>OY740798.1:33276313-36230043 GCA_963514005.1 Raja brachyura | reverse complement strand
AGCTGAATTTGCTGGATGGCGCATTTAGAACAATCAACCAGGGATGAGTTTCTAGGAAAGATGGTTTTGCTGAGTAAATGAATACCCTGGAACAACAAGTGCTTGTCATTATTTAATTCCCTTTCTTTTACATATAAGCTTAAGTAAAATGTAATTAACAATCCCCTTTATGAGCAATAATAGCAATGAATCTGAATTTGCAATTCCCAAGATACTCAAACAGCTTTAGGAAGACAACACAGAGTATCCAGCTTTAATGAAAAGTTTATTGTTAGATATGTCAATGCCATGACATTCATATCAGTTTTTGCAAGAACACACTGCAATTGGCGTTACGAGTGCGGCAAATTATTTGCAAGAGGGCTGTGAACAGGCTGCAAGCAATTCCAAGTATATTGATTATTGTGCATGTTTAACATTTTATTTAATTCATGGGAAATGCATTGCTATCGAATTTACCATTTTATATAATGCAACCCACTTTGTGCCGATAATTTTGTTAAGAATCTAAGTGAAAGAGCCATGAAATCAAACAGTCAAAGCAAATTAAAAAGTTTCACCAATGGAATTAACATCCATACGCTAAAGGGTGTTCCAGATGTCCGATCAATAAATACAATTACCTTTCATGTTCAGTTATTTGTGTTGTCTGCAAAACAGATTATAAACACACTGAACGTCCTTGTGAATGCAAGTGATTACAGCTGGATATATGAAGCCACAAAGCAGACTATGGATAAACTAGTTTAGGGGAAAACGTAGGTGTTTAGTTTCATCTGCAAAAGTACGATATTCCACCATCTGACTATTTGGAAATCCAGCATCTGGCTATCCTGATAATGTTTGTTGTACTCCCCTTCAACTCAACTGGGTACCTGTTCCGTGTAGGAAGGAACTGCAGATGCTGGTTTAAACCGAAGATATACACAAAAAGCTGTAGTAACTCAGCGGGACAGGCAGCATCTCTGGAGAGAAGGAATGGGCGATGGTTCTTAGAATAAAGGGGAGGTCATTTAAGACTGAGGTGAGAAAAAACTTTTTCACCCAGAGAGTTATGAATTCATGGAATTCCCTGCCACAGAGAGCAGTGGAGGCCAAATCACTGGATGGATTTAAGAGAGAGTTAGATAGAGCTCTAGGGGCTAGCGGAATCAAGGGATATGGGGAGAAAGAAGGCACGGGTTATTGATATGGGACGATCAGCCTTGATCACAATGAATGGCGGTACTGGCTCGAAGGGCCGAATGGCCTCCTCCTGCACCTATTTCATTTGTTTCTATGTTTCTATGTTTCGAATCGAGACCCTTCTTCAGACTGTTCCTACCAGTTTTTAGCATGAGATTGTTAGATCCGTTTCATAGGATTGTGTCTTCCAACTTCCTGGTGCCATTCCAGTGATCTTTCAGGAAGGTTGACATCTAGAATTCCTGAAGGTAATGACCACGAAGGATATTTTCCACATTCAGATTATTCAAAGGTGACAAAAGGTGACAAATTGCAGGCGATTTTGGTGGCACCCTGATGTTTTTATGGCCATATAAGAAAGTACATTACTTTTACACGGCTTCAGACAAATCAAACATTTATTTTGAGTCTGCTGACCTTTGAAGACCATCTATATAATTTATTGCTCTTATTGCCTCAAGCCAACTGCACTTTAGAAATTGTTGGCAGAAGTGTCTCGCTACAGTATTCCTGTGTCAGTGCTGGCCGAGGCAGGGCCTGGCTCAGCCATTTGAAGGAAGGAACTGCAGATACTGGTTTACACCAAAGATAGATACAAAATGCTGGAGTAACACAGCGGGACAGGCACCATCTCTGGATGGAAGGGATGGATGATGTTTTGTGTCGAGATGTCCGAAGTCTGAAGAAGGGTCTTGACCCGAAATGTCGCCCATTCCTTCTAGCCAGAGATGCTGCCGGTCCCACTGAGATACTCCAGCATTTTATATCTATCCTGGCTAGGACTTTTCCATTGTTGATCCTATTGTAGAAATGGCAAGTCTGTGTCCTGTGGTTTGGAAGGCTCCATTTTAGAACATAGAGCATTACAGCATAGGAACAGGCCCTTGGGCCCACGATGTTACATTTAGTTTGAAGATACAGTGCGGAAACAGGCCCCTTGTCCCGCCGTGTCCGCGCCGACCAGAGATCCCTGTACACCAGCACTATCCTATACACGAGGGACAATTTACAATGTTTACCGAAGCCAAATTAACCTACAAAGCTGTACGTCTTTGGAGTGTGGGAGGAAACCGGAGCACCCGGGGAAAACCCACGGCATCATGGGGAGTACATACAAATTCTGTGCAGACAGCACCAGCAGTCAGGATCGAACCCGGGTCTCTGGAGTTGCAAGGCAACAACTCTAACGCTGCACCACTGTGCCTCCTCAATGTTTGTGCCGAACATTATTAAATTAATCTCTTCAGCCTGCATGTGACCCATATCCCTCTATTTCCTTTGCTTGGCATCTTTCTCCCATGTGTTGTTGATGTTTAATCCTTTCCTGCCTTTTAAGCAGTTCTTATGAACAGCAATTATTGGCCCCTTTTGCTCCATCTGAAGGAGAAGAGGGCAAAGGTAAAGTATGTCCTGCCCTGACATTCTGAATACCACAAAGCTTCTTCCCAACCCACATTAATTTCTCCAGGAGTGGTCAGCCTGACTTTACTGTGTGCAGTGGACTCAACCTCTTCTTGATGTTCTTGGTGTTTTTCACGTGCGCTGATTTGACTACACACTAGTTATTTGCTCCCCAAAACCCCAGTTTTTGCTCCGGAGAAAATGCAGAAGAACTTGACCAGAATGTTGCCTGGACTAGAGGTCATCTGCCCACGGGAGCAGTTGGATAGACTTAGATTGTTTTCTCTGGAATGTCAGAGGTTGACGGGAGGCTTGATTAAATTATGAGAGGCATAGATGGGTAGTCAGAACCTTTTTCCCAAGGTGGAAATGTCCTACACTAGAGGGTCTAACTATAATGTGAGAGAGATACATTTTCATGGTGATGTATGGGGCAAGTTTCTTACAAAGAGGGGAGTGGGGGTATGGACATATTGCCAAGGGTGGTGATGGAGGCAGATACGATAGTGGTGTTTAAGAGGCTTTTAGAAAGGCACATGGAAGTGAAGGGAATAGAGGGATGTGGATCATATACAGGCAGATGAGATCAGTTTAACTTGGCATCATGTTCGGCACCAACATTGTGGGCTGAAGGGCCTCTTTCCTGTGCTGTACTGGTCTATGTTATGTGCGCTGATAGGCTTCCCAGAACAAGATAATGTTCTGCCCTTCTCTCTATGGCTGGTCATTTAACTTTATTCTAAAATTCTTTTTCAGTCAGATTGGAAAAAAATACACTGGCTACTGGTTGAAATGTTCTTCTAGCTCCAGTAAGTGTTTTTACTGGAGGCAGAGGGCAGCTATGCAGGAACGTGTGTCTGCCTTGTTATACTTCGTTTGTAGTTGCCTGACATCCATTTTCCTTGTTGTGCTTCCCAGTGCTCAATCATCCACGGAATCATAGTCACAGCATAGTCACAGGCCCTTTGGCCCAACCTGTCCATGGCGACCATCTACGCCAGCCCCATTTGCCTGTGTTCGGCCCATATCCCTCTAAACCTTTCCTATCCATGTTCCTCTCTTAATATCTGTTAAATGTTGTTTTAGTACCTGCCTCATCTACCTCCTCTGGCAGTTCATTCCATGTACCCACACCCTCAAATTCAATGTGCTTTCTCTGTGCTTTCTCTGTGGAGATGGAGTAGAAAAGCAAATCCGCTTGAGGCAGTTTGTAAAATGCTATTTTCAGTGATGTTCTGAGTTCCAAAATAGATTTACCTCTTTGTCTTTCCTGTAGTGGGAATGCAGTCAATACTAGGTCAACCCATTATCACTCATTTCTTTATAAGTAATACACTATTGTACAACTGGATTGCATTTGATTAGATCTACCACGCTGGTGTTCAATGTTATGTCTAAAGGGTCTGTCCCACTTGGCCATCATTTACGCCTCATTTACGCGTCATATGTAAAATAGGTTGACGCGTCGTAATGAGCAACGTCGCGCGCTAATCACGCGTCATCATGCTGTCTGGTGTGGGTGACGTCATTAGAATACCCTGCGGCACGCGGTTACACACGGTGATGTAACAATGCGCCACCACACGATACACGTGAGACGTTGGGACGCAGTGTGCGACGTCAATGCACGCTAGGATTTTGTACAGGTCGAAATCTTGGAGCGCCTTGCGATACCGCGCGCAACTCCACACTCCTCCACGCCTCTCCATGTGCCTGTCCCATGCTATCCACACGATACCCTTGCGTCACAACGCGTCGACCTATTTTACATATGAAGCGTAAATGAGGCGCAAATGATGGCCAAGTGGGACAGGCCTTAATTGCCCTAGTTATGGAGGGAAAGTTGACATGGTCTTTGTGCTTAGGGTCTCTGACTGATTCTGATTCTGTGCTTAAAATAAGATTGTCCATGTTACATGTTCTGTTGATCATCAGGATACTGTGACAAACCGTTGCTTTCTTTCCATTTTCCAGTACAGAGGCAAAGTTAATCTTCATGTTTTCGAGGATTGGTGTGGCTCTTCAATTTATCAGCTTCGGAAGAACATTCATTTTCCACTGTATCCCCATGTAAGTATGTTGCTGATATAGACCTTTGGCCCTGGTTAACCCTTCTCTGGGGTCAGTGTAAGAAGTTAAAATGGTAAATTAAATCGACAAAGAAACTGCAGATGCTGGAAATCTGAACAAAATCACAGATAATGCTGGAAAAACGTATCAAGTCAGGCAGCGTCTGTCTAAAGAACCTCGGGTCTTACAGCACCAGAGACCTAGGTTCGATCTTGACCTCAGGTTCTGTCTATGTGGAGTTTGCATGATTAGACTGTGACCACATGGGTTTCTTCCAGTTGTTTCGGTTTCCAAAGACGAGTGGGTTTTTAGGTTAAAGATAGACACAAAATGCTGGAGTAACTCAGTGGGACAGGCAGCATCTCTGGAGGGAAGGAATAGGTGATGTTTCGGGTCGAGACCCTTCTTCACATTTTCACACTGGGGTTTCCAGGTTAATTGGCTTCTGTAAATTGTCCTTGGTGTGTAGGGAATGGTTGAGAAAGTGGGATAACATAGAACTATTGAAAGATACAGCATGGAAACAGGTCCTTCGACCGACTGTCATCGATCACCTGTTCAAACTAGTACAATGTTACCCCACTTTTGCATTCACTTTCTGTTCACTTCTTTAGACATTGGAGATACAGCATGGAAACAGGTCCTTCGGCCCATCAAGTCCACACCTAGCGCACTCACCCTGTACACTGACCTACACACACTAGGGACTTTTTTTTACAATTTTTACAACTTACCAAAGCCAATTAACCTACAATCTTGTATGTCTTTGGAGTGTGGGAGGAAACCAGTGCACCCGTCGAGCACCACACTTTAAAGGAAGTGGACCGAAAGGGGTCGGAGAAGAACATAAACAATGAATTAGGAGGCCTGAAAGGGACTGTAGGACTCTTGGCAGGTTAAAGATAATCCAAAGCTTGTTATACATGTATCAAGAGCAGGAAGGAAGCTAGGGAAGGGGTAGGTTTACTGAAGATTAAAATTGGCAATTTATGTGTGCGCCTCAGCCCTGAATGTACTTCAGATTGGTATTCTGCAAGGGGAAGGACATGGATCACTGCCATCGGGAAGGGATATGTCGATATTCAGGAGCATGTCAGTATTAAGAAGGAGGAGGTGTTGGGTGCCTGAGGTATATAAAGAACTATTCCAAAATGCTGAGGGGTGGGGGGGGGGGGGGGGAGGTTGCTGGGGCCTTTATGGAGGTCTTTATCCTCTTTAGCCATGGGCAAAGTGCCGGAAGATTGGCAAACAACCAATGTTATCCCCTTGTTTAAGAAGTCTGCATCGTGGGATTTAGAGGGATATGGGCCAAACGCAGGCAGGTGATATTAGTGTAAATGGAACATGTTGGTCAGTGTGGGCAAGCTGTGCAAAGGGCTTGTTTCCATGCTGTATGACTATGACATGGTGCTGAAGGGCCTGTTTCCACCCAGTGTGACTATGACTATGACTATGACATGTTCCTGTGCTGACCTGTCCTGTGTACTAGTATCAGCATTTGTCAAGTCTTGGTTGAAATGTTGTTAGTCACTGTCTTAATGATCATTGTATAAATAAGAGAAATTAAAAGGTATTTTTTTGTTTCAGACACGTACCTCAGTGAATAAGATTGCTGTTTCTCCAAAGTGGAAGAACTATGGTCTTCGAATATTCGGCTACATCCACCCATACAAAGATGGTAAGAATGAATGAAATGGAAATTTCATTTAGTAGCTGAAACAATTATATTCTTCCAATCATCTTTGTTGGTGGTCATCAAGATCTATGATGAAAAATCTGGTAAAGGCAAGAGAATATTGAACAGAAACCAGTGGTAGTGAAAAATCAAAAGTGTTTTTGTGTGTGTGTGAGATGTGGGTATCACTAACAATTATACAAGACTCTTACCCAGTTGATCCAATTTCAGGTGGAGATTGTTTTATTAGAACTGGATATATCAGGCTGTGTATGTCACATTTCCTTTGGCCTCACAGTTTAGTTTAGTATCAAACTCAGTGTTAACATTTATTTCAAGAGGGCTTGTATACAAAAACAGGGATGGAATGTTGAGACTCTATAAGGCGCTAGTCAGTCCCCATTTGGAATATTGTGAGCAATTTTGGGCACCATATCTGAGGAAGGATGTGCTGGTGCTGGAGAAAGTCCAGAAGAGGTTTACAAGAATGATCCCAGGAATTATAAGGTTAACCTATGATGAGCGTTCGACGGCACTGGGCCTGTACTCGCTGGAGTTCAGAAGAAAGAGGGGGGACCTAATCGAAACATACAGAATAGTGAAAGGCTTGGATAGTGTGAATGTTGAGAGGATGTTTCCACTTGTGGGAGAGTGTAGGACGAGGCCATAGCCTCAGAATTAAAGGATTTTATTTAAGGAACGAGATGAGGAGAAATGTCTTTAGTCAAAGGGTGGTGAATCTGTGGAATTCTGTGGAGGACAAGTCAGTGGATATTTTTAAGGCAGAGATAGATTCTTGATTAGTACAGGTGTCAGAAGTTATGGGGAAAAGGCAGGAGAATGGGGGTAGGAGGGAGAGATAGATCAGCCATGATTGAATGGCGGAGTGGACTTGAATGGCCTAATTCTACCCCTATTCCTTATGATTATTATTGTCACCTGTACCAAGATACAGTGAAAAGCTTATGTTTGCGTGTTATCCAGTAAAAAAAAGACTATACATGAATACAATCGAACCGTCCCACCGTGCAGAGATAAAGGATAAAGGGTATAATATTTAGTGCAAGGATATAACAGTGAAGTCCAATAAAGTCCGATTAAAGACATTTCAAAACTCTCCAGTGATGTAGATGGGAGGTCAGGACCTCACTCTAGCTGGTGAGAAGACCGTTCAGTTGCCTGATAACAGTTGGGAAGAAACTATTCCTAAAGCTGGAAGTTTTCAAACTTCTGTGTCTCCTGCCTGATGGGTGGGGGGAGAAGAGGGGACGATCGAGGTGAGGCTGGTCCTTGATTATGCTGGCAGCCTTGCCAATGAATATTGGAAGCCATGCCTCCAGAATCAAACACTGTAGTATCGTACCAAAGCCTCCCTATCTTCCATAAGACACTCTTTGATCGTTTTTGAAACCACCTATTTGAGGTTTACGTTACCTGCTCTAAATCACCACTGATGACGCAGTATAATTCTCATTTGACTATGCTGCCATGAAGCACACATTCTACTTTGTTAAAGGAGCTATAATAATGTAAACTGTTGTTGGTCCACCATTGAACTCAAGTTGAGAACTGAAATGTTTCTCTGTTGCCTGCAATTCAGTAACTGGATGAGGAGATAAAAAAAACCCTGCCAAACTGCACTTTTCCTTTGCTTGTCCAATCATCACCTTCATTCATCTTAACTTTTATCCTTCATCCTTCCTGCCTTCTATTCTATTCCCTCCTCCACACACACACACACACACTTTGTTCCTTCCTCTCTGGTTGTGCATTTCAAAACCTATTGAAATCTCTTCATCTTTTCCCGACATGGAACTCCACCCTATGTAGTGAAAAGTAGGGATGAGCTCAAATGCAGATGTCAGTGCATCTGACTATAAAGGTACAAAGGACATTTATTATCACATACACCAATTGGTGTAGTGAAATTTGACTTGCCATGCAACACACATATAAAGATAAGACACAACATTAAAGAATTTAATATAAAACATAAAAACATCCCCCCCCAATGATTCACACTGTGATGGGAAGGCACAAAGTCCAGTCCCCATCCCCTTGCCACCCATAGTCGGGCCTATTGAGGCCTCCGCAGTCGCCGCTACTGGGCCCGCGTTCCAGGCCGTTCTCGCTGAGTGATGGTGCTCCGGCGTCATGAGAATCCTCTCAGCAGCTTGGGACACCTGGAACGGCTGCTTCCTTACTGGAGTCCTCGGCTTCGGAAGCCAACAGGCCGCGCTGGATGGGGCTCCACCACTGGGATGGAGGCTCCCGATGTAAAGTTAGTGCCGCCGCCCGCGGCTGGCCGCTCCACAGTCCCGCAGCTCCGCGATGTTTTTTTGTCGGCGGTCTTCAGCTAACCGGAGTTCCAGCGCGGCGACCCAGGCAAGGCATCGCCCGCTCCAGCGCTGCACCGCCGCCGAAGCTGTGGTTCTGGCCGGTCCCCTCAGGAAACGCCGCTCCAGACCCGCTGGTAGGCTGTGAGGACGGGTCGAAGATGCAGCCCGGAGAACAGCTGCCTCTCCGACCAGGTAGAGACCAGGGAAAGCAGTTTCCCCCTTACCTCCCCCCCCCCACCCCCATCCCTCATATAAAAAAGAATAGACTCCAAACAAAACACTTTTTACGCACTAAAAATAAAAGAAAGAAGTTAAAAGACAGACAGCTGCAGGCTGGGAAGCCATACCCAACTGGATGGCGCCCCCTATCTGCTCCCACCAAGACCAGGAAGAACCGCAGAAACCAATAATACACAAATTCACGTCTTTGGGATATGGGAGGAAACAGAATATTTGGTGTAAACCTACATGGTCACAAAGAAGGGGCAAATTCCATACAAACCCCAGGGGCAAGACCATCACTTATCAACCTGCACATAATCCATACTCCTCCATTTCTGGCATATCTATATACCTATACAAAAGTCTCTATCGTGTCTGCCTCCACCATCATCACTAGCACTCATTCCAGGCGTTCACCACCCTCTGTGTAAAACACTTGCAACGCACATCTCCTTTAAACTTTGTCCCTCTCACCTTAAACCTATAGTAGCCCCCCCTGGGTCATGACTGACCATGGGTGATGCATCCTGGTCGGATGGAATCCTGGGCAATGTCATATGGAGGACAGGCTGCTGCCCATGCAGCATGTCCCCCTCTCCACATCACTGATCGATCCAAAGGAACAGCAGGGCTGTTACAGTTAAAGCTATGCCCTCTTGTATTTGTCCAGTCCCACAATAATCCCATTTTTTTTCTCCCCTACTCGGGTGGTGCTGAGATGGCAGACTCTCCAACAGTCTGTCTTTTAGTCTTTTTCTTTTGTTTTTAGTGTTTTTAAAAGTATGTGTTAATGTTCTATAGTTTGTTTTATATGGGGGAAGGTGTTCGGGGGAAACTTTTGTTTCAATCTCTTACCTTGCGGGAGATGCGATTGTTTTCCGGATTGTATCTCCGGTCGCTCTGAGGCCTAACATCATGGAGATGGCAGCCTTGCTCGGGACTGACTTTGAGCCCCATCGCGGGGGCATGGACTTACCATCAGAGCTAATCCCTTGCCTGGGAACGACGCTCCAACAGCGGCATGCGGATTTCACCATTGAGGAGCTCACAGTCTCGGGCAGAGACCGATGTCGGGAAGCTCCAAACGACGGAGAAGGTTTCGAGCAGGCCCGACCCGGGGTCGATCACCCGGTGCGGGGAGCTGAGATCCTCCCGATGTAGGAGCTTGATCGCCCCGACTCGAGGGCCCAAGTGCCGCTGGCTACGGGAGCCAAGATCGTCCTGTCAACGGAAGGCTCGAGGTCCCCGACCGTTGGAGAACAAAGAAGGGAAGAGATTGACCTTTTGTTCGCCTTCCATCACAGTGAGGAATGTGGAGGAATCATTGTGGTGGATGTTCATGTTAAAATGTATTTTGTGAGTTATTTTGCTTTTTATTGGTATGAACGTATGGCAAATCAAATTCCTCTTACATGTTGCAAACCATACTTGGCTACTAAAGTATGATTGTGATGATTATAATCAACTGCCTCCAGATACTAGCTTTACCTACACCCTAGAGGCAATCTACAGTGGTCAATGCATCTACCAACCCACACGTATTTGGGATGTGGGAGGAAACTAGAGCACCGGGAAAAAACTCAAGCAGTCACAGGGAGAACATGCAAACTCCACCCAGTGAGCACCTGAGTTTAGAAACAAACTCTAGGCGCTCGAGCTGAGAGACGGAGGGTCTCGCAGCTGCGACCCAGAAGGAATGCTAATGGAAATATAATGTGCTGCATCATATCTTTTTGAAACATAGATCTCAGGCCAGTTGCTAATGATCATTGTGTTAGTTTCCACGCAGGGCTGGACTATTTGTAACATTTACCATTGGGCTATGAAAAATAATGCACTGAATAGCTCTGGATGATGGAACTAATGAGCCTGAAACTCATCACATCAGCATTACTTCAGGGTAAATTACTCAACCATTTAAATAATGTAACACCATTCACACCCCTTTGCGGCATAAAACAAGATTTAATGTCTACGGTACCGTATAACTACTTTCACGCACCATCACTCATGACAGCATCTTTAGAGCAAAGCTGCCTGGATGAAAGTAAACAGTACACAAAAATAAAATACAAGCTGGCGAATGATAAATGTTTATTGATCAGCTTAACAATCTTCAAAACAGCTCCACTGCTTTAAAAGGTTCTGGCCTGGAAGGTGACCTAGACTAAGTCAAGAATGAGTCTGACTCAGACATTGATAGAACATAGAACACAGAACAATACAGCCTTTCAGCCCCTCAACGTCCGTGCCGAACATGATGCCAAGTAGATGCTTGCATCTACTTCTTGTCCCTTAATAAGTGAGTTCGGTATTCCGACTGCGCATGCCCAGGTCATAGGTCACAAGCAAAAGCACTCTCGGCAGTCAGACGGGAGCTGTGCCCCCAGGCACACAGCCAGCGCTGCTTCTGCTAAATCCAGCTCAACTCTGCCTGTCTCGCCGGGTTAACCTACAGCCCTGCCTGGACTTACGGGAACGACGGCCCAGGCTTACAGCCAGCGCGGAGAAGCAGCACTAACTCCACGGCTCCGGGCTGGTGTCCCATCAGTCCAGGCAGCGCTATAGGTTAACCCGGCGAGACAGGCAGAGTTGAGCTGGATTTAGTGCTGCTTCTCCACGCTGCCTGTGGGCCTGGGGCTATTTCCTGACGTCTCTTGCCGCCCCCGGACGGGGTTACTTGGGAGAGGACATGGATGATCCACTGGTGGTTCGGCAGTGATTGCGGTGCCGGAGACCCGAGTTCGGTCCTGGCTGCAAATGAGGTGCAGGTCTGTGTCCGTGCCAAGGCCTGGCTGCTCTCGAGTTTTTGTGACCTTTGACAAATCCCATGATTCCTTGCATTTTTCGGAATACCGAACTCGCTTATTCCCTGCATATCATCAGTCCATTTAAGCGGCACCTAAGTGCCACTATCGTATCTGTCTCCACCACCCATGGCCACTCCTTCCAGGCATCCACCACACTATTTATACCATATGTTACTGGTAAAGGGAGAACGAATTGTATTAATAAAATTGAACTGTTCAGTTCATTACTTGCTACGCTGTTAAATTCTGACTGACCTGCACTTCATTTTAACTGTGATTCACTCATTTACCTTGATAATTCTCCCTGACACAATTCCATTGAGTTTGGTTGTGAAAGCTTGTCCCAGCTTGATAGACAGAGCGTGATTTTACACTTTCACTGGCCTGACTCCATTTATTAATTGGATAGATTGTAATGCAGCTACCCAAGGAAAAATATTCTCCACATTTCCTTTTCAAATCTTTTCAAAGAAAGATTATATCATTATTGTGTTAAAGAAGGAACTGCAGATGCTGGAGAATCGAGGGTTACACAAAAAGCTGGAGAAACTCAGCGGGTGCAGCAGCATCTAAGGAGCGAAGGAGATAGGCGACGTTTCGGGTCGAGACCCTTCTTCAGAATTATATCATTATTAATTGGTATCCCAAAGGTGTGTGCACAAAACTGGTTGGAGAGCTTTTCAATTGACAACGTTTCATGATGAGATTTTATTTTAAGATACAGCTTGGAAACAAGCCCCTTGGCCCACCGAGTCCAAGCCGACCATCAATCACCCGTTCACACTAGTTCTAAGTTACCCCACTTTTGCATCCATTCACTGCACACTTGGGGCAATTTTCAGCGACCAATTGATCTACAAACCGGCAAGTCTTTGGGATAAGGGAGGAAACTGGATCACCCGTACGAAATCCATGCCGTCTCAGGGAAGAACGTGCAAACGCCACACAGACAGCACCCGGGTTTCTGGCGCTGTGAGGCAGCAGAATCAAACCTGGGTCTCTGGCACTGGGTGGCAGCAGCTCCACCAGCTGCACCACTGTGGCGCCCTGCATTCATCTGCAATCGTCCAGTCCGGATAAACCCATCCACAATGAGAGAAGTGAGCATTGAAGTCTCCTCAAAGCACTTCTCCAGCTTCTATTTCAGTGGTGTTTTCTGTCGATGACATTGGCGGCTCACTTAAATACTGAGTACCAATGAAATCTTCTTCCTCTTCTGCTGCGAGCAGATCAGCAATTCAGTAACTTTAATACCTGTTTTTTAACAAATGCAAATGAAAATTGTAACCCGCCTGATCATCTAATGCACATCCTTGTGCATGCATCAATCAATCCTTCACATGCACATATCTAGAATCCCCTGGCCAGTTTCGAGCTGATTGATTGTCATGTAATGCAGTAGCAGTGTTGCCTAGGATGAAGAAGTGCAGCT
Organism: Raja brachyura; assembly: GCA_963514005.1. Next base: position 36,216,909 of record OY740798.1, on the reverse strand, counting down.
GCCAGCAATCATCGCATGCACACCCACACTTCTAATCCTGCAGAAAATCCCTCAGGGCTCAGCAGATTTATGTAACAGCTGAGGTCAGGAGCACATCCCAAAATTGGTTATTAGTTTTTTAGTTTTAGAGATACAGTGTGGAATGTGGCCCTTCAGCCCACCGGGTTCATGCCGACCGATGATCACCTGTACACTAATTCTATCCCACACACTCAGGGACAATTTACAGAAGCCAATTCACCTACAAACCTGCACTTCTTTGGAATGTGGGAGGAAACTGGAGCACCCGGAGAAAACCCACGCAGGCACAGGGAGAAGGTAGTAGGCCCCCCTGACCATGACTGACCATGGGTGATGCATCCTAGTTCAGGTGATGTGTGGTCGGATGCAAGCCTGGGTGATGCCATATGGAGGACAGGCTGTTGCCCATGCAGAACGTCCCCCTTCTGCACGTTGCTGATCGATCCAAAGGAACAGCAGGGCCATTACTGTTTGGCACCAGCGCCATCGCAGGAGCTGCCAGAGCAAGGTTGTAGACAACGACGAACTGCCTTAGGGGCTCCGACTCTGGATTTTCTTGAGGTTTACTCCTGGAGCCTTTTCCATGACTGGATATGGCCACAAGGCAGTGGAGGTTTTAAATCAGAGTTTTCCCTCTCCTAGATGGACTGCCTTCCCAGGCTGATGAGCCCCATCTGCCCGAGAGGGAGAACGTACAAACCATATAAATAGCACCCATGGTCAGGATCGAACCCGGGTCTCTGACGCTGTACAGCAGCAACTCTACCGCTGCGCCACAGTGCAGCCTAGTTGCAGGTATTTCAGACAGTAAAAGACCAACTTTAAGTCCATTTTATATCAGTTTCTTTTGGTGAGACGTGTGTGAACCTTTTCATAAATATGCTCTAAATTCTGGTGCAGATGTTATTCAGATTTTTTATTTCGATTTCTTGGCCCAGGAGGTGGGACCTGTTCTGAACTAAGAAGTCATTTAAAGCCTGATTTAAATTGTAAAGCCAAGGTTATTTGCATCATGAGAGCTGGTTTCTAATCCCCCCTGGGTGAGGGGCGGTACTAAAAATTATAAAGTCTCCGTGAGGCTATAATAATACCTGCGTAAATTAACTAGAAAAGTGAGAGTGAAGTGAATAGAAACTGGCCTTCTGGCACAAGATGTCCATGCCAACCATCAAATGCCCATTTACACCAATCCTGTACTAATCCCTTTTTATTTCCTCACATTGCCATCGACTCGCTCTGGATTCTAACTCACACTAGGGACAATGTACAATGGGCAATCAGCCAATGTATATTTATTAATTGTGCTTACACCACCTTTTCATCAACAAAAATAGCATTGGATACTATTGGTGAACAGACCTACCTAGGGTGTAAAAAGGCACAAAGTGCTGGAATAACTCAGCGGATCAGGCAGCACCTCTGGAGACCCTGGGCCGAACCAAAATGCCACCTATCCAAGTTCTCCAGTGATGTTGATCTCAATGAGTTACTCCAGCACTTTTGTGTCTTTATTGTAAGCCAGCATCTGCAGTTCTTTGTTCCTATCTAGGGAGAACTGGTTTCAGATCTAGACATGCCACTCACTGGCTAATTTTCATTAGACACCCTACACTGCTGCCTTATGCGGGTGGTATCCCTGGAATCCAATGCGTGCCCTTTTACTCAATTCTACTGCTCCAATATTACATCCCTGGAAACATTTTAACATGATTTCTACCCAACTTCTTTTACTGCCCATTGGGAAAAAGTGTTTATTTTGATTGTATTTTTTAAACCTTGCCTTGCATAGTCCTATTGCAACTATTGCACACGAGAATTACAAGCTTTCATTGAGGCATAATTTGGAAAGTGACCGTGGATAATTTTGACTGTCAAACCTTTGCTGACTTTACACTCATGTTATCCCAAGCTCTCTGATCCCTACTGAACTATCCTAACTTTTCATCTGTTTTAGAACGAACTGCAGATGCGGGAAAATCGACGGGAGGCAAATATGCTGGAGAAACTCAGCAGGTGAGGCAGCATCTATGGAGAGAAGGAATAGGCGACGTTTCAGTTGGAGACCCTTCTTCAGACTGAAGAAGACTCTCGACCCGAAACATCGCCTATTCCTTCTCTCCATAGATGCTGCCTCGCCAGCTGAGTTTCTCCAGCATTTTTGTCGACCAACCTCTCCTCTGATATCTCACCTGCTTCCTTCCATCTTTACCATACTTGCTCTGATTCATTTGGCTGACTTCATCAATATTTCAATAACGTGTGAACAGGCCCTTCAGCCCACTGAGTCCATGCTGACCATAGATCATCCACTCACACTAGTTCTATGTTATGCCACTTTCCACTCCACTCCCTACACACTATGGGACAATTTACAGAGGCCGACTGACCTGCAAATCTGCACGTCTTTGGGATGTGGGAGAAAACTGAAGCCCCTGTGGAAAAACCAATGCTGTCACCGGGAAAATGTGCAAACTCCACACTTACAGCAACCGAGGTGAAGACCAAACCTGCGTCTCTGACTTGTGAGGCATAAAGCTTGTCATTAAATTTGTAGGAAGGAACTGCAGATCACACTCACACCAGTGGTGATGAAGTGCTTTGAAAAACTGGTCCGGGGTCATATCACATCACTCCTGCCCCGAAGCTTTGACCCCCACCAGTTGGCGTACAGAGGACGCTGTAGCCACAGCTCTCCATGCTGCACTGTCCCACCTGGAGCAGCGGGGAAGCTATGTGCGAATGCTCTTTGTGGACTACAGCTCTGCTTTTAATACTATCCTTCCCCACAAACTGGTGGACAAACTGGGGGACTTGGGACTTCCACACTCAACCTGCATGTGGATAAATAGCTTCCTGTTGGGCCGCAGCCAGAGAGTCAGAATGGGCAATCACACATCCACGGCCCTCAGCCTCAGTACCGGTTCTCCACAGGGCTGCGTGCTGAGCCCCCTGATCTACACCATCTACACACATGACTGCACCCCCACCCACCACAGCAACACCATTGTCAAATTTGCGGATGACACTACGGTGGTGGGCCCATCTCCGGGGGGGACGAGTACGCCTATCGGGATGTGGCGGAACAGCTGACAGTGTGGTGTAGAGAAAATAACCTGCTTCTGAACACCTTAAAGACCAAGGAGATAATAATAGACTTCAGGAAGAACAAAACAGAACTGGTACCTCTAATCATCAGAGGGGACTGTGTGGAGAGGCTGGCGGATTTCCGCTTCCTGGGAATCCATATTGAGGAGGACCTGACGTGGAGCGTGAACACCTCTACGCTGCTGAAAATTGTCCAGCAGAGACTGCACTTCCTGAGGGTGCTCAGGAAGAATAACATCACACACAGACTGCTGCTGTCCTTTTATCGGTGCTCCATTGAGAGCATCCTAACATACTGTGTATGCGTGTGGTACACCAGCTGCACAGCGGCTCAGAGGAAAGCGCTCCAGACGACAACGCCCAGAGGATTGTCGGCTGCCCTCTCCTTACTTTGGAGGACTTACACAGTTTCCGCTGCATCAAAAAATCCCAGAATATTATAAAGGACATTTCCCACCCCGGACACTCCCTGTTTGAACTATTGCCGTCAGGCAGATGGTACAGATCTACAAGGACAAGGACAAACAGACTTAAAAACAGTTTTTACCCCACTGCTATAAAGGCACTAAATGTAGCCGCCAAGGAATGCGGGGATTAAGGGACTGTGGTTGGTACACTGTGAAATCGACAGAAGGATGTAGGGTCGGGTGTTTTGCATGCTGTTTTTATATTTCATATTTATTTTAGTTGTTTATCATCTTTTTTCATATTTTACCTTGCATGTATCGTTAGCTTTTATGGTTTGAATGTTGCACTGACTGGCTGACATTTTTAAATTTTGTTGTACATGGTTCATGTTACAATGACAATAAAGAAACTATTCTATTCTATTATTCAGATGCTGGAGTAAAGGGCCTGTCCCACCAGCATGCGATTGCATGTGTCGATCGCGACCAAACGTGGTACGGCCTCGCGGGGCCGGTCCCAATTCGAACCGCGGAGGCGTATGGAGTTGTACGGGGCTGGTCCCGGCATCATACTCACCAATCAGCTGGCAGGAGGCAGGCCGACTGAATTTGGACATCGCACAGCGTCGGGCGGTGACGCCATCACGCATCGCCATGCGCTAGGCGTACGCCGTCAAGATGCTGCGTACGACGTCAATACGCTGCGTACAACCTCAATGCGCCTGCGGGCCCACAGGCCGTTGGCACGTGGGGTTTTCGGACCAGCCACGCACAACACCGTACACCACAAGTGACCACGTTTGGTCGCACTAGACGCACGCAATCGCATGCTGGTGGGACAGGCCCTTTACTCAGCAGGACAGGCAGCATCTCTGATGAGAAGGTTTGGGTGACGTTTCGGGTCGAGATCCTTCTTCGTACTGAATAACTGGCTGACCAGAGAAAAGGGAGAGGGGAGAAAGTTTTCTAAATGCTAATGACTTGGTTGGTTTAGAGCCCCCTTCACATGCAAAGCATAACAAAATCATTACAGGCATAAAAATGATCACAGGAACTGCTGGAACTGCTCGGGATTAGTGGAGAGAGTACAAGCATTAATTTTTCAGGTCAGTGACTTTTCATTAAAACTGGGAAAGGATAGAGAAAAACAATTTTAGGATGCTGGAAAACGTGAGCAAGGAGCACAGCCTGTGAAGGGGTGCAAGGCAGAAAGATTAAATGAGAAAGAAAGATAATGATACCAGGCCAAAGCAGGTGGGAATGGTTCGAGAAACAGAAGATGCCTACAGGAGGTGTAAATGGGAATCACAGAACCATTATCTGAAATTGCTGAATTCAGTGTTGAGTCTGGAAGACTGTAATTGCCTAATCAAAAGATAAGGTTCTATTCCTGGAGCATACATTGAGCTTAGCTGGAACAGTGGAGGAGGCTGATGATGGAGACGTCAGGGTGAATGGAAGATTAAAGTAACGAGTGACAAGCTAAAGTGACAAGTACAGGGTCACATCTACCAAATGAATGGAAGTGTTCTGCAAAACACTCGACCATTCTGCATTTGTCTCTCCAGTGCAGAGGGAAGGACATTGTGAGCATTAAATACAAAACACTGAAGTGAAAGAAATAGAAGTGAATTGTTTCACCTTCTTCGTCTTGCGTGTGGCGTGCGCAGCCTAAAGTTATAGGTCAACTTGTTCTATTTGATCTATTTGTTTGTGCACATCGGGTTGATTGCATTAGTCAAAACAGGGTGGGTCACGTGAAGGTTGCAATCTCCCACCCCGTTGTTTTACCTGAGGAGAATGTATTAGAGCCCTGAACAGTGAAGGAAGAAGAGGAAAATACAGCAGTTGCATCTCCTGCCATAGGAAGTGAAAGCGATGTTGACATTCATCCAAGAAGATATAGGAACTGCAGAAGTTGGAATCTTGAGCAAAACACATAGAGATCATAAGGTCATGTGATAGGAGCAGAATTAGGCCATTCAGCCCATCGTCTACTCCACCATTCAATTATGGCTGATCTATCTCCCTCCTAACCCCATTCTCCTTGCCTTCTCCCCATAACCCCTGACACCCGTACTAATCAAGAATCTATCTATCTCTGCCTAAAAAATATTAATTGATATGGCCTCCACAGCATTCTGTGGCAAAGAATTCCACAGATTCACAACCCTCTGGCGCTGGATTAACTCAGTGTGATCCACTGAGTTACTCCAGAGGGTGAAGCATATCTGGAGAACATGGATACGTGATGCTTCTGGTCAATCTGGAAGGGTTGCAACCTAATCACCACCTATCCATGTTCTCCCGAGATGCTACTTGACCTGCTGAATTATTCCAACACTTTGTGGTTTTTGTTTGACATAGATCAACCAGTGAGAGGAAGTCAATGTGGAAGCTTCTTCTTCCTTTGTGCAGCGTGCACAGCCTAAAGTTGTAGGACAACTTGTTCTATTTAATTTTCCGTTTGTGCACGTCGAGTTGATTGCATTACTTGAAACAGGGCGTACCACGTGAAGGTTGCAATCTTCCACCCCAATGTGTTAGCTGTTGTTTCAGGAAGCAGAAAGGTCAGGACATGGGAAGATGTGTACGGTGGTGGCATAAGTAATGAATCACCCTTTGGATGTGAAGGCCGATGAGGTTCAAAGAGAGGCAATGATAATCCTTACCTGATTGTGAGCGGGAGGAAATGGGATGATAGGATTAGTGTAGGAAAATGAACAGATTTGAGCTCCTTGTAAATTATAATAGATTGTAATGCTAAGTTGAGAAAAAAAGGGCACCATTTCAGGAGGGCTGGTGTGCAAATGCAGAATAGTAGTTTTGCTGCCTAAACCTACCTGACCTACCAGATGCTAAACATTTTAACTCCCCCTCACATTTCCATACTGACCTTTATGACCATCCACTGTCAGAGTGAGGCCCAGCGCAAATTGGAGGAACAGCACCTCATATTTCGCTAGGGCAGTTTACACCCAGCAGTGTGAATATTGACTTCTCTAACATCAAGTAACCCTTGCCTTCTATCTCTCTCCATCTGTCCCCCTCTCAGTTCTCCAGCCAGTCTGACTGTCCCCGATTACATTTTATCTCTGTTTGCTTTGTTGTCACCTTCTCCCAGCTAACAATAATCTATTCTACGGTTACACAAAAAGCTGGAGAAACTCAGCGGATGCAGCAGCATCTAAGGAGCGAAGGAGATAGGCGACGTTTCGGGTCGAGATTCTATATTTTCCCCTAATTCGCATCACTTTGATGTCTCGTTTTGACACCTTCCGTATCTCTGTGTCTCCCTCTCCCCTGACTCTCAGTCTGAATAGGGACACAAAATGTCACCCATTAATTCTATCCAGAGATGCTGCATTACTCCAGCATTCTGCGTCTATCTTTGCTGCCTTCCAACTCTGAGCATCCTGGTTTGATACTGACCTTGGGGGCTATCCCTAAGAGTTTGTACATTTTTCTTGTGATTGTGTGAGTTTTCTCTGGGTGCTAATGTTTCCTCACAAATCCAATAGTCTTGTTATTAGGTCAACTGTGGGTTAAAAAGCCAACTGTAAATAGCACTTTTGGGCAGGCAGGTGGAAGACAAATGAAAACAAAGAGGTTGGTGGGCAGAACACAAAATAATAATGTTTCACTTTTACGAGGTGCAAGTACGCTGTACCATTGCGTACTGTCACAAATAAAAGCAAAGTTTTTGTATTTTACTTCGGAGTCACGTGAGTGACTTCATGAAGACCCCGCCAGCACGCATGTGCGACATATCGTCGCTCGCATTTGCTGTCGACAAGCTGGGGGTGGGGGAGTGCGCTTCCCCAACAGCTCCTTCAAAAGGATGCTTAAGGTAAGTAAATATTAACCTTGAGCTGGTTTTGTAGGCAGTTTGTAACTTTGATTCCTCCATCAGTATTGTGGCAGTGTGACAGCATGGATGTTGTCCAGGGCATGAACTCACAGAGCTTTGAAATCTTCACGAAGTCACTCACGTGACTCCTAAGTAAAATAGTAAGTTTAAACAAGAACTTACCAGTTTGAAGTTTGATCTTTATTTTATGAGGAGTTGCGATGAGGGATTTTGTGCCCTCTGCTCCCGACCCTCTATCATAAGGTCAACTGGTATATTCGAGTTCTTTAATCTTACTATCTTCAGTCATTGTTGTTATCTGTGATTCCACACCGCTGCTTTGGAGAATGTCGCGCATGCGTGCTGGCGGGGTCTTCACGAAATCCCTCATCGCAACTACTCATAAAATAAAGATCAAACTTCAAACTGGTAAGTTCTTGTTTAATATTACTATTAGAAGGCAGTCCAAAGTGATGAAGTCACAAAATCTTAGTCCTCTCTCACATCATCTTATAGACCTTTCCATTAATTACAGTTCATTGTTTTCTGCATCGGGCCACATTTATTCTATATTTTTTCTTTTGGATCTTTCTTAAGGCAGAGAGGTAGATTCTTGATTAGTATGGGTGTCAGGGGTTATGAGGAGAAGGCAGGAGAATGGGGTTGAGAGGAAAAGATAGATCAGCCATGATTGAATGGCGGAGTAGACTTAATGGGCGATATGGCCTATTTCTGCTCCTAGAACTTATGAATTGATGAACTTATTAAAGGTTCATGACTCTCTTAATGATCAAACTAGCTGTGCTGCTTCATAATGCAATGTGTGCGATCAAATCCAGAGTGTGCTATAGGGGTGGAAATCCAGATTCCCAAATCCTGCTGCCTCTCCATGCAGCATCATCCTGAGATGCACCCTATTTCCATGTGTTGCTCAATGACCACATCACTCACACAAACAATGTTGCACTTAAACCTTACTGGAGGGAAGTCCCTACAAAGACCAAGTACATCAGTTGATCAAAATCAAACACTGGCTTTCTGACTTCAAATGTTCATATATGATAGGAGCAGAATTAAGCCATTCGACCCATCAAGCCTACTCCACCATTCAATCATGGCTGCTCTATCTTTCCCTCCTAACCCTTGGATTCAGGACCGCCTCCACAGCTACTGTGGCAATGAATTCCACCCTCTGACTAAAGAAATTCTTCATCATCTCCTTTCTAAAGACAGTGAGCACAGGGATCCATACATCAGTTTTCAAGTTTCAGATTTCAAGTTTCTCCTCAGCCATACCACATCCTTGCTTTGCCCTTCATTTGATGTTGAATAATGGCTATACAGAGGCAATGAGTTGTACTTAGGATAAAATACCCTGGTAATGCAATGAAGTGGCTCCATACTTGCAGTAACTGTATAGAAATAGTGTAGGTTTTATTTTTTTCCTTAAACATCAGGTATTTCAATTTAATTTCTCGGCTTTAATTAGTTCTCCTTCCCTTAACCCTGTTGGATGCTATCAGATGGTGTAAGTGTGAAGCTGCCCTTTAATTGAGGGAAATGCATTGCAATCTTCTTTTCCCAGAGCTGATGCTTGTTGGTAATTTGAAAGAGATGCTCACATATGTGGACATTCATAAAACCTATGGGATCTCACACCATATTATGGCTGATGGAACATCAGAAGGCGAAACTGGAAAGGAATATTAATTAAATCCCGGAAGGTTTGAGTTAATTCCTGATTATTCATCATGCCACAAGTGGTTGCTTTGTGTGATTTCAAAACCTTTACTAACACTCAGTATGTTCCATACACCTAATAATTTTACACTGTGTAATGAAGTCTGAGCTGTGCAAAACATTCATAATTGGTTTAAAATTGAATATAATATTCCATAATTAAAATAATGTTTAATCAAAATATTTTTTCTTGTTAAGTGGAGACAACGGCTGTGCAAATCACAGCATATCTGGAGCTTCTGCTATAAATGCTCGTGATGCTTTGACTGCCCCACCAGAGTCTAAGGTGAAGCTATGACCAGCTTCATTTCACTGAGGGAAATATTCTCCCAGTGATCATATCTTAAGCAGTCAGCCATTCGGTCCATCACGTCCATGCTTGCTCCCAGAGAACAATCTCAATAGTCCAATCTCCCTTTCCTTATTTCCCTGTAGTCATCAAATCATACAATGTGGAAACAGGCCCTTTGGCCCAACTTGCTTACAACGGCCAACATGTCCCATCTACACTAGTCCCATCTGTCTGCATTTGGCCTATATCCCTCTAAACTTGTCCTATCCATGTACCTGTCTAAATGTTTCTTAAACGTTGCAATAGTCACTGCCTCAACTACCTCCTCCGGCAGCTCGTTCTCTACATGCACCACCCTTTGTGGGAAAAAGTTACCCATCTGGTTCCTATTAAATCTTTCCCCCCTCACCTTAAATCTATGCCCTCTGGCTCTCTATTCCCTTACTCTGGGCAAGATACTCTGTGCATCTACCCAATCTATTTGTCTCTATTTTGTACATCTTTATAAGTACTGTACTGCACAACTGTTTATGTCTCGCACATGGATATAAACTACCCTATTGATTATTTTCCCTATTAACCGATATCAAGGGATAATAACCAACTATTCACCTTGCACGTCTTTGGGATGTGAAAGGAAACAAAAATACTTAAAGGAAATGCATGTGGTCACAGAGACAGCTTACAAACTCCACATGGACACCACCTGAGGTCAGGATCGAACCTGGCACCCTGGAGCCATGAGACAGCAGCACTGCCTGATGCACCACCATTCTGTTGCAACAGAGGAATCTGACATCTAAAATGACAAAAGAAAACTGCAGAGGCTAGAAATCTGAAATAAGAACTGAAAGCACTGGAAGTAAATAGTAGATCGGGCAGCATTTGTGGAGAGAGAACTAGAGACAAGAGTAAAGGGCCTGTCCCACTAGCGCGCGATTAGACGCGACAAGCGCGACCTACCGTGGTCGCTTTAGTCGCCCGGCCTCGCGTGACCCTGTCCCACTGCGATCGCCTGAGTCTCGTCGAGTTGTGTGTAGCTGGTGTCGACATCGCGCGTAGTGTCCAAAAACCGACACTGCTTAAAAAATTACGCGCGGCAAAATCCTGTCGCGCAGAACGTGATTAACGTGGTGACGTTTTGACGTTGTGCGTCTTCAGCGTGGCGTTGCGTGATGACGTCACTGCCCGACGTCGTGCAACGCGCATGCTCATGCGCATCGTCACGTGATGAAAAATAACGTCCTTCCTTCGGACGTCGCGCGTGTAATCGCGCGCTAGTGGGACAGGCCCTTCACTCGCACCGGGATCGCCTGACCCCCACGCGACCCCCGCGTCCGAATTTGTCGTGCTTGTCGCGTCTAATCGCGCGCTAGTGGGACAGGCCCTTTAGTGTTTCATCTCAAGGACCTATCATTAGTTCTGAAGCTTTAAATCTGCCTCTCTCTCTGCAGATACTGCCTGACCTGATAAGTTTATCCAACATTTTCTGTTTCATGTTCAGAAAACTGCTGCTCACATTTGTATGCTTGGGAGTAGATGCGCTTTTACACTGCTGTTCAACCTTTGTTTGGTAGAATAATAATAATGATGACAGAATTTAAATTGTCAATCTGGTCTCCATTCCCTCCGCTTACATCTCCCTTCTCCTTACCCACCCCCCACTCACCCCAAAACCCTTGTACCCCTACCATTGGGACCAAAATTGCAGGGAAGAAGTAAACTCCAGGGCAGAAGCAATTTGATTCAACACAAATGGATTATTACTCCAACTGGTTTGGTAAACAACCTGGAGCCTGACCATTTGCCAAGATTAGAACACAGAGTTTTGTTCCAATGAGTTAATGTCAAAGGGGAGATTGCTGGAATAATGAAATACAGTGTTGATACAAAGCATCCATCAAAAAATCTACAAATAATAGTTGAAGGAAATCCAATGTTATTCAGTGACCGATACAGTGGAATAGTGGTCATGTTATTGGATTATAACTCCCGAGAAGTTGATCAGTGGTCCAAGCCCCTCCACTAGCTGAGAATTGTAATTCAGTTATATTTCAGGAAATATAAATCTAGAATTAAGAAGCCAGTATCAATGCTGGTTCAACTACTGTTTTTTTTGTTGTTGATACAAGCCTATTCAAGTGGAAAATGGGTAAAGTTGATTCAACATTTGACTCAGAAGAAATGTCTTTGCTGTCAGTGGCTTCAAGGTACAATATTAGTTGTGGACTCTCACGCGTGAAATGTAAACAATTATAGTTGATAGCAAGATTAATTAAGTGCATTTTTCGGATAGTCTTGAAGATGAATAAATGGAATGCACAGAACAAGCAGTGACCATAAAGTTTTGAATCCAATCATATATTTCAGTAAATATTAACAGATGGTCTAAATTTCACCCGTAAAATCCATATCCACTTGTATTATTCATTGGCCTGGCAACAAGGCGAACCAATATATGCACACTTAGACTGATACCAATGACCTGAATCTACTGAATAACCGTGGGTGCTCTAATTGTCCAGGGACTCTGCTGCTGAACTCTGCGTGATGTTCAAGGGTGGAACCCATTCCTCACAAGGTTCCATAACATTTATCTTTAGGAACTACCTGCTAAATATTACTCCCGGTTCAATCAGTTGTAGGATCTGCATGATCTGATTGTAAAATCATCGATTTTATTTGAAGTTGTGGCCACAGAGATAAAAGCAATGGTACTTTACTTGCCACATGTGCCGAGGTACAGTGTAAGTTATTATTGTATACAGTTCAGTACAAGTATCATTATACATAAGCACTTGGACACATCTTAGATAAACATCTGAGATACAGTACCAATGTATAGCAATAGTACAATGAGACAGTATACAGGGTCACCAGTTTTTAGCAAAATTATTGTTATGGTCTCCTTTTTTAAAATTATTTTGATTTGTATAATATTCTTAATGTTTTTGCTATTTATAACTGTTCTGACCCAATATTATTATTAAAGAATTTTTTAATCCTTCCTGTTATTTTTTATTGTTTTTTAATTTGTCAGGTTGAATATCACTTTTCGCTTGTGTAGCCGGTAAAGCTGGGGACGGGGCCTCAATCGGGGTCAATGTCTTTCAGGAAGCTTTTGGGCTTTGGTTGCTTCAGTGTGCCATAGGATATGCTGTCCTTCACAGACATCAGTGCTTATCTGTGTTAAGTTGATTAGTAAGTCTGCTTATGTTACAAATATTGGCGGAGTGGATGGCAAGGAAGGTCGGCTAAGGCTACAGAGGAAAGAGATCAGGTGGAATGTTGGGCAGAACGTACCGTCATAGTGCCATGCAGCATGAAAACAAGTCCTTTTGCCCAACTTGCCCATGCTCACCAACATATCACATGTACCCCCATTTAACCCATATCCCTCTAAATCTATCATATCCATGTACCTGTCCAAATGTTTCTTAAATGTTGTGTTCGTACCCGCGTCAACTACCTCCTCCGGCAGCTGGTTCCATACACCTGCCACTCTTTGTGTGAAAAAGGTGGCCCTCAGGTTCCTATTAAATCATTCCCCCTCACCTTAAGCCTATGTCCTCTGTTCTCGATTCCCCTACACTGGGCAAAAATTCTTGGTGTTTTTAGATGACCAACGTTGAACTGGTGTTTCCTTTCTGCAACTTTTGGATTTCTGTATTTAATTGTTAAATAATTAATTGCTGCAGAAAATGCTCTCCCTTCTTATATGGTCTTCTACGCTCATGTGTTTGGCACACAGACACAATGGGTCCTGAGTTGCTTTTCAACATGTTTGCGTCTCACCAACCTGACTGATGATTTTTCGTGTTTTTTATTTTCCCAGGTGATTTCCAGTTTGCAATTGCATCTGATGATAATTCCGAGTTTTGGCTCAGCTCTGACGAAAGTCCTGCGAATGCCAGATTGCTGATACATGTAGGCAAGGTACAGATGCCAGTTCAATCTCACTTATCTGCTCCAGCAGCCATTCCAGGCATTTCAATCACTGCATTAAAATGTCTTTGGGGATGACTGTGTTTTTCTCTGTTATATGGAAACTCTCCAAGTATCCACCTTCTAGCTATGAAAATGCACAAAAGTGAAAAGATGGTATCAGGCTCCAGCAAATGAAAAGTTTTATAATGAAGTAATTGCTTTATCCTACATTGTACGTAATGTTTCTTTTATATATCTGACATTTGAAGGCACGTGTTAGAATATTTTAATCTATTTTTAACATTTTATGATCCTATGATTTTAAAATTATTAATAATTTTCGAATTTATAATAATTCTCATGGTACTGCTGTGCAGGTACCAGCACAACATTTAAGAAACATTTAGATAGGTATATGATAGGGAAGGTTTAGAGGGATAAAAGCCAAAAGCAGGCAGGTGGGACTAGTTTAGATAGGACATGTTGATCTGCGTGGGCACATTGGACCAAAGAGACTGTTTCCATGTTGTATGACTCTCTATCTCTAATAACAGTTGTCTGCTGCTTTGTAGACTAACATATTTTTCCCAGAGTAGGGGAGTCAAGAACCAGGGGGCATAGGTTTAAGGTGAGGTGGGAAAGATTTAAAAGAACTTGAGGGACAACTTTTTTACACAAAGAGTGGTAGGTATATAGAACGAGCTGCCAGAGGAGTTTGTTGAGGCAAGTACTATCACAACATTAATTAAAAAAAAACTAGAAAGTTACATGGATAGGATAGGATTAGAGGGATATGACCCAATTGCTTGCAGGTGAGACTAGAATAGATGGTCCAGTTGGGCACATTGGGCCAAGGAACCTGTTTCCACACTGTATGACTCTATGATGCTAAAGGTACTGCACTGACTAATCTAATGATTGAGGTAATGAGATGGTCTTCATGCCACAATGCATGGGAGCATTGATTGTCTGTGCCCCTACATGGAGGGTGTGTGTGTTAAATCTGTGCACCGGAACCTGCCCTAAAGTTGTCTTGAACCTCATTGCCATTGTGCCCAGACCTTGCTCCGTGCAACAGTGACCCCATGGTAAAATAATTCATGCACATCCACCTCCCACTCCTCAGGAGCATATTATTCTTAATCTAAAGAGACTGCTGAAGAAGGGCTAAAAGAAGGTGAGTTTCAGACCAATGCAAACACATCACTCTACATAAAACTCCTCATCCGCTCAGTAGCAATGACCCTGCCCCCCCACCAGTTTCTCAGAACTGGACCAACTACAGCAGGCACCACAAGCATTAGAAACAATAACTTTAATCTCATCTCTGCAAGGTCATCCAAATTAATTCGAACTACCCACAAGGCACACATCTGCCAGCGTCTTTAGTCACCTCCTGCTCTGTATGTGGAAGGATCAGAGGTTCAGTTTCAGTTTAGTTTATTGTCACGTGCACTGATGTACAGTGATAAGCTTTTGTTGCATGCTATCTATTCAGTGGAAGGGCAATACATGATTACTATCGAGGCATTTACAGTGTATTGATGAGGGAATAACATTTAGTGCAAGGTAAAGCCAGCAAAGTCCAATGAAGGATCGTCTGAGGGTCACCAATGAGGTAGACAGTAGATCAGCACTGCTCACTGGTTGTGGTAGGATGATTTAGTTGCCTGATAAGAAAGAGCTGGGAAGAAACTGTCCCTGAATCTGGAGGTTCCCACATTAACCGCATCGGTCTCCTCCGAACCCACAACACGAGTGGAAGGATGTAATTGTCAATCCTGAGGGACTATTGACAATGTACAGATTAGTACGGGTGTCAGAGGAGTCACAGGAGAAGGCAGGAGAATGGAGTTAGGAGGGAGAGATAGATCACCCATGATTGAATGGTGCAGTAGACTTGATGAGCCTAATTCTACTCCTATCACTTATGACCTTATGACTTATGACCTCATGACTATCTATGAAAACGATTTATAAAAGAATTACAGCTCCTGGTTTGTAACTGTGTAGGGAGGACTTACTTTAGATAACCACAGTGCCTCCTTGAAAAGCAGCAACATAGAGTCATAGAGAGTCATAGAGTGACACAGTGTGGAAACAGACCCTTCGGGCCAACTTGCACACACCGGCCAACATATCCCAGCTACACTAGTCCAACCTGCCTGCACTTAGTCCATATCCCTCCAAACCTGTCCTATCCATGTACGTGAATAACTGTTTCTTAAACACTGGGATAGTCGCAGCCTCAACTACCTCCTCCGGCAGCTTGTTCCATACACACCAACCACCCTCTGTGTGAAAAAGTTACCTCTCAGACTCCTGTTAAATCTTTTCCCCTTCACCTTAAATCTATGTCCTCTTGTCCTCGATTCCCCTACTCTGTGCATCGACCCGATCTATTCCTCTCATGATTTTGTACACCTCTATAAGATACCCTCATCCTCCTGTGCTCCAAGGAATAGTGACCCAGCCTACTCAACCTGTCTCTACAGATCACACCCTCTAGTCCTGGTAAAATTCTAATAAATCTGTTCTGAACACTTTCAAGCTTGACAATATGATTCCCATTACATGGTGACATCTCTAAAGCATCTTATTTTCGCCAAATCATTTTAGTTTCATTTCTTCAGTCGGTCTGAATCAGTCAAGTGACTAATCCTTCTTATCATTGCTTTCCAGTTGGGTACAGAGTGGGCTGCACCAGGCGAGTTTACTAAATTCAGATCTCAAGTTTCCAATCCAGTCCAGTAAGTACACGATTTCATTCATCGCTTTCAATGACTAAAACAGTGGCATCTGATTGGAGCAAACCAGTTACCATAAAACGTCAAACTAAAAGGTTATTTAGTCCCAGTAAAGTGGACAACAGGTATTAAAGTTTGAAATTATTCATGCACTTTTAAGATCTCACTGCTGGCCCCCACTTGGCTAATTGTATTTTCACATCTGAAGTAGGTTCAAATGGTTTAAAAAATATACTAAGTGCAGACAGTAAATGCCAATTTATCAATGTGACCCACTATAAGAATAGTGCTGTTGTGAACTCCCAACAGCGACTACATGGGTAAAGTTTAGTTTAGTTTAGTTTAGCTTAAAGATACAGCACGGAAACAGGCCCTTCAGGCCACCGAGTTCGCACTGACCAGCAATCCATGTACACTAACACTATCCTACGCGCTAGGGACAATTTACAATTTTTACCAAAGCCGCTTAAGGGCCTGTCCCACTTTCACGATCTAATTCACGAACTCTGCCGAGTTTGCCCTTGACTCGCAGCATGGTCGTCACGAGATCGTAGGAGGTCATAGGAGGTCGTAGGTAGGTCGTAGCAGGCCATGATGCTAGTCGTAGGTACTCGGGCATCAAGCAGGTTGGGGCGTTTTTCCAGCATGATGAAAAATTTCCACAAGTAAAAAAGGTTGTGAATTAAGTCATGAAAGTGGGACAGGCCCTTGAACCTACAAACCTGTATGTCTTTGGAGTGTGGGAAGAAACTGGAGCGCCCGGAGAAAACCCACATGGTCAGAGGGAGAATACATACACACAGTGCCCGTAAGGTGCCGCTGCCCCACCGTGCCGTACAATAATAGAAGTAAAAATAAAGATACTATTTACTTAATACAAGCTCCAAAACAAAATATCTTCTCTTTACATTTAATACATTTTCTTGTGTGTGGGAGGGGATTGATTTAATTTTGTGAGGAGCAAGTTAGTGAAGACGATGTGAAGTATGTGACTTGTGTCCCAGGTGTGGTGCTGGTGTTATAGATTGAAAAACTGAAGGCAATGAATGTGAAAGGGCCGAGAAACATGATGGTGGTGAATGGGTCTGAGCCAAGGAGAGCCAGTGGAGGTACCGCCCCAGAGGGGACAAGCTTGTGATTGTTGATGGAAGTCAGGAATGCGGGGGAAACGTTGACTGAATTGTGCATCCGGCAGAGAATAAAGTTACGTTGCAATCCATTGCAGGTTTGGGTAGTGAGCCTCAGATTTGGAAGAAGGGTCCCGAGCTGAAAAGTCACTTTATTCATGATTTCCAGGATGCTCCTGACCCGCTCGTTTATTCCTGCACTATGTGCCTTGCCATTTTGAAAGGAAGTGAAAATTTGCTTTGGAAATAAAACTATTTAATCCATATAAAAACTGAGGAATGGACTCTGTGCAGTGACTTTTCACAGCAGGTGTTAGCTAGATGAGTACACACCCATCTCTGAATGTTTTTGTTTAGTTCAGAGATATAACGTGGAAACAGGCCCTTCAACCCAACGAGTCTGCGCCGACCAGAGATCACAACACAGTAACATTGTCCTACACACACTAGGGACAATTTCCAATTTTTCCGAGCCAATTACAAACCTGTAGATCTTTGGAGTGTGGGAGGAATCTTGACCTCCCGGTGAAATCCAATGTGGTCACGTGGAGAAAGTACAAATTCCGTACAGACACCACCTATAGTCAGGATCGAACGGAGTCTCTCATGCTCACGAGCGGAAATCGTTTTTAAAAAACGGGACACACACACACACACACACACACACACACACACACACACACACACACACACACACACAATTCCTTGGCATGATGACAAGTGTGCATGACAACTAACAATTTTATCTTCTCGCACTCCCCCCACCCCTCTTGAGGGCTCCGGTCGCAGAGCCTGTGAACCCGTCACGGAGTCCACAAACTAACAAGAAACTTTTGATAAACTAACAAAAATACACATACTTAATTTTTTTAAATTCATAAAACATTTAGGGATGTTATATGAATTAATAAAAATTAAGCATTTTTATTTATGTTAGTTTTCTCTCTGTCTCACTCTCTCTCTCTCTCTCTCCTCCAAGGTTAGTTCTTCTGTTTGCCTTTATTTACATCAGTTTTATTTAGTGTTATTTATTTAGTGTAGCTTTTGAAAGATTTAAACGGGTATCGGACGGTCATTAAGGACTTTGGACCGCGAGCATGGGCTTCCTGGTGTGCAGGTACATCCCCTCATCCTCCCACGTTATTTAGTAATTTTAAAATTACTGAATAACGTGTGCCACCCAGTCTCACTGACCCTGAGCCCCGCTCCCGGGACAGTCCCGCCATCGCCCCGTCCATCTACATGCCCAGAAACACAGTGAAACACAACGATAAATGGAGCGGGCGCAGGTGCCCGGTTACCAGTACCTCAGTGACCCGTCACCCAGATCCCCCAGTAACCGGTTCCCGTGATTCTTGGTACCCGGTGACCGCTATCCCAGGTGAGGTCTTGCGGACAGGTGTCCCTCCACCCACTGACCGTCCGCCTGGTGACCCGCCGTGCCCTCACCTTGTAATAGGCCAGTGAAGCACATTGATAAAGCTAAAAAATGTCTTATCTCGGAAGTGATCATCTTGATCAAACTCATTCTCGTCAATCCTTCGACCAGTGCTGTAGGAGAGAGGCCTTTCTCGACGGTGAGATGGTTAAAGATATGGCTGAGATCCATATTGAACCAGTGCCGTTTCAACAACTTAGCTGTTCTTCATGTCCACAAAGAACGCACGTCTTTGTTAGGCTTAGTCACAGTGGCAAATTAGTTTGTTTTGAAAAATGACAGTAGGAAGAGGAACCTTGGTGTATTCACCCAACTAAACTTTGGGAAAAACATAGTAAGATTGGAGAGAACTAGAAACTACCAGATGACCTTTATAATATGAGGGTTGGGAGCGGTGGGCACCGTAACTCCTCATAAAATAAAGATCAAACTTCAAAGTTCTCGTTTAATCTTACCATTTTACTTCGGAGTCACGTGAGTGACTACGTGAAGACTTCAAAGCTATGTCATTTCATGCTGGATACAAGTCCAAGCGTCACACACTGTTTGGATTGACCATGGATGAGTGAAAAAGATTAATGCATTCAGACATGACATAGTTAGTTAATAATGCTGATGCTTTAATCATCAAAATAAAATAATAGTGACCCCTCCCATCTTGGGGGGAAACTATAAAACAGAATCTAAAATGGTACTAGCAAAAACCCCCGGGTCCGGCAATTGGTTTGTTGTAAAACCTGTGGAACGTCTGTTCATTGGACCATCCTGCAGTTGCTAGGATGTGGTCGAGGGGGACGTCCATTGCCCTCGCTGCCAACATGGATGCAGCCCTGGTGGAGTGAGATTTAAAAGTATCAGTGTCCACTCCAGCACTTGCCAGGACCTCTTTTAACCATCTAGAAATGGTTTGCACTGATACCTTATGAAAAGATTTTTTGTATTTATCAGTACAGATAATTCGGAGCCGCTGAGGCTCTCAGTGACCTTGATGTATTGATGAATGTGTGATACTACACACAACCATGTGTCCATGGGGTATGCCAAGAACACTAGCTTGAGCCCTGACACACCCGGTCTGCTTTGTTTGATCAAATCATAAATGATGAAGGTTATATTATTTACATAAGTAGTTATGTTGTCCAGTAGTAACTTGTACAATGTCTGGACCTGTTGCGCTGTGACCAGTGCCATCAGCATGACCACCTTGAGGATGAGTTTTGATAAAGGCAGGGACGAAGCTGGTGCCCACTGGCGAAGCAGTGTGAGCACCATGCTCACATCCCAAATCTCCGTGTACCGGGGCCTGGGTGGTATAGAATTAAAAATGCCCTTCATGAACCTAGTTATTAAGGGGTGAGTCCCTACCGTTGGTGTCCCGATCCCAGCACTAAGTAAGAAGATAATGCGCTTCTCGCACTATAAATGGCACTGTAGCTCAATTTCTGATCATAGTAGAGGGTAGATAGAAACTCCAAGACATCCGTGATTCGTGCTGATTCATACGTGATGTTTGAGATAGAATAGAATATCTCCCACTTCTTGATGTGAGAGATGTACTGTTTTTTTGTACTGTCCCTTCAGGCATCTCATCCTCTGTACGTTCTGACAATCCGAGCCCCAGGTATGGTCTCCTCAGAATCTGCAAACCAATAAATTGATTTGGTCATGTAGTGGATGGTCACTCCCCGTTACTGGGTGAACCAGCAGTTTCCTGCTTTTGGGGACAGCCATAAAAGGCTGTGTTATCATAGCCAGGATTAGTGGGTACCAAGACTGTGTAGGCCAGTCAGGCACTACTAAAATGCCTGTGGCGTTGTCTTGCTTGATTTTTGCCAAGCACCGACTGATGAGGCAAAATGGGGGAAAAGCATACAAAAACATTCCGCCCCAGTGTAGCGAGAACGCATCTACTGCCACTGCCCCTGGGTCTGGTTACCATGACGCATATTTGGGTAACTGGTGATTTAGTCTGGAATCGAACAAATCAATATCCGGAACGCCATACCGGGCGACAATGTCGTTAAACACTTCATGATTCAACATCCATTCTGTGATGTCATTGAATTTCCGCGATCTAGTGTCCGCCACCATGTTGTATCTAACTGGTAAGTAGATGGCTGAAACCCAAATGTTCCTCGTAATACACCAGTGCCAGATAGGGTTAGCCAATTTATCACAAGATACATACTTAATATCACCCATGTGATTTACATACGCCACCGCTGTAGTGTTATCAATCTGAAGTTGAACATGCACATGTTGCATATTGCTGCAATAAGCCTTCAGCCCATAGAGTGCTCCCAACAACTCTAAGTAGTTAATCCCATGTTGCTGAAGAATTAATTACTCCTGCAAATTCCATCTACCACCGCAGCTAGAGATGGTATTTGCAAGCTCCCCATCCTAGGGTGCTTGCATTGGTTTGTAAGATAACTGATGGTGTAGCGACTTAAACTTTTCTGGAGCAATGACGAATATTTGTTACCCACCATTGTAATTCAGCAATGGTCTGCTGGCAATTGCATAGGTCTACGGAATTGACTTGCATGGAATTTGAGTACCTGCTCCTTGGCACATTGTAAATTTTATAGTGCAAAGGCCCGAAACATACAGCTGGAAAGGCAGCCACTAGGTTGCCAATTACACTAGCTACTTGGCTAGTCGAATGCTGCTGCTTAACAATGAGATTGTTACTGGCTTTTATTAACTCTGATTGCTTGCCACAAGGCAGAGTCATAAACATGTGAATTGAGTTAATGGTAAATCCCAGGTAATCAATTACCCTGGTATGTATCAATTTGGACTGAACTGGATGGACGAGGAACCCCAATCTCTCAAGCATGAGTTTGGTGGCTGAAGCAGAAGATTCAGCTGATTTCTTGGTGTCCCCTATGATTAGAATGTCATCCAAATATGCCATGACAATGTGATTCTGAGCCCCAGGACTGGTTTTAGTAATTTTGTAAATAGTCTGGGAGCTGAAGTCAGCCCATTAGGCAATGCTTTGAACGGCCACAATTGCCCCATCCAGTTAAACTTCCAATATCTCTTGTGTTGCCTGTGAATGGGTACCGAATGGTATGCATCTTTAATGTCAATGCATGCCATATAACCTCCTTAAGGAACCAGTTGTATGGCAGTACCAAAATTACCCATTTCGAAGTGTTTATACTCCACAAAGGTGTTAAGTTCAGTTAAGTCTAGGATGATACGACATCCTCCATCCTTCTTTCACTTCGTAAATATGTTAGATACAAATTGGTGAGGTTCATGAGACGACCTCTCAATTACCTCTTTTTTGTGTAAAGTTTGGATTTCAGCTTGTACATCCAGACTTTCCTGTTTTGAAAACACATATGTACGGTTTGGTGAATGTTGTGTGGGTGGTAGCGAATTAAGAAGGAACTCAATTTGGAAGCCTTGTATACTGTGCAGTATAAACGGATCTGGTGTGATCCAACTCCATTCATTCAAGAAATGTTGCAATCTTCCCCCAACTTGTGCCTGAGTCATGTGTAATGTGTTCCGCAAGGAACTAGATTCACCTACCTCAGATGTTACTGGTGGTACAGTGCTGATTACTGTCCCTGAGGCTTGGGGGGTAGGACTGATGGCGGGTGCCCTCTGCGCATCTTTGCAGTGGGCCGGCTTGGGCCTACTCCTAAAAAATACCTTTGTGCCACTTGTTCGGGTCTCCCACCAGTTCCGGTGTACCGCCTGGTGTTGAAGGGAGCGTAGGGGTGCTGTGGGTATGATGAGCCCCTGGGTGTAGTCTGGACCTTCATCAGTCGTATGGTCTTTGCCTCATCGTCCAGCTCCCGGACCTGCTTCGGCAGATCTTCCCCAAACAGGTAATTGGCCGGTTGGACATTGCTGGCCTTACACAGCGCAGCGAATTTGGGGTTCAGTGCCGGGCGGATGGTGTTTTTGCGCAGACAATTAATTGCAAGTGTGCATTGCATATTAATGCCATTGTGTCCTGCTGTGTGTCAGACAGGAGCTCCCCATCCACTGGCCTGGCAAAGGCTGTGATGCTTGAGGCAAGCAATTAAAACATTTTTTGGAGCTTCATCTCCTGAGCTCTGACGCCGGCTCGAATGTGACCCCAGATGGAGTGATTCACGGCCGGCACATTCAGGGAGGCACAGTTGGCAGGAGTGTGGTACCTGTTGGTAGTCTGCTCCATTGCCAGATCTTGGAGCTGGTGAGAGGGCAGATGATTTATAGTACTGGCTAGGTCTTCGTCCAGGGGTTCCCCTGATGACGACGGAATGGCAAATTTTGATGCCAATAGTGGTACTCCTGACCTGTGCCCCCAGGTATGCTCACTAGCTGTGGCTCCGAACTCCGAGTCAGCTAGATACGGACCCCGTGTGCTCCCATCCTCAGAGAGGGAGACACTGTGTAGCCCTGTAACAGGTGCTGCTGGCGCGGGCCCCCGTGGAGACCTGTGTTGATATAGTTCCCTCCTTTGGAGCATATCATTTTGGAGCTACCCCTCCATCAGGTGCTCCATGTGGGTTAGTCATCCATAGACGCTAACAAATGAAGGAGCGGAACGCTACTGGCCCGACTCATCTGAGTCTATGGGCCTCGCTGACTTCTGTGTGGCCTTCCACCCCTGCGGGACTGCCATGGTGTTTTCTTTACGTAGTCAATCACGTGACTCCGAAGTAAAATGTAGATTGCTCAGTCATACACTGAAGTTGCAAATGCTATTAATTCACCGTTATTTACCACTTAAAAAAGGGTTTTTAAAAAAATAATTAATATTAGGTTTTATGCTCTAATAAGAGGAAGAAACACCAAGAACATATCGGCATTCAAGAAGGGCGGGGCCTAGAACTAGGGCATAAGAAACAGGAGCAGGAATACGTTTCAGGTCGGGAACCTTCTTCAGACCAATCAGTCTGAATGGTTCAGTCTGAAGAAGGGTCCTGACCAGAAATGCCAACTATCCAAGTTCTACAGAGATGCTGCCTGACCTGGTGAGTTACTCCAGCACTTAGTATTTTTCTTTTGTAAACAGCATTTGCAATTCCTGTTATCAATGACTGCTGGTCCTACAAGTGAATGTTAAATCCAAAAAAATGAATGAACCAAAATAAAAATATTTCACAGTTCAAGTTTAATCACTTACATAATATCTCTGCTTCCTCTTGCTGTAGGAATTTCCTTTTTGAAATTCCCGAGGAGGGTTGCGAGAATGATCTCAGGGATGATTGAGTTAACATATGATGTGCGTTTGATGGCACTGGACCTGTACTCATATTATAAGGAGGATGGGGGACCTCATGGAAACTTACCGAACAGTGAAAGGCCTGGATAAAGTGAATGTGGAGAGGATGTTTCCTCTAGTGGGCGAGTCTAGGACCAGAGGCCATAGCCTCAGAATGAAACAACATACTTTTAGAAAGGAGATGAGGAGGAATTCCTATGGTCGGAGGTTGGTGAATCTGTGGAATTCATTGTCACAGAAGGCTATGAAGGACGTCAATGGATAATTTTGAGGTGGAAATTGATAGATTCTTGATTAGTAAGCGTGTCAGGGTTTATGGGGAGAAGGCAGGAGAAAGCGGTTGAGAGGGAAAGATAGATCAGCCATGATTGAATGGCAGAGTAGACTTGATGGGCTGAATGGCCTAATTCTGCTCCTACAACTTATGAACTTGTGAAACTTGATAGGGAGTTTTTTAAAGAGTACTATTCCTTATTACTGAGTGCTTTGAAATTTCACCCATAACTGAGCAGGTGCATCATCTACAAAAGAAGAGCTTATGTGAAGAGACTTAAGTGCCTGTCCCACCAGCATGCGACTGCATGTGGCGAGCGCGACTTGACGTGGTCGCTTGAACCGTACGGCCTCGCGGGGCCGGTCCCACTTTGATCGCCGGAGCCGTATGGAGTTTTGCGGGGCTGGTCCCGACATCACGTGGGGCTCCGAAAAACTGACACTGTTCAAAAATCCCGCGCGGCAACGGCCCGCAGCCGCATTGAGGCCATACGCAGCACCTCGACGGGCTATGCAGCGTCTTGACGTTGTACGCAAAGTCTGGACGCCATACACAACGTCTTGATGGCATATGCCTAGCGCATGGCATTGTGCGATGACATCACCGCCCGGCGTGCTGTTGCGTGATGACGTCACCGCCCAACGCCGTGCGCCGTCCAAATTCAGTCGGCCCGCCTCCTGCCCGGCTGATTGGTGAGTATGATGTCGGGACCAGCCCCATATGGCTCCACAGTTGGAAGTGGGACCGGCCCCGCGAGGCCGTACACCTCAAGCCACCACGTTTGGTCGTGCTCGCTGCATGCAGTCGCTTGCTGGTGGGACAGGCTCTTTAATCTACATCAGCTCAGTCACAACTGACCTACACTTCAGTTTTTGAGAAAGCATCAGCAGACTGTAAGTGGTGGCAGTATTATCCAACTGACCCAATTATCTGCGATAGAGACTTCCGAGAAAAATGATCCCATAATAGTCAGGTTATGAACAATGATGAGCAGCTGACAAAAACAGAGGCATAAACCCCAGTTGATGAAGCTTCCGTGTTGTGCAGGAAAGCTCCTGGAAATCACGGTGTCAGTCAGTCAACATCATCGCAGATGTGAGCTAACGATACTGCAAATGCACACCAGGGCCTCAGTGCCTTGAAGGGAAAGGCAAACTAATATTTACAGGCAGAGACACAAGGATCTGCAGATGCTGGAATCTTGAGCAAAACATGAAATGCTGGAGGAACTCAATGTGTCAGACAGCAACTGCGGACGGAATGAATATGCGACGTTTCGGGTCGAGATGTTTCAGACCGGAGAAGGTTCCCGATCTGAAGTCACTAGTCCATTCCCTCCACAAATGCTGTCTGACCCACTGAGTTTCTCCAACACTTTGGGTTTCATTTTTTTACAGATGCTTTCTTCCTCTCTGTCCTTTGCCAGCTGCTACCTGTACATTTCAATACACCGATTGTTCTATAACAGTTGCACAATGATTAATGCTTTTATTTCAGATATCAGGCATTCACAGTTTGCTTCATCTGTTTCTCTTTGCTCTCTGAGTCTCAGTAATGAAAGAGGTACCGTTAAATTAGCAGAACTGTTAATGATCATTGTGTTTTCGAGCCTATGCCCTTTTATTGCAGTGGTCACCTATAGGCAAGCCCAACTTGTATTCTGCCTCCACACAACTGGCAATGTGAATCTGAAAGAGTCCTTAAGATGCACAACACTTGACATTACATTTCTTTAATTGTCAAATCATTACTGACAAATTGACCTGTTTTGTTTTGAATAAGTGTAACGCGCTCAAGACCAGAATAGCTGCTAAGGAACAACCATGTAGAGATTATGTGCAAAAATTCTGAGAACCAAATGCCGCGTTTTTACAGAAGCTAAATCCTTTGACATATTGCAGATCCCTTAATAAAGGATCCTATTGTGAGGAGCACACACATTTCCATTGAGTTGCTTTGAACTGTTTGCTTATTGTGATACTGAAACTATATTTTCAAATGCAACACACACCTTATTACGGAGCGCTGCTTAAGATTCGTTGGTAGGTTTAGGCTTTGGTTTATTATTGGCACATGTACTGAGGCACAATGAAAATCTTTGTTCACATGTTATCCAAACCGATCAGATTTCCCATACATAGATACAATCAGTTCAAACTCTTGGAGTACAATAGATAAAGCAAAGTGGACGATACAGAGTGCTGAATATAGTTCTCAGCATTGTAGCACACCCTTCGATAAAATACAATGTACAATAACATATAATGTGTAGAGGTAAATTGAACAGTAGCCCAGCTTATGGAAGGACTGTTCAAAAGCAGGGGTCTGGGGAATGTTATAGAGTAGACGGATCTCGTTATGCAGGTACATAGTTACATGAAAGTGGCCTCACATGTAGATAGGATGGTCAAGAAGGCTTTTGGCACATTGGCTTTGATCAGGTGTCAGGGCATTGAGTATAGGTTGGAATGTTATGTTACAAGATGGTAACATGTTATGTACAAGATGGTGGTGAGGCCGCGTTTGGAGTATTGTGCTCCGTTTTGGTCACCCTGCTATTAGAAAGATGTTGTTAAGCTGGACAGAGTGCATAAAAGAGTTAAGACAATGTTACCTTATCCTGAAGGCCTGAGCTGCAGAGAGAGGTTGTGCCGGCTAGGACTTTATTTCTTTGAGCACAGGTGGATGAAGGTTGATTTTATCAAGATGTAAATGATCACGGGAGGGATAAGGCAAATGCACAGAGTCCTTTACCCAGAGTCGGGGAATCAAGAACCAGAGGACATAGGTTTAAGGTGCGAGGGGAAAGATTTAATTGGAACCTGAGAGGCAACTTTTTCACTCAGCGGATGGTGGGTTTTTGGAACAAGCTGCCAGAGGGGGTAGTTGTGGCAGATACTATAACTACATTTAAAATATATGTTAACAGGTACATAGATATGAATGGTTTCGAGGGATATGGGCCAAATGCAAGCAGGTAGGGCATCTTGGTTGGCATGGACTAGTTGGATCAAAGGGCCTGTTTCCAAGCTGTTTCCAAAACATCACCTATTCCTTCTCTCCAGAGATGCTGCCTGACCCGCTGAGTTACTCCAGCATTTTGTGTCTACCTTCGGTGTACACCAGCTTCTGCAGTTCCTTCTTACACAGGTACTACAGTGGCATTCCACGCTTTTAGATAGGAAACATAGATATGCAGAGAATGGATGAATATGGATCATGTGCAGGCAGATGAGATTAGTTTATCTTGACATCATGTTCGTCACAAACGTCGTGGGCCAACGGGTCTGTATTTTTTATGTTCGATGTTCTAAACCCCCTGATTTCTTCTGTTTCCACATCACCCACATTGCTCTGGATTTGTTTCTGACTGCAGCCTTTGAGATGTCACCAGCCTCATTACCGCTTGTAGGTATCTCGTGCCCAGGATATTCCCTGCACTCACTCCTCTACCTCATAATCCTCCTAAAGGCCACTCACTCCCCATCCTCCAGTATTACAGGAGGGACATCCTTTACATTTCTTATATCTCAGTCCTGTAGTAAGAATGTTTTTCAGACCTGTGGATTGTTCTTACAGGATTGCTGAATTTAGTTTAGTTTAATCTAGTTTAGTTTAGAGATACAGCATGAGTCGGGAGTTCACACACGGACAATTTTTACATTCATACCAATCCAAGTAACCTACAAATCTACACGTCTTTGGAGTGTGGGAGGAAACCGAAGATCTCGGAGAAAACCCACACAGGTCACGGGGAGAACATACAAACACCATACAGACAGCACCCGTAGTCAGGATCGAACCCGGGTCCCTGACACTTCAAGGCAGCAGCTCTACCGCTGCGCCACCGTGCTGCCCTGTGTTTTTTTATGACAACTGCTGCTTTGAGCAGGATTTCTTTCCAGCCACTGAATTTCTAGTCCACCTCCTTTATCTTATACTATTTCTTGGTTTACAATGTGAATCTTTTCCCAAGGGTCCTCTCATTCTCAAGTTGCTTATATTTCCCACTAAAAAAAGCTATCTGTTTGCACTCTAGTATCTTCCCTGACAGCAATCTTAACAATGGTACATAATACCCAAGGTTAGAATTTAGTGGCAGGTGATTTTCTGTGCTTGATCTTTATGCCTTTTGCTTCCTTTTACTTCAAACTGGCCTGTTGTTTTACCGTTCTCCATTCAGTTGCTCATTCAGATGCTGTGTGTGACTCTGCCCTTTATAAGAAGTGTCTGTGTGCCAAATCTATGCATTGATTTGATTGCCTTCCACCTATTCTTCGAAATGTCTCTCTGATTCATGCTATTTGTGCTGATCCAGCGAATAGGTGTGCTAGTGTCGTTTTGAACCACAATTGGCCTTTTGCACTTGAAGAGGGCGAGGAGCTGAAACTTCCAGTCCTGCAGAAACTGGCTGAAACTGACTGACTAGACTAATAATTAGAGGGTAACTTTGCCAGTGGAGCAAGCACCAAAATGAGAATCACCATCTTCTTCACAGGCTGCCACTTGCTAGGAATAACTTCTGAACGTTTTGCTGAACCCCTTTGCTCAGTCCGCCTTACCCTACGCGATCTCCCGGTTGCCAAACGCTTTAATTCCCCTTCACATTCCCATACTGACCTTTCTGTCCTGGGTCTCCTCCACTGTCAGCGTGAGGCCAAAAGGCAAATTGGAGGAACAGCACCTCATATTTTACTTGGTCAGCTTACAACCCAGCAGTATGAATATTGATTTCTCTAACTTCAAGTAACCCTTGCATTCCCTCCCTCTCCGTCCCTCCCCCACCATAGTTGTCGTACTGGTATCACTGTCGTCCTGCTGTGTTTCACGGTTTATATCACTCGTATTTACTTTCCCCACAGCCAACTGTGGACCATTGTGGGCTCCACATTTTCTTGGTCATCTTTGTTGGCCTTGATTTGTCCTTCTGCATATCTTTCAATCACTTGTTCTATGTATCTTCATATCTCTCTTTTTACTCTCCCCGACTCTCAGTCCGATGAAGGGTCTCAACGGAAACATCACCTTTTCCTTTTCTCCAGAGATGCTGAGACACAGAGTTACTCCAGCTTTTTGTGTCTTTCTCCTGAATGACAAAACATTTCAAATGAGCTGCTTTATTGTAGTTAAACTAAAAAGGGTGCAGGGAAGATTTATGTAGATGTTGCTAGTACGCGAGAGCCTGTATTATATGAAGGGGTTGAGCAAGCTAGAACTGTATTCTTTGGATTGTAGGAGGATGAGCAGTGATCTTATAGAGGTGTATAATAATACAATACAATAATAATACAATGCAATTTATTTGTCACATTGCACATAAAGTGCAAGTGAAATGAATTTGTCAGCAGCATACAATAATAAAGAACACACAAATACACAATAAAAATGTAACATAAGCATCCACCACAGCATTCGTTACTGTGGTGGAAGGCACAACATTTGCCAGTCCTCCTCCACTTTTCCCCGTGGTCGGGCTGGACAAGGTATAGTCCAGGGTCGGCTCTTCCCCACCGGAGACCGCGGCTTCAGGATGGTATAGGCCGGCGGTTGAAGATTTAAAGTTCCCGCCGCTGCCCAAAGCACCGCAGACAGCAGAGCCGGCGGTCGAAGCTTCCCTCCGGGGGTGATGGTAAGTCCATGCCGGACCCGCGGTAGAAATAGGCCGCGGGCCGGCGGTGGTGGCTTCTTCTTCCCCCGTATCCCCCACGAGGAATCCCGGGCTGTGGACGCCGCTCCCCGCTGGAGCCCTGCAGACCGCGGCTTCAGGCTGCCGACTGCCGTGGGCCAGCGAAACGAAGCGCTCCCCTCCGGCGAACCCTAGCGAGGGCTCGCCCGTTCCCCGCCGAGTGTCCACGCTGCGCCCGCCGCTGAAGTCCCAGGGGCGTCTCCGGGAAAGACCGCGCCGATCCTTGTTGTTAGGCCACGGGGGAGGCGACATGGAAAAAGTCGCCTCTCCGTGGAGGAGGCGGCCAAAACGGTTTCCCCCTTACCCCCCCTCACCACCCCCCACACAAAACACACCAAGAAGCAATTAAACGGTGCACTAAAACATACTAAAAACAAAAAAAAGTAGAAAAAAGACGGACAGCTGCTAACAGGGCTGCCGGCTTGCAGCGCCCCCACCGACCATAAGATCATGACAGGAATAGATGGGGCCCTTTACTCTGAGTAGGGGAATCAAGAACCAGAGGACATAGGTTAAGGTGAAGGGGGAGATTTAATAGGAACCTGAGGGCAACTATTTTACACAAAGGGTGGTGGGTAAATGGAATGAGCTGCCAGAGGATGTAATTGAGGGAGGTGCTACCACAATGTTTAAGACACATTTGGACAGGTACATGGATAGGATAGGTTTAGAGGAATATGGGCCAAATGTATGCAAGTGAAACTGGTGCTGGTGATAGGTTGAGTTGACGGGCCACTTTACAGGCTGTATGACTCTATGACTCTACGACTTCTAATGTGAGAAAGAGTTTAGATTTAAACATCATGTTTCACAGGTCAGGGGACATCCTGAAGCATTTTACAGGCAATGAAGCCCTTCAAAGTATTTTCTGGTTTGCCAGTTGACTTTAGTTTTACTTCTGTAAAGCAGCATTGAGCAACACCTGTGTCGTTTGGCATGTCGCAGCAGAGGCTGCAGCGAGGATCCTGAGGCAAGGTTTCTGAATGTGAGGGCGACTTTGACTCGGACTTTGAAATGAATTCAGCACTTCTGAGAACTGATACTTTTGTCATATTGTGATACCTGCCATTTTCATTGGTTGACTCCCTTGAATAAAGAATGTTTTCTCATTAGGTCTATCCATGTCATTTATCTCGGCAAACCACAATACATGAGAATCAGGATGCAACGTAGTATCTTTGATTTATAATCATTGCAACATTTATGTTCAGAATGACTGCTAATATCAAAGGGGGACCCGACGTGGGGGAGAGGGGGGGAGGCGCTGAGAACAAAGGGGATCCGGCAGGGATGGGGTGGGGGAATGAAGAAGGGGCCAACATGTAACGTCGTAACTTTGTCAGCATCTTTTGTGTACTTTGTATCCAAAACCAATACATTTCACTGTACCTAGGGACATGTGACAATAAAGTATCATCATCATCACCATCATCATTTGGAAAGGGCAACTGTTACATTCACATTTGGCATTACAGGGCTCCCAGAATTGTTGGCATTCATTGGGGGCACATATACCGTGAAGCTTCCTCCTCTGTGCAGATTGTTCTGCCTCCTGACAAGACACTGCCCATCCACTCTTCCCATTATTGAGGCACACACACTCATTCCTTGCCTACACACAACTGGAGTGAGACAGTGCTGAATGTACTGCACTATTAGGCTACATCCTCAGAGCTGTGCGGAAGGTGGAGAAGGATTCTTGTGGCAATTTTGGTCATTTATCGATCTCTCGTCAGAACACCATGGATTCAACATCCACTGCCATACCCTCGTTGATCATCTTTGTCACCCCTCAAAGAACTCAATGAATTTGGTAAGATATGAACCTCCGCTGCACAATCCCATGCTGAACATCCCTAATAAGTCAATGATTTTTCAGATGCAAGGATCCTATCCTTAACAATCTCCTCCAATACTTTCACCGCCATTGATGTAAGGGCTTGCTGTTTTTCTGCTCATTCCTAATCCAATGAATATATGGAACTACTTGTCATTTCTCTGATTGTAATGGCAACGTAATCTAAGAGGGGAGCTGCTGAAAGCACCTGGAGCTGGGATCCCAGTTCAGGTCAGTGCACTTGGTAGAGAGTTGGACAGCAACCTGCCCATGGTTACCATAGCGATGTGCGCCCTACCTGTAAATAACATCCGGTGCGAGCCTTCAGCTTTATTTAAAGGTGTTCCTAACGGGGATGAACTGTGCCAACCATGACTCAAACCACTATAGCTGAAAATCTGTTGGGAGATGAACTTTGGGCAATGCATTGCTGCAGACATCATTGGAGTAAGTTGGATGCCAGGTAAATAGAATCGATGTGCACATATAGCTCACATCAAAAATGAAACCATGACAAATAAATTACTAGACCATGAGTATCCACTCATTTATTGTGTGTGACTTGCAAATTCTGATAAAGCAAATACCATTCTTGTGTGTTGATTTATACCTACTTTTCAAGTCTTTGAGTATTTTGTCATCTACTACGGTGAAGTGCAGGTACAATGAAATTTGTATTTTCAGCTGGAACTATATGTTTAGACATATATTTTAAAATAGTTATTTTGTTAAACATGTACTACATATCGTGGAAAGACACACAATGCTATAGTAATTCAGCAGGTCAGGTAGCATCCCTGGAGAATGTGGGTAGGTGACGTTTCTGGTCGAGGCCCTTCTGCACCTGAAATGTTACCTACCCATGTTTTCCAGAGAAGTTACCAGACCCGGCACTCCAGTTACTCCAGCACTTTGTGTCTTTGCTTCGTAAACCAGGATCTGCAATTTCTCGTTTCTGTATTTTGACTGGGTATGGTGCTACAGATAGAAACATAGAAAATATTTGATATACTCAGCTGGTCAGGCAGCATCTGCAGAAACAAAAAAAAAGTTAAAATATCAGGTTGAAGATCCTTTGCCAGAACCTTTTGTATTCTTCCAGCATTTTATGTTTCTATTTCAGACCTCCAGGAACTTGCATTTCATCCAGTGCCATGAGAAATATATGCAATGCGCCATAAGTATATGAAAAGTATTATTTGATGAAGTACACCCAGAATCTTAACCACAGTGGGATTTCCAATAATCTGCATGAAATACATTTTACTGCAGTGATCAATGGGAGGCCAGTGGATTTTAAAGGTGTTCGCCATGTTGTAGGCAGAGTTTAGCTACATAACAGGTTGCCACAGAATAAGGGACTAGAACATGTGGGTCGGGAGCACAGGCATATATGTTTGTTCAGGTAAACCCTGGGTAATCATCTCTCCTGATTGACTCCGGAGCCATGAATGGACCCCATGCCATTGAGAAGTGCAGGATAATCAGTGAGGCAGAGCTCAGAGCTTTATAACGCGATATGCTTGGTACAAAATGGCTGAAAATCAACGATGAAAGAACCAGTGACTAGGTTTTTAATATCTGGTGCATTGAGAAGTCAAGCTGACAGATGCTGTGTGCAGGATATCAATGTCAGAGTGGTGACCCTTCAATGGCTGCCTCATCAGTGACCTGAGTATAATGAGCTCCTACAGTAACTGTTCAACCAAAGCCAAATATTGTAGCTAAAAGCTCCACATTATTTTAAGGTAGGAAGTGTTCACTGCCCGATTTGTGATGTCATTGGATGCACCAGCGTCAAATTTAACAATGGGCCTCATTCCATGCAGATATAATCGGCAGAATTACTAACCAAAGTTATAGTGCTTTTAGGTGTGATCTGTGGATTAAAAAGTAGGCCCTTTTAATCCAATTTCCAGGCAAAACTCTTTCTGAACACAGTATTTTCAAATAATAAAGCAATAAATAAAATAAATGAATGAATCTAGTTCCACAACCAACTTTTCTCCTTTAAAATGGACAGAATAGTGTGTGTGCGTATTTGTGTTGGTGTGTGTCTGTGTGTGTGTGCGTGCGTGTGTGTGTATCTGTGTTTAGTTTTGTTTAGTTTAGAGCTACAGCGCGGAAACAGGCCCTTCGGCCCACTGAGTCTGCACTAACCAACAATCCCCGCACATTAACACTATCCTCCACACACAAGGGACAATTTACGCAAACACCAAGCCAATTAACCTACAAACCTGTACTGTCTTTGGAGTGTGGGAGGAACCAGAAGATCTCTGAGAAAACCCACACGGTAATGTGGAGAACGTACAAACTCCATACAGACAGCACCCGTAGTCGGGATCGAACTCGGGTCTCCGGCGCCGCAAGCGCTGCAAGGCAGTAAGTCTACCGCTGCGCCAGTGTTGCCGTGTGTGTCTGTGTGTGATTGTATGCAGAACAAGGTGTGTATATGTATGTATATAAACACTTTTCTACTGTAAATTAGACATAGTGTGGGAATCAAATAGATAAAGTAACCTATACCTGAAAAAAAATCGTAAGTTTAAACGTTTGGTATTTATATTTAAACATTTGGGACTCAGACCTATTGTTTGGAAGAACGTTCAGAAGCTTGATAACAGAGAGGAAGAAGCTGTTCCTGAGTCTCATGGTGCGCGGTTTCAAGCTTCTGTACCTTTTGCCTGTCAGGTGCAATGAGAAGAAGGAATGATTTTGATTCTGTTGGCTGTACCAGTGAGAAAATATTTAATCTGATGGATGAGGTGCCAAACAAGTGGGCCGTTTTGTTTGTTTGAGACTGACCTAACGTATTGTTGGAATTACACTCATCGAGCCAAGTAGAGAGTATTCCATCATGCCTTATAGATTGTAGTACAGCTTGGTTGTGTCAGGCCATGACTCGTTCACCAGAGGATATCCAGCGTCTGACCTTTCCTTGCAGCCACAGTGTGTATTTAGCTGGTATAGTTGAGGTCCTGGTCAATGGTGATTATGCAGATATTGATGGTGAAGGCTTGTCAATGGTAATGCCATTGAATATCAAGGAGTGGTTGCTAAACTCCCCCCTGTTGAAGCTGGTCATTGTCTGGCACTTCAATGGTACGAATGTTAACTTGGTCGGTATGGTGGCGCGGGAGAGTTGCTGTCTTACAGCGCTTACAGAACCAGAGACCCGGGTTTGATCCTGGCTACGGGTGCTGTCTGTACGGAGTTTATACGTTCTCCCTGTGACCACGTGGGTTTTCTCTGAGAACATCGGTTTCCTCCCACACTCCAAAGACGTACAGGTTTGTAGGTTAATTGGCTTGGTATGAATGTAAAATTGTCCCTAGTGTGTGTAGGATACTGTTAATGTGCGGGGATCGATGGTCGGTGCGGACTCGGTGGGCCAAAGGACCTGTTTCCGTGATGCCTCTCTAAACTAAACTAAACTAAATTTGACATTCACCAGTCTGAACCTGGGCAATGTCTTAGTTGCATTCAGACATGGGCCCACTCAATCCTGAGTAATTGGGAAGTGAATTAAATGTCATGCAGCCATTAGCCTGATGATTGATGAAGCAGCAGAAGGTTGTTGGGAGACATTATTGCCCTGAGGAACTGCTGTAGTGATGTTCCAGGGCTAGAATGATAGACCTCCAACAACCACAGTCATCTTGCTATGTCCACCACCATTGGAATGTCGTCCACTCGATATCCATTGACTTCAGTAATACCAGAACTTCACAATGCGACTCTCAGTCAAATGCTGCCTTGACATTAAGTACACTCGCAGTCTCCTTCCCTTTGGAATTCAGACTGTGATAATACATAAAGTTAGAGACACCTAGAGTCCTACAGCATAGAAACAGGCTGTTCAGCCCACCATATGCATGCTGACCAATTTGCCCATTAGCACTAATCCTATTTGGCTGCATTAGATCTTTACTCTTCGATGCCTTCCCTATTAGAATGTCTATACCAATGCCTCATAAATATAATAATTGTATCTGATTTCACCATCTTTTCTGGCAGCACGTTTTAGATATAACCACTCTCTTTAACTTCAGATTACCTTTGAAATTCCTTCCTCTCACCTTAAACCCAAGCCTTCTTGTTTTTTTGTTATCCTTACCATGGCAAAACAATTCTGACCATCTACCTTCTCTATGCCTCTCATAGTTTTACCTATTTCTATCAGGTAGCCTCCTTCGTTCCATGGAAAACAAACCTAAACTATCCAGTCTCTCCCCTCAACCAAAGGCCTCCAAACCAGGCAACAACCCAGTGAATCTCCTCTGCACTCTTTCTGAAGTCTCGAGTGAGTAGTGCAAGTGAAACCCAGACTGGTCCCAGGCACCATTATCAGGCCCAGCATTGATGAGGCCTGGGCCAAGATTGAGTGGGCTCCAGGGGTCAGGCACAAATGTCCACATCACCTTTTCAAACTCAGCTTATGAAACTCAACAGTGCTGTAATGAGTTTAGTTTGTCACATGTACCGAGGTACAGTGAAAAGCTTTTGTTGCGTGCTGACCAGTTAACAGAAAGACAATACATGATTACAATCGAGCCTTCCAGTTACAAATACACGATAAAGGGAATAGCATGAATAAAGTTTAGTGCAAGATAAAGTCCAGTAAGGTCCGATCACAGATAGTCCGAGGGTCTCCAATGAGGTAGATAGTTGCTCAAGACTGCTCTCTAGTTGTTGGTTGGATGGTTCAGTTGCCTGAAAGCAGCTGGGAAGAAACCCTCCCTGCCTGATACAAGAGGGGAGAAGAAGCAGTTGCCCGGTTGCGACTCATCCTTGATTATGCTGCTGGCCTTGCCGAGGCAGCGTGAGCTGTATGTCAAATGACCCGGTCATACTTACGAACATGGTACAACAGTATTTATTGAAAGGCGCTTATAATACACTACAGTATGTTGCTTCAGTAGTGTAGCAGCGTAGACTGCCAGCACGAGTTGGGTTACGATAATATGAACAGTGTAGTAGGCGGAGCTTCTAATAATAAAGCACTACTTTGGTTAGTAAGTGAAGCAACCAATCTACATCTTTCCTTGTAGAAACAAAAGTGAAGCACATCTAAATATAGGTGACCTATAAGAATAAACACACTACTGTGTGATGACAAAATAATACAGTACCCAAAACGCTAATAGCGCATACAGGGACATACAAATGGTTTAAATAAAATCCCCGTATCTAAAGGGCGGCCTACAAATCCGTCCTGCGCGCGTGCGGTATAGATCCGCCTCTCCTCCCTTCACCGAGGAAATAACTGGGGACCCATGTGGGAGGAGCACTGGAGACCCGGGGGGTGAATATCGAGAAGCCGGCGAGCGGGGCACCGAAAGTTTGGGTGAGGGCGTAGGGGGCATAGCCAATGGTTGGTCTGCAGCAGTAGAGCGCGATGGAAGAGGATGGTAGATCGGAAGGGTGGCTTCTGGATACGAGACCGCAGGACTTGGTTCCTTCACAGGAAAGAGATGTTGACGGTTGCGTCTGTAAATTCCTCCGTCTGTGCTTACCAGGTACGAACGCAGCTCTTTTGCAGGGCTGTGGATGTGACCCAAATGGCCATAGTCCTTATCGGTCTGGAGGCGAACAACTTGCCCACTGGAGAGAGGCTTAAATGGTTTGCTGGACTTGTTGAAAGATCGTTTCTGTGCATCGCGTTTCAGTTGGAGTTGTTTCTGGAGAACAGGCGGTGAACAGACCTGCGGCTGCAGCAGCTGCTGGGGCACGGGCAGGGAAGCACGGATCTGCCGAGACATCAGAAGTTGTGCTGGAGACCCCAGTATCGCGTCACGGGCAATATTCCTTAAGTTGTGCAAGTCCAAGAATACATCGGATTTAGCAAGGTGTGAGCACTCCATTAAATGTTTGGCGCTATGGGCCGCCCGTTCTGCGAGTCCTTTGGACTGTGGAAATTCGGGACTGCTGGTGATATGGTGAAAATCCCATCGTTGAGCAAAGTTTTTGAAACACTGGTTGGTGAACTGACTGCCGTTATCAGACAGGTGGCGTGCAGAGGCACCGAGTACGGAGAAGTGGCGTGACAGCTTTTGGATGACTGTATCGGATGTGAAGTTTTGGAGTAGGTCAATTTCGAACCAGCCCGAATACGAGTGAACGAGAACCAGATAGTGTTTTCCACGCCACTCGAATATGTCAGTAGTCACCGTGGACCACGGCAGAGGAGGAACAGGGTGTGAGAGCAAGGGCTGCTTCTGTTGGCGTGGCTTTAGGCTGTTGAAGACAGCCAGGCTTCAACTTTTTTGTGTATATACGCGGTCATTCCGGGCCAGTAAAACATGCTCTATGCTCGTTGTCAGGTCGCTTCCACACCGGGGTGGCCCTGTGGATGGCATCATAGTACATGTCCTGTAGAACAGCTGGGGTGACTGCTTTGTGACCCTTGATTATGACCCCTTCCTGTAGCACTAGCTCGTCACGAACCAGGTAGTATGGGCGAATCCAAGTGGGGCACTATGTTGTTTATCCGACCAGCCACGCCGGATGACTGAGTACAGTAGTTGAAGAGTTGTATCTGCAGCCGTGTACTTTGCCAGGCTGCTTAGTCATTCAGTAGGTACACCATCATTAATGTGAACTGGTCTTGTTCTGAGGGCTGTTGTTCGTGGGGCTCTTGATAGCGTGTCAGCTAGGTGCATGTCCTTGCCCTTTTTGTAGACTATGGTGAAATCGAAACACTGTAGCTGCATCATCATCCGTTGCAGGCGAGCCGGAGCGGCATAAATGGGTTTGTTCAAAATGGTGACCAGCGGCTGGTGGTCTGTTTCAACAGTAACGGACATGTCCAAAATAAAGTCTTTGAATTTAGTGCAGGCAAAAACCACGGCAAGTAATCCCTTTTTGATCTGGGCATAACGTTGTTCGGTCTCACACAGGGTGTGGGAGGCGTATGCAATAGGTCTGCAGTCACCTTCAGTGGAAGTCTGTAGATAAGCAGCTCCAAGTCCATATTGGGATGCATCACACGTGAGCGTCTCCGGCAACTGCAAAGCAAAGTAGGCGGGGTTTGGAGCAATGGACAATTGCAATTTGAGGATTTCAACAGCTCTCTGGTGTTGTGGGTACCAGGACCAGGCAGTGTCCTTGTGGGTCAGTTGTAGCAGGGGAGAAGATTATCGCTGAGGTTGAGAATTAATTTTCCCAAGTAGTTGACCATTTCCAGGAATCTCTGTAAACTTGGAACGTCACTGTGGGAGCTGGCATCTCGTTGATGGCAGTGGTCTTGGATGCGTCCAGTCTGACGGGTCAGTGACCATAGCAAAGACACCCAGGGACACCATCCGCTGGAGCGCATTGTATACTCTGTCGCACATAGCATGTGGAATGCGGAGTGGTGCTCGGACCACAGTAAAACATTTGGATCTGTGGCGATGTTGTATTTGATGGGCAGCTTTCCAAGCTTATTGTCAAATAGTTTGGGGTGGGAGATTGCAACCTTCATGTAGTCCACCCTGTTTCTACGAATGCAATCAACCTGATGTGCACAATCAAAATAAGATCAAATAGAACAACTTGTCCTTCAACTTTGCCAGTCCTAGATCCTGGCACGCGTTAATACTAAGCAGAGTTGCAGCTTTCCCATGGACAATGAAAAACTTAAGTTAGTGAGCTTGTGACTCCAGGTGGCAATTCAGTTCAGTTTCTCCAAGTGGGAGCAGCTCCCCTCCCCCGTAGGCTAGCAAAGTGGCTGAAGTGTTTGCAATCCATTTGGCGTTACGGATTTGTTTAAATTCAGATAATGACATGACATTGCACTTGGCACCGGTGTCAATCTTTTCAACAGCGGTGCTCTTGTTGACAAGCAGAGAAACTTCAGGGTTAAGTTGCTTGTTAGTGGAAGCAATCAGCGAGTTGACGTTACGACTATTATCTACATGCTTTGGGAGAAGGCACTTCCAGCTCCTGGTACTCATTATCAGTAGCTTCATGTTGTAACAGGTTGCCTTGGGAGCGAGCGAGCCATGCGTGAACAGCAGCATTTCATGAAGTGATTCATTTTCTTGCAATAGTGGAAATTTTTTCAGAAAGCAACACAGATTTTGCGACCTGGAGGATTGGTGCCGTCACAGTTAGAGCACCGTTTGATAAATCTCTGAGGCTGTCGAGGTGGCGTGTGGAGTTGTGAACACCGGTTATGATAGGAGGTGTTGTTAGCATCGACACTGTATGAGGAATGTGGCCTAGGGCCCAATGACTTTGTGTGTGAAACTGTTAGTTCAGCAATCTTCCAATTATGTTCAGCTCAGGCCAAGGTCAGTTCAGAATCGCGGAGTAATTCATCTTGCACCTTATCGCTAAGCAGGCCTCCCACCAGTCTGTCGCGGGTGATCACACAGATTCCCAAAACGGCAGCGTGCAGCAATGTGTTTCAGATTACTAATGGAATTTTCTACAAGCGCACCTTGCCGTTGGTAACGAGCAAAAAGCTTAGTACGTTCAAGTATGGAGTTGGCACGAAGGTCACACAGTTGTCGGAACTTAGTGAGTAGGACCGCAGGATCTTCAATAGTTTCAGCAGGGACTACGATCTGGTGCATAGTCGAAATGCTCTGCATGCTTCATTGCTTCAGGGCCAGCGACGTTGAGTATTATAGAGGCATACTCCTCTGGTGTAGGTTTGCGATGAGCAGCATGAATGTAATGGTTGTAATCGCGCTCAAAAATGCAGTTTCTCCCAGTCTTGGATGGAGCTTGTCCCACACCATGCTGTGATGCACCCCAATAAGAGAGAGAAGCAAGGAACCGCAGATGCTGGTTCACAAAAAAGACACAAAGTGCTAGAGTAATTCAGTGGGTCAAGCACAGTTTCTGAATGATGTGGGATAGCTCAATGAGAAGCGTGGGAGCCGGAACAGCAAGTTTCTGATTTTCAACTTGTGACTCGGGAGTGTCTAGTTACTCTCCACACCGTAACCACAGCAACCGCCCCACCCCCCCCCCCCTCCAACACCCCAACCCTACCCTCCATCCCTGCCAATCCTTCTCTTACCCTTCACCATGTGACTGAGAGGAGTCTGCAGCTAACATCGGTTCTTACCTGTGTAGGAAGGAACTGCAATGCTGGTTTTCACCAAAGATAGACACAAAATGCTGGAGTAACTCTGCGGGTCAGGCAGCATCTCTGGAGAAAAGGAATAGGTGACATTTTGGGTCGAGGCCCTTCTTCAGACTGAGAGTCAGAGTGGAGGGAAACTAGAAGTTCCCATGAAATGGTTCTGAACAAATCAGAGGCGGCACCAATGACCAGGGAAAGTTGGAGCCCACAATGGTCCATTGGTGGCTGAGGAAGAGGTGATAATGAAGGGATATATGTATGCAAATGGTGGAACTGATTAGGGTGGCGGGGGTGGGGAGAGAGGGGGAATGCAAGGGTTATTTGAAATTAGAGAAATCTCCATTCATGCCGCTGGGATGTAGGCTGCCTGCTGGGAGGACATGACCTCCTCAACACAATCTACTGAGTGTTAGTAGAACACCAGGAAGGGGACGTTGCTCTGGGTGAGACTGTTGACCTTGGGTCTCCTTCCAGTGGATTTAACGTATCTTGCAGATAGAGTCAAACAAATACCTGCCTCAGGACAAACTGTCCCTGTTCTGACAAAGATAGATCATAACCTCTACAAACAACCAGACAGTAGTTAACCAGTTACTCCGCGGTGGTTTTTTAAAAAAGATTTATTAAAGCAGTTTTTTTCAGATATAAAACTTTTCTATCTTGGCTGACTTTGTCCACAGGTGGGGTTACTTGCCTCTACATCTTTGGAATTTGGAGACTAAAGGGCCTGTCCCACTTTCCCGAGTCCTCTGCGAGTTGAAAGGAGCTTAAAAAAAAATCAGGGTTTTTGTGATCTACGAACTCCTCCCCCCGACTATCTTTTTACTCGTGAACTTTTTTTGTCATGTTGTAAAAAATGTGCAGACTTACCTAATGCCCTGAGTACCTACTGCTGGTATTATGAGCCGCTACGATATATCTACGGACTGGCTACGGCCTCCTACGGACTCGCTAAGGACATTCTCCGGGTTTGAATCGAGGGGAAAACTCGGGAGGATTTGTGAGTAACTCGGGAAAGTGGGACAGGCCCTTAACCATATCATTTGTATCTTCAAAAAAGGCAGGGACCTAAAAAAGTGGCATAGGCACTGGGGTGGCACCAGATAAATGCTGTTTCCTTGGTTACAGTGACAGTAGGATCTTACGGACCATCTGCAGAGTTGCAGGGGAGACTCGACATCCATGTGTTAACTGCTGTGAGATAAATGCACTTGCATCTGATACAAGAGCCTAATGAGGCTTTCTTCATACATTTCACCCTCTGTCATATTCTGCCATCAGCTGTTTTCCTTTGTACTGTTTGCATGGTTCGAAGTGAATGCTGTGATGATTTGAGTTGTGAAACAATACATCCATTTGACTATTGCCAGCCTCGTCAGGCCATATCTATATATATATATATATATATATATAAAATTATCATTATTATTATTGTTTGCATGCATTGAAGTTAAAAAAGAGGCGGGGGATTTTGCGGCCTCCCCCCACAAAACCCGCTGCACCAGCCTCAGTTTCCTGGAAATGTTGACATTGGAATGAGACTATTACCCTGAAGCAGTAAAGGACTGGACGAAGTGGGACATGGACTTCTAAAGTCACAAGCTTCATCCAAGTCTATCTCCAGTTTAAATAGTGGCAGCAAAAGGGGGCAGGTGTCCAACCTGGTTCTAGATGAAGGAACTGCAGATGCTGGAATCTTGAGCAAAACACAATGTAGAGATAGACACAAAATGCTGGAGTAACTCAGCAGGTCAGGCAGCATCTGTTGAAAAAAGGATGGGTGACGTCTTGACCCAAAACGCTACCCATTCTCCACAGATGCTGCCAGCCTAATCTTGATTAGTATGGGTTTCAGGGGTTATGGGGCGAAGTCAAGGGAAAGGGGTTGAGGGAGAAGGATATATCCGCCATGATTGAATGGCGGTGTAAACTTGATGGGCAAAATGGCCTAAAACTGCTCCAGGAACCTATAAACTTATGACCCACTGAGTTACTCCAGCACTTTGTGCCTATCTTTGGAATAAGCTAGCATCTGCAGTTCTTTGTTTCCACAAAATAGAGACTGCTGGCTACTATATTCCTAACTGTCGCTGAACTGTTAAGAGTGACTCTGGAGTCACGCACATGTCAGATTGGATAAGGACATTGGAAGAATACAGTGTGAAAGGCATTCCGCCTAGTTCATGCACCATCAGCTTTACACAGTATACTCTACCTTCTCAACAATCACTGACATAAAGTATGAATTGCCGAGGATTCCTAGGGTGTGGTTATGTGTAGTGGCCAGATAACTGGGCTGGCAGTCAGAGTTCTGAGCCCTGCAAGAGCCACAAGTTTGGATCCTGTTAAAGAAACTTTAAAACACACCACAAAGATCGGGAGGGATAATCAAAACTTTATTTAAAAGCACTTTTCCTTCTTCCAAATGGTCTTATAACAATTATATATCATGCACCCCCCCTTCCCCCCCCCCACCCCCAGCAAATGTCCAGATGTCCTTTTGACCTTATTTTATTGTTTTACGATTGCCATTTGTACTTTTACAACAGAGACCAGAATCTGACTGAAGTAGTCGGTGGGGGTGCTGCGAGTCGGCTGTTCATTATTTTGGCTTTTTTTCTTTTTTTGGGTGAGTTTAATGTTAGTTTGGGTGTCGTTTGGTGTGTCTTGTGTGGGGGGTGGTGGAGTGGGGAAAGGGGCGGACCGCTTTCAGTTGCCTCCTCGACGGAGAGGCAACTTTTTCCATGTCGCCTCCCTCACGGCCTAACACCATGGATTGGAGCGGCCTTTCCCAGAGTCAGGCCCGGAGCATCGGCAGCTGGCGAAGAGGAGCGGGTGAGCCCTTGCCGGGCGTCGACAGAGAATGCTGGCCTGGTGACTTTGGCATCGTGGGGCTGTGGACTGCGGAGCTTCTAGCCGCAGGCGTGGCGTGGACTTACCATCCTGCGCCTGGGATCCCTTGCCGGGAATCACCAGAGAAGAGCTCAGACCACCGGCCTGCGGCCTATAACATTCTGAAGCTGCGGTCTCCGGTAGGAAAGTGGACCTCCAAGCCGCGGAGTGTGTTTGACCGTCCCGACATCGGAGTTTGGATCATCCCGACAAGAGGGCCTGTACATCCGGCCGTCTGTAGCAGCGACTACGGAGGGGTTATGGCCCCGACTATGGGTGAACTAAGGAGGAGGACTGGCTGAACTTTATTGCCTTCCACAATAGTGAAGAATGCTGTTTGGATGTTTGTGTTAAATCTTATTGTGTATTGTGCGTTCTTTTTAAGTGTATCGCCTGTGTGTTCTTTTTAAGTGTATCGCTGCTGGCAAATTCATTTCACTGCACCTTTGGGTGCATGTGACAAATAAATTTGACTTTGACTTTGACTTTCACTTTGACTGACTCAGACATGCTCAGTTTCAACCTTCTTTAAACCACAGAATTATTATAACACATGAAGAGGACTTTAAACATTTTTAGGCACACTACCTAGCCCTATCCCTTGCTGTCTTCTTTAAGCTTTGCAATTTATTTTTGACAATCCCTGAAACTAATAAATTGTCGTAAAAATCGATCTGGTTCTTCCAATCTCCTTTTTCAGTCTGACCTGTATGTGACTCCAGACCCACTCTTAACTGCCTCCCTCAGTTCAGGCATGGTTAAGAATACAGCCTATAAACGAAAGTGATGAACACACATTTATTCTGATTCTTATTTTTATGTCTTACACCAACCTACCATCTATGTTAATATTTTCTCCATCATCACCAAATAGAATGGGTTGTTGCTTGGAGAACGTGTTTGAAAGGTTTCAAATATTTCTATTATTATGTAATATTAGAATGCTTTTGTTCATATCCATTCAGTTATAACAAGAATTGATGTCTCTCTCTTAAGAACAGGTCAACCTAACCCTCCAGTGCTATTCTGAATAAATACACAGTTGGAAGTAGGACTCTTTCAATGAAGTTACTTAGAGCATTTTTGTGGTGGCACAATGGCAGAGCTGCTGCCTCATGTACAAGAGACCTGGGTTCAGTCTCTGCTATCTCCTCACACAGTTTCCCGATGTACATCGATAAGGCCTTTATTAAATCGACTTGTTCGATAGACTCCCCACTGTGATCTATGAGCTGTTTTATTTTGTGTTTGTGCCTATCTGATTAAAGTCAGATATAGGGTATGGTTATATTCCCTACTCCAAACATTTGTGTTTTTTGGTGATGT
Source organism: Raja brachyura (assembly GCA_963514005.1). Next base: position 36,171,919 of record OY740798.1, on the reverse strand, counting down.
CAGGTAGTGAGGGGTATAAACATACATTTGTTGCAATCTAAATGTTCTCTTTGAAGAGGTTTGAATAAAATGATGGTCAATGGATGCAACAGTAACTTTCTAGCCAGCATAGTTTGCTCTTTAATGTACAGTGTACGTGTTCACAAGTAATGGGAACATCCTCAACAGGAATTTGTAGTATAGGAGAAAGTCATTTGATTTTGTAATATGAGATACATTAGGTTTTTGTGTTTGAGCAGATGAAAAACTACCTGACAGCATTGAGTGCTTTATGAGCACTTTATCTCTCCACTGATAGTCAATCAATCTTCCATACAGAAAAGGGCTTATTGAAAACACCAGACTTGTGTATTAACTGCGCAGTTGACATAAACGTGTGATAATGGATTGCCAGCGGCAGTCTTTTTGTTGCATGGCAAAATAAAACCACAACTTCAACACAAGGAGACTGTTTCAGAGTGACTTATTGAGTTTCTGTGGATTTAGGCAGCCATGTGCGGAGAACTTACATTAGTAACACAGATAGGATGTCATATTCGATTGGACATGGAGCAGAGAGCTGATGAAAAGGGATTTTTTATGCTGCATCTTCAGCTAAGAAGATTAAATGTTATGACCAGCAGAGGGAAAATGAAAGGTAAAATCGTTCTGTTTACTCCCTCTATGCTTTCCTGTTCATATTTTAACTGACTGGATTTGATCGGCCTGGGAATAGTACATTTATTGGACTCCAATTCGTGTAAAATCAATCAGGATATATTATCCTTAAAAATACAAAGTCTTTCATGCTGCTTATTAATTAGAAAACAAGGATACATGTTTCATTTGAGGTGCTCTTGCTCCAGTTTAGGTATTGCCTCACTCTGGAGTGGAGGAAGCCCAGGACAGAAAAGTTGGCATGTGAATGATATCAATATAGCTTCCCAAATCTAATGGTCCTGCACATTTTGTTCATAGAATCAGCCAAAGAGGAAAAAAGCCTTTGCATTTTGTTGTACATTAATGAAGCTCAGCCTAAAAGATTTCCAAGACTTCTTCTGTTGTTTCCAAGTCTTAGCCCGGTCTGGTCTGCATTCCCACTGTAAATAAAAATTGACTTAGCTGTGTCCCAGTTTCCCCTGCATGTCATTGTTTTATTTAACTTTCTGTGTTTAACGATTGGAGGAAAGGTGACAACCATGCAGAAGAATAAAAGTAATTAGAAATATATAGTACCTGAGTGGCACAGTGGCACAGGTTGTGGAGTTGCTGCCACACAGTTCCAGCCACCTGGGTTTTATGCCGACATCAGGTGCTGTCTATGTGGAGTTTACATTTTCCCCATTTATTTCCTCCACAGTGCAAAATTTATTGATGGTACTGCAATTACTCCGTGAAGGAAGATGATAGGAAAATCACTGAGAGTTAATGGGCATGTGAGAGAGAGTTCACATCAATCCCATTCCCCAGGGGGAGCCAAATTGATGGGAATTCTGTGAAAACCAGCATAGAGCTGATGGGCTGAATGGCTTCTTCTATGCCGTTAGAAAGCATAAATGTAAGATAATTACACAAACAGGATATACTGGAGATTCTTCGTATTCAAGGCAGTATCTATGGTGACAAAAACAGTTAATGTTTTGGGTTAAATACCTTATCTAATTGAAACATTAAACCTGTCATTCTTTCCACACATGCTGCCTGACCATTTCCAGCATTTTCTGTTTTTATTTCAGGTTTTTAACATCTGCAGTCACTTTGAATTTCATTTTCAATGCCCATTTTCATTTGTTGGTAGTTAATGAAGCATGACTACTCAATTAAAGAGCTGATTATTTCTAGCATATTATGATTTTATCTCACATTAATGGCATAATTTGTTTTTATAAGCAAAATAAAAGAAGTGCAGAAAGAACGCAGTAGGTCAGGCAAGATCTGTGGAGGGAAATTGATTCCCGAGTCCTTCCTCGGTATGTGTCTTCAAAGCCATCTCGTTCCTCATGTCCCTCCAGCTCCGTTAACTCTCCCTTCCACTCCACAGATGCTGTCTGACCCATTAAGTTCTTCCAGTAGCTTTCCTTTGTTGCAGACTCCAGCATCTGCAGTCATTTGTGTATCCATTCTGTTTTTATAATGCTACTAGACCAAGTGGGAATCATTGTGTCCCTGTCACACGGGAGGCCTGGTTCCCTGAAGTAACCCGTTCCCCCAATGCAATATTCCACCACTCACCCATAGCTCCCACGGGAAGCCTCATCCTCCAATGCAACCCGTTCTCCAACGCAATATTCCACCACTCACATGTTCCCCCAACGCAACCCATTCCCCAATACAATATTCCACCACTCACCCATAACCCCCACTGCACAGGGGTGGTTAGTTCCCCTTATTCCCCAACACTCCCTCCACCTCCTCTTCACCCTCCCTCTTTTTAAACTTTGAAAAATTGACTTTTCACTTTAAAAAATCTAATTGCACTTGCTGCAAGGACTCAGTGTCCTGTGATTTGCAACATTGTAACAGGTAGGGCCAGCAAGTGCAATTGGATTTTTACAGTGGAAAGTTAAGTTGGCAGTTTATGTAAATCAGATCCCATTGTGACATCATAGCTGTTAACTGTCACTGCAACTAGAACTGATTTTTCTCTAACTGGATTTTGTAAAGTTCAAAATGTGAATAAGTTGTAAAATATACCATTAATCCAAATAAAACTTGATACACCACACCACAGGTCGTCCAATAATTGTAGCGCTAGCGTGTACGTTTTGGTGTAATTCAGGGCACAACTCACTCACAAATAGACAGACTCACAAACAAACAAGATGAGAGTTTCTGTAATATATAGACTTTATGTTTATATAATCTTTTGTTATAGAAGGAAGTCATTAAGCCCATCAAGTCTTCACCAACTTTCAAATAATTTCCATTTGTTCCATTCCCCTATAACCTATTCTATCTTATATTCCCATCAACTCTCCCAATTCCCCTGCCACCCAACTATACTAGGGGTAATTTACAATTGACAATTAACTTACATCTGCGGGACTTTGGAGGAAACCAGAGCACTCAGAGGTTAACCATGCGATGACAGGGTGTACATGCAAACCCATCCCAGACAGCATCAGAGGTCAGGATTGAAGCTGGATTGCTGAAAGTGTGAGGCAGCAACATTGTCTACGGTGCTAGTGGGATTCGATCGCTTCTAATTACAAAACCCACGTGGTCACGGTGAGAACATGCAGACTCTGTACACTGTACAGACAGCACCCAAGCCAGGATTGAACCCAGGTGTCTGGCACGGGAAGCCAGCAACTCTAGCGCTGTGCCACCGCACCGCCCCTAAACCTTTGTACTTTCAAGGTAATAATATCATCAAGGAGCCATTATTAAAAGCAAGCAGATGCCACTGTTTAACTGGGAGCAAAAATTAGTGATTGCCAGTTGCAAGTACTTCATTATCATTTATGTTCAAGGGTCTTGGCAACAGGAAATTTCAAACTGGCAGGCAAACAAGGGAAAATATGTGGAAACAAAGAACTGCAGAAACTGGTTTATATCAAAAATCGACGCAAAGTGCTGGGGTAACTCATCCTGTCAGGCAGCATCGATGGAGTAAAAGAAAAATTGAGAAAATTGAAACTTTGTGTTGGGCTGTGTAAGTCACAGGGAACACAGATGTAAGAAAAATCTGTAAATTCCATAATATGTATTTTTACACTGATTTAGCTGAAGACTTGCAGACGTTAAAAAGTGCGCTAACATTGAACAGCACTGAATCTCGTGTGAAAAGGTTAAAGGAAGGTTTGTTCAAATCTGTAGCGAGGCCTTGTCCTATTAGAAAAACATACAGAAGTTCTTAAGGCAACATAGTCCAAATATGCTGCCCCATTTCTGATCCCATTTTAAGTTATTTTTTTACGACATGCATCCACACCTGGGCACGTATTTCAATCAGACATCCGTCTGGATTGTCTTCTGTGGCATTTCACCATTGTAAGGGCAATCTGCAAAGTTATTTCCCGCATCAAGGAGAACGTAAATTCTCTAAGCATATCCTTGCAGCTTTTAATGCTGAGCTTTGCAATTAATTTCTCAGACCCATCTTAAGTCTGTAATCTGCCTTTGAAAATATACTGCCTGGAAATATATAAGGCGTTCCAGATGCCTTGTCAGATGTTGTGCAGGGTTAAAGTAAATAGATTTGACATGTAATCAAATCTTCAAGCTACCCAAGTCCTCGATCAACCTTACTGCCCATGACCTTGTGCTGATTGGCACTTTAAGTGAGAGATTCGCCTATTTCTCATTATGATTCCAGGAGCAGGAAGTCACGGAGATAAATGGATAGCCCACAGTCAGTAAATTCCTCTCCTTCAATATGTGACATTTCATTCCAAGCGCAAGTGTAGTCAGTATATCTGCTCATGATATTGCTTCCCCTATATTATCTCTCCTCACTATATTGGTGGGACAGTGGCATGGCGGTAGAGCTGCTGCCTTACAGTGCAAGAGGCCTGGGTTCGATCCTGTCTGTATGTTCTCCCTGTGCCCGCATGGGTATTCTCTGGATGCTCTGGTTTCTTTCCACATTCCACAAACGTGCAGATTTATGGGTTGTGTAGAAAACTGATGCTGCTTTTCACCAAAGATAAACACAAAATGCTGAAATAACTCAGCGGGTCAGGCACATCTCTGGAGTAAACTGAATAGGTGACGTTTCAGGTCGAGAGCCTTCTTCACACTGAAGAAGGTACTCGACTTGAAATGTCACCTATTCCTTTTCTCCAGAGATGCTGTCTGACCAGCTGAGTTATTTCAGTATTTTGTGTCTCTCAGGTTTGTAGGTTAAGTAGCTCCTGTAAATTGACCTGAGTGTGTAAAACTAAAACTAAAATAGTAAGATTAAACAAGAACTTACCAGTTTGAAGTTTGATCTTTATTTTATGAGGAGTTGCGATGAGGGATTTTGTGAAGACCCCGCCAGGCACGCATGCGCGACATTATTCAAAGCAGCGGTGTGGAATCACAGATAACAACAATGACTGAAGATAGTAAGATTTAAGAGAACTAACATACCAGTTGAAATTATGATAGAGGGTTGGGAGCGGAGGGCACGAAATCTCTCATCGCAACTCCTCATAAAATAAAGATCAAACTTCAAACTGGTAAGTTCTTGTTTAATCTTACTATTTTACTTCGGAGTCACTGAGGAAGTATGTTAACGTATTTCAGACTTGAACAAGCTGAAAAATAATAACATTTGTTAATACAACAATAACCCCCTGAACTCGGGGACAAACGTTTAGGGAACAGCACTTAAAACTGAATCCGCCAATGTTGCGGGAGCGGTTATAAGTCAGTTATAAAACCGCTGAAATGTAGATTCACTGGCCCATCTCGCTATTGTGAGGACATAATCCATGAACACCTCCATGGTCCTTGCCAATGATGTGGATGCAGCCCTGGTAGAATGACATTTAAAATGTTAGTGTCTTACCTGCTGCACCGAATACCATCTTGAGTCATCTGGAGATAGTCTGCATGATCACCCTGTGACGTGGGTTTCCATGGCTGAAACAGACCCGTCTCCATATACCTGATGCCCATTTTCAGACCTGTAGTCCCAGGTCTGTGTAGTTTAAGCAACTCTTCTATAAAGAAGTTACTTTATTATGGGCCGGTCATTCTATCCAGGTTTAATTCCTGTAGAGTCTTGACCCGTTGTGCTGTGTTCAGTGCCATTACCATCACCACTTTGAAGGTGAGTAAGTCCAGTGGTAAATCCTTCATAGGCGACCAGCTCCTGAGTAGGGTCAACACTACCTCCAATCTCAGGTAATATAATATCATGGTTGGGGAGGGATGGATAGACCATACCCCTCATAGTTTGGATACCAGCTGGTGAGATCCCACTCCAATCTTGAGCTAGGATGACAATGCACTCTTGGCACTGTATACAGCACTGTAACTGAGGGGCTCATCATAATGATGACCCGTGAGTATTCCAGCACCTTGGAAATCGTAGCCGATATGTAGATGGTCTAGGTCTGACTACAGAAAACCACCCATATCCTTATGTAGGCGAGGTACTGCTTCCCAGTGGACTCTCTCTGCACGATGCTGTTTGACGTCCATGGTCCTTTATGTTGCAGAGCCTGGTTGCATTTCCTGCAGCACCTGTCTGATGAAGCAGAATGGGGAAAGCATAGAAAAAACGCATTTCCCCCCCAATGTAGTGAGAACGCGACCATCGTCACTGCCCCAGGATCTGGTTCTCAAGAGACATATGTTGGTATCCAATCACCCTGGACGCAAGGAGGTCGAAATCTGGTGTTCCATATTAGGCAATAATTTTAGCAAATATTTGGAGGTTCAAATCCACTTGATGTCGATATTAAATACTTGTGACCTGGTGTCCGCCACTATATTGAGCTTAACCAGAAGGTACGTAGCTGAACCCAAATATTTCTTTCAATCCACCAGAGCAAAATTAATGTTTCCAATTCATCACAAGATATTGACTTGACACCACCCATAAGGTTTAAATATGCCACCTCAGTGGTATTATTTTGAAGACGAACATACGTATGCTGTATATTAGTGCATTAAGCCCGCAGCCCTTGACATGCTCCCAGCATTACTAAACAGTTTATTCCTTGTGATTGAAGAGAAGTAGACTCATGCAAATCCCATCTACCGCCCCAACTGGAATGGTATCGGTAGCTCGCCAGCCCTTGGCGCTTGCGTCGGTTTGTAGCACGACTAATGGGTTTGATGTAATGATGGGATTTAACAATCACAACCATTGCTAATCCACCATTGTAGCTCAATTTATGCTTCGATTGGCAACTGCATGGGCTCGTAAATGTCCAGCATTCGCTTTTAATGCCGCGATTTTTGCTTTTTCCCAATTACCTTAGCAGCATGTCTAAGTGACAAACAGAGCCCCAGAATGTATGTAACCTCCATCCTACTTGTGAGGTTATGCATGCAGTACTTCCAAGAGAACCAGACCCCCTTACCTCCATGGTTACCGGCGGGCCTGACGTTCTGGTTTCTGGTGTTCCGTCGTTGCTGGGTGCTGCTCGATTGCCTCAGTAAATCCCTGTTCCTGCAGCTGGTGTGTGGTGAGGTAGTCTATGCTGGCCCTGCCCTAAACAAGGCTTCTGCTGTTGGGGAGCTGGTGGCGGAGGGAGGATAAGGCTGTGTTCGGTAAATCTGCACCCTTGACAATGTGGTTTCATCAGCCCCACGGTTTTGGCTTCCTCATCAAGTTCTTTGACCTGCTTGGGCAGGTCCTCCCCAAACAGCTGTTTTGGTGGTGTGGTCGAGGTATGACCCAACCCAGCGAATTTAGGGTTAAGGTCGGGCCGGATGGAGCTCTGACTAAAACAGTTTATTTCGAAGTGTGCTACACAGGAGGGCTAAAGCATCCTGCTGCTCTGCGGATACCCCTGCCCCATCGAGGGTCCTGGCGAGCGCCGTGATGCCCAACGTCAACAGCTTCAGAATTTTCTGCATCTTAACCTCTTGTGCACTCGCACTGGAACTGATGTTCCCTCAGATAGCTGAGTTGACCGTCGGGACGTTCAGGGTAACACAATTTCCAGGATCCTTGTACTTCTTCATGGTTTCTGAAAGTACCTGGCCTTGGAGCTGGTGTGTCGTCAGGAAATTGATACTTACTGCCAGTGTAGGGTGCAGCGGTTCCCCTGAAGATACAGGCTTCGGAAATTTCGACACTACCTCCAGCATTTCTTCTTCTGTATCTAGAGCAGTGGGCTCTTCTGCTGTCGCTTCTTCGTCAACTCGGCCATCTGTTGACTCCTAGCACTGCCGATGGACAAAGGTGAGATTGAAGGTGGCGGCTTGATCCGACTCCCAGACTGCTGAGACTCCCGCTCTTGCCGATCCAGGTCCCGCTGATATAGTTGCTCCACCATTAGCTCCATCCTAGCCATGCGACCGCTGCCGCTACACGCGGACAACAGGCCGACTTCCCCAGGCTCTTCTGAGACACTGGGGCTTCTACCAGTGGGTCGCACCTCATCATCGTCATCAGCGGCTCCTGAGGGACTGTACGACTCCCGCACGGACATACCGCTAGTCCGCCGTCGTTTGGATATAAGCGGCCCCTCTGCCTGGTGGGAAGGCAGAGGGAATGAATCGGTACCAGTTCCCATAGCCGGCTCCGCTGTCCGTGCAGGCTTGCCGTCACCCTTGACCACATGGGTTCATGACGGCGCATAGTCGGCTGTACCCGTCGCAACGGGGGTGCCTGACTGAAAACTGTCTGCGCTCCGGCAGCCTGTTCCAGTGGAACACCGGTACCTTCTGCTCCTGCAGGGCTCCCCGACTTCCAGTAGATCCATCACCAGCCCGCAATCTAGCAGGTTGCCCCCGGCGGCATGTCGATGCCTTCCGCTGCAGCGGGGCATGACCTGTGTGCAGCTCTCCCCCTGCTCTGGTGACCTGCATAATAGGGGAGACAAACAAGCCGCCGAGCGGGTCACACGTTTACGCACCTTTGCTCCACTGTCGCTATGCTTAGGTGACAGTGGTAGGGAGTCAGTGTCTTGCCTACCCTGCTCCCGCGCGGTGCTCCACCACTTTGCGGCCCCACGGTCAGCCGTGGTGGAGAGACGGGTCCTGGCTGCGCAGGGCTCCCCGATCTCCACATTCTTATCCTGATCCACAGAGCGGGTACTGCCGGTGTTATGGGCAGCTCTGGGAATGGTGGCCGCTGACTCCCATCCGAAGTCGCATGGCCCTTGGAGGCATGCTTCGATGCCTTCATTCTGGTCTCCATCCATCTGTAAGCAAAGTCTAGTACAGAAGCTTAGCTATTCAAGGTTAGTATCTTACCTGAGGGTCTTTAAGAAGTATCCAGTGGAGGAGCACACTCTCACCCAGCTCCAATGGTGACCGGCCTCTCATGATTTAATAAACTTTATGTGCTGGCAGTCTCAGCTTCTTGAAGACAACACATTCCCTGGAGTAGCATGGCAGCTGTCTTTGCCATGAGTGTGGGCACTGCCCCTCAATCCATGCAGGAGAGGCACTGGCATTTCTGGGTTGCCCCTGGCCACTCACTTAAACTGAGTGGAGAACACCATTCCCTTTAATGCAGACAGGCCACAGTATCCCTGCGGCTGTGGTGTAGAGTCCGGCTGCCGCTCTGCCTTTGCCTGCAAGCCCCCTCCTTCCTGAATGCCGCAGCAGTCAGATACGAGGCGGCCTCGAGACCCTGCGACCTCGAGTCACCTGAAAGAAAAAGACTGCAGGATAGTTTTTTCCTTACCTGCAGGTCCCTGCAGTAGAGGAGCAACGCGCCTCCCTGCCTGTCGCCCGCATGCGGTCGACGACCCTGGCGGGGTCTTCACGGAGTCATGTGAGTGACTCCGAAGTAAAATGTATATTCCAATGTGCACCTAATGTTCCTTTGTCATTTGTCTCTTTTACTTTATCAGATAGGTAGGCAGAAAAGCAGTGTGATTTAAGAACCATGGCAAATTCTATCTAGCCATACTAAACTCCTTTGTGTAGCTGCTTACAATGCTTTGTCAATGAATGTGGTTTTTGACCCCATTAATAGCATTGCCTATCCTTGTTTCCTCCTGCCTCCAAATATTTCTGATATATTCCTGAAGTTTAACCAATAAAATAAGCTAGAAACTCTGAAGTTGAGCATTTCAGTTTTCTTTTTAAGTTAAATCAGTTATGACGCAGAAGCCCCAAGAATATATATCTTATTCAAGTTAGATTAATAGCATGGCAGAGAGTCGGTTGCAGAAAAACTGGGGCTTTCAATTATCCGTACACCTATGATGACAGCTCAGTAGCAAAGCAAAGTTACGTTTTCTCTCTTGTTTTAATGCTGGAATGTCAATTGGTTCATTTTATGATGACTTGAAAAGATTCTGTAATGAGGGAAGGTGAAAACTCTTGTTATAAGCAGTAATTATATTGGCTAATATTATCAAACTTTTTTTTTAAATTCCCTTTGACACAGACAATGTCATCCTTAGCTCCTGTTTTGTGATGATAAGATTATTTGCTTTTATGTACTTGAATTTCTCCCCTTTTGTCTGATAGTACTAACGTCACACCTTCAAGTTACTATTACAATTTCTGGAAATTTTAAACAAATACCATGCAGCCTTCCCCCACTGATTTATAAATTGGTTAGTAACTGATTTATTTGCTGTGATATTTCCTCTTCCATTTTTATGCATCTCTCACATTTCAACCGTATGATTTGACTGTGGTTTACTTTGAATGTATAAAGTGTCAATTCAGAACCAAGATTGACGGCTTAACATGCAATTTGTTTCTCAGCATGCTCAATGTTTTCAGGCAGTTTGTATGACAGAGTGCTCAGTAATAAGGAGGCTCCTGTGCTGTCTGGAACTAAGTATCATTTACGGCCATCAAAACAGGCACTGTATATCCCCCATACTAAATTGGGCTAATTTGAGGGAAATTACACATTTCCTTGCCGTCCAGGAGTCCTCAATTTCAGTACATTTCAGCGTTCCATGCGCAAGGTGATATTACTAAATAACAAGTAGGCAGACCAGTAGAGGCGCATTTCCTCTTTGATTGCCTGATCTTGATGCTGGGCTGATTTATGTGACCAAGAGGAGGTTGCTCACATATCTACGGTCACCGAGCCTTGAACTGATATGTAAAACAGATTCTTGAGAAACCAAGGGCAAAATTATTCATTGATCTCAACCATATCACACCCTGCCTTATTATCAGCTAGACGTCACTGGGGTGCACGGTGGCGCAGCGGTAGAGTTGCTGCCTTTCAGCGCCAGAGACTGGCTTCGATCCTGACTACGGGCGCTGTCTGTACGGAGTTTGTACGTTCTCCCCGTGACCGCGTGGGTTTTTTCCCGGGTATTCCGGGTTTCTTCCACACTCCGCAGATATATACGTTTGTAGGTGAATTGGCCTTGGTAAAAATTGTTCATTGTCCCTAGTGTGTAGGATAGAGCTAGTGCATGGAGATCTCTGGTCGGCGTTGACTTGGTGGGCCGAAGGGTTTGTTTCCACACTGTATCTCCAAACTGATTAGAGATCAGAGGGTGAAATTTCCATCCCCATGAGACAGCTGAGGGTTGGTGTAGCATTATCCTGTCAGGCAGCTGCCCTCTTCTGTGGCAGAACCTGTGCTTCCCACATGTGTCTCAACAACAACCTCAGAACCCACGTACCTGGGGCAGAAGCAAGTCACCGGTCCAGTCCGCGCCGACCAGCGATCACCCATACACTTGTTCTATCCTACAGACTAGGGACAATTTACAGAAGTCAATTAACCTACAAACGTGTAGGCCTTTGGAGTGTGGGAGGAAACTGGAGCACCTCGAGAAAACCCACACGGACACCAGGAGCATGTACAAAATCCGTACAGACAACACCCTCGTCAGGATCGAACCCGGGTCTCTGACGTTACATCCCAAACATCATCTATTACTTTCCTCCAGAAATGCTGCTTGACCCGCTGAGTTATTCCAGCATTTTGTGTCTATCTTCGGTATAAACCAGCTTCTGCAGTTCCTTCCTACTCACTAAGGATTTGATTAGTTATATTGCCTTTTAACTACTCTGTTTTTTCTTGTGCCGTGATCTTGTATTGATTTAATTGTGTCTGCTCTACCAACTGCTGGAAGCAGAAATAATTGTTAGGTATTCGATGCATGAAAACATTTTAAAGAATAATTCCCTGTTAATACCTTTAAGCATTTCAATACATTTGTCAGCAGATACAAGGCTTGAGCTCTGTACAAAACCTGCAGGAGGTTTTGCCGAATCACCCTATCACTATGCAGCTTCGGAAAAGGCAGTATGTAACAAATATAACTGCAAATTAGAGTAGGTCTTCATAAGATCATAAGATTATTAATGATAGGAGCAGAATTAGGCCATTCGGCTCATCAAGTCTACACCGCCATTCAATCATGGCTGATCTATCTCAACCTCCTAGTCGATTTCTCCTGCCTTCTCCCATAACCTCTGACACCTGTACTAATCAAGGCTCTCTCATCATAAATATATATTCACTGATAGCCTCCACAGCCTTCGGTGCAAAACATTCCACAGATTCACCACCCTAAAGAAATTACTCTTCACCTCCCCCCTAAAAGAACATCTTTAATTCTGATGCTATGACCTCTAGTCCTAGACCTTCGCACTAGTGGAAACATCAATCTTAATTAGCGTCATCAGGTTATCAGTCCCTCATCACTTTGACACTTTTTAACAAATATAAGACAAAAAAGATTAAAAATCATTAAAGTCTGGAAGAGATTGTTTTAAATGAACTCCCCTTTTGGGTTCCAGATTCAATTAATACTAATGTTCCATGTCAACTGGACCATTGTCAAAAAAGTGTCCAGAGATCAAACTACAAGGAGCGCACATGAAGTTTGTCTCGGATCCAAGCAGATTTATTTCAATTGAGAGGCATAGCACATGGGAGTAAAGACATAAGTGGAAATCCTGGCACATGGAATTTTTTTCACTTTAGTCTTTATTGCTTTTATGTATACACAAAAAAACCCATATATAACAACGAAACATACAACAATGCAGTGAAACGTACAACAGGGCAGTGGGGGGTTCAGTTTACAATTAATGATGCAGTATACAGAACTATTTTCTTATTAAAACATTTTCCAATAACTTACATTATTGTCAATAAAATTATACAGTGTTGATGTCTTTATTTCTATACCTAATCCATTTTCCCCCATTTTCTGTTAAACTTGTCTTCTTTCACTCTTAGAGTCATTTTCTCCATGACAAATATTTCCTGTACTATGTCTAACCATTGTCTAAATCTGGGTGTGTCCGCTGCAAGCCATATTCTTGTAATGGCCTTTCTGCCAGCTGTGTAGGATTTTAATCAAGTTATGATCTTCCTTCAGCACTACTGTATTTATGTTACCCAGCTATAAAATGGAACACTTCTTGGAGACTATATATATAATTCATTTAATTCTGAATTCACTCTGTCCCAAAATGGTTCTATTTTTGGGCAACTCCAGAAGATATGTGCATGATTTGCGTCTGTTTGGTCACATTGCCTCCAGCATGTTTGCTGCCGTAGAATTTGCTTGCTTTTTATGTTAGGCGTAATAAAGAAACAAATCAAAATTTTCCAATTAAATTCTCTCCATTTTTGTGAATTAGTGGATGTCTGTAGTGTTACACACATGATGCCATTCTTCTACTGAGATTGTGATGTTCAATTCCTTTTTCCACTTAAATTTTACATAAAATGTAGTTTTAGCTTGACATTCCATTAAACCAAATAGAGGGTGAAAACTCCTCCAGACATCAAGAAAACCAAATTCTTCACAGGTAGTGTTTAGTAGTTTTGTTAACTGGTTCTTATTGTTCTTTTTACTTGTCTTATCAAGCCCATGATTCAGTACAACATTCAGATCCCCCCCACATATACAAATTCCTTCGGCTTCAATTGTATTAAAACCAAATAGGGATTTGAAAAAATGTTTATCACTATCTGGGGGAGCAATGATATTCACCAGTGTCAGGATATCATTATCAACTTTGCCATTTACTATGATATACGTCCCTTCTTTGTCTTTTATTTCTTTAAAAATTTCAAATTTAACTGAGTTTGATATCAAGATTGTCACTCCTCTTTTATGACTACAAGTATGTGAGCTATAATATGTGTTTTTATATCCAAATCTTTTCAGCTTCTCATGCTCTTGTCGCGATAAATTGGTTTTGTGTAAGAAAATAATATGCATCTTCACTTTTTTCAATTTAGTCATGACTTTAGCCCTCTTAATTGGATTACCCAAACCATTAACATTTAGAGTCTGAAGAAGGGTTTCGGCCCGAAACGTTGCCTATCTCCTTCGCTCCTTAGATGCTGCTGCACCCGCTGAGTTTCTCCAGCCTTTTGTGTACCCACCATTTCGAGACATCAGCTTAAGTCCTTGACATTGCATCATTACACTTAGTATGATTGATTTCACTGTATCCCCTCAACTCAACACCAGATCAATTCTGAACAACAAACCTAAACATATGAACAAACAAAGGCGTTATACCTGGCAAAACAAAACAAAACATCAAAACATATATGGACTCCCAAAAAAGGGCATTCTCTCTCCTCCATGGATCCCGAATCCCTTTGTAACTTGAGGGGGGAAGCCTAACACTAAGAAAGGGCCCTCTCCTAGATAAGGGAGATAACCCTCTATGGGTCCCTCCATTCATTCTTGCTCTAATATTTAGTTAATCTCCCTAACAGTCGGATTTATCTAATACAGAAAGTTGTATTAAATCAATATTAATTACACTCACGTGAGGTCTGTGATGCTTGGTGATATTTTTAGAACCAGGCTTATAAACAGATTTGTCTATGAATATACAATGGCTTGCAAGAGTATTCATACCCCTTGAACTTTTCCACATTTTGTCACGTTACAACCACAAACGTAAATGTATTTTATTGGGATTTTATGTGATAGACCAACACAAAGTGGCGCATAATTGTGAAGTGGAAGGAAAATGATACATGGTTTTCAAATTGTTTTACAAATAAAAAACTGAAAACTGTGGCTGCAAAAGTATTCAGCCCCCTTTACTCTGATACCCCTAAATAAAATCCAGTGCAACCAATTGCCTTCAGAAGTCACCTAATTAGTAAAAGAGAGTGCACTTGTGTGTAATCTAATCGCCGTATAAATACAGCTATTCTGTGAAGGCCTCAGAGGTTTGTTAGAGAACAAACAGTGAACAAACAGCATCAATTAGTGAACAAACAGCATCATGAAGCCCAAGGAACACACCAGACAGGTCAGGGATAAAGTTGTGGAGAAGTTTAAAGCAGGGTTAAGTTATAAAAAAATATCCCAAGCTTTGAACATCTCACGGAGCACTGTTCAATCCATCATACGAAAATGGAAGGAGTATGGCACAACTGCAAACCTTCCAAGACATGGCCGTCCACCTAAACTGACAGGCTGGGCAAGGAGAGCCTTGATCAGAGAAGCAGCCAAGAGGCCCATGGTAACTCTGGAGGAGCTGCAGAGATCCACGGCTCTCGTGGGAAAATCTGCCCACAGGACAACTATTAGTTGTGCACTCCACAAATCGGGCCTTTATGGAAGAGTGGCAAGAAGAAAGCCATTGTTGAAACAAAGCCATAAGAAGTCCCGTTCGCAGTTTGCCACAAGCCATGTGGGGGACACAGCAAACGTGTGGAGGAAGGTGCTCTGGTCTGATGAGACCAAAATTTAAGTTTTTGGCCTAAATGCAAAACGCTATGTGTGGAGGAAAACTAGCACTGCACATCACCCTGAACACACCATCCCCACTGTGAAACATGGTGGTGGCAGCATCATGCTGTGGGGATGCTTTTCTTCAGCAGGGACAGGGAAGCTGGTCAGAGTTGATGGGAAGATGGATGGAGCCAAATACAGGGCAACCTTGGAAGAAAACCTGTTACAGTCTGCAAAAGACTTGAGACTGGGGTGGAGATTCACTTTCTAGCAGGACAACGACCCTAAACATACAGCCAGAGCTACAATGGAATGATTTAGATCAAAGCATATTCATGTGTTAGAATGGCCCAGTCAAAGTCCAGACCTAAATCCAATTGAGAATCTCTGGCAAGACTTGAAAATTGCTGTTCATAGACGCTCTCCATCCAATCTGACTGAGCTTGAGCTATTTTGCAAAGAAGAATGGGCAAAAATGTCAGTCTCTAGATGTGCAAAGCTGGTAGAGACATACCCCAAAAGACTTGCAGCTGTAATTGCAGCGAAAGGTGGTTCTACAAAGTATTGACTCAGGGGGGCTGAATACTTTTGCACACCACACCTTTCAGTTTTTTATTTGTAATAAAACTTGGAAACCATGTATCATTTGCCTTCCACTTTACAATTCTGCACCACTTTGTGTTGGTCCATCACATAAAATCGCAATAAAATACATTTACGTTTGTGGTTGTAACATGACAAAATGTGGAAAAGTTCAAGGGGTATGAAAACTTTTGCAAGCCACTGTACGTATCTATACACATATTTGTAAACTTAGGATTCCATAAGAACTCAGTATTCTAACATATTGTGGCAGAGGCCACTATTATCCATGTCTATCCATACCTTCATAATCATATCTCAGTTCAAGCGTGAGTCTTTTGTTGTAATTCTCGGGCACATGGATTTGCCTTAATATTTAGTGGAGATGTGGCTGCTGATGGTTACATATTCTTGTGCAATCTTTACTGAATGCCTCAACTGCCTAATACACAGGGTGGGGGTGATGGGGAAATAAGTTAACAATATAGATTAAAATGATACGGAAATTAATAGCTTTAAAAAGATCAATGGGATATATTTTGTCATGAATAGACCGAACTGACATCTCTCTTGTGTGTGAATTATTGCTGTGGATTGGATAAATCAGTCCCCGTGGAGCTTTATAATGTACTCCGCTTATGTCTTGCATTAAAAATTAATTAGGTAAAGAGGTTAAAAAGTAATGGGTTTAATGGTGCACTGTGTATCTTTTGTACTTTGGTTCTAATACAGCCACAGGCAGTGTGCTAATTAGTCTGCTGTTGTGGCATGCAGGTTTAGAAGATTTCAAAATAAATACTTGGTTCAATCCAAGGACAAAATTAGTTCAGCACAGACACCATCAGCATTACATTGCTCCTTTGTTTTTACCATCGACACCACATATTGGAAAAGGGACACTGTGTGTGTTTGGTGCTGTTGAATCCAATTAGAGGTTCAGGTCTTCTAATCCATTAAGTGAGCGCTCCATTTTGGGCAATCCAAGCAACTTCATTCAAGGCTGCCAACGACTTAGCTGAGCAGCTGAGTGCCTCGGAATCCTGTCTAACCTTATTACCTACCCAGTCTACGATTTCCTCCTGCCAGGGTTTTCAATGGTGCAAATGGCAGATGAAGATTGTGGACAACTTCAATCAGCTCTTTCCCAAATAATGACATTCTGTCCCTTTCCATATATTTGCCATGGGCGGCACGATGGCACTGCGGTAGAGTTGCTGCCTCACAGCGGCAGAGATCTGGGTTCAATAGACAATAGACAATAGGTGTAGGAGTAGGCCATTTAGCCCTCCGAGCCAGCACTGCCATTCACTGTGATCATGAGTGATCACTGATCATCCACAATCAGTACCCCGTTACTGCCTTCTCCCCATATCCCTTGACTCCGCTATCTTTAAGAGCTTTATCTAACTTTCTCTTGAAAGCATCCAGAGAATTGGCTTCCACTGCCTCCACAGATTCACAAATCTCTGCGTGAAAAAGTTTTTCCTCATCTCTGTTCTAAATGGCATACCCCTTATCTTAAACTGTGGCCCCTGGTTCTGAACAGCCCCAACATCGGGAACATGTTTCCCACCTCTAGCGTGTCCAATTCCTTGATAATCTTATATGTTTCAATAAGATCCCCTCTCATCCTTCTAAGTTCCAGTGTATACAAGCCCAGTCGCTCCATTCTTTCAACATATGAAAGAACCACCATCCCGGGAATTAACCTCAAATTTGGAGACCAAAACTGCACACAATGCTCCTGGTGTGGTCTCACTAGAGCCCTGTACAACTGTAGAAGGACCTCTTTGCTCCCATACTCCACTTCTCTTGTTATGAAGGCCAACAGGTCCATCCCTTTCTTCACTGCCTGCTGTACCTGCATGCTTACTTTCAGTGACTGATGAACAAGGACCCCCAGATCACGTTGTACTTCCCCTTTTCCTAACATGACACTATTCAGTTAATAATCTGCCTTCCTGTTCTTGCCACCAAAGTGGATAACCTGACATTTATCCACATTAAACTGCATCTGCCCAATCAGCCAACCTGTCATCCTGCATTCTCATAGCATCCTCCTCACAATTCACACTGCCACCCAACTTTGTGTCATCTGCAACTTTCTGATGTTACTCTTAATCCCTTCATCTAAATCATTAATACGTATTGTAAAAAGCTGCGGTCCCAGCACCGAGCCTTGCGGTACCACACTAGTCACTACCTGCCATTCTGAAAGGGACACGTTAATCCCTACTCTTTGTTTTCTGTCTGCCAATTGACTCTAGCATCTTCCCCACCACAGATGTGAGGCTAACTGGTCTATAATACCCAGTTTTCTCTCTCCCCCCTTTCTTACAAAGTGGGATAACATTAGCTACCCTCCAATCCACAGGAACTGATCCTGAATCTATATAACATTGGAAAATGATCACCAATGCGTCCACAATTTCTAGAGCCACTTCCTTAAGTACCCTGGGATGCGGATCATCAGGCCCTGGGGATTTATCAGCCTTCAGTCCCATCAGTCTACCCAACACCATTTAATGTCTAATGTTAATTTCCTTCACTCCCTCCATCACCCGAGGTCCTCTGGCCACTAGTACATCTGGGAGATTGTTTGTGTCCTCCTTAGTGAAGACGGATCCAAAGTACCTGTTCAACTCGTCTGCCATTTCCTTGTTCCCCATAATTAATTCACGTTTCTGTTTTCAAGGGACCCACATTTGTTTTAACTATTTTTTTCCTCTTCACATACCTAAAGAAACCTTTATTATCCTCCTTTATATTCTTGGCTAGCTTACCTTCGTACCTCATGTTTTCTTCCCGTATTGCCTTTTTAGTTATCTTCTGGGGCTCTTTTAATGTTTCACAATCCTCTGGCTTCCTGCTCATATTTGCTATATAATACTTCTTCTCTTTTATTTTTATACTATCCTTGACTTCCCTTGTCAGCCACTGCCGCCTCATACTCCTCTTAGAATCTTTTTTCCTCTTTAAAATGAACTGACCCTGCACCTTCTATATTATTCCCAGAAATACCTGCCATTGTTGTTCCTCTGTCATCCCTGCTAGGTTGGCTTTTCAGTCAACTTTGGCCAACACCTCCCTCATGCCTCCATGGTCCCCTTTGCTCAACTGTAATACTGACCCTTCTGATTTTCCCTTCTCCCTCTCAAATTGTAGATTAAAACTTATCATATTATAGTCACTACCTCCTAATGGCTCCTTTACCTTGAGTCCCCTTATTAAATGCGGTTCATTACACAACTCTAAATCCAGAATTGTCTTCTCTCTTGTAGGCTCCAGTACAAGCTGCTCTAAGGATCTATCTTGAAGGCACTCCACAAACTCCCTCTCTTGGGGTCCAGTACCAACCTGATTTTCCCAGTCTATCTGCATGTTGAAATCCCCCATAACCACTGCAGCATTACCTTTGTGATCCTGACTACGGGTGATGTCTGTACGGAGTTTGTACGTTCTCCCTGTCACCACGCCGGTTTTCTCCGTATGCTCTGGTTTCCTCCCACATTCTAAAGGACTACAGGTTTGCAGATTAATTAGGCTTTGGTTAGAAAAAAATGTAAATTGTCCCTAGTGTGTAGGATACTGCGAGCGGGGTGATTGCTAGTCCACGCAAACTCAGTGGGCCGAAGGGCCTGCTTCTGCACTGTGGCTCTAAATTCTAAAGTCTAAAGTCTAAAGTCTTCTTCCCATTTTCGATTAAGTAAACTTTATGCCAAATCAGAATGTAGAAACAAGGAACTGTAGATGCTGGTTTACACCAAAGATAACAAAGTGCTGGAGTAACTCAGTCAGCGGGTCAGGCAACATTTCAGGAGAAAATGCAGAGGTGACAATTTGGGTAGGGACACTTCTTCAGATCAACATTTCCAGTTGGCATCCTTCTTCAGACTGAGGAAGGGTTCCGACCCAAAAGGTCATCTATCCTTTTTTCTTCAGAGGTGCTGCCCGACCGGCTGAGCTACTCAGCACTTTGTGCCTATCCTAATACTAAATCAGCCTGAGGGATGTCCCAACAAGGTTAGATGAGGCAGTGTGCAAATGAGCTTCATAATCATAATCATGGGCCATCTGAGCCAAAGTGGTCCCATTAGGCCCTGCAACTTCAATCCAAAACAGACAATAGACAAAGACAATAGGTGCAGGAGTAGGCCATTTGGTCCCTCGAGCCAGCACCGCCAGTCAATGTGATCATGGCTGATCATCCCCAATCAGTACCCCATTCCTGCCTTCTCCCCATATCCCCTGACTCCGCTATCTTTAAGAGCCGTATCTAGCTCTCTCTTGAAAGTATCCAGAGAACCAGCCTCCACCACCCTCTGAGGCAGAGAACTCCACAGACTCACAACTTTCTGAAAAAATGTTTCCTCGTCTCCATTCTAAATGGCTTACCCCTTATTCTTAAACTGTGGCCCCTGGTTCTGGACTCTCCCATTTATCCACATTAAACTGCATCTACTATGCATCTGCCCACTCACCCAACCTGCCCAAATCACCCTGCATTCTCATAGCATCCTCCTCACTGTTCGCACTGCCACCCAGCTTTGTGTAATTTTCAAATTTGCTAATGTTACTTTGAATCCCTTCATCTATGTCATTGATGTATATTATAAATAGCTGCGGTCCCAGCACCGAGGCTTGCGGTACCCCACTAGTCACTGCCTGCCATTCTGAAAGGGACCCGTTAATCCCTACTCTTTGTTTCCTGTCTGACAACCAATTTTCTATCCAATATCAGACCCCACCACTTTTCAACTAGGTTGGTATTCTTGGGTCTCAGCTTTTTCAAAGTTGTAGATGTTAGGAACTCCACTGAGGGAGAAAGGAGCTGCACTTCTGGAGGTTGGGCAGCTAATGTGACCTTCAGTGCTAGTCTTGACTTGGATCAGGTGAAAACACAGGTTCTCATTAGATTTCTTCAGAATGTAATGTGTTAGCCTCGCTCAGTATTATCTCCAGGCACAGATGGGGTTTTTTGGTCAACAAGTCAATTTCATAAAGTTGAGGGTTTTGGAGTAAGTTCTTGTTTCATCCTCCCGTAGATTAAGAGCACATAATATGTTTTCTAACTCAACACATTCCTATCTCAGCTGGGTAGTAGGAGGTGGTTGATTCTAAATGCACTCAGAATGCACTTAGGGAAACACAGTGACGCAGCGGAAGAATTGCTACCTCACCGTGTCAGAAGCCCGGGTTCTATCCTGACTTTGCGTGCTGTCTGTACAGAATTTGTACATTCTCCCTGTGACTGCATGGGCTGTCTCCGGCTGCTCCGGTTTCATCCCATATTCCAAAGATGTGGTGGTTTGTAGGTTCATTATCATCTAAATTGGCCCTCGTCTGTAGGATAGAACTGGTGTAGGGGATGATACTGGTCGGCATGGACTCAGTGGATCAAAGGGCCTCTTTCCACGCTGTATCTCCAAACTAAACTAAATGAAACTAACTCAAGCCGTTGGCATGAGTCCGCCTCTAATGTCCCTCATGTCACACTTGCCTGGCAATTGATGCCTGTCCACGTTTACAAGTATCAAAGAGGTGGTCCAACAACTGTATCCCATTTGTCCCACTCTTACTGCAGACGGTAAATAATGAAATACGACTAATAAGTAATAGAATGACAGACTAAGGTTGTTTGCTCTACACAAAACCTCTAACATATTATGAAAGATCCTTCACGATAACTGGGTCAATGTGTTTTTTAATCCACCTGCTGGATTTCAGTCAGCTCATTAAAATGAAAGATCATTGAATCAAATTAGCCTTAATTTTTTTTGTCACAATGCATAATGCAATACTTTTGAAAATGTACAAATGTTACCAGTAGATGTCTGCTTCCGCTTGTGGGTCAATGCTGTTTTATTAATTCATTTTTTGTGTGTATATAATGGACAACAGTTATTGCTGATTTTTCCCAAATGGAGAGGGTTGTCAGACCATTCCCAATGCTGTGGGACTGGAATCACAGGATTGGGTTTAAATTTAGCTTGAGGTTTATTATTGTCACCCAGCCAGAGTAAGAATGGCTGGTTTTATTTCTCCTGGAGTGCTTTAGGAAATTGTTGGGGTTTGAATGATCATCCAAAGTTTCATGACCATCATTACTGCATTATTTAATTGAATTTAAACTCAACAGGTGTCATGTAACATTCAGTTATATTTTATTTGACCAGCCATCTGGACTCTAGTCTATAGTCGTTGAAAGCATTTTATGGGGATGCACCACAGCTTGGTTTGGGAACAGCGCCACACAAAACAACCACCCTTGCATTTACGCCATTTATACCTCACGTTGCCTCGGCAAAGCCAGCATCATAATCACGGATGTGTCACACCCTGGCCACTCCTTCTCTCCTCTCCCATTTAGCAAAATATATAGAAGTGCGAAAAAGCTCATGTCCAGATTCAGGGACTGTTTCTTCCCAGCTGTTATCAGGCAACTGAACCATCCTACCACAACTAGAGAGCAGTCCTGAACTACTATCTACCTCATCAGGGCCCTCAGACTATCTTTGATCAGACTTTACTGGCTTTACCTAACATTAAACGTTATTCCCTTATCATGTATCTGTACAATGTTAATGGCTCGTTTATAATCATGTATTGTCTTTCCACTGGCTGGCTAGTGTGCAACAAAAGCTTTTCACTGTACCTCCAAATGAAACTGAACTGAACTAATGGCTTAACCATTATGATTCCATGCCAAAATGGGTTGGGAAAAAGGAGCTGGAGATGTTGATTAATATCAAAGGGTGTCTACTGCTTGGCATGGACAGGTCATGCTGACTGGCCTGTTCCATGTGTTGAATTCTATGATTTAATGCAATAGTTGACCAGTGAGAAAAGAGTTTCATGACGAGGGAGTCTGTTAAAAGGTTGCAGAGTTGTGGGACTTTTGTAAGGCCGAAGAAATAGGTAGACATGATTCACAAATTGTCTGAGGTTACCACTCAAGTGGATCAGATGCTTAAACATGAGGGTTCTCCACACGAGCTGACCATTGCTGGTGAGGAAAGGATATTACCCAGGTGAGGGATAAGTGAAATGAAAGCAAAATACTACACATGCAGATAAGCCACTATAAAAAAACAGAAAATACGGAAAACACTCTGTAGATCAGGCAGCTTCTATGGAGAGAGAAACAAGGTTATTGTTTCATGTTGATGAACTCTCAGAAATTCTTCATGAAAAATCAACAATCTGAAATGTTAACTCTCTTGCTCTCCACAGATTCTGCCTGATCTGGGGGAGGTTCTTTTATTTGGAGGGTTGTATGGTCACAGCCCAAGATCCGAAATGGGCGCTCTTTGGCGGGTGGGTGGCCTGGGACTCAACAGTGGTGAAAGCACAGACATTGGTGACCTAACCATCTCTGCTCCCTAGTGTTAAGAAACTAGTAATTGCAAATATCAAATGTGGTGGACAAACATTGAGAACAGTTTTTCCGTTTCACATGTTGATATTGATTTCTCCACAAAAGAAAATCACTCCATTAGAAATAAAAAAAAGTCTTATGCAAAAAAGGTTTAATGCAAGAAATTATCAATATAACACAACATTCATTATTAATCCAGTACAATTTGAAGATATTCAGACACTGCTTCTGGAAATCCTGTTATTTTTGACATTGATTACTGAAAGATTTTGGAATTAATCTACTTTAGCACAGTGGCACTTTAGGAGTGTGACACTAAATAAAATAACTGAGCATTTACAAATAGAGGATGTTAAACTTGTTAAAATCACTAACCAGAGTTGCCTTGGGTGGTTACCATTCCCATAATGCAGGACCGTTGACAAATCTGAGACGATATTTTTGATCAAATCATATTGTCTTTACAGTGATGGTTGATTTGACTGCAATCAGAAATGATTTCGCCTGGGCACCTCACAGCAGAGTGGCATGAATGTTGATTTCTCTAACTTCAGGTAGCCCCAGCATTCCCTCTCTCTCTAACCCTCCCCCACCCAAGTCGCACTAGCGTCTCATTTTCACCCAACCAACAGCTAACGATGGCCTGCTTCCTTTATCATCATTACTTTTTTGCATATCTTTCAGTCATTGTTCTTTATCTCTCTACATCATCGTCTATATCTCGTTTCCCTATCCCTAACCAGTCTGAAGAAGGGTCTCGACCCGAAACATCACCCATTCCTTCGCTCCAGAGATGCTGCCTGTCCCGCTGAGTTACTCCAGCTTTTTGTGTCAATCATCAGAAATGTTTTGCTTTCCTCCTGCAGATCACAAGCTCCTCTGGCTCGTGAGATAGGTATTTATGTGCAATCCAAAGTTCATAAGTCATAGGAGCAGAATCGAGTCTACTCTGCCATTCAATCATGGCTGATCTATCTTACCCTCTCACCAGATGCACCAGCCTTCTCCCCACAACCCTTGACACCCTTAAGGGCCTGTCCCACTTGCATGCGATTCCATGCGTTTGGCACAACCAAAGCCCCGCGCGATGTCGGCACCAGTGCTGCACAACACGCACGCCCATACGGTGCCCATACACCTCAAGGGCGGGGCAATATGCCCCTGAGGGTGGGTGAGGGGGGTAGAGAAAGGTGGGGTAAGGGAGAGGAGAGGGGAAGATGAGAGGAGAGGGATTATGGCGAAGAGGGGAGGTGGAGGGGAGAGAGGAGGGGGAGAAGGAGGGGGAGAAAGCGGGTTAGGGGAAAGGTGGAGAGAGAGTGGAGGGAGAGAGAGAAAGGAGAGGGAGAGAGGTGGGGAGAGAGAGGAGGGGGAGAGAGAGAGAAAGGAGAGGGCGAGAGGTGGGGAGGGGAGGGAGAGGGGAAGAGTGGTGAGTGAGGGGAAGAGGGGTAGCAGGGAGTGGTGCAAGAGTGAGGGGCAGGGGGTGGGGGGGAGATGGGGATGAAGAGGGGTGGGGAGAGAGGGGGTGGGAGCGGTGAGGAGAGGGGGAGATGGAAAGGGGGGAGAGGGAGGAAGAGAGGGGGATGGGGAGGGTGTGAGAGGGTTCAGGGAGGGGTGAGAGAGGGGTGGGGGAGGGGTGTAGGGAGAGGTGTAGAGGGGAGAGAGAGGGAAGAGTGTGGAGGGAGGGGGAGAGTGGTAGGGGTAGGGGGAAGAGTGAGGAGGGAGGGGGAAAGCGGAGAGAGGGGGAAGAGTGGGGAGGGAGAGGGAAGGAAGGGGGGAGAGGGGTGGGGGAGGGAGATGGGGAGAGCGGGGGGATGGGGGAGAGAGAAGTGGAAGTGGGGAGAGAGGGTGAGAGGTGGAAGTGGGAGAGAGAGAGGAGGAAGGGGAGTGGTGGAAGAGGGAGAGAGCAGTAGGGGAAAAGGGGGGGGGGGAGATATGGACGGAGGGGAGAGAGAGGGAGAGAGGTGGGGTGGCAGAGTGGTGGGGGAAGGGGGAGGGGAGAGGGGGAAGTGAGAGGAGAGGGGTGGTGGAGAAGAGGGGAGGAAAGGGAGAGGTGGCCTGGAGAGGAGGGGGGAGGAAGAGGGGGAGGGGAGAGGTGGAGAGAGAGTGGAGGGGAGAGAGAGGAGAGGGAGAGAGCGAGAGAGAGAGAAAGGGGAGGGAGAGAGGTGGGGAGGGGGTGGGAGAGGGGGAGAGTGGGGAGTGAGCGGGAGTGGGGTAGCAGGGAGTGGTGCAAGAGAGAGGGGAAGGGGTGGGGGGAGATGGGGTGAAGAGGGGAGGGGGAGGGCGGAGAGAGGGGGTGGGAGGGGAGGAGGGAGGGGGGAGGGGGAGAGGGAAGGGGGGTGTGGGAGAGAGGGTTCGGGAGGGGATGAGGGAGGGGTGGGGGAGGTGGGAGAGGGGTGGGGGGGAGAGGGGAAAGAGTGGGGTGGTAGAGAGGGAGGGGGAGGGGTAGGGACAGTCCATCTATTCCTCACTCCCTATCAACCCCAATCCTCTTTCTCTATTCCCACATACGTGATTAAGCGCTTCGACAGGCTGTGGGGGGGGGGGGCAAAGGCAGATGTAAATGAGATCCGTTCCGATTGGACATCTGTGAGCATTGGGCATTATGACATCACATGATGGAATGTTTACCTACATTCTATGGGTGAGAGCAGTTTGATTTTTGAAATATTGGGGGGTGGGGGGGATTTTATTAAAAATGGTGTACGTAACAATGTCTAAACGTAATGAGGAGCGCCTTTGGTAATGTACAAGCGTAACGTCTGGCTAAATGGAAAAAACGGCGGCGTCTGAGGGTCCGGTTTTGGCGGAGCAGGGAATCAAAGGGGGAATACGTGGCAGCCGGGTGGCAGGCGGACGGCTGTCGGCAGACACACACAGAGTTTTAATATAATAGATGTGTGTATTTACGTATATAATGGTATATGGACACACTGATGCCTACTATGTTCTCTTGTGCTAAGCAAAGAAAGAATTTCATTGTCGTGTCAGGGACACATGACAATAAACTCTTTTGACTTTAACTTGACTTTTGGAAACAAACGTGCACGCGGTATAATATGTTCACTCCACACAGAGAGTAGCCATGTGTATGATCTAACCCATGCCACTGTGGCTGTGTGGCAGCAGCACTACCCACTGCACATTGTCTCACGTGAGGTAGCAAAATCCCTTCATTTGACATGAATCAGCTTCCAGTAAATCTCCCATAATCTGACATCCAATTATACAGTTCAGCATTTGGTTGATTGGCCGTTGATAAGTGTGCGTCTTGCAACACAATGGAGCCCGTGATCCTGGGCACCTTTTAATACACTGGAGCTCTGGTAACCTTGCTCCCCTCAATACAACTTGGCACCATTTAGTTTAGTTTAGTTTAGAGATAAAACGTGGAAACTGGCCCTTCAGCCCACTGAGTCTGCTCTGACCTCACACTAGTTCCATCCTAAACACCAGGGAGAATTTTACAGGTCAATTAACCTGCACATCTTTGGAATGCGGGAGGAAACCGGAGCACCCAGAGAAAACCCCAGTGGTGACAGCGAGAACGTACAATCTCCAAACAGACAACACCAGAGGTCACAATAGAATCTGTGTCTCTGGCGCTGTGAGGCAGCGACTCTACTGCTACACCACACTTCCTGCATTCCCTTGAACATACAAAGATCACATTGCCTTTCCAGTTACCAGGTATGTTGGAAAATGTACCATATTACTCTGTAACACATGCTGGAAAAAATGATGTTAAGAGTGTTGCAGTTTTAAATGCGATAACATTCAAAGAGCTGAAAGATCTGGCAGCACGGTGGTGCAGCTGGTAGTGCTGCTGCCTCACAGTGCAGGTCACCCGGGTTTAATTCTGACCTTGAGTGCTGTCTTTGTGGGGTTTGCATGTTCCCTGTGACCATGTGGGCTTCCTCCAGGCACTTTGGTTTCCTCCCACATCCTAAAGACGTGCAGGTTTGCAGGTTAATTGGCCTCTGTAAATTGCACTGGTGTGCAGAGAGTGGATGCAAAAGCGAGATAACATAGAACTAGTACAAGCGGGTGATCGATGGTTGGTGCAGACTCAGTGGGCCAAAAGGCTGTCTCTTTCAATTCAATTCAATTAAATCTGCCAGAACCACACTCAACAGTCCCAGCCCTGCTAGATTAACAGAGTTTTACTCCACTGTCCGGTCAGTGTGCTGCTATACCCAACTGAGAGAGCTTCCAACAGAATTATTTCAATACCTTGCTTTTGCAATTGAAAATATTTAATGCTCACAGTACTGCATAACATCCTTTCCAACATGATTTTATTCATTCAAGTCAGAGAGTTAAACTGTGAGCCTGCAATGATTATCTCCTCTTTTTCCCATTTCCCCCCTCGAAAAATAAAAATGTCTCTCTGGCAATGCTTAATAGTCTCTGACAGAATGAAGTTGAATTCTCGTGACTATTTACTCATTGATCAATTCTCTCCATCTGCCGTTTCAGAACTCTGGGGTGAGCAAATTGCCAATGTTGAGTTGCTCATTGTATGTTTTTCTGTTCAAGATAACGTAAGAATGATATCAGCTTTCCTTCTGTGTCAGCTGCCGTCTCTTGACTGCAGATCTTTTTTCCACACAAAAGACGTCTTTGAATGTCAGCTGTTAGCTGGATAGACAAGTTCACAAGTTCATAAATGTTAGAAGCAGAATTTGGCCATTTGGCCCATCAAGTCTACTATGCCATTTAATCATGGCTGATCTATCTTTCCATCTCAACCCCATTCTCCTGCCTTCTCCCATTAACCCCTGACACTTGTACTAATCAAGAATCTATCTATCTCTGCCTTAAAAATATCCATTGACTTGGCCTCCACAGCCTGTGGCAATAAATTCCACATATTTACCACCTTCTGACTAAAGAAATTCCTCCTCATCTCCTTCCCAAAGGTACGTCTCTTTATTCTGAGGCTTTGGCCACTTTCCCACTAGTGGAAACATCTCTCCACATCCACTCTATCCAAGCCTTTCATTATACCTTTCAATGGGGTTCTCCCCTCATCCTTCTGAAGGTAAATACTATTTAGTGTCCTTGCCTCATGAGTGGTGCCCGGGAGCAGCAGTACACCCCAGTCAGCTGTTTGCTGTGTTCCGTTGCAGCCTTCAGAAGGTTAATAGTTTCAATTCTTATTGTTGGCAAAGCCCTGAAGTTAGCACGATGAATAATTCAGCGTGCACCACTGCAACTGTTGGTTTGATTTTCTTTATGGATTTTCTCTGGCATTTTCTGCCTATTCTCTTGTGTGTCCTTTTGCCTGGGTATATCTTCCTACAGATGGATCAGAGGTTTCATTTGAGATGAATGAATCGCTCAAAATGATCTGTTCCAGTTGTCTTTTACTGAGTGAACAGTGCCTCTGCTCAGTAGGATACCAACATTTGAATTGAATTGAATTGAATTGAATTACCTTTATTGTCATTCAGACCTTTCGGTCTGAACAAAATTTCGTGCCTGCAGTCATACATATATTAAAAGTAACAAAACCACACAATAAACACAAATTTAACACCCACCACAGTGAGTTCACCAAACACCTCCTCACTGTGGTGGAAGGCAAAAGTCTTAGAGTCTCTGTCTTCTTCCCTCCTTGTTCTCCCTCTGCGCTGAGGAGATCCATGCCTCCGATGTTGCCATCCACCAGGCCCGCTGCCGAGCCTCCGAAACTGGGCCGCCACCACCGCCATCGCCGGAACGCCAGAAGACCGCCACAGGGCCCGCCGCTGGAACGCTGGAGCACCACAGCCCCGAAGGCCAGGTCGTCGCTGGAACGCTAGAGCACCGCAGCCCCGTAAGCCAGGTCGTCACTGGAGCACCGCAGCTCCGAAAGCCAGGTCGCCACTGAAGCTCCGAAGCCGTGCCGCCGCTACTGGAAGCTGGAAGGCCGCCAGCTCCGCCATTAGGGCCTCAGCACAGACGGAGACGGGGACGGGGGACACGACAAGAAAAGTTGCATCCCCCCGAAGGGAGAGACTAAAACCCCGTTTCTCCCACCCCCACACACATAGACAGCCTAATAAACCAAAATAATCGCTAAAAACAAACACGAAGACAAAAATAAAATAAAAAAGACGGACTGCAGGTGAGCCGCAGCTGCCAAGCAGCTCCGCCACTT
The DNA here is from genome assembly GCA_963514005.1 of Raja brachyura. The sequence goes on along the minus strand of OY740798.1, from coordinate 36,142,569 downwards.
CCGGCATTAAACCCTTTTTTTAAACATAAATGCTTTTATTTTGTTTTAACTCGTACAAAGGATTTATGCTACAAATATGCAGAATCCTAAGGCTCAGTTGAAAGGGATATGCTCTAGCCGGGACAATGTCTGATATTTACACGGGATCCGAGTGTGAGTTTGGCACAGTCGAAGTATGTTTGCACCACACATTCATCACACCTGTTCCATCTGAATAGACTCCACGGCAGTAAAATTAGTTTAAAAGGCTCTGATATGATGCTACACTGCTGGAATAAATGCAACAGGTTTTATTGACAACCTGGCCAGGATTCAGTAGGTGTGTGTGGTTACACATTATTCCTGCTGCTGTGAGATAGACCCAAAAAGCTGGAGTAACTCAGCGGGACATGCAGCATCTCCAGAGAGAAGGGATGGGTGACGTTTTGGGTCGTATCTGAAGTCTGAAGAAGGGTCTCGACCTGAAACGTCAACCATTCTTTCTCTCCAGGGATGCTGCCTGCCCTGCTGAGTTACACCAGCTTTTTGTGTCTATCTTCGGTTTAAACCAGCGTCTGCAGTTCCTTCCTATACATCCCTGCTGCTGTTGTTACTCATGCCTATAATTGTGCATGAAAGGAGCGAGATAATTAGAAAAAAATCAAATATCAACAAACATGAAAAAAGGAGGCTCGGAAATTTCAGTGCATTAAAAAAAAATTGGTAACGGAAGCTTCCAACACTTGGTATCACAATTAAAAATTAGCAACCTAGAGTCGTGCAACATAGCAATTGTGTTGATAATTTAATTTAATTGGCATGAAAGTTATCATCTTTTTAATGAGATCAGAAGGATGGTACAGTGGCACAGCTGATAGAGCTGCTGCCTCACTGTACCAGCGACCTTGGTTTGATCCTGACCTCGTATGCTGTCTGTGCAGAGTTTGCATGCTCTCTCTGTGACCGCGTGGGCTTCCTTTGGGTTGCCCAGTTTCATCTTATGGGCCTGTCGCTGAAAAAGTTGCCTCAGTGGGACAGGCCCATTACAGGTTAATTGGCTTCTGGAAATTGCTCCTGGCATGTAGGGAGTGGATGCAGAGGTGCCATAACATATAACTAGTGTGAACGGGTGATCGATGGTCAGCGTGGACTCGGTGAGTTGAAGGGTCTGTTTCCATGGTATATCTTTCAATCAGTCAATCAATGAATCCTTCAAGGATTTCACTTGGGCAGCTTATAACTCAGCGGTGTGAATTTTCATTTCTATAATTGCAAGTAAGTCTTGCATTCACTCTCACTCCATCCCACCCCCACACCCTAGTCATCCTGCTAGTTTCACTGTTTGTATCCCCTCGTTATCACCTCCTCCACAGCCAACAATGGTCCATTATGGGCTCCTTGGCCATCCGTGCCGGCTTTGCTTTGCTCTGTACCTTTTCATACCTCTGGTTTCCTTCTCCCCTAACTCTCAGTCTGAAGAAGGGCCTCGGCCCAAAATATCAACTATGCTCCAGAGATGCTGCCTGACTGGCTGAGTTACTCCAGCATTTTGTGCCTATCTTCAAGGATTGGATGATTGATGCCATCTGTAACATCCACCAAATCCTGCTGTATCCTCTGGGTATAGCAAGAATTGGTGAGTGTTACAGATGAAAACCCCACAGTACAGCTGAGCTCTTCCTGGGGTGCACTGATGTAGGGGCACGGCGCAGTGATTTCTGGACAAGAGAGCAGACGTGCGTTGTCATGTGGTGACACAATTCAGGAGTTAGTGATGGCAGGGCAAATATGGAGAGCCTGGATCAGAGGGTGCAGCTGTCTCCCAGCTCTGCTTGCCATGCCAATGATGAGCCATTGAGCAGCATTGACTGTGCAACACATGGCAGACCTTTACACTACACTGACCCGTACAGCATGGAGAATTGAGCAATCCATCTCAAGCATTAAGGGCCTCTCCCACTTGGGCGTCATTTGCGCGTCACAAAATAAATCCCAAAATCTAGCAATGTTACAACATTTTGAGATTAAAAAAATCAAGTCTGCAATTTACCCCATCAGATAAAGCATAAAAAGAAGTTGACACCTAATTCACTTTCATATCTTCAGTATTAAAAAAGTTATGGCCATTTTCATACTCAGAAATTAGCATTTTGTTCCCTATTGCTTTTCCATTGACTTAACACAAAAGCTGTGATCAAGGACAGTCAAAAGCCCATAACTTTCTTAAAAATTAAGAGAACTGAATGAAATGTTCAGTTATTTTAGATTGAAGCACTCTGAAACAAATATGAAACAATCTTACTTGGATTACCTGAAATTCAAGCATATAATTAGTTAGTTACCTAATTGTAGCTAATTACAAAATTCAATTACCAGATCTAAACATCTATCCATTTCTTAAGAAAAGGTTAACATTTAAAAAAAGTCTAAGTGTCCAAATAACATTCACACAAGAATTCACAATTTAACATGATTTTTAAATCTCATTGTCATGAATTTATAGGCCAAATGGAAGGAATTTAGTGTTTAATTCCTATAAATTAATGGCCTTTTAAATCAACTTGCGAGTGGGTTTTTGTAGAACGCGATGGATTGGAACATTGCGGTTTGCGGTGAATTTAACCCCCAGTTGGCAGGAGAAATACTGCCGGTTCGTATATTTTTTTAGTCACCTTTTCGCAACATGAAATTTTGATTAAAGGCTTCCCGAAGAAGCACATTTTTATGTAAAAATAAACTGTGTACCTTCTTTTGTCCCCTACGTAAGATCCGTCCCGTTGTCGGCGTTGACGGCATTAAAAGATTATTTTTAATTTACTCCTGTTTTTAATTTTTCCGGCGCTAATTTTAATAAAATTAATAAAACGGTAGTTGAAGCAATTTTTCTTCAGCAACTAAAAAGCCTGTTCAAAATTGATTTGAATAGTCTGAAGAAAAATCGGATTTTAAACCCTTCCCCCTCTCAAAGGCGCCAAAGTCGCGCACACGGGCAGTGGCAGAACTGCAGCGCCGCTAAAGGTAAGTTTTGTAACATACCTACAAAATCCTGGGGTGCCATGCATGACCGCGCGTCACTGCCTACGTCACCACGCACCATGCACGCGTGATGCACACCATGATCACGTAATGCACTCCATGCACTCATCACGTGCGTGTCACGACACGCGCGTCATGCATCTTGACGTGTAAATGATGTTGCGTAAATGACGCCCAATGGGACAGGCCCTTTCGTATGCAGAAGTTCCAATGATGTCTTCCATCAATGATAGAATGACCATGTAATATCAAAGATAGACACAAAGTGCAGGAGTAACTCAGTGGGTCAGGCATCTCTGGAGAAAAAGAATAGGCGATGTTTCGGGTTGTAAAGTAAAGGCTGAGAGTAGAGGTGCAACTGCAGGAGATGCAATACCTATCCTTATACCTCTTCCCTCAACTTCATCCAGGAACCCCAACAGTGCTTTCAGGTGAGGCAGATATTCACTTGTGCCACCTCCAACCTCACATGCTGTAACCGCCATTCCGGTGTGGGCTCCTATACATCGGCGAGACCAAGCGCAGATCGTTCGCTGAATATTTACGCTCAGTCCGCCTTGGCCTACTTGATCTCTTGCTGTTGCCAAACATTTTATCTCCCCTTCCCATTCCCATTCCGACACATCTGGCCTGGGCTTCCTCCACTGTCAGAGTGAGGCCACACATCAATTGGAGGAACAGCACCGTACATTTCACCTGGGCAGCTTATAGCCCAGCGGTATGAACGTTGATTTCTCTAATTTCAAGTCCAATTCTCTATTGGCAATACCAAATGTAGCTTTGAAAGGCAATGAACCTTCTCACACTCTGAGTCAGATTATCTCTGGCAATACAGTGACAGACTCCAGCAATGATGTCTCAATCCACAACCATAGCGCCCATCACCATGGTGGTAACAACAAGATGCAGCGGACATGAGACAGTGTGATGGTAAAAGCTTGCATCCAAGTAGTAACAAAATGCTGGGGTATATCAGCGGGTCAGGCAGCATCTCTGGTGAAAAGGAATAGGTGACGTTTTGGGTCGAGTCCCTCTTTCAGATACTCTTCATTTGTCGTCTAACTGGTGTAAACCAGCATCTGCACTTCCTTCCTACGCAATTTGCCCTTTTTCTCCAGAGATACTGCCTGTCCCGCTGAATTACTCCAGCATTTTGTGTCTTTCTTTGGTGTAAACCAGCATCTGCAGTTTCATCCTACACATCCAAATAGTAACTCCACTCTTACCTTCTCCTCACTTACCTCTGATCAGTAGCCTCAGCAGGATGCTAAAGTCTGTATATCCTTGGTCTTCTTGTTCTTGCGTATGGCGTGCACAGCCTAAAGTTGTAAAACAACTTATTCGGTTTGATTTTCTATTTGTGCACGCCAGGTTGATTGGATTTGCCGAAACAGGGTGGACCACGTGAAGGTTGCAATCTCCCACCCCTATATCCTTGGTAAACTGGTCCTTTAAAGTCTGCCCTTAGTTCTCCTCTAGGTGCATTGCTGCATAATGAAGGTAGAGTTTTGCAGCTGCACTGAGCATGTTAAGTTTCTGCTCTCTGCTTATGTGACTTTGATGTAATAATCACGCACCATCTCCTTTCTTGATGCCAGTTAGTAAGTCGCTTCTTTGCTGTTCTGATGATGAAAAAGATTACATGAATTTCCAGGTCCCAGAGTGGTTCATGTTCAAAGGATGCTTCATTCTTGTAGTTTAGTTAAGTTTAGTTTAAAGATACAGTACAGAAACAGGCCCTTCGGCCCACCGAGTCCTCACCGACCAGTGATCCCCACACATTAGCACTATCCTACATCCACTGGGGAAATTTAGTTTACATTTACCAAGCCAAATAACCTACAAACCTGTACGTCTTTGGACTGTGGGAGGAAACCGAAGATCTCGGAGAAAACCCACGCAGGTCACAGGGAGAACGTACAAACTGGACCAACAGCACCCGTAATCGGGATTGAACCCGGGTCTCCGATACTGCATTCGCTGTAAGGCAGCAACTCTACCGCTGCGCCACCGTGACTGCCCCTGCGCCATGTGACATTTGCTCGTAAGCTCTCAGGGAAATAGTAAATATTTGAAGGGTGGCCTCTGCATGTTCAATGATGTTAATTCCCTCTGGCAACTTACATGAAACCTTGCATTTATAAGGGACTTTGGGCAGCAAGGTGAACAGCTGGGGGCACACTGCCCTCTTCACCCTCCTCTCCTTGTTTTCCCTGGGGCGACAGAGGCTGGGAGGTGACCAGATAGAAGCGTATAATATTATGAAAGGCAGAGATAATCAGAATCTTCTTCTCCCACAGTCAGGGTGTGAAAAACAAGGTTGGACTTTTAATAGGGATCTGAGTTGCAAGTATTTTTTGACACAGAGTGGTTGATATCTGGAACATACTGCCTAAGGAGTTAGTGGAAATGGATACAATCATCATGTCGAAAAGGCATTTTGGCAGATACTTTAAAAGGCAAGGCGTTGAGGGGTTTAGTCCTAATGCAGGTAAATAAAATTAGCAGATAGACACAAAATGCTGGAGTAACTCCGCAGGACAGGCAGCATATCTGGATAGAAGGAATGGGTGACGTTTCGGGTCAGATTGGAGAATCTCGACCCGAAACGTCACCCATTTCTTCTATCCAGAGATGCTGCCTGTCCCGCTGAGTTACTCCAGCACTTTTGTGTCTATCTTTGGTTTAAACCAGCATCTGCAGTCCCTTCCTGCAACAATAAAATTAGTAAATGGGCAAAAAGGGTGTCATGAACTTGGAAGGCTGAAGGAGCCATTTCTCTGCTGTATTTCTATGCTCTCATTTATGACTGTAGACTCTTGACTAGGATCATTCTGTGAAGATCTCAGCTCAATGTCCCACTCTCCTAGTTTTGTTTCACAATCCATCAATCCTTGTGCAACCCAAACAAAGGTATGTTTAATCCTGACAGGGATTGAAACAAGCGGAGGGTCCATGTAAGAGTTATTGTGTAACATGTTTCTCAAATAAATATTGGGAATTCTAGCAGCTTGTATTGATTGGTGGCAGGTCTCAAAAAGTCTACATCAGTGTACAAAATCAAGAGAGGAAAAGATTGGGTAAACACACAGTCTCTTGCCCTTAGTAGGGGAAATTTAGCATTAGAGGACATAAGTTTTAATTGAGGGGGGAAATATCTAATAGGAATTCGAGGGGTAACTTTTCTTTTGACACAAAGCGTATGGAACGAGCTGCCAGAGAAGGTAGTTAAGGCAGGGACTATTGGAATGTTTTAGAAACATTTCGGTAGGTACGTGGATAGGACAGGTTTAGAGGGATATGGGCCAGGCGGGATTAGTGTAGATAGACATGTTGGTCGATGTGGGAAAATTGGGCCGAAGGGCTTGTTTCCACGCTGTATGACTATCACAGCCTTTTGTCACGGATGTTATTAAAGATAATGCTTAGTCTTTCACATACTGTATATCACAACCTTATCCCCATCTCCTGTGGTCTGTGCAGCAACCCCAAAATTTGTCATCCTCTTGCTCTTCCTAATACTTTCCTGGTTTCCCCACCTCTCTTGTGGGCAGGCAGGAACTCCCATAGCCGTATCAAAACGGCAGCTCTGTGCTGCCCCCAGTGGATGTGACAGTATGAGCTCTGCAGGTAACAATGGGCGTGACACAGTCTCAGCTCAGTGCCAATATCCATTAGCCATTGTCTTACCCCAGTCATAAATGGTTAACATCATCAGTCATAAGAACCAGATTGTCACGGATGTCATGAAAGATAATGCATAGTCTTTCACATATATCACAGATCATTCTAACACCCCATACAAGAAACAGACTTTCTGTAGGAGAGTTTGGGAAGCAAATGAATTGATGCAAAACAATTTAATGAACATTATTACTGAGATCCATTCTACAACAAAACAAAAATGCAGAGAAAAACACTTTTGGAGTGTTTCAATTCATGATGTGTCAATATAAACAATCCACTATCAATTTGCTCATGAATCCCATGCTGACTGAAATTGCTTTCACACACAGAGCTCCACTAAATTGAGTCTCTCATTCAGAAATATAAATTGGCACAACAATCTTTTAAGACTTATTTTGCTCATCACGAGACCTATTACTCTGAAGGATTGCTATTATTAAATACACATTTGTGAACAGTGGGCTGAGAACGATTTAAGGAGAACTGGACAGGAAAGTTCTGACCACTATACCATGAGGTCAGGTTACAATTAGACATCATCCTGACTGAAGAGGTTGGACCCCAACATCTGAAACATCACCTACCCTTTTGCTCCAGAGCTATCAAAACATGGGGGGGGGGCACACACACACATGCGCGAGGCTTTGGCCGAGGGCCCTGTGGATGATAAAATCGGGAGTTGACCTGGTTGGTGACAGACTCTGAACTCTTGCCACAGCAGCTTCATCCGCCCCGAAACGTGGGGCTTCAATTGGCCCGTTCGTGGGACCTTTCATCGCCCGGCGTGGCTTAAAATTGGCTGCGGGATCTTCCATTGCCCGATGGGGGCTTCAACATCGGGAGCCTCGATCGTCTCGATGCAGCAATTTGATCGTAGGGCGGTGGAAGATCCCGGAGCCGATTTTAAGCCGCGCCGGCCGATTCATGCTCCGCTCTCTGATCTTTGCTCCACCAGGATATCTCCCTCCTCCAATCACCGCACTCTATCCTCAGTCCCACCCCCCTACTTCCGCCTCTGACCGACACGACCCTCCTCCAATCATCGCGCTGAATCATCATGTTCCCCCCCCCCCCCCACTGCCTGCTGACCGATGTCTCTCTCATCCAATCGGTGCCTTCGTTCATCAGTCCCACCCCCACTGTCTCGTGGAAAGCGGAGATTTTTAATAGATTTTTTTTCTGCTAATTTCTAAATCCGGAGTTACAAAACATGGGGAGGGGGGGGGGGGGGCGATTGTCCCCCACCTAGAAACATAGAAACATAGAAATTAGGTGCAGGAATAGGCCATTCGGCCCTTCGAGCCTGCACCGCCATTCAATATGATCATGGCTGATCATCCAACTCAGTATCCCGTACCTGCCTTCTCTCCATACCCTCTGATCCCTTTAGCCACAAGGGCCACATCTAACTCCCTCTTAAATATAGCCAATGAACTGGCCTCAACTACCCTCTGTGGCAGAGAGTTCCAGAGACCCACCACTCTCTGTGTGAAAAAAACCTCTCAAAACATGGAGGGGACATGTGTCCCCCTGTCTCCTCAGGATTTTCCGCCCATGACTCCAGAGATGCTGCCTGACCCTGCTGTGTTACTCCAGCATTTTGTGTCTATATTTGAAATAAATCAGCATCTGCAGTTCTTTGTTTCTATATAATCTTCCAGCACAATGGTTCTTTATTGTCACGTATGCACAGCACAGTGAAATTCCTCTGCACAACCACAAATGCACAGTCGCCATATTTTGGCACCGTTTACAAAGGGAAAAAAAGTCTAAAGTCCTGTACACGTGTTGGAAGTAGCAGACCGTCCCGTATCCAGGCAAACCCAGGTAAGCCCCAAGCTGCTGCAGGCCCGTGCCTCAAGAGAAGGACATCTGTAGTTTGGGAATAACTGCAGCAAGGATGGATTAAAACCTGAGTAGCAATGGCATGTGTGAATTTCTGGAGCAAAATGTACGGCAAATCATTCACTAAGTCCCACACTCAACGCAGATGCTGCCTGACCCGCTGAGTAATTGAAACACTTTCTGTTTTGATATCATCCATCCCGGATGTGCACTCTTGCATTTCAATATCGTTCTGGGGCTGGGCCTGGGCCTGGGCCTGGGCCTGGGCCTGGGCCTGGGCCTGGGCCTGGGCCTGGGCCTGGGCCTGGGCCTGGGCCTGGGCCTGGGCCTGGGCCTGGGCCTGGGTTCTGCTCCTCTCTCCCAACTCTGTGCAGGTATTATGAGGTCTGATTTCAATCGGTGTTAATTGTTTTCCAATTGAGGGCTTAATGTCCCTCTCAGCTGTTGAACCATCTGAAACAATTACACAATCTGCTTACCAGTTAATGCGGGCTGCAAGTTATAGACAGATGGACACTTTTACTCAGAGCTGGTACAAGTTTAATTCGAATATAAAAAATATTTTAGGTTATTTCAGGAGCTACAAATTTTAAGAGTTTATTTTCGCTGAATTCAGTAGTCTTATTTGCCTATCCTTAAACTTGCCAACTGCGAGGAGTTTTAGATTAGTGATACAGCGAGGAAAACAGGCACTTCGGCCCACAGGGTCCACACCGTCCAGCGATCCCCGCATATTACCATTACCATACACACACTAGGGACAATTTTACATTTATACCAAGCCAATTAACCTACAAATCTGTACGCGTCTGCAGTGTGAGAGGAAACCGAAGATCTCAGAACAAACTCACGTGGGTAATGGGGAGCACGTACAGGCTCTGTGCAGACAAACGCCCGTAGTCAAGATGAAACCCGGGTCTCTGCCACTGTAAGGCAGTAGATCGTGGCACTGCAGTTCTATTGCCAAGGTGTCGTCGTTTTGTGCTGGGGACAGAGCTAAATGTTCTGTGAGACATTTTGATGCTGTTTTCAGGCACTGAAGCCAAGCCTGGAGAATGCCCTTTGTTTTAAGGGGGTGGGAGAATGTTCCTTGGTGGAGTGTCACAATCAACCAAAACTGCGAATCCACTAGAAGGAGAAGGTTGAACACCTCATATCTGAGTCTGAAGGAGTGTCTCGACCTGAAATCAAATTGGTCTCCAGATCTGAGGAAATACATTCTTGCCATAGAGGGAGTACAGAGAAGGTTCACCAGACTGATTCCTGGTATGTCAGGACTTTCATATGAAGAAAGGCTGGATAGACTCGGCTTGTACTCGCTAGAACTTAGAAGATTGAGGGGGGATCTTATAGAAATGTACAAAATTCTAAGGGGTTGGACTGGCTAGATGCAGGAAGATTGTTCCCGATGTTGGGGAAGTCCAGGACAAGGGGTCACAGTTTAAGGATAAGGGGGAAATCTTTTACGACTGAGATGAGAAAATCATTTTTCACACAGAGAGTGGTGAATCTCTGGAATTCTCTGCCATAGGAGATAGTTGAGGCCACTTCATTTGGATATATTTAAGAGGGAGTTAGATGTGGCCCTTGTGGCTAAAGGGATCAGGGGGTATGGAGAGAAGGCAGGTAAGGGAAACTGAGTTGGATGATCAGCCAAGATCATATTGAATGGCGGTGCAGGCTCAAATGGCCCACTCCTGCACTTATTTTCTATGTTTCTATGTTTCTATGAAACGTCACCTATCCATGTTCTCCAGAAATGTTGCCTGATCTGCTGAGATACTTCAGTACTTTGCCTCCTCATATCTTCGCTCTTGATTGCAAACTAGAGGCACTTTACATTCACGTAATGTAGTATTATAGAATAGTTGGCTCACAGCTCCACTAACCAAAGTTCAATCCTAATTTGTGGTAATGTCTGCAAAGAGTTTGCAAATTTCCCCTGTAACTCTGAGGATTTCTATTTCCATCCACATCCAAAGGCATATAGTTTGGTAGGCTAGTTGGCCTCATTAAATTGCTCCTAATATATATAGATGCGTGGTAGAATTTGGGAGTAAGGGACAACTTGATGACAATGTGGGGAACATAGTGAGTGCTTCTAATATGTAGTTACTTCTAATTTAAAAAATGTAACCCAAAAAAAAAGTGTTTTTGAGTGATCTGTTACTTTTAATTGGATGACTGACCTGGCCAATGAAATTCCTCGTATGTTGCAAAACATACTTGGCGAAATAAAGTGTGATTCTGCATGGGAGTTGTGGAAATAAGTGGAGGAATGGGATTGATGGGTATATTCTGAGAGATAGCATCAGTTCAATGGGACGAATGGCTTCCTATTTCATTAGGAAATATGAAACGAATATCTGATGGTTTATATATTTAGGAATAAGAAATAACTGCCTTACTGGTACAAGAAGTAATTTTTGTAAAGATTTCCATGAAGCCGCCTTATGGCAAAGTATGTAATATTGTTGTCTTAATTATAACATAATTTGCTTCAACAGGTTTCTACATTGCAACAGATGAATGATTCATATAAAAGTTGTTTGAGATCAGCTCTAGAGGTTTGCAATACAAAATGAGTGGCATTAGGGACAAATGTTATCAATCTTGAATTGCACTAAACAAGTTGCTAAAATCGCAGATCCTGCAGAAATATAGTAACAGATGAGGAAGAAGGTTTAATTGGACGACATTATAGGGTATAGCTCATTACTATTATATGCATTAATATGTTTGGAGCTTACCCTCTTGTCTCTCTTTATCTGCTGTGCTGAGGTCTCCCTTTGGGAAAACTCATCAATATCAACATTAAACAGCTCAGCTAACAAAAAAAAAAATGATGGATCTAAGATCCATCTGCTGTCTCATAGCACCAATGAACCCGGCTTGATCCTGAACCTGGGCACTGTCTGTGTGGAGTTTGCACAATCTCCCTGTGACCATGTCAGTTTATACCGGGTGCTCCAGTTTCCTCCCACATCCCATAGGTGTGCGGATTTGTAGGTTAATTAGCCCCTGGTGTGTAGTATGCGAAAATGGGATAACAGAGCGAGTGTATGGGTGATTGATGGACATGATGGGCTGCAGAGCCTGTTTCAATACCTAATCTCTAAACTAAAGATTGGCGGTTCTATGTGGCCAACTAGGCATTCTTTGAATTGGAAATTTACACTGTGTTCCATTGGAATCGTTTTTCTTAAAGAAAATGTGCAAACCCTAATTTTATTTCCCTTGTTCATAAATTATTTTTTATCTGGTCTATCAAACTACTGTAGACACTTTAAATCTCTAATTTTAATAATCCTTCAATTTCCTCTTGAGAAGATAAACACCAACTCTCTGAACCATTCTGAAACATGTTCAGGTCAGGTAACACATGGATTAAAAGAATAAGGCAGCTCCATCTTGTTTAAGAAGGAACTGCAGATGCTGGAAAATCAAAGGTAGACAAAAATGCTGGAGAAACTCAGCGGGTCTATGGAGTGAAGGAAGTAGGCAACGTTTCACGTCAAAACCCTTCTTCAGACTGATGTAAGGGTGGGGGGGACGGGAAGAAGAAAGGAAGATGTGGAGCCAGTGGGCTGAGGGAGAGCTGAGAAGGGGAGGAGAAGGTAGGGACTACCTGAAATTAGAGAAGTCAATGTTCATAGCGCTGGGGTGCAAACAGCCCAAGCAAAATATGTGGTGCTGCTCCTCCAATTTACTGTGGTCCTCACTCTGGCCATGGAGGAGGCCAAAGACAGAAAGGTCAGATTCAGAATGGGAGGGGGAGTTGAAGTGCTGAGCTACCAGGAGATCAGGTTGGTTATTGCGAACCGAGCGGAGGTGTTGGGCGAAGCGATCGCCAAGCCTATGCTTGGTCTCACCGATGTAGAGGAATTGACACCTCGAGCAGCGGATGCAATAGATGAGGTTGGAGGAGGTGCAGGTGAACCTCTGCCACAACTGGAAAGACTGCTTGGGTCCTTGAATGGAGTCATGGGGGGAGGTAAAGCGACAAGTGTAGCATTTCCTGCGGTTACAAGGGAAAGTGCCCGGAGAGGGGGTGGTTCGGGTGAGAAGGGACAAATTTGGGGGTGGTTCGAGTGGGAAGGCAGCTCTATCTTGTCTGTCCAACCTCAGAAAATCAGCTGTCTGCCATCAGGATCAGGAGAATGTCCATTTTGTTCTATTTCCATTTTGTGTACCAATCTCTGCCATAGTATATATTTTTTAAACAGATTCCACTTGGGCAGCTTACACCCCAGCGGTATGAATATTGACTTCTCTAATTTTCAGTAACCCTTGCTTTCTCTCTTCCCCCTTCCCAGTTCTCCGACCAGTCTGACTGTCCCCCAGATTACATTGCATCTCTGTTTGGTTTGTTGGCACCTTCTCCTGGCTAACAATGACCTATTCTATATTTTCCTTGAACGTCATCTCTTTTGACCTCTTACACTTCGTTATCTCTGTAACTCCCTCTCCTGCTCAGTCTGAAGAAGGGTCTATTTCCAAGTCTGGTTTGTAAACCATTACGGAATGATCAAGCTACACCTGTTTACTGCATTTAAATTTCTCTCACCATCAAGCATAATTAAGTCCAGAGTTAAAGAATGGTCTGTTGGGAATTGGAGTTGAAACCTGTTAAATGGCTCTCACAGCCATTAGCTCAAGTTGAATTGCATTGATACATATAATGAGCAATTTTATTCTGGAGTTGGCACAGGCACTAACTGTGAGCTGAATGAGGAAGAGAGCACTGTGGCAGTTAGTCTTGTTCTATTGCCAGGAAGATGTCTTGTAGGTAGAAATGTATTGAGCATTGGCTTCAGACTTCAGTCATGAGCTTGCTTTAGAGTGCATAGCCTTCAAGGAGCTGCTTCTCTTAAAATGACCATTCTGTTTATAAGACACGAGGTGCATTAGCTGGCAGCTCAAATCCAATGCTATCAGAGCTCAGCAGACTTTCCATGTTTGGCAGTGGTGCACTTTGCAATCGATTTTGTTTCAAATGTCACGTTCTTAAAGGTTATGGTTATATTCGCAAGGCATTCCTGCTGGCTTTTAAATTCCAAGTGGCTTTCCAAGAGTGCTCTGAAAAATTGCCGTGTATCATTTTCAAACTAGCTATTGAACTGCGGCAGTAGAGATCTGTGTTCTGAGGGAAGAGGGTGGGCGTTAATGATTGGAACATTTTTATTAATCTGATTGGAAGCTGTGGGGTCACTTATTTTCAACAGCTCTCTTGTCACCTTTACCTCCCTTCTCTTTTTTGTCGCATGGTATCCAGTCAGCGGAAAGACTATACATAATTACAATCAAGCTGTCCAAAGTGTACCGAGAAAGGGAATAACGTTTAGTACAAGATAAAGCCCTAAATCTGCGGGTGTCCAATGAGGCACTCTCTAGATCATGATGGGATGGTTTAATTGCCTAACAGCTGGGAAGAGTGGAAGGGAAGGTTTGTTTGCGTGGTGTGGGCTGCGTACACAATTCTCTGCAATTTCTTGCATGTCTTACATGTTCCCAAGACATGCTGTGATGCAACCCAATAAAATGCTGTCTACGGTACATCTTTAGAAGTTGGTGAGAGTTGTTGGGGGACATGTCAAATTTCCTTAGCAGCCTATAGAAGTAGAGGCTTTGGTGTGCTTTCCTTTCCCTTGCTTCACCATGGCTGTTCCAGGACAAGTTGGTGGTGATATTTACACCCAGGAACTTAAAGCTTTCATCTCTACTTCGACACTGCCAATATATATCTGGAGTATGTGTACTGCTTTGCTTCCTGAATGGGTGCTGTCTGTACGGAGTTTGTACGCTCTCCCCATGACCTTGTGGGTTTTCTCCAAAACCTTTGGCTTCCTCCCACACTCCAATGACGTACAGGTTTGTAGGTTCATTGTCTTGGTAATTGTATTATAATTATAATTGTAAATTGTCCCTAGTGTGTGTAGGGCAGTGTCACTGTGCGGGGATCGCTGGTTGGCGTGGATTCGGTGGGCCAAAGGGCCAGTTTCCTCGCTGTATCTCCAAAGAGCGTCATGAAACAGCAGCCTAAAGGCTTGCTTCTACAAATGTCCTCACCAGTGCATTTTCTTTCTCCACAGTGTTATTTCTGCACGAAGATACTATTTTGAGGTGCTTCACAAACAGGATGATAAAGGATCTGATCACGTGGAAGTCGGGGTAAGTGACAGTACCTTGGCAATTTCCAAATGGGCTATTCATTAGCAGAGTTCACTGAATCTGATCAAGCCCTGGTTGGTAATCTGCACCTGCAAAGATTCTTTCATTGCCCTTTCAGTTAACCTTAAGGCAGCCAATGTTGCCACTTTAAGTTCCCCAATTTGGCTGACTGTGATATTCTAGAAAGGATTTAGTAACAGCACTACTGTGATAAAAGTTGAAAAATAGAGTCTGTGTGGTGAGACTAGCTTGCAATTGATGCCTGCTCTCGGAATGAGTCTTGTTTGTGCATAGTTTTAATGTCACATTCCATGCATTAACTAACTTACCTGTGTATATTGGTGATAATGCTTGACATTTAAGAAACATTTCTGTGCGTAGGATGGCAATGGAAACCGATAGATAAATTGTTGGGGAAAAACTGGAGGAAATGGAGTAAGATGTCTGCCTGGAGGCTGATTGCAGATTAAGTGGGTAGATAGACACCATTAATATAGAAGAAACCATCTGTAGTGTACATTTGAACAACCATTTTGCCACAAAGACCACAATGTCATTACCTTCCATTTCCCAGACAAGCCAGGCTTCATTTTTAAGTGCCATCTGCACGCTGGTGTGTCTGATGAAGGGTTCCGACCTGAAACATCGCCTGTGCCTTTTCTCCAGAGATGCCGCCTGATCTGCTGTATTACTCCAGCACTTTGTGTCTACGAAAAGTAAAAGGCTTACTTTTTGCACCAAGTGCTGCAGTAAGGAGATATTGATTTGGTCCGGCCAAGGAAGATGAAGTGGTAGGGGTTCTAGGGAAGAACTCTATGTCTATAAGATTCTTACAATTTGCAGACCTGCTGAATAGATTACGTTACAGTGGGGAGGTTGTTGCAAAGAGCTCCTGAAGGACATTGCAGCAGACAGTGGCTCACAAATGGCAGCACAATACAGTGAAACAAGAATGCAAGATGACAGCTTGAAGATGGTCATGTCAGAGTTGATCGCTTTGGAGGAATTCCAGTAAGGGGAAGACTTTGTGACTTCACAAGTGACAGACGGAAAGAGGCGATTTGTGTTTGCAGATTGGAAGGTGAAGTCTTATGAAACCAGACACACAAATACATTAAAAAGCAGCTCAATGAGAAATTATTCCAAATGATATTCTGGCATCAAATGATTTGTATAATTGCAACTTTTCTAATAGTTGGAGAGAGCGATTGAACTCGTAATTTTAAAATTGAACACCTTCGTGCCTGCAGGTAATACCAAGAAAGGTGTGTCAGACTCTGCAATAGAATGATTGCTTAAGCAACAGTTCCTGAACAAGATATGAGTGAACGAGTGTGATATTTATTAAAAATCATTAAATGGAATTTATGGTGGAATTGCAGTAAACAGTTCAGCGAGAAAAGAGAACAAGACATTGAACTAATCTACAGTTGGTTGAATATATGATTGTATGTTGATGTAAATAGTTTATCCTGAGTTATTAGTTGACGGATAGTATGTGTTCATTTATTATTTAATGGGAAGCGGTGTAGTGTGTGTGTATAAAAGCAAATGTACCTCAAGAACTGAGTCTGCCATCTAGTAGGACTTTGACAGATTGTACCTGACATAGTTATTAAGTTGAGAGCTACTGCCTTCAATAATGGATGTGCTTTTAATAGCTCTGTCTTTTGTTTATTTGCTTATGCAAGCAACAATCCAGGAGAGCTGACTGGCATTGCAGAGTTAATGTGAAGAAGCGCGGAAAAGATCAGTAGTTGTACTGGTTGCACCACTGAGGGCTTGCACAAGGTCCCCAGCATGCCGGCACAGTGGCACAGCGGGCAGAGCTACTGCCTCGCAACGCCAGAGACCCGGGTTTGATCCTGACCTGTGGTGCTGTTAGTGTGGAGTTTGCACACTCTCCCTGTTCCCCTGGGTGCTCAAATTTCCTCGGACATTCCAAAGACTAGTGGGAGGGACAGGAAAGGAAGGGGGGGGGGGGGGGGGGGGGGGGTGCACTCAATGTTCGTTCCTTCCTGCACCTGTGTTAGTGCGAGCGGATCGCCGGTCGGTGTACCCTCAGTGGGCTGAAGGACCTGTTTCTGCACTGCATCTCGAAACTAAACTAAACTAAAAGAAAGCAGGCCACAATATTTTCCCCATGGAACCTTAATTCATGCTGAGAATCCCCAAGCACTGTCTATGAAATTTATTCTTGTGGTGGTATCAAAGGACATGAATTCTGTAATGTTTAATGCCATCATATGCCTTGTTCGTCAGCTTTGAGTGAAGCTTGTGCTATTAACATTTACATAATTAATGTTCAATAAAGTTACTGGGGCTGCTTTGGATTATGCTCGTTTGAATGTAAGTTATTACACATGTACGTCAATTGCACCATTTTTAACAGGTTGAGACAGCCAATAGATAGGGTTACTTCATCTCACAAGTTCCTCGCGATAAATTTTTCTTTAAAAGTGTCGCTGGCGGTTCATGAAAGATAACCGGACAAAGCAGCCCAGTCATGTTTAGTCAAAGATTTTTATTAGCGCTCTAGTTTGTTTTGAGGGGAAACGCGCAACAACAGCTAAAAATAATATGGTTATTAATCTAAGAACTTCTGAGTGGTTAGAAAATTCTAAGGTCATAAGATTATGTGATAAGAGCTGAATTAGGCCATTTGGCCCATCAAGTCTACTCCACCATTCTATCATGGCTGATCTATCTCCCCCTCCCAACCACATTCTCCTGCCTTCTCCCCATAATCTCTGACACCCATACCAGTTAGGAATCTATCTATCTCTACCTTAAAAGTTTCCGCTGACTTGGCCTCCACAGCCTTCTGTGGCAAAGAATTCCACAGATGGACACCCTCTGACTAAAGAAATTCTTCCTCATCTCCTTCCTAAAAGAACGTCCTTTAATTCTGAGGCTATGACCTGTAGTCCTAGAATCTCCCACTAACCATATAACCATATAATAAACATATAACAATTACAGCACGGAAACAGGCCTTCTCGGCCCTTCCAGTCCGTGCCGACCATTTATTTTCCCCTAGTCCCATCTACCTGCACTCAGACCATACCCCTCCATTCCCTTCCCGTCCATATACCTATCCACTTTACTTTTAAATGTTAAAATCGATCCTGCCTCCACCACTTCTGCTGGAAGATCATTCCACACAGCTACCACTCTCTGAGTAAAGAAGTTCCCCCTCATGTTACCCCTAAACTTCTGTCCCTTAATTCTCATGTCATGCCCTCTTGTTTGAATCTTCCCTACCCTCAATGGGAAAAGCTTATCCACGTCAACTCTGTCTATCCCTTTCATCATTTTAAAGACCTCAATCAAGTCCCCCCTCAACCTTCTGCGCTCCAAGGAATAAAGACCTAACTTGTTCAACCTTTCTCTGTAACTTAGTTGCTGGAACCCAGGCAACATTCTAGTAAACCTCCTCTGTACTCTCTCTATTTTGTTGACTAGTAGAAACATCCTATCCACATCCACTCTATCGAAGCCTTCCACTATTCTGAATGATTCAATGAGGTCTCCCTCATTCTTCTAAACTCCATCGAGGCCTAGTGCCATCAAATGCTCATCATATGTTAACCTGCTCATTCCTGGGATCATTCTTGTAAACCTCCTCTGGACCCTCTCCAGAGCCAGCACATCCTTCCGCAGATATGGTGCCCAAAATTGCTCACAATATTTCAAATGTGGCCTTACCAGCGGCTTATAGAGCCTCAATATTACATCCCTGTTTTTGTTTATAAGCCCACTCTAAATCAATGCTAGCATTGTGTTTGCTTTCTTTACTACCAATTTGACTAGCAGATTAATCTTTTTGGGAATCCTGCACCAGCACTCCCAAGTCCCTTTGCACCTCTGATTTCTGGATTCTCTCCCCATTTAGAAAATAGTGTACGCCTTTATTCATACTACCAAAATGCATGACACCTCATTATAGCCACTTTGCCTTCAGCCATCCAGCTAATCTGCAATCCATGATATCTACCCTTTGATACCACGGGCTTTCATCTTCGCTAGCCTCCCGTGTAGCACCTTATCAAAGGCTTTCTGAAGATCTAGGTAAACAACATCTACTGACTCTCCTTTGTCTGTCCTGCTATTTACTTCTTCAAAGCATTCCAGCTAATTTGTCAGGCAAGACTTCCCCTTCACAAAGCCATGCTGACTTTGGGTTATTTTTATCATGAACCTCTAAGTACTCTGTAACCTCATCCTTTCTCATAGACTCTAAAATCTTACCAACCACCAAAGTCAGTCTAACTGGCCTATAGTTCCCACTATTCTGCTCTGCTAACTTCATGTGCAGCGGGGTAATAGTGGCACTTCAGTAACTTTTGTAAAGATGCTCTTCTTGGACCTGGACAGATTCTGTGTGGTAGTCAGGGTGTGAAATGTTGGAGAAGGAACTGCAGATGCTGGAGAATCGAGGGTTACACAAAAAGCTGGAGAAACTCAGCGGGGGCAGCAGCATCTAAGGAGCGAAGGAGATAGGCGACATTTCGGGTCGAGACCCTTCGACCTGAAACGTCACCTATCTCCTTCGCTCCTTAGATGCTGCTGCACCCGCTGAGTTTCTCCAGCTTTTTGTGTAACCCTGTGAAATGTTGGAGGTCAGAATTGCCAGTAGTTACATGTGTAGAAGAACAATAGTATACGGAGACGTCTCCGTGGATTGTCACCTTGTCGGGCTGGAGAAGCTTGTGTGGTCCTGAGAGCGGAGCCATCTGGAGATATGCTCCTGGTAGGGTCGAGGGGTGGTCTCTGACAAAGAGCAATCCAACCAAGACCTCAACGGTGGAACAGGCAGAGGATGATGGCTGACCTCAGTGGAGCGTCACAACGGCTGGGAAGGCGGACGAAGGCTGCAGCAGAAAAGGGTCCCCGGTCGTCTTGGATTCCATGCCACTGGATTCTGACCCAGATCTATCAAGGACCATGTGTTGGCTGTCTGTTCACCAGTCTCCCCACGTTAAACTAAGTCACGCACAGGTGTCCTTCATGAGAGGAGAGTCATACTCGTTGCGATGATGAGTATACAGAGAATTCACTTAACATTCACTTAATCGGGAGCACAAGGTTGTTCAACAGCTGCTCATAGTGCACCTCATTGCAATGATAAAATAAACCAATTTGTGATGGACCTTTTCATGATGTGATGAATCAAGGTTTGAGAGGAATGAATGGGTTGTGTGTTGCTTAGAAGGTAGTTTCATCTCATCAAACGTATGACAACACGCTGAAATTAGTTCCCCAGCTTTTAGAGAAGATTGAAGTATATGGATACCTTCAAAGCACTCAAATGGAAGATGCTTCGGAAGTCTATGAAATACCTGGATGATTGGGTAGAGAAGAATGATCAACTTCCCACAATGGACAAGGGCGGTATCATCAATAATGCGTACACCAAGAACATCCTGGAGCTCACGTTTGGATGTTATTTTTATTTATTATTTTTCTTCATCTGGATATCATTGTCTAAGCCAACATTTATTGTCCATCCTTGATTGGCCATCATAAGTTAGGGAGGAGAATGCTTGTACACTATGATATTTCAGAAAAGATCAAACCAGCATATGATGCATCTTCATGCAACGTTGCAGCAGCGATCTCTGCTGTACTAATACGTAATGTTAACCTACTGCATTCACATCTCTCACCCTCTGTATTAGTAAATGTAAGTGGGCAGCACAATGGCGAAGTGGTAGAGTTGCTGCCTTGCAGCACCAGGGACCGGGGTTCGATCCTGACTACAGGTGCTGTCTGTATGGAGTTTATATGCTCTCCCATGACCACATGGGTTTACTCCGGGTGCTCGGATTTCCTCCTACACTCCAAAGATGTGCAGGTCTGTAGGCTAATTGGCTTCTGTAAATTGTTCCTGGTAGTGTACGATGATCGTTGGTCGGCGCAGACTCAGTGGGCCAAAGAGCCTGTTTCCACACTGTATTTTCTAACTATACTGAACAATACTCAAAAGCAAAATGTCCACCTTGAGTTTTGAGGTTAGAAAGTTCCACAAATAAGTCCTTCAGTTGTAGGTTAACTATCATAACTGACTAGACCCTGCCAGCAGCTCTGAATCCTAAACTGACAGTTCTACATTGCCAACGCTATGTTGAGGTTATCAATTCCAATGCAAGTTACCCCGAACCAGGGAGGAGTATTTTTATTTTCATCTTCAGATGACTTGGCCATTACTGCCACGGTATTGGCAGGGAACCAAATGAAATTCTATTTTGGCCAAGGTGCATGACTGCAATGCCAAGGTTGTCAGTCTCAGATGAAGATACTCACTTGTATTTGTTTGCGAGAATGAGTTGGATGTGTTATGTGCAGAGCCTGATTAATTCTTCTTGAGAAATGCAGACCTCAGTTATTAACACCTTGATCAACACTTTGGGATATGTCTGACAGTGTCTAGCACAGAGCCATCTTTGGTGGCCTGAGTAGGATAAAGGCAATGTCAGTACATAGACTACTGGGCAGTCAGTAATTAAAAAGCTGGCATCAGCTCTCTTGCATCCATGGATGCGGCCTTTTAGAATATGGCAACTATTACACATGGACTTTATAAAGTTAGACAGGTAACAGATGTGGACCGTGATACGTGGACATTCAATCAGTGATTACAATGAATTGAAGCAAAACAATAGATATTTTGTGCAGGAAGGAACTGCTCTGGAACTGGAGTTGGAATCCCCGAGGTAGAAGGACTGAAAAAGCGTCTCAACCTGAAACGTCACCCATTCCTTCTCTCCAGAGATGCTGCCTGTCCCGCTGAGTTACTCCAGCATTTTGTGTCTATAATAGTAAGATTAAACGAGAACTTACCAGTTTGAAGTTTGATCTTTATTTTATGAGGTGTCACGATGAGGGATTACGTGAAGACCCCGCCAGCACGCATGCGCGACATTCTTCAAAGCAGTGGTGTGAAATCACAGAACAAACAGTCACAATGACTGACATAGTAAGAGAAAAAAGAGAACTTTCATACCAGGTGATCTTTATAATAGAGGGTCGGGAGCGGAGGGCACGTAATCCCTCATCGTGACACCTCATAAAATAAAGATCAAACTTCAAACTGGTAAGTTCTCGTTTAATCTTACTATTTTACTTCGGAGTCACGTGAGTGACTACGTGAAGATTTCAAAGCTCTGTGATTTCATGCCCTGGAAGCTCCATGCTCACACACCGCTAAAGCTGGGATAAGAGGATGGACGTGATTCAGACAAGACACTGGCTGAAAAACAAAACAGGTATTTATTCATACCAAACACAATATTGTGTCCCAAAAGGGTTATTTAACTGGCAGCACTTAAGATCCTCCCTGCATAATTGTCAGGGGAGGTCACGGGTTTGTTATAAAAGCGGTGGAAGGTTCTCTCATTGTTCCAA
The DNA here is from genome assembly GCA_963514005.1 of Raja brachyura. The sequence goes on along the minus strand of OY740798.1, from coordinate 36,120,444 downwards.
CCCGCTGTGGCCAGGATGTGATCCAGTGGTACCTCCATCCTTCTAGCCGCCGAGGTGGATGCTGCCCTGGTGGAGTGAGATTTATACACATTAGTATCCACCCCCGCCGCATCCAGTACCACCCTTAACCATCTGGAAATGGTTTGCACCGTGACCCTGTGATGAGGCTTCTTGTGACTGACAAGCAAAGCTGTTTCCGTGCCCCTTAGATCTTTAGTGACTGAAATGTATCGCAGAATCAATGTAACGATACAAAGATGAGTGTCCGCTGGGTAACCCAGGAACTCCAAAGTATGTCCAGACACTCCGGGTCGATCTTGCTTCAATAGTCCCTGCACCTGGAATGTGATCTTCCCACTGGTAATTGCCATGGCATCCAGACTGAGTTTGTGCAGGGACTGGACCCGTTGCGCCGTGATCAGTGCCATTATCATGACCATTTTGTAGGTTAATTTGGCCAAAGGGAGTCCCGTGTTCGGTGTCCATCCTCGCAGCATCGTCAATACCGTGCTGATGTCCCAGGTATGGCTATATCTGGGCCTGGGGGGATTAGAATTAAATATTCCCCGCATAAATTTGGATACCAGGGGATGTGACCCAATTCCCAATTGGTCACTCCCCTTGCCCAAGTAAGACGATAGGGCACTCCTGGCACAGTTAATGGCGCTGTAGCTTAAACCCTCATCGTAATGAAGGGTAGCCAGAAACTCCAGCACTTCCGTGATGGTGGCGGTTTCGTATGTAGTTTTAGTAGTCACGCAGAATCTTTCCCACTTCCTGATGGAGGTCAAGTACTGCTTCCTTGTGGACTCTCTGCAGGCTCCCGTGATAGTATCAATGGTCCTGTTGGAGAGTCCGAGTCCATGAAGTGGCCGTTTTAAAGTCTGCAAATTAACAAATCCATACGATCATGACATGGATGACTTTCTCCTGTAACAGGATGAACAAGCAGGCTTGGTCTTTTATTCACCCTGACACAGGGTTCTGTGGCCATCTTTTGTACCAGAGGGAACCATGGTTGAGTAGGCCAGTCGGGCACTACCAAGATACCCGGTGCGGAGTCTTGCCTGATTTTTTTGCAAGACCCGACTGATGAGGCAGAAAGGGGGGAAAGCGTAGAAAAACAAATCCCCCCAGTGTAGCGAGAAAGCATCCATCGCTACCGCCCCCGGGTCTGGCTCCCAAGCAACATACGTTGGTAGTTGGTGATTTAGCCTGGACGCGAAAAGGTCGATATCTGGTGTCCCATAACGTTCTACAATATCTGTAAACACTTTCCGATCCAACATCCATTCTATGTTGTCGTTGAATTTCCGTGATCTGGTGTCTGCCACTGTGTTTAGTTTACCTGGTAGGTAAGTTGCAGAGATCCAAATTCCTCTTTGCAGACACCAGTGCCAGATATTGTTGGCCAATTCATCACACGATATCGACTTTACACCGCCCATGTGGTTAATATAGGCTACCACCGTGGTGTTGTCAACCTGTAGTCTAACATGAACTTTGTGCATGTTAGTGCAGTATGCTTTAAGTCCGTGAAATGCTGCCAGCATTTCTGAATAGTTAATCCCTAAGTTTTTAAAATAGGGTTAACTCTGGTGCACTCCATCTACCTCCACAGCTAGAGGTAGTGTTAGTAGCTCCCCACCCTTTGGCACTGGCATCCGTTTGTAAGGTGATCGAGGGATTGGCGATAGTCATGGGTTTGGAACAATTTTGGGCATTACCCATCCACCAATATAGTTCAGCTTTTGCCTTTTCTGGAATTTTCATGGGCCTATCAAAATGGCCAGCATGATTTTTGAGCGCCGTAATTTTTGCTCTTTGTAAATTTTGGTAATGTAAGGGCCCATATTGTGCTGCAGGAAATGCAGCTACTATCTTCCCAATCACCCTGGCCACCTGCCGAATGGATGGGACCTTAATGCCAAAGAGGCTCCTGCAAGCCTCTATCAGGTCTTCCACCTTGCTTGGTGGTAACGTGACAGACATTTGCACTGAGTCAATAATGAACCCCAAATATTTCATGGTGGTAGAGGGTTCCAATATTGATTTATCTGGATGTATCGTAAACCCCAGTATCTGAAAAATATGTTTCGTGGCTGTGACTGCCAAAGTAGCCATTTCCAAATTCTCCCCCACTATGAGGATGTCATCAAGATAGGCCATAACAGTATGATTCTGTTTCCTTAAATAGGCCAAAGCTGGTTTCAATATCTTGGTAAACAATCTGGGTGCTGACGATAGCCCATTAGGCAAAGCTTTATATTGCCATAATTGTCCCATCCAGATAAATTTTAAGTATTTCCTATGATCCTTGTGTATGGGTACTGAATAGTATGCATCTTTAAGGTCAACGCATGCCATGTAGTACCTATTGGCTACAAGCTGAGTAGCAGTGTCGAAGGTGTCCATTTTAAAATGAATATACTGGACAGAAGTATTCAGGTCGGTCAAATCTATGATGATGCGGCACCCGCCATCTTTTTTGTTTTTAGTGAATATATTAGACACGAACTCCTGAGGTTCTTTAAAGGCCTTTTCAATTACCCCTTTTTCTATTAACCTCTGTAGTTCAGCATGCCCTGCTGCCTTATCTCTATGAGAAAGGACGAATTTCCGACTAGGCACATGCTGTACCGGGGTAGGGAGTTCGTGAATAAATTCAATTTTGTAGCCCTGAATACTCCTGAGTATATAAGGATCAGAGGTAAAAGTGAGCCAACTCTCGAGGAACATGTGCAACCTGCCCCCTATGCAGAGTGAATTTAGGTCAGTAGTGTTCTTGGGGATCCCAGACCCACCTACCTCCATGGTTACTGCCAGTGTGGAGGTTTCTGCCCTTGCTTCCTCGGCTGGTTGTAGGTGTTCTGGGAGTGGCGCATCTTCCAAGGAGGCCGGCCTGGGCCTTGGCCTAAAAAAGACCGCTGTGCAGGTATGCCGGCCTTCGAGCTTTCACCACCGGCAGACCTGTTAGGGTAACTCTGCCCGGTGGGTGCGTAGGGGTGCGTTCTGTGTGGGTGATGAGGCTTAGTGTACCCAGGTACTTTAATAAGGCCCAAAGCCTTAGCCTCCTCGTCAAGATCTTTAACCTGTTTGGGGAGATCTTCCCCAAATAGCAGGCTTGGAGGCTGTGTCTTCCCAGGCTTACACAACCCCGCGAACTTGGGGTTAAGCGCCGGCTTTATAATGCTTTTCCTGAAATTATTTATTTCATACTGTGTGTTGCACAGTAAGGCCAAAGCATCTTGTAGTTCTTCCGGCATATCCACTCCCACTGCTGTTCTGGCTACTGCAGTAATCCCTGCGGTTAGGAGCTTCAGGATCTTCTGAAGTTTCATCTCCTGCCCTCTACTCGAGGGGCTCATGTTTCCCCATATCGGGTTGTTCACCGCGGGTACATTTAATGACTTGCAGTTTTCTGGCGCCATATATTTATCTGCTGTGGCATTGATGGCCTGTTCCTGAAGTTGGTTAGTGGCCATATAATCAATGCTGGCAGCCAGCTTGGGGTGGATGGGTAGGCCCTTCTGGTTGGGCATGGCATGTTTGCTCACCACATCCATATAATCTTCACACACCCCTGACGCTGCAGGTGCTTCAGCCAACTCCCCTTCTTCTGGGTCAGCCCAGTTCTGACCCTCAATGCTCCCCTGTATAGAAGGGGATACATTAGGCAGTCCTCGAAAGGAACTTGCCGTGGGCCTACTAGGGGTCCCACTGTGATCCTGCCCCTGCTTTAGCAGGTCACGTTGGAGCAGCTGCTCCATCATCCGCTCAATGCGGTCAAGGCGACCTCCGTCGCTGCCAGCGAGCGGGGTGCCCTCGGGACCGGACTCCGCTGAGTCGGCCCCGGCCGACTTCCGGATAGTTTTCCCCGACCGTGGCGTACCAACGGTCTCAAAGTCCGAAAAGTCGGGAGCTGCAGGTAGAACCTGTAGCTCTGGAGAGGCGGTTCTCCGTTGGCTGCTGTCCTTAGCCGCTGATTTGGCCGCCGCTCTCTTTGATTTTCTCCCTTCCATGATGGTCGACTCACTCCTTCGGTGAGACTTACCTGGCGTGAGCTTTTTAAACTCACGCTGGAGGAGCCCCGCTCCTCCCGACCGTCGCTTCCGCATGCGCACGACGATATGTCGCGCATGCGTGCTGGCGGGGTCTTCACGTAGTCACTCACGTGACTCCGAAGTAAAATTGATATTTTGTGCTTCATTTGCCTCTTTTGAGTTCCAGAACAAAGTTGGGTCAGATACAGTATGTCAGGTAAACTGAAAGAAAATGTCAGTTGCCATTGGATCACAAAGTGGAAAATTCTTAGGTTATGCTCAAATCAACATGCTCAAATGAAAATTCAGCAGGCTAGTTACATGGAACATAGAACAGTGCAGCATGGCAACAGTCCCTTCAGCCCACAATGTTTCAGCTGAACATGATGCCTTGTTAAATAGATCTCATCTGCCTGTACATGATCCATATCCTTCTATACTCTGCATATATCTCCATATATCTATCTAAAACCTTTTTAAACATCACTATCCTATCCAACTTCGCTACCACCCCTGGCAATGTGTTCCAGGCCTCCACTATCCTCTGTGTAAAACAAAAACTTGCTCCACACATCTCCATTAAACTTTCCCCCTCTCACCTTTTCTCAATGTCCTTTAGTGTTGGACATTTCCACCCTGGGGAAAAAGGCTCTGACTGTCTACCACATCTAGGCTTCTCATAATTTTATATACAACTATCTACTCCCCTCAACCTCTGATGTTCCAGAGAAAACAATCCAAGTCTATCCAACCTCTCCCTGTAACTGCAACCCTCTATTCCTGGGGTAAAACAGTTGTTCCATAAGAGATGCTAAACACGTTGGGTCTGTTCTTTGGAGTTGAGAAGAATCGAAGGAAACATATAATATCCTCAGAGGGGATGACAGGATAGATACTGTGATGCTTTTTTGGCAGGGAGAGTCTCGAATGAGAGGGCATATCTTCAAGACAACGGACTGGTTATTTAAAATGGAGGTACACAAGTATTTCTTCTCTGAGGGTGGTGAATCTCTGGTTCTCGCTGCTAAGCAATAGGCTGAAGTGGTTTTTGTGATTAGTTTTTTTAATAAATCTGTACACCTTACAGATATTTGGGATGAAGTTTGCCAGTGATTAGGTTCCTGCATGTTGTTCACATCCTCTTATATATGGCTTTGGTGACTATATCTAGCATATTATCTACATTTTTTATCTCCTTGCCTGAAATAGACACACTCACTGCAGGGGAAGTGCAGGGTGTTTTCACCAAATTGGTTCCTGTTGAAGAAGGCTATGCCTCGATTCTCCTGTGAGTTTATAAACATGAGAGATGAACTTATTTTTTTAAGAGGACTTAACAAGGTAGATTGTGAGAAACTACAAGAGTTCAAGCTCCAAGAGCAGAATTAGGCCATTCGGCCCATCAAGTCTACACCGCCATTCAATCATGGCTGATCTATATTTCCCTCTCAATCCCATTCTCCTGTCTTCTCCTCACAACCCCTGACACCTTTACTCATCAGGAATCTGTCAATGTACACCTTAAAAAATATCCATTGACTTCCTCCACAGCCATCTGTGGCAATGAATTCCACCGATTCAGACCCTCAGACTAAAGATGTTCCTCCTCATCTCCTTTCTAAAGGTATGTCCTTTTATTCTGAGGCTATGGCCTCTTGAACTAGACTCTCCCGCTAGTGGAAACAACCTTTCCACATTCACTCTATCCATGCATTTTCGCTATTCGGTAAGTTTCAATGAGGTCACCCTCATCCTTCTAAACTCCAGCAAGTACAGGCCCGGTGTCGTCAAATGCTCATCATGCCGAGATTGCCGTTGCTGGAATTTTGAGCAAAACACAAAGTGCTGGAGGAACTCAATGGGTCAGGCAGCATCTGTGAAGGGAATGGTCAATCTCAAAATAAATGGTTGGCCCTTTAGAACTGAAATGAGAAGAAATATATTCACTCAAAATGTGGTGCATCATAGGATTCTCTACCCAGGAAGGCTGAATCTTTGATTGTGTTCATAACAAAGATCGACGGGTTTCTAGATAGTAATGGAATTGAGAGCTGCAGATGTAGAGCAGGAAAGTGGCAATTGAGGTAATAGATCAGTCATGAACCTGGTAAAGAGCAGGCTCGAGGGACTGAATGGTCTAGCCCTCCTCCTGCTTATTATCTCCTTACCAAACCAACTGACGCCAAATAAGTTAGGTTGTATCAAATTATTCTAAAGAGTTTGGCATTATGGTTATAAGCAAAATAGCAGTGATTAACTCAAAAATTAAATCAAGGATAAAATTAAAATCTAACACAGTGAAGTAAGTATGCCTGAACTGGAGACTTCCAATTTACCATTGATGGAGAAAATATCTCCTCAGACTCAGTCCAGAAGGAGTCAAAGTTTTGATCAAGAGATGCTTTCATCTTCTTAGGCTCAGCAAGCCAGTAATCAGGCTTTATTTGTAAAAGGATAGAAATAGCAACATTTGTCAAATGTGTGATTTGTTTGCTCAGAGGTTATCTTATCCTTATATTATCACTATAAAACTCTGATCTTGGATGTGTGTGTGTGTGTGTGTGTGTGTGTGTGTGTGTGTGTGTGTGTGTGTGTGTGTGTGTGTGTGTGTGTGTGTGTGTGTGTGTGTGTGTGTGTGTGTGTGTGTGTGTGTGTGTGTGTTTATTTGTTTGTGTGAGATCACATCTACTCGAAGAAACGACTCGCTAACGGGAATATTTTTACATATTCCGGTAGAGATTTACTGCCCAGAGTCAAAAATTGGCTAACCTGAAAATTTCCTGCTTTATTTCTTCAGTTATTAATAAAAATGTTCACAAATCCAATCCAACTTTCAATTCAAAACGGCTGTTTGTTTTTTTTTTCCGCTGATGGCATGACAATGGATATGCTGTCTGCTCGCGCTGCGACTGATGTCACCTCCCACCCCTCCCTCCCCCCCAGTTGTTCAAACGTCGCCCTGTCGAACTCCCGATAGCATCGGTTGATGAACGTTCGCGCCTCGGCTCTGGTTTCCCGAGTAGCATTTCGAGAACATTCTTCAAATCATTCACCAATGGTCTTTCTCACATTGTGAACGAAGTGCTGACTTCCAAATCTTTAAAGATAATAGTCCGATTGAACTTCATTGTTTTGGTTTAACTTCGAAATTTGTAATACATTAATGTTGAATTTATTGTTCTTTAAAACACTATACTAATTCTTAAAGATAACATTTAATTTCAGACTTTGCGGGTTTTTTACGTGCGATTTTAACCGCGGTTCCACCCCCCTCTCTCTCTACCCCCCTCTCTCTCTCTCCCTCTCTCTCTCCCTCTCTCTCTCCCCCTCTCTCTCCCCCTCTCTCTCCCCCTCTCTCTCCCCCTCTCTCTCCCCCTCTCTCTCTCCCCCTCTCTCTCTCCCCCTCTCTCTCTCCCCCTCTCTCTCTCCCCCTCTCTCTCCCCCTCTCTCTCTCCCCCTCTCTCTCTCCCCCTCTCTCTCCCCCCCTCTCTCTCTCCCCCTCTCTCTCTCCCCCCCTCTCTCTCTCCCCCTCTCTCTTCCCCCTCCCCACAACTGTGTCCCACTTGGTCTAGTGAATAATAAAATTCAAGAACTAAGTTTTGTTTCAATTGAGAATTAATATTTGCTACCGAGACATGGCACAACTATGTCTGATAAAGGGTCCTGACTGGCAACATCACCTACATTTTCTCCAGAGATGCTGCCTGACCCGCTGAGTTACTCCAGCATTTTGTGTCTATCTTTGGTATAAACCAGCATCTGTAGTTCCTTTTTATTGCAGCATAACTATGCATGGTTGACATTAGACTGTGACGATATAATGATATACTAATTAATTTGCACATATATTGGTAAGTGTACGTACAGACAATGGATTAGCACCCATTTATCTCTGAAGCAATAAACTTGCTGTGAAATGACTGAACTTGCACCATTGTGAACATACACCTGGTGTGTAATAGCTGGCAAACATTACAGAAAACACACTGAGATACAATAGTAACAATATGTTAAAGTATTTTTCTTGACCGATGCAATTAAGGAACACTTGTAAAGTAGGAAGCCATCCATATTCAGTGTTAATTATGTTTCTCAAGCCTTGTCCACCTGTTTCTCAGTTGAGAGTCATTACCTATGTTTTCAAGGGTGATGCTATAAACTAAATTACAATTTAAAATGAAACTTGTGTTAATTAACTCACGACGAATTGGCACCGAGCACACCACTGATTTTGCATTAGGGCTCTGAGGCTAAGCATTTTATTTAAATGTACAAGAAAAATATTTTGCTATTTGATATGAAAAATAATACCTTAATGCTCGCAAATGAAATTGAAGACAATCAATATTCCATAGCCCACTCTTCCGGCGAACTAAGTAGATGCAAAATGTCTAGTATTTAATTGAATTTCAAGAAACTACAACCTCATAGTAATTAATATTTACACGGAGGTCACTAATTTAAAATGCCTGAATTTCCTATGGTGAGTCACATTTGAAGTTCACAATGCAATTAACTGGTGCCCACTGTTTGAATTACATGATGGACTTCACACAAAAACTCTCTCCAAGAACATTTAATCACATCTTAATTTTTTTTAGATTCCATCTGCATTTTCTATTTCAAGTCAAATTGCTATGACTACGCCAATTAAATTTATATTATAAATCGAGCAAACCAGAGGGTTGAAAGATGAGTTTGTACCAGATCTAATAACTATGAGCTAGATTTTCCAATCTCATTAGTCAGTGCCAATATATTATGCCAATGGATTCTATTTTGGTTCATTAGTGTTTTCAGTCATAACACAATGACAATTAAAATAATGGATTTTAAAACCCAAAATTAATCAGTAATGGTGCATGAAGTACACAAAACTGATCAGCTGCAAAGATATTACAGAACGTCTCCTGCATTTAAAATGTATTTAAACGAGCTGTGAAGTTATTGCACCTAATCGCCACGTGGCAAAAGGCAGCAATTTTCTAAAGGACGTGAGATGTCATGTAGGCTAGCATTTAAAATCCCAGGCGTTCCACATTAACGTTGAAGTGTGATCTCCTGTCTTGCCGCCAGCCCCTGAAAGTGGCAGTTTCTGATGGGAACATCTACTGCCTGAGGAGTGGGACACTTATGGTCGAGGCTGTATAACAGAATGGAATGGTATCCTTGAAGATGAGAGGCATCGGGACTATCCCTGAAGATTCCAGACCTGCTAGATCACAGCTCACTTAAATAAGGAGTGCAAACTCTCCCTCGAATTATGGGTAGCTCATCACGAGGGTGGGGGGACATGGTACATCGTAGCTGATGATAACAAGCGGCCAGAGCTAGCTAATATCTGCCACCAAAGTTCACGGTCACCTTTCCTGATCCACTGGTTGGTTGATTAAAATAAACAGGCCCTTCGGCCCACCGATTCCATGTCAACCATCGATCGCTGGTTCATACTAGTTCTATGTTATCCTGTTTTCATATCCACTTCCTACACACTAGGGGCAATTTACAGAGGCCAATTCACCTTCAAACCAGCTTTGGGATGTGAAAGGAATCCGGGGGGACTCTTCAAGAGAGAGCTAGGTAGGGCTCTTAAAGATAGCGGAGTCAGGGGATATGGGGAGAAGGCAGGAATGGGGTACTGATTGGGGATGATCAACCATGATCACATTGAATGGTGGTGCTGGCTTGAAGGGCCAAATGGCCTACTCCTGCACCTATTGTCTATTGTCTATTGACTCCACCCAGTCACCGAGGGAACATGCAAACTCCACACCAACAGCACCCGAGGTCAGAATCGTACCTAGCATTATTGTGCTTTGAGGCAGGAGTTCTACCAGCTGCACGATTTTGTGCCCATTGCTGTCCCAATCCAAAATATCAATGCCCTCTGTCATTGTGTGATGAAATGCCATTATTTACAATGGTTAGAGAAAGCCCCACACAAGAAACATAGTGTGAAAAAAAATGTCCTGAGATTCTGAAATATTCAAAAACATTCTAAAACTATCAAAAAGATCAGTGAAACAACTAAGAATATTTTAATAAATATTTAAAAATGAAGGGAAATGTGGACAGACACACAAATTTTTTTTTTAAAGGATTTTGCCAAAATCAACTATCTATACTTGCCCTTCCTGCAGCCACTATTCTTTATTGAGACAGCAATTTTGTCAAATCAAGTTGAATCTATCCTCATGTGCACCAGTACAGTGGGGTACAGGTACAATGAAAAATCTTGCTTGCAGCAATATCACAGGCACATAGACTTATTGCATAAATATATATTACACTTAGAATTTTGCAAAACAGTATATAAAAAAAAAAGACATTGCAAAACACAATGAGAAAAAAATGTCCGTGTTTGTGTATGAGGTGGTCGGTAGTATTCTATTGTTAAGATATAATTAGGGTTGGTTCAAGAAGCTGAAAGTTATGGGATATTGGCTCTTTCTGAACCGATGGTAGCGAGCCCAGTAAAATGAATGGAATCAGGGAGGTGATCTTGTTCTGGCAGCATGGAGAACTTGCTTATTTCTGTTCGTGCCTTTCAAAGCTAAAATCGGGCTAGAACTTGGTCAGCATGGAAATGGGCCCGTTGGCCCAACTCGTACATGCCAACAAAGATGCCTATCTAAACTAATCCCATCTGCCTGCACTTGGCCCGTCTACCCGATTGATCCACTGTTAGAGATTAGGTCGGAACAGGCAGGGATCAATATGCAGATTATCTGTATTACCGCAGGGGAATTGCAGCAAGTTTGCGCTCAAATGGATTCCATGGGGAAGTCGAGAATTAATTTTGGAAAACCGCAGTTTTACAGAATCTTTTTTTATTTGGGTGCCCTGAGCACTTACAAAGGAAAATGCTGACAAATGAGCACCGAATTGTCCAGGGTGTTTAAAAAAAATAATTTGGGTGGCACAATGGCACAGTGGTCGAGTTGCTTCCTCACAGCGCCAGAGATCCTGACTAGTGCTGTCTGTACAGAGCTTGCACATTCTCCCTGTGACCACGTGGGTTTTCTCCAGGTGCTCCAGTTTCCTCCCTTCCAAGGACATGCAGGTTTGTAGGATAATTGGCTTCTGTAAATTTCCCTAATGTGTAAGATGGAACTAGTGTACGGGGTGATTGCTGGTCAGTGTGAACTCAATGGGCTGAAGGGCTTATTTCCACTCTGTGTCTCTAAACTAAACAACTAAAAGTAAACTAAACTAATTGGCAACATTCAAGAACATGCTTGATCTGCCAAACATGTAGCAATGTTACAAAATTTTGAGATTTAAAAAATCAAGTCTGCAATTTATCCCATCAGATAAAGCATAAAAAGAAGTTTAATTTGACACCTAATTTACTTTCATATCTTCAGTATTAAGAAAGTTATGGCCATTTTCATACTCGGAAATTAGCATCTTGCTCCCCATTGCCTTTCAATTGACTTAACTCAAAAGCTGTGATCTGGAAAAGTTAAAAGTCCATAACTTTCTTAAAAATTAAGAGAACTCAATGAAATTTTCAGTTATTATAGATTGAAGCATTCTGAAACAAATATGAAACAATCTTACTTGGATGACCTGAAATTAAAGCATATAATTAGTTAGTTATCTAATTGTAGCTAATTACAAAATTCAATGAGTAGATCTAAACATCTATCCATTTCTTAAGAAAATATAAACTTTTTTTTAAATTGCCTAAGTGTCCAAATAACATTCACACAATAATCCACAACATAACATAATTTTTAAATCTCATTTTCATGAATTTCTGGGCCAAATGGAAGGAATTTAGTGTTTAATGCCTGTAAATTAATGGCCATTTAAATGAACTAGCGAGTGGGTTTTAGTGGAATGCGGTGGATTGGAACGTTGCGGTTAGCAGTGAAGTCGGGAGGAAAAATACTGTTTGTTCATAGATTTTTTGGGACCCCATTTCGCAACATAAAAATATTATTAAAGCCTCCCGAAAAACCAACTTTTAATATAAAAATAAACTATTTACCTTTTCTTCTCCCCTACGCAAACTCCTTCCGGTTGTCTGTTCTCACGGCTTTTGAAGGTGATTTTTAAATTACTCTAGTTAATAAATAATTGAGAGTAATTTAAAAATACCTTCATTGATGAAATGTCGGAGCGATTTTTCTTCCGCAACCAAATTGCCCGACATTCATCGATTTTTCCTGCCTGTTGAAAAACGGCACTTTAAGCCCGCCCCCCTCTGAAAGGCGCCAAAGTCGCGCACACGTGGAGCGGCAGAACTGCAGCGCTGCTCAAGGTAAGTTTTGCAACATACCTAAAACATGTACACAGTTCCTTTATATATTTTCCATGTATAAAATAAAGTTATCTTTTTTCGGTTCAAATTGAGTGCTCAACATGTGGCAGGGTGGTATTATTGTAGTTGGTAAATAGAGGGAAGGTTCTCTCTCCTGATCTCTGAAACATGTAGTTGTCTCACTCAAAATTGCCTACTGAAAGATCTGGTTCGAGTCATAGTTGTGCAGGATCTAGTTACTGGATGATTAGTGACCTTGAATAACACAAAGGATGTGCATGAACGATAATAGTCATAAAGTAGCTGCAGGTAAAATTCATTAAATTTATATCAGGAAAGGCATGTTATAACTATGCAAAAAAGAATTTGGAAATTATTGAAAAACTATTTTCGCAGAACAAGGAGAGCACTGGAGAAAGCTTTTCAAAATTCTCACAGCTTTCAAGAGATTAAAAGCAGTTTACGAGGATGTTGGCAGGACTGTTCCTTGGAGAGCAGGATGAAGGGTAATCTTATAGAGTGTACAAAATCGTGATCGGGTAAACGCAGAGTCCCTTGCCCAGAGTAGAGGAATCAAGAGGACATAGGTTTAAGGTGAGGGGGGGGGGGGGGGGGGGGGTCGATTTAATAGGAACCTGAGGGGTAACTTTTTTAACACAAAGTGTTATGGAACGAGTTGCCGAAGAAGGTAGTTGAGGCAGGCACTATCACAATGTTTAAGAAACTTTTAGTCAGGTATATGGATAGGATGGATGTAGAAGGACATGGTCCAAGCAGAGACAGGTGGGACTAGTGTGCACTAGATGGGACATGTGTAGGAAGGAACTGCAGATGCTGATTTAAACCGAGTGATCGCCGAGCCTGCGCTTGGTCTCACCGATATATAGGAGTCCACATCTGGAACAGCGGATACAGTAGATGAGGTTGGAGGAAGTGCAAGTGAACCTCTGCCTCGCTTGAAAAGACTGTTGGGGTCCTTGGATGGAGGTGAGGGGGGAGGTAAAGGGACAGGTGTTGCATCTTCTGCCGTTGCAGGGGAAGTTATCTGGGGAGGGGTGTTGGTTTGGATGGGAAAGCACAAGTTAACCAGGGAGTTGCAGAGGGAATGGTCTCTGCGGTGGAGGGAAGATGTGGCTAGTGGTGCGACCCCGTTGGAGGTGGCAAAAATGTGGATTATGTGCTATATGCAACAGTTGGTGGGGTGAAATGCAAGGACTAGGGGGACTCTGTCCCTGTTGAGACTGGGGGGGAGGGGGAGGGGGAGGGGGAGCAAGAGCAGAGTTGTGGGATATCAAGGAGACCCTAATGAGCTGTGGGAGTCAGTAGGTTTATGTAGATGTCAGTCGATTGTCTATCTCCTGTGATGGAAGTGGTGAGATCAAGAAACGGTTGGGATATATCAGAGATGGTTGGTCAGTGGGACAAGTTGGACCAATGGGCTCGTTTCCACACTGTTTGACTATAAATAATGATAAGATCAGTGTCATGATTTGTTAATTCATACCAAATGTTTACGTTTAAAAAGTGATTAAAAAAAATAGTTTAGATTAGATTCTTAAAATGGAGCCGTCTGAAGGATAGACTAATTGGGCTTGTCTGCATCCTATATTCTTTGTTCTTCACAGCTGCTAATGAATAATAATGACAGGTGGCACATTTATCATCTAATTGGATACAGTTTAGTCACCGAAAATGAAACAGTTATTGGGCATATAACAGGAATAATCACCAACTGAAACTGAATCCTATTATATCCTATAAAATATAATTGGAGTTAATAGAACACAACAGTACGGTGATTGTGTCTTGTTCTGTTGTTTTATTTCTATCCAGAGTTATGAACACTGTTCAGCTGAAGGAGATCATCGCGATCAATGACCCAAAGTAATATTTAAACTGATGAATTAATAAAAAGGGCCAGATTGCTATGATAATATCCCCCCACCTACCTTTCATCTCATCGCCTTGTGTTTTTGTTGAATGCCTTTGAAGAATTGTCAAACACCCAGACTGAGTTGCTCACAGAGTTATAGAACTTAAAACAGATGAACATCAATGCAGGAAGAGTGAATGTTTCATTCAGGAGAATTATAAATGTGGAGAATGTATCTGCTTCATCTGATAGCCTGTAATTCTAAACAATATAGTGGTGATATCCTCCAAACTATAGCGTTCTGCAACAGATCTAGGATGACAGGATGGCACCGCTTGTAAAACTGCTGTCTCTCCGCTCCAACAGCCAGATACAAAATCTAAACTCTATGTGGAGTTTGCATGTCCATGTGAGTTGCCTCTGGGTGCACCAGCTTTCCTCCCATTTTATATTAATTGGCTATTGTATATTCGTCTTAGTGGGTAGGTGAGTGTTAGAAGATAGATACAAAATGCTGGAGCAGGTCACCGGGTCAGGCAGCATGTTGCCTGCACAAATTCTCTTCTTATTTCACAAAGTGTTCTCTGACTTTCAAATCTATGAATGCAGCGTGGGTTGTATTGAGTATGCGTGGGAACGTGCTGCCAGGGGCGGTGGTGGAGGCAGATACGATAGTTAGACACACAATGCTGGAGCAAAACAGCGGATCAGGCAGCATCTCTGGAGAAAAAGAATATTTGAAGATTCTGGTCGGAACCCTTCTTCAGACTAAATTAGGGGGGAGGGGGGGTGGCATCTGGAGGTAGGAAAAAGCCAGAACAAATGAGGGCTGGCAACAAGTGGTAGAATCTGAATTGATAGGAAGATTGGCAAGATTAAATAGTGTTGGTGTAAAATTAATGGAAATAGGTACTTGATGGTCAGCACGGACTAAGGGGAACTTAATTTTGAAGAACTAGATAAATTGCACATTCAAATATTATTTCAGCAATGGTGACCATAAAACCACTGGAGTCTAGTGAATATTTTTTATAGTCTACTGATGCCCCACCAGAGAAAGGAATCTCACTTTCCTTGCATGAGGGCCAGTTGCCATGCTGTATGACACCATTACTCCCTTAGATAGACACAAAATGCTGGAGTAACTCGGGCAGCATCTCTTGATAGAAGGAATGGGTTACGTTTCAGGTCGAGACCCTTCTTCAGTCCATTACCGCCTTAATGTGTTTGCCTTTCAGAAAGCCCTATCAAAAATGCCTTCTCTGTCAAAGTGAATGTTGTCAATGCAAGCTGCCTCACTTTACTGTGTCTTTGTTATCGTATCTGTCTATCGCCAATCCCATCAGACTTTAGAGAAGCTGCAGAAAAGCTCGGAGAGCCGGCAAAGACGTGGAAAATGTAATAGAGTGTAGCAAAGTGTATAATCATGCAATGTGGTAGAGGCAATACAGGCATAGACTATTTTCTAAATAGGGAGAAGATTCTGAATTCAGTGTTGCAAAGGGACCTGGGAGTGCTGGTGCAGGATCCCCAAAAGGTGATCTTGCAGATTGAGTCAGTAGCATGGAAGCCAAATGTAATATCACCATTCATTTCAAAGAACTAGAATATATAAGCAAGGATGTAATGTAGTGGGTTTGTATGTCGCCGGTTAGGCCACATTTTGAATATTGTTAGCAGTTTTGGGCCCCATATCTGAGGAAGGCATTGAGGATTGAAGTTTATGAGAATGATCCCAGGGATGATTGGGTTAGCATATGATCAGCGTTTGACGGCACTGGGCCTGTACTCGCTGGAGTTTAGAAAGAGGAGGGGGGATCTCATTGAAACTTCCTGAATAATGAAAGACCAAAATAGAGTGGATGTGCAGAGGATGTTTCCAGTAGTGGAATAGTAAAGAACCAGAGGACACAGCCTCATAATAAAAGGAGGGTTACACAAAAAGCTGGAGAAACTCAGCGGGTGCAGCAGCATCTAAGGAGCGAAGGAGATAGGCGACGTTTCGGGTCGAGACCCTTGAAGAAGTTCCGATATCTCATAATAAAAGGATGTACCTTTAGAATGGAGATTAGGAGGAATTTCTTTCACCAGAGGATAGTGAATCTGTGGAATTCATTTTAATAGACGACAGTGGAGGCCAAGTCATTTGGGTATTTTTAGAGCGGAGATTGATTAGTAAGGTTCTTGATTAGTAAGGGGGTCTAAGGTTACGGGGAGAAGGCAGGGGGGTGGGGTTGAGAAAATAAAACAATCAACCATGATCGAATGGCAGAGCAGAGTTGATGGGCCTAATTCTGTTCCAATGTCTTATGATCTTGGTGACAACATCTTCCAATAGCTGTTTCCTCAGTACATTAGGAATCATTCATAAATGCTATCCTTGCTGGTGACATCCACATCCTATGATTTTTTTCAATCAAATCATGTTATATTTGAGTGTTCAGCATCAAGTAAGGTATTTTGAAATATGCAGTACAAATTAACACGGGTCCTCACTAATCCCATTGTAGAATCCTCTACGTCGACACATCCTAGCAAGTACTAGGTACAACTGAAAGACAATGATACGTGTTTGTCTTTAATGCAGCCTTGTGATTAAAATTGCAATGCTAAAGCAAATCCCTTGGGAGTTTTTAACACATAGCTATAATGCTAACTAGTTCATCAGACATTGACTCTCTTTCATCTTTGAATTCTTGAGTGGTGCATTAATCCTGCCATTAGAAATTCCTAAGTGTTAGATTTCAAAACTTCCTTATTTTATAATTCTATCACTTCTTGTGCAGTTGCTCTGTTCCTGTTGGAATTTTCTTACATATAATTAATGAGAGTTTCTAACCTGAATTTAATGACCTTGGTCTTATGCTTGCTCATTTGTGCAGCAATGATTTAGTGTCAAAGCCTTAGTTCCTTAACTATAACTGAAACAAACATTTATGGTTCATTTTCATCAATGGTGTTGGTTAAATTTGTATTTTAGAAAACTAAATAACAAATGAGCACAAAACATCCTAAAATCTTTCAAAGCTCATCATAAATAAACAAGGAAATTACTTAGTCTTTTAGACTATGGAGATACTGAGTCCACTCCCACCAGCGATCCCGATACACTAGCACCATCCTATACTCTAGGGACAATTTACAATTTCACCATAGCCAATTAAGCGACAAATTTGTACATCTTTTGAGTGTGGGAGGAAATCAGGCAGCCGGGGGAAACCCACGCGGTCACAGGAAGAATGCATAAACTCCGTACAGACAGCGCCCGTGGTTAGAATCGAACCGGATCTATGCAACTCTACTGCTGCGCCACCGTATTGTCAAGCTTCAATGGAAAAATACATTTGGTCAAAAGAATTTGATATGAAAGAGGAGCTGAGAAAAGAAGGTGCAGGCGATGATGGGTTATTAGGACCATGAGGACTAGTATTAGGACTAGTCTTACGAATTAGCAGAGCAGACCTAAAAGGCTGAGTGGCCTACTCTTATTAAGTAGAAAATAATAACTAGGTGGCATCCAAATTGTGTCACAGCCATTACTTTTTTTTTGCTTTGTAGTCAGGTGGTTTCCAGAGAGTAAAACCTGGGTATCAGAAGGCACAAGGTACAGTGGCAGTGTGGAGGAGAGGATGCTATGAACATCAGTGTAGGAAGTGGGGAGATTCAGGAATGCAGAGCTGTTAAGATCACAGAACAATAATGAAATGGGAGTCTATCCGAATCAGTAGGAATCTAATAAGGATAGCAAAGATTTCAGATTCGATAAATGTATAATGGTTGCAGGGAAAGGCCATAAACAAATCTAAAAACTAGGAATTATATTGTAGGATTTGGCTGGGTATTGACATTTTCGGTCCACTATCTACCTGACAAGTAGAACATTTGCTAAGAAACCAAGCAATTCATCCCATGATATTTACCATTCCCAATCCATTGCTCATTGCAATCCATATCCAAATATACTGCTTGCAACATCCTCAACTTCCCAATATTCAGAGCAGGGAAGGAGTGTGAGATGTTCTTCAAAAAAACTTCAATGTTCAAAGTTATAGGCTCAACAAAGAATGTAAAATGATTGCGGAATATAAAATTATTGCTGTAATGGTATTGTTGTTCATCAGAGTGCAGATTGTTTGTTTCCAATCAAATAAATTCATGTTCACAAGTTATAGGAGCAGAATTAGGCCATTTGGCCCATCAAGTCTACTCCTCTAGTCAATCATGGTTGATCTATCTTTTCCTCTCAACCCCATTCTCCTGCCTTCTCTCCATAACCTCTGAAACCGTACTATTCAATGATCTATCAATCTCTGCCTTAGAAATATCCATTGACTTGGCCTCCACAGCCTTCATGTGGCAATGAATTCCACAGATTCACCACCCTCTGACTAAAGACAAATACATTCTGTAATAGATTGTGCCTTATTTAGAGGCCCAATTCTCTTCAAACGTAGACTGAAGCACTCTTGCATTGAGAGAGGGTTTAGTTATAAACTACATTCAGTAGAAACTGCATTCACCTTAATTTAAAAAAACGAGCAACTCTGTGTCTCACTACACGTCCACATTTTTCCATGGATTAGAATTACATTTGAGAAATCATTACCTGGACATGGTAACTGATGTGAAGGTGCGTTACTACCTAAGGAATAACTTCTTTTGTTTTTATCTGTCATCTGCTGTGTGTTTTTGAGTGCTATTATACAAAGTGTTGAGCAGCAATTAAATTTTCCTGCTGGGGTTTGGAAAGCTATTAAATTTATTGCACATTTATTGGCTCAGCTTTAGTTGCAATCACCTGGGTGCTCAACAACATCCCATCAAATACCAAAAGATTAATAAATTTGTGTTTGATTTTGACTTAAAAGCAGAGTGAAAACTCTCATAGCATCTGCCAAATTTCAGAAAAAAAGACAAAAAAAAAAAAATCTGTCTCAAGATTTTATGCTCAAGAGATTTCTCCTCCAAAGAAATTTGGAATTTCGACCCTTGAAAAGAGGTGACCTGGGTTCAGTAACGAATTTTATAAAAAATGTAATGATTTAATTTCCCCATGTTTATAAGTCCTTTATATTCAAGCATTTAAAGAACAGACTTTATCACAAACTCTTGCCGAATCAACTATTACATTGATTCCAAAAAAAGATAAAAATCTCGAGGAGCCTGGATCCTATAGGGCAATAGCCCTTTTAAATACGGAGCAGAAGATACTAGCTAAGACTTTGGCTCGCACATTAAGCTTAGTTATCAGTAAACTAATACATCCAGATCAAACTGGGTTTATACCTAAACGACATTCGTTTTATAATTTGAGATGCTTGTTTAACATAATATATTCGCAGAGAATGACAAATGAAGATCTAACAATTATTTCTCTAGATGCAGCCAAAGCTTTCGACCCAGTGGAATGGTCTTATCTTTTCACAGTGTTGGAAAAATTCCAATTGGGAGAAAACTTTACTTTATGGGTGAAGCTTTTAGACACTAATCCGACAGCTAGAATACTGACAAATCAAATGTTTTCACCTAAAATGTATTTATCTAGGGGTAAAAGACAAGGATGTACCCTTTCTCCAATGTTATTTGCTTTAGCCATAGAACCCCTTGCTGAGTATTAGGTCACACTCAGGCATTCATGGATATAATACCAAATATACCACCAATAAGATCTCGTTATATGCAAATGATGTACTTCTATACATTACTAATCCCCAACTTAGTATTCCAAATGTGCTAAACATTATAGAACAATTTGCTTCTTTCTCAGGATATAGAATCAATTGGAATAAAAGTGAAATCATGGCAATAAAAGAACAAGACCATTCTCAACTCCAAAAATTTCCTTTCAGAATTGTTACTGAAAAGTTCAGACATCTCGGAATTTACGTGATTAGAATGTATTCCCCGCTGTTTAAAATAAACTTTCCACCATTAATTACTAAACTATATGCCTACATTCAATTTTGGAAAACACTTCCTATCTCCCTTATAGGTAGATTAAATGCCATAAAGATGATCTTCCTTCCGCAACTCGTATATTTATTTCAATCAATACCCTATATATCTCCCTAAAAGTTAAAAAAAAATTGATTCTATTGTCACTAACTTTATTTGGGACTATAAAACCCAATTTGGGACTATAAAATACATTTGTGTAAATCCAAAGAAAATGGAGGATTAGCTCTTCCTAATTTTCGTATTTATTATTGGGCAACTAACATTAAAAATATAGCCTTCTGGTTGGACGATACATGTCAACGTGAAAATTGGTTGAAAATGGAGAGGGAAGATCGTTTGCCTTTTAGTATAGGCTCGATCCTCCTATCTCCAACACATTTGAATAAGTCAACGTATGAGCAAAATCCGATAACACATAGTACTATCCGTATCTGGAAACAGTTGAAATTCAGTCTTAAATTGAGAAACTTGTCTCTCCTTCTTCCTATTGCAAACAATCCCTCATTTAAACCGTCTACTTTAGATATGGTGTTTGTTCAATGGAAGAACCTGGGAATTAATACTGTCGGAGACCTCTGTAAGAAGGGATTCTCTTTTATTTTCAAGAACTACAGGTGAAATATCACTTGAACGCAAACAGATACCTTCAAATCCGAGATTATGTGAAAACATATACACAAGACTGTTCTTTTACGGGTCCTGATATATTAGACGATTGTTTGAATCAACATGCCGATACAAGTAAGTTGATATCTTACATTTATAACACTCTCTTAAACATTGATACCCCACCTTCTGAGATTTATAGGTGAGCATAGAAGGACGAGCTGGGTTTACCCATTTCAAAAGATATGTGAGGAAAGCCTATTATACATACATTACTGTTCTTGAAATGCCAGGCATTGCCTGATACAATTCAAAGTATTGCATAGGTTATACTATTCAAAGACCAAGTTGAATAAGATTTTCCCAACTTCTCCCTTCTCTGTGATAAATGACACCTCCAAGAAGCTACCCTAACCCATTATTTTGTATCCTGTATAAAAATACAACAGTACTGGATGGGAATATTCAATACCATTTCTAAAACACTTAAAATTCAATTGGAGTCAGATTCAAAATTAATAATATTAGGAATGTCAGAGGGCTGCTCTCAGTTAACGATATTCCAAAGACGTTTCCTTGACTATGGTTTAATAACTGCGAAAAAAACTTATACTTAAATTGTGGAGAAAAATAACAGTTCCAACAGTGAAGATGTGGATCACAGAAATGACCAAGACACTACATTTAGAAAAAAAATAAGGCTTGTTTTGGCCTTTTGACCAATTTTCCAGTATATGGTCTCCTTTCATTGAATTTCTTCTGCACTAGAATGGTTGAACACAAATTCAAAACCGATGCTAAGGTTGGGTGAGTTGGTGTAGGAAGGACAGTGGGACATATCTCCGCTTTTTCTCTTTTTTTCTTTCACTTCTTTGCCAGTTCAGGGTTTTTTTCTTCTCTCTTTTTTGTATCTTTCTTCCTCTTCTTCATTCTTTCCTTGTCACTTTTTGCCCGATTCATTTATCAGTTTATAAAATGTTTAAACTGAAGCTGTACGATAAGTGTATAATTGTTATGTCGATTACTTTCTTGTACAATTGCTTCGAATAAAATAAACATTAAAAAAATAAGAAAAGAGGTGACCGTATGAAATTAGTGCCCCAATTATATTTAGTTGGAATCCACCCACACAATGTTTAACCTTACTGATTTTTAAGATCAGCTTTGTCATTTAGTGAGCTGTTTCTGTTGAAAGCTTTGTTATTGTATTTCCTCTTGTTCAATCCCAGATCGAAGGAGATCCACATCACAATTTGTTGCATCTCCAGGGTCGTTCCACGGTGATTCATCAGCCCTATCAGCTGATTGTCAGCTTGGTCTCAGCGACAGGATTTTTCGCAGCAACTAAATTTTAATGAAAAAGCTTTGAAGAAGGTTTTATTTTAGGATAAAGATATTGCACTTAGTCATAGAGTCATTCAGCGTGGAAACAGGCCCTTCGGCCCAACCTGTCCATGCCGACTAACATGCTCTAACAACACTAGTCCCACCTGCTTGCATTTAACCCATATTCTTATTAGCCTATCATATCCATGTACCTGCCTCAACTACCTCCTCTGGCAGCTCGTTCCATATACCTATGACCCTTTGTGTAATAAAAAGTTGGCCCTCAGGTTCCTATTACATTTTTCCCCCCACACCTTAAACCTCTATCATCTGGCTCTTGATTATCTGTCTGAGAGTAATGCCCCTGTCCCACTTAGGGGATTTTTTTGGTGACTGCAGGCGACTAGGCTGTCGCCACATGGCCGTAGGGTGATGCCTATACGGTCGTGAGTAGTCTTCTCAAGTTGCCTAAAGGGTCGTAATGTTTTTCTGGTCGCCGCTGGATTTTGAAATGTTCAAAACCTTTCGATGACTGTGGGCTAGATGTAGCTTGTCTTCTCCTGTCGTAGGTGCTGTCGTAGGTTGTCGCCAGGATGACGCAGGTTGTTGCCGGTGACATTGGTTGTCGCCGGTGCCAGTGACATTGGTTGTCGTCAGTGAATTCGATTGGCGACTACCTACTTCAACCGGCGACAGGTACCGGCGACTGAATTGTCTTCAGTTGTCTTCAGTTGTTGCCGACAGGGTCGTTGCTTGTCGTAGCTTGTTGTGGGTGGATGTAGGTTGATTTCGGTTGTCATAGGTTGTCATCTGTGTGGTCGTAGGTTGTCGTAGGTGTGGTCGTAGGTGGACGTCCTAAGTCGCGACCATTGGATCGCCGGTTGTCGGTAGCTTGCCGTAGCTTGACGTCGACTAGGTGGTTGGTTGTCGTAGACATTGTCGGGGGGGGGGGGGGGTCCAGTCGCCACTTTTTCGGCGACCTGCTACGACTGTGACAGTCGCCAGCAGTTGCTGAAAAATCACCTAAGTGGGACATGCCCTAAAAAGATTCTGTGCATCTACCCTATCTATTCCTCCATGATCTTATACATCTTTATAAGATCACCACATATCCTCCTACGCTCTAAGGAATAACGTCCTAGCCTCCTCAACCTCTCCCTATAGCTTAGGCCCTCGAGTCCTGGCAAACTTCTTGCATAAATCTTCTTGCATCCTTTCCAGCACTTATTAGCATTTGAGATAATGATTGAGAGATTTGGGCTTCTCCTCTCCGAAAGCATGTGACGTCGTAAACTAGGGATCCCAAAGTATTTCCTCTCTCCTCTGACTCTCAGTCTGGAGAAGGGTCTCGACTCAACACGTCACCTATTCCTTTAGGTTCTTGATGCTGCCTGTCCCACTGAGTTACACCAACATTTTGTGTCTATCCTCAAGTATGCCACAAAGTTGAACTCATCTCCGTCCTCCAAATTTGTTGATGGGCATGGAAATAAACAAACTATTTTATGCCTGAAATAAATATGAAACTTGTTTCAGGAGCATAAGAAGTAATATCATTTAAAATGCTCTGATTTATAATCAGTCCAGTGCTTCTCAGTGCAGCAGAGGGAAAGCTTGGCATTGAAGGTGCTGCCTTTCAAATGAGATGTCATACTGAGACACCATCTGTCGACTCAGCTCCAAGTAAAAAGTGGCACCGATCAAAGAAGACGAGGGGGTTTTGGTGCCTTGGCCAACATCAGTCCCTCAATCAACACCGGCAAAACAAAGTCATTGGTTATCAGTCTCATTCCCGATTTGTAGAAGCTTGCTGGACACAAAGGGACTGCCGTGTTTGTTCATTGAACAGCTGTAAAAATATGCCAAGGCAACATACTGTGAATTGCTCTGGGCTTTCCTGTGGCTGTGAAAGGCAACATATGAATGCATTTCCGCTTTTGGATTAGGCTGAGGCCCTAGCCACTTATTTGTGTGGAAATGAAAGATCCCAAGGAGCAGTTTGAAGAAGACTGGGCTTAATATTTGACAGCGCAGACGTTGCTGTGTGTGATTAACACTCGTCCATTGATTGCATCGCAGGCAACATTCCAACGTTTTAACCAGCAATGATTACAGAAGTAGACATACTATTGAGTGGCTTGATGCATCAATAGGGCCCATTGTCATGAGCTATCAGCATTCATTAAGTCAGCTTCAGCTTCAAAAGCAAAACATAAAGTGCTGGAGTGACTCAGTAGATCAGTAGCAGCATTTATGGAGGGAATGGACAGGCAACATTTCAGGTCAGGATCTCCCTCAGGCTTGAACCTGAAGCAAGGTCCTGACCTGAAAAATCCGTCTGTCCATTCCCTCCACAGATGCTACCTCACCTGCTGAGTTCCTCCAGCACTTTCTGTTTTGGTCATGATTCCAGCAAGATTTTACCTTTCATGGTTTTCCTGGAGATTACTGCTAAATAATGAACAGTAATTGCTTTCAGTTGTTGAATGTGTCCAATTTTGCTCTAAGATTCACTTCAGTGTTCGAAAATGGTCGACCATCATTTCAGACCTCTTCTCAAGTTTAAAATAAAAGTAAGACTTAGAGTCATACAGCATGGAAACAGGCCCTTCGGCCCAACTTGCCCACACCGACCAACATGTCTCGTCTATACTAGTCCCACCTGCCTGCATTTGAACCAAGTCCCTCTGAACCTATCCTATCACGTACCTGTCTATATGTTTCACAAACGTTACGATAGAAGCTGCGTCAACTACCTCCCCTGGCAGTTTGTTCCGTACACTGTTCACGCTTTGTGTGAAAAGGGTACCCCTCAGGTCCCTACTAAACCTTTCCCCCCTTCACCTTAAACCTATGTCCTCTGGTTCTGGATTCCCCTACTCTGGGCAAGAAACTATGTGTGTTTACCCAATCCATTCCTCTCATGATTTTGTACACCTCTGAAAGATCTCCCCTCATCCTTATGGAACAAGAGCAAACAACTAGTCAGGGGTGCTATACAATTTTACTTTGCCAATACAACATTTATGATCTAACTCCTTCAGTAAGCCAAACCTCATATTTGACAGAATAATTGCCCTGTGGTGGGTGTTGGCTCACCTGCAAGTTGCAGCTGTTAAAGAGAATCCACTTGGCAACCTGATGATGGAGTATTCATGGCAGACTGTCCCTTGAACTCTGCTGGAAATCCTTTATTGACGACCCCGTTCTTTAAATAAATGATGGCACTCATGCAGATGGGGTGCGTCCACAGTGTGGTGAAGTACTTGTGCAAAGGTCAGTGGGGAGGTAAGCACGGTTGACCTCTGTCAGTCTGCTCTCACAGTTGGCCGCAGAAAAATGGATGCAGTGTGTCCAAATATGATTCTTATCTGTGTCCAGCTGAATAATGCATGGGAGAATAAGTAGTGGAACCAGTCTGCAGAAACGGCACATCTCCTGGGATGAACGATGTGCTGTAAGGCTGTTGCTTGTTTAAGAAATGCTGCTTTTGTTTCATGAATTTTGGATTTACCGTATTTGACTTGTGGACCTTCTTACACTTAAATCAAAAATATTTGTGAACCTTCGACCTTCAAGTAATCTTATCGTCTTGTAGGCATCTGGGCACCTAGACGTTATTCCGGACCTTAAGTCTGGCTGCAAATCTACCTATAGGATCATAGACCTACTCAAGTTTACTCCGCCATTCAATCATGGTTGATCTATCTCTCCCTCCTAACCCCGTTCTCCTGCCTTCTCCCCATAACCTCCGACACCCGTACTAATCAAGAATCTATCAATCTTCGCCTTAAATATATCCATTGACTTGGCCTCCACAGCCTGCTGTGGCAATGAATTCCACAGATTCATCACTGTCTGACTAAAGAAATTTCATCGTCATCTCCTTCCTAAAAGAACGCCCTTTAATTCTGAGGCTATGACCTCTAGTTCTAGACTCCCCCACTAGTGGAAACATCCTCTCCACATTCACTCAATCCAGGACTTTCACTATTCTGTACGTTTCAATGAGGACCTGCCTCATTCTTCTTAACTCCAGCGAATACAGGCCCAGTGCCGTTAAACGCTCATCATATTCCAGGTATTCCTAATCCAAACCTGCTCCAGTAGCACACTGATTATTAATCTACCTCAGTAGACACTGCAGAGGCTGGAATCTTGCGTGGAACACAAAATATTGGTGTTACTCAGCGGGTCAGGCAGCATCTCTGGAGAATGTGTATAGGTGATGTTTTGGGACAGGACCTTTCTGTAGACTAATTGTAAGAGGGGAGAGAAAGCTGGAAAAAAAAGTAGGGGAAGGGGGAAAACAGAGCCTGGGAAGAGATAGGTGGATACAGGTGAGGAGGTGTTGACTGGCTGATAGATGGATGAAGACTAGAGATGTAAAGGGACAAAAGGATAACAAAAGACATCCAAAGAAAGCAAAATCTTGGGGGTGCTGGGGCAATGCTTTAACAGCAGGTGCAATCTATGCTTTTAGTTCCCCCTCTCCCTCCCTGACGAATGTCTGCCTCTTCTGGTATCTCATTGTTTCCACAAGCTTGCTCAGCACCGTGAAATACAGTTGACAGATTAATGACGTGGAGGTGATAATAAGACTTCCGTGAACCAAAGCAGTCCTTGCACTTATTGAACATTTGCGCTGGGAATATCGTGCAGGCAGCAGTGTGGAGGTTTATATAAATAACCCGGCAGACAGTTTGCAAGTTGCAGCTTTTAGCTCAATTCAAGTGTGTAATAGACCAACTTTAGAGACTTGGCTGATATCCGCTGACTTGCGATGTGCAGATCCACAGACTGGCATGGACGGCTATGTACCACTGGGAGTGTTTTAAATGCTAGTGCCCCCACCCATGAAGGTCTTTCACTCATGTTTGCATTTAACATCTCGTGCTGGCAAGTAGAGATAGAACATTGAATTCTCAAACTTTAGATAAAACCCCACCCTATGCTTTTTTCTCTTCTTCCCTCCCACCCCTGATCCTGAAATGCATTTATTCTCCCACTCTCCCACCCACCCATACCGGTGGCCCATTCCACCTATATATACACTCTGGCTTTACGTTTCACTCCACTTCTCTCCTCTTCAACACCCTTTTGTCTCCTTTGGATGCCTTTTGTCTCTTTTTTGTTCAACCATATGCCAATCAAAACCCCAGCTTACCTGTATGCACC
This sequence comes from Raja brachyura, assembly GCA_963514005.1. The sequence goes on along the minus strand of OY740798.1, from coordinate 36,093,191 downwards.
TATCACTTCCTAGGCTTTGTTCCCCCCCCCCCCCCCCGCCTCCATTTTATTTTCCACCTTTCTCTCACTATAAGATCTTTGGTCTCCCCAACTGCAATCAGTCTGAAGCAAGGTCCCGTCCCAATATGTCACTATCCACGTCCTCCTGAGATGCTGCCTGACTCGCAGAGTAACTCCAACACTTTGTGTTCTACGCATGATCCAGCATCTGCGGTATCCACAGGGACAGATTAATACTCAGTGTGCTGCTGGAGCCAGTTGGGATTGGGAGTACCTGGAATATGGATAGATTTACGGCCGGATTTAAGGTCCGGAATGAAGTCAAGGTGTGCTGTTGGAGCTGCAATCAAGATCATTAGGGTTTAGGAATGTGGGTTCAATCATGCCTTGGGTTCTGATCCAGATTGGTGTCAGATACATCAATTTGTTTTGTGGCCTTAGTTGGTTTTGACAGACTGAAACTTCTATCAAGGTTGTTCTATCCATGGAGGAGTTGACCTCTCGATGTCATTGCAACCCGAGTGTCATTGCCAGTGGCCTGATATCCAGGAAGTCTATGCTGCTACCTCTTGTGATTAACAAGGACATTAGGGCCTGTCCCACTTACATGTGATTGCATGCGTTTGGCGCGACCAAACGAAAGCAGAGTTCACGCGAAGTTCGCGCTAAGTACGTGTGTAACGTCATTTGCGTCATACCTACCAATCAGCTGGGCAGTAGACAGTTCGATCGGAAAGGCATGCTGTGTATATTTGATTGACTTGTATTTTACACCAGTATTGGAAACCATCGCTCATCGCGCAAAGCCACGTGCTAGGCGTACGCCGTCAAGACACAGCGTACGACGTCAAGACACTGCATACGACGTCAAGACGCTGCATACGTTTGCAATGTGCCTGCGGGCCGACAGGCCGTTGGCGCACTAAATTTTCAGACAGTGAAGGATTTTCAGAGCACTGCGCGATGTCGGGACCAGCCCCGCACAACTCCATACGCCTTTGCGCTTCTAAGTGGGACCGGCCCCGCGCCCGTACGCCTCAAGCGACCACGTTTGGTCACGCCAGACATATGCAATCGCATGCAAGTGGGACAGGCCCTTTAGTGACAAGCCTTGTAGTTCCTCTAACCAAGTTCTCTGGGCTGCAAGGCAAATGAGCTGATCTGCATACTATGTCTGGATTTAAGGTCTTGTTTTGAAATAAAAACACAACATATTCTGGTTAGAGTGACTATCTTTCACCACCTTCTTCTTCTTGTGCATGGCTTGCACAGCCTAAGGTTGTAGGACAACTTGTTCTATTTGATCTTATTTGATTGTGCATGCCGGGTTGATTGCATTCGTCGAAACAGGATGGACCACGTGAAGGTGGCAATCTTCGCCACCAAGATCCAATTACTATGAATGCCATCATGAAGTTTAGTTTAGAGATGCAGTGTGGAAACCAAACCCTTCGGCCCACCGAGTCTGCGCCGACCAGCTCGTACACTACACCGATCCCCGTACACTGCCATATCCTTCACACAATTTACAATTTTTACCAAAGCCAATTAACCTACAATTGGCTCCCAGCCTTGGAGTGTGGGAGGAAACCAGCGCACCCGGGGAAATTCCATGCAGTTACGAGGAGTACATACAGACTCTGTATAGACAGCATCCGTAGTCAGGATCGAACCCGGGTCTCTGGCGCTGTAAGGCAACAACTCTAGGGCGGTGCTAATGTGCCACCCATTAGTTAAATAACTCTTAAACAAGAGTTTATTTTTCTTTGCAGTTGTAGATTGCACCAAACGGCTGCAAAAAAATGATCATGGAAATGATTTGTTTTTTCTCATTTATCGGAGTGCAGAGTTGAAATACTGACCTCCAAAAATGATACACACTTGTGTAAGTCAGAAATTTCACAAACTTCCAGTAGTTAAACACAATATGCTGGTGTAACTCAGCAGGCCAGGCAGCATCTCTGGAGGAAAGGGATAGGTGATGTTTCGGGTCGAGACCCTTCATCAAACTCCTCATGAAGTGTCTTGACCCAAAACATTGCCTGTTCCTTTTCTCCAGAGATGCTGCCTGACCCGCTGAGTTACTCCAGCATTTTGTGTGTATCTATGGTGGTAACCAACATCTGCAGATCCTTCTAACTTAACCTCCAGTAGTTGTTCACTCTACTGCTAGTGATTGTAGGCCCTTGCTTGCACAAATCCTCCCCCTGTACATATTGTAGTTTTAATAATAATGTTCAATTTTATAGTTCCTTCCAGCAATTCCACCTTCAGGCTTGGAGAACTGGAGATTTATGTTCCTCTCAGGCCAATTCATAAAAACACATCCGAACACCATTGTAGCTGAGTGCAGCATAATTGCAGCTGAGCGCAGCATGGGCCTGGGATTAATTTGTGAATTCTGACATTCGTGCCATACTAACTCAAATATTAAAATAAAAGAGCAGAGTAGTAGGTTACGACTTGTCACTTCTCTTTTGCACTGTGAGCTTGTGTCTGGTTCAGACGAAGAGCTTTGAGATGGACCTTGACAGCCTTGCCCAGTTTCCTAATGGGCTCAAAGCACACTTTAAAGATGGATTCATTGATAGCAATTGACAGCATCACTCGGATGGATAAAAAGGCCAGCGTGCAAAAATAGACCTCATGTAAGACAAGATGAGAATTCTGTGATGAGCCTCAATTTTAAAGGAACTGAATAAAATGGCTTTCTTACCGAGGTGAGCATGAGATAACTGAAACATTTTATAACAGAATATGAGATAACAGAAATGCATTTCTGATCATTTATCTTTAGTTTATTTTAGTTTATTATTGTCACGAGAACCAAGACACAGTGAAAAGCTTTTTGTTGTGTGCTATTTAGTCAGCGAAAAGACTATACATGATTGCAATCAAGCTGTCCACAATGTACAGATAAAGGATAAACGGTATAAACGTTTAATGCAAGGAAACGTCTGAGTGAAGATCAAAGGTTTCCAATGAGATATAGGAGATCAAGCCCATTCTCTGGTCGGTGATGGGGAATCCGGGTATAATCTGAGTGAATGTTAGTTTGTTCTCAACTAAGTTGAATTTACAGGTTGTTCTCAAATCAGGGTCTAGTGTAATTTAAGTTACATCCAGCTGTGTCTTATAACCAAACTGTAACATCAAAATATGTTTTGTCCCATGTTAGCCTATGTCCCATCTGATATTTGCACATCGCTAGGTTTATTCGAAAGGGGGAACCATTTTGGTATCATGAGCAAATTTAAATACCATTCCTATTTGTGTCTTTGCAAAATGAGTAATCAAGAGAAATGACTCCAGAACTACGCTCTAGGAAACAAGTATTTGTACCTGACTGTTCTTTTGTTTGTATTCTTGTTACATTTTGTTTTAATCCATTTTTAATGCAGTTTGCTATCCTCTCCCTACATCCATACGCTTTAATGTTTTCTAGTAATTCCAGTGATAGTGGTTGGCTTGTATGACACGAGATTAAATGGCTGTCCTTCCACCACATACCCACGTCTTTGTACACTCCACTGCATGGACTCAAGGTTCTCAATACCATCCATCCTGTATGTTCCTTCTCCACTTTGAGTGGTCATAGACCCCAGGAGTCAGCGGAGTTGTTCTCATCCTTCAAGAAGACTTTGAACATATCCCTGAATCTTTTCCTCTGGCAACCTGGTAATCATTTCTGAGAGTTCAGAGCATCTGCTTCTGGTTTGGACATTTAAAAGGAGTGCTCCAGCTCGCAGAGTGGACAGAGAGTGCCTGGGCTTCAGTGACCTGAGACAGGACACTGACACTCTTTCAGTAAATGTAGTGAATTTTCATGAGATACCTTTCCAGTGCCTTGAGGGCAGCACGGTGGTGCAGTGGTAGAGTTGCTGCCTTACAGCAGCAGAGACCCGGATCATTCCTGACAATGAGTGCTGCCTGTACAAAGTTTGTACGTTCTCCCTGTGACCACGTGGGTTTTCTCCGGGTGCTCCAGTTTCCCCCCACATTCCAAAGACGTGCAAGTTTGTAGGTTAATTGGCTTCTGTAAATTCTCCCAAAGGGATTAACGAATTGTGAATTGTGAAGCCAGAGGAAGGAATGGAGGTGAGAGCAAAAATATGCACATCCAGGTGGAGGGAGGGGGGGGGGGGGGGTGGAGTGAGGGGAAGATAAGGATGTGGGGAAGAAAGGGGAGGGTTTGAAGAGGGGGCTGTTACAGATACCTAAAATTGGAGAATTCAATGTTCAACCTAATGCATTGTATGTTAGCCAAGCAGAATATGAGGTGCCTTTCCTCCAGTTTAGGTGTTTCTTGTTTCCTTGACATAAAAGGGGGCCCAACCTGTTGTAAGAATGATTTTGAAGGTGAAGATATTGAAATTGCATAGAGAGAAAGAGAGAATTCCAGACTTAGATGTACAAGATGCTAATGAAAGGGGAAAGAGCAAGATGGAGAAATATTGGAGGTTTGATTTGGAAGCACGTGAAAGAGGTTCGTAACATTGAAAGATTTTACAAAGCGGCAATAAGGTTGTGGGTTTGGGAAATTGAAATTCCAGCAATTGACCAAATTCAGGAGTAAAGTAAACAATTAGATTAGCCAGGTGTAGGAGAAAACGTGGCCAGGAAACGTATATGCTCATTTAAAAGGGACACAGTGGTGTATTTTATTATCTTTACCACTGCCGGGAAGCGAGCTGGAATTATGTGGATGTGTAGCAAGATTTACTACGGTTGCTGATTTCTTCACTCACGTCATGCCTGACAGTTTGCTGATGAACATTTGCCCCAACTCACCTGGAGCTTAGAGAGATATATATACAGTCTTAAAAATACATACGTCACGTTATTGTAAGATTAGATATTGGCATGTTAAATTTAAATCTGCTTCCATGAGAGACTGGTGCAATTGAACTTTTAAGCCCATTGCATGCATACCTGCGACAATAATATTGGATGCAGTAACTACAATAAATACTCTACTCTGAAGCATTGGCATTACTCAATTTTACTAGCACAAAATTCACTGCAAAAGTTTCACAGCCACAATTATTTCAGCAACTGAAAATGTAAACGTGCTTTTTGAAGGTGTAGATTCATTCTTCGGAAACAGCCCTCATGCTGTTTGTGCCACTTAGACGTCCCGGATTTTGTAGTGGGAATAACGATAACACTGATGGTGCTAACAGTCAGCATGGAGCAAAGTGAAATCTCCAGCATCTGCGTGTGTGCAGTCAAATCTGGAAGCCACTGCCCAATTTGCCCTGCTTCTCGCAAGCTTCACCATGCCAACAGCTTGGCATTGATGGCATTCAAATATATGCGGAGCACTGAACACATACCAGCAATGGTGAATGCAAACAAAGGTGTGAAATTTCGTGATATGATATCTGGAGCAATCATGAGAGTCTTGAAAGTTGCGTTTTACATGTGTGTGCCCCATCCCCTTAGAATTCTGCTATCGTTAATTACATTACATTTTTACCATTCTTGTGTCTCAACCCAACCAGGGGTGGTGATGGAGGCAGAAACAATAGCGCCATTAAAGAGGCTTTTAGATAGGCACATGCCTCGGATATGCGAGGAATGGAGGGATATGGATCACATGCAGGCAGAGGTGATTAGTTTAACATGGTATCATGTTCAGCAAGGACATTGTGGTTTAAAGGGCTGTTCCTGGGCTGTTCTATGTTCTTTACCTGCCCACTTTGCACCACTTTTCATCCACCCTCGTTTTGCATGTATACATGATTTTGGAAATTTAACCAACTCTCTTCCTCCTTTAGTCTTTGCAGGGGGTTTGAAGCACCAAAATTACATTGTTGACGGGTTGAATATTAAACTGTATTAGTATTGAACGCAACTGCAAGTTGTTTGCTTCCTGGTTTGACGGTGGTGGATGGGGAGTGAACAGCCCAACAGTGTACAGCAAGTGGGTTGGCAATGCATGGGTGTTAACCAGGCTGGAGCGCTCTGATTTAGTCCACCAAACGGCACTGTGACACAGCGGTAGAATTGCTGCCTTACAGTGCCGGAGACGGAGTTTACACCTTCTCCCTGTGACTCCCTGTTTCTCCGGGTGCATCAGTTTCCTCCCACATTGCAAAGGCATGCTGGATTGTAGGTTAAACCACTTCTGTACATTGATCCTAGTGTGTAGGATAGATCTAGTGTACGAGTGATCACTGGTGGGCATGGGCTTGCGTCCTGTTTCCATGCTGTATCTCTAAACAAAACTAAACTAAACATAAGTGGCAACTGTTTCCGATGCAGGAAAACAGGCAGTGCCGGAGGAAACAAATGTGGCTCTGCCATGTTTGTTGATCAGATGTAGCCATCTAACCCCATTGCCATCACTCATGAAGATATGTAACATGGGAACTGGGTCACTGGCCCACCAAATCTGTGTCAGTTATCAAGTACCCACTTATGCCAATCCCATCTTGTTCTCTCCACATTCCCACCAACTCCCCCCAGACTCTACCACCTACACGTTCGGCGTCATTTTCAGTGGACAGTCGACCTGCATGTCTTTGGGATGTTGGATGAGCACTGGAGCACCCAGACAATACCTCCACGGTCACAGAAAGGACATGCAAGCTCCACACAGCTCGCATCCGAGGTCAGGATTGAGCCCAGGTCACCAAAGCTGTGTGACAGCAACGGTGTTACTTTGTTATTCATCTTTTTTCCCCAAATTCTTTTTTCTGAATAATAAAAATATATATACAAAATAAGAACAGTGCGAAAACTCTTCCAACAGTGTCTGTGTTTATTTATACATTCACATTTTATTTGGTTGTGTTCACCAACCATCCTTATACCAGGCACCCTTGCCACCCATGTGCCCCCCTAGAGTGATTCCCTTTTCCTTGTTTGAGAGGCATTTCCACCAAACCCTGCCCTCTAAAGCCCCTCTGCGGAAGGACCCTGGTCAGTGGTCCTTCCCCACAGACTTCAGCGAGTCCCTCAGTACGTACTTCAAAAAAAGTCAAAAAGTCAAAAGAGTTTATTGTCATGTGTCCCTGACAGGACAATGAAAATCTTTCTTTGCATAGCACAACAGAACATAGAAGGCATTGACTACAATTCTATACGTAAATACACCCATGAATTAATAAATTAATAAAGTGCAAATAACAGATGGAGGGATATTTTACTTCGGAGTCATGTGAGTGACTACGTGAAGACCCCGCCAGCACGCATGCGCGACATATCGTCGTTCGCATGCGGAAGCGACAGTCGGGAGGAGCGGGGCTCCTCCAGCGTAACTTACGAACGGTAAGACTCACCGGAGTGGTGAGCGCGGCGAGAGTAGCGGCAAGAGCTGCTGCTATAGAGAGCAGCCAGCAGCGTGCCGTTTTTCTCCGAGCTGCAGGTGCTACCTGCAGCTCCCGACTTCCGCCCGGGAGGGCTGCTGGTTCGCCACGGACAGGCGGTAAATCCACCCGTTTTGACTCCGAGCTGCAGGTGCGACCTGCAGCTCCCGACTGCCTAAATGTCTCACCCTCTTCGCAGGGGAGCATTGGGGGTCAGAACTGGGCTGACCCTGAAGAGGGGGAGTTGGCTGAACAAACCAACAGTGTCAGGGGTGCAGTGAAGAGTTTCTGGATATGGTAAGTAACATGCAGTTCCTTCTAAAAAAGGTTACCTATCCACCCTAAGCTGGCAGCTAGTTCAATTATATGACTACAAACCAGCTTCAGGAGCAAGCCATCAATGCTCCAGCTGATAAGTATCTTGCTCCTGATAATTGTAACTCGCTGATTGTTCCCGCGGTGAATACCCTATTTGGGGGATCATGAGCCCTACGATTAGAGGGCAGGAGTCAAACTTCAGAGGATCCTGAAGCTTTTGACCGCCGGAATTTCGGCAGTACCAGTACTGCGGTGGGCATAGAACTACCGGGAGAAACAGGATGCTCTGGCCTTACTGTGTAATACAGTTTGAGATAATAACTACAGGAAGAGCAACTCAACCCCAAATTGCGGGGTTATGCAAACCAGGTACGCTCAACCACCAAATCTGCTGTGCGGAGCTCCGCAAATAGGGGAAAGACCTGGACAAAGAGCTACCAACAGCAACAGCACCCCTACACACCCACCGGACAGAGATATCACTACAGATCGTCCAGTGGTGAAAGCTCGAAGGCCGGCCCACCTGCACAACAGCCTTTTTTAGGCCATGGCCCAGCCCGGCTTTCTTGGAAAATGCGCCACCCCTACAACGCAGCAACTCAACAGAAGAAATAACGGTGGTATTGGACCGCAACACCGGCAATACCTTGGAGGTAGGTGGGTCTGCCTCCCCCAGGAACATCATATGTCTAAAATTCATCTTGTGGGGGAGGCCGGTTGCACTTGTTTTATAAAGTATGGCGCACTTTTACCTCTGATCCTTACATACTCGGAAGTATTCAGGGCTATAAAATTGAATTCATTTACGAACTCCCTACCCCGGTCCAGCATACGCCTAGCCGAAAGTTTATACTTTCACAAAGAAAGAACGGCGGGCCATGCTGAATATTAAGACTAATTAGCAAAGGGGTAATTGAGAGAATCACAGGAGTTCGTATCTAATGTATTTACCAAAAATAAAAAGATGGCGGATGCCGCATAATCATAGACCTGACCGAACTGAATACTTCTGTTCAGTATGTTCATTTCAAAATGGACACTTTCGACACAGCAGATAGCAAATAGCTATGGGTACTACATGGCATGCATTGACCTCAAGGATGCATACTATTCAGTACCAATACACAAGGATCATAGGAAATACCTTAAATTTATCTGGATGGGACAATTATGGCAATATATAGCCTTACTCAATGGGTTATCATCAGCACCCAGGCTGTTCACCAAATTATTGGAACCAGCTTTGGCCTATTTAAGGAAACAAAATCATACTGTTATGGCCTATCTTGATGATATCCTCATTGTCGGGGAGAATTTGGAAACGGCTACATTGACAGTTCTAGCCAAAAAACATCTCTTTCAAAAGCTGGGGTTCATCATACATCCAGATAAATCAAAGTTGGAACCCTCTACTACCATGGATTACTTGGGGTTCACCATTGACTCGGTGCAAATGTCTACCACCTTACCACCGAACAAGGTGGTGGACTTGATAGAAGCTTGCAGAAGCCTTACTGGCATCAGGGATCCATCCATACGGTAGGTGGCCATGGTAATTGGGAAGATAGTGGCTGCTTTTCCCGCAGCGCAATTCGGACCACTACATTATCAAAACCTACAAAGAGCTAAAATTATAGCTCTCAAAAATCATACCATTTCGACAGGCCTTATGAAGTTATTAGAAAAGGCAAGAGTTGAATTAAATTGGTAGATGGGAAATGCTCAATTCTGTTCAAAATCCATCACTATCATAAATCCCTCGGTCACATTACAGACTGATGCCAGTGTTAAAGGTGGGGAGCAGCTAATACCACCACTGTTTGTGGTGGCAGATGGAATGCACAAGATTTAACCCTGTTGGGAGCACTAGGGTTTAATTATCTAGAAATACTGGAAGCATTCATGGACCCCGGGGCCTACTGCTTAGATATGCACCAGTTGCATGTATGGTTACAAATTATAATACCACAGTGGTGGCCTATATTAATCTTTTGTGTGGAATAAAATCGATATCATGTGATGAATTGCCTTTTTACAACTGGCACTGGTGTCTGGATAGAGAGATTTGGATCTCAGCCACTTACCTTTCAGGTAAACTAAATACGGTGGCGAACACCAGGTCACGCAATTCAACGGCAACATTGAATGGATGTTGGATCGGGACCGGGGCCAGCAGCGATGGATGTTTCTCGCTGCATTGGGGGGGATTGTTTGCTATGCATTTCCCCCCTTCTGCCTCATCAGTCGGGTCTTACAAAAATTTAATAGACTCCGCAACGGGTATTTCGGGTTTCCCGATCTGGCCTACCCAACCATGGTCCCCAGCAGTACAAAGATGGCCGCAGAACACTGCTTTCGGATCCTCAAACGGCCGGGCCTGTAGGCACACCCTGTGACGGGTAAGTCATCTGTGCCATGATCGCATTAACCTATTGATGCTGTTTCTGAACAGGCCATTTCTGGACTTCGGATACTCCGACAGGACGATCAATGTCATCACTTCGTCGTGCAGGGAATCCACCAGGGACAGCACTGACATATGTCAGCAGATGGGAGTGTTTTCTTCTTCAGAACAAACACTTCATATGACTCGGCCACCATCACTGGATTGCAGGAGTTCTGGCCACCCTTCATTCCATGAAGGTTTGAGCTACAGTGCCATTAAAATTGCAGGAGTGCCCTACCTACCAACCTGGACCGAGGGGGTGATCACCAGCGTATAGGATCACACCCTCTGGTATCAATCTGATGAGGGGTATTAATTCTTTTTCCCCTAGGCCAGATACACCCATACATGGGACTTAGGCATAGAATTTACTATGCTTCGAGGATGGACACCAATATCGGGGCTCTCTCTGGATAACTACATATAATATGGTTATGTTTATGGCACTTGTAACAGCACAACGGGTCCAGTCTTATAAAGCTAAGGCTGCATCCACGTCAGCGGCTAGGATGATGGGAGTTCCTATGGACCACATCCTTGCTACAGCGGGTTGGAGCAGTGAACGGACTTTTCAGCACTTCTTTTATAAACCCGTGGCCGCTCCTGAGACGTTTGCAGGGGAATATGTTAAGTTTCTGTTACATGATTTACCCAATGTGGGGCATATCATTTTAGGTATGATTAAATACCTTCTTTGTTTTTCAGCCAGTGTTATGTCTGAATTACGTTGATCCTCTTATCCCAGCATAGCGGTGTGTGAGCATGGAGCTTCCAGGGCATGAAATCACAGAGCTTTGAAATCTTCACGTAGTCACTCACGTGACTCCGAAGTAAAATAGTAAGATTAAACGAGAACTTACCAGTTTGAAGTTTGATCTTTATTTTATGAGGAGTTACGATGAGGGATTACGTGCCCTCCGCTCCCAACCCTCTACTATAAAGATCACCTGGTATGAAAGTTCTCTCTTATCTTACTATATTAGTCATTGTGACTGTCTGTGATTTCACACCACTGCTTTGAAGAATGTCGCGCATGCGTGCTGGCGGGGTCTTCACGTAATCCCTCATCGTAACTCCTCATAAAATAAAGATCAAACTTCAAACTGGTAAGTTCTCGTTTAATCTTACTATTAATGTTCAGAGTTCCGAGCTAAGTTTAATAGCCTGATGGCTGTGGGGAAGTAGCTATTCCTGAACTGGGTTGTTGCAGTCTTCAGGCTCCTGTACCTTTTACCCGAAGGTAGCAGGGAGATGAGTGTGTGGCCAGGGTGGTGTGGGTCCTTGAGGATGCTGCCAGCCTTTTTGAGGCAGCGACTGCGATAAATCCCCTCGATGGAAGGAAGGTCAGAGCCGATGATGGACTGGGCAGTGTTTACTACTTTTTGTAGTCTTTTCCTCTCCAGGGCACTCAAATTGCCGAACCAAGCCACGATGCAACCGGTCAGCAAGCTCTCTACTGTGCACCTGTAGAAGTTAGAGAGAGTCCTCCTTGACAGACCAACTCTCCGTAATCTTCTCAGGAAGTAATCTTCAGCAGTCTGGAATGGGCCAGTCGGCAACATTCACCATTTTGATCCCTTCCCATTCCACTCCAATTAATGCCACTCCCCCGTGCCAAATGTGGACTGAAATCCCTCCTTCAGTCACTCTCCCTGATAACCCTAATTGCAAGGTTCCACCTTGACCATAGAGTCAGATCTTCTCTCAGGATCAGGCTTTCAAACCCCAATGAGCATCAGCATGGGACAGTATCAGTCCCAGTACCCATGTCAAACAAAGTGTTCCACTTCCTACCTCCATACACCCACCCGCTCACACTCGCAGCTGTACACTCCTGACCCGTATCCGTGACTTTGTTTCAAAGCCAGCTGCCAGCAGAGTCTGTTAAGTTGACATCTGGGCAGGGATCCTAGATTATAAAGAACTCGGCTGGTACTAAAATTTACGCTTCATTCCTGTGCAACAGTCCATTAAAGTAAGCACAGTTAATGCACACAATTAATGTAATTGTGAATGCAAATTGAGATTATTCTCATATGCACAAGTATGGTGAGGTACAAATACAATGAAAAATCTTGCTTGCAGCAGCATCACTGACATAGACTCAAACACATGCACAAAAACAAATTATGCATTGATTGCACATAGGATTTGTATAAGAAAGTAGACTAAAAAAACAACACATGAGTGCAAAAACATAATAACAAGAAAAAAGCAAGTCCATGGTAGTTGTTGGCATAGGATTAGGGTTGTGTGGGTTGATTCAAGAGTCTGGTAGTTGCTTGGAAGAGGTTGCTCCTGAACTTCATGGTGTGCAGCTTTGGGCTTTGATAACTCTTGCCCAATGGTTGTAGTAGGAAGAGGACATGGCCCGGATGGTGGGGATCCTTGATGATAGTTGCCACCTTCTTGATGACTGCCTCACGTAGATGGTTTCGATGGAAGGAAGAGCTGTACCCATGATGGACTGGACTGGTCTGAGTCCACCCTGCAGCCTCTTGCGTTCTGTACATTGGAATTGCTATAGCAAGCCATGAAGCAACCAGTTAGAAAACACAAAGTGCTGCAGTAACCAGCATTTCAGGAAAACATGGATAGGTGATATTCCGGGTTGGTACCCTTCATCAGACTGATGGTCATCTGATCAATCTGAAGGGTGCTGACCCAAAACACCACCAATCCTTGTTCTCCTCATATGCTGTCTGACTTACTTAGTTGCTCCAGCACTTTATGACCTCTTTTGTAAACCAGCATCTGCAGTTCCTTATTTTTGTACAAGCAACCGGGATGCTTTTTACAGTACACCTGAAAAGGTTTGTTAGAGTATTCGGAGGCATACCAAATCTCTTTAAACTTCAAAATAAAGGTGCTGGTGTGCCTTCTTCATGATTACATCTATGTGTTGAACCTTAAAGGTCATCGAAGAGATCAACACTCATAAACTAAAGCTGCTAACTCTCACCACCACCGACCCACCAATGAAAACTGCTATATGGTCTTCTGATTAGATTCATGTGCATGCCTTAACCAGAGTTATGTAGGCTTGAACATATTCCTTCATAATATCATAACATATCATCAGTCATATTTTGTACATATTCCATGCAGTCAAATTCACAATTCCATTGCGCCTTGGCTACCAATATTTTTGTAAATCAAGCCCAGACCCCCTCCTTTGCCTCAAATCTTCAGCCTTAACATGGAAGCTAATAGACAAATGAAAAATAAACCTTCCCACAAGCCAGTTCTGGCCTGCCACCGTTCACTGTAATCCTATTGGCTGCCATTTTGTCTTGGGCCTCTCATCCTGACTCCCTGTTTTCTCACAAGCTCATTGAGAAAAACAAAGTACTTTTAAATGGTCAATCTAAATTAAAGGTCAAGCATTTTACTTTGGCAAATTAAGTTCAGACTGCTTATCATTGCTTAATAATACAATTAAAACAGTGATGAATGTAAAATTGATTTTTTTTTTTAAACTGCTTGACAGTCCCAAATGGTACTGTTATAAAAATGACTCAATTTTTTAAACGTATTTCGAGAGATTTAAACATATTGCGAGAGCTCAAGACAGCTAAATGCAATGGATAGTCAGATAGTTTTAAAGAAAGGTGGAGCAGAAAAAGTTGGCAGTTAATTGTGTACAGTGTGGTCACACAAACTGCAATGCAGTAAGTGACCAGATAACCAGGTTTCATAAAATAAAAAAATAAAATGTTGGAATCAGTCAACAGATTAGGCAGCACCTATGAAAAGAGGAATAGAGTTAACATTTCGATCTAAGTACTTTTAGTCAGAACTCTAAAAAAAAATCAAATTATTTTTAAGATGCGGAGAGGGTTTGGGGTGATGCGTCAAACAAAGGAAATGCCTTTCTAGAGATATTTCCAATTTTTCTCATAACCACTGTGATTTTGAAAGTAGCCGGTCTGAGACTGGGATACTATTTTTGCATCGTCTTCAATGGTTTTCCAGCATTGCTTCTTTATTTGCAAAAACATTTCTAGGCGCCACCATGTCTTTGTCTCATGGACATGTCTGCACCTCAGGCTTGCCATGATTAATCACATGCTTCTCAGACTTTTCCTACTAAACCAGCCGTGAAGTCACTCAATGTCCTCGATGACTTTGCCCCTTTTGACTGTAATCCTTGGCTACCCCAGTGTAGTATGCAGGCTAAGTGATTCTCAGGACTTGCACCTGAGACAAACCGTGTGCAGTACCTTCAAGGGCTCTTCGCAGTCTGTCTGTGGAACTTCCTATAAAAGATGGTTTCAGCCCATGACAGCGTAGTTAAAGGGCTGACAGCCTTAAAAGTAACAATTGTTCACAACCAGTATTGTGGAAGATCCAATAGTTGTTTCAAGAAAGAAGTTTGCAGAGATGGATCTTTTTTTTTCTCTCTGATGAAGATTTTAAAGTGGTAGCCATTATTCTTTTCACAACTTTGAAACTTTCTGTCTGCTCTTTTCATCCTCTGCATAAACGCTCCCACCCCCTCGCTCTGGACATGGATACATTTGTAATTTTCCTTTCAGCATTCGTTAAAGTTCAGTTTTCAAAAGGAGGGTTTGTTTTGTCAAGATGCTGTTACATTTTCAGTGCCACGAGGGAGTATATTTCATTTAGAGACCAGCTTCAGATAAGCTGCTGTATGCTAGCCAAGTTGTCGCTTTAAAATCGCACAGAAGGAAGAATCAAGGAGTTAAAATCTAATGAAGGTTGTTACAGAATACATCTGATTGAAATTCCTCTTGACAGGAAGTCTAGCACTCATGTTTGCAAAACCATTTTCTCTTCACAAAGGAAGCCTTTCTGAGGTTCAGAATTTCTTTACTGTTTCTTGGAAGGCATGGAGTGGCTTTCAAAGGGAGACTTCATTGAAATGGGAGTCTCATTTGTGTGCTGGATGAGTAGGGCTATTTGTGTTGTTCTTGGACCTGGTTGCTATTTCTCTTTGAATGTGTTTACAGCTATAAGATGTACATTCTGGGGGCTGATTGCAGACTGAACAAACAGAATGTACAAAGTCACATTGCAAGCTCATGGTGCCCCATACCTGCTAGTCTGTGCTTAGCAGAAGGCAGACAATTCCCTATCCTTTGTAATATCAGACATTGGAGATGTCCTGACAACACATCTCTGGTTTCCAGCAACAATAGTGGAAACAGGAGTGGCACAGCAACGTTTCACTGTTGGTACAAGCAAGAAAATAAATTAAACTGTATTTATGATATGATATTTCTAGGCATTTTTAAGGCAGCTAAAATCTACAGCACTAAATACAGAAAACTATTTGGATCATTTGTACACAACAGTGAAACAAATGACCAAACCTTTGGTATGGGACGCAAAGTGCTGGAGTAACTCGGCGGGTCAGGCAGCATCTCTGGCGAACATGAACAGGTGACGTTTCGGGTTGGGATCCTTCTTCAGACCCTTCTCCAGAGATGCTGCCTGATCCAGTGAGTTACTCCAGCACTTTGTGTCCTCTTTTGTAAAAGAGCATCTGCAGTTCCTTGTTTCTAAACCTTTGGTAGGGTTGGACAAGGAATAAATATCGGTTTGAGTGAATGAAGAATTACCTTCCGCACATATCCAGCTTAGGGGGCCAACGGGAGCCAAACCCTCCCTGAATGAACTCTGCAAGGCTCAAAGTCAGTGGATCCACAGGTTGTTTGCTATTGTCAGCTAGAATTAGTTACTGTGTGAGCATATGTTTAGAAAACCAATTGCAAAATCCAAAATTACTGCTTTCTCTCGGTTGTACGAGTCACTAGACATTACCAGTGTTACTTCTTATATTCGTTAATATTACTGCCAGATAAATGCCACTTGTACTTGGATATTTCCTTGAGCTTTTTGTGTGAAAATAATCAAGGTGTATACTGGACACCGGTTGAAGCTCACAGGTTTTATTCACAGAGAATAACTTACAGTAAACTGAGTGCAGGCTCACTGTGGGACTTTGCATCACTTAAACTCGGCCCATTAAAGCAAAATTAAAACGTTTTGCTTGAGATTGAATTTCCTGCTGCAGTATGGTTTTCAGCAGAAAGCTAATTATCTGCCTCATGATGCCAAGGATGTATTGAGGTGGTTCACTTTTCCATTAAACCTGCTGGCATAGTGGTTCTTCCGGTGTTCCACTGGCCCACTCATTCAGTCTAATTTTATTTAGTCTGCTACCACAACAGGAAGAAGGGGTGAAGTTGACTCATTGGGAGACAATGCGGCTGACCCATTGCCCTGAACTATTACCTTCTCTTTGATTAAGCTAATCAAATAATAACAAACAACTGCGTCTTACCAGTTAACTCATTCCTAACCGTTGGGGATATCGCATTCCCCTAGCCATTGTTTTAACATAACACAGTAATGGTATATCTCTGCGGCATCCAGCACTAAATCCAGCTGTTGTGTAGGAAGGATCTGCAGATGCTCGTTTAAACTGTAGATAGACACAAAATGCTGGAGTAACTCAGCGGGACAGGCAGCATCTCTGGAGAGGAAGAATGGGTGACGTTTCGAGTCAAGTCCCTTCTTCAGACTGATGGACTTTGCAAAGAGGAGATCCTGCTGTTATCGTTCCAAGCTTGCGTTCTCACCCGACACTCTTCTACTCTTTACTTGCCGTCAAAAGTGTTAGTTCCAGATGCAGCATCAGGGTCCATTTAAAGCAGCCCGGGGTGATACCTTTTACCTGTTCCAATGCACCATGTGGGCGGCACGGTGGCGCAGCGGTAGAGTCGCTGCCTTACAGCACCCGGGGACCCGGGTTCGATCCTGACTACGGGTTCTGTCTGTACGGAGTTTGCACGTTCTTCCTGTGACCGTGTGGGGTTTTAACCGGGTGCTCCGGTTTCCTCCCACACTCCGAAGGCGTACACGTTTGTAGGTTTATTGGTTTTGGTAAAAATTGTAAGTTGTTCCTTGTGTGTAGGATAGTGCAAGTGGCCGGAGTGATCACTGGTTGGCATGGATTCGGTGGGCCGAGGAGCCTGTTTCTGTGCTGTATCTCTAAAGCCTAAAGTCTGAAGAGATTCACCAAGATGTTACATAGATTGGAGGGCCAGTTATAGGAAGATTGGATGTCCTATGATAAGATTGAGAGGTATGGATAAGATAGAATGTCAAAATCAATGGTAGGGGTATAGTTTAAGTTGAGAGAGAGAAGTTTCAAAGAGAATCTGAGGAGTAAATTGTTTTGCACAGAGAGTGATTCATATCAGGAACAGGCTGTCAGAAAAGGTTTGAGATACATCATAGAAACAGGCCCTTCAACCCATCGAGTCCGTACCAACCAGAGATCCTGGCACATTAACACTATGCTACCCACACAAGAGACAAGAGAGCATATACCAAGCCAATTAACCTACAAACCTGTTCATCTTTGGAGTGTGGGAGGAAACCGAAGATCTCAGAGAAGACCCACGTAATTACGGGGAGAACATACAAACTCTGTACAGACAGCACCCGTAGTCAGGATCGAACCCGGATCTCTGGCACTGCAAGTGGTGTAAGGCAGTAACTCTACCGCTGTGCCACCGTGTTGCCTAAGTGGTGGTGGAATCGGATATCAATATGACATTTAAGAGACATTTGGACAGCCACTTAAATAGGCAAGGCAGAGTAGGGGTGAAATGGAAGTCGTAGAGATGGGCAAAATGGTAAGCATGGACGTGGTAAGTCAAAGAGCCTCTAAGTTTTTTACTGTCTTGGCCACTTAACCAATGTCATTATTAATTTGATTGCTGTTGTGGGAGCTAATATGGTCAAATGATTGCTGCATAGTTCTAAAATGCTAATATCTACATGAGAGTGGTGAAAAAAATAGTTCATCTGTCTTGACCTGGAGATAGTTAATTTACATCACATTCCCTTGCTGAAGTTGTGATAGATCTGGATTTCCACATGATGATTGCCTCTGCTGAGCTTCTCTCCGCATTCCTTGCTCACCAGATCATTCTTTTCTCTTCCAGTGGCGGCCGTTTCTTCCTGGATTGAAGTTTGAAATAATCGATTCAGTGCACATCTCTCTGTACACAGGTAAATGTTTCCAGTTCCTTCATACCCTTCTGCTGCCTCACTTCTTTCTGGGGGGAAATCCTTCATGCTGGGTGTGTTTGTTAGCGGTGCCAACTGTGTCTCCAACCCTGGGCTTCCAGATCTTGCTCAAGGATGCCCCTCGAAGCCTAATTGCGCTTTCCTTTCTGCCCCCAGGCACGATGAAAGAGGTCCAGGTTTATTATTGTCACATGTGTACCGAAGTATAGTGAAAAGTTTTGTTTTGCATTCTGTCCAAACAGATCAGACATACCATTCATAAATACATCGTCGAACTTGAAATACAACAGATAGAGCAAAGGGGCAGGTATAAAGTGAAGAATATAGTTCTCAGCATTGTAATAGCAAGGAGAGACATTAGCTTGGATGCTGTAGAATCGGTGTGGGTAGAACCACGAAATAGCCAAGGGCAGAAAACGCTTGTTGGAGTGGTATACATACCACCAAATATCATTATGGAGGTTGGGGATAGTATCAAACAGGAAATTAGGGATGCATGTAGCAAAGGTACAGCAGTTATCATGGATTAGTTTAATCTACATATAGATTGGGCCAACCAAATTGGTAGCAGCGCTGAGGAGAAGGATTTCCTGGAATGTATACGGGAAGGTTTTTTAAACCAAAATGTCGAAGAACCGACTAGAGGGCAGGCCATCCTAGACTGGGTATTGTGTAATGAGCAAGGATTAGTTAGCGATCTTGTTGTGCAGAGCCCCTTGGGCAACGGTGACCATAATATGGTGGAATTCTGCATTAGGATGGAGAGTGACACGGTTAATTCCGAGACTAGGGTCCTGAACTTAAAGAAGGGAGACTTTGAAGGTATGAGACGGGAATTGGCTAGGATAGACTGGACAATTATACTTAAAGGGTTGATGGTGGAGATGCAATGGCAAAGAATTCAAGACCGCATGGATGAACTCCAAAAACTGTTCATCCCTGTCTGGCAAAAATAATAAAACGGGGAAGGCGGCTCAACTGTGGCTAACAAGAGAAATCAAAGATAGTGTTAAACCCAAGGAAGAGGCAGTTCCATAGACAATGTCCAATGTCCACAATGGGGTGGAGATGAATTGTTCATTATCTCTTGCTTATGGAAAGAATGTTCTGAAGCCTGATAACAGGGGGGAAGAGGTGTCCCCGAGTCTGGTGGTGCATGCTTTCTGGTTTCTGTGTGCCAAAGTGCCTGTTTCAATGCTGTATCTATAAACTAAACTCTACAAGAATGCATTGGAAGCCTTGCTATGTAGCAAGTACTCGGGTCTCATGCTACCCATTTGTTCCATTTTATGAAATCCAATGACCCCGTAGTTGAAGACAGCAGAGATCACTGTCCAGTGATGAGAACTGACCACATTTCATAGTTTGTTTTAAAACAGGTCGTATGGCCACATCTTGCAGCACTGTTGAACCACATCCTAATTCCAACAGTGGAGCAGTTGGCCCCTTGTTGTGTGTTTGTTGGTCTTTCTCCTCTCTACATTCTCTGTGCATCTAACACGGACACTATCATTGGTTTCTCTGCATTTCATATTATATCTACCATCATCTACTCAGTCATTCTCTCATCTAGACTGCCCTGCAAGCTCTATTCTTGGATCTGTGTCAAGCCTTTATGCTTGCTGCCTGCCATGCACTTCTGCCTGTGATTTTGTATTTTTAAAAGTACTTTGGGACTACGATATTTTCTAGGATGGGCTAGAATGGAATGGCAGTGAAATGGGCAGGAGGGTATATGAAAAAAACAAATGGTTCTCTGAAAGGGTTGCAGCTAAAACTGTGTGATATGCATGCTTATTTTACTTCGGAGTCACGTGAGTGACTACGTGACGACCCCGCCAGCACGCATGCGCGACATATCGTCGTTCGCATGCGGAAGCGACGGTCGGGAGGAGCGGGGCTCCTCCAGCGTAAGTTTAAAAAACTTACGAAAGGTAAGTCTCACCGGAGTGGTGAGCGCGGCGACTTTATTTCTACTTGTTCTTTCAGGATGGAGTCGCGGAAATCGAAAAGAGCAGCGGCAAGAGCTGCTGCCGTGGAGAGCAGCCAGCAGCGTGCCGCTTCTCCTGAGCTGCAGGTGTTACCTGCAGCTCCCGACTTCTCGCCCATGAGGGCCGCTGGTTCGCCACGGACAGGCGGTAAATCCACCCGAAAGTCGGACGGGACTGCCGACTCAGCTGGGTCCAGTCCCGAGGACACCCCGCTCGCTGTTAGCGACGGAGGTCGTCTTGCCCGCATGGAGCGGATGGTGGAGCAATTGCTCCAGCGTGACCTGCTTTTGCAGGGGCAGGGTCACGGTTGGCCTCTTCGCAGGCCCACGGCAGGATCCTATCATGGACTGCCTAATGTCTCACCCTCTTCGCAGGGGAGCATTGGGGGTCAGAACTGGGCTGACCCTGAAGAGGGGGAGTTGGCTGAACAACCAACAGTGTCAGGGGTGCAAGAAGAGTTACTGGAAATGGTAAGCAAACATGCAGTTCCTTCTCAAAAAGGTCTACCTATCCACCCTAAGCTGGCAGCTAGTATCAATTATATGACTACAAACCAGCTTCAGGAGCAAGCCATCAATGCTACAGCTGATAAGTATCTTGCTCCTGAAAATTGTAACTCGCTGATTGTTCCTGCGGTGAATAACCCTATTTGGGGGAACATGAGCCCTACGATTAGAGGGCAAGAAGTCAAACTTCAGAGGATCCTGAAGCTGTTGACCACCGGGATTACGGCAGTGGCCAGAACTGCGGTGGGAATAGAGCTACCGGAAGAACTACAGGATGCTCTGGCCTTACTGTGTAACACACAGTTTGTGATAAATAACTACAGGAAGAGCATTATCAAACCGGCACTCAACCCCAAATTTGCGGGGTTATGCAAACCAGGTAACGCTCAACCACCTAATCTGCTGTTCGGAGATAACCTCCCCAAACAGGTGAAAGACCTGGACGAAGAGGCCAAGGCCATAGGCCTGATAAAGGTACCCAGTACCTCCAAACCTCACTACCAACAGCGACAGCACCCCTACACACCCACCGGACAGCGATATCAAAACAGATCGTCCGGTGGTGAAAGCTCGAAGGCCGGCCCACCTGCACAACGGTCTTTTTTAGGCCATGGCCCAGCCCGGCCTTCTTGGAAAATGCGCCACCCCTACAACGCAGCAACTCAACAGAAGAAACAAGGGCAAAGACCGCAACACCGGCAATAACCTTGGAGGTAGGTGGGTCTGGCTCCCCCAGGAACATCGCTTGTCTAAATTCATCTTACGTGGGAGGCCGGTTGCACTTGTTTTATGAAGTATGGCGCACTTTTACCTCTGATCCTTACATACTCGGAAGTATTCAGGGCTATAAAATTGAATTCATTTACGAACTCCCTACCCCGGTCCAGCATTCGCCTAGCCGAAAGTTTATACTTTCACAAAAAGAAAGAACGGCGGGCCATGCTGAACTATCAAGATTAATTAGCAAAGGGGTAATTGAGAGAACCACCAGGGAATCACAGGAGTTCGTATCTAATATATTTACCAAAAATAAAAAAGATGGCGGATGCCGCATAATCATAGACCTGACCGAACTGAATACTTCTGTTCAGTATGTTCATTTCAAAATGGACACTTTTGACACAGCCAGACAGCTAATAGCTAATGGGTACTACATGGCATGCATTGATCTCAAAGATGCATACTATTCAGTACCAATACACAAGGATCATAGGAAATACCTTAAATTTATCTGGATGGCACAACTATGGCAATATAAAGCCTTACCCAATGGGTTATCTTCAGCACCCAGGCTGTTCACCAAATTATTGAAAGCAGCTTTGGCCTATTTAAGGAAACAAAATCATACTGTTATGGCCTACCTTGATGATATCCTCATTGTCGGGGAGACTTTGGAAATGGCTACATTGGCAGTTCTAGCCACAAAACATCTCTTTCAAAAGCTGGGGTTCATCATACATCCAGATAAATCAAAGTTGGAACCCTCTACTACCATGGATTACTTGGGGTTCACCATTGACTCGGTGCAAATGTCTATCACCTTACCACCGAACAAGGTGGGGGACTTGATAGAAGCTTGCAGGAGCCTTACTGGCATCAGGGATCCATCCATACGGCAGGTGGCCAGGGTAATTGGGAAGATAGTGGCTGCCTTTCCCGCAGCGCAATTCGGATCACTACATTATCAAAACCTACAAAGAGCTAAAATTATAGCTCTCAAAAGCCATGCAGGCCATTTCGACAGGCCTATGAAGTTATCAGGAAAGGCAAGAGTTGAATTAAATTGGTGGATGGATAATGCTCAATTCTGTTCCAAACCCATCACTATCATACATCCCTCGGTCATCTTACAAACTGATGCCATTGCAAAAGGATGGGGAGCAACTAATACCACCACTAGTTGTGGAGGCAGATGGAGTGCACAAGAGCTAACCCTATTTGAAACATTGGGTATTAATTATTCAGAAATGCTGGGAGCATTTCATGGCCTTAGGGCATATTGCTCAGACATGCACCAAGTACATGTTAGATTACAAATTGACAACACCACAGTGGTGGCTTATATTAATCATATGGGTGGAATAAAGTCGATATCATGTGATGAATTGGCTAATAATATCTGGCACTGGTGTCTGCAAAGGGAAATTTGGATTTCAGCCACTTATCTTCCAGGTAAGCTAAACACAGTGGCAGACACCAGGTCACGCAAATTCAACGACAACATAGAATGGATCGGAAAGTGTTCACAGATATTGTAGAACGATATGGGACACCAGATATCGACCTTTTTGCATCCAGATTAAATCACCAACTACCAACATATGTTGCTTGGGAACCAGACCCAGGGGCAGTAGCAATGGACGCTTTCACGCTACATTAGGGGGATTTGTTCTGTTATGCCTTTCCCCCCTTCTGCCTCATCAGTCGGGTCTTGCAAAAAATCAGACAAGACTCCGCATCGGGTATTTTGGTTGTGCCCGACTGGCCTACCCAACCATGGTTCCCAGCGGTACAGAAGATGGCCACAGAACCTTGTATTCGGGTCAACAAACGACCTAGCCTACTAATACATCCCGTCACAGGGGAACACCATCCATGTCATGACTGCATGGACCTGTTGATTTGCAGATTCTGAAACGGCCACTTCTGGGATACGGACTCACCAACAGGACAATAGATACCATCTCAGCGTCATGCAGAGAGTCCACTAGGAAACAGTACCTGACCTACATCAGGAAATGGGAGGTGTTCTGCTCTACAACGAACACAACCTACGAATCGGCCACCATCACGGAAGTTCTGGAATTCCTGGCTACCCTTCACTATGATGAAGGACTAAGCTACAGTGCCATGAATTGTGCCAGGAGTGCCCTATCAACTTATCTGGGCAAGGGGAGTGATCAACTGGGCATTGGATCACATCCATTAGTGTCCAAGCTAATGAGAGGAATATTTAATTCCAATCCCCCCAGGCCTAGATATAACCACACTTGGGATATCAGCATAGTATTGACTATGTTGCGAGGATGGACACCAAACTCGGGGCTAACCTTGGACAAACTCACCTACAAAATGGTAATGATAATGGCACTTGTCACGGCACAACGGGTCCAGTCCCTGCACAAGTTAAATCTGGATGACATGACTATCTCCAATGGGAAAATCATCTTTCATATGCAGGGGCTGTTAAAACAAGATCGACCCGGATCGTCTGGACATACGTTAGAGTTTCTAGCCTATCCAGCAGATACTCAACTCTGCATCGTCACTTTGATATCACGTTACATTTCAGTAACCAAGTCCCTTAGGGGCATGGAGAAAGCTTTGCTTATCAGCCACAAAAAGCCCCACCACAAAGTCACGGTGCAAACCATATCTAGATGGTTAAGGGTGGTACTGGATGCAGCGGGGGTGGACACTAATATTTTTAAATCTCACTCCACCAGGGCAGCATCCACTTCGGCGGCTAGGATGATGGAAGTACCCATGGACCACATCCTAGCCACAGCGGGTTGGAGCAATGAGAAGACGTTTCAACGCTTCTACAACAAACCCGTGGCCTCTCCTGACTCTTTTGCAGGGAGGATTTTGAGTTCTGCTAAATAATTACCCTATATGGGATACATATTTTGTCTTGGTATGAATAAATACCTATTTTGTTTTTCAGCCAGTGTCATGTCTGAAATACGTTCATCCTCTTATCCCAGCATAGCAGTGTGTGAGCATGGTGTTCCAGAGCATGAAATCACAGAGCTTTGAAATCTTCACGTAGTCACTCACGTGACTCCGAAGTAAAATAGTAAGATTAAATGAGAACTTACCAGTTTGAAGTTTGATCTTTATTTTATGAGGAGTTACGATGAGGGATTACGTGCCCTCCGCTCCCAAACCCTCTATTATAAAGATCAACTGGTATGGAAGTTCTCTCTTATCTTACTATATTAGTCTACGTGGCTGTCTGTGATTTCACACCACTGCTTTGAAGAATGTCGCGCATGCGTGCTGGCGGGGTCTTCACGTAATCCCTCATCGTAACTCCTCATAAAATAAAGATCAAACTTCAAACTGGTAAGTTCTCATTTAATCTTACTATTTTATTCCCATGAAGCAAGGCAGGCTAATGTGCTTCATGCCTGGCAATCTCCAGGAAAAGTAGCTTGAGTTTGCATGATGGTGGGGAGTCATTGTAGGAAGTGGGGTGGCTGGAAACGGCAGCAAACTAGACAACAAGGAGGCTGACTGGTCCCGGGTTGTTTATGACCAGGGCTGGAGGTCTGGAGAAACTAGTCAGAGATTGCAGCCATGTGGAAGAACCAACAATGACTGGAGGGTGGCAAATGTTGTGCCTCTATTCAAGAAGAGCTGCAGAGAATAGCCTGGGAACTACAGGCCAGTGAGCCTAACATCTATGGTCGGAAAGTTACTAGAGAGTATTCTGAGGGGTAAAATATACATGATTTATGTAAACGACGGCTGATTAGGGATAGTCTGCATGGTTTTGTATGTGGGAGGTCGTGTTTCACAAATCTGAGTTTTTTGAAGGTGTGACCTAAAAGGTTGATGGGAAAGTTGATGAGAGCAAGTCATTTGACAAGGTTCCACATGGTAAGCTGCTCTGGAAGGTTAGATCCCATAGCTGAACGGATAGAAAATTGGCTTCATGAAAGGAAGCAGAGGCTGATGGTGGAAGGTTGTTTTTCGGACTGGAGGCTTGTGACTTGTGGTGGGCCCCAGGGTTTGGTGCTGGTCCCGTTGCTGTTTGTCATTTATATCAATGTTACATGAGAACATATATGGCACAATTAGCAAGATTTCATTTCGGAGTCACGTGAGTGACTTCGTGAAGAGCCCGCCGGCGCGCATGCTCGACATATCGTCGTAACGCGTTGCTGCGACGGCTGGCGGTGGAGCGCGCTCCTCGCCAGCCCTTCATAAGGGGCCACGGAGGTGAGTATTCCACCTTTAGTTGGTGGTCCTTGTTGTCTGATTATGTCTTGCAGCAAGGACATGGATGGGAGTTCGAAGGGCCGGAGGACGTCAGGACGAGTTCGCCGGTCAACAGTTCCGGGGCCTTTACCATCGGCAGTACCTGCAGCGCAGGCCGGGACTCAGGCGGAGATGTGGGTAAGCCCTGTGTTCACAGGTCCAGATCCGCCAGCACACCACAGCTCGGAGGAGTTCGACGAGGAGGAGTGTGGTGTGCCGCCAGAGCAGGGGGACCCTGCCATGGCAGTCAGGTTGTCAGCGGGCTCGCTGGCGACCTCGAGCAGGGCGCGTGCCGTTGCACGGCCTGTTCCACTCAGCCCTCCGAGAAGGGGGAGGGGAGGAGCCCAGAAGCCTAACCCTGTTAGGGCTAAGGCATTGCCTGTCGCGGAGGAGCGGTCAGGTTCCAGGGCGAGACCCGGGGCGGCTGTGAGGTCCAGCCGGCACACCCCGACTCTCGACGCCGGGACGGGTCGGTTGAGTCGGGTCTCGTCGCGGTCGCCGAGCCCCCCATGGATGGGTGGGCGGCACCATGCGTCGGCAATGTCCACGATGTGGGCAGCCGGCAAGACTGCGCGGGCCCCAGGCAGCCATGCTTCGGCTGGGGCCGACACCTCGCCGCATGTGCCCTTAGTGGCAGCGGCTTCAGCTCTCGCTAAACGGAGGCGATTGAACACGCCCGCGCAGGAATCGCGCAGTTTCGCCTCGGCGGCTGTTAGCGACAACTACCGGCACCGGCAGGGCCTCGACGAGGTGCGGGCCGATGACAGGAGCCCGGTTTTCTTTTCAGAGCCGGAGGACTCCGACCACCTGAGTGTTCAGGGTGAAGGGCGTATTGACCGTATGGAGCGGCTGCTGGAGCTCCTGCTTCAACGTCAACAACAGCAGGGCAGCAACAGGCACAGGGCGTCTTCACCAACATCTACTATCAGCCTGGAGCAGCACGAGGAGGAGGTTCTGGTGGATCCCGTACCACCTCCGGTGGAGGTGCCAGCGGAGGAACTTTTGGATGTGGCGACCAAATTCGCGGCCCCACATACGGCTGGTCTTCCTGTCAATTCAAAGCTGGCAGCCACAGTGGACTTTCTTAATAATCAGGTGCTGGAGGAAGAAGTCCTCATCCAGGCTATGAGCCGTCACAAGGCTCCATCAAACTGCAACTCCCTCAACGTGCCTGTGGTCAATACGCCAATATGGGGCAACATCAGTGCGGCTATCCGTCAACAAGAGCTACAATTGCAGCGGATCCTGAAACTCCTCACGGCCGGTATTACCGCCTTTGCGCGGTCGGTGGATGAGGACGAGCTGAATTTGGACCAGGAAGATGCTCTGGCCTTATTGTGCGCGACCCAGCACGAAATCAACGGGTTTCGCAAAAACAGCATCCGCCCAGCACTCAACCCGAAGTTTGCAGGATTGTGCAAACCACCGCCGCCGCCGCCGCCCCGTCAGCTCTTTGGTGAGGACCTCTCGAAGAGAGTCAAAGAGCTTGACGAACAAGCCAAAACGGTGGGGATCATGCGCTCTAAGAGTGCCCCCACACCGTCCGGCTCAAAAGCTCCATACATTCGCTCACAAGGGTCGGCCAGTGCCTCGACGAGGACTCACCCTCTAGCTCCACAACGACAACAACACCAGAACCAGCACCAAGGGTCTTTTTTAGGACAGGGTCGGCAGAGACCTTTTTGGAAATCGAAGACGCCGCGCCCTCAAGCCAACCCAGCACCTCCACGGCCACCCACACGTGTCAAGGACCGCCGGTAACCACGGAGGTGAGGGGGTCTGGTTCTCTCTTTTCTCTCTGTTTAACTTCCCATGTTGGTGGTCGTTTACGGTTGTTTTTGGATGCATGGGGTAATTTTACTGGTGATGAGTATGTGTTGCGGAATATTCAGGGGCATAAAATTGAGTTTATTAATGGCGACATTCCTCCATCCCAGCACATGCCTGGTCGTACGTTCAAATTGTCTGCTGCAGAACAGGCAGCAGGTTACAAGGAAATTTTAAGTTTGGAACAGAAGGGCGTGATTGAGAAAACAGTGCATGAGCCAATTGAATTTGTTTCGAACATATTTACTAGACCTAAGAAGGATGGAGGCTGTCGTGTCATTATTGATCTAACCCGTTTGAATACGTTTGTAACATATACTCATTTTAAAATGGATACGTTTGAAACAGCCAAATCATTGATTTCTCATGGCTGCTTTATGGCATGCATTGATTTGAGGGATGTATATTATTCAGTATCCATCCAGAAAGATGATAGAAGGTTTTTGAAATTTATCTGGATGGGGCAACTTTGGCAGTATAAGGCTTTGCCTAATGGGCTTACTACAGCCCCTAGATTGTTCACTAAATTGGTGAAGCCAATCATGGCTTATTTGAGACAACGACATCATATAGTTATGGCCTATTTAGATGATGTCTTTATTGTGGGCCACACCCTGCAATTGGCTGAACAGGGTGTTGCAACTGCTGTCAATATATTTCAACAATTAGGATTCATTGTCCATCCAGAGAAATCAAAGTTCTGCCCTGCCCAGGTAATTAATTACCTAGGGTTCACGGTGAACTCAATGAGCATGAGGATAACTATACCAATTAACAAAATTGAGGAAGTCACTAAGGTGTGCAGAGATTTAATTGGCACCAATATACCATCGATTCGGCATACAGCCACAGTAATTGGCAAGTTAGTGGCTTTGTTTCCGGCAGCACGATATGGACCTTTGCATTATCAGAATTTGCAAAGAGCTAAAATTACTGCGTTAAAATGGAACGCTGGTCATTACGATCGATCTATGCAGCTGCCGTCCGAAGCGATAACTGAGTTGCAATGGTGGGTGTGTCACATTAGCAACTCATTTAAGCCTGTCAGGGAGGCTAATCCGGTGGTATATTTACAGACTGATGCAAGCTCCAATGGCTGGGGAGCTACTGATAATTGCTCTAGTTGTGGGGGTAGATGGGACACCCTTGAGGCATCGATGTTGTTGACTCAAGGGATTAACTATTTGGAGTTGCTGGCAGCATTCCACGGACTTCGTGCATATTGTTCCAAGCTTGTTGGAGCACACGTCCGTCTCCAAATAGACAACACCACAGCTGTGGCATATTTAAACCATATGGGTGGTACCAGGTCAGTTTCGTGTGACAAATTGGCTAACTCAATTTGGCTCTGGTGTATTCAAAGAGACATTTGGATTTCAGCTACCTATTTGCCAGGTGAGCTTAATACTGTGGCGGACACCAGGTCACGCAAATTTAATGACAACATTGAATGGATGTTGCATCCTGAGATTTTTGCTAAAGTCACAGCCAAATTTGGTAAACCGGACATTGACCTTTTTGCGTCACGGTTGAACCATCAGGTACCAGCCTACGTTTCATGGGAACCAGATCCTGGGGCAATAGCGCTAGATGCATTCTCGCTGGACTGGGGGAATTGGGTTTTCTATGCCTTCCCTCCGTTTTGCCTCATCAGTCGGGTATTGCGAAAGATTCAGGCAGATGCTGCCAAGGGCATCCTTATTATACCCGACTGGCCCACACAGCCTTGGTATCCGGTGGTCTTTGACATGCTCAACGAACCTTGGGTCCTTTTGAAGGGTTGCCCACAATTGGTTACTCACCCTGTGTCAGGGGAGCCACATCCCTGCCATGGCTATTTAAATTTGTTGGCTTGCAGGTTCTGAACAGGCCGTTAGTCCAATACGGCCTCTCGGCTCGGACCATGGATACCATCGGGGCGTCGTGTCGAGAGTCCACAAGGCGAAGATACCGCTCGCATATTAAGAAGTGGGAAGCCTACTGCAGCCGCTCTCGCATCACGTACGATGACGTGACAATAACCGACGTCCTGGAATTCCTCGCGGGGTTGCACCATGATGAACACTTAAGTTACAGTGCCATCAACAGCGCCAGAAGTGCGCTATCATTCTACCTCAAGATTGGGGTAGGATCCAACAGGCTAGTGTCCAGACTCATGCGGGGTATATTCAATATGAATCCGCCTACACCACGCTATAATATCACCTGGGATGTCAGGGACGTATTAACCCTGCTCAGGACGTGGTCTCCCATGGAAGGGCTCCAACTGGACCAACTCACCATGAAGCTGGTGATGTTACTAGCGCTGACTTCAGCTCAGAGGGTACAGACACTACATAAACTGCGTGTCGACAGAATGACATCTACCCCTACAGAAGTAGTCTTTTTCGTTGACGAGCTACTATAGCAGCATAGACCTGGGTGCACATGGCTGCAGCTGAAGTTCCCGGCATACCCCGCAGATGCTAGGCTATGTTTAGCCTCACATATCCGCCACTATGTCAAGGTGACGGCACGCATCAGAGGAATGGAGAGATACCTGCTTGTCACTCATAAGAGACCTCATCGAGTGACAGTCCAGACGATATCCAGGTGGCTTCGAGTCGTCTTGGGTAAGTCAGGTATCGACACTAATGTGTTCAAGTCTCATTCCACCAGGGCTGCATCGACGTCAGCGGCGAGGGTCATGGAGGTGCCCATGGACCAAATTCTCGCCACAGCAGGATGGGCGAATGAAGCTGTGTTCCAGCGTTTTTATAACAAGCCTGTTGCTGCTCCTCTACAGTTCGCAGAAGCCGTGCTGAATGCAGGTCAAGAACGTGGAGATGTCCCCGCATGAGGGGTTTTGATTTGTTATTAATAAATATGCTTTTGTTTTGCAGTATGAGCTATTGAGCCAGTTTGTTCCTCCCATCCATCCCTGGTAGTGGTGTGTCAGCATGGACGTGGTCCAGGGCGTGTAATCACAGAAGCTTTGAAGTCTTCACGAAGTCACTCACGTGACTCCGAAATGAAATAGTAAGATTGAACGAGAACTTACCAGTTCGAAGGTTGATCTTTATTTCATGAGGAGTCGAAGTGAGGGATTTTGTGCCCTCCTCGCCCAACCCTCAATCACCTTCATCTGGTAATCTTAGTCAATTCAATCATACTATGCGAAGTCATTTCTATTGTTGGTTCTGTGATTCCACGCCGCTACTTTGAAGTATGTCGAGCATGCGCGCCGGCGGGCTCTTCACGAAATCCCTCACTTCGACTCCTCATGAAATAAAGATCAACCTTCGAACTGGTAAGTTCTCGTTCAATCTTACTATTACAGATGATACAAAAGTGGGTGGTATTGTAGATAGAGAAGATGGTTGTTAAAAATTGTAGCAGGATCTTGGGCAGGTAGGCTGAGGAATGGTTGATGGAATTTAATACAGAGAAATGTGAGGTATTGTATTTTAGGAAGTTTAACATGGACAGGACATCCACAGTGAATGGTAGAGCTCTGAGGAGTGTTGTAGAGCAAAGGGATCTAGGAGTGCAGGTACATAGTTCCTTGAAAGTGGCATCACAGGTAGATAAGGTGGTCAGTGTAATGTCTTCCTTAAGACCTTGTTGTGACTAGCACAATGAATACACGTCCGACATCTTGTAGGAAAGGTTAAATCTGCAATGACTGAAACTTTTAGAAGGCCATTTGACCTCAGTCACGAGGCACAGGTACATTTGCCAGCTTCTGCTTTTGCCCTCAAGGAGCACTGGCATTTACATTACATATCACATTACATATACATCACATCTCCCCCTTCACTTTAATTACATCACATCTCCCCCTTCACTTTAATTACATCACAGTCAGGAAGACTTTCGGCACATTGGCCTTCATCAGTCAAAGTATTGAGTAGAGAGACGGGAGGTCATTTTGCAGTTATTTAAGATGTTGGTGAGGCCACATTTAGAGTATTGTGTTCGGTTTGGTCATCATGTTTCAGGACAGATGTTGCCAAACTGGAAAGGGTGTACAGATGATTTACGAGATGTTGCCAGGACCTGAGCAATAGGGAGAGGTTGAACAGGATAGGACGTTATTTCATGGAGCACAGGAGAAAGGAGAATGGGGCATCATCTTATAGAGGTGTACAAAATCATGAGAGGAATAGATTGGGTAAACACAGAGTATTTTATCCAGAGTAGAAGAATTGAGAACCAGAGGTTTATGGTGAGGGGGGAAAGATTTAATAGGAACCTGAGGGGTTACTTTTGTGCACAAAAGGTGGTGGGTGTGTAGAATGAGCCGCTGGGATAGGTAATTGAGGCAGGTACTATACCAATGGTTAAGAAACATTTAGATGGGTACATGGCTAGGATAGTTTTGAGGGATATGGGCAAAACACAAGCAGGTGTTGTGGGGGGGGTGGGGGGGGGGGGAATAGGGAGAGGGACTATTGTAGATTGGGCATGTTGGTTGGTGTAGACAGGTTAGACAGAAGGACCTGTTTCCACACTGTATTCAATGACATGTTGGTGGCATAGGAACTTTCAAGTTCCTCCAAACCCTCGAACAGCAACACAACACTATTGGGACTATCCCAACTTTAAAGAAACAGTTAGACAGGTACTTGGATAGGTCAGGTTTGGGGGGGATATGGATCAAGTGCAGGCAGGTGGGACTAGTGAAGCTGGGACATGTTGGTCAGCGTGGGCACAGAGCATCACTCTATGACTCTATAACATTCCTCCTCCCTTTACCAGAAGCAGTTTTCAAGGCTCGGGATGCTTGGATAATCAGGGTTAGAAATGGAAGCCATTTGAAAGAAGACCGACCTCTTGCCTCAGTTATTTAAGTGAATGACCTGTCTCCTGACAGTCAGTTCCTCATCCCTTCTCCATTAAAACCAGAAATGATTGGGTTTGTTTGGATTACCCTATATCTGATGCAAAGCCACCTGTTTGTAGAGTGTTACGATAATCCATAGTTTCGCTTTTGAGTTAGTGTTTGGCAAATATTTGTGCATTAGTGCTTTTAGTTAAGTCACTGTTGTTTCACTCAAGGTTGGTGCTGTGAATTAATTAGATAATTCTAGCACTAATCTGATGGACCCAATATGTCTCTTCTGCATAGTGTTGAGTGGTCTTGTGCGCTGTTACTGGAGCAAGTGGAATGCTTCACTGTCTTCAACACTTTCCACCAGGGGTACCGCACGATTGCCAGCCCCGCCAACAGTCTGTTTGTTTTTTCGTCTATTTTTAATTTTTAGTGTGTGTTAAAAGTCTGTGTAGATGTTCTCCGGTTTGTTTTATGTGGGGGGAAGGGGAAGGGTCGAGGGAAACTTTTTGTTCAGTTTCTTACCTTGCCGGAGATGCGATTAATTTTCGGATCGCATTCTCCGGTCGCTCTGCGGCCTACCATAGATGGAACTCGAGGCCTCCCCGGACTGACCTTGGGCCCCACCGCGGGGCGTGGACTTACATCGGAGTCGATCCCTTGCCTGGGATCGCTCCAACCGCAGCCTACGGACTTTAAATCGGGACCTCGCAGTTTCGGGAGAGGCCGTGGATATCGGGAGCTCCAACGTCGCGGAAAGTTCGACCAGGCCCGACACGGGGTTCGATCGTCTGGCGCGGGGGAGCAGACATCCCCCGCAATGCAGGAGCTGATCGCCTCGACGTGGAGGGGCCGCCGCCAGCGACTGAAGTCAAGATCACCCCGTCAACGGAGGGCTCGAGGCCCCCGACCGTGGGCGAGCAAAGGGATAAGATTTAACTTTTTTTCACCTTCTCCTGTGAGGAATGTGGAGGAGTCACTGTGATGGATGTTTATGTTAAAATGTATTTTGTGTGTTCCGTTGCTTTTTATTTGTATGACTGACTTGGCAAAATGAAATTCCTCGTATGCTGCAAATTCCTCGTGTGATAAGCTTTAAGATTATTAGTTTAGTTTAGAGATGCAGCACGGAAACAGGCTCTTCGGCCCACCGAGTCTGTGCCGATCCCCGCACATTAACACTATCCTACACACAGTAGGGACAATTTTTATATTTACCAAGACAATTAACCTACAAACCTGTACGTCTTTGGAGTGTGGGAGGAAACTGAATATCTCGGAGAAAGCCCAAGCAGGTCACGGGGAGAACGTACAAACTCAGTAATGATAGCACCCGTAGTCGGTATCGAAGCTGTACGTCCTTGGTGTGGTGCTGCCTTACATGAGGTTCTGCAAGCGCTGTAAGGCAGCAACTCTACTGCTGCACCACCATGCCACCCTAAGTTCAACTTGCTATTCACCGCCGTTGTGTCATATCTTCCTCCCCAGCCCCGCACGTTTAAGCAAAAATACATTAAAAATAAAGTCACAGCAGTGATATTCCAGTTATAAAAAGATCAATGCACTTGGCTGCTTTCCAATTTAAAATTCTCCTTCCAGATGTACATGTGAGAAAATTAATCAAAATATTAGTAGAAAGGCAAGTTAATACTCTGAAATCAATTATTATCATGCATATTTGCAAATAAATCAAACTTGCTTATTACAGGATTAGGTATTTTCTGTGTTTCTTAGTTTAAATCACTCTAGTTTGAAAATCGACTTTCCAAATCTAAATTCAATTCAGCTTGGGAACATTTAAATGTTTGTAATGTCTCCCACCCCCACTGTCATAATAAGGCTTTAATATCCATATTACCATTAGGATTAAGAGATACAAGATCAGGAATGACAAGCAGATTAGATTAAACGGTGGTTAGATGGGAGAAAGGGATCTATAAATTTGTGGTAGTATTTGTCTGATCCAAGGCCAGTGAACTGTTTGTAATGGGTTATATTTATTGCTATTAACTCTAATGATGTTATGACCAATGGACCACATTATTCCTCAACAGTTTGGTAACTTTATGGCCCTTGAGACAAATTAAAATCTTACAGATGTTAATGACAGTTTTCCCAAACGTTCTGGATGGGGAGAACTATAATGGTTCAATGGTGGTTTAATTGCCACATGTGCAAACGCACAGTGAAATTCTTTCTTACATACAGTCCAGTAAAGTATCAACATACCTAAGTACCATCCCCGATTCGCAAAGTGTACGGAAATAGTCTACTGAACCCACATGTAAGAGGCAACGTGTTTTGGTGCCATTTTCGAAATCCAGTCTGTGCTCTAGGTCTTATGAGCGTTGCCTAAACCAGGCTGCCTTGCTGTTGGGCCTCCTTTGTGCCCCTGGGGAGGCTTCCCACATCTGACCTTAAGACCCCGATCCCTCTCCTACCGATCTTTGATCCTCGCCCGTCGCATCTGTTGTCATCACCGGCTCCATATCTCCAGTCTATGATTTGCTTTAGTTTACAGATACAGCACGGGAACAGGCCCTTCGGCCCAGCGAGTTTGTGCCACCCAGTGATCCCCACACACTAGCACTATCCTACACACTAGGGACAATTTACAATCTTTAATGAAGCCAATTGACCCGAAACGTCGCCTATCTCCTTCGCCCCTTAGATGCTGCTGCACCCGCTGAGTTTCTCCAGCTTTTTGTGTAACCCTCGATTCTCCAGCATCTGCAGTTCCTTCTTTAACACTTTGTCTACTCCACTGCGATATCTCCTCAAGGTATGCCTACTTTGAAGAAGTTGACCTACAAACCTGTACGGCTTTGGAGTATTGGAGGAAACCGGAGTAAAACACGGGGAAAACCCACGCGGTTACAGGGAGAACGTACAAACTACATACAGACAGTACCCGTAGTCAGGATCGAACCGCCCAGTAATAATAATTCTTTCCAGGCCAAAATGAAATTGCAAAGGGATTATTGATAGGACAAGGTAATAAAGTAAAACACGGCAGACAGAATTAGATGAGTGCACAGTGATGCACTTTGGTTTAAAAATAAATAGAGCAATCATACCCCGAATGAAAAAAAGGCTGAATGCTGTGAAGGATCATTTGTGAATACAGTCTCACAGGATGTGAGAGGCACTTCCTGCAAAAATACCTAACGGACATATACACTTTGGCCCAAGGGATACAAAATAAGGCCTCATTTGGCTTATAGTGTTAATCACGGGGCTCTACGTGATGTTGAGACTTTTACGGAGGGTACTATACAGATCTGCAGGGATAAGTGTCAGGGTTTATGGGGAGAAGGCAGGAGCATTGGGGCTGAGAGGGAAAGACGGATCAGCTGCGATTGAATGGCGGAGTAGACTTGATGGGCCGAATGGCCTAATTCTGCTCCTATGACTTCAGAACATTTGGGGACGGCACTGTACAGATTCACAGCGATGCTGCCGAATATGTGAAAATACAACACAGGCGGCTTCTGGTCATTAGAACAGTCCCCGTGCGGTGCAATGCGATGGAAGTTATTAAAATTCCACTAAAGTAAAACAAACTAGATGGAAGCAGATTACTGCCAATATATGAATCTAAAATGATAGGCCGTGAATACAAAATAAATATAGGAGACTTTGAGCCGAGAATTAAAATGTAAGTCTTTGTTGCTTTAGCATCATTTACTTTTTTAATGGATTAGAATGTTAATTGCAAGCACAATAATTAGATTAAGTGAAATTTAAGACCACAAAGTCCTTGTATTCAGGAAGCTTTCCCATGTATTGTGGGAGTGTTTGAGGCATTTGCAGTCTCAGTCGCAGTGCTGCGAAATCAGTTTCCCAATGGCCATTCCACTTTACATAATTGAACACTGGAGGAAGGAACTACCAGATCAATCATCGAAGAACCTCAACGCCATCCATCCACTCAGATCTGCACATCCAGTTGTGTTTTGTGAGATGATTCCCCAGTGCACTCTTCCACGAGTCTGTCATTTATTAAATGTGCAACGCTTTTGACATAACAGGCATTATTTCTTGTTGAATGTGAAATCACCGTGTCCTGGGAGCCGTCATGCTGTCTTACCAGGCTCACTGCTTGGTTCTTTATTTAGAACTATAGAGTCACGCAGCACGCGAGGTTGTGTGGGGAGTCTGGGTCTTTATTCCTTGGAGCGCAGGATGACGGATCATCTTATAGAGGTGTAGGAAATCATGAGGGGAATAGGGTGAATGCACAGTCTTTTATCCAGAGTAGGGGGATCAAATAAAGATACATATGTTTAAAGTGAATGGGGCAAGATTCCATTGGACCCAGCAGAGCAACCTTTCACTCAGAGGGTGGTGGGTACATGGCACAAGTTGCCAGAGGAACGGCACAGTGATGCAGCAGTAGAAAAGGTCCCTGATGCCCCTGTCCCTAGGCGATTTTGTTTAGGTGACTACAGGCGACTAGGCTGGCGCCACATGGTCGCCGGGGTGTCGCCTGTGTGGTCGTGAGTAGCCTCCTCAGTCGCCCAAAGAATCGTAGCGTTTTTATGGTCGCCGCTGGATTTTGAAATGTTCAAAACATTTTGGTGACAGTCGCCGACTGTTGGCTTGTCATAAGTTGTTGCCATGATGACGTCGGTTGTCGCCGGTACTGACTTCGGTGAATTCCATTGGTGACTACCTATGTCAACCTACGTCAACCGGCAACAGGTACCGGGGACTGAATTGTCTTACCTTGTCGTAGGTTGTCATTGGTTAGGTGGACGTCCTAATGGGTTGTCAGTAGCTTTCTGTAGCTTGACGTTGACTAGGTGGTAGGTTGTTGTAGACATTGTCATAGACAATGTAGTAGGGGGGTCCAGTCGCCGTTTTTTCGGTGACCTGCTACGACTATGACAGACGCCGGCAGTCACCGAAAAAATCGCCTTAGTGGGACAGGCCCATTACAGTGCCAGAGACTGGTTCGATCCTGACTACGGGTGCTATCTGTACGGAGTTTGTACGTTCTCCCCATGACAGCGTGGGTTTCTCCTGGGTGTCCAGTTTTCTCCCACACTTGAAAGACGTACATTTTTGTAGTTTAATTGGCTTTAGGTAAAAATTGTAAATTGTCCTTAGATTGTAGGATAGTGCGAGTGTATGTGGTGATCGCTGGTTGGCATAGACTCGGTTGGCAGAAGGGCTTGTTTCGCGCTGTATCCTTAAAGTCTAAAGTCTAAATAGAATGCCTTAATAGAACTCACCTTAAGTTTAGTTATATTAACAGTCCTGGTGCGCTGGATAATAGTGGAGTCTCAGTCCTTACATGTTCAGGGTATAGGGCATCTGTATGGAAAGAAATGGAAGATGCGTCCAAAGACACAAGAAAAATGCCGACAGTTCGACAGACATCTGAGCATCTTCATGTCCACTCCAGGAGCAGAAATGCCATTACTTCTTACACATCAATGCTTCGGCTAATCTCTATCATAGAGCCCCAAGGTCCTGAATATGTAACAGATAAATGGCTCAATAAGGCAAGAGAGAAATGCAAATTTGCAAATCCTTACTGCTATCTCCTTACAAACGCACTTTGAATGAATTTAACAGCTGCCCCAAGGGTGCCAGTTCAGCGGTGAGAGCCTTAACTATATTAATAAAAGAAACTAAATATTTTCACAGATCACTTTTCTCCCAGAAGAAAATACACACTTTGCACAGTTTAATAATGTGCAGATGAATTTGCATTGAATGGCTGTTGGACAGTTTCAGATTGAAAAAAAAAAGCAAATCCAAGGCTCACAATGGACTGATGCATGTTGATATATGTGTGTGGAGGAGGAAAATTAAACCCAGAGGTGAAATATTACTTCTGTTGAATTATTCACCTGTTCTTTATTAAATTACTGTCACATTGCCGTAGATGAATTTTACTTCTCTTTTCAAAGCAGTTAGCCGGGTCACAGAATCTAACATAGAACATAGGGCAGTACAGCACAGGACCAGGTCCTTCGGCCCACAATATTTGTGCCCGTCATGATGCCAAGTTAAGCCTGCACAAGATCCCTCTATTCTCCCTCTATTCTCTGCACTTCCATGTGCCTATCTACACACTTCTTAAATGCCACTATCATAACTGCCTTCACCACTACCCTTATCAATGCATTCCAGGTCCCCATCACTCTCTGTGTTAAAACAAAAACTTGTCCTGCACATTTCCATTCAACTTTGCCCCTCTCACCTTCTAGCTGTGCCCTAAACGGGCCATTAATCCAACCTCCTAAACTAATATCATTTAATAGCACTTAGTCCATAGCCTTTGATGCCTTGGCAATTGACTCATCTGGATACCTATTTCAATGCTGGGAAAGTACCCATTTCCACTGATTGCTGCAAGAGAGACAATTTACCTGCCATCTTGGGCATCTACTGTATGTGCATAGTTTTAGGTTTAGGTTTAGGATTATTAAGGTCACATGTACTAGTTTAGTTCAGTTTAGTTTACTGTCACGTGTACCGAGGTACAGTGAAACACTTTGTGTTGCCTGCTTTCCAGTCCGCGGAAAGTCTATACATGATCACAATCGAGCGGTCCACAGTGTACAGATACTGGGTAAAGCGGATAATGTTTAGTGCAAGATAAAGTCCAGTAAAGTTGGATGAAAGATAGTCCGAGGGTCTGCAATGGGATAGATGGTAGCCCAGAACCGCACTCTAGTTGTTGATAGGATGGTTCAGTTGCCTAAAGACAGCTGGGAAGGAACTGTCCATGAATCTGGAAGCATGCGTTTTCACACTTCTGTTCCTGTTGTCTGATGGGTGCGGGGAGAGGAGGGAGTGGCCAAGGTGAGACTCGTCCTTGATTAGGCTGGTGGCCTTTCTGAGGCAGCGTGAAGTATAGATGGAGTCAATGGAAGGGAGGATCGTTTGTATGACGGTCTGGTCCGTGTCCACAATTCACAGCAATTTCTTGTGGTCTTGCATGGAGCTGTTCCCAAACCGTGCTATGATGCATCCCGATAAAATGCTTTCTACGGCGCATCTGAAGAAGTTGGTGATAGTTGTTGGGGACGTGCCGAACTTCCTAAGCCCTCTAAGGAATGTGTGATGGTGTGCTTTCTTGACCATTGCTTTGATGCAGGTACAGTGAAATATTTGTTTTGCATGTTCTCCAAATAGATCGGATGTACCATATATTAAAAAAATTATCAAACTCAAAAACAATGGGTAGAGCAAAGGGGGAGATGCAGATTATAATAGTCAGCATTGCAGCCCATCAGTTTATGGGGTTGAGGTAAAACCGACAGTAACAGCTTATGGAAGGATTGTTCAAAGGCCCTATAACAGGAAGAAGTTGTTCCTGAGTCTGGTGGTGTGCGCATTCAAGCTTTTGACCAGGGTGGGATAAGTCTTTGATTAAGTTGGCTGCTTTTCGAGTCAACATGAAGTGTAGATGATGAGGAGTCGGGACTGAGTGATGGACTGGGCTTCGTCTGCAACTCTCTGCAATTTCTTGCTTTCAATGATGAATTGGAACATTTTGGCCATTGAAACCTATAGCACTATCACCTGCTTTCAAGCCTGAATTCTCTGTGTTCGCGGTTTGAAAGGAAATTGTGCTCAGTCTCTCAGTGCCAACTGGTAGATCTAACTCCATGTTAAAATGTTTCGTGCAAGCTGCTTTGCTCATGATATCACATAAAGTGTTCCAGACTCTGACAACTTTCAGAGTGAAAGCATTTTGCCTCAGCGTCCCTTTGATTTCACAGATCTCCGCCTATTGATCGGTTTGAGGTGCATGCATTCACCATCAAAAGCACTACAATTTAGCCTTCTTTACCCGAAGATCAAAAGAAAGAACCAAGAGCCAGGAAATATGACAATAACACATTTCCTGAAAATGGAACAATGAAATTCTTACTTGCAACAGCACTACAGGTTTAAAACACAGCGTTCAATAGATTATACATTAAACAAACCAAAAGGAAAGAAGTGTAGTAAATTGAAAACCCCCCAAAAGTGCAAAAACAAAACAAAGTCCCTCGTGCAACCCAGGCTGTTTGTAGTTTAGTTGGAGCTCGTAATGTTCAATAGTCTGATTGTTATAGTGTCATACAGATTGGAAACAGGCCCTTCGGCCCAACTTACCCATGCCGACCAACAGGTCCCAACTATACTAGTCCCACCTGTCTGTTTTTGTCCCATATCCTCTAAACCTGTCCTATACATGTACCTGACTA
This sequence comes from Raja brachyura, assembly GCA_963514005.1. Next base: position 36,052,711 of record OY740798.1, on the reverse strand, counting down.
AATGTTTCTAAAACGTTGCGATAATACCTGTTCTATACATCCACCACCATTTGTGTAAAAAGTTACCCCTCAGATTCCCATTAAATCTTCCCCCCCCACCTTAAACCTATGTCCTCTGGTTCTCGATTCCCCCACTCTGGGCAAAAGACTCTATGCGTTTACCCAATCTATTCCTCTCATAATTTTGTTCAGCTGTATAAAATCACGCCTAATCCTCCAGCGCACCATGGAATAAAGCCCTAGCCTGCTCGAGGGACTGAGCTATTGGGAGTGGTTGAGCAGGCTAGGGTCCTGGTAACAACCTTGTAAATCTATTCTGGACCTTTTCAAGCTTGACAACATGTTTTCTATAACATGGTGATGAAAACTGAACACAATACTATAAATGTGGCATCGGCAATGTCTTTTCAACTGTAATATGATCTCCCATCCTGGACGTTACAGTTTTCATATTTCTATACCACTTACCCAATGGCAGGAGAGATATGAAAGCATGGCCGGTGTGATGTAGGTGTTTAATGATACTGGCTGCCTTTTTGAAGCAGCCACCCTTTTATATCCCTTTGGTGGTGGGGAGGTCGGTACCCGTGATGGACTGGGCAGTGTTCAGCACTTTTTGTAGTTTTGTTCCTGGGCATTTGAGTTGCTGAACCAGGCCGTGATGCAACCAGTTAATATGCTCTCTATCGTACAGCTGTCGAGGATCAAGAGAGTTTTCATCCACATTCCAAATCTCCTTGATCTCTTAAGGAACTTGAGGCTTTGATGGGGTTACTTTATGATTGCATTGATGTGCTGGGTTCAGGCCAGATCTCCAAAGATATGAACGCCCAGGAACTTGAAGTTGTTGACTCTCTCCAGCACTGATCCAAACTTAAATATGGTCCAAGATCTGGTCCAAACATTTCCAACATCCAGCAGCTGACATCCTCCATAACGTTCTGGTTGACCTCCTCTACATCCTCTCTGAGAGCTTCCTGAAGTCTGATGACCAGGACCTCTGACAATGTTCCACCTGAGGCTCAGTCAGTGATCTCTAACTGCGTTAACTTGCAGAAATTGAGGTTGTACTGTACCAAGACAGCATGAAGTGTAGATGGAGTCCATGGAAGGTAAGTTGGTTTGTGTGGTGGTCTGGGCTGTGCCCACAATTCTCTGCAATTTCTTGTGGTCTTGGATGGACCTATCCATGTTCTCTAGTGATGCCGCCTGAACCACTGAGTTACTCTAGCACTTTCTATTTGACTTGGGTTGATATTGGGCAGTGCACTATTACACCACTGGGGGGAGCTCATTTTGGAAGTCTTCTTTGTGACCATTGGCAAGTTCGATTCTTTGCCTGTCCTGGAAATGGCCACGTACAAAGCTTAATAATGTTATAATGATTCATCCACTTATCCTGAAATTATGAATCCTGACAGTGTGCCATGTCATCCTTCTCTAATAATGTAGCCTTCAATTAATACTATAAATCTGCTATTTAAGTGCAGCGGTTGGCAGTATTGTGATTAATCGGTTTTCTTTGGGGTTCTAATGTTGGAGTTCGATAGACACAATGTCTGTAATTAGAAATCCTCTGCCTATGTCACAGTTTGTTATTGATGATAGATGGAATATCATATGCACCAACCAGAAAATACCGTAGGTAAGATATTGATCCTAGAGTGAGCTGCTTATTAATAACACCAGAAATATGTTTAAACTGCTTACTGATTTAGATTAGATTAGCGATACAGCACGGAAACAGGCCCTTCGGCCCACTGAGCCATGCCGACCAGTGATACCCGCACACTAACACTATCCTACACGCACTAGGGACAATCTGCAGTTGTACCAAGCCAAGAAACAGCTTCTTTCCCACAGCCATCAGGCTATTGAACTCAACTCAAATAAAACTCTGAACATTTATTTGCACTTTATCTGTTTTATTTATTCATGTGTGTATATATTTTTACAATGGTATATGGACACACTGATCTGTTCTGTATTCATGCCTTCTACATTCTGTTGTGCTGAAGCAAAGCAAGAATTTCATTGTCCTATCTGGGACACATGACAATAAACTCTCTTGAATCTCTTGAATGTAAAATTAGCCTGCAAACCTGTATGTCTTTTGAGTGTGGGAGGAAACCGAGGATCTCCGCAGGCCATGGAGAAAATACAAACTCCATACAGACAGCACCCATAGTCGGAATCGGACCCAGATCTCTGGTGCTGTAAGGCAACAATTGTACCTCTGTGACACAGTGCTGTTGTATATGTGGGAGAAGTGCATGTGTGCATAATGTTGGCCTCCCTGGGACATTCTGTCCAGGACCAACAGGGGGTTATGTTAGGGATTATTCAAGGATTATAAATTTACCATCTACACACACTAGGGACAATTTTTGCATTTACAAGCCACTTAACCCAGAAACCTGCACGTCTTTGGAGTGTGGGACGAAAACGAAGATCGCGGAGAAAACCCACGCAGGTCACGGGGAGAACAAACATATTCCGTACAGACAGCACCTGTAGGATTGAACCTGTGTCCCTGGCGCTGTAAGGCAGTAGCTCTCCCACTACGCCACCGTGCTGCCATTATGTTCTGATGATCAATATCTGATTTATGTTCCAATTGCACTGAAGGTTTGGGGGTTGGCAAACTTGCCCTGCCTACACTGCCCCCAATATCTGTTTCTTAACATCAAAGCACTGTCCCTCACTAATTACTTTCCATTATTAAGTTTTACATCTCCACCTTGACAATTCATGAACTTTCACCTCTGGCATAGCCATGGAGCGAAACTGGAAAGTTGGGCACGAGGCATCTGTGTCATTGGCACCTTAATTCAACTGTTGCCGTGGTGATAGGTCAAAGTAATTAACCTTTACATTTCTGATAAATAAGTGATTTGTTCAAAATCTGCTGCAGAAGCTACCAGAGAAGCAGCGGGTGTCTGGAATAGTAAAACAGGTTAACACTTCAGGCCGGCCTTCTCCTTAGAATGGTAATTATGTTTAAATTACTGAACAGTATTTTCTGCTAAGCTTAATTTGGACTGGCGGATTGTAGGTGATTCTGCGTGGTCCGTAAAGTAGCTGATGCTTCAGGATTGTGCCTTTAGACTTCACGAACTGAAGCTCAGACACTCGTCTTACATGGATAAGACAGATTTAGAAGGATAAGGGCCAAACGCCGGCTGGTGGGACGTGTGAATGGGACATGTTGGTTAGTCTGAGCAAGTTGAGCCGAAGGGCCTGTTTCCATATTCTATGACTCTATGACACTGCTTTGAGCAACCAGTGATTGAAAATAAAGAGGGAATTAAAACAAAATAATTTACCTTCATGGAAAGTTAATTTACTAGTTGTCAATATACTGGAAACAGGAAGAAAAGACCCACCGTCAGCACAATGTCTATAAAAAGAAACAAAGCATTTATTTTCCAACATCACTGGGAATAAATACTCTCAGCATTTACTGATCTAACCAAACAACAAAATACTTTAGACTTTATAAACTTTATAGATACAGTGCAGAAACAGGCCTTTTCAGCCCACTGAGTCTGCGCCGACCAATGATCACCCTGTACACTAATATGATCCAACACACTAGCGACAATTTACAATTTTTTACCATTAGCAATTGACCTACAAAGCTGCTCGTCTTTGAAATGTGGGAGGAAACCAGAGCACCCGGAAAAAACCCACGCGGTCACAGGGAAAATGTACAAACTCCATACAGAGAGCACCTGTGGATAGCAGCCCTACCACTGTGCCACTATGCCACCCTAGGTGTACTGTACGGGAGATGATGTTTGCACAATTACATCCACAAATAGAGGGTGTTAGGTCTGACACATTTGCATTCATGGACACAGCTCCATTCATTAGTGTTCCCTTCCTGAAAATGGTTTGGAAATGAAGTGGTGCCAGACAGTTTCTTTAGATCCATGTTCCTGTAAACGCTTAATGGTGATTGCCGGTGTTAGTTTAGTTTAGATTAGAGATACAAGATGGAAACAGGCTTCACAGCCCACTGAGTCCACACTGACCATTGGTTACACAAAAAGCTGGAGAAACTCAGCGGGTGCAGCAGCATCTAAGGAGCGAAGGAGATAGGCGGAGGTCCATTGATCACCCATTGACACTGGATTGTTATGGGTTTATGTTACCCACTTTCTCATCCAACCCTAGGTGTTAGGAGCAGGGGCCAATTACCCTACACCCCTGCACACCTTTGAGGCATGGGAGGAAACCGGAGCACCCTGAGGGAACCCACGTGGTCACAGGGAGAATGTAGCAAGCTCCACACAGATAGCACCTGAAGTCAGGATTGAACCTGAGTCTCTGGTGCTGTGAGGCAACCACTCCACCAGCTGAACCACTGTGCCCCCATTTTGTTGCCAAGCCTGCTTTAACCCTTTCAGAATGGGAAATGAATTTTAGCTGTCTTCTGATGATATAAGTAAGCGACTGTAACTGTCTCATTAAGAACTTAAGGATTAGGAGGAGGAGTAGACCACACAGCCACTCGACCCTGCTCTGCTATTCAATAAGATCATAGCAGATTGGATCTTGTCTTCACTCTCCTGTCTATTCCACATTAACCTTGATTCCTCCTTAGACCAGATATCTGTCCATTCTAATTTTTAATATGATTTGTCTTCCACATCCGAGTGTATGGAGAATTCAAAATGTTTACATGCCTTTGAGAGAAGAAATTCCTCCATATTTCCACCTCATTTTGAAACCCTGTTTCCTATTTGTAGGTACCTTCACGTGAAAATGCATCCTGTCAAAGTCCACCCTGTCATGTGCCATCAGAACCATGGTTGTTTTAATAACATAATTTCTCAGTCTTTTAAATTGTAATGAGGATAGCCATAACCTCTACAACCTTTCCTCATGTGACAAGTCCTCTGTCCACCAAATCAGCCTAATATAGACACAAAATGCTGGGGTAACTCGTCGGGTCAGGCAACATCTCTGGAGAGAATGGATAGGTGACATTTCGGGTCAAGACCCTTCTTCAGACTCTAGTCTGAAGGGTGTCAACCTGAAACATCACCTATTCCTTTTCTCCAGAGAGGCTGCATGACGTGACAAGTTACGCCAGCATTTAGTGTCGAGTCTGAAGAAGGGTCGCAACCCAAGACATCACCTTTTCCATTTCTCCAGAGAGGCTGCCTGACCCGCTGAGTTACTCCAGCATTTTGTGTCAATCTTCGGTGTAAACCAGCGTCTGCAGTTCCTACCTGCAAATCAGCCTAGCAACTCCTCAAGAGAAGTGTTTTATTGCCATATGTCCCGAAACAGAACAATGACATTCTTACTTGCAGCGGCACAACAGATATGTAACCATATTACTCTGTAAAAACCATAACAAACAACAACAAAAATACAGAAAACCTTGACTTTAATGGACCACTCACGATGGGGGAGGGAAAAAGTGTCCATTATTACCGAATGTCCGCTAGAACTGAATAAGGGGGGTTAATAGGTACAGTACCATTGGAAAAACAGCTAATAAACATACACTACACAATAAACTGTAAACAGCACAAAATACACAATACCTTACGATGGCACAGTGGCGCCGTGGTAGAGTTGCTTCCTTGCAGCGGCAGAGACCCGAGATTGATAGTCACTAAGGGCGCCGCATTGAAGGCAGCCTCTGCCTACAGTCCGTTTGTTTTATTAATTTATTTATTTTATTTTTTTAGTCAGTTTTAAAGTTTGTTTTGGGGATTCTTTAACTTTTCTATGTGGGGGAGGGGGGCAGGGTAAGGCGGAAACTGTTTCCCAGTTGCTTCCTGCCGGGAAAGCGACTATTCTCCCAGTCGCATCCTCGCCCCCCCTCCTCGCGGCCTACCACCTGGATTGGCGGGCCCTTTCCTGCCGGGGAACGGGAACCGGACCAGAGCTTCATAAGCGGCGGCGCAGCGCTGAATTCACCGCGGAGCGGGCGAGGCCTTACCTGGATCGCCGTTTGGAGCTCCAGAGCTGCTCCAACATCGCTGAGCTGTGGTTTGGAGAGCTTCCAGCGCGGCCTGCGCTGAACAACATCGCGGAGTCCTTGGGTCCTTTGCCGAGGGCCACCAGCGTTGCATCTCCGCCCAGCGCGGCCTGCGGACTTCGGGAGCCGCGGACTCCGGTAGGTGGTGCCCGACTCGGATGTCCAAGCCACTGAGGAGGTCCTCCGGTCCTGACATCGGACTTCCGTCGGAGCGGCGAGAGCGGGGGTTCGGGAGCCCCCCTGACCACGGGAGGGCAACAGAGGAGGACAAGTGAATTTTTAGAGCCTTCCCTCAGAGTGGGAATTTGGTCCTGCTGTGTGGGGATGTCTGTGTTAAAAAAAAACTATCGTGCCCTGTGCTCTTTATTATTTAGTGGTACGGCTGTATGGCGACCACACATTTCACTGTACCAATTGGTACATGTGACAAATAAAGGTATCTTGTATCTTGTGTATCTTGATCATGACCTCGGCTGCTCCCTGCTGCTGCGTGGGTTTTTCTTCGGGTGCTCCAGTACACTGGTCTCTCAAGCATCTCCACTATAAGTATATCCTCCATTAGTGAAGAGACCAAGAATGGACATGTTGAACGTGGTGCAATCTGACCAGACCTTGTACATCTCTCGCAAGGCTTTTCAGCTGATATTCTGCATGCAGTGTGCAATGAAGGCTGTTTACTCTCTTTATTACATTGCCTATGTGCTAACTTCCTGTGGTTGACATGAAGGACTCCCAGAGCAATCTTTCATCTCTTTCTTTAAACATTATTATGATTTTCTCCTCTTCCCTGCAGAGGAGGTAATCTTACCTTTTCCCCTTTCTACTTCATCTGCCAAATGTTAGCCCGCTCATTTTTCAATATCCATTTGTACCTTCCTTACAACTTGCTAACCCATCTACCTTTGATTTATCGGCAAAGTTAGTATAGTACGCTTAATCCCTTCATCCGTGTTATTAACATAGATTGTAAATAATCGATGCCCCAGCATTGAACTCCTTCTTGTTCTTCATCTTCTTTGTTACAGCGTTCCTTGTGAAAATGACCAGTTTATTCCAACTCTCTGGTTTCCGTTAATTAGACAATCCTCCATTATATCACCCTCAACGCCACAAGCTTTTACCGTGAGCAATAATCTTTTACAGTGAGCAATGCCTCTGAAAGTCCAATCAACTTATCCTCCTTATCCACTCTGTTTATTGCAACATCAAAACTCAATAAATCTGTAAAATATGATTTTCCTTTCGTAAAATGATGTTGACTCTGCATGACTGTATCATCATTTTGCAATCATGTTTCTATTACTTCCCTAATAATGGATTCCAGCATCCTCCCAATCATAGATTTTTAGTTTAGTGCAGTTTAGTTCAGAGATGCAGCACGGAAACAGGCCCTTCAGCCCACCGAATCCGTACTGACCAGTAATCGCCATTACACTAGCACACACTACACACCAGGGACAATTTACAATTTTTACCGAAGCCAATTCACCTACAGACCTGCACATCGTTGGCGTGGGGGAGGAAACCGGAGCACCCAGGGAAGGTCCACGTGGTTACGGGGGAAACGTACAAACTCCGTACAGTCAGTATTCTTAGTCAGGAATAAACCTTGGTCTCTGGTGCTGTAAGGCAGCAACTCTACCGTGCGGGCCGATTTCATGATCTATAATTTCCTATTTTCTGTCTCAGCTCACCCCTCTCTGTGTGTCTGTTGTACAAATATGGACTGCGCTTGTACTTGGTTCCACAATAGAGGGCTAAGCAAAGTTGAAAATGTTTTAGATTTAGTTTCTTCTATGTATACTTTTTCATATTTGCATCCATGGGCACAGCTGGACATAGCCTGCATTCAGCAGAGCTCTGAAGAAGGGTCTCAAACCGAAACGCCACCTATTTTCTCCAGAGGTGCTGTCTGACCCGCTGAGCTTTTTTGGTCTGTCTCCCCCACATGAAATTGTTTTGAAGGGCATTCGGCCCATAGAGTCCATGCCGGCCCTCAGACCAATCCCACCAGTCCTGTTTCCCTGCCCCCAACTCACTTAGTTCCCTATAACCTATTCACTCTCTGGATTCTCCTCACTCTCACTAAACGCCCCACACAGCACGGTGGCGCAGCAGTAGAGTTGCTGCCTTACAGCACTTGCAGCGCCAAATACCTGGCTTCGATCTCGACTCGTGGGCTGTCTGTACGGAGTTTGTACGTTCTCCCTGTCACTGCATCGGTTTTCTCCGAGATCTTCGGTTTCCTCCCACACTCCAAAGACGTACATGTTTCTTGGTCAATCGGCTTGGTATAAGTGTAAAATTGTCCCTAGTGTGTGTAGGATCATGTTAATGTGCGGGGATCGTTGGACTCGGTGAGCCGAAGGGCTTGTTTCCGCGCTGTACCTCTAAAGTAAACTTAACTAAACAAAAGGCCATTTCATAGCATCCAATTAATCCTGTTGCACATCCTTGGGATGTGTGAGGAATCTAAGAGGGGGAAGCCTACGAGGCAATGGAAGAATGTGCACATTTCACACTGATGGCATTGGCAGTCAGGGTCAAACTGACTGCGGCACTGCACCGTGACTGCTACCCCAAAGTGAAGCGGACTGATGGCAATAGCATCGAGAGGTTGCAGCGTGGTCAGGACCAAGTAGTCCAACCATGCTGTACATTGATATTGTCAGAGATACCAACTTAATTTAACAGTGTGACTAAATCAGCAATTGCAAGGCTTGGTGGCTTTATTATTAATACAGTTTCATATGCATATTGCTGCCATCTGGTGGGAGGAATAATATTGTTTACAGCTTTATGATGATCGACCTTCACCTAAACTGTGACAGAGTGGAAGTAAAGAAAAGTCAATAATTTATCAAAAGAATTAGCCCAGGAAAAAAAATGCAATCGAAACATGCCTCCGAGCCAATGATTAATCCTTCACTGAATCGTTTCTTTGTAGATTTTCCCTTATCTAAAAATACCCTGTTGTAATATAGTAAGATATGTCAGTACAACAGTGTGCCTGAAACAGCAGTGGTGAGCAGTGTTAGTTGAGGGACAAATAATGGCCAGCGTATTGGAAAGCACCGTAATACTGTCACCATCAAAGCGGGCTATAGGATGTTTACCAACTACTGAAGAGATAGACAGGATCTCTGTTTAACATCTCATCAACCCTAGTGGGTCACTTGGGATAGGACTTGAACATCAACCTGCTAGTTTGGGTGAGGGTGCTGTCTGCAGACTTGGGAACTTGACGATGGAGTCATTCAGTCATTGCCAGTCGAGAGGTCCATTGGCCAGAGATGTTGTCAGATGCTGGCATCGGGACATTCAGGCAGTGTGCTCCATTTGGCAGGTACGCTACTGACATCATGCCCCGATGGTAGTCTTTGGGTGATTGTACCCGAGAGTTTACAAGACACTGATGGCCACAAGCTAACGGTGCATTGTGGCTGTTTACTATCCCTTCAGCCAATAACGTAAATGATTTAATTTAACGTGGATAGCGTAAACGTTGGAGTAACTCAGCAGGACAGGCAACATCTCTGGAGATAAGGAATGGGTGATGTTTCGGGTCGAGACCCTTCTTCACACAGAGAGTGGTGAATTTCACACAGAGAGTGGTGAATCTGTGGAATTCCCTGCCACAGAAGGAAGTTGAGGCCAGTTTGTTGGCTATATTTAAGAGGGAGTCAGATGTGGCCTTTGTGGCTAATGGTATCAGGGGGTATGGAGGGAAAGCAGGTACAGGATACTGAGTTGGATGATCAGCCCTGATCATGTTGAATGGCGGTGCAGGCTCGAAGGGCCGAATGGCCTACTCCTGCACCCATTTTCTATGTTTCTATGTTTTGTATGTTCAGACCCAAAACGTTACTCATTCCTTCTCTCCAAAGCTGCTGCCTGTCCCGCTGAGTTACTCCAGCATTTTGTGTCTATCATCAGTGCATAACCAGCAACAGCAGTTCCTTCTTACACATTTAAATTAGCGTATTCATTCCCAAACAAAATGAGTTGATTGTAAAGATACACGTCATGAAAACATCAATGCCATTTTTGATTTTCTGATTCCATACACAATGTACTACCATTTAATCAGTTCAACGGTTCAGTGATGCTTTTATTGTCACATGTACCAAGTGCTGACACAGTGAAATTCTTCATCTTACAAACAGTCCAGTAGGGTATTGTCATATCCTTGAGCCCTGTTTAGCAAGTGTACTGAAATATTCTACTGAGCCCGCATGCAAGAGGCACCAGGTTTTGGCGCCATTTTCCCAGTCCATGCTCTGGTTCGTATGAGCGGTACCTGTTCCAGGCAAGTCCCAGGCTGTTGCGGGCCTTCAGCCATCTCCGTCCTTGTGAGCCACATCCTTCTTGTTGCACGTCTACCTTTCAGGAACATTCAAACCATCTCCTCTATTTGTATTGACAATTTGCAGCATATCCAACTCGAGTAACACTTACAGCACTGGTATCTACAGAATCAGAGAAATGATGTTGGGAGATCTGATTTTTTTTTGTTGTGGTCATTTGTTTGTTTATTGGGATGTGAACATTGGTCACTACTTTGTGGATGTAGAATGACGGCAGTAGGAACTCAGAGGAATGCTGCTAAAATCGAGAGTTTGGGACTTGCAACAAAGAAAGCCTGATCAGGAGATGTGATGGAACTCACAGGGAAGGTGGTGAATTTTGGCACAGGGGGGAAGTTTCTGTCTCTGGTATCCCCTGTGTGTGACTCTCACAACATGACTGAATATATTCATTCATTGTATATTGATTAGGGAATTGTGAACAGTTCTGGTCACCCCATTACAGGAAGGATGTGTTTTCTTTGAAAAGTATGCAGAGGGGAGTTTGGGTGGATTGGAGAGTATTAGTTACAAGGCGAGGTTGGACAGACTTGAATTGTTTTCTCGGGAATGCCAGAGTTGAGGGGAGACTTAATAGAAGTATATAAAGTTATGAGAGTTATAGATAGGGTAGACAGTCAGAATCTTTTTCCCAGCATAGCAAAATCAAATACTGGATGGCATAGCTTTAAGATGAGAGGATCAACATGTAAAGGAGAGGTACGGGACAAGTTTTTTTACACACAGAATGGTGAGTGCTGGAATGCACTGCCAGAGGTGACGGTGGAGTGGAAACTTGCCCCACTCATCTCCTTTAAACTTTCCCGCTCTCACCTTAAACCTTCACCCTCTAGTTTTTGACATTTCCACTGGGAAAGGATTCTGATTGTCTACCCATCTGTACCTCTGATTGTCTACCTATCTAGCACCAACACTATCAATGGTGATCGTGGTATTTAAGAGGTTTTTGGATGGGCTCATTGATATGCAGGGAATGGAAGGATATGGATTACATGCGGACAGGTAAGAGTTGGTCTTGGCACAATGCTCAGCACAGAGATTGTGGGCTGAAGGGCCTGTTCCTGTACTGTACAGCTCTATGTTCTCTAACCTCTATAGCGTGAACACTTAATCTTGCTTCCTTGCCAATTCCTGGTGCTGAATGTGAAAATGTATTTTCTGTCCACAGAGGAAACATCATTGAAGATGAACAGTGTCGATCACATTCCACAAACCCTTGCGAGTCACGGAGAAGGTCGAAAGATGCTGCACAGGGAGCTGCATGCAGCAGACATGCTGAAGCCTGATCCCAGGGACACTTTCTTCCTGAGTGAGTACAGTTTAAATTGTCAATCTCTCCGCACAATAAAACACCGACTGGATTCCATATACACTTCCAGCAGGGAGATGCTGAACCATTTTTTATAAACTGTTGTTGATCAGACCAAGTTCTTCTATTGCTGGCTAAATCAGTCGTTTAACATCATTTAAATGAAAGTCATTTACCCATATCCAGACGACTTTACCACAGTGAACATAAAGGTACTTGTTGTTGGGAGACGGATGGAGTCCAAGGTCATGTTGATGAGTTAAACATAGAATAACATAGAGCAGTACAGCACTGGAACAGGCCCTTTGGCCCATAATGCCCTCACTGTGTATGATGCCAGGTTCAATTAATCTCCTCTGCCTACACTGCCTGTGATCCATAACCCTCCATTCCCTGCATATCCATGTGCCTATCCAAAAAGCCTCTTAAATGCATCCATTGTATATGCCTCCACCACCACCCCAGGCAGCATATGTCCAGGCACCCGCTCATTTCCTTTAAACTTTCCCCCTCTCACCTTAAAGGTGTGTCCTCCAGCCTTTGACATTTCCACCCTGGGAAAAAATCCAATTGTCTACCTATCCGTGCCTCACATAATTTTCTATACGTCTATCAGCTGGGTGGGGGTGGGGGTGGGGGCGGGAGCACCGACAACAAAGTGGTAACGTTGTCATGGTGATACATGGAGATACATGGTGACTCTTTACGAGCTTTGTGTAATGTTTGCAAATACAAAGAATGTCTGTACCTAGGAACATGTGACAACTAAATATCATTGAATTGATAATTGACTGCCTTCCTTTTTCAATAAAAATAGGGTGCTTTTTGAAAAACATTGTAGAAACTGTGTAGAGAGAGCTGCAGTGTTACTCTGGTTCCTGGAAAGGACAATGGCTACAAAAACCTGTGTTTCACGTTTATTTATATCTGTTTTATAGTATCCACTTAAGCAATATCTTCTCAGCTATAGGAATTGGGCAGAGCAAGGCCCCACAATGGAGTTGGGCAAGGCAAGGCTCCACGGTGGAGTTGGGCAAGGCAAGGCCCCATGATGGAGTTGGGCAGAGCAAGGCCCCTCAATGGAGTTGGGCAAGGCAAGGCTCCATGGTGGAGTTGGGCAAGGCAAGGCTCCACGGTGGAGTTGGGCAGAGCAAGGCTCCACGGTGGAGTTGGGCAAGGCAAGGCTCCACGGTGGAGTTGGCCAAGGCAAGGCCCCCACGGTGGAGTTGGGCAATGCAAGGTCCCCACAGTGGAGTTTGAAAGTTGAAAGTTGCAATCTTCTTACACTTCCAAGGCCTTTAACAGAAGGTTATTTATCCACGAGCCTCTCCCTTTGGGCAGAGCGAGTTTGAGGATGCAGTTTATTTATGCAGCATCTTGAAAAGAAAGAGAAGATTGCTCAGTGCAAGTTGGGGGCTGGAGAAAAGAGGACATCTGCGCGGGCAAAGAGGTTTCTCTCCCACTTCTCCTTTGGTGATCATCATTTCCAGACCTCAGAGACATCCCCTCCCCCCGATCTCAGGGACTCCCCTTCCCCCACCCTCCCTACCACCTCCCCCACTCCTCTTTCTCTTCCCCCATTCCCAAGGGTCTGCCACTCCTCTCCCCAGGGTGCTGAAGGCCTTCACAATCCCCTCCTTTCGACCCCTCTCTCCCCCCAAACCTGGGAGCCCACCCCTTCCCCCCACCCTGAACCCAAAGGGTCCACCACTCCCCTCTCCCCCCACGCCCCCACCCCCAGACGTCAAGTCAAGTCAAGTTTATTTGTCACATACACATACGAGATGTGCAGTGAAATGAAAAGTGGCAATGCTTGTGGATTGTGCAAAAAAACAGAATGGAACAGAATCACATATTCACATATTACATATTTGTGGGAGGAAAAAAAAAGGAAAAAATAAGAAAAAACAGCAATTTTAAAAAGTCACCACACAACAGTAAAGTGGTGCAACAAAGTTAGACCCTGGTGAGATAGAGTTTACAGTCCTAATGGCCTCTGGGAAGAAACTCCTCATCCTCTCTGCTTTCACAGCATGGCAACAGAGGCGTTTGCCTGACCATAGCAGCTGGAACGTAAGGGGCTATCCCTTTCCTCCCCTGACTCTGAGCCCTCCCCTCCCCCTGCCTCCCCCAAACTCCAAGGGCCTTCCACTCTTCTCCTCTCCATTTGACCCCAGGTGACCTCCTCATCAATGATCCTTTGTTTCTCCTAACAATCCTACTGCTCTCTCTCTTCCACTCTCTTCACACTTCACAGTGATACGTACTGCACACTGCCGCCTACCAATTGCAAAACACAACCTCTCAGTTCAGGGAGTAAGCAAGTTGCACTTATTTTTCTTCCCACCTCTGAACAGATTAGTATGAACTGTTTGCATTGTTTATTTGTGTACTCTAATTGTACGGAACAATATAGTGTTGGTTTGAAGCTCCCCACTGTTTAAATTGGCATGCTTTGCAGCGGCGTTTCATAAGGATACCTCAACTGATGTAGCAGCATTAGTCACCATTCTACAGTGCAAGGGTTGCCTGTTCTGATCATTCAGTCCTGCTCTTGTTTAATGAGAGTAAACACACTCCAGGCTGCAGTGAATTGAAACCTGCAGATTAGAGTGGCTGGGAAGGCAGTATCCAAGGGAAAATCCATTACGAACAACTTATTAATATTGACATTGACCCTTGGTGTTTAACACAAAAGCTCGTACATTAATCCAACATCAATGTCCAACAGTAGTCAATAGATTTTTGAAAAAGAAGGCACAAAGTGCTGGAATAACTCAGCAGGTCAGGCAGCATCTCTCCGAAAATGGATTGGTCTGAAGAAGGGTCTCGACCCGAAACATCACCCATTCCTTCTCTCCAGAGATACTGCCTGTCCAGCTGAGTTACTCCAGCATTTTGTGTCTATCTTCGATTGAAATCAGCATCTACAGTTCTTTCCTAAACATGGATAGGTGACCTTTCAGGTCGGGATCCTTCAAGTTTTGAAGATAGACTTCTTGCCTTCAATCGCGTTTCTTTACATCCTTTTTATCAGCCATGGAATTACGTGTCCGCAAATGTGTTCGTTGTAGAGGTAAAGCTACCCTTTAAAAGCTGTTAATCACGGATAAATGTTTATATCATCATCCTCTTACTCTGAACCCAAACGCATAAGAACCTAATAGCCCTCAACTGAGGAGAAGCTGGCAGGGTATCTAATAAGATGTGACCAACTGCTGAGGTGTTAGGGCAATTAAACTGCCTGCCAGCTAATACTTATTTTATGTTGCGTGTAATGACACACAGTATAGCCATGAACAGACCTAATGCAATTACATAAGCTACTGATTTTTTTAGTATTACCAATTTCTACTCACTGTACAATTTGACTGAATGTTGTATTTATAAATTATATTGACTGAATTTATAAACCTATAAAATAAAAAGAGTACTCCAATTAGCAGCTGCAATTTCTCATACATACATGCTAACTGCTCAGTTTTGAGATGTCGCTCACCCATGATTGTAACATTTTCTCCCACACACTACATTGCTCTCTGTAATAGACTCTGACATGTCCTACATCCTTAATTGTAACAGGATCCGACAAATCCTGCACTGCTCACTGTAACGCACACCGACATTGCCTCTACTGATCACGGCAACACCGACATACTCCTCACCCAGCACTAACACACTTTGACATGGCCTCCGCTGTTCAGTGTAACACTCTATATAGGCCCTATAGTTCTCGTTTTTTTTACGAAAATGATCCCAGGAAAGATTGGGTCCACATATGATGAGCGTTTGGCGGCACTGGGCCTGTATTCGCGGGCGTTTAGAAGGATGAGGTGGGACCTCATTGAAACTTACGGAATAGTGAAATGCCTGAAACGACTGGATGTGGAGAGGATGTTTCCACTAGTGGGAGAGACTAGGACCAGAGACCATTGCCTCAGAAATAAAGTACGTACCATTAGAAAGGAGATGAGGAGGAATTTCTTTAGTCAGAGTGTGGTGAATCTGTGGAATTCATTGCTACAGACGGCTGTGGAGGCCACCAATGGATATTTTTAAGTCAAAGATTGACAGGTTCTTGATTTGTAAGGGTGACAGGGGTTATGGGGAGAAGGCAGGAGAATGGGGTTGAGAGGGAAAGATAGATTAGGCATGACTGAATGGCAGGGTAGACTTGTGGAGTGCCTCTTTGTCGGGCACGTCGAACAATCTTTGTTCTCGGCGTACCAGGGC
This sequence comes from Raja brachyura, assembly GCA_963514005.1. Next base: position 36,036,801 of record OY740798.1, on the reverse strand, counting down.
CCCACCCCCGACCTTTACCTCCGTTACATTGACGACTGCTTTGGTGTCACCTCCTGCACCCACACACAACTGACTGACTTCATCCATTTCACCACCAACTTCCATCCGGCACTCAAATACACTTGGACCATTTCCGACATTTCCCTACCATTCCTTGACCTCACCATCTCTATTGCAGGTGATACACTCCTGACCGACATCCACTACAAACCAACTGACTCTCACAGCTACCTGGACTACTCTTCCTCCCATCCTGCTTCCTGTAAGGACTCCATCCCCTATTCCCAATTCCTCCATCTATGCCGCATCTGCTCCCAGCGTGAGGTGTTCCACACCAGGTCATCACAAATGTCCTCGTTCTTCAGAGACCGGGGTTTCCCCTCCCCCACTATAGATGAGGCTCACACCAGGGTCTCCTCCATACCCCGCAACACTGCCCTCTCTCCCCATTCCCCCACTCACAACAAGGGCAGAGTCCCCCTGGTCCTCACATTTCACCCCACCAGCCGGCGCATACAACAGATAGTCCCCCGCCAGTTTCGCCACCTCCAACATGACCCCTCCACTCGCCACATCTTCCCATCTCCCCCCCTGTCTGCCTTCCGCAAAGACCGCTCCCTCCGCAACTCCCTTGTCAATTCTTCCCTTCCCTCCCGCTCCACCCCTTCCCCGGGCACTTTCCCTTGCAACTGCAAGAGATGCTACACTTGTCCCTTCACCTCCCCCATCCACTCCTTTCAGGGACCCAAGCAGTCCTTCCAAGTCCGACAGAGGTTCACCTGCACCTCCTCCAACCTGATTTACTGCATCCGTTGCTCCAGATGCCAGCTGATCTACATCGGTGAGACCAAGCGGAGGCTGGGCGATCGTTTCGCCGAACACCTCAGCTCGGTCTGCAATAACCAACCCGACCTCCCGGTGGCTCAGCACTTCAACTCCCCCTCCCATTCCGTATCCGACCTCTCGGTCCTGGGCCTCCTCCACGGCCAGAGTGAGCAACACTGCAAGTTGGAGGAACAGCACCTCATATTCCGCTTGGGGAGTCTGCATCCTCTGGGCTTAAACATTGAATTTTCTCAATTCTGTTAACCCAGGCTGCCTCCTCCCCCTCCCCACCTCTCCCTCAGCCCTCGGGCCCTGACATTCCTTCTCCATCTCCCCCCCCCCCCCACCCAAGTTGCACTAGCTTCTCATTTTCACACTACAAACAGCTTACAATGGCCTGTTTCCTTTATCATCAATACTTATTTGCATATCTTTCATTCATTGTTCTTTATCTCTCCACATCACTGTCTATATCTCTCGGGGGTTACACAAAAAGCTGGAGAAACTCAGCGGGTGCAGCAGCATCTAAGGAGCGAAGGAGATAGGCGACGTTTCGGGTCGAGACCCTTCTTCAGACTCTCGTTTCCCTGATCCCTGACCAGTCTGAAGAAGGGTCTCGACCCGAAACGTCGCCTACCTCCTTCGCTCCTTCGATGCTGCTGCACCCGCTGAGTTTCTCCAGCTTTTTGTGTAACCCGCAGGGTAGACTTGATGGGCCGAATGGCCTATTTCTGTTCCTAGAACATATGCACTTATTCTAACATTTTACTGCCCCTTCATCATATACCTGGCGCACTGCTTCTCATATTGGGCCTTCATATCCTTTATGGTCACTGTAATGTGCTATGGTATGCCATACCTTTTGGTTTTGCTGGTATTTTTCCCCAACAGACTAATACGCTGATTTTATAACACATTGTGGAAAGACTAGCTAAATAGAGTTTACAATGATCACCCTTGAATAACCTGTATTTAAAAATTTTTAGTCTGCTCACCATAAAGCACTGTACATCCTACATTGCTCACTGTGTCAATCTCTATAAGATCCAAAATATTCACCATAATATCATTTGTCCTACACTGTTCCACTACATTGTCTATCCTACCTTGCCCACATAACAATATATCCTGCAATGCACACCGGCTCTCTATGTATCTCACACAGCGTACTCTGATGCCATTTATTCAACATTGCCCATTGTCACACCATCTATACGTTCTACCTTGATCAATGTAATAATGTATCTCCTACGTAGCTCGCTGAAATATTGCACTCCAAACCAACACAGTGACTATAACACTGTACTTTCTGCATTGTTCATTCTAATGTTATTGATAATTTAACTCAAGGTGCATTGCAAGTTTTAAAGGTGAGTTGAATAGTGTTTAAAATGAAAAAAGTACATTCATCACAAGCAATAATGAACACTATTATTAAAGTCCACTTACTATTTTAGCTCCTTATCATTAAAATAATTAGCCTCCTCGGTTAACTGCCCAGAGTAAAAGTCAAATAATAATTGTATGCTTTCAGTAATAAGTAGTGACGTGTTTTAAAAGTTGAACAAATGGTGAAAGATATAGCATAATCATATCAGAGAAGATGAAAATCTCAAATCGAAGTGATGGCATTTTTTAAATTAAGAACTGCAAATTCTAGACATCTAAATTAAAAGTAGAAATTGTTGGAAACGTTCAACAGATCAGGCAGCATCTGTGGAGAGAGAATCAGAGATGATGTTTCAGGTGAATGAAATGTTTCATCAGTTTTAATGAAAGCTCATCGACCTGAAACACCAACTGTTCTCTGTTTCTAGTTCAGACATGCCTTTTAGCTTCCCACTTACTGTGAAACCGTGATTCATTGCAGTTCTTTCCAGTTGATTCATTGCTTATTGAATCATTTGGCTTATTGCATCTGTGCTGACTCTTTCCAAGAACAAAGCTATTAATTCTACTCCCTTTCTCTCCAATTCAAACAAGACCGGTCGTTGACCTTTTGGGGCGCGTGGTACTTCATCAAATGACTTCTGATAGTTGCACTCACCACATCTTCTGCACTGCTCCTAACCACCTGATCAAATAAAACTCAGCTAGGTTGTCAAATACAATTTGCCCTTAAGAAATGTGTCCAAATTGTCCTTTGCCAGCCTATCCTTGCAAGTGAGTGTACTGGAGAGATGTACCAGAATTAATTATTGTTTCTACCTTTCACCAGTAGCAAGATTAAATTCCCTGTCCTGTAATTGTCAGGTTTATTTTTCTCCCTTTTTACCTATCGGATGAAACGGTTCTTCTGTCACCTAGTGTAAATGAAGGGGGCTTAGATGTCATTAGCTCGCCAGCAGTAATTTCCCTAACATCTTCAGCAGTTGTCACATCTTATTGAATGAAGGGGGCTTGGATGTTTACATGGTGTAGCTGTAAACTGTTATTAAAGATCTTCATGCATTTGTTAAAAGTTGCAGCACAAAAGGCAGACTTTCTGTGTGTGAGCCGGGCTTTCAGTGACCTGAGGAAATTAACCTCACTGTATGGTCGTGTCTACACTTTTGTTTATCCACAAAGGAAATTAGACCTCTATGTGTCCATAAATCAAAATCCCGATTTAGCTATAAATTATATTGTTTTGGTTGCGTGTATTCATTCTCAATAGGAAACCTGTACACAATCCAGAAAAATGTGCTTCAGTTACCACTATTCAGACGGAGAACCTGCACTTTCTTTCTTCAAATTTTGAAATTCTTCAATCAGTTTGGCAAACACAGTACAACCTAATACAGTTCAAAGAATTGTTTTTGCCAGTTGCAATCTTCATCAGGATGGACATTGAGAATATTGACCAATAAGTGCCATTCAGGCTGTTATTGGGTGCAGTTTGGCAATGCATGGTCTGATGGAGATGCTTATTTTATTTGGACTGTTTATTTATCTGGGCCTGAACTAATTGGTTGAGCTAGGTAGTATTTTTTTAGATATGGCGTGGAAACAGCCATACTCAGCACCAGATACTCAGGATTGAACCTCTGTCTCTGGTGTTGTAAGGCAGCAAATGTGCCACTTTGGCACCCCAGGTTCCCTTTTCATGCAATATTTCTGATAATTCCACCATGCTTAAGTCTGGCATTTATCAGAATATAAAATGAGCATTGTAAGTAGGGAAGTTATAAAAAAAGTTCTAAGGGTCAGGATTAATGTGCACTTGGAGAGGCAGGGATCGATCAAAGAATTTCAGCAATGCTTTGTTAGAGAGAGAACCCAGTTAATTAATTTGATGGAGTTTTTAAAGAGGTAGTAAGTGCATTAATGCAGTTGATGTATATTACCTGGTCTTACGAACACCTTTGACAAGCTCCCACTAATGGGCCTGTCCCACTTAGGCGATTTTTCAGGCGACTGCTGGTGACTGTCAAGTTGCCGGCAGTCGTCTGAAAAAAAAGGCAACTGGAACGGCGACTGTCAGAGTGGAACACACTGATTAACATCGCTACTTTCACCAGCCCGTTATCCAGGTGGGGTACAGGCCAAGCGGGGGAGCGCTGTCTGAGTGAAATTCACACGGTGCAAAGCCAATGCTGATACAGACACACACCGCGATGAACAGGAAGGTTGGCGCTGTAATTAAGATGGCTAAAGCACAGTAAGTCTTTTAAAATAGTGGGGAGAGGGGGGGAAGGGGGGAGAGGGGGGGAAGGGGGAGAGGGGGGGAAGGGAGGGAGAGGGGGGAGAAAGGAGAGAGGGGGGGAGAAGGAGTGGAGACAACTTTTAAGAAGCCAGAGATACACGGCTGTGAAGCTCGCTGGACATTTAACATTACCGGTCGGTTATCCTTGGTTCTGAAAACTACTGCTTAAGTTTTGTTTTCCCAATGATCCAATGAAATTCACCGGTCAGCACCGGCTACAACCTACGAGAACCTATGAAAACCTTCGACCTCCTGGCAACCCACTAGAACCTCCTGGCGACCCTCCTACGGCTCGAGAATTCTCTCCATGGTGGCTTCATTCTAGTCGTCGCTAATTTTTCAACATGTTGAAAAATTCGCAGCGACTATAATGAGGCCGCAACTAGTTCCCAGAATGCGGGAACTCCTCACGACCATGAAGGCGACTCCCCGGCAACCACCCGCGAACATGTGGCGACCATGTGGCGACTGCATAGTCTCCTGCAATCACCTAAAAGTCGCCTAAGTGGGACAGGTCCATGAGAGATTGGTCCATGTAAGATATTACAGTAGTGGCACATAGACAGAAAGAAGGACAGGTTTCAGTCAAGCCATTGCCAGAGTGGGTCTTCACAATGTGAAGACCCACTGATATTCAGACTAAGATAATGAATATATCACATGACAAATTGCACCATTTGGTACTCAGTTCTTAAAGGTACAGTTACCATTATATGCACTGCAGTCCAAGAGTTTAAAGCACATGGCCTCCAAAGCAAGTAGGCAAATTGGATCCAAATTTGGCTCAGTTATCAGAAGCAGGGGGTGATGGTGGATTGTGACTGGAAGACTGTTTCCAATGGATTTCCATAGGATCAATGGTAGATCAATGGATCAATCTGCCACAGATTGAATTTAGTCCTGATATGTGTGAAGTGATGCACACTTTAATTGAGCAGGGACACCCACATAGTATGGCCCAAAGGAGTATTGATGAGCAGAGGGATTTTGGTGTACAAGACCAAGAATCCACGAGTGACTTTATGGGTAGAAAAGGTGGTGAAGTGGCCATCAGATGTACTAGGCTTTATTAGCCGAGGCATAGAATGTAAGGGAGGTTGTGTACAATTTCTTAGAACATTGGTGCCCTCAGCTGGAGCAATATTGTTCATTTTGTGTTACCACACTATAGAAAGGATGGAGAAGGGGGCTCAGGGGATACTCCTCACAAATGTTGCCAAGCATGAAGTGTTTCAGTTATGAGGAAAGACAAGGTAGGCTGCTTGTTTTTCTTTTAGAGGACGATGAAGGTTACTTGACGTTTATGAGGGTCAAATGGAGGGTAGATAGTGAGAAACCTTTCCCCGTGCCTGAGCTAACTGCAGAGGGCACGGCTTTAAGGTAGGGCGTAAGAGGTTCTGAAGGGGATCGGAGGAAGAATTGTTTTCATCTCGTGGATCGTTGGAACCTGGAACACACTACCTGGTGTTAGATGTTGTTAGATTGTCGATATTATTTGATGTTGGAGCCAGATACTCAAAGAAGTATCTCGATGAGTAAATTAATTGTTAGGATATTGAAGTGTAATGGCCAAGTGGTGGTAAATGGGATTAGTAGAGATACATACGTGTTGATCAGCATGGGTCGAGGGTCAATTTTTGTGCCAGGTGAGTCTATGAAGGAAATTGCATGAATGTTAAGTAGACACGCAGACACACGTTTTAATATAGTTATTTTACCAATATACTGCATGTGGCTCTGGAGTAAGAACGTGCAGCATCATGTGAATGGCCATCCCCAGTGACGCTGGCCAGTTATTTCTTATTTGCTGCTGAAAAATCCAAAGAGCCACATGTGGCGAACATAGGTAACCACAATAATCGAGGGAACCGTGCCAAAAAGTGGCAGAGACACAGAAGCTAACACCACTTTAATGGTGATTTTTTAATGCTGTCTCGTGTAACAGGAGTTATCTCTCGCTCTCTCTCCAGCTCCACCAATAGATCCATCACGGGTGCAACATGTTCTCCCAACCTGCCTGTACTTACCGACCTACATCGTGAAGGACTTTCCAATCGCCCGTTACCAAGGACTCCAGTTTGTAAGTTTAATGCTCATTTTCTGCTTCTTTGACCCAGTTCATGAGAAGATTAATCTGCTGCTTTTCTGGCTGAATTAGAGGTCTGCTGGAGACCATTCGGATGATTAAAACCTGATCCAGTTATCGTCTAAAGGAATGTCGATCCATAATTCATTTCTCCCCAATATGTTTCAGTGCACACAGAACTATTGATAGTGATGGATGATATATCAGTGTGATTGGTGTTCCTATGGCTGTTATGGAGATCTTGCCTTGACAGAGTTTGTCATGCTGAATTATTTAAAGGTGCCGTGCGTTTTACAGCTGCTGTTGAGGAGAATGGGTAGGAATTAGAACCTGTTATTGTTAATGTAAATTAAAGTTTGCCAGTTGCTGGAAATTTCAAATAAAAACTGAAAATACTGGAAACCCACAGCTCTGTGGAGATGTGTCGGAAGGAACTGCAGATGCTGGTTTAAACCGAAGATAGACGCAAAAAGCTAGAGTAACTCAGCGGGTCAAGCAGCATCTCTGGAGAAAAGGATTAGAAATTCTGCCTGGATCTCCCGCTCCCTCCTTCCCTTGTATATTCATGTGTTATCTAAAATCCTCTTAAATGCTACTATTGTATCAGCTTCTACCACCACCCCTGGCAGAAACCTACTTCATTCTTTACTCTCTCCTATGGTATTGTCTTTCGTAGCGCAGTTTTATTTCATAACACTAAGTAAATAACAAAGGATTTTGAAAGTGCAGGATGTAGGTGGCACTGACATCAACTTTCATGTGAATATAAAAAAACATGTACTGATATAAAGCAGACCTCTCGTAATATCCTAATGCTCCACCTGTGCATTTTGCTTTCAATTGCAATGATTAATATCATGCGGTAATTAAAGCAGCCATTTTCAAATAGTTGGATCCCACAAACAGGAGCGCAATAAATTATGGTGTTAGTTAAGAGAATGTTATTAACCAGCTTTCTTTTCAAATGTTGTTAAGGAATCTTGCTGGGCATCCTGAATTAAATGCGTGCAAAGAAATGGAGATGACATGCAATTGTCCGATAGTAACTATGCAATTTGATTTTACACTTGAGGTGTAAAGGTGTTGATGCCGAGTGCTTTTCTGAAGTGGTCTGACATGGCTGCCAATTTGGAAGAGCCCAATTTTCACCCCACCCCAGATGAGAATGGTTCAAAGCATTGCATCTCCATTGATTTTGCATGCTCTCGGTGCTATATTGGAAGTCAGCCTAGACTGTGTGATGATAACCTAAATGCTTGTATTTGCTTGCTTAGATTATATATTTCACCACACTGGAATGCCACTTTTAAAATCAGTTTGGATAAAATCAGTTCCTTTATGAAAAACATCTTAATTTTTGAAAATGACACCTCAGTGTCCATTTTATTCTGGGTATGTGAGTGGTTACCCTCAGTGGCAAATTATATATTGAACAAAGTTGAATGGGTCGTACAATTGGTTGAAGCTTATTATCCCAATTGCACAACTGGTCATCTATACATAACTAAAACTGATCTTGTTATGTTCCGGTTTGCTCAGTCATTCTATTTGCACAAAAACGGTACGCGATAGCGCTATGACTTTTCGCCAGCTTACCGTTCTCCTCTGCTGTGATTGCACCATTTTGTTCCAATCGGTGGTCTAATGTAAAAGTTAGGGAGGTTTAAAAATCGCGCGTGCGCAGATCGATCTGCTCTCCTGTCAATCGGAACCGTGTGGATTGGTCTTCTCTCCTGTCACTCCGTGGGACAGTCCGCCCCTTCCTGCGCCATCGCATCTTCACTGGAGTGGAGGGAGCCTATGGATGGCTGGCGGAGGTCTCCAACCAGACACAATTTTCGGAGTGACTGGAAGCGGAAAACCCGGCGCGGAGTCAGAGATGTCGCCAAATGGAAAACGGAGACTCTGATCCCGACCGCGGAGAACGCCCGCTGTGAGTTCACATCACCCACTGTGAGTCCTCCAACTCCTTCCCCTCGGGTCCCCTCCAACCCCTTCCCCTCTGGACCCCTCGCTGACTCCTGCCCCCCTCGTCCGTGATACTCCCCCAAAACCCCCGTCGTTTCTCCGAGCTCTCTCCCCACACCCCCACGCCCACACCTCCACCCGCCTCCACCCCCCCTGTCCGCCCTGCCTCCACACCCCTCCCCCCCACCTTCACACCCACCTTCCCCCCTCCCCGCCTCCACATCCCCCTCCCCCCCTCACACCCCTTTCCTCCGGCTCCACAATGCTCACTACCTCCCCACTCACAAACCAACTCCACTCTCTCACCCCCTCTTACGCTCCCCCCGCCCACACCCCCCCCCACACCCCACAACCCCCCTTGCCACACACACCCTTTCCCTCCCCCTCCCCTCCACACCTCCCCTCCCACACATGAAGAGGAGGGGGAGGGAGTGCTGGGGGATGAAGGGAAATGAGCCGTGCCTGCAGTTAGGGCTATGGGTGAGTGGTGGAATATTGCGTTGGGGGAATGGGTTGTGTTGGGGGACCAGGCCTACCATGTGACTGGGACCCAACGGGTCCCACCTAGCCTAGTTTAAACTAAATGTCAATTTCAAGTGCAATTAAAATATGCAAACAAAGCTTTACTACTTAATGAAGTTACATTTAGGATAATGTTAATGTTGTAAACTAGCATTTATTTAGTACGGCCCATGTGAAAATGTGTTCACATTTTCTTATTGTGGAGTTTTTACCGTTTGGTTGCATGGGATTATTCTTGTAAAGTCTGTACTTAAACAATTAATGTGGACTAACCTTTCTCTTTGTGCTTTGTAGCTCTGAGTGGTGAATGTGTGTCCGATGAGAGATATGCTCTGTTTAACAATTTCACAAGTTAGACACAACCACTTCATGGGATTTAAAGTGGATGTTCACTCTTTAATCAAGTTGCCTTCCATCTATACTAAGGGCAGGCGGTAGAGTTGCTGCCTTACAGCACCAGAGACCTGGGTTCAATCCTGACTCTGGGTACTGTCTGTACGGAGTTTGCAAGATCTCCCTATGACTGCGTGGGTTTCTCGAGGCACTCCAGTATCCTCCCACACTCCAAAGACATACATTTTTGTAGGTTAGTTGGCTTCGGTGAAATTGTACATTGTCCCTCAGGTGCAGGATAGTCTTAGTGTACAGAGTGAACGTTGGTTAGCATGAACTCGGTGGGCCAAAGGGACTGTTTCTGTGCTGTATCTCCAAAGTAAAGTAACATTTAAAGTAAAGCATGATGTTTTTACTATGGCACGATTGTGAAATTGGGCAGAAATTCCAGGAGAAGTTGCAGTGGTTGGGTTCAAAATCAATGCTCCACTAACGTCCATTAACCTAAGTACAACCTGTAATTCTGCATTATATTTTGCATTTAAAAAAACATCTGGATGTCAGGGGAATTTAGTTTAGTTTAGAGATACAGTGCGGAAATAGGCCCTTTGGCCCACCGAGTCTATGCCAACCAGCGATCCCCACACACTAATCCAATCAGATCACAGGGAGAACTTACAAACTCCATGCAGACAGCACCTGTAGTCAGGATCGAACCAGGGTCCCTGACGCTGTAAGGCAGCAACACCACCACTGCGCCACTGTGCTGGGAATAATTATAATACAAATATTTATCATAAACATGAACCCCCATTTGGTTGGCGATTTAAAATATCTTAATACAACTGAAACAGCCCACTGGACTTTATCCATTCATACTACTTAGTTCTTTAATTCCATACTTTAGTAATTGAAAACATTTTAAACTATGCCTACAGGAAGCTGCATCTAATACAGTGAGATTAATTTGAAGACCACCTCCCCCTTCAAGTAGGTATAAATTGAAAAAATACTCTCCTAATTATTTCGCAACAGTGACAAAACCTGTTTAAAAGGAGAAACAAGGAACTGCAGATGTTTGTTTGCACAAAAGGACAAAATGTTGGAGCAGCTCAGTGGGTAAAGCAGCATCTCTGGAGACCATGGACAGATAACGCTTTAGGTTGGGGCCCTGCTTCAGACTGATCTCTCAGTCCGAAAAAGGGTCTCAGCCCGAACCGTCACCTATCATATTTTCCAGAGATGCTGCTTAACTTGCTGAGTTACTCCAGTGCTTTGTGTACTTCTGTTTTTGTAGGAGGGATTGTTACAGGTGTAATTTGTTTTCAAACCAATGTGCTTGGCAGAAGTTCTGTGTAGAATGCATGAGCACTGTTGGGTGAAAGCATGGAACATGCTGGAGAACCATTGTGGGAGCAAGGGACCTCCCATTCTACCTCCGCACTCTCCACAGAACACGGGGGTGGTCTGTGATGTACTGAGTTGAGGAGATGGATGCACTTCAAATCTGGCTATTAGCCAGGTCTTGCTATTAAGTGTATACTTTTCCACTTACCTTCGACATCACAAAGTATATAAAACTATGAGAGACATTGAGAAGGTAGACGACCTTGCTAATGGGGTAGGTAGGGTAGACCTTTATCTCAGGGTGGAAATGTCGAAGACTAGAGGGCATAGCGTTAAGGTGAAATGGCAACATTTAAAGGAGATATACAGGGTGGTGGGTGCTTGGATCGCACTGCCTGGGGTGGTGATGGAGGTCAATACAAAAATGCCATTGAAGAGGCCTTTAGATAAGCAGATGGATTTGGAGGAAATGCAAGGATATACTGCAGATCATATAAAGGCAGAGAGGATTAGTTCAACCTGACGTCATGTTCGACACACGCATTGGCGGCCTGAAGAGCCTATTCCAGTACTGTACGCTCGATGTTCAAATGGTATTTCTCCCCTCCAAACCATTAAAGGAGTCTCCTCTGGACAACTTGGCAGATAGAGTGGTTCCAATTCTCCTGCTCATGAATATAGGCCCAAGTGATAAAAGACAGTGGCCCAGAGCTAATGTTCTGCTGCGGCTGTAGTTCATCGAAAATGCTGCTCCATAAAGGCAAGCAAAACAGGGATAGAGCTTTCAGCCAATTATTCGTTATTGATGGTGAACAGCATCCTAACATCAAACAATTAACATTCAACTTCTTCTTATCGAATCCACGCACAAGTTTAGAAGTTGTTCAGCCAGAGCTGAGCACACTTCTCGGTATTTGCATGCAATGGTGCCTGTCTTGTGCTTCTTGTGCGTGGTGGTTGAAAGATTGGTGAAAACAGGGCCGCAACGTGAATGCTCTGTCCCCGACCCCAGCATTCAACTAACATGGTTGTTAGGGGGTGTATGGACATTCAATACTTACAGAATACTACAGAAAATGTTGCAGACACTCAGCAGTTCAGGCAGTCTGTGTATAAGGAGAACCGGCACTGTAAACAAGCTGCCTTGAATGATTCCCGTTGTAACAAAATTAACATATCTATCACTTTTCATGAGAACAGCTGCAGTTTCTTTGCTTCGCAATATATATTGCCTTGCTTTCTCTTTTAAAAATCCATTAAACATGTAACAACAGTAATTATGTATATTAAATTATTCTATCAACTATTTGCACACAGTGTACAATTATATAAATAACTTCTTTGTGCGTATGGCTTGCACAGCCTAAAGTTGTAGGTCAACTTGTTCTATAGATCTTCTGCTTGTGCACATCAGGTTGATTGCATTAGTCGAAACAGGGTGGACCAAGTGAGGGTTACAATCTCCCACCCCCTATAAATAACTAACTATTTTCAAACCGATATGTAAAGTCAACAGTGCTAAGCTAAAACCCGTCTGAAGAAGGGTCTCGACCCGAAACGTTGCGTATTTCCTCCGCTCCATAGACGCTGCCTCACCCGCTGAGTCTCTCCAGCATCTTTGTCTACCTTCGATTTTCAAGCATCTGCTGTTCCTTCTTAAACACTAAGCTAAAATCTACCCATTTCTAATTCTCCCAGCTTGATAAATCCAATGAATGTCATCGCCAACAATCTTCATAGAACATAGAACAGTACAGCATAGAAACAGGCCCTTCAGCCCACAATGCCTCTTCATGATCCATACCGCTCCATTCCCTGCATATCTATGTGCCCTTTTTAAAGGCCTCTTAAATATCATTATCATTATCGTATCTGCCCCCACCACTGGCACTGGCAATGTTTTTCAGGCCCCCACCGTAAATACGCTTGCCCCATAGTTTCTTTCAATTTTTCCCCTCTTACCTTAAAGCTATGGGAATGTCAATGACACTTTGGGGAAAAATGTTTCCAATGTCTTTCCTATCATTTTATATACTTGTGCCAGGGAGATCTGTTCTGTCTGATTTTATCAGAGATCTGTTCATCTCTTCCTCTGTCTGACCTCATAGCTGTAGCCTGAATAGAATGTTTCCATCCTCATTGCCCTATGCTTTGTTACTTCTTCAAACTCCACATCCAGTGGGTCAAAAAACATAATAACGGGCAGCAGGGTGGCGCAGCAGTAGTGTTTCTGCCTTTTACAGCACTCACAGGGCCAGAGACCCGGGTTTGATCACGACTACAGGTGCCGTGTGTACGGAGTTTGTACGTTCTCTCTGTGACCATGCAAGTTCTTCGGTTTCCTCTCACACTCCAAAGGCGTACAGGTTTATAGGTTAATTGGCTTGGTATAAATGTAAATTGTCCCTAGTGTGTGTAGGATGGTGTTAATGTACGGGAATCACTGGTTGTTGACGACTCAGTGGGCCGAAGGGCCTGTTTCTGCACCGCATCTTTAAACTAAACTACATTAAGCTAATCTGAAGATTGCACATTTCAGCCAGTATCTTTAGCCTGACCACATGTTTAGCAACCTTCACTCAATCAGGTACCATGCACCAAATATGACTTGGATAAATCTCTGATGATGCAAGATTAAAATGTCCGCTTAAACTTTGTACAATATCCTCAGATAAATCACAATTGTATCTCTTACCTGTCAGTGAAAATGCATCCACTCTATCCAATCTCCTTATAACTACAGGCCTCTACTCCAGTAAACTGCTGGCAAATCTCCTGTATACTCTCTATATCTAATCCTGCAGTATTGTGACCATGATTGTACATGATATTCAAAGTGTCCCCGCATCCCAAAGGCACATGGGTTGATAAGGATAATTGGATAAGGAGTCATAGAGTCACACAGTATGGAATCAGGACATTCGGTCCAAATTGCCCACACCCCAACCAATATGCCCCATCTACACTAGTCACACTTGCCTGCATTTGGCCCATACCCCTCCAAACCTGTTCTATCCATGTACCTATCTAATTGCTTCTTAAATGTTATGATAGTACCTGCCCCAACTACCTGCTCCAACAGCTCAATCCATACACTCACTGCCCTTTGTGTGAAAAAGTTACCCCTCAGATACCTATAACATTTTTCCCCCTGCGCCTCAAACCTGTGATTCCCCTACTCTGGGCAAGAGACTCTGTCTTTCTGCCCGATCTATTTCTATCATGATTTTACACACTTCTTTAGGATCTCCCCTCATCCTCCTGCGCTCCAGGGAATAGAGTCCCAGCCTTCCCAATCTCTCCCTTGAGTCCTGGCAACATCCTTGTAAATTTTCTCTGCACCCTTTCAAACTTGACAACATCTTTCCCATAACATGGTGCCCAGAATTCTAAATGTGGCCTCACCAATGTCTTATATAACTGCAGCATGACTTCCCAACTTCTATACTATCATATAAAAAAGTGCCCCAGGTGAGTGGTAGAATCAGGAGGGAGTTGATGGAAATGTGGACAAGATAAAATGCTAGCGTACGATGAGGTTGGTGGTTAACATGGACTCAGTGTGTTGAAAGACCTGTTTCCAGTGCCGTATCTCTCTACAACTATGAAGTCTCTGTGGTAAATTGGCATGTCCAAATTCTCCAATGCGTGTGCCTCTTTATAACAGAGTGCTAATAAAAGAATTATGAATTGATTGCAACCGACTTTAATATTGTAACAGCCTGTGGACATGAACATATGCATTAAATTCCTTCCATTATTTTCTTATTGTGTAGAGATGGACTGTGCTGTCATGGTCTATTATCTCAATTCACCCAACAGTCACAAACTACAATTAAGCACTTAACCTTTTGTAACCTACCATTTTTGTAATGCTTTACTTCCCCATTACAACCCTCATAAATTAGCTTCTCTATCAACAACCATCTCCTGAGCTCTTTTCATGAATTGGGCAGCCCTGCATTCCTTAAATACTATCAAGAAGATAACAGAAAAATGCAATTTTTGCAAGTGACTCTGCAAGTGTCCAATAAGACCATGAATCCAACAGTATAGAGTCCTTCAACTTGAATGATTTGGATACGGACCTTTCTGTCTTGGACTTCCTCCATTCCCAGAGTGAGGTCATACGCAAATTGGGGGAACAGCATGTCATATTTCACTTGGCCAGCTTACAACGCAGTGGCATGATCATTGAATTATCTCATTTTAGATAACTTATACAAACACTTCTTCATCCACTCCCTGCCCCCTTTCCTCCATTAAATGTTGGTTACGCAGTTCCACCGTTTGCAAAGATGTATCCTTTTTGGGATCACACCATCCCCAGCACACAATTGGCCTATCGGGGAACCACTCTGCCTGAGGTCATCTGTTGCCCGCCCCTGATTTGTCCTGGTCTGTTCTTGCTCCCCCCCTACAATTAGTCTGAGGGGTCTCGACCCAAAACATCACCTATCCATTGTCTCCAGAGTTGCTGCCTCTCCCGCTAAATTACTCTGGCATTTGGTATAAACCAGCATCTGCTATTTCATTTCGGAGTCACGTGAGTGACTTCGTGAAGAGCCCGCCGGCGCGCATGCTCGACATATCGTCGTACCGCGTTGCTGCGACGGCTGGCGGTGGAGCACGCTCCTCGCCAGCCCTTCATAAGGGGCCACGGAGGTAAGTATTCTACCTTTAGTTGGTAGTCCTTGTTGTCTGATTATGTCTTGCAGCAAGGACATGGATGGGAGTTTCAAGGGCCGGAGGATGTCTGGACGAATTCGACGGCCAACAGTTCCGGGGCCATTACCATCGGCAGTACCTGCAGCGCAGGCCGGGACTCAGGCGGAGATGTGGGTAAGCCCTGTGTTTACAGGTCCAGATCCGCCAGCACACCACAGCTCGGAGGAGTTTGACGAGGAGGAGTGTGGTGTGCCGCCAGAGCAGGAGGACCCTGCCATGGCAGTCAGGTCATCAGCGGGCTCGCTGGCGACCTCGAGCAGGGCACGTGCCGTTGCACGGCCTGTTCCACTCAGCCCTCCGAGAAGGGGGAGGGCAGGAGCCCAGAAGCCTAACCCTGTTAGGGCTAAGGCATTGCCTGCCGCGGAGGAGCGGTCAGGTTCCAGGGCGAGACCCGGGGCGGCTGTGAGGTCCAGCCGACACACCCCGACTCTCGACGCCGGGACGGGTCGGTTGAGTCGGGTCTCGTCACGGTCGCCGAGCCCCCCATGGATGGGTGGGCGAGACCATGCGTCGGCAAGGTCCACGATGTGGGCAGCCGGCAAGACTGCGCGGGCCCCAGGTAGCCATGCTTCGGCTGGTGCCGACACCACGCCGCAAGTGTCCTTAGTGGCAGCGGCTTCAGCTCCCGCTAAACGGAGGCGGTTGAACACGCCCGCGCAGGAATCGCGCAGTTTCGCCTCGGCGGCTGTTAGCGACAACTACCGGCACCGGCAGGGCCGCGACGAGGTGCGGGCCGATGACAGGAGCCCGGTTTTCTTTTCAGAGCCGGAGGACTCCGACCACCTGAGTGTTCAGGGTGAAGGGCGTATTGACCGTATGGAGCGGCTGCTGGAGCTCCTGCTTCAATGTCAACAACAGCAGAGCAGCAACAGGCACAGGGCGTCTTCACCAACATCTACTATCAGCCTGGAGCAGCAGGAGGAGGAGGTTCTGGTGGATCCCGTATCACCTCCGTTGGAGGTGACAGCGGAGGAACTCTTGGATGTGGCGACCAAATTCGCGGCCCCACAGTCATCTGGTCTTCCTCTAAATACAAAGCTGGCAGCCACAGTGGACTTTCTTAATAATCAGGTGCTGCAGGAAGAAGTCCTCATCCAGGCTATGAGCCGTCACAAGGCTCCATCAAACTGCAACTCCCTCAACGTGCCTGTGGTCAATACGCCAATATGGGGCAACATCAGTGCGGCTATCCGTCAACAAGAGCTAAAATTGCAGCGGATCCTGAAACTCCTCACGGCCGGTATTACCGCCTTTGCGCGGTCGGTGGACGGGGACGAACTGAATTTGGACCAGGAAGATGCTCTGGCCCTCTTGTGCACGACCCAGCACGAAATCAACAGGTTTCGCAAAAACAGCATCCGCCCAGCACTCAACCCGAAGTTTGCAGGATTGTGCAAACCACCGCCGCCCCCCCATCAGCTCTTTGGTGAGGACCTCTCGAAGAGAGTCAAAGAGCTTGACGAACAAGCCAAAACGGTGGGGATCATGCGCTCTCAGAGTGCCCCCACACCGTCAGGCTCAAAAGCTCCATACATTCGCTCACGAGGGTCGGCCAGTGCCTCGACGAGGACTCACCCTCTAGCTCCACAACGACAACAGCACCAGAACCAGCACCAAGGGTCTTTTTTAGGACAGGGTCGGCAGAGACCTTGGTGGAAATCGAAGACGCCACGCCCTCAAGCCAACCCAGCACCTCCACGGCCACCCACACGTGTCAAGGACCAGCGGTAACCACGGAGGTGAGGGGGTCTGGTTCTCTTTTTTCTCTCTGTTTAACTTCCCATGTTGGTGGTCGTTTACGGTTGTTTTTGGGTGCATGGGGTAATTTTACTGGTGATGAGTATGTGTTGCGGAATATTCAGGGGCATAAAATTGAGTTTATTAATGGCGACATTCCTCCATCCCAGCACATGCCTGGTCGTACGTTCAAATTGTCTGCTGCAGAACAGGCAGCAGGTTATAAGGAAATTTTAAGTCTGGAACAGAAGGGTGTGATTGAGAAAACGGTGCATGAGCCAATTGAATTTGTTTCGAACATATTTACTAGACCTAAGAAGGATGGAGGCTGTCGTGTCATTATTGATCTAACCCGTTTGAATACGTTTGTAACATATACTCATTTTAAAATGGATACGTTTGAAACAGCCAAATCATTGATTTCTCATGGCTGCTTTATGGCATGCATCGATTTGAGGGATGCATATTATTCAGTATCCATCCAGAAATATGATAGAAGGTTTTTGAAATTTATCTGGATGGGGCAACTTTGGCAGTATAAGGCTTTGCCTAATGGGCTCACTACAGCCCCTAGATTGTTCACTAAATTGGTGAAGCCAATCATGGCTTATTTGAGACAACGACATCATATAGTTATGGCCTATTTAGATGATGTCTTTATTGTGGGCCACACCCTGCAATTGGCTGAACAGGGTGTTGCAGCTGCTGTCAATATATTTCAACAATTAGGATTCATTGTCCATCCAGAGAAATCGAAGTTCTGCCCTGCCCAGGTAATTAATTACCTAGGGTTCACGGTGAACTCAATGAGCATGAGGATAACTATACCAATTAACAAAATTGAGGAAGTCACTCAGGTGTGCAGAGATTTAATTGGCACCAATATACCATCGATTCGGCATACAGCCACAGTAATTGGCAAGCTAGTGGCTTTGTTTCCGGCAGCACGATATGGACCTTTGCATTATCAGAATTTGCAAAGAGCTAAAATTACTGCGTTAAAACGGAACGCTGGTCATTACGATCGATCAATGCAGCTGCCGTCCGAAGCGATAACTGAGTTGCAATGGTGGGTGTGTCACATTAGCAACTCATTCAAGCCTGTTAGGGAGGCTAATCCGGTGGTATATTTACAGACTGATGCAAGCTCCAATGGCTGGGGAGCTACTGATAATTGCTCTAGTTGTGGGGGCAGATGGGACACCCTTGAGTCATCGATGTTGTTGACTCAAGGGATTAACTATTTGGAGTTGCTGGCAGCATTCCACGGACTTCGTGCATATTGTTCCAAGCTTGTTGGAGCACACGTCCGTCTCCAAATAGACAACACCACAGCTGTGGCATATTTAAACCATATGGGTGGTACCAGGTCAGTTTCATGTGACAAATTGGCTAACTCAATTTGGCTCTGGTGTGTTCAAAGAGACATTTGGATTTCAGCTACCTATTTGCCAGGTGAGCTTAATACTGTGGCGGACACCAGGTCACGCAAATTTAATGACAATATTGAATGGATGTTGCATCCTGAGATTTTTTCTAAAGTCACAGCCAAATTTGGTAAACCGGACATTGACCTTTTTGCGTCACGGTTAAACCATCAGGTACCAGCCTACGTTTCATGGGAACCAGATCCTGGGGCAATAGCGCTAGATGCATTCTCGCTGGACTGGGGGAATTGGTTTTTCTATGCCTTCCCTCCGTTTTGCCTCATCAGTCGGGTATTGCAAAAGATTCAGGCAGATGCTGCCAAGGGCATCCTTATTATACCCGACTGGCCCACACAGCCTTGGTATCCGGTGGTCTTTGACATGCTCAACGAACCTTGGGTCCTTTTGAAGGGTTGCCCACAATTGGTTACTCACCCTGTCTCAGGGGAGCCACATCCCTGCCATGGCTATTTAAATTTGTTGGCTTGTAGGTTCTGAACAGGCCGTTAGTCCAATACGGCCTCTCGGCTCGGACCATGGATACCATTGGGGCGTCGTGTCGAGAGTCCACAAGGCGAAGATACCGCTCGCATATTAAGAAGTGGGAAGCCTACTGCAGCCGCTCTCGCATCACGTACGATGACGTGACAATAACCGACGTCCTGGAATTCCTCGCGGGGTTGCACCATGATGAACACTTAAGTTACAGTGCCATCAACAGCGCCAGAAGTGCGCTATCATTCTACCTCAAGATTGGGGTAGGATCCAACAGGCTAGTGTCCAGACTCATGCGGGGTATATTCAATATGAATCCGCCTACACCACGCTATAATATCACCTGGGATGTCAGGGACGTATTAACCCTGCTCAGGACGTGGTCTCCCATGGAAGGGCTCCAACTGGACCAACTCACCATGAAGCTGGTGATGTTACTAGCGCTGACTTCAGCTCAGAGGGTACAGACACTACACAAACTTCGTGTCGACAGAATGACATCTACCCCTACAGAAGTAGTCTTTTTCATTGACGAGCTACTAAAGCAGCATAGACCTGTGTGTACAGGGCTGCAGCTGAAGTTCCCGGCATACCCCGCAGATGCTAGGCTATGTTTAGCCTCACATATCCGCCACTATGTCAAGGTGACGGCACGCATCAGAGGAATGGAGAGATACCTGCTTGTCACTCATAAGAGACCTCATCATCGAGTGACAGTCCAGACGATATCCAGGTGGCTTCGAGTCGTCTTGGGTAAGTCAGGTATCGACATTAATGTGTTCAAGTCTCATTCCACCAGGGCTGCATCGACGTCAGCGGCGAGGGTCATGGAGGTGCCCATGGACCAAATTCTCGCCACAGCAGGATGGGCTAATGAAGCTGTGTTCCAGCGTTTTTATAACAAGCCTGTTGCTGCTCCTCTACAGTTCGCAGAAGCCGTGCTGAATGCAGGGTCAGAGCGTGGAGATGTCCCCGCATGAGGGGTTTTTGATTTTAATAAATATGCTCTTGTTTTGCAGTATGAACTATTGAGCAAGTTTGTTCCTCCCATCCATCCCTGGTAGTGGTGTGTCAGCATGGACGTGGTCCAGGGCGTGTAATCACAGAAGCTTTGAAGTCTTCACGAAGTCACTCACGTGACTCCGAAATGAAATAGTAAGATTGAACGAGAACTTACCAGTTCGAAGGTTGATCTTTATTTTATGAGGAGTCGAAGTGAGGGATTTCGTGCCCTCCTCGCCCAACCCTCAATCACCTTCATCTGGTAATCTTAGTCACTTCAATCTTACTATGCGAAGTCATTTCTATTGTTGGGTTCTGTGATTCCACGCCGCTACTTTGAAGTATGTCGAGCATGCACGCCGGCGGGCTCTTCACGAAATCCCTCACTTCGACTCCTCATAAAATAAAGATCAACCTTCGAACTGGTAAGTTCTCGTTCAATCTTACTATTCCTTTTCATTACATTATGCTTTGCATGCAATAGTGTTTAGCAATTTCAGGCAGTTGTTCAAAGTTCCGTGAGAATAATTAAGAAAATGTAACTTTCTTAATAACGGTGTCAAAACAATACCAATGCCCTTTGGAATATTTATCTGAACTGACTTTTACAGAGATTCAATGTAACTCGTTTTTAAAAGCATGCTTCGTTTTTTTAAATGCCATGGTGTGATAATCACCCGAAGCTTGGTTGTATCGCGCAAGCCTGCAGCAGTAGGGGTTCTGAATAAAAGTGCAAAATTTAAATAAATTTACTTGTACAGCCTTTTCCTCACAGAAAGTACAAAGCCAGAAATATTTGGCAAGGCAACGAAGAAAGAGACCGATTAGTACAATCTTGTTCCTCGGTGTATTGTTTTTCTGGTCCTCATTTTAAAAGTATAAACGGATGGTAGCAATCATTGATTCGGTATTACAGGAAGGTGCTGCTCTTGAGATAAATCACAATTTTTTAAATTGCACTTCTGCGGATAGAGATTTATCAGGAAGGAAACTTGAAAAGAACGTAATACTATTTGAAACTATTGGCTATGGAACCTTAACCCAGGTGGTTAGTATGGACTCAATGGGTTCAAAGACCCGTCTCCATTGCTGTGTTCCATTCCATCGCTCTAGGGCTCAATGAAGGGTTTGTGGGATATCAGTATGTTTACGTTCTCCAAAGTGTTTGTCTTTGTTATAACAGACCACTTATAAAAGAATAACAAATTGGTTGTAATACACTTTAAAACAGCCTGTGGACATGAAAAGGTGCATTAAATTCATTCCATTCTTTTTCCATTGTTTGGCAATGTAAAGTGCTGTCAGTGAATAAATAACTCAATTCACCTAAAATTCACAAACTACAATTAAGCACTTAACCTTTTGCAATTTTCCAGTTTTGTGATGTTTTCCTGAAATATCTGCTTCATCGCAACCCTGAAAGTTGCAGGATCAGTGGGACACTGCATTGGTATAATGGGCCTGATGGCTGCCTGTACCATTGAGGTGCGACTCCATCTGCCCCAGTCTGTCCTCTGACTGTCAATTAAATGATCACCTGCGTCCCACCTCTAAGCAATGGTGCACACTCAGTCCACTCTCTTCCTAACCCAACCATTGATCTTTATGACTACATTCAAGTTAATGGGCCTTGTGTCATCTAGAGCATCAGCAGTAAAATGCTGGATCCTGCCATGGGCAGGGCTTCTTCTGACATGGCGAATCTGGGAATAACCCCGACTGCATTAGCCTGAGGCAGCAAAGCTTTCAAATCTCTTAGACTTTAGAGATGCAGCGCGGAAACGGCCCTTCGGCCCACAGAGTCCATACCGACCGGCGATCACCCCGTACACTATCCTGCAAACACCAGGGGGACTTTTACACCTTACGAAAGCCAATTAACCTACAAACCTGTACGACTTTGGAGTGTGGGAGGAAACGGGAGCACCCGGAAATAACTCACGTAGCCACAGGGAAAACGTACAAAGAGCACCTGTATTCAGGATCGAACCTGGCACTCTAAGGCACCAACTCCACCGCTGCGCCACTGTGCAACCCACTGATTCTTCCCGAGCTGATGAAAAAAATCCTAGAACCAGCAAACATCTCGAGCAACTGAGTCCCTGGCACTTGCGCATTAATTCTGGCAAAACACTCACCAACGCTTTAACAGGCTCCGACAAAACTGTGAAAGAAATTCAGATTCATGGACAACTCGTCTGCTATAGCTGACAGGTAACACCCTTCAAAAAAATACCAGGCATTCAAGTTAGATATTACAGATATGTACTAATAGATTACCGGTGGTGTCATTCAGGATGAACCAGAGGATTTTTTGATTTCTAGCTACAGCAATATTTCCATTTGGTCAAAGCGTCAAGGAGCGGCTGCACAGGGACCGAACAAGTCAAATTTCATTTTTATTAATAGCAATTCTCACATTATTCATGGTGCTTTGAGGATTGAATTCCTTAACGCTGCCATTATTCTGTGAAGTCGTATACTTAATACAACACAGAAGGAGGCCAATCAGCCCATCGTGTCAATACTGGCTCCCAGAATATCATAGAAACATAGAAAATAGGTGCAGGAGTAGGCCATTCGGCCCTTCGAGCCTGCACCGCCATTCAATGTGATCATGGCTGATCATCCAACTCAGTATCCCGTACCTGCCTTCTCTCCATACCCCCTGATCCCTTTAGCCACAAGTGCCACATCTAACGCCCTCTTAAATATAGCCAATGAACTGGCCTCAACTACCTTCTGTGGCAGAGAATTCCAGAGACTCACCACTCTCTGTGTAAAGAATGTTTTCCTCATTTCGGTCCTAAAGGAATTCCCCCTTATCCTTAGACTGTGACCCCTTGTTCTGGACTCCCCCAACATCGGGAACAATCTTCCAGCATCTAGCTTGTCCAACCCCTTAAGAATTTTGTAGGTTTCTATAAGATCCCCCCTCAATCTTCTAAATTCCATCGAGTACAAACCGAGTCTATCCAATCTTTCCTCATATGAAAGTCCTGACATCCCAGGAATCAGTCTGGTGAATCTTCTCTGTACCCCCTCTATGGCAAGGATGTCTTTCCTCAGATTTGGAGACCAAAACTGTACGCAGTACTCCAGGTGTGGCCTCACCAAAACCCTGTACAACTGCAGTAGAACCTCCCTGCTCCTATACTCAAATCCTTTCGCTATGAATGCTAACATACCATTTGCTTTCTTCACTGCCTGCTGCACCTGCATGCCTACTTTCAATGACTGGTGTACCATGACACCCAGGTCTCGTTGCATCTCCCCCTTACCTAATCTGCCACCATTCAGATAATAGTCTACCCTCATGTTTTTGCCACCAAAGTGGATAACCTCACATTTATCCACATTGTACTGCATCTGCCATGCATCTGCCCATTCACTCAGCCTATCCAAATCACCCTGCAGCCTCCAAGCATCCTCCTCACACCTAACTATACCCCCCAGCTTGGTATCATCTGCAAATTTGGAGATGTTGCATTGAATTCCCTCGTCCAAATCATTAATATATATTGTAAATAGCTGGGGTCCCAGCACTGAGCCTTGCGGCACCCCACTAGTCACTGCCTGCCATTCTGAAAAGGACCCGTTTACTCCTACCCTTTGCCTCCTGTCTGCTAGCCAGTTCTCTATCCACATCAATACTGAACCCCCAATACCGTGTGCTTTAAGTTTGTATGCTAATCTCTTATGCGGGACCTTGTCGAAAGCCTTCTGAAAGTCTAGATATAACACATCCACTGGTTCTCCCTTATCCACTCTACTAGTTACATCCTCGAAAAATTCTATCAGATTTGTCAGACATGATTTACCTTTCGTAAATCCATGCTGACTTTGTCCAATGATTTCACCACTTTCCAAATGCGCTGCTATCCCATCTTTAATAACTGACTCTAGCAGTTTCCCCACTACCGATGTTAGACTAACTGGTCTGTAATTCCCCGCTTTCTCTCTCCCTCCTTTTTTAAAAAGTGGGGTTACATTAGCTACCCTCCAATCCTCAGGAACTACTCCAGAATCTAAGGAATTTTGAAAAATTATCACTAATGCATCCACTATTTCTGTGGCTACCTCCTTGAGTACTCTGGGATGCAGACTATCTGGCCCTGGGGATTTATCGGCCTTCAATCCGTTCAATTTACCCAACACCACCTCCCGGCTAACCTGGATTTCACTCAGTTCCTCCATCTTATTTGACCCCCGTTCCACTGCTATTTCCGGCAGATTATTTATGTCTTCCTTAGTGAAGACAGAACCAAAGTAGTTATTCAATTGGTCTGCCATGTCCTTGTTCCCCATGATCAATTCACCTGTTTCTGACTGCAAGGGACCAACATTTGTTTTAACTAGTCTCTTTCTCTTTACATATCTATAAAAACTTTTGCAGTCAGTTTTTATGTTCCCTGCCAGTTTCCTTTCATAATCTATTTTCCCTTTCCTAATTAAGCCCTTTGTCCTCCTCTGCTGGATTCTGAATTTCTCCCAGTCCTCCGGTAGGCTGCTTTTTCTGGCAAATTTGTATGCCTCATCTTTTGTTTTTATACTATCCCTGATTTCCCTTGTTATCCATGGATGCACCACCTTCCCCGATTTATTCTTTTGCCAAACTGGTATGAACAACTTTTGTACTTCATCCATGCAGTCTTTAAATACCTTCCATTGCACATCCACTGTCAACCCTTTAAGAATCACCTGCCAGTCTATCTTGGCCAATTCACATCTCATACCTTCAAAGTTACCTTTGTTCAAGTTCAGAACCCTTGTTTCTGACTTAATTTTGTCACTCTCCATCCTAATGAAGAACTCAACCATATTATGGTCACTCTTGCCCAAGGGGCCACGCACAACAAGACTGCTAACTAACCCTTCCTCATTACTCAATACCCAGTCTAGGATAGCCTGCT
Organism: Raja brachyura; assembly: GCA_963514005.1. The sequence continues at coordinate 36,011,733 of OY740798.1, read as the reverse complement.
CTCTCGTTGGTTCCTCCACATGTTGGTTGAGAAAACTATCCCGCATACATTCCAGGAAATCCTCTTCCTCAGCACCCCTGCCAATTTGATTCACCCAATCTACATGCAGATTGAAGTCACCCATTATAACCGTGTTACCCTTGTTGCACGCATTTCTAATTTCCTGTTTGATGCCATCCCCAACTCCAATACTACTGTTAGGTGGCCTGTACACAGTTCCCACTAGCGTTTTCTGCCCCTTAGAGTTTCGCAGCTCTACCCATATCGATTCCACATCCTCCACGCTAATGTCCTTCCTTTCTATTGCATTAATCTCCTCTCTCACCAGCAACGCTACCCCACCTCCTTTTCCTTTTCGTCTATCCCTCCTGAATATTGAATATCCCTGGATGTTCAGCTCCCAACCTTGGTCATCCTGGAGCCAAGTCTCCGTGATTCCAACTATAGCATAGTCATTAATCTTATTATCTTCTTATTAATCAATCTTATTATATCAATCTTATTAATCTCATTCCTCCACATATTTTCATTGTGCCTCTGCAACATGCCCACGACTGCCTTTTGACTTTATTATTAAATTATTAATCTATGCTAGGGGTTGATTTATAATAACCAATTAACTGGGTGGGAGGACAGTGGATGGGATGGCAATCAAATGACTGCTTTATCGTGTTGATTTTCTTAAATGTCATCGGAACCACACACACACTCGGGCTAATGGAAAGCATTGCATCCAGCTCCTGCCTTGTTGTCTAATACTTGGTCGATAGGCTCTGGGGATCTCAAGAGGCAAACCTCTTTCACAGGATATCCATCTTCCGACCTGTTCTTATTTGCACAATATTCCTGGCCCAAATCAATTTCTGACTCCCAGGATTTTGGTGGTGAAGAACTCAGTGGCAGCTGTGCCCTCTGAATGTCAAGGATTGGTGTTGGACACTCCCTTGCCGTAAATAGGCAATCCCCGATAGTTGTGTGTTGGGCTGCTTTATCTGCCTTGTATAAATGTTGTCCAGTTCTGGTCACAGAGAGACATTGACTTCTTCAATTGCTGAGGAGTTGTGAATGGAAATGAATATTGTGCTGGCATTAGTGGGCATTTATTTTTCCTTGTGATGAAAGGATGGGCCACTAATGAAGCAGCTGAAGATAGCTGAGCGGAGAAGTTCCTGCACTAGAGTCTTACGGCTGTAAGGGTTGATCTCCATAACCATAACCACCTTCCTTTTAGCAGAATATGACCCCAGCCATTGAAGAGCTTCTCATTTGGTGTCCAGTGGCTCAGTTTTACCAGAGCCCCCTGATGCCACGCTCAGTCAATATGAAGAGTAGTCGCTATCACCTTGCCTCCAGAATTCAACTCTTTTGCCCATGTTTGGATGAAGGCTGTGATAAAGTGTGGAGCACAGTGGTCCTGGGGAATTTCAAGCTTGACATTCATGGGCAGGCCACTGATAATTGCTGGAGTAACTCAGCAGGTCAGGCAGCATCTCTGGAGAGAAAGAGTGGATGACGTTTCAAGTCGGAACTGTTCTTCTGAATGAGGGTTCCGACCCAAAATGCTGCCATGCCCTTGTACAGGTGGGAGAAGAGCATGTGCATCTAATAAGCCAATTCTCACAAACCAACCTCCCTTCCACTGACTCTATTTACACGTCATGCTGCCTTGGCATGGCCAGCAGCATAATCAAGGATGAGTTGCACCCTGGCCACTCCCTCTTCTCTCATAAAGCAAGAGGCATAAAAGTGTGAAAACGCACGCCCACAGATTCAGGGACAGTTTCATCCCAGCTGTTATCAGGCAAAAGAACCATCCTTCCAACAACTAGAGAGCAGTCCTGAGCTACTATCCACCTCATTGGAGACCCTCCGTCTATCTTTAATCTGGCTTCACTGCACTTTATCTTGCACTAAACATTGTTAACGTTATTCCCTTTATCATATATCTGCACACTGTGGATGGCTCGATTGTAATCATGTTTTGTCTTTCTGCTGACTGGTTAGCACACAACAAAGGTTTTTCACTGTACCTCGGTACACGTGACAATAAACTAAAGCAGTGTGGCAGCTCTTTTCCACATATGTATGGTGGTGCTTGAAGCAGGCCCTTCTGCATCCTTCATTGAGCCAGGGTTAATCCCCTGGCCTGATTATAATGGCAGAATGGGATTCTGAGCCATGGGTTTCGGTTCCCTAGCTGTGTAGTTTAGTTAAGAAATACAGCAGGGAAACAGGCCCTTCAGCTCACCTAGTCTGAACCGACCAGCGATCCCCACACACTAACACTATCCTACACGCACCAGGGACAATCTACAGTTATACCAAGTCAATTAGCCTGTACATCTTTCGAGTGTGGGGGGGAGGGGGAAACCGGAGATCCCGCAGTTTATAGAGAATATACAAACTCCATACAGACGGCACCCAGAGTCAGGATCGAACCCAGGTCTCTGGCGCTGTGAGGCAGCAATTGTTCCTCTGTGCCACCGTGCCGTTGTATATGTGGCATGTGTGCCTAATATATGTTTGGCCTCCCTGGGACATTCTGTCCAGTTATGTTAGGTATTATTCAAGGATTATAAAATTACGTGGGGATGTAGCTGCCATTAATTCAAAACAAGAACCCGGCTTCAGATTTACATCTTCAGTTCTAATGTACGTAGGAAACATACTGGTTGTTTGTTCTTATATAAAGCAGCCATGTGTGAGGCGATGGGATATGTTAATTGGCTCACATCAAATCAGATACATGTGATTTCCAAATGCAAAATAGCAATCAAAGTGAAACATTTTGATCTTGCATTGTTGACATTTAGTAGGTGTATCAAACATTGTACAATTGTTTTTCTTGTTATTAGCAATTAAAGTTATTAGATGTTTAACTTTTTTAGAAACAACATACAACATACAGATGATTTGTGGAAGCTTGTGACCCAGAACAAGTAGGGCTTGTTCCTAGTTACTGGGCCTGATTCTGTTAATGTAACAATAATAGGACAGGATGCCAGACCAACTCCGTTTAAAACGTAGGATGAGATTGTTTACGCTGGAGTTTTGTGGGCAATTTTGTTTCCTTATCGGACATCGGATCTTCTTGCCGTGGAGGAAGCGGGACAGCTTTGCAGCTCTAGCGAACGGGGAGAGATTGGCTCAGGTCGGCCGGTATTCACCAGAGTGTAGATAGATGAGAGTGGTTCTTGTAGAAACCTGTACAATTCCACAGGGAATAGACAGAGTCAGGGGAGGATATTTCCAGAGAAGCCTAAACCAGGAGTCACAGTATCAGAATATGGAATATATCATTCAGAATTAAAATGAGAAGAAATGTGGTAAACCTGTGGCATTGTCTTCCACAGATGGCAGCACAGAGTGAGTCATTCAAAGTGGAAACAGGCCCTTTAGTCAATGCTGAACAACATGCCCCAACTACACTAGTCCTACCTGCCTGCATTTGACCCATATCCCTCTAAACCTATCCCATCCGTTAATCATTAATTAAGTTGAGGAAGGACGCAGATATATTAATGCTGAAAGGGAAATAGAGAGGTTGGCACAGTGGGGTCGCAGTAGAGTTGCTGCCTCACAGTGCCCTAGACTCGGTTCGATCCTGACTAGGGGTACTGTCTGTACAGAGTTTGGACGTTCTTTCTGTGACCTCATGGGTTTCCTCCGGGTGCTCCGGTTTCCACCCACATTCCAAAGAATGTGGTGAATTGGCTTCTGTAAATTGCAAATTGTCCCTCATAGTGCTAGTGTACGGGGTAATCGCTGGTCGGCTTGGACCCGGTGGGCTGAAGGGCCTGTTTCCATGGTGTATCTCACAAGGTTAAAGTCTAAAGACGATGAGAACAGGATACTAAATGACCAGGCTCGATTGTGTTGAACTCTGGAGCAAGCAGACCCCAAGGGCGAAAGGACTTAGCCCTGCTCCTATTTTTACATCTCCATGTTATTGGAATCACTAAAACCGGAAACAAATATTGCAGAGATCTTAATTGCAGCTTTCAGTGAGAAGTTTCATCATCAAGAAGGAAAATAGTTTTTGTTTGTTTAAATAAATAACTGCAGAATGTACTTCTATAAATAATTGCTCAATAGTATAGTTTTATTTTCTGTCTATTGATATCATGATTTTGTGTAAACAGCTGATGGGTCTGTATGGTTTAATACAGTCTACCCTCGATATTACGGACCTCTTTAGAACGGATCTCGGTTATAGGAAGCAATTGCTTCAATTGACGCTCGTGCAGTTATACTCCTTTAAACAATGTAACAAACAGCATATGGTATTTTTAGCTTGCAGTAACAAAAATGCATCTTTAGTTTTGAAAGAACATTGTATTTGAAAACAACTCGTTGTTTCACAGAGTAGACTGCTAGATGGTTGGAGCGATTTCCCCCCACCCTCGGTTATAGCGGACAATCACAGGCACCACGCCTGCTCCCCCACTCCCCAATGCTCGGTTTTAGCGAGGGCTATCTCTAGATAATACAGAAAGGCAGTACAGGTCCACCACCAATTTTCCGGCACCCTTGGTTCCAGAGCCTTGCTATATTATCCGTTTTGCCGGAACAACAGAGGACACATCCTTGGAGGGGGTGGAGATATTGACCCGTAAAGTCGGCCTTGGAGGTCGGCTATGGGAACGTATCTGCCAACTCCAGCCGGGCCTGAGTTCCAGAGCCCCGGCTGCAGGCGGCAAATTCGACCCGCCGATCGGCCACAGAAGTCCTGATGCGATTACGATCAGCCGCCCCATCCGGCCAAGGCACCACATTTCCGGGGGGGAGGGGGGGGAAGGGGATTTCAACTGCCCTCTCGGAATTTTATCCAGATTAAAGGAGGTGTCGGAAAATCGTTGATGGTACTTTACAATGCCCAGAGCACGCAGTGAAGGCCTGGGTGAAACCTGCTGAATATGTTTTCTGCATAATGGTCATAGTTCAAATAAATGTGTCATTCACAATTTATTCCATCGTGTAGTCCCTTTGTGGAATCACAAACACTGGAAATAAATAGTGATGCATCCCTTTTATTAATGCAGTTTCTCCTGAAGCAACAGTTCCATTTATTTTTAAGATATGCTTCCTTTTGTAACAAATGATTTAAATAGTGACAGAGTGCTGGAGCTTTGCTACCTGGAGGAGTAATCGTTGCAGTGAGAATGTGGCTCATTGTCATTGAAGACATAACTAATTCATTCTCCATGTTACACCCATCACTGCTCCCCCTCTGGCAGTGTGCTGTTAAAAAGGATAATAAAGCCAAATGATTCCTCATAATTAATGCAACCTTTTCAAAATCATGGCACGCCATAGTGCTGAATCATTAAAAGTAATTGGAGCTGGGATGCTGAATTCCTGCAGTGTTCACTGTGATACTGCAGGGCAATGTGTGGATTGTGTGATTGGAGTGGTGCGAAGTAGACAAGGAGGTTTGATCAGGCAGCTGACAGCAAGCAACATTGCTTTCAAAGATCAGCGTGCAGCGACAGCAAGGGTGGGAGAAATCACATGGCCCTCAAATCCTGGGAAACATTCGTTTTGGGGAAGGATGCTGCTCATAGAATCATACCACGTGGAAACAGGCCCTTCGATCCAAGATGCCCATCTACATTAGCCCTAGTCTTAGTTCTAGTCCCACCTGCCTGCAATTGGCCTATATCCATCTAAACCTTTCCTATCCATCCACCTGTCCACAACTACCCCCTCTGGCAGCTTGTTCCATATACTTACCACTCTTCGTGTGAAAAGGTTGCCCCTCAGGTTCCTATTAAATCTTCTCATGAGGACAGAAATCGTTGTATCCGGAGAAAACCCATGCGGGAGCAGGGAGAACGTGCAAACTCCTCACAGACAGCAGCCATAGTCAGGATCGAACCCGGGTCTCTGGCGCTGTAAGGCAGCAGCTCCATCGCTGTGCAGCAGTAGAGTCGCTGTCTTCCAACAACAGAGCAGATGCTGTCATTAACCACGGACCTCCCACAGTGCAACACCTCCTAGTTACTCATATTAAACTCCATCTGCCATATCACCTCCCATTTGTGTAATTGTGTAATATCCCACTGTATGCTTTGACAGCCTTCCTTACTGACCGCAATTCCAGCAACCTTGGTGTTTTCTGCAAACTTATTAACTAGGAGATATAAAAGATAACTCTGGTGTGTGTATATATATATATATGTATAAACCGGCATCTGTAGAAACCAGCATCTGCAGTTTCTTTCTACATCATATATATATATGTTCAGATTAGATTATTGTCAAACTGAATACCAGAGTATTCAGAGGTCACGCGGCCTCCTTTTGCAATATCTGTATTCTAACTGTCGAGAATGCTGTAGCTTGCGAGATCTTTAGTGCTTTAACAAAAGTACTTCAGGCAAGTCATCATGCCTGCCTTAAGCCCGTGTGTTTTTGAGCAGCATCAGCTCGTGGTGTCTTCGACTATCTTCCACTGACTCTTTCCAGACCATGTAGACTCATCCCCAATATCTTTTGTCTATAAATGACTTCACAACCCACTATTTGCCTTCTTAATGTCCTGATGTTCAATTCATGTAAATGTAACTGACATTTGGCCTACTTGGTTTCATGAATTGCCATCATAATTTTACGAGCCTCAATTAGATCACTTCCGCGTGTCCTCATTCCTAAAGAAAACAATTCCATCATTTCCTCGTATGTTTAAAGCGCTGGTGCATTAAATGGTTATTGTTCCCTCTACACCCATTTGGTGGAAGAGTGGTGGCCAAAAATGGGCAGAACAAAATCGATCTAATTGGATGGTTAGAATTTTATGGCCATTTCACTCCACAAATACGAGAGTCATTCATCAGTGGAAGGCTTGAGTAGAAGACCGTCACCAAGTCAATCCAAAGGCTGTTACTTTTTCACCTCTTAAAATATATCTAAAATATCATGTAATCATACCACTTCTAAACTAGAATGGAGGTTTAGTTTAGGTTAGAGTTTAGTTTAGAGATACAGTGCGGAAACAGGCCCTTCGGCCCATAGAGCCTGCGCTGACCACGATCGCCCCCCCCCCCCCCCCCCCGTGCACTAGCACTATCCTACGCACTAGGGACAATTTACAATCTTTACTCAAGCCAATTGACCTACGAACCTGTACATCTTTAGAGTGTGGGAGGAATCCGGAGCACCCGGTGAAAAACCCACGCTGTCACAGGGAGAATGTACAAACTCCGTGCAGACAGCACCCATAGTCAGGATCGAACCCAGGTCTCTGGTGCTGTAAGGCAGCAACTCTACCACTGTGCCACCGTGCTGCCCCATGATCAATCGAATAATTCCCCCCACCAACCATTTTGAACTTGAGTGCCTACTCATTCTCCATACCAACAGGGTCATCGAGAAATACAGTAGGCCCACTGTATGCCACAATTTGAGATTTGTAATAGAAAAAATCACATGTAGTTTTTCTTCATGGTGAAATCAAAATGTATAAAAATGGCCTTTATTAAAATCTGACAATGTGCACTTTAACCACATGTGATTTTTGTCTATTAAACATCTCAAATTGTGGAGTACAGAGGCAAATAATTAAATAAATGGTCTTTGTCCCAAACATTATGGAGGGCACTGTATAATGCCTGGAACTGATTGGGGATGTATTTCTGATTCAACTCATGTCGTGAATTCTACACTCTAACCATTGTGTATTTTAATTTTCAAACTTCCTGTTGAATTCTCTCCGGGGCAATGTCAACTTTGTGCCGAGTACTGCAAAAATCTGCAGTCGTGGATGCAGACCAGTCCATTGCAGAAACCACCCCCACCTCCATCGACTCCATCCACACTTCACGCAGCCTCGGGAAAGTAGCCAACATAATTAAGGAACACCCACACCTTGGTCATCTGCACTTTATCTGCACTATATTCTGCACTCTTTTGCACTACTTGGTGTATATCTGCCTGGATAGTCCACAACAAAAAGATGTTCACCGAATCAGGGTAAACGTGACAACAATATAGCAGTACCACTGCTTCCTCACAGTGAGTGAATGACCTCTTCTTATCTATGAGCTCTTATTCTAGGAATGGTAGCAGTCAGCGTGAAGGAGTCAACTCTGGAGCTCCTACGAATATAACTGCTATAACTGCTTCCTTGTGTGTAATTGCTGGTAGGCAATTCTTGCAAATGTATCCCAGATTAATGGTGTCAACTGCACAGTCGAAACAAGAAATTGCAGGTGCTAGTTTACAAAAATATATACAAAGTTCTGAAGTAACTCAGTGGTGTGTAGGAAGGAACTGCAGAGTCTGGCATTAAGATAAAAACACAAAATGCTGGAGTAACGCAGCAGCACATACAGCATCTCTGGATAGTATGGAATGGGGTCAGGCAGCATCGCCACCTATCCATGTTCTCCAGGAATGGTGCCTGACCCGTTAACTTACTCCTGCACTTTGTGTACTCTTTTTCAACAGTTCTTTAACATAACATGACGGATCTTCCAATGACTGACCAGCAGGCTGAGATTGCTGGTGACATAGCCTCGCACTCTCCTCTTGATCCAGCAAGGCTGCAGTGAAATGTCTTCATCCATCATATCAGTGGTGACAAGCACAACGTGGTGTCTTCCCGACTGAGAATGGCCAGCCCCACCTCTGTATTCCACCGGTATCACCAGAGGCAAAGCATTAGATTTATTCCAGATTTATATCCTAGATTAATGGTGTCAACTACATAGTCAGATGCTATACTAGCAGATACTAATTTACAAAAAATACATACAACATGCTGGAGTAACTCAGTGCGTCGGGCAGTATCAGGCTGGAGATCAGGAGAGTTGGAGGAGAGGCCAAAGATCAGGAGGATCAGGGAAATAGATCTGGTCAGAACATGCAGTGGTCTTCCCGTTGCAAAATGTTATAACAAGACGGAGCAACGTCAGAAAACACCCTCCAAATTCAAAAACAAATCTTGTGGATTGCAATGGAGGGTACTGTGAATTCAAGTTGACACAGCGAATCGATTCAAGTTGAGGTTTGTCAGCTCAGACTGATGCTGCCTAGGTTAATGGTAGCAGGATCATTCACTTGCACAAGAGGTGAAGTTACTCTGGTAGTGCTCAGCTACATCATCGTAGCAAATTTAGTTTAGTTTAGTTCAGAGATATAGTGCAGAAACAGGCTCTTCGGCGCACAAAGTCCACACCGACCTGCAATCACCATGTACGCTAATACCATCCTACACACTGGGGACAATTTACAATTCTTACCAAAGCCAATTAGCCTACAAATCTGTACATCTTTAGAGTGTGAGAGTAAACCGTAGCACCCTGAGAAAACCTACGCAATCACGAGGAGAACAGACAAACTCAGTACAGACGGCACCCGTAGTCGGGATCGAACGTGGGTCTCTGGCGCTGTAATACAGTGCCGCTGCCAATTTTCCTGGTGCATCAATTCTAGGTCATTCAGAAGATAATCAAATGGACTTGGGTCGATGCCCAAGCAGTTTGCTAATCTTCCTGCAGTTTGCTAAACGTTACAGGAGTAAATGCCTGTGGAGCTTGAAAGATCCATCCCAAGATGTTCACTGTGGCTCAGTGATCAGATGGATATTGGTTCAAGATCCATTCAAGCGCTGTGAGAACATTATCTAGGCTGCAATTCCAATGGTGGTGTCCTTAAGATGAGGGTTTTAACCTCTAGATGTACTTAAAAACAGGAGCAAGGGGGTTCTCCCTTTATCCGGTCAACAAACTTCACTCAACCAATGTAGAGAAATAATTTGTTTTTTAGTGATTACTCCATGGCTGCTTATGTGACCTTGACCATCGCCATTTCTACATCACACCTCAGAAAAATATCCTTACAGTCAAAGCGTTTTGGAAAATTCCGAGCTCCTGCAAAGTAGTAAATATTTTTTTCTTTCATCGGATTCGGTCCCATTATCAAGGTGAATCTTCGGAAATAGAGAGGTGGGGAAACTGAAGAAACAAAGCATGAACTTTTAACATTATAACAGTGATTTGTTCCATATGATTATATAATATCTTATTTGATCGTATAGAAAAGAAAATGAATAGATTTTTCCAAATGTTTTTACAATCTTCATGCTGACTATAGACACAAACGTTGGAGTACTTGGCGGGTCAAACATCATCTCTGGGGAAAAGGAATAGGTTGATTTTCTGGTCGTGACCCTTCTACAGATTGCTGACCAGTTATGTGCATTACTACAGTATTTTCCACGAATTTCCTTTCCTCATCCCAAATTTCCTTCCATCCTTGTCTCCCACAAAAGGTATGGCACCAGACTCCTTTGGAACTTCACATCCAGAATGTTTTCAAAGCAATGTTTCACGTTTCATATCAAATCAATAATGTAATTCAAATGAATCATGATGACGGAGGTGGGCACCAAACTTACCATGTTATTTGTGTCATCCTACAGGTCTACCTGTCTTTTGTCTACCCGAATGACTTCACCCGGCTCACTCATATGGAAACAGAAAACAAATGCTTCTACCGAGAGAGTCCTTTGTATTTGGAGAAGTAAGTATCCAGGAGTTTAGACCATTACATGCATCAGATTTCAACAACTGTCTAAAAATTGTGACATCCCTGTGGAGCTTTGTCATTTGGCCAAACTGGGGGATTGTCGCTGAAACTGGACTTTATCACGGCCATTAGCAACGTCTTAATTTAAATACATAAATTAATCTGTAGTCTATTACCTCCAGTCTTCGTGCAGATTGTGTTCTGAGGCCCTTTAATGATCTTATAAAGGTATTTGTAATTTGAGTTATTACATTTCCATAATTGGGGTCAAATTTTGGTTTCTAATTGGGTTGATACTCATTTTGAAAGAGGTCATAAATGTCCCCCATGGCTCATGGTTTCACAATGTTATTTAGAAGCACACTCTCCTACCACTTGCAGAGATAAAATGGTAAGTGTTAGAAATACAGTATGTTTCAGTTGCAGAACAGAATAAGCTTTGCTTCACTAATAAGATTGCCCATTCAAAATTGCCAAGGGATCATGCTACTGGAATGAATTCCAGCCTGGATATCTCTCCGGCCTGCTCCAGATCCATAGGTTGGAGTCATAGAGTCATAGAGTGATACAGCGTGGAAACAGGCCCTTCAGCCCAACTTGCCCAACATGTCCCAGCTGCACTAGGCTCACCCATCCACCTTTGGTCCATATCCAACCAAACCTGTCCTATCCATGTACGTGTCAAACTGTTTCTTAAACATTGGGATGGTCCCTGCCTCAACTAGCTCCTCAACTACCACCTCTGGCAGCTTGTTCCATGCACGCACCGCCCTTTGTGTGAAGTGCATCCTGAAATGTACTTCTATTTTCAGTTGATTGATTGATTGATTGAAAGCTACAGCACGTACACATGTGCTTCAGTTCACCTATTCCACACCGACCATTGATCACCCATTCACGGTAGTTCTATTTTAACCCACTTTCGCATCCATTCTCCAAGCACGAGGAGCAATTTACAGAGGTCAATTAATGTACACACTTGCACGTCTTTGGGATGAGGGAAGAAACCAGAATGCCCGGAGGAATTCCATGCAATCATAGGGAGAATGTGCAAACTCGACACAAACAGGACGAGGGTCAGGATTGAACATCGTTCTCATACTGTAAGGTAGCAGCTCTACTAGTGCGCCATTTTGCCGCGTTTATAAAAAGGATGTCCAGTCTTTCCCCAAAGGCATCTTTTCTAAAATGATGCATGGCTTAATATTCAGATTTATAAGTGATATTCATTGGCTGCACAGCAAAACATGCACAATCATACTGTATGATCCCATTCATTTCCAATTTTGAACCATGCAGATAGTGGAACCCAAATTTATGTGTGTAATACTATGCAAATCATAGTGTACTGAATGTGTAAAATACATTCAGAAATCTGCATCACATTGTTAGTTTAACAACTAGAAAATATCTCTTCTTGTGCCTGCAGCGATAACTGGTAATGTTACAATATGGTGTTATAGCTTTTGCTATTTATGTAAATATCATGGATGAAGGGACTAAAGATGTGATTGCTAACTTTGCCGATGTCACAAAGATGGGTAGGAGAGCAGATAAGAAAGGGTTATAGGTGGGTTAAATGACTACGCAAAGATCTGCCATGTGGAGTATGGGGGAAATGTAGAATTAATCATTTTTGTAAGATAATAATAATACGGAAACATATTACTGGTATCTAAATGGCAAGGCATGTCAATGCTTTGAGGAGCCGAGGGACATGGGTGCCCAAATGTACAATTCACAAAGGACAAGTTAGCAGACACTGCATGAAATTAGGAATTATATATTAGAAATTGCTGTGGGAATTATTGGAATAGTAGAAAGGTTTTTTTTACAGCTATAGAGGGAACCTATCTGGAGCTTGACTTTCAGAGTTGGTCTCCTTGCATAACAAAGGATGGTAATGCATCGGAAGCAATTGGCTAAGGTTTACCAGACTCAAATGGGAAGTTTCAATTACAAGGAAAGTTTAGACAGGCAAGACTTGCATCTGATGGAGTTTAGAAGTGTGGGAGGAGATGTGTTAAACATGCGGGACCCCGAGTGATCCAACAAAGTGGAGGTAGACAGGAATATGCCTTCTTGAAGGAGGGTCCAGAACTGGAGATCACATTTAAAAAAAATAAGGTGTTGACCATTTAAGGCAGAAGTGAAGCCATTCCTAAGTATCATGCATTTTTGGAAATGTCTTCCTCAAGGCAGTGGACTTCCTCAAGAACTATGAATGTTTTTAAGAAAGAGGTAGAGAGACACACTATAAGAAAGGGGCTGAAAGGTTACTGTGGGTAGATAGGAATGAGGAGTTGCGGATCAGCCATGATCATGTTGAATGGAGCAGCAGGCTCGAAGGGCCGAATAGCATATTCCTGTACTTAATTTGTATGTCTGTGAGTCAGAAGAGAACATAAATTAAACATTGGGAGTGTAAACTTCAGCACTCACAACCAGGTAAACATGTGTTATTAGAGTTTAATTTTAGAACAACGGGATGATCAGATCTGTTCATGTGATCATTTTCACATGTTTATAATATATATATTAAGATCTCCTCAATAATCATCCGTTTTGTGCCATATATTTCTGTATTGTGATCTTCGGCTGGAAGATTAGTGATTATTATCCATCCCCATTTGCCCTTGAGAAGGTGCTAGTATCCATCAACTTCAAGAGCTACAGTCCTTTTTGTGGAGAGATTCTCACAGTGGTTTTGGATGGGTCTTCCACAATTTAGATCCAGCAGCAATATAGGAGCAGTGTACCATTTCTAGGACAGGATGGCATGTTCTTGGAGTTATCTCCAGTCCTTACCTTTCAAATGTAAGTTTAGTTTCGTTTTAGAGATATAGTATGGAAACAGACCTTTGGGCGCAGCAAGTCCACTCTGATCATTGATCATCCCATCACACTAGTTCTATGTTATCCCACTTTCTCATCCACTCCCTACGCATAAGGGGCACTTTCTAAAGAGGCCAATTGACCTACGAACCTGCGCGTCTTTGTGACGTGGATGGAAACCAAAGCAGCTGGAAGAAATCCACACCCACAAAGGGAGAACGTGCAAACTCCACGCCGACAGCAGCCGAGCTCAGGATATCTGGTGTTGTAAGGCAGCAGCTCTACCAGCTGCCCAAGTAGTAGAGGCTGTGTGTTTGGGAGTATTGGGGAAGAAGCCTTGCACACATTGCTGCCACTCTGCTGATGGCAGAAGAATGTTTAGTACATTAGTTTGGGTGCCACGTGAACTGGACCAGACCCCTGCTCGTTTCATTCCTTTTGCTACTGTGATAGTAACCAAACAAATTATAGATCCAGTTACAATTTAATGACTATATTTATTTCCCTTTAATGTCTTATTCAGCATCGTAATAACAGCTCTGACGTAGGATGTGAGAATAATCTAAGACTGTATTTACATGTATGGTGCATGTGTGGGTGTGTATCATAACATATATATTTTTTCACACACATACATTAAAAAAAGTAAATTGGAATATTTTTCCTCACATCAAATATTTTTTTCATACTTAACCATAACCTAATATGTAGGTTGATTAATTGACATTGCACTTTCCCCATTCTTTCATGGATGCTCCGAAGCACTTTATAGCCATATAACTATTTATTAAACCTAATCACTGCTGTAACATAGGAACACAGTTAACCCCCACAAACAGTAATGTGAACAGGACACAAATTCTTCTTTAGTCACATTGAGTTATAAACATGACCAAGATACAGCATACTGTTGAGTATGTATGTGTTTTCACTTATTTGTGGGTGGGAGCGTTGATGGAGTAGCCAGCATTTGTTGTCCATCCCAATAGGTACTTGAGGAGGTGGTGAGAGGCAACTTTCTTGGACTGAGCTGGTGGTAGGCAACTTTCTTGGACTTGTATGAGTTTCATTGTATATAGGTTTGGACTGGTGGAAGTGGAGGGACACCAATGATTTACCAAGTCAGGATGGTGTGTGACCTGCAAGTGTTGGTGTACCTGCTGCCCTTGTCCTTCCACACCGTAGATACCATGCGTTTGGATGGTGTTATCACAGGGACGTTGGATGGTGCCCAGAGCACCCATTGTGTTTTGCTGCAGGAGGCAGCGACTGTGGCGATGAGGTACAAATCAACCGGGTTATGTGCATTTCGAGATGCACTCATGCACAAAACTGTAACGTTTGTCATCGCTTCCTGACATCTGCCTCGTGGGCGGTGGAAAGAGATGTCAGGAGCTTAGCAAATCACACCTCCACTGACCTCTGCTAGTTAATCCAATATTCCTGTATTATTTTGCATCGCATTACGGACCACACTTCAAAACGACTTTATTAGCTTAATGTATTTTATGACATCCTCTGCTCCTGAAAAAATGTGAATATAAATCTTTTATCTTCCCTTCCCTTATTTCTGGGGTTGGTCGCGTTATGCTTTTCTTTTTATCCAATTGCCCATCCATCACTACTGAAGATGTGTAACTCAAATCGTGTCACAGCTCTGTTTGAAATTTCTGTCTCTCCTCCTGGCAGGTTTGGATTCTACAAGTACATGAAGATGGATGAAGACGAGAACAAACCTTTCTTGTTTGATAACCCAGAGGGTAAGAGTGACAGGCAGTCGGTTGGTCAGTTGTGTTATTGAAAATTACAGAAAGAAGTTGTAGAAAGTAAATAGATATTTCGGGTCTACTGGTTTCAATGTATCACTTGAGCCTTCCCCACCATTTTATATTATATAGATATTTGACCTTCTTTTGTCTCACAAATGATTCTATTTAACGTAGAAATAAAATCAAGCAATCTGGACATGATTTTTTTCGGTCAAGATTTGAAAACATAAAGAATTTGTGTGATTAATGATAGCACAAAAGTTTAAGAAAGAACTGCAGATGCTGGAAAAATCGAAGGTACACAAAAATGCGGGAGGATGTCAGCGGGTGAGGCAGCATCAATGGAGAGAAGGAATAGGCGAGGCTTCGGGTCGAGGCCCTTCTTCAGACTGATTGATAGTTCAAAACTTTGTTTATGTTTTTGCCGCCTTACATTAGCATCTCCAATACCTTGCCGAGAAACACATGAGCCAAGTGAAGCACCTGACCCTCTTCAAAGCTTGAAGACCATATCTTAGAACTAATCTCGAGTAAATTGCTCGAGAGCGAAATTTGCCATTGCCGCACTGACAGCTTAAGGTGGAATTACCAAATACTATGTGTTCTTTCCACAACGAATTTGGCTTAAAGAATTCCAAATGTGCAAGAAACGTGGGGAGGGAGGGAAGAGTGCGAAGAGATTAAAAAATATATGTAGAAGGCACGATCGTATTATGTGAAGGTCTCCACAGCCCCGTGTTATACAGGATTTATTGGCATGGAAAGGAGAGGTTTGCAGATTATCATAAAAAATGAAAAGCTTATGTAGGAATCTTACTAAAGAAAGTGTGCTCCTTGGACTTTTTTTAACTAATGTCAAAGCATCCTGTAGCCCATGGTTAAACCTGCTCTATCTAGTGTTTGCAGACCCATGCACTTTGCAAGACTTGCCTGCATTGGAGAATTTTGTGTGTCACATTTAAATGGGGGTTGACTCTATTTGTCGCAGTCAGGGTGTGCAGAAGATAGACACAAATTGCTGGGGTAACTCAGCGGATCAGGCAGCACATCTGGAGAAAATGGAAGGGTTGGGTCCCTTCTTCAGGTCCCGACCCGTAATGTCACCTATCCTTTTCCTCCAGAGATGCTGCCTGACCTGCTGAGTTACTCCATCACTCTGTGTATATCTTTGGTATAAACCAGCATCTGCACTTCCTTTCAACATAGCAGGATGTACAAGGTCTTAGACAACAAGGATACAGGCCAACAATCACTACTCATTGTTAAAATTCCTATTGTCTGGCTTGGCACTTAGAGTTGAATTTTAATGTTTTATCACTTTTAATGTTAATGCTCCATCCTTCATTTAATTTATAATTCATATATGTTGGACATTATAGATTTCCCAGAAGAATCGGAAGGAGTCGATACAGAATCCTTGCCGGACAACAGCAAGGCGACGTGGAACAAGGACAATGTAAAAGAAAGAGTAAATAGCAGCCTGTTTCACAATCAGCTGGCTGCAAGGGATATCCATCAGAGAGAGACCAAGACCAAGGAGTTCCACATGATCAAGCCACAGCAAAAGGCCTTGCAACCAATTCCTCAGGAAAATAATGTGTCCCCATCAGCTGTTGCCCACAACGGTCAGGAAATGGGCCTCTTCCAAAAACCAAAAAATAGACAAAGTAGGTCACTAACCTGGGCTAAATTGAACCCAGAAGAGTCAAATAAAAAGACAGTTAGTCAGTCAGCTGCGGCCAAACTCAGTAAGAGTGGCTTGTTTGGCTTGCAGCCAGAAAGTTCCTTTCGGCTCATCCCCAGTAAAACCAAACAGTTTTTGAGTAACTCTGCACACATGGGGATCCATAAAAAGAGACTTAGCGAGCCCAAGAAGTTGCACAATAAAATCTATGTGACAAGACCCCAGGAGAAAAAGAAAAAGACCTCACTTGCAGAAAAGCCCAAGGAATTGTTTCCTGGAGTATACCTTCACAGCAGAGCCAAGAATAGTGAATTGCAAGGCCTGGCCCCTAAGAAGAAAGAGAGGAACCTGACTTCCATTACAAGGGGGAAAAGGACAACACTGTACCTCACGAATAGAATACTTTGGCTACCGAACACAACATCTCAGGAGCAACAGGTGTGGGAAGCTAAAAATGATTCCTTTCAGGTGACTACGATAGAAAGGATCAAGAGGAACTGGAAGGCACTGCAGAGAAAGCTGGAACAGAACAGGGAGGACAAGAGCAGGCACAACATTACCGCCACACCTCACCCTCACTTTATGAGTGAGGAGGTTGTGAGCAAGGAAGATGTTGCCCTCCACAAAAAAACGAATCAGCCTAAACCCACGGCCGTGGCTCCTGAGGATTTTGGTGAAGGGCCAACCTACTGGAAGACTGGTGATTTGAGTGAATCCCAGCAACTTTACGGCGACCAGTTTGAGGTGACTGACGACGGGCTGACGGCTTACAGTTATGAGGAGACTGAGCTGCAGCAAGATTGGATGGAGGAATCTATCAACTGGCAGCGGACGTTCAGCGTCAGCTCCATGGACTTTGAGCTCCTGCGGTCGGACTGGAATGACTTGAGGTGCAATGTCTCTGGCAACCTGCAAATGAGTGAGAGTGAGGTGGTGGATGTTTTAGCACAGTACATGGAGAAGCTGAATGAAAAAAATGGAGGGTACGTACGTTGGAACCAAACTTGCATTTAATAATTTTGTTTAGGAAAACGCTTTATTTTAAGATGTCTTTTTCAATGCTTTAGTTTAGTGTAGTTTAGAGATATAGCGTGGAAACACGCCCTTCAGCCCACTGAGTCCACACCGCACATTAGCTCTAGGGACAATTTACAATTTTACCAATTAACCTACAAACCTGAATGTCTTTGGAATGTGGAGGACACCCGAGCACCCGTGGAAATCCCTGGGAGAACGTACAAACTCCGTAGAGATGGGATCGAACCCAGGTCTCTGGCGCTGTAAGGCGACAATTCTAATGCTACGCCACCGTGCCGCTCAATTGTGTGTAATTACTTTGTTTAGGAAAATGTTTTTATTTAAACTGTCTATTTTAATGCTCTTTAGCAAGAACATAGCCAACTGGGAAGTAATATGCTAATCCTGCTTAATCCTGTCTAATCAGAGAGGGATGGATGGATCCAGGTGAGGAGGGGCTGATTGGAAAGTGGGATTGCAACAGAGGCTGCGGAGGGGAGGGGGGAATAAATGGAGGCTACAAAGAGCAGCAGATGATGGAATATGATAAGAAAGGATGGAACCAAATAGGAGTGGAGGGGGGTGATGGTCGGAAGATGGGAACTGTGGGGGAGGAATAGGTGGGGGAGGGGAACTAAACTGGGTAATTGAAAGAGTAGGGGGCTTTGTAAAAAAAGAAGGCATGCACGAGGACCTAGGCAAATGAAATTAAAATTTCTTGCAGAGATGCTGCCTGTCCCACCGAGTTGCTCCAGCATTTTGTGAATATCTTCGGTGTAAAGCAGCATCTGCAGTTCATTCCAAAACATTTTGCCTTGAAAAGGGAATTGGAGAGAGATTTGAGAGAGAATGGTTTTCAGATCATTGGTAAAGGAATGGGGAGTGGGACAACTCTGGTTGCTCTGCTAGCATCTGACCCTCACCCATGGATTGAATGGCCTCCTGTACTGTAATCATTGTGTGATTCCATAACAGACTGAAGCCAGAGAACCCACTTTTTTTTATTTTGCCTGAAATGAAGACTGAAATGTAAACCATTTTTAATAAAGTGTGAGGTATCTGCATTGTGCCAGAGTAAATGTTGCACAATATAAAAGTGGTTTGATTGTTGGGACGTAAATATTGAATTGCAGCTTATGAAAGTAAAATAGGTTATTGTCATATTTCTGGCAACCCTGCTTGACAGAATGTAACAAGAGTTCAGTGCTTCTTTTTGGAGAGATTGCAATGTGCATAGCTCAGGTCTCAACGACGTCTAATCTGCCGTTGGACGCAATCCCTTGTCGCCTGTCCTGTTGATTGTCTATCACTAGGTGGTGATGTCTATCTCAGACAAGCCATGACCATACATCACTGGCGTCTGATTCTGAAAACACCCTCACCTCCGTAATCCATCACAGGGATCCAAAGGCCCATCATCAGGTCACAAGGTATTTAAGATGGCGGCAAAGGTGGATGGAGGAGAGGGTCGGTTCTGGGATCCGTGAGCTGTTTGTGGGCTCACCTATCACACTCTCGAAGGTGCTCTGAGGGTTCCTAGGTCAGTTGCAGGAGCCCCCCCCCCCCCCCCCCCCCCGCGCGCAAAGGGGGAGCAGTGGCTGCAGGAGGTGAGGGACGGTGTGTCCGTGAAGAATCGTTCTGGAGGCCCTGCAGTAGCCGTGGGGTTAACGTAGATTAGGAGGACCCACAGAGGTCAGACGAGTGCAGGGACTGGATGCGGCCTGCAGCGGCGCGGATTGGTGCGGTAGCTCAGAATGACATCAACAACATCGCCAGGATAGGCCCATTCCTGCAACTCCGACCCAGTGCCAACCCCAGGACAACGGGCCTTTAAGGTAAAGATTAGACTCTACATTTTTAGCAGCTTTGAACCTCGAAGGATACAAGATGGAGTCTGTCTACTGTCTCAGTGTAATCTACTATTCTTGCACTCTTGTACTCGGAATTCCGGTTTAAAAACAAAAGAGTTTTGCTGGACCTAGGTACGTAACAATAAAGTACCATTGAACAAGTTTGAATGGGACTGAGACCACTAGCCATGGCATCTCCAGCCTTGGATGAGTGCATTGTGTTGGTGGCACATTGTGAATGAAGGGTGATTGCCCATTCAGCCCATTTGCTGACGCTGCGGTCTTTAGCACCAAAACAGCCATTAGCCACACATTCCTTTCCCTATATATAGCAATGTTACAAAATTTTGAGATTTAAAAAATCAAGTCTGCAATTTATCCCATTAGATAAAGCATAAAAAGAAGTTTAATTTGACGCCTAATTCACTTTTATATCTTCAGTATTAAGAAAGTTATGACCATTTTCATATTCGGAAATTCGCATCTTGTTCCCCATTGCCTTTCAATTGACTTAACTCAAAAGCTGTGATCTAGAACCGTTAAAAGCCCATAACTTTCTTAAAAATTAAGAGAACTCAATGAAATTTTCAGTTATTATAGATTGAAGCATTCTGAAACAAATATGAAACAATCTTACTTGGATGACCTGAAATTAAAGCATATAATTAGTTAGTTATCTAATTGTAGCTAATTACAAAATTCAATGAGTAGATTTAAACATCTATCCATTTCTTAAAAAAAGATAAACTTTTTTTAAATTGCCTAAGTGTCCAAATAACATTCACACAAAAATCCACAATATAACATAATTTTTAAATCTCATTTTCATGAATTTCTGGGCCAAATGGAAGGAATTTAGTATTTAATGCCTGTAAATTAATGGCCATTTAAATCAACTAGCGAGTGGGTTTTAGTGGAATGCGGTGGATTGGAACGTTGCGGTTTGCGGTGAAGTCGGGAGGAAAAATACTGTTGGTTCATACATTTTTTTTGGACCCCATTTCGCAACATGAAAATATTATTAAAGCCTCCTTAAAAAACAACTTTTAATATAAAAATAAACTGTGTACCTTTTTTTCTCCAATACGCAAAATCTTTCCCGTTGTCGGCGCTAACGCCTTTTGAAGGTGATTTTTAAATTACTCTAGATAATAAATAATCTAGCGTAATTTAAAAATACCTTCATTAATGAAATGTCGGAGCGATTTTTCTTCCGCAACGAAATCGCCCGACATGGATCGATTTGCCCAGGCTATAGAAAAACGGCACTTTAAGCCCGCCCCCCCTCTGAAAGGCGCCAAAGTCACGCACACGGGGAGCGGCAGAACTGCAGCGCTGCTCAAGGTAAGTTTTGTAACATACCTACTATATAAAATGAATAAGCCTTTGTTCCACCATAGCCAGGGGTATCTAATCTTATGACTTTGGCGGTATTATTCCACAGGGAAGAAATTTAACTTTGATTATCAATGGCAAACACGCTTGAAAATATTGGCCACTATTGATTTGCACCTCACCAGATTGAAATGTATGGGACTGATGATGTTGGTGCAGGTACAACTAATGGCCAAAACCCTGCCACCCATTTAATCCTAATGGCAAAAGACGAACAGTATTTTCTTCTTCTATACTTCTTAAGTTTCTCAATTAAAACAAAACTCATCATGGCTTATTGGAAAATGTATTTATTGTTTTTGCTTACAGTCCATGGTGTTGTAAAACCTTTGTTACTGATCATGAGCCAGTGGACTGGGAATATTTTCAGAGGAAGTCTATTTTAAATAATTCACAGAATTTTATAACTGTTACAAATTCAGCCTAATAGGTCTATCCCAGAGTTTACTCCACACATAATTGTGTTTTATCTAAATCTCCCTCCCTTTCTTCCTCCGGTACAGAAACAAAACTCTTCCATAGACGGCACAGTGGTGTAGCTGTAGAGTTGCTGCCTTACAGCACCAGAGACCCGGGTTCAATCCCGACTACAGGTGCTGTCTGTATGAAGTTAGAACATTCCCCCTGTGACCACCTGGGTTTTCTCCAGGTGCTCTGGTTTCCTCCCACATTCCAAAGACATGCGAGTTTGTAGGTTAATTGACTTCTGTAAGTGGGGTATATTGGTTGGCATGGACGAGATGGGCTGAAAGGCCTGTTTTTGCAATATTGAACTATGATTATATGACTCTAAATGCTGTTCACCTCAACTGCTTTCATTTGAGCCATGCTCTACAATCTATCCATCCTTTGGGTCGAGAGGTTCTCAATGGAGTTGACAGACTACCTTATATTTATGACTCCTAGTTGTTGATGTAACCAGGAGCAAGAACCTTTGCACCACATCTAATCGGACCTGTTTTTGTCTGTCTTTTTTGACAGGATTTACACGCTTCTGCGGATCATTAACGTGGAAAAGCGGAGGGATTCGGCTCGCGGTAACAGGTACCTTGTTGAACTTGAGCTGATGGAGAAGGGAAAGAAAGTGGTCCGTTTGACAGAGTACATCTACCTCTTGCTACACAGAAGCAAACAAGATGACGGGATTGAAGAAACAACTGAAATGCAAGATAAGGAGCCCACCCAACAGAACGCTCCATATTCCAAACCTCTTCTATGCCAGCCACTTGGGTTGCATATGAGGTCTAACGTTATGGTGCACTTTATAGTTCCAGGTGAGCAGGAGAGTAAACCAAATGAATGCAATTTCAGAAATTGTGGCCTTGTGGAATGTGATTTCCTCATTCAGAATGTCTCTTGTTTCTTGTGGTGCAATTTGTGGTAGGAATTTGGATTATCATATAACCATCTCAAAGCTAATAAAAAATGCATTTATCTCCTCAATATGAGTTATGCATTCAGTGAATAAACTAATCAATGCTAGAATCTGAGTCAGAAAAATTCTAACTGCCAGTGATTTATCCCAGTAACTAGACATATTCCATATCTGACATTCATTAAAAAAAAAATCCAATCTGAATTATTTTGTAGAAACAAAGAACTGCAGATGCTGGTTTATAATAAAGATAGACACAAAGTGCTTGTGTAACTCAAGTGGGGCAGGCAGCATTTCTGGAGAAAAAGGATAGGTGATGTTTGGGGTTCAGAGCCTATTTCAGACTGAAAGTAGGGGGTGAGGAGGAGGGATGGGTGAAGAGCTGGAGGCACTCCTCTCCCCTGCCCCCTCCCCTTTTACCTGCTTCCTCCCCCCTAGTCGTCTAACCAGCTCCTCAACTCTCCACGTTGTATCACTCTTGGGATCACATCTTTGTGGCTGGCCTTGGTCTTTTCTCCCTTGCTCTTCACTCCCCACCCCCTACTTTTAGTTTGAAGACGGGTCCCAATCCAAAGCCCACAGATTTAGCTCTCAGAGCTAAGGGAATTAAGGGATACGGGGAAAAGCAGGAACAGGGTACTGATTTTAGATGATCAGCCATGATCATATTGAATGGCGGTGTAGGCTCAAAAGGCCGAATGGCCTATGCCTGCACCTATTTTTCCATGTTTCTATGTAAAATGCCACCCATCCTTTCTCTCCAGAGATTCTGCCTGACCCGCTGAGTTATTCCAGCACTTTGTGTCCATCCTTGGAATGAATTATCCATTGCTTCCCAATTTCACATCACACTTTGTCTGTTGTTATTTTTGCTGAGATTGGTAATAACACAAGGAGACCACCTACCTCAATACATAATGTCAATGTGTTTGTGGTTTGAATTTAACCTGGTGTGTATTCTCCTGTTCAAGACTACCGTGATGTCACTTGCTTCAAATGCACAGAGCAAATGCACAGAACTGCTCTGATGCTCGTCAATAACTAGTGGGCTGTTTTAACCACAAGCCACTCTCGGCCTTCACGAAGCACATTCAGTCTTGTATAGATTCCCTTATCTTCCTGTTATCATCTCACAAAGGAACTGTGGAACAATACACACCTTCCCATACACGATGTCTCTATTCTCTTCATTGTCTGCCACCCACAATAATATCTCTGCTGATTCTCCACAGTTCTCCTCTCATCTCACGCTGTAGATTAAACATCAGTTTATTTATTGTAATCCACTGAAACAGCCTTGACTTATAATTTATCTGAAATCAAAGACACATTATTAGTAATCTTTGATTAGAACGGCAGTCAGGGGTTCTGGGGACAAGGCAGGAGAATGGGAAGAGCGAAAGATAATTCAGCCATGATTGAATGGCAGAGTAGCCATGATGGTCCGAGTGGCCTAATTCTGCTCCTAAAACTTGTGAACTTATTGGTGCTATTTAATAGCTTTGGAGATTATGATGTCACCAACTTAACAGTACAAGACTTATTTTCACATATCTGGCTCAAAAAAAAATTAATTTTCCAAATCTTGAGCAATCTACAATTCCACATAACATCAACATTAACCACAACTATCAAATCATGTTTGGGGGCAATATTTGCACCATTGGAGGATAAAGTGGAATTGTTTTCCCTGTTTTTATCTCCACCAGTTTTAAAATATTATGTGTAGTAAAAATTTGCAGGTGCTGGTTTGCACTGAAGATAGACACAAAGTGCTGGAGTAACTTAGCTGGTCAGGCAGCATCTCTGGATAGAAGGAATGGGTGATGTTTCGGGTCAACCTGAAACGTCACCCATTCCTTCTATCCAGAGATCCTGCCTGTCCTGCTGAGTTACTCCAGCATTTTGTGTTTAAAATAGTATGCTTGTCCTCAGCCTGTAATTAGATGAAAAGAAACATTCTCCACCAATGTATGCAGTGCCTGTGCAGTCAAATAATCAGTAGACATTCACCAGAAATTTGCTAAACATTGAGCTAATGTGGAGAAGTACTGTGGGATAGGTCCTAAACTCGCAACATCCCTACAACCAGGAAATGACTGGTTATTCAGCTGTCTTTCAGGCTTAAATAGTGGTAACCTAATCAAAATGTCCAAAATAATAACTGGTCTCTAAAAAACGTAACCCCTTCAATCTACTTCAAATTCTCACTTGAGAGGATGACAAAGGACCAACGCACTCAACCATACTAGGGTGGTACAGAAGTGTAGTGGTAGATTTGCTGCCGCACAGCATCACAGAACCAGGTTCGATCATAGCAAAGAGTGCTGTCTGTCGGAGTTTGTATGTTCTCCCTGTGACCGTGTGGGTTTTCTCTGGTTTCCTCCCACATTCCAAAGACATGCAGGTTTTTAGGCTAATTGGCTCTGTAAATTGCCCCTAGTGAGTGGCATATAAACGTGGGATAGTATAGAACTAGTGTACGGGTGTTTGATGGTCAGCGTGAACTCGGTGGGCTGACGGGCCTGTTTCCACGCTGTATCTCTAAACTAATCTAAACCTAATTAACAGAAGAGTAACTTTGAACTGAAATAAGCCTTTCTGGTGAGTAAAGAAAGAAATACTTGTATTCGCATGGTCCTTTTGTGACACTATGATTGTTGAAAATGCTCCACAGCCAATGAAGTATTTCTGAAGAGTTGTCAGTATTAACAAAGTGTTCAATTCATTCAATCTACCACTGGGAAATACAATGCAGGAGAAACATCTTCCATGAAGGTTCAGCTTAGGTGGGCTAATTGTCTTTTTGATATGTGTCTACCTTGTGACCTCGGGAGAGAAGGAAAGAAAGCTGGAAAAGACATTTCTGCCATTGAAGTGAGTTAATCTTTAGATCAGCAATTATCTTTCCTTTCTATCTTTACAGTAAAGAATCAGGCCCGTTGGGTGCAGCAGTTCATTACAGATATGGAGGATCTCTACAAGACAACAAAGGATGAATACTTCAACGTTATCATCATTGACTTTGACAGCATTGACATGGATGTGGGGGAGGCCTTGAAGAACAGCAAACTTCCTCGGTACTGTAAATGCTTTAGAGTAAGATCTTTATTGGAAAATTAAATGGCAATTGTCGCAGTGTTTAGTAGATACTTAGTTTTATTTGGGAGAAAGAGGAACCATATACCATTCTAGTATTGTTAGGAGCCTGAACTAGTGGGTTAATGAGGCATTTAAAAGCAATTCATGGTATTAAACAAATCAAAACACAACCTTTTAAAATTGGCATATGCAATGCTTCATAAAATGGTCATGTGCTTGAAATACAATTAGCTCCGACACCATTTACTCCTGTCTTAAATGAATTCAATGCTTAGTTTAGTTTAGTTTATTGTCTTGTTTACCGAGGCACAGTGAAAAGATTTTAGTTGCGTGCCATCCAGTCAATGGAAGACTGTACATGATTATAATCAAGCCACAGTGTACAGATACAGAAAAAATGGAATAACGTTTAGTGCAAGATAAAGTCCAGTAAAGTCTGATTAAACATAGTCCGAGTGTCTCCAATGAGATAGATGGTACCTCAGGACCGCTCTCGAGTTGTTGATGGGATGGTTAACTTGCCTGATGGCAGATGGGAAGAAACTGTCCCTGAATCTGGAGGTGTGCGTTTTCACACTTCTGTACCTCTTGCCTGATGGGAGAGGGGAGAAGAGGGAGTGACTGGGGTGAGACTCACCCGTGATTAGGCTGGTGGTCTTCCGAGGCAGCGTGGTGTAGATGGAGTCAATGTAATGGAGGATGGTTTGTGTGAAGGTCTGGGCTGCGTCTACAATGCTCTGCAATTTCGTGAGATCTCGCATGGAGCTGTTCGCAAACCATGCAGTGATGCACCCCGGTTTGTCTGTCATGAAATCACAGAGCATTTATGACACAGAAGGTAGCCGATTGATCCATTGTTTCAGTGTTGGTCAAGAAAGATCTCCTCAACCTAATCCCATCTTCCGGCTCTTGACCATTCGTAACAGCTGATTGAATTCACGTGTATGAATATGAGATGGATTTGTGCCTCTATCGCCCTTTCATTCAGATTTCCAATCCTACAGCATCCTCTGGATGTAAAAAAACTGTTCATCTTCCCTCTATTAATCGGTGAGTTATCTTAAATCAATGTCCCTCTTTTAAGGGGAATAGATCCAACCTATTTTCATTCTCTAGAACCCTCATAAACTCAATTAAGTCTCCATGAACCACCTCGGTTCCAAAGGAAAGCAACCTGACCTGTGAAATATTTCATCATAGACAGTTTTTAAAAACCTAGGCAACAAGGATTTTGATAGATATTCCAGTGTGATCCTGGGATTATTAGGCTATTTCTGGAGAAAGTTGGTTGCCCATGCTTGCATTCACTCTGCAGGATCTCCACCGATTTTCCGGTGGTCTGCCCCCCTACTCCCCTATAATCCAGATTAAATCACCCGGTAGTCCCCCTGAAAATGTGGTTCATAGACCGGGTGAGGTGGTTGACCTCGACCTCATGGGGACTCCTGCGTCGATCGCTGGGTCCAATTTGCCGCCTACGTTCAGGCCTCTGGAACACCAGCCCGACGGAGCTGGCAGATCCACTCCCATAGCCAACTTCTGTGGCCGACTTTGCGGGCCGATATCTTGGCACCCCAAGGCTGTGACCACTGTTGGTCCAGCAAAACGGATGAACCAGAAAGGCTCCAGAACCAAGGGTGGACCTGCAGTTTAAAAAAATGAGATGAGAAATATATTGAATACTGACAGTTCTGGACAGGCTGGATGTTTTCCCCGGATGGACTGTCTAGAGCTATGGGTCACAGTCTCAAGATATGGGGTAAGGTCTTTAGGACTGAGATGAGGATAATTTACTTGTGACGGTGAAGCAGTGGAATTGTCTACCACAGAAACAGTGAAGACAGGTTGCTGAATATATTTAAGAATGAGATCGATTTCACAACACAAAAGTCATCAAGAGGTATGAGATGAGAAGAGAAATATGACATTGAGATAGAGGATTACATCTAATCACATTGAAATGTGAAAGAGGCTGGAAGTGACAAATGGCCCCGTCCTGTTTTTTGAAAAAATCGAAATGTTTCTTTGCAAAAAATTTAAACATTATATTAAAAAGTAAAATGGTTTGCAAACTGCGTAACCATGTTCAGGAGTAAGAAGGTTGCAATTACACAATGACAAAAATTGTCGATACGGGATCTCATAACAGCTTCACTGTGAAGTTGTCATGAAATTGTACAGGTACTGTGTGTTGGGGATGAGTGCAATAAATCAGATTTTTAATGTGTTAGAGTTTCTGGCAGAATGCAATCTATTGCACGTAAATGCAATGCTAATGCAGTCACTGCACTGGAAAATGTATTATTGTGATCATAATACATTCTGAGTTTCAGAAGATGCAGTGATGGATGGTATTTCTAGATGTAGGTATGTCTTTAATGGCAATGTAAGAGATACAGGAACTTGCATATATTTGACTACAAATAGAATGGAAAATAAGGAACAGCTATGATTCAAGCACCAGCAACTGAATATAGCTGCTAACTCAATACTTTTTAATGCAAAAATACTTTTACTTTTTGCAAAACACCATTCCAGCATTTTTTTTGTGTAAATAGGCTAAATGGCAACTATCCCTTGTAAAGTCATATCTATATTCCGATTATGTCTTTCTAACATACATTGGAATGTTTGTTTAACTTTTCAAGCTGCAGTCAGTACAACCTCTTCTCATTGCCCTTCCCCTCGTCACCTTGGTGCTGCTGGAATTTTCATTGTTGGAATACACGATGTCTTTATTCTGCATCCCCCTTTGGAGTTAAATATCTCCAGGTTATTGCAACTCCCTGTAGTTAATTTAGAGACATGAATCCAGCTATTAATGCCACGTACAACAAAGCACATTGTCCTCTATTCAGTTTCGGTATTGAATGTTGTGTGATTGCTTTACCAGTTACATTGTACAGCCATCCTGATTTTGTTATTAAATCCTCGGTCATTTGTGACTGCAGTGGTGCAATTCTGCAATCCAATCTTCTCCCCTCCAGTAACATCAATGCTGATCAGTAGTTTTGATTGCGCGCCATTGAGACACTGATGTGGAACAATTTCTCTTGTCCACCGGCAAGTGCCTACCTTTGTGATCCTAAAGGTGATTGAAACTGAAGGTGACAGTTTGCATATCAGGCAGATTACTGCAGCATGTTAGTCATTCTCAGTGGCGATCATTTGTCATTCATCTAGTACGGTTGCATTGTCTGAAGCTGTCAGAGCAGTTTAGCTCGGTGGATCGTTTCCTTGAGCGACTCGCTAAAAACGGTGGAGGAGAAAACTTCACAAAGCCACTCGCAATGGCGGCACAGGGCCGCAGCTGGTAGAGCTGCCGCCTCACAGCGCCAGAGACCCGGGTTCCATCCTGACCTCAGGAGCGGGTGTGTGGAGTTTGCACGTTCTCCCTGTGACCGCGTGGGTTTCCTCTCACATCCCAAAGACGTGTGGTTTTGTAGGTTGATTTGCCTCTGTAAATTGCTCCTAGTGTGTAAAGGGTGGATGAAAAAAGTGGGATAGTATATAACTAGTGTGAACAAGTAATTACTGGTCAGTGTGGAGCCAATGTGCCAACGGGCCTGTTTCCATACTGTATCTCTAAGCTAAGATAAGCAAACCCTTTGAAAGTAAAATATCATTCTTCTAAGCACCCCTGTACAGGGGCAGATAATCTGTTGTCGCAATGTTGCTGGAGCACCTGCTCCTTGGCCATCGTGTTCCTTGCAGCATACTTTCTGGCATTGCCAGTCTTTTACCAGCAGCCTAGTTCCCAGTCATTTAGTGGACCCCAGCATAGCAAAGGGGCTGTGGAGGTTACACATTCGCCCACGGGATGAATACTATAGGCGTATTTAAAGGAAGCCCAAACAAATACATTGATTTGAAAAGAAAGGTCAATCCCGAACTCTGGTACTTTTTGTGTGGAGTTTGCACGTTCTCCCTGTGACCTCATGGGTTTCCTCCATGTGCTACAGTTTTCTCCCACACCACAGAGACGTGTGAATTTGTATGATATTTGACTTTTGCAAATTCCCCCCAGTGTGTGGGGAGCGTGTATGAAAGTGGGATAACATAAAACCAGCGTGAACAGGTGATCAAAGGTCAGTCTGGACTTGATGGGCCAAAGGGTCTGTTTCCATGTTGAATCTTCCAATCAAAAACAACATTGACAGCAGTTGAGGCTCTCCAGTACCGATAAGCTGTAAAAGTATCCGTTTTTGACATTCACAGCTTAGATGGATAAAATATATATATATATATATATATATATATGTATTAGAAAAAGTATCTGATAGTGCTGCTGCCTCATAGTGCCGGAGACCCTTGATCTTATAAAGCTTTATAAAATCATGAGAGGAATAGATCGGGTAGATGCACAGAATCTCGTGCCCGGAGTAGGGAAATCGAGGACCAGAGGACATAGGTTCAAGGTGAAGGGGAAAAGATTTAATAGGAATCTGAGGGGTAACTTTTTTACACAAAGTGTATGTGTATGGAACAAGCTGCCAGAGGAGGTAGTTGAGGCTGGGACTATCCCAATGTTTAAGAAACAGTTAGACAGGTACATGGATAGGACAAGTTTGGAGGGATATGGACCAAGCAAAGGCAGGTGGGACTAGTGTAGCTGGGACATGTTGTCCAGTGTGGGCAGGTTGGGCCAAAGAGCCTGTTTCCACACTGTATCACTCTATGACCCATGGATGGATTTGCACTTTCTCACTGTGACCAGAGGGGTTTCCTCCCTCATTCTAAAACGTGTGGGTTTGTTTAAATTGCCCCAACAGTTGCCAGGGAGTGGATAACATATAAAGAGTGTGACAGAATGATCGATGGTCGGTGTAGGCTTGGTGAGCCAAAGATCCTGTTACCATGCTGTATCTCTCAGTCAAAACCAGTATTGGAAACCAGGACTTTTGCCCATAAAATTGCTGCAGATGGGGCAGGAAATGTTCCTCAAAAGAAGTACATGTTTGTAGGCTAATTGGCTTGGTAAGATTGTGCTTGGTCCCTAGTGTTAAACGAGTACTTTGGTTCTGTCTTCATTAAGGGGATTGAGGATCTAGTGGGAGGGAGGAACTGAAGGGAATCCACGTTAGTCAGAAAATGGTGTTAGGTAAACTGTTGGGACTGAATTATAATTGTAATTAATTTATTAGCCAAGAGTGTGTAAACATAAAAGGAATTTGAAGGCACGTAAATCCCCAGGACCTGATGGCCTGCATCCCAAAGCACTCAAGGAGGTGGCCCTAGAAATCGTGGATGCATTGATGATCATTTCCAATGTTCTCTCGACTCCGGATCAGTTCCTGTGGACTGTAGGGTAGCCAATGTAACTCCACTTTTTAAGAAAGGCCTTACATCAGTAGTGGGGAAGATGCTGGAGTCGATTATTAGAGATGTTATAGCAGAACATTTTAAAAGCAGTGACGAGGTTGGTCAAAGTCAACATGGATTTAGTAATCTGTTGGAATTTTTTGAGGATGTAACAAGTAGAATGGATAAGGGAGAGCCAGTGGATGTGGTGTATCTGGACTTTCAAAATGCCTTTGTCATGGTCCCACACAAGAGATCCGTGTGCAAAATCAGAGCACATGGTATTGGGAGTAAGGTATTGACATGGATAGAGAACTGGTTGGCAGACAGGAAGCAAAGAGTAGGAATTAATGGGTCCTTTTCAGAATGGCAGGCAGTGACTAGGTGGGTGCTGCAAGGCTCGGTGCTGTGACCCCAGTTGTTTACAATAGATATTAATGATTTAGACAAAGGAATTAAATGTAACATCTCTCGGTTTGCAAATGACACAAACCTGGGTGGCAGTGTGAGCTGCGAGGAGGATGCTATGAAGCTGCAGAGTGATTTGGATAGTTTGGGTGAGTGAACAGAAGCATGGCAGATGCAGTATAATGTGGATAAAAGTGAGGTTATCCACTTTGGTGGCAAGAACAAGAAGGCAGATTATTATCTGAATGTTGTCAGATTATGAGAAGCGGAGGTGCAACAATACCTGGGTGTGCTTATGCATCACTCACTGAAAGTAAGCATGTAGGTACAATGGGCAGTGAAGAAAGCTAATGGCGTGTTGGCCTTCATTGCAAGAGGATTTGAGTTTAGGAGCAAGGTGGTTTACTGCAGTTGTACGGGGCCCCGGTGAGGCACCTGGAGTATTGTGTGCAATATTGGTCTCCTAATTTGAGGAAGGACATTATTGCTATTGAGGGAGTGCAGCGTAGATTCACCAGGTTAATTCCCGGGATGGCGGGACTGGCATAGAATGAAAAAATGGATCGAATGGACTTGTATTCCCTGGAATTTTGAAGGATGAGAGGGGATCTTATAGAAACATATAACATTCATAGAGGTTTGGACAGGGTAGATGCAGGAAAAATGTTGAGAGAGTCCAGAACCAGGGGTCACAGTTTAAGAATAAGGGGTAGGCCATATAGGACTGAGATGAGGAAAAACGTTTTCACCCAGAGTGTTGTGAATCTGTGGAATTCTCTGCCACAGAAGGCAGCGGAGGCCAATTCACTGGATGTGTTCAAGAGAGAGTCAGATTTAGCTCTTACAGCTAAGGGAATCAAGGGATATGGGGAAAAAAGCTAGACAGGGTACTGATTTTGGATGATCAGCCATGATCATATTAAATGACAGTGCTGGCTCGAAGGGTCGAATGGCCTACTCCTGCACCTATTTGCTATGTTTCTAGTGTGTAGGATAGTGTTCGTGTGTGGCGATTAGTGGTCGGCGCGGACTCAGTGGACCGAAGGGCCTGTTACCGTGCTGTATATAAAAACTAACCTAAACTAAATGAATGTTGAATAAGTCACAGCACTCATGCATAGATGGAAGATTTAAATTTGTCGGACATTTGGGAGCAGTAAGAGATAAAATATATCCGAGAAAGTATTCCGTTAATTAGCATACAATACTTTTAACCTTTCAAACCATTCTCCATTCTCCCCCACACCGCCTTTATTAAATCCCCCCCCCCCAGCTCTGTGCCCCACTTGAATTCACCCTTATTTCTCCCCTTGCCCGCCACCTATATTCCTTCCTCTTGCTTCACAATTTGCAACTCTTCCATTTTTTTTCTGTCACACCTTGTTTTTCATCTCTGGCTTTTCCACCCATCAGCCTATCACAAATTCCCTCGCCCGGGTCCATACTTTGTGTTGCCTCTTCTCTCTTCTAGCTTTTTCCCCTTCCCCTCCTAAAACCAGCCTGAAGAAGACTCAAAACATCTAGCCGTGTTCTCCAGAGTAGCTGCCTGACCGGCTGAATAACTCCAGCACTTTATGCCTTTTATTTCCAATACTTTTCTAATTGATGGAATCAAAGTGCTGGAGTAATGAGGGGGGAACCTCATTGAAACTTACCGAATAGTGAAAGTCCTGGCTAGGGTGAATGTGGAGAGGTCGCTTTCACGACTGGGAGAGTCTGGGACCAGAGGACATTGGCTCAGAATAGAAGTACATACCTTTAGAAAGGAGATGAAGAGGAATTTCTTTATTCAGAGCGTCTTTAGTCACAATAGAGAGAAGGCAGGAGAATGAGGTTGAGAGGGAAAGATAGATCAGCCATGAGTGAATGGCGGGGTAGACTTGATGTGCCGAATGGCCTAATTCTGCTCCTAGAACATGAACCTATACCTCGGCACACGTGACATTAAACTCAACTCAACTCTCCCTGTTCTCTGAACCATTTTACTGCAAAACTGCTGAACACCCAAACATTAGTTGCTTGTTAAAATTGGCCAATTGCAACAATGTGCAACAGGAGTCAAAAGGAGCACAGGGGACTGGTGGAACTGAACTCCAGTAATCAGCTGCGAGAATGCTGGACTTGAAAGTGTCTGGAGTCTGTCGGGGGGAAGATCAGGAATTCTGCCATTTAGATTTTTGGGAGAGCAATTGCCGTGAGAGTGCTTATCATCTCTGGAAACATCCTGCAGTTGAGAATTCATCGTGTGGCTAATCACAGATTCAACAGATGGTGTGGCACTTAAAACATCAAAGTGCCAATATAACGTGAGGAGCGTCTGCACGCTTTCACTCTCCCTCAGTTCAAAAAACCTTCCCGTTGCCTTTTAAAGGTCTCTACATGTCACATGCAGTTGTATACAGAACCAATTTGCCACGTGAGCAGCAGTCACATTACACAGTGACTTGCTTCAGCTCCCAGCTCCAGGATCATTTCAGAAATGTTTGCAGGGAATTATAAGTAGAACTCATGCCCCAGATGCTATAACTAAATTTTCCCTTGGGTTGTCAGAGTGAAACCAAGCTGACAAATTAATTACTCTGCATACCGCGCATTAAATGCAAGATCCAGCACAAATTCTGTGGAGCTGGATTAATTGTTGTGGAACCAATTCTACTCACTCGCACTAATTAACTATGCACACAGAGAAAGCAGTCCAATATCAGCCATTTTGCTCCACATTTTTCAATGTAATATTGTACAGTAGGGGAGAGTTTCATGGTGCACCATCAATTGGTAAAGAAGTCATTCCAGAACATTGGTTGATGAAAGATGCAACATGGAAATAGGCCCTTCAGTAACGGCAGCACTCAAAGGATCACCTCATACACTCGCACTATCCTACGCAATAAGAACAATTTACAGATGCCAATTAACCTACAAACCTTTTTGGTGTGTGAGAGGAAATTGGAGAAAACTCACGCAGTCACTGGGGGAACGTACAACCTCTGTACAGACAGCACGATTAAAGAACAAGGGTTTCTTCAGTTATATAAAGAGCCAGAAAGAAGCAAGAGTGGTCGTTGAACCGCTGGAGAATGATGCAGGAGAAGTGTTAATGGGGAATAAAGAAATGCCAGAGGAGTTGACTAACTTTTTTGCATCAGTCTTCACAGTGGAAGACACCAGCAACGTGCCTGAAATTCAAGAGAGTCAGGGGGTGGAAGTTAGTGGAGCAGCCTTCACTATGGAGATGCTGCTTGCGAAGCTGAATGGGCTGAAGGTGGGTGTCACCTGGGCCGGATGGACTACACCCCAGGGTTCTGAAAGAGGTGGCTTTAGAGATTGTGGAGGCATTGATAGCGATATTTCAGGAATCATTAGAGTCAGGAGTGGTCCCAGATGATTGGAAAATTGGCAATGTTACCCTGCTGCACGAAAAGGGAGCAAGTCAGAATAGTGGGAACTATAGGCCAGTCAGTCTGACTTCAGCGGTTTGTAAGATTTTAGAGTTCATTATTAAGGATGAGGTTATGGAGTACTTATAAGTTCACATTAAAATAGGCAGAAGTCAGCATGGCTTTATGAAGGGGAGATCTTGCTTGACAAATTAGCTGGAATTCTTTGAAGAAGTAAATAGCAGGATAGACAAAGGAGTCAGTAAATGTAGTTTACTTAGATTTTCAGAAAGCCTTTGATAAGATGCCACCGTTAGGTTGCTTTGGAAGATGAGAGCCCATGGCATCAAAGGGCAGATGCTAGCATGGGCTTTTTCTGGTTGGCTGCCAGTGACTAGTGGAGCTCCGCAAGGGTCGGTGCTGGGGCAGCCACTCTTCACGTTTTACAGTATATTATTGATTTAGATAGGGGATTGAAGGCTTGTGTCAACGTTTGCGGATGATACAAAAATGGGTGGAATGGGCAGGTAGTGTAGAGAAAGCAGGGACTCTGCAGGACATGGACAGGTTGGTGTGGGCGGAGAATTGGCAGATGGAATATAGTGCAGCAAAGTGTGGAGTCGTGCATTTAGGTAGAAGGAATAAAGGCTTAGACTATTTTCTAAATGGGATGGGAATCCAGAAATGGGAGGTACAAAGGGACTTGGGAGTGCTGGTGCAGGATTCCCAAAAAGTTAATCTGCAAGTCGAATCAGTGGTAAAGAAAGCAAACTCAATGCTAGGATTTATTTTAAGAGGGCTTGTATACAAAAACAGGGATGTAATGTTGAGGCTCCATAAGGCGCTAGTCAGGCTGCATTTGGAATATTGTGAGCAATTTTGGGCAAGGAAGGATGTGCTGGCTCTGGAGAGGGCCCAGAGGAGGTTTACAAGCATGATCCCAGGAATGAGTAGGTTAACCTATGATGAGCGTTTGCCGGCACCGGGCCTGTACTCGCTGGAGTTTAGAAGAATGAGGGCGGACCTCAATAAAGCATAAAGAATAGTGAAAGGCTTGGATAAAGTGGATGTGCAGAGAATGTTTCCACTTGTGGGAAAATCTAGGACTCAAGGTCATAGCCTCAGAATTAAAGGACGTTCTTTTGGGAAGGAGACGAGGAGAAATTCATTTAGTCAGAGGGTGGTGAATCTGTGGAATTCTTGCCACAGAAGGTTGTGGAGGCCAAGTCAGTGGATATTTTTAAGGCAGGGATAGATAAATTCTTGATTGGTACAGGTGTCAGAGGTTATGGGGTGAAGGCAGGAGAATGGGGTTAGGAGGGAGAGATAAATCAGCCATGATTGAATGGCGGAGTAGACTTGATGGGCCGAATCACCTAATTCTACTCCTATTCCTTATGACCTTATAACACTGGTATACAATCGAACCCAGAAACCTAGCACTGTAAGGCAGCAACTCTACCACTGTGCTTCTGCCACAGGGAGAACGTGCAAACTCCACCAGGCAGCACCAGAGGTCAGGATCGAACCCATCTCTGGTGCCGTGAGGTAGCAGCTGCGCAACTATACTGCCGAATTGACACACTTCTCAGTGACCTTCTGTCCTGTTGACAGACTTAATCTTCCTCTCCAGAATATATTGTGTGCATGCTTACAGTTAGCTCTCGGAATGGATGCAAGTCTAGGCTCAGTATCACATGTAGGAGCATTCATGTCATTGCAAAATCAAGAAGGTTAAAATGCAAATAATATTAATACAAAGCAAGTGCCAGGAGCTCACAGATGCCTTGTTTGAGTGGCAGCAGGTATGTACTGCCCGTTCGGTCGTATCTGTGGAAGAGTCTGCAGCTCCCACCTTCCCTCATCTGCCATCTGGAACCCATAAAATAGGAATAGAAGTAAATCATCCTCAATACCAAGGGACTACTCAACAGAAAGAAACCACAGTGGCCAGCAATGGGTCTAATCTTGAATCTACCAGGGTTATTTTAATGGCATTGATATAATTTAGAGAGGGATTCAAAGTAATTTAATATGGGGCCTGCGTTTACGTAGAAATTATCTGATTAGAACTGCTGCCAAAAAAGCTTGACGATGCTGAATTAGATCTGAATAGCACTGAGTTGGAAAGGGCTATCTTAATACAGGATCGTGATAAAGACAGAAGGTTTTAACTGAAACTCAAATCCAGAACAGTGATATGTCTTAACCGAATGGCATATTTTTGCCTGCCGCATGTTTCCAGTGGTCCTTTTTCAGGCCATAACTTTCTGACGTTCTATTGTTCAACAGCATCTCAATAATTTCAGACTGAAGAAGGGACCTGACCTAAAACATTACCAATCCTTTTTGTCCAGAGATTTTGCTTGACCATCAGCAATATGACCTAAAGATGGTCATACTCAGGGGGGGTTCGTCCATCACTTTGTGTCTATCTTTGGTATCTGCAGTTCTTTGTTTCTACATGAAGGCATAATTAGTCACAATGAAGTTTTAAAGGGTCTGTCCCACTTGGGTGACCTAAGCTACGAGTTTAGAAGAGTTTACCCTGGACACAAACACGCAGCATGGTTGACACGAGGTCCTAGGAGGCTGTATGAGGTGGCTGGAACTCTCGTTCTTGCTCGAGGGAGGTTCCCGCATACTCGCGGCCTCAGCTAGGTCGCGGAAATATTTTCAGGATATTGAAAAATTTTCCGCGAGTAAAATTTGGTCGGCATGGGTCTTTTTCAGTCGTAGTGCAGTGGAGTGGGGTCGCTATTTACTTACAGGCAGTCGAGGGCAGCCGTAGGCAATTTCCTTCCGGCCATTTTGATTGGCTCATTGGAGTTTCACGACCTAGGAGGACCTACCGGTAGGTAAAATGCCCGCTGAACTTTATTAAGCTT
Organism: Raja brachyura; assembly: GCA_963514005.1. The sequence goes on along the minus strand of OY740798.1, from coordinate 35,974,202 downwards.
CTTAAAAGTGTCTCCACTCCTTCTACCCCCCTTCTCTCCCCTTCTCTCCCCTTCTCTCCCCTTCTCTCCCCTTCTCTCCCCTTCTCTCCCCTTCTCTCCCCTTCTCTCCCCTTCTCTCCCCTTCTCTCCCCTTCTCTCCCCTTCTCTCCCCTTCTCTCCCCTTCTCTCCCCTTCTCTCCCCTTCTCTCCCCTTCTCTCCCCTTCTCTCCCCTTCTCTCCCCTTCTCTCCCCTTCTCTCCCCTTCTCTCCCCTTCTCTCCCCTTCTCTCCCCTTCTCTCCCCTTCTCTCCCCTTCTCTCCCCTTCTCTCCCCTTCTCTCCCCTTCTCTCCCCTTCTCTCCCCTTCTCTCCCCTTCTCTCCCCTTCTCTCCCCTTCTCTCCCCTTCTCTCCCCTTCTCTCCCCTTCTCCCCCCTTCTCCTCCCCTTCTCCTCCCCTTCTCCTCCCCTTCTTCCCCTCTTCTTCCCCTCTTCTCCCCCTCTTCTCCCCCTCTTCTCCCCCTCTTCTCCCCCTCTTCTCCCCCTCTTCTCCCCCTCTTCTCCCCCTCTTCTCCCCCTCTTCTCCCCCTCTTCTCTCCCTCTTCTCTCCCCTTCTGTCTACCTTCTCTCCACTTCTCTCCACTTCTCTCCCACTTCTCTCCCACTTCTCTCCCACTTCTCTCCCATTTCTCTCCCCTCTTCTCCCCTCTTCTCCCCTCTTCTCCCCTCTTCTCCCCTCTTCTCCCCTCTTCTCCCCTCTTCTCCCCTCTTCTCCCCTCCCCTCCCCTCCCCTCCCCTCCCCTCCCCTCCCCTCCCCTCCCCTCCCCTCCCCTCCCCTCCCCTTCCCTCCCCTTCTCTCCCCTTCTCCCCCCCCCCCGCATGCTCTCTAAAGGACTTAAGGTACTCTATGACAGCTGTTTACCTTCCTCTTCATTGCGCAGACAGGGCTCCTCCGCTTTCTCTGGCCCCCACCTTCGCGATGTGTTTGTGTGTGTGTGCGGTCGGTAGATGCAGCTCGCGGTTCGGTCGATCCAGCTCGCGGTTTCAACTCGGCCAGTCGATCCAGCTCGAGGCTTTCCAGACGAGTGCCCTCGAGCTTGAAGGTCGAAGGTACTCTTCTGGAATCGCGAATTAGGTCACCCAAGTGGGACAGGCCCTTAAGGCTTGGGAGCAAAGCCAAGGGGAATAGAGTCATAGGCACAGTGGAATTTGGGATATTGGATTAGAGATTCAGGGTTGTGAATTATAAACATTGTACTGAAGTGCTCTCTGGTGACGAGGTGGTCCAAAGCAGTATGTCTACAGGCAAATCTTTCTTCTTTCTAATTCAGCACTGGTGTAAGATCTGTGTTGAAATTACAAGGATATACCTGTTAATTAAGTAGGTATGTTACAAAATTTACCTTGAGCAGCGCTGCAGTTCTGCCACTCCCCGTGTGCGTGACTTTGGCGCCTTTCAGAGGGGGGCGTGTTTAAAGTGCCGTTTTTCTACAGACAGGGCAAATTGATCCATCTCAGGGGATTTCGTTGCTGAAGAAAAATCGCTCCGACATTTGATTTATGAAGGTATTTTTAAATTATGCTAGATTATTTATTAGCTAGAGTAATTTAAAAATCATCTTCTAAAGCCGTGAGCGCCGGCAACGGAAAGGATTTTACGTAGGGGAGAAAATAAAGTACACAGTTTATTTTTACATAAAAACGTGCTTCTTAGGAAGCATTTAATCACATTTTCATGTTGCGAAATGGGGACAAAAAAAAAGAACCGGCAGTATTTTCCCGCAAACCGCAACGTTCTAATCCACCGCATTCCACTAAAACCCACTCGCAAGTTGGTTTAAATGGCCATTAATTTACAGGAATTAAACACTAAATTCCTTCCATTTGGCCTATAAATTAATGAAAATGAGACTTTAAAATCATGTTATATTGTGAATTATTGTGTGAATGTTATTTGGACACTTAGGCAATTTAAAAATGTATATCTTTTCCCCAAATGGATTGATGTTTAGATCTAGTAATTGAATTTTGTAATTAGCTACAATTAGGTAACTTACTAATTATATGCTTTAATTTCAGGTCATCCAAGTAAAATTGTTTCATATTTGTTTCAGAATGCTTCAATCTATCATAACTGAAAAATTCATTGAGTTCTCTTAATTTTTAAGAAAGTTATGGGCTTTTGACTGTCCTAGATCACAGCTTTTGAGTTAAGTCAATGGAAAGGCAATGGGGAACAAGATGCTAATTTCCGAGTATGAAAATAGCCATAACTTTTTTAATACTGAAGATATGAAAGTAAATTAGGTGTCAAATTAAACTTCTTTTTATGCTTTATCTGATGGGATAAATTGCAGACTTGATTTTTTAAATCTCAAAATTTTGTAACATTGCTAAATTAAGGGAGTTTAAAGTTCATATAATTACCTTTTACATATTGAATACTTTGAGACTTAAATGCCACAGGAATACACTCGTTCTTTCTAGGGGTTTTCCGTAGTTGAAATTTTATATTGCAATCTGGATGTTTTAAATTGTAAATAGAAATTATGTTTTTTTTTTGTTTCTAGTAAAACTGCTTGATGGTATAATGTTTGTATTGGTTGTGAGTGGTAAAAAAAATGCACGTCATGTTTGTAATAGGGTGAAGAATTGGAGGAAAGTAGTATATCAGCATTAGAATATCAGCAAGGAAAACAATATGAAGTTTGCCTCACCCCACAGTCCAAGCTTCTATAAACCCCTCGATGTCACGTGCAGGATAGCAAAAGTCGGAATGTTCAAAATCAAAATGGAGCCAGTTGCTTTTCCCTTGCCTGCTGGATTAAACCTCTCATTTCCTAATTCTCTACCTCTGAAATAATCTGTCTCTGGATGTTCTCTCATATCCTGCATTTCTCTCCAAACTCATCTTGTGCCTGTCGTTGAAATGAGCCGCTTTTAATTGAACAGTACCCAGCTAACTTTCTTTTCTGGGACCATCTTTAGGTCATATTGCTGATGGTCCTGTACTCGGGGCCTGTTCTCGTTGGGGTTTAGGAGGGTGAGAGGGGGATTTTATTGAAAGCTACTGGATAATGAAATGCCTAGAGCGAGTCAACAGTGAAAAAGATGTTTCCAATAATGGCAGTGTCTAAAACCAGAGGGCACAGCCTCAGAGCAAAAGGACGTACCTTTAACATGGAGATGAGGAGGAATTTCTTTAGCCAGAAGGTGGTGAATCTGATGACTACATTGTCACAGTCATTAGGTATTTTTAAAGTAGAGATTGATATGTTCTTGATTAGTAAGAGCATCAAAGGTTACAGGGAAAAGGCAGAAGAATGTGTTGAAAGGGGAAAATGGATCACCATGAATGAATGGTGGAGTAAATTGATAGGCTGAATGGCCCAATTCTGCTCCTGTGTCTTATGGTCCCTGCTCCACCATTAATCTCCTGCTTTTGACTCCATTGTTCTTGCATATTGATGGTCCATCTCCAAACTTTCCTCAGCAAAGATACTTCTTCTTAAGCTTATTTTGGATCTTATTAACACAATGTGGGAGGCCAAAGACAAGGAGGTCCACATTATAGTGCAATGGAAAGTTAAAGTGATGGACGGTCGTAAATTCAGGGTCAAGTTTATGGACTCCATATCGTATATGCATAGAATGGTATCCCCCCCCCCAACCCCCCCGGCCCCATTCCAACTGTTACCCAATCTGCATTTTCTCTTCCAATGTGAAGGAAAGCACATCATAAATTGCTTAAACCTTAAAAAGCGTTTGGACGAGGGAGCCAATGCTAAATGCTAAAAGAGGAATTGAATTTGTGTTCAGTGATATCGAACTGGCCATTTTAGAAATTACAGACAACATACTCCATCCTCAGTCTCTCTGCATCCTCCTCTTTCTCTTTCTCTGTGCCCTTCCCTTCGTACTCGTTTCACCCTCCCCTTTCTCTCTCTCTCTCTGCCCTCTCTCCCTCCCTTTCTCCCTGAACCTCCCCCTCCCTTTCTCTCTGCACCCCCCCCCCCTCGTTCTCCCTGCACTATCCACTTGCACTCTCTCGACCTCCCTGGCACTCTCTCCGCATCTCACCCTCGCTCCCTCTGCGCCTACCTCTTGCTCTCTCTGCACCTCCCCCCTCCCTCACTCTACACCTCCCCTCCTCCCTCTCTTTACCCTCCCCCTCACTCTCTGCCCCCTCCCCATTGCTCTCTGTCCCGTTTCCACCCCCCCCCCCCCCTCTCCCACCCCCCTCATCCTTTAGGATAATTCTTAAAATCCTGCCATTATAGCAAACCTTCAGTCAACAGTCCTGCTGGCACTAAGTGTCGCCTGCCACCAAGTTCGGTTTTATTTTAATTTGATGACAACCCTGTTAAAGCCCTTGGGTTTTATACTCGAGCCACTTTGTAAATGCAGGCTGGTTTGTGGTCGCCGAGATGGTACATAATCAATAAATCTGATTAAAATGGGTCTATAAGAGAAGAGGAATGAAGCAGTGTCATTATATTACACACTGCCGGCTTTGAGAGAACATGTCAGATGTTTGTGGCCACTTCATTATCTTTGAAGTGCATTTGCTGAAGCTATGCGGGAAACCTGAAGCAATCCTACAGACTGAAGTGATTTTTAGCAGAAGGCAGAGATGAGAAAGGAAGTATGCATTTGTATCATACCTTTGCAATATTCAAACGCATGCTTCCTTTCACATCTCTGATCAGGCCAGTGTGCTGTGGAGCTGATTATTTTGATGCCGCCCCTTCTCCAAGGTGGAAAAGTGCCAGGTTGTCCATGCCCAGCGGGCTCCCACCTGGAAATCTGACACCAACCAGGTAACCAGGTAAAAGTGACGTTAGTTTAGTGGTAAATGATTGTTCTGATACCAGGCAAAATCCCCATGATCTTCTTCGAAATATTCTTATGAGATATTTTATGTGCAGATGAAAGGGACCTCCATTTAAGATCTTATTCATATAATAAGACCCCTTCAGAGCAGCAGTTCCACAGTGGTTTAAAGAGGTGCCTCCTTTCCTCTTCAAAATTCTGAATCCTCTTTTGGTCCATCTTACGCTGTGCTCCTTGGTTGAATTCCTTGGAGGAGGGAGGGAGTGGTATTGGAACATCTCTAATCAAACCCACTTAATGGTGTCCTGGGCAATTGTGACCCAGGTCATTCAACCCTCCGTGTCCTCCTTCTCTGCATCCTTTGTCATGGCCAATCACAGCACTCAGTCCAATGCCTCCTGCCCAGCGTTCAGCTGAATGGGCAGAACTCAGTTTCCAGTCATTGCCATAGTCACAAGGTACAGCTTCTCCATGTGGAAACCAGAGGCAACTGGCTTTGTCGCTCTCTGAATCATTCCACTGTCTATACATTGCCTAATCCCCTTTGCTTGGCATTCAGTATTGCTCAAGGAGAAATGTCCTACAATTAAGTCTGGGATCGATTGAACCCATTGTCTTTGCCTGTGATAAGCTCCTTTCCCAGCCTTCCACTCCATCTCCATTCCTGGCAACAGTTTGAAACTGAAACAAGCTGATTTCAATTTAGAATTTTCAACTTCCTTCTTGGGCCATCATTAAGATCACCTCTTTCCATTAGTGGACTTTTATCATTGCTTTGTTACCTCCAGAGTTGATTATTCCAAAGCATGCCACATTTAATACTTCATAGACCAAAGGGCATTCGAAGGTCCTTGGTCTTAACTTTCTCTGCTACCTGCCAGTTGCCTCTGTACCTGCTGGCAAAGCACCTTAATGTTATTATTGTGTTTTATTTATTATTTTCACATCCATCCATGGCCTTGCCCCTTCAATCTCCTCCAGCCCAGGAGACTTGCAACATATCAGCACATCTCCAATCATGGCCCCGTGGTCATTCCTAAATTTAATCACAACACTACGGGAAACTGGGATATACTCAGTTCTTAACTCTGCAAATCCCTTCTTAAGGGGAAAAGATTTAATAGGAATGAGGGGTAACTTTTTCACACAAAGGGTGGTGGATGCATGGAACAAGCTGCCAGAGGAGGCTGGGACTATTCCAATATTTAAGAAACAGTTGGACAGGTACATGGATAGGACAGGTTTGTAGGAATATGGACCAAATGCAGGCAGGTGGTACTAGTGTGGGCCGGTGTGGGCAAGTTGGGCCTCGGGCCTGTTTCCACACTGTATCACTCTATGACTATGACTCCATAAACTTCCCGACCTATATGACTATGATTTTGATCATCTATCCTGATGTTGTACTCAATAACACTCCTGTGAATAGCCTCGGGAAGTGATGAGGAGAATTATTGCATGGGAACCTTATGATAGAGTGTATTTACATTTTCAAAAGGCATTTGACGAGGTACCACCTTAGAGACTGGGGGTGCGTAGAATTAAGAGATTTAAGAGCATTGATTTGGGCGGCACAGTGCTTTTTACACGTAATTTAAATCTAGTTCTGCAAATGTAAAGCTAAAATTTTTATTTTAAAACAAATTTTAAGCAGGCCATCGCATAGAAAACAAAGTTAAAATCACTGCATGGAAATAAAAAAGTGCAGATGCTATCAAGGAAAGACACAAAATGCTGGAGTAACTCAATGGGTCAGGCAGCTTCCCTGGAGAACATGGATATCCATGTGTCTTTCCTTAGATTCAATGGGTCCTTTTCAGGGTGGAGAGGTGTACCTAATGGATTACACCAGGTGTAATTGGTTCTTGGCCATCAGTTTACATTAATGACCCAGAGGATGGAATAAAATGCAAGGTTTCCAAGATTGTCCATGATGCATGAATAGGTGGGAGGGCATGTTGTGTTGAGGATATAGATTCTGCAATTGGACATATATTGAGTGGCTGAGTCACAACCTGCAAATGGAACTTCGTGTGAAGAAGTGTGAGGTTATGCACTTCAGTAAGATAAATCAAAAGGCAGACCATTATCTAAATGGAAAGAGACTGCAAACGAGTAAAATTCAGGGGAACTAAGGTGCATAAAAAAGTTAGCAGGCAACTCCAACAAGTGGAAATGAAGGCAAATGGCAGTGACCTTTATTTCAAGGGAGTTGATGTTTCAGAAGCGGGAGGTTTAGTATGGTTGGACAAGGTGTCAGTGAGGCCACATCTGGAAGACTGCCCAATTTGGGTCTCTTTATAAGGATGTATCAGCAATGGAAAGCAGTCCAAAGGAGATTCTCCTGGGATGAGAGGGCTGTCCTATCAAGACAGTTCAGTTCAGTTTAGTTTATTGTAACGAGTACCGAGGTACAGTGAAAAGCTTTTGTCACGTGCTAACTAACCAGCGGAAAGACAACACTTGGATGTTGTCAAACACGACAGTGTATAAAATCATGAGACAGTCATACCAAAAAAGCAACAAGACACACAACTACATAAAAGTTAACATGAACATCCTCCACAGCGGCTCCCCCACATTCCTCACCTTGATGGAAGGCAATTAAGTCTTATCTTGTTTCCTCCTTATTCTCCCGTGGACGGGGCAGTCGAACCATCTGCAGTGGGGGCGATCGAAGCTCCCGCAGCTGGAGATCAAAGCTCCCCATCGGGGTGATCGAAGCTCCCATGATCGGGGTGGTCAAAGCTCCTGCTGTTGCAGCTCCCGAAGTTGGTCCCTCACCAAGGGACGGCGAGCTCCACGATGTTGTCCACAGGCTCCAGTGGTTGGGGCTCCCGAAGTCGATCCCTGACAACGATGTTAAGTCCACAGGCACCTGCGGTTGGAGCACCAGCAAGAGGCCTCCAGCTCCACGATGTTAGACCGCAGAGCGGACGGAGATACAATGCCATTGTACCACCCCACCAGGTGATTTTCTTGACCATCGCTCCAATATGGGTGGTGTATTTCAGGAGTATGTGTACCTTCTGAAGTCAAGTCTTGCTGACATTGAGAGAAAGGTTGTTGTCTGGACATCAAGACATGAGGTTGTCAATCTCCTTCCTGTACTCCGACTCATCATTATTTGATATACGGCCCACAATGATGGTGTCATCTGTGAATTTGTAAATTGAATTAGATTTGTACAAGGTTGCATACTCCTAGGTGTAAAGGGAGTAACAAAGGGGAATGAGGGTGCATCCTTGAGGAGCACCTTGGTGCGACAGTTTGGGCTTGTGTACCCTAGAGTTTAGGCGAATGAGGGGGTGATCCTATTCAAACATACAGGATTCTAATGGGACACACAAAATGCTGGAGCAACTCAGCAGGTTAGGCAGCATCTCTGGTGAACAAGGATAGGTGACGTTTCAGGTCGGGACCCTTCTTCAGTCTATTCAGGGGCTATTCCTGAGGGGGCTGGACAGGGCAGATGGGCAAATGTTTCGACCAGTAGGAAGTTATGTACAAGGAGACATAATTGCAAAACATGGGCCAGTTATTTAAAACTGGGATGGAGAACAACTTTCTGAAGACAGTGAATCTCTGCAACACTCTGCCCACGAGGGTGGTGGAGGACAGTTCATAAGATGTATGTGAGGCGGAGATGAATAAATATTTGAAAGGTCAAGGAATCAATGGTTGAGCTGACACAGCTGAGGCCAGCTAAGATCCGCCAAGATCATTTTGAATGCCAGGGCAGGCTTTAAAGCTAAATGGACTACACCTCATATTTTACTTGTATTAGACAATAGGCAGTAGGTGCAGGATTAAGTCATTCAGCCCTTCGAGCCAGCACCGCCATTCAATGTGATCATGGCTGATCATCCACAATCAGTATCCTGTTCCTGCCTTCTCCCCATATCCCCTGACTCCGCTATCTTTAAGAGCCCTATCTAGCTCACTCTTGAAAATATCCAGAGAACCTGCCACACCGCCCTCTGACGCAGAGAATTCCACAGACTCACAACTCTCTGTGTGAAAAAGTGTTTCCTCGTCTCCGTTCTAAATGGCTTACCCGTTATTCTTAAACTGTGGCCCCTGGTTCTGGACTCCCTAGTGTGGCCAAACCCTTAATAATCTTATATGTTTCAATAAGATCCCCTCTCATCCTTCTAAACTCCAGAGTATACAAGCCCAGCTGCTCCATTTTCTCAGCATATGACAGTCCCGCCATTAATTAACCTTGTAAACCTATGCTGCACTTCCTCAATATAAGAATGTCCTTCCTCAAATTAGGGGACCAAAACTGCACACAAGGTGTGGTCTCACTAGGGCCCTATACAACTGCAGAACGGCCTCTTTGCTCTTATTCTTATTCTTATTTTCATATTGTGAATATGCCTATTCCACTTACATTTATTTGATTTCAACTCATATAAATGTAAGGTGAGATTATTGGAACATGGGCCTAGATGTTTGTGCTCAATAAAGAACCCATTGTGTGTATCGTCACCCTGTATATATTGTGTGTGACCCAATACCTCACATCCATATGCAACAACCAACGCAGGTCCGGATCGAAGTTTTCGCACTTTGAAATATTCCGACACGACATGATAACCAAAGCCATCATCCCTATTCCGCAAGATCAAGGTTTCCTTGAAAGTCTGTTCCTGTCTATTCTATCGATTGGTTAAGCCACCTTTGCTACTTGAGTGCTGCAAAGATGTAACCTGTCGACTATGAAAGGCAGGTCACAAAGGTTACTTGAAATGTGGAAGATTACTCCATATAAACCACCTTATGATCACAGTGTCTCAATTTCTTTGCAGGTATCAATATTTGAAACGCACAGGGAGCTTTGAGCGTTCAGCTGGGCTTCAGGCTGGGGCAGATGCAATAGAGGTGAGTGCTCATCGTTAACGGAAAATGCAATGGAGTTTCAGATATATTACGCTGCAACGTGACAGTTTCATTGCCGCAGCCAAGGCTTCATGCAACATAGATTAATGAAATTCACATCAAAGAAGTGTAATTTTTCTCCTATGTGATGCATTATAGTCTAAGATTAGTATATCAAATATTCTAATGATAATAGGCTGTTATTAATTTCCTTCTTGGCTGGCATAGTCAATTGGCAAAGAATTACTATCGATCCAGTGACCTCCTGCAACACTTCCATGTGAATGAAGGTAAATGAGAAACAACCTCATTACCTTGGTACAATGCTAAATAGATTGGACGAAGGAGCTTTTAAAGTTAAATTGTGACCCAGGACATGTGGGCAAATGTGGAAATTAGTAAAAGATAATCCAGGGTTGCTGGAGAACGCATTGCTCACACCTGAGTGAATGAGACTCAAAATAGTCGCCAAAAAAAAAAGACAAAGTACCGATGTAACTCAGCAGGTCAGTCATCATCTCTGGAGAACATGGATGGGTGACAATTCGGATCTGAACCCTTCAGACCACAAGGAAGTGTAGAAGCTAGTTAAAATACAAAAAAAAAGACACAAGGAATTGCTGATACTTCATGCCAGATGAAGAACGGTCCCGACCTGAAACGTCACCGATCCATATTCTCCAGGGATGTCATCTGACCCGTTGTTACTCTAAGACTTTTTTGTATTTTAACCAGTATCTGTCAGGAGTGTTTCCTGCATTGATTGCTACAGATGTAAAGCCACTTGTCAGCGGTTAGGAAACGATCAGAGTAATCAATGGTAAATATGAAGTGATATTGATCCATATGGTCACCAGCTGATATGAACAGGTGAAGCATACAAAATAGCTGTAGTAACAAATTCAGCCATACAAGCCTACTTTGCAATTTTACAAGATCATGGCTATAGCATTGAGGTCGGATCCTCAACTTCACATTTCTATCTAACCACAGCTATGTTTCCCCCCTTGCCCATCCGGAACCTTTCTATCTTTCCCCCTCCACTCATATTTCTCCTTCTGGCTTAACATTTCTCTCCTCTCCTTATCTGACACTCTTTAGTATCCTCCCCTCCCCCCCCCCCCCCTGCCCCACATGTATCCACCTAGCACATTGCCACGGACGGCTGTGAAGGACAAGTCAATGGATATATTTAAGCCGGAGATTGATAGATTCTTGATTAGTAAAAGTGTCAGGGAGAAGGCAGGACAATGGGGTTGAGAGGGAAAGATTGATCAGCCACGATTGAATGGCAAAATAAACTTGATGGGCTGAATGGCCTAATTCTGCTCCTAGAACTTATTACTTGTCACCTATCAATATTATGTCTCACTCAATCTCGTTTCTGGCTTTCTACCCCTTAGATTGATGATTGAGGATTGCTGATTGTTGTTGATGTGAACCTAAATAAAGCATTTGGCAGGTCCCCATGGTTCACCAGTGCAGATGGTGGAATCCACGAGAACTGACTAATTCAATCCAAAATTGCCTTGTTGCCAGGAGGCACTGGGTAGTAAAAGGAGATTTTGGATCAGCTGTCTTTGACCTGTGTGTTTGTGACATTATTAATGATTGGATGTGAATGTAGGAACTATGATTTGTGAGTTTGCAAATAGCAGGTGGCGGCATTATGTTGCAGCTTTGTGAAACACAGGTGAGGCTGCGTTTGGAATATTGTGTGCCACTCTGTTCACTGCACTATGGGAAGCATGAGATTGAGTTCCAGAAAGTTCTGAGGAGATTCACCAGGAATTTGCCTGAATTAAGGGACTTTAGTTATGGGAGGATTTTAGTAATGAGGAGGGATTGGTAACATTGGGCTTGTTTTTCCTGGAGTAAAGGAGGCTGAGGGGTGACCTGATTGAGGAATATAAAATTATAAGAGGTAGGTAGACACAAAATCCTGGTGTAACTCAGCAGGACAGGCAGCATCACTAAATTCTTTCCAGAGATGCTGCCTGTCCCGCTGAGTTACTCCAGCAATTAGTGCCTAACTTTGGTGTAAATCAGCATCTGCAGTTCCTTCCTACACATAGATTGTCACAATCTTTTTCCCATAGTATGGGCATCAAAACAAGAGGATATAGGCTTAAAGTGAGAGGAAGGAGTTTTAAAAAGGACCTGAGGGGATAGTTTTTCATGCACAGAATGGGTGATATCTGCCTCGAGGATGTTGCCCATCTAAATGTCTCTTCAGTGTATTGATTTGTATCTGACAGGGTATAGAAGGATATGGACCTAATGTGGCCAAATGGGGTTAGCAAAACGGTCGGCATGGAAGTGGTGTCCAAGGGGCCGTTTGTGTACTGTACGTCTCGATGACTCTTTCCAGAATGGCTAACAATACTTTGAGGTGGGGGGGGTGACACTTTGCTTCAAACAGACTAACTGAGATAAACATTGATTCTGCTTCCACCCTGCCAAGACTCTTAAAAAACCTTTGAATGATTAAATGAGATCGCCTCATGAGTTCTTCTAACTGCAGCATACAGATCATGCCTGCCTAATTCTCTTCACACTACAAACGAATCAATCTGGTAGGCGTTTGCTATGTTCCTTCTCAAGAATATTTTAACTTGAGCAGGAAGATCAAACCCGTACATTATGTTCCCAAAGCAGCTTGCTCTGAACAATTGAAGCAAGATATCTCTATCCTTGTACTGAAAGCCTTTTGCAATGAAGGCCAACGTATTGCTTTCCTTCATAGTTGCTTGCAGAACTTGCATATTCACTTTCATTCATTCATCAACAGGGGCACCCAGGTCCCTCTAAACACTGATATATTTCCAATCTTTTAGCTTTCAACTTTTATCAAACAAAATGGATAACCTCACATTTTGGTGGGGTGGTGAATCTGTGGAATTCATTGCCACAGAAGGCTGTGGAGGCCAAGTCGATGGATATTTTTAAGGCAGATATAGATAGATTCTTGATTAGTATGGGTGTCAGGGGTTATTGGAAGAAGGCAGGAGAATGGGGTTAGGAGGGAGAGATAGATCAGCCATGATTGAATGGCGGAGTAGGCTTGATGGGGCAATTGGCCTAATTCTGCTCCTATCACTTATTTTACACATTGCATTCCATCTGCTATGGTCTTCCTCAAACACCTACCCTGTCCATATCTCCCAGAGACTTCTCTGCTTCTCTGCAGCCTCAGATCCATCCCTTCGTGAATACTTTACTTGCTTCTGTACAACCTCATTAATTTGCAATGCTGCTACCAGGGATTTGGTAAGCCACACCTCTGGACTCTCTATCGTCTCACTTGCTTCCCCTACCCCCCCCCCCCTCGAAGTGCCCCCTGCATGCCCCTAGAAAAACTGCCCACACGTCCCTCTTTCCCTTCATTCTGCCCCTACAGCCCCCCTTGTTCCACCGCCCATTCTCTTCCTGCATCTCTATTTCCTGTTCTCTGTGCATCCCGTTCCCCCGTATCTACCCCTCGTGCACTGCTCACCTTCTCTCTGCGCTCCTGCTCTTTCTGGGACGCTGCTCCTCCACATCTCACTCCTCCTCTTTCTGTGCCACCAAAACCCCTTCTCCTTGCCCCCAATTTCCCTTCTCTCCCCACGTCTTTTTGCCTCTCATCCCTCTATCACCAAACCAGTCTATTGGAAACGCTCCAATAGACTGAGCTCGCGGGCTGACCGGACTTTGGAAATGGCACCAAAACATGGCCGTGCCTGCATGTGTAAATATGCAAAAGGTATTTCACTGCGTAGTTGCACATGTGACAAATAAAGCACTCTTCGGCAAATGCAGCATATTCCAAGGAACTGAGGAGATATTTGCGGTAAAATTGAAGCTCTCAAACATCATTGCAACCGATGCTGTGGTCAAACTGGGTCACTTGCAAAATAATCGAATGTGGCGGTACCTGGTGGCTAGCTGCGGGTACTGAACCCTTGGCTCGGGAGAGAGGAGTTGAGCGTCTCGGAGTGGGAGGCATTGGGTCATGGGCTTTTAAGGTCGGGTCACGCCCGGTCATGGGTTGGAAGCAGCACAGTGCAGTAATAAACACCATTTTGTTCACACAACTCGTTTTCGCCTCATTCTTGGCTGAACTCCTGGAGTCCCCACTACACTGGTGACCCCGACGACCAGGAGTGGAATCCTGGACAAAGTTCACGCAAAAATGTCCAGCGCTCAACCCGCTGCTGCGGCCTACGAGGCCGAGCACAACGCGGTAGCCCTGAAGCTGCCTACATTTAGGACCTCGCAGTCGGGGGTACGGTTCCATCAGGTGGAATCCCAGTTCCATGTCCACGGACGTAACGGTCGACGAGACCAGGTACCACTACATGGTAGGGGCTCTCGACCAGGAAACGGCCGGTCGGGTCGTGCCGTACCTCAATAACCCGCCGGTGGCTGGTAAGTACGCAGGCCTCAAGGAGCTGCTGCTCCAGATCTACGAGCCAAGCCGCATGGAACAAGCCGCGCGAGTCTTCAACATGGGCGGGCTCAGCGACCGGAAGCCCTCGACCCTCATAAATGAGATGCTCATGCTCATGGGCGACCACTGGCCCTGCTTTCTATTTGATTATACTTACCTGCAACAGTTGCCACACGACATCCACCGGCAGCCCTCGCGAGAGAGCTTCGAAGACCCGCTCAGACTAGCGGCGCACGTGGACGAGCTGTGGCTGTCTGACCAGCAGCAGGTGGGTGCGCTGGAATCGCTGGAATCGCTGGACCGGATTGATTCAGCGTCCTGGAAGGCCCAGCAACCCAGGACCACACCCACAAGAGGCCCACGACCACAAGAGCCACAGACCAGACAAGTGGCACAGGAAAGAGAGATGTGGTGCCTACAAGAGTTGCTCGCCCTACATCTCGCTGGGCAGCATTTCCAGTACTTCTTGGCGGGCCGGCACTTTGCGGCCTTCAAGGACCATAAGCCCCTTACATTCGCGTTTGCCAAGGTCTCGGATCCGTGGTCCGCCCGCCAGCAGCTCCAGCTGACACCCATATCAGAATACAGCACCAACGTCCGGCTCATCGCTGGTAAATGCAACCTGGTGGCAGACGCATGGAGATCGCAGCCGTGATCAAGCCAGCTGTCGGGATAGTCTACTCCGCCTTGGCAGCGGTGCAGCTGGTGGACGAGGAAGTAAGCTTACCGCACCGCGATCTCTGGATTGGTGCTGGAAGACTTGGGTCCCTCTGGTGGTTCCATTTCACGCGACGTGTCCACGGGCCAGTCGTCCAAGATACATCAGCACGTCCATGTACCGATACAGGATTTCTCGGTTGCCACACCGGCGGTTCGACCACGTGCACGTGGACATCGTGGGGCCGCTGCCGCCATCCCGGGTGTGTCGCATCTACTGACGGTGGTAGATCGTTTTACGCGGTGGCCGGAGGCTCTCCCGCTCATAGAGACTTCCACCCAGTCGTGCGCTCGGGCCCTTGTGGCAAACTGGATTGCCCGCTTCGGGGTTCCTATCGATATTACTTCGGACAGGGGCACCCAGTTTACATCCGAGCTGTTGTCCGCGATGGCCCGCCTGCTGGGGGCGCAGCTCCACCATTCGACAGCATACCATCCCCAGTCGTATGGGTTGGTGGAGCGGTTCCAACGCCGTCTCAAGGATGCACTGAAAGCTCGCCTTATGGGCCCAGAGTGGATGGATGAGCTGCCATGGGTGTTGTTGGGGATAGAAACTGCCCCTAAGGAGGATTTGCCATCATCCTCGGTGGAGTTGGTGTATGGCGCTCCACTCACCATCCTGGGAGAGTTCGTCCCGGCCACTGATGGGTCCTGGGAACCTCCGTCCTCTATGCTGCTGCGCTTGCGGGAGAGAGGTGGCGCCCTGTCTCCCGTCCCGACTTCTCGGCATGGCATGGCCCCTTTCCATGTGCCACCGTCTCTGGCGGACTGCCCTTACGTCTTTTGCGCCGCGACACCCACCGGTCGCCCTTGCAATGGCCCTATGAAGGTCCCTTTCGGGTGCTGCGGCACGGGACAGCCACATTTGTACTGGACATGGGGGGCCGGCAAAAAGACTGCGTCCATGGCGCACCTTAAGCCGGCCCATTTGGACTTAATTTTTTTAATTTTATTTATATTTTTTTTGTTAGAAGTACAGTAGTGTGGTACCTAAGTACCTAATACATACATACACATTACCATTCTTGTACAACTTCTTATTTTTAATTTAATAATAAAAGAGCAGTGAAAGAAAAAAGGAAATAAAGGGGGACGAGATGGATAGACAAGCGAGTAGAAGCCAATAGCGAAAGGGGCAGAGATAAGAAGCGAAAGGAGATTGAAAGAAAAAGAAACTAGAAAGAAAAGAAATTAGGAAAGATATACCTATTTCGTATCTTTACCCATCTGTCACCCGGTTCTGAACCATTTAATTTCTAAAGTTATTTTATGTTGCACCATATGCTTGTAAGAAGTCGATAAAAGGAGACCAAATCTTTAAGAATTGGTCTACTTTGCCTAGTAGGAGGAATCTCATTTCTTCAAGATGTAGCGTTTCCGACATATTTGAAGTCCACATTTTGAACGTTAGCGTGGTTGCATTTTTCCAGAATTTGAGGGGTTTTTTTTGCTGTTATTAATAGTAAGATTAAACGAGAACTTACCAGTTTGAAGTTTGATCTTTATTTTATGAGGAGTTACGATGAGGGATTACGTGAAGACCCCGCCAGCACGCATGCGCGACATTCTTCAAAGCAGTGGTGTGAAATCACAGAACAGTCACAATGACTAATATAGTAAGATAAGAGAGAACTTTCATACCAGGTGATCTTTATAGTAGAGGGTTGGGAGCGGAGGGCACGTAATCCCTCATCGTAACGCCTCATAAAATAAAGATCAAACTTCAAACTGGTAAGTTCTCGTTTAATCTTACTATTTTACTTCGGAGTCACGTGAGTGACTACGTGAAGATTTCAAAGCTCTGTGATTTCATGCCCTGGAAGCTCCATGCTCACACACCGCTATGCTGGGATGAGAGGATGAACGTAATTCAGACATGACACTGGCTGAAAAACAAAATAGGTATTTATTCATACCAAAACAAAAATAAACCCCATAGGGGTAAATTATATGGCAGTACTCAAAATCCTCCCTGCATAAGTGTCAGGGGAGGCCACGGGTTTGTTGTAGTAACAATGAAAAGTATTTTCATTACTCCAACCCGCTGTGGCTAGGATGTGGTCCAATGGTACTTCCATTCTCCTAGCCACCGAAGTGGATGCCGCCCTGGTGGAGTGAGATTTGTATATATTAGTGTCCACTCCCGCCGCATCCAGTACCACCCTTAACCATCTAGAAATGGTTTGCACCGTGACTTTATGATGGGGCTTCTTGTGGCATATAAGCAAAGCTGTCTCCGTGCCCCTGAGGTTTTGGGTGACCGTGATATACTGTGAAATTAACGTGACGATGCAGAGTCGATTATCTGCTGGATATGCCAGAAATTCCAAGGTATGACCAGACGCTCCGGGTCGGTCTTGTTTCAACAGTCCCTGCACATGAAAAATGATTTTATCATTTTGGTGATAGTCATGGCATCCAGGTTAAGTTTGTGCAGAGACTGGACCCGTTGTGCCGTGATTAAAGCCATAATCATTACCATTTTATATGTTAGCTTTGCCAACAAGTGTTGGGTGTCCATCCTCGCAGCATAGTTAGGACTGTGCTGATATCCCACGTATGGTGATATCTGGGCCTAGGGGGATTGGAATTGAATATTCCTCTCATTAGTTTGGACACTAATGGATGTGATCCAATTCCCAATTGGTCACTCCCCTGGCCCAAGTAGGATGATAGTGCACTCCTGGCACTGTTTATGGCACTGTAGCTCAGACCCTGATCAAAGTGTAGGGTAGCCAAGAATTCCAGCACTTCCGTAATGGTAGCAGATTCATATGTAGTGTTGGTAGTAGCGCAGTATCCTTCCCATTTCTTGATGTAGGTGAGGTACTGCTTCCTGGTGGACTCCCTGCATGCCGCCGAAATGGTGTCTATCGTTCTGCTGGTGAGTCCGAGTCCGCGAAGAGGCCGTTTTAAAATCTGCAAATTAACAAGTCCATGCGGTCATGACATGGGTGATGTTCTCCTGTGACAGGATGAATGAGCAGGCTAGGTCGGTTATTGACCCGAATGCAAGGTTCAGTGGCCATCTTCTGTACCGCTGGGAACCATGGTTGGGTAGGCCAGTCGGGCACCACCAAAATACCCGATGCAGAGTCTTGTTTAATTTTCTGCAAGACCCGACTGATGAGGCAGAAAGGGGGGAATGCACAGCAGAACAAATCCCCCCCAATGTAGCGTGAAAGCGTCCATTGCCACTGCCCCAGGGTCTGGTTCCCAAGCAACATATGTTGGTAGTTGGTGATTTAGTCTGGACGCGAAGAGGTCGATATCCGGTGTCCCATAACGTTCTACAATATCTGTGAACACTTTTCGATCCAACATCCATTCTATGTTGTCGTTAAATTTACGTGACCTGGTGTCTGCCACTATGTTTAGCTTGCCTGGGAGGTAGGTGGCTGAGATCCAAATTTCCCTTTGCAGACACCAGAGCCAGATATTGTTGGCCAAATCATCACACGATATCGACTTTATTCCGCCCATGTGGTTAATATAGGCCACCACCGTGGTGTTGTCAATTTGTATCCTAACATGAACTTTGTGCAAGTTTGTGCAGTATGCCCTAAGGCCGTGAAATGCTGCCAGCATTTCTGAATAGTTAATCCCAAAATTTTTGAATAGGGTCAACTCTAGTGCAGTCCATCTACCTCCACAACTAGAGGTAGTATTAGTAGCTCCCCAACCTTTTCCACTGGCATCCGTTTGTAAGGTGATCGAGGGATTGATGATAGTGATGGGTTTGGAACAATATTGGGCATTAGCCATCCACCAATTTAATTCGGCTTTTGCCTTTCCTGGTATTTTCATAGGCCTATCAAAATGGCCTGCATGACTTTTGAGGGCTGTAATTTTGGCTCTTTGTAGGTTTTGATAATGTAAAGGCCCATATTGCGCCGCGGGAAAAGCAGCCACCATCTTCCCAATCACCCTGGCCACCTGCCGAATGGATGGGTCCTTGCTGCCAATAAGGCTCCTGCAAGCCTCTATCAAGTCCTCCACCTTGCCTAGTGGCAACGTGATAGACATTTGCACCAAGTCGATATTGAACCCCAAGTATTTCATGGTGGTAGAGGGTTTTAATATTGATTTATCTGGATGTATAATGAAACCCAACTTCTGAAAAAGGTGTTTCGTGGCTGAAACTGCCAATGTAGCCATTTCCAAACTTTCCCCAACAATGAGGATATCATCAAGATAGGCCATAACAGTATGATTCTGTTTCCTTAAGTAGGCCAAAGCTGGTTTTAATATCTTGGTAAACAACCTGGGTGCTGAAGATAACCCATTAGGCAAGGCTTTGTATTGCCATAATTGTTCCATCCAGATAAATTTTAAATATTTCCTATGATCCTTGTGTATAGGTACTGAATAATATGCATCTTTAAGGTCAATGCATGCCATGTAGTACCCATGATCTATTAACTGTATAGCAGTGTCAAAGGTGTCCATTTTGAAGTGAACATACTGAACAGAAGTATTCAGTTCGGCCAAATCTATGATAATGCGGCAACCGCCGTCTTTTTTGTTTTTGGTGGATATATTAGACACGAACTCCTGGGGTTCTTTGATGGCTTTCTCAATTACCCCTTTATTAATCAACCTGTATAGTTCAGCATGCCCTGCTACCTTCTCTTTTTGAGAAAGTGTAAATTTACGGCTAGGTGAATGCTGGACCGGGATAGGGAGTTCGTGAATAAATTCAATTTTGTAGCCCTGAATACTCCTGAGTATGAAAGGATCAGAGGTAAAAGTGCACCAATTCTCATAAAACATATGCAACCGGCCCCCTACATAAAGTGAATTTAGGCAGGATGTGTTTCTGGGGAAACCAGACCCACCTACCTCCATGGTTATTGCCGGAATTGCGGTTTCTGTCCTTGTTTCCTTTGTTGAGTCATCGTGTTGTAGGAGTGGCGCATCTTCCAAGAAGGCCGGGCTGGGCCATGGCCTAAAAAAGACCGCTGTGCAGGTTGGCCGGCCTTCGAGCTTTCACCACCGGCAGGTCTCTGATGGTATCTCTGTCCGGTGGATGTGTAGGGGTGCTGTCTTTGTGGGTAATGAGTTTTGGTGGGCCCAGGAACCTTGATCAGGCCCAAGGCCTTGGCCTCCTCATCAAGATCTTTCACTTGCTTGGGAAGGTCATCCCCGAACAGCAGGTTTGGAGGCTGAGTCTTCCCAGGCTTACACAACCCTGCAAACTTGGGGTTAAGCGCCGGCTTTATGATGCTCTTTCTGAAATTGTTTATTTCATACTGTGAATTACACAGTAGAGCCAGGGCATCTTGCAGTTCTTCCGGCATCTCTGTCCCCACTGCAGTTCTGGCCACTGCTGTGATCCCGGCGGTCAAGAGCTTCAGGATTCTTTGCAGTTTGAGTTCCTGCCCTCTGCTCGAGGGGCTCATGTTCCCCCAAATAGGGTTGTTCACCGCCGGGACATTAAGTGAATTGCAGTTTTCAGGGGCCATATATTTGTCAACTGTAGCATTTATGGCTTGTTCCTGTAACTGGTTGGTCACCATGTAATTAATACTGGTTGCCAATTTAGGGTGGACAGGTAGGCCTTTCTGCGTCGGCATTGCATGTTTGTTTACCATGTCCAAATATTCTTCACACACCCCTGACACAGATGGATGTTCAGCCAGCTCCCCTTCTTCTGGGTCAGCCCAGTTCTGACCCTCAATGCTCCCCTCCAAGGAGGGAGAGACATTAGGCAGTCCTTGATAGGAACCTGCCGTGGGCCTGCGAGGAGGCCCACTGTGACCCTGCCCCTGCATAAGCAGGTCACGTTGGAGCATTTGCTCCATCAACCGCTCAATGCGGGAAAGACGACCTCCGTCGCTATCTGCGAACGGGGTGTCCTCGGGACCGGACCCAGCTGGGTCGCTCGCCCCGTCCGACTTCTGGGTAGATTTGTTGCCCGACCGTGGAGTCCCAACGGCCCTCATGGGCGAGAAGTCGGGGGCTGCAGGTAAAACCTGTAGCTCTGGAGAAGCAGTCTGCTGGCTGCTCTCCATAGCGGCTGCTCTTGCCGCTGCTCTTTTGGATTTACGCGATTCCATGTTCAAACTAACTCTCTCGCCGCTCACCGCTGGTGAGACTTACCTGGCGTAAGTGTTTTAAACTTACGCTGGAGGAGCCCCGCTCCTCCCGACCGTCGCTTCCGCATGCGTACGACGATATGTCGTGCATGCGTGCTGGCGGGGTCTTCACGTAGTCACTCACGTGACTCCGAAGTAAAATCCATAATTAAAGAGAGCTTCTTGGGACGTAGTTAAGTTACGTCCCTCTTCCATTGATCCAAAGATAATCAGTTCTGTATTGGGGTTTAATTTTGTATTGAATAGTTTTGTAAAAGTTCCAAAGATTTCATTCCAAAAGTTATGTTACAAAAGTATTGTACAAGAGACAAAGGAATGTGCTATAGGGGCCATTTGGACTTGAGCGAGCCGGTTGGGGTGGCATAGCCTCCTCGTCGCGGGCGCCCACCTTCGCAGGTTCCTGTATGTTCTTCCGGGCGGGTCAAGGACTATGTTCGGGCGGACGTGTTTACGCAGTCAGGCCGCCTTGTTCAGCGTCCCGTCCGTTTCAGTGCGAACCCTCGGCTCAGGAGGGAGGAGTTGAGCGTCTCGGAGTGGCAGGCGTTGGGTCAAGGGGTCCGACCCAGGGTATTTAAGGTCAGGTCCCGCCCGGTCACGAGGTTGGAGTTGTAAGCAGCACAGTACAGTAATAAACAGCAGTTCACTCACACAACTCGTTTTCGCCTCATTCTTGGCTGGACTCCTGGAGTCCCCGCTACAGGCAAAACGTTTGATATCAGATTTTGCACAGTTGTCATCACCCAGTATTACAGTTATTTATTAGCTTTATTATTATATAATTATTTGTGTGTTATTAAGTTAATGGATCCATTAAGCTGCAGCAAGTAGGAATATCAGTGTTTCATTGTCAGTGCATGACAATGAAGTGTAGGAAAAGACAGCAGGTGCTGGATTAAACTGAAGATCGACACAAAATGCTGGAGTAACTCAGCGAGACATGCAGCATCGCTGGAGAGAAGTAATGGAGGATGTTTTGGGCCAAGACCCTTCTTCAGACTCAAGAATCAGACTCTGAGTCTTGATTTGAGTATTGTGTGCAGGTATGGGGGCCAGGGTACAGGAAGGGCATGAAGGTTTAGGAGGAGGTGCAGATGAGGTTTACCAAGATGCTGCCTGGATTAGATGGTATTAGCCAAAAGGAGAGGCTGGACAAATTTGAGGTTAACAGGAGACCTGATAAAAGTATATAAAATTATGAGAGGCATAGATGGGCGAGACAGTCAGAGGGGTCAGAAAAAAGGTCCCGACCCAACATGTCATCCATCCTTTTTCTCGAGAGGCGCTACCTGACCCACTGAGTAACTCCAGCACTCTGTCTATCTTCTAACTTTGGATGTATTTACCTGAACAATAATATTCAAGAATAAATCTTTAATTAGTAATTACCATAACTCATATTCTCCAGGAATCATAATTCCCCTCCTTTATTTCTTTCCTGGGATCCATGGAACGTTAAAATCCAGCTGCTACCTTGTTTAGTTTAATTTAGTTTAGTTTAGTTTAGCGATACAGCGCGGAAACAGGCCATTTGGCCCACCGAGTCCGTACCGACCAGCGATCCCCGCACATTAACACTATCCTACACACACTAGAGACAATTGTTTACATTACCACCAAGCCAATTAACCTACAAACCTGTACGTCTTTGGAGTATGGGAGAAAACCGAAGATCTCGGAGAAAACCCACGTGGTCACGTTGAGAACATACAAACTCCTTACAGACAGCACTTTTTTTAACACATCGTTTCATGCTCCTTCCTACAACACTCAAATTCAACAGTGTCCTTGGGTTTAATTCTTGAGATCAGCTTCTCAGTCTGAAAAATAGTGCCTTCAGATTCTGATCTGCTATCACCCACATCATAAAGGTTTTTGTTTCTCTCTTGGACTGGTGAGTGTATTTTTAGGTTTAATGGAACACTGTCATGGCATATCTTTCATCAGAATGCCCATGAAAATGATATGAGCAATATTAATGATAAGGGATAACAATGAAAAGAAATGCATTTCTTCTCTCCACCCATACAACTTAAAAGTTTTGCCAAGTATTTTATGCCAGTTATTTTTCATAAAAATGTCCCCTTCTAAAGGTCATTCATAACAGGGAGTGTACTTGTCATTGTGTTGGCTGCTTTTCATTTCTAGGTTTGAGATCTCGATTATCTCTTTATATATTGAAAATTAAATTGGGTAGATTGAGAACTGTCTCAGTTACCCTGACAATGCTTGTGTAAGAAAGGATCATATTATATTGCAATGTTTCAGGAAATTAAACAGCAACATGGCAACATGCCCTCAATCTCAATTAAATGATGAAAGATATTCTAGGCACCATGCTGGAGGAGCCTTGATAAGACATGAAGTTGGACATGGTGTTGTTTGGAGGTTTGATGGGAACGGGTAGGATTTCTTTGGATAGCATTAGTAAGGGCGTCAAAGGTTATAGGGAATAGGCAGGAGAATGGGGTTGAGAGGGGTAACTAGATCAGCCATATTCAACTAGCAGAGCAGTGGCACAGCGGTAGAGTTGCTGCCTAAAGCCCCTGTCGTACTTTCCCGAGTTGCTCACGAATTCTCCCGAGTTTCCCCCATGATTCAATCTCAGAGAATTACGGTAATAGCCAGCCGTAGGTGCTCCCGGCTATTTTTTTTTACTCAGGGATATTTTTCAACCTGTTGAAAAAACGTCCCGACTTACATGATGCCCCGAGTACCTACGGCTGGCATTACAAGCCGCTACGAAATATCTACGGACGCCTACGGCCTCCTACGGACTCGCAATGGACATTCTCCGAGTTTGAATCAAGGGGAACACTCGGGGAAGTGGGACAGGCCCTTTACAGTGCCAGATACCCGGGTTCGATCCTGAATGGAGTTCTGAATGGAGTTCGCACATTCCCTTTGTGACCGCGTGGGTTTTCTCTGGATGCTCCAGTTTCCTCCCACATTCCAAAGACATGTAGGTTAATTGGCTTCAATAAATCGTCCCCAGTGTATAGGATAGAACTAGTGTAAGGGTCAGCCTGGATTCGGTGGGTCGAAGGATCTATTTCCATGCTGCATCACTAAACCCAAAGCAGACTCGATGGGCTGAATGGCCTGATTCTGCTCTATTGTCTTAAGGTCTTTTCATGCATGGTCCTGTTACTAACTAAATGCTCAGGTATTCAATTCAATTCAATTCAATTCAACTTTAATGTCATTGCACAAATACAAGTATAGGTACAACGAAATGCAGTTTAGCGTCGTTCGTAGTGATAGCGATATAGAAAAATAAATACAGAGTGCAGTGATAGCAATATGGAAAATAAATACAGGGTGCAGACAAATCTGTCAGCGGGACTCCGAGTTCAGCAGTCTGATGGTGTAGTTGTAGAAGCTGTTCCTCATCCTACTAGTGCGGGACCTGATGCTCCTGTACCGCCTCCCCGATGGTAGGAGGGCAAACAGTCCATGGTTAGGGTGTGAGGGGTCCTTGATGATCTTCCCGGCCCGCTTCAGACACCGTTTACGGTGGAGGGCATCCATGGCAGGGAGCGGGGCACCGATGATGTACTGGGCGGTTTTCACCACCCGTTGTAGTGCCTTCCTGTCTGCCACGGTGCAACTGCTGTACCATACCGTAAAGCAGGTGGTCAGGATGCTTTCGATGGTACAGCGGTAAAAGTTCGTCAAGATCTGGGGGGACAGGTGGGCTTTTTTGAGCCTCCTCAGAAAGTAAAGGCGCTGCTGTGCCTTTTTGATCAGCTTGGAGGTGTTGAGGGACCAGGACAGATCCTCCGAGATGTGTACCCCGAGGAATTTGTAGTTGGAGACCCGCTCCACCTCAGTCCCGTTTATATGGATGGGGGTGTGTCTGCCCCCTCTGTTCTTCCTAAAGTCAACAATGATTTCCTTCGTCTTCTGGGAGTTGAGGACGAGGTTATTGTTGGCACACCAGGTAGTCAGGTGCTGGACCTCCTCCCTGTAGGCTGATTCGTCATTGTCACTGATCAGTCCTACCACCGTGGTGTCGTCGGCAAATTTTATGATGGCGTTGGAGCCATACTTAGGGATGCAGTCATGCGTGAAGAGGGAGTAGAGGAGAGAGCTGAGCACACAGCCCTGTGGCACGCCGGTGTTCAGTGTTATAGTGGAGGAGGTGAGGTTGTTGACCCTAACAGACTGTGGTCTGTTAGTGAGGAAATCCAGTGTCCAATTGCAGAGGGAGGTGGAGATGCCAAGACCGCTGAGTTTGGTGATCAAGCTAGCGGGTATGACCGTGTTAAAGGCAGAGCTGAAGTCAATAAACAGCAGCCTGATGTTGGTGTTGTTGCTGTCCAGGTGGGTCAGGGCAGAGTGTAGGGCCGCCGATATGGCGTCCTCTGTAGACCTGTTTGTCCGGTAGGCAAATTGGTGGGGATCCAGTGTGGGGGGGAGGCTGGCTTTGAGGTGAGCCAGGATCAGCCACTCAAAGCACTTAGCGATGACAGGGGTGAGTGCCACTGGCCGGTAGTCGTTGAGACTCCCTGTCGCTGATTGTTTGGGCACTGGCACAATGGTAGATGTCTTGAGGCAAGGGGGGGATGACACCCTGGGCCAGTGACAGATTGAAAATGTCAGTGAGGACCAGGGATAGTTGTCCAGCACATGCCTTCACCAGAAGCAGTAAAATGGCCACTAATGCTGGCGCAAGGCAGAATTGGAGGGTGCATCAGGATATCCAGGATCAAGGGCAAAAGATCTAAATAACAAATACTTTGGGACCTGAGGAATCAGGCAAAATCAACCTCAATAAATGTCACTGTTTGGATGACAGATAACCAATGATCTCTGAAATGACCAGTAGACACTCCAACCAATTATCCTGTCCACTGACATCACAAGAAGTGTTGTATATTTTTCCTCAAACTCAACTTGCTTAATTCCTGTTACTATCTCTTGATCACCTAATGCCATGGATCCAGTGTGTAAAATGAAATATTGCTTCTCGTTGTATGAATCTGAATGATGGATGTGAGTTGAATCTAGTTTAATGAGTTGAATGGAATTGAATTTTAGTATCGTGGGCCCATTATATGAATGTAGTACATTAGACCCATCATCTAAATGTATCATTGTCAGTGTATAAACCTGCTGCTGGGGATTCACAATGAGAATCCAACACTGCATGTACTTTACAGATTTACAGAAATGAATGTAGATATACAGTATGAAGTTTACACACAGTGCAAATCTAGTTTTGAAAATGTAAGGCTAAAGGCGCAGTGGATCAATTGAGTCCTGCTAAATATACACATGAATAATGGTGGCACAGTGCTGGAGCATTAGCTTTGCTGCCTTACTGCACCAGAGACCTGGGTTTGATCCTAACTGCTGGTGCTGTCTGTACGGAGTTTGTATGTTTTTCCTGTAGCCGGGTGAGTTTTCTCTGGGTGCTCCGGTTTTCTCCCACATTCCAAAGACATGCAGGTTTGCAGAGTAATTGCCTTCTGTAAATTGTCCATAGTGTGTAAGATAGAGCTAGTGTATGGGTGATCATTGGCAGGCACAGACTCGGTGGGCCGAAGGACCTGTTTCCACGCTGTATCTCTAAACTAAATAAATTGAGGAGTTATGTATCTATATGTTCCTCAAACAATGAATTAATTGTTTGAATCCAGAAATGTACTTGCATTGTATGCATCTAGAGCCATATATTTTTGTGTCTACGAATACATTAATTAGGCACAGTCATTTCCATTACAAACTGCTTGCAAAATATAGCTTTGAATTAAAATGGATTAAAATGAAGCACATAATTAACCACTAGCTTTCCTAGTTTGATTTTGAAACAAAAGCATTTGAGTAGGAGAAAATTGTTCAATCATACTCTTGTGCGTTTTAAAAAGCTTGTGTGAGTGTGAAGTTAGGCATTTACAGATTGATTCTGGCTCGTGACATGATAATTATTGCTGACATTCCTTTTTAAGAACATGTATTACTGAATCCTGGTTATATAAAAATGTTGGTAACATATTAGAGAGTCATTAATAAATCCAGTGGGGGTTTGGGAGAAACTTTACACAGAGTGTAGTTAAACTGTGGATCTTGCCAATTGGGATGAAAACTACAGATACATTTAAGGGAAGCCTAGATTATTATATTGATTTAATCCTGACCTCGGGTGTTATCTGTGTGGAGATTGCATTATCTCCCAGTGACCGCACGAGTTTCCGCTGGGTGCTCTGGCTTCCTCCCACATACCAAAGACATGCGGGTTTCAAGGTTAATTGGTGGCTGCAATTTAACCCTAGAGTGTGGGGAGTGAATGCAAAAGTGCAAAATTAAAGTAAATAGGAGAACAATGGTGGATGCAGTGGACTAAAGGACCAGTTTCCATCTGTATCTTTCAATCAATCAATCAATAGAAAGATATGGTAGCAGAATGGGAAGACATCTATGGAATATTTGGACAAAATGGCTTGTGTCTGTGTGGCAAATTCTTTGCAGGCATTGTGTTGTTCCAGAGTCTGCATATTTCAGTTGTGCATCGAATTGTATTGTGCAATTATAAATGTGAATATAGGTCTGTATGTGCTCTGTATTAATCTGGCATTTATATTAACATATAAATCTTGTAATATTCATACATTGAATCTTACTGTTCTGCATTATTAACCTGTCCCTCGGTACACGTGACAATAAACTAAATGGAAACTAAATCTACAAACTTTTTTAGATTGAGTTGTGGCAGAAGCTAATAGGAAATTCTGTAAAGTCCTTTGCACAAAAAGTAGAATGTTCTTTGAAGAAAGATCCTGGAGACACAGAACAATAAGAAGCAGAAGCATGGTTTGATGGAAACAGTGGAAATTAATAGTAAGATTAAACGAGAACTTACCAGTTTGAAGTTTGATCTTTATTTTATGAGGAGTTACGATGAGGGATTATGTGAAGACCCCGCCAGCACGCATGCGCGACATTTCTTCAAAGCAGTGGTGTGAAATCACAGAAATACAGTCACAATGACTAATATAGTAAGATAAACAAGAGAACTTCCATACCAGGTGATCTTTATAATAGAGGGTTGGGAGCGGAGGGCACGTAATCCCTCATCGTAACTCCTCATAAAATAAAGATCAAACTTCAAACTGGTAAGTTCTCGTTTAATCTTACTATTTTACTTCGGAGTCACGTGAGTGACTACGTGAAGATTTCAAAGCTCTGTGATTTCATGCCCTGGAAGCTCCATGCTCACACACCGCTAAAGTTGGGATAAGAGGATGAACGTAATTCAGACAAGACACTGGCTGAAAAACAAAGAAGGTATTTAATCACACCTAAAATGATATGCCCCACATTGGGTAAATCATGTAACAGAAACCCAACATATTCCCCTGCAACGTCTCAGGAGCGGCCACGGGTTATAAAAGAAGTGCTGAAAATCCGTTCACTCTCCAACCCGCTGTAGCAAAGGATGTGGTCCATATCATCTCCCATCATCCTAGCCGCTGACGTGGATGCAGCCTTAGCTATAAGACTGGACCCGTTGTGCTGTTACAAGTGCCATAAACATAATCATATAATATGTAGTTATCCAGAGAGCGCCCCAATATTGGTGTCCATCCTCGAAGCATAGTGAATTTTATGCCTAGGTCCCATGTATGGGTGGATCTGGTCTAGGGGAAAAAATATTAATACCCCTCATCAGATTGATACCAGAGGGTGTGATCCTATACGCAGGTGATCACCCCCTCGGTCCAGGTTGGTAGGTAGGGCACTCCTGCAAATTTAATGGCACTATAGCTCAAACCTTCATGGAAAGAAGGGTGGCCAGAACTCCTGCAATCCAGTGATGGTGGCCGAGTCATATGAAGTGTTTGTTCTGAAGAAGAAACACTCCCATCTGCTGACATATGTCAGTGTTGTCCTTGGTGGACTCCCTCACGACGAGTGATGACATTGATCGTCCTGTCGGAGTATCCGAAGTCCAGAAATGGCCTGTTCAGAAACAGCATCAATAGGTTAATGCGATCATGGCACGGATGACTTACCCGTCACAGGGTGTGCCAACAGGCCCGGCCGTTTGAGGATCCGAAAGCAGTGTTCTGCGGCCATCTTTGTACTGCTGGGGACCATGGTTGGGTAGGCCAGTCGGGAACCCGAAATACCCGTTGCGGAGTCTATTAAATTTTTGTAAGACCCGACTGATGAGGCAGAAGGGGGGAAATGCATAGCAAACAATCCCCCCAATGCAGCGAGAAACATCCATCGCTGCTGGCCCCGGTCCCGATCCAACATCCATTCAATGTTGTCGTTGAATTGCGTGACCTGGTGTTCGCCACCGTATTTAGTTTACCTGAAAGGTAAGTGGCTGAGATCCAAATCTCTCTATCCAGACACCAGTGCCAGTTGTAAAAAAGGCAATTCATCACATGATATCGAGTTTATTCCACACAAAAGATTAATATAGGCCACCACTGTGGTATTATAATTTGTAACCATACATGCAACTGGTGCATATCTAAGCAGTAGGCCCCCGGGTTCCACGAATGCTTCCAGTATTTCTAGATAATTAATCCCTAGTGCTCCCAACAGGGTTAATCTTGTGCATTCCATCTGCCACCACAACCAGTGGTGGTATTAGCTGCTCCCCACCTTTAACACTGGCATCAGTCTGTAATGTAACCGAGGGATTTATGATAGTGATGGGTTTGGAACAGAATTGAGCATTTCCCATCCACCAATTTAATTCAACTCTTGCCTTTTCTAATAACTTCATAGGCCTGTTGAAATGGTATGACTTTTGAGAGCTATAATTTTAGCTCTTTGTAGGTTTTGATAATGTAGTGGTCCGAATTGCACTGCGGGAAAAGCAGCCACTATCTTCCCAATACCATGGCCACCTACCGTATGGATGGATCCCTGATGCCAGTAAGGCTTCTGCAAGCTTCTACCAAGTCCACCACCTTGTTCGGTGGTAAGGTGGTAGACATTTGCACCGAGTCAATGGTGAACCCCAAGTAATCCATGGTAGTAGAGGGTTCCAACTTTGATTTATCTGGATGTATGATGAACCCCAGCTTTTGAAAGAGATGTTTTTTGGCTAGAAACTGCCAATGTAGCCGTTTCCAAATTATCCTCGACAATGAGGATATCATCAAGATAGGCCATAACAGTATGATTTTGTTTCCTTAAATAGGCCAAAGCTGGTTACAATAATTTGTTGAACAGCCTGGGTGCTGATGATAACCCATTGGGTAAGGCTATATATTGCCATAATTGTCCCATCCAGATAAATTTAAGGTATTCCCTATGATCCTTGTGTATTAGTACTGAATAGTATGCATCTTGAGGTTAATGCATGCCATGTAGTACCCATAGCTATAAGCTGGCTACTGTGTCCATATTGAAATGAACATACTGAACAGAAGTATTCAGTTCGGTCAGGTCTATGATTATGCGGCATCCGCCATCTTTTTTTTTTGGTAAATATATTAGATACGAACTCCTGTGATTCTCTCAATAACCCCTCTGAATAGTTCAGCATGGCCCGCCGTTCTTTCTTTGTGAAAGTATAAACTTTCGGCTAGGCGAATGCTGGACCGGGGCAGGGAGTTCGTAAATGAATTAATTTTATAGCCCTGAATACTTCCGAATATGTAAGGATCAGAGGTAAAAGTGCAACCGGTCTCCCCCATAAGATGAATTTTAGACATATGATGTTCCTGGGGGAGGCAGACCCACCTACCTCCAAGGTATTGCCGGCGTAGTGGTCCAATACCACCGTTATTTCTTCTGTTTGAGTTGATGCGTTGTAGGGGTGGCGCATTTTCCAAGAAGGCCGGGCTGGGCCATGGCCTAAAAAGGCTGTTGTGCAGGTGGGCCGGCCTTCGAGCTTTGGGTGTGTAGGGGTGCTGTAGCTGTTGGTAGTGTGCTTGGAGGTACTGGGTACCTTATCAGCCCTATGGCCTCTTTGTCCAGGTCTTTCACCTGTTTGGGGAGCTCCGCACAGCAGATATGGTGGTTGAGCGTACCTGGTTTGCATAACCCCGCAATTTGGGGTGAGTTGCTCTTCCTGTAGTTATTTTCAAACTGTGTTCACAGTAAGGCCAGAGCATCCTTTTCCTACCGGTAGCTCTATACCCACCGCAGTACTGGCATTGCCGAAATACCGGCGGTCAAAAGCTTCAGGATCCTCTGAAGTTTGACTCCTTGCCCTCTAATCGTAGGGCTCATGATCCCCCAAATAGGGTATTTACCGCGGGAACAATAGCGAGTACAATTATCAGGAGCAAAGTACTTATCAGCTATAGCATAGATGGCTGCTCCTGAAGCTGGTTTGTAGTCATATAATTGAACTAGCTGCCAGCTTGGGGTGGATAGGTAACCTTTTTAGAAGGAACTGCATGTTACTTACCATATCCAGAACTCTTCACTGCACCCCTGACACTGTTGGTTTGTTCAGCCAACTCCCCCTTTTCGGGTCAGCCCAGTTCTGACCCCCAATGCTCCCCTCCGAAGAGGGTGAGACATTTAGGCAGTCCATAATAGGATCCTGCCGTGGGCCTGCGAAGAGGCCCACTGTGACCCTGCCCCTGCTAAAGCAGGTCACGCTGGAGCAATTGCTCCACCATCCTCTCCATGCGGGTAAGACGACCTCCGTTGCTACAGCGAACGGGGTGTCCTCCGGACTGGACCCAGCTGAGTCGACAGTCCCGATCGGCTTCCGGGTGTATTTACCGCCTGTCCATGGCGAACCAGTCCCGGTGGATTTACCGCCTGTCCGTGGCGAACCAACCGCCCTCCTGGGCGGAAGTCGGGAGCTGCAGGTAGCACCTGCAGCTGCAGGTAGCACCTGCAGGTAGCACCTGCAGCTCGGAGAAAAATCGGGTGGATTTATCACCTGTCCATGGCGAACCAGCAGCCCTCCCGGGCGGAATTCGGGAGCTGCAGGTAGCACCTGCAGCTCGGAGAAAAAACGGCACGCTGCTGGCTGCGCTCTATAGCAGCAGCTCTTGCCGCTACTCTCGCCGCGCTCACCACTCTGGTGAGTCTTACCGTTCCATCGCTGGAGGAGCCCTGCTCCTCCCGACTGTCGCTTCCGCATGCGAACAACGATATGGCGCGCATGCGTGCTGGCGGGGTCTTCACGTAGTCACTCACGTGACTCCGAAGTAAAATTGTGAATAAATGCCCAATTAGGTTAATCAGCAGACCAATGCAACCATTTCATATCAAAAATAGAGGTGTGTCTTAAAACCAATGAAAAAATAATATAATGACCAAGCT
Source organism: Raja brachyura (assembly GCA_963514005.1). The sequence continues at coordinate 35,942,011 of OY740798.1, read as the reverse complement.
ACATCAGGCAAAGGAAATAATGTGTCACTGCAGCTTGATGGCTGCTGCTGGCAGAATGGAGATGAGAAATTTCTTAAGTCATTGGGTATTTTTAAAGCAGAGATTGACAAGTTCTTGATTAGTGAGGGTGCCGTGGGTTACGGGGAGAAGGCAGGAGAATGGGTTTGAAATGGAAAATCAGCCATGATCATATGGTGGAGTGGGCCAAATAGCTTAATACTGCTCCCATATCATATGGTCTTAACCCCATCCAGCAGAGTAGTAATGATTTCATTACTCGGCCAATTCATATCCTGGACTGGGATGAGGGAGCAGAGAGTGTTAATGTAATTTTTAGAACCTGGCACATAGAAGGAAAGAAAATCATTAGGATTCTTATTTTTCAACATAAAGGCCAGAGATCTCAATGGAAAGTGCACACGCAGGAAAATGATCACGCTCTAATTCAACACCACTAAAGCTGACTAGCCCAATCTGTCTCATTGAGGTAAATACATCAACAATGGATCTTGTGAACTTTCTGCTGCCATCATCAAGGAAATGACAGAAGTTTTTTTTTTAAAAGCGAAATTTGTAATTATGGGCCCAATATTTGGGAATCACTCACAGCTGAAGGTCTTTTAGTCAGCAGGAGAGTCATATGATTTTATTCTGCTCTGTAAATTATTTCAATTCTGCAGCAACTTTCAGCCTCACCATCATTTGCTACATTCATTTAATTGCTTCATACTTCTCGTTTTATGATTTCAGTCAGGTCCAAAGTGCTTTTTAGCTAATGAAGTAGTTTTGAAAGCTGAGGAAACAAAGCAGGCACGCTCATAAGAGCCACTTCAAAACTTTATGGCAAAAGGGATCCCAAAGACTGACATATGATCAAGGTTTAAAAGGTATTTTTGAGAAGGCAGCAGTCCCAATGCAATTATACTGGCATAAAAGTAACGTTCAGGTTTGACTTCCTGTCCAACAACAGCCAGGTGCAGGCAGAATAACAGGATGTGATAACTGTGTTCATTGTTTTCTGAGGGGTTAGGGAAAGAGGATAGCAAAATGATTAATGGTGTCTGTTGGAAGTGTACAAGTGAACATTAGTTGTGGGCTGGATCACATTTGGCCTCTGTGACAAGACTCACAAATGAGGAATGGGCTTTTGGGTGCAGTATCAAAGGGCTAATGCAACATATAGAATCTAATCCCAAAGAAATGTTTCCAACTTTGAGAGAAAACTGGATGAATGTAATAGGTTTTCCACTCCAGTGTTTGTTTCTATAAAGTGGAGAGGCTATATATATGGCAACTTTCATGATCTCAATGTTTCAAAATATTCGGTAGGTAATAAATCATCTTGAAATGTTGAAAAACAATTGGGAATCCATTTGCACTCATTAAAGTCCTCTAGTGGGATAATGACCAGATTATTTATTTCAGGTAATGCTTAAAAGATAAACGTTGATCAGGACAACTGTCCTGATCATCTTCAATGAGCGCTGTGGATCTTTTATGTGTAGAAAGGAACTGCAGATACTGGTTTATACTGAAGATAGACACAAAATGATGGAGTAGCTCAGTGAGTCAAGCAGCATCTCTGGAAACAAAGCATAGGCAATGTTTTCGGCGAACTCTTTTATGTCTATTTGATTCATCTATAGTTGATAGATTTATCATCTAACCTGACAAACAGCATCTTGCTCTGAAGAAGGGTTTCGACTCGAAACGTTGCCTATTTCCTTCGCTCCATAGATGCCGCCTCATCCGCTGAGTTTCTCCAGCATTTTTGTCTACCTTTCCAGCATCTGCAGTCCCTTCTTAAACAAACAGCATCTTGGACGGTGCAACATTCACTCATGGCTACACAGGTTAGATTTTGCATTCATGAGATTAGCTAAGATTTTGCATTCACGACCAGAGTCAAACTTGACTCCACAATCAATAGTGAAAAGAGACGTGGGATTGAGTAGAGCAACAGGATTGAGTAGAGCAACATACTGTACCTCCATTCCACTAACTGATGCCAAAGCTATCATTGTGTCGTCTGTGCCACAGATTGGAGTTGAAAGATAGACAATGCCCCTATAGTCTTGGTCTGTTGAAATGAGTTCAATAATTTGCTTTTTTCCAGTCTTTCCCCTTAACTTTGACTTTGTGCCCTTTAAATACCGTGACTAAAAAATGATGAAAAAAGGCATGACATTGTTTTGTCTCTTTCAGGACAGTCATTCGATTCTTTTCCTCTGCGATCTTCACATCCACTTCCCCATCAGTATCATAGACAACATTAGAAAGCACAGCATAGAAGGGAAACTAGCCTATGCCCCGATTGTGATGCGATTAGGCTGTGGTAGCTCTCCTAGTGAACCTGATGGTAAGTGATCTTCTGGAAGGCAAGCCACCTTCCACCCTAAGACTGCATGGTAGCAAACTGTCTCGGTCAAAACGTTCTATAATTTCACTTCTTGTAGAGTTGAAAATGCTGGAAATATTCATAATACAATTAGAAATCTGGTTTTCTGCAAATTCTTTTAAAATGGATAAGCTTAATTACATTGGTCATCTATAACGATGCTGCGGCGTGCATTTTAATATTGAAAATACAGCATTTATGAGACAATTTTGAGGCTACTTAATGGATAGATCCACTCCTGAATATCATCTTAAGGCAAAGGGGCCAAGTAAGTGCTGGTTCAATACCTGAATGCCCAGAGTTAGAGACACATTATTTATATAAAAATTATGATCTGGGCATTATCATCTAGTAGTAGAGGCAGAAATGCAAGTATAACCCATATGTTTTAATCAAATGCAGATTTTTTTTGCATTACTCTTTGCTAATGTTATCACGAATGATGAAGTTGAAGCTGTCTGTGGCTGATGAGCTTTCAAATCTGGTCCTTTCCAATGAAGTTATTATTCCAGTTGTAGAGTTGTAATATTACACAATACAGAATGGAAAAAGTCTTACAAGACATGTGATGTATTATCCCATAGTTTCCTCATTGTTCCCTTGCAGCCTGTGGCTCCAGGGTTTTGTGACAGATTGTTAAGGAATCTCTTTTGGCTGCAATTGAAGGTTTGCAGGACAGATCGCTGAAAGTGAAGGGCTCTGAAACCATTTTTGTTTCATTATCAAAGTTAGTTGCAGAAGAAAACAAAATAGAGGGGAGGATTTCTTCATTTTCCAAGGGCTACAAGTGATTTTAAATTGTTAGACTTGTAATTTCAATCTTTAAAAGCTTGGTTGCCAATAAGGGTATTATTGGTTATTTAATTTATCTTCAAGGCATGAAATATTGGGGATGGAAATAGGGTTTGAAAATGCTTATCTGTGTGTAAATGGATGGGTAGGGCCTGAAGTGACATTCAGTCACACAAAACAGTTCTAACTTTCTCCATCTCTGGCATATGGGCTGACAGCCTAGAAACCATCAGAAATCCGATAATTGGGCCCATTGCTTCATGGGCGAGTGAGGGTGAAAAATGACTCGAGGCACTTCAGTTAATGGCATCGTTAAAGGATGCACAGTGCATCTGAGTTTAAATGTGTGGAACCAAGATCAAGTTTGATACTACAATGGTGTCCCCACATCAAACCCTTCATAAAAACACTGCAAAAAGGAAAAGATTAGCTAAGGTTAATGCAGAGCCACTGTAGACTGAGACAGCAAGGACATTTTAGGGATTAAGGAAATGGCAAAGAAAAGAAGCAATAGATTCTGTCTGTGGCCTGTCTGGATTGTTTCAACAGAGCCCTAATGGAAGCTTGAGGTCCCATCCCTCATCTTCTGTCTGGGCACTGTGCAGCCAGGGACTCAATACCAAATTCAACAAAGACCAGTAACTTGCTTTCACTGCATGAATTATAACAGGCCATTTTGGTTGTAAGACTATCCATCTTTTGTATTATATTTCCTCTTTCCACAGGGGTGCCAGACATTTACAACCTTCTCTTGATTTCAGTTCTTTGCAACAACTGCAACCTGCATTTCACAGTTTTTGTTTTATTTCCAACCTTCCTCATTAATCTGTTAACACAGCCTATCACCATGGCAACACTAAATGTGCTGTTGGAGGGATTCACTTTGTTTTATCCATTCTTCCCATACCCTCTTTGCAGCTTAAAACTAAATTGTTTTCATGCTTCCAACGAATATATTTATTATTTAACATAAATCCGGCCTCATTTTCCTGAGCGCTTCTAGTATTTTCTGCTTTTATTAAAGATTTAATGTCGTCTTTATAGGAGATACCACAAATGATCTCCTGGAAACTTTACAGAACCACAGGCGTAGAAAGAATAAGATGTAAGCAAGTGGGCAGGGGCAGGGGGGCAATAAGTGCAATATATCCATGTTTACTGATACAAAGCTCATAGGCAATGTGAATTGTGAAAAAAGTCTGCAAAGGCTTCACAGAGAGAAATAATAAGTGAGCAGATGGAATATAGTGTGAAAAATGTCAGGTCATCCACCGCTGGCCAAAAGAGACGAGTGGACAGTTTTGTTTTAACTGCGTGATGCAAGTGTTGATATTCAGAAGATAGATCCAAAAAGCTGGAGTAACTCAGTGGGTCAGACAGCATCTCTGGAGAAAAGGAATCAGTGACGTTTTGGGTCGAGACCCTTCGTCAGGTTCATTCAGGTCAGATATTCAGACCTCGATATTCTTTACATGAATTATAGAAAGTTGAACAAAAAGTACACCAAACAATTAGCAAGGCAACTGTTATATTAGGCATAATTCCAAGAGGATTGAATATACAATTAAGGACATCTTGCACCAGTATTAGTCTGGTCTCTCTCTCTCGCTAAGGAAGCATATACTTGGAACAAAGATAGTGCAGGAAACAATTATCAGATTGTCCCACAAGGACAGAATAAGTGGACTGGACCTACACTCAAAAGTTCAGAATGAGAAGTGATTTAATTGATATGCTAAGTTTGTAATGAGCAAGACAAGATAGATGCGTGGACTCTGTTTCACCTGGCTGGGTATCTAAAAGTAGACACAAAAAGTTAGAGTAACTCAGCGGGTTAGAGAGCATCTCTAGAGAAAAGGACTAGGTGACATTTCGGGTTGAGACAGTGTATGAAAAAAGGCCTCGACCCAAAATGTCACCTTTCTCTAGAGATGCTGTCTAACCCGTTGAGTTACGCAAGCTTTTTGTGCCTACTTTTAGATGTGTCTATCTTTGGTTTAAACCAGCATCTGCAGTTCCTATACATATCTAAAAGTAGGATTCACTGTTTCAAAATAAAGGATTGGAAATTCCTCACCCAGAGGACAGTAAATCTTTGGAATTCTCCACCTTAGAGGACTCAATTACTAAGCATGTTTTATGTCAGAGATTGATGGAGTCTGAATATTAAGAGAATTAAGATCTTATTATAATTATGATCATATGTGAAATATCTAAATGGTAATGGCCCATTTAAATCTTATACTTCAACAATTTTGAGAAACAACTGGAAAACAAATAGTCAATTCACACACGTTCAGTTTTGGTGCTTTCATGTCCCTACATTCACTACATTCACTGCAATGCTCATGAGCTATTGTCAGTCAAGCTTGAATTGCCACAAGGTCGATGAACCAGTTGCAGTTAGTCCATGGATTTTTGACAGGTATAAAGATGAATGAGCTAACAGCTGATCCCTCTTCTATTTTTAATGAATCCTCAAGGATACTGGGAAGTGAATGGATTTGGTTTGTTTGGAATCTTTAAAAGCGATTTTGACAAGATTGGAGGAATGAACACAGAGGAATTCCGGGATCGTTGGGGTGGAGAGGATTGGGAGCTGCTGGACAGGTAATGACGACAGGCAAAATGTATTATTCAGCTTATTGATCTCTGCTGTTATGTTTTGAATCGCATGGAAACAAATCTAAGCATTTATCTAGATTGTAAAGCAAATTGAATGTGTAAGCTAGCTTCCAGCCACATCACTGTTGATGAGAGGCAAGTTCGCAGTGAAGGGACCAGGACACCTGGTCATTTTCTGCTAATAGAAGGATGTTGGATGAAGTTGGAAAGTAACAGAGCAGTGAGGGAGGGAGCCCAGAAACGTCCAGAAATTGTTCCATGCATTTTGGCATTAAAACAGCACTGTGGGGCTTAGTTTAGTTCAGCTTAGTTTAGAGATACAGCGCGGAACCAGGCCCTTCGGCCGACCGAGTCCGCGCCGACCAGCGATCCCCGCACATTATCCTACACACACATCGGGATAATTTACAATAATACCCAAGACAACTAACCTACAAACCTGTACATCTTTGAGTGTGGGAGGAAACCGGAGATACCTGAGAATAACCCACTCCGATCAAAGGGAGAATGTACAAATTTGGTACAGACAAGTAAGAACCCATAGTCCGCATTGAACCCGGGTCTCTGGTACTGTAAGGCAACAACATTGTGCCACCGTGCCACCCTAAGTCTCTCGAAGAAAGTTGCATAAAAATAACTTTGTTTGCAACGTGCATTGAAGGGTGTTGTCAGATTTATCCCATGTTTTCATGTAGCAATAGTTGAAATCTATAATAATTTGTTTGCTTCTCAGATTTCTTAGGTTTCCCTGAAACCCAATTTTAATATATCTTTCCCTATTGAGGCATTTTTTTGCTCAAGATTCCAGCATCTGCAAAGTTCTGGAAGAACTCATCAGGCCAAGCAGCATTGGTGGATGGAAATAAAGACAATGTTTTTTGTGTCAGGCCCTTTCATCAGTCTGAAGAAGGATCTTGACCCAAAACGGTGTCTGTCCATTTTCCTTCACAGATGCTGCCTGGCCTGCCGAGTTCCTTGAGCACTTTATTTTTTTCTCCATGATGTGCCCTTGCATTTGTTCGCACAGTTCAACCGAGGCATGTTCTGTGTGTAAGGCAGCCATTGAACCCCATCAGGGCTGCAGCCAAGGCTGATCTGTCAAGATTTCTCCTGGGAAGTCTCTTTAAGAGAATTAGTATAGGCACTAACTGTCTGTACTTGGGGGAAGCCACACTGTAGACAAATACCTGTACCTATTCTATCTGCTTGTATCCTTCAATGCCTCACCAATTCAAGTTACTATCTAAATGCTTCTTAAATGCGTTTGTAAATCACATGTAAATGTCATTTAAACATGAGGGTATGTTATTCTGCCACCTCTTCTGGCAACATATACCAGATATCAACCACTCTCCACGTTAAAGAAACTTATCCCTCAGAACCCTTTTAAAACTCAACACTGTGGCGCAGCTGGTAGAGCTGCTGCCTCACAGCGCCAGAGCACCAAGTTCAATCTTGACCTCAGGTGCTGTCTATGTGGAGTTGCACATTCTCCCTGTGATGGCGTGGGTTTCCTCTGGGTGCTCAGGTTTCCTCCCACATTCCAAAGACATGTTGGTTTGTAGGTTAAACAACAAATCTACTCCTACAGTAGAGCGCGATGATCTAAACAGCCGGAGTAAAATAATGTAATTATTTCTTACAATGTCCTAAGTGTACTTGAAAACAACTCGAGTCAATCAGTTGTGAATACATTGTGAAAAGGCATTTTTGTTTTAATCTCCTAGGGTTCTTCAGAGTGGCCTTGAGGTAGAACGATTGCGCCTCAGGAACTTCTATCATTATTTTCACTCCAAGCGAGGAATGTGGGTTTCTCAGGCCAAGAAAACAACAAATGAACCAAATGAAGGTTGAAATTTTCACTATGCACTTTATAAACAAGATCAACATGAGGGCGCATGCTCCATAGGCAATCCAGCCACTTACCAAGCCATGTGTGGGAAGATCTCGTTTGACGAAGTATTTGTTTAATTTAGTCACATTTTTCTCTAAATCTTGTTTTATTTCGCTCTCATCAGCGTTTCCAAAAGTCTTGTTTTACGGTACAACAGAACAGAACACAACTACTACAGAAACAGGAAGAAGTCAAGGACGTCAAGACTGAATATTGGAATCTTTTTGCAATGAAGACATTCTGATCTTGGTTATCATCTTGGACCAGCTCTGTGACCCTGTTGATTGTTGGTGTTCTTTCACTACATGTTTTGTACATTCTATGTTTATCAGTAATTACATCAGACTTCCATCAGACTTATAAATAGTTGGTGATATCTGAGCAATTAGTGACCCTCTCTAGCCCAAGAAAACTAACAGAAAATACACACACATTTGTAGTACTTGGACCCAACTTGCAGGAAAAGTTTACCCAAGGAAAACTGACAAAAACGATCTAGGTATTCTGCAGCCAATGCATATGCATTGTCCGCATGAATGCTATACTTTAAAGGAACTGTGTGCACTCAGTAAAAGCTGGCCACTTCAGGTTCAGCCAAACAAAGCCTTATTCCGAGGGAATATTCTGGCCTGAAGAGTGATCACCGTTTGATTAATACAAAAGTACAGGCTTAAAGCAGCACACTGTATATTCAGTCCCCAGCACGGCGCAGATAATTGCCACTGAAACTGGGTTTTAACCCATTGACTGGTTAACCTGCCGTGACGTATTTTTCCCCAGGTGCAGGATCAGTTCTACGAGGCTTTTTTTTAAAACGGTAAAGCAGCCTCTTCAGTGACATGTCACCCTATTTTATAATGATCAAGATTTACAAAACGCAATGTTGTCTTTCCCTCGGTATTACTGTCACCTTACTTGTACTGAGAATAGGCAAGGTTGAGTTTCTCGAAACTAATCAGCAAATTGAATTTTAATTCATAGTTTAAAACCAAACCATTGAAGCAAAATCGGTAATGTTACACTCGTTGTCTTGAGAAGTGGTGCAAAATTTTAAGATGTTTTTAGAATGATGTAGTCTGAATTTATGACATGGAAATTGAGTTTTAATCTAAACAACTAGGTAGGAATGTTGCTGTTTGATATTATCAGGAGATTTTATTGTTTACAAAACATACTCCAGGAAAGAGAATTTGCTTTTTTATGAAGTATTCTAGATGAAGAATCTTTTTTTAAATGTTATTTATTCAGGTGATAGTACTCTGAAATAATATAATGTCCAAAATGATCTGTCCTGTCACAGGAGAATCAGCAGTGATAAAGTAAAACTGAATTGTAGAATAACTGTGTTGAAACTGAGAAATTCCTTTCATTTTAATCTTTGCTTTACATTGGCTGGCAGGCAGCGCAAGAATTACTATTAGGTTTCCCCACTGGCTTGGTTGATGAGCACCAAACAGGCCACAATGATCCTAATTTCTAATTACATTTAGGTGCCAGTAGGGTACTTGAAAAAGCTTTGGTTGGGTGACTTGTGTACATGGATCTAGTTTGGAATAAAAATGAAAAGAAAACATTCCTTTTTTCAAGATCACTGTTTCAGTCTTCATTCCTATTCTGGGCACCATTTAATAACAATTAGATGTGGCAGAGGTAGGCCATTTAGTGTTTAGTGTTTAAGCCTTCACATAACATTTGATGGGATCCCAACATCCTTTGCTTTTCCTTGTGCAAAATATTTTGAACAACATCCTGCATTGTTAAGGAATTCCTAAGATTTAATAGTAAGATTAAACGAGAACTTACCAGTTTGAAGTTTGATCTTTATTTTATGAGGAGTTACGATGAGGGATTACGTGAAGACCCCGCCAGCACGCATGCGCGACATTCTTCAAAGCAGTGGTGTGAAATCACAGAAAATACAGTCACAATGACTAATATAGTAAGATAAAAAAGAGAACTTCCATACCAGGTGATCTTTATAATAGAGGGTTGGGAGCGGAGGGCACGTAATCCCTCATCGTAACTCCTCATAAAATAAAGATCAAACTTCAAACTGGTAAGTTCTCGTTTAATCTTACTATTTTACTTCGGAGTCACGTCAGTGACTACGTGAAGATTTCAAAGCTCTGTGATTTCATGCCTTGGAAGCTCCATGCTCACACACCGCTAAAGTTGGGATAAGAGGATGAACGTAATTCAGACAAGACACTGGCTGAAAAACAAAAATCAGGTATTTATTCATACCAAACAAAAATAGTGTCCCCAAAGGGTAACTATCTGGCAGCACTCAAAATCCTCCCTGCATAAGTGTCAGGGGAGGTCACGGGTTTATAGTAAAAGCGGTGGAAGGTCTTTTCATTACTCCAACCCGCTGTAGCCAGGATGTGATCCAACGGTACCTCCATCCTTCTAGCCGCCGAGGTGGATGCTGCCCTGGTGGAGTGAGATTTATATTTGTTAGTATCCACCCCCGCCGCATCCAGTACCACCCTTAACCATCTGGAAATGGTTTGCACCGTGACTCTGTGATGGGGCTTCTTGTGACTAACAAGCAAAGCTGTTTCCGTGCCCCTGAGATTTTGAGTGACTGTAATGTATCGTAAGATTAATATGACGATACAAAGACGAGGATCTGCTGGGTAAGCCAGAAACTCCAAAGTATGTCCAGACACTCCGGGTCGATCTTGTTTCAACAGTCCCTGCACATAGAAAGTGATTTTGTCACTGGTGATTGTCATTTCATCCAGATTGAGTTTGTGCAGGAACTGGACCCGTTGTGCCGTGATAAGTGCCATAATCATGACCATCTTGTAGGTGAGTTTTGCCAAAGGGAGTCCCGTGTTTGGTGTCCATCCTCGCAGCATAGTCAAGACTGTGCTGATATCCCAAATATGGCTATATCTGGCCCTGGGGGGATTAGAATTGAATATTCCCCTCATAAATTTGGATACTAGAGGATGTGACCCAATTCCCAATTGGTCACTCCCCTTGCCCAAGTAGGATGATAGGGCACTCCTGGCACAGTTAATGGCACTGTAGCTCAAACCTTCATCGAAATGAAGGGTAGCCAAAAATTCCAGCACTTCCGTTATGGTGGCGGTTTCATATGTCGTGTTGGCTGTGACGCAGAATCCTTCCCATTTCCTGATGTAGGTCAGGTACTGCTTTCTTGTGGACTCTCTGCAGGCTGCTGTGATGGTATCAATGGTCCTGTTGGAGAGCCCGAATCCGTGAAGTGGCCGTTTTAAAATCTGCAAATTAACAAGTCCATGCGGTCATGACATGGATGACATTCTCCTGTAACAGGATGAACGAGCAGGCTTGGTCTTTTGTTCACCCTGATACAGGGTTCTGTGGCCATCTTCTGTACCATAGGGAACCATGGTTGGGTAGGCCAGTCGGGCACCACCAAAATACCCAATGCAGAGTCTTGCTTTATTTTCTGCAAGACCCGACTGATGAGGCAGAAAGGGGGAAATGCATAGCAAAATAGATCCCCCCAATGTAGCGAGAAGGCATCCATCGCTACTGCCCCCGGGTCTGGCTCCCAAGCAACATATGTTGGTAGTTGGTGATTTAGCCTGGACGCGAAAAGGTCGATATCTGGTGTTCCATAACGTTCTACAATATCTGAAAACACATTCCGATCCAACATCCATTCTATGTTGTCGTTGAATTTACGTGATCTGGTGTCTGCCACTGTATTTAGCTTACCTGGAAGGTAAGTAGCTGAGATCCAAATTTCTCTTTGCAGACACCAGTGCCAGATATTGTTAGCCAATTCATCACACGATATCGACTTTATACCGCCCATATGGTTAATATATGCTACCACCGTGGTGTTGTCAATTTGTATTCTAATATGAACTTTGTGCATATTAGTGCAGTATGCTTTAAGGCCGTGAAATGCTGTCAGCATTTCTGAATAGTTAATCCCCAAGTTTTTGAATAAGGTTAACTCTGGTGCACTCCATCTACCTCCACAGCTAGAGGTAGTGTTAGTAGCTCCCCACCCTTTGGCACTGGCATCCGTTTGTAAGATGATCAAGGGATTGATGATATTGATAGGTTTGGAGCAATTTTGGGCATTACCCATCCACCAATATAATTCGGCTTTTGCCTTTCCCGGAATTTTCATAGACCTGTCGAAATGGCCAGTATGATTTTTGAGCGCTGTAATTTTGGCTCTTTGTAAGTTTTGGTAATGTAAGGGCCCAAATTGTGCTGCAGGAAATGCAGCTACTATCTTCCCAATCACCCTGGCCACCTGCCGAATGGATGGGACCTTAATGCCAATGAGGCTCCTGCAAGCCTCTATCAGGTCTTCCACCTTGCTTGGTGGCAACGTGACAGACATTTGCACTGAGTCAATAATGAACCCCAGATATTTCATGGTGGTAGAGGGTTCCAATATTGATTTATCTGGATGTATCAAAAATCCCAGCTTCTGAAAAATATGTTTTGTGGTTGTAACTGCCAAAGTAGCCATTTCCAAATTCTCCCCCACTATGAGGATGTCATCAAGATAGGCCATAACAGTATGTTTCTGTTTCCTTAAATAGGCCAAAGCTGGTTTTAATATCTTGGTAAACAATCTGGGTGCTGACGACAACCCATTTGGCAAAGCTTTGTATTGCCATAATTGTCCCATCCAGATAAATTTTAAGTATTTCCTATGATCCTTGTGTATGGGTACTGAATAATATGCATCTTTTAGATCAATGCATGCCATGTAGTACCCATTGGCTATTAACTGTATAGCAGTATCGAAGGTGTCCATTTTAAAATGAATATACTGGACAAAAGTATTCAGATCGGTCAAATCTATAATGATGCGGCACCCGCCGTCTTTTTTATTTTTAGTGAATATATTAGACACGAACTCCTGAGGTTCTTTGATGGCTTTCTCAATTACCCCACTTTCTATTAATCTCTGTAGTTCAGCATGCCCTGCTGCCCTTTCTTTTAGGGAAAGGACAAATTTCCGGCTAGGTGCATGCTGTACCGGGGTAGGGAGTTCGTGAATAAATTCAATTTTGTAGCCCTGAATACTTCTGAGTATATAAGGATCAGAGGTAAAAGTGAGCCAATTCTCGAAGAACATGTGCAACCTGCCCCCTACACAAAGTGAATTTAGACCAGATGTGTTTCTGGGGACCCCAGACCCACCTACCTCCATGGTTACTGCCGGTGTGGAGGTTTCTGTCCTTGCTTCCTTGGTTGGTTGTGGGTGTTCTGGGAGTGGCGCATCTTCCAAGAAGGCCGGCCTGGGCCTTGGCCTAAAAAAGACCGTTGTGCAGGAATGCCGGCCTTCGAGCTTTCACCACCGGCAGACCTGTTATGGTAACTCTGCCCGGTGGATTTGTAGGGGTGCTGTCTGTGTGGGTGGTGCGGCTTAGTGTAGCCAGGTTATAAAACCAGGCCCAAAGCCTTGGCCTCCTCATCAAGGTCTTTAACCTGCTTTGGGAGATCTTCCCCGAACAGCAGGCTTGGAGGCTGAGTCTTCCCAGGCTTACACAACCCCGCAAACTTGGGGTTAAGCGCCGGCTTTATGATGTTTTTTCTAAAATTGTTGATCTCATACTGAGTATTACAGAGTAGAGCCAAAGCATCCTGTAATTCTTCCGGCATATCCACACCCACTGCAGTTCTTGCCACTGCCGTAATCCCTGCGGTTAGGAGCTTCAGAATCCTCTGAAGTTTGATCTCCTGGCCTCTACTTGAGGGGCTCATGTTTCCCCATATAGGGTTATTTACTGCAGGTACATTCAATGAGTTGCAGTTCTCAGGTGCCATATATTTATCTGCAGTAGCATTAATGGCCTGTTCCTGCAGCTGGTTCGTTGCCATATAGTTAATGCTGGTAGCCAGCTTAGGGTGGATTGGTAAGCCCTCTTGTTAGGCATAGCATGCTTGCCTACCATATCCATGTAGTCTTCACACACCCCTGACACCGTCGGCAATTCAGCCAGCTCCCCTTCTTCTGGGTCAGCCCAGTTCTGACCCTCAATGCTCCCCTGTATAGAGGGGGAGACATTGGGCAGTCCTCGATAGGAACTTGCCGTGGGCCTGCTAGGAGTCCCACTGTGACCCTGCCCCTGCATTAGCAGGTCACGTTGGAGCATTTGCTCCAACATCCGCTCCATGCGGTTTAGACGACCTCCGTCGCTATCTGCGAACGGGGTGTCCTCGGGACCGGACTCCGCTGAGTCGGCCCCGGCCGACTTCCGGGTGGTTTTCCCGCCCGACCGTGGTATACCAACGGTCCCAAAGGGCGAAAAGTCGTGAGCTGCAGGTAAAACCTGTAGCTCTGGAGAGACGGCTCTCTGCTGGCTGCTCTCCTTGGTAGCTGCTTTGGCCGCTGTTCTTTTCGATTTTCGTGCTTCCATTGCTGTACACTATGTCGTCGACTCACTCCTCCGGTGAGACTTACCTGGCGTAAGCTATTTAAACTTACGCTGGAGGAGCCCCGCTCCTCCCGACCGTCGCTTCCGCATGCATACGACGATATGTCGCGCATGCGTGCTGGCGGGGTCTTCACGTAGTCACTCACGTGACTCAGAAGTAAAATATATGTCAAAGAATGTTTCTCCTCATCTTGGTTCTAAGTACCTTAGGGCTTGTGTCTTCAGATTCAACAGTTTCTTTCTTGTCAAACTGTAAATAATGTAAAATTTCAACATAATTGCCTTTAATTCTTCAGAATCTGTGGAATTCTCTGCCACAGAAAGCAGTGGAGGCCAAATCATTGCCTGTTTTCAAGCGAGAGTTATATATAAATAACTAAGTTTATTGGCCAAGTATTCACATACAAGGAATTTGTCTTGGTGCTCCGCCCACAAGTGACAACATGACATACAGTGACAGTTATGAATGACTCGGAAAACATTGAACATTAATAGTAATAAAACATTAATTATAAAACACCATTGATCAGCATGCAAATCAACAAAATACCAGATCAAAGGGAGGCTACAGATTTTTGGCTGTTGAGTAGAGCAACTACTCGTGGATAAAAACTGTTTTTATGTCTGGCTGTGGCAGCTTTGACAGTCCGGAGTCGCCTTCCAGAGGGAAGTGATTCAAAGAGCTTGTGGCCAGGGTGAGAGGGGTCAGAGATGACCTTGCCCGCTCGCTTCCTGGTCCTTGCAGTGTACAGTTCATCAATGGAGGGAAGGTTGCAGCCAATAACCTTCTCTGCTAATCGGACGATTTGCTGCAGCCTCCAGGTGTCGAGCTTGGTAGCTGAGTAAACCAGACCATGATGGAGAAGGTGAGGACAGACTCTACTTAAGGCCGTATAGAATTGGACCATCATTGCCTGTGGCAGATTGTGCTTCCTCAGCTGCCGCAGAAAGTACATCCTCTGTTGTGCCTTTTTGACTGTGGGGTTGATGATAGTCCCCCACTTAAGGTCCTTGGTGATGATGGTTCCCAGGAACTTAAAAGACTCCACAGATGTGACTGTGGTGTTGTTGATGGTGAATGGGGTGAGAGGAGAGGGAGTTCTCCTAAAGTCTACACTTAATTCCACTGTCTTAAGAGCATTGTGTTCTAGGTGGTTGCGATGGCACCAGGATGCCAGCTGTGACACTTCCTGTCTGTACGCAGATTCCTCCCCATCCTGGATCAGTCCAATCAGGGTTGGGTCGTCCGCAAACTTGAGAAACTTAACAGAGGTGTCTGAGGAGGTGCAGTCGTTGGTATAGAGAGAGTAGAGGAGAGGACAGAGTACGCAGCCTTGCAGTGCTCCTATGCTGAGCGTTTGCGGATCCGAGATGTGCTTTCCCAGCCTTACATGCTGCTTCCTGTCTGTCAGGAAGCTGGTGATCCACCGACAGAGGGGTTCAGGCACAGTCAACTCGGAAAGTTTGGAGTGTAGTAGCTCTGGCACAATGGTGTTGAATGCAGAGCTAAAATCAACAAACAGGATCCTCGCATAGGTCCCCTGGCGGTCTAGGTGCTGCAGCCCTTAGGGCTCTTAACTCTTAGGGCTTATAACTCTTAGGGCTAACGGAATTCAGGGACATGGGGAGAGAGCAGGAACTGGGTACAGATTTTGGATGATCAGCTACAATCATATTGAATGGCAGTGCTGGCTCGAAGGGCCAAATGGCCTACTCCTGCACATATTTTCTGTTTCTATGTTTCTAGACCCTAGAGAATATAGCTCATCCAATTATTCTCTTTATAGACCAGAGAATCAGTCCACTGACCAATCTTGCATTACCTCCAAGGTAAATATATCATTTGTTAAATAAGGGGGCCTAATCTATTGATAGTTTTCTAGTTGCACTCTCAGCCAAGCACCGTATTGAATGAATGCATCTTTACTCATATATTCCTATAAACTTGCAGGAACAATAAGCATTTACTAATTGTATGCTTCCAGGTAAGTTATCTGTGAATCCTGCATTGGTAAGGGTTTTTAAAAATTCTGCTCCTCTATTTTATTTTAACAAAGTGGTTAATTTCACACTTCCCATACAGCTTTCAATCTGAAGAAGAGTCCCAACATGAAATGTCAACTGTCCATGTCCTCCAGAGATTGCGCATGACCCGGAGGGTTATTCCAGCTCCTTGTGCTCCACGCACGATTCCAGCAGCTGCAGTTGATGTTTCCAGCTTTCAATCTTTATAATTAGTCAAGGCCTACACACTGCTCCCTAAAGATTCTGCATTACAGATTACCAACTTGAAAATGACCCATTTATTGTTGTTGACAATGGACAATAGGTGCAGGAGTAGGCCATTTGAGCCAGCACCGTATTCACTGTGATCATGGCTGATCATCCACGATCAGTACCCCGTTCCTGCCTTCTCCCCATATCCCATGACTTCTCTATCTTTAAGAGCTCTATCTAACTCTCTCTCTTGAAAGCATCCAGAGAATTGGCCTCCACTGCCTTCTGAGGCAGAGAATAACACAGATTCACAACTCACTGTGTGAAAACGTTTTTCCTCATCTTCGTTCTAAATGGCCTACCCCTTATTCTTAAACTGTGGCTCCTGGTTCTGCACTCCCCCAACATCGGGAACATGTTTCTTGCCACTAGCGTGTCCAATCCCTCAATAATCTTATATGTTTCAATAGAATCCCCTCTCATCCTTCTAAATTCCAGTGTATAAAAGACCAGTAGCTCCATTATTTCAACATGTGACAGTCCAGCCATTCCAGGAATTAACCTCGTGAACCCACGCTGCACTCCCTTAATACCAAGAATGTCCTTCCTCAAATTTGGAGACCAAAACTGCACACAATACTCCAGGTATGGTCTCACTAGGACCCTGTATGACTGTACAAGGACCCCTTAGGTCCTATACTCAACTCCTCTTGTTATGAAGGCCAACATGCCATTTGCTTTCTTTACTGCCTGCAGTACCTGCATGCTTACTTTCAGTGATCATATACAAGGACACCCAGATCTCATTGTACTTCCCCTTTCCCTAACTTGACATCATTCAGATAATAATTTGCCTTCCTGTTCTTGCCACCAAAAGTGGATACATTCACATTTATCCCCATTAAACTGCATCTGCCTTGCATCTGTCTACTCACCCAACTTGTCCAAATCACCCTGCATCCTCATAGCATCCTCTTCACAGTTCACACTGCCGCCCGGCTTTTTGTCATCTGCACATTTGCTAATGTCACTTTTAATTCCTTCAACTAAATCATTAATGTATATTGTAAATAGCTGCGTCCCTTGCGGTACCCCACTAGTCACTGCCTGTCATTCTGAAAGGGACCCGTTAATCCCTACTCTTTGTTTCCTGTCTGCCAACCAAATTTCTATCCATGTTAGTACCCTACCCCCAATACCATGTGCTCTAATTTTTCCCACTAATCTCCGATGTGGGACCTTATCAAAATATTTCTGAAAGTCCAGGTACACGACATCCACTGGCTCTCCCATGTCCATTTTTCTAGTTACATCCTTAAAACATTCCAGAAGATTAGTCAAGCATGATTTCCCCTTCGCAAATCCATGCTGACTCGGACTGATTCTATTACTGCTATCCAAATATGCCACTATTTCATCGTTTATAATTGACTCCAGCATCTTCCCCACCACTGATGTCAGGCTAACTGGTCTATAATTCCCTGTTTTCTCTCTCTCTCCTTTCTTAAAAAAGTGGGATAATATTAGCATGGGTTATTGATTGGGGACGATCAGTCATGATCACAATGAATGGCGGTGCTGGCTCGAAGGGCCGAATGGCCTCCTCCTGCACCTATTTTCTATGTTTCTATTAGCTACCCTCCAATCCACAGGAACTGATATTGAATCTATAGAACATTGGAAAATGATCTAAAATGCATCCACGATTTCTAGAGCCACCTCCTTAAGTACCCTGGGATGCAGACCATCAGGCCCTGGGGATTTATCAGCCTTCACTCCCAAAGTCTACCCAACACCATTTCCTGCCTAATGTGAATTTCCGTCAGTTCTTCCGTCACCCTAGGTCCTCTGGCCACTAGTACATCTGGGAGATTGTGTCTTCCTTAGTGAAGACAGATCCAAAGTTCAACTCATCTACCATTTCCTTGTTCCCCATAATAAATTCACCTGTTCCTGTCTTCAAGGGACCCACATTTGTCTTAACTGTTTTTTTCCTCTTCATATACTTAAAGAAGCTTTTACTATCCTCCTTTATATTCTTGGCGAGCTTACCTTCGTACCTCATCTTTCCACCCCATATCTCCCCTTTTTAGTTATCTTCTGTTGTCCTTTAAAAGTTTCCCAATCCTCTGGCTTCCCGCTCATCTTTGCTATATTATACTTCTTCTCTTTTATTTTTATACTGTCCTTGACTTCCCTTGTCAGCCACGGTCACCTCTTACTCACCTTAGAATCTTTCTTCCTCTTTGGAATGAACTGATCCTGCACCTTCTGTATTATTCCCAGAAATACCTGCCATTGTTGTTCCACTGTCATCCCTGCTAGGTTGTCTTTCGAGTCAACTTTGGCCAGCTCCTCCCTCATGCCTCCATAGTCCCCTTTGCTCAACTGTAATACTGACACTTCCAATTTTCCCTTCCGATCACTACAAAGGTAATGGTTCCTTTACCTTGAGTTCCCTGTCAGTTATCAATTATCAAATGATTTTCATTTGAAAATGAATTGTATTGTCCTATCTGGGTCATATGACAATAAACTCTCTTGACTTGACTTGACTTGACTTGACTTGATGCCTGTCTTTAGCAACCCCTCCCCACCTACCCCCCAGTCTAATTTTATGTAATTAAGTCAAGGGAGCACTTGTTTGAATATCAGATCCACTGGTACTTCCAGTTCCATCCTACTCAACACAATCACAAACGTTAACAATTCATCAAATCTAATTTCATTCATATTAACATAGAAACATAGAAAATAGGTGCAGGAGAAGGCCATTTGGCCCTTCGAGCCAGCACCGCCATTCATTGCGATCATGGCTGATCGTCCGCTATCAATAACCCGTGCCTGCCTTCTCCCCATATCCCTTGACTCCACTAGCCCCTAGAGCTCTATCCAATTCTCTCTTAAATCCATCCAGTGATTTGGCCTCCACTGCCCTCTGTGGCAGGGAATTCCATAAATTCACAACTCTCTGGGTAAAAAGGTTTTTTCTCACGTCAGTCTTAAATTACCTCCCCTTTATTCTAAGACTATGGCCCCTGGTTCTGGACTCAACCAACATTGGGAACATTAACAATATTAATGTCTGATCTCTTCCCAATCATAGTATGGCTGTTTGAAAGCTCTTATAACAGCTTAGTGGATAACATTTTCCTTAGATCTAATATCAGGGAAACTAACTAATCCATTCTCATTTTCTTTATCCACCTTTTTGAATAGTCAGATTGCACATTTCTATGCATCATGACCATTCTCAAATTTATAGAATCATGGAAAGAAGAAAACAACAATGATTCTTGAAGCTTTTAAGCCCATAGTCTGCAGGTTATTAGTTCCAGCAGATTTGTCAAATTTTAGTTCTATTAATCTCCCTTGGGCTTAAAAAAAAACTAACACTAGTTGTTTTAAGTTGCTCATTGTCCATGGTATAAAACATTCCAACAGCAGGACTGAAGATGAATTTCAAAAGCTAACCGTATCTTCAGCTAAGCTGTTCGGTCCAGTTACAATACTGCCATCTACCGGAGAACATGAAAAATGCTTACAAAAGGCAGGACAAACCCCAATGTGGCTAAATACTGTACAATCAATGCATTCTCAATCTGCCATGTGTTGGAAGGTGTTGTAGAAATGGTGCCAAGCAACATTTGCACTTCAATGACATTTACACCATGTTTAGATTTCATCAGGATCTTTTGGTTATGGTTCTTATTGTAGATTTGAACGGCATATGCTCCAACGAGCTACATTTTAATATGTGGTGGTTGGGCAGCATTGAAAGTGACTGCTTTTGACATCAAGGATTCATTTGACTGAATGGAGACCTGGTAAAGCTGAAGTCAATGGACCTCAAGGGGAAAGTATTGTACCATATCTTCCTTGTTCGTATATTCCATACTCTGGCTAATGATGTATAGTGTCCCACATGGCATCTTCCCAACCTTATCTACCTGTTCATTACCTACAGGAATTATTCAACTTGTGGACATTCATTCACCCCCCCCACATTCCTAAATACTATTTAAAGACTTATTAATCTACAAATGCATCACCTTACACTTATCAGGACAACATTCTATCTGCTGAAGCTCTGCCCATTTTACCAATTGATCAAGATCATTCTCAAAACTACTCTCCTCACTAATGACAGCGCCATCATTTCCGTTTGCGAAATTAATAATCATACGTCTTTTTATATCCAAATTGTTCATGCAGATAATATGAATCAAGGGTTGCAGAACCAATCTCATGTTACACTACTGGTTACAAGTATACATTCACAAAACCAAGTCTCTGACACATTTCTGCCTTCTTTAACCAGGTCAATTTTAGTTCCAATTTGCCTTGGATTCCAAGGCCTCGAAACCTTTGGGTCAGTCTTCCACATGGGGCCTTGTCAAAGGCCGTCAGTGTGATTAATATTGCCATTACAGAATATTTCAAGTGCACTCTAGTAATTTGTTATCTCTTCAAGATATTCAATCAAATGGATCTCCCTTAACAAAGTCAGAGTGACTATCTTTGAGTAATTCTTGCCTTTCCAAGGGTTGCTTAATGTTGACCCTCAAATTTATTTAAAATAACTTTCCTAACACCGACATTAGATTCACCCGACCACAATTATATGTTTTCTTCCTGCTGCCCTTGAATAAAAAACCCAGCTTTGCTATCCTCCCATTATTTGGTATGTGTCTGTGACCAGCAAAGACTTTGGAATTTGTCTGCAATCTCCTTCCTTGACTGACATCAGCTCCATATACATCTCATCACACTGAGATTTATCCACCTTTGCCTGTCAACGTCCAATACATAGATAGACACAAAATGCTGGAGTAACTCAGCGGGACAGGCAGCATGCTGAGTTACTCCATCATTTGCGTCTATTTTCACTTTAAACCAGCATCTGTAGTTCCTTCCTAAACATCTAGTACTTCCTCCCTTTTAATGGCAACTACTTTGGGAACTCACCATTCCTCTGCCTAAATTCTCCAACTACTTAGTGAATACAGATGAGAAATTCATTTAAGATCTCATTCATAACCTCTGGCATTTGTCCCATATGCTTTATCATGCTCATGTCTATTCTGTCTATTGAGTCTGAAGAAGAGTATTGACCTGAAACGTCACCCATGCCTTCTCTTCAGAGATGCTGCCTGTCCTGCTGAGTTACTCCAGCATTTTGTGCCTATCTTCGGTTTAAACCAGCATCTGCAATTCCTACACATCTATTCTGTCTGCTGGTCTAACTTAATCTTCCTTCTATATTTCAATGCATTTACCCTCCCCATGGGAAGATTGCAACCTTCACATGGTCAGCCCTGTTTCGACGAATGCACAATCAAATAAGATCAATTAGAACAAGTTGTCCTGCAACTTTAGGCTGTGCACACCATATGCAAGAAGAAGAATACCCTCCCCATAACTGTACATCTACTTCATATTGACATTCTCCTGTAAAAAAAAGTTCAAATTCTCCCCAAAACACTCTAGCAAACCTCGTGATGATGGAGAACTAATTCAGGTCCAACCCATCGAGTTCATGCAAGAGCATACTTTCCCCAGAAATACTCCTCCTCCACCATCCCCTTTAACCACACCTTCTTCTAGTCTATTGTCTTATTTTTATACTCTCTGGCACATGGCATCAGACATAATCCATGATGACAAACTAAGAACGACCTGTGCCCTAAATTCATGTTTCAGGACATCATTCCTCTTCTCTTCTATGAAATTTCTACCAAAATGAACCATTATCTTTAGTCTCGACCCATTGAAGAAGGGTCTCAACCAGAAACATCACCAATTCCTTCACTGCAAAGATGTTGCCTGTCCCGCTGAGTTTCTCCAGCGATTTGTGTCTATCTTCATTATTTTTTGTAGTTTAGCCTAACTTTAAAAAGCATTACAACCATTCAGTGACATTCTTGATCCTGACACTGTGCAGATAGCACATCATCCTGGGTGCATGTTGACAGCCATTGTAGCACCTATTAATTCCACTCACTATTGGATCTTCTGCCACTATTGTCCTTGGACCCGTGCTCCTCTCACCTGACGCAGCTGAACTAACCATGGTGCCAGGATCTAAGATCTGGAAGGGCTTCCCAGAGATACAGTCACCCAATCGTTTTTCTCTATGGAGAATTGGTTTTGCCATGACACACTTTGAGCTTTCCCTGAATATGTGCCTGCCTCTGGTTGGCATCCAATCCTTCTCAGACCACCTTTCCTTATGCTGTGGGCTGACACGTGGACAAACATGCTACCCACATAACACTTTTCCTCAAGGGCACATGGTGGTGTCTTTATCAAGCACTCAAGCTCCAAAACCCAATGCTCTCACCACCCAGCGGAGAGGCAGGTGTGGTCATCCAGACTGTAAGGAAAGTCTCAAAACTCCCACATGCTGCTAGTTGTACACTACACGAGTCGGCACTTTCTTGCCACAAATTTTAATATTGAAGGGGCCTCTTAAAATATATAATTATGTCCCCCTCCCCCTCTCCGTCTGTTTTCACACTGTATTGGATCTGTTGCTGCTGAATGTATTTACTGTAATGCCCCTGCCCCGAAAGTGGTTTCCGCTTCTTCTATGTTCCGGCAAAAAGTTCAAAACCGGCAGCGACTAAAAATAGGTTTCTGTTTTAAAAATCGGTACTTTTTTAGTCGAAGCCGGTTGCGATGCTAGTTGAAGGTGGTTGCAGGTAGTGGAAGGTAAGACCTCCCTGGTGGAATAAAACTGGGTGAAAAAAAGGTCTTACCTTCCACTACCTGCAACCTCCGGCAACCACCTTCAACATAGAAGAAGCAGAAACCACTTTCGACCATTAGGGAGACTGACAAAAACCTCCGGGAACCGCACGGAAACCTTGGGTGGGGCACAAAGTCTCCAGAGGTTTCCGTTCAGATTTCCTAAGTGGGACAGGGGCATAAGTGAATACACACAGCAACCAGCTATCTGACTGCCACCAGTGTCACAGTGTCACAGTGTAAGGTTAGCGTCCGGAGGGTGTCACAAAACCTTTCTCACTGAAACCCTGTCCCTCGCCCTGTCTTACATTCAGTGTTGCACTTCAAGAACTGCTGTGGGAAAACAAAATAAGCAGCAGTTAAATCGGTTGAAATGAATTGATCAAAATTGAAAAGGATACATTCACAAAGGGCAGAGTATTGGCGTGGCGGTTCGGTTTTGTTCTCCCTATTGTTACTTTGTTTACCTCCTCAACTGAAATAGCAAGCTCTAGCTTAAAAGTTCAAGTTGACAAGGATATCATTGTAAAGGTTACTAGCTTTGATTACTATTCGTAGTATGACCTTAAAATATATATACACTCACCAATGCCAGCACACTGAAAATGCAACACACTGCATCTTCTTCTGCTTGAATGATCC
Source organism: Raja brachyura (assembly GCA_963514005.1). The sequence continues at coordinate 35,918,286 of OY740798.1, read as the reverse complement.
TTCTTCCGTCATAAGGTCAGCAGTGGGGATGTTTCCAGGGATCCACATGTTTGATTCCATTCATGTCACTTCAGCAATTGAAGCAACTCCACTATGGCCTCAGGAGGATACCAAAAGCTGGGTATCTTGCAGTGAATCTCCTCCTGACCTGCTGAAACCAGCCATAAAGGCATAGATCAAAAGGATAGAGAAGCCAGTGCTGGTCTGAATTAACAAGCTGACAATCTAGAGATATACATATATATTTTTTTCAAAATAGACTTTATTCAAATGATAAATATATACAATACATGAACCTTGCGGAAAATCCATTCAACATTTTTGGAGGCTATACAAATTGGTCCATACAGTTTATTCATTTCTTTTCCCCAAACTTCACAAATGTGTCCCCCACCCGTGCCACTCATGTGGTCCACTGGCATGGGATACCTTCCCTTATTTTGAGGGGCGTCCGCACCATACCGTGCCCCCCATGTCCAGCAGCGGAAGGACCTTAGACTGTGGCCCTCACCCACCGAGCCTTGGCGTTGGCTGCACCGAGCTTCAGTGCGTCCCTCAGCACGTACTCCTGCAACCTGCAGTGGGCCAGTCGGCAACATTCCCCGATGGACATCTCGCTCTGCTGGGTGGTGAACAATGCTCGGGCAGACCAAAGGGCGTCTTTCACCGAGTTGATGACCCTCCAGCAGCACTTGATGTCAGTCTCTGAAATGTCCCTGGGAACAGTCCGTAAATCACAGAGTCCTCTGTTACGGAGCTGTTTGGAATAAAGCGTACCAGGGACCCTTGCATTTTCCTCCAGACTCTTTTAGCAAATCCACACTCTGCAAAGAGGTGGACAACTGTCTCCTCTCCATAGCAACCATCTAGAGATAATGGAGAAAGTCATTAAAGTACATGCGGATGAAGATACAGGTCCACCACCAATTTTCCCGCGACTGATGACCCGGCAATCTCCTTTAATCTAGACAGAATTAGGGGAGCACATGTAAAATCCCCCCTCAACTCCCACATGTCCCCCCAAATAAATGGCGCCTAGGCTGGGTGAGGCAATCGATCTCGACCTCGACCTCAACATGGCTTCCGCGGTTAAATTTGCCACCCCCCGCCCCCCCATCACACACAGCTGCGACTGAGGCTCTGGAGCTCTGGCTCCGCTGGGGCCGCTGAATCCGTTCCTACAGCCGACCTCTGAGGCCAACTTTGTGGGTCAATATCTCGGCCCACCAGCGGCCCAGGCAGGCTGTTCTGGTACCGTTCATCTCCACTAGGAGGCCGGGACCTCTGTTGGTCCAGCGAAATGAAATATCTGGGAAGGCGCTGGAAACAAAGGTGGCGGAAAATCTGTGGTGGATCTCTACTGTGTTTTCAGATGCATTTGCCAAGTGATAGTATATAAATAAGTAGGAGGGGACTAGATTTAGACTGTTTGAGAAGACCAGAGGTCTGCAAAGCGGGTCTGATAACACGCTCTAGATTATTATCAAGTACGGCCACTTTTCTGGGAAAAATATTAATGAGTTACAGTCTTATATTTCACCCAGATTGTTGTGAATCTGTGGAATTATTTGCCACAGAAGGCAGTGGACGCAATTTCACTGGATGTTTTCAAGAGAGAGTTAAATTTAACTCTTAGGGCTAAAGGAATTAAGGGATATGGGGAAAAAGCAGGAACGGGGTACTGATTTTGGATGATCAGCCATGGTCAGACTGAACTGGCTTGAAGGGCCAAATGGCCTACTCCTGCACCTATTTTCTAAGTTTCTAAATGGTGATGGCAGAGACGAATAGAGGGAAATGGTCACCCAACTGTAAAACAAAAAGCAGCAAGACGAAAGTTGAAAATCACAGTGAGGACTCAATTACCTTTGTCACAATCATGAGAGAACTTCCCTCAAAGCTGTTCTTCTCGTTCACAGGGCATAACATTAATTCAAGCAAGAAATTGTGGGTAAATTGCACATGTCGTAGATTCAACATTGAGGTATACATCGTTAAAACAGGCCCTTCAGTCCAACCTGCCATTGCTGACCATTTGCCTGCATTGGGGCCATATCCCTTTAAACCCTTCCTATCCATATAAATGTACAATTGTCCTTTGAAAGTTGTAATTGTATCTGCTGCTATAGCTTCATCTAGCAGCAGCCAGCAGCGACCAGAACAAGGTACGACTCTTTGGGTGACCGAGGAGACTACTCACGACCATACAGGCGACACCTTGACGACATGTCGTCAGGATGAAGCCTGTATGGTCGTGAGTAGTCGCCCAAAGAGTCGTACCTTGCTCTGGTCACCGCGGAATTTTCAACATGTTGAACATTTCCGGCGACCTGCAACGACCTATGAGAGATGCCGGCAGTCGCTGCAAAAGTTGAGTATGTGGGACTGGCCCATAAGGAGTGAAGGTAGCTCCCAAGAATTACATATTAGGATATTGATCAGCTGGGCAAGTGGCTCGAAGAATGGCTCATGAAGTTTACATTAGATAAGTGTGAGGTGTTGCATTTTGAATAGTCAAACTAGGGCAGTACCTTCCCAGTGAATGTTCGGGTCCCGAGGCGTGATATCAAGCAGAGGAATCTAATAGTACAAGTACATAGTTCTCTGAAAGTGGTGTGGCAAGTAGATAGATTGGTGGAAATGGCTTTTGCCACAAGATAGACACAAAGTGCCGGAGTAACTCAGCGGGTCAGGCAGCATCCCTTGACGATAAGGATAGGTAATGTTTCGAGTCGACACCCTTCTTCAGACTCAAAATTACACTTACACCGGTTACTCCAGGCAGACTTCCTGCTCCAGCACGAATCAATCTTGCTTGAGAAAACCATTGCCTTAACCACTCAGCCACGACTAGCATGCTGGCCTTCATCAGACAGGGAACTGAGTAGAATTATGGTAGACTTATACAAGACATTGGTGAGGAAGCGTTGAGTACTTTGTTCCGTTTTGGTCACCCTGCTATAGGAAAGATGCCTTTCTGTTGGAATGAGTGCAGAGAAGAATTACAAGGACTTTGCCAGGACTTGATCACCTGAGCTACAGGCTGGGCAGAGTAGAAATTTATTCCTTAGAGTGCAGGAGGCTAAGGGTGGATCTTAGAGTGGTGTATAAAATCATGAGGGGAATATATAGGGTGAATGCACAATGTCCACTTCCCCAGGTTAGGTAAATTAAAAACTATAGAGCGTATGTTTCAGGTAAGAAGAGAAAGATTTAATAAGAACCTGAGGGGAACTTTTTTCCACATAGAGGATGGTACAGTATGTATATGGAATGAGCTACTAAAGAAAATAGTTACAACAGGTACAAAACAACATTTAAAATACATTTAACGGGTCCATAGATAGGGAAGGATTTGGATGGATGAGGGCTAGACACGGGCAAATGAGACTAACTTAGATAGGGCTTCTTGGTTGCCATAGATGAGTTGAGCCAAAGGGCTTGTTTCTGTGTTGTATAATTCTATGACTGCTGCTGCTGTCTCTGTTTCTGGCTATCAACCAATTTACAATCCCCCATTTCTGTATAATTCACTTTTGAACACTAACCCTTATTTTCTTTGCCCCTTCCAATGAGGCAGAGTGAGTCTTCCTTTTGAACTGCTGCCTGCAGTTTGTCACAATGGAGTAACTCACTCCTTCATTACAGAATGGAATTAAGGAGTTGTAAATAACAACGTTGACCAAGTGGGTGAAATCAAATTCAAACGTGGCCCAGCGCTCAGAGATATCAGAATCAAAGACGAGCTGCACGGGCTTTCTGCAAGAAGATGCCATGGCCGGAGAGATTAAACACAAGTAAGTACGCAAATCAAAAGAAAGAAATTAAACCCGCTGGACAGGAGACGCAGGTATCTTCCAGCACTGACACCATGTAAATAAGCGATCCACACACTCTTGAAGTGTATAGCATCCTTTAATAATGGCACAGGGTATAAAACACATCAGCAAGCACTGGTTACATTCTGTTATTGAACTATACCCAGGGAGGGGAAAAAATTATGATTGATGTTAACTAAGGCGGGGTTATTGGTACTGAGGTAGCTATATTATTGGTTCCATGCATAAACCATCTACAGGAGTCAACTACTTTATTGCAAAACTGGATTTTGATTTAGGCCTGACCAGGTCAGGAACGGCAGTCCATGTTCACCAAGGACATTAGATCGCAGTTGGATTTGGACAACAGATTAACAGCTAAACGGTTGCTTAGTAAGCTTCTTGTATCAAATCAGATTTCAAATAGTCAATTGGTCATGAATGGGATTTGAACATGATCTCTGGATGAAGGTGTTGCTCTATCATGACTGCATTCCTATGTTTTCCTTATTTATAAACGTTCCTTTTTGTATTTCCAAAATGACAGATCTCTCTTCATGGCAAAAATGCTTTAACCAGCCAGCGTGTGGCGCCAGGAACTCACAGTAGAGACTTCTGCAAAACTTGAATGATCCTCGAATGCCTCTGGTTTCTTTCTGTACTCCTACACTTCCCACCTTGTGTTCTCTGCGTCAAAGGGTCATGCTGTCTTTAGTAAGGTTTCTCATGGTTTACAAACGCCCACTCTCTCCCACAATCTTCCCCATTGTTTGCCGCGCTGAACCTTTGGATGTTTCCCTCTTTCACTACTATTTGCATAAGCCTGATGTAGTAACGAATCCCAAAGTTTTGCAGGAGGTTAATCAGATGAAATGTGTTAATGTTTAACGCACAGCAATGCAGATAAGTGACCAAACATTTGGTCAGTGAGAAACATTTTGAAGGCAGGTAGAATGGGCGATCGTGGTAGTGCTGCAGTATAGTTGCTGCCTTATTGCCAGAGACCCGGGTTCGATCCCGACTACAGGTTCTGGCTGTACGGAGTTTGTACGTTCTCCCCGTGATCTGCGTGGGTTTTCTCCGAGATCTTATAGAGGTGTTTAAAATCATGAGAGGAATAGATCAGGAGGATGCACAGAGTCTCTTGCCCAGAGTAGGTGAATTGAGGACCAGAGGACATCGGTTTAAGGTGAAGGGGAAAAGACTTAAAATAATCTGAGGGATTACTTTTTCACACAAAGGGTGATGGGTGAATGGAACGAGTGGCCATGTTTGGAGGGAAATTGACCAAACGCAGGCAGGTGGAACTAGTGTAGCTGGGACATGTTGGCCACTGTGGGCAAGTTGGGCCAAAGGGCCTGTTTCCATGCTGTATTAATCTATGACTCTATGAATCTAACAAAAACGAGAGTCTTATATTAAAATCATCAACCAACTAAAAGCTGCATGATTCAGATGGGGCAGAGGTGTTAGGTGAGCTTAGTATGATTGAGGATACAGGCAGCTTGTTTTTTGAATGAGCAGAAGTTATAGAGGATTGGGAGATGAGATGGAGTGGTGTGGTTACAAGTCCGATGAGCATTGAAGTACCTGACTCTTTGGGTACTAATAAAATCCCCTGATAAATGGATTGAGAAATATTCTTTAGGTGAGGGTGGACATGCAATGATGCACAATATTATTTGTGAAGTCTTTCCAGTCTGGGTGGAGAGTGAATGTCAAGCTGGGAGTCAGCCTTAGTCACTCTTCTGACTTACTGAGGGTTGGTTTAGCACAATCAAGGAAAGTATTTTTATAAATTATACATCCAAATTGGAAAATTGGGGCTTGGAGTTTATATGTAATACAAGCAATGGTTTACTACAGGGTAACAAAATATGGGGATTTATTTGGAATAGGAGGGCTAGTTTTAACGTGGAATTCATCTACAACATGGTAGCTTTATTACTAAGGTTCTACCAATATGACATGATTAATTTCACAAAATTGCACGCTGCAGACCAGGTGAACAAATTTAAGGAAGGTAATATTGACATTTAATAGCAGAGTGACTTGGTGAAAATCAGTAGGTCATTCCTGGAGGACAATCTGCTTAAACCAGATGAATGTGATTTATGCAGCATCTCTGGAGAACCTGGATAGGCAATGTTTTCAGTCAGGACCCTCCTCAGTCTGATTGCAATGTGGATGAGAGGTGGGGGAGAGACAAATCTAGCAAGTGATAGGTGGATATCGATGAGGTGGGTTTTGATTGGAAGATAGTTGGACAAACGACGGAGATGAAACAATATAAGATAAGGAGGTTAGGATCTCCAGCAATGGTACCCAATACTTTATCCTCCACTGGATACACACATTCACTCAGCCCGACCTTCACTAAGGATTACAGATTTGTCCGCCTCCAGGCCTGAACCCCCACTGACTATTCTCAACTCCCGACTGCCAAAGATGGGAGGTTTCATCGCCGCGCGCCCGGCCACCGAGCCCCGCAACGCTATCGCCGTTGGAAGACGTAGCACCATGCTCAGCACCTGGGGCGCACAGTGGCGCAGCGGTAGAGTTGCTCACAGCGCCATAGATGCAGGTTCAATCCTGTCCATGGGTGTTATTATAACTCTATAACACAGTAATACTATATTCCGCACTCTGATATTTTGCGCTACCTGTTGTACTTGTATCTGACATGATTGTACTCATGTATAACAAGATTTGTCTAGAGAGCTTGCAAACAAGGTTTTTGACTAACTCGTGCATATGACAATAATAATCATTCGTCAGTGGGGATTGAGGAGTGAGGATACTGAGCTTAGACCATTGCTGTGGGAGGGAGCTTCATTCCATCCAAAACCTGGGATGGAGCGGACGCAATCCAAACCGGCCACAAGATTCCTGTCAGGGCATACTCATCGCTCCAAACCTCGGAAAGTAGCCTTCCAACTCCTACCATTCTTCCTGCTCTTTCATTGCCACAAACCCATTCTGTCTGATCCATCTGATCAAGTAGCCACTGGTATCTCTCCAAGTTCTCCATCTCTATCTGCTGCTCAGTTTGGAATAAAGAGTCAATATATCCGAGAGAGGAAATGGGGCAGAATTCATGACTAATGGAATAGGCAAAAACTAAACACTTCAGGGGCCAACCAAGTATTGCAAAAATGGAAATTAAGGTTGAGCTTTAATCATTACTTGGTAAATGCACCATAATAGTGTACGCAATGGGTTCTTTGATCTTTTGCAAGGTTTTTGTAAAAGTAGTGATGGAGTGGAGAGCAGGAGAGTTGAAATCTGAAAGGGGGGGGAGGAGGAAGAGAGGGAAATGTAGAGCAGGACATGAGGAAGATGTAGCCAACGCATCTGGAAAAATGGAATTAATGGATTGTGAGCTTGAAGTAAAAAGGTATTATGGGAAAATAAGACAGGATGGGGAAAGGCAAAGAGCCAGGAAGCAGGAGGGAGAATAGGATCACTAAAGGAGGGGAAGCATTGAATAGTTTTCCAATGCAAGCTTACTGCCATGTATCATTCCAGAACAAGTTCTCATATGCAATGCAGTATATTGACTTTTGCTGTTTATACATTTGTCTGCCTTTGGGTCATTGTAACACTAACCTAACTAAAACAGAAAGTGCTGGAGGATTTCAGCGGACAGGCAGCATCTGTGGAGGGAATGGATAGACAAGAACAGCGGGGAACAGCAGGGAGAGAGCTGGAATGGAGAGGTGAGGGTGAGATTGGGGCAAATCTGGCAAGGGATAGGTGGATGCAAGTGGAAAGGGATAATTGGCAGATGAGTGGAGATAGTGACGAGGGATGGAGATGAAAAGGAGACATAAGGGTGTCCGGTAAGGGAAGAAGAGGAGTGAAATGTAAAGATAGAAGGAGGGACATGTGGGGGCAGGTGGGGGGAGAGGGGGATAAAGGGATACATGGGACTAGGGGATGGGAGAGTAGAATATGGGGGAGATGGAGCAGGGTGACTGGGATGGGGGAATTATTTGAAATTGGAGAATTAAATGTTGATATCTTTGGGGTGATTACAATGAAACTCTGATAATGAGTCACACCTCAGAATGTTGGTTGCGGACCGGCAGATTTTCCAGACTATTTATTGTTATTTTAATTAATACTCCAGCACATTTTAAGTCACTTTTTTAAAGTTACATAACAACATATTACATTTTCTAATGAACCAAAAGTTTAAAAGAAGATCAGGAAACAGGACCCCAGGGAGTTTAAAGGGGATGCGGAACCATTGGGACTTCTGAGTCTACAATCTGAGTTTTATTGCTATACAAAATGCTTAACTATAGAAATGTACATCACAGAAATGGGTCCTCATACGACTACACGTCCATCCACGCTGATCTCATTTGCCTGCATTTGGCCCAAGTCCTCCCATGCCTTTCTTATCTAAGTACCTATTAAAACACCTTTTAAAAACTGTAATTGTATCTGCCACTGGAACTTGGGGTATTCACCATTCTCTGTGTCAAAAATCAATCCACCAGATTCCCTTAAAGACATCCTCTCTCATTTTAGACTCTCCTGTCCTGAAAAATAGATTCTGTCTATTTACACTTTCTATATCTGTCATAATTTTATAAAGCTCTCTGAGGTTGCCCCTCAGCCTCGTATGTTCTAGTCCATTCAATTACTCATACCTACCAGTCTATTCAATTTCTCAATCAATTTAAAATTCCAGGATATATAGTGGGGAATCTCTTCTGCACTCTAGTTCTACCACTTACCTATTGTAGTGTGTTGACACTACAGAGCATGTACAACATTGTAAGTGTTGTCTAACCAATATTTGTACAACTGCAACACAATCTTCCAACTCATACTCAATGTCTCGGCCCATGAAGGTAAGTGCAGTAAGTGGCATCTTCATTACCCTAACCAATGGACTTGTACACAAAGGTCTTTTTGCACATCAACATTCAAGGTCCCTTTCTTTCACTCTGTGTGTCTGACCAGGAACTGTGTGTTACCTAACATTTGTCCGAATCAAATTCCACCTGCAAACCCTCCACCGAATCTTTCAGCTGATCTACCTCCACAGTATCCTTAGAGAAACCTATTCACTGTATTCTTAGACAACCACCTGCACGGCTTAACCAATATCCAAATTATTGGCAAATTCTTACATTCTCATCCTCAAGTAATGGCCCAGGCTCTGTATTACATTGAAAGCCAAGACAATGCTAATATCCAAGGATCACTACCCACACAGGAGTCCAGGCCCTCAAAATAGAGTCCTGCCATGCAGAAGTATCATCTCATTCATCACTGGTATTCCCAATCTAGGATGCAGTCTTGAGGTGGGTCACCTGCCACCTATGCTGCTAGATTCTCCAAATATGCAAATGTAGTCAAAAGAACACATGATTTTCCCTTGAGGTCGCTAAGATGCAAAGCATTATACAGCTGCATCACTATGTTTTCAGGAATCTGTACTGTAAAGGGCATGGATTCTGCAGCATCAGCTGCCAAGACAAGCAACTGGTTTTAGCCGAAGCAAATCTGTACAATGTTGATGGGTTCTAATTTATTATCAAGCAGACTTTTTACCCTTCGTTTGGTAACAGTTAATCCTTTTTCCAAATTGAAGGAAAGATATGTGAAGTTGTTAGGTAATGACAAAAAAACAAACTGAAGTGCTCTTGTTTTTGGCAAGCCATGAGTAAAATGGAACTAGGCCTTAAATGAAAGACATTTTTTAATTAAATAATTTTAATCTTGGTCTCCAGTGTCCACAGGTGTATAAAGGCTTCAACCATATGTCGTTCCTTCTCTCAGGCCACCCATGTTTGAACAAGGGGAAACGGACAAGCAGAAACGCTTTTGTTGCATGCTAACCAGTCAGCGGAAAGACCGTACATGATTACAATTAATCCATCCACAGTGTACAGATACATCATAAGGGAATAATGTTTAGTGCAAGATAAAGCCAGTAAAGTCTGATTAAAGAAGTAGATAGTAGTAGTTCAGGACTGCTCTCTAGTTGCAGTAGGGTGGTTGCAGTAGTTGCGATATAAATGTAAAAACACATTTATTCAAAAAAATATAGCTCAATAAGCCAGAGTAAAACCATTAGATGGACACAAAAAGCTGGAGTAACTCAGCGGGTCAGATAGCCACTGTGGAGAAAAGGAATAGGTGACGTTTTGTGTTAAGACTTCTTCAAATGCCAAATAATTATAATGTGTGAATGATCTTTTCAGTGGGTTAAAAATACCCAAGCTTGGGATTGGAGAGGTGATTCTCTTGTATAATGCTGACAAACGTTAGCAATACTGGCCCTCCTCAGAACTGCTGTGTCAAGTGCAGCAGAAGATGCCACTCTGCCGGAGTTGTCTGTCACTCAGTAGTTCCGTGCATCAGATCCACTCGAGGGAATAATTTATTTCAACAAGAAATAAAAAAACAGAAAATGCTTGAAAACAACTTTCTGGGAAATAACATTTTCAAAAAGTACGCGGCAGGTCAGGAGGCAACTGTGAAAGGAGAAACAGAGTTAACGTTCAACTCGACTGTTTTTCTACTTCTATTTCAGATACCCAGCCTCTCTTTTTATCATTTTTATTCACCTGGGAATGGCTGAAGCCCAATGGTCCTCACGGAACTGCTAGCCATGGCCAGGAAGATTCAGCTGTGCATTTGCTGTGGAACTGAACCCATAATCCTCTGATTCAATGACTGTACAGGTACTGGCAATGATGAAATTAGTGTTCAGGACTAAATGTGTTAACAACTATGTGCACATAGGAATTTTACGCAAGCAGAATAGGAAAAAGGTTAAATTACAGTACTTTTAGTTTTAGAGATCCAGTGCGGAAACAGGCCCTTTGGCCCACCGAGTCTGCACTGACCAGTGATCCCCGCACATTAACACTATCCTATACACACTAGGAACAGTTTACACTTTTAACCAATTAACCTACAAACCTATACGTCTTTGGATTGTGGGAGGAAACCGAAGATCTCAGAGAGAACCCACGCAGGTCACGGTGGAAAACGTACAAACTCCGTACAGACAGTATCCATAGACGGGATCGAACCCGGGTCTCCGGCGCTGCAAGCACTGTAAGGCATCAACTCTACCGCTGCGCCACCGTGCCGCCTTTGATTATTATTACTCTATAATAATCTCTATCACGTGTTGTATGCCAAAACCTTTAGATGATATAAAAAGGTTTGGAACCTTTTGGAACCTCATCTCACTCAAAAGAGAACCAGCTGCAGAATTGGATACTGCTCTATGAGTCACAGAAGACCACAAGAGGGTGTATCCGAGATCCAAGCATCATCATCTGCTTCAGCAATACCATGCCCTCCAGCAGTATGGGCAAAGCTCATTCATATGTCAAACCATTGAGCTCATCAGTTAAATGAACCAGCCCCTGATCATATGTAGCAAGACCTAAATTATATTCAGGTTTGTGCTGAGTCTAGGCATAAGTCTAATTACACTTTATTAAAATTCAACAGCATTGTCACTGTACTATTGACAAATTGTAGTGTAGCTGCTGACCTAGGCTTCTTTGACCACACCTCCATAACTAGTGACGTCAGGTTTATTGTATTATGCACATCTAATTAGCAAAATGAACAGCAGCAGCAAATAAATACGACCACCTCTTTGTGTAGGAAGGAACTGCAGATGCAAGTTTACACTGAAGATTAACACAAAAAGCTGGAGTAACACAGCGGGACAGGCAGCATCTCTGGAGAGAAGGAATGGGTGACGTTTAGGGTTGAGACCCTTCTTCAGACTCCTCTTTGTTCCTCCCATACCACACACAACTGTGCCTTAGAAACACATCACAGATCCTTTATTATCACTGGGTCAAAATTCTGCATCTCCCTACCTGGCCTTGGCACACTATCTTTCAGCCATAAGGTTATAACTTCAGCAGTGAAATTTCAGACAGGCAATGTAGTGGTAATGTGAGTGCTGTCTCAGTCACCCTGTCTCTTTGCCTCCCATTCATATCATTATATTCAACTGCATGTTGTACATTGCTCATATCCATCCTGACTCAACATGAAGGAGTCTACTGCCAGAAGCTCCTGATTTCCATGGGAGTGAAGGCAAAAAGCAGTTTTCCACAGACAGTTGACATCCAGAGCTGCAGTTATCTATTTGACTCGAATAGAATTGAGAATAACGGTAGTCGTAGAAGACTTGGGTAATGCAGGGGAAGAGGGACGGACCTGGAAGAAGGGGTGAAAGGTGGGTGGAAGAGAGCAGACCAGGGGCAAGGAAGGGGAATATGGAGAAGATCAGAGAAGTTGAGGGAGAGAACCGAATAACAAGATGGCAGAGAGCTTGGGGTAGAGAGAGGAAGGGACATGCAACAAGAGTTCAATCTCCTCCCAGACACTGAATACGAGCAACTCCTTGCCCTAAAAAGCAAGGTTCCTCCCATGTCATCATCTCGAAGAAGGGTCTCGACCCAAAACGTCACCCATTGATTAATTTTATTGATCAATTTCCCTCCTGGGATGAAATATTCTATTGTATCGTATCGTATCATATTCCTTCTCTCTAGAGATGCTGCCTGTCCTGCTGAGTTACTCCAGCTTTTTGGGTCTCTCTTTGGTTTAAACTAGCATCTGCAGTTCCTTCCTTCACATCTCCAAGCAGAGTTTCCCTGCACCCACCACACACCTATTTTCTTAAATACAGCGCTTTACTTTAGACCATCAAAATACTGAAATGCTTTATTGTTTAAAAAGTTATGGATTAACATCAAGATCATTTTATTGATGTGTTTAGAAACCTGACAATAGTGTTTGATCTCATCTAATTTGGAGATATGTTCCATTTTCATTTGTGGGAAATATAGCAGTCCAATAGTTAGACTTTGAAGTACTTCTCACTTTGGGTGGAATATGCTAAATAATTGTAAGTTTCCCTATTTTACTTCTGCCTACCTGTCAAAGCTAGCCAGAAATACAAAAGCAAAAAACTATGAACTTCTAAAAAAAAAACCAAACACTATGAATTTAGAAAAAAAAAAGAGTTAACAAAGTGAACTTTTGTCCCATGGATTAATGTATCTGGGGAATTAATTATGGGAAATAAGGAAATCGCAGATGAATTAGACAGATATTTCACACCTTCAAGGTTCAATATTCATTACCTTCAAGGACAAAAGTAACACCCCAGAAATAACCGTAGATCAGGAATTGGAAGAGAATTGGAAATCAGGAAAATTACAATCACCAATAAAGTTATACTGAGCAGATTGATGCTGCTGTTGGCTGGCATGCCAAGTCAAGCAAAAGTCAAAAGAGTTTATTGTCGTGTGTCCCTGACAGGACAATGAAATTCTTTCTTTGCTTCAGCACAACAGAACATAGTAGGCATTGACTACAATTATATACGTAAATACACACATGAATGATTAAATTGATCAAGTGCAAATAACAGATGGAGGGGTATTAATGTTCAGAGTTTTGTCCGAGCCAAGTTTAATAGCCTGACGGCTGTGGGGAAGTAGCTATTCCTGAACTGGGTCGTTGCAGTCCTCAGGCTCCTGTACCTTCTACCCGAAGGTAGCAGGGAGATGAGTGTGTGGCCAGGGTGGTGTGGGTCCTTGATGATGCTGCCAGCCTTTTTGAGGCAGCGACACAGTTCTTGGTGCATTTGTACAGTCATAAAGCACAGAACTTGATCTGTTTCGGTCAATCAAGTATTTATCTATCGATCGGAATCCCATTTACCACCACTCTGTCTGTAGTCTTTTATTCCATGCTTTTTCAAGTGTTCATCTAAATACTTGTTAAATGTTTGTGGTAGAACCTGCCTCCAGCATCCCCGGGCAGTGGTTTCTAAAATGTCACCCACCCTCTGGGTGGAGAATGGCTTCAAGTCCACTCGAAATCACCAACCCCCTTTACTTTAAAACAATGCTTTAAAGAAACTGCAGATGATGGTTTATGCCGGAGATAGACACAAAATCCTGGAGTAACTCAGCAGGTCATGCAGCATCTCTGGAGAAAATGGATTGGTGACATTTCGGGTCAGGACCCTTCTTCAGACACAAATTTTGTGACTTGTAACTTAATTTCAGACTCTATTAACATCAGACTTAAATTTTAGAGTTGTTCCGATTGTGGGACCTTGTCAAAGACCTACTGAATTCCATTTAGATTACAGCAACTGCATCAGCACACCTAGTCAGCATCTTGGTAAACTCAATCAAATTAGTCATACCTGATCTCTGCTTAACAGAAGGTAAAGACCAAATGCTGGACTAAATCAGCAGGTCAGGCAGCATCTCTGGAGAGAAGGAATGGGTGATGTTTCGGGTCGAGACCCTTCTTCAGTCTGATTTCAGGGGAGGGGGTGGGACAAAGATAGAATGTCATTAACTCCTGCATCTTCTAGTGCTGATTATACCCTCTATTTTTTCCCCAATTAAAAAAAATGCCCTACCACAAATGTTAGATGTATTCATCTATAATTGCCAGGTTTATTCCCACTGCATTCTTGAACAAAGATATCACATTCACAGTCCTCCAGTTAGGTGACTTCTTCCATGGCAAGTGAAAATCTGAAAGTTACCACCAAAGCCTCAGCTTTCTCCTGCCTTGCCTCATACAGCAGCCTGGGATACACCTCAGCAGGTCCTAGATATGTAAACACCTTTAATCCCACTAAGACATATAATACCTATTTATTTTAAAGTAATTTGTTCCAGAATTCTGCCACCTCCCTTCACGAATTCCCCAGTTGCAATAGGGCAATGCCATCTAGTATCTGGAAGGAAAATAATGTTTCACCAATTACTCAACTTCATTAAAGTAGTAATATGCTGCAGATAATGGTAAACTCTTAGAATTCCAGAAGGCATTTGATAAGAAGACGCTTCAGGAAGCACAAGCTCATGGTGTGGATCGTGTGCGGACGTGGTGCGGACGGACGAAAAGCCGAAGCGGCCTTTCGGTGAGTTTGCTTTTAGGCGATGCAGATTTTCGGTTAGTTGGCTTTTAGGCGTCCTGCCCTTTCGGTGAGTTTTCATTTAGGCGTCCTATCCTTTCGGTTAGTTGGCGTTTTGGCTTCGTACTCTTTCGGTTATTTGGCGTTTCGACCTTGTTTCCATTCGTTTCTTTGGCTTAGACTTCTTTGCTTCGGCTTCTCGTCCGTCTGCACCACGTCCGGGTACCGGTATGGATGGTAATATATTGGATTGGGTAAAATATGCTGGCTAACAGGATATAGTAGGCATACATTTTCTGGTTGCGGCTATGTAATGAATGATGTTGATTTATGTTTGTTCGATTGCTGGGGTTATTAAAAATATGGTTGTTTAATTTGCTGATGACACGGAGATAGCTAGGAAAATAAGTTGTGAAGAGAACATAAAAAGTCTAACATGGCATGTAGATAAATGAATTGGCAAAGATTTTGCTAAATGGATTATTATTTTTTTTTTAATATTTATTTTATTAGGAGCAATTGTACAAGGAGAAAGTAATCGACATAACAATTATACAATTTTCGTACAGCTTCGGTTTTAACATTTTATAAACTGATAAGTGAATCGTAAAAAAGTAAAAAGGAAAGAATGAAAAGGAAGAAGAAAGATACGAAAAAGAAAGAAGAAAAACCCCCTGAACTAACAAAGAAGTGAAAAAAAAAGCGGAGATATATCCCACTACCTTTCCCTACACCCGCTCACCGGACCCTAGTGTCGGTTTTGAGTTTGTGTTCAACCATTCTGTTGTTGAAGAAATTCAATGAAAGGAGACCATATTTTGGAAAATTGATCTGATTTGTCAGACAAAACAAGCCTTATTTTTTTCTAAATGTAGTGTCTCGGTCATTTCTGTGATCCACATCTTCACTGTGGGAACTGTTATCTTTTTCCAGAATTTAAGTATAAGTTTTTTCGCAGTTATTAAACCATAGTCAAGGAAATGTCTTTGGAATATCGTTAACTGAGAGCAGCCCTCTGACATTCCTAATATTATTAATTTTGAATCTGACTCCAATTGAATTTTGAGTGTTTTAGAAATGGTGTTGAATATTCCCATCCAGAAATGTTGATTTTTTTATACAGGATACAAAAGAATGGGTTAGGGTAGCTTCTTGGAGGTGTCATTTATCACAGAGAGGGGAGACAAGTTGGGAAAATCTTATTCAATTTGGTCTTTAAGTAGTATAACCTATGCAATACTTTGAATTGTATCAGGCAATTCCTGACATTTCAAGAACAGTAATGTATGTATAATAGGCTTTCCTTCCATATATCTTTTGAAATGGGTAAACCCAGCTCGTCCCATGCTCGCCTATAAATCTCAGAAGGTGGGGTATCAATATTTAAGAGAGTGCTATAAATGTAAGATATCAACTTACTTGTATCGGCATGTTGATTCAAACAACCTTCTAATATATCTGGACCCATAAGAGGAGAATCTTGTGTATATGTTTTCACATAATCTCGGATTTGAAGGTATCTAAAAGAATGTTGCCGTTCAAGCGATATTTCACCTGTAGTTCTTGAAAATAAACGAGAGTCCCCTTCTTATAGAGGTCTCCGACAGTATTAATTCCCAGGTTCTTCCATTGAACAAACACCATATCTAAAGTAGACGGTTTAAATGAGGGATTGTTTGCAATAGGAAGAAGGAGAGACAAGTTCCTCAATTTAAGACTGAATTTCAACTGTTTCCAGATACGGATAGTACTCTGTGTTATCGGATTTTGCTCATACGTTGACTTATTCAAATGTGTTGGAGATAGGAGGATCGAGCCTATACTAAAAGGCAAACAATCTTCCCTCTCCATTTTCAACCAATTTACATGTTGACATGTATCGTCCAACCAGAAGGCTATATTTTTAATGTTAGTTGCCCAATAATAAATACGAAAATTAGGAAGAGCTAATCCTCCATTTTCTTTGGATTTACACAAATGTCTTTTATGTATTCTATGGGTTTTATAGTCCCAAATAAAGTTAGTGACAATCAAATCTTTTTTTTTTAACTTTTAGGGAGATATATCGGTATTGATTGAAGTAAATATAAAAGTTGCGGAAGGAAGATCATCTTTGTGGCATTTAATCTACCTATAAGGGAGATAGGAAGTGTTTTCCAAAATTGAATGTAGGCATATAGTTTAGTAATTAATGGTGGAAAGTTTATCTTAAACAGAGGGGAATACTTTCTAATCACGTAAATTCCGAGATGTCTGAACTTTTCAGTAACAATTCTGAAAGGAATTTTTTGGAGTTGAGAATGGTCTTGTTCTTTTATTGGCATGATTTCACTTTTATTCCAATTGATTCTATATCCTGAGAAAGAAGCAAATTGTTCTATAATGTTTAGCACATTTGGAATACTATGCTAAATGGATTAGTGATTAATGGTGAGAAATTGCAGAGCAACAAGATGCAGAGGATCTGGCTGTTCCATGTCCCAATGCACAATTTGCAACAGGCCAGTACACAAACACTATTCTACAGAAAGCAATCAGTCAAGAGTGAAGAGTGTTGGATTGTCTCATGTACCAAATATGGAACAGTGAAATTTCAACTTGCTGCAGCACAACAAGCCTGTAAACAGAGTACTCACAAATAACACAATAAACAAAAAAAGTTTTATAAACTTTTGAAAATCCAATATTACTGCAAAACAAAAGTCCAAAATACTTTGTGCAAACATGACATTTCATAGTTTAGTTGGTGTTTATCGTGTTCATGAACCTGATGGCTGAAGGCAAAAACCGGTTCCTAAACCTGTTTCTGTTTTTAAATTTCAATTCATTTAGAAGACCAATATTGTTTCAGTCACATTACCAGAGGGACTGAATGGAAAAGTAGAGAGACAATGCTTCAATTTCAGCGTGTAATAGTGATCAGTGGAGTGCTCAGGGCAGGCTCCGTTTTTTAAGGTAGAATATTAATGTGCTGGAAGCATTTCTGAGAAGGTTTTCTGCAACAATACCTGGAATGAGCAATATATGTCATGAGGCTATACTTGAATTTGGAATTTGGAAGTGCTAGACAGGACTTGCTTGAAAAAATGTAAGATCCTGAGGTTTTACAAAAGGGTGGGTTTAGAGTGAATGTTTTTTTCTCATGAGAAAATGAAAACTATTTAAAAATGAGGGTCGCTTATTTACAACAGGCAAAGCAAATGTTTTTTCCCCAAAAAGGATCATGAGTTGTTGGAACTTGCTTCCTCAAAAGTCAGAGGAAGTAGAGTCTTTGTATATTTGTAAGACAGAAGTAGATGAGTACTAGACAAGCCTCCAGATTCAGGGACAGTTTCTTATCAGCTGTTATTAGGCAACTAAATTATTCTAACAACAGCTAGAGAGTGGTTCTGAGCTACTATCTACCTCATTGGAGACCCTCTGACTTTCTTCAATCAGACTTTATTGCACTAATCTTGCACAAAGCGTTATTCCCTTTATCATGTATCTGTACACTGTGGATGGCTTACTTATTATCTTGTATTGTCTTTCCACCGACTGGTTAGCAAACAACACTTTTTTTTTCACTGTACCTCGGTACACGTGACCATAAACTAAAGTAAACTAAACTAAGCAAGTGGGTGAAAGGTTACATCTTGTATATATGCACACAAAAATGAGATTATAATATGATGAGCTATGGCCTACTCCTGACGTTCAGTAATTACGCGGGTAGTTCATCATCTCCTTCTCTGGAATGGCAATAAGTACTGGCATAAATGACTCATTCCCAAAGCTTGAATGAACAAAGCAAAATAATGATAGTGCTAGTGAAATGCTGCAACATTGCCCAAATTATTTATCTTACACAATTTTGTTCAATAATTTGCAATAAATACAACTCTTTGTACTTAAAATCAGTATTGCCCTAAAATGCAAAGCTACATTATAAGACAACTATTTTCCCTGAAGATCCAGTTTAAATTGGGTCAAAACATTGGTAAGTATAGAAACAATACATACACTCAATATAGACACAAAAAGTGGGAGTAAAAAAAGTCTCCTACATTGTCAGAGTAAAGGGCCTGTCCCACCAGCAGGCGACTCCATGCGGCAAGCGCGACCTGACGTGGTCGCTTGAGCCATCCGGCCTCGCGTGCCCGGTTCCACTTCGATCGCCGGAGCCGTGTGGAGTTGTGTGGGGCTGGTCCCGACATCACGCGGGGCTCCGAAAAACTGACCGTGTTCAAAAATTCCGCGTGGCAACGGCCTGTCGGTCCGTGGCCGCCTCGACGCCGCACGCACCGCCTCGTCGTTGTGCCTCCGTGTCCCTCTCTGTGTGCCTGTGTGCCCCTCTCTGTGTGCCTGTGTGTCCCTCTCTGTGTGCCTCCGTGTCCCTCTCTGTGTCCCTCTCTGTGTGCCTGTGTGCCCCTCTCTGTGTGCCTGTGTGCCCCTCTCTGTGTGCCTGTGTGCCCCTCTCTGTGTGCCTGTGTGCCCCTCTCTGTGTGCCTGTGTGCCCCTCTCTGTGTGCCTCCGTGTCCCTCTCTGTGCCCCTCTCTGTGTGCCTCTGTGTCCCTCTCTGTGTACCTGTGTGTCCCTCTCTGTGTGCCTCCGTGTCCCTCTCTGTGTGCCTGTGTGCCCCTCTCTGTGTGCCTGTGTGTCCCTCTCAGTGTGCCTGTGTGTCCCTCTCTGTGTGCTTCCGTGTCCCTCTCCGTGTCCCTCTCTGTGCCCCTCTCTGTTTGCCTCCGTGTCCCTCTCAGTGTGCCTGTGTGCCCCTCTCTGTGTGCCTGTGTGCCCCTCTCTGTGTGCCTCCGTGTCCCTCTCTGTGTGCCTCCGTGTCCCTCTCCGTGTCCCTCCCTGTGTGCCTCCGTGTCCCTCTCCGTGTCCCTCTCCGTGTCCCTCTCTGTGTCCCTCTCTGTGTGCCTCCGTGACCCTCTATGTCCTTGCGAACTTACCACGGACTTCGCTCCAACTTCGCGCAACTCACCCGACCTCCGCGTGGCCCACACTTCCAGTTTGGTCGCGTTCACCGCATGCAGGTGCATGCTAGTGGGACCGGCCCTGTACGGGGATCACTCGACCCCCGCGCGACCAGTGCTTCCAGTTTGGTCGTGCTTGCCGCATGCAGGTCGCATGCTCTTGGGACAGGCCCTTTACTCAACAGGACAGGCAGTATCTCTGGTGAGAAAGGATTGCATGACGTTTCGGGTCGAGACGCTTCTTCATACATCAACTCACCGTCTTTGGAGAAGTGATCTATAAGTTCATCTGTCCTGCCTGATACTTTACACACTGGCCACACATTTCATGGCACTGTAGAAATTCCTGGCATTCTCTAGAGACTTAAACGGACATCAACACCCATGGATATCTTGTCAAAGGGGCCATATCCACACGGATATCCACTTGCAGAACCAGATCCAACAGGAGGAAACATGAAGTAAAAGGAAAGGATTCTTAATGGTCCGAGGGCAATTGCTGATACTGTTTTTGGAAGCAAGTTCTTGATCCACCTCTATGCAGCTTGGCAGCTTTTTACAGTCTATATCTATTTAATAAGAAATGCACTTCAGTGGAATTTTTTTCAAATGTAAGTATGTTTTCGATATCAAATAAGGAAAGTAATCTGAAGATAGTCACAAAAAGCTGGAGTAACTCAGCGGTCAGACAGCATCTCTGGAGAAAAGGAAAGGAACAAGGAACAGGTGATGTTTCGGGTTGAGACCCTATATATATACACACACAATTAACTTTTTTTCTCTTGTTTTTATTATATTGATTACAGTGTACTGTGTTTACATATTCTGTTGTGCTGCTGCAAGTAACAATTTCATTGTTCTATCTAGGACATATGACAATAAAACACTCTTGACTCTCTCTCTCTTGACCCACTGAGTTACTCCCGCTTTTTGTGTCTATCTTCAGTTTAAACCAGCGTTTGCAGTTCACTCCTACACAAGGAAAGTAATCTGCAGATTCATCGATGAGATTGGACGATATCATAAACAGTGAATGAGAGTGAAGGTTAGATTTATAGTTTGTCTAAGGTATACAACACTGTCACGCAATCTCTTTATCTCTCCATGGAACCAGCAGGAGTTTGTTTCCAGAAAGACCATTTTGAAAGAGGGAACTGTACCCTTTTAACTATGAGATGTCTGCTTTATTTCACGGTTAATAGGAAATTTGTGGAATGTGCAAGCTTTGACAGTGGATTTCTGAGATGCCAACTTTAATTAATTACATGGAAAACATGTGTTCTCCAATTTTTCGGAGGTTTTTACTTTGTTTTTTTATTTGTTCATGGGTTTCAGCTGTCAGCAGCAATGCCAGCATTTAACATTTTCTGATGTGCTAGACTCATTTTGTAGGGCAACGAAGACCCAAGTACCGTGGTTCTACTAAATGGTCTGGAATCAAAAGTAACCCAAACGGGCAAGGATGGTAAATTGACTTTCTGAAAGATAGCAGGGAATCAGGTGGGTTTTTACGGTAGATGAAATGTGTAGGAAGGAATTGCAGATGCTGGTTTACACCGAAGATACGCACAAAATGCTGGAGTAACTCAGCGAGACACGCAACATCTCTGGAGAAAAGGAATGGGTGATGTCACCAGAGATGCTGCCTGTTCCACTGAGTTACTCCAGCACTTTGTGTCTATCTTTGGGTTTTTACAGTAAATTGTCTGCGCAGAATTGGTTCCATGTTTATTTTTCAGTCCATGTTTATTTACATACATACACAAACGTAAATTAGCTGCTATGGATTGGAAAATCCCATGAATATTCAGGCTACTGAATACTAATTTAGTAACTTAGCCATTGCAACCACAACAATTATTTATGACACTGGTAAATCCCTCACTTGTACAGCAGGAAGTAAATTGCTAGAAATCTAGAAACCAATTTGTCTTTAACCTGATTCCACATCGAGTTTAGCTTGTACAACACAGGGGAGAAAGAGAACTAATCTTTTTCTGTCCAGCTACTCCAGAACGTTTTTATTTGTGTAAAACCTGGCAAATCAATTCATTTCCTTATGTCACATTACATTCCATGCATATGTTGATTGCACCCATCACAAACAGTTTTGGGTCAGGAACCTTCTTTAAACTGATTGTAATGGGGGAAGAAAGTTGGAAGAGAGAACAGGCCGGACTGAGCCTGCCAGGTAAGGGTTTATATTCTTGAGGGATGGGGGGAGGGTTATAGGCAGATGGTTGTACAAAGGCCAGAGATGAAAAGACAGAAGCTGTGAGGCATTACATCTCCTGGACTTTCAGGGGAAAGTGCGTGGTCCAACGTGGTCCCACCACCAGTTACATCTTCCCAGCCCACCCTTTTCTGTCTTCTGCAGAGACCACTCTCTTCCCAACTCCTTGGTCTGCACCCAAACCACCTATTCCCCGGATACTTTACCCTGCAACTACAGGAGATGTCACACCTATCCCTATATCTACTCCATCACCTCCATCCAGAGACCACAGCAGTCATTCACATGAGATAGGAGTTTACATGTACACATGCACACAGAAACACAGAAACACAGAAAATAGGTGCAGGAGTAGGCCGTTCGGCCCTTCGAGCCTGCACCGCCATTCAATATGATCATGGCTGATCATCCAACTCAGTATCCTGTACCTGCCTTCTCCCCATACCGACTGATCCCTTTGGCCACATCCAACTCCCTCTTAAATATAGCCAACGAACTGGCCTCAACTACCTTCTGTGGCAGAGAATTCCACAGATTTACCACTGTGTGAAAAATGATTTTCTCATCTCGGTCCTAAAAGACTTCCCCCTCATCCTTAAACTGTGACCCCTTGTTCTGGACTTCCCCAACATCGGGAACAATCTTCCTACATCTAGCCTGTCCAAACCCTTAAGAATTTTGTAAGTCTCATTATGATCCCCCCTCAATCTTCTAAATTCCAGCGTGTACAAGCCGAGTCTATCCAGTCTTCCTTCATATGAAAGTCCTGGCATCCCAGGAATCAGTCTGGTGAACTTTCTCTGTACTCCCTCTACGGCAAGAATGTCTTTCCTCAGATTAGGAGACCAAAACTGTACGCAATAATCCAGGTGTGGCCTCACCAAGACCCTGTACAACTGCGGTAGAACCTCCCTGCTCTTATACTCAAATCCTTTTGCAATGAATGCTAACATACCATTCGCTTTCTTCACTACCTGCTGCACCTGCATGCCTACTTTCAATGACTGGTGTACCATGACACCCAGGTCTCATTGCATTTCCCCTTTTCCTAATCGGCCACCATTCAGATAATAGTCTACTTTCCTGTATTTGCCACCAAAGTGGATAACCTCACATTTATCCACATTATACTGCATCTGCCGTGCATTTGCCCACTCACCCAACCTATCCAAGTCACCTTGTAGCCTCCAAGCATCCTCCCCACAGCTAACACTGCCCCCCAGCTTTGTGTCATCCGCAAACTTGGAGATGTTGCATTCAATTCCCTCATCCACATCATTAATATATATTGTAAATAGCTGGGGTCCCAGCACTGAGCCTTGCGGTACCCCACTAGTCACTGCCTGCCATTCTGAAAAGGACCCGTTTATTCCTACTCTTTGCTTCCTGTCTGCCAGCCAGTTCTCTGTCCACATCAATACTGAACCCCCAATACCATGTGCTTTAAGTTTGTATACTAGTCTCTTATGTGGGACCTTGTCAAAAGCCTTCTGAAAGTCCAGATATAACACATCCACTGGTTCTCCCTTATCCACTGTACTAGTTACATCCTCGAAAAATTCTATAAGATTCGCAGACATGATTTACCTTTCATAAATCCATGCTGACCTCATCCAACTGCATCTCCTGCATCCGATGTTCCCGATAGGGCCTCCTAGACTTTGGTGAGACCAAGCGTAGACTTGGCGAACATTTCGCCAAACACCTGCGCTCAGTCCACCAAGACCGTGGGGGACGCCGCAGGCTGGCGGCATGCAGCGGAGTGGGGCTTGTCGGCTCGCCATCAAAAGGTTCAACGGCAGAGCGGCAGCCCCGACTTTCCACCACAGCCCGCGGGAGACACCGCGGGCTGACGGTGTGCATGCAGGAGTGGGACTTGCAGGCTTGTCGTTCAAAGTTAGGAGCGGCAGAGCGGCAGCCCCGACTCTACACCACAGCCCGCGGGTGTGATACTGCGGGCTGACGGTGTGCATGTGGAGTAGGGGTTGCAGTGCTTGCCATGGGCAGCAGCCCCGGCTCTACACCGCAGCCCGCAGGAGTCTCTGCGGGTTGCTGGCATTTAGGAAGGAGCAGGCTTGCATACAAAGGCAGCCTGACTCCACACTGCAGCTGCAGGGATACTGTGGCCTGTCTACATTAAAGTGCCTTGCTACTCCAGGGTATGCATTTCTTCAAGAAGTTGAGACTGCCAGCACATAGAAGTTATTAAAACATGAGAGGCTGGTCACCATACTTCTTAAAGACCCTCAGGTAAGAGACTAACCTTGAATAGCTAAATGTCTGTATGAGAGTTTGCTTACAGATGGATGGAGACCAGAATGAAGGCACCACAGCAGGTCTCCTAGGGCCATGCGACTTCAGATGGAAATCAGCAGCCACCATTCCAGTAGAACGCGGAGGTCGGGGAGCCCTGCGTAGCCAGGACCCGTCTCTCCACCACGGCTGACCATGGGGCCACAAAATGGTGGAGCACCGCGCGGGAGCAGGGTAGGCGTTGACTCCCTACCACTGTCACCTAAGCATAGTGACAGTGGGGCTAAGGTGCGTAACATGTGACCCGCTCGGCGGCTTGTTTGTTTCCCCTACTATGCAGGTACCAGAGCAGGGAGAGAGCTGCGCACAGGTCATGCCCCGCTGCAGCAGGAGGCATCGACATACCACCGGGGGTAACCTGCTAGATTGCGGGCCGGTGATGGATCTGCTGGAAGTCGGGGAGCCCTGCAGGAGCAGGAGGTACCGGTGTTCCACCGGAACAGGCTGCCGGAGCGCAGACCGGTGGCAGCAGTTTACGGCCAGGCATCCCCGTTGCTACGGGTAAAGCCGGCTATGCGCCCTCACGAACCGTGTGGTTAAGGGTGACGGCAGGCCTGCACGGACATCGGAGCCGGTAATGGGGACCGGTACCGATCCTTCCCTCTGCCTTCCCATCAGGCAGAGGTGCCGCTTAGGTCCGAACGACGGCGGACTAGCGGTATGTCCGTGCAGGAGTCGTACAGCCTGCAGGAGCAGGAGGTACCGGCACTGCACCGGAACAGGCTGCCGGAGCGCAGACCGGTGGCAGCAGAATACGGTTAGGCGATCCCGTTGCTGCGGGTAAAGCCAGCCAAGCGCCGTCACAGACCCGCGGGGTGAGAGTGACGGTGTGCCTGCACGGACCACGGAGCCGGTATTGGGGACCGGTTCCGACTCCTTTCCTCTGCCTGCTCGTCAGGTAGAGAGGCCGCTGAGGTCCGAGAGACACCGGGCTAGCGGGTTGTCCGTGTGGAAGTCATTCTGCCCTGCAGGAGCGGGTGCTGACGAGTACCTGTCAGCCACTTCATAGAGGTGTGACCTACTGGCAGAAGCCCCAGCGACTCATCAGGGCCTGGGGAAGTCAACCTGTTGTCCGTGTGTAGCGGCAGCGGTCGCATGGCCAGGATGGAGCTAATGGTGAAAGAGTCACTCGGGTGGAGCTCCCGCCACGGTCGCCGAGCTCCCATGGATGGGAGGACGAGACCATGCGTCGGCAAGGTCCACGATGTGGGCAGCCGGCAAGCCCGTGCGGGCGTCGGGTCACCGTGCTGAGGCATTGGGTGCCGACTCCCCGCCGCGTTTGCCCTCCGTGGCAGCGGCATTAGGCTCCGCAAAACGAAGGCGTTCGAACACACCTCCCGCGCGGGAATCGCTCAGATTTGCTGCGGCAGCTGGCAGCGACAACTTCAGGCACCGGGTTCACCTCGACGAGGTGCGGGCCGATGAAAGGAGCCTCAGCAGTATATCAGAGCATGAGGACTCCGACCGCCCGAGTGTTCAGGGCGAAGGGCGTATTGACCGTATGGAGCGGCTATTGGAGCTCCTTTTACACAACCAACGACAGGTGGCATCCATCATCAAAAGGCACAGGGAGGTTTCACCAGTCTCAACAGCCAGCCTGCGGCAGCCAGAGGAGGAGGAATTTGCAGACCCTACACCGGTTCTATCGTAGGTGCCGCCGGAAGAACTCCTTGATGTGGCGGCGAAATTTGCCTCTCCGGAGACCATGGGACTTCCCCTCAACCCCAAACTGGCTGCCACTGTGGACTTCCTGACCAATCATCAGCTCCAGGAGGAGGTCCTATCAGAGGCCATAAACAGATACAAGGCCCAGCGAACTGCAACTCCCTCAACGTGCCCATAGTCAATACGCCAATCTGGGGCAACATCAGCCCAAGGATCAGGACCCAGGAGATGAAGCTCCAGCGGATCCTGAAGCTGCTCACTGCTGGGATTACCGCGTTTGTGCGGTCGGTGGATGGGGAGGATTTGAGCACCAAGCAGGAGGATGCTCTGGCTCTATTGTGTACCACAGTATGAGATAAACGCCTTCAGGAAGAGCGTCATTAAACCCACGCTGAACCCAAAATTTGGGGGGTTATGCAATGCACTTCCTACGCCGCCACCCAGACAGTGTTCGGGGAAGACCTCCCGAAGAGGGTCTAGGAGCTGGATGACCACGCTAAGATGGTGGGACTCATGCGGTCACATATCTCGACCAGGCAGCAGGCCAGGGAAGTGCCATTTTCAGGCCACGAGGCCCTGCCGTTAGACCAGCAAGGACCTATGCTCCAGCTCCGCCTCAATTTCGGCAGCCTCAACAACCGAGGCCTTCTAGGACTAGGGCCCCAGCAGCCAGCATGGGTAATGCGGGCGCCGCATTATCAGCTCAACCAAGCACCTCCACTTCCGGCCAAACATATCAAGGACCGCCGATAACCATGAAGGTTCTGAACAGGCCATTACTGCGGTATGGTCTATCATCTAGAACCATGGATGCCATCGGAGCGTCATGCCGGGAGTCCACCTGGCGGCAATACCTCTCACACATCCGGAAGTGGGAAACCTACTGCGGCCGCTCCCTAATTACTGATGACGCTGTAACCATAACCGACGTATTGGAATTCCTGGCGGGGTTGCACCATGATGAACACCTGAGCTACAGTGCCATCAACAGCGCCAGGAGTGCGCTGTCATTCTACCTCAATATTAAGGTAGGATCCAACAGGCTGGAGTCCAGACTCAAGCGGGGAATATTCAATTCGAATCCGCCCAGACCACGCTATAATATCACCTGGGATATCGGGGAAATACTCACCCTGCTCAGGATGTGGTCGCCCATGGAGGGACTGGAGCTGGACAAACTCACCCTGAAGCTGGTGATGTTACTGGCACTGACTTCAGCGCAGAGGGTACAGACACTCCACAAAATCCGGATCGACAGGATGATCTCTACCCCTGCAGAAGTAGTCTTCGTCATAGACGAGCTACTCAAGCAGCATAGACCTGGGTGCACAGGGCTGCAGCTGAAGTTCCTGGCATACCCCGCTGATGCAAGGCTATGTTTAGCCGCCCATATCCGTCACTATGTGAAAGTGACGAGAAAACTGAAGGAATGGAGAAACCTCACCATAGAATGACGGTCCAGACAATATCCAGGTGGCTCAGGATCGTCTTGGGTAAGTCACGTGTTGACACTAATATCTTCAAATCCCATTCCACCAGGGCATGCATCAACGTCGGCGGCAAGGGTCATGGAGGTGCCCATGGACCATATTCTTGCCACAGTAGGATGGCGGACGAAGCCACCTTCCAGCGGGTCTACAATACATCTCTTGCCGCTCCTCTACAGTTCGCGGAGGCCGTGCTGAATGCAGGTCAAGAAAGTGGAGATGTCCCCGAATGAGGGGTTTTCTTTTGTTGTTAACAAATGTTGCTCTTGTTTTTCAGTACAAGCAGTCTGGAAAGTTGAGTACTCCTATCCATCCTCATAAGTGGTGTGTGACAGCATGGACGTGGTCCAGGGCGTGGAATCACAGAGCTTTGAAGTCTTCACGAAGTCACTCACGTGACTCCGAAATGAAATAGTAAGATTGAACGAGAACTTACCAGTTCGAAGGTTGATCTTTATTTTATGAGGAGTTGCGATGAGGGATTTTGTGCCCTCCGCTCCCAACCCTCGATCATAATCAACTGGTAATTAGAGTCTCTTCAATCTTACTATGCCAAGTCATTTCTGTTGTTGTCTGTGATTCCACACCGTTTTCTGTGATTCCACACCGCTACTTTGAAGAATGTCGCGCATGCGTGCTGGCGGGTTCTTCACGAAATCCCTCATCGCAACTCCTCATGAAATAAAGATCAACCTTCGAACTGGTAAGTTCTCGTTCAATCTTACTATTCTCTGCCACAGAAGGCAGTGGAGGCCAATTGACTGGATGTTTTCAAGAGCGAGTTAGATATAGCTGTTAGGGCTAACAGTATGAAGGGATATGGGGATAAGGCAGGAATGGGGTACTGATTTAGGACGATCAACCAGTTCATATTGAATGGTGGTGCTGACAAATGGCCGACTCGCCTACTCCTGCACCTATTTTCTACGTTTCTATGTCTCTATAGTCCATAGTTTCATAATCTTTCATGTATCCCAATCTCTTTTTTATGATTGTCACTGATTCTGCTCTTGCCAGCCTTTCAGCAGCCCACCCATACTCCTAACAACGTGCAGAAAACAGTCTGATTAGTTTTAAGGCAGAGGCCAATAGATAAGATAACAAAAGGTGAAAGGGTACATGTTTGTTTGCAAAATTACCTTAAATCCACCCACTGGTTAGCTACACAACTGGAAACAGTTTCTCCCTGTAGACTTGACTTTCCAAACTTTCAATACTCTCCTCTTAATCTTCCTTGCTCCCAGGAGAACAGCCCTGACCACTGCAGTCTCTGCTTGGAACTGGAGCCTCTCATCCCTTGTAGTTCATCAATATATTTATTCTAAACTTTCAAAGCCATGACTTCATTTCTAAAGTATTGACCAGAAATGATATTCCAGCTGTGGCTTAATCGACAAGATTCAGAAAAGCTTCCTTGGTTTTTTCCCTCTGTCTCTCTATCATTAGTTTAGTTTACTTAAGAGGTACAGCGCGGAAACAAGCCCTTCGGCTCACTGAGTCCGCACCGACCAGTGATTCCCACACATTAACACAACCCTACAGACATTAGGGACAATTTACATTTATACTTACATTTATACCAATTAACCTACGAATCATAATCATAATAGTACTTTATTAGCACTTTATTAGTACTTTATTAGTACTTTATTAGTTTATATTGCAACATACGAGGAATTTGATTTGCCATCGAGTCATACCAATAAACAGCAACAAGACACCCAAATAAATGTTTAACATGAACAACCAGCACAGCGACTCCTCCACATTCCTCACTACGATGGGCGGCAAAAATATAGTTCAATCTTCTTCCCTTCTTTGTTCTCCCACGGTCGGGGCACTTGAACCTTCCGTTGTCGGGGCGATCTTGGCTCCCGCAACTGGCGGTCGAGCCCGCCTCGTTGGGGGGGATCAAGCTCCTGCATCGGACCCCGGGTCGGGGCTGGTCGAACCTCCTGCAACTTTAGAGCTTCCCGACACCCGTCTCTACCTGAGACTGCGAGCACCTCGATGTTGAAATCCGCAGGATCCGTTGGAACGTCGATCCCAGGCAAGGGATCGCATGCTCCAATGGTAAGTCCACGGCCCCGCGATGGGGCTCAAAGTCAGTCCCGAGCAAGGCTTCTACCTCCATGATGTTAGGCCGCAGAGCAACCGGAGATATGATCTGGAAAACAATCGCATCTCTGGCAAGGAAAGAGATTGAAAAAAGATTCCGCCGACCCCCTCCGCCACCCCCACATAAAACAAATCAGAGAACAGTAACACATACTTTTTAAAACACACAAAAAATTACAAAAAAGACAAAAAGACAGACAGACCGTTGGCGAGGCTGCCATCGCTGACAGCGCCACCAGGTGGAATCTGTACGACTTTGGAGTGTGGGAGGAAACCGAAGATCGGAGAATACCCACGAGGTCAAACTCCGTACAGACAGCACCCGTAGTCAGGATCGAACCCGGGTCTCTGGTGCAGTGAGCGCTGTAAGGTAGCAACTCTACCACTCCACCCTGAAGCTAAACTCTAAAACTAAAACTAAAATTAAACTCAACTAAACTAATTTAACTAAAAACTAAAACTAAACTAAACTATTAAAACTAAAATCCGATATGAATTCAATGATTTGTGTATTTAGATTCCCAAATTTTCCTGCTCTTGTAACCCTCTAAAAGCCCTGTCCCACTGTACGAGTTCATTCAAAGAGTTCTCCCGAGTTTGCCCTGATTCGAACTCAGAGATTTACGGTAATGGCCGCTCGCAGGTACTCGGGGCTCTCGTGGACATTTTCTAACATGTTAAAAAATCTTCACGAGTCTTCCCGAGCTTACCTGCCGTTAGCGTTACGAGCCGCTAAGAGATGTCCCCGAGCTCCGACGTACCCGCTACGTTCATTCTACGTGCTTACCACAAGTTTGATTTTTATTTAAACTCGGGAGAGCTCTTGAATGAACTCGTAAAGTGGGACAGGGCGTTTAGAGGGTTACAAGAGCAGGAATTTGTAGGAGCATTAAAAACAGTAGACCATGCAATCCTTCCAGGTAGCTCCATCATTCCAAAAGTTTATGATTGATCTAATCCTTAGATTTAGCTTTCCTTTCCAACATCCATAATCTTTGACCTCTGTATTCTAAAAATCTGTCTCACACTGAAGAACATGCCTTGTTGACTCAGCTTCACAGCTCTCTGCATTGGCATCTGTTTGAAAGAAGAAATTCCTCTTCATTTCATTCTTAAGTAACAACTTCTTTTTCTGAGATTATCCAGTCACTTCGAGACCCTCCCACAAGTGGAAAAGGCCTTGCGCCAAATACCCTGCAGTGAACTCTCACACAAGGTAATCACTTTTTAATTCACTCTTGGTAACATGGGCTGAAGAAAGCTCAGTCTTTTCTCATAAACCAAAAACCCCGACCCCAGGAATCATTCCAGTGAACCTCTGCTGTACTGCCTCTAAGATGAGTTCTTCCTTCGAAATATGGACACTCTCATCAAAGCCTTCTATAGTTGTAACAAGAGTTCCCTACGGTTGTGCTCCACCTCACTTGCAATAAATCACTTGCTTCCAAATAATCCCAGTATGCTTCCTATTTATTCGCTCTAATTTCCTGCCTTTCATGTACAAGGTCACCATCTCAGTCTGAAGTCCTCTGTGTTACGGTTTCACATCTATTCTGCTTTCTATTCATCCTGAAAAATTGGATACACTTGCTCCCATTTTACTTCATGCAGCTTCTGTTACCTCCACTTATTCTTTCCTGCCTTCCAAAATATATCACTTCTTACTTTTCTGTATTAAATTCTATCTTCTAAGGGGTCTGCCAGCTTTATTAATCAGTCTGTGTCCCCTTAGAGTCTCGTCTTATTCACGTCGTTTACTACATTCACGTGTTTCCTGCCATCTGCAAAACTAATCTGCTCTTTCCCCAGAGTCCTGGAACTTCATTACTTTGTATAGTTATCCAATTTCCCATAAAAGCGAAATTGGTCCAGTTTCAATCATTCCTGCATTGCATTCTTCCAGGTGAATGACTTCTCACATGACATCCCTTCATTCTCATGAGAAGAAATTTAAATTGACGACTTATCATCAGTGATCCTCATGGAGGTGTCATTCCCTATTTGAAACCTCACGTATAAAATATTGGTTATGTCTCCCATAGACCTTTACTTTTCCCGTGGTTAAATTCCACACATTATGCGTCTATATGCGGGCAGATACATGCCCGTGTGTGTGTGTGTGTCTGCAGCAGAGGTAGTTTAGTCATAGTCAAGGAGTCATACAGTGATACAGCATGGAAACAGGCCCTTCAGCCCAACTTGCCCACACCAGCCAATATGCCCATCCCACCTGCTTGCGTTTGGTCAATATCCCTCAAAACCTGTCCTATCAATGTACCTGTCTAACTGTTTCTTAAACTTTGGGACAGTCCCAACCTCAACCACCTCCTCTGGCAGCTTGTTCCATACACCCACCAACCTTTATGTGAAAATGTTACCCCTCAGATTCCTATTAAATCTTTTCCCCCTCACCTTAAACCTATGTCCTGTGGTCCTCGATTCATCTACTCTGGACAAGAGACTCTGTGCATCGACCCGATATATTCTGCTCGTGATTTTATCTCATGATCATGAACCTCCTTTCCACAGGACCAAGGCCTGATTCTGTCAAGTCCACATAACATTACATTTCTTCAGTGAGCAGGGGCTGGAGAGTGAGACTGAAGAGAAAGGCACAGAGATCCAGAGGTAGCTCTGGAGGAGCCTCAATGCTTGTCCTGGTCTAACAATTAGAGCAATTTTCTCCTTATTTGGATGAGGGCAAGGATACAGGAAGGATGTGCAAGCTGTCTATTAAGATCATGGCATTGGGACCATTCAAGTGGGTGGAGAAAAGAGAAAGCAGTAATCATAGCAGGTAGCATTCATACAGCAGCAGACACTATTCCCGTGTCTCAAATGCTTTAGAAACAAAGAACTGCAGATGCTAGTTTACAAACAGGACACAAAATGCTGGAGTAACTCAGTGGGTCAAGCAACATCTCTAGCGAAAATAGATAGTTGACGTGTCAGGTCGAGGCCCTTATTCAGACTCCAGACTGAAAAAATGTTCCGATCTGAAACATCACCTATCCATGTTCTCCAGAAATGCTGTCTGACCCACTGAGTTACTCCAATTCTTTGTGTCCATTTTTTGTCCCAAATGCTGCGTTGCCTCCCAGTGCCTGGATTAATGATGTCTCATCTGGGTTTGGAAAGAATTTAGATTGGGAGGCAGAGGATTCCAGTTATCCATACAAGCATTATAGGAGGGTAGGCTGTGGGATTAAGATTAGTTTGGGGATAAATTGAAAAACGGATCCACAAAGGTTCCAGATTATTACCTGATCCACATGAAAACAGCAGAAAGTAAATAGGACTGGGAGAGTAACCAAATAGCTCAAAGATTTGTTGGAAGAAATAGTTTGAAATCATGGTGCATTGGCATTAATAGTGAGAGGAGAAGGGAGCTGTTCCATTGGGGCAGGCTTCACTTGAATAGCGCTGGGAAACTGCGGTACAAATATTATAGAAATTATTTTAAATGAATTGGCAGGCGATGTGGATGAGAGGGCTAAAGTGACAAGAAATTTCACAAATCAAACAGGAGGGAACAGCGGCAGCGAGTAGTAAAGGCACGGATGAAAGTGTTACGGCAAATGACAGAAAATACAAGCAAAATGTGCAGCTGAAATTCAAACTAGAATCAATGCTAATTCTCCAAAAGATCAAAGCTTGCTGAACAAAAAGGTAACAAAATAGATGTTAATGGCACAAATAGGATTTAATGAGTTTGATTCAATAACTACATCAAAGATGGGAATGCATGGCGACCAGTACATGGAAATTCCAGGTATTTGATGTTTCAAGTGATTAAGCAAAAAGTAAAGCTGTACAAGAAGTGAACTACAATTATGATGTGGTCTGAAAGCCGCAATTACTGTAAGTTTCTTAGTAACTAAATGAGTATATACCCAACGTCCCCACTCTGACCATCATCATTCTATACATATTCCGCTGGTACCATGCTTCCTTCAATAGAAGGAAGGTGCCACTTTTACAAAGCGCTCCTGCCTCTGCAGTTTGCATTAACCCCGCTCAGCAACATAACTTGGGAACACAAGGAACTGCAGATGTTGGTTTACACAAAAAGACACAAAGTGCTGGAGTAACTCAACTAACCGATCTGAGGCTAAAATAAGAATGACAATGAACGGAGTGCAATTGAGGTCCTCTGGTTTTGTTCACTGTCAATATTTTTTTTCACTCGTACACTCTGACCTGAGTAAATTCAGGGGTGGCACTGAACAGGTTTATGTTTATAAATCTCTTTGTTCCCTTGTTCTACATTTTCTCATGAGTTGAGGCATCCTCTCAGCAGCTACCTTGTTTATATCCTTGAGACCATGGATCTTTCAATGTGATCAGCTTTAATTCTTCTAAACTCCAATGATTATTTGCTCAATCATTCTTAATTCTGTAACCCTTTCTTTCCAGGAATCGGTCTAGTGTACCTTTTCTGAATTGCCTCCAATAAGGCACCAAAATTGTACCCAGGAATAGTAAGATTGAACGAGAACTTACCAGTTCGAAGGTTGATCTTTATTTTATGAGGAGTCGAAGTGAGGGATTTCGTGAAGAGCCTGCTGGCGCGCATGCTCGACATACTTCAAAGTAGCGGCGTGGAATCACAGAAACCAACAAAGAAATGACTTCGCATAGTAAGATTGAAGTGACTAAGATTACCAGATGAAGGTGATTGAGGGTTGGGCGAGGAGGGCACGAAATCCCTCACTTCGACTCCTCATAAAATAAAGATCAACCTTCGAACTGGTAAGTTCTCGTTCAATCTTACTATTTCATTTCGGAGTCACGTGAGTGACTTCGTGAAGACTTCAAAGCTTCTGTGATTACACGCCCTCGACCACGTCCATGCTGACACACCACTACCAGGGATGGATGGGAGGAACAAACTTGCTCAATAGTTCATACTGCAAAACAAGAGCAGAGTTATTAATAACAAATCAAAAACCCCTCATGCGGGGACATCTCCACGTTCATGACCTGCATTCAGCACGGCTTCTGCAAACTGTAGAGGAGCAGCAACAGGCTTGTTATTAAAACGCTGGAACACAGCTTCATTAGCCCATCCTGCTGTGGCGAGAATTTGGTCCATGGGCACCTCCATGACCTTCGCCGTTGACGTCGATGCAGCCCTGTTGGAAAGAGACTTGAACACATTAGTGTCGATACCTGACTTACCCAAGACGACTGGAAGCCACATGGATATCGTCTGGACTGTCACTCGATGACGAGGTCTCTTATGAGTGACAAGCAGGTATCTCTCCATTCCTCTGATGCGTGCCGTCACCTTGACATAGTGGCGGATATGTGAGGCTACACATAGCCTAGCATCTGCGGGGTATGCCGGGAACTTCAGCTGCAGCCCTGTGCACCCAGGTCTATGCTGCTTTAGTAGCTCGTCAATGAAAAAGACTACTTCTGTGGGGGGTAGACGTCATTCTGTCGACACGAAGTTTGTGTAGTGTCTGTACCCTCTGAGCTGAAGTCAGCGCTAGTAACATCACCAGCTTCATGGTGCGTTGGTCCAGTTGGAGCCCTTCCATGGGTGACCACGTCCTGAGCAGGGTTAATACGTCCCTGACATCCCAGGTGATATTATAGCGTGGTGTAGGCGGATTCATATTGAATATACCCTGCATGAGTCTGGACACTAGCCTGTTGGATCCTACCTCCAAACTGAGGTAGAATGATAGCGCACTTCTGGCGCTGTTGATGGCACTGTAACTTAAGTGTTCATCATGGTGCAACCCCGCGAGGAATTCCAGGACGTCGGTTGTTGTCACGTCATCGTACGTGATGCGAGAGCGGCTGCAGTAGGCTTCCCACTTCTTAATATGCGAGCGGTATCTTCGCCTTGTAGACTCTCGACACGATGCCCCGGTGGTATCCATGGTCCGAGCCGAGAGGCCGTATTGGACTAACGGCCTGTTCAGAACCTGCAAGCCAACAAATTTAAATAGCCATGGCAGGGATGCGGCTCCCCTGAGACAGGGTGAGTAACCAATTGTGGGCAACCCTTCAAAAGGACCCAAGGTTCGTTGAGCATGTCAAAGACCACCGGATACCAAGGCTGTGTGGGCCAGTCGGGTATAATAAGGATGCCCTTGGCAGCATCTGCCTGAATCTTTCCCAATACCCGACTGATGAGGCAAAATGGGGGGAAGGCATAGAAAAACCACTTCCCCCAGTCCAGCGAGAATGCATCTAGCGCTATTGCCCCAGGATCTGGTTCCCATGAAACGTAGGTTGGTACCTGATGGTTCCACCGTGACGCAAAGAGGTCAATGTCCGGTTTACCAAATTTGGCTGTGACTTTAGAAAAGATCTCAGGATGCAACATCCATTCAATATTGTCATTAAATTTGCGTGACCTGGTGTCCGCCACAGTATTAAGCTCACCTGGCAAATAGGTAGCTGAAATCCAAATGTCTCTTTGAACACACCAGAGCCAAATTGAGTTTGCCAATTTGTCACACGAAACTGGCCTGGTACCACCCATATGGTTTAAATATGCTACTGCTGTGGTGTTGTCTATTTGGAGACGGACATGTGCTCCAACAAGCTTGGAACAATACGCACGAAGTCCGTGGAATGCTGCCAGCAACTCCAAATAGTTAATCCCTTGAGTTAACAACATCGTTGATTCAAGGGTGTCCCATCTGCCACCACAACTAGAGCAATTATTCGTGGCTCCCCAACCATTGGAGCTTGCATCAGTTTGCAAATATACCACCGGATTAGCCTCCCTAATAGGCTTGAATGAGTTGCTAATGTGACACACCCACCATTGCAACTCATTTATCGCTTCGGGCGGCAGCTGCATGGACCGATCATAATGACCAGCGTTCTGTTTTAACGCAGCAATTTTAGCTCTTTGCAAATTCTGATAATGCAAAGGTCCATATCGCGCTGCCGGAAACAAAGCTACCAGCTTCCGAATTATTGTAGCTAAGTGCCGAATCGATGGTATATTGGTGCGGATTAAATCTTGACACACCTGGGTAACCTCCTCAATCTTGTTAATTGGAATGGTAACCCTCATGCTTATAGATTTCACCGTGAACCCTAGGTAATTAATCACCTGGGCAGGGTAGAACTTTGATTTCTCTGGATGGACAATAAACCCCAATTGTTGAAATATATTGACAGCAGCTGCAACACCCTGTTCAGCCAATTCCAGGGTGTGGCCCACAATTGAGACATCATCTAAATAGGCCATAACTATATGGTGTCGTTGTCTCAAATAAACCATAATTGGCTTCACTAATTTAGTGAACAATCTAGGGCTGTGGTGAGCCCATTAGGCAAAGCCTTGTACTGCCAGAATTGCCCCATCCAGATGAATTTTAAAACCTTCTGTCACATTTCTGGACGGATACGGAATAATATGCGTCTTTTAAATCGATGCATGCCATAAAGCAACCATGAGAAATCAATGATTTGGTTGTTTCAACGTATCCATTTTAAAATGAGAATATGTTACAAAAGTATTCAAACGGGTTAGATCAATAATGACACGACAACTTCCATCCTTCTTAGGTCTGGTGAATATGTTCGAAACAAATTCAACTGGCTCATGCACCACTCTCTTAATCACTCCTTTGCTCAAGACTTACCAATTCCTTATAGCCGGCTGCCTGTTCTGCAGCAGATAATTTAAACGTTCGAGCGGGCATGTGCTGGGATGGAGGAATGTCGCCATTAATAAACTCAATTTTATGCCCCTGAATATTCTGCAACACATACTCGTCACCAGTAAAATTACCCCATGCACCCAAAAACCACCGAAGGCGACCACCAACATGTGAAGTTAAATAGAGAGAAAAGAGAGAACCAGACCCCCTCACCTCCGTGGTTACCGGCGGTCCTTGACACGCGTGTGTGGACGTGGAGGTGCTGGGTTGGCTTGAGGGCGCGGCGTCTTCGTTTTCCACCAGGGTCTCTGCCGACCCTGTCCTAAAAAAGACCCCTGGTGCTGGGTCTGATGTTGCTGTCGTTGTGGAGCTTGAGGGTGGGTCCTCGTCGAGGTACTGGCAGACCCTCGTGATCGAATGTATGGAGACTTTGAGCCTGACGGTGTGGGGGCACTCTGAGGGCGCATGATCCCCACCGTTTTGGCTTGCTCGTCAAGCTCTTTGACTCTCTTCGAGAGGTCCTTCCCAAAGAGCTGACGGGGCGGGGGCGGCGGCGGTGGTTTGCACAATCCTGCAAACTTTGGATTGAGCGCTGGGCGGATGCTGGTTTTGCGAAACCCGTTAATTTCGTGCTGGGTCGCGCACAGGAGGGCCAGGGCATCTTCCTGGTCCAAATTCAATTCGTCCCCGTCCACCGACCGCACAAAGGCGGTAATACCGGCCGTGAGGAGCTTCAGGATCCGCTGCAGTTTTACCTCCTGTTGACGGATAGCCGCACTGATGTTGCCCCATATCGGCGTATTGACCACAGGCACGTTGAGGGAGTTGCAATTGGATGGAGCCTTGTGACGGCTCATTGCCTGGATGAGGACTTCTTCCTGCTGCTCCAGGCTGATAGTAGATGTTTGTGAAGACGCCCTGTGCCTGTTGCTGCCCTGCTGTTGTTGACGTTGAAGCAGGAGCTCCAGCAGCCGCTCCATACGGTCAATACGCCCTTCACCCTGAACACTCAGGTGGTCGGAGTCCTCCGGCTCTGAAAAGAAAACCGGGCTCCTGTCATCGGCCCGCACCTCGTCGAGGCCCTGCCGGTGCCGGTAGTTGTCGCTAACAGCCGCCGAGGCGAAACTGCGCGATTCCTGCGCGGGTGTGTTCAACCGCCTCCGTTTAGCGGGAGCTGAAGCCGCTGCCAGTAAGGGCACTTGCGGCGAGGTGTCGGCACCAGCCGAAGCATGGCTGCCTGGGGCCCGCGCAGTCTTGCCGGCTGCCCACATCGTGGACGTTGCCGACGCATGGTCTCGCCCACCCATCCATGGGGGGCTCGGCGACCGTGACAAGACCCAACTCGACCGACCCATCCCGGCGTCGAGAGTCGGGGTGTGCCGGCTGGACCTCACAGCCGCCCCGGGTCTCTCCCTGGAACCTGACCGCTCCTCCGTGTCAGGCAATGCCTTAGCCCTGGCAGGGTTAGGCTTCTGGGCTCCTGCCCTCCCCCTTCTCGGAGGGCTGAGTGGAACAGGCCGTGCAGCCGCACGCACCCAGCTCGAGGTCGCCAGCGAGCCCGCTGACGACCTGACTGCCATGGCAGGGTCCCCCTGCTCTGGCGGCACACCACACTCCTCCTCGTCGAACTCCTCCGAGCTGTGGTGTGCTGGCGGATCTGGACCTGTGAACACAGGGCTTACCCACATCTCCGCCTGAGTCCCGGCCTGCGATGCAGGTACTGCCGATGGTAAAGGCCCCGGAACTGTTGACCGGCGAACTGGTCCTGACGTCCTCCAGCCCTTGGAACTCCCATCCATGTCCTTGCTGCAAGACAAAACCAACAACAAGAACCACCAACTAAAGGTAGAATACTTACCTCCGTGGCCCCTTCTGAAGGGCTGGCGAGGAGCGCGCTCCACCGCCAGCCGTCGCAGCAACGCGGTACGACGATATGTCGAGCATGCGCGCCGGCGGGCTCTTCACGAAGTCACTTACGTGACTCCGAAATGAAATCCAGGTTTAGTCTCACAAGGGCTCTGTACAATTGTAGTTAGACTCCAATCATTTTGAGGGCATTGAGTATAAGAGTCCGTAATTTTAAAGCAACTTTATAGGACTTTGGTTAGGCATCACTGGGGATAATGCAAGCATTTTTTGTCGCCCCAATACAGGAAAGTTGTGAGGCTTTGGAAAAGATATAGAAGATATTTACCAGAATGATGCCTGGATTACGGGGTATTAGCTATAGGAAGACGTTAAATAGACTCAGATTGGTTTCTCTGGAATGCAGGAGGTTAAAGGAAATCCCTAATAGAACTATATAAAATTATGAGAGGCATAGATAGGGTAGACAATCAGAACCATTATCCCTGGATAGAAATATCAAATATTAGAGGACAATGGCTTTAAGGTGAGAGGGGCAATGTTTAAAGGAGATGTGGTGGGCAAGTCTTATTTTACACAGAGGGTGATGAGTACCTGGAATGCAGTGCTACAGTGGATGGTGGTAGACGCAGATACAATGGTGACATTTAAGAGACTTTTGGGTATGCACATCAGGGAATTATGTGATATGGATTATGTGCAGACAGAAAAGTGTTGGTCTTGGCATCATGTTCAGCATAGATTATTTATTTTATTTTAGTTTATTATTGTCACATGTGCCGAGATATAGTGAAAAGCTTTTGTTGCATGCTATCCAGTCAAAGCAAAGACCATACGTGATTAGAATCAAGCCATTCACAGTTTACATTTTGTGCTGCTGGTATGAAGATTTAAAAGAGTGGAGCGATTGTAAAGTGTGAGCATCAGTATGCAAGACTCGCCTAGCTCCTGCACCATATTGATGCTGTACTGCTCTATAACCAAGTAGCTCCAAGTAGTCTGGTGAAATTTTGTTCCTCGACCAACTTAATTGAAAATGTTTTCTTGGAACAGCATGCATCGATTTTCTCTTCCCAAATTGATTGCTGTTGTTTGCCTGCAGACCACAGTTGCTGCATTTCAAAGATAAGACATTGGCTGTAAATTGTTTTGTGACATCTAATTAACCTAATAGAAGCTTTATAAATGCAAGCTCTTTTTGCTTCAATAAAGTGATTAAATTGACAAAAAATGTCAGACTCCTCTTCTTCTGATAGTAAGTGCAACATGAAGACACAGTCATGAGCAATATTCCTTTTTCCAATGAAATGTGCTAACTTTCCCAGCCGATGGGAGTGTCCAGTAGCAATGGGCTACAATACAGTTGTTTCACAATGCTGCACATTCCTCGGGGGTGGGTGAAAGACACAACTAATTCAGGTTGGGCAACTTCTGTTGGTGATGGGCAAGCAATGATTAGTGTTTTAAAATGTTCTCTGGAGATCCGTCACATAATCATTCTGCCAGTGTTCGCCACAAAATAAAAATGGCATTAAATAAGGTTGTGTTAGTTACTCTTGCACCTTCTGATAAACTTTTAAAGTGACTTTTCAACATAGCTGATTTAATAGTAAGATTAAACGAGAACTTACCAGTTTGAAGTTTGATCTTTATTTTATGAGGAGTTACGATGAGGGATTACGTGAAGACCCCGCCAGCACGCATGCGCGACATTTCTTCAAAGCAGTGGTGTGAAATCACAGAAATACAGTCACAATGACTAATATAGTAAGATAAACAAGAGAACTTCCATACCAGGTGATCTTTATAATAGAGGGTTGGGAGCGGAGGGCACGTAATCCCTCATCGTAACTCCTCATAAAATAAAGATCAAACTTCAAACTGGTAAGTTCTCGTTTAATCTTACTATTTTACTTCGGAGTCACGTGAGTGACTACGTGAAGATTTCAAAGCTCTGTGATTTCATGCCCTGGAAGCTCCATGCTCACACACCGCTAAAGTTGGGATAAGAGGATGAACGTAATTCAGACAAGACACTGGCTGAAAAACAAAATCAGGCATTTATTCATACCAAACAAAAATAGTGTCCCCTAAGGGTAACTATCTGGCAGCACTTAAAATCTTCCCTGCATAAGTGTCAGGGGAGGTCATGGGTTTATAGTAAAAGCGGTGGAAGGTCTTTTCGTTACTCCAACCCGCTGTAGCCAGGATGTGATCCAATGGTACCTCCATCCTTCTAGCCGCCGAGGTGAATGCTGCCCTGGTGGAGTGAGATTTAAATTTGTTAGTATCCACCCCCGCTGCATCCAGTACCACCCTTAACCATCTGGAAATGGTTTGCACCATGACTCTGTGATGGGGCTTCTTGTGACTAACAAGCAAAGCTGTTTCCGAGCCCCTAAGATTTTTAGTGACTGTAATGTATCGTAATATTATTGAGACGATACAAAGACGAGGATCTGCTGGGTAAGCCAGAAACTCCAAAGTATGTCCAGACACTCCGGGTCGATCTTGTTTCAGCAGTCCCTGTACATAGAAAGTGATTTTGTCACTGGTGATTGCCATATCATCCAGGTTAAGTTTGTGCAGGCACTGGACCCGTTGTGCCGTGATAAGTGCCATAATCATGACCATCTTGTAGGTGAGTTTCGCCAATGGGAGTCCCATGTTAGGTGTCCATCCTCGCAGCATAGTCAAGACTGTGCTGATATCCCAAATATGGCTATATCTAGCCCTGGGGGGATTAGAATTGAATATTCCCCTCATAAATTTGGATACTAGAGGATGTGACCCAATTCCCAATTGGTCACTCCCCTTGCCCAAATAGGACGATAGGGCACTCCTGGCACAGTTAATGGCACTGTAACTCAAACCCTCATCGAAATGAAGGGTAGCCAAAAATTCCAGCACTTCCGTTATGGTGGCGGTTTCATATGTCGTGTTGGCTGTGACGCAGTATCCTTCCCATTTCCTGATGTACTGCTTTCTTGTGGACTCTCTGCAGGCTGCTGTGATGGTAACAATGGTCCTGTTGGAGAGCCCGAATCCGTGAAGTGGCCGTTTTAAAATCTGCAAATTAACAAGTCCATGCGGTCATGACATGGATGACATTCTCCTGTAACAGGATGAACGAGCAGGCTTGGTCTTTTGTTCACCCTGATACAGGGTTCTGTGGCCATCTTCTGTACCATAGGGAACCATGGTTGGGTAGGCCAGTCGGGCACCACCAAAATACCCGATGCTGAGTCTTGCTTTATTTTCTGCAAGACCCGACTGATGAGGCAGAAAGGAGGAAATGCGTAGCAAAATAGATCCCCCCAATGTAGCGAGAAGGCATCCATCGCTACTGCCCCCGGGTCTGGCTCCCAAGCAACATATGTTGGTAGTTGGTGATTTAGCCTGGACGCGAAAAGGTCGATATCTGGTGTTCCATAACGTTCTACAATATCTGAAAACACATTCCGATCCAACATCCATTCTATGTTGTCGTTGAATTTACGTGATCTGGTGTCTGCCACTGTATTTAGCTTACCTGGAAGGTAAGTAGCTGAGATCCAAATTTCTCTTTGCAGACACCAGTGCCAGATATTGTTAGCCAATTCATCACACGATATCGACTTTATACCGCCCATATGGTTAATATATGCTACCACCGTGGTGTTGTCAATTTGTATTCTAATATGAACTTTGTGCATATTAGTGCAGTATGCTTTAAGGCCGTGAAATGCTGCCAGCATTTCTGAATAGTTAATCCCCAAGTTTTTGAATAGGGTTAACTCTGGTGCACTTCATCTACCTCCACAACTAGAGGTAGTGTTAGTAGCTCCCCACCCTTTGGCACTGGCATCCGTTTGTAAGATGATCGAGGGATTGATAATATTGATAGGTTTAGAACAATTTTGGGCATTACCCATCCACCAATATAATTCGGCTTTTGCCTTTCCCGAAATTTTCATAGGCCTGTCGAAATGGCCAGCATGATTTTTGAGCGCTGTAATTTTGGCTCTTTGTAAGTTTTGGTAATGTAAGGGCCCAAATTGTGCTGCAGGAAATGCAGCTACTATCTTCCCAATCACTCTGGCCACCTGCCGAATGGATGGGTCCTTAATGCTAATGAGGCTCCTGCAAGCCTCTATCAGGTCTTCCACCTTGCTTGGTGGCAACGTGACAGACATTTGCACTGAGTCAATAATGAACCCCAGATATCTCATGGTGGTAGAAGGTTCCAATATTGATTTGTCTGGATGTATCGTAAACCCAGCTTCTGAAAAAGATGTTTCGTGGCTGTAACTGCCAAAGTAGCCATTTCCAAATTCTCCCCCACTATGAGGATGTCATCAAGATAGGCCATAACAGTATGTTTCTGTTTCCTTAAATAGGCCAAAGCTGGTTTTAATATCTTGGTAAACAATCTGGGTGCTGACGCCAACCCATTAGGCAAAGCTTTGTATTGCCATAATTGTCCCATCCAGACAAATTTTAAGTATTTCCTATGATCCTTGTGTATGGGTACTGAATAATATGCATCCTTGAGGTCAATGCATGCCATGTAGTACCCATTGGCTATTAACTGTATCGCAGTATTAAAGGTGTCCATTTTAAAATGAATATACTGGACAGAAGTATTCAGATCGGTCAAATCTATAATGATGCGGCACCCACCGTCTTTTTTATTTTTGGTGAATATATTAGACACGAACTCCTGAGGTTCTTTGATGGCTTTCTCAACTACCCCTTTTTCTATTAATCTCTGTAGTTCAGCATGCCCTGCTGCCCTTTCTTTTAGGGAAAGGACAAATTTCCGGCTAGGTGCATGCTGTACCGGGGTAGGGAGTTCATGAACAAATTCAATTTTATAGCCCTGGATACTTCTGAGTATATAAGGATCAGAGGTAAAAGTGAGCCAATTCTCGAAGAACATGTGCAACCTGCCCCCTACACAAAGTGAATTTAGACCAGATGTGTTCCTGGGGACCCCAGACCCACCTACCCCCATGGTTACTGCCGGTGTGGAGGTTTCTGTCCTTGCTTCCTTGGTTGGTTGTGGGTGTTCTGGGAGTGGCGCATCTTCCAAGAAGGCCGGCCTGGGCCTTGGCCTAAAAAAGACCGCTGTGCAGGAATGCCGGCCTTCGAGCTTTCACCACCGGCAGACCTGTTATGGTAACTCTGCCCGGTGGATGTGTAGGGGTGCTGTCTGTGTGGGTGTTGCGGCTTAGTGTAGCCAGGTTTTTTAAGGCCCAAGGCCTTGGCCTCCTCGTCAAGGTCTTTAACCTGCTTAGGGAGATCTTCCCCGAACAGCAGGCTAGGAGGCTGAGTCTTCCCAGGCTTACACAACCCCGCAAACTTGGGGTTAAGCGCCGGCTTTATGATGTTCTTTCTAAAACTGTTAATCTCAAATTGAGTATTACAGAGTAGAGCCAAAGCATCCTGTAATTCTTCCGGCATATCCACACCCACTGCAGTTCTTG
Source organism: Raja brachyura (assembly GCA_963514005.1). Next base: position 35,873,772 of record OY740798.1, on the reverse strand, counting down.
CTACTGCCGTAATCCCTGCGGTTAGGAGCTTCAGAATCCTCTGAAGTTTAATCTCCTGGCCTCTACTAGAGGGGCTCATGTTTCCCCAAATAGGGTTATTTACTGCAGGTACATTTAATGAGTTGCAGTTCTCAGGTGCCATATATTTGTCTGCTGTAGCATTAATGGCCTGTTCCTGCAACTGGTTTGTTGCCATATAGTTGATGCTGGCAGCCAGCTTAGGGTGGATAGGTAAGCCCTTTTTGTTAGGCATAGCATGCTTGCTTACCATATCCATGTAGTCTTCACACACCCCTGACACCTTCGGCAGTTCAACCAGCTCCCCTTCTTCTGGGTCAGCCCAGTTCTGACCCTCAACGCTCCCCTGTATAGAGGGGGAGGCATTGGGCAGTCCTCGATAGGAACTTGCCGTGGGCCTGCTAGGAGTCCCACTGTGACCCTGCCCCTGCATTAGCAGGTCACGTTGGAGCATTTGCTCCAACATCCGCTCCATGCGGTTTAGACGACCTCCGTCGCCATCTGCGAACGGGGTGTCCTCGGGACCGGACTCCGCTGAGTCGGCCCCGGCCGACTTCCGGGTGGTTTTCCCGCCCGACCGTGGCGTACCAACGGTCCCAAAGGGCGAAAAGTCGGGAGCTGCAGGTAAAACCTGTAACTCTGGAGAGGCGGCTCTCTGCTGGCTGCTCTCCTTGGCAGCTGCTTTGGCCGCTGTTCTCTTCAATTTCCTTTCCATTTCAATTCGCTAGTCGTCGACTCACTACCTCCGGTGAGACTTACCTGGCGTAAGCTATTTAAACTTGCGCTGGAGGAGCCCCGCTCCTCCCGACCGTCGCTTCCGCATGCGTACGACGATATGTCGCGCATGCGTGCTGGTGGGGTCTTCACGTAGTCACTCACGTGACTCCGAAGTAAAATGGATATTTCCCACTGGAAATACAGTGGAGGTTCCCACTGGAAATTACACAGTGGGACATAAATGCTCAAATGTCTTATTCAAGTCAGATTTCCCTGTCTCTGATTTCAAAGGAAGAATTGTGTTAGTTGGTGCTTGAAATAATGTACTTCTCAGTCAACTGAGGCATACATTTATGACCTACATTTACAGTTAAAGTATTTTGATCGATTTTGTTTTTCTCTCTGCTCTCGAGTGAAATGCAATTTAAATTCAATCACAGCAAACAATTGTTTCGAGGAAGTTTGGGATTTGATGACAGATAAGACTACAGTTTTTTTTTGTGTGTGGCAGGATAATACTTAATACAATTGCTGTCATATACACTGACGTTGTCTGGCTATTACCTCACATATTCTTTTCATTATTTACTGCTAAGTTTTTTTTATAGAGTTATGGAGTCATACAGCATTGAAACAGGCTCTTTGGTCCAACTTGCCCACCCCGACCAACATGCCCCATCTACACGTCCCACCTGCCTGCATTTGGCCCATATCCTTCTAAACCTATCCTATCCATGTACCTGTCCAAATCTTTTTTAATGTTTCGATAATACCTGCCTCAACTACCTCCTCTGGCAACTCATTCCACATACCTGCCACCCTTACTATATAAAGAAGTTTCCCCTCCGGTTTATATTAAATCTTTCCCCCCCTCCCTTAAACCTATGTCCTCTGGCATTGAAAAATGCAAATGCCATGTTGGCCTTCATAGCGAGAGGATTTGAGTATAGGAGCAAGGAGGTCCTACTGCAGTTGTACAGGGGCCTGGTGAGACCACACCTGGAGTATTGTGTGCAGTTTTGGTCTCCTAGTTTGACGAAGGACATTCTTTCTATTGAGGAAGTGCAGCATAGGTTCACCATGTTAATTCCCGGGATGGCGGGACTGACATATGATGAAAGAATGGATCGACTGGGCTTATATTCACTGGAATTTAGAACGATGAGAAGGGATCCTGCTGGACATATACAGGAAGAGATGTATCAACAGAGCCATCTCCATCATCAATGACCCCTACCACCCATCGCATCACATATTCTCCATCCTGCCATCTGGGAAGAGGTACAGGAGCATCAGCTGCAAAACCAGCAGGATGTTCCTCAGCTTCTTCCCGCAGGCTATAAGACTGATAAACTGATACTTCGCCCCCTGCCAAAGTATCGCGCACCAACCACCAACCTGGACACACTGAAGCAGAGCCGTTGTCGTGCCGCTTCCGATTGGAACTCATGATGATATATGTATTTTTATTGTTATTTCTATTTATTTTTTACCGCACACTGAATGGACATTGGTTGAGCAATGTTTTTTCGTTTCCTCTGGGTATGTAAGTACTCAGGAAAATTATAATAAAGATGTTTAATTTCAATATAATAGAAACATATACAATTCTTAAAGGATTGGACAGGCTAGCTGCAGGAAAAATGTGCCTGATGTTTGGGGAGTCCAGAACCAGGGATCACAGTTTAAGAATAAGCGGATGTCCATTTAGAACTGAGATGATGAAAAACGTTTTCACCCAGGCAGTTATGAATCTGTGGGATTCTCTGCCACAGAAGGCAGTGGAGGCCAATTCACTGGATGTATTCAAGAGAGAGTTAGATATAGTTCTTAGGTCTAATGGAATCCAGGGATTATGGGGAGAAAGCAGGAACGGGGTACTGATTTTGGATGATCAGCCATTATCATATTGAATGACGGTGCTGGCTCGAAGGGCTGAATGGCCTACTCCTGTACCTATTTTCTATGTCTCTATGGTTCTTGATTCCCATGCTTTGGTTAAAAGATTATGTGGCCTTACCAGTGTCTTACACAGCAGAAACATGACCTCCTAACTTTGACACTCAGTACTCTGGCTGATGAAGGCCATTGTGCCAAAAACCCTCTTGACCACCCCATCTACCTGTGTCCTGGTTAGACTTACCAAAATTCAACCCTCACACCGCTCAGTATTTTGCCCAGGACAATAATGTTTAATTTCAGATGGGGATGTGTCAACATAAGACACTATCAGTCTGATTGAGATTATAATGAAAGGCCTCAACATTAAATATTAACTTTGCTTCTTTCCACGCATGTAGGTTGCTAAGTATCTCCAGCATTTTGTTTTATTTCAGATTACAGCATCTGCAGCATTTTATTTTGATTTGTATCTGCTGCTGAATTACAATTCCTTCAATGGCCCAGCACCTGGTCAAAGATGAATCTAAGTCTTAGTAGATGATATTCAGGTCTTTCAGAAAATAGTGCTAATCATGAATTTAAAAAATATCTATTTTCTTGTTTTGTGTGGCTGTCGTGTTGCAAACTGTAATTCTTCTCAAACACCTAACTTCAACTAAATATGATGGGTATTTTCAGTAGTTGTGGTTTGCAGTGATATTATCAATGCTCACACTGTTAGAAGGTGCACGTGAATCCTCATGAAATCCAGTAAACAGTTTACAGTGCGATCTTGGACCCAGTCTGAACCAGTTTTATTCAGTAGACTGAAAAGTCTCATGTTTCAGTTCGAAAGGAGTGCTGCCTGTCAATTGTAATCAGTGTCAAGTTGGCTGAAAGAATGAAATACTAAAACAGGTTTACTCCTTGTTCATTATTGAGCAGATGCAGACTGTGTATAATTTGAGACATCTGAAAGCAGTCATCAACAGCAGACAAAGTGCAAAGGTCTTTGTATGGTTCAATTAATGGTAATGATTCAGTAATGTTGGACAAGGTTTATATTTGTCCACAAGGACATTTGTCATAGTCATAAAGGTCCCAAAGGCAAACAGTAAAAGTGCACTTTCTTAACCTGTTTGAAAGTGGTTGAGTAACATTAGTGGAATCTAGTTGAGGGTCTCGAGACTGGAGAAAAAAAAAGCTGATTTATTGGAGCAGTGGATATCTGTTTTTCATGCCAGTAAGTTGGTCAGGAAAACTCATGGAAGTCAGACAAGATTGATTGTATTGCATGCCTGGAAAAAGTCTGTTCCAGCGATTCATTGTGCAATTCGAGGTGAGTTGCTTTGGAGAGCCAGTAACCTTTCTTCAGCCATACTGCTGAATTTGGGCATTCTAATATATTTCCAGTGGGGAGTAAAAGTGAAAATCATTGAAAAGACGTGTATTCCAATCCATGATTGAGTTTATGAAGTGCTGCTGTATTAAGAAATCGGAAACTGCATTGGCTGACACAAATTCACTTTTTTTTGTTGGTTGACCTGTCTTAAATTAGTGGACAGATGAATTTTCCTCTGAAAGCAGGGGTTGCTGCTTTGTTAGATGGAAACAACAAATATTTATTTGTTTTAACAGTCAAATCATAAGATCATAAGTGATAGGAGCAGAATTAGACCATTCGGCCCATCAATACTCTGTCATTCAGTCATGGCTGATCTATCTCTCCATCCTAACCCCATTCTCCTGCCTTCTCTACCTATCTTTCTATCTCTGTCTTAAATATATCTGCTGACTTGGCCTCCACAGCATACTGTGGCAAAGAATTCCACAGTTTCACCACCTAAAGAAATTGCATCTCATCTCATTCCTAAAAGAACGCCCTTTAATTCTGAGGCTATAAACTCTAGTCCTAGACTCTCACACTAGTGGAAACATATTCTCCACATCCACTCCATCCAAGCCATTCACTGTACGTTTCAATGAACGGCTCCTCATTTAATACTTTTGTTGTTGTCCTAATATTATTTTCCTTGAATTGCCATTTATTTAGTCAGTTTTCAAATGTGACTTTTGAACCTGAATTCAGAACCTGTTGTTTTAATTCAGATTTCCGGCACATCCAGTAATTTTCAGCTGAAAACGTCAGTTTTCTATAATAGAAACATAGAAATTATAGGTACGTTACAATACCTACCTTTAGCAGCGCTGCAGTTCTGCCACTCCCCGTGTGCGCGACTTTGGCGCCTTTCAGAGGGGGCCGGGTTTAAAATGCCGATTTTTTCTAGGCAGTCCAAATCGATCCATGTTGGGCGATTTCATCGCTAAAGAGAAATCGCTCCGACATTTCATTCATAAAGGTATTTTTAAACTACGCTAGATTATTTATTAACTAGAGTAGTTTAAAAATCACCTTCTAAAGCTCTGAATGGTGACAGCGGAACGGACCTAAGGTAGGCAATAAAAGAAGCTACACAGTTTATTTTTACATAAAAACTTGGTTTTTAGGAAGGCTTTAATCATATTTTTATTAAAATAAAATAAAATTAATTTTAAAATTAAAAACATTGCGAAAAGGGGACAAAAAAAAAATGTATGAACCGGCTGTATTTTTCATACTGACTTCACCGCAAACTGCAACGTTCTAATCCACCGCGTTCCACTAAAACCCACTCGCTAGTTGATTTAAATGGCCATTAATTTACAGGCAGTAAACACTAAATTCCTTCCATTTGGCCTATAAATTCATGAAAATTAGATTTAACAATTATGTTATATTGTGGATGATTGTGTGAATGTTATTTAGACACTTAGGCAATTAAAAAAAAAGTTTATCTTTTCTTAAGAAATGGATAGATGTTTAGATCTACTCATTGAATTTTGTAATTAGCTACAATTAGATAACTAACTAATTATATGCTTTAATTTCAGGTCATCCAAGTAAGATTATTTCATATTTGTGTCAGAATGCAATTGTATTCAATATATAATAACTGAAAATTTCATTGAGTTCTCTTAATTTTTAAGAAAGTTATGGGCTTTTAACTGTTCAAGATCACAGCCTTTGAGTTTAGTCAATTAAAAGGCAATGGGGAACAAGATGCTAATTTCTGAGTATGAAAATGGTCATAACTTTCTTAATACTGAAGATATGACAGTGACTTAGGTGTCAAATTAAACTTCTTTTTATGCTTTATCTGATGGGATAAATTGCAGACTTGATTTTTTAAATCTCAAAATTTTTTAACATTGCTAGAAATGATGTGCAGGAGTAGGCCATTCGGCCCCTCGTGTCAGCACCGCCATTCAGTATGATCATGGCTGATCTTCCAAAATCAGATCCCCGTTCCGGCTCTTGAAAACATCAAATAATCAGTTGTATGATATAAAACGTGGCTTTCTTTCTGCACCAGTTATGAAATATACCATACATGATTTTTAATGTACACATTTTGAAATTGGCTTTGGACATTGTTGCTTGGAAACTTATTTTGTGTCCACAAACAGGGGGTTGCATAAGCGTGAAATTGTCTTGATTCATCAATTGATGGTATTCCTTGCTGGTGGCACAATTTATTCACAGATTAACCAGGACAAATTTATTTGAATGCTGGATTATTGCTGAAAAGTTGCATTTTTGAAGGCATGTCAGTATTAGGGAAATTCATTGACTGTGACGAGCAACCTATCAGGGAGTCGAATAAAATATAAACATGTCAAGGCTCATGGAAGATCTCTTTCAGACTCTAGTGATATAGTGTGGAAACAGGCCCTTCGACCCACTGAGTCCAGGCTGACCAGCGATTACCTCGAACACCAGCACTATCCTACACACTATGGACAATCTACAATTTTACTGAAGCCAATTAATCTACAAACCTGTACGGCTTTGGAACGTGGGAGGAAACCTGAGAAAATCCATGTTGTCATTGGGAGAACGTACAAACACTATACAGATAGCACCCATAGTCAGGATTGAACCTGATCTGTGATGCTGTAAGGAAACAACTCTACCACTGCACCACTGTGCCGCCCATGTTTTGGCACACAAATATTGCTACAGATATTCAAAATTCCCATTTCATTTTTTAGTACCATATCAAGTTCTGGAACTTAAGGTGGACATTGTGTCACGGGCAGGATTATTGCATTACCAAAGTACACTGCGAAGGACAGTATGTGAAATATGTTCTGGAGAGGGTAATTTAAACCTACTGTTTATTATTCTTAAACATTTGTTCTGTAGGTAATTTGAGGTGTCTTTTGGATTCTTTATAATCATCTCACCGACTGTATAAATGGCTTAGTTTAAATCTGAAAATATTTTGTCAAAAGGTATGTTTTGAAGTGAGAATGATTTTCATCTTTTTGGGTATACAATGTAATTAAGTCATGATTGTTGCATGTAAGTACAGATCCACCATCTATTTTCTGGCACCCTTGGTTCCAGAGACTTTCTGGATTATCCATTTTGCCGGGCAACAGAGGTCACGGCCTCCGAGGGTAGTCAAACGGTACCAGAACGGCCCGACTATGTCACCGAGGGGCTGTGATACTGACCCGCAACGTTTGGTCTTGCAAGTGGGCTAAGGGAACGGATTTGCCCACTCCAGCTGGGTCGGAGTTCCAGAGCCCCGGCCACACTGGGGGAAAATTCCACCTGCCGATCGGCACAGAAGTCCCAATGAGTTAGAGATCGGAGCCTCACCCTTTTTAGGCACCACATTTTAAGGGGGGCTTCCAAGGGGGGTTTTAAGTGCATTCTCGTAACTTTGTCCGGATTAAAGGAGGTGCTGGGCTACCGGTTGCCGGAAAATTGGTGGTCGACATGTAGTCTCGGGACACTAGTTTCAACTCTAATACGAATTTCTATGCTAATAAAAACTGCCCTTCTGCTTTGAAACTGCTGTTGGTACGTCTGACATTGACATAGGTCAAGAACCAAGCATGAGAATCTTCCTGGTCAGCATGAATTTCAGTTGCAAGCTGAGCATGAAATAGAAGCTGAATCATTCAGACTGTTGTAGACATCAAATAGTTCAGCTGTCTGCTGTTGATGGCGAGATAAGGGGAATGCCTAGGCTCCTGGGAACATAACTGAACAGGGATAATGAGTTCACATATCAGACCAGGTAGTTCTTTGGGCGTTTTGAATCAAAACAAAGATCCTGGATTTCAGTGTCCTCAGTCTTTAAAAAAACTCTGCCCCCTGGTTTAGTGCTACTTAGGCATAGAGTCAGACAGCACAGAAACAGGCCCTTTGGTACACTGACTCTATACTAACCAAATGGCACCATTTACACTAATCACTTGTTATTCTCCTCCCATTCCCAACTTCTCCTTGAAGATTATATCACTCAATATCCCAGCAGAGGTAATTTACAGTGGTCAATGAACGTAGTAACCTGCACATCTTTGGGAAGGGGAAGGAAATCAGAGCACCTGGAGGAAACCCATGTAGTTCAAACTGCTCGTAAACACTGCTGGTTGCTGGAGCTGTCAGCTAGCAGGTCTACTGGTTGTGCTACTGTGCTATCTAGGCACGTGGAGGAAGATTCACTGGCATTGGGAGATTCCCCCTGCACACTAATCCGGCTAGAATTTTTCATTGGGTCCTTCCTGTCACTCTTGGTCATGCCAGAGATCCAATGTGGAAATTACTGTTTGGTTCTTCACAACAATATTGAAGTTTACATCTCAAAATTTAACCATCTTAATTGTTGCTGCTATGAATAGCAGCACATCTGGCCCGAACAAGCTTTCCTCTTTGTAATCTTCAACATACCTGCAAGTAATTATGACTATTTTAAATTGACACAGATGTGAGGTTTCTTCCTGTTGGACAGACTTTTATTTTCTGTGTCCCATCCTGTGTCAGTTGCACACATGAATCCCAGTGCAGGCCAGCATCAAAACAGGGTTGCATGAGGATGTACCACGCTGGTGCCTATTGCAGGGCGACACGGTGGCGCAGCGGTAGAGTTGCTGCCTTACAGCGCCAGAGACCCAGGTTCAATCCTGACCATGGGTGCTTGTATGTATAGAGTTTGTACGTTCTCCTCGTGACCTGTGCGGGGTTTCTCTGGGATCTTCAGTTTCACCCCACACTCTAAAGTGTAGGGCAATTGGCTTGGTCTAATTCTAAATTGTCCCTATTGTGTGTAGGATAGAGTAAGTGTGCAGGGATCACTGGTGTGCGTGCACTCGGTGGGCTGAAGAGTCTTTCTCCAGCACTCTAAACTAGTATCTCTCTCCAGTATCTCTAAACTAAACTAAAGGTGCTTGCAGGCTTAATTGATATGAAACCATACCATTAATTGCAATAACAATTGCACAATAATAGTAAGATTAAACGAGAACTTACCAGTTTGAAGTTTGATCCTTATTTTATGAGGAGTTACGATGAGGGATTTCGTGAAGACCCCGCCAGCACGCATGCGCGACATTCTTCAAAGCAGCGGTGTGGAATCACAGATAACAACAATGACTGAAGATAGTAAGATTAAGAGACACTGATATACCAATTGACCTTATGACAGAGGGTTGGGAGCGGAGGTGCCCAGATGGGTGTGCTGACCGTGGGGACATTGAGCGACACACAATTTTCCGGAGCTTTGTATTTGTTAATAGTCTCCGACAACACCTGTTCCTGCAGCTGGTGTGTAGTCAAATAGTTGATGCTGGCTGCTAGCCTAGGTTGAAGAGGTTGCCCTGAGTGTGCTGGTTGGGCGAACTTCAATACTACTTCGAGAGGTTCCTCTTCAGGCATCTCTGGCAACACAGGCTCTTGCGCCGACCCTTCTTCAAAGTCAGCTAATGGCTGACTTCTGGCATTCCCTATTGAAGAGGGAGAGATGTTCAGTAGTTCTGCTGTGTGTCTGGTTGATCCCAAAGACACACGCTCTTGATGGAGGAGGTCCCTTTCGAGCAGCCGCTCCACCATTCGCTCCATTCGAGCTATGCGACCGTTGCCGCTATCTGTGGACAGCAAGTTGACTTCCCCAAGTTCTGATGAACGATTGGGGCTTCTTCCTTGAGCCCGCACCTTGTCGAGGTGATGTCTAAGGGACCTAGGTAGGTAGTCGGTGCCTGCCGCTCCTACGGGGTTACACGACTCCCGCACGGATATGCCGCTAGTCCGCGGTCTTCCGGACTGCGGCAGTGATGGGGCGCTCCAGCGGGGCTACACGACATCCGCGTGGGCTTGCCGCCAGTACCGGAAGTACGGGACTGATGTGACGTAAAGTCAGTGCCAACCGCTCCTGCGGGGCTACCTGACTTGTGTGTTTTTCCACCGGTCTGCGATCTGGCGGACTGAATCAGTGGTGAGTCGGTGCCAACCGCTCCTGCGGGACTACCCGACTTTCGTGTTGATTTCCCACTGGTCCTCGTTCTGGCAGACTGACGCGGTGGTGAGTCTGTGCCGGCCGCTCCTGCAGGGCTATTCGACTTACCCACTGGTCCGCCCTCTGGTGACCTGTAATAGTGGGGAAGTGGAACATGCCGTTGAAACGGGCACTGACTTACACACCTTTTTACCGCTGGCCCGGTGCTGTTCGGGTTGAAGCGGTAGGGAGTCAGGGTCTTGCCTACCCTGCTCCCGCGCGGTCCTCCTGCCGGTATGCAGCTCCCTGGCCTGCTGTGGTGGAGAGTGTGTCCTGCCGACTGAGCGGGGCTCCCCGACTTCCGCGCTCTTTTCCCGGCCCATGGTACGGGTGCTGCCGGAGTAGCGGACAACTCCGGGGATATCGGCCGCTGACTTCCATCCGAAGCCCCGTGGTCCTTGCAGGCATGCTTCGATGCAGACTTTGTGTTACTTCTCCTTTCCATCATTTCTGTAAGAAATTCGTAAATACAGAAACTAACCAGCTCAAGGTTACTAAAACTTACCTGAGGGCCTTTTTGAAGCTGCCGGTAGAGGAGTGCACTCCCCCCCCCCCCCCCCCCCCCCAGCTGTCGACTGCAAATGCGAGCTCACGTGACTCCGAAGTAAAATAGGGAGATGTAGTCCATCGCAAATCAAGTGCTTTGACATTCAATTTCTAGCCAATGTTTCCATACTTAAAAAGAAAGTAATGTTTATATAGTGAATAGCCTGAGATGTTTAACTAAGTGTAACCAATGACAGTCTGTTCAAAGGCTAATCGACAGCTATGCTGACCACTGATGTTTGTTATTTTGTATTCCTCGTATATTGTTGCATTGTATTTAGTTGAATTAACATATCTTAAGATGAATTCTATTTATTTTACTTTTTCTATTCTTCTGCCTTTTTGTGAGTTTGCTTTCATGATGGAGTACCTCTCCAGCTTTCCTATCAGTTCATATGTGAAGCTGGCACATTTTGTTGAGGCTTTCTGAAGCATGTTTGCCTCTGTACTGGTCAGCAGTGTGGCCCCATTTCACACAGGAGAAAGCTTGTGTATGTACACTAGGCACCTTTCACTTACAATTTGATGTTGGATCATGGATGGCAGATATAACTTTCAGAGATATAATTTTAAACTCCACTTTTCAAGATCATGATTGTCTGTGGTTTAATGAAGCAAAGCCATGGAGCTTCATAGAACACTCGGTTAATTGTTCAAACGTTGTGCTGTGTTTTACAGTTGCACACAGGAGTCAAATAATGGGAACAGGCAGGATCTTTATAACTAATATCTGCCATCAGTGACTCCAGATATCTTCAGGTCAAGAGGTTGGATTGGTTTGAGTTTGTAATTTGCCTGAGTATTCACCCCACCTGTGAGCAACTGTCTAGATAGGCTATTCTGAACAGTGACTCACACAACTAATGTCACAACTTCAAACAGGATGTGAATGGAAACATCTTAGATGACGATTTGTAGGTGTGGTTTTAAATGCCCATAAATCTAATCTCGACTTCTCAGGATAATACATTTATGTGAATTGACTCACCAAAGCTGAGTCAGATTTCGATTTCTTCGATACTGCAAACTCAATCACAATCATAATCAAAATCACAATAATACTTTATTAGCCAAGTATGTTTTGCAACATATCAGGTATTTCATTTGGATCACAAAATTAACGTTTCAATATTTGTTTTGTGTTTAACATTGCGCATACTGGTCAAAGCATATGAGAGGGCAGTCCTCCCTTCTATGAATTGTATTTCATATTCCACACCCATTGCAAGTCGGGTAATTAACCTGAGGCCAGTGTTACATTCATTGCCATGACACCACATCCGGGCATGGCACTAATTTGGAGATCAGCCACATGTCTTTCCTTTGTTTAAGTTCTTAATGTCACCAGATCATTATGATGATTTGTTAGAAAGCCAACGAATAACATTTTCCATCCCTTTTATTCTCTTCTTGAATCCTGAGAACAATCAGACACTGGATATTAATGAAGGCTCACAGTTAATCCCCTTTTACGTGTGTTTTTTTAATTTTGGAAATACCGAGTGCCATTTGGAAAGAGGCTTATCTTGCATTTGGAAGATTTGACTCCCGTAGCCGGCGGCGTTTGGGCCCTCCGCGTTGGGGCGATAAACTCCTGCATTGGGGGGATGTCAGCTCCCCCGACGCGGGGTTCAATCGTTCAGCGCGGGGCAGCAAAGAATCCCAAACGCCGCCGGCTACGGGAGTCAAGATCATCCCGTCAACGGAGGGCTCGAGGCATCCGACCACAGGAGAGCAAAGAAGGGAACAGATTTGAACTTTTTTTACGCCTTCCATCGCAGTGAGGAATGTGGAGGAGTCACTGTGGAGGATGTTTATGTTAAAATGTATTTTGGGTGTTCCGTTACTTTTTATTTGTATGACTGTCTTGGCAAATGAAATTCCTCATATGTTGCAAAACATACTTGGCTAATAAAGTATTATTGTGATTGTGATGATGATCATGATTGATTGTGATTGAGTTCTCGGTATTGAAGAACTTGAAATCTGACAGCAGATGGACAAATGAAATAAGACTATGCATGCAGAACTATAATTAAGGTAGATCAAAGGGTTACATAGACAGGAACATCTGGTTGATCCTTCAATTTTGCTCTCTAGTACATCTCTGACTAGGTGTAGGAAACAGTGCCTTAAGCTGTCTGGTGTCTTCCTTTTGAGACTAATGGGCCTGTCCCACTTAGGCAACTTTTTAGGCGACTACAGGAGACTATGCGGGTGCCACATAGTCGCCACATGTTCGGGGGTGGTTGCCAGGGGGTCGCCTTCATGGTTGTGATGAGTTCCTGCATTCTCTGAACCAGTCACGGCTTCATTCTGGTCATGTTGAAAAATTAGTGCCGTCCAAAAAAAAGCCGCCACGGGGAGTGGCGAGAATTCTCATGCCGTAGGAGGGTCGCCAAGAGGTCCCAGTGGGTCACCAGGAGGTCATAGGTTCTCGTGGGTTGTAGCCGGTGCTGACCGGAGAATTTCATTGGCTCATTGGGGAAAAAAACGTAAACAGTCGTTTTCAGAAGCAAGGATAACCGACCGGTAATGTTAATGTCCGCCGAGCTTCGCAGCCGTGTATCCCTGGCTTCTTAAAAGTTGTCTCCACTCCTTCTCCCCACCCCGTCTCCCCCTTCTCCCCCCTCTCCCCCCTCCTTCAATGGACTTAAGTGACCCTTCCCGTACACTGTGCTTTCACCGTCATAATTACAGCGCCAACCTTCCTGTTCATCGAGGTGTGTGTCTGTATCACATTGGCTTCGCACCATGTGATTTTCACTCAGACAACGCCCCCCCCCCCCACCCCCCTTGCCCTGTCCCAGCCTGCATAACTGGCTGGTGAAGGAAGCGGTGTGTGTGTTTGTGTGAATGTGTGTGTGTGTGTGTTCCAGTCCCCGGGTTTTCAGCAACCACCTACGACTTGACAGTCAGCGGCAGTCACCTGAAAAATCACCTAAGGCCCATTAGTTATTATTACTTGGAATCCATTTAAACAAATCTGATTTCTACACCTGTTTTACTGTGCTAGAGGTGGCAAATAAACACATATCTCATTGATATCAAGAACTAGAATGAAAAACTTGACATTTCTGTAGTCTCTGTAAATCTTTCATGAGAGAGAAGGAAAACAGATTACAAAACCATGCAAATTAAAGGGATCTTAAAGACAAATCTGCTCGGTTTCTTTCCAGATGCCTTCCCTTTCTCCATAACTTCAAATTTGAGATGTTAATATTATGTTTACACTTTTGTGCGAATCTCAAAGTACATTGATAATTAATCATCAAATCATCCTTGGAGTGTAATTCAGCACATTACACTTTTTTGCGTTAGTTGAAGGAGGAATTGTGGCTGGGGTACAGGAAGAACTTGTTGCATGAGGTAGGTCGTTTTACTGTTCTTGGGACTGGAATGGTGAAGGTTTCCTTGTGGATACTGTTGAATTGAGTGATTGAAGATGTTGGCATAGACTCTAGCATGCTGTCTACATACAATTTCAGAATCTGTCCAGAGACTCCATCTGGGCAGGCTGTTCATGAAAGCAGATCAAACATCTGCCACTGAGATATATGGGACAGAGTCAGCGACGGATGGAAGGGATACGTCTAGGTCAAGAGTCAAGAGTGTTTTATTGTCATTTGTCCCAGATAGAACAATGAAATTGTTACTTGCAGCAGCACAACTGAATAGGTAAACATAGTTCCCACCCTTCCCTTCCCACCCAAACCACCCCCTCCCCAGGTACCTTCCCCTGCAACTGCAGAAGTTGCAACACCTGTCGCTATACCTCCTCCCTCGACTTTGTCCAGGGACCCCGACAGTCCTTTCAGGTAAGACAGAGGTTCACTTGCACGTCCTCCAAACACATCTACTGTATCCATTGTTATATTCAGCGAGACCTGATCTCCCGGTTGCTGGACACTTTAATTCTCCTTCCCATTCCTACACAGACCTTTCTGTCCTCGGTCTCCTCCATTGTCAGAGAGAGGCTAAATGCAAATTGGAGGAACAGCATCTCATATTTCACTTGGGCAGTTTACAGCAAAGATCTTAGAGCGGGTTACAGCCCAGTGGTATGGATATTGATTTCTCTCACTTCAGGTAGTTCCTTCTTGCACAGGTAAACAATATAATAAATTAGAATAAAAAGTTCAGTGTGTGTGTGTATATATATATATATATATATATATATATATATATATATATACACACACACACACACATACGTATAAAAACAAACAAATAACAACAGTGCTTACCTTTCAATGTAGGCTCGATTCTCTTTGCCCCAAAGGAAGTACAAAAAAAAATTTATAGGGACAACCCTATAATTTATAATAATAGACGTATTTGGAAACAAATAGTTAAGACTTTACATTTAGATAATCTCTCACTAAGACTACCAATTACGAATAACCCATTATTTAAACCCTCTATATTAGATGGGGGGTTTAGACATTGGGACGATTTTGGAATTAAAAGGATAGAGCACCTTTATAGAAAAGGAAAATGTATTTTATTCCAGGAGTTACAAGATATCTACGGATTGTCTCCACAACACTTGTTTAGGTACTTACAAATTAGAGATTATATTAAATCCAATACACAAGATTATAAAAATAAAGAACCAGGATTATTAGATGAACTGTTTAACTTGCACCCAAATACAGAAAAATTAATAGCTTATATATATAATATATATATATAATATTATTTTGGATAAGGAGAATCCAATAACTGAAACATATCGTCAAGCATGGGAAAATGAAATTGGTTTATCTATAACAAAAGAAAATTGGGAAGAAAGTTTACAACGAATACATCGGTGTTCGTTAAATGCCAGACATACATTGATACAATTTAAAGTATTATATAGATTACATTATTCGAAAACTAAATTAAATAGTATCTTTCCCAATCTCTCCTCTATTTGTGATAAATGTAAGAATTTAGAAGCAAATTTAATACATAGTTTTGTTACATGTCCCAAATTGAATCATTACTGGACAGAAATGTTTAAAGTTATTTCTGAAGTTCTTAAAGTTAGATTGGACCCTGACCCAAAGTTAATAATATTTGGAATTCCGGACTCAAATTTGGTACTTACAGTAAATCAAATAAATTTCTTTGATTACTGTTTGATAATAGGGAAAAAAATCTTATTGAAATTTTGGAAGGGAACATTATCCCCCACAATTAAAATGTGGGCAGCAGAGATGTTGGAGACGTTACATTTAGAAAGAATTAGATTTGTCCTATTGGACAAATATAATTCCTTCGAACAGATATGGTCTCCATATACACAGTATTTAGAGAAGTAGCTGTTCTTGGCATCACAGCTCGGCGGGTACCCTACGGGATTTGATGAGAATAATTTATTTTCATACTAGGATTAATATGAATGTCTCTATTGATATTATTATTTGTAATAGTTGTATTTACAATATATTTTGTTGTTTTTCATTTATATATATATTATATTTTTTCACTTTTTTGTTAACCTTTTTTCCTTTCTCTTTTTTTTTTCTTATATATAATCAAATTATTATTTAACCACATCTTTATTGATTTATAACTGCTCTATCCTTTTTCTATCTTTATTTCCAAAAAAATAGAAGATAATAATTATCAATGTGTTATTTGTATAAATATTGAATTAAGTTAATGTTTGTAAATCTGTTTAAAACATTCAAAATTGGTTACTTCTAATAAAAAAAAATTTAAAAAAAATAATAACAACAGTGCTTAGAGTTTAGAGATAATTTGCAGGTTGTGATGTTCCTGATGGCTGCACGGAAGAAGTTGTTCGTGAACATAGACTTTACAGTTTTCAAGCTTCCTATAACTTCTTCCCAATGGCAGGAGTGAAATGAGTGCGTGGTCAGAGATGTGTGGGTCTCTGATGATGCGAGCTGCCTTTTTGAGGCAGCGACTCCTATAAATCCCTTTGATGGTGGGGAGATCAGTACCCGTGATGGACTGGCCAGTGTTCAGCACTGTTTGCAGCCTCCTTTGTTGCTGGGTGTTTAAGTTGTAAAACCAGGCCGTGATGCAACCTGTCAGTATGCTCTCTACTGTACACCTGTAGTCGTTCTGGAGAGTCCTCTCTGACACACCGAACATAGGTGTCATAGATGGAACTTTCTTTGCCTGTTCAAAATGGGTATAAAAGACATTGAGTTCATCTGATAAAGATGTTGCCACAGATCCCGATATCTGTGTGTAATCTGTGATGGTATTCAATGCCCTGCCACAGTTGCCTAAAATTTGTTTGATTTAATTGAGCCTCTAGATTGTTCAGGAGTTATCTCCTAGCATTTCCAATAGCCCGACAGTGATCATACTTGGCCTTATTGTACAATGTGGGGGTCATCTTCCTGAAAGCCTTGTATCTGGACTTTAGCAGAGAGCGAATCTCTCTGTTCATCCAAGTTGTCTAGTTAGGATAGACCTTAATTGCCTTTGGAATGCAATTGTCAACACATTTCATGAAGAAATAGGTGACGTCTCTAAGGTATGCCCAATCAGGTTCATTGAAGTGGCTGGAACATGTTCCAGTTCACCAACTCGTGGCAGTCCTGAAGTAAATCCTCAGCTTCCTCAGACCATTGGTGCCTCATACTTCAGTCTCTGACTGTCAGCCAGAAAGGACAGCACCAACAGATGAACTGACTGGCCAAAGTGAGGGCAGGGCATGGAACACAAAGTTATACTTGATGGCGTTGTATCATTGAGCTGGAGTGTAAACACCCCCTGTGGGGCAGGAGGCACTCTGATGGGATTTGGAGAGTACATGCCTGAAATTTGCTTGATTTAAATCGCCAGCAATGATAAATAACATTTCAGGGTTTGCTGTCTCTGGAGAGTTGACACCAATGCATAATTCATTACGTGGTATCTTGGCATTGGCTTGGGATGGATGTGGAAATGTTGTTTCCCCTAGGTGGAGGAATTGTAGTCGCAAAATAAGGAGTCAACTATTCAAGAATGAACAGAAATAAAATGTCTTAACTTGCTTGGTATATTCCAGACACAGATCAATCGATTTTCAGACATGAATGTGATTGAGGTACATGGGGTTGGTGCAGGAAAATAGATAGATATTTATAAGGGGATGTTTGTCTTGTTTAAAAAGCAGGTTAGAATAAATGTTGTATTAATCAGAACCACTGCAAGTTCTGGTGCTGTCTGCTCTGTACAGAAAAGTGCAGGTTGAGAAAGATGCCTAAAGTGGGTTTAGCGATGGTGGGGGGGTTGACACATATCAGTTTTTTATATGTTTGACACTTATATCATCTTATCAGTCCAGAAAAACGACCTTTCACCACAACTACTCGCTATTTCTGCTTAAACAATCTTCTACTCGTGCTGTTTCAGCTCTTTGTATTTCCTGCCCGCCAATCATAATGATGCCTCTTATATGGCACTTTATCAATAATTTCTGGAATTTAATTTACACCATATGAATCTCATTTCCCTCTTTGACTTGCTCTGTTATTTTTGTTAAAATTCACGTAAAATTGGCTAAATTTGCCTTCAACAAATTTATGCTGAGTTTTTCAAATCAACGCACATTTATGACTGATGACTAATTGATGACCAAGTGATGACTAATTCTATCCTTGATTCATGTTATAAAAAGTAGCTCCAACATCAAGTTTAATCAGCAAGGTTACTGGGTTTAACCCTGTTTCCTTTTGTGAATGGTCTACAGCATACAGTCACTTCTACATCTCCGGGTAGTAACGACAATTAAAAGGTGAACATTGGAAAGTAAAGAAATTGCCGTTACAGTCAGTTTCCCAGTCCTTGGGCACCACCACAAAAATTATACACATTTGCAAAAGTTAAGACGAGGTCTTTTGCAGTTTTGCCTCTTGTAACTCATCAGCAACCTAGAATACTTCTTATTTGGTTTATGTATTCACTTTATGTGCAGCTAGCCTTTGTTGAGCTTCTGCAATCTTTTTCGTGAACGTGCGACCACAATGCTATTGGTTCGCAAGTCCCATATTTTATACCCTGAGATAAAGAATTAACAACTTTTTGTTTCCAAATCAAGTTGGGGAAAAAGTTGGGAGAATACATGCATGTGGTGGTGCTCCCATGCACCTTCTACCCTTTGTCTTTTTTAGTGCCAGTGCTTACTGATCTGGAAGTGCAGTTGGGGTAGCCCAGGTTAATAATTGTGGGTTGGTGAATCAGTTATTAATATAGGGAATGCACAGTCGAGGCATAGAGTGATCCAGTGTGGAAACAGGCTCTTCAGCCCAACTTGCCCACACCGGCCAACATGTCCCACCTAGACTAGTCCCACCTGCCTGCGTTTGGTCCTTATCCCTCAAAACTTGTCCTATCTATGTACCTGTCCAAATTGTTCTTAAATGTTGCAATAGTACCTGCCTCAACTACGTCTGACAGCTCATTCCAAACACCCACCCCCCCTTGTGTGGAAAAAGATACCCCTCAGATTCCTATTAAATAATTTCCCCTTCACCTTAAACATATGTCCTCTGGTCCTTGATTCTCCCACTTCGCACGAGACTCTGTGCATCTACACAATCTATTCCTCTCATCCAGTACTGAATGTTATTTGAGTTTCTTGAATGTTGTTAAAGCTTGATTTATCTCACCAAATTGTGGAGTATTCCACCATGCACCTAATATATATGCAGATAGTTGGTGGAAAGACTCTTGGTGTTATCTGGAGGTGAATCATTTACTGCAGGATACCCAGTCTCTGATGTGCAGCTTGATTGTATTCATGCAAACCGTACAACGAGTTTCTGGCCAACGGTGTCCTGCTCTCCCCTTCAGGTTGTTGATGAAAGGGTTTTGAAATTGGTAATGCCAGTGAACAACAAGTGTTGGCAGATAAACCCTCTCTTAATGGAGATAGTCAGTGCCTAGCACTTATGCAGTGTAAGTATATTTGTCCATTATTAGCCCATGAATGAATGATGACAAAATCTTGTCACTAAAGAGATGTTTGACCTCAGCAAAATGCCCTGAGGAACTCTGTTTATATCGTGGGGCTGAAATGATTTTGAGAGTCAAGCGTGTTTAATTCTCATATGTACCCAGAACAGACACAATTATTGGCTAACCAGGCTATAATAGTACAACCCAAAGTAATTAGAGCAACCAAAATGAAGTACATGAATTCAAAACTCCACGATACGTGCATGTTCATCCCTAGGTAGGGCTGAACTAATTTCCTTCACGCTCTGAGTGAATGGGAATGTTTGATACCAACACAACCTAAGCCCCCTTCATGAACAGCAGAGATCATTGGAGCACCATATTGGATATCAGAGTTTGTAATTCTTTCCTAATATTGTATTTTATACATCTTCCGGTATTTAGCCATTACCCTGCCTCCCAAAAGCAAATAAGTTGGATGTAATGGTAGTACATCTGAAAGGAAAACCATCAAAATGGAAGCAATCATGATATATTTAAATGATCTGTAAAGGAAGAAATGGCATCACAATTGGCATGGCATTGGATTTTGGATGTTCAACTATCTGAACTATCATTATGGATAAAGTATGGATTTTTCAGCACGGTAAAGGATGAGTCCTGGCTACTATTATTACAAAGTAGTGAAATGGTTTGATAATTAGGATGGAAAAAATGGTGGCGATTTGGTTGAAGGTCTAAATCATCCCTGAAAACCCACCAGTGTGGTGATTATTCAAGAAAAAACAATGAGCCTGTTCAAAGATTCGACAGGCTCATACCTCCAGATTCAGGAACAGTTTGTTCCCACCTGTTATCAGGCAACTGAACCAATCAATCACCAACTAGAGAGTGGTCCTGACCGATCAGTTCCCTCATTACGGATCCTTGGGCAATCTTTAATCGGACTTTACTGCATTTCATCTTGCACTAACATTATTTGCTTTATCATGTATCTGTACATTGTGGATACTTGATTGTGTATAGTCTTTCCACTGACTGGAGAGCACGCACCATACAATGTGGAAACAGGCGTTTTGGCCCAACTTGCCCACGCCGACCAACATGTCCCATCTACACTACTCCCACATGCCTGTGTTGATCCCTCTAAACCTGTCTTAACTATGTACCTGTCTAATTGCTTATTAAATGTTGCGATAGTCTCGGCCTCAACTAGCTTCTTTGGCAGCTTGTTCCATTCACCCATCATCCTTTGTGTGAAAATTTTACCCTTCAGATTCCTATAAAATCTTTGCTCCTTCACCTTAAACCTATGCCCTCTGATTCTCGATTCCCCCACTCTGGGCAACAGACAAGCATGAACAACAACAAAAGCAACAACAAAAAAAGCATGTCACTCTACCTCAGTACACGTGACAATAAACTAAGCTAAACTAGATTTGGAGAAAGGGCATGATAATGAAAGTAAATTATTTGTCTCAAGTGGAGGTGGTGTAACAGATTTAAAGCAAGGGCTAATTGGCATTTCATTAAAGTGAGAGGGACAGCATGTCCTGATGCTCTGGCTCAGTTCATTAGGAGTGTGGGATGATTTTTTTTTACCAGAGGGTGTTTGGAAATTGTAATGTGTTGCCTTGGTGGGTGGAGGAAGCGAATACTTTCCCAACATTGCAGAAGCATCTAGATGAGCACTTGTACTGAATTGCCAAGACATGGGGTACATTACTGGTAATAGACACAAAATGCTGGAGTAACTCAGCGGGACAGGCAGCATCTCTGGATAGATGGAATGGGTGATTGGACTGGTAATTGGGATAACTGTCATTGAGTAACTGATGGGCCTCATGGGTTTTATAGACTGAAGGGTTTGTTCCAATGTCAATATTGGTGCATGTGACTGATATTGGTGTATGGCCATTGCACCAAACTTATTGACAAACCGTGTTGGGGAAAGAATGTTATCTTGATGGTGACTTGCATTCTGTGCATGAGATTAACTGAGTTTGAAATCTGAGCTGAGAATGGTTGCTAAGCTGGCAGACAGGAAACATCATACATTATCCATTGTAAACTGGAGATAACTGCATTTCTATTGGTTTGTGCCTCTCTATGGTAATTAATTATTGAAATAGAAACTGATGCTTCCATGTGAACCTTCATTCTGTCAGGAGTGTTGTTTTTGTGTTGCTTCCATGAGGGCAGTGCATAATGAGGTGGATACACAAAGGTGTGGAGAATCTTTGTTATTCCATACTTTTGCATGTAAGAGTTAAGCTGTAACTCTCCTTTCAGGAAGAAATTGATGCCAAGAATGATAACTTGACAATCAGAAATGTGGGTCTTTACTACCAAACCAGAGTCGTTAAAAACACCAGTAGACCGTATTTACATGCCTTCTCCACATTCTATTTAACCTGAGTAAGCACTAATAAAAAAGAGGGCTCTGTGTTACATAGAAACCTCACCCCTTATTGCATGACTGGGAGTCTTCAGGTTCTATTCACTCACTGTGAAACCACTTTTGTTTGTAAAAGATTAAAGTGAAGATTTTGACCACACCGTAATCCTCCCGGGCCTGTGAATGGGGACCATGACAACCACAAGGAGTGTCAGCTTAATACCAAACAGGTGGTGACACAACAAGTAGCTTTGGGAGTGGCAGGCAAGATTCGGAGAGCGTAAGCAAACAAGTCTAATACAGAATCGGGTGTCGATGAGCCACAAACATTGTCTCATTACATAATAGACTATCAGGTGCAAATGGTAATGAGGATGATTTTTTAAGGGATAGACATTGAATATGGCTCACATTTTTTGATCACTTTTCTTATATATGAACTCTCGGCATTAAAGCATAGAACAGTAAAGCAGACGAATTGGCCTTTGACCCTTAATGGCTGTGTTGTACACCATGCCATTAAATTTGTCTCTTCTGCCTGATATCCATCAATTCCCTGCATCTCCATGTTCCTATCTAAAAACCTCTTAAACTTCTTGTATCTGCTTCCATCCACCACCATCGCTAGCAGTGTTTTCCAGGTACCCACCACTCTCTGTTGAAGAACTTGCCATGCACATCGCCTTTAAAATGCCCCTCCCCCACCTCTGACCTTAAAGCTGTGCCCTATAGTCTTTGACATTTTCACCCTGGTGGTGGGGTGGAAGATTGCAACTTTCACGTGGTCCGCCCTGTTTCAACGAATGCAATCAACCTGGCGTGCATAGTCAAATAAAATTAAATAGACACAAGGTGTCCTACAACTTTAGGCTGTGCACGCCATATGCAAGAAGAAGACCCTGGGGGTAAAAAAGATTCTGTCTACCCTCTCTATGCCTCATAATTTTATATACTTCTACTAGCTTTCCCCTAAAGTTCTGATGTTCCAGAGGAAACAATCTTAAGTTTGCCTAACCGCCTTTATGCCAAACCTCTTCTGAACTCTCTTGAAAGCCTCCGCATCCTTCCTATAATGGTGTGACCTTAACAGTACGCAAAACTCCTCATGCAGCCTAACCAAAAGTCCATAGAGCTAAAAACGTTACTTCCTGCCTATTATACTCAATGCTATGACTGACGAAGGCAAGCGTACCATATACCTTCTTTACCATTTCTTTACCATATTTTGCTTGGATCGTTTACACCCCAGAGGTATGGACATTGACTTCTCTAACTTCAGATAGCCCTTGCTTTCTCTCTCCATTCCCCTTCCCTTTCCCAGTTCTCCCACTAGTCTTACTGTATCCGCCTACATTCTATTTTTGTCTCACCCCCTCCCCTGACATCAGTCTGAAGAAGGGTCTCGACCCGAAATGTCGCCCATTCCTTCTCTCCATAGATGCTGCCTGTCCCGCTGAGTTACTCCAGCATTTTGTGTCTACCTTCTTTATCATTCTTTTTTCTTGTGCTGCCACTTTTGGGGAGCTATGGACATGGACCCCAAGATTCCTCTGTACATCTGTGCTGGGTCTTGCCATTAACTGAATATACTTTCCCTTTACATTCATCTTCACGAAGTTCAACACCTCACTCTTGCCTGCATTCATACTTCGCTTTATTTGCCATTTTGTATCTTGATGCTATTACAGATCATTCTCTGTGCGGCCGGTTTGACAAACAGGGTTGATGAATTTAAGTTATTAAATCAACCTATGTTATGCCAGGAAGAGAATGGTGTTCTCAGTAACTCAATGGGGCCAGAATAACGGAGGAAGATTTAGTAGTGTGAAGGGGGCTTGGGGGGACACCTTCTGATAATCTAAATTATAGGTAAATACCGTGATTTTTGTTACATGACTGGTATTAATTGATTCATCTTACTATTTTAATACAAACAAATTGTCTACAGCAAAGTCGGACCTTCCATTGTTTTGAAACAGTCCATGGGATGTCTGACGTCCATCTCACAGGACAGCCTCGTTCAAGCCCATAACTATCAGCTGACTGACTAATTCATGACTCTGTGTCTGCTTTCCAATTAATGTCTGAGCAAGATGCTTCAGAAAGACTGTCCATCATGATCAATAAAGAGAGTGCTCAGAGCCAAGTCTTGTGATTAAATAGCCAACCACCATTCACAGTCTTAAATGGACCAGGTAAAAGAAAACAAATAAAACAAATATTGTTTTGTTGGAGGTTGTGCCTTGAATAGGTCAAAAAGGTTCAGTTGTAGACACTTGTCAGTGAGGGTGGAATGCTAAGTAATGCTTTGATCTCAGTTTTATTGAAAGATAGAGCAGAGGATAAATGATGTTGAGGTGAAGACACTTACATTAATGAGTCTTGTTGTTAAATGAAGATGGAGTGGAGGCTGAATCAATTAACAAGAGATTGATATTGATATTGGCCAAAGCAGTTGTGAAGTACGGACTAATGAGACAGGGAACCAAATGTGGTGAAGTAAAGGCTGTAGATTAATGAGCCAGAATGCTCCATGATGTTTTATGGATTGTACCATGAGGTACAGATTATTGGGTGCTGGCAGACAGTGACTGCAGCATAGATTCTGTCTTTAGCTGTGTCGTGTGAATTGGTCACTGGAAGCTACACTTGGAAGCAAGCAAATGCATTGGATCACACTGACACTGACACGCAATGGTTCACTTGCAGGTTTATGAGTAATAAATGAGAAGTTACAACAGCAAGGATTAAGAAAATATAATCAGCACAAATTAAACCAAAAACCACTTGATCCCAAAAGAGAAAGGTTTGGCCTGGAAATGAGCGTGAAATTGCTGAAATTTATAATAAAGTATCTAATAACATGGCACTTAATTTTGATCATCAGAATATTATTTTCCCTACGGGAATGTGAAAAGTGATGAGGATGCAAGAGGCTGTAAAAAGATAGACACAATCTAATGGAGAAGATAATGATGTGGCAGATGGAATACAATTTGGAAAAATATGAAGTTCTCCATCCGTGGTGAAAAATAGAAATGCTAAGTACTTGGTGAGTGAGTGGGAAATATTTACGCTTAAAGCGACCTGGGTGGTTGTGTGCTCAAGCCGTGCAGAAGATAGTCAGGAAAGCAAATATTATATTGGGCTTAGTTTCAAGAGGATCTGAGCACATGAGTAAAGATGACACGCTAGACACTAGGAGTTCATGCAAGACTACTGTGTTTGGCTGAATCATGGGTGGTGATAAGTCGCTGTACAGGAGAGCAACATAACACCTGGTTGAGTAGTGCCGCAACAACAACCTCTCGCTCAATGTCAACAAGAATAAGAACCTAACTGTTGTCCTTAGAAAGGGGATGCCAGGTCATCACGTGTCAGCTTTCATCAATGGGTTGATGTTGGAGAGAGATAGATCAAAAGGTCATAAATTCATAAATGACAGCAGAATTAGGCCATTCGGCCCATCAGGTCTACTTTGCCATTCAATCATGGCTGATCTACAGTATATCTTCTTCCTAACCCCATTCTCCTGCCTTCTCCCCATAACCTCTGACACCTGCACCAATCAAAAGTATAGTACTAATAGAACATGTACTAATCAAGAATCTATATAGCACCTTCATATTCTTGGACATTAGTATTTGGAATAACCTATACTTGACCCAGCACATTGAACCAATCATGAAGAAGGTGCACTAGTGCTTCGACATTCTTGGAAGTTTAAAGAGATTTGGTATGATTTCCAATACTCTAGCAAACATTTACAGATGTACTGTAGAAAGTATCCTAAAGCCCCTGTCCCACTTAGGAAACATGAACGGAAACCTTTGGTGACCTTGCGCCCCACCCAAGGTTTCTGTGAGGCTCCCGGAGGTTCCCGGAGGTTTTGGTCACTCTCCTTAATGACTGAAAGTGGTTTCCGCTTAGTTGAGGCATCTTCTATGTTCCTGCGATTATTTCAACAAATTCAAAACCGGATCGACTAAAAATAGGTTGCCGTTTGGTCGAAGCCAGTGGAGTGGGGTCGCTATTTACTCACAGGCAGTCGAAGGCAATCTCCTTCGCTGACCGGTCATTTTGATTGGCTCATTGGAGTTTTCAGCAAAGATCCTATAGGATCTTTGGTTTTCAGGACCTGGAAGGTCCACCGGAAGGTAAAATGCCCACTAACTTTATTAAACTTCTTAAAACTGTCTCCACTCCTTCTCCACCCCTTCTCTTCCCCTTCTCCCCCTCTTCTCTCCCCTTCTCTCCCCTTCACTCCCTCTCTCCCGAGCTCTGCAACGACTTACCGTGGCAGCTGTTTACCTTCCTCTTCATCGTGTAGACATTGCCCCTCCGCTATCCCTGGCCCCCACCTTCACACACAGTGTGTGTGTGTGTGTGTGTGTGTGTGTGTGTGTGTGTGTGTGTGTGTGTGTGTGTGTGTGTGTGTGTGTGTGTGTGTGTGTGTGTGTGTGTGTGTGTGTGTGTGTGTGTGTGTGTGTGAGAGAGAGCAAAGATCCTGTAGGTAACGTCTGGTGACTCGTGGAAACCTTGGGGGGGCTCAAGGTCACCAGAGGTTTCCTAAGTGGGACAGGGGCTTAACTAGATACATTATGGCCTGGTATGGCAATTCCAACATACAGGAATAAAAGAGCCTTGATCCGGTCCATCACGGGCACAACTCTCCATTTCAACAAAAGCATCTATATGCGTCACTGCCTCAAGAAGGATGTACCTATCACCAAGGATCTGCATCATGCCATCTTCTCATTGCTACCATCAGCCAGGATGAGCAGAAACCTGCAGATCCATACCACCAAGCTCAGGAACAGCTATTTCTGTAACTATCAGGATTTTGAACCAATTTGCACAATCCTGGCCTGTCAATGGAATGCTAATAATCCACCTCTTGCACTACCACACACTTATTTTTCTATTCTAATTATGCTTGTGCACTAATGTCTTTTTTTTGCACAGTATTTAGGAATTCGATGCAAAGTTTATGTTCAATTTGTTTTTGTGTGTTTGAATCTGTGTGCCAGTGAAGCTGCTGCAAGCAAGATGTTCATTGTACCTGTTCCTCACTGTGCACATATGACAATGAACTCGGGGTTACACAAAAAGCTGGAGAAACTCAGTGGGTGCAGCAGCATCTAAGGAGCGAAGGAGATAGGCGACGTTTCGCGTTCTTCAGACTGGTCAGGGATCAGGGTAATGAGAGATATAGACAGTGATGTGGAGAGATAAAGAACAATGAATGAAAGATATGCAAAAAAGTATCGATGATAAAGGAAACAGGCCATTGTAAGCTGTTTGTAGTGTGAAAATGAGAAGCCAGTGCGACTTGGGTGGGGGGGGGGGAGATAGAGAGACAAGGAATGCCAGGGCCCGAGAGCTGAGGGAGAGGTGGGAAGGGGAAGAGGCAGCCTGGGTTAAAAGAATTGAGAAAATTCAATGTTTAAGCCCAGAGGATGCAGACTCCCCAAGTGGAATATGAGGTGCTGTTCCTCCAACTTGCAGTGTTGCTTACTCTAGCCGTGGAGGAGGCCCAGGACCAAGAGGTCGGATACGGAATGGGAGGGGGAGTTGAAGTGCTGAGCCACCGGGAGGTCAGGTTGGTTATTGCGGACCGAGCGGTGTTCGGCGAAACGATCGCCCAGCCTCCGCTTGGTCTCACCGATGTAGATCAGCTGGCATCTGGAGCAACGGATGCAGTAGATGAGGTTGGAGGAGGTACAGGTGAACCTCTGTCGGACTTGGAAGGACTGCTTGGGTCCCTGAAAGGAGTGGATGAGGGAGGTGAAGGGACAAGTGTAGCATCTCTTGTAGCAAGTGTTGCAAGGGAAAGTGCCCAGGGAAGGGGTGGAGCGGGAGGGAAGGGAAGAATTGACAAGGGAGTTGCGGAGGGAGCGGTCTTTGCGGAAGGCAGACAGGGGGGGAGATGGGAAGATGTGGCGAGTGGCGGGGTCACGTTGGAGGTGGCGAAACTGGCGGAGGACTATCTGTTGTATGCGCCGGCTGGTGGGATGAAAGATGAGGACCAGGGGGACTCTGCCCTTGTTGTGATTGGGGGAATGGGGAGAGAGGGCAGTGTTGCGGGGTATGGAGGAGACCCTGGTGCAAGCCTCATCTATAGTGGGGGAGGGGAAACCCCGTTCTCTGAAGAACGAGGACATTTGTGATGACCTGGTGTGGAACACCTCATCCTGGGAGCAGATGCGGCGTAGACGGAGGAATTGGGAATAGGGGATGGAGTTCTTACAGGAAGCAGGGTGGGAGGAAGAGTAGTCCAGGTAGTCAGTTGGGAGTCAGTTGGCTTGTAGTGGATGTCGGTCAGAAGTGTATCACCTGCAATAGAGATGGTGAGGTCAAGTCAGTCAGTAGTGTGTGGGTGTAGGAGGTGACACCAAAGCAGTCGTCAATGTAACGGAGGTAAAGGTCGGGGGTGGGGCCCTGGTACGCTGAGAACAAAGATTGTTCGACGTGCCCGACAAAGAGGCAGGCAGGCGTAGCTAGGGCCCATGCGTGTGCCCATGAACTCATCTTGACTTGACTTCTATAATTGGTCTTGGTGAGATTACATCCACAATTTGGTGTGCAGTTTTAGTTTGCTTGCCAGAAAAAGGAAATACTTGCTATAGAGTAAAGATTTGCCAATCTGGTTTCTGGAATAAAGGGTCTTTCATATGAGAAGGGTTGAGTAGGCTGCGCCACTATTCTCCAGAGTTTGAAGAAATGTGAGGTGACCTTGTTGAAAAATAAAATGTTCTTAGAGCACTCAACTGTGTAGATATGGGAAGATGTTCAATCATACATGATGCCGGGGTTATGGCTACTCGGGTTATAGTCATTGGCCTTTGCAGCATTCACACATCACCACCAAGATCCAAGATACAGAATAAAATTCGACTTTAATGCAATTTAGGTGGAAAGCAATAAATAATTAAACACAAAATGAGAATGAAACAAATGTTGTCTATTTTTATTTTTTCAACTCTCACATTTTGATGGATGCACATTTTGATTTATGTAGCAGGAGTGGGGGTTTGTGCAGTAGGTTATTTTTATCTTGCAGATTTTTTAAAGAGTTTTCCCTCATTATTTATCTGAATGCTACCTGAAAGGGAACCAGCAAGTTATAGCTGCAAGCTGTAAACTTAGATTGAAGGCTGGAGGTTGATCATTGAAGACACAAAGGACTGCTGATGTTTGAATCTGGTAAATAAGAAAAGCAATGAATGGAACCAATGATTT
Source organism: Raja brachyura (assembly GCA_963514005.1). The sequence continues at coordinate 35,844,675 of OY740798.1, read as the reverse complement.
ATGAATTCCTTATCTGACTACCTATCACTTTAGTTTGCCTTTAGTTCTAGTTTACAGCAGCAGCGAGTATCTCCAGACAGGCTGCAGGCTACTTAAGAGTGTAGGAAGGAACTGCAGAGGCTGGTTTAAACCGAAGATAGACACAAAAAGCTGGAGTAACTCAGCGGGACAGGCAGCATCTCTGGAGAGAAGGAATGGGTGATGTTTCGGGTTGAGACCCTTCAGCAGTCTGAAGAAGGGTCTCGACCGGAAACATCACCCATTCCTACTCTCAGAGATGCTGCCTGTCCCAGCTGAGTACTCCAGCTTTTTGTGACTGCTTAAGAGAATTGTTTTTGAAACTGACAAGGTCATTTCCTATGTGTAGAAAAGAACTGCAGATCCTGCTTTCTACTGAAGATAGATACAAGGTTCTGGAGTAACGTAGTGGATCATGAGGCATTCCTGGAAAAAAAGGATGGGTGACGTTTTGGGTCGTGTGCCTTCTTAACTGCCTACCCGCAATCTACTCACACACTCATCCCAGCAGCTGTGGTACTCTCTTTACTGTTGAACAAACAACCCAAAGGAACTGGTTTAGGGGCGGCACACTGGCAGGCAGTAGAGCTACTGCCTTACAGAGACCTGGGTTCGATTCTGACTATGGATGCTGACTACACGGAGTTTGTACGTTCTCTCTGTGACCGCGTGAGTTTGCTCCGGGTCCTCCAGTTTCCTCCCACATTCCAAAGACGTGCAAGTTGTTATGTTAATTGGCTTCTCTAGATTGTCCCGAGTGGACAAGATAGAACTAGTGTATGAGTGATCATTGGTCGGTGCTGACTCGGTGGGCTGAAGGGCCTGTTCTCCAAACTAAACTAATATCTCCATAACATACAACATGAGATTCAAGGAAAATAGGGTTTCACGTTACAAAATATAGCAATACGACAGTGTTCACAGAACGCAACTCAATCTGTAACGCAGAAATAAGAATCAGAATCTCAAAATAAGGGCTCAGCCCTTTACGACTCGGGAAAGAGGCTCAGACTGAGGCAAAATGTCACTACTTAAACGGTGGTGATTGTTTACTCCAGGCTGCTGCAAAGTTTAATTATTGATTGGATTTAAAATAGAGGTAGATAGATTTCTAGGTATTAAAGGAGTCGGGGAATATGAGGTTTCCGTTTGAGTTAGATCAGCAAAGACATTATTGAATGACAGAGCGGACTGATGGGGCTGAACAGCCTTCTGCTCTTCTTTCTTACAAGTTGAAAAAATAAGTTATATGTGTCATTGAGTGAAACTGAGGGAGTAGTGATTCAAGTGCAACTTATGGCAATCATGCAACTATCTTTATCAACATGAGTGGGAGACTTTGCAGAAGAATGGGTGAATTATTGTCTAACTACTATTTTTTGAGTCAAGCTGAAAGAGTAATAACCAGCTGGGCCAGATTTATGGGAAGACATGCCATGGATGATAGTTTGCCATTAAACGAGAGAAGTTCATGAGCAATGCTTTCCCTGTCATTTCCGAAACGAGTCTCAACTAGTTCCATAACGTTTCAAGTTTAGTATATTTCCACGGATACAGTATATGCATTGATTTGCTTTATCTTCACTATCCTTTAATTAAAACATTTTAATCATCCGCTGAGAAACCAGCCAATCCCAAATTAATGGTTTTAACTGAGATAAACTGAGTTAGATAGAGCTCCAGGGGCTAGTGGAACCAAGGGATATGGCGAGAAGGCAGGAACGGGATATTAATTGGGGACGATCAGCCATGATCACAATGAATGGCTGGCTCGAAGGGCGAATGGCCTCCTCCTGCATCTATTTTCTATGTTTCTATGTCTATGTTTCTAAACTTGAGTTTTGATTTCCCCGAGACTCAACACCACCTTATGGGGATTCTGGAATGGCCGAACTTTGGTACTTCAAGAAAAATGCTCTACTTTCTGAGGAAAATTACAAAGTAAAAGCAGATGTTTATTGTGTGGAGCAGCTTTGATAATAATTTAGAGTACAACATTTGATAAAGCATTAATTCATTTTATAAAGTATGCACTTTGTGCTTTGTTCAAGATCCCTGCACCTGCAGCTATCTCTCTCTCTCTCTCTCTCTCTCTGTCCACAAATCTACGCGCGAAAATACAGTGCCGTTGGAGCGGAGAGTATTGTGAAGTTTCATGGCTGAGGGAGCGCCACATTGTGTGGGGGTAATTTGAGGGAGCGCCGCATTGTGGGGGGTAATTTGAGGGAGCGCCACATTGTGTGGGGGTGGTTTGAGGGAATGCCACACTGTGGGGGGTAATTTGAGGGAGTGCCGCACTGTGGGGGGGTAATTTGAGGGAGCGCCGCGCTGTGTGGGGGTGGTTTGAGGAAATGCCACACTGTGGGGGTAATTTGAGGGAGCGCCGCACTGTGTGGGGGTAATTTGAGGGAGCGCCGCATTGTGGGGGGTAATTTGAGGGAGCGCCGCATTGTGTGGGGGGTGGTTTGAGGGAGCGCCACACTGTGTGGGGGTGGTTTGAGGGAATGCCACACTGTGGGGGGGTAATTTGAGGGAGCGCCGCATTGTGTGGGGGTAATTTGAGGGAGCGCCGCATTGTGGGGGGTAATTTGAGGGAATGCCGCATTGTGTGGGGGTAATTTGAGGGAGCGCCGCACTGTGGGGGGTAATTTGAGGGAATGCCGCACTGTGGGGGGGTAATTTGAGGGAGCGCCGCATTGTGGGGGGTAATTTGAGGGAATGCCGCACTGTGGGGGGGTAATTTGAGGGAGCGCCGCATTGTGGGGGGTAATTTGAGGGAATGCCGCACTGTGGGGGGGTAATTTGAGGGAGCGCCGCACTGTGGGGGGTAATTTGAGGGAATGCCGCACTGTGGGGGGTAATTTGAGGGAATGCCGCACTGTGGGGGGGGGGTAATTTGAGGGAGCGCCGTATTGTGGGGGTGGTTTGAGGGAACGCCACACTGTGGGGGGTTTTTTTGAGGAAGCGCCGCACTGTGGGGGGTAATTTGAGGGAATGCCACACTGTGGGGGGTAATTTGAGGGAGCGCCGCATTGTGGGGGGTAATTTGAGGGAATCCCACACTGTGGGGGGTAATTTGAGGGAATGCCACACTGTGGGGGGTAATTTGAGGGAATGCCACACTGTGGGGGGGTAATTTGAGGGAGCGCCGCACTGTCGAAAGGACAATATTTCGCATGGGACGTTTATGGAAAGATCCTCAGTTTAACTTTTTAAATCAAGACACCATTGAGTTGCCGTTGATCGTGTTAAACAATTCCGAATATAGACAAGGCAGGAACCATCAACGGGTTTGGCCGCATTTGTGGAGAGAGAAACAGAGACAATGGCAGAACTGAGTCTATCACAGATCTTCTATCCAGCCCTGCCTCTGACTTCCCCTGGGCAAAACACAACTGCTGGACTCAGCAGGTTTAGCCAGCGTCTGCGGAGGAAAATAGACAGAGGACGTTTTAGGTTGATGGAAAAGGGGATGGCAAACGCTGGGAAAGGGAAACAGGATAAGGAGGGGCACATGTATAGGATCATGAGCAGATTGCACAGGGTAAATCCACAGCGCCTCTTACCCAGAGTAGGGGAAGCAAGAACAGTGGGCATGGGTGTAAGTGCGGGGGAAAGATTTAATAGGAACTTGAGGAACAACCTTTTTACACAAAGGGTGGTGTGTATATGGAACGAGCTGCCAGAGGAGGTAGTTGAGATAGGTACAATCACAACTTTTAAAAGACATTCAGACAGATACGTGATGCGATAGGTTTAGAAGGATGTGGGCCAAACGCAGGCAGGTCCTGAAATCAGAGCATTGAATATAGGATTAGGGAAGTAATGTTAAAATTGTACAAGGCATTGGTGAGACCAATTCTGGAGTATGGTGTACAATTTTGGTCGCCTAATTATAGGAAGGATGTCAACAAAATAGAGAGAGTACAGAGGAGATTTACTAAAATGTTGCCTGGGTTCCAGCAACTAAGCTATCGAGAAAGGTTGAACAAGTTAGGTCTTTATTCTTTGGAGCGCAGAAGGTTAAGGGGGGACTTGATTGAGGTCTTTAAAATTTTAGAAAGGGATAGACAGAGTTGACGTGGATACGCTTTTCCCATTGAGGGTAGGGAAGATTCAAACAAGAGGGCATGACATGAGAATTAAGGGACAGAAGTTTAGGGGTAACATGAGGGGGAACTTCTTTACTCAGAGAGTGGTGGCTGTGTGGAATGATCTTCCAGCAGAAGTGGTGGAGGCAGGATCGATTTTAACATTTAAAAGTAAAGTGGATAGGTATATGGACAGGAAGGGAATGGAGGGGTATGGTCTGAGTGCAGGTAGATGGGACTAGGGGAAAATAAATGGTCGGCACGGACTGGAAGGGCCAAAAGGGCCTGTTTCCATGCTGTAATTGTTGTATGGTTATTATATGGTTAAAGTCTCCATTCCATTCAATATCCCAATTCCATTCAATATCAATGGTGTGAGGGCACATTACAGTGCTAGAGTTGGGTATATGAGGGACAATGACCCATCTCATTGTTGTAGAATATTGAGAATAACACGTCCTGATAGAAAATAATTACATTTGGAAGGATTGTTCAACTTGAAAGTTGGGTTTGACAAAATGATGCGTGCTTAGTTTGCATCCCAAATAGTATCAGCACCTATGCATGCGGCACTAACATTCTTAAAGGCAAAAGAAATGAGTGCATCTTGAAAATGTTCATATCGGATGTGGAATGTCCTGTCATTTTTGAAATTACTTTGGCTTCAGAGTGAACATAAAATCACCCCATGCCAAATGTATGCCACCAGATGCATGCTCACATTGTCAAAGTGCTTTAGACCACTTGCAGCTATTCTTCCAGCGGGGTAGAATTTACAATCATCATTCAGGCACATCTGTTGGTGAAACATGGTAGATGTGGTGAAGAACATGTGTTGCCAAGGCACCTGTGTCTGCAGATTTATCAGTATTTTGCAGAATAAATTCAATAGGAAGTTTCTGAAACAGTCTAATTTGATGAGCGCCCAATTATCATAACTATTACTTTTCAGAACTAATTTAATGGAAAGTAGCACACCATGTGTGGCCTTGGTTAAACGAACATCACTGCGGGCTGCAAGCATGTTCAGGGGCATTCAAAGCAAGAATGGCCACATCTTAAAATCACACAGAGGGAAACATAGAAAATAGGCGCAGGAGTAGGCCATTCAGACCTTCGAGTCGGCACTGCCATTCAATATGATCATGGCTTATCATCCAAAATCAGAACCCTATTCCTGCTTTCTCCCCACATCCCTTGATTCCATTAGCCCTAAGAGCTATATCTAACTCTCTCTTGAATATATCTAGTGAATTAGCTTCCACTGTCTTCTGTGGTAGAGAATTCCACATATTCACAACCCTCTGGGTGAAAAAGTTTTTCCTCATCTCAGTCCCAAATGGCCTACCCCTGATTCATGAACTGAATAATTTTCTGTGAATAGGTTCTGGACTCTCCCAGCGTCGGGAACATTTTTCCTGCATTTATCCTGTTCAATCCCTTAAGAATTTTTATATGTTTCTATAAGATCACCTCTCATCCTTCTAAATTCCAGTGAATATAAGCCCAGTCGATCCATTCTTTCATCATATGTCAGTCCCACCATCCCAGGAATTAACCTAGTGAACCTACGCTGCACTCCCTGTGCATGTGGCCCAGTAGACTTCAGCCCTTTGGCACATGTGAAGTTAGCAGCAAAAAATATCCAGATGCAAGAAACTGCATATGCTGGAATCTGGAGAAACTCAGTGGGTCAAGCAGCATCTGTGGAGGCAAGGGATGGTTAGTGTTTCAGATGGACTCAACCCAAAACATCGATCAGTCCTTTACCTCCCCAGATGCTCCAGCAGTTTTTTGTCAATCATATTTCATGTCTGATTCTGCAAGAATTGTGCTCCAACTCAAGATTCTCTTGAGTTGGAGCACAATTTATACACCATTATTTTAGCAAGTATTGATTCCTTGTTAAATTTAATTATAATCTTAACCTAGATCAATTGATTTCTATGTTATTCTTTGTAATGTGGACTACTTTTATTTCAAAGTATAAGTAGTTCTACATTCATTCATTTGGTGTGGAAGTACATAGTGCCTTTATATAGACATAGGTCATTCAGCCGACTGGACAGCACTGATGTTAAGGTTCCAAGTGAGCTTTGCTCAAGCCTATACATCTAATTCTACTTGTATATCCTTCTCTTCCCTTTACCTTTATGTCTTATTCCCCCTCCTTCGTCTGCACCTCCAACTGTGCCATGTGATAACAAATTTCACAATCAAGTCACGCTTCATAAATACATTTCTCCTGAATTAACTATTATATTTATTAATGTTTGTCTTCCATTTGTTGCCCTTAGTTTTGTTCTCCTCCACATAACGAAACAGCTTATTAATAAGCCTGTCATAATAAAATGCTTAACCTTTAAAGATCTTTACTAGGTTACCCCGTCAACCTATTCTTTACTTGGAAAAAAGAGCCTTGCCTTTTCTAATCAGTGTATCATCTCAATTCTGGAATTATCCTTGTGAATTTTATTCGTTTTTCATTCTCCAAAATGACAACTTTTGATCATTCCTAAATTTTATAGCTCAATCATTCCCACCATCAAGGCCCTCGCTCTTTGAAATTGCAACCAGACATATCTCTGTCTGCCTATCACTCTTTCCTCCTTCAATTCTACCTTCTTAAAGCAATGTTTTTGACCAAGTGTTTGGTTATCGGCCATAAACACCCTTGTGAAGCTCAACACTACTTGTCTGTACGCAGATGGTACGTTCTCCCCGTGACCCACGTGGGCTTTCTCCAGTTACCTACCTCCCACACTCCAAAGACATACAAGTTTGTAGGTTAATTGGCTTGGTATAGTTGTAAATTGTCCCTAGTGAGTGTAAGATAGTGTTAATGTGCGGGGATCGTTGGTCAGTACGGACTCGGTGGGCCGAAGGGCCTGTTTCCACGTTGCATCTCTACTAAACTCTTGTCAGCACCGTGGAATATTTTGCCAATGTAACTGAAACTGAGATTCGAGACCCAGCTAAATGCATATTCTCCTGGATTTGAAAATTGTAAGCCTGTCTGGCGATTAGGAAGGTGAAAAGAATCAGTATTATCCTAGCCTTTCAGGAGATAAAAAAAGGTGTACAGCAGAGTGCTCCATGAACGCTTCTAAACAAAATCAAAACATGTTAAAAAGGTATCAAATGGACCTGCTTTAAAAAAAATATTCAGTTCTGATTGGTTGATTGGCTGGCCTTCAAATATCTGTCCATATCATAGAAACATAGAAACATAGAAAATAGGTGCAGGAGGAGGCCATTCGGCCCTTAGAGCCAGCACCACCATTCATTGTGAACATGGCTGATTGTCCCCTATCAATAACCCGTGCCTGCCTTCTCCCCATATCCCTTGACTCCACTAGCCCCTAGAGCTCTATCTAACTCTCTCTTAAATTCATCCAGTGATTTGGCCTCCAATGTCCTCTGTGGCAGGGAATTCCATAAATTCACAACACTCTGGGTGAAAAAGGTTTTTCTCACCTCAGCCTTAAATGACCTCCCCTTTATTTTAAGACTGTGGCCCCCTGGTTCTGGACTCGCCCAACATTGGGAACATTTTTCCTGCAGCTAGCTTGTCCAGTCCTTTTATAATTTTATATGTTTCTATAAGATATCCCCTCATCCTTCTAAACTCCAGTGAATACAAGCCTAGTCTTTTCAATCTTTCCTCATATGGCAGTCCCGCCATCCCAGGGACTGGGATATCACTCAGAAATAGCTTGTCATCCAATGATGTGATGTCTTTTGGGTGAAGAATCAAGAGTGTTCTATTGTCATATGTGCAGAAATGGAACAATGAAATTCTTACTTGCAGCAGCAGTAGTGCAACAGGTTGGTAAACACAGCACTCAATAGATAACATCATGATTAAATAAAAACTATATAGTGCCAACACGAAACAAAGCCGAACCCCCTTGTGCTACCCAGGCACTTCGTAGCTCGGAGTTTAGTTGGAGTCCATAGTGTTCTATCTTCTTTCGTGTCCATCTTCCATGTTTCAAATGTTGACATTGCTGTCATTGTCCATCCTGAAAAGGACGTAAGCTTCCGGCGACAATCAGTGGGAGAATTCACTTGTTGCAATAGATGATGGTGGTAGCAGAATTAGCTCGGGATACTTCCAGTTTCCAGCACCGTGATGTGGACGCTTCTGCTATGGGGCCATAGTGTGCAATAACATGTAACTCAGCGGGTCAGGCAGCATCTCTGGAGAGAAGGAATGGGTGACGTTTTGGGTCGAGACCCTTCTTCAATAGCATGGTGTGTGTTGGGAAGAAGCTGTTCCTGAACTTGGCCGTTATCATTTTCAGCCTCTATACCTTCTTCCTGATGACAGGCGTGAAATGAGAGCATGGGCAGGATGGTTGTGGGTTCTTGATGATGCCGGCCGTCTGTATTGAGACACTGCCTCTTATAGATCCCATCGATGGTAGGCAGGTCAGTCCCCATGGACCGGCCAGTGTTCACCGCTTTTTGTAATCTCCTTCATTCATGGGCATTTGAGCTGCTACTAAGCCATGATGCAACTAATCATTATGCTCTCTATCGTAATACCTGTACAAATTCATTGATATACCGAATCTCCACATTCTTCTAAGAAAGTAGAGGAGAAGATCGACTTTCTTTATGATTGTATCCATGCGCTGGGTCCAGGACAGTTCATGAGATATCCACGGCCAGGAACTTGACGTTGTTGACTCTCTCCACCACCAGCCCGTTGATGAAGACAGTTTTGTGAATCTTCGGCCTTCCTTTTCTAAAGTCAATGAATCAGTTCCTTGGTTTTACTGACACTGATAGCATGGTTGGTGTTCTGGCACCTTTCAGTCCGATGATCGGTCTCCTCCTATACTCTGACTCATCATTTTCCGTGATTTGTCCAACAACAGTGGTGTTGTAAGCAACTTTCAAGATGGAGTTGGAACTATGTCCGGCTACACAGTCAGAGGTATAGAGTGAGTAGAACAAGGGGCTGAGCACACAGCCTTGAGGTACTCCTATCTGGATGGTTATTGAGGAGGAAATGTTGTTGCCAATTCATACCAATTGTTTTATGTAGGAAAGAACTGCAGATGCTGGTTTAAATCGAAGATAGACACAAAATGCTGGAGTAACAGCGGGACAATCATCAGCATCTCTGTAGAGAAGGAATGGATGACGTTTAAGGTTGAAAGTCCGAAGAACAATCTGAAGAAGGGTCTTGACCCGAAATGTCACCCAAACTGTAGTGGCTCCAGGTTCTTACTGGGGCAGGAGTTGATATGCACCATAACCAACCTCTCAAAGCACTTCATCACCACAGACATTAGTGCCTCCAGTTGGTATTAATTGAAGCATGTCTCCTTACTCTTCATCGGCACAGGTATTATTGATGCTCTTTTAAAGTAGGTGCGAACCTCAGTAAAGAGAGGTTGAAGACGTCCGCAAAGCCTCCAGCCATTTGGTCCACACAGCTCTTGAGAACGTGACCCAGAAGACCATCTTGCCCAGATGCTTTCTGAGAGTTCACCCTCTTGAATAATTTTATGATGTTAACCTCGGAGACCAAGATTGCAATACCATCGGGAGCCCGAGAACGCTCATCAGTGTTCTCCCTATCAAAGCTTGCGTCAAAAGCATTGAGATCATATGGAATGATTCCTCATTGTCATGTGAGAGTATGTTCTTAGTTAAGTTTGAGGGTGATTAATTGATGCCATGGAATGGATGCTGCATTAATAGACTGACTAAGAGTGCTGAGTTGACTTTCCATTTACCTTTTTGGAAACACTGCAAAGTTATGCTGGCAAATCTTCTGACAATGATGCACCTAACCAATGCAGCCATCGCCCATTGGAAGTGAGCCCATATTCTATGGGACACCTGGGAAGTTCTGTGCTGCAAACACTAATCTCAAGGTCAGCAAATCCAAATATCATTAGCCACTTGGTAAATTGTATTATACATCTCGTGTAGTGTTCTTTCCTTAACTTTGTCTCTTTAACTTTGTGCAACAGTGCGAAGAGCGCAAAGAATAAGAAATAAAGTGGATGAGCTTGAGGCTCAGTTAGAAATTGATGTTGTGGGAATTACAGAAACATGACAGCAAGAGGGCCAGGGCTGGGAACTGAATATTGGTATACCTCCATATCGAAAAGACAGACAGGTGGGCAGAGGGGGTGGGGTAGCTCTGTTGGTGAGGAATGAAATTCAGTCCCTTGCAAGGGGTGACATTGAAACAGGAGATGTGGAGTCAGTATGGTTAGAATTAAGGAATGGTAAGGGTAAAAAGACCCTAATGAGACATATCTACAGCCCCCCAAACAGTAGCCTGGATATCGCGTGCAAGCTGAATCAAGAGTTAAAATTGGCATCTAGCAAAGGTAATGCTACGGATGTTATGGGAGATTTCAACGTGCAGGTAGACTGGGAAAATCAGGTTGGTACTGGACCCCAAGAAAGGGAGTTTGTGGAGTGCCTCCATGATGGATTCTTAGAGCAGCTTGTACTGGAGCCTACCAGGGAGAAGGCAAATCTGGATTCAGTGTTGTGTAATAAACTGGATTTGAAAAGGGAACTCGAGGTAAAGGAGCCATTAGGAGGTAGTGAATATAATATGGTAAGTTTTAATCTACAATTTGAGAGGGAGAAGGGTAAATTGGAGGTGTCCATATTACAGTTGAACAAAGGGGACTATGGAGCCATGAGGGAGGAACTAGCCAAAGTTGACTGGAAAGATACCCTAGCAGGGATGACAGTGGAACAACAATGGCAGGTATTACTGGGAATAATACAGAAGGTGCAGGATCAGTTCATTCCAAAAAGAAGAAATATTCCAAGGGGAGTAAGGAGTGACCATGGCTGACAAGGGAAATCAGGAAGCAATAGGATTGGTTAAAGTTTAAAGAGCAACAGAAGACAACTAAAAAGGCAATACGGGGAGAAAAGATGAGGTACGAAGGTAAGCTAGCCAAGAGTATAAAGGAGGATAGTAAAAGCTTCTTTAGGCATGTGAAGAGGAAAAAATTAGTTAAGACCAAAGTTGGACACTTGAAGAGTGAAAAAGGTGAATTTATTATGGGGATCAAGGAAATAGCAGATGTTGAACAGGTATTTTGGATCCGTCTTCACAAAGGAGGACACAAACAATCTTCCTGATGTATGTGGCCAGAGGATCTGGGATGGCGGAGGAACCGAAGGAAATCCACATTAGGCAGGAAATGGTGCTGGGTATACTGATGGGACTGAAGGTTGATAAATCCCCAGGGCCTGATGGTCTGCATCCCAGGGCACTTAAGGAAGTGGCTCTAGAAATCGTGGATGCATTGGTGTTCATTTTCAAATGTTGTATAGATTCAGGAACAGTTCCTATGGATTGGATGGTAGCTAATGTTATCCCACTTTTTAAGAAAGGCGGGAGAGAGAAAACAGGGAATTATCGACCAGTTAGCCTGACATCGGTGGTGGGGAAGATGCTGGAGTCAATCATAAAGGGTGAAATAGCGGAACATTTGGACAGCGGTAACAGGATCGGTCCAAGTCAGCATGGATTTATGAAAGGGAAACCATGCTTGACTAATCTTCTGGAATTTTTTGAGGATGTAACTAGAAAAATGGACAAGGGGGAGCCAGTGGATGTAGTGTACCTGGACTTTAGAAAGTATTTGATAAGGTTCCCAAAAGGAGATTAGCGGGCAAAATTAGGGCACATGGTATTGGGGGTAGGATGTTAACATGGATAGAAAATTGGTTGGCAGACAGGAAACAAAGAGTAGGGATTAACGGGTCCCTTTCAGTATAGCAGGCAGTGACTAGTGGGGTACCGCAGGGCTCAGTGTTGGGACTGCAACTATTTACAATATACATCAATCATTTAGATGAAGGGATTTAAAGTAACATTAGCAAATTTGCAGATGACACACAGCTGGGTGGCAGTGTGAACTGTGAGGAGGACGCCATGAGAATGCAGGGTGACTTGGACAGGTTGGGTGAGTGGGCAGATGCATGGCAGATGCAATTTAATGTGGATAAATGTGAGGTTATCCACTTTGGTAACAAAAACAGGAAGGCAGATTATTATCTATTTGGTGTCAAGTTGGGAAAAGGGGAAGTACAACGGGATCTGGGGGTCCTTGTTCATCAGTCAATGAAAGTAAGCATGCAGGTACAGCAGGCAGTGAAGAAAGCAAACGGCATGTTGGTCTTCATAACAAGGGGAGTTGAGTATAGGAGCAAAGAGGACCTTCTGCAGTTGTATAGGGTCCTAATGAGACCAGACCTGGATTATTGTGTGCAGTTTTGGTCCCCTAATTTGAGGCAGGACATTCTTGCTATTGAGGGAGTGCAGTGTTGGTCACAAGGTTAAATCCCGGGATGGCGGGACTGTCATATGCTGAGAGAATGGAGCGGCTGGGCTTGTATACTCTGGAATTTAGAAGGATGAGAGGATATCTTATTGAAACATATAAGATTATTAAGGGTTTGGACACGCTAGAGGCAGGAAACATGTTCCCGATGTTGGGGGAGTTGAGAACCAGGGGCCACAGTTTAAGAATAAGGGATAAGGCATTTAGAACGGAGATGAGGAAACATTTTTCACATAGAGAGTTTTGAGTCTGTGAAATTCTCAGTCTCAGAGGGTGGTGGAGGCCGGTTCTCTGGATACTTTCAAGAGAGAGCTTGATAGGGCTCTTAAAGATTGTTGGATGATCAGCCATGATCACATTGAATGGTCAGCAGCTGGCTCGAAGGGCCAAATGGCCTACTCCTGCACATATTGTCTATTGAGAACCACAGAAATAATTTAATGAAACATGGATAAAAATAAAAACGATTGAATCATCCGGTGACTAGTGGGGTGCCTCAGGGATCTGTGTTGGGTCCACTGTTGTTTGTCATATACATCAATGATCTGGATGATGGGGTGGTAAATAGCAAGATTAAATGAGAACTTACCTGTTCGAAGTTTGATCTTTATTTTATGAGGAGTTACGATGAGGGATTACGTGAAGAAGCCCCGCCTGGCTCTTGATTGGCATACTTCAAATCAGCGGCATGAAAAACACAGAACCAATAGCCGGAGTAAGATAGTAAGGCCCAACATGGACTAGAACTACCAGATGATCATTTATATTATGAGGGCTGGGAGCGGAGGGCACGTAATCCCTCATCGTAATTCCTCATAAAATAAAGATCAAACTTCGAACAGGTAAGTTCTCATTTAATCTTACTATTTTACTTCGGAGTCACATGAGTGACTACGTGAAGATTTTAAAGCTCTGTGTTTTTTATATTGTAGATTCATTCCATACGACACTGTTTAGTCAATACAGTAGTGAGTAAATAATATTTTGAAAAACATTGTTTCAATTTATGTAATAAGTCTTTTAATCATAAAAAGAACATTTTTTTTAATAATAACCCCTCTATCCCAGGGGAAAATGTTTACAACAAAAGTAATAATGATATCAAATGATAACATAAATCGATAATATAAATCGATAATATAAAACAAAGCAAGCATTTAAAGCAAACCCAACACTGCGTGTCCAAATTCTGGCACCGTGACAACAGGTTTATCGTAGAACTTTGAAAAAGTTTCTTCTTTTCACCACCATGCGGCCTCTAAAATTTGATTGAGTGGTACGTCCTGTACCTTCGCCGCGGACGCAGCTGCAGCCCTAGTGGAGTGAGACTTAAACACATCAGTGTCCACTGTTGCTAAATCCAAAACCTGTTCTAACCATCCAGAAATGGTTTGAACTGCAACTTTTATATGTGGTTTTTTGTGCGTTATCAGTAACGCTGTCTCAGCACCTCGGAGATTTTTGGTTACTTCAATATATTTAGTTAAATGCTTAACTACACACAATGTTTCATCGACAGGATATCCTTTAAACATTACCTTGGTTCCAGTTTTTCCTGGTCTGCTTTGTTTGATCAGATCATAAACATAAAACACAATGTTATCTGAAGCCGCATGCATGCAATCTAACCGTAACAATTGCAAAGTTTGTACTCATTGAGCTGACACTAATGCCATTACATTACTACCTTGAATGTTAACCTTTGCAAAGACATTGAAGTAATTGGAGTCCATTGCCTAAGCAAAGTGAGAACAATGCTAACATCCTAAATTTCTGTATATCTGGATTTGGGAGGATTTTTATTAAAAATTCCTTTAATTAACCGGGATATTAATGGGTGAGACCCAATTGAATCTCGATCAGAAATTAGTCCTAAATATGACGACAAAGCACTATGAGCACTATTAATGGCACTATAACTTAAGTGCTCATCAAAATGCAACCCAGCAAGGAACTCCAATACATTTGATATGTCAACAGTATGATAAGATATCTTTGACTGTCTACAGAAGACTTCCCATTTATTTATATGCGACATATATTGTTTTTTAGTGCTATTTCTCCAAGCTGCAGCTATAACATCCATGGCCCTATCCGACAGTCCAAGCTCTTGCAATAGTCTGGTCAGAACCTGCAGATTAACAAATTCATATGATCATGCAATGGATGAATTTCTTTTGTTACTGGTTGTATCAACAATCGTTGCAACTAGGAATCGTCATACATGGTTCAATAATCATTTTAAGCGTCAACGGGAACCATGACTGTGTAGGCCAATTTGGCCCCACCAAAATGCCCTTGGCAGCGTCTTGCGCTATTTCTTGAGACATTGCCCAATCAGACAGAATGGGGGAAAGGCATAAAAGAACGTATTCCCCTAGTGTAGCGAGAAAGCATTCTATTGCCCCTGGACACGTATTTGGGCAATTGGTGATTTAATCTAGATGCAAACAGATCAATATCCGGTACTCCAACCGACTGACAATATTTTTGAAAATTTGTGGATTTAACATCCATTCTGTACTGTCTTTAAATTTTCATGATCTTTTGTGAGCCACAATATTGTCTCTCCCTGGGAGATAAATAGCTGAAACCCGAATATTCTTACCAATACACCAATGCCACATCTGGTTAACCAGATGATCACATGATAATGAATTACTCCACCCATATGATTGATATATGCCACAGCTGTGGTATTGTCTACTTGTAATTGGACATGCAAATCCTTCATAGTAGAACAATAAGCTTTTAATCCATTAAATGCTCCCAGTAACTCCAAATAATTTATACCATATGTTTGGAGAAATAAATCCTCTTGGACAGTCCATCTGCCCCACAGCTGGTATCATTATCCGTAGCACCCCATCCAAGAGAACTTGCATCAGTTTGCAAAATCACTGCTGGCTTCAGAACCAAAATGTTTTTAACAGCTTGTGGAACATTCTCAATCCACCAATGCAATTCTAATAAAGCTTCCTTTGGCAATTGCATGGGCCTATCAAAATGGCCTGCTCGCTGTATAAGCACTTGTGTTTTTGCCCTATTGATATTTTGGTAATGTAGTGGACCAAATTCTACTGCAGGGAATGCTGCTACTAACTTACCAATAACCTTAGCAACTTCTTGGATGGAGGGATAAGGTTTGTCAATAAGGCACCGACATACATTTATAATATCAACAATCTTGTCTATTGGTAAAGTTACTAACATGGTAACTGAATTAATCACAAACCCCAAATATTCAATAGTTTGGGGTGGCTGTAACTTAGATTTTACTTCGGAGTCACGTGAGTGACTACGTGAAGACCCCGCCAGCACGCATGCGCGACATATCGTCGTACGCATGCGGAAGGGAGAAAATCTAAGAGAGCGGCGGCCAAATCAGCGGCTAAGGACAGCAGCCAACGGAGAACCGCCTCTCCAGAGCTACAGGTTCTACCTGCAGCTCCCGACTTTTCGGACTTTGAGACCGTTGGTACGCCACGGTCGGGGAAAACTACCCGGAAGTCGGCCGGGGCCGACTCAGCGGAGTCCGGTCCCGAGGGCACCCCGCTCGCTGGCAGCAACGGAGGTCGCCTTGACCGCATTGAGCGGATGATGGAGCAGCTGCTCCAACGTGACCTGCTAAAGCAGGGGCAGGATCACAGTGGGACCCCTAGTAGGCCCACGGCAAGTTCCCTTAGAGGACTGCCAAATGTATCCCCTTCTATACAGGGGAGCATTGAGGGTCAGAACTGGGCTGACCCAGAAGAAAGGGAGTTGGCTGAAGCGCCTGCAGCGTCAGGGGTGTGTGAAGGCCATGCCCAACCAGAAGGGCCTACCCATCCACCCCAAGCTGGCTGCCAGCATTGATTATATGGCCACTAACCAACTTCAGGAACAGGCCATCAATGCCACAGCAGACAAATATATGGCGCCAGAAAACTGCAAGTCATTAAATGTACCCGCGGTGAACAACCCGATATGGGGAAACATGAGCCCCTCGAGTAGAGGGCAGGAGATGAAACTTCAGAAGATCCTGAAGCTCCTAACCGCAGGGATTACTGCAGTAGCCAGAACAGCAGTGGGAGTGGATATGCCGGAAGAACTACAAGATGCTTTGGCCTTACTGTGCAACACACAGTATGAAATAAATAATTTCAGGAAAAGCATTATAAAGCCGGCGCTTAACCCCAAGTTCGCGGGGTTGTGTAAGCCTGGGAAGACGCAGCCTCCAAGCCTGCTATTCGGGGAAGATCTCCCCAAACAGGTTAAAGATCTTGACGAGGAGGCTAAGGCTTTGGGCCTTATTAAAGTACCTGGGTACACTAAGCCTCATCACCCACACAGAACGCACCCCTACGCACCCACCGGGCAGAGTTACCCTAACAGGTCTGCCGGTGGTGAAAGCTCGAAGGCCGGCATACCTGCTCAGCGGTCTTTTTTAGGCCAAGGCCCAGGCCGGCCTCCTTGGAAGATGCGCCACTCCCAGAACACCTACAACCAGCCGAGGAAGCAAGGCCAGAAACCACCACACCGGCAGTAACCATGGAGGTAGGTGGGTCTGGGATCCCCAGGAACACTACTGGCCCAAATTCACTTTGCATAGGGGGCAGGTTGCACATGTTCCTCGAGAATTGGCTCACTTTTACCTCTGATCCTTATATACTCAGGAGTATTCAGGGCTACAAAATTGAATTTATTCACGAACTCCCTACCCCGGTACAGCATGCACCTAGTCGGAAATTCGTCCTTTCTCATAGAGATAAGGCAGCAGGGCATGCTGAACTACAGAGGTTGATAGAAAAAGGGGTAATTGAGAAGGCCATTAAAGAACCTCAGGAGTTCGTGTCTAATATATTCACTAAAAACAAAAAAGATGGCGGTTGCCGCATCATCATAGATTTGACCGACCTGAATACTTCTGTCCAGTATATTCATTTTAAAATGGACACCTTCGACACTGCTATACAGCTTATAGCCAATGGGTACTACATGGCATGCGTTGACCTCAAAGATGCATACTATTCAGTACCCATACACAAGGATCATAGGAAATACTTAAAATTTATCTGGATGGGACAATTATGGCAATATAAAGCTTTGCCTAATGGGTTATCGTCAGCACCCAGATTGTTTACCAAGATATTGAAACCAGCTTTGGCCTATTTAAGGAAACAGAATCATACTGTTATGGCCTATCTTGATGACATCCTCATAGTGGGGGAGAATTTGGAAATGGCTACCTTGGCAGTCACAGCCACGAAACATCTTTTTCAGAAACTGGGGTTTACGATACATCCAGATAAATCAATATTGGAACCCTCTACCACCATGAAATATTTGGGGTTCATTATTGACTCAGTGCAAATGTCTGTCACGTTACCACCAAGCAAGGTGGAAGACCTGATAGAGGCTTGCAGGAGCCTCATTGGCATTAAGGTCCCATCCATTCGGCAGGTGGCCAGGGTGATTGGGAAGATAGTAGCTGCATTTCCTGCAGCACAATATGGGCCCTTACATTACCAAAACTTACAAAGAGCAAAAATTACAGCGCTCAAAAATCATGCTGGCCATTTTGATAGGCCCATGAAAATTCCAGAAAAGGCAAAAGCCGAATTATATTGGTGGATGGGTAGTGCCCAAAATTGTTCCAAACCCATTACTATCACCAATCCCTCGATCACCTTACAAACGGATGCCAGTGCCAAAGGGTGGGGAGCTACTAACACTACCTCTAGCTGTGGAGGTAGATGGAGTGCACCAGAGTTAACCCTATTTAAAAACTTAGGGATTAACTATTCAGAAATGCTGGCAGCATTTCACGGCCTTAAGGCATACTGCACTAACATGCACAAAATTCATGTTAGAATACAGATTGACAACACCACGGTGGTAGCCTATATTAACCACATGGGCGGTGTAAAGTCGATATCGTGTGATGAATTGGCCAACAATATCTGGCACTGGTGTCTGCAAAGAGAAATTTGGATCTCCGCAACTTACCTTCCAGGTAAACTAAACACAGTGGCAGACACCAGGTCACGGAAATTCAACGACAACATAGAATGGATGTTGGATCGGAATGTGTTCGCAGATATTGTAGAACGTTATGGGACACCAGATATTGACCTTTTCGCGTCCAGGCTAAATCACCAACTACCAACGTATGTTGCTTGGGAGCCAGACCCGGGGGCAGTAGCGATGGATGCTTTCTCGCTACACTGGGGGGATTTATTTTGCTACGCTTTCCCCCCTTTCTGCCTCATCAGTCGGGTCTTGCAAAAAATCAAGCAAGACTCCGCATCGGGTATCTTGGTAGTGCCCGACTGGCCTACTCGACCATGGTTCCCTCTGGTACAGAAGATGGCCACAGAACCCTGTATCAGGGTGAATAAAAGACCTAGCCTGCTTGTTCATCCTGTTACAGGAGAATGTCATCCATGTCATGACCGCATGGATTTGTTAATTTGCAGATTTTAAAACAGCCACTTCATGGATTCGGACTCTCCAACAGGACCATTGATACCATCACGGCAGCCTGCAGAGAGTCCACAAGGAAGCAGTACCTGACCTACATCAGGAAATGGGAACGATTCTGCGTGACTACCAAAACAACATACGAAACCGCCACCATCACGGAAGTGCTGGAGTTTCTGGCTACCCTTCATTACGATGAGGGTCTAAGCTACAGCGCCATTAACTGTGCCAGGAGTGCCCTATCGTCTTACTTGGGCAAGGGGAGTGACCAATTGGGAATTGGGTCACATCCCCTAGTATCCAAATTTATGAGGGGAATATTTAATTCCAATCCCCCCAGGCCCAGATATAGCCATACCTGGGACATCAGCACGGTATTGACGATGCTGAGAGGATGGACACCGAACACGGGACTCCCTTTGGCCAAATTAACCTACAAAATGGTCATGATTATGGCACTGATCACGGCGCAACGGGTCCAGTCCCTGCACAAACTCAGTCTGGATGCCATGGCAATTGCCAGTGGGAAAATCACATTCCAGGTGCAGGGACTATTGAAGCAAGATCGACCCGGAGTGTCTGGACATACTTTGGAGTTCCTGGCTTACCCAGCGGACACCCGTCTTTGTATCGTTACATTGATTCTGCGATACATTTCAGTCACTAAAGATCTAAGGGGCACGGAAACAGCTTTGCTTGTCAGTCACAAGAAGCCTCATCACAGGGTCACGGTGCAAACCATTTCCAGATGGTTAAGGGTGGTACTGGATGCGGCGGGGGTGGATACTAATGTGTATAAATCTCACTCCACCAGGGCAGCATCCACCTCGGCGGCTAGAAGGATGGAGGTACCACTGGATCACATCCTGGCCACAGCGGGTTGGAACAATGAGAAAACCTTCCACCGCTTTTACAACAAACCCGTGACCTCCCCTGACAATTATGCAGGGAGGATTTTAAGTGCTGCCAGATAAATAACCCTTATGGGACACAATATTGTGTTTGGTATGAATAAATACCTGTTTTGTTTTTCAGCCAGTGTCTTGTCTGAATCACGTCCATCCTCTTATCCCAGCTTTAGCGGTGTGTGAGCATGGAGCTTCCAGGGCATGAAATCACAGAGCTTTGAAATCTTCACGTAGTCACTCACGTGACTCCGAAGTAAAATAGTAAGATTAAACGAGAACTTACCAGTTTGAAGTTTGATCTTTATTTTATGAGGTGTTACGATGAGGGATTACGTGCCCTCCGCTCCCGACCCTCTATTATAAAGATCACCTGGTATGAAAGTTCTCTTTTTTCTCTTACTATGTCAGTCATTGTGACTGTTTGTTCTGTGATTTCACACCACTGCTTTGAAGAATGTCGCGCATGCGTGCTGGCGGGGTCTTCACGTAATCCCTCATCGTAACACCTCATAAAATAAAGATCAAACTTCAAACTGGTAAGTTCTCGTTTAATCTTACTATTTTGTTGGATGAATTAGGAAACCTAGCCTTTCAAACAGGCTTGTAGTCGCCGAGACTGATTTTTCAGCTGACTCCTGATTAGCATTGACAATTAAAATGTCATCTAGATAACCCATAACAATGTGTTTTTGTGCCCTTAGCAGTGCAAGTAGTCAACAATTAGTGAACAACTTAGGAGCTGAGCTTAATCCATTAGGTAATGCTTTGTATTACCACAGCTGTCCCATCCAATTAAATTTCAATACCTGCGAAAGTGATGATGAATTGGTACTGAATTATATGCATCCTTCAAATCTATTGTAGCCATGTAACAATCTGTTGATACCAGCTGCATTGCAGTGTTGAACGTATCCATTTTAAAATGTTTATACTGGACAAATGTATTTAAAATATGTGAGGTCTCAAATGATTCTACAACCCCCATCTTTCTTTGGTCTGGGGAAAACATTTGATACAAATTGTTGTGGATCCTCACTTGATTTCTTGATAACTCCTTTTTTACACCAATTCTTAACTTCTTTATCAATTTGAATGTTTTCAAATACAGAAAACACCAAATACGATTGGGCTTATTCTGTCCTGGTGGATCAATACCTTCTACAAAATCAATGGTAGATCCTAAGACAGTATCTAATATAACACGGTCAGATGTTATACAGTCCCATTTATCATAAAACATTTGTAGACTACCACCAATCTGAGGTTCATCCAAAGATTCTTCTTTAATAGGATAAAGTTTTTGTACCTCTCCAACCGGACGTGGTGGTCGCCTTCTCCCAACATATGGGTGAACATTCGGCTGTGCTGGTTGGTAATATTTCCTTACCATCCTCCTGCCTCGGCTTGTTCCAGCTCCAAATCAAAATCCCGTTCTCGTTTGACCGGCCCTTCTTTGGCCAGATGAAGGGTTTCATGAGGTCAATAGTCTTTGCCCCTTTATCAATCTCTTTATTTATTTAAACAGATTTTCTCCGAACAAATAACCAGGAGCTTGAACATTGCTTGATCTGCACAAACCTGCAAATCTTGGATGTAAAATAGGCCGAATGGCAACCTTCCTCATACAATTAATCTCAAAAATTGAGTTGCAGAACAATGCCAACATATCCTTCTGAACTTTGGTCATTCCACAATCTACCACTTGCCTTCCAAAAGCAGTGATCCCAGCTGAAATCATATTTCCTGTGCTCGCATCATTGATGACATTGGCGCCCAAATAGCCGGATTTACCGTAGGTACCTTCAGTGAGGTATTATAATTCTGCTGTATCAACCATAACAGCTTCTTGAAGCTGGTGAGAGACCAAATAATTTATGTTGGCCGCCAGGTTTTCTTCCATGGCCTCACCGCCTCCCCCAGGTATAGAAAACTTTGTGCCACATCAGACACACCTGGAGCAATATTTTTGTATTGTGGTGGGTACTCATGACCGAAATCACCACCTTCAGGATCAGTCTCATGCAGCCCTGGTACTCCTGAGACTTTGCTCAAAGGAGACTTCCTCCAGCCCAATCCCGGGCTCTGGAGTTTCAAATTCCCATTCAAACTGGCACCATATTCATGATATGGAAGCCCCTCACGGGCTGCCTGGGAATATTCTGGATTTTTTAGACCCTTGGTTGATTTTTGTCTGGATCATTTTCCATTTGATCCATCCAAAAGCCAATAAGGCTTTTCTATCTGGAGGACTTTCATTATCAGATTCATCAGAAACCACGGGCCTCTCAGGTTTTCTTTTACATTTTTTAGGCATTGGATTTTCCTCCGTGGCTTCTCCTTGTGGAGCAACCAAAGGCTCACTAACGGATATTTCAACGGCCACCGGTATCGGAACCGGCTCCGTAATAATCTGCTGTCCCGACTGTTTTTCTTCTCCTCCCCGGGACGCACGTTTTACCCGCGATTTTTTAGGAGTTTTCTCCATTTTTATTTTTAAACTCCTCCTGGTCTTTACCCACCAGCCTTGCGGAGTTTGAAATGCCCTGGAAGTAAAAATAATGTACTTACCTGTGGGCCTGCTCCTTACCGCTGGTGGAGCTGCGCTCTGCAGCTCTTTCCCTACTCACGTGACTCCGAAGTAAAATTGGATTAGTAAGTATGCAGATGAAACTAAGATAGATGGTGTTGTGGATAATGAAGTAGATTTTCTAAGTCTGCAGAGAGATTTATGCCATTTGGAAGAGTGGGCTGAAAGATGGCAGATGGAGTTTAATGCTGATAAGTGTGAGGTGCTACATCTTGGCAGGACAAATCAAAATAGGACGTACGTGGTAAATGGTAGTGAATTGAGGAATGCAGTTGAACAGAGCGATCTAGGAATAACTGTGCATAGTTCCCTGAAGGTGGAATCTCATGTAGATAGGGTGGTAAAGAAAGATTTTGGTGTGCTGGCTTTTATAAATCAAAGCATTGAGTATAGAAGTTGGGATGTAATGTTAAAATTGTACAAGGCATTGGTGAGGCCAATTTTGGAGTATGGTGTACAATTTTGGTCGCCAAATTATAGGAAAGATGTCAACAAAATAGAGAATACAGAGGAGATTTATTAGAATGTTCCCTGGGTTTCAGTGCCTAAGTTACAGAGACAGGTTGAACAAGATAGGTCTTTATTCTTTGGAGCGCAGAAGGTTAAGGGGGTACTTGATAGAGGTCTTTACAATTATGAGTGGGATAGACAGAGTTGACGTGGATAAGCTTTTTCCATTGAGAGTAGGGAAGATTCAAACAAAAGGACATGATTTGAGAATTAAGGGACAAACGTTTAGGGGTAACATGAGGGGGAACTTCTTTACTCAGAGTGGTAGCTGTGTGGAATGAGCGTCCAGTGGAAGTGGTGGAGGCAGGTTCGATTTTATCATTTAAAAATAAATTGGATAGGTATATGAACGGGAAAGGAATGGAGGGTTATGGTCTGAGTGCAGGTAGATGGGACTAGGTGAGAGTAAGTGTTCGGCACTAGAAGGGCCGAGATGGCCTGTTTCCGTGCTGTAACTGTTATAAGGTTATATGGTTATACCCCCAAACAAAGAAAGTCTGTTTGAAAAAAATCCAGAGGTCCTATAAAACGTTAATAAATTAACCATCTGTTGACATTCGTTGAAAACATATGACTTTCTGCACATATTTAGATAAAACTCCTGTTCACACTCACAAAGAAGAATTCAGATTTGACTGATCACAGATAAGCAAATGAGTTACATCAAATTGAACGTTTTACATCTGCAGGACAAAAAAAAACAAATTTTTGAAACAAGGCTGGCAAGGAGCTTGATACGTTGCATCAGTCATCGAGGAAACAATTGATTAAGCCACAAATCAGAATTCCTTTCAAATACTTGGCAAGAATAGCCAGGTGTATGTATGTTCAACTAGCATTGCCTAGCTTCTGCTGTTAGCTTTGGATGTTTACTTTTGATATAATTGGCAGACCACAGTTTGTAGTGTGTTGAAATCTGCTTTAATAGGCATGCAATGCATTTGAGCCTTTTTTCACAGCAGAATTTGTTGGTTGAAAAAATGGGAAGTTTTGATACCAAACACAATTTCAACCTTTCCATGTGTTGACTGAAAGGAACATGGAAGCATATTTTGGAAACTCACAATATGTTGGAGCGTCCCGGAAATATTTGTCATGGAGAAAATGACATATTCTCTAAGAGTGAAAGAAGATGAATTTTACAGAAAATGGGAAAAATGGATTAGGTATAGAAATAAAGTCATCAACTGTATAATTTATAGATAATAATGTAAGTTATTGGAAAATGTTTTAATGTGAAAATAGTTCTGTATACTGCATCATTAATTGTAAACTGAACTGCACTGTTGTACGTTTCACTGTAATGTTGTATGTTTCGTTGTTATATTTGTGTTTTATTTGTGTATACATAAAAGCAATAAAAACTAAAGTGGAAAAATAACTAAGCAAAGCCTCCACTTATTTCCAGGTAACATATCCTCTCTTGTCTGCCCACCAACTCCTGCTACCCACCTATACTAGAGATAATGTATGTTAGCCAATAAAGTTATCAACTTGCACATTTTATGTTGTGGGAGAAAACCACAGCATAGTTATTACAAATCCACAATCTCATGATCTCGCTGAGTTTAACAAGTACTGTACAGATGTTATTTTTTAAATTTGGTTGGGGAAGTTGAACCACAAGATAATTGAAAGGTACCAAAAACAGACCTATAACTAACAGTGACTTTTATGAGAGACACAAATGTCAGGAATACTGTCAGATTAAAACTGTAAAAGTGACAAAGGAGGTATTAAGTTGTAAATGCACCCCAATCTTGATCCACAAGGTAAACACAAATGGGATTTCACCTAGTTGGCATGGCACAGGAATGAGTTCTTAAAGAGACGGGCCTTGGCAATACCGATTATGTTTCAGATCTAGATTGGAATGATTTACTAAATTTTAGGGTTGAACTTAGAAGGGCGGCACGGTCGCGCAGCGGTAGAATTGCTGCCTTAGAGCGCTTTTAGCTGTAGATTCACGGGTTTGATCCCGACTACGGGTGCTGCCTGTATTGAGTTTGTACGTTCTCCCAGCGACCACTTGGGTTTTCTCCGAGATCTTTGGCTTCCTCCCACACTCCAAAAACGTATGTTGGCTTGGTATGAATGTAAAATTGTTCCTAATGTGTGTAGGGTAGCATTAATGTGTGGGGATCGCTGGTCGGTGTGGACTCAGCGGGCCGAGGAGCCCGGTTTCCATGCTGTAATCTGAGAGTATTCAAGATATAATTGTTCAACTGAAAAATAGCTAATTTCAGTGATTGATAAATTGACCAAGGTGAATGCAGTGTAAAGTACTACCAGGGCAAATTATAGATTTGGAAAAGAGATTCGTTGGGAAAAAAACTTATATTGGGGAACTGGTGAGTCCAGAAAACATTGTAATGTGGTACACAATGTATAGGCTACAAAGAAACCTGTATATGGTATAGGGTATATGGACACACTGATCTGTTTTGTAGTCAATGCCTACTATGTTCTGTTGTGCTGAAGCAAAGCAAGAATTTCATTGTCCAATCAGGGACACATGACAATAAACTCACTTGAACTTGAACTTGTATCCTAAATATTTCATAATGCAGTTACCATCTGTGCAAAAAGGTAATGATGGAAAGAGCTGGGGCATGTGACAGGCAAAATAAAAAATATTAAGATTAAAGGCAGAAGGGAGCATGTTAAAGTAAAACAAATTAGTAAATTGCTTCAAACCTGACATATGGTAGATGAATGAGGACAGCTCTACTGGAATTGAAACCTGAAGAAAGATAATATGCACCATAGTATGGCAGGTAAGGGAATGCAACATGAGCACGATATGGAAGGCTACGTCTATGGAGACATCCCAGTGACTGGATCAAGGCTATCACTGGAAGTGCAAACTGTTTGCAACAGTTGAGTGAACTTTCTGAAAAATGCTAGTGAGATTACACGTGAAAAAATGTATTATGAATAGGGCATGGAAAGAAATAGAAAACCTGGGATACTACCTGTGTTGTGCTACCTATCCCAGGTGCGGAGAAATAAAAGTAGGAGGATTTAGCAGCTGAAATGCTTCACTACGGAGTTGGCAGGTTTCTGGTTTCATGCCTGTAGGGTATAAGCTCCAGTTCGATGCAGATAGAACTGTGACATCATGAGGGTGTGGTGCAAATTGTAACCTCAGCCTACGTGACAGAAGGTTGTGGAGGACTTAGAGCATGGAAGGGGAGAAATAAATGGAAAGAGTCCAAAGACAAAGAGACAAATTAGTTACAGACAACTTCCAAAGCTTCAGCAAAAGTTGAACTAGAACTAAACATTTTAGATATAACAATATTTTGTAGAGATAATGAAACAGAATGAAGTGGGGGTGGAATGGCAAAAGATGTGTTTGTGGCACTAAAAATAGAAGAATTTAACAAG
The DNA here is from genome assembly GCA_963514005.1 of Raja brachyura. Next base: position 35,818,367 of record OY740798.1, on the reverse strand, counting down.
TTTGATTTTTAGACAATTGTCCTTTCAGTTTGAATTGGAAAGTAATAGCTATTCAGCAATATTGGATGCCCACTGGGCAGTGACAGGATACAAAGAAAGTTGTTTACCGATATTGAAAGAAATTTACAGAAGTATGTTTGGAATAATCTGGATTTAACTATTTAGAAGGTTACCTATGAAAAGACTCAACTGGAGTCCAAAAAAAGGGACCAAACCCCAAATATCTCTCCTATTTATTACAGAGGAGTGGTAATAATGGTGAAAATAGCTGCCTCGTGCAATTTGTACAAAAATGTTTTAACCATAACAAGGAAGTGAGACAACAACTAATTATAATAAATCATAATATATTCAGATTAACAATTTGACATTGAACAGTAGATATTTGGATAATTGGTTAAAAGCTGAGGCAAGGAGTTTTCAAGTGGAGTCTGAAAGGAGTAAAGGTACCTAGGCTGGCTTGAAGATATGGAAGGAGGACAGTAAACCTTTAAGAGGACAGAGCTTTATAAGATAAGGGAAATAAGGGTGAGATTGTGGAGGGAACCTGAAAACTACTGGATTCCTAACTGCTTTTTCATAGAAGACAGAGCGTGGTGGCGGCAAGTAGATATTCTGGCTGGAGGTCTGTGACCAGTGGACTTCCACGGGGATCTGTGCTGGGACTGCTGCTGATTAAGACATACAAATGGACTGGACTCAAATGTAGATGGGTTGGAGAATAGTAAGATTAAACGAGAACTTACCTGTTCGAAGTTTGATCTTTATTTTATGAGGAGTTACGATGAGGGATTACGTGAAGAAGCCCCGCCAGGCGCATGCTCGGCATACTTCAAAGCAGCGGCGTGAAAAACACAGAACCAATAGCCAAAGTAAGATAGTAAGGCTCACAAAGACTAGAACTACCAGATGATCGTTTAGATTATGAGGGTCGGGAGCGGAGGGCACGTAATCCCTCATCGTAACTCCTCATAAAATAAAGAACAAACTTTGAACAGGCAAGTTCTTGTTTAATCTTACTATTTCACGTGAGTGACTACGTGAAGATTTTGAAGCTCTGTGATTTTCATGCCGTAGATTCATTCCCTACGACACACTGCTTCAGTTGACACAGTAGTGAGTAAATAATATATATTTAACATTGCTTGAAATTATGGAATAAGTATTTTAATAATAATAATAAAAAGAAAAGAAAAGTAATAACCCCTCTATCCCAGGGGAAATTACAACACAAGATATGAAATAATGACATAGAACAAAGCAAAGAATCAAACAGAACCCAACACAGCGTGTCCAAACCCCAGCACTGTGACAACAGGTTTATCATAAAACTTGGAAAAAATGTATTCTTTAGACCATCCTGCGGCCTCTAAAATTTTGTCGAGTGGAACGTCCTGTGCCTTCACCGCGGATGTGGATGCCACCCTGGTGGAGTGAGATTTAAACACATGAGTGTCTACTCCAGCTAAATCTAGAACCTGTTTTAACCATCTAGAAATAGTTTGTACTGTCATTTTTTTATATAGTTTCTTGTGGGTAATAAGCATTGCTGTCTCACAACCTCGGAGACTCTTGGTTACTTCAATATATCGAGTCAGATGCTTAACCACACACAATGTTTGGTCGACAGGGTATGTTTTGAAGATTACCTTGGTTCCAGCCTTCCCCGGTCTGCTTTGTTTGATTAGATCATAAACATAAAAAGTAATGTTATCTGAAGACAAATGCATACAATCTGAACATAACATTTGCAATGATTGTACACTTTGTGCTGACACTAATACCATGATCATTACCACTTTAAATGTTAACTTCTGAAAAGACAGTGATGTAATTGGAGCCCACTGCGGAAGCAATGTAAGAACTACACTGACATCCCAAATTTCTGTATATCTGGGTTTGGGAGGATTTTTATTAAAATTCCTCTCATAAATCGGGACATCAATGGATGAGACCCGATAGATTGACGTTCTGTAAATTGTCCTAAATAGGAGGACAAAGCACTACGAGCACTATTAATGGCATTATAACTTAGGTACTGATCAAAATGCAACATAGCAAGGAATTCCAATACATCCGATATGTTTGCAGTGTGATAAGATATATCTGATTGTATACAAAAAGCTTCCCATTTCTTTAAATGAGACATATATTGTTTCTGAGTGCTATCTCTCCAAGCTGCAGTTATGACATCCATGGCCCTATCTGACAGTCCAAGCCCTTGTAATGGTCTGGTCAGAACCTGCAGATTAACAAATCAATATGATCATGCAATGGGTGAACTTCTTCTGTTACTGGATGTACCAACAAATTACTGCAGCTGGGAACCGTCATAAATGGCTCAATTATCATTCTAAGCATCAATGGGAACCATGGCAGTGTAGGCCAGTTTGGAACCACGAAAACGCCCGTGGCGGAGTCTTGCTCCATTTTGGTGAGACAGAATGGGGAAAAAGCATACAAGAACATATTTCTCCAATGTAACGAGACTGCATCCACCGCTACTGCTCCTGGGTCAGGCTCCCATGAGACGTATTTACTCAACTGGTGATTTAATGTGGACGCAAACAGATCAATGTCTGGTAACCCATACCAACTGACAATCTTTTTGAAACTTGTGGATTTAACATCCATTCTGTATTGTCTTTGTACTTTTGTGATCTGTTGTCTGCCACAATATTGTCTCGCCCTGGTAGATAGATAGCTGAAAGCCAGATATTCCTAGATATACACCAATGCCACATCAGGTTGACCAGATAATCACATGACACTGATCTTACTCCCCCCATGTGATTGATATATGCCACAGCTGTGGTATTGTCTACTTGTAATTCAACATGCAAGTCCTTCATTGTAGAACAATAAGCTTTCAATCCATAAAATGCCCCCAATAGCTCCAAATAATTGATACCATATGTTTGGAGAATTAAATCCTCTTGGACAGTCCATCTACCATCACAGCTGGTGTCATTGTCCGTAGCCCTCCCCATCCGAGAGCACTCACATCAGATTGCAATACCACTGAAGGTTGCTGAACAAAAATGTTTTTAGTAACTTGTGCAACATTCCCAATCCACCGCTGTAATTCAGCTAAATCTTCTGATGGTAACTGCATGGACCTATCAAAATGGCCTGCACGTTCTTTTAATGCTTGTGCTCTTGCCCTTTGAAGACTTTGATAATGCAGAGGACCAAACTCGACAGCGGGGAATGCTGCTACTATCTTACCAATAACCCTAGCTATTTCTCGGATGGAGGGATAAGGTTTGTCAGCCAGGCAACTACACGCATTTGTAATATCCACAACTTTATCTGTTGGCAAAGTTACTGACATAGCAACTGAATTAATGACAAACCCCAAATAACCAATTGTTTGATAGGGGGAATTCCTTTAGGACCGAGATGAGGAAAACATTCTTTACACAGAGAGTGGTGAGTCTCTGGAATTCTCTGCCACAGAAGGTAATTGAGGCCAGTTAATTGGCTATATTTAAGAGGGCGTTAGTTGTGGCACCTATGGCTAAAGGGATCAGGGCGTATGGAGGGAAGGCAGGTACGGGATACTGAGTTGGATGATCAGCCATGATCACATTGAATGGCGGTGCAGGCTCGAAGGGCCGAATGGTCTACTCCTGCACCTATTTTTCTATGTTTCTATGTTTCTATGTTTGGGATTGGCTGTGGCTTAGATTTTGTTGGATGGATCAGAAACCTTAGCCTTTCAAACAGGCTTATAGTTGCCGAAGCTGATTCTTCAGCTGATTCCTGAGTGGCATTTACAATTAAAATATCATTAAGATAAGTCATGACAATGTGATTTTGAGCTCTTAATAATGCAAGTGGTCGTTTCAATAATTTTGTGAACAGCCTGGGAGCTGAACTTAACCCATTAGGTAATGCTTTATATTGCCACAGCTGACCTATCCAATTAAACTTCAAGTACCTGCGATAATGGTGATGAATTGGCACTGAATAAAAGTATCTTTTAAATCTATAGTAGCCATGTAAACAGCCTGTTGACAACAACTGCTTTCCAGTGTTGGAGGTGTCCATTTTGAAATGCCTATACTAGACATATAAATTCAATTTTGTGAGGTCCGGAATGACTTTACAACCCCCATCTTTCTTTGGCCTGGGGAATATATTGGACACATATTGTTGCGGATGATACACCATACTTTCAATTACTCCTTCATCAAATAAATGTTTTACTTCATCTTTTATCAGAGAAGTTTCAGGTGCATAAAACACCAAAACCAGATTAGGTTTATTCTGTACTGGTGGATCAACTCCTTCCATAAATTCTACTGTAGAACCTAACACAGTATCTAATATAAACTGATCAGATGTTATACAGCACCATTCATCATAAAACAATTGTAATCTACCACCAACCGGAGGTTGTTCCCCAAAAGTTTTCTCTGTGATGGAATGAAGTTTTTGTACCTCAGCAAATTGGTGGACATTGGGCTGTGATGGGTAATAACAATACCTTCTCACCACTCCCCTGCCTCTGCTTGATCCTGCTCCGGAATCAAACCCCCTTCTCAACCAGCCAGTTCTTTGGCCATACATGAAAGGTTTCATGAGGCTGATAGTCTTTGCCTCCTCATCAATTTCTTTAATTTGTTTAGGCAGGTTCTCTCCGGATAAATAAGCGGGAGTTTGAACATTACTTGATTTGCACAGACCTGCAAATCTAGGGTGCAGTATGGGCTGAATGGCAATTTTCCTCATACAATTGATCTCAAATTGAGAATTACAAAACAATGCCGACATGTCTTTTTGTAGTTTAGACATTGCACACCCTTCTACCTGCTTTCCAAAAGCAGTGATGCCAGCCACAATAAGCTTGAGGACCCGCTGGAAACGTATTTCCTGTCCTCGCATCGTTGAACTAATGGGCGTCCAACTTGCTGGATTCACCGTCGGCACCCTGAGTGACGCACAATTCACAGGTGTTTTATAAAGGTGTACTGTCTCAACCATGACAGTCTCTTGGAGCTGGTGAGAAACGAAATAATTTATGTTGGCCACCAGGTTTTCTTCCATGGCCTCACCGCTCCCTTCTGGTATGGCAAAGGATTGTGCTACATCAGGTACACTTGGAGTTTTACTCTTGTGCTGTGGTGGGTATTCAAGACTAAAAACACCACCTTCAGAGTCAGTCTCCTGCCGCCCTGGTACTCCTGAGACTTACTCAAAGGAGACTTCTTCCAGACCTAAGCAAGGCTCTGGAGGTTCACATTCCCATGTTGTATAGGCACCATATTCTTGATATGGAACCCCCTCAGGGAATATTCTGGGTCTGGACCCTTGGTTGATCAGGTTTTGGAGCATTTTCTCCATTTGCTCCATCCTTAGGCACATGGCTTGCCTTTCTGAAGGAGAATCTTCTTCATCAGACTCATCTGATATAACGGCCCTGACAGACTTCCTCTTACTTGTCCTGCCCACTGGAGTGCCCTCAGTGGCCTGCGACAGTGGAGCAGCTAAAGGCTGATTAACGGGTGGGTCTACGGCTACTGGTATCGGAACCGGCTCCGCACTTATCTGCAGTCCCGATCGCTGTTGACCTGCTTCAATACGGGACGTGCGCTTAACCCGCGCCGACTTCCTTCCACTGCTCTCTATTTCCCAAACTCCTCCTGGCTAGCCAGCCAGCGTTAAGGAGCCTATGTAGACCCTAGGAAATAGTTTAACCACTTACCTGCGGGGTCTGTTACTCACCGCTGGTGGAGCTGCGATCTGCAGCCCGTTCCTACCGACTTTCGTCGACGTAATGCCGAGCATGCGCCTGGCGGGGCTTCTTCACGTAGTCACTCATGTGACTCTGAAGTAAAATAAATTTGCTGGCAACACCAAAATTGGAAGACTTGCAGACTGTGAGGAATGCTGTCAGAATATATCGTGGGATATAGTTCAGCTGCAGAAATGGGTGGAGAAATGAGAGAAGGGCTCACCCACCCTGCATTCAAAGGAAATATTTCAAACAATGTATTGGACCAGTGAAATCATTGGACAAAGTCAGCATGGATTTACGAAAGGTAAATCATGTCTGACGAATCTTGTGGAATTTTTCGAGGATGTAACTAGTAGCGTGGATGGGGGAGAACCAGTGGATGTGGTGTATCTGGACTTCCAGAAGGCTTTCGACAAGGTCCCACATAAGCGATTAGTATATAAACTTAAAGCATATGGCATTGGGGGTTCAGTATTGATGTGGATAGAGAACTGGCTGGCAAACAGGAAGCAAAGAGTAGGAGTAAACGGGTCGTTTTCACAATGGCAGGCAGTGACTAGTGGGGTACCGCAAGGCTCAGTGCTGGGACCCCAGCTATTTACAATATACATAAATGATCTGGATGAGGGAATTGAAGGCAATATCTCCAAGTTTGCGGATGACACTAAGCTGGGGGGCAGTGTTAGCTGTGAGGAGGATGCTAGGAGAATGCAAGGTGACTTGGATAGGCTGGGTAAGTGGGCAAATGTTTGGCAGATGCAGTATAATGTGGATAAATGTGAGGTTATCCACTTTGGTGGCAAAAATAGGAAAACCGACTACTATCTAAATGGAGGCCGATTAGGAAAAGGGGAGATGCAGCGCGACCTGGGTGTCATGGTACACCAGTCATTGAAAGTAGGCATGCAGGTACAGCAGGCAGTGAAGAAAGCGAATGGTATGTTAGCTTTCATAGCAAAAGGATTTGAGTATAGGAGCAGGGAGGTTCTACTTCAGTTGTATAGGTCTTGGTGAGGCCACACCTGGAGTATTGCGTACAGTTCTGGTCTCCAAATCTGAGGAAGGACATTATTGCCATAGAGGGAGTGCAGCGAAGGTTCACCAGACTGATTCGTGGGATGTCAGGACTGTCTTATGAGCAAAGACTGCATAGACTCGGTTTATACTCTCTAGAATTTAGGAGATTGAGAGGGGATCTTATAGAAACTTACAAGATTCTTAAGGGGTTGGACAGGCTAGATGCAGGAAGATTGTTCCCGATGTTGGGGAGGTCCAGGACAAGGGGTCACAGCTTAAGGATAAGGGGGAAATCCTTTAGGACCGAGATGAGAAGGAAATTTTTCACACAGAGAGTGGTGGGTCTCTGGAACTCTCTGCCACAGAGGGTAGTTGAGGCCAGTTCATTGGCTATATTTAAGAGGGAGTTAGATGTGGCCCTTGTGGCTAAGGGGACCAGAGGGTATGGAGAGAAGGCAGGTACGGGATACTGAGTTGGATGATCAGCCATGATCATATTGAATGGCGGTGCAGGCTCGAAGGGTCTAAAGCAAGATGAACTGCAATTTTAATTCGCAAAGGTATACCATCAAACATAACTCTACTATAGCTGACAAGGAAGGCAGGTACATTATAGTATCTGGTGAATTGTATTGAACTCCATTGACGTTGGTGAATATATAGGCTCCTAATTTCAATAGTCCCCAACTTTTTAATAAAATATTTATTATAATTCTGGACTGGTCAGCATAATCTGATAATTGGGGGAGATTTAAATTGTATATTCAATCATTACTTGGATAGATCTTCACTTCAAAGGAAAAGTACATCAAAATCGAGTGACCTTTTAAACATCTCTATAAACAATACAATCATAAAAGATGTATGGACGATTGCCAATCCTTCAGGAAGAGAATACTCCTTCTGTTCAGGTGTTCATAAAGTTTACGCACAAATTGACTATTTCTTGGTTCACTCTAAACTTATCTCTTATACCTACAATCCAAAATATCAAAAAGATAACAGTGAAGATTTGGATCACAGAAATGACCGAGACACTACATCTAGAACAAATAAGGTTCGTCTTGACTGACAAACCAGATCAATTTTCAAAAATATGGTCTCCTTTTATTGAATTTCTCCAACAACATAATGGTTGAACACAAACTCAAAACCGGTGGTAGGGCTGGGTGAGCGGGTGTACGGAAGGGTAGTTGGATATACCTCTGCTCCTTTTCACCTTTTCTAGTTGTTTTTTTGTTTTCCTTTTCTTCTTTCTTTCCTTTTTTTTCTTTCCTATCTAGTTAATAGTTTAATGTTGAAACTGAAGCTGTACGAAAATTGTATAACTGCTATGTCGATCATTTTTCCATGTACAATTGTTTCTAACAAAAAATGTTAAACAATGAAAAAAATGTAAAAAGAATATATTGTGGGATATAATTCAACTGCAGAAATGGGTGGAGAAATGAGAGATGGAGTTTAATCGGAGCAAGTATGAGATGTTGCACTGTGGGAGGTTGAATGCAAGGATAAATTATACAGTTAATGTCAAGATCCCCAAACAGCATTGACGTGCAGAGGGATATTGGAGTCCAAGTCATAGCTCACTGAGGTGCCAGCACAAGTAGATAATGTGGTTAAGAAGCCACATGGTTTGCTAGGAGCAATAAGATTCAGGAAATCATGATGTAGCTCTATAGGACTTTGTTTAGGCCACATTAGGGGTATTGCATGCGAATCTACTTGGCCCATTACAGGAAAGATGTGGAGGCCTTGGAGAGTATGTGGAGGTTTACCAGAATGCTGCCTGGATTAGAGGGGTTCAGCTACAGGGAGAGGTTGGATAGACTTGGATTGTTTTCTCTGGACAATTGGAGGTGGAGCGGACTTAATAGAGGTATAGAAAATTGAGAGGCATAGATCGGGTATACAGTCAGACCCTTTTTTCCCCCCAGGGTGGAAATGTTCAACAGTAGAGGGCATAGCTACAAGGTACGAGGGGAAAGTTTAATGGAAATGTGCAGGATAATTTTTATACAACTTTTTTAAACACAGTAGGGGCCTGGAACTCATTGTTTGGGGCGGTGGTGGAGGCAGACGCAATAGTGGCGTTGAAGAGTCTTTTAGATAGGCACAAGGAAGTGCAGGTAACATGGGTCACGTGCAGGCAGATGAGATCAGTTTAACTTGCCATCGTGTACTGTACTGTTTTACTGTCCTGTGTGACACGAGAGCTTTCACACACAAATATCTAGACCAGGTATCGATGTACATTGAGCCAGCAATGTATTCAGTGAATGGGATTTTGGGACACCTGAATACTAGATTTAGTTAATTTCTATACGAGGGAATTAACAACGACCATTAATTTAGTCTGAATAGATTATTAAAATGGCAATGTACAGCGCATTTACGAGATTTATACACCTTTAAATTCCCTTGACATGAAGTGGTGCACTGAACATGGACTGGAATGTCCTTGACCCAAAATAAAACCATCAAAATATCATTATTTTTATTTATTTGTCTTTACCTTCCACAACAGCTCCCAACCTGGAAATCTCCAGACAGAACAAGAGGCAATGAGAAAATGATTGCCTCCAAGTTTAATCTAATTGCTTGTTCCTTAATTTCTGCTGGGTCATAAATCTACGAACTCCACGTACCCTCCCATACAGAGTGCAGTGATATTTAAAACTTGCCATCTTCTCCCAAAGGGCAACTTCATTGGGTAAAGTTTAGCCCACTTGGCACCTCCATAGCCCAAGATTGAATATTCACTTTTAGCTTCAAAAGGATGGAAGCTTTAAATCTCTTTTGGTGCTCTGGAATGCTGTTGGCTATTGTTCTGCCCAGCTCCTTTATCAATGCCCATGAACACACACCAGGCGTTTAGCCTTTTGCTCCTGTGCTTCGAGTTGAGATTGTTGCTTGCATTAAAAACAAATTTACTCCAGGACTCATTTTCTGCAAGAGACGTCTGACAGAACACATAGGTGGAAAGGGGGTTCAAGATGGTGCACTCTTACCACTATGCAGGTATCCTTAAATCTTCCCATCTGTTAATCCCTTCCTGACAAAGCTTGGAAGTTTAGCTATCTAGTATCAGGCATGCGCATTGCATGACTTACCCAACTGTGCTGATCGGAATTAGGATGTCAGTGCTGAGGTGTTGGTTTGAGAAAGGAGTCTGACAATATCTTTTGGATATCTTTTGACAATTCCTTAATCTGATTGTGATTTACTACGCAAAGTATAATGAAAACAAATCCTTTGCGATCAGATGAAAAATTATTTTTTATTTTTTTAAACTGTTTTACAAAAGCTTAGAGCTGGCATTTTACATTTAAAATTAGCAATTTGACAATTCATTAAAAATCTGAACATTTACAAAGTATCCAATCATCTAATGATGCTCAAGTTATTTGGGTATCAGTCTGGCAGGTCCATAGGAAACATAACTCAGCGGGACAGGCAGCATCACTGGAGAAGGAATGGGTGACGTTTTTGGTCAAGATTACTCCAGCATTTTGTGTCTATCTTCTTCTCCAACTTCTAGGTCAGCCTGCATCCTTGCATTATTTGCCACCTACTTTGACTTTTGTCCTTTGCCCCCCCCCCCCCCCACCAGTTGGTCTGCTGAAAGAAAATTATTTCAAAACACCAAAAGTGCGTTGGAATTATTTTGCAAATCACTACCGCATTAGAGTATCAAACAATATTAGAATTTCTACTGATTAAAATGGTGATGAAGCTCACACTATAGTACAAATATACATTATCTACAGTTACATTCGCATTAACAATTTTATTGCTAATTTTAAAAAGGGTAGCAAGCCTAATTATACTTCCATCTCCTACAGTGTTACATTGTGGACTCAATTACATTACAGAACCAAAATTCGTCCCACTCCTTTGGGCTTTTCATTACACTCCTTTGTACCCCTCACCCCCCATCAAATGAAGAAGGGGATGGGGAGATGGGGAGAGAAACTGTGCCATTCCAACCAGGTTTTTTAGACAATAGACAATAGGTGCCAGCACCTTCGAGCCAGCACTGCCATTCAATGTGATCATGGCTGATCATCCACAATCAGTACCCCGTTCCTGCCTTCTCCCCATATCCCCTGACTCCGCTTTCTTTAAGACCCCTATCTAGCTCTCTCTTTAAAGTATCCAGAGAACCGGCCTCCACCGCCCTCTGAGGCAGAGAATTCCCCAGACTCGCACTCTTTGTGAGAAAAAGTGTTTCCTTATCGCCGTTTAATCTAACAATTTTAAAACCCATGTTCACAAGAATGGGATGTTTAATTTGGGTATGTTAGTTTTTCAACTAGCTAGCTAAACACTATTGGGAATTGATTATATAAAATGACTGCCAATATGTTAACCAATGAATTGCCATTAAGTTTGTTTAGTCTTACCATAATGTATTAAAAGCTGTTTTACGCTGCCTTATTCTGGGACATTTCGGTCAGCATAGACTAATTAGGTGGAAGGGCCTGTTTCTGCGCTGTATGAACATGAAGCATGCCGGTATTCTTTTTCAGCTTCAAACGCTGCTTTTTTGTTAATTCAATTTTGCCGGCTCATTGTCAGTTGTTCATATTACAAGAATATTTCTATATTCTGTAAATTTCCCAACTTTTCCCCAAATACATAATGGAAGAGACCAAGCTCAACTATCCGTTTGATTCAGAATATTAGAAAGCTAGCATAATATACACCACTTTGAAAGAGTTTACACACCTCAGGAAATGGCATTTTAACACATCTGAAACAGCCTAACCCAGTGTTTATAATAATTATTAAACTTATCTGTAAACCCACACTACCCATTGAATTACCTGGCCAACGAGTCAGGCAGCACTAGCAGTTTCAACACAAGTATTAAAAGAATTAAAAATGCAAAACTACATTTGAAAGTAAATAAAATAAAATTCTGGATTGGTTCCTAGGTTTTGAAGAATAAACTTGTCAAACTTCACTATATTTCTATAGTCTTGGCTATATTTATATAGTCCAAAAAAGACATGCTATCGTTTATTGCAAAACTTCAGTATAAACACTTTAGTATATAACTTTCACCTATGTGCACCAGTCTACTGTATTGACAGTGACAATGTTCAGTCCCAATGCACTTTTATCAGATTCAGATGCCACCAAGCAAATTTTAAGTACTTGAAAATAAAGTTCATATTTATTATATATTTCTGACGTGACGCATTCAGTAGTATTTGGTTTTGCCAGCTGTTTTGATTGAAGCTTGATGACTGATTAGATTTCAATAGGGCACAAAGTTGTTCTTTAGAAAGCCCCTCTGTGGGAAGAAGATCAAAGAAAGTTAGTCATTTCAAACCATCTAAAGGTAGAGTTATAATGTGTGGTTATAAATATACATTTTTAAAGCTGTTATTTCTATATCATACCTTTTGGAAACAATTCTCCTGATTAACTCTTGCCCTGTTTTATGTTTTATTCTTAATTGTTTACTGTATGTCATGTTGTTACTTGTGAGTGGAGCACCAAGGCAAATTCCTTGTATGTGTACATACTTGGCCAATAAACTTATTCATTTATTATGGAGGGGTGGGGGGAAAAAGAGGTTAGAAATAATACAGACGTTTGGTAGAGCGATAGATACCCATAGGTAGTGGGAAGTCGGAGAAAAAAATGAGTATAATCTTGTCAATGCTCTATTGTGGGCAATACCCCAAGCCCTGCTGCATAATAAAAGATCCCAATAGCAACATGGGCTCAACAGACCAAACGTATCTCCTGTACATTTGGACATATTAAATGAAAGAAAAGAAAATATAAGATAGGTCCCTTACCCACTCTGAAAATCCGGCTTTAAAAAATATGCATTGCAGTCCTGAAAATGTTCCACTTAAGCAATTAAGAACCAATTTATTTCAAAATATTGCAAAGAGCCGTTATTTTTTAAACCAGCTGTTCGGATTTTCCTCAGCAAACATATGCTGTCATATGCCCAATTCAACCCTCAATAACCACTCTGCTTCTCAGTTTACAAGACCAAAATCTGCAAATGGAGGCTAGATAACAATGATATCTCAGATCATGGTGATCCAGGCACAGAGAATGGAATCATCGTGCACCGTGGCGCATTCCAATGGCAGGCCTCGCTTGAACGCCGCGCAGCCAGAGATGTATCGTGCGGCGGCAGAAGGCTCCTCAGATGTGGGCAGGCTGCCGAGAACAAGGAGCGACCTGCGCCGCTGTGAGAAACTTAGTGGGGGGGCTGCAGTGAGTGTAGGGGGACTGAAAACAAGGAGGGCCATCGAGAGCGAGGAGGGCCACCAAGTGGCTGCCGAGACCAAAAGGGTATCCAGCAGGGGGTTGCCTGCTGCCTCGTGCAACGGCAGGCCTGGTTTTACGCTGCGAGGAAATATATGAAATATAAAGTTCATAGAACATAGAAAAACTTTTTGTAATGCTGTCAGCAACAGAAATATGGCAACTCTTTGTGTACTGCCCAGGTGAGGTCTGCTGCATGATTTTACTGGATTGTATGCAAACAACAAAGAATATCACTGTAAAATATCATTGAATCCTACAGCCACAATCCTCCTTAAGATCTCTAAAGTTCTGGAAATATGCTCCATCTCCCCCAGTTCCTGAAATGAGGTTAAATAGAGAGTAACTTGCCCATATACAAAGCATGAACTTCACCACGGGAAGGGCAGTGGTTTGAGGTAAAGCATTTCCTTTATCACTTATGCAAAACCATGTGCTCTTGGCTGCATTGTTTTTTTTTAAATTTTAATACTGTCCCAAATACTCCTTTACATTCTGCTGTAATGGGCAAGAGTTAATGGCAAGATTGCACTATTTATTCCCATGGGAAGCACAACCCCTTGAATCTTTAGCCCCTGTTCATCTAGTACCTTCTCAACATGACATGCTCAGGGTGCTTGAAACAACACCCTTGAAATACAGCTTGGTTTGGGAACAGCTCTGCCTAAGACTGCAGGTTGTAGAGGTAGCCTAGTTCATCAGAGACCAGATTTTCCACTATCGACTCCATCTACATTTCACACTGCCTCAGAATATAATCGTTCCCTCCTCTGAACGTACTTTCATGTTCTTCCACATGGTAAATACACATGGGGTGTATTAATTTAAGACCTCAGTTTCTGTGGTCCCACACATTTATCACCACTTATCCTTAAGGGGACTTACTCTCTCTCTGCCAGTTATCTTTCCACTCTTAATGTCTTAATGTACTTAAAGGAGATTCCTTAGATTTTTAGCTTCCCTCAGCATATTTCACAGCTTCCTTTGGCCCACTATTTCTTTCTTAAGTGTATACCTTCAAAAAATCACTTAAACGATACCTACCTGTACTGTATATCTGACATTTGCCTCCCTGTTTAGAATCAGGCCCTTAATATCTTTCATCAACAAAGGTTTTCTAATCTTGTCGAGACCACCTGATCAAAATCTGCATCAAAATTTTGATTTATCCTGCGTCTAACCATGATAAATTATTTACCACTTTGTATTTAACTAATGCCCATCTATAAGAGACATCATGGATGTTGAAATAGTTTCAGTATTTCAGGGCGTTTCCCGAAGGCTGTGTGAATTCTTACAGTGTGATCTCATAAGTTCAGTTAAAAGCCAAAGACATGAAAGATCGGCTCAACTGAACTAATGCTTATTTTGTCAAACTGATATCCTTAAGTTGTTCAGGCTTGTTTTATGCACATTCATTATTTTCTTCTACTTGAATGCCATTTTTGACAAGCTCTTACAAGATTCCAGATCAGGAAAATGAAAAACAGGTAGTCAGCCATACAGACTGTTGCAAGTCATGCGGCCACTCGGTTCATGCTAACCTTCCGTGCTTTGCGAATGCAAATGTTTATCCAAATGTTTTTTTTTAAATGTTGTGACAGCACATGCTTCCACATTTCCTCAGGCAATATACTTTCCAGATTGCAACCACCCTCTGGGTGAAAAATACATTACATCTTCATCTTAGAACATAGTCTTCTACAACAGAGACCAGTACAGGACAAGAACAAGCCACAATGCCTTTACTGAACATGATGCCATGACCATCACTTATCTACCCGTACATGACCCATATCCCTCCATTCTCTTCATATCTATTTGCCTAGACAACTTAAATGCCACTAGCTTCTGGCTTCAACCACCACCCAGCAGTACGATCCAGGCACTCACTACCCTGAATGTACAAAAATACTTGCCCCACACATCTCCTTTAAAATTTGCCCCTCCCACCTTAAAGCTATGACTTCAAGTATTTGATTTTTTTGCATCCTGGAAATAAGATTCTGCACGTCTCCCCGATTTCAGTCTTTCATAATTGTACGCACTTCTATCAGGTTTCCCTGCCAACTCCAGTGTTCCAGAGAAAATAGCTAAATTGTGTCTAACCTCTCCCTGTAGCTAATACCCATTGTCCAGGCATCCTCTGCACTCTTCCCAAAGTCTCCACATCCTTCTTGTAATGGAGTGACCAGATCTGCATTTTCCAACCAATACTCCCCAACGTGGCCGAACCAACATCCTATAAAGCTGCATCATGACTTCCTGACTCTTATACTCAATGGTATGAAAGAAAGCATACCAAATGCCTTCTGTACCACTCTATCTACTTGTAATGCCTTTTTCAGGGAGTTATGGACTTGGAGCCCAAGACCCTAATGTACATCAATGCTGTTAAGCGTCAGGCCATTAATTATATATATTTCCCCAAAATGCGCTTCCACTGAAACACCCGTTCAGGCTAATTTACCAATACAAGGGACAATATATTCCCTTCTCGGGTAGAACTATCTACGGACTCTTTCAATGAAAGCTTCTCCAATACACCTCACAAATTCTGTCCCTAGCCGTTGGCATTTAGCAAGCCCCAGTCAACATTGGGCAAGTTAAAATGATCCACGCCGTTGCTTTGGAATCTTTCGGTAATCTGTCTACATATCTGTTCTTCCATCTCCTCGTGCTATTGGAGGGGGTCTATAGTACAATCCTATTAGAGTGCGTGCCAATTCTAATTTCTTAGCACCACCCATACCACCTCAGCAGCCAATCCCTCCTCTCCGAGCGTCACCGTGAAAGTCTCCCTGATTGGCAGCACAACTCCTCCGCCTCTTTTGCCTTCCTCTCGATTTGAAACATCGAAACCCCGAAACATTGAGCTGCCAATCAAGTCCCTCTCACAACCACGTTTCCACAATGGCCACAATGTCCATAATGGTCCCATGCATCATTCCAGGCTCTAGGCTCATCCACTTTCTCCATAATACTCCTCGCGGCACCATACTCCTTCACCTCTTCCCACCTGTCCTTCCATTGAGACTTACTGGTCCCAACTTCTACCTTTCCATCACTCCTTCCAATTTCTGACCTACTACTCTGGTTCCCACCCTTCTGTCTCTCTAGTTTAGACCCTCCCAGGTAGCACTAGTGAACCTCCCTGCAAGGATACAGGCCCCGTTGCAGTTCAGATGCATCCCGCCCCTCTTATAATGGTCATCTACGGCCCAGAAGAGGGCCCATTGGTCTAAAAACATGAATCCCTGCCCCCTTGCATCAACTCCTGAGCCGTGCATTATCTGTCCTGCCTTCCGATTTTTACCCTCACGGGCAGATAAACCTGTGTAAGATCCTGTATGCCGACTTCACAACCTTATTTACCAGTGCTGCTCTTGGAAAACTCGAGAATAAAAGTTTTTTTTTGTGCTATTTCTGTTTGTAATCTTGAATGCACAGCCTGGAGGCACAGTGGAGGTATGTTCAACTGTGGCTTTCAACGAGGAAATGAATAAATAAAGGGTAAAGGAAAAATGTTGGCAGAGAAAGGGGCAGGAGTGGAAATATGTTGCTCTTGTGGTGTGGTGTCTTTTTAAATTGCCGTTTCTTTTTTTTCTTTTTTCTCCCACAATTATGTAATTCTGATTCTGTTTTGTAGTTTTTTGCACAATTCGCAAGCATTGCCACTTTTCATTTCACATCTCGGATGCGTATGTGACGAATAAACTTGACTTGACTCTTTAAAGAGCAGGTATATACACATTGGGCCAAATAACCTGCTCCTGTGCTGTAACCATCCACAAACTTGCATTCACGCCACGCTTTTAACATGGTGTAAGTCCCCTCCACCGTCTCAAAATATTTCATGTAAATATGACAAATTAACAAAGATTAAAAGATACCTGCAGTACCCGGTTTAGATCCTGACTACAGGTGTTGTCTGGACAGAGTTTGCACGTTCTCCACATGACCTGAGCGTGTTTTCTCCGAGATCTTCAGTTACCTCCCACACTCCAAAGACTTTGAGGTTTGTAGGTTAAATTTGTATAAATGTAAGTCTGTTCCTGTGTGTCAGGTAGCGTTAGATGCGGGGATCACTGGTTGATGTGCACCCCGGGGCATGGGGGGGGGGGGCGCCTGTTTCAGACCTGTATCTCCAAACTAAACTAAACTAAGCAATTGTAAGAGCTGCAAATAGTTTCAGATTAATTGAAAGCCACAAGATCACAAGAAATTCAGTTGAATTTCCTTCAGATGAATAGCACTGGGCCAATGTCCCTTTAAGAGTCATCGGCGAAGGGAAAGGGAAAGGCACCATCATGATGTAGGAATGTGACTGAGCTGTCATTAACATCAACGACTGCTAATGCAAGTATCTAGTTACTGGATTTTTCCCTACGCCCTTTGATCAAAAGGCTGCAGTGACCAAACTAGTAGTACAGGTCTGGGTTTGCCCAGTTGCTTTGCTACTTACCGATCTGTATTCACGATGAAGGGACTTGTAATACCACATATTTCCCAAAAGGGTGGTGGCCGCTTTTACAGCTTTCTCAGCTTCACTGAAAAAAAAAAATGGAAAAAAAAAGATAAGCTTCTAAAAATCCGCATTTGTTGATTCCCACGACTTCTTCATTGCAATAAGTATAAGAGTTGTTTGACAAAGTTCATAATGATGTACTTATATCAAATTAATATTGACCCTGTATTGCTTGTGCAGATACTAGAGCATGCGATCAGCTTGCAGAAGGACATATTATAGTATTAAAGTACTGAAACAGGTCCTTCAGCCCAATTCACCTATGCAGGCCAAGATGCCCCCATCTAAGCTTGTCCCATTTGTCTGTGTTTGGCTCATATCCCTCTAAACCTTTCCTATCTATGTACCTGTCCAAGTGTCTTTTAAATGCTGTTGTAGTACCTGCCTCAACTACCTCCTGTGGCAGCTCATTCTATATATCAATCACCTTCTGGGTGGAAAAGTTGCCCCTCACCTTAAACCTATGTCTTCGGGTTTCTGATTCCCATATCTTGGATAATTCAGTACCCCGTTTCTGCCTTCTCACCATATCCCCTGACTCCACTATCTTTAAGAGCTCGATCTAAGACAAGTCTATTCTCCTTGGCAATTTTAGTTACCCAATGTGATTGTGTTATTGGCACATTTGGACAATCCTCTTTTACATCAAATGAGAATAAAATGTATACATCTTACACTATCTTAGTTGGGCACAATGCAATTATCACTTACAATCCACACCCAAAATTTAAAAGGCGGGACAAAGGGTTCCCTTAGATCAGTATAAACAAACTTTAACAAGTTTTGGTTATTTTTCAACCTACTAATTTTCCATCAATCTTGATATTCTAATTTAAATTTATTCTGAAGGGGAGAAATTTAAAATATTGTTCTCTATTTAGTATTTCAGTTTCAGTTCAGTTTATTGGTTGAACAAGTTAGGTCTTTATTCTTTGGAGCGCAGAAGGTTAAGGGGGGGCCTGATTGAGGTCTTTAAAATGATGAAAGGGATAGACAGAGTTGACGTGGATAAGCTTTTCCCATTGAGGGTAGGGAAGATTCAAACAAGAGGGCATGACATGAGAATTAAGGGACAGAAGTTTAGGGGTAACATGAGGGGGAACTTCTTTACTCAGAGAGTGGTGGCTGTGTGGAATGAGCTTCCAGCAGAAGTGGTGGAGACAGGATCGATTTTAACATTTAAAAGTAAAGTGGATAGGTATATGGACGGGAAGGGAATGGAGGGGTATGGTCTGAGTGCAGGTAGATGGGACTAGGGGAAAATAAATGGTCGGCACGGACTGGAAGGGCCGAGAGGGCCTGTTTCCGTGCTGTAATTGTTATATGGTTATATGGTTATTGTCACGTGTACCAAGGTACAGTGAAAACCTTTGGTTGCGTGCTATCCAGTCAGCAGAAAGACAATACATGATTACAATCAGGCCAGTTAATGCGTATAGATACATGATAAGGCAATAACATTTAGTGCAAGGTAAAGCCAGCAAAATTTAATAAAGGATAGTCCGAAGGTTACCAGAGAGGTAGATAGTAGTTCAGCACTGCTCACTGGTTGTGGTAGGATGATTCAGCTGCCTGATAACAACTGGGAAGAAACTGTCCCTGAATCTGGAAGCGTGTGTTTACACAATTACACACGAGAAGAAGAAGAGGGAGGCACCATGATGCGACTCATCCTTGATTATGCTGCTGGCCTTGGCGAGTCAGCATGAGGTATAGATGGAGACAATATTTAACTTCAAATTGAGTCACTTACCTATCCCTTCTGTCTTTGATATTCATGATCCTTTTTAATCCATTATGGTTTACAATTTGTTTGGGCGCTTCACTGGTTTCGATTACTAGACCATTGAGTATCAAGCAAATATTAGTAGCCACCTCATTCGACGGTGAAGAGTGGTTGAAGTCCTCAGGTAATTTATTCAAGAGAGGTCCAATGATTTTGATTGCTGTGGAAAAGACAGTTTATGATTTTTTTTTTTTTTTTTAAGTTCTTTGTCAAATTAATAAACATGTGCTTGGATATACCAGGAAAGATGTTGAGCTAAGAGAATCAGGCAAGTAACCCCGTCCCCCCAAAAAATAGAAAACTGTTTCTATTTTTCAGATCCATTATCTGAAGACTAGACAAATTAACATCTCACAAATAACCTTGGAACAATACAGTAAATCCTCGCAATACCAGACCTCTATATAATGGATTTTGGTTATGGCAGACCGACCGTCCCCATAAGACTGTTACATCATCCCCTCATTTCCGCCAGTTACCGGACGTGCTGCCGCCACGTGGCAGGAGCTTCCAGTTGCGGCCTCCTGGCCTTCCCTCCCGGCCTTGACTTAAACTTTGTACCCCCCTTACTCGGTTATAGCAGACACCCTCCCCCGTGGTCCGTTATTACAAGAGATTACTATAATTAGGAGTATGATTAGCATTCATTTGGACATGTGGGGACCAATTTTTTTTAAAGCCACCATGATCTGCGAAAGGTCAACTCATTCAACTTAATTAGATTGTCATTCAACTAAACTGTTATCAGCAAGCGTGGAGAAGGTGGGCAGCACAGAAGGAATGTCCATCATGTCCAACTAATTGCTTTGAAAGCAGACAGTTGATACTGAAACATTAAATCAAAACCAAAGTATGACCACATCTGTGAAGAACAAAAAGGTGTGTGGGACAGGCTACATGTAACTGTACAATTCAATATTGAATTCACAGGGTTCCAACGTGCCTAATTGGAAGATGTGGTACTGTTACTCTCATGTACGCTAGGCATCAATGAACAATACAGGAAGCTGAAAAAGGGAGAAATCACAGTAGAACAGGAATGGAGAATAAAGCAACAAGCAAATGGGAAGACTAGGATCTTATGGATTGAATACAAGCAAAGCAGTTACCTGTTTTGCATTTGCTTCCTCCAGTGGAGGATAATACATTGTTGCCCAAATTGGAAAAAGTGCTTTCCCCAAGAAAAGCTGTTTGTGTTCCCAGATGTGGGAAGAGGAGAGGCAACAGGCAGGTGTCACTTATTGCAGTGTTCAGAGATGATTTATGAGAATGTTGCCAGGACTCGAGGGTCTGAGATATAGGGAGAGGTTGAGGCTGTGACTCTATTCCTTGGAACGCAGGAGGACGAGGGGGTGATCTTATAGAGGTGTACAAAATCATGCGAGGAATAGATCGGGTAGATGCATAAAGTCCCTTGCTCAGAGTAGGGGAATTTGATGACCAGAGGACTACGGATTAAGTTGAAGTGGAAATGATTTATTAGGAATCTGAGGGCTAACTTTTGCTCACAAGGGGTGGGTGAACGCTAGCACAAGGACACCCTATATTTTGTATGGCAGCGGAAGAGAATGATTGCCAGCAGAAGAGTTGAAAATAGAGCACTGTGTATCAAACACTATGACTTATGCAAATAAACAAAACGCTATCTAAGCTGCAGTTACTCACAGACATCTTCCTTGTTCTTTGCATGTATGGTAACATTGCGAAGTAGACCAGTTAAGGCTTTCAGTACTTTATCATCATTGCTCTTCAAATAGTCGATGAGCGTGTACCATGTTCTGCCCTGCTCCATTGTCAAACGACTCACCACAGAGGCCCACTGGGGATTCAAAGATATAAAGCTTAGACACAAAACCACATCTTTAATCCAGGATCCTTCAAAATTATAATTGCTTATTGTAAGGAGCACTTCTTTGATGGAGAAGTAGACTGCCCTTTGTAAGACTGAGAAGGGACAGTGTTTTCCTATTCCTCAGACCTTCCCACCCAAAATGCAGATGGAGCCAGGAAAGACACAATGGCCAGGATTCTGCAATCAGTGGACAGAACCACCACATAAACAGTAACTTAGCGTGCAAAAACTGTCACAGGATTGAAGATCAGTTGTGGACTCTTTAGATGATTGGGCTTAAACTCTGCCCTTGGCAAGAGACATCACCCACTCCACCGCTCCACAAGCAACATCCAAGCATCCACATTTTCATTGCTGACGAGTTCATGGACAAGCTTTCGCCAAACAGTATAGAGGGGGGGGTGAGAAAGTGGAGGCGAACCCACAACATGCTCTTCTCACCTGACTGTGGCCAACCTGATTGAAAAATCAATGCCAGCTAAATAAACTGGGCATTAGTCTTGTGGAAGTTAATAATGATTTAAACTCACAAAATGGATTCTGCTGAAACTAAGACAAGCTTTAACCTTCTTCTATTAAATTGCAAAGCCAGCAAAATGCACTAACCTTTGCTCTCAGTACATTAACAAAGCTAGCAGACTGATGATGTTCCTTTTCCAATAACATAAGCGAGATAACAAGCACAGCTTCATGAATGTCTCCTCTACAATGTAAACATTGAGAGAGAATTCAGACTATAAGATTATGATGCATGTCATAAGTAGAAAGAACCAAAATGCTTGTTCTGCACAAATATAACCTTTTCATATAACCATATATGGCTAACCCTTCCTGTCAGAAAAAAAACTGTCAATCTTCTGATGCAGTCAATCTTAAAGATCTGTTAATCTTAAGAAGGAAGAGGCTGTCTAAGCTTTGTAGATAATGTATTGCTGAAACGTCGAGTAGTGGGGTATATTTACATGTACTGAAATCAGTGTCCCTTTGTGTGGGACTTCTCTGTATAGTCTGTTATCAACATACTGTAAAAGGTTTTTACCACACTACCTGGCCCAATAAAGAGATTTTACTGCTTATACTGATTTTATTTGCATTTCTGTCTATTTAAGAATATTTGGACCATGGCAGTCTAACTTGGACATGTATAATGCTTCAATGCAGTCAACAGATACATGGAAAAAGCTGCAATGATGTTCCCTTACCCGGAAATCCCCTGCTGTAATATTCTGTAGCGCTCCCAAGGCAGCTTCAGTAGTCTGCATGTTAGACTCGCTCTTTTCCAAGACGTTCCCATACATTTTCACAGTGGTAGGGCTCCATAGCCATTCAATTCCTTTTGGATCTTTCGATATTTCAGAAAATACTGCTGTATCTGTATTGATCTGAGTAAATAAAAGTACATATATCAATGTGCATGTTTCATTTCTAATTTAATCTATTACATAGCCAGATATGAAAGGTTCATTTACGTGCTGTTAATTACAGTTAGCAAGCTAACCTTGAATCTATCTATCTCTGCCTTACATTTTGACAGCTGGCAAAAGTTAACATGTAACAGACCCCTAGATGATGGAGAAAACTCAGACTGTCTCACCTCCTTGATTTTCCGACTCTGTGGAGTGAAACATCCCACAACATCTTCGTTCTTTGTGCTTCTGTCATTCCTGCCAGGGCCGCCCAATCGGTTCTGATAAAACGATGGTATTTCTTCATAAAGGCGATAGGACAAGTTACGCATAACACAGGTCGAATTCTCCAAACTCTGGAAAAAAAGAATATGGTCTATTGTGAAGCAGCTTAAAAAAATTCTACATTGACAAATGTCATTTAAAGAATGGGTAGAACCTGCCTATCTGGATCGTAAATGTCTGCCTTTTCTCAGCACCTCAATGGATTATCTCTGTTTACAAATGAATGGAAAGGTCTTCCACAACATTATTAATTACCTATCAGAACAGAATCAGCACTTTCTGGAGTGAAGTGAAACAGTTTAGATTAGTGGCGCTGCTAAGAACTTTACCCACCCCCATCCCACAGTGCAGTAAATGCCTGCTCAGTGTCAGAATCTTCACTGAAATGGTATTCACTGTCCAGTCAAAGCAAATACTATCTTGGAGATGATAACAACTCATCTAAAAATCTTCACTGTACCATCTGGCTGTGCTCCCAACCCGGATTCAAATGATTAAAAGGTATATTAGAATTAAATTGTGCATCTCTGAGAAAATCCAAAAGCCCACCTGTACACAGCTGTAATATGCAGACCGAGTAATGAACAGACAGACTGCAGGAATGCAGTAAGCAAAATGCAAAGTTGAAGGCATTTGACCCTTCTTAAAGTTTCACACTTGTTCACAACCATTAAAGGCAAATAAGTATGTTCAGTACAAAAACAGAACAAATATAATTTGGTTATATCCTGTTCCATCTGTGTACTATCATGTCTTTTTTGGTGATTGAGGGGACCCAACTACTACCTTCACCCCAAGGACCAGTTTAGTTTCTGCCAGGCCCATTAGATTCCTGGTCTAAATGCAGGCCAGAAGTCTTAAATGCTTAAGCTTTAGTGCCCCCGTCAAAGCAGCAGACTCATGAAACACCAATATCTGCACATTCACTTCAAGTCACACACCACACATACTTGGAAATATTTATTATCTGAATGTTTACTATCAGTTAATCAAAATGTTGGAGTTCCCTATCCATTGCAGCATTGCACAAATGCATTCACAGAAAGAGCTGCTGTAATGCAAGCATCTAGCTCACCTCCAGCTTCTCATGGGCAATGAAAGCCAGTCATGCCACAAATATCATGCCCGTGTTTTAAAGACAAGATTTGGGAGAAAATTAAAGAAGAAAAGGGGAAACCAGGGAATTGCAGGCCAATTAATTTTAACACCTCTTATCATAAAACTACTGGAGGCTATAATTAAGGACTCCACGCTGAACAGCTTGAAAATTCTCAGTTAAGCAAAGTGAGCCATTAAGAATTATAAGAAATTTTGCTTCAGCCCTCATGAGAGCACACTGCACAAGACAAACATAATGGAACAGATGCCAATTTATATCCTAGGGTGATATTTGGTGAGCAACAGGAAACACTGGAGTGGAGCTAACACACAATATTCTAAACGGCAGTGTGCCTTGTGCTGCTCTGCCAGGATCCGTTGCTGGCGGCACAACTAATGACTTGTCACGCGCACCATCACCAAGGGCGTCGAGTAGTGGCTTGGAGTATGGACAGAGGCAAGTAGCGTAAAAGAGCAGGGCGGTGGTCAGAAGCTTCAAAGCCATCAACATGACTAAAATCACCATTTCACAAACTTAAGGGCCTGTCCCACTTACGCGACCTTTACAGGCGACTGCCGGCACCCGTGATAGGTCGCAAAAATTTTCAAACGTTGAAAATTCAGCGGCGACCAGAAAGACGCTACGACTCTTTGGAGACCTCTCAGGACCATACAGGCGACCCCTGGCGTCATGTTGCGGGTGACCTCTCACGACTAAAGGAGACCTCTCACGACCATACAGTATGCAAAGACTCGCCACGTATAGGGCAGTGACAAAGAATCAAAATGAATTCAATATCATGCCAACGGTCTCTCTTCCATCCCCCCCCCCCCCCCCCCCAAGCCATGTCCTTCTTCATTCTCAGCAACCACACCGGGTCTCTCGATGTCCCGGCGCCCTTAACCCCCCCATGGCTAGTCCCTCTTTGTTCTCGGTGGCCCCAACGCCGGGTCCCTGTTTGATATAGATCTCTTTGAAATAGATTTTCTTTGGAGATGGCACCTCTACCTAGCTAAAGAATTTCTAACATAGGTTAAAGGTCCTACCTTGTCTGCAGTTTTGCCAATATCAACACAATGCATGATGTAATGGACTAACGAGTCCACTAAACCTTCGCATTGTCGCATTTTCTGGCGAGTTTCCATTTTTCCCGAGCTTAGATTTCTGTATAGATTATGAGACAAATAGTTTTATTCTTTGCACGGACGCAATGAGAAAAAACTAATAATGAAAAAGGGCCCACCAGTTACAGAATCTGGAATTATTCAATAATTTACATCCTCACCACAATGCAAAAGCCATTTGCAACACAATTAATTGAGTTGGGAAGATTAGATTATGCATATCTCAATTGCAATTATTGGTACGCCCTTCACTGAGAAAGTACACTTTTTGTGGAACATGTGCGTCATGTGAAACCCTGCTAACCCATCCATGTAGCTAATTCACCCCCTCAACACAAGCTCTCTTACTTCACTGATTTGCATTTATAAATAGTTGCAACTTAAAAATAGGCGTGTAGAAAATGTTTGCAAATATTTCTAAACAAAATACAGAAATTAGCTCAGTCTGAAGGGTCTCGACCCAAAACGTCACCCATCCCTTCTATCCAGAGATGTTGTCTGTCACAAGTTATAGGAATGAGAATTAGGCCATTTGGCCTATCCAGTCTATTCCTCCATTCAATCATGGCTGATCTCTGTCACCTAATCCCATTTTCCTACCTTCTTCTCAAAATCCTTGATACCAATTCTAATCAAGAACCTGTCTATCTCTGCCTTAAAAATATCCACTGACTTGGCCTCCACAGCCCTCTGTGGCAATGTGTTCCACAGATTAATTACCCTCTTTAGAAGTTCCTCCCCAGCTCCTTTTTAAAAGAGCGCTCTTTAATTCTGAGTCCTGTTGAGTTACTCCAGCATTTTGTGTGTACGTACAGAAATTGTCATTGTTTCACAGTGTCTTATCTAATGTAGGCGAGGTATACTCTAGAATCCTGTCTATATTGTCTTTTGGCAACATTCAGTTCTTGAGCATATTACATAGGACTGCACGGAAGGTTTTTTTTTCCAATACTGTAAAAAACATAGCTTTGACCACTTCTTAAATGCATGTTTCTTGCCTATTATAGAACTGCATTTTAAAGAATTTGATTATTTCTTCTATTTAAATAATTGATTTTGATACAAAATAAATTTACCAATGAAAAATGCCACTGAAGCAGCAGAAATATTTAAGCCTGAAGTTGAAACCTTACCGAATGTAACCCGTTGTATTATAGAAGACACTATCCTCTGAAGGAAACTGCTGGGTAGTTATATTCTTACTCCAACCTGAGTAAGGAGAAAGGATTTCTTCCGTGACATCAGTTAACGTTCCTTGAGCAAGAGTGTCCTTCAGTTCCTCTTTGGAAGACAGGTTCCACAGAATTCCTACGGAGATCAAAACGCGAGAGTAAATTTGTGTTGAGTGAAACGGTAATTTTCTCCCCGGGTTCCATTAATGACTAAAATCATCTGGAAAACATACCAATACGCTAAATCGTAAACTTCACATCTTCAGATAATGGACCTTCTTCAAGTTCAAGTGAGTTTATTGTCACGTGTCCCTGATAGGACAATGAAATTCTTGCTTTGCTTCAGCACAACAGAACATAGTAGGCATTGACTACAAAACAGATCAGTGTCCCCATATACCATTATATACTTTCTGGCCCTTTACAGAGAACAGTGTTTTTCCAAAATAATTACAGGATGTAAATTGTCCATCGGCAGTTTGAGTATAAAGTTCAATCTGTTAATTGTCCCAGTAAAATATTTATCTGTTTCCTGAAGCAGTGTTTTATCTTCCAGAGGATTACCGTGACGGATTCCATAAACAATTTATAAGATACAGGGCAACACAGTAGCATCGGTGATAGAGCCGGTGCTTCACAGCGCCAGAGATACCAGTTTTCGATCCCGACTTTGCTGTCTTTATGGAGTTTGTACATTCTCCCTGTGACCATGTGGGTTTCCTCCCACATCCGCAAAATGAGTGGGATTGCAGGTTAATTGGTCTCTGTAAACTCCCCCTAGGGTGTAGGGAGTGGATGTGAAAGCAGGGTAACATAGAACTAGTGTTAAATGATTGGAATGTACTCAGTGGGCCGAAGGACATGTTTAAACACTATATATATATATATATATATATATATATATATATATATATATATATATATATATATATATATATATATATATCTGTAAATTAAACTCTCTAGACTCCAGAAATAACTAGATTAAACTCAAACTTACCCACCAGTTATGCACCAACACTGGAATGAGAAAGCAAAAGGAGGAAAGAATAGGGTGGTTTTCAATGAAATGAATGAGGATTTGGCTGCACCCTAAATGAGTAAAGGACACCCACTATCCCATACTAGACTAGGTGGGACCCGTTGGGTCCCATGTTCACATGGGAGGGCTGGTCCCCCGATGCAATATTCCACCTCTCCACCAATTCCAATATTGGTGGCCAGTGGGGGGGGGCTTTCTGGAGCGCTGGTATGGGTTCTTGGGGTGGCAGCTCAGTCCCTCAAGCCTGATGTGCTGGCAGCTCACTCATGGCTGATGTGCTGGCAGTTGACTCATGGCTATTCCTCGAAATTCCATTTCAAGCAGGGTGCAAGGCCACCAAATTCAAATCCATTTTCCTACCATTTCAAGCAGGGTGCAAGGCCACCAAATTCAAGTGCAGTTTCCTACCACTTCAAGCAGGGTACAAGGCCACCAAATTTGTGCAGTTTCCAACCACTTCAAGCAGGGTGCAAGGCCACCAAATTCATGCAGTTTCCAACCACTGCAAGCAGGGGTGCAAGGCCACCGAATTCAAGTGCAGTTTCATTCCATTTCAAGCAGGGTGCAAGGCCACCAAATTCAAATGCTGCTTCATACCATTTCATGCAGGGTGCAACGCCACCACATTCAAATGCAGTTTCATACCATTTCATGCAGGGTGCGGGGTGGAAGATTGAAACCTTCATGTGGTCCACCCTGTTTCGACTAATGCAATCAACTCAACGTGCACAAACGGAAGATCAAATAGAACAAGTTGTCCAACAACTTTAGGCTGTGCACGCCACACGAAAGAAGAAGAAGAAGATGCAGGGTGCAAGGCCACCACATTCAAATGCAGTTCCATACCATTTCAAGCAGGGTGAAACCATCATAAAACCACCATAAAACCACACAAAGCACCAAACTCACAGTTCAGTAGACATTCAGTGTGTTCAGTTGATTCACAGTTCAGACAGAGTCGTGACCTCTCCCTCCCCCATCATGCAGAGGCTGAGCCACACTCACAATACTGGTTTTTATAACCCCTCCCCCTCCCACCGGAAAAGGTGTGGCCTTCATGGCGTGATTGACAGGAGAGAGATTCTCAACATTTTTTAAACACTAATAACACTTTTATTTTTAATTGATGGGAAGAATCCTCTGCACCTGCTGAGCGGAAGGGGGCTGAGTAAGATGGCCAAAAATCACAGCCGTAAGTGGTAGCGTTTTATCTAAAATCAATATACAGTGCAAACAGGAAGTTACGCAAAGCAGCCAAGCCACCATTTGCAGTAAGCAGTGCTTTTTAACTTCAACCCAAAGCAGCCAAGCCACTGTTTGCAGTACGTAGTGCCTTTTTACTTCAACCCAAATCAGCCAAACCACCATTTGCAGTAAGTAGTCCCTTTTTACTTCAACCTCAAAGCAGCCAAACCAGCATTTGCAGTAAGTAGTGCCTTTTTACTTCAACCCAAAGTAGCCAAACCACCATTTGCAGTAAGTAGTGCCTTTTTACTTCCACCCAAAGCACCATTTGCAGTAGTGCCTTTTAACTTCAACCCAAAGCACCCAAGCCACCATTTGCAGTAGTGCCTTTTAACTTCAACCCAAAGCACCCAAGCTACCATTTGCAGCAGTGCCTTTTAACTTCAACCCAAAGCACCCAAGCTACCATTTGCAGCAGTGCCTTTTAACTTCAACCCAAAGCATCCAAGCCACCAGTTGCAGTAGTGTCATTTAACTTCAACCCAAACCCCACAAACAACCATTTTCAGGTGGTGCCTTTTTACTTAAAACCAACCATATTTTCATTTTCAAACCACATTAAGGGCACTCACAGTTGAGTAGACATGTGTTCAGTGCTATTCAGAGATCAGAGAGACGTGAACCTCTGGCTTTCTCCATCTTGCCGAGAATGAGTGAGGCACACCACTTTCTGGTTTTATAGTCCCTCCCCTCCGTCCAGCAGGGGCAGCAGAGAGAATAGTAATTTTTTAAAAACATTAATATCTCTCTGATTTTTCATCGAAGGGAAAAACCCTCTGGTCCAGGAAGGCGGAGGGGGCCTCTGAGCGAGCTAGCCAAAGATGACGGCCGTAGGTGGCGGCGTTCTCTCGGAGATCACAGCACAGCGAGCCAAAGCCGTCTAGATCAGACTTTTAGTAATATAGATATCATTTTCACAGCCCATAATGATTAGTTGTGACTCAAACCGAGCATTAATAACCAGCCTGATCTCCAGCTGCCTCAGCACTTCAACTCCCCCTCCCATTCCAAATCCAACCTTTCTGTCCTGGGCCTCCTCCATGGCCAGAGTGAAGCCCACCGTAAATTGGAGGAGCAACACCTCATATTTCACTTAGGTAGTTTACACCCCAGCAGTATGAACATTGACTTCTCCAATTTTAGCTTTCTCCTTCTTTCCCCTCCACTTCCCAGCTCTACCACAGCCCACAGTCTCCGCCTCTTCCTTTCTTCTTCCCACCCCCCTACATCAGTCTGAAGAAGGTTCGACCCGAAACGTTGCCTATTTTCTTCGCTCCACCCACTGAGTTTCTCCGGCATTTTTGTCTACCTTCCATTTTCCAGCATCTGCAGTTCCTTCTTAAACAAATAGCCTTCGGGTCACCACTTGTCCTAAACAGTTACGAGGGCACTTCCAGCAAGCCATGACTTCCAAAATGATTGAAGCTTGCCTTGGTGCAATCCTTCCATCGCATACTTTGGAGAAGTGCGAGAGTCCTTTCAGTTGATAAAACAAGCCCTGCCCACAACACAGTCGGCATTTTTGAAGTGCTTTGTCACAGCCCTGCATGAAGAGATTCTGATGGTCTGAAGAAGGGCCTCGACCCAAAACGCTACCCATTCCTTCTCTCCAGAGATGCTGCCTGTCCCGCTGAGTTACTCCAGCATTTTGTGTCTATCTTTGGTTCAAACCAACATCAGCAGTTCTTTCACACACTGAGTAATCTGTCCCTTTCCAGGCAAAAAAAAATGTACCGTGGCTGTATTGTCCCTTCTATTCATTCTATTATTCATATTATAACCTTCAGTAAACAATTCTGTTTTACTGTAAAAATATTACTTAAGATTAGCCTTCTATTTCAAAACATCTTGGATGCACACTATAAACTTTTCAACATCCAGCTCCTTCACATTTTCCCCCTCCCACCCAAATGATGGACCTTCTGACGTTATTTCTTTTCATAATGATGCCACATTTGTAATCTAAACCATGAGATCATCAAGAACATTAAAGTGCTGGGGTGACAAAACTATTCCAGAAGTCAATCCCTACTAGAATGAGTTCACACCTACCCAGCATTGTTATTTGCCGCTAACATTAGTGATGTTTAACAGGATAATTGCCAGACATGTGGAGACTGGTGTCATACTGTATCATCACTGGAGAAAAGTGATCTACTGCTGGAAAAATGGATTATCTGCTGACAGTAAGATGATATCGAGCATTGCCATTACTTTTGCTGCAGTTAACAGTCAAGGAGATTCAGGCCACATTAAGAAGAAAGCAGGCGGAGGTGGAATTATTACATGCTCATTAGAAGCAGGGAGAGTAGGAATTTAGTAACATACTGGAGAAGAGGTGTTTGTGCAGATATATCGGTGAAAGCTGGGTTGGGCCTATAGTCACACTATAGGAGTGCATTTCATAAAGTCATACAGTGTGGAAACAGGCCCATCAACCCAACTTGCCCACACCGCCCAACATGTCACATCTACACTAGTCCCACCTGCCTGCATTGGCCCCATATCCCTCTAAACCTGTCCTATCCATGTGCCCATCTAAATGTTTATCCCCCCCCCCCCCACCCCCCCGAGGAAGGCAGATAAAAGTAGTATTTGCGGCTCATGGCGAGAAAGATGGTGATGATGAGACCAAAAAACAGAGGATGGATTGATGCAATGCAATTATAGTCTGGAGAGCAAAAGGATTATGAAGGATTGGAGGGGTGAACTTTAACGACAAGGCAGTTACACAGAAAATATACTTCACCGCAGCCTTATTTGATCTATGATTGATTAGTGACATAGTGACTGCATAAAAGGGTTAAAATGAAACATACCTGTGATGTTAGCCTTCAGTTCCTCATCATTAAATTTGATTGCCTCCATCATTTTGGGGATTCCATTCTGTTTGACCAGCTCCTGTTTGTTTATATTGTTATTGTAGAGCAGGTTACGCATTGCTGCTGTGGCACTCCTCTGAACCTCTAATGACCGATCATTGAAAAGATTCGCTAGCTGAGCGACGGCTCCCAGGTTATAGGCCTGTCAGAGGGAAATATCTGATTCAACAATACAGTTCTGAGAACCATAAACCAATTTCACAAAATGCAGGAAATGAAGAATCTGTAATCGGGCACACTTTGCAAAAAGTGCCTTCTTCCCTGGCATGGAAGTCACTGACACTGAAGCATTTAAAACTCAGACTGTAAAAATGTACATTAATTTTTTTAATCAATTTCTACATTGGACAATTGTGCTTTCATGTATTAAAATTGCACCGTTTGACTAAATCTATAAATGAAACCGCCAATCACTGTTGGTATCCATACAAACTACGTAAAAAAAACAAAATGCATGAAATGAAAAGCAATTATCTCTTCCGCCCCATCTTTTACAGATCTAACCACCATTCCAGGTAAAGCAGTAAAATGCTGGCACTTCTAATACAGTGTATACATTGAGAGATGTCCTCTTCAGCGGAGAAACCAAGTGTTGATTTGGTGTCCACTTCGCAGAACACCTCCATTCAGTCCACAAAGATCCCAGTCATTGAATCACTTCAACTCTCCATCTCAATCCCACTATAATTTCACGCACAATTCCAACATTCAGTCACAAGGATTGAAATTAAGGAAACAGTCAAATGAACTGCACAAGTCCCCACCCAACCAAGTCACTCATACCTCTGTTTTAGCACTCGCATCGTGGTAGCACTTATGCTGAATGTAACTGGATCCAATAACTTGGTTGTTAACATCAGGGCTGCTCAGAAATTGTACAGCTGTAGGTAGGTTCATTCCATCAGTTCTAGAAGGAAGGGAGTCAAAAAGTGTAAAGCCCCTTGACATAACTTAGAAGCATTGGAGTGGATATTAAACTCTAATCACCAACGTATCTGCCTCCACCAGCACACCCTTTCCATATTTGTTCCATTGCCCTCAATGGAAATGTATTGTCCAGACGTTCTAGTGTAGCATCAAATAGATCAGGAGTTCAATGGATGGGAAGCGGCAGTGGGATATCAGTAACAGTTTCCGCCATCAACCTTTCAGCCAGAGGCAGAGGTTAGTGGTAGGGGCGGATGAACCCGAGACTTGACTGGGCAGTTGGTCTGGACTTGACTGGTCAGTTGATTTTGGGCCGTTGGGGAAAACAAGGAGATATACAAAAAGATGACGTCACTTCGCATATTGATGCTGAAATTGTATTAGAGTGGAAAGACAAACTCACACCAGAAGGTGCCTGGTCAGATTTACAGAGTAACGTTCAAGTCCTATACGCATATTAC
Source organism: Raja brachyura (assembly GCA_963514005.1). Next base: position 35,785,498 of record OY740798.1, on the reverse strand, counting down.
CTCACACCACATTATTGATCCATGTAGCACATTAGAATAGTTCTGTACATGATCGGAAGGAGATACAACATAGTCAGTGCTATGGTACCAGTTTAACAACAATAATTAAAAATTAATTTCTGGAAGCATCAATTATATTTCAGAGAAGTTTAGCTTGAACTTCAAATTCAGAAAGTGCACAATAGAATTCTGGGATTTTTTGTATAACATAACAAAGGGCACCATGGTGGCACTGTGGTAGAGTTACTACCTCACAGTGCCAAAGACCCGGGTTCGATCCTGACTATGGGTGCTGTCTGTATGGAGTTAGGACGCTCTCCCTGTGACCCATGACTTTTCTCCCATCTTCCAAAGACACACAGGTTTGTAGATTAATCAGTTTCTGTAAATTGCACCTAGTGTGCAGGATAGATCTAGTATAAGGGTGATTGCTGGTCAGTGTGGACTCATTGGGTCAAAAGTCCTGTTTACACACTGTATCTTTGGAAAACTAAACTAAAACCTTATTCTTTAAAAATAACAGATACACGTGACATCATCTCAGATAACCTAAAACTTGCACACAGTAACAGATTCCTCACCCACAATGCATATTTTGTAAACATGCCCTTAAAAATGTTTAATGCCATAATTAATTTCCAAACACAAGTTCCTTTAAGAAATCTTAATGCAAGAAATCAGTTCTTTGCATGCTCCAGCCAAATGTCCATCCTTTCCATACAAGCTCAAGTGATGCCAGCAAATTTGTTGTGGGGAAGCATTCCTATGGACTAGATTCTGATCACTCAGTATAATCCCTGATCCCTGCATGTTTAGCACAAAGATGATTGATCAGAAATCGGAAGTAGGCGCAACACCACCTACAGAAACTCTCTGAAGAGTTCAGCTGGCATGAGATATTATATTTATTGCACCTGGAAATATTTATGTTTCATGATTCAGTACAGATAAAGAAGTTAATTTGTTTATGACAAAAATATACAGTAATTCATATTTGTCAACATACAATTGTTACTGCAATTAAAGATGATTTGCATCATTATTAATATAGCCACATAACAATACCAAACAGATTCTTTACATTTAGAAGTTCTCTCCCAATCATATGATCTTTAGACTTTAGAAATACAGTGCAAAACCAGACCCTTCAGCCCACTGAGTCCACACACCCTACACTACCATTATCCTATACATTAGGGACAATTTACTATTTTTTACTGAAGCCAATTAACCTACAAACCTGCACGACTTCTGAGTATGGGAAAAAACCAGAGCACCTAGAGAAAATCTATGCAGTCACGGGAAGAACGTACAAACCCCATACAGACAGCGCTTGTAGTCAGGATGGAAGGCAGCAACTCTACCGCTGCACCACCGTGCCACCCTCTGAATGAATTACGTGGTATGATATTGGATATCCTCAGCCCAAAAATCTCCTTGTCAGTTGTTCTCTCACTGTAGCTTAGATAACTTAGCTGTGTGGGAAAACATTTGTTTCAGGTCTCTGGGACTTTGAAAACTGCACGAAAAACTGCTTGATTTTCCTGCTTGTGACATTTGCCATCTTTATGCAATGAGAAAGAAGTTTGTTTTTGAGAAACATAATTTGCTTTATACGGTTCAAATTTCTATTAAAACAGAAATTGTGCTGCAAACAAGAGATGGATTATTAATAAGAATAAATATTCAAGAAAAACCCATTATAAATTTTAAATGCTTCCATATAAATTTAAGGGCAATTTCAACCCATAGATTTTCCAACCCTAAAAGTTTCAAATACATCCTATTAGTCAACCAAAATTATGTTACAATGCACTCAGTGACCTGAAAATGTCAAGCACATTTCTTTCCATGATGTTGGCTGACCCACTTATTCCCAGTATCATTGTCTGTTTTGATCTGTCATTTTCACACCTTACATTCTCTTCATACCCATCCATATCTCTAGTTTCCCTCTCCCCTGACTCAAGAAGGGTCTCAAACCGAAAAGTCTCACTTTCCTTCTCTCCAGAGATACTGCCTGACCCGCTGAGTTACTCCAGCATTTTGTATCTATCCCAATAGTTTCTAATTTGATTTCAAAATTGGGATCACTGGGAGTGAAAGATTTGAAACTCTACAGTCCATTTCATTCTCATTAAGAAACCTGGTTTGCTGTGGGAATGCCAAGCATGAAATCAATCTTACACTTACTGTGTCATTGGAACAGATGATAGTTGAAACCTGCTCATATCCGTTTGTAACTGCTGCATTTGCTGATTGCCCAGTTCTCGAACACCATGTTGCATTCCATTCACACTGTGCATGGATGAACTGCGTGATATTTGCACTGGTACTTGGGCACTCGAACCGGCTCTTCCTCGGGACACTTTGCTGTACTGTTGGATCCTCTGCAGTGTGCGTTGAGCTGGAGGCCTGACGTGTCGGCGTACGGAGGTCTCCTCCAATTCTTCCACTGCGTAACCAGGCATGCCTATTGAAGAGCCTGACATCCTTTTCACAGAGTAGCCTCCTCCACCCATCTGCTGATTCACTGGATAAGTTACGGCGTCATAGGTCAAGTTTGCACCGTTGCCATATTCATTACCAACTGAAGACATGTAGCTGCTATCAACCTGATCCGACATCATGCTAAGTTCGTCATCTGGTCTCTGGTACATGGCTTGCCCGTTCATCTGAGCTCCAGACCAAGTATGATTCTGCGCATATTTACTTGGCAACTGCAATGAACGCAGCGACATGGTATCAAAGTCCTGCTGTCCCATCTGAGATCTGGTGGTGTATCCATATTGTGAAGAATGGTGAAAGGACAATGGTCTAGCTTTGGTTTGTTGGCCTGAAATAGATCTGTAGCGAAAAGTTGCTTCATCCCCTTGTCTTCCATACTGACTTGCCTTGGTTTGCCCCTTAGCAGCGAAATCTCCCACAGCTGAGCGGGCCGACCAGTTTTGTTTGCCTCCCTGCCGGTACACAGATGGGTTGACGGTCTGAGAAAAAAATTAACCATGCAACCATTTATTAAGTCAGTCTTGACAGCAACAAAGAAAAACAATACAACTGGGATGCAGCACAATTAGATAATTAGCTTCCTTCCTCTTTTTACTCCTCAAATAATTGATTTGTGCCAGGATTTAATCTTACATTTGTGGATAATCATCTGATACGTTGCATAGAAGTCATTCATCATAGCTGAACAATGCTATTGAATGTTGGCAGGCTATTCTGCTACTTTGGACTACACAGTTCTGTACTCATATAGTCCACAATTTTGCAGCAATCATCAGAATCATATATTAGAGCACAGAACCAGATGCCTTGATCCAGTATCATCCACTCTCTGAAGATAGACACAAAATGCTGGAATAACTCAGCAGGTCCGGCAGCATCTCCGGAGTAAAGGAATAAGTGACATTTTGGGTCGAGACCCTTCTTCACACTGAAGACGGGTCTGAAGAAGGGTCTCAACCCAAAACATCACCTATTCCTTTTCTCCAGAGATGTTGCCTGACTAGCTGAGTTACCTCAGCATTTTGTGTCTATCTTCGGTGTAAACCAGCATCTGCAATTCCTTCTTACACAACCATCATGTCTCTGCTGATTTTGTTTCTCCAGAAGCCTAACAAAACCCCATTCACTTTTCCCAAGGACTGATTTCCTTTCACAAGTGATTACCTTAGACTTGTGCCCTCATGCTACAACAACCACTGATGTGTAGACAGTTACCAAGCTACCCCATAATCTTCCCACCTCCAGCAAAGGAAAACTGTTATTCAAGTTACTTCCCGTGAAAGCTTCTTCCCATTCCTGATGAAAGCTCAAAGAATTTATGTTCATCTTTTCCATCTTTCCTATATTAGGTCATCAAACCAGCACAAGGACGAATTCCTAGCATTGGGGGTTTTGCCGTGGGACAGTATTTTGAGACAGCATACATACGACACTGGAGTCCTTAAGGCACATTATTTCCACCTACTAGCTCATTACACAAATGTATCAAGTAACACTGGAATAGAATTAGATCACCAACCCCAATAGGTCATTCTGCCAGTCAAATAGATTGTGGTTGGCCTACAATTCAGCTCAATTTCTTAATTTTGCCTCACAATCTTCCCCAACAAAATATATTCAGTCATGTGCTTCCATCTTTACAGCTTTTAGGGCCTGTCCCACTTTCCCGACCTAATTCACGACCTTTTTTACTCGTGAACATTTTTCATCATGCTAGAAAAGCGGCCCGACCTACTTGATGCCACGTGTACCTACGACTAGCATCAAGGCCTGCTACGACCTACCTAAGACCTTGTGATGACCCTGCTGCGAGTATTAGTCAAGGACAAACTCGGCAGAGGTCGTGAATTAGGTCGTGAAAGTGGGACAGGTCCTTTAAGCTGATCTGGGAATTCAGTCTATTAGTTCCAACTACATCCTCACCACAAAGAAGCGTGAACTTCACCTTTTTGCTCCTTCCCCAACCAAGGGGTGTTGATGCAAATTACAGCATGACAATTCTAATATTGGTCGTTTAAACCTTCTGTTCATACACCGTGGCAACAAATGCAGCATAAATCTCATTATAAAACAGTGAAACCCCCATGCACGGTACTCACAGAATACTTCTTCTCTGTTGAATAAACCTGTGACTTGGAGCTGAAACCTGGCATCGTTGCTGTATGATATTTTGTCATTCCTCCAGAGCCTGCAGTGATGATAAAAGAAAAAGTTAAATTTTAATTTCAGTCAGATTCAAGTAATATTTCCTGTCCTACGTACGCTTGCCCTTGTTGGGTTTAGATGCAATTGTTCAAGGTGGCCCTTTGTTATCTTGTTCTTTGGCAAAGAGCCTGGATTTTAGCTCCAGTATCCCACTGAAATTCTATGCTTAAAACGTCATCAGGCCATTACACAGCGAGGCTTGTAAGGCCAGTGGCTGAGAGCCACCTATTTCCACAGCAGCTGGCTTTCCAGCAGGAGTAACAGCTCCGCATTCAGAAGGAGAACCTTATACATCTGCGAGATCAAACATAGACTGGACGATTGTTTCGCAGAACACACCTACGCGTCGCCCGCTTGAATCTACCTGATCTCCTGGTTGCCAGACACCAGTCTGAAGGGTCTCGACCCGAAATGTCGTCTATCTCCTTCGCTCCTTAGATGCTGCTGCACCTGCTGAGTTTCTCCAGCCTTTTGTGTACCCACTTTGATTCTCTTACCCATTCCTACACAGACCTTTATGTCCTAAGCCTCCTCCGTTGTCAGAGTAAGGCTAAATGCAAATTAGAGGAACAGCATCTATAATTTCGCTTGGGCAGCTTATGAATATTGATTTCTCTCACTTCAGGCAGCCCCGGCATTCCCTCTCTCTCTCACTATCCCTCCCCACCCAAGTCGCACTAGCTTCTCGTTGTCACCCTGCAAACAGCTAACAATGGCCTGCTTCCTTTATCATCGTCACTTTTTAGCATATCTTTCATTCATTGTTCTTTATCTCTCCACATCTTCATCCCGACCCAAAACATCACCCATTCCTTCTCTCCAGAGATGCTGCCTGTCCCGCAATGTCAATCAGCAATGGACTTCATTGAAAGCTTCAGTTGCAACTTAGCACGGCACATTTTCAGCAACGAAAAGTTGCTTAAAGTCACCATTCCTGGGGGGGGGAATCTGGTGGAGGGGAAGCTATTGAAGTTGTGCTGCTGTCGAAGTGTGGAAGATGGACTGGCCTCGGAGGGTGAGTGGCATCAAGACTGGAAATGTAACAACAGAAACCATAGGAAATAAAACTCTACATGTGATGATGACGATGACACTATCTTGCCACTTGTACCTAGCTAGGTGCAGTGAAATTCTTTGTATTCCTTGTCAAAGAGCATATGCGGAAGAACAACAAAGTTAATGTTTCAGATCAACAATTTATCACCAGAACAAGTAGTTAACATAAAATGGGTTTCAATTGCTAAAAGGTTTAAATGCAAGGATTACAAAGGAAAAAAAGGAAGGGAAGGTGGGGGGAGGGATATAAAAGCATGAACGTCATGGGGTGGAATGCAAAAGAGGACAACGGAATAAACAAACGGATTGGTAATGGGATAAATAAAATGGTGAAGCTGCAAATCAGAATGGGAGAATTATTATCTGAATTTGTTGAACTTAGTCCATAGATCAGGGGATGGTGCCTGGTTAAGTCTGCATTGATCTTCACTGTACAAGTATTCTTGGCCATATTGGAGTGGGAAAGAAAATCAAAGGCTTAGGAGAAAGGAAAATCAAAGTGACTTGTGGACTGACAGAAGAGGTTGCATCATATCCTGGGCACATTGACCAGTGTCTCTTGCTTAATTTTTTTTTTCTGGTTGGGTGGGGTGGAGCTGGAATGCGTTGAGATTATAAAAGGTGGACACGGGAGCAACATGTTCTTTTTGCACTGCATCGGATTTAAGATAAAATATATCAAGTAAATCTCACTAAATCCTAACAGGCAGCATAAAATAAATCACGCGTTTCGCTGGATAATTCTATGATTGACTCGTCAATACAAATAGATTAGAGGGATTAGTGAGAATAAAGTCATTGATATAGATTGATGAATCACATGTAATTAGATCAGAGGGACAAGGATAAGTATGGAAAGAGAAATGTACTGCAGCACAGGGATAAAGCAAATAATAAAAACCAATGGCAATAGTGTAGATAAAGTGCAAGGAGGGGTTGATGTTGTGGCTGGGCTAGGTGACAGTGAGAATATCTCACACGCTGCCCTTTATTTTTGTTTAGATAGAGGAGTAACTTGGCAGGAGAGAGGGATTAAACACAAGCTCCAGCTGAGAGTCCGCAATACTGCACAAAAACAAGCCCTTTTGCCCATCTCATCCTTGTTGACCCTTTTAGTCATACATTATTCATATGCGTGGGTTTTCTTCAGGTGCTCCGGGTTTCCTCCCACTTTCCAAAGACAGAGGATTTGTAGGTTAATTGACTTAGGTAAAATTGTAAATTGCTCCTATTGTGTACATGGGATGGTGTCAGTGTATTGGATTGCACAGACTCGGTGGGCCGAAGGGGCTATTTCCATGCTTTATCTCTAACCTAACCTAAGTATCAACCATTCTCCTATTTCTCTTCCATGTTTTTGCAAATGTGCTATTTTACATGCACGACTGTCCTGTTTTACATTCCTTCACCGATTCTCCTCGCGGTGGTGAAGTGAGCTGGGCAGTGGAAGCAATCATTGCTGCTGCTGAATGCTAGTTCAGACATGTTGGGTTGGTAAATTTGACCAAAGCACGCCAACATCTGCATTTGCATGCTTCTGATTGGACTTGGAGCTGGATGGACCAAGTGTCCACCAAGGGACTTGTGGCAAAAATGTAATTACAAATCAGTCACCTTACTGGAAACAAACATCACAGTACTTTATAGTTTGCACTATTATTAGGGGTTTTTATGTGTAGGTATGTGTTAATGTAGGTATGACACATGCTGAACTTTTTTTTCTTGATTATTAAATTGTTTACAGTGTGCCATCCTTACATTTTCCATTGCGCAGCTGCAAGTAAGAATTTAATTGTTCTATCTGGGACATATGACAATTAAACACCCTTGACTCCTGAACCGTTGCATCGGATAAAAGTGGTAGGAAATATTTTGAAACCTTTGAGACAAACATCTCAGAACAAAAAGAAAATACAGCACAATCTAATTCTCTGAAAATAAACAAGTTTATTATCAAAACTTTAAAATAATGACTTTCAAGTTAGAAGTTACATCTTACTCAGAAGTGAAAAATGCCCCAAATGGATTTGGCCATTAAGATGAAAAACAATTGCATTTAACTGGACACTGCACTTCAAGGCAACATTCTAATGTTGAAGAACATTGAGTGTTGAAGCAATTTTCATTCCTCAAGCAGTCAGTATTGAAATTGGAATTCAAATTAATCTGAAAGATCCCAACCCAAAACAGCACCTGTCCATTTCCCTGCAGATGCTGCCTGAACCACTGAATTGCTCCAGTAGTGTTTTGCTCATTCCAGCACCTGCAGTCAGAAGAAGGCTCCCGACCCAAAACGTCACCAATCTTTGTTCTCCAGAGATGGATAGGTGATGTTTTGTGTAAGGACCCTTCTTCAGTCTGATTGTAGTAAGGGAATGAAAGCTGGAAAAGAGGTATCCAGTATCCACCTAACACATACCAGGCCATGTACCGGCCCCATCTCTTTTCCAGCTTTCACCCCTTATACATCAGCCTGAAGAAGAGACACAAAGAGTCAGATAAACTCAGTGGGTTTCTGAAGCACACATCTATGGAGAAATAATGTTCGGTTCTGGACACTTCTTCATACCGATCTAGAGATGCTGCCTGACCTGCTAAGTTATTCCAGCATTTTTTTTTTTTTTTTGTAAACCAGCATCTGTAGTTCCTTATGTTGACATCTATAGACTCGTGTGTATCTGCTGATCAAGATCATGCAGGGAACAGAAATTTGCATATTCCGTCAACACCAGCAGAGTTTCAAAACTACAAGGTAAACTTTAAATCGGTTTAAAACAGCATAGAAACTCAAAATGGCAGCACGGTGGCACAGCGGTGTGGTTACTGCCTTACAGCACCAGAGAACTAGGTTCAATCCTGACAGCGGGTGCATTCTACATGGAGTTTGTATGTTCTCCCCATGGCCCACGTGGGTTTCCTCCCACACTCCAAAGATGTATAAGTTTGTAGGTTAATTTGGATTTGGTAAAAATTTATAAATTGTCCCTAGTTTGTAGGATAGTGCTAGTGTATGGGAATCGCTGAACGGCGTGGACTAGGGGGCCGAAAATTGAGTCAAAATAACGAGTCACGATAAGTATATTTACATTGTTAGAAAATAATCATTTATTTCATAGCTACTTTTTTTTTGTAAAATGCTATTAACTTTATGTTTTAAACTGAAATGATGTAGCCAATGCAATGTTTTTTTTTAAAGCATCAGAGCTGAAATTTGCCCAAGAAGCCGACTACTCATAAGGATCTTAAATAACTCGTCCCGAGCTGAAAATTTACTATTGTTGCATGTTTCCATCTGATGAGCATTTCCAGCCCTGCGAAGTTCAATACTCAAATCAGAATTCAAATTAATTTAGATTTCATCATACAGGCAATTTTAACTAATACGTTCCTCTTCAACAATAATATAGTCAAGGTGAAGCCAAGCTGGTAAATTTTAGGGATGATGAAAATGTGAATGAGGTGCATAAGGCTCAAACCGATCACAAGGTTAATTAAAGGATCTTGCACTCTGAAAGATCTTGCCATTTTCCCCCATAGTATCACTCCCTCCTTATTCTAGTCATAAGTGTCATACAGCATGGATACGGGCCTTTCAACCCAGCTTGCCCATACCGACCAACAGGCCCCATCTACATTGGTCCCACCTGCCTGCGTTTGGCCCATATCCCTCCAAACCTGTCCTATTCATAGAAACATAGAAAATAGGTGCAGGCATAGGCCATTCAGTCCATTAGAGCCAGCAACACCATTCAATGTGATCATGGCCAATCATCCACAATCAGTACCCCGTTCCTGCCTTCTCCCCATATCCCTTGATTCGGCAAACCCTAATTGCTCTATCTATCTCTCTTTTGAATGCATTCAGTGAATTGGCCTCCACTGCCTTCTGAGGCAGAGAATTCCACAAATTCACAAAATGCATACGGGGTGAAAAAGGTTTTCCTCATCTCAGTTTTAAATGGCCTACCCCTTATTCTTAAATGGCCCCTGGATCTGGACTCCAACATCAGGAACATGTTTCCTGCATTTAGCTAATCCAATCCCTTAATAATTTTATGTTTGTATAAGAACACTACATCCACTGGCTCTCTCTTATCCATTTTACTTGTTACATCTTCAAAAAATTCCAGAAGATTAGTCAAGCAAAATTTCCCCTTCATAAATCCATGCTGACTTGGACCGATCCCATTACTGCAATCCAAATGTGCTGCTATTACATCTTTAATAATTGACTCCAGCATCTTCCCCACCACAGATGTCACGCTAACTGGTCTATAATTCCCTATTTTCACTCTCCCTCCTTTCTTAAAAAGTAGGATAACATTAGCTACCCTCGAATCCACGGGGACTGATCCAGAATCTATAGAACATTGGAAAATGATCACCAGTGTGTCCACGATTTCAAGAGCAACCTCCTTAAGTACCATGGGATGCAGACCATCAGGCCCTGGGGATTTATCAGACTCATCAGTCTACCCAACACCATTTCCTTAGTAATGTGAATCTCCTTCAGTTCCTCCGTCACCCTAGATCCTCTGTCCCATAACACTTCCGAGACATTGTGTCTTCCTTAGTGAAGACGGATCCAAAGTACCTGTTCAACTCGTCTGCCATTTCCTTGTTCCCCATAATAAATTCAAGGGACCCACATTTATTTTAACTAATCTTTTCCTCTTCACATACCCAAAGAAGCTTTTACTCTCCTCCTTTATATTCTTGGCTAGCTTACCTTCGTACTTCATCTTTTCTCCCCCTATTGCCTTTTTATTACCTTCTGGTGTTCTTTGAAATATTCCCTATCCTCTGGCTTCCTGCTCATCATTGCTGTGTAATCAGTCTTCTCTTTTAGTTTTATATACTGTCCTTGACTTCCCTTGTCAGCCAGGGTCACCTCTTACTCCCCTTACAATCTTTCTTCACGTTTGGAATGAAATGACCCTGCATCTTCTGGATTATTCCCAGAAATTCCTGCCATTGCTGTTCCACCGTCATCCCTGCTGGGGTCCCTTTCCAGTCAACTTTGGCCAGCTCCTCCCTCATGCTTCCATAGTCCCCTTTGTGCAACTGCAATACTGACACTTCTCCCTCTCAAATTGCAGATTAAAGCATCATATTATGGTCACTACCTCCTAATGGTTCCTTTGCCTTGAGTTCCCTTACCAAATCCAGTTCATTACACAACACTAAATCCAGAATTGCCTTCTCCCTGTACCTGTCTAATTGTTTCTTCTACTTTGAGATGAATTTCAATTGTTACTATTCTACCCATAAAGTTGGAAATTCACCTCAAATTAGAATAAAGAGTGATACCATGAAAAACTGCAAGGTTATTTTCCCCAGTAACTGTTGGCACGGTGAAAGAAAACACCATAGTTTAATAACAATTACTTCCAGTTCCAGTTTGTAACCTTTCAATCACTTGCTTAGTTTATTGTCACGTGTACCGAAGTACAGTGAAATGTTTTTCGTTGCATGCTCTGCAGCCAACAGAGACTAGACATGGTTACAATCAAGCTGCCCGCAGTATACAGATACAGGATAATGGAAATAACATCTAATGTAAGATCAAACTCAGTAGAGGCCAATTAAAGATAGTCTGAGGGTCTCTTCTGAGGTAGATGTTAGCCCAGTACCTCAGGATGGTTCAGTTGCCTGATGACAGAAACTGTCCTTGAACCTGGAGGTGTTCACACTTATGTCCCTCTTTACTAGAATTGTTTCAATTTAAAGCTATCTTATGCAGCAAATTTAGAGGCTGAAAGAATATAGATCCTTAATCTAGATCACAGGCGACTAACTCAATCCATGAACGCTGTTCTCTTCAAAAAGGAGGCTATATACGTTATTTAAAAACATTTAAACAAACATGTCATTTATCTGAATGTTTGCACTCCAATGTCATCATAGCTGCTGAAATAGTACTATATTTAGTGACATCTGTGGAAAATTTAATTAACCACCCTGCTATTCCACTGTTTATGCAATAACTCACCAATAGGAATTTCAGTAAAAAGGGTATTTAGTGCACCCTGCATGTGAAACATGTCGCTAAACATATTTCAAAGTGCTTTATGATGTATAATAATTAATACACATTTTAGTGAAGCAAGATTAAGAAATATAAAATCAGAAGTTAGTGAGTGAAGATTGCCCATTGGAAGAGGAATTGCTGCATAATCATTTCCTTCTACATTTTTTTAAAAACAAAGCAACTGAACAGGTTTTTTACAAAGGCACATGACTAAATAAGTTAATAAAGTGAACATCAAAACCCTTCTGCAACTCACTGATTTCCAATGATGTTTGAGCATATTCTCCATATCCCAGAGTGGTAAAGCTGTAATTTTGTGATACCAAGTACACAAGATTTAAGATTGGTCAATTGAAAGTTAAACCCGTCTCACGGTGCGAGTTGACCCATGAGGTACCCCGAGTTTAAAACAAATTTAACTCTTGGTAATCACATACAATTAACGTAGCGGGAACGTCGGAACTCATGGACGCAACTTAGCAACTCGTGGCGCTAACGGCAGGTACCCGTGAAACTTGTTGACTCTTGAAAAAATTCAAACATGTTTGAGGTTTCCCACGAGTCAAATTTACTGTTCAAGTTATAAATTGAAACATTTCAACTCGTTGTAAGAACGTAGTGGCCCGTGAGTTTACCTTAGTGACTCGTGAGTCTACCGTGGGCACTCAGCGGGCAGGCAGCATCTCTGGAGAGAAGGAATGGGTGACGGGATGGCATTTCTATTGAACCTCCCAATGAAAGGACAATGGATTTCACCCTTGTATTTCAGCGTACTTGCTCAAAAGTTTACAGCCGAACTGAACTCAAAATATGGTTTGTATATCAAACATGCATGTTACTAACCAACTATTTACAGATAAAAGATACATGCAGCTGCTGGAAAGCGAGCGTTAAATAGTTCCGTATTAGAGTGAAGTTCTTACCGATAGTAATAATTTTATTCGGAATACTTTCAATCTACTGAGTAGCATTTTAGTTTACACCCACCACCTCCATACTAATACACATGTATCCACCTGTTGTTTCCTCCATATACCACCGGTTGTATCGTTATTTAGGTGTTTTTGCCACCCCGAGTCTGAATGGCGCTGTAATACAGAGCAGGTCTTTATTTCTATTTCCCTTTGTGAGATTTTTTTTCCCTGATCATCTTCAGTAAATAGACATTCGGGCGGCTCTAATAATGTTCACATGTTGCCTAATCGCTGTCCAAATATTGGAATGTGAAATTATATTTTATCTACCGTGCAAAGCTTCATTTCAGATCTTCACAATGCCAACCGCATTGAAGCCTTTCGCTGCTTGGACACGGGCAGTTCACTGCAGAGAATGACTATTTGTTTCCCACATAAGGACGAGATGCAGAATGAGTTCGGATACACAGTGGGTTATTGCTTAAAGTTGTATGGGTGCCCGAAACTGCACTGGTTTGTTCCGCGACAAGCCAATTGTACCGTCTTCAGCGTTTGTAACACCTTTTCCCACGGACACCTTTCAGAACAAACTCAGAAACAGCTTCTCTTTTGTCCGTTTTCAGGTGAGCCGACAATGTGGTGCGGTATGGTTACGCGACTTTTGTCTGTAATGGATATTTGTCACCGAACCAGCCAAATTCCTGGAGACCAAACATACTTATATAGCTCGTTCTACCTGTTTAGCTTAAAAGTGACCCCCCCCCCCCCCCCCTCACCCCCATCAACCCTCGGAGAGAACAGCGAGGGTTCTTTGTTATTCCAAATTGTGTAAGAGTTGAAGGAAAGTGCCCTATTCCACGCGCGACTCAAGCGGTGACCTGATCTCTCTGGGAAAAGGAGAAGTTCAAAATGTAATAGATGCGGCCGCGCTGAAATCTATCTTTAGCTCAAAGCCGCAGGATGGATATGTCTTCTTTAACACTGTTGCTTATTAAAACAGACCTTCATTCATGGTTGGCTCAAGAGTAACTCGGGAGAGGAACTTGGGAACTCGGGAGACGAACTTGGAACATCGCAGAAATGACAAGTAAACGGCAAACTTAGTCATACCCGTGGGAACTTGGTTAAACTCTTGATCATACACTTGGAATCTCGTACACACCCACGAGTCTTTCACTCGGGGTACCTTGTGGGTCAACTCGCACCGTGAGACTGGGCTATTATATTGTACACAAGGCTTTAATAACTTAGAGGTTTACAAAGGTTTTGAGGTCCTTACGATCTTGTTAAAAATCATAGTTTCAAACTAGAATAGATTCTGCTCAGTAGTACAAAGATCACCTTGAAGAAACCGTGTGATCACCAATTCTGTAGTTAATTTACGGCTTGGTGTTAAATGGTCAGCTGTGTTTTATTTTAGAGATACAGCATGGGAACAAGGCCCTTCAGCCCACCGAGTCTACGCTAATCATTGACCACCTGTGCACACTTGTTCTCTGTTATCCCACTTTCTCATCCACTCCCTTGGGATAATTTACAGAGGCCAATTAACCTATAAACACGCACATCTTTTGACATGTGGGCAGAGAGCAGAGCACCCGGAGAAAACCCACGTGGTCCGAGGGAGAACATGCAAACGCCACACAGACAGCACCCAAGGTCAGGATTAAACCCGGTTCTCTGCCGCTGTGAGGTAACAGCTCTACCGTTGCGCCACTGAGCAGCCCCAGTATTCTGTCTGTGGATACGGTATATTTTTCTCCCTATTAACATGGAACTAGCCTGATGAGTAAGAGGCATCTTCAGGTGTCTGATCTGTGTCTGTTTACCAATGTGTCATTTCTTAACCATTGAACAATAATTAAATCACTGAAAGGTCACTGATGAACTATTATATCTGTTTCTCTCTCCACAATATACCTCCTGACTTGCTAACTCTTCGCATTGTTTTCTGCCTGTAATGTTGGGATTTACATTATGCAATTTGCTACCAAAGATTTAAAAGAGAAAATGATCAAGAGATTTATATTCTGTCGTCTCCTCTGATGCCCAGGAATCTCTGCTCTATGTGAAGGAGGGGTATGGAGAACTTAGAGCCCACAAATCAAGAGCATTCTGAAACCCGGTGTAAACAATATAAAGAGTGCACCCCATCATAAATTGTCCCGTCCACCTTTCAAACGGTCTTTGACATGAATCGTTATCTTCTTCTTTCATGCCCATCATCTATGTTTCAAATGACGGCCAGGCTCTTGCACAGTGGACAGCCTTCTGGTTTGCCACCGCTAGTTCTTCCAGGCAGCATTGTTCACCAAAAAGTGGGCATCTTAGTAGGTGTGGCATGGATTGTACAGATGTTTCACATTCTGTGCCTGATGCATCTGCATAGTCCATTTGCTCATACTGGTCTTGCATCTGCCCATCCCTGTAACAAGCCTATTGAGGGACTTCCAGGTCTTCCAGCCACACCTGTGACCAGGTGGTAGCTGTTCCTTGGTTGGGATTGGCGGTTTGGGATGGAATTGGGATTACGTGGTGGTAGTTTTCACTGCGTTCCTTTTGCGTTCCACCACAGTGAGGAGGTGCCTGGTGAACTCATTGTGGTGGATGTTGGATATGTGTTTATTGTGCGTTTTGTTTTTATTATATGTATGGTAACAGTTTCGTTCAGACCGTAAAGTCTGAATGACAATAAAGGAATTTAATCTAATCTAATCTAAGTTTCTAACAGAGCATTTCCAGAGTTGTCTGCTTGACATTGTCTACTGCATTTAGTGCTCCTAATGTGGTCACCTTTACATTGGCGAGCTCAAGGGGACAATTTCACCAGACACTTGAGTTTGTCCATTAACACAACCCTCTCCCTCCACCTAGCAATTATCCGCCACGTCTTTTCCAGCTTTCTATCTCCCCCCCCCCCCCCCCCCATTACAGCCAATCTGACAAGATCTCAACCCGAAAAGTCACCTATTCATTCACTCTAAAGATTCGAGTTTCTTTGTGTCATTAGTTTCTGCTTTTTTGTTAAGATCTCTAACGTTCATCTACGTTTATGACTTTCACCTATCCACCACAGTGGTTATCCTTTACCCAATGCATGGAAGCCTTTGCTTCCTATATTGGCCTTATTAGCCACCTCAGAACCCACAAAACTGGAGGTGAAGCAAGTTATCCTCAAACTCACAGAACTGTAAAGCAAGGTCAAAGTTGTCACAAGGAACTCCAGATACTGACCCAAGCAAATCAGGGGCTAACAAATAAGTATAAGTAAGTTTAAGGGGGCGACTGAAAACATTTCTGGAGAGGAAGGGCTGAGGAATAAAATAGGCGTGTGACTTTGAATAATCAACACCAAAATGAAAAAACACCAAAGCAATCTGCCGCAGTTTCAGAAAGGGTTAAGAACCAGTTCTACAACCTGCCAGCAACACCTTTGCAAATAACAACAGAACTACTTACGAACAAACGAACTCCTCAATCCTTAACTTTCTACAAAAGGACTACGCCCAGTTCACTAGCAGCTAGCTACTCAGCACAAATTCTATCCTGGTTAGTTTTCGCTCTATCTTTCGTTTACAGAAACAGTTTCACACAATTTTTATTTACTTCAAAAAGTCAAGCCACAAAAAAAGTGCTCGCGTTCTTTTTGTCCCATAGTCTAGAAATAGTAAGTCTAGTTATACTCGCAACACACTTGAAGAATATAAAAAAGGAAGATACAAGGAACTGCAGGTGCTGGTTTACAGTATAAAAAGACACAAAGTGCTGGGGTAACCCAGCATCTCTGGAGAACATGGATAAGTGACTTTTTTGGTCTGAACAGTAAGACTTGTTACCAATTATTAAAAAGTCAGGGGGAGTGGGGGAAGCGGGGAAAATAGATGGGGCCGGGTGGGAAGAAGGAATAGGAGCCCGAGAAATGTAAACCAATGTTCAGGACCTACTGTCATCAGGCAATTAAACACTATCACCTCCAAATAAGTCATATCGACTTGGGGGCATTGTTTTTGTCTTTAGACTATTATTGTTTGTTTTATATATATACATATATAGAAACACACTGTATACACAACATACAGAAGTAACTCAGATGGTCAGGCAACATCACTTGAGAAAAGGAATAGGTGGCATTTCAGGTTGAGACCCTTCTTCAGAATGAGTCAGGGGAGATGGGAACTTGAGGTATGAAAAGGTACTGAACAAATCAAAACCAAACTTTTTCATACTTTTAGTTTCCTTCTCACCTGACTCTAGTCTGAAAAGGGGTCTCGACCCAAAGCATCACCGATTCATTTTCTCCAAGATGCTGCCTGCCCCACTGAGTTACTCCAGCATTTTGTGTCTATCTTCAGTGTAAACCGGCATCTACAATTCCTTCCTGCACACGCTATGTACATAGGTGTATACAATGAACGGTTTTGTTGCTTAGTATGTGTCTTACAGAGTACTGTGCTTACATATGTTGTGCTGCTGCAAGTAACTTTCATTGTTCCATTTCAGGCCACATAAATTCATAAGATATAGGAGCAGTGAGGCCATTCAGCCCATCAAGTCTATTCCATCTTTCCCTCTGGACCCCATTCTCCTGCCTTCTAATAACCGCTGCCACCTTAACAATACCCATTGACTTGGCCTCCACAGCCTTCTGTGGTAATGGTTCCCCCATATTCACCACCCTCGGACCAAATAAATTCCTCCTCATCTCCCCCCTAAAGGTATGCGACAAAGGTAAAACATTGTTGACTCCTGGAGTGGGTTTGAAGGAGGTGCCGAGCTGGGCTCCACTTACCTTCATGAAGGGAGCTGCCGTAGGACGAGACGCTGGCGCTGCCCCTGCCGCTGCTGCTGCTCTTCAACATGGTGAGGACCTGCTCCTGGACCCTCATGCTCTTCTGCTGGCTGCCCTGCCGGTGCTCGCTGCGCTGGT
The DNA here is from genome assembly GCA_963514005.1 of Raja brachyura. The sequence continues at coordinate 35,767,857 of OY740798.1, read as the reverse complement.
CCAGCTGTCGGTCGGACGGGACGGCCAGGGTGGAGACCGGGGCGCCCGACGGCAAGGCGGACTTCAGAAAGTGAACGTCCTGCATCGCTGCGTTCATTCTCGCTGGCTCTTTCCCCTCCAGAGGAAAGTGTGTGAAAGGTGCGCTGGTGTGCGCCCGACCCGGACAACGATGAAGCCCCTCTCCCTTCTCCTCCCTCCCTCCCTCGCCGGTGGCTATGATCAAAGATCCTATGATCTCCCTGACGCCTTTCCGCGGTGGGGCTGGGCCCGAGGGAGGAGACTGGTGCCCTGCCCCGTCGCAGCCAGCCTGCCTGCCTGCTACAACGTGGAGCTCCACCTTCCCAGGTGAGTGAGTGAGTGAGTCACTGCCCTCCCCTCCCCGCCCCCCATGAACACATTCCCGGGCAGCGATCCAGCCCACCCGCCCTGCCCGGCCCTGCCCGCCCGTCGCGCCTCGCATCTATTCAAGCCAAGAGTTTGTGCGGAGTTCACTGCAACCCTTCCCTGTCTGCCGCTCCGTTCACTGGGTTTTAAGTGACCATCACTTCCCTTCCGTAGTTTGCTGCTTCATTCGAAAAAAGATTTTTGTTAAGGAGGGATGAACGAATGAGACGGGGAAAGAGGGAGAGATTAAGTAGAGTAGGAGAGGGAGAAGATGAAGAAGGAGTAAGGGAGGAGGGGAATCTGGGGGGTGGGAAGGAAAGTCAATGGAAAGGTCAGTGAGTAAGGAGCGAGAGCAAGGACAAACTGCTGCCCTACCTGATGAACTTATGCTTTCTATGCTCGAGTTGAGCAGAAAGCTAATGGGGCGATGGTATCCATTCCAACAGACTCAACCATGCCTCTTCCCAGGGTCACTGTTGCGAAAGTTAGTTCGGCCTGGTGAATACACAGAGTCCATGGCTGTGTGCTTAGAAACTGTGAGGACCAACCAGCAGTATTGACGGAGAACTTTAATCTCTTCCTACTCTGCTCTGAGCTACCCACCTGCGAAGACCACCATCACCCCACGTCCATCTTTCAACGTCCATGCCAAACAGTGAACATAGAAAGCACAAGTTCATCAGGTAGGGCCGCACTATGTCCTTGCCCTCGCTCCTCTCACTGACCTTTCCATTGACCCCCCCCCCCCCTCCCTTACCCCTCTCTCACTGACTATCTCAGTAGACCCTCAGGCTATCTTTAATCGGACCTTACTGAGCTTTAACTTACACTAAACATTTCCGTTATCATGTTTCTGTATACTGTGGATGGCTCGATTGTAACCTCAAGCATAGTCTTTCCACTGAATGGTTAGCATGCACCAAATGTCTTTCACTGTACCTCAGTACATGTGACAATAAACTGATGATATTGATCTGCAATGCAATCTTTCAACGTCCATGCCAAACATGATGCCAGGTTAAATTAATCTCCTCTGCCGGCACAAGATCCATGCGCCTATCTAACAACATCATAAATGTCACTATTGTATATTTGTGTCCATTTATTGAGGGTTCTCCGTGTTCAGTCTTATTTTTCTCATTCCAATTTATTAATGAAAACAAACATGGATGGAATAGTTCAGTGTGTCAGGAACTGGTGTGGAGAGGGAGAATCTGGTTAATCTTCTGTCAGAATTGAGAAAAGTCAGAAAGAAAACATGTATAAGTTAAACGTCATGTCCAGACAAATCTGTACGTGTTTTCAGCATGAACTGCCTCTATTTTACATTTCCAGCATCTGCATTGTTCAAAATCTTACAGCGCCTTGCATTGGTTATTGTTGGCCGTTTCCCTGACAGCACAACAATTAAAAATACAGTGCAAAATAAAACAAAATGCTGGAGGAACTCAACGGGTCAGGCGTCATCTGTGGAGTGAATGGGATGAATGATGATGTTTCGGGTCAGGACAGACAAATAAAGTAATGGGTTGAAAGATTGTAATCCTTGCAAAAATGTAGTTTAAAAAAGCTTGATTCAAGGGGAAAAAGGAAGCTTCTGGCAGTAACTATTTAAGGGGGACAAAACTATGGGGATAAAACCAAAAACAATGTTATTTGGAAAGCTGAGAAGGACAGCAATGTAATGGAGGACCCGGGTAGAACACGATGTTCTGGTCAGTCTAAGCTGACTGAGAGTCATATAGTGAAACAGGCCCTTTGTCCCAACTTGCCCACACCAGCCAATGTGTCCCAGCTACACTAGTCCCACCTGCTCCCGTTTGGCTTGTATTCATCCAAACCTTTCCTACCTATGTACCTGTCTAACTGTTTCTTAAATGTTGGGGATAGTCCTAGCCTCAGCTACCTTCTCTGGCAGCTCGTTCCATAGATTGTGTGGAAAAGGTACCCCTAAGATTCCTATTTAATCTTTTCCCCTTTACCTTAAACCTACAGTATGTCCTCGTCCTCGATTTGTGTACTCTGGGCAAGGGACTGTGCATCTACCTGATCTACCTCTCATAATTTGAGAGGAGAGGATATGGAGGGGACACAGAGAGTATTGAAATGAATTTGGGTGAATGTTGGGCTTCACCAGACTGAAGAGATTAGATAGGATGATAAGGTAGGATGATGGTATAAATACCTGAAATGCAGGCACAACTGTCAGATGAATGCTAGGCATATGTTGGGTTCACATATTGAGAAGCACAGTGTGCTGTGGAAATATGAACTGTTGTGCAATTACTGAGGTCATGGTTGAACTTGTGAAAAAAACCAACAGGTCTAAATCTCCATAGAAACCAGCAACATTTTGGATAAATTGTTTTTTTACAGAGACCAAAAAGGTCAAACTCGGGACTCCTGCAAGGCAATGGAACCTCTTGCAGATCTTGTACATAAGGCAAATGCACGGAACATAAATTAGAAAGAATGTCACCACTTGGACAGTAGAAGGCTAAAAGATAGAAAGGAATGTTTAATTATAATATATTCTATATAATTATAAGAACTTGATTTGGAACATAAACAATGATATTGAACTAGCCAGAGAAAGAACTAGAAGAGATGAAGGGGTAATAGATCCTTTTATAATTATCTCCCTGTTCAGAATGTGTGACCAACCAAAAAATAAAATTATGTGCTGTGATGGATTGGTTGCTATCATTTACTGAGCATCTACTTGGTGAATGTAAGCAATATCTAGCTACATGTAGATACTACATACTTTTGCTAACACTCTTCCATAGCCAATCTCCCTTAACCATCCCAAACCTCCCTCTTCTCCCTTCCCCTAATCACCTGCCTCCTTCCATTCTTCACCCCCACACCAACCTCCATCTTAACCCCTTCTCACATTATTTCCTCACTCAGGTCCCTCCCCTTTCCCCCTCTCTCCCCCTCCCAACTCTCTTGTTCTTCCCCCTTGCTCTTTTTTGTCTCCTCCTCTTCCACCAATTCCTCAGATCTCCCAATCATTCCTACCCATACTCTCCAGTCATGGGCCACACTCTGTCTTCTGGAGAAAGGCCACTTTCCAGATTCCACCGCTAGCCCACACACCATCCCCTTCCACTTCCTTCATCCACCCTCTACCATTAATTCTCATTGGGTTGGCTTATTGACCACAGATCTTCAGATGACATAAATTGTGCTTTCTGCTTCCAGCATAATCTGGACCGTACCCAAAGGCTTTCCCCCAAGGGAGAGTCCATACATGCATCGCTGATATAGGATGGACCTAAGTTAGTGATATCGAGAGATAGCAACACTATCTGCTATGAAACTTTGCCACACTATCAACATTTAGTCCCACCAATTTCTCTTGCGATATTTTTCACTTGTGCTTATTCCTCACTAGATCCCTGGTTTTCTAGTATTCCTAGCAGGGGTTTTTTTTTTGTCCACAGAGACAGACAGAAATAAATTGTTTACATTAAAGTTTGAAAAAAACTGCTGGAGGAACTCAGTGGGTCAGGCATCATCTGAGGAGGTAGAAGGTTGGTCGACATTACTGTTCACAGTCTTTCATCTGCACTGTGAGTTTAGAGGGAACTCAGCCGGTATAATGAGACAGGGGAGGGAAGAGGCAGGAGCAGACAGGGATTGCTGGAACTAGGTGAGGAGCCGGGGGGGGGGGGGGGGGGGGGTTATGGGCAGATGAAGCTAGGAGGGGGAGGGCTGGATTTGGGAGACAATGCCTGGTGGGTGATAAGTAGAGACAGATAAAGAGAAAAAATAAAGGTGGATGGAGCCAAGTTGGGGTTTCTCTGCCATTCCCTGATTCTCCATTATAAAGTCACTCTCTCTGGGCAACTTGCTCTTGCTAGTCTTCTCCTATACACATTAACATAAAAGTTCTAGCACGCCATTTTAATATTTTTTACAATTTATTCCCAAGGGGAAGTTTTAATTTAGGGGAAACATTGGCTTGCTTCAGCATTCTGCTTTACTGGTTGTATGCCTTCCATGCCGAAGGTGCCATTTTCTGTGTTGTAAGGATGATTCTTAGTAAGATGATTCTGGTTTTGCATTTGTCTCATATTTTCATAAGGATATGTTAGAACAAGCTTGCGGTGTCTTGGCACTGTACCTAGAATGTCATCTATCCATATTCACACAATGTTATAATTCACACTGTAGATCAACAGGTCATTGGCAGTATTTCATTTACAGGATATCATCATTGAATATGCCTTTTGTAGCAGGGCTTATCTTCTGGCCAAGTTTCTTCTGTTTGTATGGCTTCAGGTTTGTTTTGGACATCATTGCACAAAAGCAGGAGCAAGCCTAGTTCACTATTTAATAAGATCATTATTGAACCTGATCCCCATTTCCCCTGAATGATATGTTGTCGAAAAATAGATTGATCTCAGCCACCAATCTACTCAATTCTTCTGAAATAGAGAATTCTAAATAATTACAACCACCTCAGAAGTTTCTTCTCATTGAAATAGAGCTTCAATGTGAAGATCTTGTTGTTTACCAGTTTGTTTCTAAACCCCAGATGCAAAATACCGTTGATATTGAAAATATAAAACAACCACAGAAAATTCTAGAAATGCGCATCAAAATCCTCACATTTAAGCTTTATTTAAATGATTGCTGTTAACCGAAACGGAGTTGGTTAGCTGAAGAATTAATTTTTCTTCCCACAAATCCTGACTGACTTTGCTGATTATTTCCAGTATTTTATGGTGATGTTTATATTTGTGATGGCTAGATGATTGGATCTGAGCAAAGAGAGTATTCCAACAGTGCTGCCTGGAATTGCGAATGAGGGTGTCAAATGGCAGATGCATTTAGTTCAAGCAGAGGTTGAAGTAGTCTCTGTAATGAAGTGAGTGTGAAATTTGAAATTCAGTTTGGGATCAGGCAGACAGCTAAAGGGCCTGTCCCACTTAAGTGTCCTTGGCGCGCAAATTACGCGACCTCATGGTTGCGTTGAGGTGCAAAGGCATCGTGTGGCTCAGTGGGGCTGGTCCCACTGAGAAGCGCGGAGGGATATGTAGTTGTGCGTGACATCGCGCGGGGCTCTGAAATTTTTGTAGCGAACAAAATCTTTGCGCGCCAACGGCCTGTCGCGTAACTGACGGCCAAAGTGGAACAGGCCCAAGACCCTGGCATGACGCAACGTCACACCTGCAACAGCAGCAGAAGCTGGCAAACGATCGCCGAGCTCGGCCTGGGGCTCACGGCCGCTGCGGTCCGGATCCGCACTCATTTCTACTCCCAGAGCGAGGCCAAGAAAATTGAAGACAAACACAAAATGCCAGAGTAACTCAGCGGGACCGGCAGCATCTCTGGAGAGAAGCAATGGGTGACGTTTCGGGTCAAGACCGTTCTTTCAACGAGAAGAGTCTCGACACGAAACATCACCCATTCCTTCTCTCCAGAGATGCTGCCAGTCCCGCTGAGTTACTCCGGCATTTTGTGTCCATCTTCAAATGACGTCACACAACTTTTTTTTCCCTCAAAAGAAGTATTATGTAGTTGAAATTTGTTTTGACTCCTGGACCACCTATATCGAAGCAATGGTCAAAAAAGATAATGCCTCTACTTCCTTTGAAGACATAGGAAGTTTGGCATGTCCACAACAACTCTCACCAACTTCTACAGATGCGCTGGAGAAAGCATTTCATCGGGATGCATGATAGCATGGTTTGGGCACAGCTCCATCCAAGACCGCAAGAAATTGCAGAGAATTGTGAACCCAGCCCAGACCATCACACAAACCAACCGCCCTTCCATTGACTCCATCTACACTTCACACTGCCATGGCAAGGCCACCAGCATTATTAAGGACCAGTCTCACCCTGGTCACTCCCTCTTCTCCCCTTTCACATCAAGCAAGAGGTACAGAAGTGTGAAAGCACACCCCTCCAGATTCAGGGACAGTTTCTTCCCAGCTGTTATGAGGCAACTGAACCATCCTATCAACAACTACGGGGCGATCCTGAGCTGCTATATACCTCACCGGAGACCCTTGACTAGGGTTCGGCACAACTTTGGTCTCACAAGGGGCCAGCTTTCACTGCCAGCTCTCAGATGAGATTCAATGAAGCAGGAGAAAGTGGATAAAAAGAGGTAAATTAAAGGAAAGCAGGTTAGGAAAACTAGCTGATCTTTTTGCAAGTGCTGTCGACAAACAACTAATATAATGGCAGTATTCTTAACAGCAACACAAATTCACCATTCACAACAGTTCAAAGCTTCTCGCATTCTAAATGTATCATTAAATCATGTCATAATCCAAACAGACATAAATCTCTCATCCTTATTCATTTTAACACTGCTTGATTTCCATGTGATTTTGCTGGTCTTGATGTTCCTATACTTTATCAATCCAGTGGTTACAGCATGGCAAGTGGAAAACTGCAGATCTGCAGTGGAGGAGACTGTAGGTGGACTTGGAGACTGTTCCTGATCAACTTTCAGGCTAGATGGTGTTGTTTCATTCTCCATCATGGTACTTGCACAGACAAGGGAAGATAATGCATGCACCAGGAAGAAAGGAGGATTGCTCCCATTTCTGTCCAAAACCTTGGGGCAATGCTGAAGAAAATGCACCAGAAGGTTGGCAGAGAAGCCTATTCAGGGTTCTTCTTCCTGAAACGAGATGGTAGAACAAGATTGATTTTTTTGGGAAGTGGCCATTCCAGCTCAGGTCAACCTTTATTGCCTAAGCCTGAAAGTCTTTAAGAGAGTGTATTTGTGTCCTGTTCCTGAAGCGCGTTAAACCAGCTATCGAAGATAGACACAGTGTTGGAGTAACTCAACGGGTCAGGCAACATTACTGGGAAAAAAGGATGGGTGACGTTTCGGATTGGGAACCTTTTTCAGACTGAAGATGCATCCTCTGCCCTTTGGTAGGGCTTATATCCAATGGTATGAACGTTGATTTCTCTCATTTCAAGTAACTCCTACATTCCATTCCCCCCCCCCCCCTCCCCCCCCCTTCCCCACCCTTGTCATCCTACTAGTTCCATTGTTCGCATCCTTGTGTACCTGTCATTAGCACATCTTTCCCTGCCAACAATGGGCCATTATGGACTCCAACCTTCCTGAGGTTATCTATTGCTAGCCCTGTTTTCTGGTCTTCTCTCGCCTCCAGTCCCCCCCTTCCCCACGCACCCAACCTCTTTGTTTCCGACCCAAAACATCACCTATTCCTTTTCTCCAGAGATGCTGCCTGACCCACTGAGTTACTCCAGCATGTTGTGTCTACGGTGTAAAGCAGCATTGGCAGTTCTTTCCCATATGCCCATTTATAACATTAAAAAATCTATCAAAATATTAAAGTATGTTGCATTTAATTTGGGGAGCCTGTTTCTGCCTTTCTGTTTCTCTTGTTTTTTTATTGTGGAACTGAGGAAACGCGTATCGCAGCTCCTATAGTATCTGTGCAAAGCCCCTTTGAAGCAGACAGTGGCACATGCTTCATCTGCTGAATCACTGCACACGTAGGGTGTATGGCGATAATATGGAGAGCAGTTAAATCTACTTGGATTCAGATTTAGACTTTGACTTGGGCAATACCAGATGAAGGGATAAGAAAGGCAAGCTATGAGAAGCTAAAGTGCATTAAAGAAAAAGATGTACAAAGGTTACCCGGAGATTATTAAATTTGGGATTTGTGCCACCAGGGTAAAACATCTGATAGTTAATTTATACTGTTGTGGTCACGGTGGCGCAGCGGTAAAGTTGCTGCCTTGCAGCGCCTGAATCCCAGGTTCGATCCTGACTATGGGTGCTGTCTGTACGGAGTTTGTACGTTCTCTGAGATCTTCGGTTTCCTCCCACACTCCAAAGACGTACAGGTTTGTACAGCTTAGTAAATGTAAAAAAAATGTCCCTAGTGGGTGTAGGATAGTGTTAATGTGCGAGGATCGCTGGTCGGCACGGACCCGGTGGGGTGAAGGGCCTGTTTTTGCGCTGTATCTCTAAACTAAAACTAAACTAAACTGTTTTTTCTGAGTTATAGAGCAATATTCCTCTGTGATAGTACCATTCAGACCTTTCGTGATTTTGATCTGTGAATCTACCTGTGAGTAATGAATGTCGAGGGAGCCGCCCTGTTTATATTTATGACTGCGGTTTGTTACAGCGGCAACAGAGGGTGTGCACATGGGAGATTAAATGACTGAGTCTAAGACTAATTCTCCTGCTTCTTTAAGCAGACTAAGCCTTTCTGCTGCCCAGCAAATAATGAGATGGTTCTTTCAGCGTCAGGAAGGAAGTTAGCATTCTGTTGTTCAAGAAAATGTTATCCTCCAAGAAAGGGTCACCTAACCTTGTGGAACGTATTCCTAATTTTGACTCTATTCCTTGGAGCACAGGAGAATGAGGGGTAATCTTGTGGAGGTGAGCAAAATCATGAGAGAAATAGATCGGGTGAACCCACAGAGTCTCTTGCCAAGAGTGGGGGAATCCACAACCGAAGGTTTAAGGTGAAATGGGCGGGGAGGGGGGGAGATTTAATAAGAACCTGAGGGGTAACCTCTTCATCTAAAGGGTGGTGGGTGAATGGAACAAGCTGCCGGAGAAGGTAGTTGAGGTAGGTACTATCACAACATTTAAGAAACAATTAGACAGGTACATGGATAGGATCAGAAGGATATGGGCTGAATGCAGGCAGGTGGGACTCGTGTAGATGGGACATGTTGGTTGGTGTGGGCAAGTTGTCCGAGGGGCCTGTTTCCAAGCTATCTGACACCACCTGAACTCCAACCTCTCCATCTGTACTGACCCCATCTCTGTGCTTTTGACTGTTCAATCTGCCATTCAGACAGTGCAGGCCACTTACTCAGTATTTGGAAAGTAAAGATACTCAAAATTATTCAATTGATTGATTCTTGATTGTCAGCCAAGCAGCCTTTTTTTTAGAAAACATTTCCAATATTCTTGCAAGGATTAAATAAAAGCTTGTGAGGTAAATGGAAAAAATATAAGTTTTATCCCCTGTCCTTTTTTCTCCCAGGACATGACACTGGTGACACCACATCTATGAAAGTTGCTTTTGCTGAACATGTCCAAGCAAGCTACTTATAAGTAGAATCATTCCTTCAGATGCAACAACACCGAAAGATGCAACACACCTCCTACAGTTTCCTTTTAAAATAGCTATAGAAAAATTTAAATACTTGGGTATTGAAATTACCAGAAGATATCAAGATATGTTTAATGCAAATTATAATCCTTTACTTAAGAAATTATATAATTTAATTAAATTCTGAAAAACGCTTCCAATGTCTTTAATAGGCCGAATAAATGCTATAAAAATGATTTTTCTACCACAAATTTTATACCTGTTCCAATCAATTCCAATATACCTACCAAAAATGTTTTAAAAAAAATTAGATTCAGACATTACGAATTTTATATGGGATTATAAGTCCCATAGAATACAAAGAATATACTTGAATAAACCCAAAGCAGTAGGGGGATTAGCACTCCCTAACTATATGTGTTACTACTAGTCTGTAAATATTAGAAATATGATTCAACTGCTCGACAATTCTGCTCCCCTTGTAATATTGGAGCGATCCTCCTCTCACCAATGAAGTTGAATAATACAAACTATAACAAAAATCCAATTATACATAGTACAATTAGAACTTGAAAACAAATAAAATACAACTTAAAATTAAGACATTTATCTCTCTTATCTCCTATAGTTAAAAATCCTTTGTTTAAACCCTCAATTATAGATAAAGCATTTATACAATGGGAAAGAGCAGGAATTAAAACGTTGGGAGACTTGTATGAAACGGGAAAATTACTATCATTTAAACAACTACAACTCAAGTACAATTTGGGAAACAATCAGTATTTTAAATATTTTCAAATATGTGACTATCTGAAAAAATATGCACAAGAATATTACAATATGCCATTAGATCTACTGGATAAAGCAATGAAGACAAAGACTGAATCAGCAAACTTAATATCATATATATATATATAATATTATTCTAAATGCAGAAATACCAACAACTGAAGGTATTAGAAAGGACTGGGAACAAGAATTAACTATCAAAATTTCAAAAGAGGTGGGATGAACACTTATTAAATGTGCACAAATGTTCAATTAACGTAAGACACACTTTAATCCAATTTAAAATCATATATAGATGATACTATTCAAAAACTAAAATGAGTAAACTTTTTCCCAACGTCTCACCTATCTGCGATAAATGCCAGTCTCAAGAAGCTACTATAGCGCACTCATTTGTCTTTTGTATAGAAATTCAAAAAATTTGGACTGACATTTTTGAAATCTTCACAAAATTATTAAAAATAAAACTGACACCAAAAGCAGAATGGATTATTTTTGGAACAAAGGAAGGTAGCCCTGAATTAAATGTGTTTCAAAAGAATCTATTTGAATACGGGTTAATAACTGGAAAAAAGCTTATTTTAAAATTCTGGAAAAATGCTCCCATACCAACAGTAAATATGTGGATTTCAACGATGTTTGAAACACTACATCTGGAAGATATGAGACTCTGCCTGGCAGGATAACCAGATCGCTTTTATAAGATGTGGTCTGCATTTATAGATCTACTACAAGGATAGGGTGCACGAGTACCTCAAAAAGGTACCGGCGTCAGGTCTTGGTAAAGGGGGATGAAAAATTGCCGAGTTGGTAAATTCCTTTTGTGTGATGGTTATAATAAAGTAACTGTCTTTTCCTTTTTTCTTCTTTCTTCTTTTCTAGGGTCTAACTCTTAATCTCCTTTCTCTAACACCTCGACTAAGGGCTCTCTCTTCTTTCCCTTTGTCACGCTTCTTCACTTACACAATTCTCTCTCATTTTCTCTACTTTCTCTGTTTCTATTCTTTTTTCTAATAGCTTTAATAACTAAGGGTACAATGATTGTAATAATATATACGGGGCGTACACTGATGTAATTTACTGTACCTCTAATAAATTTTTTTTAAAATAAAAAAAAGATGCAACAACACCATCTCACTGGATATGTAAGGTATGGTGCAAATTGTCTGTTGACAACAGCTTTGGTGGCATTCCCTGTACTGAGTAATCCAAAACTGCGCTCGACATCATCGCTTCTCCATCCAAGTCAGATTGGGTTACATTTATTGGGGCAATGAGGACATTTCAGCTAATTCAGTGATAATTTCACCATTTCAACGCACACCAAATTCAGGGACAGTTTTTTCCCAACTGGTATCAGACAACTGAACCCATACCATCAGCAACTCAACTGCAGCCCTGAGCTACTATCTACTGCATTGAAGACCCTCAGGCTTTGTTTAATCGGATTCAACTGGATTATATCCCGCACGATACATTATTCCCTTTATTACGTATCTGTACTCTGTGGATGGCTCGATTGTAATCATGTATTGTCTTTCCGCTGACTGGTTAGCACGCAACAAAAGCTTTTCACTGTACCTCGTTGCACGTGAACATAAACAAAAGTAAACATTTATTTTTAACATCACAAGCCAGAGGTTAGCTGCACTGCCACACAACTATGTTGTGTACAAATTGGGAGGCCCTTCTGGAAATTAGAAGACAGCTAAATCTGCTGACAGGAATTCTTGTTAGATGTAGGTGTGACCCTGCTTAAAGCTAAATGGATTGGTCCTTTTAAAAATGCAAGGCTGAGACAAGGGGAGCAGCAGAAATATGAGGGAGACTAGGTCTTTTGATAAAAATAAAGTATTCTGTCATCATTTAAGCATTTTAAAAGTACTGGTTTTAACAAAGGAATCGTCCTGTTAAAGTTCTTTAAATGAACAATTACACAGAGTTAAGTTTCTCTCGTTTGTTTTGAAGTATGTTACTGCAAATCGCATTCAGTTTGCGTGACTAATCTAATAAAACAGGTTCTGGCAGATTCAGTACAGCACCTGACATAAAGAGGTTCTGTACTCAAGATAACAGGCATAGCTGCTGGAGGCAGAGTGGACTGTTGCAGAATTGCATGTTACTTCAAAACTCCAACAACATGAGAATTAAGGGACAGAAGTTTAGGGGTAACATGAGGGGGAACGTCTTTACTCAGAGAGCGGTGGCTGTGTGGAATGATCTTCCTGCAGAAGTGGTGGAGGCAGGATCAATTTTAGCATTTAAAAGTAAAGTGGATAGGTATATGGACGGGAAGGGAATGGAGGGGTATGGTCTGAGTGCAGGTAGATGGAACTAGGGGAAAATAAATGGTCGGCACGGACTGGAAGGGCCGAGAAGGCCTGTTTGTGTGCTGTAATTGTTATATGGTTATATGGTTAACAATAAAAAAGTACGCAAGACACTGCTTTCTCTCTTTATAGCTAAATGTCTTTTTGTGTTCCGTGTGTGACTTTCTCATTGATAAACAGATGACTAGCATTCAATGTCTAGATTAGATGTGTAAAGGAACTGTCTGGGTGAAGTACTGGAGAGGCTGCTACTGCCCATGGAACTGTACAGCAACATGACAAAGTTCCCTCCAGAAGATGATTATTATTAGTTTATTATTGTCACAGGTACAGTTAAAAGCTTTTTTGTTTTCAGCGAAAAGACAATATAGAATTACTATCAAGCTATCCAGAGTGTACAGATACAGAATAAAGGGTGTAACATTTAGTGCAAGATAAAGTCCAATGAAAGATCGCACAAAGATCTCCAATGAGGTAGATGGGAGGTCGGGGCCGCTCTCTAGTCGGTGAGAGGACAGTTCAGTTGCCTGATAACAGCTGGGAAGGAAGAAACTGTCCCTGAATCTGGATGTATGCATTTTCTGTACCTCTTGCATGATCGGAGAGGAGGGAGTGACCGGGGTGAGACTGATCCTTGATTATACTGGTGGCCTTGCTGAGGCAGCGTGAAGTGTAGATGGAGAAAATGGAAGGAAGGTTGGTTTGCGTGACGGACTGGGCTACATCCACAACTCTGCAATTTCTTACAGCCTTTGATTGACCTGTTCCCAAACCATGGCAGAAAATAACCCCCTGCCACTAGTCATGAACAATGCACAATGACAATCCTGCTAATAAAACTCTACAAAAGTAAAACACAAACATTTTATGATCCAAAACGAGCTTTATAAACCCATAAGTTATAAAGTGATCTATGTGAGTATATAATATTTTCTCATGAAAACCAAATATTCAGAACTAATTAGGAAGCTCTAATATCTCTTAAGCACCGTCTTAACAATCAGATCTTTCATAATTACTTTAAAAAATAATCAGTTTCACTTACTCAGGCAGTGCCGCTTTTACTTTGCCGCTTTTACTTGCTTTACTCTGTCAGATAAGAACGTCTTAATGACTGCTAAGCACACAGTGTGTGTTGCTTCACTGAATGCCATTTATAGGCAAGGACTGCTTGTGACATCCTGGGTGTGTGTTTAATGTGCAGAATTTGTCATCGTATGTAATTACAATGTGTTCACCTTGTATCATGAAAAATGTAAAAGGTGTTTAGAGCCTGCCCATGGCAACAACTTAGTGCCAGTCCTCAGTGCGCATTGGCAGAGGGTGGGGGTATTACAGCAAAGGGATTGGTACCCTGTTTAATTTTGAGGTGTGCATTGGGTTCACTGCCTGGATACATAACAATATTTGGATGTGAAATAAAACTGGAAGTAGGATGATGGGAAAGTTGAGTGGTGGTTGAAGAAAGGAGATGTATGCTATTAACAACTCATAACTTGTAATGTGGAAAAGTGAGTGGATTGAACATGGATGTGGATCAGAATGTTCTATGGTATTCAGATTGAAGAAGGGTCTCGACCCAAAATGTCGCCCATTCCTTCTCTCCAGAGATGCTGCCTGTCCCGCTGAGTTACTCCGGCATTTTGTGTCTACCTTCGATTTAAAGCAGCATCTGCAGTTCTTTCCTACACAGAGTGTTCTATGGAACGAGTTGTCAGAGGAGGTAACATCTCAAAGATGAGCTGGCTGGCTAATTGGATATTGTAAATTGCCCCTTAGAACAGGCAAGTAGATAATACTCGGAGGTTGATGGGCAAGTTTAGTTTAGTTTAGTTTTGTTAACTTTACAGCACGGAAACAGGCCCTTCGGCCCACCAAGTATGCGCCGACCAGTGATCCCCTCACATTAACACTGTCCTACACACTCTAGGGACAATTTTACATTTATTAACCTGCAAACCTGTATGTCTTTGGAGTGTGGGAGGAAACGGAAGAGCTTGGAGAAAACCCATGCTGCTCACGAGGAGAACGTACAAACCCATAGTCAGGATCGAACCCAGGTCTCTGGCGCTGTAAGGCAATAGCTCTACCTCTATGCCAATTTGTGAGAGAGAATAAATTCCCATGGTTAGAGGAAAGTAAGGGGAAGGGGAATGGATCTTATAGAAACATAGAAGCATAGAAAATAGGTGCAGGAGGAGGCCATTCAATATGATCATGGCTGATCATCCATCTCAGTATCCCGTACCAGCCTTCTCTCCATACCCCCTGATCCCTTTAGCCACAAGGGCCACATCTAACTCCTTCTTAAATATAGCCAATGATCTGGCCTCAACTACCTTCTGTGGCAAAGAATTCCACAGATTCACCACTCTCTGTGTGAAAAAACAAATTCTCATCTCTGTCCTAAAAGACTTCCCCCTTATCCTTAAACTGTGACCCCTTGTTCTGGACTTCCTCAACATTGGGAACAATCTTCCTGCATCTAGCCTGTCCAACCCCTTAAGAATTTTGTAAGTTTCGATAAGATCCCCCTTCAATCTTCTAAATTCTAGCCAGTACAAGTCGAGTCTATCCAATCTGTCTTCATATGAAAGTCCTGCCATCCCAGGAATCAGTCTGGCGAACCTTCTCTGTACTCCCTCTATGGCAAGAATGTCTTATGGTGTTGTACCGGGAGCTGACTGGGAACTAATGGCAGGGATCTCCTGTGTTGTGGTAAGTTCACATTTTGGCAGTCGCATGAACGACAACTAAGTTTTATCAACTTATTTATTTCACAAATAACTTCTTAGTTCGCAGGTTCTTACAAACAAGTCTAGCCACAACGGTGGTCAGCACTCAACTGCCGCGCGAAAGCGAAACCGCGCAAAAACAGCAGCCGTACTCAAATCACGTGACTGCAGCTTCCGAACGCCGGGTTCGATACCTGCGTGCACCACCAGGCGCCGCTACAACATATGCATTTTAAATATTGAAGAAATAAAAATTAATAACAAATGCTCAAAGAACAAAAGTGCATCATCCATAAAATGAGATATTCCTAAGTGGGTTAATTGTCCTTTCCAAGTACTACGTCTGGATGTCATTTAAAAAGCAAGCAAAATTGTTGTTTACTACATAGCCAATGTGCACAATTTTTACAAGACTTGTAAAAGTCATGATTAGTGCGTGCGTGAACTTGCACTCAGTCCAGATGACCAAGTTTTGAAACTTTTCAAACTTTTAATCTATGAAGTGTCCGAGTGTTATATTGTTTCGCAAATACAATCAACAGTTTGCTGAAACAATGTTTGGAAGAAAGTTTAATGTTCTCCTCAGGCCTGGCATGGTAACAATATTTTTTTTTCCCTGAATCCTTATGTACTCTTCACCATTCTTCTTCTTATTGAGTCCACACACAAGATTAGAAGATGTTCAGCCAGAGCTGAACACACTTCTCGGCATCTGCACACAACGGTGTCTGTCTTGTGCTTCTTGTGCGTGATGGTGGAAACAGGGAAACGTGAACACTCTTTCCTTGACCCCACTCTTCACCATGTAAAAGCGTCATTGTAAAGTGAAAAAGAAAATCCACAAAGTGCTGGAGTAACTCAGCGGGTCTGGCAGCATCTCTGGGGAACATGAATAGGAATGTCACCTATCCATGTCCACCAGAGATGCTGCCTGACCCTGCTGAGTGTCTCCAGCACTCTGGCTTTTTTTTTTGTTAACCAGCATCTGCAGTTCCATGTGTCTCCATTGTAAAATGAAACACTGATATGTAATCTGATTAAGGGAATCTTAGACCTGAGCTCTTGCACAATGATTGTCCAGCTCTCCTGACCATAATTACATGTATAATGCCTCTATAATTTCTCCAATTTGGTTACCGCGTCAGACTGCTATCCCATATCTTCTTACCAGCACCTGTGTAAGAATAGGGAAAGTTTAGTTTAAATGCAAAACAAAGACAAAACAGTTAATTGCTTTTCAACAAGCAAAAAAAACAAACTGCTGGAGGAACTTTGCAGGTTGAAAACATTTGTGGAGGTAAAGAGGTAGTTTGTGTTTCAGGTTGTGACCATGCATCCGGACAATGCTAGAGTCTGGAGCAGAAAAACGAGCTGCTGGAGGAAAGTAGGTGAAGCCGCCTCTGTGGAGTAAATGGATAATCAAGGTGTTGAGTCTCAACCTGATACGTCAACTATCCCTTTGCCTCCACAGATGTTGCTCAACCCACTGAGTTCCTCTTGGGATTTTTGCTCCAAATTCCAGAATCTGCGTTCTCTTGTATCTCACTTTATATCAAGAGGCCTTCCTTTGATGGTGCACTGAGTTTTGATGTGCACTCTTTACTGGATCAAGGGACATAGCATGAGATAGGAACAGGATATTGATGTGAATAATCAGCCATCACCACTTTGAGTGAACCTAAAGGGCCAAATGGCCTACGCTGCTTCTATTTTCAATGTTTCTATCACATTCAATTATTGCAATTATTAAGCAACTAATGTGGATTGTTGTTAATCCCCATCCCTACACCCCCCACCTCCCCTACACCCTGGCTCCCCTACACCCCCCTCCCCTACAACCCTCCTACACCACCCCACACGCCCCCACACCACCCCCTTCACTACACCCCCCCTCCCTACACTCCCCATCTCCCCTACACTCCCCATCTCCCCTACACTCCCCATCTCCCCTACACCCCTGTTCCCCTACAGCCTGGCTCCCCTACACCCCCCCTACACCACCCCCACATGCCCCCACACCACCCCCTCCACTACACCCCCCCCTCCCCTACACCCCTCCCTCCCCTACACCCCCCACCTCCCCTACACCCCCGCTCCCTTACACCCATTCTTCCCTACACCCCCCCTCCATACACCCCCTGCCCCACCTGTGCTCACCAACATTGACATAGATAAAGCAGGACTAATAGATTACTCTGACTGTAGGTGGTCAAGTAGTTGGACTCCCCAACGATGGGGTGTACTGCCATCACCAATGAGCTGTTTTTTATCTCCATTGCTCCATCTTTGCTGTTCCTCTACCTGTGCAATAATACTGCTATGGGCTCTACCCAAAGAGGGTGTTGAACCTGATTATGAACTGCTTTGTAGATATGAAAAATCAGCAAATGAACCTGTCATGTGCAATAAATTCTTTTAGTTTGAAAGATAAATATTAGTCTTGAAATTGTGCCATGGCATCATTTATGTTCACTTAAGAACAAAAAGACTTATATTTTAAATTTAATCTAACAAACAATAGCTATTGATGCTAGATCTTATCTGTGTAGCATTGGAGCCTGTTCTAGCACTTAAACTAACAGTGACGCAACTTGGATAAGGTCATGTGATAGGAGCAGAATTAGGCCATTCGGCCCATCAACTCCACTCTGCCATTCGGAATCATGGCTGATCTATCTTTCCCGCTTAATCCCATTCTCCTGCCTTCTTCCCATAACCCCTGACACCCGCAGTCGTGGACTTTGAAGATGTTGGACCAACTGGTGGCTGGAAGTCAAGGTTTATTACTCATAGAAAGTGTTGTGAGCCAGAATAATGTGGATATTATCTTCAAAGGGTTTACTTATTGTTACAGACAGGAAGAACAGCCAGAAATAGTAGATTGAGAGAATGTGTAGAAAAATCACACGTCAGGACACGTGACAGAATTATGTAAAAAATGACAATGTAATGATGCTTATAACAATAACGATGTAATTAATATTTGTACTGTATTTTAATAAAAATGATAATATATCTTAGATTTGTGATGCAAAGTATCTATTGATTTGCATTTTTTAGTTTTCTTTCTCCTGCTGATTTTGTGGTCTTAGTCTTTGGTCATTACTCAGTATTTTGGCTGTAAATAAAGTTTTTGGATAAGCCTGGAGAGTTAGGAGCTGAAATGACTTCAAGATGGCAAGAGTTATAAGTCAGGTGTCTTGAACTAGTTCCATTTCCCATGCCACCCATGGGATGGGGCCCACAGCAGGACAATATAGTTGATTTCAGACACAAGGGACAGCAGATGCTGTAATCTCCTTAAAAGCTGCATATCAATCAGCTTCTGGTAAAGTTTTCTAATAGCAAACCGGATACTTGAATTTTACACTGTGCTCTTGCAGAATAAATATCTTGATTTTAAGTGGTTAATTTAAGTATCAAATCAGGAAGCTGTGAGGACTCGTAATGCTATCCCCAGATGACAGATTGGAGAATAGCTTTAAGGGCCTGTCCCACTTTCACGACTTAATTCAAAACCTCTGCCGAGTTTAAAGGACCTAAAAAGAAAAATCAAGATCGTGGTAATCTACGAACTGCTACGACCTTCCACGACTATGTTCACAAACTCATACAAGTATGTCTATGAATTCCCACGACTATTTCAATGCCCACCTTACGAGTAAAAAGTTTTCTGTCATTTTTTACATTAATACCTACGATTATCAATATTGATTGCTTCTCTGAATTGTGCATAAATCGAACTACTTGAATTTTTCCCTTCAAGTTGAGGAGCACAGACCGCCATTTCGTGAGTCTGCCCTTTCCTGAATGTGAAAGTAGGTGAGATGTATGATCACTTTGCACCCACTGGTGGTGAATTAAAGAACTGCAGGATAGGGACAATTTCTGGGATGTTGTTAGCCAAAATAATAGCAGATATTATAGGTTTAGTTATTGTTACAGACAGGAAGAACAGCTAGAAATTATTGATTGAAAGATTATGTAGAAACACACACTTCATTCATGTAAGAATTATCTAAAAAATGCAATTGTAATGAAGTAATGATGATAATAATAAATGATGTAATTAACGATAATATTTAGTTTAGAGATACAGTGCGCAAAACACTTTGGCCCACCAAGTCCGCACTGACCAGTGATCACCCCGTACATTAGCATTATCTATGTACTAGGGACAATTTACAATCTTTAATAAAGCCAATTCACCTACAAACTAGTCCATCTTTAGAAACAGAAATATCGAAAATAGGTGCAGGAGAGGCTATTCGGCCCATCGAGCCAGCACCACCATTCATTGTGATCATGGCTGATCGTCCCCAATGAATAACCCGTGGCTGCTTTCTCCCCATATCCCTTGATTCCACTAGCCCCTAGAGCTCAATCTAACTCTCTCTTAAATCCATCCAGTGATTTGGCCTCAGGGTTACACAAAAAGCTGGAGAAACTCAGCGGGTGCAGCAGCATCTAAGGAGTGGAGGAGATAGGCGACGTTTCGGGTCGAGACCCTTCTTCAGACTGATGTGATTGTGATAATGCAGTGATTTGGCCTCCACTGCCCTCTGTGGCAGGGAATTCCACAAAGTGCGGGAGGAAACTGGAGCACCCGGGGAAATCCCACATGGTTACAGGGAAAACGTACAATCTCAGTACAGACAGTACCCATAGTCAGGATCAAACCTGGGGCACTGGTGCTGTAATGTAGCAACTCTACTGCTGCATAACCATGCCACACTCACCATTTGGATTGTATTTTGATAACATTGATAATATATATTAGATTTGCGACACAAAGTACCTATTTGTTTGTTCTTTTGTGTTTTCTTTCTCTTCTGCTTATCTTGTGGTCTTAGTCTTTGTTCATTACTCATTATCTAGGCCATAAACTAAGTTATCTGATAAGCCTGGAGAGCTGAGTAATTCTAACATGGTTGAGTTATGTCAGGTGTCTTAAACTTCAATTTTCCATGGCACCCATGGGGATGGGGCCTACAGCAGGGCTATATAGTTGATTTGCGACACAAAAGACAGCTGATGCTGTAACCTGAACCTACAATAAACTACCAAACTGCTGGAGGAACTCAGTGGGTCAAGCAACATATTTGGAGGTAGAAGGATGGTCAATATTTAGGGTCAAGATGTAGGTATGTTACAAAACTTACCTTTAGCGGTGCTGCAGTTCTGTCACTGGCCATGTGCGGGACTTTGGCGCCTTTGGGGGGGGGGGGGGGTGGGCGGGGTTAAAATGCGGTTTTCCCCTTGCCATCCGGAGCTTTATTTTCTCAGTGTGCAAACTTTTGCTAAAGATTCATTCCGACTGCCGGTAATTTAAAAAAAATTAAATCGCCCGACTATTTCAGTGCTGCAGTAAAATAAAAATTAGCTCCTAATGTCGTGAACGCCGACAACGGGGACGGATTTTACGTAGGGGACAGGTAAGTGAAAGCTGTTTATTTTTTCATATAAACTTGTTTGTTTAGACGACCTTAATCAAACTTTCATGTTGCGAAAGGGTGATTTATTCCCCATACGAACCGGCAGAAGTTTTCCTGCCGATATGGGGTTTAAATTCACCGCAACCGCAACGTTCCAATCCATCGCGTTCCAGAAAATCCCACTCGCAAGCTGATTTAAATGGCCATTAATCTAAAGGCATTAAACACTAAATTCCTTCAATTTGGCCTATAAATTAATATCAATTAGATTTAAAAATCATGTTATATTGTGAATTCTTGTGTGAATGTTATTTGGACACTTAGGCTTTAAAAAAAATGTTAATTTTTTCTTAAGAAATGGATAGATGTTTAGATCTAGTAATTGAATTTTGTAATTAGCTACAATTGGGTAACTAACTAATTATATGCTTTAATTTCAGGTCATCCAAGTAAGATTGTTTCATATTTGTTTCAGAATGTTTCAATCTATAATAACTGAAAATTTCTTTCAGTTCTCTTAATTTTTAAGAAAGATGGGCTTTTGACTGTTCTAGATCACAACTTTTGTGTTAGGTCAATAGAAAAGCAATAGGAAGCAAGTTGCTAATTTCCGAGTATGAAAATGGCCATAACTTTTTTAATACTGAAGATATGAAAGTTAATTAGGTGTCAAATTAAACTTCTTTTTATGCTTTATCTGATGGGATAAATTGCAGACTTGATTTTTAAAATCTCAAAATGTTGTAACATTGCTACAAGATGCTGATGCAGGGTCTTGACCTGAAATGTCAACCATCTGTCTACCCCCATAGATGCTGCCTGACCAGTTGAGTTTGCTCAATATAGACGATTGCCTGAAACAGATAGGAACTTTGTGACCAGAAGTAAATCAGATATTAATGTCTTCTTCCTCGTGTAAATTTTTCATTTTTCATATCACGTCTTTCCGGTTGGTCAGTGGCGGTTGATGGTCGGTGGTTGCAGAATTGGCTACTTCAGTCAGTCACTGTTGTACAGTTTCTGTCGTCAGCATTGTCCCGGGGTGCGCCACGTGGAAGCTCTGCTTGCATCCCAGGTATTAATGTGAATTGGAGCAAGTAGGCAGTGGTGTTCATGAAAATGTATTACTGTGAGGCCAAGAAGACCGGGAGCACTCTTCAGCCAATTTGGCCCCATGGCATGTAAATTGCACAAGCTTGCAACTGCAATAGTAGTCCTTGCAGTTCAACAATGACAAGAATCCTCTCCAATAGCTTCCCTGTCACTGTTGTGTGGCTCACCAGTCTATAATCTCCTGGATTATCCCTATTTCCCTTCTCAAACAAAGGAAAAATGTTAGCCATTCTCCATTCATATTCATAGCGAGTCATACAGTGTGGAAACAGGCCCTTTGGCCCAATTTGCCCACACCGGCCAACATGTCCCAGCTGCATTAGTCCCACCTGCCCGCGTTTGGTCTATATCCCTCCAAGCATGTCCTATTCATGTACTTGTCTAACTGTTTCTTAAATATTGGGATAGTCCCAGCCTCAACTACCTCCTCTAGCAGCTTGTTCCATGCACCCACCACCCTTAGTGTGAAAAGTCACCCCCCCCCCCCCAATTCCTGTTAATTTTTTCCCCTTACCTGTCCTCAGAACCTTATAGATCTTATGATCTTATAATCACCCATCATCCTCCTGCGCTCCAAGGAGTCCCTGCCTACTCTACCTTTCCATATAGCTCAGACCATCAAGTCCTGGCAACATCCTCGTAATTCTTTTTTGTACCCTTTCCAGCTTGACAATTTATTTCCTTTAACACGGTGCCCAAAACTGAACACATTATTTTAAATGTGGCCTCACCAATGTCTTACACAGCTGCAACATGCCTCTCAACTTCTATACTCGATACTCTGGCTGATGAAGGCCAATGTGCCAAAAGCCTTTTTGATTGTAGATGATCAGCCATGATCACAGTGAGTGGCGGTGTTGGCTCGAAGGGCCAAATGGCCTACTGCTGCACCTATTGTCTATTGACCATCCGATCTACCTGTGACTCCACCTTCAAGGAACCATGCACCTGAACTCCTAGACCCCCCTGCTCTAAAACACTATCCAGAGCCCTACCAGTCCTCCAGGTCCCTACCTGTGGATAGAGGGGATACAAATATCTATGTCAAGATTCCAGCAACTTCCTCCTTGAGTATCTCAGTAATCATGGATAGATCTCATCAGGCCCAGGGGGCTTATTCACTAAATGTTGTTCAAGAGGCACAATTACACCTCCTCAATCTCCAAAATGCCATAGCATATCAGAATACCCCAGAATATCTCATTTTGCTCATGCCCTTCTCATGGATTATCATGGAAACTTTATTGTCATTCAGACCTTTCGGTCTGAACGAAATTTCATTGCCTGCAGTCATACATATAGTAAATAACAAAACACACAAGAAACACAAAATTAACATCCACCACAGTGAGTTCACCAGACACCTCCTCACTGTGATGGAAGGCAAAATCTTAAGTCTTTGTCTCTTCCCTTCTTGTTCTTCCTCTTCCTCTGCGCTGAGGCGACCCAGGCCTCCGATGTTATGACCCCCCCGGGTGGTGTAAGTAAGTCCCGTGGCTGAACCGTGCTCCGTGAACGGGCCGGTTCAACTCCGCGGCCCGGGGCGGTCGAAGCTGCCGAAGCTGCCGCCCTCCAGTCCAGTGTACGCAGCTGTTGCCGCGGGAGCTCCGGAAAACAGGTCTACAACCTGTGACCTGCGAGCTCCCGACGATGTCGTCCACTGGGCCTGTGGCCGAACCTCTGAAGTCGCTGCCGCCACCACCGCCACCGGAAAGCCACCACAGCTCCGAGTCGGGCCGCCGGAATGCCGGAACCCACCACAGCCCCGAAGTTGGCCAGCCCCGCACTGGTAAGTCCTGGCTGGCTCTGCCTCTGGAGCCTCGAGGTCGGTCGTAGTTGGAGACTGCCAGCTCCGCCATTAGGCCTCAGCGCAGACTGAGACGGAGATGGGGGATACGACAAGAAAAGTCGCATCCCCCCAAAGGAAGAGACTAAAACGTTTCTCCCACCCCTCACACACACATACACAACATAATAACTCAAATTAACACGCCATACAAGACAAGAAAACAACAACAAAAAAGAAAAAAACAGCTCCTTCGTGAATACCGGTGCAAAGTACTCATTGATATCTTGCCTACAGCCTTTGACTCCACACATAAATTCCTCTTTATCTGTGAGTGAACCTACCCTCTCCCTTGTTTTTAATGTATGTATAAAATGCCTTGTGGGGTATCTTTACTTGGTAAGAACATTTCATAGCCCCTTTGGACCTCCTAATTCCCTGTTTAAGTTCTTCCTGCTTTCTTTATATTTCTCAAAGGCCCAGTCTGATTTAATCTTCCTAAACCTTATATATGTTTCATTGTGCTCTATGACCAAAGCTCCCATCTTTCTCATCATCCAAGGCTGCCTGACCTTGATGGGGTTTGAACTCAAGCCTCTCGAGTCCAGGCCTCTGGACTAGTCACTAACGTGATTGATTTGCCCTGGTAATCCAGTATTTGATTATCTGCATCACTATCATTAGTTCTAATTTTGTCTTCACGAAGACCCATGGCTGTACCTGAATCAGGTTGGAAGAGACACCAACGAGGCCCTTGCTGAACCCGTGTCTGTCTCCTCCAGACACTGTGGTAGCTGTGATACATCAGCTGAAGTGTGGTGATTGCTGGACTGCTTCATTTCCTCATTTTCCCTAGTTAATCTTCTCCACCTCTTTCCTTTCTGCTTCCTTGCCCTTGATAATGATAATTCCAGCAAGTCATCCTTTCCAATCTTAATTTGTGCACCAGACTGTGATAACTTACAGACTGCAGAACCTAATCCAATTTGAAGAACTCGGCTACAGTGCAGCCCTTCGAAGGTCTGATGAAGCATAGGTCCTTTATTTGGCTATTTTCAGGGACTCGAGTGGCAGCCCTTCCTCCCTTAGAGTTTTAATTCAGGTTTAGACAAGCAGAACTGCAGATGCTGGAATCTTGAGTAGAACACAAAGTGCTGGAGGAACTCAGTGAGTCAGGCAGCATCTCTGGAGGTCATGGATAGGAAATGTTCCAAGTCTGGACCTTCTTCAGACCTTCAAGAATCCTGTTCTGGCTGCGTGGGTTCGCACCAAATGCAATTGTGGTTACAGCTACAAAAAGACATATTTAATTTGGGTTTAACAGCACACAAAATCTTGATTAAAATAAAGCAAAAGGCGCTGGAAACTGTTCCTTTGAACCTGTTTTCCATTCAGCAAGATCGTGGACGATCTTCTACCACATTGTCATTCATATTCCTTGATTTCCTTTAATAACCAGAAATGTATCAATCTTTGCTTTAAATTAACTCAATGACCTCTGGGGTAGAGAATTACAGAAATTCACCACCTTCTGTATGTAGGTTTCAGCCCCTTATTCTGAGACTGTAACCACAGGTCAGGCAGCATCTGTGCTGATAAAAGTTCAGTTTAGTTTATTCCCACATGTACAGTGAAAAGCTTTTGTTGCGTGCCACCCAGTCAACAGAAAGACAATATATGATTACAATTCAGACATTTACAGGGTATAGGATAACATGATCAGGAAATAGTGTCTAGTGCAAGGTAAAGCCAGCAAAGTCCGATCAAGTATAGTCCGTAAAGGAAAGTAGAATTAAAGTTTCAAATCAGTATCTGCAGATGCTATTTGACTTGCTGAGTATTTCTGTGCTTTTATTTAACATTTCCAGCACCTGTATTTATTTTAGTCTTTTAGATTAAATTAATGTTATTCCTTTTGGGCTAAATCTTTTCCTGTGCCAAGAATGCATCTGCAACTTGCCAAATGCACCCTAGATTGATCGATGTGAGAAATATCACCAGTCATTGAGCAAAATGAAAGTGTTTGCATAAATGGAAATGTTTGCACTGGGTCGGGCACAACACTCAGCGTCGATTCCTCCACATGGCAACCACCCCATGTGCAAAGACTGCGCCCACGCTAGACTTTCTCTTTTACTTTAGAGGAGGCTTGTCAGAGCCCGCCTGAACGTTCGTCAGTCAGCGGGACTGGGAACCTACGCAGAAGGCTTGTTGGGCCCGCCTGAAGGCTCATCGATTGACGTAACCAGTAACACGCATGAAGGCTCATTGGAAGGTGGGACTGGGAGGGAGCTGGAGACATCGGACATGTGGAGCAAGGGTCGGTAGGGGAAGGGCCGGCCTTAGGAGGTACGGGGCCCAATTGGGAACAGTTTTGATGAGTCCCAGGTTCCCAGCCAAGGTCTGTAGATTCATAGAAATATAATAAAAGTCTATTATAGACTTTATATTGTTATGGTAGAGTGGAAAGTAATCAAAATGTGCGCTTAAAATATGCCTGCGACTTAATGGACCAAACAGATCTAAGCTCCATTTTAATATAAAATTGTATACATGTAAGCCTACAAGTAACAAACAAAATGTGTAGATCACCTCTGAAAAGTAAATAGTTACAATACCACTTGTTTTAGTGACTGAAATGAAAAAAAATAATGTAATTAAATAGATCCTGGAAAACCATTAACCATTGGTGAAAAACCAGTCCAGGCATTAAATTTTGGGCTTCAGCCCCATCCTATTCTTTGGACTTCTACCCCATCGTAACTTAGTTGTGTGTGTTAGTTGTCTGTGCGTTATGTGTGTGTGGGAGGGAGAGAGAGAAGGGAGGGAGGGAGAGAAGGGAGGGAGGGAGAGAAGGGAGCGAGGGAGAGAAGGGAGCGAGGGAGAGAAGGGAGCGAGGGAGGGGGAGAAGGGAGGAAGGACAGATGGGAGGGAGGGAAGTAGTGAAGGGAGGGAGGGAAGGAGAGAAGGGAGGGAGAGAGCCGGCGGCAGGAGCGGATGCCGGGGTCCGGGTGGACGGGTGTGAGCTGAGGCTGAGGTTTGTAAACGTTGCTCCAACCCCTGGCCCGACCCTCCGTGTATTGTTCACCACGTCTCCCCGGGGAGAGAGAGGGGTGGAGCCAGGGCTGTGTCCGTGAAGCACGGCGACTGGAGGGGCGGGAGCGCTGCCGTGAGCGAACAACCCACCTCCCCCA
The DNA here is from genome assembly GCA_963514005.1 of Raja brachyura. The sequence continues at coordinate 35,741,003 of OY740798.1, read as the reverse complement.
ATCTCTCCCTCCTCCATTCCCCCTCACACCCCCCTCCCTGTCTACCCCTTTCTTCCCCCTCCACCCCTCTACTCTCTCTCTGCCCCTCTCTCCCCCTCCACCCGGGGTAGATCTACCCGAGCCGAGAGTAGATTACTCTGGCGCGGGCACAATTGGGAGCAATCAGTCCAATCGGCTTATGGCCATCCCTGGGTAGGAGGGTGAACAGGGGTAATGCCTGTGCCACTTCATGGTCGGCTGCAGGAGGCACCCCCGAGACACAAAGATGGCCGGGCGAGGAGAGGAGAGGGACATCGATTCGCGGGAACTGCTCCGGTACATCGAGTGCGCGGGATGACTGGACTTTGGACTGTGAATAATGGCACCAAAATGGTGGAGCCAGCCTGCGTAATATATGCAAAAAGAATTTCACTGTACATTTGCACATGAGACAAGCACCATTGAACCATTGAATTCTTTAATGCTGCACTGATTCATCACTAAAGGGAGGACATACTGGATCCTGTCTGCAGAGCGACATTAGTGTAAAGCAGAACCCATTGCAGCTTGGTGTGTGATGAACAAGAGGCTCCTCAGTTATGCCAACATATGGGGAACTTTCATGGGTTCAGACCTAAGGTGCATGTTTGCCTCTCTTCTCTCTGTCAAAAATCCTATGGTTATGTGGGACCAGTGGAATACTGGCCTTAAGGGGCTGTCCCACTGTACGATCTAATTCAAGAGTTCTCCCGAGTTTCCCCTGATTCGAACTTGGAGAATTACGGTAATAGCCGCTCGTAGGTACTCGGGGCTCTCGTGGACATTTTTCAACATGTTGAAAAATCTTCATGAGTCTTCACGAGCTTACCGCGTTTCCCGAGTCCCTGCTATTAGCGTTACGAGCCGCTAAGAGACATCCCAAGCTCCGACGTACCCGCTATATACATTCTACATGCTTACCACGAGTTTGATTTTTTTTTTAACTCGGGAGAGCTCTTAAATTAGCTCGTACAGTGGGACAGCTCCTTGACTCCAGAGGAAGAGCAGCCACAAAAGTTGCAGCAACTGGAAATCTGAAATAAAGACAAACAAAGTGACTAAAATGGCCAGACACCACATGTGGAGAATTACAGAGAGTTCCATAGCCTATGAGTCTCTGACATGGACTCACAGTTTAGAATGAAGGATAGGCCATTTAGGTCTGAGGTGACTAGAAATGTTTGCTCTCACTGGTTGGTGAGCCTATCTGATTCAGGATTGCAGTTGCTGTCAGCGACAGTGGTGGAACTATAATCTGCTGAAAAGCCATATGTTGCAAAATCACCCAAGCGGCAGGAAAAAAAAACTGTAACACAAAAATAGTTGTGGGAATGGTCAGCTAAAGTAGCATAAACAAACTCACTGAAATTAGTGATGCTTATTTTGGAACCCAAGTTCTGAAATTATCACACTGATGGTTAAAGGTATTTGTTCATACGGACAGGTAATGTTGCCTCAAAATACAAGGATCCATTTGTGGGGCTTATTTAGAGTCAGCATCGTGCAACACAAAAGCTGTCCTATTAGCTCACCACATGCATGCCAAGCATCTAGTACCCTTTCATCGGACTGAGCATTAAGTACAGGAGTTGGGGTGTTACCTTAAGACAGGAGCGGCACAGTGGTGCAGCTGGTAGAGCTGTTGCCTCTCAACACCAGAGATCTGGATTAAATCCTGATTCCAGGTGCTGTCTGTCTGGAGTTTGCACGTACTCCCTTTGACCTTGGGTTTTCTCCGGGTGCTCCAGTTTCTTCACATGTTCCACAGTTATGCAGGCTTGTAGGTTAATTAGTCTCTGTAAATTGTTCATGGTGTCCAGAGAACCAGTGGGAAGGGGTGATCGATGGTTATCGGGGACTTGATGGGTCGAAAGGCTAGTTTCCAGGCTGTATATGTTAAAAAAACTGAACTGAACTAAACTTTGGTAAAACCACACAGGAATATTGTGTGCCTTTTATGGATATCTAGCTATAACAAGAATGTGTTTAATCTTGAGGGCACACACGGGCATTGCCAGGATTGAAGGCAATAGAATAGACTGAATAGGAGGGGTCCATTTCTCCTGAAGCAAAGGAGAGTAAGGGGTAACCTTATAGAGGTTTATAAAAGCATGAGGAGTGTAGATAAGATCGATGGTCAGTCTTTTTCCCAGCTTGTGGGAGTTTAAAATTAGAGCAGATGTTTATGGTGAGAGAAGAAAGATATAAAGTAGTAAAAGAACGTTGTTTTTCAGAAGTGTCCAGTGGTACCTCAAAGTTATTGTTGTTAGTACCACCACTCATTTTGATATTCATTAATACATGGATCTGGACATTGACATCATAGTTTTGTTTTAAAGTTTGTTGTTGATGGAAACTTGGAAAGAACGCTTGGAAACGCAGGGAAAGGATTATGGGCAGGGCGGTAATAAAAGTTGTCAGAGATGGTCAGGAGATGATTGAATTGAAGGAAGGGGATATGGGGTTTTGCTTAAATCAGTTGTCTTGAGGAAACAATCAAACAGGAGGGGAAAGAATAAAGAAAGTATAAGTGCAGGGGGTGGTGGTAAAGTACAAGTCAGGCAGAAAGATAGTTGATAGTTGGAAGGATCCAACTATCAACTAGGTTTGGAAAACAAAATTAAAATTGCAGATGTTGGTAATCTGAAATAAAACACTAAGTGCTGGAAATGCTCAGCAGAAATGGCAGCGTCTATGGAGAGAGAAACAGGGTAGATGATTCAGGCCAATGACTTCGCTAGAGAGGTGATGGGTTAATGAAGAATCAGCGATGTGGGAGGGTTAGTCTGGGTGAGAGTTGGAAATAGGATCTGTGGAAAAATTATAATTGACTTGTGAGTTAGGTTGTGATTACAGAACTTGCTGGGATGAGGGCGGTGGTGGGGGTGGAGGGGGTAGGTTCATGAAGACCTTGGCAATGAGATATGAAATGTTTGGGAGTGATCAAAATCTCATATCTCAACAGATTACTGGAGATGGTTGGACCTCCTTTACATTATAGAGGTGCAAACCTCAGTCCTCGGCTCAATGCCTGTCTCAGACCTTGTTAACCCACATTTTTACACTCGTGACACCAAAACATGTATTGCATGTCCCATCTGCTGCCATTGCCCAGTGACCTATAGGACATTAAAACCAATTGAATATAAACAGAGATTTGGTAAGGTTTATCATTTTCTACACAAAAAGGCTTGGCTATGATTGGAAATTCTGGGCCGACCTTTCTTGATCATGCATACAGACATATATCCAGGAGATGGAGCTATTGCATTGCAGTACATCATGCAGTACTGCACAGGGTGAGATTCCTACCTGCCTTCAACTTATTTATAATGGCCGTAACTTACATGAAAAAGAACACAATCTCTTTCTCTCTTTTATGTAGCATGATATTAACTTCATTTCAAAACTTCTTGGGTTTTTTTAATGATAGGATAATACTTTTTGTACCATTGGTGATAGCTCTTCGGGCTAAGGGAATCAAGGGATATGTGGAAATGTTGGAACGGGGTACTGATTTTGGACCATCAGCCATGATCATATTGAATGGCGGTGCTGGCTCGAAGGGCCGAATGGTCTACTCCTACACTCATTTTCTATGTTTTTATGTTTCTATGTTCAGCTGAATCTGTTTCACCAACTTTTCAATCTCGTAAAACAGTTCCAGAATTTTTGGAAGTGATTTTCCAGAGTAGGAATATCATTTTATTGAGAATATGCTGGCAAGCACTGCATAAGTTTTTTACCACAAGTAACATTATGTTTGTATGTGGGTAAATCAGGAAAATCTTGCCAAAGAATGACACAATTGAATGTTAAATCTCATGTGGAGGAAGTAACTGCAGATTCTGGTTTACACCAAAGATAGACACAAATTGCTGGAGTAACTCAGTGGGTCAGGCAGCATCTCTGGATAGAAGGAATGAGTGATGTTTTGGACCGAGACCCTTCTTTGGACATGTTTTGTTTTACTTTTTCATTGAAAAATTGCACCCTCAGAATGCACAGTTAATTAGTAGTTTAAAAACAAGAGGGAGGGTCTGACTTCCTCAGCAACGTAATTTTAATAGGCTACGGTTTATCTTAGCAGGAGTGGTGTCTTTAGTACCATTCCTCTTCTTAACTGCTTGTAATGCTCCAACTTATTCTCTCAAGTGTGCTATCAATTCCCCCAGATTCTTTTTCACTCCCCTACACCATGGATAATTTACTGTTACCATGTACCCTGCCAGCACATCTTTGGAACATGACAGGAAATTGGAGCACACAATGAAACATACTGTACATATTCACAGTGAAGGGCGTACAAACTCTACACAGACAGCAAACAAGGTCAGGATTGAACCCATGGTGCTGGAGTTGTCAGGTGGCTGCGCTCACATGTACTCTACTGGTGATCTACAAAATAATATTTGGCAGCTCATCAAATGGTAAACCACAGTTTAGTGCTGGGCATATAATTCACTTACCCAGAGAACTGACTCGCCCACAAACTCTATGTATCATTAAGCCACCGAGTGTCACTGCGAAACGTGCTTCAAGAGTCAAGAGTGTTTAATTATCTTCTGCAACAAGACCATGAAATTCTGACTTGCTGCAGCTTGACACGCCCATTTATGTAATGATATACAAATAAATGTGCAATAATGAATAAATTAACAATCAGTAATACTCAGTAACCCGACCATCCTAGTGCAAAATTTAGTTTAGTTTAGAGGTACAGCGTGGAAACAGGCCCTTCGGCCCACCAAGTCCACGCCGTCCGACGATCACCAGTACACTTGTTCTACCCTTCACACTAGGGACAATTTACAGAAGTCAATTAATCTACAAACCTACATTCTTTGGAATGTGGAAGGAAACCAGAGAAACCAGAGAAACCCCATGCGATCACAGGGAGAATGTACAAACTCTGTACAGACAGCATCTGTAGTCTGAATCATACCCAGGTCTCTGGCCCTGTAAGGCAGCAACTCTATCACTGTGCTGCCCCAAACGATATACTATTAACAATATACTATTACGTTGTGCACTAGTATAATAATATATTTTGAGCATAACAGTATATTTCACGGTGAATTACTGACTCTAATTCAACAGTTTATATATAAAGTACCCAACAGTAAAATAAAGGTTGAGATCTGATTTGGATGGATATCCCAAAGAGTAAGAAATACATTGGATTGAGTTACAAAGACAAACAGTCAGGGTTATTTATATATGAAATAGTAGATATTTGAAACTATGTTACTGGCTGTAATTTAATTGAGAATTTCACACAGTTTATATGCTGAATATCATATATATATGAGTGAGTTACTGGCTGGAATCTAATCAAGGTGTTCGTGCAGTTTCTGTATCGAGCCACAGTAAATTTCTGCCTAGAAAGTATTTGACAAGTTTATATAATTTATATACAGGATAATGAAATAAATGATGATTTTATAGGCAGGAATCCAATCGAGTAAGAAGTAGGATGGTAACAGCTGCCAAATGTACGTATCTAGAAATGGGACTGCCTTCTCCACTGATTTTGTGCAGCATGCAATTCAGTTTCAGTAAAAAATAAAATGTAATGAACTGCAGGGTTTGCAGTTTGTAAATTGTCTTCCAAGCCCTCTGTATATCTTATACAATCACACAGAGGAGGCCCAACATGCACAATGGCATCCAACAATTGCACACATGGCACTGATTCCACAACTTCAGTGATGCCTCTCTGGCCCTCAGTGTTTGAGGGCTGCTCATGCAGAATTATGGCTTTGCAAATTCTCTGAAGAATACTTCAGTGTGACACAGGGGGACTTGGGGGGAGTTCTCAACCTGGTCCTGGAAACCCATTCTCAGGTAGCTCCACTACGTCCATGACTTTCCCCTGGACACTCCATCCTTCTACCCAATGGTAAACTTCTCCAAGCCCACAACCTTCACCCAACAGCAACCTTCCCAACCTTCATAATGCTACCCAACCTCTGATCACCATTGTTCCCTTCCCGAATAGCAAACTACCTTCCCAACATGACCAGCGCAGCCCTCCTAAATCTTGATCCCCTCTGGCCTTGACCACCAAACACTCCCAATATGAGTATTGACCACTCTTACCGGCTCTGATATACTTCCCCATGTACTGATCATGCCAATCCAATCCCTCCTACTTCTGATTCACTATTGGCACCAAGCCTTATCCAAATGTTCCAGGGTTCTCCCTCAACCATGTGCCTTTATTTATCATGGCCCTCCAGATCTGAACCTGAGCTTAAACTTGAAACCAAGGTAGAAAGAGCTGAAAATACTCAGCAGATAGGCAGCATCTGGGGAAACTAACATCCAGATACAAATAAAGCACCATTGAACCTGAAATGTTAACTGTTTCACTTTCCACAGATGTTGCCTGACCTACTAAATATTCTTCCCCGCATTTTCTGTTTTTGTTTCAGATTTCCAGCATCTGGATTTTTGTCATCTTCATGTTATGGCCTTAAACTTACTTTAGTTACTTTTCAAGCTCTGCAATGAAGGAACCTTGTACAAAAAATCATTTCTGAACATCAGACCCAAGGAATATATTTGTGGCCCACAACAAATCAAGTTATTGATATGCTTTCACAACCTTCATCCAAACTGTCGGCCATAATGTCCAGAGTATAGAAGAGCTTCCCAAGACATTTAACGGAATCATTCAGAGGGGTGGCAGAGTGACGCAGCAGTACAGTTGCTGCCTTATCGCAGCAGGGTTTGATCATGACTATGGGGGGCTGTCTGTTTGTACGTTCTCCCTGTGACCACGTGGGTTTTCTCCGGGTGCTCCCACACTTCAAAGACGTACGGGTTTGTGGGTTAATTGGCTTCGGCAAAATTATAAAATTGTCCCTAGTGGGTAGAATAGTGCTATTGTGCGGGATGATCACTGGTCGGCATGGCCTCGATGGGCCGAAGGGCCTGTTTCCACACTCTATCACTAAAGTAAAGAAAACCAGCCAATTCAAGAGAGAAGTTTTCAGAAGTAAAGGTTGCTCAATGTCATGTTCCATTGACTCCATTCTAAAAAGATGTCTGGTGAAAAGATATCCAGGGAAAATTCCGAGATTAGGGCCCAGGCATTTAGGTATCTAAATCCAGATGCCATAGGTTTAGGGTAAAGGATAAGAGATTTAGAGGGGACGTGAAAAATAACTTTTTCCACTCTGAGGGGAATTGGATGTTGGAGTACACTATTGGAGTAGTTGGCAGAGGCCAGTGCTCCCACATTTAAGAAGTAGATGAGCAATGAGGTATTGAAGGCCAAGATGAAATGCTGGTAAAGTGGGTTAGTATGTATATGGTGGGCTGAAGAGCCTGATCATTAGTCTCTACGAGTCTGATAGTTGAAGGTAACATCACCAATTATTTAAAATTAATCGGATTTTCTCGTATATTCATAAGATATCCAGAATTAGGCCATTTAGCCCATCAAGTCTTCTCCGCCATGCAATCAGGGCTCTTCTGTGTACATGTTTCTGTGTACATATAGGCAGAATCAAAAGATTGAAGGGCTCTTGGAGAGTTGTGAATGGGCTGGGAAGACTGAAAACAATGAGAACTGGTGTACATTGAAGAGATTTGAATATAGATATGAAAATTTGCAGGAACCAGTGGACATTGATGACGGCTTTTAAAACCTGGTGCCTGGGATATGGAGAAGTGGATTTATAATGAGCTGGAAGATTTTGAAGACTTGGTATAAGAGGTAGGTGAGGAGTGCACTAGGTTAGTTAAACTTGGAATTAATTGTTAAGGATTTCAGCTGACAGCTGGTTCTTGCAACTGATTGCATAAGGCAGTCACCTCATCGACTGTTTGGGTTTAACACATGAGAGGGAAGTGAACAACACACTGTGACTGGAGCAACTTGTGTCAGCACTGTGGATCAATTAAAAAGGTCACCTTAAATGCCTCCTTCCCTGCAGACTCTGTTTTTAATTAACAAGATAAATTACGTCATTCTACAGGGTTGGGCCTCAAAAGGACAATCAGTCACTCACCTATCAATTACTGAGCTTTAATATTAAACTGCCCAAAGTCAGAAGCCGTTGATGAAAGCATAAAGTTGCTGCTTTATTTTCAAGAAGGTACAAAAGCAAAACTCAATTCCAACGTGGTGGAATTAGGTGGGTGGGTAGAGAGAGAGGGAGAATTCAACAACAGTGGAGCTGGAGGCAGGAGTGAAAGATGATAAATGTCTGGAAATCTGGAATTTTGGAGAAGATGGAGGTATTAAAAACTTGGCCGATGGACAAATAGGACACTGAACTAGGATGCCCAGTGTGAAATAGGTTGGGAAAGTTTAAAATTCCTGATAGGCACTGTGCATGGTTACAATCTTGCTTGTATTTAGCTGAAAGACATCATAGTTTGTCAAAGCCCGGGGTACTGCCTTGAAGTATTCTGACGGTAGAGAAGGAGGGTCGAGCATTGCTCAAGCAAACGTGAATTCTCCCTCTGTGGTTTCGGGTGGGATAACATATACATGGCGAAATGGAAAGGTTAAACTCTGAATATTGGACAGGTGGGAGAAGGTTGAAGTTTAACCGCTGAGTTGTTTCACTCATGAGGCATAATTTGTAGAGGGACGCCTCATCCATCAACTGCATACATCCGAAAATTCCAGGCAACACCTTCCTAATTTTCCAATCCGTCCACAAAATGAATGTGATTTCTATCACCATTTGATGCTCAGAAAATTACTATCAAAGAGTGCAGGTTTCCTGAGTAAATTTGCAACCTTACGGGATCAGATTCTGCCATACCTGATCTCATTTTTTCCATTATTTTTACATTTCTACTTCAAATTTATTTTGTGGGGAAGCACAATGGCATTGCGGTAGAGCTTCTGCCTGACAGCACCAGAGACCCGGGCTGGATCCTGACGACGGGTGCTATCTGTACGGAGTTTGTATGTTCTGCCCATGACTGCTTGTGTTTCCTCCAGTTATTCTGGTTTCCTCCCACACGCCAAAGATGTACAGGTTTGCAGGTTAATTGGCCTCGTTAAACAAAATCGTAAATTGTCTCCAATGTGTTGGATAATGCTAGTGTACGGGGTGATCACTAGTTGGCACAGTCTTGGGGGGCCAAAGGGCCTGTTTCCGCAATGTATCTCCAAAGGTCTAAAGTTTAATGAAAACATGTTTGGACAAGGTAGCTAAAAGCAGTTGGTGCCTTTTTTGGTAGTTTGGGCAAACTCTGAATACCAGGGAACAATTCATAGGCTTGAATCTAAACAAGAAATTCAACAGTTTCTATGTGGACTAATAATTATCTTGACTACATCAGAATCAAAAGACCTCACTGTTTACAGAGAACCAAAGGGGAAATTTGGAGTTATCGGCCATTGTACAACCAAACTGCTTGGAGGCAATTATATAGAAAGTAGGAGTCTTGAAATTTGAACAGTTTAAAACTATTATTTATACCAAAATTGCATTGTGTATTCCTTTTCGAGCAGCAGCTCTCACAACACAACAGAAGACTGCACTGAAATTATTGAATTGTTGTCAACTTTTTCAGTTTCCTTTTCTCTTATACTTCGATATAATATTTTACAGCACAAACCTCACAGAGTTTATTTCACCTTGGTGGCATAGTGGCTGGCTGGAAATGTTTGTGATATTGAGGAGTTCATGGGGTAGTGGAAGGGAGAGATGAGTCAGGATGTGGTGAATTTTCCACTTCAGTTTTTCCCTGCTCTCATGAAAGCAGTAACTCATGCTGAGATCCCTTCCACAGGGCACCAACTATGCATTGCTACCATGTCCAAATATTTATTTCTTATGATAGCAAAATATGTCGGATGTTGGGAATAGAAAATCAAAACAACAAAAAAAGCAAGAAGTGTTCAGAAGGCCAGGCAGCATCCACAGAGAAAGAAACTCTTAATATTCCATTTCCATGAACTTTCATCAAAGACAGTTGTTCAAATTTCATTAGATCTAAAGGAAGTTATAAGAATCAGTGAAAGAAGGTGGCAGTGGAAACAACAAAAGGGAGGGTCCGTGAATGGATTAAATCAAAAAAGATGATGCCAGGAAAAAGTGACTAATGAGACAGCTAGCAAGAGATGAGTTTCGAGGAAATATAAATGGAAATAACTTGGAAAACGCTTTTCAGAAATTATTGAACGTATGTTGTGTTCAGCAGGTTTTAAAGGGGTATAATTATGGTCTGATAGTAAATATTGGTTAGCCATGCTCATCCACTGCTTTGCTGGGAAAACCCCGCAATTCTTTATAGAAGGGCTGCCAAGTTCTGGATTCCCGTACAAGTGTGGAACTTTTCTGACAGTTCTTCGACTCTGAGTGTTGACAGTGAAATGGGAATGCATGGTAATTCCCTGTTGCCTTCCAACCTTGGTGTTAAGAACTGAGACCGTGTTCAACCGCAAGTTGAGAGCAGTAAATGTGCGGAAGGCATTTCTCTGCTTAGCATTTGGGTCTCTGGGTGGATTGCTGCTAACAACGATTTCTGCCCTCCTCACCCCCCCCCCCCCCCCCCCCCCACCCTCAACTATTAACTCCCACAACTATCTTTGCATGACATTGATAAGGCTTCAATTGATGCATCTTAAAGCTCTCCAGATTCGTTAATAAATTCAACGTTCAGATAGTAATTATTCTGTTCCCATTTATTTTCCTTCTAGACTGGTCTATTTCTTCTTTGCGCTTCCCAATGCTGCTGCAATTGCCTTTCACCATTATCCCGCTTATCATTTTATCTCCTCTGCCTTCTATATCATTAGCTGCTTGTTCTTTAATTATTTCCTCCTGGCTCCCAGCACCACACTTTTCTCTGCTCCTTGTTGTATGATTAACTTTTTCTAGTTCTTAATCATGGCCATTGACATTAATGGTGTTTCTGTCTCCACAGGTCCTGCCTCACCTGTCCAATATTTTCAAATTCTAATTCATTCTTCGTGCATGGGTCTCGACAACACCCTAGAGAAAGCATGCCAAGTGTGAATGTTGGGTTGAATATACACACAGCTCATTTTCTGCAACGCTATGGTCAATGGCATTAACCTTAAACTCTTCTGTAGCTCAGACTGCAATTATGTGTGATTTGGGAAGTTTTGCATTTTAAAGGGGCCCTGTTGAGCATGAAGACAACTCAAATGTTCCCTCTACTCCTTTGTGACCATTGCTAATCTTCAAAACAAACCACACTATTTCACCTGCTCCCCATAGCCTCTAAATCCCTCAGTTCCCAAGATCTATCGCCTTCCATCTTGAAAATATTCCATTGTGGCTGTAAGTATTATCTGAGAGTATAACTTACAAGTTTTAGCATGGGAAGTTTACCTGGTGTTTAATATACTGATTACCTTCTATGTATATAGAAATGTCTGTTTTTATGACGGAATTATGTTTGATTACAATGTCAATCTTTTCCTTCTCTCCCTATAATCTACATATTTTTGGATTCCTGCTGTGTTTATGTTAGAGTTAGTGAGGAGTCTACCTTTCATTTACCCAGTGTCAGCTGTGCAGTTTATTATGAAAAACAAGAGTCCCGGATTGGACAGCAATGTGCAAAATACAAACTACTGGAGGAATTCAGTGGGTCAGGTAACAATTGTGGAGGGAAAATGGACAAGCACTGTATCAGATTAGGATCCTTCTGCAGACTGAAAGAGAGAGGGGAGATAACATTGCCTGTCTATTTTCCTCCAGAGAGTTCCTTCAACACTTTGTTTTTTGCACAGGCTTCTAGCCACTGCAGTTTCTTGCATCTCTAAGGTAGCTGTGTAATGTATTTTGGTTGCATTGACCACAACCAAGTTCATTTGATGTCATGAATATCTTTTTTTTTCCACAACCGGAATTCAATTCTACAATGGAAAGTGTTCAAATTACCATGTGCTGATAAATTTGTAAAGATTAACATGCACTCTTTTGGCTATGGGAAGAAGTGACAATCAGAACTTACACAGAGTAGTCAATGTATGGGAATAGATTGAGAAGGGCTATAATTGTATCAGCAAATAGAAGAATCAGACAAATAACCAGGGAAACATTTGCTCTGAAAGGTAATGTGATATGTGAAGTTTTCTACGATTGCGACTGACAGATGGAGCCTGCTGTGTACAGTATAACATGTTCTTTAAAAAAAAAAGTTTTGCTAAATAAGTTAAAACTCAAAAATGTTAATAACAGTAATTATAGCATCAATACACATACATCTGTGATCTTATAACACATGTTAATGGAAATCTCTTAATTTGCCAGGGAACTCAGAACTCTTGTGTGACTACCCTTCTCTTGATTCCATGCCACCCTAACCCTAACACATTGTTTCGACGCTGATTTTCCTGCTTTTCCAATTTCTCTTTTATTTGCTTATTACTTCCTTTGTATTCTGCCTGCCCTTTCTTCGTTCGGGTTTTTAGGTAAAATTATTATTAGCCCATGAATACTTCCATGAAAATAATTCCATTTGTTTGGAGAACCAACAAAAGCAAACCAGATTCTGACTACGGGTTACTAACCTGAAATGAAAATTCTGCTTTTGCATTTACAGATGCATGCTGATCTGCTGGATACTTTATACATTTATATTTAATATGTGTTATATTTAAAAAGAAGACATTTGTCTTTCATGACGTCAATACATACATACCAGAGAACCAGAGCATATCTACCTAGCGGCACGATGGCGCAGCAGTAGAGTTGCTGCCTTACAATGCTTGCAGCACTGGAGACCCAGAAATGATCCCGACTACAGGTGCTGTCTGTATGGAGTTTGTACGTTCTCCCTGTGACCTCTTGGGTTTTCTCAGAGATCTTGGGTTTCCTCCCAAACTCCAAAGTAGTACAGGCATCTATGTAAATTGGCTTGGTGTAAATGTAAAATTATCCCTTGAATATGTAGTACAGTGTTAATGTGCAGACTCGGTGGGCCGAAGGGTCTATTTACGTGCGGTGTCACTAAACTAAACTTATAAAGTATAGACAATGGTGTAACGTAGGATAAGCAGCTGTTAACGGCTTAATCACAGTAAAGTCTCATCAACAACAATAAATGACCAAATTATTTGCTTTTGTGATATTTGTTGAGGGTGAAGCATTTAACAAGATGCTGGGGGACCTTTCCTACTCCAATAAGATTTGGGTTTTCTAAAGCCCACCTGAGATAGCTTCAAACTAATCTCATTGGAAAGACATTCTAAGATTCCCAACAGCAGGATTAGGTAGTGAAATCCCCCAAATAGTTTTTTCAACTCACTATGTGCCGAGTCAGGGAACTTCTGGTGAGTCATGCTACATTCCAATGATATATCTTATACATCCTCCCAAATGATAGAAGGAAATTAATTGAAATCTTCTTTGCCAGTTTTCCAATTTAGTAAACTACATGTGATAGAAGAAAGTTATAAAGTCAGGTTCAATATTGCTCTGGTTCATGGCAAAACCAGCGGAGAATATTCTAAGTTGTAATTCTTATCCAGAATCCGAATGTAGGCCTCACAGTGACAGATGAGCTCAATCCCACAGACAGATGTTGCAGACATTGGTCAAGGAAAGCTTTGGCTGTGTTCATTGTCATTCATTTCCCCTTTCTAGCTTTTCTGTTTCCTTTGTTGCATGAAGATGGCAAAGTACTTTGAAGTGGAAAGATCTCTCATACAGACATTACCACCAGAGTAAAACGCAAGGTGCTGGAGGAACTCAGCAGGTAAGGCGGCATCTGGGAATGGACAGATGACGTTTCTGGTCGGGATCACTATTCAGACCGATTATAGTAGGAGGGAAAAAGCTGGAAAAGAGAGGTAAACGAAACAAAACAAAACATTCTGGTGGTGTGGTTGGGCCAGGTTGATGTAAAAACCAACGCGGATAATGAATCCCAGTCACTTGCATGTATCTGAGGGGTGGAAGATTGCAACCGTCACGTAGTCCACCCTGCACCCTGTAATCAACCCGGCGTGCACAATCAAATAAGATCAAGTAGAACAAGTTGTCCTACAACTTTAGGCTGTGCACGCCACACGCAAGAAGAAGAAGTATGTATCTGAAAAGAGGTTTAGGTTAGTGTGCATATCTTCCTTTGTGTGCTTTATGTCATGCCAAATGTCACCTATTCCTTGTCTCCAGAGATGCTGCCTGACCCACCGAGTTACTCCAGCTTTGCGTGTCTATCTTCAGTTTAAACCAGCACCTTTTGTCTGCTCAACTGCAAAATCTCCTCAAGATATTCTTTCTTTGAAGAAGTTCTCCTGCTCTATCCGACTAGAGTTCAGGAACACCCACTGTTGCTGCTCCTCCTCTGTGATTCCTCCAGGACTCTGGCTCTACAACCATGAAAAATCCTTGCATTTTGCACATCTTTCATTCATTTATTCTATATCTCTCTATATCACCATCTATATATCTCTAATTTCCCTTTCCCCTGTCTCTTTGTCTGAAGAAGGGTCTCGACCCTTCAGCGGAGTCAGGGGATATGGGGAGAAGGCAGGAATGGTGTACTGATTGGGGATGATCAGCCATGATCACATTGACTGGCGGTGCTGGCTCGAAGGGCCGAATGGCCTACTCCTGCACCTATTGTCTATTGACCCAAAACGTCACCTCCTCTTTTTCTCCAGAGATGCTGCCTGATCCGCTGAGTTACTCCAGCGTTTTGTGTCATGCTCCACTTCAAAGATTGATGCCCACAAGCTTTTGGACTTGACATGCAGTCAGACACCATATAAAATAAATGTCCTAGCTAATTTGTTACTGAATTATAGTCCCTAGCAATGGTCTTTGCTAACAAGGAATACAAAATGGAGGCAAAGTAAATGGGTATAGATGATCACAGATTCCATTCCCTGGATCTAACTACTTCAAATGAATGGGAGGTCATATGAGTGAACTCCCAAAGTTGTCAAACTTCTGTAGGCAAAGTTGTCAAAATTAAGCAGCCATTGCCAATTGACATCATGGTTAACAGAGGGCATTGTAAAGTTCAATGAAGGTCATATATAGTTCCTGATATTGCACTCAGCATTTTCTTGAAATTGCCTTGCCACAATGAGTCGGGTATTCTAACCCCACTGAGTCAGTATTTCCTTTTGCTGGTCAAAGCCATGCCATGACGTGAATAGGATGTCCTCGGAAAGGGGAAGGAGCAGGCAAAGTATTTCCCAGCAGTGGGGGAGGAAGGATGCCATCTCTTTTATAAGAGAAGCTCTATGCTGGCTTCAATGGGTTAACCATATTCCCATTCTAGAAGATGCTGCCTGCTTAAAGTATATATGGTATCGGTTTATTACTGTCATGTGTAGAGGTACAGTGAAGGGCGTTTGTGTGCTATCCAATTGATACAGCACTCAAATACATACAATCAAACCGTACACTAGTACAACAGGTAAAGTGAAGAGAAAAATACAAGAGGAAAAAGCCAAAAGGTGGACACAAAAAGCTAGAATAACTCAGTGGGTCAGGCAGCATCTCTGGAGAACAGAAATATGTGATATTTCAGGTGGAGACCCTTCTTCAGACCCTTCGGGTTTCAACCCGAAATGTCACCTCTTTCTTTTCGCAAGAGATGCTGCCTGACCCGCTGAGTCACTTCAGCTATTTGTGTCTATCTTTGGTTTAAATCAGTATCTACAATTCCTCCCTACACTTTGGAAAAAGTCCAATGTTCCCAATGAGGAACGTTGGAAAATTAGGACTATACCCTAGTTTGTGGAACAACCGTTCAGGAGTCAGATTGGATGGATGCTTCAGAATATTGATAGACTGTAGGTCCCATCAATCTTGGTAGGCCTCACTGGTTAGATCTGCTCAGGTTTGCTCTGTTCTTCGATGATGAAGATCGCAAGTTCGCCAGACCTGAAAGAAGTTTAAAGAGAATATGGTTAGTTCAGCTGGAAATAGATATTTGAGGATGTAAGTAGGAAAATGGACAAGGGAGAGCCAGTGGATGTAATGTACCTGGACTTTCAGAAAGCATTTGAAAAGGTCCCACATAGGAGATTAGTGGGCAAAATTAGGGCACATGGTATTGGGGGTAGAATGCTGACACAGATAGAAAATTGGTTGGCAGACAAGGAACAAAGAGTAGGGATTAATGGGTACCTTTCAGAATGGCAGCAGTGACTAGGCAAGGCTCGGTGCTGGGACCGCAGCTATTTACAATATACATCAATGATTTGGATGAAGGGATTCAAAGTAACATTAGCAAATTTGCAGATGACACAAAGCTGGATGGCAGTGTGAGGAGGATGCTATGAGAATGCAGGGTGACTTGGACAGGTTGGGGGAATGGGTAGATGCATGGCAGATGAAGTTTAATGTGGATAAATGTGAGGATATCCAGTTGGTATCAAAAGCAGAAAGGCAGATTACTATCTAAATGGCGTCAAGTTCGGAAAAGGGGAAATACATCGGGATCTGGGAGTCCTTGTTCATTAGTCTATGAAAGTAAGCATGCAGGTACAGCAGGCAGTGAAGAAAGCGAATGGCATGTTGGCCTTTATAACAAGAGGAGTCGAGTATAGGAGCAAACAGGTCCTTCTGCAGTTGTACAGGGCCCTAGTGAGACCACACCTGTACATGGCCCTAGTGAGACCACACCTGGAGTATTGTGTGCAGTTTTGGTCTCCAAATTTGAGGAAGGACATTCTTGCTGTTGAGGGAGTGCAACGTAGGTTCACAAGGTTAATTCCCGGGATGACTGGACTGTCATATGTTGATAGAATGGAGCGACTGGGCTTGTATACACTGGAATTTAGAAGGATGAGAGGGGTTCTTATTGAAACATATAAGATTGTTAAGGGTTTGGACACACTAGAGGCAGGAAACATGTTCCTGATGTCGGGGGAGTCCAGAACCAGGGGCCACAGTTTAAGAATAAGGGTAAGCCATTTAGAACGGAGATGAGGAAACACTTTTTCTCACAGAGAGTTGTGAGTCTGTGGAAGTCTCTGCCTCGGAGGGCGGGGGAGGCCGGTTCTCTGGATACTTTCAAGTGAGAGCTAGATAGGGCTCTTAAAGATAGCGGAGTCAGGGGATATGGGGAGAAGGCAGGAATGGGGAACTGATTGGGGATGATCAGCCTTGATCACATTGAATGGTGATGCTGGGTCAAAGGGCCAAATGGCCTACTCCTGCACCTATTGTCTATTGTTATTGTTAGTACAGCTGGAAATAGATTGATAAGACTAATGGAAAGAGAGATTTAAAATAGTCGAGCGACTGTATCAGATGATAGTAGATCCTCTATGGAACCAACACACTATGAGTGGCCTTGCTCAGGTGCCAACTCATACAGCAGCAGGAATGTCTTTGTGATTCTTGGTGTTAACACTGAAGCAGCAGAACTTGTTGGTGAAGGCCTCCCCTCCCCAGTTTTAAAGATCTTTGTTATCTTTGGTATCAGGATCAGGGCCCTTGCTTTTCATCACCATTAAATATATACTTGGGTGTTGAATGGATCATTTTTGTAGAGTCATAGAGTCATACAGCGCGGAAACAAGTTCTTCAGCCCAGCCGACCAAGTTGTCCCATCTACTCTAGTCCCACTTGCTCACGTTTGGCCACTACCCCTCTAAATCTTTTCTATCCATGTACCTGTCCAAATGCCTTTTAAACATTGTCATAATTTCTGCCACAACTACCTCTGTCGGCAGGTCATTCCATATACCTACCTGCTCACTCTATCCAGTTTGTGGTGGGTACTTGCAACAGTAAGGAGGTGGATTTATGAGAGCTTGGGCCACAAATGATCATATCAGCACCCCAAAAAGGCTCACTTTCTCACAACTGTGTGCAGAGTGGTCAATTGCCTTAGTCTGTTCATCCCACCAATTATTCTTAATTGCCCCAATCTTCTTTTGTAAACCTGGTTGAGACGCACCTGCAAAGGTTCCATGTTGTTTTGCCAGTCCCAAAGCACAGCTGAAGAACTCTCCCTGATAAAGAGTGTTGTGGAAGCCCCTGGAAACTGACAGGGTCTTCATCACCCAACATCATCAGCCCAGAGTTGGTCTGACAGAAACAACGCTAAGTCCAAGAGGTTTCTCCAGCTTTACATGGCACTTTGAATCTGGGCCACAAATGTAGCCTGAACTTTAGTTCCAGTCGTCATTGATGGAGCCACTTTCCGAGAAGCAGCTGTATCTGGTCTGCCGCGCTCCTGTGTGTCTTTTCTTTCCACTCGTGTGAAGTACAACCTCTACACACTTTTGTAACTGAGAAGATGTTGCAAAAGGAAGACTTGTTCTCCACAAATGCTGAATGTGAATGTCCTCCTTGTGGATTTTCATTGTGTGGGGGCAGACTCCAATATTGCAAGGACGTGGGGAATGTGATTTGATCTCTTCCATTTAATCTATTATATTAAGTGTTCCATTATCATAATTTCATCAAAGCACTTCTATCAAACTGGTCCTATTATAATATTTCAATCCCCTGGAACAATGCCATAATTTTAGAAATAACTTATTCCATATTGGGTGCTCTGAATTCCTGGAAGGTTTTTTTATAAAATAAAAAAAATTAGCTGCCCCCACATTTACATGAATAAAATATTTCTGGCGTTTTTATTAATGAATGGCTGAACACTCATTCTCTTTGTTTTATATAACTTTGTACTAAATCCATTCATATTAAATCCGCCTAAAAGCTTCGAGGCTGTTGGAGATGTACGTCCACATCAAATGGTGGTGTTTCGACAGTTTAACTAGTCCACCGCTTTCGTCGATGGTTACAGATATCACTGGCCGTCAGTGGAACCCAGACGGGCGATTATCATTGTAAAACCTCAATCCCAACTCAGACCGAATTCCGCGCACTCACAATGATATGGCTATCCCAATAAATTGATTCGGCAAAATCCAACGTTCCAATAAACAAACGATGTTCCCAAACTATTCTAAAGGCAAGGGGGAAAAAAGTGATTTCCAATATTATTGTTTAAAGATTGTTTTCCCTTGAAAAAGCCACCGTCTGCTCAAACCTGGAACTAGTTACGTTCTGCTTGAGATTTATGGTGCAGTTATGGTTGTCACGGGATCTGCAGAGATGGCAAAACAATATATTTCCATGCCTGCGATTATATTTTTCTGGAGTGGGTGGGTCATACTCCGTCTATTAATAGGGAGTAACCAGGTATTTTTATTTTTTTTTGCCAGAGCAGTATACTATACGTTGCCAAGTCTCTGGCGAGCACAGATCAGCTCCGCTCTATAATATTTGCTGGCGAGGGAGTTTAATGTTACAAGACAGTAAGAAACATTGTGCTTTAAACGGCACGTTGCGGAAGCATTTTAGTTGTATTCTGTGCACCAGTCGCAAAGTATGCCCGAGCCAACACGTACGGCTATTGTGTTAATCTGTGAATCAGACTGTTTCATGGAAGGTGTTGTCTGTTGTCTCTGGGAGTTACTGGATCAGAACTGCTATGGACGGTAACCCGCCCTACCCCGCTCTTTCATTCCACATACTTTGTTTAAATATTTGACGTGATTTTATAAACCTGCGTGCATTTCCAAATCCTGCTTATTCATTTCCGGATTTCGCAGAATTAATAGGAATATTGCATCAGGCGATGGAAATACCGCGTCTGTGAGCTGGACAAGGTGGGGATAGGTCGGTGTAAATCGCCATCCCGACACAGGACAAAGACACGATCAGGGGGTGGGGGCGGGATTGGAGGGAAGGTAGAGGAGAGAATGGGGAGAGCCTTCTCGTATGTTTCTAAGATCTAAATATATATAGGGTTCAACGCGAACATAGCACAGCCTTCAGTTTCTTTGTAACCGGAGCAATCTGTCAAACGGTGATATGAAACTGCCCCACAGGAACAGACAGGGGAGATCGCTAGTCAGCGATACTGTAGTGAGGGGGAGAGTCCGTCGGTTTGGGGAGTTTCTCCATGTAAGGAGGTATTTTTGTGCGAAACTCGTCAGGAGTAACGAATTGTGTCGGTTTTCCCAGCGGGAAGATTAGGTGGTTTCAAACAACGCCTAGAGTCATCTTTACTACGAGCAAGAAGGGGTAAAAATGATCACGAGTTCCAAGTGTTGAAGATGCATATTTTAAAAACACACAGTTGGAGAAGGGTTCACTGATGACAAAGGAACGTGATTTTCCGGATTTGTGTTTACTTTAGTTAAAGGTCCATCTGTAGAGTGATCAGACGCCACGGGAATGAAGCATTGTTTTGTCTGCAGAAACTAAAACTATAATTAACTCGAAACCTCAAATATCGTTTATCAGCAGCGCAACTTGTAAACATTAGTTAAAAACCCATACTTGTTTTGTATTGAGCGCCTTTATTGTGGGTTTTACCGGGGAAAAAAAGCATTGCAAGGGTTAAAAGAGTCACAACATATCTCAATACGTAATATTCAGGAGTATATTAAATATACATATGCATACGCTGGAAATTGTTTTTTTTTTACACACGAATTACAAACAGATTGTTGCAAGACAAACAAAAAAAAACATGGTCACAAACAGTCATGTAATTGGTTTGATTTGCAGCCTGGTTTGCAGCTGCAACGTTGTTATTGTAGCTGGCGTGTAGTGATAGAGGTTTAAAAGGCTGGTGTCTGCGTTACACATTGTCCGCACTCAGCAAGTCTGTGGTAGTATATAGTAGATTCTGGCGTAAACAAAGAGAGCGCTTGGCTGCCAATCAAGGCGGGCGCACCCATCCCCTCCGTCTCCGCCCACACGCTCCTTGCCAATTACCGTGAGTGGCGGGTCGGGAAACCAATGCCACGGGCCCAGAGGTCAGGGACAGTGCCAATGAAGGAAGGGGAAATGAGAGGCGATGCCCGCCGTGCGGCCAATGAAGGGGAGGTGGGTGTGTTCGCGTCCCACCCTCTCGGGGCTGGCCGGGGACGACGCTGGTTAAAAAGCATCGAGGTGGTGCGAGAGACAAACATCGCAAACGCGGCACCATAGCAGGCGGATCAAAAAAACAAAAAAAAAAACAAACCTCCCTTTCTCAAAAAAAAGCACAGGAATCCTGCCCCAAGCCAGCGCTTCTCGTTGCATTGCCGCCAGCTACTATTTGCAGAAGGAACTACTGCATTCTGCTGTGCTCGCCTGCCTTGGGATTACAGAGGCTGCAATGTCCAGCGTGCAGCAACGCTTCGGCGGCAGTGTGGAGAGGATGGGGACCAGGAGAAGCTTTCCTCACCACGCCACCACCGCCGTGTGTAGGAGCCTCTTCGGACCGATTGACCACGAGGAGCTGCGACGGGAGGCCAAGAACAAGCTGCGGGAGATCAGCGAACAGGCCCAACAGAAGTGGAATTTCAACTTCACCACGGACACCCCGCTGGAGGGGGGCGAGTACCAGTGGGAGGAAGGCAGCGACGTGCCCGTCTTCTACCGGGAAATCATCCAGAGGGGGAAGGTCCGTCTCCAGTGTCCGGCTCTCGAGACCTGCAACTCTGATACCGAGAGCTGTCCTCCCGCCGGCCAGGATTCCCCCGACATCGTCCAGCGGTTATCGGGGCTGGAAAGCGGAGAGATCAACCAAGAAAACCGATCGGATAAATTGCACTCAGGAATTAAAACGGGCAGAGTGGCGTGCGCTCGGAAAAGGGGCTCAACGGGGCACATCACAGGTGAGACGGAACTCCGCGCCGCTTCCTCAAACACCCACCCACCCCAGTTACCGAACCCTTATTTAAAGACCTTTTGCCTAGCGACGGCTTGCGACCGTGAGCTCTTCTGACGGTTGTTATTGAGAGGGCTGCAAGGCGAAACATTCCTGTGTAACGTAGTAGCGATACCTCTCCCTGAAATGTGCTTACATAGCAACTTTCAGTCGCGGCGGCGGGGGGGGGGGGGGGGGGGTTCGTGGGTGGACGAGAGGGTCTGCGCTGGCAGCCCTTCTAATTGTTGGGGGATTTTATCTCCTTTTCCTTGACATTAAAAAAAAAATCTTTCACCCCCCAAAAAAGATTTACGTAACCCTTTAAATAAATATATATGTATATTTGAGATGTATGTTACTTGTCGGTGGTTTGGAGAAGGCTGTCGTATTTAAATGTGTGTGTGTTTTTTTAAATTGTGCTCAGATTTTTTCGTCAAACGAAAAAGGACGATTGGAGACAAAGCTCCCAGTGAGATCGGGTCTCTGCCAGAAGAACAAACTCCGCGCAAGAGAATACGATAGAGAGAAAAAAAAAGAAACGATAAAAAGGACAACAGACATAAAAGTGAGTAGACTGCGCGTTGAACGACTGGAAAGCATGAATTGGGAGAAAAACAAGGACGGGGTCGGGCATGAGAAATGGCTCGTAGTATAAGATAGTAAACAACTTACTCAACTCTCGACGTCAGGCGAGTGGGGCGAGGTTTGAGCTGTCATTGTCCCGTGGACTGGGCAGCATTTTGTGAACTGCATTAACCGAGCACAGTAGCGCTAGGGCTGGAGATTCAAAAGTCAGCCGCCCGCAAACAACCTTTTGCGAGCTTATTTTCCCAAAAAAAACGTATGTTGCAAACGTACATTTGTTTGTTGGGGTGTGTGTGTGTTTACAGTGAGTGAGCGGGAGGGAGGGATTAAAGTAAAGAGGTCGGCACCATTAAATTGGTCATTAGTTTTGCCTTGAAGTTGCTTTTAATCTGTAACCTTCAGGATATTATTAAATGTTAGTACTTTTTTAGTACATATATGAAGCCTTTAGTACCCCGCCTGGAGGCAGTGACGTCAACTGAGGGGGAGGGGGCCCTTCAGACGTCACGGCGCGATCGTATTGAGCTGACTCACCATTGATAGGGGAGGGAAGGGGGAAGGGGGAAGAGTAGCTGGTTTAGTACTGTCATTGACAATTACTGCTATTTGCCTCGAGATCCGTAACCCTAACAATGTTTTCCTCTTTCTCCCTCCCCACCCTGCAGTTATTTGCACTCCACGTTTTTTTTTTCGGTGCAATGAAAAGAAGTGGCTGACAGCGACCATTCGCCATCCTGACTGTTTTGTTCCCGAAAGGCTGATCAAAAGAAGACTACACTGACCCGAGTATCAGGGATGAAGACTGGCCCTTTCGATTGTGTTGTTTGCAGTGTCAGTACATGTAGCAGCAATCAGTCCCCACTGGTGGTGGAACCATTACCGCCAGTGTTAAAGGAGCGCATCCAGCCATTCAAAACTGAACACACTGGTCAAGTGTAATGCTTAACAATGAATATATTACGGGGAAAAATAAGTTCTAAATAGTGCTCTGCTGATATCTCTCAGTGCAACTCGAGATGTATATTTGTAAATTTCAAAAGCTTATACTAACTTATATTTCCTATTTATGTTAAGAATGGTTTCATCAGTTCTGGCACCCAATTAGCTCCCTTTATGTCGGGACGAAAGGGCACTCTCTTGCTTTATTTACAAAGTCTGTAAATATGTTTTTATTTTTTTAGTTTGTGTCTTGCGTCCACATCTCGTATGTAGCCAAAATGTTTTGTATACTTGAAGGTTGAGCATAGGGTTCCATTTTTTTTGTTTCTGAGCCGTTCATGTACGTACCACTGCCACATTTTGTGTTGGTAAAGTTTGGAAAGACAAAAAAAAATCACATTTTTTCAACTGAATAAATGAATACAATTTAATTTTTACATTGTCCTGTCTACCTTCTTCCATCACCAATTGCACACTATCCACACTTGATAAAGGTATATGGGGAAACTTGACATTTCATGTTGCCTGCAGGTTGTAGATTGAGGTTTTAAGTCCAAACTTAAGTAATTTCACTTCTCCTTGCATATTAAGAAAAATAAGGTTGTATTGTGAAGATTCTAGTCTCCCGATCATTCGGGGGAAGGCGTTGAATGATACACGTAAGATACATTAAAAGCCAGAGTAACTCAGAGGGACAGGCAGCATCTGGAGAGAAGCGATGGGTGACGTTTCGGGTCGAGACCCCTCACTTTTTCAACAGCGGTAATATTATTCTTCCTCCGGACTGACCCGTCGTGAAATGTCCAGCGATTCGCTTAGGACTTCGTAAAGCACGCGGAATTGACCGATGAAATTTTGCAGGCAGCTCCAAATGGCCGGAATAAGATTAATGGTGCGATATTTTCGTACTCGGGATTTGATTATAGGAGACAGGATCGAATGTCGTCTGATGCACTACCCGTGCACCTGGACGGACTCTAGGTGTTTCCCAGGTCTTCAGAGCAAATCTCTATTGACTTTTAAACACCTGTTCTCCGCAAAACCAACGCCAGGCGAATTCCCGCCTTCTCCGTTTGATTCCTCAACAATAAAATACACAGGGGGTTGGGTGGGTGGGGGGGGGGGGGGAGTTGAGATTGATGTGCTGCGAGTTACTTTATCTTGCTTGAATCGGGGAAGGCAGCTCTGCTATTGTCCCGCAGAGTGTTCGCTAAGAAAGATGTGTCTTGGACATTCCAAATTATTTTCATTTTAATGAAATTCGCCGTCAACGAAGGAAAAAAAACGTAAGAATTCCGCCCAATGCACTTTTAAAATTTTGATGAAAAATGACACTGTTCACTCTTTTAAAAATCACTTGCCTTTAGTCTTCCAGACCTACAGATACTGAGGAGAAAGGGTTGTTTTCTGTCCAGTTGCCATGAGTACAACGGAACAGATGCCTTAATCAGCTAATGTCAGCACCGATAAAAACTAGTCACCTGGGAGTCATGATTTGTATATATATTGTGTGTGTGTGTGTGTGTATATATGTATACACAAATACACATATATACAGACACTCATACGCACATACTCATATATAATATATATATATACTCAATGAGTATGAGTGTCTGTATTTGTGTGTATAATGTGTATGTGTATATATATATATATATATATATATATATATATATATGTGTGTGTGTGTGTGTGTGTGTGTGTGTGTGGTAAAGTGACGGGGATGTGGGGTTGGAGCTGTGGTGGAAGGGTTCGTGAGGTGAGAAGTAAAGCAAAGACCACAGATTGAAACGTTTCCAGAAAAAAACCCATCTCCGGTGTATTTTCCCACTCAGGGCAGCCAGCACACTGCGAGACAACGCTCCTGGCTTCTGGCCTTTTGCTCATTCTTGTTTCGCCCGAGGCGGAACGGGCGATATGGAAACAGCCAATAAAACTGGGTGATTCCACTACCAAGAGCTGTCTCCTTTGTTTGTCAATAAGAAGAAACGGAGCATCTGATGCCTGCCACCTCTTGACATGAAGGGTCCGTCGTTGAGAGTTTGTGAAACAGAATGTGTAAATCGAAGAGTCATGCAATTTCAGTGAATCTGCTGGTCATATTTCCCCAGGATCGCCGCGATTCCGTGTCAGCATGTCACTCCATATTAAAAACATACACACACACACACACAGAAGATGCAATAGGAGAATTCGAAAGAAAGTAGCCTGTAATTCCAACCATCCATGGGCTCTCCCTCCCCCCGACTCCAGGGAAGGCACAATGATGTCACAGTTGGAAAGCCAAAATAAAATACTACGGTGGCTGGCAACTCTGAAATAAAATCAACACGTGCTGGAAAACATTCAGCAGGTCATACTAAATCAGAATGGAACGGATAACCAGATAATAAGGGGCTCGAGGGCTCCGATATTACTGAGATTGAATGACAGCGTTATCGCCAGTCTCCTCGGCCAACGGTTGAGAGAGTGGAACCTGCACAATGCAGAGTGTTAGCAATATCATTTTTATTTCCCGAGGGGGAGGGGTAGGGGAATGGTCTTTGTACTTCAGTGACCATGTTAAACAATATTAACAATGGACTCAGGAAAGGCAGCTGTATGGAGCCCGATTTATAGGCTCTCCCCTGCTAGAATGGAAGCAGGTGTCTTACGCACCATTGTGTAGCCAGTCTCCTACTAAAATAGCCTCATCGAAATCACAATGACTCACTTATAGAGTGCTCAGCTCAAAATATATGAATTTGATGTAGAATGTACACGGGTGTGTGTGTTAATATGGGTGTCGCAGTCATGTAATATAGAGACTAGTGTCCATCATTCTCTGTGGCCCAGGTTGTAGATGATTGTTGCACTGTACTTGTTTTTTTTGCAGTAACAGTGCAGGAGCCCTGTTCTCATTACGGACACAAAGCACACTGGGCCCCTATTATTCACGAGGTTTGTAGCCATATGGCAAATCCGTGTAGACATAGGCGAGATCCATTTATTCGGAGCAATAATGTCTTGCATCGGGAACAATTGGAACTTTGTTTGGCTTCTTTATATAGAAGCAAATAAGAGAGAGGGAGGGGAAATAATCTAACTATGAGAGATATCCAGCTAATTATCAACCAAGCCCATATGTGCCTATAGTTTCACAGTAATTGAATGAACTGGACGATCTTTCAGGGTAAATAAGCCATATGTATGGATATATGCAACACACGAAATAAAAACCTTTGTTATTTTAAAACAGGGACAGGGACTAATTGAATCGGGGCATACGATATAAAGACATGATTATCAACCTTTAGATAATCTGTAGAAGCGAATGATATCTGAGGCTAATCTATCTCAGGTTGTCAGTTCACTGTGGCGTTACGTTTCATATTTGTAATTTAGGAGGAAAAACGGCTATTATCACATGTACCAAATTGGCCATTCGGTTGACATTAACCTCAAGAGTACAGTATTGTATTCCTCGCTTGCACAGGCACACAACACGTAGACATTCATAAAGTGTGTTGGTTGTGTGGCTAAAGTGAAACGGCAACCGTATTTAATATCACGAAATAAATACCACAGACCTGTTACTAATGCACCGACTATCTGCTACAAAACTGTTTTGGGTAATTGTGACGGATATTCATGGAACTTATCTTGGCATTAACGACGAATATCACCAGAGCAGTCCTCAATCGCCAATACATACGATGTGATTCCCCACATATAAATAGTTCCCTCAATGAGTCAGTCAGATTTCAAGGAGAAATATCCAATTTTTTTCTCCATGCCCAATATATTTTAATCAATAAATTGCCAGGGAAGGATAAAACGAACTCACAAAGTCGAATCGGTTATTAATTAAGTCGGGAAATTCATTGCGTATTTGTCTGTTTAATAACCTCCTTTCCAGTGTTTTAAGACAACATGCGAGTTATTTTCCTCATGTCTCGCACACATCCACACATGGGTTATTTATCATAATCGTTCACCTCATTCGGTTACTTAAAATGTGGGCACGTTTAGGCTTGGCAGAGCCAGCTGCATGATTTCATACATATATGGTTCTGGTAGAATTAGTGTAAATATAACCGAGGATGAATTAAACTTCTCATACTATTCGGTATGAAAAGTTGGTTTTAATATTCACACATAGTGAAAACCCAGACGAATCAAAACCAACATCACTCCAGACACCTCAAGCGGCCCAACGTAACTGCATCATGCGTGTTTCACTAGCCACAGCATCCGTTTGCTTATTACTCATTGACCTGTGCTGTTCAACTCATACAAACCCATGTTCATTTCGCTTTAAGGCGGGGGGGGGGGGGGGGGGGGGGGGGGGGGAGACTTTGGCTGGATGATGTTGTTCAAAATCTCTGATCTTCAAAGAAACATCCACATAGATCATCAAACACTCGTGAGAAACATCAGTCATTCAAAAAAAGTAGCGGCCCCTCTAGTCTGGATAACACCCCTCCATCGGGTAGCTTTATTTGACCCGTGTAATTTACCTGCTACTAAAGTTGGTCTACTTATTAGATATATTATTCAGCAGGCATACAATATCGCACCAGTCTGTGTGAAGCCTAAATCTTTAAATAACTATGTGGTGTCCGTAACCTAATCTGCTGCCATTGTATGCGCAAAAGTTTCAGTTCTTCCATGAGACGATTATCATCACCGCTGTATAATACTTATTGCGGTCGTAGTTCTGAAACAATCCTCCGCTGTGAAAGAAAGTGTAGCTTCTGCCATGAACCATTCATACTTTGTTTATTATTGATAATAAACTCTGGAGCCTGAATGTAAAACCGTAAAAGCAACGATTGGGGGGGTTATCATGCGTAAAAGCATTAGATGTAATTTGGCAGAGCTATTGCGAGGGCGATGTTGTAACCTTGTTGGCTTAACACAAATCTAGCTCTTCGGGAGAGGAGGGAAAGGGGAGCCGGGTAAAACATTGGGGAATCAACCAAGTGAATAAATATAGCCCCGTGTCGCTTGTCTTTCGCCGGGAGATTGATTATAACTCATTTGATTGGGATGGGGATGAGGTATCCGACACCTTCCACTAATCATTAAGAGAAAAATTGTTAATCGCGCCAAGACTCTGGACGGGTTAGCTAACTTCACTTACACTGCGACGAATACAAAAGTTTTAAAAAAAAACACACCCTCTGGTCCAGGATGCATGGTTTTGTCTGAGATAAGCTTCACATCTCAGATAACCCGTAGCCGTACGTTGAAAGGAAGGGAACCGGATCAATTCATATTTTGTATCTAGATGTTAGCATTTAAAAAAATATCAAATGCGGTTGCTATTCGGAGTTTTTTAAAAAATTTGAACGTTGCCTCGTTTTATTTAAGAGCCAATCCTATTGCTTGCCACAACAATGTACGGCGGTCCTCTCCGCCTCTTACCCACAACTCTATTGTGTATCGTAAACTATTATTCCTTTATCCCCCCCCCCCCACAATTTTTTAAAATCATATATTAAGTAAACAGTGGAAGCGAAATACTGATTTTGCCAAAGAACTAAACGTGACCCCAGCGTGAACCTAATAGCTTTTTTCCCCCTTTGCCCAACAGTGCGCCGAATATTGGTACTGGCGAAGAGTGGGACAGTGGGACTGCTTGACGAGATTAGCTTCATACTCAACGTTACAAAGCTGATTTATCAGATTTAATACATTCAGGGTCTGGATGGGGGAACCGCGCCTCGGTATAAACCCACAGACATTCCTCGCCCATCTGCAAAGCAATACAATTTAATTCCAGAGAGGGAGAAAAAAAAAAACTAAGACAATTAGCATTTTACAGGGCATCTGGCACTAGGGTTTGTTTCGAAGCAGACGACGTTTGTGGATGAATAACAAAAGAGAGCTTCATGGCGCGTTTAAGCTAAGGGTTGCAGTGAGCGTGCCACGCTATTGACCTGTAAATAAGCCATTGTACCCGAATTAAAGCGCTCCCGTCCCGGGGCTCGCAATCAGCTCGATCGGCCTCAAACTGAACGAAAACACTAATGAGTGCCGTCTGCCTTCTCACATACCCCCATTATGTGGCCAGGGTCCCGATAACAACAAGCAGGGACTAGGGGAGTGATTAGCGATATCAGCAGCTCAGTGGGTGCCTGGGGTATTGTACTCATCTTCCAAACGCAGCCCGAGGACGGGGGTCACAGTGTTAACAACCTGTCTCTCTCAATACATTATACCTACACTGTCGATGTGGCTTCTGTTATTTACCGTCCTGTAGAATTATACGTAGCGAGTGAGATAAAATTGGCCAAAATAAAAGGAGCAAGAGGCGCGAAAACACGGTGTTGCCTCATCAAACTCTGCCTTGTAGCAAACCAACAGTTTATGTCAGATAAGCAGAACAAAATGCGTAGGAAGAAACTGCAGGAGCTGGTTTAACCCGAAGATACACACAAAACGCTGGAGTAACTCAGCGGGTCAGGCAGCATCTCTGGAGAGAAGGGATAGGTGACGTTTTTGGTCTGAAGAAGGGTCTCGACACGAAACGCCACCAGAGATTCCGTCTCTCCAGAGATGCTGCCTGACCCGCTGAGTTGGAGTAACTCAACTTTTTGTGTCTATCTTCAGATAAGCAGGAGTCCGACATACAATAAGGGTAGAGCTATAAAATAATAAATTAGACAGAAATATTTATTTATCTAGTATATTTGAGTAAAGCGGGAGTGCTTTTATACGTGATGCAACCTACTGTGGGCTTGCATCCGCCCCTTTAAAGTTTTTTTGTTTCAGTGGGATGGAAATATTTGGCAATATTTAGAAATTGTACCTGACCAAACCACGCCCATCTTTCGCAATCTCCTCAGCGCGGGAATAGCAGCTCGGCTACTGGCTCAGCCTGTGGGGAGAGCGGGATTGAGGAGAGCGCTCAGCGACCAGGGCTTTTTTTTTCGGCGCGGGCGGAATTGACCGAGTGACCGACCGGTCAATGAATGCGAGGGGCGCGAAGGAGAGCGGGATCGGCGGGGTGGGCAAGCAGCCGCCAGCGCGGCCGATCAATTACACCCCCGGGCAGCGGTAGAAACCACCCCCCCCCCCCCCACGGCCGACAGACTGAATCAGCACAGCAAAAGCACCCTTTAAATGTTGTGTAGCAAGGAACTGCAGATGCTGGTTTGAACCGAAGATAGACACCAAAAAAACTGGAGTTAGCGCCTTTTAAAGCACAGCGCTCCTCTAACGTGGATCGATGCAGGACCAGCGAGGAACAATTTCATTACACAAGGAAAAACGGCAAATTAATTGTTGCTCCTTTAAAACGTCTACACAATCCACCGTTTAAAGAGGAATGATACATTCTGACAAATACACACGTCCTCTTCTCTTTGTGTTTCTATTCCCTCTCTCCGGAGATGCTGCCTGACCCGCCGAGTTACTCCGGCATTTTGTGTCTTATCTTCGGTGTAAACCAGCATCTGCAGTTCTTTCTTACGCACATCCAATTCACGTTGGACATTCAGTAGATTGTCAGCAGAGTTGGAAAATAAAGGGGTTCCCCTCTTACTACAGATACTGTCGGACCTGCCGAGTTTTATTTCTCACAGCATTTCCCGTTTAAAAAAAAATTGATATGAAGAATTAGCAAATCCCTTTAACAATTAGAGGGACTTAAATAAATGTAGACCGGGATTCGGTGGACAGTGTCAACCCTTCCACTGAAGGGATATTCAATTGTTCGTCACAAAAATGACTTGAAAGATGCAAAATACAAAGCAACATGCTCTTGGTTATGTTGGCGTTGTAATTCACCTCTTAACCCTCTTTGGTCCTGTGCTCATTTCAAACGCTCCTTAAATCATTCTCTTTCGACTAAGGTTTTGGTTACCCTGAACTAATATTGCCTTGGTGCTAAATTTTGGTCGATAGCGCTCTGAGAAGTTGTTTTTTTCCCCCGGATTAAATACGTTCTATGATACTTTATC
The DNA here is from genome assembly GCA_963514005.1 of Raja brachyura. Next base: position 35,709,873 of record OY740798.1, on the reverse strand, counting down.
AAATTCAATGATATTTTATCAAAGATCCAATGATACTTTCAACACAAGTTGTGACCGGTGTGCCGGGCGAGTCCGACTCTTATTTTGCTGTTTTCCTCCCGAAGGAACCAAAGAGCCCGGTTTAGCCAGCAGTGCAAGTGAAAGAGAAGTCGATTTTATTTTTGTAGCCTGGACGCTCCCAGGTGTTGGGAGCGGTTACTTGTTTTACTTTGCATTCATCTCCCGTGCAAACAAAGGAGACTCATTCAGGCAAAGCGGCCAGGCAGAAGCCTGAGTGACAAGAAACTCGTGGCAGCGTCTCCGATGGCCAGCGAAAACTCGGCTCCGCCACCGCCGATCGGTTTCCCGACGCAGATACCTTTTACCGCTTCCCGGGAAATCTAAACTTCCCCGAGAATACTGGAGGAAAACTAACCCTGGCGAGGAATGAATGCTCCCAGCTTATTACTAAATTAGCCTGGTCCTGTTTTTGATTTATCGAGCAATTTATGACCAAATAGCTATTTATTTCAAGGCTACTGGAGTGAAGCTGATCATAAATAACTAATAATATCAAATCCAGAGAACGCAGTCCCGGCACAACAAGGACTCGTGGAGAACTCCTGCAATCGTACATATTTATAATCGGGCCATTCGACCCACACTGATCTACAACAGGGAGGAAGAGGGTTCAATTCAGATCGATCTCAGCTCCAGAGAGCCTGTAGAATAAGGCACGTCGTGTTCATTCCAAAACGTTTTAAAGCGATGTCTTTCTTCCTGTCGGTTTCTGCCACTACTAACCTCTGGATGAACTTTCTTCCTCAACTCCCCACTGACCCTTGCAACTATTGGGCCCTGCCAGTGTGGTGGTTATTGACCGACATACATTCATTGGTCACCCTGGCATGCTCAGACCCTCAGAACCTTGTGCCCACAAGGTATCATAGTCATCCAGTCTGGAAAAAAAGGACTAAAGGCCACCAAGTCTGGCTGACGGCAAAGATGGCTGAATGGTGCAAGACTGTAGTGCAATCTGAAAGAAGTGAAAAAGATGAGTGAAGTACAATAATGGAATAACAGAATAAGTTTAGTCTTTAGAGTTTAGTGATATAGCTTGGAAACAGGCCCTTCGGCCCATCGAGTCTGTGCCAACCAGCGATCATACCTTACACCAACACTATCCTCAACAATAGGGACAATTTTACAACCTGCCAAAGCCAAGTAACCGACAAATCTATACGTCTTTGGAGTGTGGGAGGAAACTGGAGCACCCAGACGAAACCCACACAGTCACTGATAATGTACAAACTCTGTACAGACAGCACCCATGGTCAGGATCGAACCCTGGTCTCTGGCACAGCAAGGCAACAACTGTGCTGCCCTAGAGGTAGAGGTAAGAGTAAGTGTGGATGGCAGCCCCTCCAGGAGGTGGGTGTGAAAGAGGTGGTTAGTTCAGAGTGGAGAAGAACCTATTCTTAAGTCTGAGCCTGTACCTTGTATTTTTTTCCCCCAAAAGGTATTGGCCAGGGTGCCAGGCGTCCTTGGTGTGAAGTGAAGAGCTTGCGATGATCTGGCCTATGTTCACCATTCTCTATGGGTTCAGGAGGTCAAGATCAGAACAGTTGCCGTACTAGGTTGAGATGCATCATGTCAGAATACTCTCTAAAGCACATCAGGAGAGAAAATTCTTTTAGACATGCAAAATCTTCATAACTGACTAAGAGAGTAAATACACTGTTGTATTTTCTTGATCACTGCTTAAGTGTGAGGATTAGGTTACGTTGTTGATAATATGGATGTCTAGGAACTGTTTACCATCTCTACAGTAGCTCCATTAATGAAGACAGGGTTATTGTCCGATCCTCGCTTCATTAGGTCAACAGCCAACTCTATTGCCTTGCTAATGTTAAGGGGTAGGTTCAACGGTTCGTTGGTGCTTTATTGTCACATGTGCAACTGCACAATGGGATTATTTTCTTCCAACAGTCCAGTGGAGTATTGCCATACCCAAGCACATCCCAATTAGCATAGTGTATAAAAATAGTCCACTGTGCTCAAATGAAAGAGGTGCCATGTTGTGGCGTCATTTTCAAAGTCCAGTCTACATCCTAGTTCTTATGGGTGTTGCCCAATCCAGGCAAGCCCCAGGCTGCTGCAGGCTTCCAGCCATCACCTTACTTTTACGTGTAGATTGACCAGTGAACTGACATCCCTCTCCATGCCCGTTCACCTTAGTACCCCGGTGACAGCCTTCCATCGTCGACCAAGGCGTGGTAGGCCAGACCCTGGTTCCCTCACCTACTGGGCTTGTTCTTTTGCCCATCATGTCCGTTTCTGTCACCATCCTCCTGGTCTCTGGTCTGGGCTTGCTTGGCAGGGGTTGCTTGGTGGCTTCCCCCCTTCCGACTGTGGCACGCCATGTCTTAGTGTGTTCAGCCACAGGGGACAAACAGGGGCTGGCTCGGTGGCTTCCCACCAACAAGCCACAGCCCACTGTGAGCTTCTGACACCGTGTGGCCCACTGGGAGCTTTATTCTCCTGATACCATGACACGAAGTTCTTGATACCTTTCCTGCACTTCATTGTTATTGATCCAGCTGATAAAAGAGGTACTAACAGTGGAGTTGTCTTTGTATTTGGCCACACAGAACAGAGCAAGAGACAGCGGTACCAGCATTGAGGGCGAGGGTGGAGGGAGTGTTATGGCCAACTCTAACCAATTGAGGTCTGCCATTCAGGAAGTCCAGAAGTCAGTTGCAGAAGGAGGGCCCCAGGCCAGGTTCATAGAAGCATAGAGCACAGAAACAGACCCTTCAGCTGAGCTAGCCCATGCCGAACAAGATGCCCCATCTACACTGATCCCACCTGCCCACATTTGGCCCATATCCCTCTAAATTTTCCTATAAAGAAGTTATGGATGAGCTTAATCGGTCTGATGGTGTGGAAGGCTGAGCTGTAGTCAATGAACAGCATCATGACATTGTAGATAGACACAAAATGCTAGAGTAAATCAGCAGGACAGGCAGTATCTCTGGAGAGAAGGAATGGGTGACGTTTTGGGTCGAGACCCTTCTTCAGGCTGAGAGTCAGGGGAGAAGGGGAGTCTAGAGATATGGAGGGGTAAGGTGTGAAAATGACAGATCAAAAAAGACGATGCTAAGGAAATGTAGAGTGGTTCAATGTTAGTTGAAGAGAAGGTGACAAGGATGCATATAATCAGTAAAATTAATCAGAAGGGCAGTGAAACTCGTCGGAGAACTAAGGTGGGGGAGAGTTGGAAAGAGGGGGAAAGAAAGGGTGACTTGAAGTTAGAGAAATCATTACTCATACCGCTGGGCTGGCCTGGATTCTTGTGAGGAGATGTGGCTTTTGCTTATACCTCTTTGAACAGTCTGTACTTCCTAAACACATTGACTTTGATATAAAATGAACTTGTTTGCTTCGAGCCCTTTGTCCAATGTGGTGCTGTCATTAAATGTTACGTTTCAGATTTAAAATAAAACATACTCATTAATGTTTGCAGGTTAACCCAAGGAGAGAGCTCGGTACAATTAACGCATTTAAAATTTCAGTCTGTATACTCCTCTAAATGGAAAAAACATAGCAAAATGTACAAACTGATTTGCAGAATCAGGAAATACAACAGGGAACATTATAATCAGGCTTTTAAGACAGTTCCCCTGTCAACAGTCATAATGTTCCTGATTCATTCCTCTTCTGACGTAGTTCCTAGACTGCATAGGCCAGGATTAGCAATTACCATCATTTTGGTAAAACTGCAAACTGAACTTTAATTAGTCTCCAGTCAATCTAAAAAGCATAATTTTATGTGTATGTCAAGACCAATATGAGCTGCAATTCTAATTTTTATTCAACTATTATATAATGCGGTGAAATACGAAACTGCCTTTCGTTGTCTCGACTGCATTTTGTTGTCTCTGTATTGTACACTGCACAATGACAATTAAAGATTGAATTGAAAAATAAATTGAAATAGCCACTTCAGCCGTTATACTAAGGAAGAAGCAAAGGGTTAAACACTCTCTCCTTTAAAAGCAAAAACTCTTCAATAGAAAACACAAATTTTGCCAGTTTAAACATTAATTTAATTAAAAGAGCTGATCAACAAAGGCAGTGTATCATGCTTTAAAGGCGTCTTCTGAACATTTCCCTTATAGCTCCTAAACTTACTTCTTTGATCTTCAACAGCATCAGATTAACAAAATTCCATTAACAGGGATATAAGATAGCAAGAGTGAGCCGTTGGTGAAAAGTGCAGGAAACTTGGCAATTGATCTGTGAACATTTGGGCAATTTCACAACCGTGCAGTTCAAACAGTCAATAGAAGGACACTAAAATACACTTTCCTCACAATAGTGCGGGCGTACCAGATGGCACAATTAAAATTCAATTCAGAAGCTCAAACATCTACAACATCATCTGCAAGTATATACATTCTGTTTCTGCGCAGATGTCAACCAACAAGGCATTGGGTAAATGAATGAATTTGCATTTCAAGCAACTGTTGAGGTCTATTCCCAGAACGGCAGGAAACATTTGATGTTATTTTCGTCAGGCTGACTGAATCCGCTGGAAGATATAAAGTGTAACACAATGGTATTTTATAACACAGATTTTTATTATCAAGACTTGTTCAAGACCATGTTAAAATAACATTAACATTACCTCAGGATGAATACATTTGTAAAGCAGAGGGGTTTCAGAGTGCTTATCTGTGTTTTCCCAATCGCTCCAAGGTCTCAACTATCCCTATCTCTAACTTTCTCTTTTCCTACGTCCAACTGTGCAATCTCTCCCCCACTCACAGTACATGCCCCATTTCTAACCTCCAGCTCATCATCAGTATAATTGCTCCACAATTGGCAGCTGTGTCTTCACTTGTCAGTGAATTAAACCCTTCAATTATCTTCAGAAATGCTTTCAGCTTTCTGCTTTTCTTAAGACAGTCTTTAATATTCATCCTCTTTGACCAGTCTTCCTTAATAACTCCTTATCTGTCTCAAGACCAAATTTGATTTTGCTCCTGTGATGCTTTAACATGTTAAAGGCACTGCACAAATGCAAGAAGGTGTTGCTATTGTAGTGGAGATCATGTACATTTGTGAGGCTGGAGAAACTCAGCGGGTGCAGCAGCATCTAAGGAGCGAAGGAGATAGGCGACGTTTCGGGTCGAGACCCTTCTTCAGACTGGTTAGGGACCAGGGAAACGAGAGATATAGACGGTGATGTGGAGAGATAAAGAACAATGAATGAAAGATATGCAAAAAAGTATTGATGATAAAGGAAACAGGCCATTGTAAGCTGTTTGTAGTGTGAAAATGAGAAGCTAGTGCGACTTAGGTGGGGGAGAGATAGAGAGAGAGGGAATGCCAGGGCCCAAAGGCTGAGGGAGAGGTGGGAAGGGGAGGAGACAGCAAGGGTTAACAGAATTGAGACAATTCAGTGTTCAAGCCCAGAGGATGCAGACTCCCCAAGCGGAATATGAGGTGCTGTTCCTCCAACAGGGAGCCATAGGGCGCCAGAGTTGATGAAGTCGGTTATGGTGCTCGAGATGGTGGCCTGGTGCTCGTCAGTGCGGTCATGGTCCAGGGGTAAGTAGGAGGAGGTGTCCGAGAGTTGGTGCATGGCCTCCGCTTTGTAGAGATCGACGTGCCAGACTACCACGGCACCTCCCTTGTCGGCGGGTTTGATAACTCAGTCTGGGTTGTTGCGGAGTGAGTAGATGGCACTACGTTCGGGGGGGGGGAGAGATTGGAGTGAGACAGGGAGTGGAGAAGTCAAGGCGGTTGATGTCCCGACGGCAGTTCTGGATAAAGAGTTCTAAAGCTGGAAGGCTACGAGGGGGGGTCCAAGAGGAGGGGGTGTGTGGGAGACAGGAAAAGGGATCATCAGTGGGGGGCGAGGACTTCTTCCCGTGGAAGAACGCCGTGAGGCGGAAGTGACGGTAGAATAGCTCCAAGTCATGGTGGGCGCGGAACGCATTGAGGTGGGGAAGGAGGGGGACAAAGGTAAGACCTCTGCTGAGGACCGACCTTTCGGTGTCGGAGAGGGGGAGGTCCGGGGGGATGGTGAACACACGGCAAGGATGGGGGTTGTGGCCGGAGGAAGGCAGGTGAGTGCACTGAGGGCAGAGCATTGTGTGGTGGGGTGGTGGAGGGTGGTCGGGGGGGGGGGGGGGGGGGGGGGGGGGGTATGGGGGCTGTGGTGTGGGTGGGTGGGGAAGATCAGGGGTTACATGGTGGGGGGGGGATGGGGAAGACCCAGTGGGATAGCATTTGTGATCCTTCCTTTTATCAATGGCTCAATCTGTAGCATGCTAACAATTATACAATAGATACAGTGACGCAGCGGTAGAGAGGCTGCCTTAAAGCACCAGTGACCTGGGTTCGATCCAGACTAGGGGTGCTGTCTGTACGGATTTTGTACGTTCTCCCCTTGACTGCATGGGTTTACTCCGGGAGTTCCCGTTTCTTCCCACACTCCAAAGACGTAGAGGATTGTAGGTTAATTGGCTTCTGTAAATTGTCCATTGTGCGTAGGATACTGCTACTGCATGGGATGGCCGCTGGTCAACTTGGCGCACCAAAGGGGCCTATTTCCGTGCTGTATCTCCAAAAAAAACTAAACTAAACTAAATATTCTAAATTCAGATCACTCTCCGGTGACTTGGGATCAGAAATCTAAGCTAACAGCCAGGGGAGCAGCAAGGGATAGCGACACTGTCAGTGGTGTTAGCTTTCAGATATAACATTACCTTGAGGCTCTATCTGTTCGTGCAGGTGGGCATAGCAATCACCTTGACTCTCTTCCAAAGTAGAACAGGCTAGTTAGCCTTGGAGTCCTGGCCAGTGTATACTCCTAATCGACATCCCAAAAGTACGGATAACTTAGTCATGATTGCTGTCTGCGGGAGTTTAGTCTGATTCATTTCCTATATCAGAGTGACGATGATACTTTGTCAGTGACTCATTGGGTGTAATACACTTTGGGATTATCTAACAACATTTTATAAATGGAAGTCTTGCTTTAAACCAAAACCCTGAATCATGTAATCATTTTACCAGAGATGCTGCCCGACCTGCTGAGTTACGCCAACATTTCTACGGTGTAAACTAGCATCTGCAGTTTCTTCCTGCACCTGAACCATATTTGGCTCGAAACTGCAGGCAGTATATTCAGTGACACTCTCTGACAGTATACTGATTATGATTTTCAACTGTGCTCGGTAAGTTTATTTTAGTTTGGAGATGTAGTTTAGGGATACCGACATGAAGTGACCCTTCATCCCAGTGAGTCCATGCCGATCATTGACCAGCTGTTCACACTAGATCTATGTCATCCCACTCTTGCATCCACTACTGACAGACTCGGGGCAATTTCACATCGGCCAATTAATCTACAAACCCGCAAGCCCTTGAGATGTAGGAGGAAACCGGAGTACCCAGAGGAAACCCTTATGTCCACAGGGAGAACTTGCAAATTCTACGCAGACAACAGCCAAGGTCAGTTTCAAACTACTCCTGGTGCTGTGAGGCAGCAGCCCCACCAGCCACACCACAATGATCCCCTTTCTATTTAAGTGTTTATGTCTAAATTGGTATAACGATAAAACGTGATCAGTCCGTTAGCCCTGGCTGTTCTCGACCAAAGTTGCTCAGAGCTGTGACCTAGACCCAAACATCTTCAGCTGGTTCAGAAGTAGGATGTTTTCATTGCTTACAAGTCATAGGAACAGAATTCGGCCATTCAGCCCATCAAGTCTACTCTGCCATTCAATCATGTCTATCTTTCTATCTCTATCATTCTATCTTACCCTCTCAAACCTATTCTCCTGCTTTCTCCCCGCAATCTTTGACACCATTACAGATCAAGAATCTGTCAATCTCCGCTTTAAAAATACCCAATGACTTGCCCTCCCACAGCCGTCTGGGGCAATGAATCCCATAGATTCACCACCCTCTAGCTAATACATTTCTAAAGGAGTGTCCTTTAATTTGGGACTGTGCCCTCTGGTCATAGACTCTCCCACTAGTGAAAACATCTAACTGTGTGGCATTTAGTTAAATTCCAAATCCCCCTAATTGATGATAGACACAAAATGCTGGAGTAATTCAGCGGGTGAGGCAGCATCTATGGAGAGAAGGAATGTCTCGACCCGAAACGTCGCCCATTCCTTCTCTCCATAGATGTTGCCTCACCCGCTGAGTTACTCCAGCATTTTGTGTCTACCTTCGATTTTACCGGCATCTGCAGTTGTTTCTTACACATTTTACCCCCAATTGATGAAGCAGTTTGTGTTTACACACAGCTAAACCGGGAAAATAGTCAGGTTTGGCCTAACAAGTGGCAGGTAACACACACAAGTTTCAAACAATGGCCATTGCCGAGAGGTGAAATTCTGACGTCTCCCATGTGGTCCAAGGCTGCTATCTGACTCACTGAGTGTTTCCAGCGTTCTCTGCTTTACCTCAGGTAGTCAGCATCTGCACTGTTTTATTCCAAGTCCAAATTCTTCCATCACTGCATAAATCTCAGAGTTGATCAATGTTGGTCTTTGGGAAGGTAGATACTAAAAGCAGGAGTAACTTAGTGGCTCAGACAGCATCTCTGGAGTAAAGGAATAGGTGACTCTTCGGGTCGAGACCCTTCTTCAGATCATCAGGAGCAATCAAGGAGATCACCTTCCTCAGTCCACCTTGACCTACGCGACCTCCCAGTTGCCAAACATTTAAACTCCGCTCCTTCCATTCCCACACTGACATTTCTTCCTGGGCCTCCTCCGCTGTCAGAGCGAGGCCCAGCTCAAATTGGAGGAACAGCACCTCATATTTCACTTGGGCAGCTTCCAACCCAGCAGTATGATATTGATTTCTCTAATTTCAAGTAACCCCTACATCCCCTCTTTCTCTGTCCCTCCCCCACCCTAGTTGTCCTGCTAGTGTTACTGTACTCATCCCTTTGTTTTCACCTCCACCTCAGCCAACAATAGACCATTGTGGGCTCTTTGGCCATCGGAAACCGTCTCTATGATCTGTACATTTCCATATCTCTAGTTTCCCTCTCCCATGCCTCTTAGTCTGAAGAAGGGTCTCGACCCAAAACCTCACCTATTCCTACCATTGGTCTAAATCAGCATCTGCAGTTCTTCCCTACACAAGAAGATAAGATTATTTGCTCTGTGAGGAATTGGTTGAGTCACCGTCTGATGTATTTGTGAGTTACAGAGCAATCCTTGCACCCTGGTTAAAGTGAAGAGCAGGAAAGGTCAGATCATTGGTGATGAGGTTACACAAACTGGCCACGTATTTACCACATCCGCACTGGAGGTCACATCTGCTACAGTATCTGAGCCTTTGTCTCCAGCCTAATGAGTAGCGATGGTAGTGTTTGTAATGTATCATAAGCTGATGGCAAGACCCGGCCGTTTGTGGCCCGCAGTGGGAAGCCGCCGAACCGGACCCTGCTCGTCAGACCCGGTGATCCGCGACCTGGAAAGGGAAGCCCACCGAGTCGGCCCCTGTTCATTCCCTGAAGTCCAGAGACAGGGAGATGGATCAGGGATGTAATGGGGTGAGGAACGATGCCGATAAGAGAGGGAAGAGGGGTCGGGCCTCCCGTGCCTGGGAGGTCGGCTACGGGAGGCAAGCCCGCAGGGCACACGGGTGGTCGTGTGACGAGAGGGTCTTCGTGGCCAAGGAAGGTGATGGCTGGCTGGAGGCCTGCAGCAGCCTGGGGCTCGCCTGCATTGCGCAACGCTCATCTGAATTAGAGCACGGACTGGACCAAAACATGGAGCCTCACGCATGTGGGCTGAGTGGACTATTTCTGTACTCTTGCTAATTGGGAATGTGCTCAGGTATGGTAATACTCCACTGGACTGTTGGTAAGAAAATGATTTCACTGTGCATTTGACTTCACACACGTGCCAATAAAAGCATCATTGACCATTGATTACTGAAGCATATTGAAGATTATTCAAGCTTATCTGTCTATTATTTTATTTATATTTCTCTCTTTCTTCCTCACGTGACCCGGGTTTAATGCTGACTACTGGTGCTGTCTGTGTGGAGTTTGAGAGTTCTTCCTACGCTTAGTGCTGGTGCTCTCGTTGCCTCTCACTGCACAAGGACGTATGGAGTGGTTGGTTAACTGTCTATAAATGAGAATGTAGGGAGAACATGTTTCAAGGAATGATGGGCAGAATGGCCTCTTTCTAAATCATATAAAAATGTAGAAGTGATACATGAGAAGAAGTAAGAGCACACACTCCACGAAATGGCAAAATGTAACCAGAGGATAATTGCAACCAAAGTCTGACAACTATTAACTAGGTAGAAACAAAACCTTGCACAAATACTATCTTCACAGTCTCCCATTAAGTTCTGACTTCCTGTCAGAGGCAGCTAGGCCTGGTTTGCAAGGGAGAAAGTCATGGATATGGAAGTCATCAGAATTATCACTGGAGATTGCACAGAATGATGTCTGAACTCTCTTGATTGTGTACGCGCACTGCACTGTTCCAGCACAAGGGTAAAGTTGCTGCCATACAGCACCAGAGATCTGGGTTTGATCCTGACTACAGGTGCCACCTATCCAGAGTTTTTACATTCTCCCAGCGACCGTGTGGGTTTTCTCTGGGTGCTCCGATTTATCCCACACTCCAAAGACTTACAGTTTTGTAGGTTGATTGGCCTCTGTAAATTTTCCTTAGTGTGTGGGCTAGAACTAGTATATGGGGTGATCGTTGGTCGGTGCAGAATCGATGGGCTGAAGGGCCCTGTTTCCAAGCTGTATCTCTAAACTAAACTAAACTAAACTAAAGAGGGGCCGAGACTTGTAATAGGAATTGGCTGGAGTGGATAGACAATTGGGGCTGTGGAAGCAGCACTCACTCTCAACAACTGGGGAAAATGTGGTCATCAGGTGTTGCTGTATCATCTCGGGGCTGCTGTACTTGGTGCATGTCTGGTCTGTCCCCGCTCCTATGCCTTGGAGATCACCTGAGCTGTGTTCCAGATCCTTCTGACCCAGTCCAAAGGTGGAGAGCATCTGAAGGGTCACAATGCACAAATCCACAGACAGAAGGGGCAAAAGCACGTCCAACGTCACCCACATCCTGATGGCCACCTTCGTGTGCGGCTGCATCAGGCTCTGCATGGGGCCAAAGCATATCGGCACCAAGTGTCATTACTTGCTGAGGTTCTAGCTGTTCCGGGTATTGTGAAGGATGTTCCTGGCACTGATGCTGCTCAACGTGCCAGTCAGCTTGACATTGCCGCACCACCTATCCTTGGTGGGGAAGTTCTTCCAGAACTTCCAGACCTATGATTACAAGTCCATCGGGCAGTGGTCAGCACAGAACATCCTGTAGGCACTGTGCAGGACAAAGACTCCATGTTGCATGGTCTCCTGAGCTGTCTGCCCAGCCTGTCTGGTGAAATGCCTTATCACCAGAACTCACCAACAAGCACCAATATTTCACTGGGCTGGTGGTGAGAGGGGCCCTCGCAGACAGATCCTTTCTGCACCTTCAGAATCTTACCACTGATGCACGTTGCCCTCAGGATGGCTGTTATGAAGGAGATGGTTGCCCACCTCTTTGCTGAGTGTGACGGTCTGGAGAATGATGCAAGGGTCCTGGTCCCTGTTCATCCCAAATAGCTCCCTAACAAAGGACTATTAGGTTTATGGACTGTTCCCAGGGCCACATTCAGAGACTGACATCAAGTGCTGCTGGATGATCATCAACTCGGTGACAGACGCTCTTTGGTCTGCCCAAAACCTGTTGACCTCCCAGCAGAACGAGATGTCCATCAGGGAATGTTGCCGACTGGCCCGCTCCAGACTGCAGGAATACATGCTGAGGGACGCACTGAAGCTCGGTGCAGCCAACGCCAATGTTTTGTGGGGGAGGACATTCTACTGCTGGACATTGATGAGACGGAGTCCGGCTGGGACAACCCCTCGAAAAGGGAAGGGATATCCCCCCAGGAGGGTACATGAGAGGCAAGGGTGTAATAGGTGCAAACACTACAAATTATGACACAAGTGAATGTTTAGACACTGAGAATGTCGAAGAGTGTCTGCACAGTATTTGTTTTGTGTATATTTTTTATTCTGAATAAAGTTAATTTTTAGTAATAAAGATTTGTACATCCTCCTGGCATCACCAAAGAATGTGCAATATACCGGATCAAGCATGGCCCGGAAAACAAGGCAGTTGTTCACTTTGAGCCTGGAGTTCATGACAAACATTTTGGAACAGTCTTACAAGCTTGTGGTATGTAGAGACAAGGAACTGCAGATGCTGGTTTACACAAATAGACACAAAGCGCAAAAGTAACTCAGCGGGTCACGCAGCATCTCTGGAGAACATGGATAGGTGACGTTTTGGGTCGGGACCTTTCTTCTGCCTGTGGTATAGTTGGTTACCAGAAAAATGATCAGTACGTACATGCATGAGAAGAAAGATACACAAAGGTGCTCCGGGTTCCTCCCACACTCCAAAGACGTTCAGGTTTGTAGGTTAATTGGCTTCAGTAAAATTTGTAAACTGTCCCTAGTGTGTCCATTAATGTTAGTGTACAGGTTGATCGCTGGTCGTTGTGGACACGGTGGGTCAAATCGCCTGTTTCCACGCTGTACTTTTAATGGTTGAGGTGTAAAGTTTATAGGTTAATAAGTTCTATGAATTGCCCCCATTGTGTAGGGAGAGGATTTGAAACTGGGATAACATAGAACTAGTGTGAACGGTTGTGTGAACTAGTGGTGACATGGACCAAGTGGGCTGAGGGTCCTGTTCCACAATCATTGGCGGTCACTCGAAACGAGTATGACTGTCCTCTCCTCTGGATAGGGTCATCTACTTGTGGGTCTGCAAATGTCTGTGGAGGTCGATCTGCGATCCACACACCTTGGTTCAACATGAGCAGTGGAGACTGGTGGTGGTTGGTAGTCATCGAGCCTCCTTCGCTCTCTCCTTATGGTGCTGTCACTTTGTCTCTGCCACACGGCGTAGTTCCATTTTGTGACGTGCAGCTCCTTCCTGCACGGATTTCCTCCAGGAGTGCCTGTCCAGTGCAATGTGCTCCCACTTGCTCGAGTGTTGTGGAATTTCTTCAGACTCTTCTTGATATTGTCCTTGAAGCGTTTCTTTGGCTTGCTGGGGGCTTCGCCAATTGAGAGTGCAGGATTTGTTTAGGGCGACACGTGTTGGACATGCGGATGACATGGCCAGTCCATCAAAGGTGGGGCTGCATTATTGTGGTGGTGATGCTGGTCATGTTGGCTTCTTCCAAAACGCTGATGGGGAGGGGCCGCAGCCCCCCCAGCCCACCCCCCCACCCCAGCCCCCTCGGTTCCGCGGCCCATGTATACAACAGGGTGGGGAGGACAACGGCTCGGTAGACCAGCAGTTTTGTTTGAGCCTTTAGATCTCGGTCTTCAAAGACTCTTTTCCTGAGTCTGGCGTAGGCTCCGCTGGCACAACTCAGGTGATGGTTGACCTCGGAGTCGATGTCAGCTTTTGAGGAAAGAATGCTGCCAAGGTAGGGGAAGTGGTCAACGTTTTCAAGATCTCCAAGTCTGAGGAAGGACATTATTGCCGTAGAGGGAGTGCAGAGAAGGTTCACCAGACTGATTCCTGGGATGTCAGGACTGTCTTATGAACAAAGACTGCATAGACTCGGTTTATACTCTCTAGAATTTAGGAGATTGAGAGGGGATCTTATAGAAACTTACAAAATTCTTAAGGGGTTGGACAGGCTAGATGCAGGAAGATTGTTCCCGATGTTGGGGAGGTCCAGAACAAGGGGTCACAGCTTAAGGATAAGGGGGAAATCATTTAGGACCGAGATGAGAAGGACTTTTTTCACACAGAGAGTGGTGGGTCTCTGGAACTCTCTGCCACAGAGGGTAGTTGAGGCCAGTTCATTGGCTATATTTAAGGGGGAGTTAGATGTGGCCCTTATGGCTAAGGGGATCAGAGGGTATGGAGAGAAGGCAGGTACGGGATACTAAGTTGGATGATCAGCCATGATCATATTGAATGGCGGTGCAGGCTCAAAGGGCCGAATGGCCTACTCCTGCACCTAATTTCTATGTTTCTATGTTTCTCTAATGGTGTTGTCCACTTTTATAGTGGGCTGGGTAGACGGCTGGTTGGGTGGAGGTTGATGTAAGACCTGGGTCTTCTTGATATTTAAGGCTAGGCCCATGGCTCTGTCTGCCTTGGCAAAGGCATTCAGGATGCCCTGGAGGTCTTCTGCAGAGTGTGCTGCAATGGCGCAGTCGTCCACGTAGTGAAGCTCCATGATGGCGGCGTTACTGACTTTGCTCTTGGCCTACAACCTATTAAGGTTGAAGAGCCCACCGTCAGTTCTGTGGAGGATTGCGATCCCCTGTGGCAGCTCTTCACCAATGTGGTGAAGTATGGCAGCAATGAAGATGACAAACAGGGTGGGTGCGATGATGCATCCCTGTTTGACCCCCGTTCCCACAGTGAAGGGCTCGGACTCAGAGCCGCATTTGTTGAGCACTGTGACCGACATGCTATTATCTCTAAACTAAACTAAACAAGTGCCAGAGTCAAAAACGTGTACTTAACTCTTTTGCTGAAATATATATTCCCTCATCGTAAGTTAAAACTTTAATCAGATTAATCTATTTTTTTCCAAATACGTTGCGGATTTGCTGCCTATTATTTTAACCAAAGAATTAGCCCAGTGAGAATAGTAACATCTCTCAGTGTTTTCGGGACTTAGCTGTTCTATCATTGTTTTGAGTTTATTTTCGTAGATTATAGCCAGCATGATTGTGGAACAGGTGTCTCCCTGAAATAAGGAGTTTGTGTATATTATTGTGACAGACAAGTGCAGAAGAGGTCACTAATTTCTTTCAGTAAAGATACGCTGGCTTTCACCTGTTAAAGATGTGCTGTTTTTTTTCCCCTTTTGAAGCTTAAAGGCTGCATGCAGATGGATAGATGAGCTCTTGTAACCTGATCCTTAACTCACAACTCAAGGTCAGCCTAAGGTCACTGGCCATACAAGCAACCCTATTGAAAGCTTTGTTGCTGGCCTGGGATGTTTAGTTAGGCAGAGCTGATGTTGGGACAAAGCACGGCCGTACCCAGGTGTACAGGAGAAATGCAGTCACCAGAGAGAGGAACACACTCTACCATAAAGTGGGAGCAGGGTTTAACTTGAGAAACAATATTGTGTGTGGCAGGGTAGCGCAGCGGTAGAGTTGCTACCTTACAGCGCTTGCAGTGCCGGAGACCTGGGTTCGATCCTGACTACGGGTGCTGTCAGTACGGAGTTTGTACGTTCTCCCCGTGACCGCATGGGTTTTCTCCGTGATCTTCAGTTTCTTCCCTCAATCCAAAGATGTACAGGTTTGTAGGTTAATTGGCTTGATATAAGTGTAAATTGTCCCGAGTGCAGTGTTAATGTGTGGGGATCGCTGGTGCGGACTTGGTATGCCGCAGGGCCTGTTTCTGTGCTGTATCTACATACATACAATACAATACCGTTTATTGTCATTTGAACCTCATTGAGGTTCAAACAAAATGTAGTTTCTGCAGTCATACATACAAGAAAAGAACCAAGACACAACACAATTCACACAAACATCCATCACAGTGAATCTCCTCCTCACTGTGATGGAAGGCAAAGTCGTATCTCTCCCCTGCACTCCCCATTCTCCTCCGATGTCAGAGTCAAAGCCCCCGGCGGGCGATGGTAAATAAGTCCCGCGGCCATTGAGACCGCGCCGGGCAATGCAAGGCTGCGCTCCAGGTCTTGATGTTGGAGCCCCCGGCGAGCGCCAGCAAGTCCCATGGCCATTAAAGCCGCGCCGGGTGATGTAAGGCCCCGCTCCAGGTCGTCTTCAACCCCGCAACTCGGGCGGGAGAAGTTGCCGCTGCGAGAGCTCCGAAAAGCGGTCTCCCACCAGGGACCCGCGAGCTCCCGGTGTTACCGTCCATCGGCCTACAGCTGGAGCCTTCGAATCTCCGGGGTAGGGCAGCAGCAGTGCGCCACCACAGCTCCTCCCGTTCTGAACTCTGCCAGCTCCACAACGGTGAGCAGCCCGCAGCTCTGCAATTGGAGCCCCAGGTCCGGTTGGAGGCCGCTCCACAGTGCTAGGCCCCAACGGCAACTGAGACCCGACAGAGGAAAGGTCGGGTCCTCCGTACAGGGAAAAGATTTTAAAAGTTTCCCCCACCCTGCCCCCCACCCCCCAACACATATCCAGCTAAAAGAAAAACACTAACTACACTCAACAAGACAAAAAATTAAAAAAAGACAGACGGACGAGAGTCTCGCCGCCCACCGGAACTGAACTAAACTCTAAACTGAACTAAACTATACACAAGATAAAATCGTCTGAAGGGTTCCAACCTAAAACGTCACCTGTTCCTTTACTCCAAAGATGCTGCCTGACATGCTGAGTTGCTCCAGCACTTTGTGTAAATCATTTTTTTTAAATTATTTCAAATATTCTGTGCATAACAATACTATATTTCTTGAGAAACAAGGAACTGCAGATGGTGGTTTATACCAAAGATAGACACAAAGTGCTGGAGTAAGTCAGCGGGTCAGGCAGGATTTTATAGATGTTTTTTGTTTTAAAGATACAGCGTGGAAGCAGGCTCTTCAACCTACTGAGTCCTCACCGATCCCCGTACACTAGCACTAACCTAGGGACAGTTTACAATTTTTACTGAAACCAATTAACCTACAAACCTGTACGTCTTTGGAGTGTGGGAGGAAACCAGAGCACCCGAGGAAAACCCACACAGCCACCAACTCCAGAGAATGTACAAACTCCACAGGCGGGCCCATAGTCAGGATCAAACCTGGGTCTCTGGCACTGTAAGGCAGCAACTCTGTTGCGCCACCGTGCTGACAACGGGTGACGTTTCGGTCAGAACCCTTCAGATTCTTTTCTCTGGGGAAAAAGGATGGTTGACTTTCTGGGTTGGGACCCTTCCTTGGGTTAACCTTCCCCATCCTTTTTCTCCACAGATGCTGCCTGACCCTCTGAGTTACTCCAGCACTTTGTGTCTATGCTCCATTTTGTTTTATTTTGCCTCCAATTTGTAATTTGACAAAAACCCAAATCTGACCAATGTCTGTACCGTTAGTAGAACATCAGACATCTCGGTAGAGATGTCTCTCTCTTGTGTAGGAAGGAACTGCAGATGCTGGTTTACACCGAAGAGAGATACAAAATGCTGGAGTAACTAAGTGGGACAGGCAGCATTTCTGGAGAAAAGGATTAGATGACGTTTCAGATCGAGACCCTGAAACGGATTATCTATGTCTCTCTTGGGCAGGCACACTGTGTCCTGTCAGTAGTTTGCAGGTGTTTCTCTCATCTGATATTCTGTGACTTCCACAAAGCTGCCCTCCAAGGTCTGGGGGGCTGCTTCCTGTTCCCGCTGATAATGGGCCCAGTCCCATGCTTCGCCTTGTGTAGACTCCCAGATTTAAAGCAAGGAAATGGAACTTGGAGTGATCAATTCCTTTCACAGTGCAAGCCACTGCCGAGAAGATAACGGATGAATCTTTAAAGATGGCAGAAGAAGGTGAACAGGCTGTTGAAGAGGCAAAGACACATAGTACTGGAGTAACCCCACGGGCCAGGCAGCATCTGTGGAGATAAAGGATGGGTGGCGTCTCGGGTCGGAACGCTTCTTCAGAGGGTAGTAGAGGGGAGGGAACTAGAGGTAGGAAAAAGGCCATAACATATCAGGGCCGGCAACAGATGACAAAGGAAGGGTGGAGCCCATAATGCCCCATTGTTGGCTGGGGTAGTAATAACAAAGGGATGCAATGATGCAAAAAGTGGAACTAGTAGGATAACTGAGTAGGGGTAGGGGGGAGAGAGGGATTGCAAGGGTTACTTGAAATGAGAGAAATCAACATTCATACCATTGGCATATTCCCATCCCCAGCCTGTAAACAGATATAAAATAATGGTCAACAATAATGTAAAAATTGTAAATTATCCCTAATGTGTAGGATAGTATTAGTGTATGGGGTGATCTTTGGTCGGCATGGACTCGGTGGGCCGAAGGGCCTGTTTCCTCACTGCATCTTTAAAGTTTGAAGTCTAAAAGTAGAGACTGAATTGCTTTTCTCATTTCTTGCTGTTATGCCAAGTCAGAAAAAAATGGGGTCATGTTTAAGGACTATCTGGTCTTTATAAGTAAATTGGGTTCAGGTTAAGACATTACTAGATGTCTTAACCTTCCTTCGCACTGCACGGTAACAGGCCCTTCGGCCCAACTCATTCATACCGACCAAAAAGCCCCATCGAAGCAAATCCCATTTGCCCTCATTTGGTTCATATCCCTCTAAATCTTTCCATTCCATGTACCTGAACAAGTATATTTTAAAATTTGTTATTGTACTTGCCTCAACTACTTCGTCTGACAGCTCGTTCCATATACCCACTACCCTTTGTGTGAAAAGGTCGCTTAACAGGTTTCTATTAAATATTTCCCCTCTCACCTTAAGCTTATGCCTTCTAGTTTATAATTTATCTACCCCAGCATGCACCCTATCTATTTCCCTCCTGATTTTGTACACCTCTAAGAGACCACCACTCAGCCTCCAGAACATTCTGGAATAAAGTCCTAGCTTGCTCATTCTATTTTTGTAACAGGTCTTCAAGGTCTGGCATCATTCTTGTAAATCTGCAGTCCATCACGGGTACTGATCTCCCCACTATCGAAGGATCGATGGACAGTCTGTTCGTATTGGTGGAAATGTGTCAGACTCGATAACAATCAGCATGGGAGCACCTCAAGGCTGGGTGCTCAGCCCTCTGCTGTACTCACTCTATACTTATGACTGCGTAGCCGGTCATAGTGCGAACTCCATCATCAGGTTCGCTGACAACACCACTGTTGTGGGATGTATCACTGATGGGGAGGAGTCAGAGTATAGAAGAGAGATCGAGCAACTGTCCATTTGGTGCCAGCACAATAACCTGGCCCTCAACACCAGCAAAACCAAGGAACTGATTGTGGACTTTGGAAGAGTAGGATGGGGACCCACAGTCTTGTTTATATCAACGGGTTGAAAGGGTCAAGAGCTTCAAATATCTTGGGCATGCACATCTCTGAAGATCTCGTCTGGTCCGAGAACACTGATGCAATTATCAAGAGAGCACATCAGCGCCTCTACTTCCTGAGAAGATTATGGAGAGTCGGTTTGTCAAGGAGGACCCTCTCTAACTTCTACAGGTACACAGTAGAGAGCTTGCTGACCGGTTGCATCGTGGCTTGGTTCGGCAACTTGAGCGCCCTGGAGAGGAAAAGACTACAAAAAGTAGTAAACACTGCCCAGTCTATCATCGGCTCTGACCTCCCTTCCATCCAGGGGATTTATCGCAGTCACTGCCTCAAAAAGGCTGGCAGTATCATCAAAGACCCACACCATCCTGGCCACACACTCATCTCCCTGCTACCTTCAGGTACAAGATACAGCAGCCTGAAGACTGCAACGACCAAGTTCAGGAATAGCTACTTCCCCACAGCCATCAGGCTATTAAACCTGGCTCGGACAAAACTCTGAACATTAATAACCCATTATCTGTTATTTGCACTTTATCAGTTTATTTATTCATGTGTGTATATATTTATATAATGGTATATGGACACATTGATCTGTTCTGTAGTCATGCCTACTATGTTCTGTTGTGCTGAAGCAAAGCAAGAATTTCATTGTCCTATCAGTGACACATGATAACAAACTCACTTAGACTCCTGTCCAAGTACTTGGACTTGGACGTGGACTTGGATGGGAGTTGCTGCCTCAAAAAGGCAGCGATCATCATCAGAGACCCACACCACCCTAGCCACACTCTCATTTCACTCCTGCCATTGGGAAGAAGATATAGGAGCCTGAAAACTGTAATGTCCAGGTTCAGGGGCAGCTTCTTCCTTACAATCATCAGGCTATTAAACATTACAACCTCCAAATAAGCTCCGATCTACATAGACGGGGACTGGTTTTGTCTGTTTGCACTATTATTGGTTGGTGGTCTTTATGCGTATGTGTGTTTGTGTGTATACAGTATACAGTATATATATATATATACACACATGCGCACACACACACATATATATATATATAATGAAACTTTTTTCATTTATTATAATATTTGCAGAGTTCTATGTTTACATACGCTGTTGTACTGTTGCAAGTAAGAATTCCATAGTTCTTTGTGAAGCAGATGACTTGCATTATATAATGCAATGATCATGGGGAACCATTGTCCTCAGTAGGTCAGTTAATCATATACTTCGACACTGAGCTCTCCTGCTTTATTTTTAATTTGTTCATTTCTTGACCTACGGTGCTTGGTCTTCTAGGATTCAAATCTGCCGATTCCCCACAAAAGCAGCAAACAATAGGCCGCTTTCTGTCGAGCTGCGATCCACGTGCTGTAATGTGTGAGTATTATACGGTATCGACACAATGATACACCTCTTTTGAAACAGCTGCACACAGGGCTTGGAGCAGGAACACACAGGAGTCATTATGTGATGAGGGTTGTGCAGAACTACAAGTCTGGGCTGGACCCTGCAGCATTCAGTTGTAGGCATATCAGTATTTTGACCAGTTTCAATTTCACTCTTTTTTATATACTTCAAGGTGACATTTAACCTTGTCTATTAGCAGA
Source organism: Raja brachyura (assembly GCA_963514005.1). The sequence goes on along the minus strand of OY740798.1, from coordinate 35,689,172 downwards.
AATACTTCTTATTTATTACGCCGCAGTTGGAATAATTCAGGAAACCATGCCACAGAGTTCACGACCATTTAAAGCCAGTGATTTTGAATTTTAATTGATACGTTAGAAAACAAGATAGACAATTTTCACTCGGTAGGTACCCCAATCAATATCGTGTTCATGGGCCAATATTTTAGTAATGTTGGTTGAAAATAAATATTGATTGTGCAATAAAATAAAATAATACCAGGCCATTTTTATGAATGCACCAGAGATGGCCTGGATTTCACATCCTGGGTAAAAGACGGTAGCTTCAGTACTGCCGCATTTCCTCTATTAAATAACAAGATGGGGGAGTAATTCGGCATCTGCAGAAGGAATGGATAGGCGATGTTTCAGATCAGGACCTTTCTTCAGATTGCAGACCCTTCTTGAGTTTGAAGGTTCCCAACCTGAAACGTTGCCTCTCCATTCCATCTGCAGTTGCTGCCTAAAGCTATCCAGCACTTTGCTCTTTCCTTAAGATTCCAACATCTGCAGTTCCTCGTGTTAGCATTGCCTTTGTATTGTCCCGATGTGTTAGGTTGGATATTCCAATGTTTCTGGTGAGAGACTTGAACCACCAATTTTCTGATTCAGAGGAAAGAGTGGACAACAGCTAAAGTCGCAACAATTACAAAGCATTTTAGTTTAGTTTAATTTAAGTTTAGTTTAGAGATACAGTGCGGAAACAGGCCTTCGGCCCACTGAATCCATGCCGACTAGCGATCTCTGTACACTAACACTATCATGCACTAGGGACAATTTACCATTTTTACCGAAGCAGATTAACCTACAAAATAGTACATCTTTGGAGTGTGGGAGGTAACTGGAGCATCCGGGGTAAACCCATGCGGTCACGGAGAGAATGTATAAACTCCATACCAAGAGCACCTGTAATCAGGATTGAACCTGGGACTCTGGCGCTGTAAGGCAGCAACTCTACCGCTGTGCCACCTTGTAAACGTTTGTGTTTGAAACACATTCAAAAAGACAATATTTCTCTTATGATGTTGCCAAGTTTAGATGGTTCCCCTCACAATCTGGATCCTATACTTGAGGGGTGGGTGATTTATTTTTTAAAAAAAAGCTCTGTATATATTGGCTGGTGATGTGGAGCCCCTCCTCTTATTGTAAGACAAATGAAAATAGAATAGAGTCAATGCCGTGGAATAGCTAAGTGCGGAGTGTGGCTGCTGCAAGGCACTTTGATCATACACTGCTCACAGTCTTTAATCTCAACCAGCAGATGGGCCAATACATGTGTTCCCTCAGGGACAGTCCTCTTGCAGCCAAGAATAACAGAAGGAGCTTAAATGAAACTGGTTCATTAAAATGCAATTAATGCAATTCTAAAGAGCTATAAAGAAGTGTTCATGGTATGCTGGAACTCTGTTGACATAAGTGTACAGTACATTAAGGGTAAGTGGAGTAAATTACCTGATCCGTAGGCTTATTTTAAGGTAAATGCTTTGGATAGTAATAGGCATCGAGGACCTCGACGCCAATGTTTGGCTAACCTGCAAAACTTTATCATAATTTTCCAATGACAGGGAGAGGAAATAACTGAAGATTTTAAAATATTGTGCTTCCTTTTGATGAAAGCGCAGAATGTGTTCACCTGCTATTTATACTAAACTGGTGATATTTAACAGATTTGATCTGGTTAATTTTATACGGTACACAGCAATCTTCTAAGGCACCAATTGCAAGTATATAATATTACTCAGGAAGAGGTTGCTGGATTACACTTACTAATCGATTCCATCCCCACCCGGTACATTTGAAGCAAATTAGACGGAAAACCCTTGGCTTGGTCTATTTAGACTCACATTCCGACTGGGTGTAGGTTACATGTAGAGCCCCAGGACCCTGGAGCACTCTGCCTCTATACATTTACAATGTCTCCATGTACATGAGTAATGTGCACCTTCCCACTGCAATTTATGACTTCTAGTCAGATTTCCCTTCATACTTACTCTACCCTTATCTCTGGGAGATGCTTTCCACTATCTCCATTCTAACAGTTGGCACATCTCACTGTTGTGAGGATGGTTCATGCTGCCCCTTACCCCTGCTCCAAGCTCACTGTGAGTAAGCTCATTCACAGTGGAGGGAAAGATTTCCAGATTGAAGGACTGTGTCCAGTGATGTGCTGCAGGGATTGGTGCTGGGTTCACTATTGTACGTCATCGATATTGACAATTTGGATGAGAAGGTACATTGCATGGCCAAAGATAGACACAAAATGCTGGATTAACTCAGCGGATCAGGCAGCATCTCTGGAGAAAAATGATGGGTGATGTTTTTGGTCAGAACCCATCATACTGAGAGTAGAGGGGAGGGAACTGGAGGTAAAGAAAAGGCCAGAACAAAGCAGGGCCGACAACAGCCCATAAAGGCCCATTGTTGCGTGAGGAAGAGGTCAGTCTACAGATGTCCCTACGACTGGTGGTGTAATGTTCAGTGAAGAACACTCTACATGACTAGAACATGATCTAGATTCATTGGGAAAGTGGGTCAAGGGCAGGCAGATGGAATTTAAATAAGACAAATTAAAAGGTATTGCATTTTGCGAAGTCAATGCAGGGCAGAGCATACCCAGTAAGTAGCAGGGCTCTGGGAGGTGTTATAAAACAGAGAGAGACATAGGGATACAAATCATTGTTCCCTACAAATGGCGACACAGGTAGACATGGTTGTAAATAAGTCATTTGGCATGCTTGCCTTTATCGGTCAGGGCACTGACTACAGGAATTGGAGCATCATTTTACAACTATACAAGTCACTGGTGTGGTCACATTTAAGGCATTGTGTATAGTTCTGGTCGCTTAGATCTAGGAAGGATGTCACCAAGCTGGAAAGGCAGTGCAAAGGATTCACAAGGATGTTACCGGGACTGGACGGTTTGACTTATAAGGAGAGACTGAATACGCTGGATCATTTTACCCTGGAGTGCAGGAAGCTAAGGGTTGACTTTATCGAGTAATATAAAATTATGAGGGGTACAGATAACGCGAATGATTACACTTTTTCCCAGAAAATCGTTTTAAGATGAGAGGGGAATGATTCAAGGGGAACCAGAGAAGCAACCTTTTCACACAGAGGGTGGTGGGTATCTGGAATGAACTGCCAAAGGAAAGGGTTGAGCCAGGTACAATTATAATAACGAATAGTTGTTTAGACCTGCACATGGATTGAGTGTCATAGAGTCATAGAGCATCGAAACAGAACTTTTGGCCTAACGTACCCACACCGGCCAACATGCTCCATCTACACTCATCCCACCTGCCTGCATTTGGCCCATAACCCTCGAAACCTATCCTATCCATGTACCTATCCAAATGTCTCATCAATGTTATGAATGTTATGATGATACCTGCATGAAATGTTTAGAGGGACTTGGGCCAAATGCAGGCAAGTGGGATGACCTCAAGTAGGCACCTTGGTCAGCATGGACAAGTTGGGCCTAAAGGCCAATTTATATGCTGTGTAACTCTATGGCTCTGTAAGCAGGCTTATATCCTTTTGCCTTTCTGTTCTGCAATTTTTCTGAAGGCAGAAGTAACACTGAAGTGGAAGTTTGTGTTGATTCATTTTGTTCCTTATTTGAAATGGTTCAACAAAGCATGCTGATCTGATTCATTTAGTGCAATTTATCTCTGCGCATTCACATAGAAATAATGATTACATTAAGCTGTCCAGCTAAACCCCTCGTCCTCATTTCAGCAATTATGATCATCTGTCAGAGTCCTTCGGCCCTTCTGTCAATGCAGTTCTTGCTGGTTTATAGAAGGAGACTGAAGCTCACGGGACCAACGAAGAGTGTAACACAGCAGTGGTCTGAGGAAGCTGAGAGTCAAGATCAGGACTGCATTGAGATTACCGGTATTTTAGTTTAGTTTAGTTGCATCATGGAAACAGGCTAGTTGGCCCACTGAATCGACACCACACACCAATCACTTGCTAACACTCTAGTTCTATGTTCTACGTTATCCCATCCAACATACCCAGGGCAATTGACAGAGGCCCAATTAACCTATAAAGCTGCACGTCTTGGGGGTGTGGGAGAAAACCGGAGCACCCGGAGAAAGTTCACGCAGTCACAGAGGGAACGTGCAAACTCCACACAGGCAGCACCCTAGGTCGGGATCGAATCTGTGTCTGTAGTGCTCTGAGGCAGCCACTCTACAAGCTATGCTACCGTGCTGCCCTATGTTTCATGTTCTGGACCATTGGTGTATAAGATCATGAGAGGAATAGACCGGGTAATGCACAGTCTCATCCCAGAGTAGACGAATCGAGGTCCAGAGGACATAGGTTTCAAGATTCAAGAGATTCAAGAGAGTTTATTGTCATGTGCCCCAGATAGGAAAATGAAATTCTTGCTTTGCTTCAGCAACGGAACAAAGTAGGCATAAATAAATACAGAACAGATCAGTGTGACCATTGTTAGGCACTCCCCCCCCCCAGTGAATGCTATGTACTTACCTTTTCTATTTCTCTCCTGAGTGCAGGCCCCATGGCTGGGAGTAAGGAATCTAGGGGTTAAGGGCTCCTGTACCCGATTGGCCAAGCTGCGTCAGGTGACGGGTGACTCACTGGAAGCTTAAATACCAGGAGTCTCCCAGAACCCTTTCTTCTTCGTTAACCCTGACTAGTGAACAGCTCCTGTGAGCTGCAGGAGGCCTGGCCACATGGCATAGAACTTTGTGTATTGTTACCTATATTTGTCATTTAATGTTGAATTGGGACGGATAAGGGCTGACCTGAGGGTTTTTGCGTATTTTGTTTCAAGGTTATCTCCATTTAGGCCGGTTAGAGACTCTGGTTCGACGGTCCATTGCGAGGCTGGCTGTAGCACTGTTATATTTGTTTGTTAGTCTATTCTTGTCTCTGACTGTGTTGTTTAAATCAGGTTTGGATTTTTGTCTTCTCTTAACTAAATTAAAGACTATTTTCTGGAACTTGAACCTGGTTTTTGACTTTGTTACGCGTCTCTGAGGTACCTGCCTTCGGGAGTCGTAACAAAATGGGGGTTCGTCCTAAGCTTTGAGGACCCTAGACAGTTTGGGTTTTTTTTTGGTAGGCTTCTGGTGACTGGGGAAGTCTGTGTTGTGAGGGGATTTTTTTTTCTTCCGCTTGTGATAACATTTGTGCCCAGGGTTTGGCTGGTGGTTTGGTCCTACATTTGATATGGAGTTTAAAGTGGAGGACTTTACTGAGGCTCCTAGTCGGCAGTTGTTTACAAATGTACGAAGGAGCATTTGTTTGCGCTGGCAGAGAGCTATAAGGTGCCTATTGATAAGCATTTGAAGAAAGAGGCTATAAAGTCGGTGTTATGGTCTGCGTTGAAGAGAACTGGGGTATTGCCTGCTGAGGCAGACAGTCCTCTAGCTTCTACACAGCCTGGTCAGGAAATGGGGGACCTCATTCAATTGAGGGAGTTAGAGCTTGAAATGAAAAAGGAGGAGAGGGCCTTAAGAGAGAAAGGGCTCATGCTTGAGATGAAACACCTCGAGCTGCGGGAGAAGGAATTGAATGCCTTCCGAGTTTCTTCTGGGGAAAGGGAGTTTGATATGAGCAAGAACATCCACCAGGTTCTCCCGTTTAATGAGAAGGATGTGGACAAGTATTTCGCAGTGTTTGAACGGGTGGCTTCATTCTTGAAGTGGCCTAGGGACATGTGGGCCTTGCTCTTGCAGTGTGTCCTTGAGGGTAAAGCACGGGACGTGTACTCGTCTTTATCTGTTGACAGCAGTCAGGACTATGAGTGTGTGAAGTCTACGGCATTAAGGGCTTATGAATTAGTTCCAGAGGCATACCGGCAGAAGTTCCGGCGCTTTGGGAAGTTTGATAGTCAGACTTATGTGGAGTTTGCTTGGGAGAAGGAGGCAATTTTTGACAGGTGGTGCGCTTCTCAGGGAGTAAAGGATTTTGAGCTGCTGCGAGCCTTGATGATTATGGAAGACTTTAAGAACTGTCTCCCTGAGAGGGTTGCTACTTACCTTAATGAGCAGAAGGTGACGTAGGTGTCTAAGGCCGCGGTGTTCGCAGATGAGTATGTATTGACTCATAAAACTGAGTTTGTTGGGCGATCCAGTAGTTTTGGTGCACGGCCGGTTAATCGTGGTGGTGTCGCTGGTGGCAGTGTCAAAGCTGTTTCTGTGCCTGCAAGTGTCAGCACATTGATACAGGGGGAGGTCCGAGCTGATAAGGTTGACGGAGATTTCAGGACTAAGGAAGGTCCTGTGTGCTACTATTGTAAAGGGAGCGGGCACATCTTAAAGTCGTGTCCCGTCCTGCACAAGAAAAATGCAAAGCCTGGGGCTTTGGTGGGTACACAAAAAGCACCTGTGGTTCCTGGGATGCCTGTGTGTGATGAGTGTAGGAATTATTCTGCGTTCATCACGAAAGGTTTTGTTTCTCTAGAGGATGGGGGTCATGGAGTTCCAGTATCCATCTTGCTTGATACTGGTGCTACTCAGTCCTTTATATTGGATAGTGTACTGCTGTTTTCTGGGGAGTCATCGGTGGGGTCCAGTGTCCCTGTGGTAGGATTCGGGTTGGAGGACATGGTAGTGGCTTTGCATACTGTGAGTCTCGAGTCCGAGTTGGTTTCAGGCCGGGTAACTGTTGGGTTACGGCTGTGTTTTCCAGTTGCGGGAGTTTCTGTGATTTTGGGGAATGACGTGGCAGGAGGTAGAGTTTTCATTACTCCTGAGGTGACGGCTGTTCCAGTGGTGCAGAGGCCTGATAGATTGGCTATGCAGCATCCGACAGTCTTCACAGCTTGTGCTGTCACGAGGGCTATGGCTAAGAGCCAGGCAAAGTTTGAAGATGTAGTGGACCTGAGTGAGAGCATTTTTGGGGATCAGGATGATGGATCCTGTGTTGTGAAGAGTGTTTCTACATCTCAAGATGGGGTCTTGTCTGAAAATGTGATGGTGTCGCTGTCACGTGACCGGCTGGTTGAGGAGCAAAAGAGTGATCCAGGTTTACCGGATCTGTTCGACTGCGCGGTGCTGGAGGGGAATATGGATTCAACAGCAAAGTGGTATTTTCTGAGGAATGGATTACTGATGCGAAAGTCGTCTCCCTTGGATATGTCAAGGCATGATGATTGGAGCGTGGTTGATCAGATTGTGATACCTTGTCGGTATAGGGAAGAGATACTCAGTTTGGCTCATGATGGACCTCTGGGTGGACATTTGGGGGGGTCAATAAGACGTATGACCGTATCTTACGGAATTTTTTTTGGCCAGGGATGAAAAAGGACATGAAGCAGCACTGCAGGTGTTGTTACATTTGCCAGGTGGCAAGAAAGCCGAACCAATCAATTGTTCCTGCACCTTTATATCCAATCCCTGTGGTCGGGGAGCAGTTTGAACGGATTCTAGTTGATTGTGTGGGTCCTCTACCTCAGACAAGGGTGGGCAACAAGTTTTTATTGACAATTATGTGTGCATCTACCCGCTTTCTGGAGGTGGTCCCTTTGCGTTACATTACTGCCCCTGCCATTGTGAAATCCCCCACTAAGTTTTTTTCGTTGTTCGGTTTGCCCAAGGTTGTGCAGAGTGACCAAGGTTCCAACTTCATGTCAAAGGTTTTTGGTCAGGTAATTAAGTTGTTGGATATTGAGCATTGGTACTCCAGTGCGTATCATCCTGAGAGCCAGGGAGCTCCTGAGCGGTTTCACCAGTCTTTGAAATCTATGTTGAGGACTTACTGCCTGGAGTTTGAAAAAGACTGTGATGAGGGGGATCATCTAGTTATATTTGCGGTGCGTGAGGTCGTGCAGGATTCTTTAGGGTTCAGTCCTGCTGACCTGGTGTTCGCGCATACTGTTCGTGGTCCGTTGAGGGTCCTGAAGGAGAAATGGTTGCAGGAGAATTCAAAACGTAGTATTTTAGACCACGTCCGTACTTTTAGGTCTAGACTGCAGAGGGCAAGCGAACTGGCAATGGGTAATATTGCTTCTGCTCAGTCTAGGATGAAGGGCTGGTTCGACAGGAAGGCTTCTAGTAGGAATTTTTCTCCAGGTGACAAGGTCCTGGTGTTGTTGCTATTCCTGGTTCCAGTCTGCAGGCTTGGTATAGTGGTCCCTATCAGGTGGTTAAGAAGGTTGGTGCAAGGGATTACGTTATTGGTACCCCTGATCGGAGGCGTAAGACTCAGCTCTGTCATGTCAACATGCTGAAGCAGTACCATGAGCAGGAGCATGTACAGGTTGATGGGGAGGAGCTGTGACCTTCGGTTTTTCTGCTAAAGTCAAGAACAAAAGCTTTCAAGTAGGATGAACCAACACTGTACTAGAAGGCCAGTATGATCTCCACAAGAGCGGCCGGTGATTTATCTATTCATTTATTTATTTATTTGATTTATTGTCATTCGATAAAAACATGCTTCCACATGAATCGTGAACGAAATTTGTACTCGGGTCCGAGCAGCATAATAGTGCAGTAAGACATCAATAAAGTGCGGTAAAGACTTCAATAAATTCTAACATATAAAAACCTTCCACAATACAATCTAAATAATAATGAGCCTATGAATAAATAGTAAAAAGTCAAAAAGCAGCAGCATAATAATGTGCATAGCAGTAGCAGCAGCAGACAGTTCACTGAGGCAGTGAGGGTTCAGTCAGTGAGGTAGGGAGTTTAAAAGTCTCACGGCCTCGGGGAAGAAGCTGGCTTTAAGCCTTGTTGTCCTGGCCTTTATGCTACGCGGCCTTCTCCCTGAGGGGAGGGGGGCAAAGAGTCCATTTGCCAGGTGGGTGGAGTCCTTCATAGTGTTTGAGGCTCTGCTCTTGCACCTGCTGATGTAAATGTCCTCAATGGCAGGGAGCCAGTTATTTGTGATATTATTTTGACCACAATCTGCATCGCCTTCCTGTCAGCAGCAGAGCAGTTTCCGTACCACACTGTGATACACGATGTGAGGACGCTCTCCACCACACACCTGGAAAATGATGTCAGGACTGGGGTGCTGAGGCCAGCACGCTTCAGCTTCCTCAAAAAGTAAAGGCGTTGGTGGGATTTTTTTAATGATGCTGGCCCTGTTGCTGGTCCAGGTGAGGTCGTTAGAAATGTGCACCCCCAGATATTTAAAACTGGCCACCATCTCCACAGCTTCTCCTCCGATGATGTGGGGTGGGGGGGTGTAGCCGCCATTTCCGTAGTCCACAATCACCTCCTTTATCTTCCCCACGTTGATGTAGCGGTGTTTGCTTTACACCAGACTTCAAGTTCCCCTACCTCCTGTCCGTAGCCCGACTCGTCATTGTGGGAGAATAATCCCACCACGGCCGTGTCATCTGCAAATTTCACAATATGACTGTTCGGGTGTTTGGCAGAATAGGTGAGAAGAGTGTACAGCAGGGGGCTCAGGACACATCTCTGTGGGGAGCCGGTGTTGAGGGTAATGCAGGTGGAGATGAGACACCGTCGATTTTAACAGACTGTGGCCTGTTGGTCTAGGAATCTAGTACGCAGTTGCACATGGATGGTTTAAGTCCGAGCAGCAGCAGTTTGTTGACTAAAGTCTGCGGAATGATGGTATTGAAGGCAGAACTAACGTCCAAGATGCTATGTAAGATTTGCAGAACAAGCTGGAGGATCAATTCAAGTGGATGATAGGCAACTAAACTATCCTTGCACCAGATTACCTTATTCCCTTTATCTTCTTCTTCTTGCGTTTGAGGCAGCAGAAGTCTGAGCAGGGTGATGCCATCTGGTTCGACATCCGCAGGTGCCCGCCGTAAAAAGGCCACATGCTCCGGGTTGGCACCAAACTGTGGCGCTGCTGCTGTCTCTGTTTGTTGTTGTTCACCTGCCTGAGGTCAGTTGACAGGGCTCACCACGGGTAGGTCGACAACACGAGCCCCTCCCTTTATCATGTACCTGTGGGCTGCGGATGGCTCGATTGTAATCATGTATTGTCTTTCTGCTGACTGGGATAACACACAACAAAAGCTTTTCACTATACCTCGGTACACGTGGCAATAAACTAAATTAAACTAAACTGTGGCAGGACGTGCATACTATCTTGGACTGCAAGCCAAAATTAGGAGGGATTTCCAGCAACAATACATCACTGCCGGATGAGCTCAAAGCCTTTTTGCCCGTTTTGAACAGGTAAAGAAAGTTTGCTGTCCGTGTGTTCTCCAGTCCTTCTGGCTCTTTGCCACACATATCAGTGGCAGAAGTCAAATTGGATTTCACAATTTTAAACTCTTGCCAGGTGACTGCCCTAGACGGTGAACTGGACAGGTTCTGAAGTCAAGTGCACGTCAATCGTCATCAGCATCTTTAACCTCTCACTTCAACAGTCTGTCTGCTTCAACAAAACCCTTATCATTCCAGTCCTGAAGACAAGTAAAATGACCTACCTCAAAGACCCTGACGCAGTAGATCTAACTTGAATGAAGTGCTTTGAAGGGCTGGCATTGGCCACATCTCCTCTAGTCTTCTGGATATTCTAGACCCCTAGTGATTTGTGTGCAGAAAGAATAGTTCTCCCTGTACACCATAGATCACCGTAATGAAGAAACAAAGTACAGGAATGTGTTTGAGAACCTTGTGTTATGTTGTCAGGCCAACAACCTAGCCATTAATGTCAGCAAGACCCAAGAGTTGATTGCATCCCAGTGGTATGGACATTGATTTTGCTAATTTCAAGTAACCCCCCACCTTCACCCACACCCTCACCCTAGTCATCCTACCAGTTGCACTGTTTACATCCTTGTATCCCTCTCGTTATCACCTCTTCCCAGCTATCAGTGGCCCATTATGGGCTCCATCCTTCCTTGGTTATCAGTTGCCGGCCCAGGTTTGTTCTGGCCTTTTCCTACCTCCAGTTCCCCAAATCCCCTCCCCCCCCCCGCATGTGTTCCAATGAAGATGGGTGCTGACCCGAAACATCACCCATACTTTTTTTTCAGAGATGCTGACTGATCCGCTGAGCTACTCCAGCACTTTGTGTCTATCTTCGGCATAAACCAGAATGTGCAGTTCCTTCCAACCCAAGAGTTGGTTCGTGACCTAAGGAAGTGAATGGTGAACACAACGTTCTCCTTATCAACTGAGTCTCTGTAGATGTGCTTCTAGTAGGCATCTATGTCACCAGCAACCTAACTTGCTGCGGTGATCAAGAAAGTGCATCGATGTATTTACTTTCTTAGGCCTCCGAGAAGATTCATGTATCTTGTCCGTTTCATGTATCTTGTTTGTGTCATGTATCCTGTGTTATATGACTGTTGGCAAAATCAATTTCCCTCCTGGGTTAAATAAAGTTATATCATATCATATCATATCATATCCTAAGATTCGGCAAGTCCATGAGATTTCTCTTAATGTAATAGGAAGTATTCTAGTAGGCTTCATTTCCACCTTCATCTCGTGTGGCGACTGATCTGTTCGTGACCGCCTGAACCTGCTGGGAATGGTCAACACAGCCCAGTCCATCACAGGCTTGTTACTTTCTTCCATCCAATCCATCTTCGTGGTACTTTGCATCAGGAAGTATCATTTATGATAACTGTCACACTGGCCATTCCCATATCTCTCCAGTAGCTATTGGGAGAATTTAAAGGAATTTGAGAGCCCAGACATCCAGACTTGAGAACAGCTACTTCCCCACTGGTATTTCACTGCTGAACCAAACATCTTTTTCACATCTCATTCACAGAGGTCTTGCCACATACCCTTAAGGGTCTGTCCCACCAGCATGCAACTCTATGCAATTAGCGCGACTTAACATGGTCGCTTGAACCGTCCGGCGTCGCAGGGCCAGTCCCACTTCGATTGCCGGAATTGTGCGGAGTTCGTCCCGAGTTCGTCCCGACACCGCATGGGTCTCCGAAAAACTGACTATGTCCAAAAATTCCGCGCGGCAACTGCTTGTCGGCTCGCAGTCGCCTTGACGTTCACACACCGCCCCGACATCGTGCCTCCGTGAATCTATCTGTAGGTGCCTCCGTGACCCTCTATGTGTGTGGCTCCGTGGCCCTGTGTGTGTGTGTGCCTCTGTGCCCCTCTCTGTGTGCCCCCCTCTGTCCTGGCGAACTTACCTTAGACTTCGTTCCAAGTTTGCCTCACTTTGCACCGCGTTGCGCCACTCACCCGACCTCCGCGCAGCCCCGACTGCCGGTTTTGTTGCGCTTGCCGCATGCAGGCGCATGCTGGTGGGAACGGCCCTGTACAGGTGATCACTCGACCTCCGCGCGGCCCCCGCTTCCAGTTTGATCGCATTCATCGCATAGAGTTGCATGCTGGTGGGACAAGCCCTTTACTCATTACTCCACCTCATTTGGTTATTCCGTTATTGTACGTTAGCTTTTTTCCATTGCTTTAGCTTGTACTTCATTATTGCAACATTATGCTATTTGCACTCATTTTATTTATTTTTATATTTTTCATTGCTGTATGGGGCGGCACAGTGGTGCAGTGGTAGAGTTGCTGCCTTACAGTGCCAGTGATCCAGGTTCGATCCTTACTACGAGTGCTGTCCGTATAGAGTTTGTTCATTTTCCCTGTGGCTGCATGGGTTTTCTCTAGGTGCACCAGTTTCCTCTCACTCTCCAAAGATGTCCAGGTTTGTAGGTTAATTGGCTTTGGTAAAATTTGTAAAAAGCCCCTAACGTGTAGGATAGTGTTAGTGTACGGGGGTGATTGCTTGACGGCGTGAAATCGGTGGGCCGAAGGGCCTGTTTCTGTGCTATAGAGTCATAGGGTCATAAAATCTTACAGTGTGGAAATGGGCCCTTTGGCCCAACTTGCCCACACCGACAAACATGTCCCAGTTACATAGAGTCATAGAGCGATACATCGTGGAAACAGGCCCTTTGGCCCAATTTGCCCACACCGGCAAACATGTCCCTACTACACAAGTCCCACCTGCCTGCGCTTGGTCCACATCCCTCCAAACCTGTCCTATCCATGCACCTGTCTAACTGTTTTTTAAACGTTGGGATAGTCCCTGCCTCAACTACCTCCTCTGGCAGCTTGTTCCATACACCCACCACCCTATGTGTGAAAAAGTTACTCCTCAGATTCCTATTAATTATTTTCCCCTTCATCTTGAACCTATGTCCTCTGGTCCTCAGTTCCCATACCTCTATAAGATCACCCTTCATCCTCCTGCGTTCCCAGCCTACTCAACCTCTCCCTATAGCTCACACCCTCTAGTCCTGGCAACATCCTTGTAAATCTTCTCTGAACCCTTTCAGGCTTGACAATATCTTTTCTATGGTGCCCAGAACTGAACACAATATTCTAAATACACTTGTCCCACCTGCCTGCATTTGGCCCATATCCCTCTAACCTGGACCTATCCATGTACCTGTCTAAATGTTTCTTAAATGCTGCAGTAGCATGTCTAAAGTCTAAAGTATTTATACCTCTTACATTGTGACTTCACCGTGAAACAAGAAATTTCATAGCATCCTAATACATATAACACTAAACCAATCTGAATCTGAATTTGTTTCACCAGCAGTTTCAATGCTTCAGTTGGTCTTCAGTGTGGCAAGGTACAGTGAAATTACTTTTTTTACATACATATCAGTAAGATTATTGCCGCACATAAGTACCATACCCGATTAAGTACCGAAAGCATATAAAAACAGCCCACTGAATCTCTAGGTTTGGGCACCATTTTCTAAGTCCCAGCTACAGCTGGCCATAGAGGCCCATTGCAGCCGTCACCTCCATTGGTCATCTTCCATCCAGATCTCCATCATCCCTCTCCCGCCCAGCCTCAGCCCTCATGTGGGGTGGGGGGAGGAGAGCCGACCTTGAGGGCCGCAGAAGGTAAGACCCCCTGATACCCTTACCTCCTCTTTCTTTGTCCAGCTTCCACGACTCCCTCCACCAGCTGGTTCCTGGTCTACGGGGGTGAGCAGATGAGCCTGGGTCGAGGTTCCCACTCCAGGTGGGTTCCCAGGTTCCACGGCGGGTGAGCCAGGCCTGTTTTCAAAGTATAGCAGCGCCTGTCGGGAGATGTTCTCACCTGACTCAAACAAACCACTGTTGAAAATTGTTGGTCACGAAATGCACATTTAATGGTAAAGCGAATCTGGCAGTGTGTAAAATGAATGTGGGTTGAACCACTTTCACAATTTTGGTCTAGCTCCCTCCGACAGACACGTCGTACTCACTAACGTCATTGCATTTTTCTTTGGGCAGCATATCTTTCAAGAGACTTTCTAGCCTCAGTTGTGGTTTCAACGACAAACAATCCAGTGGCACAGCAGGTAGAGCTGCTGCCTCACAGCGTCAGAGACCCGGGTTCATTCCTGACCTCGGGTGCTGTCTGTGTGGAATTTGCGCATTCCCTCTGTGGGTTTCCTCATGGTGCACCAGCTTCCTCCCTTATCTCAAAGATTTGCAGGGTTTTATAGGTTGATTCGCATCTGTAAATTGCCCCTAGTGTATAGGGATGAGAAAATGGGAACACAACGAACTGATGGTCAGTGTGGACTCGGTGGGCCAAACGGCATGTTACCAAACTGTTTCTCTGAAACTAATTGGGGGGGGGGCAGCACGGTGGCGCAAAGGACGAGTTACTGCCTTACGGTGCCATACACCCGACTTCGATCCTGACCACGGGTGCTGTCTGTACGGAGTCTGTAGGTTCTCCTTGTGACTGCGTGGGTTTTCTCCGTGTGCTCTGGTTTCCTCCCACACTCCAAAGATGTACAGGTTTGTAGGTTAATTGGCATTAGTAAAATAGTAAATTGTGGTGGTGTTCAGGGATCTAGTGTTGGTGTGCGGGGATCGCTGGCCTGCGCGGACTCAGTGGGCCGAAGGGCCTGTTTCCCTGCTGTATCTCTAAACTAAGCTAAACTAAACTAATCTAATACTTTAAATGTCAAATAGCTCACTTTATTCACGCCTGTTCGCATTCTGCACAAGATCAAAAAAGTCTTCAATGATGTGTAACGATTGAATTGATTAGATGCCAGTCGTAGCTCAGTGGCTGCACTCTGTAAGGTTCAAATTTCACTTCAAAGACTCGCACTAAATCCCGAAGGACAACCGGTGCAGTACAGAGAACGTGCTCCCCACTCACCAGTGCCGTCTTTCAGCCAATATGTTGTATGTTTGTTTCCTTGTTGCCTTGAGGTGCACATTTAACGATTCCACTGCAAGTTATGGAGGAGCAGAGGAGAATTTCTTTCTACTGCCCTGACCAAATATTACCCCTTAACCAATACTCATTAAACTGATAGACGATACAAGAAAATGTAGAGACAGAATGCTGGAGTAACTCAGTGGGACAGGCAGCATCTCTGGAGAGAAGGAATGGGTGGTGTTTCGCGTCGAGACCCTTCTTCAGACTGATATCAGGGGAGGGGGTGGGACAGATATAGAATGTAGTCGGAAATAGTAAGACTGGTGGGAGAACTGGGAAATGGGAGGGGATGGAGAGAGAGGGAAAGCAAAGGCTATTTGAAGTTAGAGAAGTCAATGTTCATACCGCTGGGGTGTAAGCTACCCAAGCAAAATATGAGGTGCTGTTCCTCCAATTTGCGCTAGGCCTCACTCTGACAATGGAGGAGCCCCAGGACAGAAAGGTAAGATTGGGAGGGGGAGTTAAAGTGCTGAGCAACCGGGATATCTGGTAGGTTAAGGCGGATGAGCGGAGTGTTCAGCGAAATGATTGCAGAGCCTGCGCTTGGTATCGCCGATGTACAGAAGTTGGCACATGGAACAGCAGATACAGTAGGTGAGGTTGGAGGAGGTGCAAGTGAACCTCTGCCTCACCTGAGGAGGGAGGTAAAGGGACAGGTGTTGCATCTCCTGCGGTTGGAGGGAAAAGTACCTAGGGGTGTGGTGGTTTGGGTGGGAAGGGACGAGTTGAGCACAGAGTTGTGGAGGGAAGCTGAAAGGGATGTTGATGGGAAGATGTGGCCAGTAGTGGGATCCCGTTGGAGGATTATATGCTGTTCCCTGCAGAAAGCAGAAACTGTAGATGTTGGTTTGCGTAAAAAAGATGCAAAGTGCTGGAGTAACTCAGCTGGCCAGGAAGCATCTCTGGAGAACAGGGATATACGTGACGTTTCAGGTCGTGACCTTCCTTCAGAAGACCCTTCCTCAGTCCCAACCCGAAACGTCACCTGTCCATGTTCTCCAGAGATGCTGCTTGACCTGCTGAGTTACTCCAACTATTTGGGGCTTTTTGTTTGATAAACTGATCATTATCTCACTGCAGGATGGATAGGAAGGAACTGTAGACGCTGGGTTAAATCAAAAGTGATTACAAAATGCTGGAGTAACTCAGCGGGACAGGCAGCATCGCTTGAGAGAAGGAATGGGTGACGTTTCGGGCCGAGACCCTCCTTCAGACCACCCACTTCCCTGACATCGGAAGGAGGGTCTCGATTATCTTTGATTATCTCAATGCATTTGTGTTGGTTGCGAGCTCACGAAAAGCTCAGTAGAAATATAATCAGAATATTAAATCAGAAGGACCTGGTGGGCGCTGCCTGGTGGGGGGAAGCTCAGAAGCTACTGAGTTCGACCCCGAAGACGGGAGAGTTAAGGAGGAGGGTGAGATGGGATGAGGTGGCCAGGAGGAGAGGGAGCGGGGTATTGTCTCCAGCGCCCTCAAGGTCGGCTGCAGGAGGTGCCCCCCAGAACACAAAGGTGGTTGAACAAGGAGAGGGATGTTGGTTTGTGGGCTGAGCTGGTCGAGGGTGCGGAGGTGGCCCTGTAGCAGCCTGGGGCTAAGCTGGGCTTTCCTGTATCCAGGGGGTGCTCCAGTACATCCAGCATGTGGATCGGACTTTGGACATTTTATTTTTGTCTATGGCGCCAACATATGGAGTTATGCAAAAGGGAATTTCACTGTGCAGTGCCTATACGCGGCAATAAGGAGCCATTGAGAAAATAACATACTTGTTAGCATCATTATTTCACTTCGTACAATCTCGTTTGCTTTTCCAAATTCTTCTCATGGTCAAAAACATCCCTGACACGTGTTCATGGAGTGTGATAGTGAATGCTGGCAAACTTAGTGACGGCTGATGGTATCAGAGCCAAGTCCAATGCGGTCTTCTTCCAATGTGTGGAAAGGATGAATTGCAGCACGGCTCTCTGGATTACTGTTATGAATGAGGTTTTGGCCGCTGTTCCTCTACCTAACCCAGGCTCAGTGAGGAAGATCATATATCCTCTATCGTTACCCTGGCTGACCTCCGAAAACTCAGTAAAGGTTAGCAATGAACGATTGGAATATGAATACTGTCTTGCTGACTGAACTTACTGAGCCACGAGGATAACATGTGTGGCTTTAGTTTGTTAACGAGGTACTGCCAGAACACTGAGTGAAAATGCTCAGCTATAAATTTATTCTCAGCCAATTCATCAGTTAAGAACATGAAGAGGAATGGGGGCGGGAATTAAAGATCAGTTCTTTGGATCATTCTTCTGTAGCTTACAGCTAGCTGTGTTCAGCAGGGGAACGGGCCACTTTTCGGGGGTGAGGGAAGGTGCTGGGTGGGGCGGGGATAGAAAGGTATCTCTTCAAATAAAAAGCTGCTAGGATTACCAAGAGATTGTGGGGTTGTGTATGCCATTTGCCACATTGTGTTTGCACCATCGTGGCTTGGCTTTGAATCAAGCACCAACCATAGAGATGTTTAAACCATGTTTAAAAACCATTACAGTGGCGCAGCGGTTGAGTTGTTGCCTTACAGCGCCAGAGACACAGGTTCGATCCCGACTACGGAGTTGGTACATTCACCCTGTGACCCAGTGGGCTTTCTCTGGGTGCTCTGATTTCCTCCCACACCCCAAAGACGTACAGGCTTGTAGGTTAATTGGTTTCAGTAAGCATTGTAAATTGTCCCTAATGTGTTGGATAGTGCTTGTGTGATTGCTGTGCGGGCCCGTTTCCTCACTGCATCTCCAAAGTCTAAATAGAGAAGGCACATCGATGTGATCGAGTTAAGGCGAATAAATGGGGTGAAGCATGAGACATTTGTTTAGTTTAGAGATACATCCTGGAAACGGGCCCTTCAGTCCACCAAGTCCGTGCCAACCACTGATCACCCGCACACTAGTTATCCCACTTTTCCATCCTACACACTAGGGACAATTTATAGAGGACAATTATAGAGAACGATTGGAGCTGCGGCTGGATTCATACTGGAGCATCCACGATGCAGAGAAAGTCGTGGATAACACATACAGCGAGTTGGTCACGCCACAGGTAAAAGGTAAGAGGACAGAAAGGGAGCGGGTGGCAAATAGCCAGCAAAGCAGTAGGCAGATAGTGCAGGAGTCCCCTGCGGTCATCTCCCTACTAAACGGGTTTACCATTTTGGATATTGTTGAGGGAGATGGCTCATCAGGGGAAGGCAGCAGCAGCCAAGTTCATGGCACCATGGGTGGCTCTGCAGCACATGATGGGGGAAAAAAGAGGGGAATGGCTATTGTAATAGGGGATTCAATTGTCAGGGGAATAGATAGGCGTTTCTGCGGCCGCAAAAGAGACTCCAGGATGGTATGTTGCCTCCCTGGTGCAAAGGTCAGGGATGTTATTGAACGGCTGCAGAACATTCTGGAGGGGGAGGGTGAACAGCCAGTTGTCGTGGTGCATATTGGCACCAACGATATAGGGAAAAAAAGGGATGAGGTCCTACAAGGTGAATTTAGGGAGCTAGGAGATAAACTCAAAAGTAGGACCTCAAAGGTAATAATCTCTGGACTGTTACCAGTACCACAGGCCAGTCAGAGTAGAAATAGGAGGATATTACAGATGAATACGTGGCTTGAAAAATGGTGCAAGGGGGAGGGATTCAAATTTTTAGGGCACTGGAACCATTTCTGGGGGAGGTGGGACCAGTACAAACAGGACGGTCTGCACCTGGGCTGGAATGAAACCAATGTCCTTGGGGGAGTGTTTGCTAGTGCTGTCGGGGACGATTTAAACTAATGTGGCAGGGGGATGGGTACAAGAGCAGAGAGGTAGGTGGGTGTAAAACGAGGGTGGAACCAATAGGGAGCAAGGTGAAAAGTAAAAGTGGCAGGCAGACAAAACCAGGGCAAAAATCAAAAAGGGCCACTTCTCAACAAAATTGTATAAGGGGTAAGAGCGTTGTAAAAACAAGCCTGAAGGCTTTGTGTCTCAATGCAAGGAGTATTCGTAATAAGGTGGATGAGTTGAACGTGCAGATAGCTATTAATGAGTATGATATAGTTGGGATCACGGAGACATGGCTCCAGGGTGACCAAGGCTGGGAGCTGAACATCCAGGGATATTCAATATTCAGGAGGGATAGAGAGAAAGGAAAAGGAGGTGGGGTAGCGTTGCTGGTTAGAGAGGAGATTAACGCAATGGAAAGGAAGGACATTAGCTTGGAGCATGTGGAATCGGTATGGGTAGAGCTGCGAAACACTAAGGGGCTAGTGGGAGTTGTGTACAGGCCACCTAACAGTAGTAGTGAAGCTGGGGATGGTATAAAACAGGAAATTAGAAATGCGTGCGACAAAGGCAAAACAGTTATAATGGGTGACTTCAATCTACATATAGATTGGGTGAATCAAATTGGCAGGGGCGCTGAGGAAGAGGATTTTTTGGAAAGTATGAGGGATAGTTATCTAAATCAACATGTAGAGGAACCAACGAGAGAGCAGGCTATTTTAGACTGGGTATTGAGTAATGAGGAAGGGTTAGTTAGCAGTCTTATTGTGCGTGCCCCCTTGGGCAAGAGTGACCATAATATGGTCGAGTTCTTCATTAGGATGGAGAGTGACATTGTTAATTCAGAAACAATGGTTCTGAACTTAAGGAAAGGTAACTTTGAGGGTATGAGACGTGAATTGGCCAAGATTGACTGGCAATCAATTCTAAAAGGGTTGACGGTGGATACGCAGTGGAAGACATTTAAAGACTGCATGGATGAACTACAAAAATTGTTCATCCCAATTTGGCAAAAGAATAGGTCAGGGAAGGTAGTGCATCCGTGGATAACAAGGGAAATCAGGGATAGTATCAAAGCAAAGGATGATGCGTACAAAGTAGCCAGAAAAAGCAGCATACCAGAGGACTGGGAGAAATTCAGAGACCAGCAGAGAAGGACAAAGGGCTTGATTAGGAAGGGAAAAATAGATTATGAAAGAAAACTGGCAGGGAACATAAAAACTGACTGCAAAAGTTTTTATAGATATGTGAAGAGAAATACATTAGTTAAAACAAATGTAGGTCCCTTGCAGTCAGAAACAGGTAAGTTGATCATGGGGAACAAGGATATGGCGGACCAATTGAATAACTACTTTGGTTCCGTCCTCACTAAGGAACACATAAATAATCTGCCGGAAATAGCAGGGGACCGCGGGTCAAAGGAGTACTTGAGTGAAATCCAGGTTAGTCGGGAAGTGGTGTTGGGTAAATTGAATGGATTAAAGGCCGATAAATCCCCAGGGCCAGATAGGCTGCATCCCAGATTACTTAAGGAAGTAGCTCCGGAAACTTGGATGCATTAGTGATAATCTTTCAAAACTCTTTAGATTCTGGAGTAGTTCCTGAGGATTGGCGGGTAGCAAACGTAACCCCTCTTTTTAAGAAGGGGGGGAGAGAGAAAACGGGGAATTACAGACCAGTTAGTCTAACATCGGTAGTGGGGAAACTGCTAGAGTCAGTTATTAAAGATGGGATAGCAGCACATTTGGAAAGTGGTGAAATCATTGGACAAAGTCAGCATGGATTTACGAAAGGTAAATCATGTCTGACAAATCTTGTGGAATTTTTCGAGGATGTAACTAGTAGCGTGGATGGGGGAGAACCAGTGGATGTGGTGTATCTGGACTTCCAGAAGGCTTTCGACAAGGTCCAACATAAGAGATTAGTATATAAACTTAAAGCATACGGCATTGGGGGTTCAGTATTGATGTGGATAGAGAACTGGCTGGCAAAGGAAGCAAAGAGTAGGAGTAAACGGGTCGTTTTCACAATGGCAGGCAGTGACTAGTGGGGTACCGCAAGGCTCAGTGCTGGGACCCCAGCTATTTACAATATACATAAATGATGTGGATGAGGGAATTGAAGGCAATATCTCCAAGTTTGCGGATGACACTAAGCTGGGGGGCAGTGTTAGCTGTGAGGAGGATGCTAGGAGACTGCAAGGTGACTTGGATAGGCTGGGTGAGTGGGCAAATGTTTGGCAGATGCAGTATAATGTGGATAAATGTGAGGTTATCCACTTTGGTGGCAAAAATAGGAAAACAGACTATTATCTAAATGGAGGCCGATTAGGAAAAGGGGAGATGCAGCGCGACCTGGGTGTCATGGTACACCAGTCATTGAAAGTAGGCATGCAGGTACAGCAGGCAATGAAGAAAGCGAATGGTATGTTAGCTTTCATAGCAAAAGGATTTGAGTATAGGAGCAGGGAGGCTCTACTTCAGTTGTATAGGGTCTTGGTGAGGCCACACCTGGAGTAGTGCGTACAGTTCTGGTCTCCAAATCTGAGGAAGGACATTATTGCCATAGAGGGAGTGCAGCGAAGGTTCACCAGACTGATTCCTGGGATGTCAGGACTGTCTTATGAACAAAGACTGCATAGACTCGGTTTATACTCTCTAGAATTTAGGAGATTGAGAGGGGATCTTATAGAAACTTACAAGATTCTTAAGGGGTTGGACAGGCTAGATGTAGGAAGATTGTTCCCGATGTTGGGGAGGTCCAGGACAAGGGGTCACAGCTTAAGGATAAGGGGGAAATCCTTTAGGACCGAGATGAGAAGGAATTTTTTCACACAAGAGTGGTGGGTCTCTGGAACTCTCTGCCACAGAGGGTAGTTGAGGCCAGTTCATTGGCTATATTTAAGAGGGAGTTAGATGTGGCCCTTGTGGCTAAGGGGATCAGAGGGTATGGAGAGAAGGCATGTACGGGATACTGATTTGGATGATCAGCCATGGTCATATTGAATGGCGGTGCAGGCTCGAAGGGCCGAATGGCCTACTCTTTCCAGTCAACTTTGGCCAGCTCCTCCCTCATGGCCCCATAATCCCCTTTATTCAACTGCAACACTGACACCTCCAATCTACTCTTTTCCCTCTCCAATTGTAAACAATTAGTTTCCCTCCAATCCACAGGAACTGATCCAGAATCTATAGAACTTTTGGAAAATTATCACCAATGCATCCATGTGTTCTAGAGCCACCTCCTTGAGGACCATCAGGCTGTGGGGATTTATCAGCCTTCAGTACCATCAGTCTACCCAACACCATTTCCTGACTAATGTGAATTTCCTTCAGTTCCTCCATCACTTCTAGGTCCTCTGTCCCCAAGTACTTCTCTGAGATTGTTTGTGTCTTCCTTAGTGAAGACAGAACCAAAGTACCTGTTCAACTCATCTGCCATTTCCTTGTTTCTCATAATAAATTCACCTGTTTCTGTCTTCAAGGGATCCACAATTTTTTTTGCTCTTCACATACCTAAAGAAGCTTTTACTATCCTCCTTTATATTCTTGGCTAGCTTACCTTCGTACTCCATCTTTTATCCCCGTATTGCCTTTTTAGTTACCTTCTGTTGCTCTTTAAATGTTACCCAATTCTTTAGCTTCCTGCTCATCTTTGCTATGTTATACATTTTCCCTTTTATTTTATACTGTCCTTGACTTCCCCTGTCAGCCAGGGTCACATCTTACTCCCCTTAGAATCTGTCTTCATCTTTGGAATGAAATGATCCTGCATCTTCTGGATTATTCCCAGAAATACCTGCCATTGCTGTTCCACCATCATCCCTGCTAGGGTCCCTTTCCAGACAACTTTGGGCAGCTCCTCAAAAAATGCCTCCATAGTCCATCCCCTTTGTTCAACTGCAATACTGACACTTCCGATTTTACATTCTCCCTCTCAAATTGCAGAATAAATCTTATCATATTATGGTCACTACCTCCTAATGGTTCCTTTACATATTTAGTAGAGAAAGAAAAAGAGGGGTTAGTAATGGAGCGAGTAACATTACATAGAAAATAGGTGCAGGAGTAGGCCATTCGGCCTTCGAACCAACACCGCCATTCAATATGATCATGGCTGATCATCCAGAATCCTGTTCCTGATTTTTCCCCATTTCCCTTGATTCCTTTAGCCCTGAGAGCTAAATCTAACTCTATCTTGAATACATCCAGTGAATTGGCCTTCATTGCCTTCTGTGGCAGAGAATTCCCCAGATTCACAACTATCTGGGTGAAAAAGTTTTTCCTCATCTCAGTCCTAAATGGCTTACCTCACATTCATAAACTGTGACCCCTGGTTCTGGACTCCCCCAACATAGGGAACATGTTTCCTGCATCTAGCCTGTCCAATCCCTTAAGAATGTTATGTGTTTCTATAAGATCCCCTCCCATCCTTCTAAATTCTATTGAATATAAGCCCAGTCCACCTATTCTCTCCTCATATATCAGTCCCACCATCCCAGGAACTAACATAGTTGAATCTACGCTTCACTCCCTCAATAGCAAGAATTAAGAGACCAAAACTGCACACAATACACCAGGTGTGGTCTCGTCAGGACCCTGTATAACTGCAGTAGGCCAACATGCCATTAGCTTTCTTTACTGCTTGCCGTACCTGCATGCTTACTTTCAGTGTCTGATGTGCAAGGACACCCAGGTCTCATTGCACCTCCCCTTTTCCTAATCTGACACCATTCAGATAATAATCTGCCTTCCTGTTCTTGTCACCAAAGTGGATAACCTCATATTTATCCACATTATACTGCATCTGCCATGCATCTGCCCACTCACCCAACCTATGCAAGCCTGCAACCTCATAGCATTCTCCTTGCAGCTCACTCTGTCACCAGCTTTGTGTCATCCGCAATTTTGGAGATGTTACACTTAATTCCCTCGTCTAAATCGTTAATATATATTGTAAATAACTGGGGTTACAGCACCGAGCCTTGCGTCACCTCACTAGTCACTTTGTAACCGAGTGGGGACTGGGTAGGTGGCCGCAGGGAATGAAGGGGGGGTCCGGTAGGGGTGGTGGGGGGAGTGGGTCGCTGAGATGCAATGGGGGGGACCTGCTTTGAGGGGGCCGCTTACGGCCAAGTGCAGCAGCAGGCCTTGCTCGTCGCTGGAAACAGAAGATAAAACCATTCAATTAATGTTTTATAACTTTGTTGGCACCAGCAATGTGGCGACTCTGGTGTACTGCCTAGGTGAGGTCTGCAGTGTGATTTTACTAGGTTGTATGCAAAGCAAAGCACTTCACTGCACCTAGGGGCAGGTGACAATAAATCATTTAATTATTTAGTGGTTTTTCGGAATTATTTGTGGCTTTAAAACAAGCCTTCATAAGAAGGAGAGCAGTGTTATTCTCTACCACCTCACTGCCAACGGGATGGTTCACAACACCTCTTGCCCATTCACCATCTATGATTTAATTCAGAGACACAGTCCAAAATCCAGATGATACCTAACTTTGCAAACCTGCAGAGCCTGCAAATAGAATCTGTCGAGTCTAGCAATGATCCAGTACATTTTAACATAAATGAAGGGGAGGTGAAGGAAGGGCCAGTGTTTAGAAGGAAAAACATTAAAACACAAAGATGCAGGGGGATTCAAATAATAGAGGGAGGAAGCATAGGTCATTAAGTAGAAAGTGGAAATCAGTACAGATAAAAAGTACTTCTTACTGGTGGTGCTAAGGGCCACTCGGTGGCGAAACGGTAGAGTTGCTGCCTTCCACCGCTTGCAGCGCCAGAGACCCTGGTTAGACCCTGACTATGTTGGAGTGTACTTGAAGATATAATTAAAAATAGTAGTAAAATAGATTTTCCAACATATTTTGTAAAAAATGACAATTCAATTATTGAAAATACAGAGGACATTGCTAATGGGTGGAATGATTTCTTTGTTAATGTAGGCCCAAATTTGGCAAAGGAAATTAACCTTCCTAGAGATTAAAACATAAATTTTGAATTTAACAACAGCAATTCAATGTTCCTTGTTGGAGTTTGTGAGAGTGATGTGTTAGAAGTAGTCAGAACGTTTAAGGATAAAAAAATCAACTGATGGTAACACTATTGATATGTCACTTATAAAAGAAGTAATTGATTGTGTCCTCGAGCCACTTTACCTATATATGCAATAAATCCTTTCTAAAAGTTGTTTTTCCCAATAAAATAAAAATGGCTAAGGTGGTTCCAATCTATAAAAATGATGGCAAACATATTGTATCAAATTATAGACCTGTGTCTTTGCTACCTCAATTTTCTAAAATACTTGAAAAGCTATTTTTGAATAGACTTGATGACTTAATTGAGAAATATGAGTTATCGAATGATCGTCAATGTGGGTTTAGGAGTAATCGATCGACATCTTTAAAGGTGATGGATTTTGTTGAAAATATAGCAACAACAATAGATAAGAAACTACACACTGTGGGTATATTTAGTGATTTACGTGAAGCATTTGATACAATTGATTATTCCTTACTTTTGCAGAAATTGGAACGTTATGGTATAAGAGGTGTCACACAAAATTGGTTGGGAAGTTATTTAAGTAATAGGTTTCAATATGTAAAAAATACTAACACTGAATCACAGCCTAGAAGAGTAACCTGTGGTGTTCCACAAGGTTCGGTACTGGGATCTAAGTTATTTATACTTTATTTAAATGATATTTGTAAAATATCCAATGTTGAAGTTTGTTACATTTGTGGATCATACAAATGCATTTTGTTCAGGGAATGATATACAAGAATCTTTGAAAACAGTAGAATGAGAATTGATAGTGCTAAATGGTTTGATATTAATAAATTATCCCTAAATGAAAATAAAACAAAATTTATGGGGTTTGGTGGTGACAGGGTTAATTGTGAAATAAAATTGAATTAACTCCTGGGAGTGATTATAGATCATAAACTTTGTTGGAAGCCACATAAAAAGACATCAAACGGAAATTATCTAAATCCATTGCTATTCTTTACAAAACAAAGGATCTGTTGAATAAGAAGTGTTTGTATATATTGTATTGCTCGCTTATAATGCCATATATGTCATATTGTGTTGAGGTTTGGGGAAATGTATATAAAACAAATATAGACCCTATAATTAAACTCCAGAAAAGAGCTATTAGAATAATACATGAAACTACAAATCCGTTACTCATAAAGTCCGGTACCTTAAAATGTTTGGATAATGTGCATGTAAAGACATTAGGAATACTTTTCCGAGTTAGGAATAAAAGCCTTCCTGTTAGTATTCAAAAAAAAAAAAATTAAGAGAAGGACATTATAATTTAAGAGGGTTGTGTATTTTTGAAACATGTAAAGTGAGAACCAATGTAAAATATAGATGTGTCTCAAATTTGGGAGTCAACTTATGGAATGGGCTTAGTGATGAGTTGACATTTTGTAGCTCTCTGTTGAGTTTCAAAAAAGCCTTAAAATGTAAAATAATTAAGGATTATAATGTAAAATGATTAAAATGTAAAATAAATAAGGATTACAATTTAGTCTTTTTTCCCTTTCCTTTGTAATGCTGATATTCTGGATTATTTTATGGATTGTATAGGATAGGCAAAAATAAGCTTTGTGGCTTCAGCCTATTCCATTTTCAGTAATTGATTATGTGAATGTTGTGCGAAATGGATACATTGTTGGTTCATATTCACACAGGTTGTAAAGTTTTGTTCTTTTTAATGTATGACCAAAATAAACTATTCATTCATTCACTATGGGTGCCGTCTTTACAGTGTTTGTACTTTCTCCCAGTGACCGCATGGGTTTTCTCCGAGATCTTCGATTTCCTCCCACACTCCAAAGACGTACAGGTTTGTAGGTTAATTGGCTTGGGTTTGTATACTTGGTATAAGTGTAAATTGTCCCTAGTGTGTGTACACTTGTGTTAGTGCTGGATGATCACTGGTTGGTGCAGACTCAGTGGGCCAAAGGGACTGTTTCCACGCTGTTATGTCTAAAACTAAAAACTGATAAAATAAGGATGCATGGATGAAGCAGGGTTGGGATGAATCCTCCCATCTGTACCTTTAACAAAACTTTGCCACTGACAACACCGACGGAGGAACAACATCGGCAAAGCCCAGGCAAAGGAAAAATAAAGGAAGATCGAAGCTTGCCGCAAACAGAGTCATTCAAAGCGCTAGCTGAAGCATGTCTGCAAGCAAGAGCAGTCAAGACCCAGGAGCTAAAGTGAACTTGCAGCGTCAAGCCAGAGCAGATGCTCCAGTCAGCCATTGGATATTGAAAATATAAATAATGGAGTAAAGTTTGCAGACAATGGCAACTGGACCAAGGACAAAACCTTCGCGGATATTGTCAGCAGCTGAGTAGCCATGCAGCTAAGAACCTACCGACTACAATGGCAAAGGAAGAAAGGGGACGGAGCGAGATGGCTTGTGCCTGAATAAGGCCTGGAGCTGCACATGCTGCCGTCGCCATAGAGACTAACCTCTCCCCTGAGAAGGTTTGATGGAGTATTGTCTGGAAGACATAAGATGTGTCATACACCAGATGGTCGTGTGCTGTATAACTCAGTTATCTGTCAGCATCGAGTGATGGAATGTAGGTTGCAAATCGCTTCAGAAGACAGAACAGGGCACCATCTGTTCCTTTAGACTGAAGGCACTCATAAAATATATGGGGAGGATTTACATGAACAATAGCTGATCAAGAACAAAATGAAAAGTGTGCATGAGTTTGGCAGGGAGTGGGGGGGGGGGGGGGTGAGGGGGGAGCAGAGGAGAGTGGAGAGGAAATGTATATTGGATAATAAAATATAATACTAACCTAACAAACACAACCATAGATTTAACACCTGTGTGTGTTCATAGCAGACAGACAATGTTTATATTTCAAATGATTGATGCTTTGATTAAAAATAGATCACTGAAAAGCACAAATATAAAGACATGCACTGTTCACTGATTCAGGGCAGCTTCGCAGTGCATTGCCGCACATGTATGATGTATGGAAAACAAACCTGGTGAAGAGAAACTGGACACAAATTAGATATGTGCTCAAGTGACTTCAACGGTGAATGTGGGTACAAAATAGCAAAGTATTTCTGGAGAGTTTTGTGGACTACCTATGTCAGTCAGTATGGTGGCCCCTTGCACTCTGCAACTCAATATCACAACACTAAAGGGGCTGTCCCACTGCGGCGACCTAATTGGCTAGCTTAGAAGAATTTAGGAGAGTTTGAAATAATGTCATGTTGAAGACTAGCTTTGACTAGCTTGGGGAAAATTGGACACCAAATAGTGAAGAGTGAAGACGACCTCCTTCGACCTCCCTTCGACTATGTTGAAGACTATATACGACTACCTTCGACTACCCTCGATTACCTACGAATAACATGCTGACCTACTACGACCTACTTAGACTAAACCTACGAGTAAAAAAAAGTATCGATTTTTTCCATGGCGACCTTTTTATACTCGTGGGCATTTTTCAACATGTTGAAAAATACGCCGCGACCTAGCTGTGACCTTGAGTATGCGGGGACTACTCTCGAGCGTGAAGGAGAGTTACAACGACCTCCTAGGACCTCGTGCCCACCATGTGCGAGTATGAGTCGAGGGCAAACTCGCCAGAACTTGCAGAACAACGGTAGAGTTGCTGCCTTACAGCGCCCGAGACCCAAGTTCCTTCCAGACTACGGTGCTTTCTGTACGAAGCTTGTACATTCTCCTGTGACCATTTGGGTTTTCTCCGGGTTCTCCGGTTTCCTCCCACACTCCACAGACTTACAGGTTTGTAGGTTAATTGGCTTCGGTAAAAATTGTAAATTGCCCCTAGTGTGTAGGATTGACCTTAGTGTATGGGTGATAACTGGGCGGCGTGGGCTGAAGGACCTATTTTCACGCTGTATCTCCAAAGTCAAAATTCTCAATGATATGACAAAGGCACGTCGATGTGGTAAGTGATCAAGTTAAGGCAGAGGATTGGAGTGAATCATGAGATGTCTTGTTTAGTTTAGTACAGAGATGCAGCCTGGAAACAGGCCCTTCGGCCCACTGGATCCGTGCCGACTATTGAGCACCCGCTCAATAGTTCCATGTTATCACATTTCCGTATCCTACACAAGGTGCAATTTACAGAGGCCAATATAACCTACAAACCTGCACGTCTGTGGAAGATGGGAGGAAACCAGAGCACCCAGAGAAAACCCATAGGGAGAACGTACAAACTCCATACAGAGGGCACCCCTAGTCAGGATCCAACCCTGAAAATTGTCCCTATTGTCTGGGATAGAATATGGTGATATGGAGATATGGTGATTGGTGGCCGGTGCAGACTCGGTGGACCGAAGGGCCTGTTTCCACACTGCATCTCTAAACTAAACAAAACTAAACCAAACTAAACCAAACTATACTAAACTAAACATCTACTGCAATACTCAATGTCCGGTGCAAACATTCTGCTTCTTAGTGTTATGATCGAAACGCTGCATCGATGCTGCATCAGAGATAAATAAATCTCATCGCACTATTTACTGGAACAGTCATACGATTTATATATTGTGATACTGAATACTAGCTCTTTAATGGTGGCACTGATTCATTTTGTCATACTGTGATTTAGAGTAATAAATTGACTCTGTTAGGGAGTACGCTGTACTTATTTTACCGGATTACTAATGCACTGTCAGTACTTTGCTACTAAACAGCAATCAGTATCCGTTGCATTTTACTGAGTAACATTTTCACTGTCCTGTAAACTACACTGCAGCACTCCTGGATAATTTAAACCTGTCCCATAAAATGGAAGAGTTAATAGGATGAGAACCAATGTTCATTTTACACTCAGCGTGATTTTCCCCTTCCACTAGGTTGACAGTGAGGAGGGAACGGGCACAGGAAGGAAGGAAGGCAAATTGAAGCCAAAATTGATTAAATCAGAGTAAACAGATGAATGGGGGAGGACAATGTTCTGGAGTAACTCAGCGAGTCAGGCAGCATCTCTGGAGAACATGGATAAGCAACGTTTCTGGTCGGGACACATCATAACATGAAAGGTTCACCTATCCATTTTCTCCGGAGGTGTTACCTGACCCGCTGAGTTACTCCTGCACTTTATCCTGTTTTTGTAAATCAGCATTTTTAGTTCTTTTTTCTACTAAATGAACGGGGAGCATTTTCTGTTAATAAAAGTTGATATTTGGTAATTTTAGTTTTGTTTCGTTTCGAGAAAATCATGGAAACAGGCTCTTCAGCCCACAGAGTTTGAGCCGGCCAGTGAATCCCATCCACTAGCACTATCCTACACACTAGGGACAATTTACAATTTTTACCAAGGCCAATTCACCCACAAACCCGTACGTCCTTGGAGTGTGGGAGGAAACTGGAGCACCCGGAGAAAACCCACGGGGTCACTGTGAGAACGTACAAACTCCATACGGACAGCACCCGTAGTCAAGATCAAAACCGGATCTCTGATGCAGTGAGAGAGAGTGAAATTAGTGTGATTAACAATATTTCCTAAATCCTGCCAATTACACACAAAAATAGACAACAATGGTCAGTAAATCAGATTGCGGAAATAAATGTAACTCTGCTACATATGCACATTGTTTCACAAGGGCTTCGGTTTGACATGATTTTATGTGGTGTGTCACAACGTGTGTCATTTAAAGCCAGGCTGCATTATCAGAGCTTTTGCTTTTATTTGAGGCATGATACCATATTGGCGTCTTCAAATTTACACACAATATTTGAGATTAAAAAAAGAAAGCATCATTACAAAATTGAGCTTATAAATCACAGCCTGAGTCCCAGATAATTTGCTTCATTTGTAGGTTTTTGAGCAGCAAGTTTCAACTGGATTGAAATGAAGAAGGGGATAAAAAGGCCTAACTAATCGCTGACACGTTAGTGTAGTCAGTGCAAAGAGGTAACGAGGGAGTGAACAGGTGGAAGAGGCAAGTGGTGGGAAGAGGGGAGAAGGAAAACAAAAGGGAAGGGGGGAGGTGGATAGATAGTAGCGTGAAAAGAGACGGGTAAGGCAGGAAGAGAAAGGGAAGGAATTGGGAGAGAATAAAAAGTAAAGGGCTTGTTCCACTTGACGATTTTTTTCGGCAACTACCGACGTCATATCAGTGTCGCCAAAAGATTTTGAACATTTCAAAATCCTGCAGCGACAAAAAAAAAATGTTGCGACACTTGAGAAAATACCGCGCGTCATACGTCATCACGCCGCAAATTTTTCGGTGACCTGATACGTCAGTCAATTATGCCGGCAGTCGCTGAAAAAATCGGCAAGTGGGACAGGCCCTTAAAGAAATGAGAAGTTGGCAGGAAAGGTGCAGGTGGCACGAGATTGATCCCTGGGATGGCGGGACTGTCACACGAGGAAAGATTGAAAAGACTAGGCTTGTATTCACTGCAGTTTAGAAGGATGAGGGAGGATCTTATAGAAACATATACAATTACAAAAGGACTGGACAAGCTAGATGCAGGAAAAATGTTCCCAATGTTGGGCGAGTTCAGAACCAGGGGCCACAGTCTTAGAATAAAGGGGAGGTCATTTAAGGCTGAGGTGAGAAAAAAACTTTTTCACCCAGAGAGTTGTGAATTTATGGAATTCCCTGCCACAGAGGGCAGTGGAGGCAAGTCACTGGATGGATTTACGAGAGAGTTAGATAGAGCTCAACGGGCTGGTGGAATCAAGAGATATGGGGAGAAGGCAGGCATGGATTATTGATAGGGGAAAATCAGCCATGATCACAATGAATGGCGGTGCTGGCTCGAAGGGCCAAATGGCCTCCTCCTGCACCTATTTTCTATGTTTCTATGTTTCTATGAAAGGAAAAAAAATGGGAAAGAAGGAAGATAAAAGAGAGGGTAGAAAAAAGGTAAGCAATTGTGCTTCAAGAAGGCTTTTCCTCACCGCCATCTTCATGCGACCTTATGCATGAATATAAAGAGGGAGATCGCTGGAGAAAGACTGGAATTAATTGAGAGTGAAAGAAGATGGAGAGCAGAAAGCTAAAAAAAGAGAGGACAATGGGAAAGTGAGAAGGAAGGAATCCATTGTCCCACGGAGCGGGATCATCATGGAGGGTGCAACTGAATCAATCTCATTGAAAAAAGAGAATTTATAAAAATTACAGGAAACCCCAGGTTTATATCAGTAGAAAATCTACAATATATATTCTATGTCTTTTTTCACATATACATAAAAGAACTCTTCAATCATTTTGTAATTTGACATGTTAGTTTCAGTAGTTGTCAATTGCAAACTGACCCTTCTATATACAGCATCAATAATCTTAGCAGGCATCAAGTGACTTCATCCTGAAAAAAGAACCTGATCAGTTTTTTTTACAGTGCTTTGTGCAATAATCAAGGCATCACTTATGCATTTGAGATGAGCTGGACTTCATAGATTAAAAAAAAACCTGAAGTGAGGAAGGAAATAGAATTTTTCTAGCTTTTTAGAATATCATTGGTTTCCTTTTTTGCAAGTCCTTTTGAAGAATATTTATGGTTGACATTGGCTCAATGTTCACGTTATATCTGCTCCTCTCCCATCTCTCATAAAGACCGCACATCTGAACCAACTCTAAGGAGGGGCCATTCAAGTTTGATTCCCAGGACTAGTTTGCTTGAATATTTCCTTCCTCCAAAATGAAGGTATCATTCCCCCTCTATTGATATCAATTTGTGTCATGTTGTTGGGCAGATGAAATACTCATTTCAATTGTAACAACATAACTAAAACTATTATGGAATAGGATGAGTACCAATACATGGGGGACACAAGTGTAGGACAAAGAAGGCGATGAAGTACCTAAGTGAAAGAAATAGACACCAGGATGTGTTGCCCAACCATGTTGAATTTAAATTTATTGTTCCCGTGGCTAATAACATAATCCCCACCACTTGTGAAGAGATTAGGATTGGATTCCAATTCAACATAATTTGTCTCCTTCGGCCCTGGATGGTTCAAAATGTGTTTCTCTTTGTGGAGTTCAGGTTCACATTAGTGATGCCGTGAATCCCAAGGAATACACCTGTGTTCTCAGCACCTAGTGTTGCAAAAGCACAAATTATCAAAATGTGCCTCATTCGATGTATTTCTTCACAGTGGCACCTCAAGGCCATGTGCTCAGTCCCATACTCTACTCTCCCTCTGTCCCCATGAATGTGTATCCATCACCATCTTTAAATTCACCTATGATACCAACATCGTTGGATGAAAAATGCCGACCTCAGGAAGGGAAGGTTGGGGGATTCTCATTGGCGGGATGTCGGTGCCGAGAGTCAACAGCTTCACATTCCTGGGCATGCATATCTCTGATCAACTGACCTAGGCCCAGATCATTGATGCAATCACAAAGAAAGCTCACCAATGTTTCTATTTTCTTGGAGGTTTGAGGAGATCTGGCATGTTGCCCAATACTCTGTCAGATGTCGACAGGTTTTTACGGCGGAGAGCAGAGTGACCAGTCGCATCATGGCCTGGTTTGGAAATTTAAACATTCAAGAACAAAGGAGGCTGCTGAAACTGGTGGACGTTGTCTGGTCCATCACAGGTACTGACCCCCCTACATAAGAAGGGATCTACAGGCTGTGCCGCATCAAGAAGGCAACTAAACTCAACTCATCGATGATCCACATTATCCTGGTCAACCTATCATCTCGCTGCTACCATCGGGAAGAATGTATAGGAGCTTGAAAATTGCTACCTCCAGGTTCAAAAGCAGCTTCTTCCCATTAACCATCAGGTTCTGGAACCACGCTACACAATCCAAACCTCAACCCTGACTCAACACTAAACCACAACGGACTTGGCACTCCTATGGTCGCTCTACTTACTTTGTTTTTTTTATTCTGTCATGGTCTGATTTTGTTAGAATAGCTGATAATTTATAACACATTTATTTGTTGTTGTTGCATCCAATGCGCTTGTAAAGATGCCGCAAGGTCTTCATTGTTCTGGTTCATATCCGGTTCATAAGACAAA
The DNA here is from genome assembly GCA_963514005.1 of Raja brachyura. Next base: position 35,655,206 of record OY740798.1, on the reverse strand, counting down.
AAGACACTCTTGACTGAAGTGGTTCTTTCTATGCTCATCCCTTCAACATCCTACCCAATTTTTTTCAATTAAATTAAATTAGATTGAGTTTCTTTTGGGTGTGATTGTGGTTTGTAGCACATTCCATCATGAATGAATTTCATCTGCTCGGCAACTAGATGTGTTTGCTCCGTATCACTCAGGCAATCTCCAGATTAGATGCTGCCACAGAGCAGCAGTAATTCCAGAAGCTTGCAGTCGTACGTCATATTAGCTATTGACAAATAGACTCATGGGCCAATTGTACTTGAATGACTGGATTATTTGGATAACCTGCTTTTCGCAAGGACAGGTTAACATTATACAGGTTACATTAAACAGGTTAACCCCCTTGACTTTCAGGCTGAAGAAGGGTCTCCACCCGAAATGTCACCCATTCTTTCTCTCCAGTGATGCTGCCTGTCCCGCTGAGTTACTCCAGCTTTGGGTCTATCTTCGGTTTAAACCAGCGCCTGCAGTTCCTTCCTGCACTTAACATCATATGTATTGGGACCCAGCATTGAGATAATGTCGACACAAGGAACTGCACTAAAAAAATCACAAAGTGATAGAGTAAGCAAGGCAGCATCACTGGAGAACATGGAGCAGCGATGTTTTGGGTTGGGACCCTTCTTCAGACTGATTGTAGTGGAGGGGAGAAAACTGGAAAAAGGGGTGGGAGTAGGACAAGGCCTGGCCTGTGGGCAGGTGAATATAGTTGAGAGGGGTTTGATTGAGTTAATGTGTCTCATGGAGTCAATGTTTTGGGAAATGTTCTACTTTTTTGTTATATTTGCTGACAGCTGCATGAAGGTTGCTAAAATCAGCTGCAGAAAGACATTAAAGGGAATAATTTTAACTGTGCACTGGTAAATAATGGCAGACATGGAGTTGGCATCTTCACATCACTTGTGACTCAAGCCTATAGAAATAAATCTGGTACAGGTTTAACATGCATTTTTAGTTTAGTTTAGTTTAGAGATACAGCGGGGGAACAGGCCCTTCGGCCCACCAAGTCCGTGCCGACCAGTGATCACAGTGTACGCTAACATTATCCTCCACACGAGGGACAATTTACAATTTTTACCAAAGCCAATTAACCTACAAATCTGTATGTCTTTGGAGTGTGGGAAGAAACCAGACTACCTGGAGAAAACCCATGCAGTCACAGGGAGAACTTACAAACTCCATAAAGACAACATCCATAGTCAAGATCAAACCCGGGTCTCTGGCGCAGTAAGCGCTGGAAGCAGCAACTCTACCACTGCGCCACCGTGCCACCCATGACTACTGCTTCCCTACCATTTATATCCCACTTCTGTGTAATGGCATTCTGTGAGCATCCTCCGGGTGCTCTGGTTTCCAGCCACATCCAAAGGACGTGTGGGTTGGGGATTAATTGACCTCTGCAATACGCTCTTAGTGTGCAGATGCATAGCAGAATCTGAAGGGTGTTGATGTGTATATCTGTTGAGAGAATGGGTTTAGGACTGTCCACGATAAAAATTAAGCTAGGAATGAGAAGGTGAGCCAGAGTAGTCGCAATGGGCGAAACGGCTCTCTTCTTAGTCTTGAGGAAATTTGGATACCTCACAAAGTCAGAAATCCACAAAGTGAATTTCCTTCAAATCATGTCTATAGTGATCGTTGAGATATAAAACTACCCCTTTATTTTACTTCTTGAGGAAATTTTGCTCAGTAACCCTGAGAACCTCCACAAGGGAGAGGCGGCAAACCAAACAGGCTCGAGGCCCTAACAAATCACTCATTAACTAGTCTTGGGTCATACTTACAGTCTGGGGGATGGTCTGTTTAGTCCAGCTAAAAGGAGAAGTGCAGCTCCAGAAATAGCAACCAACTTGCCTGAAGACTTTCAAAAATAAAATAAGGAAGTGAAGCTAAGTGAAATGTGGATTACCTTAGCTTCAGCAAAAAAAAAACCCCATAAACTTTAAAGTTGGTGAAAACAAAAACACCAACCTAGACTACCTGGAATGAATTGGCATAAAAGTTTTTAAGAAGTTATAGGCACTCGTTAGCCCAGTGGGTTCTGGGGACTTTACTGATGACGTAAATGTCACACTGTCTTTCTGATGCATCACTCCTGTGGTTTGCGTACCTGCACAGTAGCACGGACAAAAGAGACATGACACTTTCACAGTTAAATATATCTGATGCTGTCACTGAATGTTTTAGGGGAAGATTGCACTGACACTGAGTAGGTGTTCATACTCATTTCATCAATCATATAATATTTTGATTTTTGCAATTAAAAACAAATCTATTCTAAGAAGGATTACAATTTGACTCAACATCATGTGCTATCAGTCTTTTCCTCCGGTCTTACAGACAGTCCAAGCAGTGTCTTCACTTTTTATCCTAAACAAGGGTCCGGAGGAGTGTTTGAAATGCGCTTGGGAAAAGTCCGAGGGTCCGGGAGAACGCTACGAAGATCTCTTTAAGAAAACTGATGGAATCCATAAGCCAGAATCAAAGGGACATTTATGTCAAGAAGGCAGAGTCTAATGGTGGCTGGTTTCAAGTTTCATACACTTTCTCAGTGCATTGCTGGCTCCTCATGGTTTTGTGTCAGTTACGTGTACAACCTTTGAGGCTTTGATACAATACCCAAAGTCGTCTCTTGCAATGTTGCTGAAATTGAAGCAGCAGAGACAGAAGATCACGCAATGTTGTCTTGATGCACTGTCAGCTGCTCGTAGCTGGGCAGAGAGCTGTGTCTTGAGGCAACGGCTTGCAAAGTGGTTCCCTGTGCCGGATGCTGAGTCTGTGAGTGTGAGTATCCCTCCTGCTTGACCACGAGTAGCTGCAGCATATCCGTGATGGTGTTTAACTTCTGATCCATGTCCACGACCTACCAGAGAAAGGAAGCACAATCACTCAGTGGATATTTGACAGGAGAAAGGCCCAAACCAGAAGGAAGATTACAATCAGCCGGTATGAACATCGCAACTTCATTCACTTGTTATGTAGGATGCAAAAACAAAAGCAACAGTGCATGGCACAACTTCAGAACATCCTCAAGAATATGATAGTTGTTTGGAGGACTTAAACATTGTCCTCCAACATTGAGTTGAGTTTGAGTTGAATTGAAGGAATGGATAATGGAGATTAATTCTATGAGGCTGCATTTTGGGAAGTCTAACCAGGGCAGGATTTTACAGTGAACGGACAAAGGCAGAACCTTCAAAGTGTATGGTGGGGCCCTGTCGAGCATTGTAGAGCAGTGGGATCCTGGAGAACAAGTACATAGTTCCATAAAAGTTGCATTGTAGATAGATAGGACAGTGAAGAAGACATTTGGCATGACTGCATTTGGAGTAATATGTTCAGTTTTAATCACCCTACTGTGGTAAAGATGCCATTAACCTGGAAAGAGTAGAGAGGAGATTTACGAGAATGTTGTCAGGATTCAAGGATGTGAACTGTAAGGAGAGGATGGGCAGGCTAGGGCTTTATTCACTGTAGGTACGGGAGCTGTCAAACAGGGACGTCATTTCAGGTTTAGCTTGGTAGGGCGGGGGGGGGGGGGAAGCAAGCTAGTCTCCCAAGGGGGTCAAATAAGATTATAGACTGACACTACATCCCAGTGAATAACTAGTACAATGGGATCAAGGAAAGATCGTTCACATCGCTGCCCTGTTTCCACCAATCTTTCCGCCACCACGCACAAGAAGCACAAGAAGTGTAAGATGCGGATGCCAAGAAGTGTCTTCAGCTCTGGCTGAACAACTTCTAATCTTGTGTGTGGACTCAACAAGAAGAAGAAGATTAGTACAATAAAACATATAATATTTTATTTAATAATATGACAAAAGATTGCATGGTTGCACTCACTAATTATCATGAAATATAATTATCAAGCACGTAAAGAAAAATACGGTAATCATGTATTTTTACAGAGGTGCCGGCTCGGCACCAACTCACCCTGACTGTCCCGCAGCTCTGGGCTTTCACACTCACACACACACACATTCACACCTACTCAAAAACACACTCACACACCCACACACATTCACACTCACTCACACACACGCACTCACACACTCACATACCCAACCACACACATTCACACCTACTCAAACACACTCACACACACTCACCCACTCACACCTGTAATGGACCACAACTCTACTTCATTCAACGCCAGATCCACACTCTCAACAAATGCTTCCTCGCCTATCTGGACTCTACTAAGGATCACAGCGCTTGCCCGCCTCCAGACCGGTCCCTCCACCGACACTCCTCAACTTGACCACCCGCCGGCCCGCAGGCCCGGAGCTCCACCGCTGGACCGTGGTGCCCCCTGCCCAACCACCACGAGGCCAAGATGGCCAACAGGAGGAGCTGCAACAACATCCATCGCTTCTCCGACCCTCACTGCCTTCCTGGCCAAACCCAGGCCCGGACTACCGAAACGGCCGTGGCTGCCGACTCTCACCGCCTGCCTGGGGCGACCGTGCTGTTGTCGCCGACTCTCACCACCTCCCGGGGCCACCGCCACTGTCGCTGACCTTCACTATGTCCCCGGGGCTAGCAATGCTGCTGCCGCTGACACGTATCTGTACTCCAGCCGCCCACAGGCCTCCACCAGCGACTCCGCCGTCCCTCGCCTCTCCACCAGGCCCCAGCAAGCCAGAGCCGTCCCCTCACCAGAGTTCCAGGCTCAGCACCAGGCCCACAACCTCCACGATGCAGACAGCACATGGTCTGACTCTGCCGGGTCCTATTGCTCTCCCCCCCACCCCACACGGAACGTCAGTAGTGATGGGTCTTCCCCTTCCCACTCTTCCCCGACCACACACCCGCTAGTTAAAATTCCCACTGTTTGTTTAAAACTTTCTTTTTACAGAGGTGCTGGAGCAGTGTTCCGATGAGCTCCAACAGCACCGGCTTTATTGCTTGGAGCGAATGAGGCTGAGGGATGATCGCATAGAGGTGTATAAAATCATGAGGATGAATGAACTGAGGCTCTTTCCCAGTGTAAGTAAATCAAAAACCTGGGGGCATAGGTTTAAGTTGAGAGTGGAAAGATATAATAGGAAACTAAGGGGCCACATTTTTTTACACAGAGGATGAAGGAGAGAAGGAATGGGTATCAGGACGAGTAGGGTCTCGACCCGAAAAGTCACCCATTCCTTCTCTCAAGTGATGCTGCCTGTCCCGCTGAGTTACTCCAGAATTTTGTGTCTATCTTCCGTGTAAACCAGCATCTGCAGTTCCTTCCTAAACAATATTTCGAGGGATATGGGCTAAGTGCGGACAAATGGGATTCGCTTGGATGGAGCATCTTGGTCAACATGGACAGGTTGGGCAGAAGATCCTGCTTCTGTGCTGCACGACTCTGTGACTCTGTAAACTGCAAGTTGCCGTAGTTGTATACTAAACAGTTAAATCCAACCACAATGGGCCGGCTTGGGCATGTTTTTTTTTCTTTTATTCTTACCAAGGAACAAACTCCTTTGTGTTAATCTTCCCCAGGTTTAAATAAATAGCAGATTACAGCACATTTTCTCCAAGACCCAGTCTTTTCTCCCATAACCTGCCCAGGTAATTTATTTTGATGATAGAAAATAGGTTTTATGCAAAGAGGCGTGCCAATGGGCAGGGAATTTCACAGTGTGAGCGGTGGGAGAGTCAGCATTGTGTGGCCAGGTGTACCAGCGAGATTAACATTCTGCCTCTGTTGCAGGCCAATGCTTCCACGCTGTTTAATTACCAGCTAAACAGGGGCCTGGGACCAGGTGCAATTCTCTATCCCTGCTGTTTCTTTCAAATACATAATACTGTCCACAGTTTAATATTGATGTTCTGCATTGACAATGTAATTGGAATTGTGTGAAAATGGAACTCCCAATGTTACCAGACATATAAGGGATGGTTCATTGAACCAGTGACTTTCCGATGGGGGAATCTTGCAAAGTGGGTCTGCATGTTCAATATGGGAAAAGTGGACGGGTCTTGGATTAGCAGCTCTAAAGAGGGCTGTGCAAGGCTTCCTCAGTGCCGTACTGGGGCCAAGGCTTTAATCCACAAACCTCTGAATCAGAAGCAATCACTCTGGCAATGTTGAATCATTAAATAATAACCATCTATGAAACAAATCATCCTCCTAATTGAACACAGCAACAATGCCAGGATTATCTGAGCGTTTCCCTGGTTGTGTTTAGTTTTCAATAGCATCCATAACAAATACAAAAAAAATGTTGAATGCTGCAAGGGAACTAATTTTGGAGGAGTCCAGTCAAGGTGGCCTGGGGCTCTGCTTGTCAGAGCTCTTTGCCTCCTCTTGAGAGCAGCTTCCATTGTAGTCAATGGCAAAGCTTGGATTTCAGTCAAATCGCAGTCCTGAAAAGAAACATTCAGCTTGTGCCCATGAATCTGATTCTGTGCTTCCCCGATCGCATCTCATCTTTCACTAGTCTGTGCCTCGTGGCAGGTCACTGCATTGGAATGTTTAAATATTACAGGTGCAGATCTTTTTTTTTGCTAATGGCTTTTATACTCACGGATAACTTGCTTTCTTAACCAAGCCCGCGACAAGATATTCACTAACCAAACCCTCAGATGCACCTTATTCACACCAAACTACATTGAACCCTAACTCCCACACTCCGGATACATTGGGTATCACAGTGGTACAGTGATAAAGTTGTTGCCTTGCAGCGCCAGAGACCCAGGTTCGATCCCGACTATGGGTACTCTCTACGTTAATCACATTTGTCTGCAATCTTATATGTCTTGTCTATTTAAGTGTCTGTCTGAATCTCTCTTAACAGTTATTGTATCTGATTCCACCATCTCTAAGTTCCAGATATCCTGTTAGGGCGGCACGGTGTTGCAGCGGTAGAGTTGCTGCATTACAGCACCAGAGATCCTGGTTCAATCCTGACTATGGGTGCTTGTCCATAAGGGGTTTGCATGTTCTCCCATGACCGTGTGGGTTTTCTCTGGGTGCTCCGATTTCCTCCCATATTAACCATATAACCATGTAACTATTACAGCACGGACACAGGCCTTCTCGGCCCTTCCAGTCCGTGCTGACCATTTAATTTCCCCTAGTCCCATCTACCTGCACTCAGACCATACCGCTCCATTCCCTTCCCGTCCATATACCTATCCACTTTACTTTTAAGTGTTAAAATCGATCCTGCCTCCACCACTTCTGCAGGAAGATCATTCCACACAGCCACCACTTTCTGAGTAAAGAAGTTCCCCCTCATGTTACCCCTAAACATCTGTCCCTTAATTCTCATGTCATGCCCTCTTGTTTGAATCTTTCCTACCCTCAATGGGAAAAGCGTATCCAAGTCAACTCTGTCTATCCCTTTCATCATTTTAAAGACCTCAATCAAGTCCCCCCTTAACCTTCTGCGCTCCAAAGAATAAAGACCTAACTTGTTTAACCTTTCTCTGTAACTTAGTTTCTGGAACCCAGGCAACATTCTAGTAAATCTCCTCTGTACTCTCTCTATTTTGTTGACATCCTTCCTATAATTAGGCGGCCAAAATTGTACACCATACTCCAGAATTGGTCTTACCAATGCCTTGTACAATTTTAACATTACTTCCCTACTCCTATATTCAATGCTCTGATTTATAAAGGGGCCAGCGCACCAAAAGCTTTCTTTACCACCCTATCTACATGCGATTCCACCTTCAGGGAACTATGCACAGTTAACTTTGGAATATGGAATACCCCATATTCCAAAGGGGTACAGGCTTGTCTGTTAATTGGCTTTGTTAAAGATTGTAAATTGTCCCTAGTGTGATAGTGCTAGTGTACGGGGATCGCTGGTCGGCGCGGACCCGGTGGGCTGAAGGGCCTGTTTCCACGCTGTATCTCTAAACTAAACATGCTATTCACTAACCAAAATCTCACCTGCACCTTATTCACACCAAATTACATTAAACCCTGCGTCCCACGCTCAAGGTACAAAAACACCATGGAACCATATGCCCCATTGCTAATCTTAGTTCTCGCATATCACTAGCAAAAGGAATGGACCAGTTAAGCCAAGCCTTTACCTCTTCTGGACATCCATTTTGGTAGCATAATGAATCAGAAGGTTGTGAGTTCGAATCCAGCTCCAGGGACTCGTACAGAATTCTTAGCATTTTCATGGTGCCAATAAACTGTAGTGGGAAAGGTGATCTTTTCTCACGCTGCCCGCTAGGGAATAAGTGTGATCTGGGACTGACTGCCTGTTGGGAATGGTCGGAACAGAATCTAATTGAGTTTTCAAAAGGAAAATGTACTGGCACTGGAGAGAGAATAACTTGCTCAGCAGTAGTGAAGTGGGAGGGGATTGGGAGAGGGGAGATTCAATGGGCCTGGTGTGAATACAATGGACCCATTGACCTCCCTCTGTGTCCAACATGACCATGATTCTGTACATCACCTCGCTTGTGTGAACTGTACCATATAAAGATTGTGACTTCATGTGCAATGCATGTGTTGTCGTGCAACTCTGACTTTGTAGTGGTAAAAATGGGCAAACTATCCAACTTGTTAAATCTACCACTTTCATGTGCTCAGATACCACTTCCCCATTTCCATCTGAAAATGTGTCAGTAGCCTGACGGGGCTCCTGAGTAGCTAAACCAAAGCCACTATTGACGTTCATATTCTCCACTGTATACGTCACTATGTTCCCTATGCAGATCCTATCAGTTTCATGCTATCCCACTACTTGATGCCAAAGTTCTTTGTGCAACTGTACAACTGCAGTTGTATTTTACACATTTCATGTCTTCACCGCATGACATTTTTTAATCTGTTTAACTTTTATCTTTTGATCTTGAATTTTTGTATAGAAATAGAGTGCCACAGTGGAGTTAATTCCACAGATTCACCATTTTTAGCCAGAGGGGAGTTAATCTGTGGAACTCATTGCCACAGAGGGCTGTGGAGGCCAAGTCAGATGATATTTTTAAGGCAGAGATAGACAAGTTCTTGATTAGAACGAGTGTCAAGGGGATATGGGGAGATGGCAGGAAAATGGGATTAGGTGGCAGAGATCAGCCATGATTGAATGGCGGAGTAGACTCGATGGGCTGAATGGCTTAATTCTACTGCTATAACGTGAACGTCTGTGCTTTTGAACATGATTAATATACATATGCCGGTAGAGTTTTAGTCAGAGTCAGACAGCATGGACACAGGCCCTTTGGTCCACTATGTCCATACTGTCCATGAAGTCGGCATAAAGTGCTGGAGTAACTCAGCGGGTCAGGCAGCATCTCTGGAAAAAAAGGATGGGTGACGTTTCAGGGTCAGAATCCTTCACACTCCATGTAATGCCCTATGAAGTCCCTGAAGTACCTTATCTGTACTAGTCGCATCTACCAGCACATTGTCTGTAGCCTGTAATGTGCTGATCCCTTTTTGGCGAATGTGCAATAATTTATTTTGGCAATGTGTTGGTGATTCAGACCCTTGAATAAATACTTATTTAATGTTATGAACATATCTGCCTCCACCACCCACTAAGGTGGTGCCTTCTGGATTCCCACCCCCTTTGCGTGAGAATGTTTTTCCTCTCAGCTTAACTTAACTTGAAATGTATGCCTTTCAGTTTTCGATCTTCACTAAATGGAAACCTTTCCTGCTGTCTCCACTATTTCCTCAGTGTCCTTATATTTTTTTTATACCTTTACCAAGTCCTTATTCAGGCCCCTACAACCTGCATTCGAAGAAAGTAACAACTCTGGCCAAAGATTTCTGTAGCCTGCTCATTTAGATATATACATTATGAATTAGGTTCAAACTATTTTTTGCATGGTTGGCCTGAGTGGTGCATCTGCGATCCCTTTGACCAAACACCAGGGGATGTGCCACATTCAGTTCCCCTCTTTACCACCATGTATTTTGAATCAAGTAGTTCCAAAAATAAGTCATGACAAATGAGGAAAATGATGAGGGGAGGAATCTCATTGAAACCTACCGAATAATGAAAGGCCTAAATAGACTGAAGATGTAAGAGGATGTTTCCAGTTTTGGGAGAGTCTCGGACAGAGGGCATAGTCTCAGAATAATGGAAAGCACCTTGAGAACGGAGATGAGGAGGAATTTGCTTAGCCAGAGGATGGTGAACGTGGAATTCATTGCCCCAGATAGCTTTGGAGTCCAAGTCAGTGGGTATTTTTAAAAGGTGTGATTGAAAGGTTCTTGGTTAGCAAAGGCACTAAATGTTGTGAGTAGAAGGTAGGAGAATGGGGTTCAGTGGAAAAAATAAATCGGACATGATCGAGTGACGGAGCAGATTCGATGGGTCGAATGACCTAATTCGGTTCCTATGTCTTATGATCATAAGTGCAGATTTTGTTCAATAAATCATGCCTGATCATCCTTGATTTGGCCTGATCCTTAACCACACCTAATGCCTAGAGCAGCCTACTCAAGAATCAGAGGACGAGTGAGCTGGATCTTTGTAATTGAGAGGGGTCCTATCGGGTGGGTTAGGTTCCCGTGGCAACAAAGCCTCAGAAGGTGGATCCTATGGTCCTTGTGGTGTTTGCTGCTATCAAAGTCCCTGATGGGGCCATTTGGGAAGAATAACTGGTCCCTTGCCTCAGTCTATCAGTGGCTCAACTGAAGTCCAACAATGGAGTAGGACGTCACACGCTTCAGGATCAGTCTTCCTCCTCTGTGCTTCAATGCTTCGCCACACAAGTCTGAGACAAGGTGAGCAGCCAGCTGCAAGCGCTGACAATTACCTAAAGAACTGCCAAAGTAAAGTAAGCATTCCCTGCCTCATTAATTTTTGGGAAGCATTTTAGCTAATTTGAATCTTCACAGGGAAAAAAAAAACAATTAGGTAAACTCGTTATCTCCCACAATTAGAAAAGATTATATAAAGTTTTTTTTCTTTAAAAGGTATCTGTAAAAAAACAGTTTAGCACTAAATTGTGATTCTTTTGTCGTTTTGTCTTCTCAAGGAGAGAGTTCAGTTTAGACATAGAAACAGGCCCTTCAGTCCATCGAGTTCACAGTGACCTGTTTACACTAGTTCTATGTTATTCCACTTTTGCATCCACTCCCTCCACACTGGGGGCAATTTACAGAAGACAACTAACCTACAAACCCGCACGTCATTGGGATGTGGGGGGAAACTGGAGCAGCTAGAGCAAACCCACGCAGTCACAGGGAGAACATGCAATTTCCACACAGACAGCACCCGTATTCAGGATTGAACCGGGGCTTTGGCACTGAGAGGCAGTCGCTCAGTAGCGCCACTGTGCTGCCCTACAAAAACTTCCCCTTCTAATTATTTAATAGATCACCATTTTTTCACTTGTTTTCTCCATGTTTAATGAATTTGATTGATATTTAATTTGAGACAAGGTGTGACTTGTGAACCTCTAAGTTTCAAAGACGAAAGCTATATGTTATAGTCTTAATGAACAAGAAATACTAAATTGAGTTTATTGTTTGTCTTTGCCAGGAGTGTTTTCAAAGGCTTACTTAGATCACAAGATAAACATGGTAGAGGGAGCTGGGACTCACCCCTAAAAGTGATCCAAGATATCAGAGCCAAGATAATCCAGGGAAAGATTTAAAAACATCCCAAATGTAACAAGCTATATGAAAACAAATTGACTTTAAATGCACTGATTTTTTTTTGATTATTCGTTTTTAAGAGTATTTTTGCAGTTTTATAACTTTTAGGCAATGTTCCACCGCTGCCCTTAATACTTACTAGCAGCAGCCAATTCACAAATCTGAAATTGTCATTCATTATTACTCGCTCAATAATCCAGATTTCTTTACCAACAGCGCATTCCTTCACGAATTGTTAAAAAGGGACCCAGAAGCGCTTCAGTAGAGATTGCAACATGTGGAAAGACGTTAAGACCATAAGAAGGTTACACAAAAGCTGGAGAAACTCAGCGGGTGCAGCAGCATCTAAGGAGCGAAGGAGATAGGCGACGTTTCGGGTCGAGACCCTTCTTCCTAAGACCATAAGACATTAGGCCATTCGGCCCATCGGGTCTACTCTCCCATTCAATCATGGCTGATCCAATTTTCCGTTTTATCAATAGGGCTCTTAAAGATAGCGGAGTCAGGGGATATGGGGAGAAGGCAGGAACGGGGTACTGATTAGGGATGATCAGCCATGATCACATTGAATGGAAGTGCTGGCTCGAAGGGCCGAATGGCCTACTCCTGCACCTATTGTCTATTGTCTATAACCTCATTCTCCTGCCTTCTCCCCATAACCATTGTCCTCTTTATCCAAGTCACAAATTATTGTAAATTAAGCCTTATTTTCCTTTTTTTTTTAAATGATTTTCCACAAAACCTTCATTCCATTTGGTTGTCCACTACAATATATGCCTCCAACATTCACAAAATAATTTTGGTGGGTGCTTTCTTGATAAATTACAACACCACTCTCTATCTGTGGCAGCACATGACTATGGAGATTAAACTCTTCAATAGATACGGTTCAGAAACATTTACAATGAACTTCCTATGATCACTCCATCCATCCATTATTTACCTGTACCCTTGGAATTCATGTCCTTAGATCTAATATCTGCAAATATTTAACTTGTTCCCAATAACTGGCTCACACTGCACCCAATGAATCAATGGTACTTTATTGTCACATGTACCTAGGTACAGTGAAATTCTTTTTTTTGCATACAATGGCACAGTGGTGCAGCGGATGATTTGCTGCCTTATAGCGCCAGAGACCCGGGTTTGATCCTGACTACTGGTGCTGTCTGTACAGAGTTTGCATGTTCTCCCTGTGACCGCATGTGTATTCTCCGGGTGCTCCGGTTACCTCCCACATTCCAAAGACATGCAAGTCTGTAGGCTCATTGGCTTCAGTAAATTGTGCCAAGAGTGTAGGATAGAACTGGTGTATGGGTGATTGCAGGCGTGGACTCAGTGGGCCGAAGAGCCTGTTTCCACTCATCTCTAAGCTAAAACTACACTAAGCTAAAATTCAGTAAAAATCTTACTATAGAAAAGCACAATCACACCTGAGTACCAGAGAGTAGGAATAGTAGATTGTGCAAGCATTGCCACGTTCTCAGCGCCATCTTGTATCCTTCAAGTTACCCACCCTTATCCAGTCCTTGTATAATCGGGGGCTTTAATTAAGATTAGTAAAAGAGCTGAGGACTGCATCAGCTTTCCCTTTAGAACGATAAATGGAACAACCCCACTTGCATTCATCACGTCTTCCCCTGCCTCCCCAATGCCATTTTTTTTTACCTTTTCCTTTGTTTCCGAAGGCTTTTAGTAATTTTCATTTGACACCGCTACATATAAGTTCTTTCCTCGTTTATTTTTTCCCTCCCTTAGTCAAGTCCAGAATTCCAGAAAGCTGGAAGCAACATGCTATTTGGGATCGAAACAAAGAACTGCAGATGCTGGTTTATACCAAAGATAGACACAAAGTGCTGGAGTAACTCAGTGGGTCAGGCAGCATCTCTGGAGAAAAAGGATGGGTGACATTTTCCAGTTGGGACCCTTCCTCAGACACGGCTTCTGAAGAAGGGTCCCAACCCGAAATGGCACACATCCTTTTTCTCTAGAAATGTTGCCTGACCCACTGAGCACTTTGTTGCGATTTGGGATTCCTGGTAGTACTTGCCACCCTGAGCCACCAAAATGCTCAAACTCTTCCAGCCTTGTCAACTTGTCAATATAATTAGCTCCAGGTGGTCAGTTCCTTCTATTTTAATAAACCCTTGCTTCCGTCCAAAGCTTGTAGTTTGTTTCATTCTACCACACTGGAGACCAGTCCACAGAAATACATTGCGTTGCCTGCTTGAGCTGAACTGGTCATTTGGGGAGCAATTCAATTGATCAGCACATGAGATAATTGATCTACAACCAGGGGTGCTGCTGATCTATTAGCCCTACCATGGGTGCGCCATTACGCCCTTCAGTAAATAATGCAGGTCAATTGCCCACTGGCAAACACATTCTCAAAACCCAGAGCTGGATTCCCATTACATTCTGGGAAGTTTGAGACTTTCTGAGGGTTCCTGATTACATAGCTGTCAAACATGATTCGCCACTCAGGGGCTGTTGGTGGCTCAACGAGCAACCAAATTCGCCACACAAAGGCAACTGGGAAACTCCCTCGAACAAAATGACAGACCTGAAATGTCACCTAGCATGTTCTCCAGAGATGCTGCCTAAACCACTGAGTTTAGTTCGGTTTAGAGATACAGCGTGGAAACAGGCCCTTCGGCCCACCAAGATCACCACTACACTAATTCCATTTGACACATTAGGGACAATTTACAGAGGCTGATGAACCTGCACGTCTTTGGAATGTGGGAGGAAACTGGAGCACTCAGAGAAAACCCACGCGGTCACGGGGAGAACGTACAAACTCCCCACAGACAGCACCCAGAGTCAGGATCGAACCCGGGTCTCTGACTCTGTAAGGCAGCAATTCTACTGTTGTGCCACCGTGCTGCCCTCCAGAATTACCCCATCAATACCTGGCTGAATTACTCCAACATTTTGTGGCCTTCGCTAGTTAGCCAACATCCACAGTTCCTTGTTGCTACATTTTGACAGATTAATTTGCTTTACAACTGACGGAACTCAATCATACAGCCTAATACAATATTTACCAACAATGTATGCCACCCATTCACACTGAAAGAAAAATTCTCACATGCATTTATTTTTGTCGATGGTAAAAAAACCCCAGGGTTTTTCTGAAAAAGTTGAGCTCTTATGTGGGGCCAGGAACTTAGGCCTAGGCTTAATAATTCATTTGATTCCTGCTTAAGATGCATTTGATCAAAAAAGTAGAATCAAGTAAAGAGCAAAGAAGTTAAACTTTGCAAAGAAGTTCACCATGAGTAATCTGGTTTCATCTGGTTCATGTGACAATCGTACCACAGACGATCCCTGCACATTGAATATTCGGGTAATGGAATTTTGCTTTTAAACTCACAAATCATCCAAAAAGTTAAGATAGGGAAGAACATTTGCTCTTAGTGAAAGAAAAGTAACATATAAACAGAACATGCAGACACAAGAAACTACAGAGATAATGTGTTTGGGAGAATGAGGGGGGGAGATCTCATCAAAATCTTTAATGAGCACAAGAGGCTAGGTCCAGGGAAAATGTAGAAACATAGAACTGCAGATGCTAGTTGGACAAATGCCGGTAGTGTTATAGTGAAAGAACCAGACAGCACAGACATGGGCCCCTTGGTCCACCATGTCCATACTGTCGATAAAGAAGACACAAAGTGCTAGAGTAACTCAGCAGGTCAGGCAGCATCCCTCGAGAACATGGATAGGTGACGTTCTGGGTCTGGATTCTTCTTCAGATGAAACACTCTGAAGAAGTCCCACCTCCGGTTTAAATTCCAGTTGCAATATTTTGGAGGACCAAGTAACCAAGAACCAAGAAGGGTTCCAAGCCGCAACATCACATATCCACGTTCTCCAAGGATACTCCCTGACCCGCTGAATTACTCCAGCACTTTGTGTCTTTTTTAGATGCTGGGAAGATGGTTTCTCCTGGCCGAGGAGTGTGGGACCAGGGAGCACAGTTTTATTTTTATAATTTTATAATTAAAAAACATTTTTTTTATTTTTTTTTTTTAGATTTTTTTAAATTGAAAGCATATGTACAAATGATAATAAACGACAAACTGGTTACTGAGTTCTTACATAGCTTCAATTTTTAAAGTTTTTTTTATAAAAGAAAAGAAATAGATAAATAAAAAGATAAGAGAAACTGTAAGCTAATAGAAAGAAAAAGAGAAAGAAAGAAAGGTGATTACAAATATAAAAATTGTGGAGATAGATCCGGGAGATGTTGAGTATAGTTGTTCATCCAACCCTAAACTCAAGCTGTGACTTTAATTTTGTGTTAAACCAATTTACTTTTGTAAAAATTCAATAAATGGAGACCATATTTTGAAAAATAGTTCTGGTTTGTCAATTAAGACAGATCTTTTTTTTTCCAAATGCAAGGAAACGTGGCAATGCTTGCACAATCTACTATTCCTACACTCTGGTTCCAACATTTCCATAATACACATTTTAATTGTGGGGGTTGTTGGCTTTTCCAAAATGTAAGTATTAATTTTTTCGCAGTTATTAAACTGTAATCAAGGAAGTGTCTCTGGCTTATCGTAAAGTTTGTGGTATGTTCTGATAATCCTAATATTATTAATTTTGGATCTGGGTCCAGTTTTGAAAAAGTTTGAGGTTGTTTAGGACTGAGATGAGGAAATATTCCTTTATTCAGCTGACATGCGATTTTAGTTGTGTAGGAAGGAACCACAGATGCTGGTTTATATCAAAGATAGACACAAAGTGCTGGAGTAACTCAGCAGGCCAGGCAACATCTCTGGTGAAAAAGGACGAGTGATGTTTCATGTCGGAAACAGGATTGAAGAAAGGTTCTGACCCCAAACATTACTAATCCTTTTTCTCCAGAGATGCTGCCTGACCCGCAGAGTTGTTTCAGCACTTTATGTCTATCTATGAGATTCCATTCCATGATACAGAGGTTGAGTATTAACCACCACTATTTACAGGTTAATAACCTACTCAGATGCATTACACCACTTGCCAGCGGTTCTGAAAGAAGGCTTCCATCTTCTATAGCCAGCCAAGCAATAATTGTCAATAACATGTTGTCAATAACTCAGAATGAATTCAAGATGCCCACCCTCCAGATAACTCAAAACTGAGTGCAATTCCATGAGGCATTTTTAAACACAATGTAATTGAAGAATAAACTGTGGCAATAACCACTTCCTCATCCTTTTGTGCCACTGCAGAAATTTAATGGGGGAATTCCTGACTGGATCACTTGTGAAACACAGGCATGTTTCTGCCTCAGGGCCACAGGGGATGATTTCGTTTCCTCATGACTCACACCTTTTGTAGCACCGGAGAGGAACTTGGATCGACATTATAACGTCATTAGATAGACACAAAGTCGTGGAGTAACACAGCAGGACCAACCGGAGCAGTGAGAGAGGGTGTTGCAGAACTTCTGTCAGAAAGAGGAAGAGAACTTTTTCAAAGTAGCCATACCTTTCACAGTGGAGCAGCCAAAATGTAGACACAAAGAACTGCAGATGGTGATTTACACCAAAGATAGACACAAAGAGATGCTGCTTGAGCCGCTGAGTTGATGTTAACCAGTTCTTTGAGGCTTGCAGTTCTTTGTTTCAGCTGAGAAGGTTGTTGGCTGCAACCTTCCCCCCCCATTGACGAACTGTACACTGCAAGGGCCAGGAAACGAGCGGGTAAGATCATCTCTGACCCCTCTCACCCTGGCCACAAACTCTTTTAAGCACTTCATGCTGGAAGGCGACTCCGGACCGTCAAAGCCGCCACGGCCAGACATAAAAACAGCTTTTTTCCACGAGGATTCGACTCAATAACAAAAGCCAGTAGCCTCATTTTGCTCTGGTATTTTATTTCATTCACATGTTTAAACTGTAATGTTTAATTATTAATGTTTAATGTTTGTGCGTCATTCCTAATTGTTTACTGTATGTCGTGTTGTTGCTTGCGAGTGGAGCACCAAGGCAAATCCCTTGTATTTGTACATACTTGGCCAATAAACATAAACTTGTACTGTGTTTCTGCATTGTGACAACATTGTTGGTCACGCCCAATCCAAACAGTGGCAGCATCAGTCTAGGATGCTTCCCTAGTGAGTGAATTACATTGCTACATCAAACCCAGCAACACCCAGCATTGTCTAATCCTGCACACCAACCCCAAACCTAGTCATCAAACAGCCAGACAGCCATCTCTCATGATCCTGCAATTCCCCACCCCACCCGCTGAAAGTGACAAAGTTGCTGGAGTAACTCAACGGGTCAGGCAGCATCTCCGGAGAAAAAGTACGGGGGACGTTTCGGGTCAGGAGTAGGATAACGACCTGAAACATCACCCATCCTCTTTCTCCAGAGATGCTGCGTGACCGGCTGAGGTACGTATTCCAGCATTTTGTATCTTTGATACAAACCAGCATCTGCAGTTCTTTGAGTCTACATCAAAAGCACCACATCCCCATTCCCTTCCAACCTGTCAATCTCTTGACTCACCCTCACATGGCCTGTCTGACTTCCCATTCCTGATAGTGCCCCAACTTTCTGCCTTCTGCTTTATTCCGCTCTGCTGCCCCATATTGGGCCTGCGGTGCTTGAATTCCTGATCCCTGCCTTTGATTGGTGCAATGCCTGAGCGCTTACCATTTGTTGGTGCTTGGGCATTTGGCAGTGAGCAAGCACTGAAATGAATATGTGTAGTGTAAATGCACCGTTCACCGTGAATGGTGCTTTTACACTGCACACATCCATCGCACCCTGCACACATGCTAGAATTCCTAGGCATAAACATCCTCTGTAAGCATGACTTGGAACCAATGATCCCTTTTTCCATTTCCTGACCTGGAACAAGATGACAATCTGAATCTGAATGGACTCAGCAAAGTTACTTGTCAGAAAACCTGACAGTAGAACAGTGCAGCACAGGAACAGGCCCTTCAGACAGCTACATCCGCACCAACCGCGATGCCCATCTAACTAACCTATCTACCATAGTCTATACCCTTCCATTCCCTGTCTGCTTATATGTTCTTAAATGTTGCTATTTCTTCTGTTGGTACATCATATATTTCTGAATGCTTTGCAATCGTTTTTCTGAGATTGAAGACAACAAAATGTGTATTTGTTCTTCCAAATTACATTGAATGTGCATGTAAAGCATGAAAGCCAGTTTTTCATATTTTTGTCACATATTTTCTTACATCTGTAAATGGATCAGAAAACCATCAATCATGTTCATTGGGATTAGAGGGATGTGGGCCAGACATAGGCAGGTGGGACTAGAGTGGATGAGCCGTTTGGGTTGGCATGAGCAAGTTGGGCCGAAGGGCCTGTTTCCATGCTGCATGTCTCCATGGCTCTATATAATCTTGGAATGGAGTTAAAGGCATGTTCATATGTATCACCATTGCACTGAGGTAAAATGTTGATCCAACTTCCTGGTTATTAGGAAGGCACAAGGAAAGAGAGAGAAACTTGTATTTGGAGATGAGTATTTGGTGCGTTGAATCGGTATGAATGAAATGCGCAGGTAATAGAGATTTGAAGTTCAGAGAGAGCAAAATGGTGGCAAATGTTAAATTGACAGCCAATTCACCATCTCCAGTTCACAACATTCCGATCTGCGTTTTCGAACTCAAAATTAACAACTTTAAGTTTTTTAAGTAATCTTAAATTGATTTAAATTGGAGTCACTATTAAATAGGGTAGTGCTAAAATTTTGAGCCCACTGTTATGGGCTAATCAACTTCAAATCAACAACAGTGTGGCCTTCACTTTTGCTGAACAGAACATTCTTTCATTGGTAGCACATTGCATGCCATTGCAGTTTTATAAACAGACAGATCTGTGATAAATATATATTAATCATATGGAAGACACTGTGAAGCCTAGAGGATTTTGAACTTTTCTAGACAGTCACTGGACATGAAGATTCTTTCCAATTAAAAAAAAACTTCTAAAACAAAATAATAAAAACTGCCTTATAAATTCTGCAAAAAACACAGCGATCATGTGGTGTTTACGAGTGCAAAGAACCAGCCTGAACTGGTTTCAATTGAATACGGTGGCAAAAGTTCATACTTGGCACCCTATCTGGCCTTGATTTCTCACTAATAGAACACCACAGCTCCGAGCTGGAGTTGAAGTAAACACCAATGCCTGCAGATAAATATATATAAACCAAGGTTGCGAAGCAAAAACACAGCATGAAGGTGTTTTATTATGGGGGAAAGAATCTGTGTAACATTATTGTCTAATAATATTTTTATTAAACATAAGGGATAAGTGTTTTACTTTCCTGAGGTCTATTAGCTGATCAAGAAATCCTTAGGATGATCAGACCAAACTTGCACCTATTTTTTAACATTTTTCTGACCTTCCACAGCCGGTGAATTATCTCTGTCAATGTGACGTAGAAAAATTAGGAGTCGGACTGGTTTTCTTTTCATGCGTGACTCCTGAAGTCAATCAGAATGTATTTCCTGTCAGTGTAAAATTCCAATGGCTTACTGTAATTGCCTGTCTGTTTCTTCTCCACTAGTTTCAGGGTGGGGATCATTTCTGTGGTAGACAATCCTTCTGTCTATTTACCTGAATTTTCATCAAGGAACCACCGTTTAAAAAAGAACAGCTGTAAACCTTGGGACAGAGTGTACGTGGAGAGGATGTTTCCACCAGTGGGAGAGGCATAGCCTCAGAATAAATGGACGGACCTTTGGAAAGGAGATGAGGAGGAATTTCTTTAGTCAGAGGGTGGTGAATCTGTTGAATTCATTGCCACAGAAGGGTGTTGATGCCAAATCAATGGCTATTTTTTTAAGGGGATTGGCAGATTTTTGATTAGTATGGATGTCAGGGCTTATGGGGTGAACGCACAAGAATGGGTTTGAGAGGGAAAGATAGATCAGGCATGATTGAATGGCAGAGCCGACTTAATGGGCCGAACGGCCTACTTCTGCTCCTAGGGCTTCGTAACTTGTGAAATGGATGCTGGGATTGTTCAGCAGCAATTTGCTGCCGTAGAAAATTGCTTCATTGTGTTTCAGTGCACACCAATCTATTTAAAATCTGTTTAAAATATTTACAGTGGCTGCTTCCAAAGGAACGTGGTGTCTAAATTTCAGCAGATGTATTATTTTAAAATAATCCACCTCACGCTGCATGGATATAGCTTCACTATCTCTCTGGCATCATTCATATTGAGGCTTTGAAAGATGTAGTATCGATAAAGGAACCAGAAAAGCAGGTATATGTTAAGGTTATTATCAGCAGAGCACTTAGAATTGCAAACCACACTGTTTCTCTCACAGCATCACCTGCAGGTATTAGAGGAACAGCATGGAATGCTGACCTCCATTTACCTGTTCTAAGATATGTTAGAAATTTGATCTCACGATGCTGCAAAAGCAGTGTCGTGTGGTTGAAATGAACGCAGAAAATGCTGGAAACACTCATCAGGTCAAGAAGCATCTGTGGCAAAAGAAACAGCCCTAATGCTTCAGGTCTGAACCTCTGACTTCGAGTAGCAAGAAGGGTCTCGACCCGAAACGTCACCTATTCCTTCCATCCAGAGATGCTGTCTGACCATGAGTTCTGATGAAAGGATTTGGACCGGATATTTTAACACTTTTGATTGTTGAAAGTGTTTTCAACATTTCCTGATTTTATTTCTGATTTCTTGTATCTACATTAAAAAAAATCTTTCAACATGTAGGTGAAAATAGGTTTAACCTGATTAGGGTGGCATGGTGGCGCAGTGGTAGAGTTGCTGCCTTACAGTGCCAGTGACCTGGGTTCAATTTTGACAGCGGGCGTTGTCTGTACAGAGTTTGTACATTCTCACTATGACCGCGTGAGTTTTCCCTGGGCTCTCTAGGTTCCTCCCACACTCCAATGACGTACAGGTTTGTCCTTTCTGCACCTGTTTGTGAATTAATTGGCTTCGATAAAGATTATAAATTGTCCCTAGTGTGTAGGATAGTGCTAGTGTACGGGGATCAATGGTTGGCATGGACATGGTGGGCTGAAGGGCCTGTTTCCGCGCTGTATCAATAAACTAAACTAAACTATGATGATATAAGGAAAAGGGAGAAGGTAAGACAGCCCTCCCGAGACCATCCAGGCAGCCATGTGGTTTTTGTGCAGTTATAAATGGTCCACATTTACTAGATCAACCATAAACTGATGCTCTATCTGAACCTGCACATTGAGAAAGCGAAGGATGCTGGTTTTGTAATGGTATTTTAGCAAAAAAAACTTTTCCCTTAATCCTCACATGGATGACAATATTCCGGTCCACACCTCGAATCATGTTTTACCCTCATTCTTTGTCCAGCTCAAACCCATGCATCTGCCTCAGAAGGAGCAAAGGGGCCCTGATCCGATCCGACCCGTCACCATGTCTCTCCACCGCCACGATATGGTGGCCCATAGTAGTTACGGGAGAATGGGCGGTTCGGCTCATTTAAACGTGCTTGCGAGAATAAAGTTTGAAATAAAATGCGTATTATATCAGAGAGAGGAGTCAATTTCCAGTATTTCCCTTGCCCCGGCTGGTGTTTTTATAACTTGTCATTAGGTGAAATAGTGTAACTGTGTGTCAGTGAAATACAAGCTGCTGGAGTTCACCTCCCCCCCACCCCCATCACCAGCCCCACCGTCATTCACACACAGTCTGTGCACTTTTAACAGCCAGAGTAAAGTCTTCAGGGTTTTCGCTCGGAAGAAAATCCCAAAAGAGTTGTTTTTCAAACTGAACTGCCGAGGCATTACTACCATGCCTCCATAAATCAGGGTCCCAACCTCTCCACGGAACGATCAGCAGCAGAAACTCTTTCAGTGGCCGCAAGGTACGCCTACTTTGAAGAAGTTCTCCTCTCTCTGACGAGAGCTCTGCCACACCCTCTCTCACCGCTCCCCCTCTGTGATTCCTCCTCATCTCTGGCTCTACGACTACATTTCATCCTTGCTTTTTGCATATCTTTCACTCATGTGTTCCATGTGGTTTATCTCTCGTTTCCCTCGCCCCCGACTCTCAGTCTGAAGAAGGCTCTCGACCCGAAACGTCACCTATTCCTTTTTTTTCAGAGATGCTGCCTGACCCGCTGAGTTACTCCAGCTTTTTGTCTCTATCTTCGTTCCAAGAGATCTGCTGCGCGGCGTTGATCGAATCCCTGTTCCTGACACCTCACACCCAGCTGGCTTTTACTTTTTCAACAAGAAACAGCATTGACTCGCATTTTTATAGCATATCTACGGTGGCCAAGCCACAAATCATTCCACATGCAGAAGATCGTACAGGCTATTAAACCAATGTTGAGATCCAGGCTTAATGAAAATCGGGAGATCAATCTTAGCTTCGCTGCCAACACTGGCATGGTGGAGAAAACAAACAGGTCCCTTTAGTTTCTGAACTTTTCCTGGCATTGCTGACTTTAACCTGAAGAGTTTGGCAGGAAGATGAAGCAACTAGGCAAAGAAGGCAAGTGCTGGGAAAATGCATGCAATTCTCATCCTCTTCTGCTGTAAGGATACCAGATTTATTGCGCATGGAGTTTACGTGTTGAAAACAGAAACAGGCCATTCAGCCCCCTTTATTCTATCATTCAACGGATCATGACTGATCTTAAGAACAATAGGCACAAAATGCTGGAGTAACTCAGCAGTTCAGGCAGCTTCTCTGGAGATCAAGGATAGATGACGTTTCGTGTCGGGACATTTCTTCGGACTGATTGTGGAAGTGAGGAAGTGCAGGACAAAGCATGGCGAGTGATAGGTGGATACAGGTGAGGAGGGGTTTTGATAGGCATATGGCTGGACGAAGGCCAGAGATACAAATGGGGTAGAGGGAAAGGAGAAATGGGTGTGTCTAAGTGAGGCACATGGAAGAAGGGGGCGGGCAGAAGAAAATAAAGATTGTAGGTTAGTTACCTAAACTTAGAGAAATCAAAGTTCATATCATTAGGTTGTAAACTACCCAAACGGAATCTGAGGTGCTGTTCCTTCTGTTTGCGTGTGGCCTCACTCTGGCAATGGAGGAGGCCGAGGACAGAAAGGTCAGCGTGGGAATGGAAAGGGGAGTAAAAATGGTTAGTAACTGGGAGATCCAGCTGTCCTTGGCGGACTGAGTGCAAGTGTTCTGCAAAATGGTCGCCAGGTCAACGCTTGGTCTCGCCGACGCAAAGGAGGCCACGTTAGGAACATCAGATGCAGCTGATGGAGGTTAGAGGAGGTGCACATGAACCTCTGTCTCATCTGGGAGGATCGTTGGGGGTCCTTGTTTGGATGTGAGGGAAGAAGTATTGGGCCAGGTGTTGCATCTCCTGTGGTTGCAGGGGAAAGTACCTGGGGAGGGGGTGGTTTGGGTGGGAGGGGATGAGTGAAACAAAGAGTTGCGGGGGGAGTGGTCTCTGTGGAACGCGGGAAGGGGTGGGGATGGGAATATGTGACTGCCGGTTGGATCACGTTAAAGGTAGCGGAAATGTCAGAGAATTATATGTTGGATGCGGAGGCTGGTGGAGTGAAAAGCAAGGACCAAGAGCAGAAATGCAGAACACAGAGGAGACGTGGGTGAGGGGTCCACCTACGATAGCATGGGGAACCTACGTTTACCAAAAAAAAAAAACCTCGGATGTTCAAGAAATTGAGAGTGGGGAATAGCATCCCTGCAAGAAGCAGGGTGGAGAGGAGGTGTAGTCAGCACCTTGAGTGCTGTCTGTGTGGAGCCTGAACGTTCTCCCTCTCCAGCCACGTGGGTTTTCTCTGAATGCTCCGGTTTCCTCCCAAATCTCAAAGACATATTGGTTTGTTAGTTTAATGTGCCTCTGTAATTTCCCCCTAGTTTGTACGGAGTGGATGCAAAAATGGAATAACATAGAACAAGTGTGAATGGGTGTCAAGGGCTCGGTGGGCCAAAGGGCCTGTTTCCATGCCATGTCTCTAAACCAAACCTCAGTGATTTGTTTTGTATTTTCACTTTCTTGGCCCCAACCACACTTTGAAGGAGAATTTTCTAGATCTCCAATTACCGCAGTTGAGTGCAATTGCAGATGTTGTTAAGTTAAAAGGGGTGCAGATATGTACGAGGATGTTGCCAAGGCTCGAGGACCTGAGCTGTACGGAGAGCCTGAGCTGGCTAGGGCTTTATTCTTTAGAGTGCAGGTGGATGAGGGGTGATTTTACAAAGGTGTACAAGATCATGAAAGGAATAGATAGGGTAAAAGCACAGTCTTTTACTCACAATAGTGGAATCAAGAAACAGAAGGCATAGGTTTAAAATGTGGGGAGAAAAATTCAATAGGAACCCAAGAAGCAACCTTTTACACTATGTGCAGTAGGTGTATGGAACAAGCTGCCGGAAGAGGTAGTTGAGACAGGTACTATCACAGCGTTTAAAAACACATTTGGACAGGTACATGGATATGAAAGGTTTAAAGGGCATAGGCCAAATGCAGGCAGGTGGGACTAGTGTAGATGGGGCATGTTGGTCGGCGTGGGTAGGTTTGTCTGAAGGAACTTATTCCACACTGAATGGCTCGATGACTCTACGAGTAATTACTTCCTGACACCATTCCAGGTGCAACGGGTAGTTCTGTTTCCTAACAGCTCTGTGGGCCAAAGTTCAACCCTGGGCGCTGTCAGTAAGGAGACAGCACGTTCTCCCTTGCTCTGAGTTTTTTGGCCAGGGTCAAACCTATTATCAGACAGGGAGCAGGATTTCAGAGGCAAATCCTAAACTTTCCTTTATGGGGCACCACAGAGTAGGAGTGCTCCTCCCAGACCTTCCCTTCATCCCTCCAACAATTTAATGACGTGTTGAGGAGCCCTCTATTAGCGTTGCCTGTGGCAGCCTGACAGCTGAATGTTGCTTTCTTCCTCTGGGCAACCAGCCAACTCTGCATGGGCAGGTGATATAAGTGAGGCCTTGACATTTCCAAACAGACTCGTACAACTCACACTCACCCCTCCCTATCTCGACTCAAAACCGTGTCAGGGTTACAATTAAAGAGAAATATCACCCACTCGATGAAGATGGAACTACGCAGCAACCAAGATCATAAAATGCCTCATTTGATTGCAAAGTCAATCACTTCACATAATTGGAGTTGTTAAACTGCCCCGTGCAGCACAGATCCATATAGAGCAGAAGACATGGTAACGACTTGGTGTTCAGTGGTGGAGTAACTCAGTGTGTCAGGCAGCAATGAAATGCCGCAACTCAACTCCACCAGATGGGAGTCAACTGAGAAATAAGAAGAAGAGATGGGGGAAAGCAAAACACTAAGTTCTGGAGGAACTCAGTGGGTCTGTCAGCCTCTGTGGAGGGAATGAACATGCGATGCTTCGGGTCTGGACCCTTCTTCAGACTGGCGAAGAGCGGTTGTGAAAGTAAGAATTGAGAAGGATTGGATTGTCAAGTAGGTACACATGAAGTGGTAGAGTAACTCAGTGGGCCAGGCGGCATCTCTGGAAGAAAGGATAGGTGACATTTCGGTTCGGAAGCCTACTCCAGTCTGAAGAAGGATACCATTCCAAAGCATCATCCATCATTTTCCTTAGTGCTGCCTGACACACTGAGTTACTCCACCACTTTGTGTCTATCTTCAGTATAAACCAGCACCTGCGGTTCCTTTCTCCACACAGATTATCAAGAACGATTGGTTTGGGAATCGTTTTCCAGGATACAGATTGATTGAGTGCCTTTGACTTATCTGAGTTGGAAAAGCAGAGATCCAAATGTAAATAAAGAGCCAGAGGTCGGTATGACTGATAACACGAGGCTTGCAGAAGGTGAGCCTAGAGATGTTGATGAGATAAGAAGAGAAGAAAGTAGGACCATAGACTCATGGCCCTCTGTCCCGTGGTGTCACAGTTGAAATAAATGAATTATTTAGGTTAATCCCACTTCTCTTTAACCTTCTAAATTATGGATCATCTAGATACATCCAGGTTCAGGAACAGCTTCGTCCCTGAAGCCATTTGGCTATTAAATACTACAACTGCAAATAAGCTCTGAACTACATAGACTATTATCGTTATTATCACACTATTATTGGTTTTTTTGGGTGTATGTGTATTTGAGTGTGTGTATGTATATATATATATCACATACTCACAAATACACACACACAAACACACACACACACACACACACACACACACACACACACATATATGTTTGAGTGTGTGTATTTGTGAGTATGTGTATATACACATATACTGTACTTTTTATTTCTCTCTCATTTATCACATTGTTTACAGTGTACTATGTTTACATATTCTGTTGTGCTGCTGCAAGTAAGATTTTCATTTTTCTATCCAGGAGACATGGCAATAAAACACTCTTGACTACATTGTAAATTATCTAAATTTCTGCCATATCTAAATTACTGTGGAGGTATGGGGTAACACTTACAAAAGCACCTTACATCCATTATGCATACTGCAATATAGGGCCATAAGGATAGTTAATAATGTAGGATTTTGTGAACACACCAACTCTGTTTTTATAGTTAAATGCCTTGTAGTTAATGGATCTGGTAGAATTTAATACAGCACAAACAATGTATAAAGCAATAAATAATTTACTATCAGGTAGTATACAAAAAATGTTCTTTAACACGGAGGGTGGTTATAATTTGAGAGCAAAGTTTAATTTAAAGAAATGGTGTTCGTACAACTACGAAGAGTATGTGTATTTCAATCAGTGGGGTGAAATTGTGGAATGATTTGGATGTGGAACTCAATGAAAGCACAAACATTACTCCGTTTAAGGAGAAGTGCACAAAAATATTTTCCAGAGTTATAAGAATGAGGAAGGGCTGTGATTACGGTTAAGTTTTAGTTTATTGACATAGTGTGATATGCGTGTTGTACATAGAATTTGGATAATTGTTTATCAACTGTATATACATTATATAAATATATAATGTATGTTTGCATGCGTGCATATGAGTGTATATATGCATGTACGTATGTATGTGGTTTATGTATGGATGTATGTATGTATGTATGTATGTATGTATGTATGTATGTATGTATATGTTTGTGCATGTGTGTGTATATATATAGATGAGATAAGTTTGTGAATTAATTGATGAGTAGCGGAGAAGGGGTAGGAATAAATAAGTGTATACTTACTCCTGCTTCTTTTCGAACATGTAAGATTTAATTTGTGATGTTTATGAGAAGTTAGTCAATGAGTTCTGTATAGGTTTATTGTTCATCTCATTTTATTGTTATTTTGCTTTGTTTTTAACTTTTAATGTTTTACATGTTCAAAATAAAATATATACGACTATACTGTCTCAATATATGGTGAGGGTTCCTGCCTCAAATACCTTTCAGACTGAGAGTAACAGTGCCAAGTAAAATGAGGTTAGATGGTTGTGAAAAAACTGTTTGAATAGTAGAAGTCTGATGTCCTGATGGTGAATTCCAAACATGACGTTGAGATGCAACAACTTAGAAAGAAGACGATTCTTCCCTGGTTAAATCATCTAGGGATAGTTTGACAAAACTGGTCTTCCAGTGTTATTGATATCCTGAGAACATCATTGTAAAAACATACAGGCAATGAGCAGTTATTCCTCTATCATCACTTTCACTCGGAAGGAATTCAGAGGACCTCACCCTGTACAGTTTTACACAATTGCTCTCAGAAGGCTTAGCTGTTTTTAGGAAAATTCCCTCAAAGCAGATCTGAAGTGAGTTGCAGCTTGAACTCATCAGACCATGCCAGGCTACATCTGGCAGGCGAATGAGACCCGAGCATGGGCCCATTCACCAATATTTACAGCACCATTTCCCTTTGTTGAATTCAGATGGGGGTCAACATCGAGCATTAACGTTTACTTAGCCTGTGCTCATGATGAAGAATATTGGTTGGAATAAATAGATGTTCATGTATTCATTTCCATGAGCGATCTCACTTTACATTTCCTTAACCTTTGATCACCTTCATTTCTCAAAATTACAGGGTGCACATTTCGCCAGTGCCAATTTCTACACCCCAGAGTGCTTTGATGTTCCTCTGATGTGCAGCCATTGATGTGCAGCGGCAAATGTGTGCACAGCCAACAACCAAAAACAGCAATGAGGTTTAGCCACGAGGGAGAGGTAAGGTGCAAGACTGTTGGTAAATGGAGAATTTAGATATGTGGTAATTTGCGTTACTTTCAGGTGTATTGGACCAACTGTGCAGAAAGCAATGTAATGATATGCTCAGGTTGAGGAAGGTTGTTTAATTGAGTTTAGTTTAATTGAGTGATACACCACGGAAACAAGGCCCACCGAGTGTCCGCCGACCAGCGATCACCCCGTACACTAGCAAAATCCTACATACTAAGGACAATTTACAATTTTTACCGAAGCCAATTAACCGACAAACGTCTGAAGAAGAATTTCGACCCCAAACTTTGCCTATTTCCTTCGCTCCATAGATGCTGCCTCACCAGCTGAGTTGCTCCAGCATTTTTGTCAACCTACAAACGTTGACGTCGCTGGAGTGTGGGAGGAAATTAAGGTGCACCCAGAGAAAACCCATACAGTCACAGGGAGAACGTAGAAACTCACACAGACAGCACCCATAGTCAGGATCGAACCCGGGTCCCTGTAAGGCAGCAACTCTACTGCTGTGCCACCGTGCTGCACTCGAACTAATGCTACACTGTCTTCTCCATCAGTTACCTCCTCAGCACTCTTCTAATCCACGATCACTCGGCCTGTTGCTGGTGGTAAAGGGAGCCTCAAAAATATCAATCTTGCACAGGAACCATTTTGACAAGTATCATGATGCTCCTCCAGTCAGTTAGCAGACCTGAGTAAACAATCCAGTTTAATGATCCTGGAGTGTAGAGGAAGTGTTTTTTTTTTTATTTCAAAATGTACTTTACTCGAGAAATGAATATATACAATACACGATCCTTACAAAACTCCATCCGACATTCTCGGGGGCTGTACATACATTCAAACCTGTTTACACAAATTACGCACATTTATCCCCCACCCTTGCCACTCATGTGGCCCACTGGCGAAGAATCCCTTCCCTTATTTTTGAGGGGTGGCTCCATCACTCCCTGCCCTCCATGTCCAGCAGCGGAGGGTTGCAACATTGGCAGTGCTGCCATTCCAATGAGATATTAAACAGAAACAACAAAAAGCGGATGTAAAGAATCTCAAGGCACTTTTACTCCAGAAAGGAGGGGTATTGCCTTTTATAACAGGGACCAATATGAATTCCTCAAGCTATTTCTCTAAATACAGATTTTCTAATCATTCTCAAAAATAATCCTACACTCATCTCTGAATTATTCAGATAACAAGGACACTTATGTCAGACTCCTATTGGTTGACTATAGCTCTGCCTTCACACCAATATTCTCAGGCCCATAGGCTCGGAATAAAAGGATGTAGCTTTAGGAGATAAGAAGGAATTTCTTTAGACAGAGGCAGTGGATATATGGAATTCATCCTGACAGACAGCTGTGGAGACCAAGTCAATTGGATATTTCTAAGGTGGAGATTGAGAGATTCTTAATTAGTAAGGGTGTCAGGGGTTATGCTTTAAACTAAATTCTGCACTCTGGTATTTTTCTCTCTACACTACCTGTTGCATGCCGGTGTATTGGGTGGACTGATTCTACTGGACAGAAAGCCAACAAAAGCTTTTCACTGTAACTCGGTACAATAAACAACATCACGCCATACCATGTTTAAGAAAGAACTGCAGATGCTGGAAAAATCGAAGGTACACAAAAAAGCTGGAGAAACTCAGCGGGTGAGGCAGCATCTATGGAGCGAAGGAATAGGCGACGTTTCGGGTCGAGACCCTCAGGGTCTCACCCACTGAGTTTCTCCGGCTTTTTTGTCTACCTTCACACCATACCATTGCTCTTTGTAGAAGTTGACTGCTTCATTTTCTGCATGAAAACGGTGACTACATTTAAAAAGTCCCCTTTGTCAATGCAACATGCTGGGACATTCCGATATTGTGAAAGGCACCACATAAAATGCCAGCCTGCCTTTCCTTCTCTTGTCACCTTACTCAGCACTGAGCTCCCGCAGAGAGTCATGGATTACGTAGAAATATACATTATAGAAACCAGCCGTTCATCTCAACTAGTCCATGATGTTCTGCACAAGTCACCTCATGCCTCTCCTCATTTGTATCCATCAGAGAATGCTTCTATTGGCTTCTCCCTTAACTACTTATTCATTTTGTTTATTTATTTGTCTGTTTGTTAATATACAAGTGTCTGAATTTGTGTATATATATGTGTATATATGTATGTGTGTGCATGTGTGTGTGCACACATGCGTGTGCGTGTGTGTATATAGACGAGAAAGTTAACTATATATATATATATTATACACACACACATATATAGATATACACATATATAATGTGTGTGTATATACTGAACTTTTTTTGCTTTCAATAATATATATGACAATCAGACAAATTATGGGTTTTATAGAGTACTATGTTTATATATCTGCTGTGCTGCTGCAAGTAAGAATTGTATTGTTCGGTTTCAGGATATATGACAATACAACACTCTTGCCTCTAGTCTCCTGACTGCTTGCTCTGACTCCTCTTACTGGCATCTGTAGTATCCACTTCAACCATCCCATGACAGCCAGTTCCACTTTCTCACCACACATTAGGTGAACAAGTCTGTGGCTAATTCCTTAATGGATTTCTTGGTGACGAATTGCATGTGGACGGCCGCTAGAACATGCACTTCCCCACAAATGGAAATATTCTCTCTGTATTCACCTTATGAAAACCTTTCATCCTTTTGAAGACCTCAACTTTCTTTGCTCAAAGGGACCCAATCATTCTTTCCTGTATTATTTTTATTTTCAGGTACCTTCTATGTGAAGCTTCTTTGCACCTTCCCCTGTGCCTCCAAGTTATTTTCCTTTCATACCACTGAAAATGTGGTTCAACCATGGGTCAATGAAACAATAGCAGAACTTCCTTACTTTTCACCTCGTTCCTTCTATTGTATTTTCCATGGAAGTAAATGCTACTGGGGTCTCAGTAAAGGAGGATGTAGTTGAGTTCCTGGGTGAACTCTCTGTGTAGAGTTTGCACGCTCTCTTTGTGATCCTGTCATTTTCCCCATAGATGTTCCAATTTCCTCCCACATCCCAAAGATGTGCACTTTGGCCTTCATCAATCAATGCAGTGAGTACGAAAGTTGAGATTCTGTTTCAGTTGTACAAAACGTTGGTGAGGCCACACTTGGGAGCACTGTGTCCAGTTATGGTCACTTTGCTATAGGAAAAATGCCATTAAGCTAGACAAGGATGCAGAAAAGATTTATGAGGATGTTGCCAGATGTTGAGGGATCTGAGTAAAATAAGGAGAGAATTGGTAGGCTAGGACTTTATTCCTAAGAGCATAGGAGACTGAGGGGGGATTTTATGGTGTATAAAATCATGAGTGCAATAGATTAGATAAATGCACACAGTCAAGGAATCAAGAACTAGAGGACACATGTTTAAGGTGAGAGGGGATAGATTTAATAAGAATCTAAGGGGCAACTTTTTCACATAGAGGATGTTACGTATATGGAATGAGCTCCCAGAGCAGGTGGTTAAGGCAGCTACAATAACAACATTTGAAAGACATTTGGCCTGATAAATGAATAAGAATGTTTTAGAGAGATGAGGGTAAAACGCTGTCAAATGGAGCTAGCTTGTTGGTTGCCATGAGCGAGTTCTATGCTGTCTGACTGTATGATAGATTAAATGTCAACCGTAAATTGCTCCTAGTGTGCACGTGAGTACAGATTCTGGGGTGGGGATACATTTATGAGAATAAAGGGGAGTAGTATTGGTGATTGATGTGGTCAGCACAGACCTGGTGGGCTGAAGGGCTGTTTCTGTGCTGTACATCTCTATGGTATTCTGTGGCCCAGCCTGAGCCTTCAGTTAACCCAGCAGCAGGCAGAGGTCCAAACGAAACTGTCTATGACTCATGGATATGGTCAAATTTGAGCATTTGATGACCAATCTTCTGGGAATTACAGGTTTAATTGTCTTTATT
Source organism: Raja brachyura (assembly GCA_963514005.1). The sequence continues at coordinate 35,622,538 of OY740798.1, read as the reverse complement.
TTGCATGGAACTGAAAATATGGTGGTTTACATAAGTTTCCAATGCAGACACCAGCTTTACATCTGGGCATCAAGCTGAAATTCCCCACCAGGGCAGAATGCACTGGGTATAATGTTTGTTGTGGGACAGAAACAGTATCTGGGGAAATGTATGTGAGTCTCTTTCCCTCCATGTCTGTGTGCACTTATTTTTGTGTGTGTGTATTTGCGTGTGTGTATCCGCGTATGTGTGTGTATCTCTGCTTATGTGTGTATCAGGGTACATCTGTGTGTGTATCTACGTTTATGCTTGTATGGAGTGTATCTGCATATAATCGTGTGTGTTTCTGCGTCTGTTTTATGTGTGTATCTGCGCATATGTGTGGGTTGTTTTTTTGTGTATATGTGTGTGTATCTGCAATGGTGTGAATGTATCTGCATTTGTGTGTGTATCTGCGTATATGTGAGTGCGTGTATCTTTGTGCGTGCATCTAGAAGATCTATCTTTCACACTGTGTGTGTGTGTGTGTGTGTATGTGTTTGGCTGCGTGTGTATGTGTATCTGTGTATATATGTGTTTGTGTGTATATATATATATATAGGTGTGTGTATGTGTCTACATGTGTATCTGTGTATATATGTGTTTGTGTATATACATATATATAGGTGTGTGTGTGTGTGTGTGTCTATGTGTGTATCTGTGTATATATATATGTGTGTGTGTGTGTGTTTGTATGCATGTGTATGTGTATGTGACTAAGTGTGTATCTGTGTATATATGTGTATGTATGTGTGTATATGTGTGTATCTGTATATATGTGTGTGTGTGTGTGTGTGTGTGTGTGTTTGTGTGCATGTATATGTGTATGTGTATGGGACTAAGTGTGTATCTGTGTATATATGTGTATGTATGTGTGTGGTGGGGGAGGCAGAGAGATGTTATTGAACTAGAAAACAAAGTATATTAGATCAGCTGCTGATTGATGGGGTAGAGATCAAAGTCAGACAAAATCAGATCAAAGACGGCATTCATGTTGATTTTACTGGAAATTGGGATGGTGATGAAATACAGTAACTTCCTTATTTGCATGTTTCTCTTTTGTGATCAGCTGCTGACTGCCAACTTCACTTCTAATGAAATTCCCTCGACCAAGTGAATATTAAACCAGTGCCATTACTCTTTGCCCTTGTCATTGATTCTACACTTTAGCTATCGTATCCATCTACGGCCACTTGCTCAGGTTAAACCAGATTCTGCAAAACAGTCAGACTCTTGTGCAAAAGTCTGAGCTGAGCTTCAAAACCACAGATTCTGTGGGTTACCATGACTACATACTTTCACTTGCCTCAGACGTTCTGCCACTAAAACTCTTATCTACACTGTTGTGACTTTGCGACCTATTAGCTTAACAATTAACGTGGACAAAACAGGTTCCAAAATATGCCTAAGAGGCCTTAAAACATAAAATGTCGAAGAGGCCTCTGCTAGCTTGTCCCCGTGCAATTAGTGTGGGGACAAGATAGGAATTCATGTACAAGCCTCGTGTAAGAACTGACAAGAGGCAAATAACATTATTTCCCTCCGTAGTGCATTGTAAGGAAAGGAACTTCAGAAATCGTCGCGTTTTGGAGCACAGAAACAGGTCCTCTGGCCAAAATGTCCTTGCTGACCAAGATGCTCCATCTACACTAGTCCCAGCTGGCTGTATTTGGCACATATCCCTCTAAACTTTTCATTTCCATCTACCTGTCCAAGTGTTTGTTTTTAATGCTGTTATAGTACCTGCCTCAACTACTTTTTCTGCCAGTTTGTTCCATATATCCACTACCCACTGTGTGGAAAAAGTTGTTCCTCGGCTTCTTATTACATCTTTAAAGTCCTGAACATCAGCTTAAACTAACGTGCTAATTCATCTCTTGTCCGTACATCTTAAAGCAGAGGTGGCTGTGAAATCCGACCACTGTTGCAAGATATTGTATGGGCATTGATTACAATCAAGGGAACAAATGGAAGCAAGCATATGAGTGAGCATCTTTTATTCCACTGACCGTGAGATCTGAGGGGAAGAGATAGACTTTTGGACAGAGGTCCTGCTGCCTCAGGAGGCACAACACACACTTATGAGCAAAAATGGCCAAGGCCAATAGGTTTAGGTTTGGACACAGTGTTGGCGGAAAAGGATCGTGATCCTTCTTCAGATGTCACGTGAAGAGCCCAGAAGAACCCAGAGCCCCAGAGGAAACCCATGCGGTTAAACAGATAGCATCAAAGATCAGAACTGAACCCAGGTCACTAGAATGTGAGGCAGCATCTCTACTAGTTCTGCCATTGTGCCACCGAATGCCATGGGCATGAATTGCACCATTGGGTGGGAATTTTCACACAGGAGACAGCTGGAAGTTTTTCCTTTAGGAAGGAACTGCAGATGCTGGCTTATACTGAAGGTAGTCTCCGGCGCTGCAAGATAGCAACTCTACCGCTGCGTCACCGTGCCACCCACATGCCGTCTGTGGCCACTCATTGTCTGCTCCTCAATCATGTGGGATCTCTAAAATGGCTCAAAAATTCCAATTTGCTGAAGGTGAGCTTTGACTCTAAGTCATTTGCCGAGAGTCTTCACGCCAAGCTCAACTTCACCGCAAACCGACTTCATTATCTTTAAACGCTGCACTTTCCCGTGCAAGGCCCGTGGTGATTTCAAGATGCCTGTGCCGCTGGGCGTGAACCTGTTTCTAACAGGAGGTGTCAACTGAGCACTGTACAAGGAGTGGTCTCTACCCCATCCACTGTTTCCTTTGTGTTCATATGCATAACTTGGACAGGAGCATGCAATCGAAATGTTATGTCAATAAACATTCAGGCAGCGTTTTGCAATCATTTTCAATTGCAGATCAATTGCACAATGCATGCAACAGAGAATGAGGTTGATCTCCAAACCCTCTTTGACATCCTTCCACCTTCCATAAGCTACCTAAATAGTCCACAGTTGAAGTCACTTTCTATCCTAAGGTTGCAGCAACTGCCTTTGACGTCTGTTTGTTTTCCCAGCTGATGTCTGCAGACTCCTCCAGCATATTATGCTTTTCCAGCCACTCACTTCTTGACTTTTATCCAACCACTCCCAAAATAATTCTTTCTCCACCAGTACACATGGTTCTAAATGTTCCGTACACTTTTGCTCACCACTCCCCAAACACCAGGAGTTGCCTGCTGTAGTTTGATGGTGATTATATTGTATTAATCTTAATTAGTATTTGTAATATCTTTCAGGGTGGTTTCCTTCATTAAAGATACTCCACAAATGCACATTTTGCCTTGCATTTTAACTCGCCTTCCCATTCCCATATTGTCCTGGGCTTTCTGTCCTGGGCTTCCTCTACTGTCAGATTGAGACCACACGCAAATTGGAGGAACAGAACCTCATATATTGCTTGGGCAGTTTACAACCCAGCAGTATGAATTTTGATTTCTCTAATTTCAAGTAACCCTTGCATTCCCTCTCCCTCCGTTTCACCCCCACCCTATTCGTCCTGCTAGTTCCACTGTTTGCATCTTTATATCCCTTCATTATCACCTCTTCCACTGCCAACAATGGACCGTTGTGGGCTCCACCTTTCCTTGGTCATCGTTGGGGGCTCTGATTTGTTCTGAACCTTTTCATACCTCCAGTTTCCCTCTCCCCTGACTCATTATGAAGAAGGGTCTTGACCCAAAACAACACCTATTCCTTTTCTCCGGAGATGCTGCCTGACCCTCTGAGTTACTCCAGCATTTTGTGTCTATCTGCTTTACAATACATTGTGTTTGAAGGTTTCATTTTAGATCGCTAAATGCATTAGAAAATGCTCATTAAACCATACAATTTCAACAAATCTCACTGTTAGCAAATGAAATGTCGTGAATTTATAGTTTAGGCTGCTACTTTGTTACTCCTCTATCAATGTATTTAGTTAATTGCTCCCCGGCCTGGTTAATGTTGGGAGAGTTTCTTGAGAGAGCTTTGACTGAGCTGCTTTGGAACAGCATGGAGATACAGCCAACTTGTTCCATATTAAACCACTTAAAACAGCGTGGATTGCTGGTGACCTTTTACATTTCCCTTGCCTGTTGCTAATAGCCTCCAGTATCTAATCACTGCTGGAGCACCACTGCTAATTTTCCCATTCGCTCTCTAGTTGACTTGTGGTAAGAAATACATTGAAACCCGTGGCACACGAACAGGAAAGAATACAGCACTAAAACATGTAGTCATCCCTCCAACCCTCTCTTTCATCGTCTACTTCAATCTTCTCTGGCCCCTCTGCATCATCTATGTTCCTTTCTTATGCGTGAAATTACCTTAAGTTCCATTAAATTCATCACTTTGAGAAAATTCTGCTTAATTAATCTTACAATACTGTTTGTCCTTGAAATTCCACTGCGTTGCACAACATTTGTATGTTCTATGGGATTGAACTGCTATGAAAACATTTTTTTAAAGCAATCTAGGAGAGGCATTGTAGATGATGAGACCATGTCGCATTCATGACTCATGTACATATGGAGGACCCCCGGCATTGGTAGTGGCATGTGACATGGGTTTATTTGGCAGAGATAGTATAGGTAGTTTGGACCCACGCCACTGAGAGAGAGGAGGGACCCAAGAGCGAGGTGGACCCACCAAGAACAAAGTGGGACCCAGCCGGGGGGGGGGGGGGAGGGAGGGGGGGGGGAAGGGGGGCACCTGCCATGTGTGGAAGGCAGGCTGTAGATAGGAATGTTGGGTGAACTTTTGTAACCTTAAGGGCCTGTCCCACTTACGTGTCTTTGGCACGCAAATTACGCAACCTCATGGTCGCGTTGAGGCGTACGGACATGGTATGGCCGCGCGGGGCCGGTCACACTGAGAAGCGTGGAGGGGTATGTAGTTGTGCGCGACATCACACATGGCTCCGAATATTTTGTCGCGAACGAAATCTTTGAGCGCCAACGGCCTGTCACGTAACTGATGGCCAAAGTGGGACAGGCCCAAGACCCTGGCGCGATGCAATGTCTCACCTCCAACAGCAGCAGAAGCAGGCAAACGATGGCAGAGCTCAGCCTGGGGCTCACGGCCGTTGCGGTCTGGATTCACCCCCATTCCTACTCCCAGAGCGGGGCCAAGAAAATTGAAGATGGATACAAAATGCTGAAGTAACTCAGCGGGACCGGCAGCATCTCTGGAGAGAAGCAATGGGTGATGTTTCGGGTCAAGACCCTTCTTTTCAGACTGGAGAAGAGTCTCGACACGAAACATCACCCATTGCTTCTCTCCAGAGATGCTGCTGGTCCCGCTGAGTTGCTCCTGCTTTGTGTCCATCTTCAAACGATGTCAAACGCGCTCCAGACGGCTGTGCGTGCACATGAAATCGTGCGCGACCTTCTCGGGACCGTCGCGGCTCAACGCGACCATGAGGTCGCGTAATTTGCGTGCCAAGGACACGTAAGTGGGACAGGCCCTTTAGGTTTCAAGTAAGGAAGGACCTAACTTGTGTACTGCCTTGGTGAGGTCTGCTGTATGATTTCACCAGGTTGTATACAATACAAAGCATTTCATTCTACCCAGGTACATGTGACAATAAAGTATCATTGAACCATTGAATCGACCTACAGAGGATTGAGCTGAATGATGCAGAGACACGCCCAGCAACACGCAAGGCTGAGAGCAGCCATGATTGAATGGCGGAGTAGTCTCGATGAGCCGAATGGCCAAATTCTACTCCTATAACTTGTGATCTTGTTAACTCGTGAACCTTTTTTATGTGTGAATTCTACAACTCGGAATTCACACGAGCAGGATCCTCTTTAACAAAAATGGTGTCCTTGCTCTAACTTTCCTTTGGGACAACCCAATCTCCAACCTTACTCCAATCAGGATCTTTGACCAGACTTAGTCCACAGTCAAGAGGCCAAGTCTCCTCCTCCATAAAAGTTCAGGGCAGTCCATCAATACTCTCCCTGAAATCCATGCCCAACACACTTAATCTCTCCCCGCCCCATCTTCCTCACCTGAAACCTAATCCTTTCTCCTAAATCCTTAGATCTCTTTTCCTTACTTTCCAGGGACCCCTGCACTAAGGTAGGAAGTGGCTTAAACTGTGGACTGTTTAGGTAGTTTATGTCGGTGGACAAATCACAAAGAGGGTTTGGAGATCAACTTCATTCTGTTTTATATGTGTTGTACACTTGATTTGCAATTGAAAGTGATTGCAAAATGCTATCTCAAGTGTTTATTGGTACAAACGTTTGATCGGATGATGAATTTCGCGAACGTTTTCTGTTTTTACCTCAAATTTCGAGCATCTGCACTTTCTTTTTGATTTTCAAGTCCTAATCCATAATGCACAAAATTGATCAGCAAAGGAATTTTACAGCAAGTGAACCTCAAGAAAACATTTTCTGGGTCTTTACCCACCTCTGATTTAACAGCTTTTCTGGGGCCATAAAAATGTCTAAGTTATTATGTTTATTGTTACTAAACTCATCACTCAGGGTGTGTAGGAGTCAAGCCTTGAGCTTTCACTGACTTGATACCTTGTGTTATTAAAGCATGGAGACATAGAGTTGTAGAGCTTCTCAGACCCACGACCATGCTGGCGTTCTTGCCCATCAACATGGATCCCATTTGTCCAGATTAGGATGGTATCCTTATAAACCGTGCCGATTTAAAGGACTTTATAAATGTCTCATAAACATAACAATTATATCTGATTCTGCCACCACCTCTGGCAGTATGTTCTAAATATCACTCTGGGTAGAAATATTACCCCTTAATTCCCTTTAAAACTCCTTCCCATCACATTAAGACTATATCCTCCTGTTTTTGCTACTCATGGCATGGAAAGGGACCTTGACTATTGCTTTTGTTTTAAAGGTAAGGACTATCTTTCTGTTTTGAAGACACAGCAATGCAAACAGGCCCTTCAGCCCACTGGGCTCACACTGACCACTGATCACCTGCTCATACCAGTTCTATGTGACAGATTAACACAAAATGCTGGAGTAATTGAGCACGTCAGGCCACATCTCTGGAGAAAATAAATAATGACGCTTCATCCATTCTTCAGATTATAGGCTATTGACTATTAATTATAATATTATACTACATTTATATTTATGATATAATGATAAATATCAACTATAATATAATTATTAACAGTTCTAAGTAATCCCACTTTCACATCCACTCATTAGGGACAATTTACAGGGGCCAATTTACATAAAACCCTGTACGCCTTTGGGATGTGGGTGGAAATGGAGCACCCGGAAGAAACTCAGGTGGTCACAGGAAGAACGTGCAAACTCCACACAGACAGCAACTGACTCCAAGGTCACAAACCGAAACATCGCCCATCCATGTTGTGCAGAGATGCTGCCTGACGTGTTGAGTTACTCCAGCACTTTGTGTCTTTTTTTGTAAACTAGCATCTGCAAGTTCTTGTGTCTGCATTAACTTGACTAGCTTTATATTGAGCAGATCTTAAAAAGACTAGAGAGGGTCTAAATGAATTATATAACATTCAGACAGCGCAGGCAGACTGGATATAGGGACAATGTTACCTCCGGCTGGGGTGTTTTGTACAAGGGATCCTGCTCTCAGGTTTCAGGGGAAGAGATTTACAACTGAGATGAGGTGAAATCACTTATAGCACGATGAACCTGTGGAATTCACCACCACAGAACTGTACAGGTCAAGTTGCCGAAAGTTTCTAAGAAGGAGATGTATAAATTCTAGAATATAGGGTGAGAGCAGAAATGCGCTCTCAAGATAGCTGAGCATGTTCATAAGTTCAAAAGTTGTAGGATTAGAATTAGGCCATTTGGCCCAACAAATCTATTCTGCCATTCAAATATGGCTGATCTATCTTTCCTTCTCAACCCCATTCTCCTGTCTCTGGAATTCTCTGCCACAGAAGGTAGTTGAGGCCAGTTCATTGGCTATATTTAAGAGGATGTTAGATGTGGCCCTTGTGGCTAAAGGGATCAGGGGGTATGGAGAGAAGGCAGGTACAGGATACTGAGTTGGATGATCAGCCATGATCATATTGAATGGCGGTGCAGGTTCGAAGGGCCAAATGGCCTACTCCTGCACCTATTTTCTATGTTTCTACGTTTCTAAGGCAGGCACGGGTTATTGATAGTGGACGATCAGCCATGATCATATTGAATGGCGGTGCTGGCTCGAAGGGCCAAATGGCCTCCTCCTGCACCTATCTATGTTTCTATCTCCCCATAACCCCTGACACCCATACTAATCAAGAATCTGTACATCTCCGCCTTAGAAATATCCATGACTTGGTCTCCGTTGCCTTCTGTGGCAAAGAATTCCACAGATTCACTCCTCTCTGTTTAAAGAAATTCGGCCCCATCTCCTTTCTAAAGGTACCTCCTTTTATTATGAGGCAACAGCCGCTGGTCCTAGACTCACCCATTATTGGAGATGTTGTCTCCACATCCACTCTATCCAGGCCTTTATTGTACAACCTTTATCGTGCAACCATTACTGCACTGAGCAGATTTGAAGGGCTGAATGGCCTACTCCTGTTCCTCTCTTCTATATTTCTGACTAGTTTGGTAGAGAGAAAGCTGAAGTGTTTAACTTCCTGATTTTGTTTCTGTCCACTTGTGTCTATATTTGTTTAGTATGCATCATGGAACGACGAGTGATTCATTTGTTTTATATAGCGCACTTTCTGCAAATCTAGCTGTCTCAAAGCACTTGATGACCTTTTTAATCAGTTTTGAAGTGTGGAGATCCACTGGGATAGGCAAAGGTATATGGAAGGAAGTAACTAAATAAAGCTAATACGGTGATCATTTTTGGCTTGCACAGTGCATGATTATCAAATTGACTTGATAATGGGGGATGGCTTCACATTGCGACCCAAAAGTCTATGAGATGGTCTGTGGGACTATTGGTGAATGCGAGTTGGGTTTAATACCATATTGTGAGATGGCGATGGACTTAAATGTGATCTAAAACCGGAATCTGTAAAGGTGATCATAAAACTACACGATCATTATTAAAAAAATCTTCCTGGGTCACTCATATCCTTTAAAGAGTAAGAATTGACTGCCCTAATTAATTTGGGTCTAGTTTAGTTTCGAGATACAGTGCAAAAACAGACTCTTCGGCCCACCGAGTCCGCACCAACCAGCGATCCACGTGCACAGGCACTATCCCACACACTAGGGACAATTTACAATTTAACCAAGCCAATTAGCCTACAAATCTGTCTTCCTTTGGGGCTGTGGAAGGAAACCGGAGCGCCCAGAGAAAAACCACGTGCTCATGGGGAAAATGTACAAACTCCGTACAGATGGCACCCGTAGTCAGGATCGAACCCGGGCCTCTGGTGTTGTGAGGCAGCAACTCTACTGCCACGCACCCATGCCGCCCTGTGGTCCATATGTGACTCCAGACCCACAACAACATTGTAGACTCGTAGTTGCCCTCTGATGTGATCTACCGGCTCAAGGCTAATTAAGGAATGAGCAACAAATGCTGATAGCTAGAGGTGTCCTTATCTCATCATTGAAACAGGGTATTTGTACACCTTCCTAGATATAGGGTAGAAAGAGGCTATTCAGCCTCTTCTTCAATCCCCTCCCCATCATTGACACTTGAATATTTGCAACTATGTCACGTATGGATTTCTTTCTTCTGCAGGTTTCACTGGAACGGGCCCCCCTATGATCTGACGTCGTCAACATCATTAGAAAGGAGAAGAACAGGCCACAAATAGTGACCCAGAGAGATTGCAGCTTGGCACCTTGCCAGCTCACTTCTGAAAAAAAAAATACAGGGTGGAGAAACTGTAAATGGGCCTCAAGAAAAACTGGCTTTAAGCCAATTTGTTTGTCAGAAGGAGTGTAAATGGGGCCCACAGAGAGATAGGCCTCACTATAGACTGGCAATAGGCCAGTGTTTTAATAGAGAGTTCAAACAGGCCACAGACGTGAACATCAATATGTCCTGGTACTAAGTCAGTCCATTTATTAAAGAGAGGGTGTGACAATAAATTTAATAGGCTTATAATGGATTATGTACCTTCTTTCCCAGGATTTAAAACTATGGAACTCTACCTCTCCCCAGCTTTGTTTTCCTTTCCTTTAAAATGCTAAAGTTAGCACCATGTATTCCTGAAACTTTGAGTAACACAGTTATGGAGAAAGTTGTGTGAAGAGACTCCCATCCCTTACAAAATTGGGCTTTCTCAGAGAATTGCTGGTCATATTTTGAAGGAATTATAATCGCACATAATCATATATCTGGCTGATTTTTTAATGTTCCCTGTATTAGTAATCCGACCTCTCCAATGGCAGCACAGTGGCGCAATGGTAGAGTTGCTGCCTCACAGAACCAGAGACCCAGGTTCGACCCTGACTACCCTGACCCTGGATCTTATAAAAACATACAAAATTATAAAAGGACTGGACAAGCTAGATGCAGGAAAAATGTTCCTAATGTTGGGCGAGTCCAGAACCAGGGGCCACAGTCTTAGAATAAAGGGGAGGCCATTTAAGACTGAGGTGAGAAAAAAACTTTTTCACCCAGAGAGTTGTGAATTTGTGGAATTCCCTGCCACAGAGGGCAGTGGAGGCCAAGTCACTGGATGGATTTAAGAGAGGGTTAGATAGAGCTCTAGGGGCTAGTGGAATCAAGGGATATGGGGAAAAGTCAGGCACGGGTTATTGATTGGGGGCGATCAGCCATGATCACAATGGATGGCGGTGCTGGCTCGAAGGGCCGAATGGCCTCCTCCTGCACCTATTTTCTATGTTTCTATGTTTCTACGGGTGCTGTCTGCGCGAAGTTTGAACCTACTCCCTGTGACCATGTGGGTTTCCTCCGGTTTCCTCCCATAGTTCAAAGACGTGCAAGTTTGTAGGCTACTTGGCTTCTGTAACTTGCCCCTAGTGTGTGGGATGCGAAAGTGTGATAACATAGAACTAGTGTACGGGCGATCAGTGATCAGTGTGGACTCGGTGGGCTGAAGACTTGCTTTACATTGTATTTCCAATTTAAAATTAATCTAAATGTACACATGCACACTTTAGGCCAATAGACAACGTCTCAAATAGAGAAGCACAGAAAACATTTTGGATCATCTGAAATATATTTCCCCCACATTTCAGGTAACAGGAACTGAGCAGTGTACTCGGCTATAAAGCAGAACTTTATTCATTTGTGTTAAATATTCTTTGAAAGTCTAAATCCAGCCGGACATTATGGACCACTGCACTCTGACTTAGCTCAACATTGTCTTTTCTCTGTGTTTGATAGCTAGAATCTAAACGTAAAATGTAAATGAACAAATGAATAATAAAAACATCAATTCCTGGAAATTGGTTTGGTTAGTCCGGCTGAAGGTATAGAAGCTTGAAAGCATGCACCACCAGACTCAGGAACAGCTTCTTCCCCTTTATTATCAGGCTTCTGAACAGTCCTTCCATACGCCAGGGTACTGAACAATTAATCTCAGCCCCATTGTGGACATTGGACTTTATCTCTGGAACTGATGTGCTCCAATGCTGAGGACTATATTCTACACTCTGTATCTTCCCCTTTCTACTATCTACTGTGCTTGAATTTGACTTGATTGTATTTAAATCTGCTTGGACAGCATACAAAGCAAAACCTTTCACTGTACCTCAGTACACGTGACAATAACAAACTTGAACCTAATCCTGTAGGAAGGAACTGCAGATACCGGTTTACACTGAAGATAGACACCAAAAGCTGGAGGTACTCAGCAAATCAGGCAGCATCTCTGGAGAAAAGGAACAGGTGACATTTGCGGTCAGAACCTACGTCTGAAGAAGTGTTCTGACACGAAAGGTCACCTATTGCTTTTGTCCAGAGATGCTGCCTGACCCGCTGAATTACTCCAGCATTTTGTGTCTAAACCTAAACCTGTTTTTTCATGCGTAAATCACGCAAAAATCAATTTAACCGTGAATAGATTGCCCTGGGGATAATTTCCAGGTGAAACAGTATGGATGTGGAAGCTCCTGGCAGGAAGCAAAGGTATGTTGAGCTATGCCCGATATACCTGCTCCCTCCTTGACTCTTTGATGCACAACATATTGGTGTGAGACACAAAGTACTGGAACACCTCATCACCAGAGATGCTGCCTGATCTGCTGAGTTACTCCAGCACTTTGTGCTTCTTTTGATAAACCAGCATCAGCAATTCCTTGTTTCTACAGTGCGGAAACAGGCCCTTCGGCCCACTGAGTCTGCACCGACCAGCGATCCCCGTACACTAGCACTATCCTACACACTATCCGTATGTCTTTGGAGTGTGGGAGGAAATGGGAGAACCCGGAGAAAACCCACGCGATCAGGGAAGGATGCACAAACTCCGTACAGACACCACCCATGGTCAGGAACGCACCTGGGTTTCTGGCACTGTAAGGCAGCAGCTCTACTGCTGTGCCACTGTGCTGCCTATGAGCACCTCATCTCCAGAGATGCTGCCTGACCCCCTGAGTTACTCCAGCACTTTGTGTTTCTTTTTGTAATGTAGTTCCTCGTTTCTACAATGTATTGATGTGCTCAAGTGGAGGAAGGTTGTTCTCGAAGAAGTACGTGGTATATTGCAAAGATCCTATAGCAAGCAAGATAGACCACTCCTGCTAAATGCAATGGGCTGACGTGTAGTACGCAACGGAGCGGAACGTGGGCCTTTTTTTCATCCAATTCCATAACCGCACCCAACCCGACCCGACTCGCAGTGTAATCAGCGTTGCGGGGGAACAGTTTGTGTTAATAAATTATAATTCTGAAAATGAGAAGAAGATTTTTCCCAAATAATTTTATTTCTACGAGGATGTTTCCGTAGCCGGCTTCCGTCTCCGCACTAGTATCCTATGGGATCTTTGGTGCGGAGACGGAAGCCGGTTACGGAAATGGGGCCGACAATTACCCATGAATCTGCCTGTACTATGACCGTACTATGTCTTTTTCGTCGAGTGATCTATCTTGCTCGCTATTGGATCTTTGGTTTATTGAGCGAAGACCTTCAGCCATGTCTTCACTGCTCTCTCAGTTCACTGGAGCTGTGTGGCAGCAGCTCTACTAGCTCTGCCATTGTGCCACCGAGTGCCAAGGGCATGAATTGCACCATTGTGTGGGGATTCTCACACACGGATTTTTCTCCTGTCAGTAGGAATTGCAGATACTGGTTTATACCAAAGAAGCTACAAAATTCTGGAATAACTCAGCTGGTCAGGCTGAATCTCTTAGGTTCTGACCCAAAACATCACCCATCCTTTTTCTCCAGAGATTCTGCCTGACCCGCTGTGTTACTGCTGCATTTGATGTCTATTTTTGGAACTTTCTCCTGTCTGAATCTTCCCACAGTGGCCTCAGATGGTCTCCTATCCACCTTGGTGCACAGGGTGTCCCCCTGCTATGTATCTCTCCAACTAGGACGTATAGGTCCCTTTGAGAGAATCCAGGCATTTTCTCCCTCACCCCTGCAGCCTCTCCCCCCTCCATGTCAGTGATGGTGTGTTGCCCTGCTGTCTGGCTGCCATGGGAGTGTGCGTTTAAAGGCTGTCTCATCCACTTGAGATGGGAAGTAAGTCCTGACCATGCCGGTGTTTCTCAGATCCCGAAAAATAAAAATAATACAAAAGAAACCAAGGGCCTGCTTCCTTCAGGAACTGCTCAAGCCTCACAATTGGGGATATATTTAGTTTTGTTTAGAGATACAGCGTGGAAACAGGCCCTTCGGTCCACCGAGTCTGCGCCGACCAGTGATCCCCGTACACTAACACTACCCTACACACACGAGGGACAATGTACATTTTTACCAAGCCGATTAGCTTACAAACCTGTATGTCTTTGGAGTGTGGGAGGAAATTGGAGCACCTGGAAAATACCCACATGATCACAGGAAGACATGCAAACTCCATGCAGACAGCACCCGTAGAAGTGCTGGGAACCTGGGTCTCTAGCCCTGTAAAGCAGCAACTCTACCGCTGTGTCACTGCCCTTTCTGGATCTAAAACCGTCTAACATAATTCCAAATGTCTCTTTAGCTGATTTCTTGATTTTATTGGTTGGGGATGTGATTGGAAATTAACACGGAACACAACATAGAGGGCGGCACAGTGGTAGAGGTGTTGCCTTACAGTGCCAGAGACGCAGGTTTGAGCCGGACTATGGGTGCTGTCTGTATGGAGTTTATACCTTTTCCCTGTGACCAAGTGTGGTTTCTTCCACACTCCAAAGACATACTGGTTTGCAGGTTGATTAGCTATAGTAAAAATTGTAAACTCTCCCTAGTGTGTAGGCTAGTGCTAACGTGCGCGGTGATCACTAGTCAGCACGGACTCGATGGGCCGAACGTCCTGTCTCCACACGGTATTTCTAAACTCTAAAGTCTAAAGTCTGCAACGATGGTTTACAGCAGAAAAAAACGGCTGGCATAAAATGTCTGTGCAAAAGAAGAGGGAAAAACAGTGAATAGTGCACAGTGGAAGGATAAATCTGTACTTGTTTGTGTGTGCTGAAGGGGAAGGAAGTCTTAGGATGTATGTTAATTATTGGTTAGATGTTAACCCAGCTGTACCAACATAGAAAGGGTAGCATTTGCTTGAAACATTTATAATTAGTCAGCAAAGTATGTTTGATTTCAGGTGCTAATTAATCATTTCAAATTTTTCTGTCCCCTTTTCTGTTTGGTTTTCCTGAGCAAACTTTTGACCTAATTAATTGGAGAGATCCTGATACATATAAATGAAGGGGACACAACCTGCTGGAAGACCTCAGGCAGCATCCGTGGAGAAAATGGATAGGTGAGGATAGACACAAAAAGCTGATGTACCTCAGCAGGTCAGGCAGCATCTCTGGGGAAAAGGGAATAGGTGACGTTTCTGGTTGAGTCCCTTCTTCAGAAATATATGAGTCTGAAGAAAGGTCTCGACTCGAAACATCACCCTTTTCTCCAGAGATGCTGTCTGACACAGTTTAAGAATAAGGAGTAAGCCATTTAGATCGGAGACGAGGAAACACTTTTTCTCACAGAGAGTGGTGAGTCTGCGGAATTCTCTGCCTCAGAGGGCGGTGGAGGCAGGTTCTCTGGATGCTTTCAAGAGAGAGCTAGATAGGACTCTTAAAAATAATGGAGTCAGGGGATATGGGGAGCAGGTAGGAACGGGGTACTGATTGGGGATGATCAGCCATAATCACATTGAATGGTGGTGCTGGCTCGAAGGGCCGAATGGCCTACTCCTGCACCTATTGTCTATTGTTTATTGTCTATTGTCTATTGACCTGCTGAGTTACTCCAGCTTTTTATGTCTCTCTTTGGGTTAAATCAGCATCTGCAGATGCTTCCTACACATGGATAGGTGATGTTTAGGTTTAGGACTCTGGGTTCAGGACAGACTCCAGAGATGCTGCCTGACCGGTTGAATTACTCCAGCACTGTGTGGGTCTGAAAGAGGGTCCCTACCCCCAAAAGTTACTTATCCATGTTCTCCAGAGTAGCTGCCTGACCCGCTGAGTTACTCCAGCACTTTGTGTCCTTTTCTATAAACCAGCATCTGCAGTTCATTGTTTCTACAAATAAATAAAATTATTATTCCCTTCGCAAACTGCTTATTAGCATCAAGCAATCCTTAGTATGGCCAAATGTTTTAATATCGTCCTACACTTGTGCCATTGATCCTTAAATGCAACTTGCAAAGAACAGTCATGTCTTGTATTATCATTTCCTACTTCAGCCATTGTTGAAGCCTCTCTGAGTGGGATAACCAATTTACATTGAACTATGTGAAGGGTTGTGTTGTGTTTTCGTGGTCGATTTCACTTAGTGCCCTTGTACCCATCTAATACAGTGAAAAAGTACAAATGTAGGTTGGGTTCATCTTATTCATTAAATAAGCTGAATGAATCTTATTCAGGAGTCGGGTGAAGCCTATAGCCAACACTGAACAAAAATTGATACATGGTTAAAAGCCAGGCGAGAACAACACTACGTTAAAAAGACACCAAGTGCTAGAGTATGTCTGCAGTAGAGTTGCTGCCTTACAGTGTCAGATACCCGGGTTCGATCATGACTACGGGTGCTGTCTGTGTGGAGTTTGTACGTTCTCCCCATGACCGCTTGGGTTTTTCACTGGGTGCTCCGGTTCCCTTCCACACACCAAAACGTGCAGGTTTGTAGGGTATTTTTGCATGGGTAGTTTACACCCCAGCAGTATGAACATTGACTTCTCTAATTTTAGATAGCCCTTGCTTTCTCCCTCCTTCCCCTCCCCATTCCCAGTTCTCCCACAGTCCTACTGGCTCCGTCTACTTCCTTTCTTTTTCCTGCCCCCCCCGACCCCCCCACCCATCCCCCAAAACATCAGTCTAAAGCAGGGTCTCGACTGATAACATAGGCCTGAATATTACACACGAGGGTGGAGGGACTGGAACTAAGTTCTAATTTCTAAGAAGTATACCCAATACTTCTTGTATGATTTGGATCGGCTGCCGGTTACATCTTACTGTCACTGGACAGAAAAAAAGGGCAGCCACAGTGGCTCAGCGGTAGAGTTGCTGCCTTACAGTACTTGCAACGCCGTAGACCCGGGTTCGATCCCCACCACGGGTGCTGTCTGTACAAAGTTTGTAAGTTCTCCCCGTCACTGCGTGGGTTTTCTCCGAGATCTTCAGTTTCCTCCCAGACACCAAAGATGTACAGGTTTGTTGGTTAATTGGCTTGGTGTATGTGTAAATTGTTGGTTGGTGCGGACTTGGTGGGCTGAAGGGCCTGTTTCCGTGCTGTATCTCTAACACTAAATACTTTGCTGCCTGTGGTTCATCCTGGGTGGTGTATCATTATCGCATTCTAAACTCCCCTGTGCATTTTGATTACTTGGTGACCCTCATCTACAGTTTGAAGAAAAGGGCTGGGGAGAAAGGACTTTCACTTTGGAGACTCCCATACAATTCATCTAAATGCAGAAGCCAAATCCTGTGTGTTTAATTTGAAGTGGCATGGATGACAGGATTTCTAAAAAGGACATTGCACCCTTTACACAATATCAACCCTGTTAACTTGGTGTGTAGGAAGAAACTGCAGATGCTGGTTTACACTGAAGATAGGCACAAAATGCTGGAGCTACTCAGCAGGTCAGGCCACATCTCTGGAGAAAAGGAGTAGGTGACGTTTCAGGTCAACACCCTTCTTCAGACTGAGAGTCAGGGGGAGAGGGGAACTAGAGGTATGAAAAGGTACAAAGAACAAATGAATAAAAGGTATGAAAAGAACAAATCAAAGTCAGAAACGATGATCAAGAAAAGGGGGAGCCCACAATGGTCCATTGTTGGCCGTGAAAAAGGTGATAACGAGTGGATACAAACAGTGAAACTACGCAGGAAGACAGTGAAACGAGTAAGACGACTACGGTTGCGATGGAGGGAGAGCGAGGGAATGCAAGAGCTACTTGAAATGAGAGAAATCGGTATGTCCACACCGCCGGGGTGTAAACTGCCCAAGCAAAATATGAGGTGTTGTTCCTCCAATTTACATTCGGCCTCACTCTGACAGTGGAGGAAGCCCAGGACAGAAAGGTCGATTTGGGAGTGGGAAGAGGAGTTAAAGTGTTTGGCAATCGAGAAATTGTGTAGGCAACAGCTGTTCTTTACTGGCCAATAATAGTCAGCATTAAGCTATTACTTCCCTCACATCTTTTTCTGCCACACCTGTTCCATTCACCAACAACACCTTCACTCGCCTGCCTATCTGGAGTTTAACTTTGCTCAGTTCCAAAAATCCCAACTCCTTTTTGTTGTTAAGAACTTGGGTGTTTTTCCCCCTGAAAGTCTAGTTTAGTTTAGTTTAGAGATACAGAGCGGAAACACACCTTTCGGCCCACCTAGCCCACCTTGACCAGCGATCCCCCGCACACAAACACTATCCTATATCCACTAGGGATAATTTACAATCTTACTGAAGCCAATTAACCTACAAACCCGGACGTCTTTGGAGTGCGGGAGGAAACCGGAGCACCCGGAGAAAACCCACGTGGTCATGGGGAGATCAAACAAACTCCATACAGACAGCACTGTAGTCAGAATCGAACCTGGGTCTCTCGCTCTGTAAGGCAGCAACGCTACCTCTGCGCCACCATGCTGCCCCGAAAGATGTAGTAATCTATTTTTTCTTCTCCTGTGTAATCAGATAGCCAACTCATTGTGCTTGGTGCTCACATCTCAACAACAAAAAGGGAGATTAATTCCACAAGATAGATGTCTCATTCAGTGTCACTTGTGGGACAAGGAACAGGAGTGGTCTCAATCTGTTCAAGGCAATTTGTCACTTACAATGCATACTGACTCCCATAGCTATCTTGACTACACTTCTTCCCAACCTGCTTCTTGCAAAGACTCTATCCCCTACTCCCAATTCCTCCGTCTACGCCGCATTTGTGCCCAGGATGAGGTTTTCCATACCAGGTCATCGGAGATGTCCTCATTCTTTAGGGAAAGGGGAATCCCCTCTTCTATTATAGATGAGGCTCTCACTAGGGTCTCCTTGATATCCCGCAGCTCTGCTCTTACTCCCCCTCCCCCCACCCGTAACAAGGACAGAGTCCCCCTTGTCCTCACCTTCCACCCCATCAGCTGTCGCATACAGCATATAATCCTCCAACATTTTCGTCACCTCCAACGGGATCCCACAACTGGCCACATCTTCCCATTTCTGATTTCCGCAGAGACCGTTCCCTCCGTAACTCCCTGGTCAACTCATCCCTCCCACTCAAACCACCCCCTCCCCAGGTACTTTCCCCTGCAACCGCAGGAGATGCAACACCTGTCCTTTTACCTCCCCCCCTCGACTCCATCCAAGGTCCCAACCATCTTTGCAGGCGAGGCAGAGGTTCACTTGCACCTCCTCCAACCTCATCTACTGCATCCGCTATTCCAGGAGTCCACTTCTCTACATCGGCGAGACCAACCGCAGGCTCGGCGATCATTTCGCTGAACACCTCCGCTCAGTCCGTCTTAACCTACCTGATCTCCCAGTGGCTCAACTCTTTAACTCCCCCTCCCATTCCCAATCTGACCTTTCTGTCCTGGGCCTCCTCCATTGTCAGAGTGAGGCCCAGCGCAAATTGGAGGAGCAGCACCTCATATTTCTCTTGGGTAGTATACACCCCAGCGGTATGAACATTGACTTCTCTAACTTCAGGTAGCCCTTGCATTCCCTCTCCATCTTCTCCCCCTTCCCAGTTCTCCCACTCGTCTTACTGTCTCCACCTACATTCTTTCTTTGTCTTGCATCCTCCCCTGACATCAGTCTGAAGAACTATCTGGACCCGAAACGTCGCCAATTCCTTCTCTGCACAGATGCTGCCTCACCCGCTGAGTTACTCCAGCATTTTGTGTCTACCTACTCAACACATTAGGTTAGTTTAGTTTAGTTTAGCACGGAAACAGGCCCTTCGGCCCACCGAGTCCGCACCGACCAACGATCCTTGCATATTAACTACTCTACACACACGAGGGACATTTTAACAATCATACCAAGCCAATTAACTTACAAACCTGTACGTCTTTGGCGTGTGTGAGGAAACCAAAGATCCCGGGAAAAACCCACGCAGGTCACGGGGAGAACGAGCAAACTGCGTACAGATAAGCGTCCATAGTCAGGATCGAACCGCTCTACCGCTATGACACTGTGACACCCAGAATTGCAGAATAATTTGTGCGATGATGGGGATCGAGCGGAAAAATGGGACCAGTAGGTTACTCTGCTCGGAGCCATCACAAATATGGTGGAATTAATGGTTTCCTTTTGTGCCATTACTTTCCTATAGTTTCTTGACATTCACAAAGTTCTATATAAATAAAACATGTCACCAATGTTTTTAGCATCTCTGTCTGCTCAAATGTAGTGTCGAATGATATTCTCAGAAGGATATACTGAGATGAGCAAACAAGGTTTTTCAAAGCATTGGTGTTCCCAAAGGAAAATATTGGTGGAAGTACATTTAGTGTTAATACTCCAGCACCAAAGGACACAAAACTAAAATAATGTTTGCAATTCTATCCAGCAGAAGAATTTTAGCTGCTTCAGCAAAATAGTACATCGTCCTAAAACAAAAACAAAAAAAATGCTGATATACTCAGCCGTTCAGACAGAAACTGCTCAGAGGAACATTTAACAGTTCGACGGTCTTTCACAAGTCCTGATAAAGAGCCAGCGACCTGAAACATCAACTTGTTCTCTCTCCGCAGATACTGTTTGACTTGCCAAATGTTTTCTGTATTTTCATTGTCTTTATTACATTTTAATTGCTTAACTTCATTCTTTGGATATTTTCACAGGAAACACCATTCCAGGTTAGCAGGCATTTCTAAAGCTTTTGAGATTCTATTGAGACTAGTAGCCACAACTTGGAATCCAGCCAGCCCGTGCCTCATTATATAAAAAGAGCAGCATATGCGTGTTTAAATGAATGCACAGATTTCCCCTCACAGTTGTTAAAATGTAAATAAGTAGTGATTTTGAACAGTACCTGCACTGTTGAATCTCTCAAACATAAGTTATATAATTTATATAACTCACAAATATATCGAGACTTCAACATTGTAAAATGCAGCAGGGCACACCACTGGTGTATTATTAAATAAAATTAGTCTCCAAGCAATGGAAGAATATATTGAGATCAGGAGTATGTACTAAGGAGCTTCGTAAAGGCGACGGGTCGAGGGGCAGGCAAAACTAGCGAGGACTATATTGAGCCTTTCTGTCTTAATAAAAAGGGTGGCACAGTGGCACAGCGGTAGAGTTGCTGCCTTACAGGGCCAGAGAAACCAGGTTCAATCCTGACCATGGGTGCAGTCTGTAAGGAGTTTGCATGCTCCCCGTGTCACCGAGCACGTTTTCTCCGGGTGCTCCTGTTTCCTCCCACACTCTAAAGACGTACAGCTTTGTAGGTTAATTGACTTCCGTAAACAAATTGTAAAATTGTCCCAGGTGTGTGGGATAGTGTTGGTGTATTGGGTGATCACTGGTTGGCGTGGACTCAATGGGCTGAAGGGCCTGTTTCTGCGCTGTGTCTCTAAAGTCTAAAGTAAAGGTGGCATGCCTGAGAGTGTTGCCACTAAAGGTGAAGTGAATTAATTGGAATTAATTGTCAATTAGTACGGAATTATGGCGCAGCGGTAGAGTTGCTGCTTTACAGTACCAGAGACCCAGGTTCGATCCTGACTACGGGCGCTGTCTGTGTGGGATAATGCTCGTGTACGAGGATCGCAGGTCTGTGCGGACTCGGTGGGCTGAAGGGCATGCTTCCCTAAAACTAAACTGAATATGTATTTCTATCAAATATTTAATATAAGTATATAGTATTTATGTAAATATATAAATATGTAAATATGTATAAGCATATTATGTATTCTGTACCCCTAAACTAAACTAAACTTAAATCAACTAAGTTTCCAAGCCGTCCATCCCATCCCATCCATCTATACCCCTTCCTCTGGTTTGACATTACCCTCCTCTTCTTTGTTTGTCTATCACCATTTTTTCTCCTTTTCGTCCCTAGCCTTTGTCCACCCATCACATGCCAGGTGTTGTCCCGCACCCACCTCTTTTACAGATTTCTCCCTCTCTCCATCCCGCACTACTACAGTTAGTCTAAAGACTGGTCCTGACCTAAAACATATCCTGCCCATTCCCTTCAATAGACATTGACAATAGACAATAGGTGCAGGAGTAGGCCATTTGGCCCTTCGAGCCAGCACCGCCATTCAATGTGATCATGGCTGATCATCCACAATCAGTACCCCGTTCCTGCCTTCTCCCCATATCCCCTGACTCCGCTATCTTTAAGAGCCCTATCTAGCTCTCTCTTGAAAGTATCCAGAGAACCGGCCTCCACTGCCCTCTGAGGCTGAGAACTCCACAGACTCACCACTCTCTGTGTGAAAAAGTATTTTCCCCATCTGCGTTCTAAATGGCTTACCCCTTATTCTTAAACTGTGGCTCCTGGTTCTGGACTCCCCCAACTTCGGGAAATGCCTTCTGACCCACTGAGCTACTCCAGCACTTAGTGCTTTAGCAAACATGACACCTCAGTTCAGTGTGCAGGGAGTGCCACACTGTTAGAGATATGTGCACCTCAACTAAGGTGACACATGAAAGAGTTCTGAAGTAACCCAGTGGGTTCGGCAGCATCTCTGGAGAACATGGGTTAGTGACGTTTCGGGTCAGGACCCGTCGTCAGACTTCAGTAGGGTCCCGACCCGAAATGTCGCCTACCGATGTTCTCCAGAAATGCTGCCTGGCCCACTGAGTTGCATCAGCACTAGGTGTTTTTTTTTGTAAACCAGCATCTGCAGTTCCTTGCTTCAACAAGGTGGAACTTCAGTTCAGTGACCCGGGCATGCTGCATGGGTGGGATCATTATCTTTCAGGTGAGAGGATAAATTCTCTGCTCTCTCAGGTAATTTGAAGGACACAAGACTTTGTCTCACCCCCAACATTTAACTATTAATCAGTACGATCAGTATTGCATGAATGCAAAAGCTTATTGCTCAGTCCCTCCACATTATAACAGTTACTGCACTTTGGCTGCAAAGTGCTTTGGGGTCATGAATGGAGCTGCAACAATACATACCTGTCTTTCTTGTCAACACATTATGGATATACAAACACACTAAACTAACAGACAGGAGAAATACAAGATGATCCAGCAATACAGACCCACCCATAATGACTGGAGGATCATGACTGAACACTTGCTCACTCCGACCCCACCCCACTCGTCTGTACCAGGCAGTCGCGTAGGCAATCCAACAAAACATAACCTGCCCTGACATTATTCTCAACATTGGGCATGGTGCAATCAGTAGCAATCACCTCTCTGAATCAGAAGTTTTGTCCACTCCTGAGATCAGAGGTCAAACAAAGAGCGTTTTGGGCCAAGACCCTTCTTTTGACCCGAAACGTCACCCCTTCCTTCTCTCCAGAGATGCTGCCTGTCCCGCTGAGTTACTCCAGCTTTTTGTGTCTATCTTTGGTGCAGTTCCTTCCTAAACGTTCCATGGCAGTAGTTTAGTTTAGTTTAGTTTAGAGATGCAGCATGGAAACAGACTCTTTGGCCCACCGAGTCCATGACGATCCCCGCACACTAACACTATCCGACACACGAGAGGAACAATTTACAATTTTACCGAAACCAATTAGCGTCTAAACCCTTACGTCTTTGGAGTGTGGGAGAAAACCGGAGCACCCAGAGAAAACCCACGCAGGTCACGGAGAGAATGTATAAACTCTTTACATACAGCACTCATAGACAGGAAGGAACCCATGTCTCTGGCGCTGCAAGGCAGCAACTGTACTGCTGCGCCACCGTGCCCTCCTAAGGGAATTCTGCATTGTCAGCTGAGACACTAAAATTAAGTCTAGTCACCTCTCTTAGGCAGTCATTTAAGATCGTGCAACACTCCCTAGAATAAGAGTGGGAGTTGAACCTACTGGTCACGACAATATTTATCTTTCAACAAACATCACAAAAGAATACTCCTGGTCATTATCACATTGTCTTTTCCGGGAGTTGCTGAGTGTCAATAGGTCGCTAGTAGGAGACAGAATATGTTTCAAAGTTATTCATTAGCTGTGGAGTGCCTCAGGCCACTCAAAGATCTTGATAGATGTATAAATATGTCTTTCCTTTTCATAATTACAAACCATTTTTGAAAACCTCAAGTCACCATAATGCTAGGCTGGCTGAAGAAACCAATTTTTCAACTTTTCCAATTTACGCTACTGAATACATGAGGTTGGCAAAGATCAACCATGCTTTTTTTCCTTGATCCTCCTGACTTAAAGCCTTGCATGGATTGGTGACTAAATCTGGGAGTCTGTGTGATTGAAAAAAGGTGTAATTCAGCAGGTCTGGGGGCATCACTTGAGAACATGGATTGGCGACGTTTCGGGTTGGGACCCTTGAAGGAGCGTCACCTATCCGTAGATAGACAGAGAATGTTGGAGTAGCTCAGGCAGGGACAGGCAGCATCTCTGGAGAGAAGGAATGGGTGACGTTTTGGGTCGAGATTCTTATTCAGGCGTGGGTGATGTTTTGGAACGAGACCCTTCTGTCTTCTCAAGAAATGCTGCCTGAGCTGCTGAGTTACTCCAGCACTATGTGTCTATGTTTCTCCTTTGGTTATCAATTGCCATGAGGATGTGACAAAGGAGACCGGGCAAGAAAAGAACATGCAGTTCTCATCAGTGTGGTGGAAGTGGGTCGGCATATCCTCTCCTTCCCCACCCCCATAGCTCCATGCTCGTGTGTGTGTGGCTGGAAGCATTTGACTGAGTCAGCAGTTCCCATCGCACAGCCCACTCGGCGTTGCAGCCCCGAGACTCAATTTATCATTTCCTGCAAGAGAGGTTCTTGGCTTCCCTCCTTTCAAAACAGAATTTCAAAAACAATGCAGCATTCCACCAGATTCGGAATACCGGAATATATATCCCTCTCTGCTTTGTTGGACTGCTTTTTTTTCATTAGTGCGAATGAACAGTTTTCTGTCTTGTTTTTAAAGCTGCCAACGCTCACTCCTGCTAAGCATAAAAAGCGATTTCATGTTGATGAGTTCCACAAGCAGAATTAGGCCATTCGGCCCACCAAGTCTAATCCGCCATTCAATCATGTTTGATCCATCTTTCCCTCTTAACCCCATTCACCTGTCTTCTCCCCATAACCCCTGACACCCGTACTAATCAAGAATCTGTCAATCAGAGAGAGAGAGAGAGAGAGGGGGAAAGAAAGTGGGAGAGTGGGAAAGAGAATGGGAGAGAGAGAAGGATAAGAATGTGAGGGAGAGAGTGATAGGAGTAGGAGGGAGGGCAGTGAGTTTGGAGATCATTGTCAGTTGTGGTTGAGGTTGGGATAGATTCTTTATACTGTAAATGGTAAAATAAGTTAATGAACATAGAAAATGGTGATAGACACAAGATGCTGGAGTAACTCAGCGGGACAGGCAGCATCTCTGGAGTGAGGGAATGGGTGACGTTTCTGGTCGAGACCCTTCTTCAGTTGGTGAAATCCCTTTTCTGCAGATCTATTAATCAACTGACTAGAGACCAATTAATCAAAGCTCTATACGTTCTGGATATATTTTCATATATGCCAAGATTTTTTATTATTTTGTCATTTCAAAGTTTACTTTTCAGTTCATAACTTAATTTCTAACAGCTGGGTAATGCTCACTGAGAGTTTGAAATCTCATAAATAGGAACTGGGCTCAGAAAGTGTGGACAGTTAGTTATCTTGCTATCTGCCTGTCTCCGGGTTACTCCATTAAGCAAGCCACTCTACTGTAGGCCCCGTGAGGGAGATTGTCACAGCCACTCTCTGCAATGGTGCGACCGACACACAAAGCCATCTGTCAATGGAAATCTGTTTCTCAAGGTCTATTCTCCGGTGAAAAGCCCCATTTATTTTCCAACACCGGCCTTATCAATCACCCACATACCCAACACCTCATTTTCTGGTGAACTGTGCAAAGAGCATGGTGTTTATTTTTGTTTTGTTCTTGAGTGAGTCTCTGTGCTTATTCAAGCAAAGGTTATCAGGGTTTGGAATGGAACTTTCCTCTCGCTTACACCCAATCAAAAGATAAAGCACTTTCGATGCTTGAGCACAGACCTAACCAAATCCAATGCAGAACTATCTCTATTTAACCTTGATTCCTGTTCTGTTCTACACCCATCCTCATACAAAACCATTTCCCACTCAACATTCTCTGCCCTTGAGAGTTTTCTCAGGGAGTTGTCCATTTGCTAGTAGTTGAAGAGTCTACCACTTAGTTGTGTGGTGGTGGGACTTCCATTCAGAGTTATCCACAGCCCAGGCATATTCACTGGAGAATAACATCAGCGACAATGCCTGCTGACAAGATGCCTGCCCATAGATTAGACTGGGCAACAGGACAGGAATTTAAACCTCTGCATGCAGGCAGAATTCTGAAGCCCAGGTCTCGCAGGTGATAAGGGCAGCACCGTGTAACAGGTTCTGTTATTCCGTTCTCCCTTAAGAGAAGGCCTTCGTTTCCTTTGTTTATCTGAACAGGAGAGAGTTCAGCACTCAGTCTCACTGCACGGCCAATCCCAAGTACTGGTCACAAACAGGGAACACATTGTTTTTTGGGGGCATTATGGATGGTAATGAATTGCGGTATTCTTTTCCCTTTTGGTAACTTTGACCTGCAGGCCAAGGTTGGCAAAAGGAGGTACACCTGCAGCTTTAAACTTGAATATGTTTATTAAACTTGATTATGTTTATTTTTAAAAAAATCCAAAACTCACACTGATTTCCTCCCGCACGCAGCTCGAAACCTGAGTGCAAACTTTCTCATGAGAATTTGCGTCACAAACAAACAATTGAAGCGGCAATGGGCATGAGTGTACTCAACAACAGACAACACCAAAGTAATTAGATAATTGATTTCTGTAAACACGGCGTGTCAATCAACAAGATCAGACATCGCACGGCACTTGGACAACGTCCAACAGCTGTACGCCTGGGAAGAGACCGGTTCCTTTCCCTCAGTTAAACAACGGGCCAGCCGAACAAAACACAACGTGCACTGTCTTGAAAGTTGGAAAGAAAGGGAAGTGAAATGTGGGTCAGCAAAATAATAGTAGAATCTGTGTTTACTGCTTAGTGAGGCATGGAATAATACTCCCCTACGGACCAGCAAGCGACCACAACTTTTACCAGAGTTTCGGGGCGTCTAACTCATGCCGTCAAAATAACCTATAATGTGCACGACTGCTAAAGGCTTCACCCAGTTATTAACCGTTCATTCCCTTTTAACCGGCACTGTGGCGCAGCAGTAGAGTTACTGCCTTACAGCGCCAGAGACCGGGCTCCATCCTGATTATGGGTGCTGTCTGTACAGAGTTTGCACGTTCTCCTCGTGACCGGTGCGGGTTTTTTCCGGGTGCTCCAGTTTCCTCCCACACTCAAAGGCGTACAGGTTTGTAGATTAATTGGCTTGATAAATTGTCCCTAGTGTGTGTAGGATAGTGTTAGTGTGCAGGGATCGCTGGTCATTACGGACTCTGTGGGCCGAAGGGCCTGTTTCCAGCTGTGTCTTGAAACTAAACTAAACTTCTTGTTCCTCACCCGTTCTTAACAAGCTAAACTTTATCCAAAACATCTGCTGCCTGCATTTGAAATTCCTCCTGTGCTCACTGAAGCCCATATTCATGCCTGTATTAGCAACGTTTTGTGAAGGAAATCCTCATTCAATTTTCCTCAGGTCCTCAATCCTCCATTTTCTTTATAACCTCCTGAAGCTCAAATCCCTCTCTCTCTCTCTCTCTGTCCCTCCCCCACCCTAGTTATCGTACTAGTTTCACTGACGTTCAGATGAGTTTCACTGTCTCTATAACTCGTTAACACCTACCCCACAGCCAACAATGCACCATTGTGGGCTCCACCTTGATCATTGTTGCTTTTTGCATTTCCTTCATTCATTTATTCTATGTACATTTTCATCTCTCCCATTTCCCTCTCCGCTGAATCTCAGTCGGAAGAAAGTTCACGGCCTTGAAACGTCACCTATTTCTTTTCTCCAGCGATGCTGCCTGACCTGCTGAGTTACTCCAGCCATTTGTGTCTATCTTCATGGTAAACCAGCATCTGCAGTTCCTTCCAACACATCTCCAGGATGTCCGCACTTGGACAACATTGCCCAATGATCCGAAGGAATAATCCCAGCTTCTCCAATCTAACTTTGTAACTGGAGCCCCTCATTCCTGGAACCATTCTACTAAATCTCCCCAGAACGCAAGACATTCTTCTCATAATGTGATGACCATAAAATAGACTCAAATCTTCAGCTGTGATCTAACCGGTGCTTCATCAGGATCATTGCAGCTCACTGCATTTGCATTCTGTGCCTTTTATTATGAAGCCCAGAATTCAATGTGAATTATTAACCAATCTTTCAGTCTATCTGCCACTTTCAAAGATTAATTCACATCTATACCCAGGTCCCTCGATTTATGTGCACCTGATGGAAATATTCCATCTTTCTTCTTGATTAGTACGGGTGTCAGGGGTTATGGGGCGAAGGCAGGAGAATGGGGTTCAGAGGAAAAGATAGATCAGCTGTGATTGAATGGCGGTGTAGACTTGATGGGCCGAATGGCCTAATTGTGCTCCTATCACTAATGAACTTATGCTTTCTATTTAGCTATAATACGCTCCCTCTTTCTTTCTGTACCCATTCTCATTTCACTGCATTAAACTTCATCTGCCAACTATCTCCTTATTGCTAACTATCCCTCTGCTATCTGCTAACTGTCCGTCTGTTTATTGTACAGATTACCTCGTTGGTGCCCAATTGGCTACAATCTAGCTCTTACCACTTTTTGTGTGTCACAGGGTTTTGGACTCCTGTTTTGGTTTGATGCATTTCATAGTTCATAAGTCATGGGAGCAGAATTAGACCATTCGGCCCATGGAGACTATTCTGACATTTAATCATGGTTCATTTATCTTTCCCTCTCAACCCCATTCTCCCGCCTTCTCCCCATAACCCTTGACGCCTTTACTAATCTGTCAATCCCTGCCTTAAAAATACCCAATGGCTGTTTCTATTTCAAATTTCCTCTTTGCTTGCTTTAGTTTGTTCATTTCACTGCCCCTCCCAGATTCCCATATTTACATTGACACAAAGTACTGGAGTAACTTAGCAGGTCGGGCAACATCTCTGGAGAACATGGATAGGTGACATTTTGGTTCGAGACCCTTCTGCAGACCCTGTTCATATTTAGCTTGGTTTGCTCCAATTATTCAGCTGACATGCTTTGGTTTTCTGTTTCATCATATTCGCTTCATCATCCATGGACCATGGTTTTGGTTTACTCCCTTTCTCCTTTAGCGGACTACACCTAGACTGAATCTGGGTGACACAGTGGGGCAACTGCCTCACTACTCCAGCGATCTGGGTTCGATCCTCCCCTATGGTACTGTCTATATCGTGCTTGCATGCTTTCCCTGCACGTTTCCCCTATGTGCTCCAGTTTCTTCCCGGATATCGAAAACCTGCAGGCTAGTAGGTTAACTGGCCAGCATAAATGGCCCCTAGTCTGTAGATGAGTGGTAGAATTTGGAAGGGAGATTCTGGCAAGGGAAATAAAATGTATTGGGGTAGGATTAGTGTTAAAAAAAGAAGCATTTAGGTTGACATGGACAGGATGGGCTGAAAGGTCTGTTTCGATCCATGCCAAATCCTCTATGATTCTATCTCCTCTTTAAATATTTCCCATTGTTCTGATACAGATTTACCTACCATCATTAGTTCTATTTATCCTAACCAGGTACCCATTCATTCCATTGAAGTTAATACTATTTAATTAACAACTTCCATTTTAGTGGCGGGATAGTGACGCAACAGTGGCGTTGCTGCCTGAAGTGCCAGAGACCCGGGTTCAATCCTGACCACGCTCTCCCTGTGGCTGCGTGGGCTTTCTCTGGTTGCTCTACTTTCCTCCCACCTGCCCAAGATGTGCAGGTTTGTTGGTTAATTGGTTTTGTAAATTGTCCCTAGAGTGTGGGACAGAGCTAGTGTACGGGCGATTGTTGGTCCGCGTGGACTCGGTAGGCTTTCCATGCCGTATCTCTAAAACTAAAACTACTCGGCAGCCACTTGACACTCCCAATCCCGTGGGCACCTTATTCCTCTCTTTGAC
Source organism: Raja brachyura (assembly GCA_963514005.1). The sequence continues at coordinate 35,592,812 of OY740798.1, read as the reverse complement.
TGCTGTGTGTTAGTGCTTAACTACACACTTCCCTGCAGACATATTGGAGGGCAGCCAAGAACCAAGAAAGGTGCAGGCATCTGCAGAGGAAGATAAATACTGACTGCAGACTAAATATCTATATGGTTGACTGACATTTGATGATTCTAGTAATCAGTGAATCAAAATGATCAGTTCCAACTCTGGTGTCTCAACAAACAATCATCTTGGATAGGGTAGACAGTCAGAACCTTTTTCCCAGGGTGGAAATGTAAAAATACTAGGGGGCATCGCTTTAAGGTGAGAGGGGCAAAGTTCAAAGGAGACGTGCAGGTTTGCACACGTGGTGAGTGCTTGCAATGGTGGTGGTGGAGGCAGATACCACAGAGGCATTGAAGAGACTTTTGCATAGGAACATGGACACGAGGGGAATGAAAGGACATGGATCATGTACAGGCAGGAGATTAGTTTAACAGCATCATGTTTGGTGCAGACATTGTGGGCCATGGGGCCTTTTCCTGTGCTGTATGTTCTGACTGTTCCTATTTCTCCCTCATGGTTTCCGAGATCCGGACGCATGGGATTATCCAAAAGCATAGAAACAGAGAAAAAAATAGATGCAGGAGCAGGCCATTTGGCCTTTCGAGCCAGCACTGCCATTCAATATGATCATGGCTGATAATCCAAAATCAGAACCCCGTTCCTGATTTTTCCCCATATCCCTTGATTCAGTGAAACTCTGATAATCCAGCACACACAGGACTTTGTCAGTGCCATACTAGCAGATGTTCCTGATATTATTCTGTGAGTACTCTAGCTCTGTTTTTCATTTACCTTATTTTAGATGTTGCACCCTTATATAATAAATTGATGGTAAACTCCATGGGACATAGGAGCAGGATTAGATCATTCAGCCCATCAATTCCATTTCTCCATTCAATCGCATCTCAACTATTTCTCCTTCTCAACTCCATTTTCTTGCCTTACCTTTGACACACTTCCTAATCAAGAACCTATCAATCCCTACTTTAAAAATACGCAATCATTTTTATTTTTTTATTTAAGGTTTATTTAAATAGTCTTTTAAATAAGGTGTAGTCTTTAGACTTTACAGGTACAGTGCGGAAACAGGCCCTTTGGCCCACCAAGTCCACATCGACCAGTGATCACCCCGTACACTAGCACCATCCTACACACTGGGGATAATTTACAATTTTACCAAGACCAATAACCTATAAACCTGCATGTCTTTGGAATGTGGGGAAAATTGGAGCAGCCAGGGAAAACCCACGTGGTCACGGGGAGAAAGTAGAACTCCGTACAGACAGTACCAGTAGTCAGGATCGAACCTGGGTCTCTGGTGCTGTAAGGCAGCAACTCTTGCCACTGCACCAATGTGTCTGTGGCAATATTTTCCACAGATTCACCACCCTCTGGCTTAAGTAATTCTTCCTCACCTCCATTCTAAAAGTACGTCCTTTTATTCTGGGTTGTGCCCTCTGGGTCTAGACTCTCCCAATACTGAAAACATCCTTTCCACGTCCACTCTATCTAGGCCTTTCATTCACCAGCAAGTTTCAATGAGATCCCCATCTTGTCTCATCTTCAATTCAGTACGTTTGAATGAACTGTCGAACTGTGGATCATCAGTGAGTTTGAAGGGAGTGCAGAAACTGGGACCCTGGCGAGTTTAAAGGAAGAACAGGTAAACAGGGCTTCTGTGTACTGAAAGTGAACACAAGGAAACATCATCCGGTGAGCCTGATACCTAGTCATTGTTTAGTTTAGTTTAGTTTTGAGATACAGCTTGGAAACGCAGACCCTTCGGCCCATCGAGTCCATGCCCGACCATCCATCACCTGATCACACTAGTTCCATGCTGTCCTACTTTGGCATCCACTCCCTACATCTTCTCCGGGCTCTCCAATTAACCTACAAACCCTCACGCCTTTGAGATGTGGGAGGAAACCGGAGAACCCGGAGGAACACCACACAGCCACAGGGAGAACGTGCAAATCCCACCCAGACAGCACACGAGGTCAGGATCGAACCTGGGTCTCCAGTGCTGTGAGGCAGTAGCACTACCAGCTGCGCCAGTGTGCTACCCTGGGTTATACAAACAGTTGGGATACATAAATAGTTGGATAGCATAATATGGGAGTTTAATTACAATTACTTCCTTGCTGTTTTACTCTGCCACCGCCCCTCACCTCTCAGAGACAGTGCTGACTCATAGGAAGCAAAATTCCATGGTTGTGGGTTGAATAAAGCAGCTATTATTTATCGTGAGCCTCAAGAGAGAGGTTGACCCTTGTTGGCTGGGCACGGCGCATTGTAATGTGGCCCAGTTCTCACACGGCATCTCAAAGGATCCTCCACTGCATGTACTGGGCAGCTATCTAATGCTCCCCCAGCTTACTCTCGGACTGATTGCAGCAATGAATCTCACCGGTCCGTGGCACACAACCCAGCAATCTAACGTGCACACTTTAAAGTTGTGACATCTGGGCCACTGGGCAAGAGTCGCCAATAAAACGTCTTGGCAAAGATAAAAGACGGAGGTTGGGGTAGACCTAAATATTATGACAGCGTGCATAGGTTAGACTGTCAGAACCTTTACCCCAGCTTGGAAATGCCAAAGTCTAGAGGGCATAGCTTTAAGGTGAGAGGAGCAAGGTTTAAAGAAGATGTACGGGGCAGGTTTTTCTACTCAGAGAGTGGTGGGTGCCTGGAATGCATTGATGGGGAATCAAAGAAAATAGTAACACTTAAAAGACCTCTAGATGGACAAGCAAACTGTCATGAGAATAGAGGTTAATGGGTCACATAAAGCCAGTTGATTAGTTTAATTTGGCATCATGTTTGGCGCAGATATTTTGAGCCAAAGGGCCCCATCTTGTGCTTAGTTTAATTTAGAGATACAGCGTGGAAATAGGCCCTTCGGTCCATCAAGTCTGCGCTTACCAGTGATCTCCATACACTAGCACCATCCTACACACTAGGGACAATATACAACCTTTACCAAAGCTAATTAATTTACAAACTTGTACGTCTTTGTAATGTGGGGGGAAACCAGAGCACTCGGAGAAAACCCACGCAGTCATGGGGATAACGAACAAACATCATACGGACAGCACCTGTAGACAGGATCGAACCCTGGTCTCTGGTGTGGTAAGGCAGCAACTCTAACGCTGTACCACCATGCTGCCCCGGGCAGCACTGGTCTATGTATGAGTCTTGTGACAACTCTATCTCTCTGAGAACATTGTTATAATGTGATAGGGCAACAAAATGGATCGCAAAATAACCACATCTCATTGGAACTTTGGAATATCATCAACGGTGGAGCAGGAAGTATAGTGGAAGAATTACAGCTCTGAAAAGCAGCAATTTGCAGGGAAAGGAGGTGATGCCCTTTTAAATGCAACTCTTGTGAGAACAACAACAACATGCACCTGCCACAAAATAGCGCAGCGGCAGCGGAGATTGTTGCAGTCTCAAAATGTCACAGATTCTATCAATAGGCTGTTGGTAATTATAGTTACCCAGTCCCACCCTCACATCCTCCCAATCCATGTAAAACATCTCCCACTACTTGTAAGGATCACCCTTGTTCTAAATATCTTTCAAACGTTATATTAATGACTCTGAGCACACACCCCTACATCTCCACAGCATGAATCACTGATTCATGCTGAAATATTGTGTTATAGATCCTGACAGCCCTTGGCTATCTTGGCCAAGTGAGCACAAGTACAGGCAGCATTCAACCTGGAGTGCGTCACAAGAAATAAAGCTTTTCCTCAACTAACAAACAGAGATCGTTATCACATATTTGGCACACCGAGTCCACGCAGTTCATCAAATACCTGTTTACCCTGATCTTATTTTATTCCCTCCACACTTTCTACAACTTCTACAGTGGTGCTGCGGTAGAGCTGCTGCCTCACAGCGGGAGACCTGAGTTTGATTCTGACTACAGGTGCTGTCTGTACGGAGTTTGTACGTTCTCCCTGTGACTGCGTGGGTTTCCTCCGACATTACAAAGACGTGCAGGTTTGTAGGTTACCTGGCCTCTGTAAATTGTCCTTAGTATGTAGGGTAGAACTCGTGTATGGGTACGCATGGACTCCGTGGGCTGAAGGGCATGTTTCCATGCTGTATCCCTAACCTAAAATAAACAAAAGTAATTAACCTATGAACACGCACATTTAGATTAATTTAGTTTAGTTTAGAGATACAGCATGGAAACAGGCCAACTAACCTACAAAAACCAACCCTCATCCTCCTGTGCTCCAAGGAATAGAGTTGAGTCTGCTTAACTTCTCCCTGCAGCTCAGGCCCTCGAGTCCTGGCACCATCCTCCTAAATCTTCTCTGCATATTTTAGTTTTATACTTAGAAGTTAATTTATTCATTGAGATTTGTTTTCTACTCAGTTGTACAGAATATTGTGGGTCCAACACACTGCCAGATCCTTATGAAGCCTTTTCTGTGCCTTTTCATACCTCTAGTTTCTCTCTCACCTGACTCTCAGCATGAAGAAGGGTCTCGACCTGAAACATCACCTATTCCTTTTCTCTGGAGAATTTGCCTGACCCGCTTACCAGCAATTAGTGTCTATCTTAGGTGTAAACCAGCATCTGTAGTTCCTTCCTACACAGCCTTGGTTAATGGGCTTGGTCGCTACTCAATGATCCTTATTTTGTACAATCATGCATTTGTTTATCAGTAAGAGATGGACCGAGCTTGGCTGTGAAGTGTCATAAAATGATGCAGCTCAGAAACAGGCCCTTCAGCCCACTGTGTGCATGCTGACCATGAAGTGGACATTTATACTGATACCATTTATTAGAACGTGGTCCATTGCCTCCCAAGCTTTGGCGATTCAATTGCTTGCCCAGATACTTCTCAAACATGGAACTATATAATTAAGAGTTACCATTTGGACTCAGAAGAACAGAGAATGGAGGCTCGGTGGCACATATAAACTGTAAACCTCTTCTGAGAGAACAGGAGATGGGCAAGCTATTGCTGTGTTACGGAGAGGGTGCACTGATCTGCTCTCCAATACACCCATGGGTCCCAGTTACTGAATAACAGTGGGTGACGACAGGGAGGGGGCATGTGGTCTTGGACTATTATGTTGCAGGTTAAATGAATCTAAATTGCGTTCCATCATTTTCACAATGGAAATATGAAATGTTGATGTTCCAAATCAGCTGCTCTCAAATATAATGAGGCCACTTGCATGCATGCTTTCTCTCTTGCCATTTCAATTCCAAGCACGGTGCATTCACACATTTCTACATAGTCTTGGTCCCAATGATTATCGCAATAAATGGGCCATAAAATTTAGTTTTAGTTTAAAGATAAGCGTGGAAACAGTCCCTTCAGCCCACCGAGACCAACAGTCGCCGCACACTAGCACTATCCTACACACACAAGGGACAATTTACAATTTTGCCAACGCCAATTAATCTACAAACCTGTATGGCTTTGGAGTGTGGGAGGAAACCGGAGCACCCGGAGAAAACCCACGCATATCATGGGTTGAAAGTACAAACTCAGTACAGATAGCAGCAGTAGTCAGGATCGAACCCGGGTCTCTGGCGCTGCAAGGCAGCAACTCTACCATTGTGCCACTGTGCAGCCTACATTTTATATTTAAAGTATTCCCTCAGCTTGGTCCTTGCATGTGCACAAATGGTTCTTTGCACATGTTATTATGCACAAATAACAACCTTCTCTCTCAATGTGCATATAAATCTAACATATGAAGCAGTAATTTTGACACACTTGGTTCATTCACACTCGGCTCAGAAGCCACCTCTGGGACTAGATGTCAGAATGTGAATTAAGCAGTCGATTGGTCTCTATGTGAGCAGATCGTGCGTTCAGGAAAGGTCCCAGCACAATTGCCTGAGAGTGGGCCAGCGTCCTGTGGAGAATGCAGGGATTCAGCTCAGGGTGTCCATGGCAATAATTCAATAGCAGGAAGTTCAGTGAAGGGCCTACGAGTGGTGCTTGGAGAAGGCGGGAGAGCACAACGTAAGCCGCACAGTAAAGTTATGGGAACAGATTGAGGGGAAAGATGTGATTCAGGAAAATTGCAATGCCAGCATTTCCTGAGGCAACTAATCATTTTTCCCAAAATTAACTTTTTAACAGGCGGCACAGCAGTAGAGTTGTTACCTTACAGCGCCAAAGACCCAGGTTCGATCCTGACTATGGGTGCTGTCTGTGCGGAGTTTGAATGTTCACCCTGTGACTACGTGGGTTTTCTCAGAGTGCTCCGGTTTCCTCCCACACTCCAAAGATGTACAGGTTTGTAGGCTAATTGGCTTTGGTAAAGTTTGGAAATTGTCCTAGTGTGTAGGATCGCGCTAGTGTATGGGGATCGCTGGTTGGTGCAGACTCAATGAGCTGAAGGGCCTGTTTCCACGCTATATCTCTAAACTAAACTAAAGTAAAGTAAACTAGACTTATGCTCAACTATTAATAATTTACAATGCTACATGCTCATAATTTAGAAGCAAGGAGCTGCAGATGCTGGTTTACAAAAAAAAAGACATAAAGTGCTGGAGTAACTCAGTGGGTCAGGCAGCATCTCTAGACTTCATACTTTAGTACTGGTGAAGGGATGAGATTTAAATAAAAGCCATGAAGACCTGTTCTTGCAGCGCTGAGGTTTACATTAAATGAACCCTACGACGTACTTCCCAAGCACTTCAAAATGCATTGTGGCACGAGTTTGGTTCTAAAGACACCGCTCTTTTGGAATAGGAAATGAGGATGTAGGCAGAGGCAGGATGCACTCACATTTTCCTTTGTGAAAAATTCCTTTAAAACTTATTTGTTTGTGGATGTGGGCTTTTTCGACAAGGCCAGGATTTATTGTCTTCCTCAAAGAGTGACCAAGAGTGACCTTCTTGGCCTTTACAATCCACCCATGTCCTGAAGGTTAGGATTAGGGTTCCACCAGCTATTGAAGCGGCATCAGTTGAAAGTTCCCTGGATCATGCTGATAGAAAGGATTTTGACCTATAATGAAGGGCGTGATACATTTGCAAGTCAAGATAAAGTGCTGTGTAAGAAGGAACTGCAGAGAGACACAAAAAACTGGAGGAAAGGGATAGATGACATTTTGCGTCAAGACCCTTCTTCAGACTGAGAGTCAGCGGAAAGAAGAAAGAGAGATATAGATGTACTTAAGTCAAATTAATGGAAGATATGCAAAAAGCAACGATAATTAAGGAAAGATGGAGCCCACAATGGTCCTTTGTTGGCTGTGAGATGGGAGATAAAAGTGGTGGCATCGCCATTTACCTGCTGAGGTCTTGCTAAATGGGAGAGGTCATCCAGAAGGAATGGATGACGTTTTGGTTCGAGAAAAAGGGTCTCAACCCGAAATGTCACCCATTCCTTCTCTCCAGAGATGCTGCCTGTCCCGCTGAATCACTTTAGCATTTTGTGGCTGTCCTCATCTAGCATATAATTCTTCGCCATCTCCGTCAGCTCCAACGAGATCCCATCATCAGTCACACTTTCTGCTCTCCCCCAACACCTCCCCCTCCCCCTCTGCTTTCTGCAGGGACTACTCTCTCCATGACTGCTCACCCACCCACCTCTATCACTGCTGCCTGGTAGACCATGAGCTTTGCACAGGGTTTGAGCTCTTGATCTTCATACTCATTTATCCTCAGTTGACCAAAGGTTGTGTCGGTGCACTGAAGGCGATGATGAATTCCATCAGTGATGTTGGCTTTAGCTGATGGAAGGCTTCCATATTATGGGAATCAATCTTACAAGTGCCTTACAATGCTGGAGATCCTGACCACGAGTGCTGACTGTACAGAGTTTGTACGTTCTCCCAGTGACCGCGTGGGTTTTCCCAAGGGGGTGCTCCAGTTTCCTCCCCACTCCAAAGAGGTATAGGTTTGTAGGTTAATTTGGCTTTGGTAAAAATTGTGAATTGTCCCAAGTATTTAGTTTAGTTTAATTTAGTTTAGAAATACAGCACTGAAACAGGCCCTTCAGCCCACCAAGTACATGCCAACTAGCAATCCCCGCACACCATCCAACGCACACTAGGGACTGTTGGCCAATTAGCCTACATACATCCATGTCTTTAGAGTGTATAGTTTTGTGCAGGAGAGTTTTATTAGTGTACGGGGAACACTGGTCGGCACGGACTGGGGTGGCCGAAGGGCCTATGTATGCGCTGTATCTCCAAACTACACTAAACTACAGAATGGATTGACTGGGCTTATATTCACTGGAATTTAGAAGGATGGGAGGGGATTTTATTGAAACATATTAAATTCTCAAGGAATTGGATGCGGGAAAAATGTTTCCCCTGTTGGGGGAGTCCAGAACCAGGGGTCACAGTTTAAGAATAAGGGGTCGGCAATTTAGGACTGAGATGAGGAAAAACGTTGTCACCCAGAGAGTTGTGAATCTGTGGAATTCTCGGCCACAGAAGGCAGTGGAGGCCAATTCACCGGATGTTTTCAAGAGAGTTATGGGCCTGTCCCGGCGACTGTCAAGTTGCCGGCAGTTGACTGAAAAACCGGGAACTGGAACGGCGACTGTCAGAGTGGAACACACAAACACATCGCAAAGGTGGGGGCCAGGGCAAGCGGGGGAGCGCTGTCTGAAATTCACACGTTACAAAGCCAAGGTGATACAGACATACACCGTGATGAACAGGAAGTTTAAGATGGCTAGCACAGTGTACAGTAAGCCTTTTAAAAGGGGGAGGGGGGGGGGGGGAGAGGGGGGGGAGAAGGGGGGGATAAGGGGGGAGAAAACTTTGAAGAAGTCAGACAACTTTCAATAAGCCAGAGGCACAGCTGTGAAGATCGGCGGAAATGTAACATTACCGGTCGGTTATCCTTGGTTCTGAAAACTCCTGCTAACGTTTTTTTTACCCAATGAGCCAATGAAAATGACCGGTCAGCAAAGGCGATTAACTAAAACTACCTATGACTCCCTCGACTCCCTGGCCTACTCCTGCACCTATTTTCTATGTTTCTATGTAAACTACTAAACTATGTGGACCTGTACTATCAGAGGGTGAAGTGCAACTGGGGCAGGTTGTTAGCCAAGCTTTGTTTGGCAGATATTGAGCAGGGCGTATGTTCACAATGCTTCAGCGATTTGGACCTCATCCTCTGGAAGCTTACACTCTGAGGTAATTTTTTTTTGCGAGTAGCGTCTCTGAGAGCACGACATCGGTGTTTGAACCGTTTCTGGACAGGCGTCCATTATCGGTAAATCACAATCCTTAGTGATACCATCAGGAGAGAGGAGCTGGAATGTGCAACAGAAGTGAGATGCATTCTCCTGCAGAGTCATGTGTTTGAAGCAGCTGTCACTACTAAACACTGCAGTGTACACGACTACAGTGTACAGCAGACACTACTTACTACACTTAGTCTGGTTCCTCTTACCAGAAGAATTCTGAAGACATTCTTGGGCGGCCACGGTGGCGCAGCGGTAGAGTTGCTGCCTTAGAGAGCTTGCAGCGCCGGAGACCCGGGTTCGATCCCGACTATGGGGCTGTCTGTACGGAGTTTGTACATTCTCCCCATGACTGCATGGGTTTTCCTCCCACACTCCAAAGACATCTGTACAGGTATGTAGGTTAATTGGCTTGGTGTATGTGTAAAATTGTCACTAGTGTATGTAGGATAGTGTTAATGTGTGGGAATCGCTGGTTGGTGCAGATTCAGTGGGCCAAAGGGCCTGTTTCCATGCTATATCTCTAAACTAAGCTAAAAAGAACACAAGGTTAACCTATGCTTGCTTGGCTGGCTGGCAGACAAAAGTTACTTCATTGACGAGGGTTTCTTGAACAAGGGGCGTATGCCATTAAAATACAGATAGACCATTCAGGGGCAATGCTAACATTGTGTTCTTCTGATGCTCTGGTAATCTATAAACCCCCTTCCCAAACATTTGTTGAGACTGCCTCAGTGGAAATGTTCATGGCTGATGTTGATGATCGATGATCAAGCAATGTAGGAACAAAGTGAAGTACAGACCAGCTTGATGTAACTGAATGATGCACTCCTATCCCTATGAGTCGGCTCCAGTGAAGTCTAGTTTAGTTTAGGTTAGAGATAAGGCGGCACGATGGCACAATGGTAAAGTTGCTGCCTTACAGCGCCAGAGAGCCCGGGTGATGTCAGTATGGCGTTTGTACATTCCACAAACAGCAGTACTCCCCCTGACCTGCGTGGGCTTTCTCCGGGTGCTCTAGTTCCCATCCACACTCCAAAGACGTGTAGGTTTGTAGGTTAATTGGCTTGGTAAATTCGTAAATTCGCCCTAGAGTGTTTAGCATAGTGCTAATGTGCGGGGATCGTTGGTCAGCGTGTACACAGTGGGCCCAAGGACCTGTTCCCACGCTGTGTCTTTAAACTAAACTAAGTACAGCATGAACATAGGCCCTTCGGCCCATCAAGTCAATGCCGACCAGCAATCCCCATACACCATCTTACACACTGGAAACAATTTATAATCTTTACCGAAGCATAAAAACCTGCACATCTTTGGAGTGTGGGAGGAAACCGGAGCACCTGGGGATAGCCTATATGGTCATGGGGAGAACATGCAAACTCCATACAGACAGCACCTGTAGTCAGGATCGAACCCGGGTCTCTGGCGCAGTCAGGCAGCAACTCTACTGCTGTGCCACCTAAATTATTGGCCGAGAGTGGAAAATTCACCCTACTCTTTAATTTACCTATGATTCAGTTGTAGAAAAAGTAGATAAAACTTTAAGACTGCCTTGTACTAATTTATAGTATTAAATTCTTAACTACATGGCTCATTAAGTGCCAGGATACGGTCTGGTAGTACTGCTCCAGTGAATCAATCAACTCTGCTGAGAGAGGCCAGCATGATGGAGGGGAAGGTACCTACATACAGAAACCTGAAAAGATGTGCATTCTATGCTGCTCACAGGGGGTCAAAATGAACAGAGAAAGTAGACCATGTAAAAGACAATTTTAGAACAGATGTCAGGAAACGTTTCATTATGCAGCCTGTTTGGCAACTGGAATGACTTGTTAGGTGGAATGGCTGAGATTAAGAAAATTGACTTATTTACAAAGAAGCTAGGCTCGACAATACAAACTGGCTCAGCAAGTGTTCTTAAATACTCAAAAATGTATGAAAGGCATTCTGAAATGCAAGGGACAGCACGGTGGCACGGCGGCAGAATTGCTGCCTTACTGTGCTAGAGTCCCGGTTCGGTCCTGACTACGGGTGCTGTCTGTATGGAATCTGTACACTCTCCCCGCGACCACGAGAGTTTTCTCAAGGTGCTCTGGTTTCCTCCAAAGACGTACAGGTTTGTCGGCTACTTGGCTTGGTAAAATTGTCCGTAATATGTGTAGGATAGTGTGAGTGTGTGGGAACGCAGGTTGCTGCAGACACAGTGGGCTGAAGGGCCTGTTTCCACTCTGTTTCACTGAACTAAACTAAAAAGGTTCAATCACTGGTTATAAGTTACTCAAGAATCTAACGGGACTTAATCAGCAATCAACCCTGAGGAAATATGGTGGTGTACACACTTATTTGAACAACTTCTGTGTATAAATTTATTTGAAGATGATTCCGAGCGTACAAACTTACAATAATTCCTCGCTGCGTTGATTAATTTTTTAAATTAATTCTATTGCAGCATATGCCCACAGAATTTTATTTTGTGGCTAAACTTCTTTCTTTTTATTTAAACGTTTCCGATAGACTTTTCCTTGATAAAACCGCAGCCTATTGGTGATGCAATGCGCCGTGCCACAAAGCCAGTTTATACAGGCTATCTATCCTGTGAATTGCTGACCTTACTGTCTCCAGTGGAGGACGGCCATTTCCCGTGGGAAGGAGGGTGAAACATTGGAGACAGTGAGCGGCAATCAATTCTCATGCACCTCCACGCTGGCTGCACACCAAGATTGGCAGAGGTTCAGGAACAAGTGGCCTCTCAGTTCTCTCATTTCAGGATGGCAGATAGTGCAGAGAAACCGCAAGAGGTGGGGAATGGATAAAAATAAACATAGAGTGTGCGCTGCCTGCTTTGTTACTGTTCCCCCGCAGTATTTTAACACAGCTAGACCGTACGACAATAATTCTCGTGAAAAGTCTGTCAATGACCAATTGCCAAACCAGGTTTGCTTCATTGCACAGCCACTCCTATTGTGCAATTGCAGGGAAGCTTTTACCATCCAGTTTGCCAAGTCTTACCCATTTTCTGGGTATCAATATTATCCTGTGTGGGAAGCTCAGGTCTCTGCCATGGCTCAGTGGTAGCCCTGGTCTCTGAGTCAGAAACTCAGCTCACATTTCAAGTTAAAGACCCTTCCTCGAAATTGTGCTGATTACTTAATTACCTGATAATTCTTGATTAGTATGGGTGTCAGGGGTTATGGGGAGAAGGCATGAGAATGGGTTTGAGAGGGAAGGATAGGTCAGCCATGATTGAATGGCGGAGTAGACTTGATGGGCCGAATTGCCTAATTCTACTCTTAGGACTTATGAACTTGACCTAAAATGTTAACTGTTTCTCTATCCACGTATGCTGCGTGGCCTGCTAAGTGTTTCTTGCATTTTCTGTTTTTCCCTTGTGAAACATTGGTTTGGGCTTAACTTGAGCTATAGCTCTAGTTATATCCCTGGTACGGCAATTGCAACACACAGGGACATATATAGCTTCACCTGTAACAACATAGTCTCATCCAAGCTCACCTCCAAATTGCTGTATCTCGGTATCAGCAGCTCCCGGCACTAGATCCAGAAAGGAAAGAATTTGCAGGACTAAATATAGCAGAATTCATGTAAATGGGTGTTTAACCATTGGCATGGACTCTGTGTGCAAAAGGGAAACCTTTGGTTTCCATGCTGTATGACTGTAAAACCTCTATGACTATAAGAATAAGTCTGGGGAGAGGGATTAGTTTGCCAAGAACTGGAATAACTTGACAGGCCAACACCTGCCATTCTGTGAGAATTAGTTCCATGACTTGCTCCACCAATTTAATGTGAAAATTCCAGACCTGGTGGGTTTGGTAGGACTCATACACCTGATATCACCAATGGATTAGAAATAAAGGCCAAGGACAGAGTATTGAGTGTAGAAGTTGGGAGGTCATGTTGCAGTTGTATAAGATGTTGGTGAGGCCGCATTTAGAGCATTGTGTTCAGTTCTGGGCACTGTGTTACAGGAAAGACGTTGTCAAGTTGGAAAGTGTACAGAGAAGATACATGAGGGTGTTGCCAGGACTAGAGGGTCTGAGCTATGGGGAGAGATTTGAGCAGATTGTGACTCTATTCCTTGGAGCGCAGGAGGATGAGGGGTGATCTCTTGTTTAGAGCTCTGAGGGCTACTGGAATCAAGGGATATGGGGAGAAGGCAGGCACGGGTTATTGATTGACAGCGGACGATCAGCCATGATCACAATGAATGGCGGTGTTGGCTCGAAGGGCTGAATGGCGTCCTCCTGCAACTATTTTCTTTGATCTTATAAAGGTGTATAAAATCATGAGAGAAATAGATCGGGTAGATACACAAAGTCTCTTGCCCAGAGTAGGGGAATCGAGGACCAGAGGACAGGTTTAAGGTGAAGGGGGAAAGATTTAATAGGAACCTGATGGGGTAACTTTTTCACACATAGGGTGGTGGGTGCATGGAACAAGCTGCAGGAGTAGAGGCAGGTACTATTGCAACATTTAGACAGGACACGTTCAAAGGAATATGGGCCAAACGCAGGCAGGTGGGACTAGTGTAGATGCGACATGTTGGGTGGTGTGGGCATGTTGAGCCGAAGGGCCTTTTCCCATGCTGTATGACTCTATAACAAACTTAAATTGCTTAATAACTGCAAAGCAAGAAGGCAGTAAATGTTTAAAATGTTGAGAGGAGCTGTACAAAATCCAAGGCAAATCAAAAGAACCAGAAGTGTCAGAAAACAGTAAATCTAATCAGCAGACATGAAACAATTTTATACAGTCTAGCTGCTGCTGCCAAGTATAGAACCAAGGTACTATGTATGAAAAGAACATTAGGAGCAATATTGTTTCCTCATATATCTCCACGTATATATCTTTCCTACACGACCTTCTCAACCACCTCTCTGTGGTCGCTCTTCATGCATCAGCCTTCACTCTTTAACGTTACAACCTTTGGTCTCCGCTCTGCTTCACAGTAATTTTTCTGTGATCTCCCCAGCTCTTGATTTTCATTGCCTTCACACCTCTGAGTGGTAAAGTGGTGTTCTTGCCAGATGCTCTGTCAATTTGCCATTTCCTCATTATTTACTGGTAGAAAATACCCGTTTCAGTAATAAGTTGAGGTACCGAAGTATTTTGAGATAGACACAAAATGCTGGAGTAACTCAGGAGGACAGGCAGCATCTCTGGAGAGAAGGAATGGGTGACGTTTCGGGTCGAGACCCTTCCTCAGACATTATTTCAGAAATATTTTGAGAATTTATATTCCGTTTTTAAAAGCCTGGAACAGGAAAGGAAGGAATGTGAAGACAAAGGGATTGGATTGCTGTAAAAATCCAACTTGGGCACTGCTGTCCATCGAAGAAAGATAGCTTTCATCCCATGCTGAAATGGTTAATTCATAACCCTCTGCAAACTGCCCTTGAACATCCCTCTAACCTCACCTTTCAATGTTCCTGATGTGGCCTCCTGTACATCAGCGAGACCTAGCGCAGACTAGGCAAACCTATCTGGTCTGTCAAGGTCTGCTGGATCTCCCGGTTAAGCCCCTGTCCCACTTAGGAAACCTGAACGGAAACCTCTGGAGACCTTGCGCCCCACCCAAGGTTTCCGTGATGTTCCCGGAGGTTCTGGTCACTCTCCCTAATAATCGAAAGTGGTTTCCGCGTAGTCGAGGCTTCTTCTATGTTCCTGCGATTATTTCAACAAATTCAAAACCAGCCTCGACTAAAAATAGGTTGCCGTTTGGTCGAAGCCAGTGGAGTGGGGTTGCTATTTACACTAAAGCAGTCGAAGGCAATCTCCTTCGCTGACCAGCCATTTTGATTGGCTCATTGGAGTTTTCAGCAAAGATCCTATAGGATCTTTGGTTTTCAGCACCTAGAAGATCCGCCGGAAGGTAAAACACCCTCGCCTGTATCCACCTGTCACTTGCCAAGCTTTGTCCTGTCCCCACCTCTCTTCCAAATTTCTTCCCCTCCCCCTATCATAATCAGTCTGAAGAAGAGTCCTGACCTGAAACAATGTCTGTCCATGTTCTCCAGAGAGGCTGCCTTATCTGCTGAGTTACTCCAGCATTTTGTGATTTTTTTTGTTGTTGTAAAAATCAGCACCTGCAATTCCTTACGTTGCCCTTGAATGTTACTTGATTATGTTAAACTAAGAGAACGTGACTCAACATCACCGTATGCCTGCCCACATCCTGATACTGAATAAAATAGCATATTCAAGAAGTATTGGATGAGCAACATGAGCCCATTGAGTCTCAGTCAACTCACAAGGATCCCATTCCTCCACTAACTTTCTCAGTAACCTGTTCCCCCCAGATTCACACCTCTCCCCCAGATTATTTATCCACCAGCCAATTCCACAACCAGCCTGGATGTCTTTAAGATGGGGGAGCAAAGTGGAGCACCGGGAAGAAAGTCATACAGTTGCAGGGAGAACATGCAAACTCCACACACCCGAGATCAGGATTGAACCCAGACACTCGAGTCCTGAGGGTGGCAGCTCTACTAGCTGCTCCACTGTATCACCACCGTGTTTTCATTAATCAGCTCAACTTTTAATACAACACACTGTCATCAACAAATTTCACTGTCATCATCACCGAAAACATCTATTACAGGGTGGCATGGTGGCACAGTTGCTGCCTTACAGTGCCAGAGGCCTGGGTTTGATCCTGACTCTGGGTGCTGTCTGCACGGAGTTTGTACGTTATCCCCGTGACCATGTGTGTTTTCTCCGGGTGCTCCGGTTTCCTCCCACATTCCAAAGACGTACACGTTTGTAGGTTAGTTGGCTTCACTAAAATAGTTAAATTGTCCCTCATGTGTAGGATAGTGTGTGTGTATGTATGCGGATCGCTGGGCGGCACGGACCCGGAGGTTCGAAGGGCCTGTTTCCGCGCTGTATCTCTAAACTAAACGACTAGAATTCCAGCTTTATTTAATTAGTCAAATTTAAATTCCCCAGCTGCTGTGGTGAAATTCAATCATGTCCCTGGATCAATGAGGTAATGCTCTGGAGACCAGTGCAATGTGCCCCTGCAACCCCCAGAGCTCAGGATTGAATGCTTTAAGACTAATTTCAGGCACAGGAGATGGAATTGTTCCATGAGAATGGATTATATGCTATTCAGTACAGAGCAAGGATTACGGGGATGTGCTTTGTGAAGCCAATTGGTTAATGTGCCAGTCAACATGTTTGGACAAGATGGGGTGGAGGCCATGTGAGTGTGGTTGCACATGGTGCACAGAGCTAAAGAAAGATTTAAGACTTACAATTATATTGTGGATTTCGGAATAGACTCAAGTACAGTCATTGTAGTGATTGCATCTAATTTGTACCAGATACTCGCACACACGGCATCGTTCCAGAATAGACACAAAGTGCTGGAGTAACTCAGCGGGTCAGTCAGCATGTTTGGAGAAAATGAACAGGCGATGTCTCGGGTTGGAACCCTTCCCCAGACGTGGTCTGCCTGACCCGTTGAGTTGCTCCAGCATTTTGTGTCTATCTAAGGAACATGAGATGCTTTTCATCCAGTTTGCGTGTGGCCTCACTCTAGCAATGGAAGGTGTTTCAGTTCAAGACCCTGCTTCAGACCAAGATACCTCTAGTTTCCCTCTCCCCTGGCTCTCAGCCTAAACTTCTCTCCCCCTCAGCTTTCCTCCTCTTTGGAAGACTCCCTTAACCAGTCCGCCTTGACCAAGCATTCACTCTGTGGCGCCAATACAAATGTAGTTCCCAGCTTGGCTGAGTTGACAGCAATTCTGTCAGCAGGTTATGGGCTGTAATTTGGTTAATGCAATATTACAATGCAATAAACTCACACAACAAGATTCCTCCACAGTGCTGGGAGAATATGCATCATTAGACAAGTGTATCCTTTTTCTCCAGAGATGCCGCCTGGCCCGCTGAGTTACTCCAGCACTTTGTGTCTATCTGTGGTTTAGTTTAGTTTATTATTGTCATGTGTACCAAGCTACAATGAAAAGCTTCTTGTTGCATGCTATCCAGTCAAACAAATTACTATTCATCATCACAATCAAGCCATCCATAATGTACAAATAAAGGATAAAGGGTGCAACATTTACTGCAAGACTAAATCTGAAGTCTAATTAAAGATAGAAACATAGAAATATAGAAAATAGGTGCAGGAGTAGGCTATTCGGCCATTCAAGCTAACACCACCATTCAATATGATCAAAGCTGATCATCCAAAATCAGTACCCCGTTCCTGCTTTCTCCCCATATCCCTTTATTCCATTAGCTCTAAGAGCTAAATCTAACTCTCTCTTGAAAACATCCAGTGAGTTGGCTTCCACTGCCTTCTGTGGCAGAGAATTCCACAGATTCACAAGTCTTTCGATAGTTGGAAGGATCTCCAAAGAGGTAGATGGGATGTTAGGACCACACTCCAGCTGGTGAGAGCCTGGTTTAGTTACTTGATAACAGCTGGGAAGAAACGGTTCCCCCGTGTGGCACCCGCAATGGTCGCCTCGCCAACAGTCTGCCTTGTCCCGTCCTTTTTTTATTGCTTTTTGGTATGTGTTAAATGTATCTTTTAGTTTTCTTTAGCTTGTTTTATGTGGGGTTTTGGGGGGGGGGGGTTTGAAACTTTTTTTAAATCTCTTATCTCGATGGAAATTCAATTTTTTTTTCCATATCGTATCTCCGTCCAAACTGTGGCCTGACATCGAGCTGGTGGCCTCTGCTGGAGACTGACTTTGGAAGCTCCAACCGCAGGAGCCTGAGGACTTAACATCGTGGAGCTGGCGATCCCTGTCGGGGATCGAATTTGGAGCTCCAAACACGGGAGTCTGCGGAGTTTAACATCGTGGAGCTCGTGGTCGCTGATTAGAGACCGACTTCGGGAGCTCGAAGCCGCAGGAGCTACGACCGCCATGACTCGGGAGTTTTGATTGCCCCGACACGGGAGCTTCGATCGCCGGCTGCAGGAGCTTCGATCGCCCCGGCTACGAATGGTTTGACTGCCCCGACCATAGGAGAATAAAGAGGAAGGAGATTAGACTTTATTGTCTTCCATCAAAGTGAAGAAAGTGGAGAATCCACCGTGATGGATGCTTATGTTCACTTTTATTTGGTTGTGTGTCTTGCTGCGTTTTTTTAGCACGGCTGTATGGTAATTTGTGTTTCACTGTACATTAATTGGTAAACGTGACAATAAACACACCTTTGAACCTTTGAAGTTTTCAACCTTCTTGCCGGATGGGAGAGGAGAGAAGAGAGAGTGACCAGGGTGAGACTGGTCCTTGATTATGCTGGTGACAATGTAGATGGACTCAATGGTACAAAGTTTCCAAACCCAGAGAGTGAAGCCAGGCGAGGCGCAGCTGTTATCTCCAAGGGAAGGCCTGGCTCTACCTCTGTGACTTGTACTATTATAGTTTGTTTTTTGTGCGTACGTATGTGTACATGTGTGATCTATATATATGTGTATCTCGTATAACACCTTCTGCGCCCTCAAGGTCGAGTGCGGAAGGTGCCCCCGGGGAACAAGGGCTGAAGAGGGCCATGCCAGGAGATGAACAGTTCGCAAGATGACCTGAGTTGAGGCAATGGCTGCAAAGGGCCTTTGTGGCCAGCTGCAGCTGGGGCTGTAAAATAGTGCCTCTTGCATATAGACTCGGTGGGCTGTACATTCTCTACTAACTGGGGATTGTGTTTATATATGGTGATAGTCTTGCAGAGCTGTATGCAAAATATAATTTCATTGCACCTTGCTACATGTGATAATAAAGAACCCATTGAACCATTGAAGTCTGCAGGAAGGAGCTGCAGATGCTGGTTTACACCAAAGATAGACACAAAATAGCGATGTTACAAAACCTACCTTCAGCGGTGCTGCTGTTCTGCCACTGACCGTGAGCGTGACTTTGGCGGTTTTGGGGGAGGGGGGAAGGGGCGAGATTAAAATGCAGTTTTGTAGTGCTTGTCAGAGAGGGATTTCCTCGGGCTGCTAGCTGATAAAGAAAAATCGGTCGGACTTCCATTCCCGTTTTTTTTTAAATCGCTGGGTTAAATAATTGGATTAAAATAAAAAGCGACTTTGAACGCCCTCAATGCCTACAATGTGACGGATCATAATGACAGGACAAAACAGAGGGCAAGTCGTGTATTTTACATATAATCTTGCTTCTTGGGATGACTTTAATCTAATTTTACATTGTGAAAATGTTATTTGGGCCCCATATGAACCGGCCATGTCTTTCCTGCCGATATGGGGTTCAAATTCACCGCAACCGCAACGTTCCAATCGATCGCGTTCCAGAAACATCCACTCGCAAGATGATTTAAATGCTTTTTTTTGGACAAACATGTCATAAGAGCAACTAAATCGTCTATATGTTTTGTTATTGGCTATTCATAGTCAATATTTTTACACTAAATATACACAACAGTTTTAGCCACATGTATTGTGCAAAAAAAATATGATTTTGATTTAATTGAATGGATGTTTCTAGATTTTTTTGGGGAATTAAACATTAAATTCCTTCCATCTGGCATATAAATTCATGACAGTGAATCATGTGAATCATGCCCATCCGGCAAGAAGGTTGAAAACTTCAAAGGTTCTTGTTAAAAATCATGTTATATTGTGAATGCTTGTGTGAATGGGATTAGTTTGTTATTTGGATACTTAGGCTATTTAAAAAATATATCATTTTCATAAGAAATGGAATCCCCAGGACATACTTAATGGGAAATAGTGGGCAGAAAGGCATGTCGTGCGTGGTTTGAAGAGCAAAAACTTGTAGTTTACAATGCCAACATTGAAAAGTTGAGGAAAAACAAGGTGTACAGAGTTGCTTATTGGTTTCAATCTGAGGAGTATGATGATGCTACTGATTATGATATGCCAATGTACCAACTAGCAACTGATCTTCTCCATGTAGACTTAGTCTATTGCTAAAAATTATAATTTATTTACATATCTGTTACGGACTTACAGCATATCATACAATAATATTAAAGTTCTGATCTTGAGAATATCACATTTTTGAATTTTCTAGGCAGTCTGGGTGTTTATTACTATTTCCGTCACAACGGTCAATTTTCTAATTAGCTACAATTAGGTAATTAACTAATTATATGCTTTAATTTCAGGTCATCCAAGTAATATGTTTAATATTTGTTTCAGAATGCTTCAATCTATAATAACTGAACATTTCATTCAGTTCTCTTAATTTTTAAGAAAGTTATGGGCTTTTGACTGTCCTCGGTCACAGCTTTTGTGTTAAGTCAATGGAAAAGCAATAGGGAACAAGATGCTAATTTCCGAGTATGAAAATGGCCATAACTTTTTTAATACTGAAGATATGAAAGTGAATTAGGTGTCAAATTAAACTCCTTGTTATGCTTTTTCTGATGGATAAATTGCAGACTTGATTTTGAAAATCTCAAAATTTTGTAACATTGCTACACGAAATGCTGGAGTAACTCAGCGGGTCAGCCAACATCTCTGTAGAAAAGGAATAGGTAGCCCATAAGGTTGAGATCACCTGAGCCAGCCTTATGAAATGCCTCACTACCATTGTTGCAAGGCATTTATACAAAACTGCTCACTGAACAAATCAGAGACTGTTTACACTCAACATCTGATTTCACCCTTTTTTGATGTGCTAATGGAATGCTGTGTTTCTCCCTGAAGCAAAATCAGTAGACGCCAAACAAATGCTAAAGTGGGACATGTCTGCTCTAAGTAATTACTGCTATGATTTGCATCCAGTCGTAGGGGATAGAATCCGACTTGACATTCAGGTAAGACAACCTCTGACAGGAGCTCACAGGTGTTGCCGCATTCCATTTGCTGAAGGTCCAAACTCTTCACAGCAGCCCACAGGGCAGCAAGATGGCAGCGGTAGAGTTGCTGCCTTGCAATGCCAGGGACTTGGGTTTGATCCTGACAACAGGTGCTGTTTGTACGGAGTTTGTACGTTCTCCCCGTGACCATGCTTGGTTTTCTCTGGGTGCTCCGGTTTCCTCTCACAAGTCAAAGAAGTACAGGTTTCTAGGTTAATTGGCTCACAACAGTCCTCAGTGTGCAGGATAGTGCTAGTGTATGGGGATGGCTGGGCGGTGCGGACTCAGTGGGCCGGAGTTCCGCGCTGTATCACTAAACTCAACCAAACTAAACTAAATTAAACTGAACAGCGATGCCGACTGGATGGACATGAGGCGAAGTAGAAAGGGTGGTGAGGGAAAGGAAGGGGTGGGGAAAAATTGAGGCAGGGTGGAGTTTGAAATCAAGTAGCAGGAAAAGGTTCAGTAACACAATGACTACAGGTGAGATTTGTTGGAACTACGTAGTGATGTGATCTGGATCCCTGCCTCACTATAGCTGCTTCCGCGCCAGTCATTGGCGTGATACATTGCAGTAGTGCACAGATCGTTTAGTTTCAATTTAGTTTTAGTCTAGTTTAGTTTAGAGATACAGTGTGGAAACAGGCCCTTCGGCCCACCGAGTTCACGCCAATCAGCGATTTCTGCACATTAACGCTATGCTACACACACACTAGGGACAATTTACAATTACACCAAGCCAAGTGTGGGAGGAAACTGAAGATCTCGGAGGAAACCCACGCAGAGCACCAGTAGTCGGGATCGAACCCAGGTCTCCGGTTCTGCAAGCGCAGTAAGACAGCAACTCTACAGCTGCGCCACCGTGCCTGATATTTAAACCTTTATCAGGGCTGTCTGTCTGTAAATGAGCCTCAAAAGGATATGAGGGTGGAGTAGTCAGTGCAAATAAGCACCATCAGCACATATGGGTTTAAGGTGAGGGGGCAAAGATTTAATAGGAACCTGAGGGGTAACTTTTTTACACAAAGATCAGTGGGTATATGGAACTAGTAGTCAAGGCAAGTACTATCACAACGTTTAAGAAACATTTAGATGGTAGGGTAGGTTTAGAGGGAATGTGTCAGAAGGAACTGCAGATGCTGGTTTACACTGAAGATAGACACAAAATGCTGGAGTAACTCAGCGGGGCAGGCAACATCTCTGGAGAAAAGGAATAAGTGACGTTTTGGGTCGAAACCCTTCTTCAGGCCTGACCTGAAAGAAGGGTCTTGACCCGAAACGTCACCTACTCCTTTTATCCAAAAATACTGCCTGATCTGCTGAATTACTTCAGCATTTTATGCCTATCTTAGGTTTAGAGGGATACATGGTTGCCAACTTTCTCACTCTCAAATAAGAGACAAAAGGTCAAAATAAGGGACAAATTCCCGATGGTATAAAGTACAGGCCTTCGTCGAATCACCGCTGACGGGCTTAACCCACGTCTTTTTTGCTTCCCATTGCTTGTTGTAGCTGCACAGTCTTTTCCTTTTTTGCAGGTTTATCCATATTTGCACATGCCAAACCGACCGAACAACACCAGATTTTACTGAAACTTTTTGTTTTGACAGGAATTGGCAAAATATAATGTACAACTGATGCACATAAGGGGGCCTGTGATTGGATGACAGGTGAATCACTCGTGCGTGGCGTCAACAACATACGCAACACGCACGCTGTTGCGTCAGATCTAAGATCTGCCTGTAAGCGTGGCCCTCTGGTGATTACAGAGTACACATGCTCCTCGACTTACGATGCTTCGACTTACGATATTATTTTACTTTACGATGGTGCAAAAGCGATACACATTCAGTAGAAACCGTATTTCACTAGCCTGGCCTCGTGGCAGCGTTGGGCTGCGTTGATAATTTAAACAGTAATGCTTTACTGTTGAATTAAAATTGCTTTCCTGTGGTATATTTAGATTTACGCCTGCTCTGTTGAGCAGACGCACTTGCTTGCCTGAGCGGGCTTGTTAGTATCTAACGTTAGCCTGTGTACTTTCTCTCCTATTTATCTTGATGTAAGGTGGATTGAGTCAGCTGTTTTGTATGCGAAGTATCTGAGATCAGAGCTGAGCTACTACCTGTTGTGACAATTCGCTCCTGTGGGGGCTGGCACTCGGGAGATTTAAGGGGCGTCGGTGTTCAGGGAATTGGTGAGCGCTGCGACCAAACAGGGGCGGGTGGTGGGAGTTGGGGTGGGATGGGCAGCTGAGAGACGCCAAAGAGATTTCATAATTAAAACGTGTAAAACACTCCAAGAGGCAGAGGGCTGAAGAGGAGAAAGGGTGGTTGGGGGGGGGGGGGGGGAACTAACCCAGAGAATCAAAACCCACAAGTGCCTGGCGGTCCAACCCTGAATGCATTTTCCACTTACGATATTTTTGATTTACGATGGGTTTATCGGAAAGTGACCCTATCGTAATTTGAGTCAAATGCGGGACAAGGGCGGTCCCATATGGGACAAACCAATTTAGCCCAATATACAGGATGTCCCGGCTAATATGGGGCAGTTGGCATCCCTAGAAGAATATAGGCTAAACGCAGCCAGGACCAGTATAGATGGGATATGGGGATATGGGGAAAAAGCAAGAATGGGGTACTGATTTTGGATGATCAGCCATGATCATATTGAATGGTGATGTTGGCTCGAAGGAACAAACGGCCTACTCCTGCACCTATTTTCTATGTTACTATAACATATTGGTCGGTGTAGGCAAGTTGGGCTGATGGGCTTGTTTCCATGCTGTATGACCAAACACAGTGCCCGCCGGGACCCTTCTCATCGTTATTAGTCCCAACCCGATCCCTGACTTTCTCCTGCCAGCAAGAAGCGAGTATAAAAGAGTATGGCCTATCGATCATAGTGAGGAAAGCACGTTCTGATGATGTCATCAGGTGTGCAGTACACACTAGGCAGGTGACCAGGGTTGCCAACTGTCCCGTATTAGCTGAGACATCCGTTTTTATGGGGCTAAATTAGTTATTTTTGTACATGACCGCACTTGTCCCATATTTCACTATTACTACTCAGGTCGAGGGGACTGTCAGGTCAGAGCGCCGCGTCCAACCCCGCCACACCCGTCCCGACGTAGTGCAGCCCATAGAGTGCAGCAGCAGTGCCTCGCCCGTGGCCCCGTCGGTCGGCAGCCCGGCCAGCTGTTGGACCTTCAGTTACCACCGACACCACCGCCCCTCCTTCTCATGGCCAATCATCGGTTCATGAGTTGGATGGGGTGGCGGACTTTGCGCGCGATGTCGCGCGGGCCAAAAATTCTCAGCTGGCCCACAGGCTGGGCTTTGTGTGCAGTCCTGCACCAGGGCCAACTCATCATTTACCCAGCCACGGCCGAGTCGGTCAACAAATTGCCGTTGGGAATTTATCCCGTATTTTGACCTTTTGTCCCTTATTTGGGAATGAGTAAGTCGGCATCCCTGCAGGTGACACCCACATTAGGGTGAACCTTGACAGGAAACTTCCCCCCCCCCCCCCTCCCCCTCCACACCCCCCATCAAATGTCTTGCTGAGCAGAAACAGGAAACAGACACAATCTTGAATAAAATCGGTGTTGGTCTACTTTATGTGTTAAAAAAAAAACAGGTGCAAATGGTTTGCTTCTAATCCAGTTTTTATGAGGGCACGTTCTCCTCAATCCCTTAAAAACAGAAGTTTCCCAATTTTTACTCCCCCGCCCACAAAACAGTGCCCCTTCCTGAGGGAGTAACGTACTCCTTTAAAGAACTGATGGTGTGTAAACTACTGAGGAAAACAAAGTTTGGCGTGTCTCAGCGCTCTCTCTCTCTCTCTCCCTTTTGAAATCAGCCGTGGGTTGGGGGTGGGGTGGTGAAAAGGTTGAAGAACATTTTCTTTTCCCCCTCGGTGTCCTGCAGTCATTCTGAGAGCAGCAGGCTGTTGTTGCTCTTGGCTCCTCAGTCCAAAAGGCCCCACCTGAATCTGATTCTCTTCGGTTTGCTCATTCGTGCTTGAAACCATGTAAACACAGGAAGCAGACAAGAGATGCTGCGGAGATGGAACATTATGTACTCTGTGCACTCTTGACAGCCACTGCACACAAACCCCTTCATGGCTTCTGTACAGCAAGTCTGCAGCCAAAACGTGTCCTGCAAGTGATTGCAACTTCAGCTCAGCCTTACAAACGCCAGCACAGCTAAACAGACTGGGGAAAGACTCGAAAACCTTTTATTCAATCTGTCTGTGTGTGTGTTTTTTTTTCTAGGGAGGTTTTCAGCAGTTTCATTTTGTGTCAGTGAAAAAAAAACTTTTTTTTTCCAAAATGCCCAGTTTGGCAAGCCTGAGTGTTTTCATACAGCTGGAATTATTGTTGACATTCCGGTACAGAAACAAGAGTAAATCCCCCCCCACCCCGCTCCATCTTCCCCCCGCCCCCTCCCCCCTCAGGCATTTAACCCACCCCACTCATTCTTCCCCTCTCTACCTCCTAACTCATTTCTCTCTCCACCCTCAGTCATTCCTCCCCCCTCCATCCCCACGGTTTGCTTGTTCAGGTGAAGCAGCTTCCTCTTGTCTTTAGGGAGTTGGAAGGTGGGGGGGGGGGGGGGAGGCGGGTTAGGGGTTAGGGGGAGTGAAGAACTCTTTAAAGGTCTATTGTCTTCATGGGAAAGTGTTTGGCAAACCTCTCCCTACGTTTGCAAACAAAACCATCTGATGAATTGATTTGCATAATGATCGTGTCATTAAGGCATCATGTTACACTCCGCGCTCTCAGGCACTGCAATTATGTAAATCAAGGCAGATTGTTTGCAAATTCAGAGAAAGACCTGATAGGGGGCTTCCATAATATACCATGTCCCTATAATTAAAGATACAAGCTGATTAAAACCACATTATTTTTTGCGCCTCTGTGAGGTGCATTGGGATATCTCTCCATGCTGAACTTTCTGGTGGATTATCAGTGGCCCTTCCAGAAATACTGACATTTAATTGCAGCCAAAGCATCTTTTAAAAAAAGAAATGACTCTAAAATAAATAGACTCAAAATGCTGGAGTAACTCAGCGGATCAGGCGGCATCTCTGGAGATATGGAATAGGTGACGTTTCGGGTTGAGACCCCACATCAGACCTGAAACGTCACCTATTCCTTTTCTCTAGAGATGCAGCCTGACCCGCTGAGTTACCACAGCATTTTGTGTCTATCTTCGGTGAAAACGAGCATCTGCAGTTCCTTCTTACACATAACTCTAAAAAAATATCAGTAATTCAAAAGCAGTTTTCAAGGTACACCAAAGCTATGCAACATCAAATATGTACACTGAAAATTCAAGTAGTCATGTCCATTTAAGATCAGTTGTTGGTGCTCTCATTCTATGTACATTCAACAAGGGGCAAAATCTCGGGCTTTGCAAGTCCCAGCACCCTTTATCCCTGTCCAACACCCCAGAGAACAGTCTGTGTGGAGAAGGATGCCATCGCTTGTAGTGGGTGCCATCGCACTGATTAACTTAGAACATAGAATAGTACAGCACAATAGCAGGCCCTTCGGCCCACAATGTCTGTGCCAAATATGATGCCTAACTAAAGTAATCTCCATTACAATGAAGGGTGGGAAAGCAGATTGGGAGGAGGGAGGGGAGGCAGTTGAAGGCAGTTTGAGGGGAAGGAGAGTCGGACAGTGGGAGAAAGAAGGGGGAAGGAATAAAGGGGAGGAGGCTAAGAAGGAGAAGACCAAAGATCCTATAGCGAGCAAGATAGTCCACTCGAGGAAAAATACATAGTACGGTTATGGGCAGATTCATGGGTAAATTTTCCGTAACCGGCTTCCGTCTCCGCCATCTTTGTCTGCCATAGTGGAGCAAAGGTACAAGTGCGGAGACAGAAGTCGGTTACGGAAACATCCTCGTAAAAATCAAACATCTTTGGTAAAATTCTTCTCCTCATTTTCTTTCTGCCTCTCTGCCTCACAATAAAAAGCAAAAAGATGACAATGTTCCTTCCACAGCGCGTGGGGAGTCTGGGCCGGATCAGCACGGCCAGGACACCAGGGTAAAGTGGAGAAATATATATATGTGTGTGTGTTATATGATTATGTACATCTATATCACGGTTGGAATCACGGAGACTTGGCTCCAGGATGACCAAGGCTGGGAGCTGAACATCCAGGGATATTCAATATTCAGGAGGGATAGACGAAAAGGAAAAGGAGGTGGGGTAGCGTTGCTGGTGAGAGAGGAGATTAATGCAATAGAAAGGAAGGACATTAGCGTGGAGGATGTGGAATCGATATGGGTAGAGCTGCGAAACTCTAAGGGGCAGAAAACGCTAGTGGGAACTGTGTACAGGCCACCTAACAGTAGTATTGGAGTTGGGGATGGCATCAAACAGGAAATTAGAAATGCGTGCAACAAGGGTAACACGGTTATAATGGGTGACTTCAATCTGCATGTAGATTGGGTGAATCAAATTGGCAGGGGTGCTGAGGAAGAGGATTTCCTGGAATGTATGCGGGATAGTTTTCTCAACCAACATGTGGAGGAACCAACGAGAGAGCAGGCTATTCTAGACTGGGTATTGAGTAATGAGGAAGGGTTAGTTAGCAGTCTTGTTGTGCGTGGCCCCTTGGGCAAGAGTGACCATAATATGGTTGAGTTCTTCATTAGGATGGAGAGTGACAAAATTAAGTCAGAAACAAGGGTTCTGAACTTGAACAAAGGTAACTTTGAAGGTATGAGATGTGAATTGGCCAAGATAGACTGGCAGGTGATTCTTAAAGGGTTGACAGTGGATGTGCAATGGAAGGTATTTAAAGACTGCATGGATGAAGTACAAAAGTTGTTCATACCAGTTTGGCAAAAGAATAAATCGGGGAAGGTGGTGCATCCATGGATAACAAGGGAAATCAGGGATAGTATAAAAACAAAAGATGAGGCATACAAATTTGCCAGAAAAAGCAGCCTACCGGAGGACTGGGAGAAATTCAGAATCCAGCAGAGGAGGACAAAGGGCTTAATTAGGAAAGGGAAAATAGATTATGAAAGGAAACTGGCAGGGAACATAAAAACTGACTGCAAAGGTTTTTATAGATATGTAAAGAGAAAGAGACTAGTTAAAACAAATGTTGGTCCCTTGCAGTCAGAAACAGGTGAATTGATCATGGGGAACAAGGACATGGCAGACCAATTGAATAACTACTTTGGTTCTGTCTTCACTAAGGAAGACATAAATAATCTGCCGGAAATAGCAGTGGAACGGGGGTCAAATAAGAGGGAGGAACTGAGTGAAATCCAGGTTAGCCGGGAGGTGGTGTTGGGTAAATTGAACGGATTGAAGGCCGATAAATCCCCAGGGCCAGATAGTCTGCATCCCAGAGTACTCAAGGAGGTAGCCACAGAAATAGTGGATGCATTAGTGATAATTTTTCAAAATTCCTTAGATTCTGGAGTAGTTCCTGAGGATTGGAGGGTAGCTAATGTAACCCCACTTTTTAAAAAAGGAGGGAGAGAGAAAGCAGGGAATTACAGACCAGTTAGTCTAACATCGGTAGTGGGGAAACTGCTAGAGTCAGTTATTAAAGATGGGATAGCAGCGCATTTGGAAAGTGGTGAAATCATTGGACAAAGTCAGCATGGATTTACGAAAGGTAAATCATGTCTGACAAATCTGATAGAATTTTTCGAGGATGTAACTAGTAGAGTGGATAAGGGAGAACCAGTGGATGTGTTATATCTAGACTTTCAGAAGGCTTTCGACAAGGTCCCGCATAAGAGATTAGCATACAAACTTAAAGCACACGGTATTGGGGGTTCAGTATTGATGTGGATAGAGAACTGGCTAGCAGACAGGAGGCAAAGGGTAGGAGTAAACGGGTCCTTTTCAGAATGGCAGGCAGTGACTAGTGGGGTGCCGCAAGGCTCAGTGCTGGGACCCCAGCTATTTACAATATATATTAATGATTTGGACGAGGGAATTCAATGCAACATCTCCAAATTTGCAGATGATACCAAGCTGGGGGGTATAGTTAGGTGTGAGGAGGATGCTTGGAGGCTGCAGGGTGATTTGGATAGGCTGAGTGAATGGGCAGATGCATGGCAGATGCAGTACAATGTGGATAAATGTGAGGTTATCCACTTTGGTGGCAAAAACATGAGGGTAGACTATTATCTGAATGGCGGCAGATTAGGAAAGGGGGAGATGCAACGAGACCTGGGTGTCATGGTACACCAGTCATTGAAAGTAGGCATGCAGGTGCAGCAGGCAGTGAAGAAAGCAAATGGTATGTTAGCATTCATAGCGAAAGGATTTGAGTATAGGAGCAGGGAGGTTCTACTGCAGTTGTACAGGGTTTTGGTGAGGCCACACCTGGAGTACTGCGTACAGTTTTGGTCTCCAAATCTGAGGAAAGACATCCTTGCCATAGAGGGGGTACAGAGAAGATTCACCAGACTGATTCCTGGGATGTCAGGACTTTCATATGAGGAAAGATTGGATAGACTCGGTTTGTACTCGATGGAATTTAGAAGATTGAGGGGGGATCTTATAGAAACCTACAAAATTCTTAAGGGGTTGGACAAGCTAGATGCTGG
Source organism: Raja brachyura (assembly GCA_963514005.1). The sequence goes on along the minus strand of OY740798.1, from coordinate 35,563,168 downwards.
AAGATTGTTCCCGATGTTGGGGGAGTCCAGAACAAGGGGTCACAGTCTAAGGATAAGGGGGAATTCCTTTAGGACCGAAATGAGGAAAACATTCTTTACACAGAGAGTGGTGAGTCTCTGGAATTCTCTGCCACAGAAGGTAGTTGAGGCCAGTTCATTGGCTATATTTAAGAGGGCGTTAGATGTGGCACTTGTGGCTAAAGGGATCAGGGGGTATGGAGAGAAGGCAGGTACGGGATACTGAGTTGGATGATCAGCCATGATCACATTGAATGGCGGTGCAGGCTCGAAGGGCCGAATGGCCTACTCCTGCACCTATTTTCTATGTTTCTATGTTTATATCACATTTATATATATGTGTATGTGTGTTCTTTCCTACACAATCTAATCAGTTGTATGGTCGTTGAATAAAACCATCCTTAAGTTATACATCATTTTTTAATCTAGCTCAAAACAAACTTTATTTTGTTAAATACTTCATTTAGATAACCCCACCATTACAGTCAGATCTCATTCCACTCTCTGGTTATTGGGAAGACCAGACCCATTTTATTGTTGAAAAACAATTCCATACTCAGAAAAACATTAAGGAACATTCCAGGATTCCAAGAACAGAGCAACTGGAATCTTCATATTGCTATTATTTTCCAAATACCGTAGTTGTGAACAGTGGGCAAGAGTAATATAAAAATCAACTCAAACTCAAACTCAGCACATGAGCCATTTAAAAACAAAACCTTTTTAAAAAAACATTAAAAAAGCAATTAATGAAATCATAATTTGTTAACATATTTTACTTCGGAGTCACGTGAGTGACTACGTGAAGAAGCCCCGCCAGGCGTATGTGCGTCATTACGTCGATGCATGTCGCATTGAACGGAGCTGGAGAGTGCAGCTCCACCAGTGGTAAGTAAAAACCTCGCAGGTAAGTGTTTTAAAAAAACTTTCCAGCGAGAGTTAAGCTCCGTAAGGCTGGCTTGCGAGTCAGCAGGAGCCTGTGATACAGCGGGAGGAGCAAGCATGGGTCACGCAGCATTGCGGTCCCATCGCAGCGATCGGGAAAATAGATTCCGATACCGGTGGCCGTTATTTCCGTAGTTAATATCCCTTCAGCTGCTTTAATGTCGCAGGGCACTGAGGCCACAACGATGGGAAAGTACATACAAGGTCTGCTCTGAGTATGTGTTACCAGATGCAGTTGTCTTAGTTTTATGCAAATGCACAAGGAAATGTAAAAGAAGTAACTTCCTCCAAGACAGGACAAGAATGTGGGGGAAACTGGAAATGGAGAAAATGCTCCACACTTTACTGGGTCAAGGGTCCAAAGACCCAAAGATTCCCAGGCAGCCTCCGAAGGAGTTCCATACACTGAGTATGGTGCCTGTTAAAAATGGGAATCTGACTCTCCAGTGCCTTGTTTAGGTCTGGATGAGGTCTCCCTAGAGCAAGACTAAAATGCTCCAAACTTTAATCAGTCAAGGGTCCAAAGACCCAGAGATTTCGCAGGAAGACCCTGAGGGGGTTCCATATCAAGAATATCGTGCCTATACAACATGGGAATGTGAACCTCCAGAGCCTTGTTTAGGTCTGGAAGAGGTCTCCTTTGAGCAAGTCTCAGGAGTGCCAGGCTGCAGGAGACTGACCCTGAAGGTGGTGTTTTTGGTCTTGAATACCCACCACAGCACAAGAGTAAAACTCCAGGTGTACCTGATGTAGCACAATCCTTTGCTATACCAGAGGGGAGCGGTGAGGCCATGGAAGAAAACCTGGCGGCCAACATAAACTATTTGGTTTCTCACCAACCCCAAGAAACTGTTATGACTGAAACAGCTGAAATATATATATATAAAACACCTGTCTATTGTGCCTCACTCAGGGTGCCAACAGTAAACTCAGTAATTTGGGCTCCCATGAGCGTAATGATGCGAGGGCAGGAAATGTGTTTCCAGCATGTCCTCTAGCTGATATCAGTTGGCATCACTGCATTTGGGAAAGACATACAAGGGTCGATAATGTCCAAAACTCATAAGGACATGCTTGCGTTATTCTGCAATGCCTATGAGGATAATTTCCATTTGGCCAACATTATACCCAAAAAATGCAGGACTATGTAGGGCAAACGATATCCAGATTAATTATTGGGGAAAATCTGCCAAAACAATTAAGGATATTTGCCTTATAAAATTTCTCATCCCTGCTCTGAGAAAACAAGCATATGAAGGGGGTTTGATTCTGAGAGACCAGCAGAGGCAGGGAGATGGGTACAAAGTATTATACCCAATACAGCCCACATCAACCCTTATATTGGTAGAAGGACATCTTCTAGTTTATTTACGGAGGTACAGAAACTTCATTCCATCACTGATAGAACTTCTGGGGAACAATCTCCGGTTGGGGGTAGATTACAATTGTTTTATAATGTATGATGCTGCATAATATCTGATCGGTTTGGTGTTTGCTGCAACAGAAACTCGTCAGGTAGAAAAATATATTCCCAGACAGAAGAAAGATGGGGGTTGCAGAGTCATTCTGGGCCTCACAAACTTAAATTCATATGTTCAGTATAGGCATTTAAAAAGGACACCTTCAACACTGTAAATAGTTGTTATCACAAGGCTGCTATATGTCTACTATAAAAAAAAGGTTATTATTCAGTACAAATTCATCATCATCGCAGGTACTTTAAATTAATTGGATGGGTCAGCTGAGGCAATTTAAAGAATTACCTAATGGGTTAACTTCAGCTCTCAGGCTGTTCACAAAATTATTGAAACCAGCACTGGTGTTACTGAGGGCTCAGAATCACATCGTAATGGCTTATCTAGAGAATATGTTAATTGTAAATGCCACTCAGGAGACAGCTGAAGAACTGGTTTCAGCAACCATAAAGGGCCTGGCCTACAAGCATGCAACTCCATGCGATGAGCGCGACCTAACGTGGTCGCTTGAGCTGTCCGGCATCGCGGGGCCGGTCCCACTACAATCGCCGGAGCCGTGCGGAATTGTGCGGAGTTCGTCCCGACATCACGCGGGGCTCCGAAAAACTGACTATGTTCAAAAATTCCGCGCGGCAACGGCTTGTCGGCTCGCAGTCGCCTCGATGCATTACACACTGCCTCGACGTCGTGCCTCCGTGACCCTCTCTGTAGGTGTCTCCGTGACCCTCTATATGTGTGGCTCCATGGCCCTCTGTGTGTGTGCCTCTGTGCCCCTCTCTGTGTGTCCCTCTCTGTCCTGGCGAACTTACCTTTAAGACTTCGCTCAAAGTTCGCCTCACTTCGCGCCGTGTTGCGCCACTCACCCGACCTCCGCGCGGCCCTCGCTGCCGGTTTGGTCGCGCTTGCCGCATGCAGGCGCATGCTGGTGGGAACGGCCCTGTACAGGGGATCACCCGACCTCCGCGCGGCCCCCGCTTCTAGTTTGATCGCGCTCATCGCATGGAGTCGGATGCTGGTAGGACAGGCCCTTAAGTTACAGCCATCCCAAACAATTGATTATTTGGGGTTTGTCATTAATTCAGTTGATACCTCAGTAACTTTGCCAACAGATAAGGTTGGGGATATTACAAATGCCTGTATTTGTCTCGCGGAGAGATCTTATCCCTCCATCCGAGAAGTAGCTACGGTTATTGGTATAATGGTAGCAGCATTCCTGCTGTCGAGTTTGGACCTCTGCACTATCAAAGTTTGCAAAGAGCAGAGAACAAGCACTAAAATAAAATTTAAAAAAATAAAATAAAAATAAAATAAAAAATAAAAAATAATTAAAAAAAAAAAAAAATTAAATGAAATAAATAAATAAATAAATAAAAAAGCATGCAGGTCATTTTGATAGGTCCATGCAGTTACCAACTAAAGATTTAGCTCAATTGCAATAGTGGATTCTCAATGTTGCACAAGCTACTAGAAAATATTTTGGTTCCGCAACCTTCAGTGGTATTACAAACTGAGGTGAGCGCTCTCGGATTGGGGGGGGGGGGGGGGGGGGGGGCTATGGACAGCGCCACCAGTTGTGGTGGTCGATGGACTGTCCAAGACGATTTAATTCTCCAAACACATGGTATCAATTATTTGGAGTTATTGGGGGCGTTTTATGGATTGATAGCTTATTGTTCTTCAATGAATGACTTACATGTTCAATTACAAGTAGACTATCTCACAGCTGTGGCATATATCAATCACATGGGGGGAGTAAGATCAGTATCATGTGATAATCTGGTCAACCTCATGTGGCACTGGTGTATCTCCAAAAATATCTGGTTTCAGCTATCTATCTAACAGGGAGAGACAATATTGTGGCAGACAACAGATCATGAAAGTTCATTGACAATACAGAATGGATGTTAAATCCAGAAGTTTTCAAAAAGATTGTCAGTCGGTATGGGTTACCAAATATTGATCTGTTTGCGTCCAGATTAAATCTCCAGTTGCTTAAATATGTCATGGGAGCCAGACCCAGGAGCAGTAGCTGTGGATGCATTCTTGCTACATTGGGGGAGTATAGTCTTCTATCCTTTTCCCCATTTTGCCTGATTAGGCAATGTCTCACCAAAACAGAGCAAGTTTTGGTGGTTCCAAACTGGCCTACACAGCCATTGTTCCCATTGGTGCTCAGAATGATGACTCTGCCATTCATGACAATCCCCAGCTGCAGTAATTTGTTGGTACATCCAGTAACAAGAAAAAGAAACAATATATGTCTCATATAAAGAAATGGGAAATCTTTTGTATACAGTCAGATATATTTTATCATACTGCAAACATATCGGATGTATTGGAGTTCCTTGCTATGTTGCACCTGAGTTATAGTGCCATTAATAGTGCTCGGAGTGCTTTGTCCTCCTATTTAGGATACTTTTCAGAACAACAATCTATCGGGTCTCATCCATTAATATCCAGATTTATGAGAGTAATTTTTAATAAAAATCCTACCAAACCCAGATATACAGAAATCTGGGATGTCAGTATAGTTCTCACATTGCTTCGGCAGTGGGCTCCAATTACGTCACTGTCTTTTCAGAAGTTAATATTTAAAGTAGTTATGCTCATGGCATTATTGTCAACACAATGAGTACAAACATTACAAGTGTTGCGGTTAGATTGTATGCAGTTGTCTGTAGATAAAATTACTTTTTATGTCTATGATCTAAGCAAGCAAAGCAGGCCAAGAAAGGCTGGAACCAAGGTAATCTTTAAAGCATACCCTGTGGACCAAACATTGTATGTGGTTAAGCATCTGACTCAATATATTGAAGTAACTAAAAGTCTCCGAGATTGTGAGACACCAATGTTCATTACCCACAAAAAACATATAAAAAAGTGACAGTACAAACTATTTCTAGATGGTTAAAACAGGTTCTGTATTTCGCTGGAGTTCACACTCATGTGTTTAAATCTCACTCCACAAGGGCGGCATCAACGTCCGCGGCGAAGGCGCACAGGACGTGCCGCTTGACCAATTTCTAGAGGCCACAGGATGGTCTAAAGAAGTAACTTTTTCTGGATTTTATGATAAATCTGTTGTCACAGTGCCAGGGTTGGCACATGCTGTGTTGGGTGCTGTTCAATTTGTTTGCTTTGCTTCATATCATTTGTTGTAATTTTCCCCTGGGATAGAGGGGTTATTACTTTCCTTTGTTACTATTATTATTATTATTATTATTAACATAGTTATTAAATAATTTGAAGCAATGTTCAATATACTATTTATTCACTACTGTGTCAACTGAAGCAGTGTGTCGTATGGAGTGAATCTACGGCATGAAAATCACAGAGCTTTAAAATCTTCACGTAATCACTCACGTGACTCCGAAGTAAAATAGTAAGATTAAACAAGAACTTACCTGTTCGAAGTTTGATCTTTATTTTATGAGGAGTTACAATGAGGGATTACGTGCCCTCCGCTCCCGGCCTTCATAATCTAAAGGATCATCTGGTAGTTCTAGTCTTCTGTAAACCTTACTATCTTACTTCGGCTATCAGTTTCTGTGTTTTTCACGCCGCTGCTTTGAAGTATGATGCGCATGCACCTGGCGGGGCTTCTTCACATAATCCCTCATCGTAACTCCTCATAAAATAAAGGTCAAACTTCGAACAGGTAAGTTCTCGTTTAATCTTACTATTAATCTTTAACAAAATTTAACAGAATTATGATTGAACAGAATTATTAATCTAACCCTATATCACACACACAAACTGTTCCCCCCCTGCTAGAGGGATATACAAAGTTGGGTCGGGTTACTGAAATGGACGAAGAAATGGCCCATGTTCAGCTCCGTTGCGTACTACACGTCACCCCATTGCATTTAGCAGGAGTGGACTATCTTGCTCGCTATAGGATCTTTGGAGGAGACGGGATGGAGGGTGGAAAAGCTGAGGGTCAAAGAAGGGAGGAGGAGATTTAGGAGGGTTATGGGAATCTTATGAAGGAGTTGGAGTATTAAAGGGATATGATGGAAGGAAATAAATAATTGATCGGAGAGAGGAATGATAATAGGAGTGAGTATATGGGAAGGGAATAAAGGGAACGTAGGAAGGAGAGGTTTAGGAGAGTGGAGGGAAACCATGAATGAGTTAAGGCTGATTATGAGGAGGAGCTCAGGATGAAACGCATGGAAGTTAAGGAAAGAGGAAGGGTAGGAATGGGGAACATTTGGGAGAGAGGATAGGTGGCAGGTGGATGATTAAAGTAGAGAGGGGGTGAGGGAATAATAGTAGGGTTGGTAAGTGGAAGGATAGGAGTTTTTAACGGAAGTGGAGGTAGAGAGGGTAGAAGGACAGTGGGCACAATGAAATAGGGTAGAAGGTTAGGAAGGGGAGCGAGGCTTATAGAGCTAATAGGGCAGGTTAGAGGAAATAAGAAGGCACAATAGGAAAGAAGAAGGATGAGGATGGGTGAGAAGGAGGTGGGGTCCGTGGGAGAGGTTGGGAAAAGTAGATGTGTCGGAGGCAAGTGTAGGACTGGGAAGGATTGATATGGAGGAGAGCCATGGGTCGAGGGAAGTGGTTCAAAAGCAATGCTGGAAGAAAGATGGTAGGAGTGTGTAGTGATGTTAATAGGATGAAACGTGGCGGATAAGGAGAGGAAATAGACTGCAAGGGAGGATGAAGAAAGGATGGGAAATAGGAAAGATGGAATGCCTGGAAAAGATTGGAAGGGAAGATGGAATAGCGAAAATAAATTGGAAGAGAGAGTAGGTGAGAAGATTTTATACAATAGGATAGATGATAGCTCAGCTTAACATCTCCAACGGTGCAGTGTTCCCACAGAACAAAGGTGTCTGCCTTGGCCTTGTGATCAAGCCATCGGAGTGATGACTTCACCTTTTACAATGAAAGCCTCGCTCTTTCATTAAGTAAAATACACCATCTCATAAATGCCTCACATCGTCACAGGCCCCTCCTACGGAGGAACCGTGGCTGTACTAGGATCTCCAAAGACCACATGTGGCTCTATAATTGGGGAAGCTGGCATGCAGCATTTTATTTTTACTTCCTGTTACTCTTTTTGTGAACTTTCTAACAGAATTACCTCAGCATTACCTCACAGACCCATTGAAAATGTTGGAACCACTCCTCTAGAGTAAGAAGTTAATTTACAAATGTTTTTGGCTCAGAGTCAAGGGCATTAGCAAATCAGCCATGGATGACAATGCCATAAGCAACTTGGGAAATAAACTCATTGGGACATTACACTTACGTAATCTCAGAATATTTATGCTATAATGGTATTGGAGGTGTGCAGCAAAGTATGGAAATCAAATGTCTTCCATTCAAATGATTAAGTATCTATTTTGATGGGAATTTTCATGGGAAATTGGCCATTGCATTAGCCCCTAGTGTGTAGGCACATGGGAGAATCTGTCGGGGAGATGTTAGCAATGTGAATAAAAGGGGTTTACAGCAGGATTAGTGTGAATGGGTTGAAGGACCTGCTTTCCTCTGTGATTGTACAGTGCCGCAGCTGGTAGAACTACTGCCTCATAGCACCGGAGACCCGGGTTCGATCCTGACCTCGGGTGTTGTCGGTGTGGACTTTCCATGTTCACCCTGTGACCATTGGGGAAAAGCCAGAATGGGGGTACTAATTTTGCATGATCAGCCATGATCATATTGAATGGCGGTGCTGGCTCGGAGGGCCGAATGGCCTACTCCTGCACCTATTTTCTGTGTTTCTATGTGACTTGCATGGGTTTCCTCCGGATGCTCCTGTTTCCTCTCACATCCCAAAGATGGAGTAGTAGGTTAATTGGCCTCTATAAATTGCCCCTAGTGTGCAGGGAGTGGATGAGAAAGTGGGATAACATAGATCTGGTGTGAACAGGTCGGCATAGACTTGGTGGGCTGAAGGGCCTGTATCTCCATATCTAAACTAAACTAAATAATGACTTGGCATCTGGCTCGCTGGATTATGTTTCCTGAGTTCATTATCTGAACTAACAAAACTAAACTAAAACTTCATGCATCGCAAGGATAGATTTGTTGAATGCCTGTGGATCCAGGGCAAATGGAGATGGGAAGTTGTTTGATATTAGCCCACTTGGGACTGAGATGAGATGCAATTTCTTTCATGTAAATGGTTGTAAATCTTGGGAAATGTCTACTTCAGAGGTCTTGGGTGCCTTGCCATTGAGTATATTTGAGACTGAAATCAATAGATTTTGAGATAATTAAAGGATCAGGAGATATGATGATTGGCAAGGAGAGTGGAACTGAGTGGCTTCCACTCCTGCTCCAAATTATTGTGCTCTTAAAATATCTGTAGCAATGCTTCATGCCAGAACTGGCAACATCACCCCTGACATGGCTCTCCATTCAATCCATTCTTTCAGAGGCACAGAAAGGTTATGATATAGGACCGGCGATCCCTAAACCTGGCCAATAATCTGAGGAAATTAGACGCAGCCCAGACCATCACACAAGCCAAACTCCCTTCCATTGACTCGATTTATACCCCACGCTGCCTCGGCAAGGCCACCAGCATAATCAAAGACAAGTCGCACCCTGGCCATTCCCACTTCTCACCCCTCCCATCAGGTAAGAGGGACAAAAGTGTGAAAACGCACATCTCCAGATTCAGCTGTTATTGTGCAACTGAACCATCCTATCAACAACTGGGGAGCAGTCCCGAGCTACTATCTACCTCATTGGAGACCCTCGAACTATCTTTAATCGGACTTTCCTGGACTTTATCTTGCACAAACCGTTAGAACGTTATTCCCTTTATCATACATCTGTACACTGTGGATGGCTCGATTGTAATCATGTACTGTCTTTCCGCTGACTGCTTAGCACGTGACAAAATATTTGCGCTGTACCTCTGTACGGATGACAATAAACAAAACTAACTAGTTCAAACCCACTGAACCAGTGAAATCATTCTTTTGCAATCATGAAAGTAAAATTCAAATCTTTTAATGAGGAGTTTTTTAAAAAAACTGCATCGTCAATGTTGGCTGTGAAAGCATCACACTGTTATTGAAATTAAACATCTGGGTTCACTGATGTTCTCCAGGGACGGAAATCTGCCATCCTTACCCCATCTGCACCGTGAGTGACACCAGACAACGCGATGTGGTTCAACCATAACTGCTGCATGAAGTTGCTGGGAAAGCTGCTCATTTGTACAAGGCTGCTTCCACAAAGTGTAAAGCATGAATAAATCTGGGCTGATCATACAGGCTTCAACATCAGTGCTGGATATAACAAAGGGAAAGACATGTACCTCCCTGCCTACCTTGCAAAGTCCTCGGCCTCGTTGTCATCTGAGGATGCAACTAGGACAGTTTCCCCACAGCCAGACAAGCAACAGACTGAATATATACAAGGAAATGCAGATGCTAGTTTACAAAAATAACACATATGCTGGCATATATTATATTATATTATATGGGTGGGTATGTGTATATATAAACACACTGATTTTTGTTGTGTGTACATAAGTGTGTGCGTGTGTGTGTACATATATATGATTTATACTGTATATATATATATTTGATAGTATGGGTATATTTACCCACACACTGAACCTTTTGTTCTTCCTCCTTTATTATATTGTTTACAGTGTACAATGTTTAAATTTTCTGTTGTGCTGCTGCAAGTAAGAATTTATTTATTCTATCTGGGACATATGACAATAAAAAACTATTGACCGAGAGTAACTCATTGGGTCAGGCCGCATCTGGGGAGGGAATGAAAAGGTGACGTTTCGGGTAGGGACTCTTCTTCAGATTCAATAAAGAAAAAGACTGATGCAATCATATTAACAGAAGCATAGCGTTCAGGTGATGTCCTAGACTTGTCTATCAGCATGTGCATGTTTTAAGCATCTGGCAGAAAGATCCAGCAGAGGTAGTGGCATAGTGGTGCAGGGGCAGGAAGGTGTGATGTTGGGAGCCTTCACTAGATGTTAGACTCATTAAATCTTGTGACACCGAGAATGCTGACATGTCAATATTCCACCATCTCGAACAACATCTGGAAAAACGTTTTAAGGGGCTGTCTCACTGCGGCGACCTAATTGGCGAGTTTAGAAGAGTTTAGAAGAGTTTGAAAAAGTGTCATGTTGAAGATCTCCTTCGACTATGTTGAAGACCTCCTTCGTCCTCCTTCGACTAGCTTAGACTAGCTTCGGGAAAATTGGACACCGAATAGTGGAGAGTGAAGACGACCTCCTTCGATCTCCTTCGACCTCTCTTCAACTATGTTGAAGACTATCTACGACTACCTTTGACTACCTTCGATTACCCTCGATTACCTACAAATAACATGCCGACCTACTACGACCTACTTCGACTAAACCTACGAGAAAAAAATATATAGCTTTTTTTCATGGCGACCTTTTTTTACTCAGCATGTTGAAAAATACGCGGCGACGTAGCTGAGGCCTCGAGTACACGGGGACTACTCTCGAGCATGAAGGAGAGTTACAAAGACCTCCTAGGACCTTGTGTTGACCATGCTGTGAGTATGAGTCGAAGGCAAATTCACCAATTAGGTCGCCGCAGGGGGACAGCCCCTTAAGGACTGCAAGAACACAAAATGTACCCCGGGTGGGACCTCAGCATGTCGTGCAGTAAACATCCTACCAATGAAAATATCAGTTTTTAGACTATAGACTTTATAGATACAGCGCAAAGACAGGTCCTTTAACCCACATCCAGGCCGACCAGCGATACCAGTATATTAACACTATTCTACACACTAGGGTAAATTTACAATTGTACCAAAGCCAATTAACCTACAAACCTGTACGTCTTTGGAATGTGGGAGGAAACAGAACACCCGATGAAATCCCACATGGTCATATGGAGAACGTGCAAACTCTGCACTCAGCACCCGTGGTCAGGATCGAACCCGGGTCCCTGGCACTGTAAGGCAGCAACTGTACTGCCATGCCATTGTGGCACAGTGTCATAGTCCTGGGGCTATCACTGCCAGATTGGGCTTCCAACAAATGGCAAGAGATGAACAATAACCAAAATAAGTGGCATTTCTCCAATTGGAATGTTAAGGATACATCTGATCATCTCAGCATTGACATCAACATACAGACAACGCCTGTCTTCAGCCCTCCATTGTACCGTGTGGTGCTGCTACCTTCATTAATTGGAGGGGGCTCAGACAATCTAGCTTCTCAAAAATTGGCATACACGAGTCAATTTATGCCCATGGCAAACACTCCCTCCCTCACACAGGAGAGTTGTCACAAACCCAAGGATTCCCTCCGATACCAAGTTCCCATCAAAGAATAGAAAATCTACCGGCCAGTTTATCTCTCAATCCTCCCCCTCTCAGAATCCTGATTGCTTTATGCAATGTTGCTCAATCGATTCTGATACAGAATTTGCATGCACCATTTATCCGTTCACACAGCATTCATATAGGAATTCTCTAACTTCAAGTAGCCCTTGCTTTCCCTGTCTCTTCGTCCTTCTCCCACTCTAGTTCTCTGACTAGTTTCACTGTCCGCCTGATTACATTTACTGATTGTGTGCCTCGTTGTCACTGTCCAGCTAACACTGAACCGTTCTAAATTTCCTTAAACATTGTCTGCTTTGATCTGTCATTTTCACACCTTAACCTTCCATATCTCTCGTCTCCCTCTCCACTGACTCTCAGTCTGAAGAAGGGTCTCGACCCGAAAAGTCATCCATTCCTTCTCTCCAGAGATGCTGCCTGTCCCTCTGAGTTACTTTAGCATTTTATGTCTGCATTGAATTTGGAGTTTAAATACCCAAAGCTGTCCTGCCAATTAAATCGGGGGGGGGGGGGGGGGGGTGGAGGGGGTGATTTATTTGCACCTTTACATTGTCAATTTGGCTTCAAAAATAACAGTAAAGAAAGGTCTATTCATCATTCATTTTACTTCGGAGTCACGTGAGTGACTACGTGAAGAAGACCCCGCCTGGCGCTGGAACGGCATTACGTCGACGCTATCGGCAAAGGAAGAGCTGCAGAGCGCAGCTCCAGCACAGCGGTAAGGAAACGGCCCGCAGGTAAGTAAAATTATTTTACTTCCAGGGCGTTTTTCTTAAAACTCCGTAGGCTGGTAGGAAACCAGCAGGAGTTTAAATAAAAATAAAATGTTTTAAAAAGAAAATCGCGGGTAAAACGTGCGTCCCGGGGTGTAAAAAGTCGGGACAGCAGACTATTGCGGAGCCGGTTCCGATACCGGTGGCCGATTGAAATACCCGTTAGGGAGCCTTTAGTTGCTCCACAAACAACACTTGAAAACCCAGTGCCTAAAAGTAAAAGAGGCTTGAAAGGCCTGAGGTTTCTAAAAGATCCTGTAAGGTAAGCCTAAAATTGGCTAAGTATGGATCTAATGGAGGAAATTCTCCAAATTATATCAACCAAGGGTCTAAGTACCCAAAATATTCCCAGGCAGCCCCTGAGGGGGTTCCATATCGTGAATATGGTGCCAATTCGAATTGGGAATTTGAAACCCCAGTGCCTAGGTATGGACTGGAGGAAGTCTCCTTGAACGAGTTTCAGGAGTACCAGGGCTGTATGTGACAGACCCTGAAAGTGGTGTTTGTGGTCAGAAGTACCCACCACAATGCAAATCCAGGTGTGTCTGAAGGGCACAAAGTTACTATACCTGGTGGAGGCGGTGAGGCCATGGAAGGAACCTGGCGGCCAATGTTAATTATATGGTCTCTCACCTGCCTCAAGAAGCTGTTATGGTTGAAACAGCAGATTTGCATTTAAACATGTGCTCGCTTCGGCAGCACATATACTAAAATTGGAATTATACAGAATTTAATGCATGAAGCATTCTAAAACACCTTTAAGAAGGTACCTGGTAAATCCGGGTTTTGGGCGCCAATGTCAGCAATTTTGCGGGCGCAGGAATTACGATTAAAAGAATCCTCAAACTAATTGGCATCACTGTCTTTTAAGACAAGCTGGGAAGTTGTGGAATGACTAAAGTTCAGAATGAAACAAAATATGTTAGGTTTATTCTGCAAACTTATTTGAGTTAAATTATATAATAAAAGATTGCCATTCGGCCTCTTTCACATCCAAAGATTTACAGGACAAGCAATGTTCAAACTCCTGGTTATTGATTCGGAGTATGGATGAAGGGGAAGAAACTGTTGGTCTTATGAAACCCTTTAGTTGGCCAGTAGGCTGGTCATATGGAAAAGGGATTTGATTTGAGCCGAGGTAGGAGTATGATAAGGAAGAATTTCCAGCCAGCAAATCGTTTCTCGGCTTTTTGGCTAAGATTAAGCATGGTATCTGTTCTTATCAGTTTAAATCTGATACGTCCCTTATCTAGGGACCATATATTAATAAAATAACGAATGTACACCCACATTTTTGGGTAAGGAGGTAATTTCGTCAAACAGTTGGGGAGGTACAAAACTTAATCCTATTTAAGAAGGATGTTTGGATGAACCTCAGATTGGTGGTAGACTCCAAATGTTGATAATGAAGAGGTATGGATCCATTGGGACACAATAACCTGATCATTCTTCATGTTATAGTCTTGGAATAATTCAAATTGACAAAGACATGAGAATTTGTGTGAGGAAGGAGGTATTGAGAAACAGGAAAGGATCCACAACAATTGTATCAAATATTTTCCCCAGGCCATAGAAGATGGGGTTGTACAATCATGTTAGATCTCACACAATTAAATATATTGTCCAGTAAAAATTTTTTAAATGGACACATTCAACACTGCTATACAGCAGGTATCAACAGGTGGTTATGGCTGCAATAAATTGAAGAGATGCATTTTTCGGTCCCAATTCACCATAATTTCATAGGTAATTAAAGTTATGGATGAGACAGTTTGTGGTACTACAAGCTTTGCCTTTAAGGATTAAGCCAGCATTTGCACTGCCTTAGGCACAAAAGTACATCGTTATGGCTTATCTAGATGACATTTAATTGTCAATGCTAATCAGGAGCCAGGTGGAAAATTAGTCTCAGTACCTACAAGTTGTTTGAGAAGTTGGGTTCCTGATCCATCCAACAAATCTAAGTTACAGCAATCCCAAACCATTGAATATCTGGGGTTTGAGATTAACTCAGTTACCAGGTTGGTAACTTTACCAATGGATAAGTGTTGGATTTGACAAATGTGTGTCAAGACTTGATTTACGAACCTTATCCCTCCATCCGAGAGGTTGCCAAAATTATTGGTAAATTGGCAGCAGCATTTCCAGACAGTAGAGTTTGGTCGTCTACATTACCAAAATCTTCAAAGGGCAAAAACTCAAGCGCTTATTCAGCGAGCAAGCCATTTGATAGGCCAATGCAATTGCCTAAGGAAGTTTTATCAGGATTACATTGATGGATTGAGAATGTTCCATAAGCTGCTTAGAACTTTTAGTTCATCAGCCAGTAGTGTTTTTGCAAAATGACGAAGTTCTCTCGGATGGGGGGGGGGGGGGTACGGATAATGAGACCAGCTGTAGAGGCAGATGGGCTGTCCAAGAGGATTTATTGTTCCAAACATATGGTATTAATTATTTGGAGCTCTTGGTAGCATTTTATGTATTAAAAGCTTATTGCCCTTCATTAAAGGATTTGCATGTCCAAGTACAAATAGATTATACCACAGCTGTGGCATATATTAATCACATGGGTGGTGTTAGATCAATATCATGTGATCATCTGGTGAACCAGATGTGTCAATGGTGTATGGCAAAAAATATTTGGCTTTCAGCTATTTATCTCTCGGGGAGAGACAATGTTGTGACAGATAAAGATCACAAATATTTGAAGACAATACAGAATGGATGTTAATCCACAAAATTTCAAAATATTGTCAGTCGCTATGGAGTGCCGGACATTGATCTGTTTGCATCTAGATTGAATCACCAATTGCCCAAATACGGGTCTTGGGGAACACGATCCAGCGGCAGTAGCGGTGGATGTTTCTCGCTACACTGGGGAATTTGTTATTTTATGATTTTCCCCATTCTGTCTCATTGGGCAATGTCTCAATAAAAAGCGCAAGACGCTGTCGAATGCAATTTTTGGTGGTGTCAGATTGGCCCACGCAGTCATGATTCCCATTGATGCTAATATGATTATTGAACCATGTATGACAATTCCCAGTTGCGACAATCTGTTGACACAACCAGTAACAAAAGGAATTCATCCATTGCATGATCATATGTATTTGTTAGTTACACAAAGAGCTGGAGAGGCTCAGCGGGTGCAGCGGCATCTGGGGAGTGAGGGAGATGGGCGACGTTTCGGGTCGAGACCCTTCTTCAACACATATGTATTTGTTAATCTGCAGGTTCTGACCAGACCATTGCAAGAGTTGTACTGTCGGACAGGACCATGGATGTTATAGTTGCAGCTTGGAGGAATAGCACTAAAACAATATAAGTCGCATATAAGGAAATGGGAAGTGTACACAGTCAAAGATATCTTATCATACTGCAAACATTTCAAATGTATTACAGTTCCTTGCTGGGTTACACTTGATGAGCATTTGAGTATAGTGCCATTAATTGTGCTCGTAGTGCATTGTCATCCTATTTAGGACAAATTTCAGATCAAGATTCATTGGGTCTCACCCATTAGTATCCCGACTCATGAAAGGAATTTCAATAAAATCATCCCAAGCCCATATATACAGGAATTTGGGATGTTAGCATTGTTCTCACTTTGTTTAAACAATGGACTCCAATTAATTCAATGTCTTTGCAGAAATTAACATTCAAGGTGGTAAAGTTAATGGCATTGGTATCAGCTCAAAAAGAGTACAAGCTTTGCAGTTGTACGGTTGGATTGCATGCATGTGACTGCAGATAACATTATGTTTTATGTTTATGACTTGATCAAACAAAGCAGACCAGGAAGAACTGGAATGAAGGTAATGTTTAAAGCATATCCTATTGATGAAACAATGTGTGTGGTTAAGCATTTAACTCAGTACATTGAGGTAACCAAAATCTCAGAGGTTCTGAGAAAGCGTTATTAATAACACACAAAAAGCCACATACAAAAGGTTCAGTTCAAACCATTTCTGGATGGTTTGTGTCTAGCAAGAATAGACACTGATGTTTAAATCTCACTTCACTAGGGCGGCAGCTACGTCTGTGGCAAAGGTACAGGACGTGCCACTCGATAAAATTTTAGAGGCCGCAGGGTGGTCTAGAGAAGAGATTTTCAAAGTTCTAGAATAAACCTGTTATCACAGTGCCAGGATTTAGACACACAGTAATGGGTTCTCTTTAATGCTTGCTTTGTTTTATATTATCGATTTATATTATCGATTTATGTTACCATTGACAACATTTATCAATTTATTTTGTAATTTTCCCCTAAGGTAGAGGGGTTATTATTAAAAAGTTGTTCTTTTTATGATTAAAGGACTTATTACATAAATTGTAACAATGTCCTAAAAATACTATTTACTCACTACTGTTTTGACTAAACAGAGAGTCGTATGAAATGAGTTTACGACATGAAAAACACAGAGCTTCAAAATCTTCACGTAGTCACTCACGTGACTCCGAAGTAAAATAGTGAGATTAAACGAGAACTTACCAGTTCGAAGTTTGATCTTTATTTTATGAGGAGTTACGATGAGGGATTACGTGCCCTCCACTCCCAACCCTCATAATGTAAATGATCATCTGGTAGTTCTAGTCTATTTTGAGCCTTACTATTTTACTTCGGCTATTGGTTTCTGTGTTTTTCATGCCGCTGCTTTGAAGTATGCCGTTCCAGCGCCAGGCGGGGTCTTCTTCACGTAATCCCTCATCGTAACTCCTCATAAAATAAAGATCAAACTTCGAACTGGTAAGTTCTCGTTTAATCTCACTATTTAGAATTACTGTTTTACCTTGAATATACATGACATCTTTGGAAGGCAGTCTCAAACTTCTATTAGAAACAAGGAACTACAGATGCTGGTTGACAAAAAAAGACACAGAGTGCTGGAGTAATTCCAGTGGGTTTTATAATAGCATCTCTTGTATTGTCTTTTATACTGACGTTTCCCCCCAAATTCACTCCTGTGGATTTAGAGTCAGCTCTCCGGAGCCCAGAGACTTGAGACTTTACAAGCCCTTTGGCCCATCGAGTGCTTGCACTGACCAGCCATTACCCCATACACTTGTACTTTCCTGCACACTAGGGACAACTTACAGTTTTTACCAAACCCAATTAACCTACAAGGCTGTACGTCTTTGGAATGTGGGAGGAAACCTGGGCACCAGGAGAAAACCCACGCGGTCACAGAGCGTACAAACTCCAAAGTCGAAGTCAATTTTATTCTTCACATGCACCTGAACATGCACTTGTAGTCATGATCGAACCCGGGTCTTTGGCGCTGTAATGGCAGCAACTCTGCCGCTGCGCCGCCCTAGGATTTAGGAGTTAGTTAACAGCAGGAATCATTCACAAGGTTACAGCAGCGTACATGAGTGAGGGAGAGTGGGACCTGCATACCTCTGGTGTCAAACGTGGACAGTTGGCATCGGTACATTGCTTTGCCCCGAACAGCCATCAATTTACTGCTGCCCTCTGCTGAACTCATGGACAGTTTGCTGGGTTGCAATGCTGAGTGCCGTTCACTTTGCCACACCGACTCTCGCAGATGGTCACTTTTCTTGAGCAAAGCCAGTGAGTGAGGCAGGCTCTGTTACTGCCGAGACCATCACGGCCAATCTTCAATCACCACCCACTGATACACACTTCAGCGAGAGAGTTATGGGGTAACAATCTGAGGCTAGAACCCTTGGCTCACTTCCCTTCCCAGACCCAGAAGATCAAGGCACTGGAGTCAAATCTCTGTGTTACTCGATGCCATCATCTGCCGAGATATTGGAAAGCAGAAATAAAAAGAAAACAGTCTTTTGAATTGAATATTCACGAGCTGCTGATCACGCATTTGCTTTTCTTCAATGATAACACCGCACTTCCAAATCCATTACATTTTCTAACATGACAGTTTTAACTCGTTAATGGCAGAGTATCAATTTCAGGGAGCTGAGGAAAACATGAAGTTGGAAAGGTTTGGTCTGGGAGCACACAGAGTTCAGTACACAGCTGTGGGGTGTAGAGTTTGGTAACGTTAATGGAGCAGCAATCCAGGGAGCTGGAACAACAATGCAGAGAATGTGATTCGAATCACACCACAGCAGTTTAAGAGTTTAAAAAGAATCTGAAAACAAAGCTGACATTAATAAAAAGCGAGCATAAAGTCGCCAGGCCGTTGTGAAAACCAAGTGAGGCTCAAGAGACTGCAGATGCTAGAATCCAGAGCGAAAGACAAACTGCTGGAGATATTGAAGTGTCCAAATTTAGGTAACCTCTTAAGGGGCGGCACAGTGGCGCAGTGGTAGAGTTGCTGCCTTACAGCGCCAGAGACCCGGGTTCGATCATGATCTCGGGTGCTGACCTTTTGCGTGGGTTTTCTCCAGGTGCTCTGGGTCCTTCCCACATTCTTAAGTTTGTAGTTTAATTTACTTCGGTAAAATTGTAAATTGTCCCTCGTGTGCGTAGGATAGTGTTAGTGTGCGGGGACTGCTGGGCGGCATGGACTCTGTGGGCCGAAGGGCCTGTTTCCACATTGTAGCTGTAAACTAAACTAACCAACCTTTTCTCCCCCACATCCCACTCCATTCTCTTCCCTCCCCCATCCCTCCCCTGTGTCCCACCTAGACTCCCACCTATTTTCTCCTCCATTCTCCCTCATTCTCCTCCTATCTTCCCCCTGGCTTCACAATCTGCAACTCTTCAAATCTGTCTCACACCTTCTGTTCTTATCTCATGCATTTGTTCCAACTATCTGCCTATTAATAACCCCCTGTCACCTACTGCAGAAGAGCCTCAACCCAAAATGTCACCATTCCTTCTCTCCAGAGATGCTGCCTGTCCCACTGGGTTTTGTGTCTATCTTCGGTTTAAATCAGTATCTGTAGTTCCTTCCTACACATTCAATCTGTTAACTGCCATGCTTAGTCTTGCCACTCCCCTTTCCAGCTTTCCTCCCCCCCCCCCCCCCCCTCACCCCACCATCAGTCTGAAGAAGACTTTTGACCCAACCTTCACCAAACCAAGTTCTACTCCAGCAATTTGTGTCTATCTTTGGTGACAGCCTCTGCAGTTCCTTCCAACACAGGGATAGTCAATGAATGATTGAAAGATACAGCAGGGAAACAGGCCCTTCAACCCACCAAGTCCATGCTGACTATCGATCACCTGTTCACAACAGTTCTATGTTATCCTAGTTTGCATCCACTTTCTACACGTTCGGGACAATTTACAGAGGCCAATAAACCTACAAACTCACACGTCTTTGGAATGTAGGATGAAACTGGAGCTCCTGGAGGAAGCCAATGTGGTCACAGGGAGAACGTGCAAACTCCACATGGGATGGAACGTGGGTGTCTGGCACTGTGAGACAGCAGCTCCAGATGCACCACTCTGCCGCTAGCAGCTCCTGATGCAGTGTGTCGACCAAACACGTTGAAGATCCCTTTGCATCCAGAAGCTGTCTGACCCGCTGAGTTCCACCAGCAGTTTGTTTTTTGCTTGTTGTTAAAACCAAACTGCTTTCTGTCCTCTAGGGAACTTGTCAAGGCAAAGATTCACTTGACTGATTCCCGGGATAACAGTTTGCTTATATGAGGAAAGATTGAGTAGATTAGGACTTTATTTGTTAGAGTAGAAAGATGAGAGGCGATTTCATCTAAAGTTGTAGGCGATACAGTGAAGGTGGGTCTCCTGAGATAGAGGTAAGAGAGGCCATAGTGAGAATAAGGGATGGGTCCTTTAGGACAGAGATGGGGAGACGTTTCTTCACTCAGAGTGGTGCAAGTTTGCAAGTGTCTATCCTTGATGATTGTGGAGGCTCAGACATCTGAGAAAAGGTAATTGAGTTTAGTTTAGAGATACAGCACAGAAACAGGCCCTTTGGTGCAACGAGTCCGTGCCGACCAGCGATCCCTGTGCACGATCACTATCTTACACATCAGGGACCACTTACAATCTTTACGGATATAATAAACCTACAAACTTGTACATCTTTGGAGTGTGGGAGGAGACCAGGGCATTTGAAGAAAACCCACGTAGGTCATGGGGAGATGGTAAAACTCTGTACAGACAACTCCACATCTCCCTGTCAAGGCTTTAAGACTTTTGTACAATTCAATGACTTCATCTCACATTGAGAGTGTTTTTGAGTTATAGAGTGTGGAAACAGGCCCTTCGACCCAACTTGTCCACACCGGCCAATATGTCCCAGCTACACTAGACCCACATGCCAGCATTTGGTGCATATACCTCCAAACCTGTCCTATCCATGTACCTGTGTAATTGCTTCTTAAATGTTGGAATAGTCCCTGCCTCAACTACCTCCTCTGGCAGCTTGCTTCATACATCCACCACCATTTGTGTGCAAAAGTTACTCCTCATATTCCTATTAAATCTTTTCCCCTTCACCTTAAACCTGTGTTCGGTGGTTCTCGATTCACCTACACTGGGCAAGAGACTCTGTGCCTCTACCCGATCTATTCCTCTCATGATCTTATGTACCTTTATACGATCAACCCTCATCCTCCTGTGCTCCAAGGAATAGAGTCCCAGCATACTCAACCTCCACCAATAGCTCAGACCCTCTAGTCCTGGCAACATCCTCGAAAATCTTCTCTGTACCCTTTCCAGCTTGATTGTCAAAATGGAACAACGCTTATTTGCAGCGGCACAACATATATGTAAACATAGTACTCTGACTTTTGACATTCATCTCGTTAATCCAACAAAGGGCCTGGTTAGCTTAATCTCTTCCCTTGTGACACACCTGCCATCCGATGTATTTCCACTCTATTCTTTCTATTACACGTTTGTCCCTCCTTCAATAACACAGAGAGTGATTTATCCATCTGTTCCTGTGCCTCATCTAGTTAGTGGTGACCACACATAGGACGCGGGTGCCACAATGTGAGATCTTAGCCTCGTCTCGTTCACTGATGTGATTACACTTGTGTTTTTCAGTCAGAAATGGAAGCTTAATTCATGGATTTACTCACATAATCTAACTTTACACTTCATTCCCACATTTTCAGGTGCAACATTAAACTGAGACCTCATGTTCCTTTTTGTCAACATAAACAATCCCATGGCTTAAATAGTGAACCGTAGGGACAGCACAGTCGTGCAGCGGTAGAGCTGCTGCCCTATTGCGCAAGAGTCCTGGGTTCGATCCTGACTATGGGTCCTGTTTGTACGTTCTCCCTGTGACTGCGTGGGCCTTAGACTTTACTTTAGTTTTTAGAGACAGCGTGGAAAGAAGCACTTTGGCCCACTGAGGTCATGCTGACTAGTTATCACCCCGTACACTAGCACTACCATACACATTAGGAACAATTTACAATTTTACTGAAGCCAATTAACCTACAAACCTGTACATCTTTGGAGTGAGGGAGGAAAGCAGAGCTCCCCGAGAAAGCACACGCGGTCATGGGGAGAAGAATGTACAAACTATGAACGGATAGCACGCGCAGTCAGGATCGAACCGGGTCTCTAGTGCTGTGGGGCCAGGTGCATCGGTTTCCTCCCATATTCCAAAGACGTGCAGGTTTGCAGGTTAATTAGCTTCTGTAAATTGACCCTGGTGTGTAGGATAGAACTAGTTCACAGGCAATCGTCACTGGTCAGTGTGGGCCGAATGGCCTGTTTTCCCGCTGTATCTCTAAACTAAGCTAAACTAAACAAGGGGGAGACAAGATCTCTCCCCAGTATATTGACAAAGAATTCATTTAAAACTCATAGGCCTCCATGGAGGATGGCTGTATTTTCCTATATCACACAAGTGACTGCGCTTCAACTATTTTTATTTAGACATGAAGCACTTTGGGATTCGGACAATCTCAGGGATGTCTTGAGATCGCGGACAGCACTTTAGAAACATGTTTTTATCATCTGGACTGCAAGGAGAATTGCTGTTTTGGTTAGAATCTAAGGGAATCACATTAGATGCTTACACAGGGGAAGGACATCACATCGCAGCACAGATAATCGGAATGAAACTCACTGATAAAAACGACAACAAACCTACCGTTAGTACTATTTATGCAATGCACCTTCACACAGTGATAAGTAGCCTGGGGGTAACTTCACACTTGATGTGTAACATTTTACCTTGCCACCCCCTCAGTCGCTAAACACTTGTTCACGTATGAAAATGTTAGAATATTGGTTCTTGTTGGTTAAGACCCAAGAGTGTTTTATTGTCATATGTCTCAGGTAGGACAATGAAATCCTGCTTGCTGCAGCACAACGGAATATGTAAACACAGTACATAACTGGAGAAGAAAAAAAGCTCAGTGTGTGTATATACATGCACACATACCCAATAAATAACAAATATAGCGCAATAACAGTAATAGTCTGTTGCAGTTCACAGCTTATTTATTGACGTGTTTAATAGTCTGTTGGCTGTAAGGGAAGAAGGTGATCCTGAACCTGAATATATATATATATCTATATACTTGTAAAACTTTCATCTTGTCCTCTTCCGGTTTGCGTTGTTTTTAAATCTGCACAAAATCGGTACCCGATAGCGCTACGATTTTTTGCCACCTTACTCGCCATTCTCCTGTGCTGCAAGTGCATCATGTTTTCTTCTGATCGGCGAAATATTACAAAAGTTATTGGTCTTCTCTCCTTTCATTATCTGGGACGGCGACACCCCTTCTGGCACCAGCTGTCAATCATCGGCAGCAGGAGTAAAGCTGAATGAGCGGAGTGCCCAGAGTGTGGGTGGGACTGTGTTCGCGGGCGAGGGTTGTGTCCACAGGCGTGGGCTGTGTCCGCGGACGGGCGGGTGACAATAGACAATAGACAATAGGTGCAAGAGTAGGCCAGCTGGTGGCACTGTCACTTTCCCTCAACCATCCTTCTTATGGAAAAAGTTTGAAGGAAACTATCAGAATCTCCAGGTAGAGGTCAATAGACAATAAACAATAGGTGCAGGAGTAGGCCATTGGCCCTTCGAGCCAGCACCGCCACTCAATATGATCATGGCTGATCATCCCCAATCAGTACCCCGTTCCTGCCTTCTCCCCATATCCCTTTACTCCACTATTTTTAAGAGGCCTATCTAGCTCTCTCTTGAAACCACCCAGAGAACCTGCCTCCACCACCCTCTGAGGCAGAGAATTCTACAGACTCACCACTCTCGGTGAGAAAAAGTGATTCCTCGTTTCCGTTCTAAACGGCTTACCCCTTATTCGTAAACTGTGGCCCTTGGTTCTGGACTCCCCCAACATCAGGAACATGTTTCCTGCCTCTAGCATGTCCAAACTATTAACAATCTTATATGTCATATGTTCTTATAAGTTGGGGGGCTGTGCTCTGCAGGCGGTAGCGACCATCACGACGACTGGGTGCCTTGAGTTCAGCCAGGGCAGGGAGCCGCTGAGTGGGACAGGAGCCAGGGACGGGAGACGCTGAGTGAGTCCGGAACCGGACTGAGAGCAGCAGAGCCCACACACCCCCCTCCCCCCCTCCCACCCACAACACACACCCCTCCCCCTCTCCCATATACACCCCTCCCCTACCCCCACACACCCACCCTGCCACACAGCGGTGGGCCACGCCAGCGGTAGGCCACAGCAGAGGCAGGGGTAGGCCATATTTTAAGAGTGATTCACATTTTAAGCCTTAATAAATCCCTTTTCCACTTGTCATGCCCGTCAGCTGCGCTTGCGCGGTAATACCACAATGGGAACCCAATGGACGGGAATGGCCGCGCCGCTGGGGAGCCGCTAAGAGTGGATGGGGGGGATGAATATATAAATATATATGTGTGCTGTGTATATGTTTATATACACATATAGGCACACAAACACACATACGTGTACACACATATACATATATAAAATACACATGCACGCATGTGTGTGTGTATATATATATATGTGTGTGTGTGTGTGTGTGTGTGTGTATGTATTTGAGTGTGTGTGTATATGTATATATATATATATACACATATACACACCACACACACACACATATATATATATGTATCCATCCCCCTGTATTGCAATGTGAACTCGTTGTGCACAAACATTTTTAATGTCTCTTGCGAGCACTTGAACACTAGATCTGGGCGGCAGAAGCTTTTTTTTTTCGCTGCAGTCACAGCGAAAGAACATTATGCAGCTTCCTGTTTGAAGAGAACTGCGTGTTCTTGATCAATTAAAACCACATCCTACTTTGCACATGTCCTACGCATGGCAGGGCCACAATGCCAGCTGTTCAATTAATTCTGGCAAAAAAAATGCTTTGCAGAAGAAGAAAAAATATAATACAAAACTACCACCTGAGGGTTGGGGGAAGCAGGCAAGATACAGCCACCTCACTCAAGAAAAAGTGTTAACTGTTTAAATCCCTCTCACCTGCTCCAACTCCCCAACAATAATAATACTGTTATGTTAATGATGGTTATCTTGGAGAGGTGAGGAGCAGGCAATTCAAATACAGATTTGCTGAGAGGAATTGCTCCTGCTTTTTTACGGTTCACCTTGGTGGGATGGGGTGGGGAGGTGGCAAGGGCGGCATGTTGGGAGAAGGGAGGAGAGGATGAGGGGAGGGATTACTGAGCCAAGCCTGGAGGAGGAAGGCAACGTCGAGTAGAGTAATGCCAAGTAAACCTGAGAGTAGATCCACAATGGTTCACCTTGGTGTGTAATGGTAGAGTTGCTGCCTTACAGCGTCAGAGATCTGGGTTCGTTCCTGACTACGGGTGCTATTTCTATTGTACGTGCAAGTTTGTATGTTCTCTCTGTGACCGCGTGGCTTTCCTCCGGTTTCCGCCCACATTCCAAAGACGTGCAGGTTATTTGCCTTCTATAAATTGTCCCTAGTGTGTAGGATAGGACTAGTGGACGGGTGATCGTTGGTCAGCATGGGCTCTGTGGGCCAAAGAGCCTGTTTCTACATTTTATCTCTAAACTCTAATCTTGTTTTCCTGTCGCCTGCCTTCAGCTGTCTAGGTCTAGACTCCACAATAACCATACTAAACCTCCTGAAATCAAACATTTTCTCATCTGCATTGCCCATTCTTAGGCTTGGTAACAGTTCTTCTTGGTAACACTCACACTCTCCTCGTGGTGTTTGATAATATTAGGGGCACTATGTAAATAAGGGTTGCTCTTGCCCTGATTTATGTTTATCCCAGAAAAGGTGATTTTATAGGAGTTAATCTGTATCACTCTTGTTCATCTACTCAATTCAGCATGATCAAGGTAGGTCTTTGACCTTACGTTCCTGCTTTAAACCCATTTCCACCAATTCCTTTAACGTCTAAAACAAAGTATTGATTTGTGCTTTGAATAAGTTCACAAGTTATAGGAATATGATTAGGCCATTCGATCCGTCATTCAATCACGGCTCCTCTCTGCCTCCTAATCCCATGTTCCTGCTTTCTCCCCATAACCCTTGACACCTGTTCTAATCAAAAATCTGTCTTAAAAATATCCACTGACTTAGCCTCCACAGCTCTCTGTGGCAATGAGTTACACAGATTAACTACCCTCTGACCAAATAAATTCCTCCTCACCTCCTTTCTAAAAGAGCGCCTTTTAATCAGAGGCTATGACCTCTGCTGCCAGACTCTCCCACCAGTGGGAACATCCGTTCCACACCCACTCGATCTGTGCCTTTCACTATGCTCAGTGACTGATCCTCCATAGCTCCATATCTAGACTGCTTGACTTTTTTTTTACACTGTGACCTCTTGTTTCAGACACTCCATCCAGGGAAACATCCTTGCACCAATCCTGTCAAACTTCTTAAGAATGTTGTACATTTCTATGAAAGAAACTCTTATTTTGTATAACGTCTATGTCCATTCTGCTCAACCTCTCCTTGTGCAATGAAATTGTCATTTCAGGAATCAATTTGGTGAACCTTTGATGCACTTACAATTGTGAATATATCCTTCCATAGGCAGTGAGATGCCTGGTCTTACACAATTCAAGCATAAAGTATCTTGTGCTCAATCCTCTTGCAACGAAGCCCAAGGGTTGTTAGTTTTCCCTTTTACTTTCTGGTTCTGCTTATTACGTTTCAATGTAGACACAACGAACTGCAGATGCTGGCTTACAAAAAAACCCACAACATACAGGAGTAACTCAGTGGGTCAGGCAGCATCCATGAAGATGGGTCCTATTCCAAAATGTTGCTTATCCACGTGTTTCTGAGATGCTGACTGACCTACTGAGTACTTTAGCACTCTGTACCTTTCATTAGGTTCCAGTAGTTTGTGTACTCAGATGTCTTCTCAGTATCTCACCATTTGAAAAATAATCTAATCTTGTTTTCCTTTGAAATAGTGATAGACGATTTGGTGATGGATGTTTTACACCTTGCCGGGGGAAAGGAGGACAGTAGATGGAAGGGCAGTGAGGCAGATCTGACAGTATGTAGGTCGCGTGCTCTCATCCTGTGGCCGATGGTCGAGAAACTACACCAAAGAGGTTGGAGAGCCATGAAACCTCTGGAACTGATGGCCCGGCGAGAAGATGCAGTCATAGGTGGCCAAGTTGGGGGGGGGGGGCACAACAAAGAGGGACCATCGGGACTCTAATCATTACTTTTCTAACTTTGTTGGCGCCAGATAAGTGGCCACTCTTCACCCTTGGCGCATGTGCGCAGCAGGAATATGGGGGGGGAGGAACTAATGAGGTGAAATTTGGCGAAGAGTTGACAGGGACGTAAATGGGGTTATGAGATTCCAGGAACGGCTTTGAGAGTTGGGATGTGGGAGGAAACCAGACTACCAGGAGGAGACCATGCTATCACAAGCACAACATGCAAACACCAGACAGGCTGCACCTGAGGTCAGGATCCTACCTGGGTCTCCGCCGTTGTGAGGCAGCAGCTCTACTAGCTTCAATAACTTGCATTTGAATAACACTTTTAATTCAGTAAAATGTTCCAAGGCATTTTACAAAAGCTGTCATTGGATGGATGCCATTGATAAGGAGATACAGAATGACGATGAAAATTGTCTCCTCTACTGTCAGTGTGATGCCCAACGTAAATTGGAGGGAACGGTACCTCATATTTCACTTGGGCAATTTACAACTCAGCAGTGTGAATATTGATTTCTCTAATTTCATGTAACCCTTGCATTCCCTCTCTCCCTCTCACACCGCCCCTCCATCACCCAAGACGTCCTACTAGTTTCACTGTTCATATCCTTCATTATCACCTCTTCCCCAGCCAACAATGGACCATTGTGGGCTCCAACTTCCTTTGGTCATCGGTGCTGGCTTTAATTTGTTCGGTACCTTTTCATACCTCTAGTTTCCCTTTCGTCTGACACTCAGTCCGGAGAAGGGCTCGACCTGAAACGTCACCTATTCCTTTTCTCTCGAGATGCTGCCTGACCCGCTAAGATATCACAGCATTTTGTGCCTATCTTCGATTAAAATACTGGGTCAGAAAGGTAGATTTAAGGAGCTCATTAAATGATGAAAGGTGAAGAGAGGACCATGGCAACTGAGGACAAGGCAGTGCAAGCAGCTGCAAGGGGCGATACATAAAACACTGCAAATCCATGTTCTAGACACAGAGCTGGGTGCACAAGGGCATATAGCACAAGGAGGACAAGCAAAATAAAGCTTTTGCTCAGTCTGTTTTATCTGGTGCCCCGAAGAACAATAGACTTCATTATTTAATTGCATTGCTGCTGTCAACATGACAGCTGTAACCAAGTACCACAGTTAAGGGGAGTCCAGTCTGTGTTTAGAATCACAACGCGAGAAGCAAATATCAGGGAGTGTTGATAGGGCACGAGCTGGCTTGTTAGCTCAGCGATGACTGATGGCTTTTACTTTTGTGCGAGACTTTCCAAAATGTCAGGGGCTACTCTTAACACAAGCTCGCAATTAGGGAAAAGTGCTGACTCAACAATCAGCGTTCACTGCCGTACCAGGCTAAAAGCTGGTTTACAGCAGGTCCAGCTTTGACTGAGGGGAAATACTTCCAGCATTCGGCTCAATGTGGCGCGAGAGAGGTAAAGGAAGCACGGAGATGCTGGGTTGCCGATTGGATTGGAATTAGACAATAAACAATAGGTGCAGGAGTAGGCCATTCGGCCCTTCGAGCCAGCACCACCATTCAACATGATCATGGCTGATCATCCCCAATCAGTACCCCTTTCCTGTGCCTTCTCCCCATATCCCCTGACTCCGCTATCTTTAAGAGCGCTATCTAGCTCTCTCTTGAAAGTATCCAGAGAACCGGCCTCCACCGCCCTCTGAGGCAGAGAATTTCACAGACTCACAACTCTCTGTGAGCAAAAGTGTTTCCGCGTCTCCGTTCTCAATGGCTTACCCCTTTTTCTTAAACTGTGGCCCCTGGTTCTGGACTCCCCCAACATCGGGAACATGTTTCCTGCCTCTAGCGTGTCCAAACCCTTAACAACCTTATATGTTTCAATAAGATCCCCTCTCATCCTTCTAAACTCCAGAGTGTACAAGCCCAGCCGCTCCATTCTCTCAGCATAAGAGAGTCCTGCCATCCCGCCATCCCACCATTGGACTGGAGATTCCAGGAATTAAATAATCACAAGGAGATAATACTTGCAAATGGCAGGGAAAACTCAAAGATAAATTGTTGTATTGATTTCTGTAGAATACTGCCCTGCGTTCACAGGTCATAGTAGAATGAGTCCATTCGGCCCATTGGGTCTACTCCGTCATTCAATCACAGCTGACCTCTGCCTCTTAATCCCATTTTCCTGCCTTCTCCCCATAACCCTTGACACCCGTTCTAATCAGGAATTTGTCTGTCTCTGCCTTAAAAATATTAATATAAAATATAAAATTAATATAAAATAACATTACCTGTTAAAATACTGGTTAGGGGAAATAAATGGTAGTTTACCAAGTGGGTAAGCAAAACACTTTGCCCTTTCAAACTAGCTTGGGTTCAGCCAGGATGGATATCTCAGACTTTAGAGACTTTACAAATACAGCATGGAAATAGGCCCCTTTGCCCACCGATCGCTGAGCACCGAATTGCTCAGCGATCACCCTGTACACTATGACTATCCTACTACACTAGGGACAATTTACAATTTACAGAAGCCAATTAACCTACAAACCTGCACGTCTTTGGAGTGTTGGAAGAAACAGGGGCACCCGGAGAAAGCCCATGCAGTCAAAGGGAGAATGTACAAACTCTGTACAGGGTCGAACCCGAGTCTCTGGTACTGTAAGGCAGCAACTCTGCCGCTGCGCCACCGTGCTGTCCCAGCCAGCCAATGCTAGAGGGGTGGACAGGATGCAGTGGAGGGGCAGGAGGTTGTGATGAACCCCCCCCCCCCCCCCCCCCCGCATGACATTCATCTAGAGTGTAGAAACAAGGAACTGCAGATTGTGGTTCACAATAGAAAGACACAAAGTGCTGGAGTAACTCACTGGGTCAGGCAGCATCCCTGGAGAACCTGGATATGTGATGTTTTGTGTCTGAAGGAGGGTCCCGCCCCGAAAAGTCAACTATCCACATTCTCCAGAGATGCTGTCTGACCCATTATGTTACTCCAGCGATTTGTATCTTTTCACCAAGAGTTTGTGACCCGACAGGGACCAGGTTGGAGGATTGGGGATGGAGTGGGTGTTGCTTGTGAGGAGCGAGGTTTCTTGGTTTCCTGGTCCTACAAAATATTCCAAATGGAATTTAAACTGGAGGTGGTGGAGGGAGGACTTAAGCCAGAAAGGGTTCTTGGGAAGAAAGAGCTACCTTCAATTTAGTTGTGGGTACACAAAATGCTGGAGAAACTCAGCGGGTGCAGCAGCATCTATAGAGCGAAGGAGATAGGCAACGTTTCGGGCCGAAAACCCTTCTTCAGACTGACGGGGGTTGGGGGGAGGTGGGGGGGGGGAGAAAGGAAAAAGGAGTAGGAGGAGCCCGAGGGCTGAGGGAGAGGTAGGAAGGGAAGGAGACAACAAGGGTTAACAGAATTGAGAGAATTTGATGTTCATGCCCAGAGGATGCAGACTCCCCAAGCGGAATATGAGGTGCTGTTCCTCCAATTTGCGGTGTTGCTCACTCTGGCCGTGGAGGAGGCCCAGGACAGAGAGGTCGGATACGGAATGGGAGGGGGAGTTGAAGTGCTGAGCCTCCGGGAGGCAACTAAATTTAGTTGCATCTGGTTGGGTAACTTTGGTAGGGTGAAGACTATTCCATGCTTTAATTGTGCGGGGCAAGAATTAATTGCTGTACACATCTCTCTTGGTAGCCGGTATCGCAAATTGGATCAAATGCCCTCGTCTGCTCCTAATTGGTTTGGATTTGGTGTAGGTTTTGTAATCTATGTTGAGCTGGCCATTTAACATTTTGTAAAACAGGTCACACGGTGAACTTCACATCTGTCTTGGAGAGGGTTCCACCTCAGAGGTGAGCAGAGTTGGAAGAGTCAGAGTGGGCAAAAGGCATTTTTGATTTATCTTGCAAGAACTGCCATCTCCTGTAGTCATACAGCACAGAAAAGTGCCCTTAGGCACATCGAGCCTACACATGCTGCCAAACACTATCCATACTGATGCCATTTTGTTCTCCCCATTTTCCCCTCACCTTCTTCCAAATCATATTACTCACTTACACAAGAGGCAACTTGCAGTGTCCAATCTACCAACTGATAAATCTTTAGAATATGGGATCGGTCATTCTGGTCACAGGAAGGACATGCATGCTCCACGGAGACAGCACCAGAGTTCAAGATTGATTACAACTCGCTTGAGCTGTGCGGCAGCAGTTCTATAGGTTATACCAATTTGCTGCCCCAATTTGATCCTCACCAGAGACAGTCTGTAATTGTCGGAGAAGCACTACTGGATTTGTAGTTTTGCACCTGATCGAATACGTTGGTGTCATCTAAAGCAAAAAATGCTCTCAATGGCTCATCGCGTTTCTTAATCACCCACCACTGAACCAACCTATTACCAACTAGGAGGCGATCCTGTCCTACCACCTACCTCGTTGGAGATCCTCGGACTACCTTCAACTGGACTTTATGTTTCACTAAACGTTATTCCCTTTATCCTGTATCTGTACACTACAGACAGCTTGATTGTAATCACGTACAGTCTTTCCACTGACTAGATAGCACACCACTAAAATGCTTTTCATTGTACCTCGGTACACGTGACAACTAAAACTAAACCATCACGGTCATTGGCTCCAGGTCTTACAATGCTCTGATTTTAACATTTTCTTCTCAATAGCTCCGTGGCCTCCCCCTCAATATTTCAAAACTCTTTTCTCGCCCAAGTGGGCGGCACAGTGACGCAACAGTAGAGTTGCTGCCTTACAGGCGATACAAGTCTTTGAAGGCCCACACTTGTAGACTAATTAACAGTTTCTACCCATGTGCCAGTAAAGAACTAAACTCAAACAGACCCATTCATGGTGCAATATTAAAATTTGTCTGCTGGAGTGTGCAAGATAATGTGCAATATTTCTACCATCTATTTACTTATTTTATGCATTGATCTTGCCGGTAAATGTGAGAGTTAATTGTTGTGTTTTTGTTCTTTTAAATCTTTTATCCAGTGTATTTTATTGTACCCCACTGAAGGAGATGCATTGAAATTCCATTGTACAGTTGCTGTGTAATGACAATAAAATGGATTTGATTTGATTTGATTTCAGTGCCAGAGACCCGGGTTCGATCCTGACTATGGGTGCTGTCTGTACGGAGTTTGTACATCCTACCTGTGACCGCGTGGTTTTTCTCTGGCTTCCTCCCACATTTGAAAGACGCACTGGCTTGTAGGTTAATCGGCATCGGTAAGAATTATAAATTGTCCCTGGTGTGCAGGATAGTGCTAGTGTAGAGGGATAGCTGGTCGGCACGGACTCAGTGGGTCGAAGGGCCTGTTTCCACGCGGTATTGCCAATCTAAACTAATCTATCTATACATGTAAAACTCCGATCTTGTTATCTTCCGGTTTGGCGGTCTTTCTATTTGCGCAAAAACGGTTTGCGATAGCACTATGATTTTTCGCCAGTTCACCTTTGCTGCGAGAGTACCAAGTTCCGTACCAATTGGTCGAATGTTGTAAAAGTTAGCGAGGTATAAAAATCTCTTCTTCTGCCTGTCAGCACCGCGCGGATTAGTCTCTTCCCCTGTCCCTCTCCGGGACGGTCCGCCCCTTCCTGCGCCATCGCGTCTTTACTGGAGCTGAGGATGGCCGCCAGAGGTTTCCAACCGGACTTTCGGAGGGACCCCAAGTAGCCCAGCCTAGCCCCAAGCAGCCCTCCGCCCACACACACACCCCCCACCCACACACACACCCCGCCCACACCGCCCACACCGCCCACATCCCCCCCCCCACCCACACACACACCCACAATCCCGCCCGCCTCCACAACCCCCCCTCCCACCCCTTGTCCCCACAATCCCCCCCGCCCCCACCTCTCCCTGCTCACACACCCCTCCCTCCACAACCCCTCCGCCCACACCCTCCCCCCCACACACACCAACCCCACCCCCCCCCCCCACACACACACTCCCCCACACACACACACCACCCCCAGCCCACACACCACCCCCAGCCCACACCCCCCCCCCCCCAATATCCCTCCTCACCTCTCCCACACCCCTCCTGCCCAAATACACACCTCCCCCCCCACGGGTCCCACTTAATCTAGTCTACACTAATCATTGAGCCTCTCCACCAGATCACTGCTGCATCCCTGATTTTAATAGCTCCACAATTACTGGAGGCCATCTGTGCATGGTTGATCGATGGTCGGCATGGACTTGGTGGCCATAAAGGCCAGTTTCCATGCTGTATCGCTAAACTAACTAAACTAAACTGAACATCCAGCCTTTTGTGTACCCATGACACATGGCCAACCCACTAAATAGAAAATAGCATTGGAAGGAATTGCAGATGCTGATTTAAACCGACACAAAATGCTGGAGTAACTCAACGGGACAGGCAGCATCTCTGGAGAGAAGGGATGGGTCTGAAGAAGGGTCTTGACACGAAACGTCACCCATTTCCTCTATCCAGAGATGCTGCCTGTCCCACTGAGTTACTCCAGCATTTTGCGTCTATCTTTGATAGAAAACGGGCATCTTTTCAGCTGCTTATGCTCTGATCTCTCGAGTACCTTCCCTAAATTACTTTGCCTCTAACTCTCCCTGGCGACATTCCACCTTAACCCAGCTTAACACAGGCCTTGTTCTCAAATCCTCTCACCTCAAATTTTATTTGACAGCGCAACTCAGAAGCAGGCTTTTGCTATATTAGATGTGACGTAAAACTGCAAGTCATTATTTTCCAAGCAATGCTGCATTCATCCAAACAATGTAAGATGTTCCCAGGTTTGACCCATCTGTCTGACCCTAGCTGGGAGGTTATAATTAGTCTCAATGCCCCTGGGCAGGGAGTGGAATAAAGAAGGATCACCAGTGGCCCCTGCTGGAAAGTGTGTACATATGGACATCACTTCTGAGCTGGGCTTGCACCAGGCTCCGATCCTCTTCAGGATTGAGCAGCAAACCAACGTCCCATGCAGTATTTATATTTAGCTGCCTGTTGGACAGCACCTCTGGTCACAACCAACCGAGAAAAAATAATATCACGATGTGAAAGGTTTCCATTGCCACAGCCTTGATGTGCATGCTACAAACTGAGTGCAGAGTAAAAAAGGGATTTTAGCTTAGGATTTCGATGCCAGAAAATGAGCAAGCCACCAGTGGTCCCTGAGATAGGGTCAGATTGGTACAGAAACACAAGGAACTGCAGATGCTGGTTTAACAATAAAAACCACAAAGTGCTAGAATAACTCGGCGGTTCAGGCAGCATCTCTGGAGAACATGGATGGTTGGCGTTTTTTGGTAGGGCACCCTTCTTCAGTCTGAAGAATGGTTCTAACTCGAAACGTCACCTATGCATGTTGTCCTGAGATGCTGCCTGAACCAATTAGTTACTCTAGCACTTTGTGTCTTACATTTTTCAAAAACAGTAATTTGCTGAAGAAACATTATAGTATTTACCGTTAAATAAATGGAATGGATTTACTTGAAGAGAGTTCAACCAATAGTGGGTGTATTTGTGAAGGAGCACACTGGGCATTTGATAGGTGATGATGCGCGCTGAAGTAAGTCCCAACCTGAAGCAACACCTATCCCTGTTCTCCAGAGATGCTGCCTGACCGGCTGAGTTGCTGCAGCACCTTTTTCTCAGTAATACAGTTCAGGCGTTCAGATTTATTGATTGCATCCCAGCTGGGTTGATAGATTGTCTTTCTCTGATGGCACATTAAGGCAGACAAAGGGGACTTAAAGGGAAGGTACAATTCTATTGAAAAATAGCGGCAGGAGAGACAGGTGGGGCATGGAAACTCTCCGTTTAGACATCAGAGGCCCTGGCCCAGGTGAGCTGCATGAAAATGGAGGAATTATTGTTGGCAGAAGTTTTCCAGCCAACATTACACTACCCGGCTGATCAAATGAGAGGGATTCAGTGTCCACGACATGGCAGCAGTGCCTGCTTGGCAACAGGGCATAAGTATTGAGAATGTGCCATCTATCAATGTGACCCGAGTGAACGGCCACAGAGATTGGCACCAAGCATCCCCTGGAAATAAGTACCAGGGTGGGCATCTTGAACAGGTAATTCAGCGGGCAGGAGCTGGAGTAGAGTTTGAGGCACAGGGTAGTTGCAATTGTAGTTGCAATTGAGATCACATTGTAGGGCTGTTGCAAATGATCCAGGGGTCACCTCGAGAGGCCCGGGTATCTGAACAGGGCTGATGGATTAACGCCAGGATATTCCAGGGATGCTGGGCAGCTTGCCAGCGGGAATGAGCACAAGCACACACACACACACGCACACATACACCTACGTTGTGGCATAGAGGTGTTCAACTTCTGTTGCTGTTTCATGGTTCAGCAGAGGTTGAGTTGCTGCCTTACAGCGCCAGAGATCCGGGTTCAGTCTTGACTGCAGTTGCTGTGTGCACGAGGCTTGCACATTCTCCCCGTGACCGCGTGGGTTTTCCCTGGGTGCTCTGTTTTCTTCCCACACTCCAAAGATGTACAGGTTTGTAGATCAACTGGCTTTGGTAAAGATTGTGAATTGTCCCTAGAGCGTAGGATCTTGACTACTGGTGCTGTGTGTATGAAGTTTGTACGTTCTCCCCGTGACCGCGTGGGTTTTCCCCGGGTGCTCCGGTTTCCTCCCATACTCCAAAGATGTACAGGTTGGTAAAAATTGTGAATCCTGTCTCTAGTGCGGAGGATAGTGTTAGTGTCCAGGGATCGCAGATCGGCACGGACAGAGAGGGCCGAAGGGCCTGTTTTCATGCTGTATCTTAAACCTAAACTAAACCAAACACTCTGAGGATGGACATCATTCTATATGAAAGCAGACCGGAAAAAAGACTCGCTGGTCATGATGCGGTGCTCATCATAAAGGAGCCTCTCTGACAGTTTCTATGGATTGTCCCAAAGCTGTCAGTGAACAGTAAATCAGTACTCAGCCATATTGTTTATTCTCAGACTGAGTCTCTTCACTGCTGGCATTCTCTCCTGTCCCATGGCAACACTGTTGTATTAATTTGGAGGGCAGAGTTGTTTGAAACTCTCCAGAAGTATTTCAATGACGTTGGTATACAAATCATGCAAAACATGATGGAGTAAATACACCCTGAGAAGCATTATTTGCATTCAGCTGGCAATTTTTACAATTAATAAATATATTACAGTTATGAAAATGTACTTGGTGCGTTCAGGATCTGTGATTATGTCTATTTCTACGTGAGTTCCACGGGTACAGTGTATTTATCATGAACTTTTGCATTTGGATCAGAACAGTGATACTTGAAGCCCATAAAAGTCTAATTTTCCTGTGCTTGTTTATAGAGCCACACTGTGGCTTACCAGTGGAAACCTGGGTTCAATCCTCACCTCGGGTGCTGACTGGGTGGAGTTTGCACATTCTCCCTGTGACAATGAAGGATCTCATGGATTCCCCGGTTACCTTTTACAAGTTAAGAATCCATGGATAATGCTAAATGTTTGGAATCATTGCAACAGCCTGAAGAAGCCATTTAGCCTGTGAGAATTTGATGATTCTTCTGAACGGTTGTGACTTTGCTATTGTTGAACACATGGCTAAAGATGGGGACTCTGAATCAGGGGAGAACGCCATTTCATGTTCTAGGAGTAGAATTAGAGCATCTGCCCCAGTGAGTCTACTCCACTATTCAATCATGACTGATCTGCAGTATCTTTCCTTTACAACCCAATTCTCCTGCCTTCTCCCCATAACCCACGGCCCTCATACTAATCAAGAACCTGTCAATCTCCGTCTTTAAAATATCCATTGACTTGGCCTCCACAGCCATCTGTGACAATGAATTGCACAGATTCACCACTCTCTGAGTAAAGAAATACATCCTTAGCTCCTTTCTAAAGGTACGTCCTTTCATTCTGAGGATATGGTCTATGGTCCTATACTCCCCCATGAGTG
This sequence comes from Raja brachyura, assembly GCA_963514005.1. Next base: position 35,526,177 of record OY740798.1, on the reverse strand, counting down.
GAAATGTAATTTTCTTATTGATAAGACTGTATCACTGACACAACCAGTTCAGTCTGCTTGCATTGACTGCACCAACCACTTCTGTACTAGTGGTCTACTCAATAGCAACTTATTTGTACATGTGGTCCAGAATAACACTGTAGATGTTAAAGCTGTGCACCTTTATGGACACTCCATATACTACCAATGTTGTAATGTGCGCCCTGTCACTAGAGCCATTATGTAACTCATTGTCGCCAAAAGGTAATTCCACCCTCTTGAGCAAAACACGAAGACTTTAAACTTTAGAGATACAGCGCGGAAACAGGCCCTTCGTCATCTCGAGTCCGCATCGACCATCGATCCACTCTGTACACTATCACTATCCTACACACTAGGGACAACCTACAATTTACAGAAGCCAATTAATGTACAACACCTGCACGCCTTTGGAGTGTGGGAGGAAACCGGAGCACCCGGAGAAAATCCTCGCGATCACAGGGAGAACGAACAAACTCCGTACAGACAGCACCCATAGTCAGGATCGAACCGGGGAAAGCAGCAACTCTACCGCTGCGCTACCTTGCCGCCCTCAGTGCTGGAGTAACTCGGCATATCTGTGGAATGAATGGATAAGCGATGGGAGAGCACAGGAAATGTCCATGTCTAGTCAGGGTCTACAGTCATCAGAGGCCTCTGAAGTACTAAACTGTTGATATTTATGGGTTGCTACACTCAAGGGTCTTTCAGTAGAAGAGAGTTAATGAATGAGGAAAAGGTTCACCATTACAGCCTTAATTAGAGAGAACGTGGCTGATGTGGAAGTATAATTAAAGTCCACTTACTCCAGCTTTTTGTGTCTATTTTCGGTGTTAACCAGCATTTGCAATTCCTTCCTACACATTAAAGTCCTCAGCCTGGGTGAGATGAAGGCATATGAGGAAAACCAATAGAGGGAAGGCTCAGTGGATCCAAAGTACCACTGATTTGGGTCACTGTGTGACAATAGGCTGCTCTCTCAATAACCTGGGCTAGATCCCATTAGGTCTTTAGTTCAGTTTAGAGATACAGCATGGAAGCAGGCTCTTCGGCCCACCGAGTCGGCAACGACCAGCAATCCCCACACATTAATACTATCCTACGCACACTAGAGACAATTTAAACTTATAGTAAGCTCAGGACCGCTCTCTAGTTTTTGATAGGATGGTTCAGTTGCCTGATAACAGCTGGGAAGAAACTGTCCCTGAACCTGTAGGTGTGCGATTTTAAACTTCTGTACATCTTACCTGATGGGAGAGTGGAGAAGAGAGAGTGGCCGGGGTCAGGCTCATCATTGATTATGCTGCTGGCCTTGCCGAGGCAGCGTGCAGTATAAATGGAGTCAATGGAAGGGAGGTTGGTTTGTGTGATGGTCTGGGCTGTGTACACAATTCTCTTCAATTTCTTGTGGTCTTGGATTTGCTTTCTGTTTGTTTCATATTCCTCAAAGGCCCTGTTTGACTTTTATCTTCCTAAATTTCACATATGCTTTGTATTTTTATGACCGAACATATAACATCTCTTGTCATCCAATGTTCCCTTACCTTGTGTAGACAAAAGTGCTGGAGAAACTCAACAGGTGCAGCAGCATCTATGGAGTGAAGGAAATGGGCAACGTTTTGGGCCAAAATCCTTCTTCCTTTACCTGTTCATTCTTATCCCTCATCCTTACTGAAACGTGCTGGTTGTGAACTCTAATCAGCTGTTTTTTAAACGTCTCCCTCATGTCAGATCTCGATTTACCCAATAACAGCTGCTCCTAATCACTCTCTCCAGCTCCAACCTAGTCATGCTGTAATCTGCCTTGCTCCAATGTTGTACTTTCCCCCAAGTTCCAGATTTATCCTATTCAAAACTGTCATTAAACCTATGGAGTAGTGATCTTTTTTCTTAAAAGGCTCTTCCACTGAAACATCAGTGTTCCGGCCAGAAAATAGACACAAAAATGGTGGGAGTAACTCAACGGGACAGGCAGCATCTCTGGAGATCTCTGGAGAGAAGGAATGGGTGACGTTTCAGGTCAAGACCATTCTTCAGACCGGCCAGACATGCTTCCCAATACAAGGTCCAGTATAGTTCCTCCTTGTTGAACAATCCACATACTGTTTTGAGAAACCACCTTAGGTACACTTAACAAATGCTGGCCTTCTAAGCCTTTTGGATTTGCTACTGGATTGTGGTGTAACCAAGATTCCAATGAGAGGCTTCCAGATTGTAATGTCCTGAGGTAATGACCCATGAGACTGTTCTTGCATGGGAAGGCTCGGGCCTGTTTTATGTGAGGAACTTTGGCTCTGACATTCGATAGCACGTGAAGATGAAGATTGTAAAATGGCCTGTACATCATTAAAGGACTATTTGACAAAGGGCTTTTCCCCCATAACCTCCTGGCATTAGAGGTGGTAGAGATGAAGGAGGAAGTGAGATGGGGACTGGATTGGTAGTGTGGATGGAGGTGAGAATTTCTGGTCAGGGGACTTGAAATACAATAGGGGACTGAATTTTACCATCATGATTGATGGAGCTTTGAACAGCTGCCTAAAGTGAGGCAGAGTTTAAATGGAGCTCTTCCCTCTTTATGTACTATTTGTTGTGAAGCATTTTTCTAATTCTATTAGAAACCTTTAGTCATAGTTTATACGGCATGAATAAAGGTCCTTTGGCCCACCTGGTCCACGGCCTCCATTAAGTACTTATTTGCACTAATCCCTTATTCTTTCATAGAAACATAGAAATTAGGTGCAGGAGTAGGCCATTCGGCCCTTCGAGCCTGCACCGCCATTCAATATGATCATGGCTGATCATCCAACTCAGTATCCCGTACCTGCCTTCTCTCCATACCCTCTGATACCCTTAGCCACAAGGGCCACATCTAACTCCCTCTTAAATATAGCCAATGAACTGGCCTCAACTACCCTCTGTGGCAGAGAGTTCCAGAGACCCACCACTCTCTGTGTGAAAAAATTCCTTCTGATCTCGGTCCTAAAGGATTTCCCCCTTATCCTTAAGCTGTGACCCCTTGTCCTGGACCTCCCCAACATCGGGAACAATCTTCCTGCATCTAGCCTGTCCAACCCCCTAAGAATTTTGTACATTTCTATAAGATCCCCTCTCAATCTCCTAAATTCTAGAGAGTATAAACCGAGTCTATGCAGTCTTTGTTCATAAGACAGTCCTGACATCCCAGGAATCAGTCTGGTGAACCTTCTCTGCACTCCCTCTATGGCAATAATGTCCTTCCTCAGATTTGGAGACCAGAACTGTACGCAATTTTTGGAAACTAGAACATTTCCACCAATTTATTCTATCTCAGCTATACCCCAACTGCAATTTACAAGAGCAAAGTAGAGGCCATCTAACCTAGCAATCTGCACATGGTGGGATGTGGGAGGAAACTGGAGCAATTGTGGGAAAACCCAAATGGTCACAGGGAGAAGAGAGAACCCCAGGGTTCAGGCCTGAAGGCAGGTTGCTGGAGCTATGAGGCAGCAGCTCTACCCGCTGCGCCACAGTGCCTCCGCAGGTAAGGACGCAGTGCTGACGGCTATGACATTGTGAAGGTACAACTTCACGATTATGCTGGGTTGGAGTTGCAGGTTGGTGGGGTGGGGTTGAGGCACCAGGCCAGGAGGTTGTCCACCTTGCAAGCAGTGACACAGCTGCTTGAGCTTCTATGTCCCAGTATGTAGCCAAAACACTGTTCGTCAATACACTGCTCAAAAGAAATCCTCTATGCACTTGTGCACCCACGCACACTGACACACACACACATCTCACCAACACACACATGCACACACCACGCCACACATATACAAACATGCATGCACACACAACCAGATACAGACACACACCAACAAACACAAACCTCACCAACACACACATGCACACACCACACATATACAAACAGCATGCACACACACCTCACCCAACACACACATGCGCACACACACACACACAGGAGCATCCACACACCCAGACACGGACACGACACACCACACCATACACACACTTGCACACGCCACACCAACATACACACACAGGCATGCACGCACACACACACATACACTCACATGCGTACACACACACAAGAGCACACACAAACACAGACACAGACAGACACAAACACGCACCACACACACACAGATACACAGACAGACACTCATAGACACACAGACACACAAACACTGACACACACAGAGACAGACACACACACACGCATCACACACACACACACACACACAGACACATACACACACACACACACACACACACACCCTCCTCAATTCCAGCTGGGATAACTCTGTGGCCAACGCAGAATGCATTTCTCAGGAATATCATCTATTAAACAAAATGCACAAATGTTTGATGGAATTGCGAGCAGGGTGCGTTTCATTTCATCAGGCCACTGTTGAAACTGAAGTGGCTTTAAGTTTTTAAAGGCCATCCTTTATAAGCAAAATCAATTGCATTGAAGGCAGCGTGGAGTTTGCTGAACTCACTCAATTGTCCCGTCAAGTTTATTTTTGCATTAGCTCCTCATGGTATTGAAGTGAAACATGGTAAACAAACTCAAACCTACTGGTAATATTAAATCTGCTCTCTCATTTGTCCTCATGGCTACTCTAGTGAAGGTTCTTGGCTTGTGCTCACCTCCTTCCATTTACTGCTCTCCCACACCATTTGCCCAGCATAAGCACGACTCGGAACAGTTGATCACTATTTTTAATACTGCCGGGTTTGACATGGAAGCCCATTACAGTGGAACAGCTGAGAGGTTTTATAGTGAAGACAACATAACCTATATAATCAGGGCGGCATGGTGGAGCAGCGGTAGAGTCCAAAGACGTAAAGGTATGAAGGTTAATTGGCTTGGTATAATTGTAAATTGTCCCTAGTGTGTGTAGGATAGGGTTGATGTGCAGGGATCGCTGGTCGGTGCGGACATCGGTGGGCCGAGGGGCCTGTTTCCGCGCTGTATTTCCAAACTAAACCCAACCCTCCACCCCTTCCACCTATCCAGAACAAGGGGTCACAGTTTAAGGATAAGGGGGAAATCTTTTAGGAGTGAGATGAGAAAAACATTTTTCACGCAGAGAGTGGTGAGTCTCTGGAACTCTCTGCCACAGAAGGTAGTTGAGACCAGTTTATTGGCTATATTTAAGAGGGAGTTAGATGTGGCCCTTGTGGCTAGAGGGATCAGGGGGTACGGAGAGAAGGCAGGTACGGGATACTGAGTTGGATGATCAGCCATGATCATATTGAATGGCGGTGCAGGCTCGAAGGGCTGAATGGCCTACTCTTGCACCTATTTTTCTATGTTTCTACGTTTCTATACTATTGAGTTGTAAGCTTCCCAGGCGGAAAATGGGGTGTTGTTTGGAAAATGGGTGTGTTTAGTTTTAGTTTAGAGATTTAATGCAGATTTAGTGCAGTTTCTATGTTTCTATATCCCTCCTGCTGGCTTTACAATTTGCTCCACTTTCACTCCTCCTCTCTCCTCCTCTCCTCTCCCCTTTGTTTCCTTTATTCTTTTTTGTCACCCTTGTTGGCTCCTTATTTCTAGCTTTTGTCCACCCATCTGCCAATCTAAACACCCCCTCACCTCTATCCACTTCTCATTTGCCAGGCTTTGTCCCGCTCCCGCCTCTTTTCCAGCTTTCTCCCCCATTCTACAATCAGCCGGAAGAGGGGTCCCCCTGGGAGGAAACCGAAGAATCGGGATCGAACCGGGTCTCCGGCGCTGCAAGCACTGTAAGGCAGCAACTCTACCGCTGCACCACCATGCCACCGGTAATGGGGGTTGTGGGGGAGAAGGGAGGGTGGGATAGTGCGAGAAATAGGTGTCCACCAACATGGGTGTGCAAACAACATTAAGGCATGAGGAGAAATGAGGAGAGATGTTATCTAAAGTTGGAGAATTAAATGTCCATAAACTTACAAAATTCTTAAGGGGTTGGACAAGCTAGATGCTGGAAGATTGTTCCCGATGTTGGGGGAGTCCAGAACAAGGGGTCACAGTCTAAGGATAAGGGGGAATTCCTTTAGGACCGAGATGAGGAAAACATTCTTTACACAGAGAGTGGTGAGTCTCTGGAATTCTCTGTCCCAGAAGGTAGTTGAGGCCAGTTCATTGGCTATATTTAAGAGGGCGTTAGATGTGGCACTTGTGGCTAAAGGGATCAGGGGGTATGGAGAGAAGGCAGGTACGGGATACTGAGTTGGATGATCAGCCATGATCACATTGAATGGCGGTGCAGGCTCGAAGGGCCGAATGGCCTACTCCTGCACCTATTTTTCTATGTTTCTACGTTTCTATACTATTGAGTTGTAAGCTTCCCAGGCGAAAAATGGGGTGTTGTTTGGAAAATGGGTGTGTTTAGTTTTAGTTTAGAGATTTAGTGCAGAATCAGACCCTTTGGCCCACCGATCTCACATCGACATGCCGCTCTTGTACACTCACACTAACCTGCACACTAGGGGCAATTTATAATTCTTACCGAAGCTAATTAACCTACACATCTGTACATCTTTGTAGTGTGGGAGGAAACTGGAACTGGGGAAGACCCACACGGTCATGGAGAGAACATGCAAATTCCGTACAGGCAGCACCACCCGCAGTCAGGATCAAACCCGGGTCTCTGGTGCTGTAAGGCAGCAATTCTACCGCTGCACCACCGTTAATGTTCCTTTTGCAAGGCAGCAGCTCCAGCAAGCAGCACTCCATTATGCTCTCAGGATGGTCTCATGTTGCTGTCGAGGGGCATTAATCCGTGACCTTCCATCTCCGAAGTACGAGCTCTCCCAACAAAGTCAAGTTGAGGGTTACACAAAAAGCTGGAGAAACTCAGCGGGTGCAGCAGCATCTAAGGAGCGAAGGAGATAGGCGACGTTTCGGGTCGAGACCCTCAAGTTGACATCTTGTAACAAATCTGATTTCCCACACAATAACTGGAGGTGAGCTGTGGATCTGTTGTTTAATGTACTTCAGTTATTTTTCCAAGGAAGTTGTGGTCCTCCGGAAAGGTGGAAGAACCTCCTGGAATTTTAAGACATTTGGCTCCAGCAAAGCAAGCCCTGGTGAATTCAAGTTGCTTAAAAAGAACTTGCTTAAAAATCAATTTGAAGACCTCTTAATCTGCCACATAACCCTTGCAAGCAAGCGTCCAGGCTCAATATTTTGCATTCAAATTGGTTTAAATAAAGATTATTCTGAGGTTTGGCAGGAGAATTTGATATGTTCTTGTAATGAGCTTCATGGTTTAATTGCAGTTTTTTTAATGAGATTCTGGGCCTATCCCATTTTCGTGGCTCATTCACAGAGTAAATAAAAAAGCACAATTTGTATATATCACACGCAGCTTGGGGAGGAGTTAAAGTTAAGGCTCAAGTCTCCACTCTCAACGACCTTCGAAAAGCAAACATACCTCTTCCCTTCCCCCAACACACACAAGCCTCCGAGCCTACGTGTAAACTGGAGCAACCCCCAAGCCCATACTTACAGTTGCTTTTGCAAACACCAACTCTATGCTCCCTCTGACTCATTTTAAACCTCAACAACAGAACAAAAGGAAGCCTGACTGCTACTAAAGAACTAGAGGCTGTTCTCTTTCTCTTGAAGAGTGTGCTTATGTTTACACATTTATATATTCTTTAAACTTAGCACAGCTTGAAAGTTTTTTTTTAATAGATGTGTACCAGATATTTCTTGGTGGAGTTAGCAAGAAAGATTGTTATTCAGCAGTTTTCACAACCTCAGGCCGTCCCGAGGCACTTTTCAGCAATAAAGTACTTTTGAAGTGCGGCCACAGTTGTAATGTAGGAAATACACCAGTCAATTTGTGCACAAACAGCTCCCATGGACTGTAATGAGATGTAAACAGGAATATGTTCTTTTAAGTGAGACTGGCGGAGGGATACATTTTGAAGGTTTTTGTAAATTGATCTTTTTTGTTTGTGTAGGCAGTAACTGCAGGTGCTGCTTTATAAGGATGATAGGCACCAAATGCTGGAGTAACTCAGCGGGGCAGGCCGCATCTCTGGAGAGAAAGAATGGGTGACGTTCCGGGACCTGCTGAGTTACTCCAGCATTTTGTGTGTATACTTTTTTTTTGTTTGTTTCCTTATGTTATCTATTAAGTACCATGTATACAAACTTGTTATGTTGCTGCAAGTAAGAATATACAAGGCGGCAAGTTACTGCCTTACAGCGCCAGAGACCCGGGTCTGATCCTGACCACGGGTGCTGTCTGTACAGAGTTTGTGCCTTCTCTCTGTGACAACGTAGGTTTTCTCTGGGTGCTCGGTTTCCTCCTACACTCCAAACACATAGAGGTTTATAAGTTAATTGGCTTTGGTAAGGATGTAAATTGTTTCTAGTATGTAGGATAGTGCTAGTGTATGGGGATCAATGGTCGACACAGACCTGGTGGGCCGAAGGGCCTGTTTCCATGCTGTATCTCTAAACTAAAACTAAACTAAACTATAATTGTTCCGTTTCAGTACATATGGCAATTAAACACTCTTGACTCGCGACTCCTAGTTGAACCCGTGCAATCTTTGTACAAAATGAAAAATAAATAAAAGCATAAAAAAGGGAATTGCTATTATGTTCACACAGACAGCGAGAACTTCAGCGTGACATCTGACTGGGTTGATTGAGCAGGTCTCGGTTTAACGTCATTTTCAGGTGTTCATTCTACCTTGTCCACAATGCTAAATCTGGAGAACGACTTAAAATGACACAACTGATCCCAGCTGACCACTACACACATCTGCCACATCCCACCCAGTTCTGACAACTCCCAGCTACGTACTGGGCAGCACAACGATGGAGCTGGTAGAGGCCTTGCCTCACAGTGCAATCCTGACATCGGGTGCTGTTTGTGTGAGTCAATTGATAGTCGTAGAGTCATATCGCATGGAAACAGGCACTTCAGCCCACCTTGCCCGCACCTAACAACATCCCACCTACACTGGTCCCACCTGCCTGCATTTGGCCCATATCCCTCTAATTCAATTCTATCCACGTACTTGTCTGAATGTTTCTCAAATGTTGTGGAGCTTGCGCATTCTCACTGTGACCCCTTGGGTTTCCCCTGGGTACTCTGATGCCCTCCCAGATCCTAAAGATGTGGTGGTTGGAAGATTATAGTCACAGCATCACACAGCACAGGAACAGACTATTTGGTCCACCGCATCCATGCTGACCAAGGTCCCATCTGAGCTAGTCCCATTTGTCAAGCTAGTCATATACATCTGAACATTTCCTATGCCTGTATCTGTCCAGGTGTCTTTTAAATGCTATTATAGTACCTGCCTCAACTCTCTCCTCTGGCAGCTTGTTCCATATACCCACTACCTTCTGACTGAAAAAGTTACCTCTCAGATTCATATTAAATCTTTCTCCTCTCACCTTGAACCTATGTCTCTGGTTCTTGATTACCTTAACATACTGTGTGTGTTCACCTTATCTATTCCCCTCATATCTTTATAAGGTCTCCTGCACTCCAAGGAGTAAAGTCCTACCCTTCCCAACCTCTCCCTATAGCTCAGGTCCTCAAGTCCTGGCGACATCCTTGCAAACCAACTATTTCCAGCATAGTGACCTTCTTCCTACAGCAGGGTGACAAAAACTGCCTGAATGTGGCCTACAAAGGCTTTTCCTTACAGTATTTCTTGAATAGAGGAACAGCATTAGCCACCCTCCAGAAACTAGAAAGAGTTAATCCAGTGTTTAGACCAACATTCCCCCTTTCGTCAACACCAGTACAAACTTACCAGTCATTTATCTCGTTTAGTGTTAATGAGGCCTAACTGCTTGAAAAATTTCCTGAAGAATATATCCAGATTACAAGAATAACCACATTTTGAAAGCGGTTTTCTTGCTGAAAACCTGCAAATATTTAATCAACGGTATCAATAATCCATACCAGAATGCTTCAGCCTGTATGTTTGTATTTGGAAGAAGGTGAGGAAAATATAAGTAAAGGTCTTGCATCTATCAACTACTATGGAACTGTTAACAACATTCAGTTAAATCCTCGGGTTGCTGCCACTCATGAACAAAACCACTAAATCTGGTGCAATGTTTGTGTTGAAGTTGTTGCATTGGAAGAGTCCACAGTCTAGAGACATTTATCTGATAGTTGCCTTGGTGCAGGAGAAGTCCTGTGTGCTGCCATAGGAGGGCATGTCTGAGGGATACTGGACACAGGCCAGACAGTGCTATTGAAGCAACTTAACTCTCCTACTACAAAAAAACAAACTAAAGCAATTCCTAAACCTTACTGAATCAAACATAAATATCTGCCCTAGTTTGCTCACGTCACAACATCAAGAGCTACTTTTTAAATATACATTATCTTTGTGAAATTGAATACAAATCAAAATCAACATTGAGGCCAAGGTTCGGCCCTGACTACGGGTGCTGACTGTGCAGAATTTGTACGTTCTCCCTGTGAACACATGGGTTTTTTTCCGGGATCTCCGGCTTCCTCCCACATTCCAAAGATATGCGGGTTTGTAGGTTGAAACAATAAACTGCAGATGCTGGTTTACACCAAAGGCGGACACAAAGTGCTGGAATAACTCCGCGGGTTAGACAACATCTCTGGAGAAAAAGGGTGAGTGATGTTTCGCGTCGGGACCCTTCCTCAGACTTCTTTAGACCGTCTTTTGTGGCTCCCGACCTAAAACGTCATCCATTTTTATTTTTTAGTGTGTTTTAAAGTATGTTTTTAATGTTTCTTTGTGTGTCTTGTGTGGGGGGGTGGTGTGGGGGGGGTGAGGAGGAAACCGTTTTGGTCGCCTCCTTCACGGAGAGGTGACTTTTTCCAGGTCGGCTCCCCCGTGGCCTAACAACGAGGATTGAGCAGCCTTTCCCGGAGACGCGCCCGGGGCTTCAGCGGCGGGCCCTGCGCGGAATCTTGGCATGGAGCTGGTGAGCCCTCGCCGGAGGGGAGCGCTCCGTTTCGCTGGCCCGCGGCAGCCAGCAGCCTGAAGTCGCAGTCTGCAGAGCTCCAGCTGGCGCGGAGTCCGCAGCCTGGGATACCTCGTGGGAGACCCGGGAGAAGGAGGAGCTTCCACCACCGGCCCGCGGCCATCTTCTACCGCGGGCCCGGCGTGGACTTACCATCAGGAGCGGGGTCCCTCGCTGGGGACCCCTGGAGGGGAGCTTCGACTGCCGGCCCTGTGGTCTGCGGTGCTTCTGGCCGGGACTTTAAATCTTCCACCGCCGGCCTGCGGCCTACACTATCTTGAAGTCGCTTTCTCCGGTGGGGAAGAGCCGATTCTGGACTTACCGGGACTTTTACCTGTCTGGACATTTGGACGCCCGTAGTGGCGGCTGCGGAGGGTTGAGGTCCCGACCACGGGGGAAAATGGAGGAGGGCGTGCCAAATTTTCTGCCTTCCACCACAGTGGTGAATGCTGTGGTGGATGTTTGTGTTCAATTTTTAGTGTGTTTTTGTGTGTTCTTTATCATTGCACCGCTGCTGACAAATTCATTTCACTTGCACTTTGTGTGCAATGCGACAAATAAAACTGATTGTTGTCGTTGTTGATTGTTAATCCCCAAAGAGATCAAAGACAAGGAAAATTGTACCAACTACAGATCGATATCACTTCTAAATGTGGACTATAAATTATATTCTTCAATTATCTCCAAACGATTTGCAAAGTTAATGCCAGATTTAATTGACAAAGACCAGACTGGTTTTATAATAGGCAGACAAACACAGGACAGTGTTAGAAGAACCCTACATATAATACACAAGATTAAAAGGGAAAGTACGCGTGCTCTTCTGATAAGTCTGGATACGGAAAAGGCTTTCGATAGGGTTAATTGGGTTAATATCAAACACTAGAAAGATTTTGGCTTTACCGAAGATTCAATTCAAGTTATTAAAGCAATTTACCAGCAACCTACTGCAAGAGTAAAGGTGAATGGGTCCTTAACTGAGAGATTTGTGTTCGGAAGCGGAACGAGACAGGGATGTTGTCTAGCCCTATCCTGTTTGCTATATATATTGAACTATTGGCTCAAGCGATTCATCAAGATAGGGAACTGAGGAGAGTAACTATAAGAGACAGAGAACATAAAATTGGCCTTTTTGCAGATCACGTAATGATGTATCTCACAGAAGTAAACACCTCCTTTCCAAGGATGATGGGGATCATAGATAAATTTAATTTTCATGCAGGATATAAAGTGAATATTTCAAAAACTCAAACCCTCATATTTAATTGTGCTCCTCCAGAACAAATCAAGCATAATAATCAAGCATAAGTATAATATTAAATGGGATTCAAAATCAAGCAAATACCTAGGGGAATATATAATAAAAAATATCAATGTTGTATGGGGCTAATTATAATCACATCAGCCAAAACATAAGAAAGGATATAGAAAGATGGTCCACCTACCCAATGGATTTTAGTAGTCAGATAAATGTGGTGAAAATGAATATTTTGCCAAGGCTATTGTACTTGTTTCAATCTCTGCCAATAGAGGTACCATTAAAACAATTCACGGAATGGAATAAATTAATATCTAGATTTATTTGGGGAGGAAAGAAGGCCAGAGTTCGATACATTACACTCCAGTTGCCAAAGGACAAAGGTGGAATGGCACTTCCAAATTTTAGGATATATTTCTTTGCAGCCCAACTTCGATCACTAATTAATTGGTGTGAGGACAGCTATATAGCTAGGTGGAAAGAGATTGAGACATATCCCTGACTTCCACATCCAAACACTCTTGGGATAAAAAGCGCTTCCTGGACATATCAGGAGTATAATCGATCCAATAACAATATTTACTTTAGAAACCTGGTTCACTCTTACCAGACAACTTAAACTGAATAAAGGACAAAAAGTTTTAAGATGGATAGCTTTGGATAGTGAATTTAAACCAGGGATGTATGACTCAACATTTAAAGAGTGGATGAAGAAAGGAATGACTGCATTTTGTACTGTTATTGAAAATGGAGACCTAAGAAGTTTTCAAGATTTGAAGGATAGATTTGCACTTCGGAACCAAGATACCTCCAACTGAGAGATTACTACAATAAAAAGGTAAAAAAGGAGGCACTAGAAGAAAAGAATCCAGTGATAGAGGTGATAGTTAATGCGTATCGTCAAAAAACATTAAGGATTATTTCTAAACTTTATCATAGTTTAATGGAATGTCAAGCTAAAACTACATTTTATGTAAAATTTAAGTGGGAACAGGAATTGAACATCACAATCTCAGAAGAAGAATGGCATCATATGTGTGTAACACTACAGACATCCACTAATTCACAAAAATTGAGAGAATTTATTTGGAACATTTTGATTCGTTTCTTTATTACACCTAACACAAAAAGCAAGCAAATTCTAAGGCAGCAAACATGCTGGAGGCAATGTGGTCAAACAGCCACAAATCATGCACATATCTTCTGTAATTACCCAAACATAGAACAATTTTGGGACAGAGTGAATTCAGAATTAACGGAGGTATTAGGATATACAGTCTGCAAGAAGTGTTCCATTTTATACCTGGGTAATATAACTACAGTGGTGCTTCAGGAAGATCATTACTTGGTTAAAATGCTAGGCAGCTGGCAGAAAGGCCATTACAAGAAACTGGCTTGCAGCTGACACACACAGACTTAGGCAATGGTTAGATATAGTACAGGAAATATTTGTGATGGAGAAAATGACATATTCTCTAAGAGTAAAAGAAGATTAGTTTAACAGAAAATGTGAAAAATGGATTAGGTATAGAAATAAAGACATCAACACTGTATAATTGTATTGGCAATAATGTAAGTTATTGGAAAATGTTTTAATAAGAAAATAGTTCTGTATACTGCATCATTAATTGTAAACTGAACCCCCTGCTGCACTGTTGTACGTTTCACTGCATTGGTGTATGTTTCGTTGTTATATTTGTGTTTTATTTGTGTATACATAAAAGCAATAGAGACTAAAGTGAGGAAAAAAAAATTGGGTGTGGGAGGGACAGAGAGAGATGGGATGCCAAGGTTACTTGAAGTTAGAGAAATCAATATCCATACCGCTGATCATCATGGGCATGCTGGGCCGAAGAGCTTGCATTTGTGAGGAGCAACTCTATGACTTTATAATTTCAGTCATTTCAGTTTGAACAGTTTATGAAATTAAATGGGATCAGGCCTTGCATGACATCTTCTCATCATCTAGCCTTGTAGGGAGAAGCAGAAATATGAGTATATATGGTGAAGAAAAGAGCAGGTGCACGATAGATTAGGTTTTACGGTGGGTCACCGACTCATAAATCATCTTGATTGGCTCTGTACTACAGAATGTCTTACTGCAGAAGTGTTGAGCCTCACTAGGCACAGCATGGAATTAGTGTCTGGCTCAGCTGAACCTGGAAATGAACGTGGAAACTCAGCACCTGATACAAAGCAAACTCAATGACACATCCTATCAAGAGAGAGGTTGGGATTGCATCTCCTGCTATGTGTGCTGAAAACACAGAGGCAGGTCAGCAATAAGAAATGGAAAGAACGGAAAGAGTGTGCAGATAAATGTTTCCACAAATTATCTCAGAACGGATGAGAAGAGGTGAAGAAATGTCGCATATACTGCTGATGTCAGTACCACGTTCTCAAGTGAATGGTGATGAAAATTTTGAGCTTGAATACATTTCTGAAGTAAGTCCTTCCATTGCTGGAGACAAGTCAGCACATGAACAGAATGTGATTGAAGAGAGTCAAGAAGTGGTTCCTTCTTGGGCCCAGAGTTGGTTGCCACGGCAACAACATTTGCCAAGTCTCCTGGATCAACATAAGCAACACCAGTAATGAAGATCAAAGGGAATTCGAAACACAGCTAATTTGTTAAACTAGTTGCTCTCTCCTTTTGCAGGGTCAAGCCGTGTTGTAAGTGTGACATCATTGCATGATGTATTGGATAATGTGTGAATTATTGTGTGCATGGGTGCAGTCCAGGGAAAAAAAAACTCAAATGAACCAGCTACAACTTCCAAATCTCTTCATATTCCCTGCATGTTGCGATCAACACTCTTCACGTTACTAGGCGAAAGACGGGGAACCCACGGGGCCATTCATATGACAATCTCAAAGCCAACCTTGTGCTCCATTTTCCATTCACTGACCCTTGTAAAAGGAGACATTCTGTCTTTTAATAAAGCAAACTGACAAACACAGGCCTCATTAACAAGGAATCAATCTGTTTAATCAATAGGGTGATAACTGTATTCAGTTACAACCATTGCATTTCAGAGTAGCCAAGAATTCATCGGTTATAGGGTGCTTTACAGGACCTTATCTTTCACTAAACATTGTTCCTTTTATCCTGCATCTGTAAACTGTGGACAGCTTGATTGTAATCATGTGTAGTCTTCCTGCTGACTGCATAGCATGCAACAATGAAGCTTTTCACTGTACCTCGGTACACGTGACTATAAATTAAACTAAAACTAAACCATGATGGCTCCTGGTCTGGCAATGATCTGATTTAAAAACATTCTTCCTGATAATGCCATGGTCTCTCCCTCCCTATTTCGAAGCTCTCCTCTAGCTCAAGTGGACAGCACATATATGTCTGAAGAAGGGTCTCGACCCGAAACGTCGCCTATCTCCTTCACTCCTTAGATGCTGCTGCACCCGCTGAGTTTCTCCAGCTTTTTGTGTAACCCCCAGCACATATATGGCAGCGACTCTTTATTCACATGATGCTCATAGTAAATAGTATGTATGTTAATGCTAAATACAACAATGAATACAATGATGAGTGTACGTCAGCAGAATAGTGCAAAGATTGTAGTGCAATCTGGTGTAATGTGGCAAGGGGGGATAAAGTTGGAAGAGAGGTGGGGGTGGGATAGTGAAAGGGATTTATCTGATTTTAAACAAATAACCTACAAACATACCCATCCTATCCCCTCACTCTTTTTATCCCCTTTCGAACCTGTGTTCCACCTGGATGCACACCCATTTTTCCCTTCTCCCTGCTCCTCCCCTCCCCCGTCCTTACACCTAGCTTTGGCTTCAGTTTGTGCCTCTTCTATCCATACATCCTTGTCTCAAACCTTATGTCTTTTCACCTCTGATCTTTTTCCAACTATCTGCTTCCAGCTTTCTACTCCCCCCCACAATACAATTAGTCTGAAGAAGGGTCCCTACTCAAAACGTTATTCATGTTCTCCAGAGTTGCTTCTGGACTCGCTGCGCTGAATTACTCCAGCACTTTGTGTCTTTCTTTGTAAACCAGCATCTGCAGATCCTTGCTTCAACATGTACATTCAACTTTGACCTTGGCAGTAATGATCACATCTTGTGAATGAATTGTTAAAGAAACGAGGTGATTACCACACCATCTTCACAATATTGTTCCCCCAACCTTGGCTCCTTGCTTCTTCCATAATTGGTTTGTCTCAGATCCAGTTGAAACCAAATAACAAGCTTGGACCAGAAATAGCAGATGCCTCTACAGGGTATATTTGGTTCGCATGTAGTAAGTTCATCCAAAACTGAGCTCAAGAGTCTAGGTTCATTAAGTGTTCGAAGTATATATGGCGCTCAAGGGTCTAATTTCATGAATGTATCAATGCTTCAGGGTGTAAGGTCATAAGTGTATCAAGGTATGGAAACAGAGCACAAGCTCGATAGAACTGGCTTCAGTTTAACAGTTTAACAATTGTTTAGTTGCTCTCAAAAAGGAAAAGCAAAATCCCCTTTCTTGCAACACTTAATGGTTTGTTTGTAGATAATGATCAGAAGAAATGAAAGTTTCAAAAATAAGTTCAATTGCGCAAAACAGAGACAAATAAATCAAAATAACACGAAACCTGTCTCTGAAATATTGTTACTGTGCTCAGTTGTGAATGGTGTAGCTGGTGTAGAATTAGGTCTCTCTGTTGTTTCTGAGGTTGCCCAAACACAGGACTCTCCTTAATGCATTTATCTTCCTTGTGATCGCCTCTGTACTGTTTTCACAAGCGACATTAATTTCCTGATCCAGGGTTTTGACCTTAAATGGTGACAATTCTTTCTCCCCCCCCCACTGCCCCACAGAAATTCAACAGTTTGTTCAAACTAACTTAGACTTTAGAGATGCAGTGCAGAAACAGCACCTTTGGCCCACCGTGTCTATGCCAACCAGCGATCATTCCCCTACACTAGCACCATCCTACACACTAGGGACAATTTACATTAACCTACAAACCTTCATGTCTTTGGACTGTAGTTAGAAACCTGAGTACCCAGAGAAAACTCATGCGGCCATTTGGAGAACATACAAACTCCATACCGACAACACCCAGAGTCAGGATCGAACCTGGGACTCTGGCGCTGTAAGGCAGCAACTCTACCGCTGCGCCACCGTGCTGCCCGGTGTAACTGGTGTAGAATTAGGCCTCTCCATTATTTCCAAGGTTGCCCCAAAACAGGACTCTCCTTAATGCATTTCTCTTCCTTATGATCTCCTCTTTACTGTTTCCACGTGACCTTAAATGATCTCCTGATCATTTAAGGTCTTGGCCTTAAATTACAACAAGTTCTGAGCCTCCGCACCCCCCACCACCCCATTGAGAAATTCAAGAGTTTGTTCTGTGCTCCAGATTCCACCATCTGCAGTCTCTTGTATCATCAGACCTTAGTCTCTGTTTTGTTCTGTACAGCTCCAGATCCCAAACTCGCTCAACCGCATTGTGGCAAGGAACCGCATAAAAGCAAATGTCGTGCTTGTGGAGAAAAAGCACGGATCAGATTTTCCAGGGAGTTGGCCCGCCAATCACTTCAAATGCAGGAAACTTGGATCCAATGATTTAACGCAGCCACAGTGATAGTGTTGATAATGCTACATTGCGATGAAGTCTCCCTCCTCTTCGTGCTTCTTCTCTAAGATAAATTGCCAAGCTTGCATCAGCTTTAGGTTTTAAGATACAGCGTGGAAAGAGGACATTCGGTCCACTGAGTCCACGTCCACCAGCGATCCCCTGAGACTAGCATTATTCTACACACTAGGAGCAATTTACAATCTTCACTGAAGCCAATTAACTTACAAACCTGTACATCGTTTGAGTATGGGAGGAAACCAGAGTGCCCGGAGAAAACCCATGCAGGCACGGGCAGGATGCACAAACAGGCAGCACCTGTGGTTAGGATCGAACCTGGGGCTCTGGCGCTGCAAGGCAGCAACTCTACCATTGCGCCACCATTATGTAGTTAATGTTAAAACTCAGGAATCCTGTTGTTCCCTTAAAGTCATTAGACAAAATGGCATAGAGGAAAAAAAAGTTAGGACATTTTGTTTTTATATACAGCAGGAGTTCACACAGAGTGATGAATAGACAGAATACAAGCTCCCATTTATTTGTAAAACAGCACGAGAATTAAATCTTAATTTTTTTATGGTTAAGGAAACTCTGGGAGGAAAAGTGTGCTGACAGTACACTCTATCTCCATTCTCACAGCTTGCCTTGCCATATAAGGTCCCCGAGGAGCTATTACCTTGCAATGCACACATACCTTTTCCTACATAAAGCACACAGAACAGTTTGGATGACTAATACAGGTTGAAATGATTCATGACACTTCTGCACATTACTTGATCTTGAACGGGAAAAAAAACCGCACTCATGCCAAGCTTTTGAAAAGAGGATTCACGAGGAACTACAGATGCTGGTTTACAAAATAAAAGACTCAACGTGCTGGAGTAACTCAGCAGGTTCCCTGGAGAACATGGATAGGTGTCGTTTTGGGTGACAGAGGGTCCCAACCTGAAACATCGCCCATCCTTGTTCTCCAAAGGTGCTGCCTAACTCGCTGAGTTACTCAAGCAACTTTGTGTCCTCTCCTATTTATAGTGCTGGAGTAACTCAGGGAGTCAGGCAGCATCTGTGGAGATCATGGATAGGTGATGTTTCGGGTCGGGACCCTTCTCCAGTCTGACGATGGCTCCTGACCCGAAATATCATCCATCCATGTTCTCCAGAGATGGTGCCTGACCTAATGGGTTACTCCGGCACTTTTTATTCAAAAACAGTAAACTTCTCCAAACATTACAGTATTTACCGTTAAATAACTGGAATAGATTTACTCAAAGAGAATTAAATCAATAGTGGGTGTAAATGTGAATGAGTACACCCGGCATTCCATAGGTGATAATGTATTTGCCAAAGCGAGGGTAGGTAATGGTGCTTGCCATCCAAATGGGGGAAGTGAGTTCAAGATGCCAATGACAATACTCCCGACAATGACAAAGCCCAGGCACTTCTGCATCACTGGTCCACTGGAGGGTCTCTGTCAACTCTATTGTAACAGCCAAAATAAAAATGGGGGTTTGGTACTACTGGCAAGTTCAATATTTATTGTCCTTCCCAAATTGCCCTTGAGAAAGTAGTGGTGAGCCATCTTCTTCAATCACTACAGTCCTTTTAGTGAAGATACACCCATGTTCTGATAACCATTCTGTCACCACTGCAGAGCACTAGTCTTGACCAGGGTACACAAAAGGCTGGAGAAACTCAGCTGGTGCAGCAGCATCTAAGGAGCGAAGGAGATAGGCAACGTTTCGGGTCGAGAACCTTCTTCAGACTTGTCTTGACCAAGTCTTTTCCCGTCTGAAGAAGGGTCTCGACCCAAAACATCACCCATTCCTTCTCTCCAGAAATGCTGCCTGTCCCGCAGAGTTTCTCCAGCTTTTCTGTCTATCTTCGGTTTAAACCAGCATCTGCAGTTCCTTCTTACACACGAGTCATGACCGGGCTGCTTCAGACAGTGATCATGGGCAGAGATCGTTCAGTTGTCGACTATGAAGCTGGTATGACAATGAGATTCAACAAGACAACTTTGAAGCTGCTCGTTTTCACCTAATAGTACCAGCTTTAAAGTCGTCTTGTTGAGTGTCATTGTCTGCAGCTCATTGTTACCTAAAGGGCCTGCCCTACAAGCATGCAACTCTATGCCATGAGCGCGACCTAAATGTGGTCGCTTGAGCCGTCCGGCGTCGCGGGGCTGGTCCCACTTCGATCGCCGGAGCCGTGCGGAATTGTGCGGAGTTCGTCCCGAGTTCGTCCCGACATCGCGCGGGGCTCCGAAAAACTGACTATGTCCAAAAATTCCGCGCGGCAATGGCTTGTCGGCTCGCAGTCGCCTCGACGCATTACACACCGCCCTGACATCGTGCCTCCATGAACCTATCTGTAGGTGCCTCCGTGACCCTCCATATGTGTGGCTCCGTGGCCCTGTGTGTGTGTGTGTGCCTCTGTGCCCCTCTCTGTGTGCCCCTCTCTGTCCTGGCAAACTTACCTTGGACTTCGCTCCAAGTTCGCCTCACTTTGCGCCGCGTTGCGCCACTCACCCGACCTCCGCATGGCCCTCGCTGCCGGTTTGGTTGCTCTTGCCACATGCAGGCGCATGCTGGTGGGAATGGCCCTGTCCAGGGGATCACCCGACCTCCGCGCGGCCCCCGCTTCTAGTTTGATCGCGTTCATTGCATAGAGTTGCATGCTTGTAGGACAGGCCCTTAACACACAGCTAACATTGGCATGTTTCCTTTAGCATCACTACTTTTTTGCAATTCTTTCAGTCATTTATTCTATATCTCTCCACATCACTCTTTCCCTTTCCCCTGACTCTCAGTATGAGGAAGGGTCTCGACCTGAGATGTCACCTATTACTTTTCTCCAGAGACGCTGTCTGACCCGCTGAGTTACTCCAGCCTTTTGTGTCCACCTTTAGAATAGTTCATTGTTAGCTGAAGTGAAGGTGACAAAGAGACACACAACCAGTAACATTAATCAGGACAGGGAAACCAGTCGGAGAACTAGGGTTGGGAGGGACAGAGAGGGAAAGCAAGGGTTACATGAAGTTAGAGAAATTAATATTCATACCGTTGAGTTATAAGCTGCCCAAGCAAAATATGAGATGCCGTTCCTCCAATTTTTGTTGAGCTTCACTCTGACAGTGGGGGAGGCCCAGAACAAAAGTGACAGTGTGGGAATGGGAGGGGAAGTTAAGGTGTTTGGCAACCGGGAGATTGTGTAGACCAAGGCCTTCTCATCTCCTTTCTAAAGATACATCTTTTTATTCTGTGGCTATGGTCTCTGGTCCTTGACTCTCCCACAAGTGGAAACATCCTCTCCACATTCACTATATCCAGGCCTCTCGCTATTTGTTAAGTTTCAATGAGGCCCCCATCATTTTTTTTACATATCCAGTGTGGAAACAGGCCCCCTGGACTGCCGATTCTGCACCGATCACAGATCCCCGCATATTTACACTGTCCTGCACACACACTATGGACAATTTACAAGGGACAATTATACCAAGCCAATTAGCCTACAAACCTGTACATCTTTGGAATGTGGGAGTAAACTGGAGCTCCCGGAGAAAACCCACGCAGGTCATGGGGAGAACGTACAAACGTGCAAACTCCGTACATAAAGCACCTGTAGTTAGGATTGAACCCGGGTCTCTGGCACTGTAAGGCAGCAGATTTACTGCTACGCCACTATGCAGCCCTTACGCCACTGTACTGCCCTAACACCACTGTGCCATTGCAAATTTGTTCATCTAGGTTTGACTTGTCCCATCGGAAAACTGAGTGAGACAATCCATGCTACAATACTGTCTACAAGACAATCAGGGGGATAAAGAGAACATGTAGTTCCTTGAGGGAAAATAGGCTTCTCTGCTTTATTTTAAAGGTATACATGCAGATTAACAGCCCACCAGTGAAACATCACCCATTCCTTCTATCCAGAGATGCTGCCTGTCCCGTCGAGTTACTCCATCTTTATGTGTCTATCAAAGCAAAGTGGAGCCTCATAAGTGGAAGTTGCTTTAGAAGTTTTGTTAAATAAATTATTTGCATTAAGAGCATAACTGTCCATTTCCTGAGATACTTTTGTGTGCTTTTACAGCCAAACAACTAATCTTTGATTTAGACTGTACATAGAGTCGTGAGGATCATGCAATCAAATAGTACAGATGGACTGACCCAATGTACTTCTCTTGGCTCGTTCAATTGTCCACTTATTCTTGCAACCCTTGTACCTTCTCCACAAATGTATCTTTTTCAAGCATCTTTTTCTCATTTAAGCATAATTATTGAACTTTCTCCTTCTGTTCTTTCACGCTGCATATTCAAGACTGTTAAGGGGCTGTCCCACTGCGCCGACCTAACCCGCGAGATCAGAAGAGTGTCTTCGACCTTCAAGCTCGAGGGCACTCGCCTGGAAAACCTCAAGCTGGATCGACCGTCAGCGATGAAACCGCGAGCTGGATCGACCGACTGCAGACAAACACATCGCAAAGGCGGAAGCCAGGGAAAGCGGGGGAGCGCTGTCTGAAAATCTGATGAAGAGGAAGATAAAAGACGGCTGCACAGTGTACGGTAAGTCATTTAGATAGCGCAGAGGGGCGGGGAGAGAGAAGGGGAGAGAGGGGGAGAGAAAGAGAGAGAAGGGGAGACAATGGGAGAGAAGGAGGGGACAAGGGGGGGAGAAGGAGTGGAGACACTTTTAAGAAGTATAATAAAGTTTAGCGGGCATATAACCTACCAGTCGGTTTTCCTTGGTCCGGAAAACTCCAATGAGCCAATTAAAATGCCCGGTCAGTGAAGGAGATTGCCTATGGCTGCCCTCGACTGCCTGTAACTGAATAGCGACCCCACTCCACTGCACTATGTGTTAAAAAGAACCATGCCGACCAATTTTTACTCGTAAAAGAATTTTCATCATGCTGAAAACATTTCTGCGACCTAGCTGAAGCCGTGAGTATGCGAGAACTTCCCTCGAGCATGAAGGAGAGCTCCAGTGACCTCATAGGACCACCTCGGAAAAATGTGTCAACCATGCTGCAAGTTTGAGTCGAGGGCAAACTCTTCTAAACTTGCAGGCTAGGTTGCCGCAGTGGGACAGCCCCTTTATAATAAACTGTAAAATAATACTATTCTTAAACGATAGACATTTCACATGAACTTTATGAAACAAAGCCTGACATTGGGCCATGTAATGAGTTATTATAAGATAATAGGATAAACTAAGATAATGAGATAAACTAAGGCTTCAATAAAAGAAGTAGGTTTTCAAAAGAGGGGGTGAGAGACGATGACCTTTAGGGAAAAACAGCGTGTAGGAGTTT
Source organism: Raja brachyura (assembly GCA_963514005.1). The sequence continues at coordinate 35,503,018 of OY740798.1, read as the reverse complement.
GCCGGTTGAAAGTGTCACCGCAAAATTTAGAACGGTGAAATCATAGGTGTGCGAGATGCCACATTTCTGAGTTGGCAAGTATCGGTATCATTATTAGTACTGGTTTATTATTGTTATGTGTGTTGAAAAGCAGTGAAAACCTGATTGCGTGCGTTCTATCCAGGCATAGCATATACATTAGCAAGTTCAAAAGAGAAAGTCAACTGGGTGCAGAATATGGCATTACAGTGACTGAGGAAGTTCAGGCAAAAAAAAATGCAAGGGCCGCACGAGGTAGATTGGGAGATCGGGAATTCATCTTTAGCATATGAGAGGTCCATTCAAGAGTCTGATAACAGTGGAAAAGAAACGTAAATCTTGTTGGATGTGGTTTCAAGCTTTCATTTCTTCTGACTCTCAGTCTAAAGATGGGTCTTAACCCAAAATGTCTCCTATTCCTTTTCCCCAGGGATGCATCCTATCTCGCTGGGTTACTCTAGCATTTTGTGTCTATCTTCGGTTTAAACCAGCATCTGTAGTTCCTTCCGACACAGACTGGTTTACATTACAGACTGGGCTGAGTTCACAACTCTCTACAGCTTCTTGCTGGAGGAGTATCTATTGTTACGCTGTATACTATTCACTCTGTGAACTTTGTACAAACAAGGAGTGTCATTGCGCCCAGATGTATATGACAATAGACTAATCTGAATCTGAATGTGAAGGATTGAGAGATTAGGAGGTGAAAAGACATGGAAAGATTTTAAACCATCGAGAAGTATGTTACATAATTAATTCCCGCATCAATAGATATATTTCAGGTGGGGATTGGCAGATTCCTGATTAGTACGGGTGTCAGGGGCCATGGGGAGAAGGCAGGAGAATGGGGTTGAGAGGGGAAAGTAGTCAGTCATGATTGAATGACAGAGTAGACTTGATGGGTCAAATGGCCTCCTCCTCTAACTTATGAAATGCGTGTCATAACTGGGACCTAAATTGGCTCAGCAAGTATAGAGGGGATAGACACAAAATGCTAGAGTAACTCAGCGGGACAGGAGAAAAGGAATAGGTGAGGTTTCGTGTCGAAGCCTTCTTCAGACTCAGAGTTGGGGAGAGCGAAACGAGAGATAAAGATATAGAGAGAGCATGGATGGGTACGTGGGTAATGAGTGAAGGTAAGTTGATTCAAGAAAGGATGTGGGCAGCCCTTTAGTTATGACCTCAAGTTCCAACTCTCGTAAAATAAATTATCCGCAACTCTCTCCTGATTACTTTGCCAAGTTTCTGAAGGGTCAACCTTACAAACTGCTGACTCAGAGACAAAAGTCTCTTCACTGAGCCAAGTTCATGCATTAAATAAAACGCGTTTGAATTGTTGGCATGTAGGGTTGCGTTTGAGTTTTCATATTTACACATGCACAGACCCCGAGAGATATTAGAGCACGTCTCGGTTTGAAAACTGTCTAGGCCAAACAACACTGAAACCAGATATGGAAAGACTCCAGAGACTGCACTCAGCTTGCAAACAAGTCGAGAAAGGGTTGCCTTAAGTTAATGGCACACAACTGCTGAAGCTGGAGAGGTGGGAGTGCAAGCTGGAACTTTATAAATTAATCAATTACTGATAATATGCCCCCGTGATGCAACTCCAACTCAACATCCAGCAAGTTTCAATGAGCATTGCAGGGTAATAAAGAATTAGAATGATTGCTTTAATAACAGCTAATTTCACTTCTAATTGTTGAGAAATACGGCAATATTAGATTTTTATCTAATCTGATTTGCCCGCACAACCACATCATTACAGGTCTCATGGAGGAATAATTGTTTTATGACTGTATAAAATCATGAGAGCAATAGATCGGGTAGATGCACAGAATCTCTTGCCCAGAGTAGGGGAATCGAGGACCAGAGGACATAGGTTCAAGGAAAGGGGAAAAGATTTAATAGGAATCTGACAGGTAACTTTTCACATAAAGGGTGGTGGGTGTATGGAACAAGCTGCCAGATGAAGTAGTTGAGGCTGGGACTATCCCAATATTTAAGAAACAGTTAGACAGGTACATGGAGGGATATGGACCAAATGCTGGCAGGTGGGACGTGTAGCTGGGACAGTGTTGGCCAGTATGGGCAAGTTGTGCCGAAGGCCTGTTTCCACACTGTATCACTTTATGACTATGATTGGCTTATGCACGGAGGGGAGGAGGGGGTGTTTCTGAGGTGAGAACTAAAGATGAGATAGGCGAGTGAGAAAGGGGCTTGATCCTATTTCTCAGAAATGCTTCAACGACATGGCAGGGTTTTTTTTCATGCAACTTTTGAAACTATGTCAGCGCCAGAAACGTGGCAACTCTTTGTGTGCTGCCTAGGTGAGGTCCGCTGTGTGATTTTAACTGAACTGTATGCAAAAGCAAATAATGTCACTGTGCATAGGTACATGTGACAATAATGTTTCATTGAATTGATCCTTAACTGAAAGAAGCAGTCTTCTGAGTGCAGCAAGCATTCACAAATAATAACAAAATGACTGGTTGTCCAGCCTGTTGTTGATGCCGTTGACGGAAGGAGATAGTTAAGACACTTTGGGAGAACTCTCGCTATTGTTGAACAGTGTCACCACACCTTTAATAGGCTGTGTAATGAGCGGAAGCAGCCAGTTCAAATGTTTCTTATCAGCATGTGCCTCACTTAGTGTTGTACATTTTATCAGCTTGGATTCTTGCTGATGTGTTGGCTGACATTGAGGGGATCCATCCTGGTCAGAGATGAAACTTTAAACCCAGAAGCCGTTTTCCTTCCGAAATCACTTGAAAGGACAACAATTTTGGAATAATTTGAAGATGAGTATGAGAGAAGGATGTGGAGGCTTTGGGGAGGGTGCAGCAGAAGTTTTACTAGAATGTTAAAAGGGACACAAAGTGCTGGGGTAACTTTGGAGAACATGGATAGGCGACGTTTCATGTCGGGACCCTTCTTCCGGCACATTTTGGGGGTGGAGTAAGAAACCAGGAAGAGGGGTGAGGCAGGACCAAGCATGGCAGATAATAGGTAGACACAGGGTGGAACAAATACTGGAGAATAGAGCAGATGTGAGACTGACAGGTGGAAGAGTTGCAAATTGTGAAGCCAGAGGAAGGAATGTTGGAGGGGGAGGAGAGGAATAGGTGCATCCAGGTGGGATACAGCGAAGGGAGGGAGAAAGGGGAGTTTGGGGAAGAAAGGGAAGGGTGAGGGGGTGGTTGTTAGAAGTTACATAAAAGAAGTTACCTAAAATTCAATGTTCATTCTGTTGGGTCAGGTTTGAGAAAGGACATCCTTGTGATTAAGACAGTGCAGCGTAGTTTCACGAGATTGATCCCTGGGATGTCATATGAGGAAAGATTGAAAAGACTAGGCTTGTATTCACTGGAGTTTAGAAGGATGAGGGGGGATCTTATAGAAACATATAAAATTATAAAAGGGCTGGACAAGCTAGATGCAGAAAAAATGTTCCCAATGTTGGGCGAGTTCAGAACCAGGGGCCACAGTCTTAGAATAAAGGGGAAGCCATTTAAAACTGAGGTGCAAAAATTTTTTTGCATCCAGTGAGTTGTGAATTTGTGAAATTCCCTGCCACAGAGGGCAATGGAGGCCAAATCACTGGATGGATTTAAGAAAGAGTTAGATAGAGCTCTAGGGGCTAGTGGAATCACGGGATATGGGGAGAAGGCAGGCATGGGTTATTGATTGGGGACGATCAGCCATGATCACAATGAATGGCGGTGCTGGCTTGAAGGGCCGAATGGCCTCCTCCTGCACCTATTTTCTATGTTTCTATGTTTCTATAAGCCACCCAAGCGGAATATGAGATGCATTTCCTACAATTTGGGTGTGGTCTTACGAAGAGCAGCATGGGAATGTGAAGGAGAATTAAGAGGGTTAGCACCCAGGGTGATCCAGCAGCAGGGCCGTCTTAACAGCATTATAGGCCCCCGGGCAAAGCAGTGCACTGCAGTCCCTACACTTCCAGTTCCTTTATGCCAAATCAAATATGTTGACATGCATTTGCAATGTTCTTCTCCGTTTTCATGTTCTACAACAACATTCTACAATACATAGATTAGCATGGGGCCCCTATTCTCGTAGGGGCCCCGGGCAACTGCCCAGCGTGCCCATGCGTTAAGACGGCCCTGTCCAGCAGGCCTTTGCGGGTTGAGTGCAAATGTTCGGCAAAATGGTTGCCAAGTTTACGTTAGTTTTTGCTGATGTACAGGAGACCACGTCTTGAACACTACATGTGATCGGCACAATGGGAAAACCAGATACAGTAGCCATATCGAGAACATTGGGTGCAGTGTGTGGAGCTCTGTGAGACACTCTCACACTAGCCCTCTGCTGTGATTTCTACCAGGATTCTGGCTGGTGTAGAGGGTACTAGCAGCAAGGAGACAGTGGGCATACATTGATTGTTTATTCTCAGAGGCTGAGTAGAGACCTGATGGAAGTTTACAAATTTCTGAAAGACATAGATAGGGTAGTCAGTCTTTGGGTTCAAATCTCAAATACTAGAAGGCATAGACTTTAGATTTTAGAGATACAGCGTGGAAACAGTCCCCATGGCTCACCTAGTCTGTGCCGACCAGCGATCACCCTGTACACTAGCACTATCCTACACGCTTGAGCCAATTTATAATGTTCTTACTAAAGCCAATTAACATACAAACCTGTTTGACTTTTGAGTGTGGGAGGAAACTGGAGCACCCGGAGAACACCCGCTTGGGAGAACGCACAAACTGTACAGACAGCACCTGTGGTCAGGATGGAACACAGGTCTCTGGCGCTGTAAGGCAGCAACTCTACCGCTGCACCACTGTGCTGCCTCGTCATGTCACCCCGTATTAAAGCATAGCTTTTAGATGAGAAGGGGAAAGTTTACAAGAGAGTACTGGGCAGGTTTTTTACACAGAGAGTGGTGGGTTCCAGGAAGGAACTGCAAGGTGTGTTGGTTTTCATTTAGGTTTACGTATGTTTAAGTTGAGGTTCATTATTGTCACGTGTATAGATGTACAGTGAAAGGCTTTTTATTGCATGGTACCTAATCAGATCAGATATAACTACAGATAAGTACAATCAAACCAAACTTGCGTAAATTAGGTAGAGCAAAGGGGAAGATATAGAGTGCAGAGCGCGCGTTCTGGTGTAAGGTGTTACGATTGGCATTTCCAAGGCCTTTAGATAGGCAGGGATGGAGCGATATGGACCACAAGCAGGGAGAAGGGATTATTTTAATATGGCATGTTACATGTTAAAAGTAGAATTGTACATGTTTGGAACAGACATGATGTGGGATGAAGGGCCTGTTCCTGTGCTGTACTGTTCCATGTTATACCTTCTACATCTCTGGGGTCTTGGCCAAAATCTATCCCTGAAATAAGACTCAGCGTATTTGTACAGGGGCAGCACAGGCAGCAACGTAGCAGGTTGCTAATGCCACCTTACAACTCCAGTGGTCCACTTTCACGTTGACCTTGGGCACTGCCTGTCTGGGTTTTGCACCTTCTCCTGATGAGTTTCCCCCTTACTGCTGCAGTTTCCGCTCTCATCGTAAAACCACTCTAGAAGGTTGGTTAATTATTATCCTGAGTTGCCCCGGAGTGAATAGTAGTAGAATCTACTACAGTGGTTCAATCTAATAGTAGTAGAGTGCAGTGGATGAGCACATGAGAGAGAATAGATTACAGGGAAATGAACGGGAGGATAGAATTGTTCAGACAATCAATTGGCCAAAGTAAATTACCCTCAGTGTGTAGGTTTTAGCTTTTAGGTTTTTTTTAGGGACACAGCATGGAAACAGGCCTTTCAGCCCACCAAGTCCGCACCAATGTGTTGGAAAGAACTGCAGATGCTGGTTTAAATCGAAATCCAGACTGAAGAAAGGTCTCAACCCAAAACGTGGCCAATTCCTTCTCTCCAGAGAAGCTGCCTCTCCCGCTGAGTTACTCCAGCATTTTGTGTCTAATTCCGCACCAATCACCTGCACGCTAGTTCTCTCCTACGCACGCAGGAACAATGTTTACAGAAGCCAAGGAACCTACAAACCTGCACATCTTTGGAATGTGGGAGGAAACCGGAGCACTCGGAGAAAACCCACATGGTCATGGGAAGAACGTACAAACTCTGTACAAACAAGGAGCTGTAGTTTGGATCAAACCCGGATCTCTGGCACTGTAAGGCATCCACTCCACTATTGTGCCACAGTGCTACCCAAAAGTGAGTGATAGAATTTGGAGGGAGCATAAAAGAGCCCCGACCAGGGCTTCTACGCGGCGATCCGGGAGCCATCAAGACCGCAGCCGCTCGAGTAGGAGCTGACCAGGAGAATAACTGTTTGGCCTCAAAATCCATGATCAGTGTCGAGCTGTGATCAGAGGAGGTCCAATGGACCAAAAGACTTCCTTCTATGTTGTATAATTGTGAAATATTTGTCTCCTTATCATTTTAGTGTTTATGAGCCCTTGTCAGGTGCCTGTTGGTTGTCACTTTCCTATATTGGCTGCCTATCAGAATTATTTAATTGGCTGTGTTTGATCATTTAATTGGATTGGATAAAAGGCAATATTGAAATATACGCCTGTCAATGTTTATAAGTGTGAGTCCTGGTGACAGCCCACAATGAGCTCTTTAATCAGCCGCTAACCTGGGCTCTTGGTTTGAAGCCCGCCTACAACTTACGCAAAACAAAACTCTGATCCTAGACATCAATAACCAAAGAAAAGCATAATCAAGGACGAGTCGCACCCCAGCAACTTCCCTCTCACATCTGGCAAGAGGCACAGAAGTTTGAAAATGCACACCTCCAGATTCAGGGACAGTTTCATCCCAGCTGTTATCAGGCAACCGAGCCCACCTACCAACAACTTGCGAGTGGTCCTGAGCTAGTTTCTACCTCATTGGTAACCTCATTGAAAGTCCACACTTTACTGCACTTTATCTTGCACTAAATATTATCCACGTTATTCCCTTTATCACGTATCTGTACACTGTGGGGTGGCTAGATTGTAATCATATTTTGTCTTTCCGCTAACTGATTAGCAGGCAACAAAAGCTTTTCACTGTACTTCGGTACACGTGACAATAAACTAAACACAAGCTCAAATGACATTAACCACAAAGACATCCTTGACTTTGGCTATTACAAACATTTTGCACAGTGCGGCATGGTGGAGCAGCGGTAGAGTTGCTGCCTTATAGCGTCTGAGGCCCGGGTTCCATCCTGACTACGGGCGATGTCGGTACAGAGTTTGTATGTTCTCCCCGTGACCTGTGTGGGTTTTCTCCGGGAGCTCCGATTTCCTCCCACACTCCACAGACATACAGGTTTGTAAGCTAATTGGCTTCAGTAAAATTTGTAAATAGTCTTCAGTGTGTGTAGGATAGTGTTAATGTGCAGGGATCGCTGGTCAGTGCAGACTCGGTGGGCAGAAGGCCTGTTTCCGCACTGTACCTCTAAACGAAAATAGGCTAAACTAAACTAAGGTGAGAACTAGACAAGGCAATTGGCAGATTGTTTTAAAACAGGAGAGGGGAAAACAAGAGTCCAAGAAGCTCTCCCTTTTCCATCTCTTGTGTCTCGACAGCCAGCACATGTTGTTTTGGTCAGCTGAACTGCAGCTGACTACAAGGCCGTAACCCCAACGTTGTGGTTTTACTTGTGGTGCAAATGCTGGTTGTTTTTTTTGTTACGTCGCTGAGTGCAGAGGCTGGAAAGAGCAGCTCGCACGCACAGCCTGGATCACAGTGTTTAAGACAAGGCTGTCCACAACATTTTTTCCATTACAGCTCGAGTCTGCGGATAATTTCTTTTGGTTTTTTTTCTCTCTCTTTTTCCATTGGTATTTGCCAAATTGGAGGGGGTGGGGGCAGGGGGGAAGGGGTGTGTGTGGGGGAGGGGGGGGGGGGGGTCAGCAGTTTATTTTGTTATGTGCACAGTTGTATTTACATGGTGTTGGTGCAACATCATGAGCATTGTGGAACTGTAATGCTTTTAACCGTTCAGTCAAGTTTTACTCCAGTGCTGGCCTATTTTTGTTCACCTCCAGCCACACAAAATTAAATTGCAAACTTAGTAGTTTGAGAACAATTTTCAGTCATTTAAAGAATGATTTGCTTCCTTCCGAATCTTTTTTTAAATGACTAGGCACTAGTTAGGGGAAGTGACTGTGGCAGTGGTCTCAGAGTGACGCCAATGGTGAAAATCGAGGGCAGGAGTCTGGCGAGCATCAGATGAGGGCAATGGCTGAGACTAAGTTCAGGGGTCATGGCCTGAGGGCAATGGCTGGGACTAACGGCAGGAATCTTAGACTGATGGCAATAACTGGAACCGATGCAGGAGACTGAGGTCAATGGGTGGGACCGAGGGCAGGAATCTCAGACTTAGTGGGACTGGGTTCAGGAGGTTTAGACTGAGGGCAATGGCTGGGACTGCAGGGAGCCTCACAATGAGGGCGATGGCTGGGACTGCAGGGAGCCTCACAATGAGTGTGATGCCTGGGACGAAGTTGATGGCAAAGATTGGGACGGCGTGCAGGTGTCTTAGACTGAGGACAATAGGTGGGACTGAGTGCAGGTGTCTTAGTGTCAGAGAGTCAGAGCAATACAGCATGGAAACAGGCCCTTCAGCCCAATGTGCATGCTGACCAAGTTGGCATTCTGGGCTGGTCCCATGTGCCTGCATTTGGCAGGTTAATGGCTAGGATAGAGTGCAGGAGACTCAGAATCGAAGGACATGCGATAGGAACATAGGAAAGGATTTTAAAGAGTAACATCCATCCATTTTATTGATTAGTCAAAAAGCGCCAAGCGATTGCTTAATGCATTACTACTGAGTCGGGCAGCAAGGTTCAAGGATAGAACAACTCTCTGAAGGTGAGTAAGGCAGGAAAGTTGGGGCCATACGGGACGTTGCCTCAAACCGATTGAGAAGGCGGATAACTTCTTAAAACGCTGTGTGAGAGACTGCTTTGACCGACAGGACATTGTGGATATACACTGTCAGTGGTGTGATTTAAATGAAGGCCACTCTGGGGTTAATTGAGCCATGACAATTTAAGGAGCATTGATTAAAGCGTGATAATTTATTACTATTTATAGTACCGAAACAATACAAAGTCTCCTTGAACATCCTCCTGTCCAATTAGAATCCAAATAAACAACATTTTTTAGACTCTGTGTCTCTGACTCCCAAATATTTTCTGCATTTTCTCAAACCACAATTATTTGGAGGTTTTCTAACACCAGGGGCATGTTTTCTTTCTCCAATGTGAAATGTATTTTTACCCAGGAGCAGCATCAGTAATTATTAAGGCTTATCTGCTCTGATGATTAATTTGATCAGTGCAATCTTTAACCGGGCTTGACTCCACTACATAGATCCTGCAGTGCGATGCTGTGCCTTCAAAACACTTTCAAACAACAAATCGATTTTTAAATATTAGGCTTTTAATACTCAACAAAACTTCAATGTCACTTAAATCACTTAAGATACCTCTACTTTATGAACTGTGCAATATTCTTAAAAGACGTGTTTACATCTTTTGTGACTCAGTCTACGTGAAAGCAACTCTTTAGAATAAAAGTTTAGAAGTTAACTTTTTTTAAAAGTGGCACGGGTGGCGCAGCAGAAAAGTTGCTGCCTTACAGCGCCAGAGACCCCGGTTCGATCCTGACCAGGGGTGCTGTCTGGATGGAGTTTGAACGTCCTCCCAGTGACCTGTTGGGTTTTCTTCGGGTCATCTGGTTTCCTCCCACACTCCAAAGACGTACAGGTTTGACGGCTAATTGGCTTGGTAAATTTGAAAATTGTCCCTAGTGCGTAGGATGGTGTTAGTGTGTGGAGATCGCTGGCCGGCGCGGACTCAGTGGGCCGAAAGGCCTGATTCCGCGCTGCATCTCTAAACTAAACTAAACTTAAGAAGTTAATTCCCATTCAAATAAATGGAAGCCCATAGTATTGAAGGGGCAGTGGAAAATAAGATACATATAGTTCAAGAGAAGAATGATGGCCTATGGACATTAGCCTAAGAATGATGGGCTATGAACACAGAATGGATTCCTCAATGTTAAATTTACAACTGTTGTGGCTCAGAATGCAAAATTTACCAAGATTAGAATGTAGGGAAAACAGGTTAAAAGCTCATGGAAAATATAAAACTTGTCAGTGTGGCAAATAGTGAGCATGATTATGGCACCTTTGAAGAGGATGTAGACAGATGGTTATCAAAACACAAAGGTGCTGTTCCAGCAGCTTCTGTGAAGGGAAATCGACAGGCAATGTTTGAGGTCGAGACCCTTCCTCAGACTGGTGGTGAAGTGGGGTTGCGTACAGGAAGAAGATTTAATGAGATTTAAACCACGCTTCCCCGGTCACCTTCCGTGAACTCCAAGCAGAAGAAGGTGCAGACCTGGAGAAAGATCTTGCACGCTGAGTCATCCAGGTCTGACATGAAGCAGCAATGAGAGGATGTTGAGCCCCGAGGAACTGCAGATGCTGGAAACTTGAGTAAAACACTGGAAAGTGCTGGAATAACTCTGGAGGTCAAGCAGCATCTCCAGAGTTCATGGATAGGTGACGCTTCTGGTCCTGTTGTTTTGGATGTGAATAGTAGGTCCATGGAAGATTATGATCTCAGGGGCAAAAGATTTAATGTTCACACACGTGATGAGGTTAGTGAAAGAGTTGGTATCTGTCATCGACCAGCATTCTGGGGCAGCATAGTGGAGCAGCAGCAGAGTCTCTCCTTACCAAGATCGATCCAAGACCCAAGATCGATCCTGACTGCGGGTGCTGTCTGTGCAGAGTTTGTACGTTCTCCCTGTGACCATGTAGGTTTTCTCCAGGTGCCCCATTTCCTCCCACATTCCAAAGACATGCAGGTTTGTGGGTTAATTGACTTCTATAAAATAGTCCCTAGTGTGTCGGATAGAACTAGTGTACGGGTGATTGTTGGTCAGCGTGGACTGAAAGGTCTGATTGCACACTGTATCTTTAAACTAAACTAAACTAATCTGGCAAATTCAACACACACTATTCCATGCATCACCTTTCCACTAGCCACACAATAATTCACCTTTGCTCAATAATCATTCGCCTGAGACATGCTTGAATTCTCAAGTACCTCAACATTTGGACATTACTCAAGCTTCCAACCATTCAACCCTGACAGACAAATTGCAATGAATTCACTAACACTGAAGACAAGCAGAGAAACCAACTGCACCCACAGTGGCTCAGAGAAGAGGTTCTTGGAAATCAGGATGTTGGATGCCAAATATCCTGTGGCTGGTGGTGGCCTGGAGATCGTTGAATGTGATGGTGCAGCTAATGCACAGCCAACCCTCGCAATAACGCACCTTAATATGGCAGATAAGGGTAAGTGCACAAGAGGCCAGAGATGTGAAAAGTGGATGGGGTGGTGGGTTCATTGACATGGGATGAAGTGTGTTTACCGGTTGAATTTGCCAATGTTGGCTTATTGAGGTCTGTGGATGATGGGAGGTTGTGGGAGAATTGGTACAATTGAGTCTGCAAATGACATAGTCCTGGATGCCAAGTCCAGAAATATCCTTAGAAATGGTTACTGAGAAGTTATAACCTTGAATGTGTAGTTTTAATCTTCTGATTAGCACTTAGTCAGAAACCTTCATTCTGGTCTGCAATTTCCAAGTGAAGGGTAAATACAGGCACACCACGATTAAGCCAGATTTTCTTTCTTTTGTGGGGAGAGAGGGGCCAGGCTATTCATTTGTGACATCCTTGAATAAAGCAGGTCTGAAATACTGCCGTATATTTCAAGCCTGGACAAGGGGCATGTTTAGATTAATTGTAGAGTTCAGATGATGAGGATTACAGGACAGCAGAAAAATATACCGGAGCTGGCAACAATAATCATCTTCTATTTTCTTTTCGTTAGGAACTATTTTAACTTTATTTATTCTTTAGAACCATGTCGCAAACTAAGAACAATTGGAGGACTAAAAATAGTGCTGATTTGTACGTCTTCAATCACATCTTGGGAGAACAACATGAACAGGTAGAAGAGTTAATAGATTTATAAACCGTCCGCCAGAAGGTGATGAGAAGTCTCTTTCAATGATCATAACTTTGTTTAAGTCAGGAAGAATGGCGATTAGTACTTTACAACTTGCATATTTTTGGGGATATGGCTGTTCACCTAGAACTCATACACTCTACACTTAGCTTGGTCACCTGCTGTGGGGGGTTTGACTGCTGACTGGACTGGGATTTGTGCCACAAAAAGCTCACAGCTTAAAGTTGGTCAGAGTACAGTAAATTCTCCAGAAACAAAACACAAAACGCTGGAGGAAGTCAGCAGGTCCGACAGCATGGACAGGCGATGTTTGTGGTTCAGACCCTTCTTCAGAATGATTGGAGTGAGGGATCGAACGAAGTAAACGAGAGACTGGGCAGGACAAAGCCCAGCAAGTGAGAGGTGAATACAAAGTGCTGGAGTATCTCAGTGGGTCAGGCAGCATCTCTGGAGAACATGGATAGATGACGTTTCAGGTCGGGACCCTTCTTGGGTAATGATGAAGGTGCCCAACCTGAAACATCATCTATCTATGTTCATCCAGAAATGCTGCCTGACCTGGTGAGTTACTCCAGCACTTAGTGTCCTTTTGTGTAAATCAGCATCTGCAGTTCCTTATTTCCACATACGTGAGAGGGAGATACAGATGAGAGAGGGTGTGGTTGACAAATGAATGCAGTCCAAAGGAGACAAAAGGGTATCAAATAAGAAGAAAGGTAGAACATCTCCACAGTATAGTTTGAAGAGCTGGGAGAAAAAACAACGTTTTGGCAAAAACGTGTAGCAAGTTATAGTCTGACATTGTGCTCTGGCAGGTCTATTGTAAAGGTAATCTCTTACATATCTTAGATAGATTACAACAGATTACATTTTGAAGATTGTTTCCGTATCTGACCTCTGATTGACTGAAAACAAGTTTTGATGATGCAAAAGACAGGTTGTGTTATCTTAATCCAACCCATGGTCCCATCACTCCCTGGAAAATAGTTAGTGTTTGGTGCATTTAGGATTAAATGGAAATACATTTGCCTAGGAGTTGGATTGCATTAATACTGGTGCATAAACCATTGTTACATTTAGTGCCAGCAGCAAATCAGGCTCCCCTCTGAAAAAGTTGTACAATTGGTCAAAAACAAATGTGCAAAAGTATTAAATTGTGACCTTCACATTTCCCAGTGGGAAGTTAAATTCAGCACATCTATGCACAATAAAGCTAAATGATGCACAGCAATCGGAGAGGGCTATCATTTCTTAAAGGCACACTCCCTGCTGTATCATGATAGCAGCAAAACAGACCCTGCCAGACACATAGTCCATGTGCTGGAGCCACTTTAAGCAAATCCTAATAGGACGTGGCTGAAGAGGGTTCATCCATAGTAAAGAAGCAGAGTAATCACTAGAAGTTCCACGCTCACAAGATTCAATGATTCAATGATACTTTATTGTCACATGTACCCATGTGCATGAAGTGCTTTGTTTTTGCAGAAAACCAGCACTGGAGCCCATCGTGGGGCGGAGCGGGCGATGACTTGCCTGGGTCGCTGCGCTGGAACTCCGGTGAGCTGAAACCGCCGACACAAAAAAAAACATCGCGGAGCTGCGGGTCTGTGGAGCGGCCAGCTGCGGGCGGTGGCGCTGAATTCAACATCGGGAGCCAGTGGAGGGGAGCTCCATTCAGCGCGGTCTTGTTGGCTTCGGAAGCCGCGGACTCTGGTAAGGAAGTAGCCGTTCCAGGTGTCCCAAGCCGCTGAGAGGATTCTCCTAACGCCGGGGCGCCACCACCCGGCGAGAACGGCCTGGAACATCGGGCCTCCGTGAAGGCTACTGCGGAGGCCTCAATAGGCCTGACTATGGGAGGACATGGGATGGGGACTGGACTTTGTGCCTTCCCTCATAATGGAAACCATTGTGGGGGGATGTTTTTTGTGTTTAAAATCTCTCTATTATTGTTGTCTGTATTCTTTTTTATGTGCTGCATTGGCAAAAAACATTTCACTACACCAATTGGTGTACGTGACCAATAAATATCTTTGTACCTTTGTACCTTTGTAAAATCATACAGCACACCTCACCTCAGCAGTACAAATGTGCTGCCATGTTTCTGCCGTCGACAAAGTTACAAAAGTACTAACCTGGAAAAGTAAAGGGGTTGTCCCACTTGGGCAACCTAATCTGCGAGTTCTGGCGAGTTTGCCCTTGACTCATACTCGCAGCATGGTCGACACGAGGTTGTAGGAGGTCTTTGTAATTCTCCTTCATGCTCGAGAGTGGTCCCCATGTACTCGAGGCCTCAGCTAGGTGGAGGCATATTTTTCAACATCCCTGACATTCCCACGCACCTCACCGTCTCCTGCACCAATCTCAACCCTCATCAGATGACTGACCTCCTAATCCTTTTACCCCCAAACATTGAGGACAAACCTTCAAATGTATGATAATGAAGAGGTCATACAGTGTTCATCAAGAAATATGAGACCCCTGCCTCACCCCCCCAACCCCCACCCCCTAACCACGCTATACTTCAGGGGGCAGGATTCATCTGCATCCTCTGGGCCTCCAAACTGTTTGTAGCTATGCTGTTGTGATGGCAATGGACGCATTGTGAAGGAGATTGTAGATGGTTTTGCATGCAACCAATAACATAGTTACCTCAGTACCTCAGTACTATCATTAAAATGTGTTGAACACTCTTAGAGTTTGTAAATTGCTTATTTACATGGTGTCAGAAGTGGGATTCGAACCCACGCCTCCAGGTGGAGACCAGCATCCGTACGCGCTCGGGCCGGATCAGCAAGCCACCTGTTCGTTATGGCGATTCTGTTTAATTCTGTTTAATTCTGTTGTAGTGACAACGGTCTGTTTTTTTTTATTTTCGAAGGGGAAGGATGTAGATGGTTTTGCATGCAACCAATAACATAGTTACCTCAGTACCATTAACCCCGCCTAGTTAACATCAATCATAACGCCCTCCCCTTCCTGGGTACGGTTCACTAGAAGAATGTAGCCAGTACTTGAGGGTGTATGTAATACCTTGTGCTATCATTAAAATGTGTTGAACACTCTTAGAGTTTGTAAATTGCTTATTTACAGAGATCACTTGCTTTGCCTTGGGAGCTATGATTGTGGTGGAAGGTACAGAGGAAGTGTCTCACTGGAAGGCAATCCTTTACTGCCCTATGCTTCCCTGCTTGGCTGAGCTGAATGGTGAATTGCAAAAAAACAGACCCTCCGAGCCTCCATCATCCTCCTGCTCATCTTCTGCCTTTTTTGGCTTTGTGGTTTTAATGCTCTGGGTCCCCTGCCTGTTCTTCAACAGGCAATTCCTTCTAGTTGCCAGGTCAACCCCAGATGGATTGATTGTAATCATGTATGGTCTCTTTGCTGTGGTTAGCACGCAACAAAAAAGCTTTTCAATGTACCTCTGTACATGTGACAATAAATGTGAACTGAAACTGAACTGAGATCGATCAATGCAGTGGAACCTCAATGTCAGTGGACCAACACCATCCTCCACTATTGTCTTTGTTTGCATGACAGTCATTGTATCTCTGCTCAACTGCTGTGGCTGGAGTGCAAATAGATGTCAGAGGCTGTGGCGATACTGGCTGGGTCATGGAGGACCAGACCTCGGGACAATGCAGGTTGTTAAAAGCGCACACCCTCAGAATGAACCAGACATGGAAACTGCCAGAAAACTTCTGTAAAACCCTCATTATAACAGACCTCGTGGGGTCAGGCAGCATTGCTGGAGAAGAGGAAATGGAAAAGGAAAGGAGTTACCTATCCCTTTTCTCCAGAGATGCTGCCTGACCCGCTGAGTTACGAGTTACTACATCATCTTGTGGCTATGTTCAGTGTAAACCAGCATCTGCAGTTCCTTCTGACTTTTTGGGGGAGAATGGTGTCCATGATTGTCAATTGTCCTCCATAACCGAGGAAGGGTTTGGTCCAAACACCTAGCAGTCACTCCGTGAAATAACGAGCAGGTTTCAAATACAAAGTTATTTTTAATAGCTAAAAATGTATTTTTGTTACTTCAAACTGGTCTGAAGAAGGGTCTCGACTCAAAACATCACTGATTCCTTTTCTCCAGAGATGCTGCCTGACCCGCTCTGTTACTCCAGCTTTTTGTGTCTATCTTCTGTTTAAACCAGCATCTGCAGTTCCTTCACACACATGTTAGAGGGTCGATGCAGGCATTCCAAAATGACAGATGTCGTCAGATACCGGGAAAACATCAGGATTGGGGACACAGGATGCAAATGGAAATGACTGGTCCAATCTTGCGAATGCCGAGACTACACCCGGAGATGATTGCTTCGTTAGCAGATTGGTTTTGAATCGAGTAGTGCTGAATAAACAGCGCTACGCGATCTGATTTCTAGGCAAGTCTATGGTAGAAAAGCAAACATATTTCAGTACCTTTTTCCGAACGAGTCAGTGAGACAAACTCCAGATGTTTTAAGGGAACGTTGCAAGTGTGGGGGAAGGGAAAACTGAAGTGGCATTAAAACTGGAATCACTAGAGCTCATTACTCTGCCTTATATCTTGGTACCGAATGTGTTGTCTTGCACTCCCACACTCGGAGCAGGGCATGACTGAGGATGGTGTTCCGACCCTCGTGTGCCAGCCCAGTAATTGTGGGCATGATCGGTGGTCAAATTAAACACTTCTACAGATGCGCTAAAGAAAGCATACCGTCGGCTTGGATCCCAGCTTGTTTTGGGAATAGCTCTGCCCATGACATTGCAGAGAGTGTTGGAGTATCTCGGCGGGTCAGAAGGCATCTCTGGATTGGAGGAATGGGTGACGTTTCCTTCCTACACATTGCAGAGAGTTGTAGATGTAACCCAGTCCATCACACTGACCAGTCTTCCCACCATCGACTCCATCTACACTTCACACTGCCTCAGAAAAGCAGCCAACATAATCAAAGACTTGTTCCATCCTGGTCATTCCTTCTTTTCCCTGCTCCCATTGGGCAGAAGGTGTAGAAGCCTGAAAGCGTGCACCATCAGACTCAGGAACAGCTTTTTAGCCTCTGCTATCAGGCTTCTGAAGGGTCCTTCCATAAGCTAGGGTACTGTTCAATTAATCTCTATCCTATTGAGGACATTGACTTAAGATAACTGATGCGCTACAATGCACTGCAGTGAAAACTATAATCTGCACTCTGTATCTTCCCCTTTTCTCTGTCATACTTGAGTTTGAACTGATTACCTCTGTGCACGGTACATTATATCTGATCTGTTGCAAGACATGCATGCAAAACAATGCTTTTCATTGTAGACAGTCAAGCAATACATTGATGAGACCAAATTTAGAGTATTATGTTCAGTTTTGGTCACCATGTAATATGAAAGACGTCGTCAAGCTGGAAAGGTTGCAGAGAACATTTATGTTGGCAGGACTCGAGGCTCTAAGCTTTCGGGAAAGGTTCTTGGTTCTTGGTTCTTGGTTACTTGGTCCTCCAAAATATTCCAACTGGAAATTAAACTGGAGGTGGTGAAGGGAGGGGTTTAGCCAGAGAGGGTTATTGGGAAGAAAGTGCCACTTTAAATTTAGTTGCATCTGGCTGGGCAACCGTGGCTTGGTGGAGATTATTCCATGCTTTAATAGTGCGTGGGAAGAACAAATGGCTGTACACATCTGTCTTTGTGGCTGGGACCACAAATTGGAGCGAATGCCCTCGTCTGCTCCTAATGGGTTTGGGGTTGGTGTAGGTCTTGCGATCTATGTCTAGCTGACCATTTAACATTTTGTAAAAACAGGTCAAACGGTGAGCTTCACGTCTGTCTTGGAGAGGGTTCCACCCCAGAGAATTCAGAGGTTTGGTGACACTCGCTTCTCTCTCGTAGGTGTTAGTAACAAATCGAGTGGCCTGTCTTTGGACACGTTCGATGGATGAAAAGTTTTTATCGGTGTATGGGTCCCAAGCTGAAACTGCATAGTCCAGGTGAGGTCTAACGAGGGTGAAATACAGCTTCTACTTGACAGAAGCTGAACAATGATGGAAGTTACGCCTCAGGAAGTTTAGGACACCTGTTGCTTTCACTGTTGCATGATGCGTCTGACCATTCCAACGTAGATTCAACGTAGGTTGAGTAGGCTAGGACCCTTGGAGCGCAGGAGGATGAGGGGTGATCTTAAGGAGGTGTACAAAATTATGAGAGAAATAGATTGGATAAATGCCCAGAGCAGGAGAATCGAGAACCAGAGGACATAGGTTGAAGATAAGTGGGGAAAGATTGAATAGGAACCCGAGGGTAACTTCTTTACACAAAGGGTGGTGGATAGGATAAGGTTAGAGGATTATGGGCCAAATGCAAGGCAGGTGGGACTAGTATAGATGGGCCGTGTAGTTTGGCGTGGGCAAGTTGTAACAAAGAGCCTGCTTCCACAATGTCTGACTCCAAGACTCTATGACTGTACCTCAGTACATGTGAAGCAGGATTAACTGATTCAAACATCCCACCACAACCGGCAGACAGCAGATCATATCACATATTTCAACCCATGACTACTGGTGTACCAAAGGAGCAGAGCATTTATGAAAGTGTTCATTTTGTTTAAATAGTTGGCAGTCACACAATATCCCATGGTAGACAAAAGTTATGGAGAAACTCAGCGGGTGCAGCCGCATCTAGTTTCGTGCCAAAACTTTGCCTATTTCCTTCGCTCCATAGGTGCTGCTGCACCCGCTGAGTTTTTCCAGCACTTTTGCCTACCTTCGATTTTCCAGCATCTGCAGTTCCTTCTTAAACACAATATCCCATGGCCTTCATCCGCCCGATATATTTTGGCTAGGCTGCCAACAAGGCTTGATAATAAGATGGGGAAAATAGAAAGGAAAGCAAAGGCTCAATCAAAGAAATTGATGGCAAAAAGACAGGAAAGACCAGTACAGATTACTATCTGTAATTATTTCAATGCAAAGCAGAAATTACTGGAGGAACTCAACAGTTCAGGCAGCATCTGTGGAGGGAATGGACAGACGGTGGCTTGGGTCTTAAGGTTCCGAACCAGAAACATTGTCTGTCCATTCCCTTCACTGATGAAGGGTCTCAACCCAAAACGTCACACATTCCTTCTCTCCAGAGATGCTGCCTGTTTGTGTATATTCACACAATGCCTATATTCACAGATGATGTCTGACCCGTTGAGTTCCTCCAGCACTTTTTGTACTGCTCAAGATTCCAGCATCTGCAGTTTCTAGTGTCTCTTTTTATTCCAATGCTCGGGGCTCAGGGAAGGAGAATGAACAGGTGTGATGGATATCACAGGCTATGGATTGGTTTGGGATAGTGGGATATTATAGCCATAACAGAAACATGACTAAGAGAAGGGCAGGAGTGACTGCTCAATGTTCCAGGGTGCAGATGCTACAGGTATGATAGAACATAGAACAGAATAGCACAAGAACAGCTCTTCAGCCCACAATGTAGGTGCTAAACATGATGCCCAAACCTTATCTCTTATCTAACTGCACACAATCCATATCCCTTCATATGTCTTTGCTTATCCAAAAGTCTCCTCAATGCCACCAACATACCTGCCCCAACCTCCAACCCTGGAAATGCTTTCCAAGCACCCAAAACCCTTTGTGTAAAAAAGGTAGCCCCCGCACATCTCCTTTAAACTTTGCCCCTCTCACCTTAAAACTATGTCCTGCTGATTTTTCCAAACTGGGAAAAAGGTTCTGACTGTCCACCTTATCTATGCCTCTCAAAATATGATACATTTCTATTAGGTCTCCCTGCAACCTCTGGAATTCCGGAGAAAGCAATCCACTTCTGTCCAGCCTCTAGTTAATACCCCCAAATCCAGGCATCATTCTGGTAAACCTTCTCTGCACCATTTCCAAAACCTCCATATCCTTCCTGTAATGAGGCGAGCAGAACTGCACGCAATACTGCAAATGCGGCTGAACCAACCTCCTATAATACTGCATCATGACTTCCTGACTCATATACTCAATGACCCAACCTCGATCTCAGAGTCCCACTAATTATTGCGAGATGCTAGGCACAGTGGTGCAGCGGTAGAGTTGCTGCCTTACAGAACCAGAGACCCGGGTGCGATCCTGACTACTGGTGCTGTCTGTACGGAGTTGGTACATTCTCCCTGTGACCGTGTGGGTTCTCTCCGGGTATTCTGGTTTCCCCCGACATTCCAAAAGCGCACAGGTTCGTAGGTAATTGCCTTTGGTAAAATTGTAAATTGTCCCTAGTGTGTAGGATATTGCTAGTGTACAGGGTGATCACTGGCCGGCTTGGATATGGTGGGCCGAAGGGTCTATTTCCATGCCATATCTCTAATCTTCACCTTGACCACACGTACCTCTTGGAAGATTAGTTGAAGCAGGTGCAATATAACTTTGGAATGGAATTGAATTTATACTTTTCCAGGAATGGTTTGCATACATCTGTGGAAGCAGCAACACATATCTCATCTGCACGATATGATTCTATAAGCAAGCCAGGATTTGCATTGTGTAAGGCATCACATCTGTGACCAATTCAATTCTCAGCCAATGCACTTGCATATGTGCATAAACATGCAGACATATTTTGGAGCACAGGTATTACGACTGGAATGAGGACCAGGCTTAATTTTCACATCCACAGCCAGAGGAATGCGGCATGTCCCAGTCCCCCCCCACACTCCCCACTCCCACCCCAACCACAATCAGTCTTAAGTAGGGTCCCAACCCAAAACATCACCTGTCCATTTCCTCCAGAGTTGCTGTCTGATCTGCTGAGTTACTCCAGCCCTTTGTGTCTATTTTCGTATATCAGCACAATGGCGTAACGGTAGAGTTGCTGCCTTACAGCACGAGAGAGGTCTGCACTTTCTCATGTCTATGTCTTCCACCATATAATTTGAAGAGCTGAGATTAAACACAAGGCTTTGGCAGGGACAGATAGTTCTAGCCTCACGGTTCGTTACCCCGGTACTTTGTGTTCCACCAACAACAGTTATTTCTTAGTTGTGATAATTTAACCAAGTAAAACGAGTGGCGTGATCGCGCTGCGCCACAGACCCGGGTTTGATGCTGACTACAGGTGCTGTCTGGATGGAGTTTGTCCGTTCTCCCCATGGCCTGTGTGGGTTTTCTCCGTAGCTCCGGTTTCCTCCCACACTTCAAAGAAACACTGTTTTGTAGGCTAATTGGCTTGGTGTCATTGTAAATTGTCCCTAGTGTGTGCAGGATACCATTAGTGTAAGTGTAAGGTGTATCACTGGTCGGCATGGACTTGGTGGGCCGAAGGGCCTGTTTCCATGCTGTATCTCCAAACTTAACTAAAGACTGGGAATCAAATCGACACAGACACAAAAATCAGTGGAGAGAAGGAATGGGCGACGTTTCGGGTCAAGACCCTTCTTCAGACTAACCAGGATCAAATCCTGGTCTGAAGAAGGGTTTCGGCCCGAAACATCGCCTATCTCCTTCGCTCCTTAGATGCTGCTGCACCCGCTGAGTTTCTCCAGCCTTTTGTGTACCATCAAATCCACGTTCTTTGTTTGCCTGCCTCCGAAGTATTAAACAAGCTTAAACACTCACTGGAATTGATTCCCTTATTAATAGTTCTCTGGAGCAATGAGGAGCAGATTCTGAGTGAAATGTTGAGCTGGTGAATTCAGCTTCACTTTATTTTTACCCTCCACAGGGAGAGACAAGCCAGGTTGATTTTTTTTTGCTCATGTCCCTCTGGCTACTATTCTCTCACCATTGTTTATATCCAGCACTCAAAGTATTCTCTGTCGCTTTAGGTGGCAGAGTTCAGCTAATGGCTGTAACTGCTTCTAAAGAAAACAATCATTCCCCAACACGTGCAGACCCTTGTCAGAGCACCGTCTATTAGAGGCTTATTTTTGTTACGTCTAATGAGCAAGGAATTAGTAAAAATCACAAAATAAGAGCCTTCCACCATAATGCACATAACTCACATTATTGTGCGCATCCCTCAAGCTCTTACTCAAAACCAAAACATTTTCACCAGTCTTCAGCCAGATTCCAGTGGCTTGAAGGGCGATGGGCCGCATGAGGTTTTATCCCTTGAATGAAGATCTCCTTTCTTACCACATTGCAAACAGGGCTCTGGGCTACTTAAATCTGGCTCCCTGCACAAATGTACCTGAATTTGCAGTACCAATTTGGACAGATGCCGACCCCACTCAGAAAGAAAAATCACATCTGTGTAGATAGGGAGCAGAAATGGTTCAACAAGTTGTTGGCGGCACGATGGCGCAGCGGTAGAGTTGCTGCCTAACACCGCCAGAGACCCAGGTTCAATCCTCACTACGGGTGCTATCTGTACAGAGTCTGTGCGTTTCTCCCCGTGACTGTGTGGGGTTCCCCGGGTGCTCCGGTTTCCTCCCACATTCCAATGACATACAGGATTGTAGGTTAATTGGCTTTGGTAAAGATTGTAAAGTGTACCTACTAATGTAGGATAGTGCTAGTGTACAGTGATCGCTGGTTGGCACGGACATGGTGGGCCGAAGGGCCTGTTCCTGCGCTTTATCTCTAAACTAAACTAATCCTTTGCTGGTGTGATCTAAACTCCAACACTATAGATTTATTAGAAACAAAGAACTGAAGATGCTGGTTAATACACAAAGGGGCACAATGTGCTGGATTAATCTGGAGGCCAGGCAGCAGCTCTGGAGAACATTGATAGGTGATGTTTCGGGTTGAAACTGAAGAAGGGTCGCGACCCGAAACATCACCTATCCGGAGATACTGCCTGCCCTGCTGAGTTACTCCAGCACTTTGTGTCCTACCTTGGAGTTATTTGCTAGTGCTTCAATGCAAAATGAGTCATCGTAAATGATCTTTTCAATTCACAGACCGTACAAGTTTTATTTCCACTGAATACCCAGGACTGGATTCGTTTGTAGCTTCACGACTCAGAATCATCCCATTCTATAGGCAAATGAAATCCATTAAGTTCGCACAAATAAGAAATGCCTTCAGATTGAGAACCGCACTTTGTGTTAACTGCATCCAGGGCTATGAAAACTGTAACAAATGCAAACACTATGACTTTCCTTTGAAGCATTCCAGCCTGTTGACCAAGTTATAAATTCATATTAAAAAGGATAAAATATAGAATTTTATATGAACTGAAACTGGACGGGTCCCAGGAACCATCACAACATGCAGGAGCAAAAGACACACACGTGCAGATCAAAGCAAGTTCTAATGTTGCTACTGGCACTGCCTGCCTGGAATATCATGTGCAGTTTTGGCGGCTCTGTCATTGGAAAGATTATATTCCCCTTCAAAAGATTCAGCTGCAAGAAATGAAGATGATTCTAGCTGGAAAGATTTCCCCTGTGGGTTATGTGCTGTGAAATTATAAACATATTGATAAAAAGCACAGGTGGGAAAATCCTGTGGTCAACTGAAGTCAACTGAAGTCTTCAAGGGAGAGTTGACAGATTTTTGTTCGAGAATCGTTTCAAGAGATTTGGATCAGGCTTAAGCATCAAGTCTGCCGTGGTTGGCTTTGGGTTAGATAGTACAGACATGACAGTACAGATCTGCGAGGCTGAATGTCTGACACCTGTTCTTATATTTTTGTTATGGTTCATTTTCAGGATGGAAACATCGTTGATATGCCCAGTATTTCTTGGCCATCACCGTCGTTAAGATGGTGGCACTGAGCTGCCTTCTTCAATTGCTTCTATTGGGAAGGGAATTTCCATGATTTAGACCAAGCACCAATGAAGAAACGGTTATAGATTTCCAAGTCAGTGTTGTGTGTAATATGGAGGGGAACCTGCAATTGGTGGGGCTCCTGAAGTTGCCAGACCCGTCATCATTTTATAGCCTAGACGTAGTCTTCTGACATTTTGGAGAGAACTGCAGGTTAGCGTCCCAAAAGATCCAACCTCCTCTCCCATCGAGTACTATCGAGCACCCCTCGAGTACTCTGCGAATCCTTCATACCACATGGAATCCGTAGAACCAGGGTGGAGGCAAGTCATCTTCAACCCCATGGGACTACTTCTGAAGAAGAATATATTGCAATACTGAGCAAGTCTGGAGCATGGGGAAAGATTTGAACCCAATGTGCGGGCATGGCTTAACCAAATTGCCCGTTCTTAGATATCCCGGAGCTGTGGGAGCTCTTTAAACACAAATTTAAAAAAAACAGGGCATTGGCTAGGCAGGACTTTTTTTTCTGAATCCAGAGTAGCTGTTGTTTCATAAATTACTTTTCTGCAGCTAATCCTTCTGAAAAACTGCAGATCACTACATTGTCCATTGCCATAAAATGAATGGGCCATGAGTTGTCTTTGCATTAATTCAATGGAACTTAGAACAAGGTGATAGGACATTCAATCCAAGTTGTTTTGTTCCTGTGTAGGAAGGAACTGCAGATGCTGGTTTACACCAAAGATAAGCACAACATGCTGGAGCAACTCAGTGGGTTAGGCAGCCTCTTTAGAGAAAAGGAATAGGTGGCTAGGTTTCGGTCGAGGCCCTACTTCAGAACGACAAAAGTCACCTATTGCTTTTCTCCTTGACCTGCTGAGTTACTCCAACATTTTGCGTCTATCTTTGGTCTATGTTCCTGTTTAGTATTCCATACAGTCTGCTGATCTCATCTTATCAGCAGAACCTTCTGCTCCACTGTCCCAAGTGTATTTATCCAGATTCTCTTTAAATGCGTTGTTTATACTATCGCTTCCAGACCAGTATCTGTGACCGTGACGCTTAGTGAGCATGATGCTTAGTGACCAGTCTATGTTGTACTAGAGATTGCTTCTTGCACAGAGCTCAATGATAATGGATAACTCCGTTTCCCAGGCAACCCCCTTTTAGCATTCGGGGTGAGCTGAAGAAAATCTTTGGAATGTTCTTGCGGATAGCAATTGGAGGAATAATGTAAAAACACACTGTTCGCACTCAATGATCTGTATATCACACTGATCCCACTGGATGAAGTAAACTACCAAGAGGTTAAGAAAACAAAGTTATGAGCCAGGTTACTGGAAGACAGAGTTTAACTGGAGGACAGCCAGTTCCAGTTAAGTTCAGGGTCAAGGATAATTTTATTTACTTGCAGTGTGAGCATGGTAAGGGAGAGATAAGGAGGTCCTGCGTCAGCTCTGCAGCAGGATATCATCAGGCCGTTCTGTCCAAGCCTAGTTGTGGTTCTTTGGAGCTGCATAGCTTTCCTAACACAGCGCTCACAATAATTCCGCTTCCCAGCATATATTTATGCAGTCTGCAAAGCCAATCCTCACATGCATATCACATGCATGCAGCACAGTGGCACGGCAACAGAGACCCGGCATCAATCTTGACCTTCGATGCTATCTGTGTGGAGCATGCACTTGGAAATCATACAGGCTTCCTCCAGGTGCTCGGGTTTCCTCCCACATCCCAAAGAGGTGCCAAAGTAGGTGACTTTGCCACTGTAAATTGCTCCTAACATGTGAAAATAAGTTGGCATAGAACTAGCCAAGGACATGGACATGGTGGGCAAAAGGGCTCGTTTCCATGCTGAATATTTCTAACAATTCAATATCTGCCAGGCAAATGGCTAACCAATTTGTTTCCAAATATTAATTGATAGAAGTACAATTAATTGATACCATTTAATCAATTCTCACACTTCACCTTCAGCACAGTAAAATGTCACAAGTCTGCTCACAGGAACACTTTCAAATAATGTTTGCCTTTGGGGCATAGCCAGCTTAAAGAAAGAGACAGAGTGGTGGAGAGAGGAGGGGGGAAATGCAGGAAGATGTGGAAGGTATTTCTGGAAGTTTGGGTTCTGGAAATTGATACACCATAGCACAGATAAACACATGTGATTCTAAAGAAGAATTAACTGAACTAGAAGGAGAGCAAACCATGGTAGTGTGTTGGACGCAGAACTTCAGCATTTACCAATAACCAATTATGTGCGGCACGGTGGCGCAGATGGTAGAGCTGCTGCCTCACTGCGCCAGAAATGCAGGTTCGATCCTGATCTCGGGAGCTGTCTGTGTGGAGTTTGCACGTTGTTCCTGTGACAGAGTGTGTGGATTTATAAGTTAATTGACTGCTGTTAAATTTACCGGAATGTCCATGGAGTGAATATGAAAGTGAGATAACATAAAACTAGTATGAGTGGGTGATCAATGGTCAGTGTGGACTTCGTGGGCAAACCATTTGTTTCCATGCTGTGTAGGAAGGAACCGCAAATGCTGGTTTACATCAAAGATATAGACACAAAATGCGGGGGGAATTCAGCAGGTCAGGCAGCATCTCTGGAGAGAAGGTATAGGTAATGTTTCGGGTCTAGACCTGGGTCTAATGAAGAGTCTCGACCCGAAACGTCACCTATTTGTTTCCTCCAGAGATGCTGCCTGACCCGCTGAGTTACCCCCGCTTATTGTGTCTATCTTGTTTCTATACTGTATCTCGAACCCCCTAAAACATTCGTTTTTTCTTCTAAAAATATATAATTCCAAACCATTTTGTAAATATCTAATACTGTGTAGCATTTGTCACCATTGATAGTGCAAGACTTATTGCTCTGTTTGGGAACAAGATATACATGGTATCAGTATGTCATCGATTTTGCAGTAACGTATGTTCCATGAGCGGTAAGTCCAAGAGGTCTCTGGCGGGTTCTGGCCCGACCAGTGGTGGGAGCATCCCTCAGATGTGCCTTTTCCCTCTGGCCTTCTGGTAGCTGCATCAGACTCACAGCGTATCATTCAGCACATGCTCCTGCACTTTGAGGACATGTTAAGGGCCTGTCCTACTGTAATTCAAGAGTTCTCCCGAGTTTTCCCCTGATTCGAACTCGGAGAATTTCCGTAGCGGGTCCGTACGAGTAACGGTAGGTACTCGGGGAAATCCGGTAAACTCGTGACATTTTTTCAACACTGTGAAAAATGGCCGTGAGTAAAAAAATACTCGCGATGAAAGAAATTGTTACTTTTTACTGGGACGAGCCGCTACGAGACATCCATGAACTCCTACAGTCCTGCTACGGACATTCTCCGAGTTCGAATCAGGGGAAAACTCGGGAGCTTATCTCGCACAGTGGGACAGGCCCTATAGTGTGTACACTTGGCTGCGGACTACTCCCTGTACTGCAAGACCAGCCCAGAGGACTTCCTTCACTGAGCTGATAGTCTTGCATCAACATTTGTTGTTTGCCTCACCATGCTTTCATAGGAACTAGGGGCAATTTACAATATTTACCAAATATTGTAAATCTTTACATGTTTGGAGTGCGGAAAGAAACTGGAGCACCCGGGGAAAACCCATGGGGTCATGGGGAGAATGTACAAACTCCGTACAGACAGAACTCATAAAACCGGGCCTCTGGTGCTGCAAGGCGGCAACTCTATTGCTGCGCCACCATGCCATCCCAAGGTGTTCTCACCTACACCATGACTACCTTGACGGCCTCAATCCAGTTCTACATGAAGGACATCTCGGCATTTAATTTGACTATCACATCCTATTGTCAACGAAGTTCAAACAATAACTGAGTGGGGCACAGTAGCACTGCTGGTAGAGTTGCTACCTCACAGCGCCAGAGACCCAGGTTCAATCCTGACCTCAGGTGCTGTCTTTATGGAGTTTTCACATTCTCCCTGTGATAGCGTGGCTTTCCTCCAAGTGGTTTCCTTCGACCTCCCAAAGTGTGGCTTTGTTAGGTAATTGGCCTCTGTAAATTGTTCCTTGTTTGTAGGGGGTGGATGCACAAGTGGGATAACATAGGACTAGTGTGAACTGGTGATCGATTGTCAGCGTGGACTTGGTGGGCCGAAGATCCCGATTCCGTTTTCAGTTAAATTAAACTAAACTGGGTCACGTAATAGACAAACAGTGGCCACAAAAAAAGCTCATTATGGGCATCATCATCTGTATTAGTTGTCATGAGAAATCTAGCAATTAATCTCACTGACCTTGCTGGCTTTTGGTTAAGCTATTCCCTCTTCTTGGTTGCTGTGGATAGCAGCACTTAATTATAATTATAGAATACCAACAGAAAAAATAATTACAGCAAAGAAAAAGACCTTCCACGCTCTCCTTTCCATGCCAACTCCTTGTAAAAGCACTATAGGACCATAAGACATTGGAGCAGAATTAGGCCATTCAGCCCATTGAGCACATTCCACCATTCACTCATGTCTGATCTATTTTTCCCTCTCAACCCCATTCTCCAGCCTTCTCCCCGTAACCCTTGACACCTTTACTAATCAAGCCCCAATGACTTGCCCTCCGCAGCTGTCTGTGTGAAACATATTCTACAGATTCACCAGCTTCTGGTTAAAGTAATTCTCCCTCACCTCCATTCTAAAGGTACGTCCTTTTATCCAGAGGCTGTGCCCTCTGGTTCTAGACCTTTCCACAACTGGAAACATCCTTTCCACGTCCACTCTATCTCGGCCTTTCATTATCCAGTAATTCTTACAAGACCCATTCTGACTGCTTCACCACCATCTTCTTTACTCCATCCATCCATCCAATTCCCTCTCAATAGTAATTTAGCCCACTGCCTGCAGAAGAACAATGCAATTCAACCCACACCTCCCCAGAATCCTCCAAACTCTTTCCTTTCAGAGAAAAACATAACTGAACAGGCTCCCATCACTCATTCCCGACTCACAAAACCCATTATAACGACTTGTGGCATGAAATGTTTTCCTTTGGTTCTTTTGGCAATTGCTTTAAATGTGTACATGGAAACAGTTTATTTCTACTTAAGCTGCTGAGGTCCCAAATCTCACCTTTCACCCCACCAGCCGGCACATACAACACATAGTCCTCCGCCAGTTTCGCCACATCCAACGTGACCCCTCCACTCGCCACATCTTCCCATCTCCCCCCCGTCTGCCTTCCGCAAAGACCGCTCCCTCCGCAACTCCCTTGTCAATTCTTCCCTTCCCTCCCGCTCCACCCCTTCCCTGGGCACTTTCCCTTGCAACCGCAAGAGATGCTACACTTGTCCCTTCACCTCCCCCCTCCACTCCTTTCAGGGACCCAAGCAGTCCTTCCAAGTCCGACAGAGGTTCACCTGCACCTCCTCCAACCTCATCTACTGCATCCGTTGCTCCAGATGCCAGCTGATCTATATCGATGAGACCAAGCGGGGGCTTGGCGATCGTTTCGCCGAACACCTCCGCTCGGTCCGCAATAACCAACCCGACCTCCCGGTGGCTCAGCACTTCAACTCCCCCTCCCATTCCGTATCCGACCTCTCGGTCCTGGGCCTCCTCCACGGCCAGAGTGAGCAACACCGCAAGTTGGAGGAACAGCACCTCATATTCCGCTTGGGGAGTCTGCATCCTCTGGGGTTGAACATTGAATTTTCTCAATTCTGTTAACCCTTGCTGTCTCCTCCCCTTCCCACCTCTCCCTCAGCCCTCGGGCCCTGGCATTCCCTCTCTCTCTATCTCTCCCCCACCCAAGTCGCACTAGCTTCTCATTTTCACACTATAAACAGCTTACAATGGCCTGTTTCCTTTATCATCGATACTTTTTTGCATATCTTTCATTCATTGTTCTTTATCTCTCCACATCACCGTCATATTGACATCTACAGTATTGACTGCACGCCCTTTTAAGGCCATCACATCTATCCTAAAGTGGACGCAATGCTTAAATGGTGGTGTAACTAGTAGTAATGAAATTCTTCTTTGCTTTTTCAGCCTCTCTGATTGCTCTGTTCTTGCACTCACTGTCGAGTTGAACCTTTTATATTGCATTACCTCTTCCCTTTCTTCCTACCAAAAAGCACATGCATTCCCTGTATTAATTTCACTCACCACCAGCCTGGTCATTCCAGCAGCAGTTCCTTTAAGGCTTTCACTGTAATCATCTCTATTTACTCTGTTCCATCATCTGCAGATTGTGAAATGTTAATCTCTTGCAAATTATTTATAGATTAGTGTTAAATGCTGTCCTTGCCGCAGCCCACAGTGAGTAATTAAAGGAAATACCACATTTTCACTGATTCTTAGAAAGTACCTCTGCACTTTTAGTTTTGTTTTTAATTTAGTTTAGAGATACAGCATGGAAACAGGCCCTTCAGCCCACCGATGAAACAGAGTAACCGGAGCACCTGGAGAAAACCCACGCAGTCACAGGGAGAACAAACAAATTCCGTACAGACAGCACCCAAGCTCAGGATCAAACCAGGTCTTTGGCGCTGTAAGGCAACAACCCTACCATTGTGCTGCCACATATTTTTCTATATTTCCAGACTGAAATATTACTTATTCCACAGACAATTTCATATCTTGCTGACAGTGCACCTTATAAATAGTTTTTGGGACAACCCTGCATTTGTGGCACTTTAACCATTGGCTTCTGAAAGCTCATGTAAATAAACTCAACAGGACCACGCTCATTAATCCATTCCGAAATGTTGTCATAAAACACAGTTGTTAATTAGTGAAAGGGTGGATAGAGTGGATGTGGAGAGGATGTTTCCACTGGTGGGGGAGTCTAGGACTAGAGATCGTAGCCTCAGAATTAAAGGATGGTCCTTTGGGAAGGAGATGAAAAGGAATTTCTTTAGTCAGAGGAGTGGTGAATATGCGGAATTCTTTGCCACAGAAGGCTGCGGAGGCCAAATCAATGGATATTTTTAAAGCAGAGAAAGATAGATTCCTGATTAGTACGGGTGTCAGGGGTGATAGGGAGAAGGCAGGAGAATGGGGTTAGGAGAGAGATAGATTAGCCATGATTAAATGGTGGTGTGGACTTGATGGGCCGAATAATGTAAATTCTGCTCCTGTTACTTATGACCTAATGACAATTTTCCTTGAAAAATATTAGTGGCATTTTATTTTATTACTCTGCACTTGCCCAAGAGCCTGGTTCATTTTGTGCTGTGTTACCATTTCCAACGTTGGCGACACTGCCGAGATTCGACTGACTGACCGGCCTGCAGATACTGGCTTTATCCGAGGTTCCTTCTTTGAACAAGGGTGTAACATTTGCAGTTCTCCAGTCCTCAGTAACCACCAGAGGGAATGGAAAATTAGAGCCTCTACCTCTGAAAATCCCACCTCTCCACAAGCAGATGCATCTCCTCTGGAAATGCTGACATCTGCTTTAAACAGAACCAGCAGTTCTAGTACTTCTGAGTAATTAATTTTCAACCAACCCAGTATCACAACATCCTTCCCGGGATGGCGGGACTGTCATATGCTGAGAGAATGGAGCGGCTGGGCTTGTACACTCTGGAGTTTAGAAGGATGAGAGCAGATCTCATTGAAACATATAAGATTGTTCAGGGCTCGGACACACTAGAGGCAGGACACATGTTCCCGATGTTGGGGGAGTCTAGAACCAGGGGCCACAGTTTGAGAATAAGGAGTAGGCCATTTAGAACGGAGACGAGGAAACACTTTTTCTCACAGAGAGTGGTGAGTCTGTGGAATTCTCTGCCTCAGAGAGTGGTGGAGGCAGGTTCTCTGGATGCTTTCATGAGAGAGCTGGATAGGGGTCTTAAAGATAGCGGAGTCAGGGGATATGGGGAGAAGGCAGGAACGGGGTACTGAATGGGGATGATCAGCCATGATCACATTGAATGGCGGTGCTGGCTCGAAGGGCCAAATGGCCTACTCCCGCACCTATTGTCTATTATTTATTCTCTTTCACCGTG
The DNA here is from genome assembly GCA_963514005.1 of Raja brachyura. The sequence continues at coordinate 35,471,309 of OY740798.1, read as the reverse complement.
ACATTGGCAGCAGCATGTTTGACGGTGGAGACTATGTCTAAACGTTGCTTTTTTGTCACGTGCAAACGAACAGTGAAATTATTTTCTTACATGCAGTTCAATAAAGTGTTGCCACACCTAAGCACAATCCCCGATTAGCAAAGTGTGCAAAACAATTGTCCACTGAGATAGTGTTATGGCACAGGTTATGGTGCCATTATCAAAGTCCAATTTCAAAGACTAATGTAAAATAAAGTATGTATTTAAAACTACGTTTTCCTCTCTGCATAGATATGCATAGATATCTTTTGCTCCCCAAAAGGTTGGACAGTTGAGAAAAAGGCCCTTTGGCCCACCATGCCCATGCTGATCTCACCTTTATTTATGCAGGAAGGAACTGCAGATGCTGGTTGAGACCAAAGCTAGACACATAATGCTGGAGGACTCAGTGGGACAGGCAGCATCTCTGGAGAGAAGGAACGGGTGACGTTTTGGGTCAGGACCCTTCTTTTGCTCGTTTTTTTTGTTCTTATCTCCCTGTATTTTGCTTCCACATCAGGTCAGGATTTCACTTGTATGCTCAACCTGGTAATTGGCTCACACCAGCTGACTCTGCATCTCTGCTGTTTCCAGAGGGAACGAAGGTTGGCTTAGGTTGTTCCTACCTGTCCTGCTGCTGGAAAAGTAACTGAACTGTTCCCAAACCATCTCCTCTCCAATCACTCCCATTGTTTGATTACACCTTTGCCTCTGCCAATCTTTGATTTTGCTTACCCTAAGCCAGATCTTCTTTCAACCCTCCCAAACTGGCCCTCCTCCAATCAAGTTGTTTTTTTTAAAGTCCTGATTGCTCTTTGTCCTTTTCCGTAGCTAATCTAAACCTTATGACACCATGGTAAAGTTTCCTGAACATTTCCCCACTGACACTTGATCCACTTAACCCACCTCATTCCCAAGAACGAGTGCTTGTAATATCTTCTTTATTCGTGGGCCAGAAAAGCAAGCACGTTTTCCCTCGAGCACACATTCTTATCCCTGTACACTATTACTACTCCAGACTGAGAATAGTTGAAGATTTTTATTGTCAGTGTTCAGAGGTTCTGGCATCCCAGAGTAACTTCCCAGCTGCTCCTCCATAGCGTTCCTGTTAGCTGGTGGCCAAGAATATACATACATACGTAATGGCCTTCCAATATTTTTCAACACCATCCACTGAATCCTTCACCCTTCAGGAACATTTCTTTCCATCACAATAACATTCTTCTTCATCAATACTATCTCCACTATCTTAGCCAAGTCCTTCACGATGTGAGAAGTACTCAACACTCAATTCTGCCCCTTCGTAATGTTCTCAAACAGTATCACATTCCCACGTTTATTTGTCATGCATATTCCTTGCATTTACACATCAGTACTGAAAAGTGTAGGAAGGAACTGGACTGGACTGGATTCGACTTCTTTGCTATTTTTTGCTTCTCACCCTATTATGGAGCAGAGCGCCATTGCCTTGGCCTTGTCTCTGCTCCCAAAACAAATATTGTCCTCACCGGAATTTATAATGTTGATTTGCATGTAGGGTGCACTCAGCAAGCTGTCTTCCTATATTTTTGAACACCATTTACTGAATCTGTCACATCTATAGTGTTTCCCCCCCCCACCCACATGTTCTCAAGTGAGTGAAAGACCGTCCCCTAATATGTCCCACCGCAAGGCCCTGCTCATCCTTCTGGGCGCACGGCCATGATGCCAGCCACGACTAGGAGCAGGGAAATGTGTAGGAAGGAACTGCAGATGCTGGTTTACACTGAAGATAGACACAGAAAGCTGGAGTAACTCAGCGGGACAGGCAGCATCTCTGGGCAGAAGGAATGGGTGACGTTTCGGGTTGAGACCCTTCTTCAGACAAGGTGCCAGGTGGCAGACTTCTTCCCAAGATGAGGGAAACGATGGGTGGACCAAAGGGAAGTTCTCAGATAGAGTGAAATTATGAAGCCATCCAGCTCCTTTCCCTGTAGCATCTGTTGCCCATGTTATGACGTCTTTGTAATGTTGACCTGCTGCATCTGGTACATGCCCAGCAGGCCAGACAATGCAAATGAAGGAAAAAATAAATAAAGGGATGGCAGAGAAAATTGGCTAGTCCTGATCCAAACAGAATGAAAGAGAGCATATTATAATGGAGATACAAGGAACTGCAGATGCTGGTTTAATATAAACAGAAATGCCGGAGTAACTCAGCGAGGCAGACAGCATCTCTGGAGGGCATGGATGGATGATGTTTTGTGTCGGGAGCTTTCTTCAGTCTGACTGTGGTAAAGGAAAGAAAGCTGGCAAGGAGTCTGAAGAAGGGTTCTGACGCGAAACATCACCGATCCATTTTCTCTAGTTGTGTTACCCGTTGAGTTACTCCAGCATATTGTGTCTATCTTTGGTATAAACCAACATGTGCAGTTCTTTGTTCCCACTGGAAAAGAGGTATCAGGCAACAGCTACCAGGCCTTGTCCCAGCTCCACCACTTTTCCAGCTCCCCTCCCCCCCCCCCCACCACCCTCAGCCTGAAGAAGGGCCACAAAGCGTTGGAGAAACTCCATGGATCAAGCAGCAGCTCTGGAGAATATGGAGAAGTGATGTTTTGGGTCGGGACACTTCATACTGATTCAAAAGATGCTGCATGACCCGCTGAGTTACTCCAGCACATTGTGCCTTTTGTTTTGTAAACCAGCATCTGCAGTTCTTTATTCTAGAACTGCTGGCTTGCAGTTCTGGGGATGTGGGTTCAGTCCTGATTGTGCTGGTACGTGGGACTGTGTGAGGTTCTGGTTTAATATAGTTTAGTTTAGTTTTAGTTTAGTTTAGAGATACAGCACGAAAACAGGCCCACGCCGACCAGCAATAACCATGTCCACTGGCATTATCCTACACACTAGGGACAATTTACAATCTTTATTTAGGTATGTTGCAAAACTTACCTTTAGCGGCGCTGTACTTCTGCCGCTCCCCGTGTGCGCGATTTTAGCGCCTTTCAGAGGGGGGCGGGCTTAAAGTGCCGTTTTTCAACAGACCTGGATAATCGATGAATGTCGGGCGATTTCGTTGCGGAAGAAAAATCGCTCCGACATTTCATCAATGAAAGTATTTTTAAATTACTCTAGATTATTTGTTAACTAGAGTAATTTAAAAATCACCTTCAAAAGCCGTGAGCACCGACAACGGGAAGGACTTTCCGTAGGGGAGAAAAAAAGGTAAATAGTTTATTTTTATATTACAAGTTGGTTTTTCGGGAGGCTTTAATAATATTTTTATGTTGCGAAATGGGTTCCCAAAAAAATGTATGAACAAACAGTATTTTTCCTGCCGACTTCACCGCTAACCGCAACGTTCTAATGCACCGCATTCCACTAAAACCCACTCGCTAGTTGATTTAAATGGCCATTAATTTACAGGCATAAAACACTAAATTCCTTCCATTTGGCCCAGAAATTCATGAAAATGAGATTTAAAAATTATGTTATATTGTGGATTATTGTGTGAATGTTATTTGGACACTTAGGCAATTTTAAAAAAGTTTATCTTTTCTTAAGAAATTGATAGATGTTTAGATCTACTCATTGAATTTTGTAATTAGCTACAATTAGATAACTAACTAATTATATGCTTTAATTTCAGGTAATCCAAGTAAGATTGTTTAATATTTGTTTCAGAATGCTTCAATCTATAATAACTGAAAATTTCATTGAGTTCTCTTAATTTTTAAGAATGTTATGGGCTTTTAACTTTTCCAGATCACAGCTTTTGAGTTAAGTCAATTGAAAAGCAATGGGAAGCAAGATGCTCATTTCCGAGTATGAAAATGGCCATAACTTTCTTAATATTGAAGATATGAAAGTAAATTAGGTGTCAAATTAAACTTCTTTTTATGCTTTATCTGATGAGATAAATTGCAGACTTGATTTTTAAAATCTTAAAATTTTGTAACATTGTTACTTTATTGAAGCCAATTTACCTACAAACCCGTACGTCTTTGGAGTGTGGGAGGAAACCGGAGCACCCAGAGAAAACCCACGCGGTCACAGGGAGAATGTACAAACTCTGTACAGACAGCACCCGTGGTCAGGATCGGACACGGATCTCTGTGGCAGCAACTCTACCGCTGGGTTACCGTGCCACTGTCCAACATCTCAGAGTTATGCCACAGGATAATTGACTATATTAAATTATTTTGGTTAATTATTAAAAAGGGGAGTAGATGAGCATGTGAGAGAGAATATGTTGCAAGGGTAGAGGGGGAAACAAAGGAGAATGGAACTGATGTCATTGCTCTGCTTGGAGTTAGCATGAACCTGATGGGTTGAATGGCCATCATCTATGAGTTAATGCAAATTACACATCATGACCAACAACGGTCCAAGCACAATTAGTCCTCTCCTCATCACGACTCTTGATTCATGATATTGACTGAGTTATTATAAACTATAGGGCATAACGCACCATCATCTTCTTATTTGTGTAAGAAGGAACTGCAGATGCTGGTTTAAACCAAAGATAGACACAAAATGCTGAAGTAACTCTGTGGGACAGGATAGCAACTCTGCAAAGAAGGAATGGGTGACGTTTCAGATCAAGATCCTTCTTCAGAGTCTGAAGAAGTGTCTCAACCCAAAATGTAGCCCATTCCTTCACTCCAGAGATGCTGCCTGTCCCACTGAGTTACTCAAGCTTTTTGTGTCTATCATCTTCTTATTTAACTGACTGTTGGCTACATCTGACATAAAGTCTGGTAATAATCTCCAAAGTTGCAAAGTAAATGTCCTTCCTTCACTAAGTCACAAAGTGATCCAGCCAGAAACAGGCCCTCCTCCCACGCTCACCATCAAGTGTCCAATTTTTCACTCATCCTACCCAAACCAATTTTATTCTCAAGTGTCAAGAGCGTTTTATCGTCATACGTCCCAGATAGAACAATGAAATTCTTACTTGCAGCAGCACAACAGAATATGCAAACATATTACTCTGCAATTATAATAAATGATGAATAAAAGGTTCAGTGTGTGTGTATATACATAAACACACACGCACACATTCAATTTTCCACAAACTGCGAGATACAAATTTGGATGTGTTAATTGGAGTAATATTCAAAGGATGAAAAAGGTGTTCTGTAAAATTGTGCGTTGAACAAAACACAAGAGATGGACGTTGTTTTAAGGCCTAATCTTGAATCATTGATGTTTCCAACATTTTTTAGGTTTTACATGAGAATGTATCAGTCATAACATTACATTTGTCCTGCCAAAATCTCAATATATTTTTGACTAGTAGATCTTTGAATAGGATCAATGTTAAACTGTGTCCTACTTTTGATCTGCTTGAATGAGTTTGCTTTTATTTAATCAATGTTTTAATCACCTATCAGTACATTCGAATTTACTCAAAATCTAACAGCATGTAAAGATGTTTTGCTTCCCTTGGGACGTTTGGAAGTAAAACCATGGCAGGATTTTCACAGTTAACAACAGGGCCCTAGGGAATCTTGGAGAGGCACCTCAAAATAAAATATCGAAGTTTTGGTTACCCTGGAAAGAGTGCAGAGGAAATTTACATGGATGTTGTCAGGACTGGGGGAACTAACCTATAAGTAGCAGAGGTTGGGCAGGCTAGGACTTTATCCTAAGGCATGTAGGAGAACAGAAGTGCATAAAATCATGAAGGACATAGGTTTCGATACTAAAATACTATAGGCAAAAAGTTTAAGGTGAGAGGGGAAAGATTTAATAGGAACCTGAGTCATTGAGTGATACAGTGTGGAAACAGACCCTTGGACTCAACTTGCCCATGCTGACCAACATGTCCCATCTACACTAGTCCATCTACACCTGCCCGCGTTTTTTTCCCTATCCGGTAAACCTGTTCCATCCATGTACCTATCTAATTGTTTCTTAAACGTTGTGACAGTCCTTGCCTCGACTACGTCCTCTGGCAGCTCGTTCCATACACCCGCCGCTCTTTGTGTGAAAGGTTACCCCTCAGGTTCCTATTAAATATTCTCCCCTTCAGCTTAAACCTAAGACCTCTGGTTCTCGATCCCCCTACTCAGGGCAAGAGACTGAGGGGGCAACGTTTTCACACAGAGGGTTGTTCATATATGGAATGAGCTGCCAGTGGAAATGGTTGGGGTAGGTTATATAACAACATTTAAAATATATTTGGATAGATACATGGATAGGAAAGGTTTAGGGGAATATGGGTCCAATGCAGGCAAAATGGAACTGGCTTAGATGGGCATCTCAAATGGTATTTGTCGAGTTGTGCCGACCAAGATGCCGCATGACTCTATGAGCAGAGTGCAATGGCAGCAGAAGTCACAGCACATGTTGTGTAACTAGGGCACTAAGGCTTGCAGCAGCTTGCATCCCTCACCCTCTCTGCTTGGTTTTGCTTATCATGTTCCGGCATGTTCCTTTAGACTAATTCACTGGAATTTCAAAAGTGAAATCAGACATATTTTAAAGGGACATTGCCATCTCTTTTTTTTGGCAATGGTCTGAGTCTCAATGAACCATACATTTGGCAAAGTGGATGGTTACACTGAAGCTGGCGTAACCTTTGATGATCATAGATTACTGTTTCTTGTTATTTAACTTTTTAGTCTCATGGAACTCAAACCAGAATTTGGGTAGAAATCCAAATTGATAGGAGGAGGGACCAAGCTCAAACGCCACCAAATCATTTGATACACTATTGGCAAATAAGTCATCATGGAGACAATTATGGACGCGCACTTCAGGGTGGTGTTGTATTTTTAAATATGGAAGAACAAATTTGTAGTTTGTTCTACCTTGCCAAATATTCAGTTACTCTTTCCCAAGAATATCAAGGGACAAGGGGTTAGTACAGAAAAACAGCAATGAGGTAAAGATCAGTTATGATCTTATTGAAGAGTAGACAGTTCATAAAATCATGTAATGGGAGCAGGATTAGGCCATTCAGCCCATCAAATAAATTCCACCATGCAGCCCATCAAGTCTATCCCGCCATTCAATCATGGCTGATCTATCTTTCCCTCTCAATCCTATTCTTCTGCCTTCTCCCCATAACCCTTGACACCACAAGAGGTCAAAAGAGTGTGAATAGCTAACTCCTGGTTTCATTTCTTATGTCGTGGGTTTGATTACTCTAATGGTGCGTACAGATTCTGATTAATACATACATCATCTTCTCAATCATTGGTAGTCAACAGAAACCCTTTACAAATAAAGGAAGCATGAGGATGCAACTGTTTGAACATGGTTGCATATGTTCATCTGAAAACCGTTGAGTCTTTCATGATTACTCTGAAACAATCTGCCACAATCTGTCTCATCTAGAATCATTCTAATAGTCAGCGCAATACAATCAAAGCCCTCCCCAACTCAGTGATGAAGTCAACCTTCCTGGGCCCTGTCTGATACAGCTATAGCTACCTTTAATAATATAATGTTTGAAACCCTCTCAGGGTTCAGGGCAACCTCTTAGAGCATACTCCCCACCATCTCTCCATACCCTCATTTTCATGTATTAAAGGGAATCTAAAATGCACAAAGAAAATAAAAGTGAAATAGTTGCATGGATGTTGAAAATGGCGAAAATCAGATAATGTTCATAACTTCATAAGGTATAGGAGAAGAAACATGCCATTCCACCCATCAAGTCTACACCACCATTCACTCATGGCTGATCTATCTGTCCCTCTCAACCCCATTCTCCTGCCTATGTATCTCCACAATAACCCATGACACCCATACTAATGAAGAACCTATCAATCTCCACCTTAAAAATATCCATTGACTTGACGTCCAAACTGTCTGTGGCAATGAATTGCACAGATTCAACACCGTCTGACTAAAATAAATTCCTCCGCATCTCCTTCCTAAAGGAGCATCCTTTTATTCTGAGGTTCTGGCCTCTGGTCCTAGACTCTCCCACTAGTGGAAACATCCTCTCCTCATCCATTCTATCCAGGCCTTTGCACTCTTGTTTGCTGCATTAATTTAGTAACACTCGCCATGTCAATCTGTGTTTAATGATAACGGAGGACCACTCTGCATAAATATTGAAAGTAGAGGAAACGTGCTTGCTGGCTCATCACAAAGTCATAGGACTTGTGCAAGGTTATGATTGCTGGAAGCAATGATCCTGCCAAGTTTGGCATAACGTTCAGGGAAAATAAATCACATCCATGCTTACAGGTACATCTTTGATTTCAATTTATTCCCCTGTAAATGTTTTCAAAAGGAATTGGATATCGTTTAATTTAATAATTCATTACTCTTTGAATCATTACAAGTGAACATTCTGAGCTGCATCAACAACTTAAATTCTGCAATTTATCTCTCATCGTAATAAGAGCATTATTGATATGTTTATAATTTAATGAGTTTTGCAGATAGTATTTAAATGGTGCAAATTACTTTTTTATTGATGAGTGGAATATTAAAGACTATTATTCAGTTTGATTATTGCCACGTGAGGCACAGTGTGCTATTGAGATGATTATTGAGTTTGTATCATTACATGTGATATATCCTATCCGTGTATAATTCATAACTCAGGTGGAATGGGAAAATAAACAAAGTTAAGCCAATTTTCCTCGACAACACAGGGTGGCACGGTGGAACCGCGATAGAGTTGCTGCCTCACGGCACCAGATACCCAGGTTTGATCCTGACTATGGGTGCTGTCTGTACGGACTTTGTACGTTCTCCCCGTGACCACGTGGGTTTTCTCCAGGTGCTCCAGTTTCCTCCCACACTCAAAAGACATACAGGTTTATTGGTTAATTGGCTTCTGTAAAATTGTAAATTGTCACTAGTGTGTAGGATAGTGCTAGTATACAGGGTGATCGCTGGTCGGCTCAGACGCATGGGGCCGAAGGGCCTGTTTCCACGCTGTATTTCTCCAAAGTAAGTCCAAAGTGTAAAGTCTAAACATAAATGGAAAATGCATTTATTGCATTTTCATTGAGTCTCAAAGCTCCAGCGACCTGGGTTCAATCCTGACCTGCAGTCCAGTCTGTGCGGAGTTTGCATGTTCTCCCTGTTGCTGGATGGGTTTCCTCTGGGAGTTTCCACATCCCAAACTGGTTTAGGTTGGTCACTTAATTGGCCACTGCATATCACCCTCAGTGCATGGGTGAGTAGCTGAATCAGTGGGAGCCAATGAGAGCGTGGAGAAATTCAATGGGATCAGTGTGATAGGATTGGTACTTCGTCGGTGCAGACTCGGTGGACAGAAGGGTAATTGACTGTAATGCTGTAATGACTCTATGACACTGCCCATTGCCAAACAAATAATGTGGATAGAACAATAGCTTGGGTTCTCTTATTCGCTGTGAGTTGATCCCTATACTGCCGTCGCACTGAAGCGATTCACAACTTGAGTGTAACCGTAGTGTAGAAGGAACCCAACCCAAAACATTGCCTATCCACGTCCTTCACAGATGCTGCCTGACCCGCTGAAATACTCCAGTACTTTGTGAAGATAGACACAAAATGCTGGAGTGACTCAGCGGGACAGGCAGCATCTCTGGAGAGAAGGAATGGGAGACATTTCGGATCGAGACCCTTCTTCAGACTTCTTCAGTCTGAAGAAGGGCTTCAACCCGAAACATCACCCATTCCTTCTCTCCAGAGATGCTGCCTGCCCCACTGAGTTACTCCAGCATTTGGTGTCTACCTGCAGTTCCTTCCTACACATTCCAGCACTTTGTGTTTTACTCGACATGCTAAAAGCTATTTAAGCTGTTTAAGGGTCTGACTGTCAAAAACTTAACTAATTACATTTTATTTTTTAAACATTAGTAATCTTTATTAATATTAAAAGTCTTAAATAGTTGAAGATGTAATTTAAAACTTTTTAGAGTGTGTTGATGTGTATCATCACAGAAATTTACCCCTCGATAACGTTCAAGGTTTCTGCAGTGAGGCTTGAACAGATGAACTGCTGCCGTTGAGCTACAGCTGGCATGCAGTTGGTCTGAGTGCTTGTCAGAGAGTGGAAGACTAATTTTCTTACCGATCCAGGAGTACCCTTTAAAAAAAAATTCATGTCTGAAGCATAATCAGTTCGTGCAGTCGAGTCAGCATTTCTGAATTCTTTTTTTTTGCAAAACGGTTCCCCTCAATGTGAAAAATAATATCAATTATGTTCAAAGAGTCACAGTGCTCTTAACTCTGACTGCAGAGGAATGGAATGTCTTTCTCATTGACTCAGGGTGAGGAAGGTCACATCGTAGGTTCGTGCAAAGCCCAAGATATAGCACACAAGGCAAAACAGTTATCTGCAAGGTTTTTGTATCGCATTCTGTCAAAGAAATAACATGCAATGTGAACACTGCCAACAACCCTACTAAAAATACATTTGTGGATTCAATCATATTAATCGTTGAGTTACTCTGGTTTATGGAGGGCACTTTTGGCAAGTGTTTTCATACCTACTTCTGGCCCCATCTGTTTACATTTTCTGTTGTATAAAGTGAGCAAAAAAAAGGACATGAGAATTCGCGATCCTGAAGAAAACATTGTCACGGAACAGAAAATTGGAGGAAAGACTTTGGGGGAAAAAACTATGCGCCTATTTATTATTAATTGGAATATTTTACAAATAACAATCTTATTCCTTCCTTTTGATCACTTAAAAAAACACAAGGATATCAGCCATGATATAATTTTGTGGCTCTACTGGGTCTGCCAAATTCTCTGTCACCCAATATTTAAGAGATGAAAGGATTGTCATGCAGCCCACTTTGCAATGTTACTGCTTATCGCAGAGAAAAGTCTCATTTTATTTGAATCAAAGTTTCCTGATGGATGTAAGATATGGCACAAGGATAAGCAAACAGCTTTTTATTTATGCCTGGTAACATGAGTGCACTCTCCATGTAGGCTAATTGCTCAGTTAAGATACTTTCATATTTTGAACACTGTCAGTGTTTGGCCATTTGCTGGGGAGGGGGGAGGAAAGGGGGAATATATTTGTTTCGCAGAGGGATTTCTTTATGAATGCTAATCCCCCAGGGCAAAGGTACTGTCATGGGGAGTGGCATCCATACACATGGAAGGACACAAAGTGCAGGAGTAACTCAGCGGGTCAGACAGCATCTCTGGAGAACATGGAGAGGTGACGTTTCGTCTGCAGAATGGTCTTGACCCAAAACGTCACCAGCGAAGCTGCCCGACTCATTGAGTTTAGTTTAGTTTAGCTTAATTTAGAGACACAGCTCGGAAACAAGCCCTTCAGCGTACCAAGTCCATTCCGACCAGCGATCCCCATACACTAGCACTATCCTACACACTGGAGATAATTTACAATTTTTACCGCAATTATTACATTATAAAACTGCAAGTCTTTGGAGTGTGGGAGGAAACCGGATCACTCGGAGAAAACCCTTGCAGCCACGGGGAGAACGTTCAAACTCCGTACAGACAGCACCCGTAGTCAGGATTGAACCTGGGTCTCTGGAGCTGTAAGGCAGCAACTCCACCACTGTACCACTCTGCCAGGCCCATTTTACTCAACACTTTGTGTCCCTTTATGTAAACCCAGCATCTGCAATTCCCTATTTCTCCAAAGACATGGACTGGCATTTTTTGTCACAAAGATGGTGTTATTAATACCTAACCAAATGTATAATCAAACAAGTGCATGCAGGGCACCCATTTTCAAAGACGACTTTAACAAGTTAGTTACTGAAATCTGGTACAGTGTACCAGTCAAATCAAAATTAAGGCTGCAATACAAGCAGCCACAGTAGCTGATCGGACAGCCCTGAGGCAGCATCTCAGCACAAAATGTCAACCAGCATTCTATCTCCACAGATCCTGTCTGACCCACTAAGTTTATCCAATGGTTTGTTCTTTGCCCCAGATTACAGCATCTGCAGTCTCTTGTGTCTCCACAGTCTCTGGGTCTCAGATAATGCTGCAATGAGTAGGTGAACGGAAGAAACATTTAGTGTCATTATCATAAAGCATGGAAACAGGCCCTTCGGCCCAACTTGACCACACCGTACTCCCAAGTCCCATCTACACTGGTCCCAACTGCCTGTGTTTGGCCCATATCCCTCTAAGCCTGTTCTATTCATGTAACTGTCTAAATGTTTCTCAAACATTGCAATGGTACCTGTTTCAACTATCTCGTCCAGCAGTTTGTTCCATACACCTACCACCCATTGTGTGAAAACGGTACCCATCAGTTCCTATTAAATCTTTTCCCTTCCTCGCCTTAAACCCATGTCCTCTGGTTCTCGATTCCCCTACTTTGGGCAAGAGACTCTCTGCGTCTACCTGATCTACTCCTTTCATAATTGTGTTCACCTCTATAAGATCACCCCTCATCCACCTGCTCTCCAAGGAAAAAAGTCCTAGCCTGCCCAACGTCTCCCTATAGTTCAGGCCCTCGGGTCCTGGCAACGTCCTTGTAAATGTTTTCTGCACCCGTTCTGGCTTAATATCATCACTTCTCTCTTTGATTGTACTTGGGAGGCTTAGTAGGTCTAAGCAATGTATTTTCACCTAGCAAGGTTGGGTTGGAATTGAACCAAGTAGCTGTATGCTGCTTGGGTTAATATTTAATGGGACTCACTGGCCATCTACTCATCTGCAGGGCCAAGCCCACCATCCATTACATTACATCACTTGTAATGTAACATTGATCATTGAAGCCTAACATTGATACTTTGCCTTTGGAGACTGCATCCTCTTTGCTCTTGTAAATATGTTTTGCCCATTTAAACATGGATATAAATTTCTATGATCACAGAGTGAATCCTCATGGGAACACATTTTCCTCGTTGGTACAAAATGAGGCACCTTCATAAGGTCTGCTTGATCTTCAGTTGCACCTCGTGTGCCTTTATTTGGTGAAGAAAGGGATATTGTCCATTTTGTGCTATTTTTTCACAGTGATTTTAATCAATTAATTTGGATCAACATGGAGAGGATATGGATAGTTACAATAAATTAATCCTCATTCACTGGAGAAACACCAAGACGAGCTGGTCTAGAAATATAGAAACATAGAAAATATGTGCAGGAGGAGGCCATTCGGCCCTTCGAGCCAGCACCGTCATTCATTGTGATCATGGTTGATCGTCCCCAATCAATAACCCATGCCTGCCTTCTCCCCATATCCCTTGATTCCACTAGCCCCTGGAGCTCTATCTAATATCTGTCATAAGTTCATGTTCAGAAGTGATAGGAGCGGAATTAGGCCATTCGGCCCATCAAGTCTACTCCTCCATTCAAACATGGCTGATCTATCATCCCCTTCGAACCCCATTCTGGGATTCTCCCTTCTCTGGTTTGTAAATTATCTGTGTTGCTATTTAATACATCTTGTCTGGAGCTCATGAGTACAGGAGTTGGGGGCTGTTGACTGACTATGGCCGCCAGCTATGAGCAGGCATCTACTAGATGATTTCAACACATGACTGGCCATCCTCGAGGACCCTGCCACTTCTCCCCAGTCCCAGCATCATTGCTAAGCAAAAAGGTTAAACAGAAATTCTCACAAGAGTGTTTCGGAGACTAATTAATGCCATTTAAACCCAGGACAAACTGCTGGACACACCAGACATTGCAATTGCTGGAATCCTAAGCAAATCCAAGAGGCTGGAGGATCTCAATGGGTCAGGCAGTGTTTGGACAGGGATTGGACCGACAACATTTTGGATCGGAACGCTTCCTCAGACTGATGAAGTAGAAAGGAGCGGGTACGTAGGGGCTCGTACGAGTACAAAGTTACAATTTTTTTCATCATGAGTATTTTTTTACTCGTGGACATTTTTCACAGTGTTGAAAAAACGTCACGAATTTACCGGATTTCGAGAATTCCTACCGTTACTCGTACGAGCCGCTATGTGGAATTCATGAGCTCCTACGTACCCGCTACGGACATTACACAAGCTCGAATCAGGGGAGAACTCGGTGTTATCTGTACGGAGTTTGTACATTCTCCTTCTGACCACGTGGGTTTTCTCCGAGTGCTCCCGTTTCCTCCCACACTCTAAAGACGTACAGGGGGGTTTGTAGGTTAATTGGCTTTGGCAAAAAATGGTAAATTGTCTCTAGTGTATAGGATATTAAAGAGGCACTGTCATCAAGGTGCCAGCTACAATACTCTCAGCCAGATAGGGCATAGGGTTGAGCAACATAAGAAACTGGAGAGGAATGTCGATTGTGACATACACTTTGTCAATGGACCCACTGGCTGAACAAGCACCAATAAACAATGCAGAGGTTATTAATGTTTGCATTTTGCAAAGAATCCAACTGCTTGCAATGAAATGAAATTATACTCAGCATTTCTGGTGCATTTTGTGCTGAGATAGGCAATTAGGGCATTTTATTGGAGTCATGTGTAACAGGGGCAGTAAATTATTCCCAGATGTGAAAAATCTAGGAAGATTTACTGCTGAGTCGCCTGAAACATGGGCTTCAAGGAAAGTAGTGCAAACCCCAGAATAGGTCACCAACCTGGTCAATTTGAGGTTGTGACCTGACACATATACATTTTGGTGTTGACAAAGTATCTGTTTTGTGAAGTGTTCCTCCAATAAGAGCTGGATCCTCAAAGCATGAAGTCGGGCCCTGCCGTCCCTCTCTCATTTTACACTTTACTTAAGGCCATCAAAAAAACATGCAACAAGCAAGCTTACCAAAATAGGTGGAAAGTATAGGGAAAAGGGGAGGGGTTGCTTCCGAATGCGAGATGATTGAATTCCGTAGTTAACGCTCGATCGTGCCTGCACTAAACTTAAATAAAAATTATAATATGTGTCGACCATCTTGACCCAAGTATCTTTGCTTTCCCTCATGAGCTACAGTCCAAACTTCATGGTTACATATCCTATTTATTCCCCCCACCTTTAACTATTGATCCACCCTGTGATTAATTCTCCTGCTTGCAATCTGAAATACTGAACATTTTGTTTTGCCTCTATTTTCTCTCATTCTAATCCCTTCAATGGCTCCAAACAGTAAAATCCTGTATCAACACAAAATGCTGGAGTAACTCAACGGGACAGGCAGCATCTCTGGATAGAAGAAATCGGTGATGTTTCGGGTCGAGACCCTTCTTCAGACTTCCTCTAAATCAATCCTGTACCATTCCCACCAAATTATGAGGAAATAAACTCTTTAATCTCCTGGGGGGAATTTTAAAAAACCACAGCTCCAATTTTTCAAATCAATCATCTACTTCAGCAGTGATAGGTCAAATAGCAACGGTTTAGGGTCCACAATGGTTGGATTGATTGAAGACCTGGAGAGATTATTTATGCTTGAAGCTAAGGCTGACATTCATGCCTCTCAGTACTTCAACAAAAGTGTGTTTAGGAGATGGTTAATAATTCTATCTCCCCCCCCCCCCACACACACACACTTATCCTACTCTGGGCTCAGGCTGGAGTAAGCTTTGCAAACAGAGGATGACATCATGTTCTGCTATCACAACAGTGTCTGGGACTTTAATCAATCGCTTACAATTCTCCTTGGTGTTATGTATTTTATTAACCTCATCCCTAGTCCATGTTAGACCCATTTTAAACAACAGGACTAAGCTATTTGCCTGGTGGTTTTACACCCTGGTTACCCCTTGCCCCCGTTAGGCAATGGAGGTGGGGAGTCGTGGAATGGGAGTGCATGGAGCCACGGATGGAAATCGCTTTTAAAACATGGGGGGGGGTGGGGTGGGGGGGACACACAATGAGGCCTGACATCTAGGACAGGGGTCAGCAGCCTATGGCCCATGAACCGGATCCGGCCCGTAACCCAAAATCATCAATTCGTTATCGAGACCGGGGAACTGTCTCCAGTCCCGGGGCACGTGGGCGACCTGGGAACTGCAGCCAGACCTGGGGTAAGCGAGTCGACATGGGTGATACAGCCGGTCCCAGCGCAGGCGACCTGGGAACTGCAGGTCCTTTGGCGCACCGTGTCCGCGCCCACCAACAATCACCCCGTACACTAGCACCATTGGACACACTAGGGACAATTTACAATTTCCAGAAGCACTTAACCTACAAACCTGAATGTCTTTAGAGTGTGAGGCAGGCGAGCCGACCTGCCACGCAACGAGCCAACAGTTACCCCCACCCCCCCTCCAAGATTTCCACCCATGTATGAAACATGGCGAGGAAAATGCTCATGGATAGTTGATGACCCTTCTGGTTCTACTGGGGTCTCAGGGGTGGAGGATTATAGAAGTCAGCTCCTGATGTTACATTATTAACATGCAAGATAACCATTGTCGAATCATCAATATAGCTGATTCAACAATGCTCTACAGTCAACTTACTGGTTTTTACATATACTGTTCCCCTTCCCTCCCTCACCCCACCACCATTAATCAAGGGGTTCAAATGGGTTTAGTGTCGTTTTGAGACCGTCCCTTCCTCTGGTTCTACATTTCACTCCCCATTTACCTTTCTTTTCAGGTTCCATTACTTGCACCCTTTTCGCTTCGCCACTTATCACCTCCAGCCTTGGTTACCTTCTCCACCCTTCTCTCCCCCACCAACTCATGTGCTGATCTCCCCCTCCATACCTGGAACCACCTATCACTTGGCCAGCTCTTGCCCACACCCAGAGCCGGCCTTAAGCCAATTGGACCAATAGCTACCAATTGGGCCTCGCGCCTACGGGGGCCCCGCACTAGAGTAATCCAGCTCTGCTCTAGGATCTTCGGGTGGAGATGGGAGAGAAGGGTGGAGGTAGAAGAAAGGGGTTGATGAGAGGGGGGTGTGAGGGGGAATGGAGAAGGTGGAGAGGGGGGAGGTGGGTCGTTACCTCACGGTCCCAGGGCAGCGCTCCCGCCCCTCCAGTCACCATGCCCCACGCACACAGCCCCAGCTCCACCCGTCACTCCTCGGGGAGACGGGGTGAACAATACAGGGAGGGCCGGGCCTGGGGTTGGAGCAACGTTTACAAACCTCGGCCTCAACTCACACCCGTTTGCTCCCACCGCCGGCCCTCTCCCTCCCTTCTCTCCTTCCCTTCCCTCCCACCCTTGTCTCCTTCCCACCCTCCCTTCTCTCCTTCCCTCCATCCTTCCTCTCTCTCTTTTCCCTCACACACACACACACCCCCACCCCCCATAGTTTAGATGGGGTAGAAGCCCAAAATTTAATGCTTGGACTGGTTTTTTGCCAATAGTTATTGGTTTTCCAGGATCTAGTTAATTAAATTACTGTTATTCAATTCACAGTCACTAAAACAAGTGGTATTGTAACAATGTATTTTTCAGAGGTGATCTACACATTTTGTTTGTTACTTGTAGGCTTACACGCATGCAATTTTATATTAAAATGTAGCTTAGATCTGTTTGGTCAATTAACTCGCAAACACTTTTTAAGAGTACATTTTGATTACCTTTCATTTTACCATAGAGATATAAAGTCTTCAATGGACTTTATTTGTATTTTTATGATTCCACAGACCTTAGCTGGGAACCTGGGGCTCACCAAAATTGTTCCCAATTGGGCCCCGCATCCTCCTAAGGCCGGCCCTGCCCACACCATCCCCTCAGCTCTTTGTATCAACTACCCTTCCCACAATTCTAGTTTAGTTTAGTTTGGAGATACAGCATGGAAACAGGCCCTTTTGTCCACCGAGTTCACACCGACCAGCGACCTGCACATTAACACAAGCCTACATACACTAGGGACAATTTTACACTTATACCAAGTATACAAATCCAAGCCAGATAACCTATAAACCTGGACGTCTTTGGAGTGTGGGAGGAAACAGAAGATCTCGGAGAAAGCGCACGCGGACACGGGGAGAACGTACAAACTCAGTACAGACAGTACCCGTAGTCAGGATCGAACCCGGGTCTCTGGCGCTGTAAGGCAGCAACTCTACTGTTGCGCCACCGTGCTGAGTTATGGCAACAGTTTGCTTTTAACTCAAGATTTCAGCATCTGCAGTCGCTTGTAAATTCACCAACACGCTCTGTTTCTCAAAACATATTTACCAACAACTGCACAAAGAAGTTACAATACATGTACTAACCCTGTGCAAATGAATGCATTGAGATCATGTACAATGAAAGATGTCCATTGTTCAATTTATATTAACTGAACAGAAATGGGATTGGCATATCAAGATTGTCTATTTATCATTTAAGCTCAGGTATCAGCCAATACTTCATTATAACTTATTTGAAAATATGATCAGGTTTTTGTAAATATTATTGGGCAGTACATTGGTGCAGTGGTAGAGTTGCTTCCTTACCGCACCAGAGACCCGATGTCTATGCTGACTACGGATCAGGCACGTGCCGTCAGGGTAGGCAAGATAGGCACTGCCTACCCTGACCAAAATTATGAAATGGCAATTATTAAATATAAATAGTAAAGGCATGGGAGAATTATGTCTATCTAAGAGACCGATCTCTTAGGTAGACATAATTCTCCGTGCCTTTCATCCGCAGCGCTTGTAACACGGGAAGCTCTGTGCAGCCCACGTGCCATCAGCGCTGCCTGAAGCCGTCAATTTCATGCGGAGCTGAAGGCAGCAGAAATTCTGCCTTTGCAGTACTGCGCATGCGCAGCAGCTTGCTACGCACACGCAGTGCGAGTTTCTTGGCGGAATTTTCAAATATGGATTGCCATTACTTTAATTGTATCTTAGGAAACAAAGAGTGAAGAATGGACTTAATGTACCAATAACGTGGTAAGTGCATTTCTTGGTGCTTTATGTTTTTAAATGCTGTATTTCCCGGGATGGGGGGAGAGCTCCGTTCACAGTGTTTGGGGAGTCTGGCGTTGTGAAGTAGGGGATTTGGGTCAGTAACCCACTTGCCACGCTCCGGTCTGAGTGCAGGTAGATGGGACTAGGTGAGAGTAAGTGTTCGGCACGGACTAAAAGGGCCGAGATGGCCTGTTTCCGTGCTGTAACTGCTATATGGTTTTATTGCGGCCGGGGAGTGGATTAGCTCGGGTGGCTGCCGCAGCACTCCGGGCACGGACAGCAGAACTAGCCGCCACTTCCCAGGAAGGAAGCAGCTCGGGTGACTGCGAGTGGCCGCCGGGACCCTGCCACTTCAGCCACTTCAGCCCCTTCTGCGGGTCCCCACTCACCTCTGGCAGTGCTCTCCGTCTGAACATCTCTCACCTGCCGCTCACCGGCCGGCTTCCTGTAAATCTTTAGATTCCGACAGTGCGCTCAAGGGACCAGTTGAGGGAACTTGGCTGTGGGAATTTAAGGATTTGCGGGACGCGGTTGACATGAGCGAAGCCGGCGAACGGCAGGTGAGAGATGTTCAGATGACGAGCACTGCCAGAGGTGATCAGAAGGCGCTGAAGGGCAGCCGGTTCTGGTGTCGGGTCCCCACGGCCGCTCGCAGTCACCCGAGCTGCTTCTATCCCCGGAAGTGGCGGCCAGTTCTGCTGTCCGTGCCCGGAATGCTGCGGCAGCGGTGAGTGAGTTACTGATATGATCTTCAACCCTCTCCTTCTCAACACTTCTGCCTTCTCGCATCTTTAACCCCTGGCGCAGACTCTCCACACGCTGTGAAAGGAACACTCCCTCCAAATGGACCCTTGAATTAGTATTGTCATTCAATAAGATGACAACTGATTCAATGTGCTCCCGTTTTTCGCACCATCTCTCCACCTGCCTTCATCCTCCATCCCCCACCCATTCAGTAATTAAAAAATGAAAGAGATTGGGAAGCGTTGGGAAAATTGAATTGTTACTTATTTTTTATTTTTTACGAAGAGAACAATCTGCGCATGAGCGGTTTAAGATTTTTTTAAAAAGCCGGCTGACTGCCTACCCTGAGTAATTACTCACGGCACGTGCCTGCTACGGATGCTGTCTGTACGGAGTTTGTACGTTCACACTGTGACCACATGGATTTACTCCGGATGTTTCCTCCCACACACCGAAGACTTACTGGTTTGTAGATCAATTGGTTTCTGTAAATTGTAAAAACAATTGTGCCCAGTGTGTGCAATAGTGCTAGTGTACAGGGTTAGCGCTGGTCGGCGCCGACTTGGTTTCCATGCTTTATATCTAAAGTCTAAAGTAAAGTAATAGAAACATAGAAAATAGGTGCAGGAGGAGGCCATTCGGCCCTTCGGCCCTTCAAGCCAGAACCACCATTCATTGTGATCATGGCTGATTGTCCACTATCAATAACCCATGCCTGCCTTCTCCCTATATCCCTTGGCTCCACTAGCCCCTGGAGCTCCATCTAACTCGCTCTTAAATCCATCCAGTGATTTGGCCTCCACTGCCCCCTATGGCAGGGAATTCCATAAATTCACAACTTTCTGGGTAAAAAAGTTTTTTCTCACCTCAGTCTTAAATGACCTCCACTTTATTCTAAGACTGTGGCCCCTGGTTCTGGACTCACCCAACATTGGGAACATTCTTTCTGCATCTAGCTTGTCCAGTCCTTTTATACTTTCATATGTTTCGATAAGATCCTCATCCTTCTAAACTCCAGTGAATACAAGCCTAGTCTTTTCAATCCTTCCTCATATGACAGTCCCGCCATCCCAGGGATCAATCTCGTAATGAGACAAATTACAACATTTTTGTCAAAATATTACCCGGTAATTATAATCCTTTATCAAACTTACACAAGTTGTTTCCAGTGTGGAAACAAGCCCTTCGGCCCAACTTGCCCACACCGACCAACATGTCCCATCTACACTAGTCCCACCTGCCTGCATTTGGCCCATATCCCTCTAAACATGTCCTATTCATGTACCTGTCTAATTGCTTCTTAAACATTGCAATAGTCCCTGCCGCAACTGCCTCCTCTGGTACAGGAGTCTGAAATCTGCAACATCCAGGTTCAGGAATAGCTGCTTCCCCACAGCCAACAGGCTTTTAAACTCAACTCAAACAAAACTCTGAACATTAATAGCCCATTGCACTTTATCTGCTTATTTATGTGTATATATATATATATATTCAATGGTATATGGTCACACTGATCTGTTCTGTATATATTTATGCCCACTATATTCTGTTGTGCTGAAACAAAGCAAGAATGTCATTGTCCTATCTGAATCTTGAATATCTTGTTCCATACACCCACCACCCTTTGTGTGAAAAAGTTACCCCTCAGATTCCTATTAAATCTTTCCCCCTTCACCTTAAATCTATGTCCTGTATAGCTCTTATTTTACTTCAGCATTTTGTGTCTATCTTCTATTTTTTTTAGCTTGATCAGCTTCATTGACACCAATGTCCAATTTTGTGCAGGTACTGAAAATAAACCTCATTTTTAATTGTATTAAATGGTTGCCATTTTAGTTTTCCACCATTGTAAAGGTCCTGTAAGGTCACAAAGAGAGGCCTCATGAATGCTGCCCTGGCCTCGACTCCCTTTCAGTGACGTGACAAAAGTCCTGCAACATGCCTCACACATGAGTAAACCCCTCACTCAAAGTCAATTACCCAGTGACACCGGGCCAACAAACAATTAACAAGCGCCTAGAGTCCCATGTAATTACCCACTCAGTTCCTGACAATTACAGATTCAAGGAGTAGCCTAATCCAGGCTGGGCTCTTACAAAGGAATTGACAATCCGTATAGTCAAACTCTTTTCAACCCTTTCTAACGTATCGAGAGAAATAAACGGTGACCTCCAGTCATTTCAGTCATTTTATAATATCTCCTCTATCCTCCACCTCCAGGACTTGTTGACAACATTTACTTCCCACCGTCACCAACCACCGTTCTCCCTCCATGCCAACCCCTCACCCAACCCTCCCACTCTCTACACATTTTTCGACTGAGAAGGATAGACACAACCCAGCTCGCTACTGTCTGAAGAAGAGTCTCCATACGAAACGTTATCCATTCCTTCTCACCAGAGATGCTGCCTGTCCCGCTGAGTTACTCCAGCATTTTGTGTCTATATCTCCACTGACACTGCTCAGCGGCACGCTGGAAGCCATGGATGCAGTGATGCCTTGAACTGAATTCTCTTCCTTCATGGTGTAGTGAAGCATGCCACGTTAAGTCTGTTTGGTGCCTTCTGTGCACTGATCACAATCTCATAGCACAAACCCAAGCACATAACACTGGCATGCGGCATCATTTTGCAAGATGGGAGAAGAATGGGAAGAAAATTCTAGAGAATAGCCACCTTATTATGGTCAGCGTTAGGCAGCTGGTGAAGTTATTGGGCTGGCCGTCCTCAAACATGTCCACGCAATTGGCCTTTCCAATTCCGGTTCTGGAAGTATGATGCTTACGTGGGATTATCCGGGTTTATTGAACGTAACAGACCATTTTGCTGGGGTACAAGACCCGCGTGGGCCTCCTCTACCTAACTTGCCTCGGCCAATAATTTATCCCTTATCCAGCATCATTGTCATAATGCAAAGTAGAGCTGTTGGAGGAACGGAACGGGGCAGGCAACAACTGAGGAGGGAAACAAATAGTCGATGGAGGCCGCGCGCGAGGCATGTGCTCCCGGGGGCCACAGCACTTGCTCGACCGAACTAACGTCCCGGCGGTTCGCGGCCTGCAGGGGGAAGTCACCGAACCCATACCATGCTCATGGTACCTGGCGGACCACCGGCCTGGAAGGGAGAGGTCGCTGTGCTGGACTCTGCTCGTCGCTGATGACTGTGGACCAGGAGAATGGAGCCAACGACAACGGGCGAGGAGCGAGGCCGGTACGAGAGGAGAGGGTGCCGACGTCTGGCCTACTGTGCCGTCCAGGTCAGCTGCGGGAGGGGGCACCCCACCCCCCCTCCCTCCCCTGGGAACAAAGATGGATGAGTGAGGAGAGAGATGTGGTGTCCATGGATGGAGATGGTTGAAGGACCGCAACAGCCTGGGACTTGCCTGGAACAGGCACCGCTCATAAGAACCAGAGCGTGGGCTGGGAAAGTGGCTGCCAAAACAGGCACCTCTTGCATGCAGCCTCAGTAGACTATTGCAGTACATTTGCTAAATGGGGATCGAGGGTACTCTATTGGGCTAGTTTATAAGATAAAGAACTTCACTGTGTTAGCACTTGGCACGAGTGACAATAAAAACAGTTAAACCATTAAACATTTTGTGTCAAGACCCTTCATCTACGCTGAGAGAATAGAGGGGCAATATGTAGCCAGTCTGAAGAGGGAGGGGGAGATGTGGTGCAAGAGCTAGTAAGCAATAGGTGAAGAAGGGTTTCCTGAAACGTCACCTATTCCTTTTCTCCAGAGATGCTACCTGGCCCGTTGAGTTACTCCAGCATTTTGTGTCTATCTTTGGTGTAAACCATCATCTGCAGTTCCTTCCCACTGCAATAGGTGGATGCAGTGGAAGAGACAGTCAGGTGGGAGAAGGAAGGGCGGGGTGGTGCCTGAGGAAGAGAACTAAATGAACGTGACATTTTGGGTCAGGACTCTTCTTCAGACCATGAAGAAGATGGCCTGACCCAAAACCTCGCCTATTCTTGTTCTCCAGAGATATATGTATTCAAGTTACTTTAACTACTCTTCGGAACCTTCTCCGTGTTCACTGGAGATGCTGCCTGACCTGTGGAATTACTCCAGCACTTGGTGTTCTTTTCAATATCTTATCCCTTATTTTTTTTCAAAGAATTTGAAAGCGATGTGGCAAAGCAGGCTTGCAAAGGTTCCTCAACAACCCAATCACCAACTAAAATGTCTCATTGTCAGGAGAGCATCATTGAAACTGCAGTAATGACTTTGGGACATTCATAAATGTATAATATATTGGTTTTGTTTCAAATCTTTTATCTTGATTTCAACTTGGCGTTAGGGTTTGATTTCAACTTGGCTTAGAGTGTTTAAAATTATAATGCAAGGTTGTTGATTGCATCCGGTTTTCTCCACACATATGCTGCCTGACCAGCTGAGCATTTCCATTAATCTACCATTTTAAACAGTACAGGTTCATCACTGATTTTCCGGCAATGTTGGTTCCAGAACCTTTCTAGATCTGTTCCAGTACCACTGGACTTCTGTCAGAGGCCATGGGCTCTGTTGGTCCAGCAAAATGGATAATCTAGAAAGTTGTATGAAGGAACTGAAGATGCTGGTTTAAACCGAAGATGGACACAAATAGCTGGAGTACCTCAGTGAGTCAGACAGCATCGCTGGAGAAAAGGAATGGGTGACATTTTGGGAGTCTGAAGAAGGGTCTCAACACGAAACGTCGCCCATTCCTTTTCTCCAGCGATGCTGTCTGACCCAGTGAGTTTTGTGCCCTCCAGCTATTTGTGTCCATCTTCGGTTTAAACCCACATCTTCAGTCCATCCCTACACCATTCTATATTATCCCTTTTGCTGGAGCAACAGAGTTCATGGCCTCTGAGAAGTCCAATGGTACTGGAACAGTCTGCCTAGGCTGCCGAGGAACCAAGATATCGGTCCGCATAGTCAGCCTTGCAAGTCGGCTCTGGGAACGGATCTGCTGGCTTTGGCCGGGCCAGAGTTCCAGAGACCCGGCCGCAGGGGGTTAATTCGACCCACCAATCGGCACAGAAGTCCTGATGAGGTCAAGATCGGCCTTGGCATCACATTTTTGGGGCGTCCTCCAGGTGGATTTCAAGTGCGCTCTCGTGATTTAGTCCAGATTAAAGGAGGTGCCGGATCACTAAGTTGCCGGAAAATCGGTGGTGGACCTGTACATTAATGCCTTCGCACTTAATTCCAGCAGAATGTATTCCACATTGGGTATATCTGTCTACATATGCACTGGCAAATTGAAATATTTTAATCACAGTAAATAACACAATTTTACTGAGAGCTAACAAGTTGGAATAGCAAAGGCTTTTGCCTACATGTGTATCTATTGCCCAATGGATTATTTCACAGATGAAGTTTGCTCGAATTTCTGATCACCTTCTGATGTTCAGTAACTTGACCTCATCCACAGCTTATGGATTCAGAAAGGGCCTGTACTGTAAATCTCCTGTGCTGACGGCACGCACGATCAGTATCTCCTCCTTCCCCCCCCCCCCCCCCCCTCCAAGCAGCAGCTGGAGACTGCTGCAAGTTCAAAACCAACTACACAATTTCAGGAGAGATTCTGTGAGGGCTGTGTTTTAACTAGTCTTAACATGAATTGCATGTGGCATCAACCATCTGCTTTCCCAAAAGTGTCAGGCAGAGGCTGCCAGTGGTTTACAGTTAAGCTCCGCCTGTTTCCGTGACTAAATGCAATCACACGATAATGAACAGTGCAGGAATGAATCACTGCAGGTTGCTTGCATTTCCAGATAAAATAAATGGAAGCTGTCAACAAGGTCAGAAGACATTCCTAAAGGCTTGCATGTTGCAGATAGTTTGTAAAGGGTCCAAGTATAATCTTTTGTTTTGATGAAAGTAATGGTATATCATCTGCAAGGACTTCAGGGCATTATGTTAATAACTGTGCAAATTCCATATAAAGACAATGTTATAATTCGGGAAACATTCGCAAAATTTATACTGATTTAGTTTTAGTTTTGAAGGTACAGCGTGAAAACAGGCCCTTCAGCCCATCGAGTTAATGCTGACCAGCGATCGCCAGTACACTGGTTATATCCAAGACACAATTTACAGAAGTCAATTGATCCTACAAACCTGCATGGCTTTGGAAAATTGAAAGGAAACGGAGCACACGGAGAAAATCTACGCTGTCACAGGAAGAACGTATAAACTCCATGCAAACAGTACCCACAGTCGGGATGAAACCTGGATCTTTGCTGCTGGAAGTGGCACTACCACTGTGCCACTGTCCCGTCATTTAATATCCTTAATGTAGGAACGTATGTAGAATTTGTATGGCACCTATGCCAAATATTTGAGAATAAATTCCATGAAGATACCAAGTACTAATCCGTGTAATCATCTACAAAATCTGTCTGAAGAAGGGTCTCAACCCGAAACGTCACCTATTCCTTCTCTCCAGAGATGCTGCCTGCCCCGGTGAGTTACTCCAGCTTTTTGTGTCTATCTACAGAATCTTTATGCCTATTTTCAATCATAAATGACAAATTAGAATCCATATAGTCTCTGGCCTCCCTATGTATATGAATGTATGTAGCTTACACTGGCAGCTTATAGTATAAAAAGTCTCCAAATATCTAATGTATGTGTAGTTTAGTTCAGAGATACAGCGTGGCAACAGGCTTTCCAGGCCACTGAATCCGCGCCGACCAGCGATCCCCGTACACTAGCACTATCCTACACAGTAGGGACAATTTATAATTATCACCGAAGCCTATTTACCTACAAACCTGTACCTCTTTGGAATGTGGGAGGAAACTGGAGCACATGGAAGAAATCCACAAAGTCGCGGGGAGAATGCACAAACTCCGTACAGACAGCACACGTAGTCAGGATCGAACCTGGGTCTCGAGCGTGTAAGGTAGCAACTCTACCACTGCGAAATTGTGACTGTACTTAACCTGCACTGGCTGTTTCTACTATGCAGAATCCTCAGCAAATCTAATTATTGAGTGCAGCCTCCAAAGGAGAGAGATCTCTAAAGAAATCCCCATGACTCCTTTGTATCTGGCATGGTTCCAAGTTTCTCAGTGGAAGCTGGAGCCTTCACGGAATGTGACGAGAACAGCTAGTGAAGATGGTGGAGAGAAATCAATACAGGAAAACATTTTAGAAAGGATAAAAGCTGCCAGCTTCTGAAGAGGTTACATAGCAGGAGGTAGAAGCTCATGCCCAAGTCACGTGAAGATTTGTTCAACTTTATTTCCATTGACTTTGATTAAAAAGAGACCGTTCCCCTCCCTGGCAATTTGTTCTTCTCACGATCTCTGATTATATGTACAAACGGTGAGTGATTGTTTCAGCAGGACGTTTGACGTCACTCAACCTTTAGGTCAATGAACAGAGGTCGTGGAGATCCAAATGATTTTTCCCTAACTAACTTTAGCTTCCAACTACGCAGCGTGGAAGACAACGCATTGTATTTATACAGGATGCTGAACCCAAACGTCACCAGTCCATGTTCTCCTGAGGTGCTGCCTGACTCACTAAGTTTTATTTATTTCCCAAAATAAATGTTATTCTGAACAAATATATATACGCAAAACAAAAACTGTGCAAAAACCTTTCAGACATTCTCAGCCTTTATACATTCATTAGTGTTATACTCCGTAGTAACTGTGCCTATCTTCAACCAAAATACCCTCGACACCGCTGGGGTGATATCCAATCTGTTGTTTGAGGCGTATCCCCACCGGATTATGCCCATCAATGTTCAGCTGCAGAAGGACCCTAGACTGTGATCCTCCCCACAGAACCGTGGCATTGGTTGCACCAAGCGAGTCCCTCAGCACATACTCCTGTGGTCTGAAATAGGCCAGTCGACGACATTCCTTGAAAGACATCTTGCTACCTGGAAGGTCAACAGGTTTTGGGCAGACCACTGAGTTACTGCAGCATTTTGTGTTCCAGCATCTGCAATTCTGACCTGAAATTTGACCCATCCATTTTCTCCAGAGATGCAGTGTGACCCGCTGAGTTACTCCAGCATTCTGTGTCTATCTTTGGTATAAACCAGCATCTACGGTTCCTTCCTACACATCCTGTCTGCAGTTCCTTGTAGCTTCATTGTATCTATACAGCAATCTTCACACCATCATCCCCAAACCCCAGAATGTTAGGACTTTAAGGTGGACAAAAAGGCTTTTGGCACTTTGGCCTTCTTCAGTCAGAGAAGTTGGGAGGTCATGTTGCAGTTGTATAAGACGTTGGTGGGACTGCATTTAGAATATTGTGTACAGTTCTGGGCAACATGTTATAGGAAAGATATTGTCAAGCTTGAAAGGGTGCAGAAAAGAGGTTGTTGCCAGAACTAGAGGGTGTGAGCTATAGGGAGAGGTTGAGTAGGCTGGGTCTCTATTCCATGGAGCGCAGGAGGATGAGGGGAGATCTTATAGAGGTGTACAAAATCATGAGAGGAATAGATCGGGTAGATCTTTTGCCCATAGTAGGGGAATCGAGGACCAAATGACATAGGTTCAAGGTGAAGGGGAAAAGATTTAATAGGAATCCGAGGGGTAACTTTTTCACACAAAGGGTGGTGGGTATTTGGAACAAGCTGCCAGATGAGGTAGTTGAGGCTGGGACTATCCCATCGTTTAAGAAACAGTTAGGACAGGTTTGGAGGGATATGGACCAAGCGCAGGCAAGTGGGACATTCTTGGCCGGTGTGGGCGAGTTGGGCCGAAGGGCCTATTACCACACTGTATCACTCTATGACTATGACCATAAATACTTGAGACAGAAGGAACTGCAAATGCTGGTCTATAAAAAAAAGACACAAAGTGCTGGAATAGCTCACCGTGTCGCTGAAGGACATGGACAACGTACCTCGGTGACTGCCAATCACACCCCCCCCCCCGGACACTTATTGTTATTTATTCAAATCATTTGCTGTGTCGCTCTTCCAGGGAGATGCTAAATGCATTTCGTTGTCTCTGTACTGTACACTGACAATGACAATTAAAATTGAATCTGAATCTGAATCGGATAGGTGATGTTTTGGTTCACGTACTAAGCCATGTACTCCAGGTAAATGACCTGACCTGCTGAGTTACTCCAGTACTTGGTGTCTGTGTTTTTTTTAATATAGAATTGGTTCAAAGTCTTATCACTTATCTAATGTAAAGAAAGCACCAGCTAATTAATGCACAAGGTCAAACATAAACTTCAGTGAAAGCAAAACAAAGAAGTGCTTAGGCTAGAAAGCCAAAATAAAAATACAGAATGGTGGGGATATTCAGGACAGCCAATGTTTTCGCCCAATATATGCTGGAGTAACTCAGCGGGTCAGGCAGCATCTGTGGAGAAAAGGAAGAGGTGACGTTTCATGTCTAAACCCTTCTTCAGACTGAGAGTGGGTGGAAGGGAAACTAGAAGTATGAAAAGGTTGAAAACAAATCAGAGTCGGCACCGATGACGAAGGAAAGGTGGAGCCCACAATGGTCCATTGTTGGCTGTGGAAGAGGTGATAATGAAAGAATAGGTCTGAGGCCAAATCTGAGGAAGGACATTATTGCCATAGAGGGAGTGCAGCGAAGATTCACCAGACTGATTCCTGGGATGTCAGGACTGTCTTATGAACAAAGACTGCATAGACTTGGTTTATACTCTCTAGAATTTAGGAGATTGAGAGGGGATCTTATAGAAACTTACAAGATTCTTAAGGGGTTGGACAGGCTAGATGCAGGAAGATTGTTCCCGATGTTGGGGAGGTCCAGGACAAGGGGTCACAGCTTAAGGATAAGGGGGAAATCCTTTAGGACCGAGATGAGAAGGAATTTTTTCACACAGAGAGTGGTGGGTCTCTGGAACTCTCTGCCACAGAGGGTAGTTGAGGCCAGTTCATTTAAGAGGGAGTTAGATGTGGCCCTTGTGGCTAAGGGGATCAGAGGGTATGGAGAGAAGGCAGGTACGGGATACTGAGTTGGATGATCAGCCATGATCATATTGAATGGCGGTGCAGGCTCGAAGGGCCGAATGGCCTACTCCTGCACCTAATTTCTATGTTTCTATGTTTCTAATACATGAATGTGAACAGTGGAACTGGCAGGATGACTAGGTTGGGAAAGTGGAAACCAGTGAGGGACTGCAGGAGTTAATGAAATGAGAGAAATCAAGATTCATACCATTGGGCAGTAAACTACCTGCTGCCAAAGTTTCTCTTTGCATGAATGCTGCCTGATCAGCAATCATTGACATTATTTTCAGTATTCACGATCTTTATTTAAGTTTCAGTGATATTGGTTGGGGACTAAATACCAACCATGTTGCTAAGGGTAAATAAAGCTGTGTTATTTTAACATCTACTTGAAGGGGTAGAGAAGCATTGTAATATTTCATCCACAACACAATGCAGGACACACTTACTACTGTACTGGACTCACTAGAATGGAACTGAAATGCGTAGCTGGTTGATTTAGAAGCAGGAGTGCAATTCCCTGAATGAAACTCAGATTCTAACAATTCACTCACAAAACAGTAGTGGTTCGGTACTGCACTCTGTTTACAACATTCACCTATTCACACCGTAAAATGTGAAGATTCAAGATCAATCTCACTGCCCACACCTAACCCACTCCTCTCACTCCCTCTCCCTACAGAAAGAACAGAACAGCCAGACAGCTTGTATATGACCCATTCCTTCTATCCAGAGATTCTGCCCGTCACGTAGAGTTATCCCAGCATTTGGTGTCAATCTTCAGTATAGGAGCAGGGAGGTTCTACTGCAGTTGTACAGGGTTTTGGTGAGGCCACACCTGGAGTATTGCGTACAGTTTTGGTCTCCAAATCTGAGGAAAGACATTCTTGCCATAGAGGGGGTACAGAGAAGGTTCACCAGACTGATTCCTGGGAAGTCAGGACTTTCATATGAGGTAAGACTGAATAGGCTCGGATTGTACTTGCTAGAATTTAGAAGATTGAGGGGGAATCTTATAGAAACTTACAAAATTCTTAAGGGGTTGGACAGGCTAGATGCAGGAAGATTGTTCCCGATGTTGGGGAGGTCCAGAACAAGGGGTCACAGTTTAAGGATAAGGGGGAATTCCTTTAGGACCAAGATGAGGAAAACATTTTTCACACAGAGAGTGGTGAGTCTCTGGAATTCTCTGCCACAGAAGGTAGTTGAGGCCAGTTCATTGGCTATATTTAAGAGGGAGTTAGATGTGGCCCTTGGGGTTAACGGGATCAGGGGGTATGGAGAGAAGGCAGGTACAGGATACTGAGTTGAATGATCAGCCATGACCATATTGAATGGCGGTGCAGGCTCGAAGGGCTGAATGGCCTACTCCTGCACCTATTTTCTATGTTTCTATGTTCAGGTATATTCCATCCATTCCAAAGTAGGACTGAAATAAAAGTTGCTCAAACTCAACATCTCCTAGAAGTGTGAGAATTATTGTTTTATTTCAGGTAGAATACACCTCATATTTATAGCAATGCAGGAAGAGGCCATGTGGCCCATAGGGTTCATGCCAGCTTAATTCATGTAGTTTTCCACTTTACCCACTACTACCAGCCTGAAGAAGTGGCTCGACCCAAAACTTCCCCTATCCATGTCCTCCTGAGATACCGCCAGATCTGCTGAGTTGCTCCAACTTTTTGTGTCTTTCCTTGGTAAACCAGCATCTATAGTACTGTGTTTTGCTATATTTGCACCTGTTTTCCTATTGATGTTAATCAGGTAGGTGTATGCTATTTCCTGACAGCATAGCCTCCCGATACGCATCATTTGATAATGGTGTAATAATTGCACTGGAATCAATCTTTCAGCACTGCTGTTAAAAACAGAGCGGGCGACACCACACGCCTATTCAGGAAGGAAGCAGGCGGTAAACTAGCCACATTCAGATGCAATATTGTTTTCAGGATTGGAACAAAACACAGGAATCACCTGTCCTCTCTCATGTTGAAGCCAATCTGGTAATTTTACAGCAAATGTTTTCTGCTCTTCAATCCTACACCGCAAAGCCCTAATGATTTAATTCCATTCCCTGTCTGCATCACATTAAGGAAATATTGGAGGGGTAATTAGCTGAGGAGAATTCACAGCTGGGGAAACTTTCAACCCAAGCAGACACATTTCATAACATGGCCTCTTATTGTGTCATGACAAATCACAAACATTCAAAGCACACCATTTATCATTTAATTAAACAAAATAAGGTTGATTTTATGCACATTTGCCAACACAATCTTTCCATTGATTTAAGTTATCAACACCGACTCTCCATTTTATCCCCTGATCATCAATGCAATGTGAAATCTCCCCTGCATGTTCCCTCAATAGTAAACTATCCCACTCACTTTTGAAAGGATCCAGTCACTGACGAGGCAAGTGAATAGGTGGAAGGGTCTTGACCTGCAATGTCACCCATTCCTTCTATCCAACTTCTTTGCAACTTTGGAGATTATTACCAGACTTTATGTCAGATGTAGCCCACAGTCAGTTAAATAAGAAGATGATAGACACAAAAACCTCGAGTAACTCAGTGGGACAGGCAGCATCTCTGGAGTGAAGGAATGGGCTACATTTTGGATCGAGACACTTCTTCAGACTCTGAAGAAGGATCTTGATCTGAAACGTCACCCATTCCTTCTCTGCAGAGTTGCTGCCTGTCGCGCTGAGTTACTCCAGTATTTTGTGTCTATCTTCGGTTTAAACCAGCATCTGCAGTTCCTTCCTGCAACAGGTTATCTTATTTGTCCATTTCAATTAAGTACTGTATCTTTCATTCTATATTTGTTTACTATTTCTCATTTTCAATAATCCCTCCAATTTGTGTTGGTTCATGAAAATTAACTTTCTGTATTGAATCGACTGCCTTATTCCAAAGATCTCATTGCATCTCCCTTTCCCCGCTCTCATTGCCTTTAAGGAACGCATGGCCTCCCACATAAGCTTTGTTCGGAGAATCAAAATGGGTTCAAATTCCAAACAGTGGAACAAGAAAGCATTTGGGATTCTGATGGGCACCATAGCTAGCTCAACTATAATATCACAGACGCAAGGAACTGCAGGTGTTGGAATCTTGCATAGACCACAAAGTGCTGGGGCAACTCAGGAGGTCAGGCAGCATCCCTGAAGAAGGGTCCGCACCCGATATGTCTCCTATCCATATTCTCCAAAGATGCTGCCTGACCCGCTAAAATGCTCCAGGATTTTGGGGTGGCACAGTGGCACATCGGCAGAGTTCCTGCCTTACAGTGCCAGAGACACGGCTTCCATCCTGACTACTGGTGCTGTCTATATGGAATTTGTACGTTCTCCCTACGATCGCATGGGATTTCCCCAGGTGCTCCAGATTCCTCCCACATTCAAAAGACGTACAGGTTTGTAGGTTAACTGGCTTCGGTAAGGATTGTAAATTCTCCCTATTGTGTAGGATAGTGTTAGTGTATGGGAATGCTCGTCGGTGTAAACTCGGAAGGC
Source organism: Raja brachyura (assembly GCA_963514005.1). The sequence continues at coordinate 35,438,386 of OY740798.1, read as the reverse complement.
CAAATGGCCTATTTTCCATGCTATATCGCTAAACTAAATTAAAATATAAATATATTATATATATATACATCCATCTCTCTCACATGGCCATGTTGCAAGCACTAAACTAAAATTAAAAATTACAGTTATCATCTCTTAAAATAAATGGCAATTTTTGTCCATTAGTCCATTAGATCAAATTTGGAAAATGTTACATTTGTCTTCAGATCTGAAATGCTAATAAATGTGTGTAGAAAGAGCATACATTTATTTAGCTCTTTATCACATCTCTTAGGAAATTGCAAAGCAGATCAACTTTCCTGAAAAATGTTGATATCCAGCTCCTCTTGCTTTGTACAGGGATGTGGAAACCATATTTGGCACAGCAAGGTTCAGCAAACAGGACTGAGATGAATGAGTAGCTAATCAATTTTGCCATGCTTACAAAGGAGAGAAATCATATTGTACCAAAAGCAGCGCCACTAAAGGGAACCAAAAAGAACATTTGTAAATGAGGCAAAATATAAAAGAGGCAAGCTAATACAATGAACATGCAGAGGGAAGAAAAAGTGGAAATAAATAAGCTTAAGTGAAAAGCAGCCAGGAACAAGAGCAGTACATTACGAGGAAAATTAGTATTAAAAACAAACATACTCAGTTCCCTGGCTGTCAGAGGTCAAAGGTTGCAAATCAACCCCACTGTCTTGAATATTTAGTGCAGTCATTTGGAAGCACACTGCTCCCGTGCACACTCCCACTAATTCTATGTGGCACTTTGCGCTGATCCAGCGATCCAGCTATTAAAGAACTCGTCACGGGTAAATAGGATTGGAAAAAAGTGGGGCCAGCTCACCAAGAATCTGTGGCGACAAAGAACGTGCGCTGGCATCATGCCAGCATCAGCTCCACCTACGAGGCTGCCACCGCTCCATTCCAACCCAATAATGTTCCGTACCCTTGCTATATGAATTGTGGTGTCATGTGCGGGGTGGTTGGGGTGGGGGGGGGGGGGGGGGGTGTGGTGGCTGTCGGGAACAGAGATCTAGGCTCTCCTTTTAATATCCAGCGATTAATTTATCAGTATCATGGCAAAAATGCTTATTGGTTACATCAATCAATTTTGCAATGCAAATATAAAGATAAGTAAGCCACATAAATAGGCCAAGAACACAAAGAGAGGAGCTGTGTTTTTAAAATAAGAGACGGGTAAGGCAGATAAAAAGAATCTGAACATCAAAGAAAACACTTAGTCACATAGTCATAGAGTCATAGAGCATGGAAACAGGCCCTTCGGCCCAATTGCCCACTCCAACCCACATATCCCTCGAAACATTCTGGGCAGTCACGGTGGCGCAGCGGTAGTTGCTGCCTTACAGTGAATGCAACGCCGGAGACCCGGGTGTGATCCCGACTACAGGTTCTGTCTGTACAGAATTTGTACCTTCTCCCTGTGACCTGCGTGGGTTTTCTCCGAGATCTTGAGTTTCCTCCCACATTCCAAAGAAGTACAGGTTTGTAGGTTAATTGGTAAACATTCTTAAACATTGCAATAGTACCTGCCTCATCTACCTCCTCCAGAAGCCTGTTCCATATACCCACCACTCTTTGCGTGAAAAAGTTACCCATCAAATTTCTAAAAAATCTTTCCCCTTTCACCTTCAAACTATGATCTCTGGTTCTCAATCCCCCTACTCTGGGCAAGAGACTGTGCATCCACCTGATCTATTCCTCATGATTTTATACACTTCCATAAGATCACTCCTCATCCTCCTGAACTCCAGAGAGTAGAGCTTAGCTTAGTTTAATTTATTGTCACATGTACCAAGGTACAGTCAAAAGCCTTTTTATAGCATGCTTTCCAGTCAGTGGAAAGACTATACATGATTAAAATCAAACCATCCTCAGTGCCCAGATACAGAATAAAAGGAATAATGTTTCGTGCAAAATCCAGGATCTGAGAGGAGATTAAAAATAACATAGTTAGAGTATGAAATGCTTTTGTTGGAGCAGAGGTTTAAAAGAGTGGAACGATTGTAATGAATGTTTGAATACACTCAACGGGTCAGACAGACATTGTGGAAAGAGAAACAAAAGTTCACACTTCAGATCAAAGAGTCTTGATCTGTATAAATCTGGACGGAGCGCAAGCTGACATCAATCTATAGAAAAGGTGCAAGTGAAAGGAACTGCAGGTGCTGGTTTAAACCAAAGATAGCCACAAAATGCAGTAGTAACCTAGTGGGTCAGGCAGCATCTCTGGAGAAAATGGATAAGTGACATTTCGGGTCACGTGAAACAGTCTGAAGAAAGGCCACGTCTCGAAACGTCACGTATCCATTTAGATGATGCCTGATCCACTGAGTTCCTCCAGCATTTTATGGCCTTTATAGAAAAAGCCTGATGGCTAAGATGCTAGTATTCAAGGATTAACCATAACTGGGAGTAGCCCCAACAGTGAAGGACATGGTTCATGGTAGAAACAAACATGAAAAGGGCTATGGGGGGTTACACAAAAAGCTGGAGAAACTCAGCGGGTGCAGCAGCATCTAAGGAGCGAAGGAGATAGGCGACGTTTCGGGTCGAGACCCTTCTTCAGACTGGTCAGGGATCAGGGAAACGAGAGATATAAACAGTGATGTTTATCTATGGTGCCCTTTCCATTAGTTACAGGACAAACGACTATCTTCACTCACTGACTTGAGGTCCCACTACCCTTGTTCGTCTGTAGTGTCCCATTATTTGTGGACTAAAGGCTAAATGTGGTTTGCTGTCATATACATTCCCAGACTATTTTCACAGGCCACCGGCCACAATTGCAAGCAGCAAATCTAGTGCCGTTTGCATTTAGAAAGGATTCCCATGACCAGCGAAACAGCAAACCAAAAAAAACAGGGGGTTGGGATCTCGTGCAGGACAGAGGCACGTGAGAGGCTAGAAGTTGGCATGGAGGGTGGTGTGGGAAAGGTTAGTGGACAGAATAGGCAGGTGAAAGACAGAGAGCAAGGAAGGAGGGTTGGTTTAAACTGCACGTATATTAATGCAAGGGGCCTGACGAGTAAGGCAGATGAGCTTAGGGCATGGATAGGTACGAGCGACTGGGACGTTGTAGCCATGACTGGAACCTGGTTAACGGATAGGCAGGACTGGCAGCTCAATGTTTGGAGATGTTTTTAAAAGTGTACTAAAGAAAGCTCAGGATGTGAACATCCCTGTTGGAGTGAAGGGCAAAGCAGGCAAACGTAACGAAGCCTGGCTGACGAGGAAAATTGAGGCATTAGTCAAAAACAGGAAGAATTCATGGGACAGGTATAGGCAGCTGGGATCAAGTGCATCCCTGGATGAGTTTTGGGAACTAAGGAGTAAACTAAAAAAGGAAATCAGAAGGGCAAAAATGGGCCAGGAGGTAGCTCTGCCGGGTAGCATTAAGGACAATCCCAAATGATTTGATAAATACATAAGGGGGGAATGGGTAACTAGGGAGAGTGTGGGGCCTCTCAGGAATCAAAGCGGTCACCTCTGTGTGGAGCCACAGGAGATGAGCAAGGTCCTAAATGAGTATTTGCACAGTGGCTTGCAAAAGTTTTCATACCCCTTGAACTTTTCCACATTTTGTCACGTTACAACCACAAACGTAAATGTATTTTATTGGGATTTTATGTGATAGACCAACACAAAGTGGCACATAATTGTGAAGTGGAAGGAAAATGATACATGGTTTCCAAATTTTTTTACAAATAAAAAACTGAAAAGTGTGGCATGCAAAAGTATTCAGCCCCCGAGTCAATACTTTGTAGAACCACTTACAAAGTGGTTACCACTTACAAATTGTAAACCAATTACAGCTGCAAGTTTTTGGGGGTATGTCTCTACCAGCTTTGCACATCTAGAGACTGACATTTTTGCCCATTCTTCTTTGCAAAATAGCTCAAGCTTAGTCAGATTGGATGGAGTGTCTGTGAACAGCAATTTTCAAGTCTTGCCAGAGATTCTCAATTGGATTTAGGTCTGGACTTTGACTGGGCCATTCTAACACATGAATATGCTTTGATCTAAACCATTCCATTGTAGCTCTGGCTGTATGTTTAGGGTCGTTGTCCTGCTGGAAGGTGAACCTCCGCCCCAGTCTCAAGTCTTTTGCAGACTCTAACAGGTTTTCTTCCAAGATTGCCCTGTATTTGGCTCCATCCATCTTCCCATCAACTGTGACCAGTTTCCCTGTCCCTGCTGAAGAAAAGCATCCCCACAGCATGATGCTGCCACCACCATGTTTCACAGTGGGGATGGTGTGTTCAGCGTGATGTGCAGTGTTAGTTTTCCGCCACACATAGCGTTTTGCATTTAGGCCAAAAACTTCCATTTTGGTCTCATCAGACCAGAGCACCTTCCTCCACATGTTTGCTGTGTCCCCCACATGGCTTGTGGCAAACTGCAAACGGGACTTCTTATGGCTTTGTTTCAACAATGGCTTTCTTCTTGCCACTCTTCCATAAAGGCCCGATTTGTGGAGTGCACGACTAATAGTTGTCCTGTGGACAGATTCTCCCACCTGAGCTGTGGATCTCTGCAGCTCCTCCAGAGTTACCATGGGCCTCTTGGCTGCTTCTCTGATCAATGCTCTCCATGCCCGTCCTGTCAGTTTAGGTGGACGGCCATGTCTTAGTAGGTTTGCAGTTGTGCCATACTCTTTCCATTTTCGGATGATAGATTGAACAGTGCTCCGTGAGATGGATTGCCGACGTTTCGGGTCGGGACCCAGCGTCACCTTTTTCTTTTGAAAATGAAGAGTCTACGGTGAACTATGAATTCAAAGGCTTCAGGCAGCATATGAGGAAACAAGAAGGAATTAGCAAAGATTCAATGAGCAATACTGAAAGGAAATAGACCCTTCAGCCCACTGATGTAAGTTTCTTCCCAGCTGTTATCATGGAACTGAATCATCCTATCAACAGCTAGAGAGTAGTCCTGAACTACCATCTACCTCATTGGAGACCCTCGGACAATCTTTAATTGGACTTTATCAAATTTTACCTTGCACTAAACATTATTCCCTTTATTGTGTATCTGTTTACTGTGGATGGCTCGATTGTAATCATATATAGCCTTTCTGCTGACTGACTAGCATGCAACAAATACTTTTCATTGTACCACATGATGATAAACTAACTTTGGCAAGACCAAACGTAGACTAGGTGATCGTTTTGTTGAACATCTTCGCTCAGTCTGCCTGGACCTGCCTGATCTCCCGGTTGCTGAACATTTTAATTCCCCTTCCCATTCCCATACTGACCTTTCTGTCCTAGCCATTGTCAGGGTGATGCTAAATGCAAATTGGAGGAACGGCATCTCATGTTTCGCCTGGGCAGCTTACAACCCAGTGGTATGAGTATTGTTTTCTCCAGCATTTTGTGTCTGTCTAGAGTACTAACTTCAAGTAATCCCTGCATTCCCTCTCTCTCCATCCCTCCCCCACCCAAGTCATACCAGCTTCAAAGTCATCCTATTGAGTCATTGTCTGTATGAGAGATTTAGCTCTTAGGGCTAAAGGAATCAAGGGATATGGGGGAAAAAGCAGGAATGGGGCACTGATTTTAGATGACCAGCCATGATCAACTTGAATGGCGGAGCTGACTTGATGGGCCAAATGGCCTACTCCTGCACCTATTTTTCTGTTTCTATTCATTCTCACCGAGCAAACAGCTAACAATGGCCTGTTTCCTTTACCATCATTACTCGTTTGCATATCTTGCCTTCATTTGTTCTATATCTCGATCCTTCGTTTCCCTTTCCCCCGACTCTCAGTCTGAAAAAGGGACTCGACCCGAAACGTCTCCTATTGCTTTTCTCCAAAGATGCTGTCTGACCCGCTGAGTTACTCCAGCTTTTTGTGTCTATCTATAAACAAATCTAGATTTATTTTTCAGGAGCACCAGCGGCTGGGGAGTGACCTGATAGAAGTATATAAAATTATGAGAGTGGAGATGTAAACTCCTCTGGGGATAGAGGGTTTAAGATCAGTGGGGTGCAGAGGGGGAGTCTCAAAAATGTACAGGGGTGCCTGCAACACACATTAGAGGAGGTGATAGAAACATATATGATAGTTGTGTTCATCTGGACATGTGAATGAACAGGAGGGGAGTAAAGGCAAATAGACTATGTACAAGTAAGTGATGATGTTACAATCATGGTTGGTGCAGACACAGTGGGTTGTAGAGCCTATTCCTGTGTTGTATGGTTCTGCATTTGATGCTGCATTGATGGAAATCTGCAGCTAATTTGACCACAGAAACTTTCCACACTCACTAAGATGAGAGCTGGTTAACCATGTTGGTCAATGGGTAAATACTGGCCTGCAAGGAACAACATTGCTTCTTTCTGAGAATCTGTTATGAGATTTTAGGGCCCGGTCTATATGTATTTTTAAAGGTACAATACATCAGTGGAAGAATGTAAATAGCTGTCGCAACGCTTCGCAGGTTTGGGAGCTGGGATTTCTCATTGCATGAACATTCAGAAGCGAGAGGAGCAGGTGGCCAATGTTGGTTTGGGATGGGAAAGCCTGGGATATATTGCTGGTTCCACACTTTTCTCTTTCCCCCAGCCCGTTTCATTCACAGGCTGAGGTTATAAGAGGTTATCTTGAAGGTATCTAGAGTCAATGAGTGTAGACAAAAATGCTGGAGAAACTCAGCGGGTGAGGCAGCATCTATGGAGTGAAGGAAAAAGGCAACGTTTTGGCACGAAACGTTGCCTTTTTCATTCGCTCCATTGATGCTGCCTCACCCGCTGAGTTTCTCCGGCATTTTTGTCTACCTTCGATTTTCCAGCATCTGCAGTTCCTTCTTAAACAAGAATCAACGAGTATTTTGTTATCAAATGTCCCTAACAGAACAATGCAATTCTTACTTGCAGAGCACAACAGAATTTTGTGACATCAGAAATACAGTGCAGATACAGGCCCTTCTGTGCAGACCAGCGATCACCCCACACACTACCACTATCCTACACACTGGGGATAAATCAGATAGAACAAATTAGAATCCATAAAGTCTCTGGCCACCCTTTGTGAATGTATGTAACGTGCACATGCAGCTTCTCGTATAGGAAGTCTCCAAATATCTAATGTATGTTTAGTTTAAAGAGACAGCGTAGAAACAAGCCCTTTGGCCCACCAAGTCCGCGCCAACCAGCAATCACCAATTAACCTACAAACCTGTACATCTTTGCAGTGTGGGAGAATACCGGAGCACCTGGAGAAAACCCATGCGGTCACAGGAAGAACGTACAAACTCCATACAGATAGCACTCATATTCAGGATCGAACCTGGGTCGCTGGCGCTGTAAGGCAGCAACCTTACAACTCACTAACTGCATGTTGCGCCACTGTGCCGCCCCTCACGCTGTAAGAGTGCCACCGAGGGTACTCTATAAACAATATAATAAAGGGGGGGGGGGGGGTGTGGAAATTCACAAAAGACAAACAAAAATCGAGCGTAAAGACAAAAGCAAAGCCCCAAGTCTAAGTCGTTCAGAGCTTATTAGAAGGTTGCAATGTTTAATAGCCTGATCCTGGGAAATCTCGTAAATCAATCGGGTTAGTAACTATAATTTGGAGAATGTGGAGGGAACTGCCGAGATTTCGGTTTAGGAACCGACTCCCTCAGTTGCACCAGAATTCTGCTTTAGCTCCGTGCTAATTCCTGGAAGCCTCTGGAAATGTTGATGAAACTTGAAGCTATGCAGTCCCTGGCCCGGGTCCAGGCTTGAAACAAAAACAACGTATTTGTACAGGAGCGGCTGAGCGGGCAACCATGCAGGAGCCTCTCCCGCTCCCATACGCGGGCTTTTAATAACACTTGCTGGGCGCACCGAGGCACGCTGAACGCTCAATGTGACTCTACTGAACAAAGGGAGATAATACCTCGCCGTTAACCGAGAGGACAAGCACCACTTCACAGGGGGGAAGAGAGAGAGGGGGGGTGGGGGGGAAGAGAGAGAGGGGGGTGGGGGGGAGGATCTGATCAAAGATCTTATAGCGCTATGAGATCTTTGGGGAGGATAGAGAGGGGAGAGGGAAAGAGGGAGGGGGAGAGAGAGTGGGGAATGAGGGGGGGAGGGAAGAGGGGGAGAGGGAGGGGGAGAGAGAGCAGGAACAGTGCAGGGACGAATCATTCCACGTGTCTCAACCATTCGCTGTGTTAATTTCATCGGAGAAACAGAATGCGGAAGGCAGTGGGGGAGAGAGTGGGTTTGAGACAGTCACAACAAATGCAAGGAGGCAGGTTTGCAGAGAGAGAGATGGGGAAGGAGGGGGTGGGGGAGATAGAGGGGCAGGGAAGGCAGGGACAGAGAGAGGTAGGGAGAATGGGGGATTGGGACAAGTCACGCCGGCGAGAAACTGGAGCCGAGCCAAGGAGGTTATGCAATCCTGCCGAGCACGGCTCAGCGCAGTTCACCCTTTGCCAAATAAACTGGCTGTTTGCCCCGAGGGGGGTGGGGGGGCTGGGATGGAAATGTTCCGTGATCCCGCACTGCTGAATGTGCACTATGTCGGCACGGCCCGTGCCAGCCGCAGTAAACAACCCCCTGGAACTCCAGAGGGCCGGGCCGGGTTGGGCAGGGCTGGGCTGGGCTGGGACGGTAAAAATATTCTCTCTTCTGACTTCCAGGCTAAAGTACGAGGAGGGAGTATCACGGGGTTGAGCTGCCGGTGTTGGTTGCAGCAGGTTTCAGTCCCACTGCCAGGTCTCACCTCGCTATAACCCGACACTTCAGAACCTTGCACCATCCCTGAAAACATAATTCCCTTTCCCACGAAGATAGACACAAAAAGCTGGAATAACTCAGCGGGACAGGCAGCATCTCAGGAGAGAAGGGATGGGCGACGTTTCGGGTCGAGACCCTTCTTCAGACCAGCTTTTTGTGTCTATCTCGGGTTTAAACCTGCATCTGCAGTTCCTTCCTACAAATGTGGACGGCTCGATTGTAATCATGTATTGTCTTTCGGTTGACTAGTTAGCAAGCAAAACAAAAAAAGCTTTTCACTGTACCTGGATACATGCAACACAAATCTAGACCAAGAAAAAGGCATAGAAGGGCAAGCAAACTGAGAAAGAAAACACAGAGTAGAAAGTAAAAGTCAAAAGTCAAAAGAGTTTATTGTCATGTGTCCCTGACAGGACAATGAAAATTTTTCTTTGCATACTAAACCAAACTGAACAATCCTAGCCCTTGATGTTTCAACAGTGTGTTGGATAAACTGAAGTGTGGCATAAGGTAGGAGCAGAATTCGGCCATTCGGCCCATCAAGTCTACTCCGCCATTCAATCATGTCTGGTCTATCTCTCCCTCCTAACCCCATTCTCCTGCCTTCTCCCCATAATCCACGATAGCTATAATATACTGTATAAAGAGTGGTGATTGAGGGGAAGGGAATTTGATAAAGTAGCCCTTTGTGAAGAAAAAGGCTGGTGAAGGAAAGTGTGCAAGAAGGAACTGCAGATGCCAGTTTAAACCAAAGATAGACACAAAATGCTGGAGTAACTCAGCAGGACAGGCAGCATCCTTGGAGAGAAGGAATGGGGAGGGAGGGGGGGGGGGTGGGTCTCAACCCAAAATGTCACCCATTCCTTCTCTCCTGAGATGCTGCCTGTCCCACTGAGCATTTTGTGTCTACCTTTGGAAAGTTCATGGTGTTTTGAATAGTCACAGGCAGGTAGACTATAGACAATAGGTGCAGGAGTACACAAAAAGCTTCTCCAGCTTTTTGTGTAACCCTCGATTCTCCAGCATCTGCAGTTCCTTCTTTAACACAGGTGCAGGAGTAGGCCATTCGGCCCTTTGCGCCAGCACTGCCATTCAATGTGATCAAGGTTGATCATCCCCAAGCAGTACCCCGTTCCTGCCTCCTCCCCATATCCCCTGACTCCACTATCTTCCAGAGCCCTATCTAGCTCTGTCTTGAAAGTATCCAAAGAACCAGCCTCCACTGCCCTCTGAGGCAGAGAATTCCACAGACTCACAACTCTGTGTATACCCCAGTAACGTTTGGCTCATGAGGTTCGGTAGATGTGACTGGGCGGAGTCACCTGATGCCCTATCACCGTTGTCACAACAAAGTAGACTTGGGTCACTGGTCCCCCAAAGGTCGGCTCTGCCATTCAATACAATCTGCCCCAGGCCACAACTTTTTGTCTGCAGACAGAAGACACTTCAGCTGCTGGAATCTTAAGCAAAAAAACAAACTGCTGGATGAACTCAGTGAGTCAGGCAGTATCTCAAGACTCAAAGATACACACAAAAAGCTGGAGTAACTCAGCGGTACTGGCAGCATCTCTGGAGAGAAGGAATGGATGAAGTTTTGCGTCGAGACCCTTCTTCAGACCAGCTTTTTGTGTTTATCTTCGGTTTAAACCAGCATCTGCAGTTCCTTCCTACAAATCACAAGAGTCAAGAATGTTTAATTGTCATATGTGCTGAATATGAACGGAGCAATGAAATATTTAAATTGCAGTACTTGCAGCAGTGTAACACATTCATAAACACCGTAGACAGAGTCATACAGCGTGGAAACAGGCCCTTCAGCCCAATTTTCCCACACCGACTAACATGCCCCATCCACACTAGTCCCACCTGCCTGCAATTGGCCCATGCCCCTTTAAACTATATCCTATTGGTGAACCTGTCTAATTGTTTCTTAAACATTGTGATCGTGCCTGTCTAAACTACCTCCTCCGGCAGCTCATTCCATACAACGACCATCCATTGTGTAAAAAAGTGACCCTTCAGGTTCCAAATAAATCTCCCCCGCCTCACCTTCAACATATGTCCTCTGGTTCTCGATTCCCCGACTCTGGACAAGAAACTCGGTGACAAAGACACAAAGCTGAAGATGATCCTTAATGATGCTGGCTGCCTTTTTGAGGCAGCGCCTCCGATAGAGGTCCCTCTGAAGATGGCTGTCCATTTTGTTCCACAGATGCTGCGTGACCTGCTGAGTTCCTGGATCAGCTTGCTTTTAACTCTTGTTCTGCATCTGCTCCCAACAGCCCAGAATTCCCTGATCTTTCAAAATTCCCCGATCTTTTACCACCAGTGATGCAGCTTTAACAATCCTTGGAGGTAGAGAAACGTTAAGGTTCACGACGCTTCTGAAGAATAAATGTCCCTGATCGATCTTTTGCAAAAGTAAAACGTTGAGTTTTTTATGACCCTGTGCTTTTTTTTCACTGGGGCATAGTGGCAGTGCTAATGCCTTACAGCGCCCGAGAACCAGGTCTGATTCTGACCTCAGGTGCTGTCTATATGAAGTTTGCACGTTCTCCCTGTGATCACGTGGGTTTTCTCCGGGAGCTCCGGTTTCCTCGCACATCCCAAAGACGTACGGGTTTGCAGGGTAATAATTGGCTTCTGTCAATTGTCCCAAGAGAGTAAGATAGAACTGGTGTACGGGGTGATCGCTGGTCGGCACGGACTCCCTGGGACAAAGGGCCTGCTCCCATGCAGAGCCCAAAGACGGAGGTGAGGAAAAACCTTTTCACCCAGAGAGTTGTGAATCTGTGGAATGTCTCTGCCACAGAAGGCAGTGGAGGCCAATTCACTGGATGTTTTCAAGAGTCAGATACAGCTCTTAGCGATATGTGGAGAAAGCAGGAACGGGGTACCGATTTTGGATGATCAGCCTTGATCATATTGGCTCGAAGGGCTGAATGGTCTACTCTTGCAACTATTTTCCCTTTCTATACCGTATCACAAAACTAAAATTAAACTAAACTCTGCTCTCTTTCTCTCTCAGGTACAGACTGCAATCAGTGACTGAGCCAGTGATGGATTGTCCTGTCTCTTTAAGTAATTATGACAATTGTGCCTTATTATGGCACTCAGGGTATGGTGCTGGCTAGATTACATTGCCGATTGAGGTTTGTTCGAGCTGCAGCTGACAGCTCTGACCTTTTTTTAAAAAGTCTGTGTTCCGTGATTAAAGGGGCACTGCTTTGTGAGGGGGGAAAAAAACCATTCGGCAATATGTATTTTTCTCTTGCTCAGGCAGAGTGTAAGAGGCAGTCATTTTCCACATGGGGAGAAACCCTCGAAACGATTTTTCATAATACATAAAATCATGTTATCAGGTATAAAGCAATAATGCTGCGAAATTTGGAATCGAGAATTTGAGTCGCTGGGAACATTCACCCCAGGGTCTAGGACCGGTGGGCCCCAGCCCCATATGCCTGACGACCAGCGACCTATCGATGGGGAGGTGCAAAACTTGGCCCTGCTCATACCCGAAGATCTGAGGGGCCAACTGGCACTCGGTCAGGCCAAGGACAGGCCGTGGAGTCTCAGCATGGGGCTGAGGAGAGGTGGTGGTGCCGAGGATGAGCCACAGAGAGGTGGTGGGGCTGCAGAGTCCAGGTGGTAGGGCATGGAATCCGGCATCGGTCCCAGGATGGGCCATGGAGAGGCGGTTGGCCCTCGCCGCTGAGCACCAAGAGGGGCCCGGCGGGGATGTGGGCGGCAAGTACGAAGAAGGACCAATGTGACTGTGATGAGTAATGTTGGAAGGAACTGCTGATGCTGGTTTAAACCGAAGATAGACACAAAATGCTGGAGTAAAGGGCCTGTCCCACCTGTACGACCTAATCCACGAGTTTAGAAGACCCTAGACGAGTTGAAAAAAATGTCAAGGTCGAGTTGACTCGCTGAAGTAATAGACCTCCTACGACCATGACTAGAACCTCCTATGACTATGTCCACGACCCCCTACCACCCTCCTCGACCTCAGTCTTCCACACCTAAGACCAACTATGACAAGCTACGTGGAAAATGATCACATGATAAAATGATGTCATGTTTGCATTTTTTTTTTCTCGGGCCAGTTACCAACCTACGACTGCCATTACGACAAACCTACAACCTACCTACGAGTAAAAGGTGTCAATTTTTTCCATGCCGACCTTTTTTTACTCATGGACATTTTTTAGCAGGCTGGAAAAAACGGTGTGGCCTACTTGAGGCCACAAATACGTGGAGACCATTCACGGGCATGAGGAAGAGTTACAAAGACCTCCTATGACCTCCTACGACCTCGCGGCGACCATGCTGCGAGTATGAGTCGAGGGCAAACTCGCCAGAGGTCGCCAATTAGGTCATGAAAGTGGGACAGGGACTTTACTCAGCGAGTCGGGCAACATCTCTGGGAAAAAGGAACAGGTGATGATTCGGGTCGAGCCACTTGTTCAGACTGAGAGTCGGGAGAGGGAAACTAGAGGTATGGAATGGTTCAGAACAAATCAGAACTGGCACTGATGACCAAGGAAAGGTGGAGCCCACAATGGTCCATTGTTGGCTGTGGAAGAGGTGATAACGAAGGGATATAAAGATGCAAACAGTGGCGCAAACAGGATGAATAGGGTGGGGGAGGGGTGGTGAAAGAGGGAATGCAAGGGTTACTTGGAGACTCAGCCTCCAGTCGGAAGAAGGGTCTTGACCCAAAACCTAACTCAAGTCCCGTCCTGCTGAGTTACTCCAGCTATTTGTGTCTATCTTTGACTCAAATGAGTACTTTTGTAACTTTGTCGGTGCCAGAAATATAGTGCCAGAGACTATTTGTGTGTACTTTGTAGGTAGACAAAAATGCTGGAGAAACTCAGCGGGTGAGGCAGCATCTATGGAGCGAAGGAATAGGTGACGTTTCGGGTCGAGACCCTACTCCTCGACCCGAAACGTCACCTATTCCTTTGCTGCATAGATGCTGCCTCACCCACTGAGTTTCTCCAGCATTTTTGTCCACCTTTGATTTTTCCAGCATCTGCAGTTCTTTCTTAAACATTGTGTGTACTTTATGTATTGTACGCAAAAACAAAGCATTTTCACTGTATCTAGGTGCATGTGATAATAAAGTATCATTGAATCAGATTGTGTAGTGTGTCTGGAGAAAGAGAAGGTTAACATCTCAAGTTAGTGAGTTGGATGATCAGCCATGGTCATATTGAATGGCGGTGCAGGCTCAAAGGGCCGAATGGCCTACTCTTGCACCTATTTTAAATGTTTCTATGTTAATGGTCATGACAAATGATAATTGACCTTAACAATCTTCGATCATCAGTCTTCTATATCCTATCCATGCTGTTGTGTTTTTTTTTTAATATCATTTCATTTTTCAGGATCTGGGTGTGGACCACGTGGGTTTTCTCTGGGTGCTTCGGTTTCCTCTCACACTCCAAAGATGTGCAGGTTTGTAGGTTAATTGGCTTCTGTAAATTGTATATTGTCCCTCGTGTGTAGGATAGTGCTAGTATACGGGGTGATCTCTGTTTGGCGCGGACTCGATGGGCTGAAGGGCCTGCATCCACACTGTATCTCTGAAGTCTAAAGGCTAGTATTGAATTAGTGCCATTTCTGTCAACAACAATAGTCTCATACAACAAAAAGTGCCAAGCCTGGAGCTAATGCCAATATTCGTACCAGGCCCGCACAATGAAATGCTGGGACTAGAGTTAATACCAGTATCAGTAGTAATCCTGTGGAGTGACATGTGAAGACTAAAGCTAGTGCCAGCTCTATGCCAGTAAAATGAAACTCTCCGGCCAGAACCAGTCCCAGCTAAATTCCAACGTAATGAATTGCCCTGTCTCGAATCTGTGCCAGTCCTAAACCATTACAATGAAATGTCCTGTCTCGGACTGGTGCATATACGACTCTGACACAATGAATTGGTCAGTCTGCAGAAGCAGTGAAAGCACAGACATGACAAAGCACTTGGGCTGTTGGCATTGAGTGTGTGTGTATGTACTGCAATGTATGCTCACAGCAGCTGCTTTTCTCGACTTGGACACATTTGTTTAAAATAAGTACAAATTTGCATCACACTAGGCTGGGGGGGAAGGGGGGGGAAGAGAACTAACAGTTCAACATGTTGTTTTAATCTGTATTATTTGTAGTGCTTGTAAAATTCAGCCAATGAAATTGCACACACATTGGTTTCATTAACATTATTAGTGCGCTGAAGTTGTCAAAAAAATAGGGAGGCTGCACTGATGCCTGACCGCAAAGACTGTTCCCGGGAAATTTGGCTACTCAGTGCTTCTCTTTCGGGTGCAAGCTGGCTACTAAGCTCCCACTTTGGCAAGTGAGAGCTTAGTAGCCAGATACTGTATAACTGTACATCCTGTAGTATTGCAGTGCAGTTACAGTAAAGAATAATTCATTGAAACTTATATTGGCGGGGGGGGGGGGGGGGGGGGGGGGTGCGTGCCGAGAACGAAGGGGGGTTCAGATGGGGACTTACCTGCACAGTTTATTGTCACGTGTACCAAGGTACAGTGAAACATTTATTGTGCCGTACTATCCAGTCAGCATAAAGACAATACACGACCACAATCTAGCCTTTTACAGTGTAGAGATATGTGATAAGGAATTAACATTTAGTGCAATGTAAAGCCAGCAAAGTCTGATCAAGGATAGTCCGAGGAACACTAAAGAGATAGATAGTAGTTCAGCACTGCTCTCTGGTTGTGGTAGGATGATTCAGTTGCCTGATAACAGCTGGGAAGAGACTCCCTGAATCTGGAGTGCGTGTTTTCACACTTCTGTACCTTTTGCCTGAATGGCCAGGGTGCGACTCATCCTTGAATATGCTGCTGGTCTTGCCGAGGCCACGTGAGGCATAAGGGAGATTCTTCTGTAAGTGTCTACTTCTAAGTTTCTGGCAACCCGATTATAAATCTTAAACTTTTGCAGCTTTGAATGGTGTTTCACAAAGATGAACATCTCCACTATGGGAAAAATATGTTCGGCTCAATCTTTTAGAGAACCTAACTTATTTTTTTCTCTTCTTTTTCCAGGTTCCCCATTGCATTGTCATATCCATCACATTTTTTTATGATGAACTAAACTGTAACATAGAACTGATTTAACAATATAAAATTAAAATTTTTGTCGGTTTCAAAAGAGTATCTTCCTCAAATTAACCACCAAAAAAAAACGTTTGCAGACTCGTTGATTTTAAACCTACGTAACAGTTTTCTGCTGAAAAAAGTGGTGATTTTCAGCAAGATTGGTAACCGTCACATAACCTTTCACCAACTTCCTCTAAAACAATATTAACTTCAGATGAATAGGCAGAAGCATACTGTTTATTTATCAATTACAATGCATAATTATGGTCATTGTTGTATTATTTTACACAATGTGAGCATAAAATACTCGTGGGACGGATATGACTCAGCGTGATGTAGATGACCAAGCTCGGGAGCGCCGCTTGACGGAGATCACTAAAGGGTGATTCTTCAGTAACTGTCTACTTTGGTTACCCACTACTTTGATGCTGTATATAAGGAAAATCCATAATTCTATCCCATATCTTTTTCTATATTGTTAATAAACTTAATCATAAATAAAGATTTAACCCTATATGAATAAAGTGTTACTTTTTAATTTTTTTCCCGATGTTTGATGCCCCTCCCTTTGGAAAACCGTATGTCCCGATGGTTACGTGAAATTTCATGCCCTCCGCCCCCCCCACCTGGGAATAAGGGTTGAAGAGGACCGGACGTGGAGAGGGACATCGAGTCACGGGAAGAGGCGACGGCTGCAACAGGCCGTTGTGTCCAGCTGGAGCTGGGGCTGGAGCTAGATGGCGATCCGGGGTTAAGTTACGGAGGTGGCCGTGACAGGTATGGTGGCCCAAGCCTTTAACCCAGGATGGCCTCGCCGGAAGGCCATGCCAAACCATATCGTTTCCCGAATGGCACATGGCACGATTTGTTCTCCAGAGCAAATCAAAAAAGAACAATATTTTAAAATTTTCTAAGAGTTCAGCACCGTTCGGAGGTGGCGCTATTTAACGGTACTCACCCGTTATGCCGCAAAAAGTTTTCACACGGTTCTCGTCCAGCAAATCAGGAGAAATTCACAAGGTAGGGGACTTTTGTATTTAGAGGGCGGAAGTGCGCGACTATTCCATTTAAATCAATGAAGGATTGCTGAACAAAGGTGGGTGACAGTAAATGACTCCAATCGTCACGAAAAAATGTTTTTTTTTTAAATGGTAAGATTTATAATTTTATCAAGAATAGAGGAATTTTTTTAAGGGTAAATATATTGATAAATATTTTAATTATTACTACTTGCCGTTTAAAAGTATTTTCATTTCAGATAGATCCCCCATTAAATAAATATGCCGACTTGAAATTTCACAAGTAACCTCCGGGACATGCAGTTTTCAGGGGGGGGGGGGGGGGGGGAGGCATCGAACCGGGGAAAAAAAAACTTTATTCATTTACGGTTTCATCTTTATTTATGAGGATTATGTTTATTAACAATATAGAAAATGAAGAAATGGGATAGAATTACGGATTTTCCTTACATACAGCATCAAAGTAGCGGGCCACCGAAGTAGACAGTTACTAAAGAATCACCCACATTGGAGACAATAGTATGGAGGATGGGTTGTGTGATGGTCTGGGCTGTGGCCACGTGCGGCAGTAGGCCTTGCTCGCACCTGCAAGCAGAAGATAAAGCCGTTTAATGAGCTTTTTTTGGATGTTTGTTGGTGACAAAACCGTGGCGACTTTTGTGTACTGCCGAGGTGAGGTGTGCTGTCTGATTTTACCAGGTGGTATGCAAAAGAAAGTATTTCACTGTACCTAGGTACATGTGACAATAAAGTATCAATGAATCATTGATATTTGTTTTGTCAGTTCAGAGTGCCTAGTTGGTCGATTTCTCACCGCTGCAGAGCTCTGTCCATCACGTATGTAACCCTTACTTACAGACAGAACCCCATTTTTATTTTATGGATTATTAGATTATGGAGGAGAATAGATATACTTAAACCACCCTGGGTTAAAAGAATCCTTTCCCTCTTCCTCCACCCTATACCCCAAACAATAACATGAATACTTAGGCATCAATCTCCACATTCTGCCTCAACCCCACTACCCCCAGGGGCGGCACAGTGGTGCAGCTGGTACAGGTGCTGCCTCACAGCGTCAGAGACCCAGGTTCGATCCTGACCTTGGGTGCTGTCTATGTGGAGTTTACACGTTTTCTCTTTCACCGCGTGGGTTTCCTCCAGGTGTTTCAGTTTCCTCCCATTTCCCAAAGTTACGCATTTGTAGCTTAATTGGCTTCTGTAAATTCCCCAGAGTATATAGCGCGTGGATGGAAAAGTGAGATAACATAACATTTTGTGTGAACGGGGTGTTCAGCAAGGACCCGATGGACCGTAGGGCCTGTTTCCATGCTGTACCTTACATAGAAACATAGAAACATAGAAAATAGGTGCAGGAGTAGGCCATTCGGCCCTTCGAGCCTGCACCGCCATTCAATGTGATCATGGCTGATCATCCAACTCAGTATCCCGTACCTGCCTTCTCTCCATACCCCCTGATCCCTTTAGCCACAAGTGCCACATCTAACGCCCTCTTAAATATAGCCAATGAACTGGCCTCAACTACCTTCTGTGGCAGAGAATTCCAGAGACTCACCACTCTCTGTGTAAAGAATGTTTTCCTCATTTCGGTCCTAAAGGAATTCCCCCTTATCCTTAGACTGTGACCCCTTGTTCTGGACTCCCCCAACATCGGGAACAATCTTCCAGCATCTAGCTTGTCCAACCCCTTAAGAATTTTGTAGGTTTCTATAAGATCCCCCCTCAATCTTCTAAATTCCATCGAGTACAAACCGAGTCTATCCAATCTTTCCTCATATGAAAGTCCTGACATCCCAGGAATCAGTCTGGTGAATCTTCTCTGTACCCCCTCTATGGCAAGGATGTCTTTCCTCAGATTTGGAGACCAAAACTGTACGCAGTACTCCAGGTGTGGCCTCACCAAAACCCTGTACAACTGCAGTAGAACCTCCCTGCTCCTATACTCAAATTCTTTTGCTATGAATGCTAACATACCATTTGCTTTCTTCACTGCCTGCTGCACCTGCATGCCTACTTTCAATGACTGGTGTACCATGACACCCAGGTCTCGTTGCATCTCCCCCTTACCTAATCTGCCACCATTCAGATAATAGTCTACCCTCATGTTTTTGCCACCAAAGTGGATAACCTCACATTTATCCACATTGTACTGCATCTGCCATGCATCTGCCCATTCACTCAGCCTATCCAAATCACCCTGCGGCCTCCAAGCATCCTCCTCACACCTAACTATACCCCCCAGCTTGGTATCATCTGCAAATTTGGAGATGTTGCATTGAATTCCCTCGTCCAAATCATTAATATATATTGTAAATAGCTGGGGTCCCAGCACTGAGCCTTGCGGCACCCCACTAGTCACTGCCTGCCATTCTGAAAAGGACCCGTTTACTCCTACCCTTTGCCTCCTGTCTGCTAGCCAGTTCTCTATCCACATCAATACTGAACCCCCAATACCGTGTGCTTTAAGTTTGTATGCTAATCTCTTATGCGGGACCTTGTCGAAAGCCTTCTGAAAGTCTAGATATAACACATCCACTGGTTCTCCCTTATCCACTCTACTAGTTACATCCTCGAAAAATTCTATCAGATTTGTCAGACATGATTTACCTTTCGTAAATCCATGCTGACTTTGTCCAATGATTTCACCACTTTCCAAATGCGCTGCTATCCCATCTTTAATAACTGACTCCAGCAGTTTCCCCACTACCGATGTTAGACTAACTGGTCTGTAATTCCCCGCTTTCTCTCTCCCTCCTTTTTTAAAAAGTGGGGTTACATTAGCTACCCTCCAATCCTCAGGAACTACTCCAGAATCTAAGGAATTTTGAAAAATTATCACTAATGCATCCACTATTTCTGTGGCTACCTCCTTGAGTACTCTGGGATGCAGACTATCTGGCCCTGGGGATTTATCGGCCTTCAATCCGTTCAATTTACCCAACACCACCTCCCAGCTAACCTGGATTTCACTCAGTTCCTCCATCTTATTTGACCCCCGTTCCACTGCTATTTCCGGCAGATTATTTATGTCTTCCTTAGTGAAGACAGAACCAAAGTAGTTATTCAATTGGTCTGCCATGTCCTTGTTCCCCATGATCAATTCACCTGTTTCTGACTGCAAGGGACCAACATTTGTTTTAACTAGTCTCTTTCTCTTTACATATCTATAAAAACTTTTGCAGTCAGTTTTTATGTTCCCTGCCAGTTTCCTTTCATAATCTATTTTCCCTTTCCTAATTAAGCCCTTTGTCCTCCTCTGCTGGATTCTGAATTTCTCCCAGTCCTCCGGTAGGCTGCTTTTTCTGGCAAATTTGTATGCCTCATCTTTTGTTTTTATACTATCCCTGATTTCCCTTGTTATCCATGGATGCACCACCTTCCCCGATTTATTCTTTTGCCAAACTGGTATGAACAACTTTTGTACTTCATCCATGCAGTCTTTAAATACCTTCCATTGCACATCCACTGTCAACCCTTTAAGAATCACCTGCCAGTCTATCTTGGCCAATTCACATCTCATACCTTCAAAGTTACCTTTGTTCAAGTTCAGAACCCTTGTTTCTGACTTAATTTTGTCACTCTCCATCCTAATGAAGAACTCAACCATATTATGGTCACTCTTGCCCAAGGGGCCACGCACAACAAGACTGCTAACTAACCCTTCCTCATTACTCAATACCCAGTCTAGAATAGCCTGCTCTCTCGTTGGTTCCTCCACATGTTGGTTGAGAAAACTATCCCGCATATATTCCAGGAAATCCTCTTCCTCAGCACCCCTGCCAATTTGATTCACCCAATCTACATGCAGATTGAAGTCACCCATTATAACCGTGTTACCCTTGTTGCACGCATTTCTAATTTCCTGTTTGATGCCATCCCCAACTCCAATACTACTGTTAGGTGGCCTGTACACAGTTCCCACTAGCGTTTTCTGCCCCTTAGAGTTTCGCAGCTCTACCCATATCGATTCCACATCCTCCACGCTAATGTCCTTCCTTTCTATTGCATTAATCTCCTCTCTCACCAGCAACGCTACCCCACCTCCTTTTCCTTTTCGTCTATCCCTCCTGAATATTGAATATCCCTGGATGTTCAGCTCCCAGCCTTGGTCATCCTGGAGCCAAGTCTCCGTGATTCCAACTATAGCATAGTCATTAATCGCTATCTGCACCTTCAACTCATCCACCTTATTACGAATGCTCCTCGCATTGAGACACAAAGCCTTCAGGCTTGTTTTTACAACACTCTTACTCCTTATACAATTATGTTGACAAGTGGCCCCTTTCACATCGATCCCTATTACACTTGGCCATGCTCTCCTATCCCTTTGTGAGCTTTCTTCCCCGTTAATTCTGGGGTCATTAACCATCGCTTTACTCTCTTTCCCTCTAACTCCGTCCTCGACTATCCCATTTGATACCCCACCCCCCTTATTCAGTTTAAAACCATCCGTGTAGCAGTGGCAAACCTGCCGGCCAGAATGCTGGTCCCCCACCTGTTAAGATGCAATCCGTCCCTTTTGTACAGTTCCCCCTTACTATAAAAAAAATCCCAGTGATCTAAGAATCTAAATCCCTGCCCCCTGCACCAGTTCCGCAGCCACACATTCAGGTCCCATATCTCCCTGTTCCTGCTCTCGCCAGCACGAGGAACTGGAAGCAAACCGGAGATAACAACCCTGGAAGTCCTGCTTTTCAGCATTTTTCTGAGCTCTCTGACGTCCCGCTGCAAAAAATTCATCTCCTTCTTTCCAACATCATTTGTGCCAACATGCACGACCACTTCCGGCTGGTCACCTTCGCCCTTGAGGATTGTCTGCACTCTGTCCGTAACATCCTGGATCCTGGCACCAGGAAGGCAGCACACCATCCTGGAATCCCGTCTGTTGCCGCAAAAACCCCTGTCCGTACCTCTCACAATGGAGTCTCCAACTACAATGGCGTTGCCCGACTTTGGCCTCTGTGGGTTTGGCTCATCAGCCCTTTTTGTTTGGCAAGCCAGTCCGCCGCTCAGTGGGATACCGCCTTCTGTCCCGGCAGCTTCCACGTGGGTGAACCTGTTCACAAGAGGTACAACACCCGGGGACCTTTGCATCCCATGTTTTCCTCCCTTTCTCACCGTCACCCACCTTCTCTCTTCTAGTGCCTTGGGTGTAACAATCTCACTGAAGGACTTGTCGAGAAACGACTCAGTTTCTCGAATGAACCTGAGGTCATCCACTTGTTTCTCCAGTTCCCCAACTCGGTCCTTCAGGAGCTGTACCTGGATGCACTTCTCACATTTGTAGCATCCAGAGGCACCAGCAGTGTCCTTGACCTCCCACATACTGCAAGCATCACACTGCCTCAGCTTGCTTGACATCTTCTTTTGCCTCGGTCTCGCCCTATCCAGTATTTTGCGCAGCCTCCTCGCCGAAGACTCTCGAGCCAAAGACTCACACTTTACTCACAGGGCACTTCCCTCACAAGGCCACTCACTCACTGCCGCTCCCCAAGAGCTGCCTTGCTTATATTGACTGTTCAATTGCCTAATTTACAAACCAAATTCCTCAGTTTTGAGGAACTGCTTTCCCCCTCTGACTCACTGAGAACTCTCCTCCCACTTGGGCTAGAGCCAATCAGTGCTTTCTCCTGCTTCTCTTTGTTGCTGTTGCTTCAAAATCCACGGGAAGACTGAGTGAAGTCTTACAATCAATCAACTCCTGAGCTAACTCAATCCTACTCTCTGAGAAGCTACCAGAACACAAGCAGTGGTCCCTTTATCAAATAAATGTTTTAATACGTTGCAGTTTGCTGGAAATCTGAAATTAAAAGATATGCAGTAAAAGCTAGAAACACTTAGCAGGTCAGAAAGCATTTGTGGAAAGACAAACAACATAGCTTCATATATTGAAGACTCTTTGAGAACCATGAAAGATAAAGACAAAAAGAGCTGAAGCAGCAGTCTGAAGAAGGGTCTCGACCTGAAACGTCACCCATTCCTTCTCTCCAGACATGCTGCCTGCTCCCACTGAGTTACTCCAGCATTTTGTGTCTAGATTCACTATGAATCTTACCGAAATGCACCCACCCTGCACTTATCTGCATAAAACTCCATTAACCATTCCCCAGCCCATTTTCCCAACTGATCAATATCCTGCTATAATTGTGGATGAGCATCTATTTAGTATAGTTACAAACAAACTAATCATGCCTTGCTCATTCTCATCCAAATCCTTGATATAAACCGCATACTGCAATAGGCCCAGCATTGATCCCTGATGCAGTCCACTAGTCACAAGCCTCCAGTCCAAAAAACAACCCTCCACTATCACCCTCTTCTTTCTTCCATGAAGCAAATTTTTCTCTCCTAGATCCCATGCATTCTGACCGTGCCTTTCTCCAACTTGTTTTCTTTCCTTTCCTACTCCTTTCTTTCCCTTGAACCTTGATCGCTCTAATTTCAAGTAACCCCGGCATTCCCTCTTCCCACACCCCCCACCCCCACCCCAGTCGTCTACTGGTTCGACTGTTTGCATCCCTGAATTCCTTCGTTATTACCTCTTCCCCAGCCAACAATGAGCTACTATGGGCTCCACCATTCTTTGGTCATCTGTTGCCAGCCCTGTTTTGTTCTGGCCTTTTCCTACGTCAACCCCCCCCCCCCCCCCCTCCACCCCTACATTCCTACTTTCTGTCTGAAAAGGGGTTCCAAACCAGAAAGTCACCAATCCTTTTCTCCAGGGATGCTGCCTGACCCGCTGAGTTCCTCCAGCACTTTGTGCCTCACCTTCGCTCAACTTGTAAAGCTGAACTGCCGAGTGTTTTCAGCACTTTGATTTTTTTAAATTTTGGGCCAACTATCAATGACGTCACCACTGGCAGCTCTGAACAGCGGTGCCTTGGGTTTGAAGATTGAATTTCACTCGTCAATTGTGAAATATGGATGCGTAGTGCAGGAGGAGGTTATGTAGTGGGTGGGAAAAGTAACTTTTAAAAGAGGACTCAAAGTGGCAGTGTCCTTTAATGCTTAGTTACCACAGCCAAGTGTTGATTCTCATTTGCACTGCTCTCAGTATTTAACATTAAATCAGCATGACAACGGGAAAATGCAGCTATGAGTTTTTCAGACGATCCACAGAGCGGCACAGTGGCACAGCAGTAGAGTTGCTGCCTTACAGCTCCAGAGACCCAGGCTCGATCCTGACTACGGGTGCTGTCTCTATGGAGTTTGTACATTCTCCCTGTGACCGCGTGGGATTTCCCCAGGTGCTCCGGTTTGCCACCCACACTCCAAAGATGTACGGGTTTGTAGGCTTTGGTAAAGATTGTAGATTGTTAGTGCTCGCTGGTGGGTGCAGATTCGGTGGGCTGTAAGGCCTGTAACCGCGCTGTATCTCTAAACTAAACTAAGTGAAGCTAAGGCCTAATATCAGGGGGGCATTGAGTCTGTTTGTTCAGATGCTAGGAGAATTTCTCGACCTGCGCATAGCAGAACCATAAGATCACAGATCTTAGCCATCGATCTGAGTGTTACAATTGCCTGAGTGCCTTTTAGATTTGGGAAGGAAAGTTTCTGCTCAATAACACAGTGGCCACTTGAGGGAAATACACTGGGCTTTGTGCCAAACCCTTCCCTCATGCACTCCCATGTCCAAATTGTCACCCGATACTACCCAAGGTTGCACTGAAACTCACCTACCCTGGAGGACAATCAGCATCCAAGCAACTGAAGCCCAGCAGAAATCTGCCCTTTTCAGAGAAGGGAGAGTGGCGGGAGGAAAACTAAAGGTAGTGAGGCCTTTAGTGAGGGGGTGTTTAAATTGTGCTGACTCGATCAGATCATGTATGTTGCCAACTGCTTGATACAGCGTGTGAAATGGGTGCTTTTGTTGGAAGATGAGCAGGCATTTTTACACATGTTTTTGTTTTAAGTGTTTTTCTTAAATTACTGGTTGAGTGATTAAATTGTGCTTGTGGACTGGGTCTAATGTGTTAACTGCACCAAGAGACCATTAGGCACAGATGTTACACAGCAACACGACCAATTAATTATTTAACAATGCAGTAGTTCATTGAAGAACTGCTCCAGAAATATTAACCCTTAAAAGTCTGGAAAGAACTATCATTTATATTATTTAGAAAAAAAAGGTCTTTGTACTTCTCGCTGCTCTGTGTCATTGTCACCCTGATTTAATGCTAAATACTGTAAGACAACAGCACAAACTATAATTAGAACATAGAAAAATACAGCACAGGAAAAGGTCCTTCAGCCCACAATGTCCGTAACGAACCTGAAAGCCTTCATTTGTTCTATATCTCTCTCCATCACCGTCTATATCTCTCATTTCCTTTTCCCCTGACTCTCAGTCTAAAGAAGGGTCTCAACCCAAAACGTCACCTATTCCTTTTCTTCAGAGATACTGCCTGTCCCGCTGAGTTACTCCACCTTTTTGTATCTATATTCGGTTTAAACCAGCATCTGTAGTTCCTTCCTACTCATAAGAAAAGTAAATTAACTTCATCTGCCTGTATATTATCCGTATCCCTCCATTCTCTGCACATCCATGTATCTATCTGAAAGCCTCTTAAAAACCACAATCACAATTGCCTCCATCACCACCCATGGCAGCACATCCAGGCACTCGGTGTGAAAAACTTGAGTCCACCATCTCCCTTAAACCTTACCCCTCTCTCCTAAAGTTATGCTCTCTAGTCTTTGACATTTCCACCTGGGAAAAAGGTTCTGACTGTCTACCCTATCTGCGCCTCTCATAGGATCATAAGATCATAAGTGATAGGAGTAGAATTAGGCCATTCGGCCCATCAAGTCTACTTCTCCATTCAATCTTGGATGATCTCCTGCCTTCTCCCCATAACCTCTGACACCCGCATTAATGAAGAATCTATCTATCTCTGCCTTAAATATATCCACATAATCTTATACACCGGTACTTCTATCAGGCAATCCCTCAACATCTCGTTCAAGAAAGATCAATACAAATGAGCACATTACTTGTGCACACACTACCGATACAAGTATTTTATTTAAAGTTATGTTTTTTCACCAATTTTCAAACCAACACCTCCTTCAAACATCATACAACTCAGACTTGAGGAGTGAGTTCGTTTGCAGTAATTCAAGGTGCAATTGTAGAGTTGTACAGCGTGGAAACAGGCCCTTCAGCCCAACTTGCCCATGCCGACCAACACGCCTCATCTACACTAGTCCCAGCTGCTTACAGGTTTGGCCCATATCCCTCTAAACCTGTCTTATCCATGTACCATTCTCAATGTTGCGATAGTACCTGCCTCAACCACCTCTTCCAGGTGGCAGAGGAAGTGAAATGAGCATGTCGATGTTTTGGGTCAGGACCCGTCTTCAAACTTCAGAAAATCCAGTTGCACTGTTACAAAGAGAAAATGGCTACTCTGGTTAACATTTATCTCTGGATTAATATCACTAACACAATCTTTGCTGCGTTCAAATTGAGTGTTATATTTCTTGCCATATAGCAGCATCTGCAATTTAAAAAATACTTAAGAGACATAGAGGCACACCATGTAGAAACAGGCCCTTCGGCTCAACTTGCCCACACCGACCAACATGTCCCATCTACACTGGTCCCACCTCCCTGTGTTTGTCCCATTTCCCTCTAAACCTGTCCTATCCATGAACCTGTCTAATTGCTTCTTAAACATTCCAATAGTGCCTGACTGAACTACCTCTTCCGGCAGCTCGATCCATACATCCACCACCCTTTGAGTAAAAAAGTTACCCCTCAGGATCTCATTAAATATTTCCCTTATCACCTTAAGCCTATCTCGTCTGCTTCTCCATTCGCCTACTCTGGGCAAAAGACTCTGTGTATTTATCCAATCTATTCCTCTCATGATTTTGATGTGTAGTTCCAGCACGGTTTTTAAAGACCTCATATTTCTCTCCACAATCCGTGGTCACTGGAAGTAACTACAACTTCCCTGCTTCCATCGCAGCTAAGACCAGCTGATTTGGAGCAGGCTGGAGATGAAACCTTGGACATTTATGCTCTGGACACAAAGTGCTGGAGTAACTCAAGGGGTCAGGCAGCATATCTGGAGAACATGGATAGGTGACGGGTTTCAGTTTGGGAACCTTCTTCAGACTCAAGGGTCCCGAACCAAAATGAAACGTCACCTATCCATGTTCTCCAAATATGCTGCCTAACACATTGCTTTAGACTTTAGAGATACAGTGCGGAAACAGGCCCTTTGGCCCATCTAGTCCTTGCCAACCAGCAATCACCTTGGTCATTAGTATCATCCATATGCACTAGTGGCATTTTACAATTTTACCAAAGCCAATTAACCTACTTAACTTTGAAGTAAGTCTTTGGAGTGTGGGAGGAAACCGGAGTAAACCCACAGAGTCACAGGGAGAACATACAAACTCCGCACAGACAGCAGCCGTTGCCTGGATTGAACTCGGGTCCCTGGCACTGAAAGTGCAGCATCTCTACTGTTGCGCCATCATACCACCTCTGTTACTCCAGCACTTCGTGTCCTTTTGTGTAAACCATCCTTATAATACCTCTGTTTCCCTCTCTCCTGACTCTCAGTGTGAAGAAGGGTCTTGACCCAAAACGTCACATACTCCTTTCCTCTAGAGATGCTGCCCGACCTGCTGAGTTACTCCAGCATTTTGTGTCTGTCTTCGGTGTGAACCAGTATCTGCAGTTCCTTGATCTATGATCTGGATTGCTCAGATACTTGTTGTTACAAGCTTTAAATAGCAGGGGTGTGATCGTTTGTTGCTACACTTAGCCCACACCTTCCACCTCCTCGTCACTTCATGCAACATTTTCCATCCCACGATGCACAAATCTCATGTCTCATGGTCTACTGTGGTTTTGCAGTCTTGCAGCGGTCAGCATTCAAGTTCCATGCAACATTTCTATGAATCCAAAGTTCAGTGCTGAGTTTCAGTTTCTGTGGAATCAGTTTAGTTTAGTTTAATTTATTATTGTCACATGTACTGAGGTACAGTGAAAAGCTTTTGTTTGCATGCTATCCAGTAAAGGAAAAGACTCTGCATGAATCGGGGGCCGCAAAACGTTTTTGAAAGTTTTGAAAGGGGGGGGGGGGGGGGGAGCTGAGCGATCACTGATCACCGGCCCCAGGGGTACCCGGTGAGGGAGGGGAGCGACCGAGCGGGGGAGGGTTTTTATGATTTTTTAAAATTTATAATTATCACAATTATTATTTTTGTTGTTGCTCGACCTCCAAAAACTGGGGGATAATACAGGCCACCCCCAACTCAAAAAGTGGGGTGATATATCCCCTATTCCTCTCCCCCCCACCCTCTCTTGGGGCCGACTCTCTGTCTCTCTCTCTCGGGGCCCACCATCCCTCCCTTCCGCTCGGTGGCTAATCACAGCGCTTCGTTCACTGCCCCATATCTTGACTGTGAACCGCGCTGTGTTTGGCCATTGAGCGGAGGGAGGGGGGGTTTGGGGGGGGGGGGGCAGTCGGTTTCCACCGCGGCTGGACGTGGTTTTGCCCAAAGACCATTGAGCTCCGCTACTCTCTATGATCTGTGGTTTTGCCGCACTCACTGTGCGCTTGTTCTGAGATTCTGGATGTCGGAGATCCTCAAAAGAAGAAAAATACGTCTGTGAGTCGGATAATTTGGTGTTATGAAACATGTCTCTTGCCAAGAAAGTGAAGGGGCTGCAGCCCCCACAGCCCCCCCCGGTTCCGCAGCCCATGTGAATATAATCAAGCTGTCCACATTCCACAGATAGAGGATAAAGGGACACCATTTAGTGCAAGATAAATTCCGATTAAAGATAGTTCAAAGGAATTCAATTAGGTGGATGGGAGGTAGATAAAAAAGGCTGGAGAAACTCAGCGGGTGAGGCAGCATCTATGGAGAGATCTTCCCTCCATGGATGCTGCCTCACCCGCTGAGTTTCTCCAGCGTTTTTTTGTCTTCCTTCAATTTTTCCAGCATCTGCAGTTCTTTTTTAAACAACAGGTGAATGGGAGGTCAGAACCGCACTCTAGCTTGGCGGTAGACCTGTATAAGGTGTTTGGTAAGGGGCTTGGAACATTCACATTTAGATTGGAATCTCATTCCCAGACATCTCGCCGATTACCAGATTCAATTTGAAAAAAGAACCAGTTACTGGAAATTTGAAATACAAACATAAAATGCTTCAAAACCTCAGGGATGTCAGGCAGCATTTGTGGAAGGGGAAATAGCTAATCTATTGGGCAAAAAAAAACACAAGCTGCTGGAGGAACACTAGGTCAGTAGCATCAGTGGAGGAAAAGGTTTGGTTGATTTTTCGGGGCCTTACTCTGCATTGGGGCTGAGAGTGTGGGCGCCGGAGGAGGGAGATGGCAGCCCTGCCGGCAGCCTGTTTGTTTTTTTCATCCGTTTTGTTAATTTTAGCGTTCTCCGGGCTCTGCGGCCGACCATCGCTGGAGGTGGAAGCCGCCTCGGACTGTCGTGAGCCCCACCGCGAGGCTCGGACTTACCATCAGAGCGGATCCCATGTCTGGGTTCGCTCCCACCCTGGCCTGCGGACTTACCATCAAGGGCTCACAGTCTCGGGAGAGGCTAGTCGGGAGCTCCAATGCCGCAGAAGGTTCGTCCAGCCCCGACTCGAGATTTGATCGCCTGGCGCGGGGGAGCTGACATCCCCCCCGATGCGGAAGCTGAACGCCTCGACGCGGAGGGCCCAAACGGCGCCAGCTACGGGAGTCAAGACCGTCCCGTCAACGGGGGGCTCGAGGCCCCCGACCAAGGAAGAACAACAAGGGAAGGACTTGGAACTTAATTTTCGCCTTCCATCCCAGTGAGGAATGTGTAGGAGTCACTGTGATGGATGTTTATATCAAAATGTGTTTTCTGAGTCTGTTGCTTTTTTGAATTGTATGACTGGCCTGGCCAGGCCAGTGAATTTCACTACACCAATTGGTGCATGTGACAATAAATGAACTTCTGAATTTATGAGTGTAGAAGGAAGATAGCCAGCATAATGTGGTGAGATGGAGGAGCGAGACAAAGCCTCAATTTAGCACCATCACATGAGTCAGATCTGGGCCTCTTCAGAAATAAAAGAGAGAAACACGTTATTCAAGGTAGCAAAGAAGGTCGACAAGGGCGATGGGTGGAACAAAGGGAGTTCTCTGATAAATTGAAATAACGGTTCTTGAAGCTGGAGATGAGGGTTCTCAGGCACCTGTACATTCTTCCCCATGGTACCGGTGAGATAAGAGCTTGGCCAGGGTGGTGCAGGTCTTTAATGATATTAGCAACTTTCTCGAGGAAAAACTTCAACGGTGGGGAGGTCAGTAGCCATGATGGACGCAAAGAAGACACAGGTGTTTCATAAGGTCTTGAACAGAATTAGGCCATTGGGCCCATCAGGTCTACTCCGCCATTCAATCATGGTTGATATATCTCTCCTTCCGAACCCCATTCTCCTGCCTTCTCCACATAACCCCTGACACCTGCACCATCTGTTTCCTTGCTAGTCAACCGTGTAATGGCATTGGTGTGGTGTCAGCTGATGGTCAGACCACTTGTGGTCGAACCCTCACCATTGGTTACGGGGACTGTCACGTGACGTCATGGGTTAAGGGGAGTGTCCTAGGACTAAAGCAGATCTCACCTGGAGTTCATGAGTCAACAGGTAGCTGAGCTCGAGGCAACACCCTCGCTCAGCTGCGGCAGCAATGACAATATGTTAGAGGACCCAACGTGTATGTGTTTCAAACATATTATGTCTGAATAAAGCAACTGTTTATGCACCACGTTTGGTGCCGCTACAGTGGAATCTTTCCCTTTTATTCCTCTTCACTCTCTTTGCATCTCTGATGGAAGAGTATTTATCCTCAGAGATAGTCACTGCCTAATGGAAAAAGTGGCACCACTGAGGCTGATGGATAGTTCTTCCACCCAGCTTGCAGTTGCATTTTCTTGCCGTGTCTTTCCAGCATTTGTACACAATGGCCATGGGCTCTCCAATGCTGATTGAACCAAAGTAGAGGGGTTGTTTGGAGAGTTGACTGTCTGGAATGCACACACAAATGACTGATCCAACAGTGTTGGTCTGTGGGATCATCACCACTCCAAGTAAATTCATGTTCATAAGTTATAGAAGCAGAATTAGGCCATTCAGCTCATCAAGTCTACTCCATCATTCAATCATGGCTGATCTATCTTTCCCTGTCAACCCCATTCTCCTGCCTTCTCCCAATAACCCCTGACACCGGTACTAATCAAGAATCTATTAATCTCCGCCTTAAAGGTATCCTTTGACCTGGCCTCCACAGCCTTCTGTGGCATTGACAATGTAAGTGACAAGTTACAAAATGAACTCGGGGAACAATACCTCACCTTCTCTCAGGGCATGTTGCTGCCTTCTGGACTCAGGGTTGAATTCACCAACTTTAGATAACCCACTTTTTCTTTCTGAAGATAGACACAAAAAGCTGGAGTAACTCAGCGGGACAGGCAGCGTCTCAGGAGAGGAATGTGTGACGTTCGTTTCAGGTCGAGACCCTTCTTCAGACTCCTGAAGTCTGAAGTGGAATCTGAAGAAGGGTCTCGACCCGAAACATCACCCATTCCTTCTCCCCAGATATGCTGCCTGTCCCGCGGAGTTACTCCAGCGTTTTGTGTACTACACATTTCTCTCACTCTTTCTTTCTGTTTGTTCCTGGACTGGTAATTGTTTCTTGCCGCGCGACAGGCAGCATCCCTGGAGAGAAGGGACGGGTGATGTTTTAGGTCGAGACCCTTCTTCCATGCCAATATATGTCTATTTCACAAATATATTTGTGCATTGTACAAGCTACAGTATATACATCTGCATTACAGATATCACTAAGTAGCTGACACAGAATATTGCAAAGCCCTGACACATTTTTCATTCTGTTACCTTGAAGGTTGTTGATCAGAGTACTCTCTCTCTGGTAACCACAGGGTCTCGATATGAACAGTGGAAATTTTAGAGCTCTCGCACTTTGCTGGCTAGTTGTGGCTCACTTGATCAAACTCAGTAGTCGGTATTTACACCATGCGACTCTTTCAGGCATTTTTACAAAGCTTTCATGCAGCAGATAACTATGTATTTTATGAAGCTCTCAATCCTGACTCTTAATCTGTCCACAATCGAATTACGAAAACTGAATAATTTATATCATGCAGCACCGATACTGAAGTTAGACTGGGTATCCGTCAACAAAACCAAGGAGCTAATCGCTCCAGGACTTCAGAAAGGGAAAGTCAGGCGATCACAGTCCAAAGATGGACACAAAAAGCTGGAGTAACTCAGTGGGACAGGCAGTGGGTTAGCGGTGAAGAGAGTTAGCAGCTTCAAATTCCTGGGCATTAACATCTCGGATGATCTGTCTTGGGTCCAGCACATAGATGCGATCATGAAGAAGGCATGCCAGCACCTCTACTTTATTAGAGGTTTAAGGATATTTGTCAAATCACTAAATACTATAAGTGTAGGAAGGAACTGCAGGTGATGGTTTACACCGAAGATAGACACAAAATGCTGGAGTAACTCAGCGGGTCAGGCAGCATCTCTGGGAAAAGGATTAGGTGACGTTTCACGCCAAGACCCTTTTCAGACATCAGTCTTGACCTGAAGCATCACCTATATCCTTTTCCAGAGATGCTGCCTGACCTGCTGCGTTACTAAATACTATAATGTATACCTGCACTGTAGAAACTGCCTGACTGTTTGCCTGGTGCAACAGCTCCAATGTACAGGAACACAAGAGGCTGCATAAAGTAGTGCCACATGGCCAATCAACTGAGACTGCAACCCTTTGTCCAGGTTACTGTGGCTTTCAGGCAACAAATCTTAAACTTGAGTGGAGTCTCGACATCCATCATAGCCATTAGTAGTCTGACCAAGTACAATGGAAAAACCTCACACCACTCAGAGCTGAACAAGGGTCTTGACTCGAAAAGTCCCCATTCGTTCTATCCAGAATATGCCTGTCCTGCTGAGATACTCCAGTATTTTGTGTCCATCTATAATACAGAGAACATCTGACCCAAAGTGCAGTCCTTGAAAGATAACAAACTGATTAGTAAAATCAATCCAGAGTTATTGTCTAATTAGGGGCAGAAAGCGTACCATTGCTGCTAGAAGGTCTTAAAATCTTTAGTTTAATCTTACTAGTTTTAATCTGAACTAAACTGCAGATAAGATACAGATGACAGCAGTGGGAGGCGATGGGATAACTCAGTGGCTAGCTCAGTCAGCTAGCTCATCCTCATTATAAACCAGCTTCTGCAGTTCCTTCCTACACATTTAGCTGGGTCTTCCTTGTACGATTAGAATTCTGCTGGTTATGGAGCAAGTTAATGGATGTGTGGTGTATTTTTAACTGTGCTGTAGGTGTAATTCAGGGGCAAAACCTGCTGCTGGATGCATTGTATTTGTTTTCACCTTCTCCCCACCCCCTGTAAGTAAACTATTCAACGTACCAATTCCATGGAGTATTTCAACTTCCACTATTTGTTTGTTTCTTTGAGAAACAGGATGTGGAGGAGACGGCAGGTGCAGTGACAATGGACAACACAGAGTTTCATTCAGAATAAAAATGGATGTGAGTTAGTTTACAGAGGAAATCCTCACTTGTTTTAGTTAACAGCCATGATCTAGAAAGTCGAAGCATCGGGGCGGCTGCTGCAGAGAGGAGATGATTAGCCATCTCTCTGCGGAGTGTGGATTTGCAAAGAGACTTTGGAGAATGATGCATGGGTCCCTGTCATGGTTTATCACGAACAGCTCTGTAACAGAGCATCCTCTGATGTGCGGACTGTTCCCAGAGACACATTCAAAATCAGACATCGAGTGCTGCTGGACGTTCATCTACTCAGTGAAAGACGCTCTTCTGTCTGCCTGAAACTTGTTGACCTCCCAGCAGAGCAAGATGTCCATCGGGGAATGTTGCCGACTGGCCCGCTCCAGACTGCAGGAGTACGTGCTGAGGGACGCACTGAAGCTCGGTGCAGCCAACGCCAAGGCTCTGTGGGGGAGGACCACAGTCTGGGGTCTTTCCTCTGCTGGACATTAGGGGGCAGGGTGTGGTCAAGACCCCTCAAACAAGGAAAGGGATATCACCGCAGGGGGCCACATGAATGGCAAGGGGGCCTAGCAGAGTAATAGTTTTGTGAACACTACCAAATACAATGGTAATGGTAATGAGACCAAGAGGAGGCTGGGCGATCGTTTCGCCAAACACCTCCACTCGGTCCGCAATAACCAACCCGACCTCCCGGTGGCTCAGCACTTCAACTCCCCCTCCCATTCCGTATCCGACCTCTCAGTCCTGGGCCTCCTCCACGGCCAGAGTGAGCAACACCGCAAGTTGGAGGAACAGCACCTCATATTCCATTTGGGGAGTCTGCATCCTCTGGGCTTGAACATTTAATTTTCTCAATTCTGTTAACCCTTGCTGTCTCCTCCCCTTCCCACCTCTCCCTCAGCCCTCGGGCCCTGGCATTCCCTCTCTCTCTATCTCTCCCCTGCCCAAGTCGCACTAGCTTCTCATTTTCACACTACAAACAGCTTACAATGGCCTGTTTCCTTTATCATCGATACTTTTTTGCATATCTTTCATTCATTGTTCTTCATCTCTCCACATCACCGTCTATATCTCTCGTTTCCCTGATCCCTAACCAGTCTGAAGAAGGGTCTCAACCCGAAACGTCGCCTATCTCCTTCGCTCCTTAGGTGCTGCTGCACCCGCTGAGTTTCTCCAGCATTTTGTGTACCCTCAATGGTAATGAACGCATGTATAGCCGCTGAGAATGTCGAAAGAGTTTTTTTTCACAGTTCTTGTTTTATATATACTTTTTATTCTGAATAAAGTTTATTTTTTGAAAAAGAAAGACTTGGAAAACCAAGAATGTGGTAATGTTGGCTCACTTAGTTCAGCCTATCTCTCAAAGTTTGATACTAAACTTAGCAAAAAGCATAAAAACTGCCAGTTTAGTGCAGCCAGATACAATCCAGATGCACATCTCTTGCTGTTTAGGGGCAGATTTCACAATCGATGAACAGCACCCATAACTTACAACTATTTATTTCTCTCCCCGACTGCCTATTCATTCATTCATGGCTCACAGTCACCTAGTAGTGAATGTAGTGCAAGGTGAAAATAAGAGAGTAACCACAATAAGAAAAAACAGAAAGTGCTGGAAATACTCAGTAAACCAGTCAGCAGCTGTGGAAGGAGAAACAGTTTAAAATTTCAGATCTGAAAAACTGTCAGAAGTGGGAAAGAGAGAAACCTTCGGAGCAAAGAAGGTGTGGGGGAAAGTGCAGGATAAAGGCAATGTCTCGAATAGACTATAGAGATACAGCTTAGAAACAGGCCCTTTGCGCGGACTAGTGATCACCCTGTATACTAGCACTATCTTACACGCTAGGAACAATTTACAATTTACCGAGGTCAATTAACCTACAAATCCTAATGCCTTTGGAATGTGGGAGCAAACTGGAGCAGCGGGAGAAAACACACAGGGTCACAGGGAGGACGTGCAAACTCCATACAGACAGCGGCCGTAGTCATGATTGAGCCTGGGTCACTGGCACTGCAACTCTACTGCTGCACCACTGTGCCTAGGCTGCCACCAAATGGTTAAAAACTGAAAAGTGAATAGAGTAGCAGTGAGAAGAACACTTCATTGTATATGTGATGTGTTGTTATAATAAGGCTGTGGGGCATGCCCAACAAGTCAGACGATACCAGTAAGCCAAAACGATGATAGGCAGAAACAACTTCTTCTACATACTGAAAAAAATATTTAATTATAGATCACCCATAGGTTCATGTGAACGGTTCGTAACTCTGTTTTAAGTCGGAACCAAGTTCCCATAGGGCAGAAGATGACTGCTGCCACACAGCAGTCAACAAATAGAGTCATTGAGTCATACAGCATGGAAACAGGCCCTTCGGCCCAACTTGGCCATGCTGACTCTCATGCCCCATTTACATTAATGCCACCTGCCTCCCTTTGGCCTATATCCCTCTAATCCTCCCCTATCCATGCACCTGTCCAAAACGTTGATAGTACCTGTGAATCCATCCCGCTAGTATCCCAAACACTCGTTCAAATGTATGGGCTGTATATAAATCATGTGTTTGTAAGCTGGGGATTATCTGAATTGGTGAGTTGTCGTTCATCGTGTGCTGGGCCTGGTTGCAACAGTGCAGGCGGCCACAGGCAGAAAGGACAGAGTGGGAGCGATGTGGAATACTGAAGGGGCAGGTAAAAGGATGCTCAAGGTCTCTCCTGCAAACTGAACATATGTACGCTGCAAAATCACCAGCGGTAAAGTTGCTGCCTCACTGCACCAGCGAGCGAGGTTCGATTTGGGTGCTGTCTGTGTGGGGTTTGTTCATTCTCCCTGTGATCGCGTGGGTTTCCACCCTGGGATAAAAGGCATATTAAGGCTTTGAAAATGACATTCCCAGAGGATAGCATAGGGCGCGGCAGTGTAATTGCTTCTTTACAGCGCCAGAGTCCCTGGTTTGACCCTGACTATGGGTGCAGTCTGCACAGAGTTTGTATGCTCTCCCCGAGACAACATGGGATTTCCCCGGGTGCTCCGGTTTCCTCCCGCACTCCAAAGCCGTACAAGTTGATAGGTTAATTGGCCATGGTAAAAATTGTAAATTGTCCTCAGTGTGTAGATGATCGCTGGTCGGCATGGAATCAATGGGCTGAAAGGCCTGTTTCTGCGCTATAGCTCTAAACTAAACTACAAAAAAGGGACTAATGGTAACCGTATTAACTGGAACGGGAGACTTTCAAGTGGAAATGGAAATTCTCCAGACAAATGATCTATAATAACTCGAGCCTGTGAATAGTTTACTCAAGCAAAAAAAAATATAGGAGGAAATAGTGAAAAAAATAATCTGATCCGTCCCTGGACAAGGAAATAGGAGCTTTTATTGTTGAAAACATAACAAGGATTTTTGATTTCCTTGCAAAATCTTAACCAGGTAACTGGAAGGTTTATAAGAAAGTTTCAGCATCTAAATCAAACTAATCTAATCTCACATGTATGTTTTGATTTTTAAAACTTCCATGTCAATTTAGGGGAAAAAAAAACTCTGCAGCAACTAGAGGATTTTGGTTGACAATAATCCATAATTAGAAAGTGCCAGAGTGTTGCCAATGTAAAGGTGAATGTTACACCATGTCACGAGTCTGTTGCTCAGATTATTAATGCCAGACTCACAGAGCGCAAGAGGAAGGGCAACTGAACCGTTGGGACAGGGAGATGTAGAAAGAGGGCAAGTGTGGGAGAGTTCAAAAGATTTTTAAGTTAGTTTTGCTTAGTTGAAAGATAAAGCGTGGAAAGTGGCCCTTCGGCCCACCAAGTCCGCGCCAACCAGTGATCCCAATATACCAGCACTATCCTACACACCAGGGACAATTAACAATCTTTAACAAAGCCAACTAACCGACAAACCTGTATGTCTTTGGAGTGTGGGAGAAAGCCAGAGCACCCGGGGAAAACCCACGCGGTCACGCGGGGAGAACGTACAAACTCCGTACAGACAGTACCCGAGGTCGGGATCGAACCCGGATCTCTGGCGCTGCAAGGCGGCAACTCTACCGCTGCGCCACCATGACTGCCCCAATGGAGATGGAGAAGTGTACTAAAGGAGTGAATTATTAAAAAGGGAGCCAACAAGAAAGAAGGATGGCATATACAAGAAGTTAAGAAGCGGTGAAGGAACAGGGCGATCAGTGTCATGAGAGGTAGAGACGGAAACAGATAGCAAGGAGGGTTAACAGAGAGAGTATTTACTGGAAAGCGTATATAAAGAGAAGGGTAGAGGAAATATGAAGACAGGAAAGTCAGGGGATGAGATGGAGAAAGATACGGAGGGAATGCGAGGGAATCCGAGAGGGAAAGGGTTAGAGATGTCCAAAAGCATACGCATTAGGAGAGAGTGAGTGAGTGATGGAGCTAGCATGAGAGATGGCGAGGAAGATGTGGCAGATGGGGAACACAGTGACTGGAGCCAGTGAGGGCACTGGAAGGAGAAGCTGTGGAGTCATGCGTTAACCTCTTGCATTCCAGCTATGACAGCATGGAGAATTGATAACGATGTTTTTAAGCAAAGTGGTGCGATAAGAGAGGGCATGAGCTATATCTGTCGACCTCTCCATCCCAACAACACTTGCAACGTCAAGAGACCTACACGTATCAAATCATATTTTTTCCACCGATCTGCTTCAGAAACAAAATACCACCATGTGGTTTACAAACCTCAAAATATAAGCTGCTTCCTAGAAATAATTATTAAACAATTATTTCAATTTTTTCCAAATCCATTAGTTCCAAGAAGAGTTTCACAGAACTGGGTCCCCTCAGCATTTCAACGTTACCGGTCTGCTCGGCACTCTGCACTCTGCAGCCTGTGATCTGTGTTGGGACTTTCCCCATTACGTACTTCCCCTGTGATCTTTAGCAGAGTGGGGGAGGGGAGAGGAGCTGCAACTTTATTTCCATTTTTCATTTTTAATACAACTGGCAAAGGGGAGGCAAGGCAGGGGAACTTCTTTATTGTGTAACACCTTTGTGCATTATGGAAGGCGCCGGTTGAAATGCAGAGTCTTCAAAGGAGAATAGAGAAGCAAATTGTAACCGATTCTCCATCCCATGCCCTCAATGACTCGAGTCACTCTGTTTCCCTCACCATCTCCTACTCTTTCATGCCAGCTCTATCACCCACTCACTCTCTCCTAATACATATATGGGTCTCGACCCAAAACGTCACCCATTCCTTCTCATCAGAGATGCTGCCATTCTCGCTGAGTTACTCCAGCTTTTTGTGTCTATCCTCGCTTTTACTCAATCCCTCTTACATCCCCACTGTATCTTTCTCCATCTCAGCCCCTGGCCCTCTTTTTTCAGCCTCCTCAATTCATCCGCCCTTCTCCATTATATACTCATTTTACATTTCCCTCTCTCTGTTAACCGCTCCACTTCTCCACTCCACTGCTCTTCCCCCGTAGTTTTTTCATGTATTTGCTGAAAGCAAAAAATACCTGACAAGACAATGGGGAAAGTGCAGAGGTGTGGGACCAAGAGACACAGTGGACCAAGGGGCAACTTCTGTGCTGCTGCATCTATGCCTCATCTGTTCGAGCTACATAGAGGTGTGCATGGTAATTTTCACGAGGAAGCACATTAAACTGATGCACGCTGATGAAGACATACCCACAGGTACATGTCCTCAAAGTGCATAAAGACATTCGGAGGGATGAAGGGTCCATTCCTTGTGTCTTTGTAAAAACATCTTGCATCGTACAAAGCGAGATGGTCTGTGCATCTTTATTTTATAGTGCACTGCATGCAAACGTAGTTGGATGCCCTGTCAACCTTGTTGGGAGACTGATACGGTTTGTGTCAGTTCCCATCCAATGCCAACACCATACATTAATTAACGGAGATAAGACACAAAATGCTGGAGTAACTCAGTGGGACGGGCAGCATCTCTGGTGAAAAGGAATGGGTGATGTTCAGTGTGAAGTAGGTTGGGGATTAACACTTAGTTTGCAATGCACCATTGTGGTCTGGGACCACAAAGTGTCGACATTCTGAGAAAAGCAATATTGATTTATTTTCGCTATTGAACTGAGATTTCTCAGAATGCAGAATGACAGATAATAAGACCTGATAAAACAGTGGTTGCTCACAACACAGACCATGATTATCATCGCAAAAATAACTGACGCAACATACAAATGCAGTTTTATTTCTTGCATTAAGAAATAATTGAAAACCTTTAGTGAATGCTCAGAGGTCTGCACTGAATTACTAATACTCTGCATCGATTACAATTCAGTTATCTTGCTGGAGTATCACAAGATGGCAAAGCAGTCTCCTTGAACTGTTAGTTGAAACTAAGATTATGGATGCACAAAGTCGGGCTCCACATTAGCATCTCATTGCAGTCACCATTATTTCTTTGCCTGGGCAAGAAGCGCAGATGTCACTGCCGTGGCTGGACTAAATACGATGCGTGATTTGAAATAATTGGCTAGACATCGCCCATGATTTTATGCCCACAGATCCCTGTGGGCAGAAACATCATCAAGGACTTACCTATGAAATCGCTTATTGTGTTTGAAGTTTCAATGATCCCTGATCTATTGTTCCCTCCCATTCTCCTGCCTTCCCCCCATAGCCCCTGACACCCTTACTAAACAAGAATATGTCAATCTCCACCTTAAAACTATCCATTGACTTGGTCATTGATTTTGTCTGCAGTTTTGGAAAATCTCATTCCTTATGCAGGTGATGCAAACAGCCATGGCTGAGAGTGAGGTGACCATACACCTGGACGCCATTTGCACTTCGCACACCTGACCACCAGGGAGCACAAAGGAGCAACAAGTGATTTTCTTCATCTCGTCCCCCTCCTTCACATTGGCTATGCCATCTTCTCCAACACAGCACATGGTGGAGACGAGAAACTCTGGAGAAGAACTGGACTCAAGTTGCCCACTGTCATAACTGTACAAGAAGCAGAATGATCGGTGCGTGCTCATCAATTCCACCGGAAGAGCGAAGGCCCTTCAAAATGGCAAATACTGGTCATTGTTGAGATATTAGTCGGATATGTGTGAACTCAGTTTGCTGAATGTATTCAGCACCTCATGAAGTGTTAACTG
The DNA here is from genome assembly GCA_963514005.1 of Raja brachyura. The sequence continues at coordinate 35,397,777 of OY740798.1, read as the reverse complement.
TAAAGTCACCTTACCTTCTCTTCTACCCTGTGAAGTCTAGCTCCAATTGTGTTCTTTCCTCTGTCCTGGCTCTTTTCTGAAACATACCACGAGAAGAAGAATGAAATCATGACTTGCTCTTGAGTATTTTAAATGATTTCACAGAAAGTGATAGCAATACGTTTGGATAAATATTTTTACAACTGATAAGAATAAATTGCATCAGAAATCTCTGAAACTGCAAATCTCGTTATAGTCTCAAATTCACATTTTGAAACGGTGCTTTCTCACAAAGAGTCCCTGCTGTAAACTAGATTAGTTTTCAGGCTGGATTGGCTGTCAAGTCTTAAGACTTTACAACCGGCCTGCATGTTTAACCACGGTAAATGAAACTTCCCAGGTAAAGATGTTAAACTACTTCTCACCATGAGAGATGAATTAATTCTGATTTTCATTGTGCCAGGTCAGATACAAGGTCAATTCAATAATAAATAATGTTCAATTACCTGCGACACAAGGTGTAAAAACATACTTCAGTGACTTGGCTGGAGTTTGGTTTTGAGAGGGAAGGATTTTCTCTGCATCATATAATGGGGAAAGGCAGGAGTGCTGCAGAATGCTGGATTTTCCCTGATGTCAACACAAAGACTGAAAGGTCAAGTGGAGCATGATACTTGATGCAAAGTGAAGTTTCCTCTATGCTTCTGCAACCTCAGAATGCCTACTGCCAATTGCTTTTGTGGAATATGTCCAAGCTGTTCTCCTTGTGGCCTCTCTGAATGAGACTTGACAGTTTAGTGCCAATAAGTGCTGGATTGTGTTGGAAATGTACTATGGACTCATGCATAAAACTGCAAATAAATTAGGCCGGCTTTACATTGCCAACTTACCTCACTTAAAAATTTATTCCTCATTCATCTTGGATTGGGTTCAAACCCAGATTTGCATTTTCATGCCATTTTCCTCTCATCCGTCTTCCTTTGCCGCTGAAATCATTGATTTCTGGCAGAGATTTGGATCCACAGGTGCTGGACACCAATTGATGCCTTATCCACGTGGATAATGACCAGTGACAGGGCGGCAGGGTGGTGCAGTGGTAGAGTTGCTGCCTTACAGTGCCAGAGACCTGGGTTCAGTCCTGACAATGGGTGCTGTCTGTACAGGGTTTGTACGTTCTCCCTGTGACCGCGTGGGTCTTCTCCGGCTGGTCCAATTTCCTCCCACACTCCAAAGATGTGGAGGTTTGTAGGTTAATTGGCTTCTGTAAATTGTAACTTGTCCCTATTGTGTAGTGCAAGTGTATGGGAACAGCTGGTTGCCCAGACTCGGTGGCTGAAGAGCCTGTTTCCTCGCCTTATATCTATAGTCAAAACAAGTTTAAAGTATTAAGGCACCCTGTGCCATTGTGGGGCATTGTAGAATGAGCCTATCCATATCCTCTTCTGGTGCCCACATACAGTGGCACAGCTGGTACAGCTGCTGCCTCAGTGCCAGAGACCCAGGTTCAATCCTGACCTCGGGTCCTGTCTGTGTGGAGTTTACACACTCTCACTGTGAATGCCTGGGTTTATTCTGGGTGCTCTGGTTTCCTTCCGCATCCTGAATTGTAGTGCAGATTTGTAGATTAATTGGCCTCTGTAAATTGCCTTTAGAATGATAAAATGAGATAACATAGAACTTGGTGTGAATGGGTGATCGATTATCAGCATGGATTTGGTGGGCTGAAGGGTCTGTTTACGTGTTCTATCTTTAAGCCAGACTACACTTACATGGTTTGCCTGCACAAGAACCGGGAGTACTGGCGCTCCCCCCCTCTCTGACCTAAAGCTGATTTTAACAGTATCTCCCATTTATCACCGCCCACTTAAATACTTTCTTCCAAATTTGATAGTCATCAATTTAACATTATCAATTTGCGAGACCTTGCCTGCAATAAAGTCTCTAACCGAGATCCAGTTATGCCATCAGTTTAAATCACCTGCCTCATCATCATTTATTTGTGTTTATTATATATTTTCTCTTGGCATAGAAAGAGGCTATTCACACATCGAGGCTATGCTGTTTCTCAGGGCAATCCCAACGCCCCATTTATGCCCATGTACTCTGTTCTCTCTCCCATGCGAATGAACTCCACCTAACTCTCCTACCACCCACCCATACTGGTGGCAATTTACCTACTGACTAGCACATGTTTAGGTCCGGAGTAAAATGGCAGCAATGCACAGCCAACCCCCAAGTGAATTAGAATGTGTCTTGCTGAATCACTCATGGAGTCACGGAGTCATACAGTGTGGAAACAGGCCCTGCAGCCCAACTTGCCCACACCGACCAATGTCTCGTCTACACTAGCCCCACCGGCCTGCGTTTATCCCTCTAAACGTATTCTATCCATATACCTCTAAGCATTTCTTAATCATTGCAATAGTACCTGCCTCAACTACCTCCTCTGGCAGCTCGTTCCGTGCACCCACCACCTTTGTGTAAAAAGGTTACCCCTCAGATTCCTATGAAATATTTGCCCCCCCCATCACCTTAAACCTCCTGAGCCATCATCCATTGCCATTCAGATGGGTTGGCAATATTCCATTCCTCACATGTCTTCATATTACACTCAGGGACAGTCTCCATAAATCTCTGCATCGCTGGCTGGATCTCCCACTAACGTCAAAACCCTCTTTAAAATGTTACTCTTTGACCCTGCTTCCAGTCCCTCTCACTGAACTGTCCAGTACATCGCAGGCTTCCTCACTCCAGGCCAACAACTTCAGGTAACTTGCTTCCTCTGTTGCTAGTCAGTAGGGCATTAATTTGTAACATTGGGCCAGTGATCCATATCCACCGGTGCAACCTGACTAGCTGAGCATTTCCTACAGCTCTATAATTCACAGCATTTTACATTCCCCCCGTTTATGCTTTCTCTCACCAACTGAGTTTTTGGGGGAGGCTGGGCAAGCTGGGACTATATTCCTTACGGCATTGGAGGTTGATGGGTGATTTCATCGAAGTGGATAAAATTGTAAGGGTCATAGATGGAGTGAATGCACAGTCTTTTTCCTAGGGTTCAGGAATCAAGAACTCGAGTGCATAGGGTTAAGGAGAGAGGTAACTGAATTAATAGGAACCTGAGGGACAACTATTTCCACACAGAGGGTGGTACATATACGGAGCGAGCTGCCAGAGGAAGTGGTTGAGGAAGATACTATAACAACATTTAGAAGATATTTGGATATAGATAAGGAAGGTTTAGAGCAATATGGGTTAAATGTAAGCCATAGAGTCATACAGTGTGGAAACAGGCCCTATGCCCCCTATTTGCCATGCCGACCAACATGCACTATCTACACTAGTCCCACCTGCCGGTGCTTAGCCCATATCCCTCTAAACCTGTCCTATCCATGTACCTATCCAATTGTGTCTTAAACGTTATTAAAGTACCTGCCTCAACTACCTCCTCCAGCAGCTTATTTCATATACCACCCTTTGTGTAAAAAAGTTACCCTTCTGGTACCTAATATGTTTTCCTCCCATCACCTTAAACTTATGTCCTCTGGTACTCGCTTGCCTTACACTGGGCAAAAGACTGCTTTCACCTGATTTACTCCTCTCAAAATGTGTACATCTCTATCAGATCACCCTTCATCCTCCTATGCTCGAAGGATTAAAGTCCTAGCCTGCTCAACCTCTCCCTCGAGTCCTGGCAACACCCTTATAAATCTTCTGAGCACCCTTCCCAGCTTGACAACATCTTTCCTATAACATGGTAACCAAAACTGAACACAATACTCTAAATGTGGCCTCACCAATGTCTTATACCACTGTAACATTACTTCTCAACTACTCAATACTGTGACTGATGAAGGCCAATATGCCGAATAATGGGACCACGTTTACTGTCATTTGAGTCAGCAAGGACGAGTTGGACCGAAGGGCCTGTTCCCATGCATTATGACTGTATGACAATATAACTGAAGTCATAGACCTATTAACCAGATAGCTTTATCACAGCTTATCATGACGGCAATGCTGGCATCAGAGATATTCCCATTGTCCAATAACACCCCCCCCTCCCCCCACCAATACTCTCTCCCCAATTTAAAACAAACTTGCTTTATTTCTTCCCTAGTTCTGCTGGAGGGTCTCCGATCTGTCAATTTGGTTCTCTCCCCTCAGATGCTGCCTAACCTGCAAAGACTTTCCAGTATTTTCTGTTTTATGCTGGTAATGCCTCGCCAAGTCTGTCTGTCCTTTCTTCTTCTTGTTATTTTTAGTATGCGTTAAAAGTACATTTTAGTGTTCCTTGGTTTGTGTTATGTGGGGGGATTGGGGGAAATCTTTTTTCAATCTGTTACCTCGACGGAGTTGCAATTATTTTCCGTATCGTATCTCCGTCCCCACTGCGGCCTAACATTGTGGAGTTGGTGGCGTTTCCTGGAGACAGACCCGGCCTTCCAAGCCGCTTGAGTCTGCGGGACTTTAAAAATCGCGGAGCTTGCGATCCCTTTGAAGGGGATCGTAGCTCCAACCGTGGGCCCTGTGGACTTTAACATCGTGAAGCCCGCGGTCTCTGGTAAGAAGAGGCCGACTCGGAAGCTCCATGCCGCGAAGTTTCCACCACCCCGACACGGGAGTTTCGATCACCCCAACGGGGGGCTTCGATCATCGGCTGCAGGGACTTTGATGGCCCTGATTGTGGATGGTTTGACTGCCCCGACCGCGGGAGAACAAGAGGAGGAAGAAGATGAACGCTATTGCCTTCCATCACAGAGAGGAATGTGGAATCCACTGGGATGGATGTTTATGTTAACTTTTATGTGGTTGTGTGTCTGGTTGCTTTTCACTTAGTATGGCTGTATGGTAGCTCAAATTTCACTGTACCTTAACAGGTACATGTGACAATAAACTGACCTTGAAACCCTGAGATGCAGATTTGTGTTTAGATTTGTATCATCTGCAGATTTTGATTTTCTGAACCGCATTGTGGCTGGCTACTTTATTCTCACCATTGATAAGCAGTTTATAATGTTTTACTTTAATAAAACTATTGTTGCAGCCCGAACATTGTTGCAATATTTTGTGGTTTGCACTAGTGTTGTTCGGATTGAAACAACAAACTTACCACGTGCTGGATTTTAATGCGAAATATCTCTGGCTCAACTGTTCACTTTATTGTATTGGAAGGAATTGCAGATGCTGGTTTATACCGAACATGGACACAAAATGCTGGAGTAACTCAATGGGACAGGCAGCATTTCTGAACGGGTGATGTTTTAGGTCGAGACCTTCAGACTGTGCTTCAGGGAGAGAGTTATTCCTTTTCTCCAGAGAGTTACTCCAGCATTTTGTGTCCACTTTAGTCATTGTTTGCTGAAGGGTGGGGGGTAAAGCTCTCGTGTAATTCAATATTGAAGATGTACTTCTGTGTTCATTTTAATCAGACTGCAAGATGTGGTTGATATATTTACCTGACACAGATTGGAACATTGTTGGTTTTCCCAAGCACTGGTCTAACCTAGAAAGCAAAGAAAAAGATGAATTAACAATTCATGCAGCAAACACGTAACACTACATACAAAGTATGGTCAAAGATCCCCCAACTCTGAGCATTATAAAAGATAGACACAAAATGCTGGAGTAACTCATCGGGTCAGGCAACATCTCTGGAGAATCCTTTTTCTCCAGAGAGGGGCGGTGCCTTGTGGCAGCGGCTACCTGCAGTTCGTCTGACATTTTTTATTTCTTTTGTCTTGTTAGGAGTATGTTTTTGGTTTTATTTTAGCTGTGTATGTGTGTGTGTGTGGGGGGGGGGGGAACGTTTTAACATCTTCCCTATACGGGGGGCGCCACTTTTCCCTGTCGTGTCTCCGTTGTCGTTGAGCCTAACATCGTGGAGCTGGCAACCTCCAACTGGGATCGACCTGAGGGCTCCAGCCGTAGAGCCTGCGGACTCACCATCGTGGAGCTGGCTGACTTCGGAGCTGTGGCGGTGCTGCGGTTGTGGCTGCAACCCAACTTCGGAGCTTAGGAGCTTCGGCCGCGAGCCCTGTGGACGGTAAAGTCGGGATCTCGCAGGTCCCTGGTGGGAGACAGATTTTCGGAGCTCCTGCAACAGTAACTTCTCCCACCCGAATCGAGGGTTTGAATCGGCCCGGAGCAGGGTCTTACACCGCCCGCCGCGGCTTACACGGTTGCGGGACTTACCGTCGCCCGCCGGGGGATTTAACATCGGGAGCCCTGGCCGCCTCGACGTTGCAGCTTGGCTGCCTGACCGCGGGAGAAGAACAAAGGGCAGTGAAGAGATAGGACTTTTGCCTTCCATCACTGTGAGGAGGTGTTTGGAGATTCACTGTGATGGATGTTTATGTGAAATTGTGTTAATTGTGTGTTTTGGTCTTTTTTGCTGTTATGACAGCAGGAACGCAATTTTGTTCAAACCTTGCTTGTTTGAATGTCAATAAAGGGCAATTGAATTGAATTGAATGTTGCCTTACCCGCTGATCTATTCCAGCACTTTGGTATAAACCAGCATCAGCACTTGCTTTCTACACATATGAGCAATAGAATGTTGATGAGAAAGATACAAGAGGTTAGTATCCGTGCCTTGGGTGTTATCAGCCATCTTTCTGACTTTACAATTTACTTGCAATTTTAACCCTTGCAAAAGAAATGTTTAGGTTAGATATTTAAGAGGCCCTTGTGGCTATGGGGATCAGAGGGTATGGAGAGAAGGCAGGTACGGGATACTGAGTTGGATGATCAGCCATGATCATATTGAATGGCGGTGCAGGCTCGAAGGGCCGAATGGCCTACCCCTGCACCTAATTTCTATGTTTCTATGTTTCTATATAAAGTAACTTCTCAGCAGAAAAGATCTGCACTCTGTTTACACCAGGTCATGTTTCTAAATTTTCAACCATTTTGAGAGGTGTTGTGTCCTCAAGAACATTTTATTTGCATTTTGCCGAGTAATGTCCATGAAGAACCAGTATAATTGATAAATGTTCAAAAATGATTTTTTTAATATAATTTTTTTTAAACCCCTTGTAATTGGAGCTATCTTGAGGAAACTGAATTTACGTGACTGAAAATGGTTTAAAATAACACAGAACCATTTTCTGGTTACATTCATTTGCTGTGATCAATTGCTTAATACATCAAAAAAAATTATATTGAAATGCTTTGAAACTTTGCCAGGTTAATTTTAAGCCCTGAAAGTGGGCACAATTACTGGAAACTCCCAATGCTGATTAGTTCGATCTGGAGTATGGCCAGTTTTGTGGATGGGGCCAGTGTGCAACATGACGTTAAGACCAGCACAAAAGCTTGCAGCAAATCGATTTGCCATGGACTTAACTTATGTTTGAAGTTCTGTTCATCTATAACAATGCTCTGGTCAATTTCAAACAAATTGCACTGAAACAAATAGCCCAACCCAATGGAAAAAGCAACCAAAATATGTAAGATGATGGTGCAATGTAGGTGTGGTGGTAGAGCTACTGCCTTACAGCGCCAGAGACCCGGGTTCGATCCTGACTACGGGTGCTGTCTGAACAGAGTTTGTACATTCTCCCCGTGACCTGCATGGGTTTTCTCCAAGACCTTCGGTTTCCTCCCACACTCCAAAGACGTACAGGTTTGTAGATTAATTGGCTTGGTATAAATGTAAAATTTGCCCCAGTGTGTGTGTGTGGGGATTGCTAGTCGGTGCAGACTTGGTGGGTCGAAGGGTCTGTTTCCATGTTGCATCTCTAAACTAAACTACTGGAGGAACTCAGTGCCTCAAGCAGCAAGGAATGGACAGATGGTGTTTTGGGTCGGGACTCTTCCCCATTGTAAATCCAGTGGCTTCCTGTACATCGGTGAGACCAAGCGTAGAGTTTTGCTGATCGTTAGCTTAATTGTCACCTTTAAAATTCAGATCTATGCACTCTTTCACAAATTCTCATTTGACATTATCTTCTGGTCATCTATTAGATGCAGAAAGAAGGCTTTGACATTATATTTCCTTTTTACAGTCTGGATCAGCGATTTTGACTCCCTAGGTAGTTTACGAGTGCATGAGAAAGCAGACACCGCTGCAGCTCCTAATGTTAGGAGACAGGCACTGAAATGTGTCCAATTCCTTCCCAGTGCTAATCCAACAATGAAAGAGACTTGGTATGCATACAGTGTGCCTTACAGTGAAACAGCTCCACTGTCTGGTAACAATGAACATACAGTGCCCTCCATAATGTTTGGGACAAAGACCCATCATTTATTTACTTGCCTCTGTACTCCACAATTTGAAATTTGTAATAGGAAAAAAAAAACACATGTGGTTAAAGTGCACATCGTCAGGTTTTATTAAAGGCCATTTTTATACAGTTTGGTTTCATCGTGTCGAAATTACAGCTGTGTTTATACAAAGTTCCCCCATTTCAGGGCACCATAATGTTTGGGACACATGGCTTCACGGGTGTTTGTAATTGCTCAGGTGTGTTTAATTGTCGCCTTAATGCAGATATAAGAGAGCTCTCAGCACCTAGTCTTTCCTCCAGTCTTTCCATCACCTTTGGAAACCTTTATCGCTGTTTATCAACGAGGACCAAAGTTGTGCCAATGAAAGTCAAAGTAGCCATTATGAGACTGAGAAACACAATTAAAACTGTTAGAGACATCAGCCAAACAATAGGTTTACCAAAATCAACTGTTTGGAACGTCATTAAGAAGAAAGAGAGCACTGGTGAGCTTACTAATCGCAAAGAGACTGGCAGGCCAAGGAAGACCCACAGCTGACGACAGAAGAATTCTCTCTATAATAAAGAAAAATTCCCAAACACCTGTCCAACAGATCAGAAACACTCTTCAGGAGTGGATGTGTCAATGGCCACTGTCCGTAGAAGATTTCATGAACAGAAATACAGAGGCTACGCTGCAAGATACAAACCACTGGTTAGCTGCAAAAATAGGATGGCTACGTTACAGTTTGCCAAGAAGTACTTCAAAGAGCAACCACAGTTCTGGAAAAAGGTATTGTGGACAGATGAGACGAAGATCAACATATCAGTGATACTTTGCAAGAGCAAAGTATAGAGAAGAAAAGGAACTACCCAAGATCCAAAGCATACCACCTCATCTGTGAAACACGGTGGTGGGGGTGTTATGGCCTGGGCATGTATGGCTGCTGAAGGTACTGGCTCACTTAACTTCATTGATGATACAACTGCTGATGGTAGTAGCATTATGAATTTTGAAGTGTAGACACATCCAATCTGCTGAAGTTCAAACAAATGCCTCAAAACTCATTGGCCGGCAGTTCATTCTGCAGCAAGATAATGATCCCAAACATACTGCTAAGCACCAAAGGAGTTTTGCAAAGCTAAAAAATGGCTTGAGTGGCCAAGTCAATCACCCGATCTGAACCCAATTGAGCATGCCTTTATATGCTGAAGAGAAAACTGAAGGGGACTAGCCCCCAAAACAAGCATAAACGAAAGATGGCTGCAATACAGGCCTGGCAGAGCATCACCAGAGAAGCCACCCAGCACCTGGTGATGTCCATGAATCGCAGACTTCAAGCAGTCATTGCATGCAACGGCTATGCAATAAAATACAAAACATGACTACTTTCATTTACATGACATTGCTGTCCCAAACATTATGGTGCCCTGAAATGGGGGGACAGGGGGGTAGGGGTGGAGAGGATCCATGTTTAAACACTGCTGTAATTTCTACATGCTAAAACCAAAATGTATAAAAATGGCCTTTATTAAATCTGACAATGTGCATCTTTAACCACTCTATTAGTAATCTCAAATTGTGGAGCACAGAGGCAAATAAATAAATGATGGGTCTTTGTCCCAAACATTATGGAGGGCACTGTATGTGCAAAGTCTGGAGATACAATGATGTTTTCCAAATCCCATTTAATATTCTCCATTTAATATTCAATTACACTTTATAAAATGTCCAGATGTTCTATCAGTGTAACAGATATAATTTTTCCAATTAAGCCTCAATCAAGCTGCACTTCTTCCTCTCTTGGGGCAAGTCAAAGTGGCTGTGCACCAGCCAGCAATATCCATCTCTCTGATCCCACTTCTGAATGAAGAAGCAAGGTGGCACTGGTCCTAAAAGCATTCTATTTCTGAGAAAAATAGAATTTAGAAATTCAATACATGAATATTAGCTGCATAAACAACGAAAGGCCCTGACCTCCTCTGAACCATCTTACATGTATGGCTTTGTAACATGCAGTCCCACCTTTGAGAATCAGAATGTCCCGTTACTTCACCCGGTCACATTGATTCATTAATTGAACATTTAACTGCACTGGGCCTGTACGCGTTGGAGTTTATAAAGATGAGGGGGGACCTCATTGAAACCTATAAATTACCGAAAGGCCTGGATAGAGTGGATGTGGAGTGGTAGAATCTAGGACCAGAGGCCATAGCAACAGAATAAAAGGACGTAGCTTTGGAAAGGAGATGAGGAAGAATTTCTTTAGTCAGAGGGTGGTGAATCTGTGGTATTCAATCTGTGGAGGCCAAGTCAATGGATATATTTAAGGTGGAGATTGACAGATTATTGATTAGTATGTGTGTCATGGGTTATGGTGAGAAGGCAGGAGAATGGTGTTGAAAGGGAAAGATAGATCAGCCTTAATTAAATGATGGAATAGACTCGATGGGCCGAATGGCGTAATTCTGCTCATAGAACTAATGAACTTACGATCAATTGTTCTCAGAGTTTGCACTCATCCCTTACAGGACAGTTTAAAACAGGTTTGGCTTGCCAGAGTTAATCAGAATGAGCTGCCTGATTAACTGTCTGGCAGGCCACAACATGAATACACCCACTACGGCCTTACCATGTGCTCCCATCACTCATTAGCTAAGTGGGAGTTCATCCATCCACACACAGCACGCAGCCCCTGCACATCTCCCTGGATGCAACTACCCTGCAGCAAGTCAAGGCAGAATTCAAAGCCTCACCTCCCCCATGTTGAGTGAAGTCATGCATTTTTGATTCAGAAATAGGAATGTTCCCCCTTCCCACTCTCCTATTCAACTTTCTGTTCCAGAATCAACTCCCATCTCCACTCCCATACTGACCTTTCCGGCCTGGGCCTTCACCACTGTCAGAGAGAAGCCACATGCAAATTGGAGGAACAGCACCTCATATTTCGCTTGGGCAGCTTACCACCCAGTGGCATTGATTTCTCTAGTTTCAAGTAACCCTTGCATTCCCTCTCTCTAATTTCACTGTTCATTATCTCCTCTTCCACAGCCAACAATGGACCATTGTGGGCCCCACCTTTCTTTGGTCATCGGTGCTGGCTGTTTGTTCCGTACCATTTCAAACCTCTAGTTTCCCTCTCCCCCAGCTCTCTGCCTGAAGAAGAGTTTCGACCCGAAATGACACCTATTCCTTTTCTCCAGAGGTGCTGCCTGTCCCGCTGAGTTACTCCAGCATTCTGTGTCTATCTTTGGTGTAAATCAACACCTGCAGTTCCTTCCTCCATGCATGTTCCCATTAAGCCAGAGGCTCATTCCTCCGTAGTGCAAACGTTAGAGGTGCGTTGTTTTGTTCGCAATGGATTTCTAAATGGACATAGCTTTAACATGTATTGTAATGTTCTGATTTATTGGAAGTGTATGCGTAGAAGCCAATGTACTGTTGCTTCAGCACATGGCCAGCCATCTGGGTGTGGTGGAAGCGGAGCAGTAAAATTAGAATGTTGTTTGGCTACTCTATACAAGCAAATTTGCACCAGAATTATTGCCCTGTAAATGCATTGTAAAGATCAGGTGTAACCCAGGCGTTGGTGCTCAACTTTGGCAAGTCGGAGAGCACGAATATCTGGGCTGCAGATATTTTTGAGTATTGGGTCAGAGGAATTAAATCTTACCTCCATTTATTTATGGAAATCCTAGATCAACTCTTGTGCTTACTCTTTTTATCGCAGAGTGCCACAACGGTGACAACTCCAAAGTTAGGGGTCCCATCTTCAGTGAACCTGAGCATAATTTCTGCATGCCCTCCAAATGTGCTCACTTAGTGCAATGGGAGGCATGTCAGGCTGTTGTGCAAATTAACTTGGAGTCAAGCACAAGAAACACATTCACAAGCAAAGTGCTTCTGGATGTTGCATTTGCTAAAACAGACTTTTCACTGTTTTAGCACGCACTTCCCAGAGGTCTCAAAACCCAATCTGCCCATCAGTCACACATTCCTCCCCACTATCCAATGTTTCCAGCCGTCCACCATCCATTGCTTATTTAATTCCATTCATGCTTTTTATCTAAGAAACACCAGAAACACAGGAAATAGATGTAGGAGTAGGCAATTCGGCCCTTCGAGCCAATATGTTCAATATGACCATCCAAAATCAGTACCCCATTCCTGCCTCTCTCCCAATTTCCATTGATTCAGAGCTATATCTAACTCTCTCTTGAATACATCCAGTGAATTGGCCTCCACTGCCTTCTGTGGAAGAGAATTCCACAGATTCACAACTCTCTGTGTGAAAAAGTGTTTCCTCATCCCAGTCCTAAATGGCCTACCCCTTATTCTTAAACTGTGACCCTGGGTTCTGGATTCCCCCAACATTGAGAACATGTTTCCTGCAAACTTATCTTAGTCAACATTTCCCTACCATTCCTTGACCTCACCATCTCTATTGCAGGTGACACACTCCTGACTGACATCCACTACAAACCAACTGACTCCCACAGCTACCTGGACTACTCTTCCTCCCACCCTGCTTCCTGTAAGGACTCCATCCCCTATTCCCAATTTCTCCGACTACGCCGCATCTGCTCCCAGGATGACGTGTTCCACACCAGGTCATCGCAAATGTCCTCGTTCTTCAGAGAACGGGGTTTCCCCTCCCCCACTATCGATGAGGCTCGCACCAGGGTCTCCTCCATACCCCGCAACACTGCCCTCTCTCCCCATTCCCCCACTCACAACAAGGGCCGAGTCCCCCTGGTCCTCACCTTTCACCCCACCAGCCAGCGCATACAACAGATAGTCCTCCGCCAGTTTCGCCACCTCCAACGTGACCCCTCCACTCGCCACATCTTCCCATCTCCCCCCCTATCTGCCTTCCGCAAAGACCGCTCCCTCCGCAACTCCCTCGTCAATTCTTCCCTTCCCTCCTGCTCCACTCCTTCCCCGGGCACTTTCCCTTGCAACCGCAAGAGATGCTACACTTGTTCCTTCACCTCCCCCATCCACTCCTTTCAGGGACCCAAGCAGTCATTCCAAGTCCGACAGAGGTTCACCTGCACCTCCTCCAACCTCGTCTACTGCATCCGTTGCTCCAGATGCCAGCTAATCTACATCGGTGAGACCAAGCGGAGGCTAGGCGATCGTTTCGCCGAACACCTCCGCTCGGTCCGCAATAACCAACCCGACCTCCCGGTGGCTCAGCACTTCAACTCCCCCTCCCACTCCGTATCCGACCTCTCGGTCCTGGGCCTCCTCCATGGCCAGAGTGAACAACACCGCAAGTTTGAGGAACAACATCTCATATTCCGCTTGGGGAGTCTGCATCCTCTGGGCTTAAACATTGAATTTTCTCAATTCTGTTAACCCAGACTGCTCCTTTCCCCCCCCCCCCCCCCACCCCCCCACCTCTCCCTCAGCCCTCGGGCCCTGACATTCCTTCTCCATCTCCCCCCCCCTCCCCCCCCCCACCCCCCCACCTCTCCCTCAGCCCTCGGGCCCTGACATTCCTTCTCCATCTCCCCCCCCCCCCCCCAAGTCGCACTAGCTTCTCATTTTCACACCAGAAACAGCTTACAATGGCCTGCTTTCCTTATCACCAATACTTTTTTGCATATCTTTCACTCATTGTTCTTGCTTTATCTCTCCATATCACTGTTTATATCTCTCGTTTCCCTGATCCCTGACCAGTCTGAAGAAGGGTCTCGACCCGAAACGTCGCCTATCTCCTTCACTCCTTAGATGCTGCTGCACCCGCTGAGTTTCTCCAGCTTTTTGTGTAACCCTCGATTCTCCAGCATCTGCAGTTCCTTCTTTAACAAGATATGGCTTCTGTTGTTTTTAGCTAATTATGTCAGCCCCAAGATTCCACAGGGCTATCTCCAAACTGCTTCAGTTCTTTCAGTTGGTCAGGAGTGTAGATGTTCACTGACGATTACTTGGTGTAATCATTGCAGCACTTTAGATAACAATTTTTTCCATGTTTCACAGCTTGCAGCAAGACCTGGACATCATTCAGTGATTTCTTGATCATTGAAAAGCTACACTTATGACATACAATTGACATGCCAACGGGTCCTTTTCAGAAAGGCAGGCAGTGACTACTGGGGTACCGCAAGGCTCAGTGCTGGGACCCCAGCTATTTAGAATATATATTAATGATCTGGATGAGGGAATTGAATGCAACATCTTCAAGTTTGCAGATGACACAAAACGGGTGGGCAGTGTTAGCTGTGAGGAGGATGCTAGGAGGCTGCAAGGTGACTTGGATAGGTTGGGTGAGTGGGCAAATGCATGGCAGATGCAGTATAATGTGGATAAATGTGAGGTTATCCACTTTGGTGGCAAAAACAGGAAAGTAGACTATTATCTGAATGGTGGCCGATTAGGAAAGGGGGAGATGCAACGAGACCTGGGTGTCATGGTACACCAGTCATTGAAAGTAGGCATGCAGATGCAGCAGGTAGTGAAACATAGAAACATAGAAATTAGGTGCAGGAGTAGGCCATTCGAGCCTGCACAGCCATTCAATATGATCATGGCTGATCATCCAACTCAGTATCCTGTACCTGCCTTCTCTCCATGCCCTCTGATCCCCTTAGCCACAAGGGCCACATCTAACTACCTCTTAAATATAGCTAACATCCTTTCCACATCTACTCTATCTATGCCTTTCATAAGTTTCAATGAGGTCCCCCCTCAACCTCCTAAATTCCAGCGAGTTGAGGCCCAGTGCTGTCAAGCGCTCATCATATGCTAACTCACCCATTTCTGGAATCATTCCTTGAACATATTCAGCTGCCTGTAATTCAATTTGCTGTGAAATGCTACAACCTGAATAAAGCAAATGGTATGTTGGCATTCATAGCAAAAGGATTTGAGTACAAGAGCAGGGAGGTTCTACTGCAGTTGTACAGGGTCGTGGTGAGTCCACACCTGGAGTATTGCGTACAGTTGTTGTCTCCTAATCTAAGGAAAGAAATTCTTGCCATAGAGGGAGTATAGAGAAGGTTCACCAGACTGATTCCTGGGATGGCAGGACTTCCATTTGAAGAAAGACTGGATAGACTCGGCTTGTACTCGCTGGAATTTGGAACATTGAGGGGGGATCTTATAGAGACTTACAAAATTCTTTAGGGGTTTCGACAGGTTAGATGCAGGAAGATTGTTCCCGATGTTGGGGAAGTCCAGAACAAGGGGGTCACAGTTTAAGGATAAGGGGGAAGTCTTTTAGGACTGAGATGAGAAAATCATTTTTCACACAGAGTGGTGAATCTGTGGAATTCTCTGCCACAGAAGGCAGTTGAGACCAGTTCATTGGCTATGTTTAAGAGGGAGCTAGATGTGGCCCTTGTGGCTAAAGGGATCAAGGGGTATGGAGAGAAGGCAGGCACAGGATACTGAGTTGGATGATCGGCCATGATCATATTGAATGGTGGTGCAGGCTTGAAGGGCCGAATGGCCTACTCCTGCACCTATTTTCTATGTTTCTATGAAGTTAGTGTATCCTATAAGGAAGGGTTTAAGTAGCATTATGTGTAGAAAGGAACTACAAATGCTGGTTTATATCGAACATAGACACAAAGTGCTGGAGTAACCCAGCGGGTCAGGCAGCATCTCTGGAGGAAAAGGTGGGTGATGTTTCGTGTCGGGACAGAATTCTGAAGACGGGTCCCAACCCGAAACGTCACCCGTCCTTTTTCTTCAGAGATGCTGCCTGACCCGCTGGGTTATGGCAGCACTTTGTGTCGATCTAAGTAGCATTACATGGGCATTTAGTCATTATCATCACCAAGAGCATCACCTTCTATGGTGTACATGCCACCATTAACCAGAAAGTTAACTGAACCAGCTATATAAATCCTGTAGCAAGTGGAAGGCTTGATATTCTCAGGTAATCACTCTCTTCCTAACTCCCCAAAGTATTTTCCATCTACAAGGCAGAAGTCAGGTTTGTGATGAAATATCGAAGATAGAAACCAGGGAAAGGTATGAATATTGATTTCTCTAATTTTAAGTAACCCTTCCATTCTTTCTCCACCCCTCCCCCACCCTAGTCACCCTGTTAGCTCCACTGTTTGCATCCTTATATCTCTTCGTTATCACCTCTTCTACAGCCAACAATGGACCATTGTGAGCTCCACCTTTCCTTGGTCATCTTTGCTGGCTCTGATTGGTTCTGAACCTTTCCATACCTCTAGTTTCTCTCTCCCCTGACTCTCAGTCTGAAGAAGGGTCTCGACCTGAATCGTCACCTATTCCTTTTTCCCCAATGATGCTGCCTGACCCGCTGAGTTATTCCAGCATTTTGTGTCTATCTTCGGAGCAAACCAGCATCTGCACTTCCTTCCTACACATTTTGTGATGGAATATTATCTATTTGCCTGGGTGAGTGCAGTTCCAACAACACACAAAAAGCTGGACATTGACCAGAACAAAACAGTCTGTTTGTTGAGAATCCAAGTTAGAAATAAAATGTTGGAGTAACACAGTGGAACAGGCAGAATCTCTGGATAGAAGGAATGGGTGATGTTTCGGGTGAAGATCTGTCTTCATACAACGCTCCTCTCTAAAATTGCACATCGATCAGTACCAGACCACCATGGCTGTGGTCGTACTATCTACATGGTGCATTTCCGCAACTCACAAAGACATCTGTAACGGCGCCTCCCATCTCTACCACCGTATATTTAAATACATGAATTCTCCAACAAATAAGCTTCATCCGCACCACAGCCCCAAATTCTCCAAAAACATGTTGAAAGAGGTCAGGGTTAACAACATTTCAGATTTTGTGTTTGTTCTGCAGTGTGTGTCTAGACCCATCACATGACACTACATTTATTGAAAGTTCCAGCTGGATAATTCCACAATACATGAAAGAAGAGAAGATAAACAAAGGGAAAATAACTGAGCCAAGGAAAAGAATGCGACAATGAAAAGAAGGTACAGAAGCCTGAAGTCCCACACCACCAGGTCCAGGATTAGCTACATCCCTGCAACTATCAAATTCTTAAACCAATCTACAAAACCCTAATCCTACCTCGACAAGGAACACTACACGACAACTCTTGCACTACCACGTCCTTATGTTTTTCTCTTGCTGCTTTGTGCACTAATGTCTTGTTTTTTTTTAATTTTAAAGAGTTTTCTTTCTTTTGGAAGTATTTTGTGTAATTTATGTGTAATTTATGTATAATGTAATTTTTGTGTGCTCGTCTGAGTTTAGTACAGTTTGGTTTAGTTTAGAGGGAGAGTGCAGAAACAGGCCCTTCGAACCACTGACTCCGCGCCGACCAACGATCCCCGAACACTAACACTATCCTAAACTGGGAACAATTTACATTTATACCATGCCGATTAACCTACAAAGCTGTACGTTTTTGGAGTGCGGGAGGATACCGAAGATCTTGGAGAAAACCCACGCAGGTCAGGGGGAGAACATGCAAACTCCGTACAGACAGCACCCGTAGTCAGAATCGAACTCGGGTCTCTGGCACTGTAAGCGAACAAATCTACTGCTGCGCCACCGTGCCCCCCACACAGTTGATTTGCCTGGGTTCCTGCTACAGGCAAGATTTTACTTCGGAGTCACGTGAGTGTCTACATGAAGACCCCCACAGCGACATATCGTCAAACGCATTGCAAAGCGACAGGCAGGAGGAGCGTCGCTCCTCCAGTGTAAGTTTAAAAACAGGCCGCAGGTAAGTCTTACCATTCCTGATGTCATTTGTTGGCTCTGTGTTGTTGCATTTCAGAGCGCATCATGGAGTCCAGGACAAAGTCCAAAAGAGCCTGCTGCTTTGTTACATAGGAGAGCTAGAGTGTCCTGCAGCTGCTGCCAAAGTTGCTAGTGAGGACCGCGAAGGAGGCAGCCAGCAGCGGTCGAGTTCTCCCGAGCTGCTGGTTCAATCCGCAGCCCACGACTTCCTGCCGCTACAGCCCGCAGGTGCTCCAACGACTGGCGGCAAATCCACCCGGAAGTCGGGCAGGTCCTCTGACTCGGCTGAGTCCGGACCGGAGGACACCACGCTCGCGGGAAGCGACGGCGGTCGACTATCCCGCATGGAGCAGATGGTGGAGCAATTGCTCCAATGTGACATGCTGCAGCAGGGGTATGGTCACAGTGGGTCTCTTAGCAGACCCACAGCAGCATCTTTTTCAGGACTGCCAAATGTCTCGCCCTCCTTGCAGGGGAGCATAAGGAGTCAGAACTGGGCTGACTCTGAAGAGGGGAGCATGGCTGAAGATACATCAATGCTAGGGGTGCCAGAAGAGGAGCTATTGGGAATGGTCACGAAATTTGGGATGCCTACCCAAAAAGAGCTGCCATTATATCCAAAGTTGGCAGCCAGTATCAATTACATGGCAACTAACCAACTGCAAGAGCAAGCCATTAATGACACGGCAGCCAAGTACTTAGCTCCGGAGAAATTGTGCCTCCCTCAACGTGCCTGCTGTTAACAACCCCATTTGGGGTAACATGAGCCCTGGCATCAGGAGCCAGGAAGTCAAACTCCAGAAGATCCTCAAACTACTGGCTGCTGGGAATACGGCCGTTGCCAGGTTAGTGGACGGAGGTGAAATGCCGGAGGAGCTGCAGGACACTCTAGCTCTCCTATGTAACACTCAATATGAGATAAACAGTTACAGGAAGAGTGTCATCTGGCCTGCACTCAATCCCAAGTTCGCGGGGTTGTGCAGACCCAGCAGTGCACAGCCGCCAACATTGCTATTCGGGGACAACCTGCCTAAACAGGTCAAAGACCTCGATGAAGAGGCAAAGGCAATAGGCATGATTAAGGTGCCGGCTGCCACCAAGTCCTCATACCAGCGGTGGCAGCACCCCTATGCATCCACCAGCAGACAACGTCAAAGCGACAGACCACCTGCTGGTGAAAACTCGAAGGCCGTTCAACCTGCTCAACGTGTTTTTTCAGACCATGGCCCAGCACGGCCTTTTTGGAAGATGTGCCAACCCCACACCACAGCGACTCCACATCACAAGAAACAAGGACAGAGGCAACCAACGCAGCATCGCCGGTAACCATGGGGGTAGACGGGTCTGGTTGCCTCAGGAACATCGCATGTTTAAACTCCTCATGGGTTGGGGGACGGTTGCACTTGTTTCGGGATGCAAGGAGCACTTTAACCTCTGATCCTTTCATACTGGAAAGTATTCAGGGATATAAAATTGAATTTGTTCACAAACTCCCTTCCCCTGTTCAGCATACGCTTAGTCGGAAATTCGCACTTTCACAGAAAGAAAAGACAGAAGGTCATGCTGAACTTCTAAGACTAAATTCAAAAGGGGTAATTGAGAAAACTAAAAGAGAGTCCCATGAGTTTGTATCAAACATTTTCACTAAAAATAAAAAAGATGGCGGATGCCGCATCATTATAGATTTGACTGAACTGAATACATTCGTGCAGTATGCCCATTTCAAACTGGAAACCTTCTTCATGGCCAAACAGCTAATTTCCAAAAGGTACTTCATGGCTTGCATCGATCTAAAGGATGCATACTATTCAGTACCAATAGACAAGGATCATCGCAGATATTTGAAATTTGTCTGGATGGGGCAGCTCTGGCAGTACAAAGCACTATCTAATGGATTATCATCAGCGCCCAGACTGTTTACCAAATTATTAAAACCAGCTTTAGCGTGTCTCAGGAAACAAATACATATTGTTAAGGCTTACCTCGATTATATTTTAATCGTGGGAAAAACCTTGGAGTTGGCTAAACTGGCCGTCTCAGTCATGGAGCACCTATTTCAAAAGTTGGGATTTATCATCCATCCAGACAAATCCAAATTGATGCCTTCTACTACTATGGACTATTTGGGATTCACGATTGACTCTGTTCATATGTCGGCCATTTTGCCACCAAACAAAGCATAGAAGCATGCAACAGCCTTACTGGCATCGGGAAACCATCTATTCGGCAAGTAGCCAGGGTGATTGGGAAGCTTGTGGCTGCTTTACCAGCCACACAATTTGGCCCACTACATTACCAAAACCTACAAAGGGCAAAAATTGCAGCACTCAAGCACCATGCGGGCCATTTTGACAGGCTAATGTAATTACCAGGGAAAGCAAAATTGGAATTACAATGGTGGATAGACAATGTTCAACATTGCTCTAACCCCATCACAGTCACAATTCGCTCGGTTATACTACAAACTGATGCCAGCGCAAGAGGTTGGGGAGCAACTAATACCACCTCCAGTTGTGGTTGTAGATGGAGTGCACATGAATTAACCCTACTTCCGGCACTAGGAATAAATTATCTAGAAATGCTGGGAGCATTTCATGGACTCCGGGCTTACTGCTCGAACATGCACCATCTGCACGTACGTTTACAGATTGATAATACCACAGTGGTGGCTTATATCAATCATATGGGTGGAATAAAGTCGATATCCAGTGACGAATTGGTCAATGCAATCTGGCACTGGTGCCTAGAAAGGAGCATTTGGATATCAGCCACTTACCTTCCAGGTAGGCTAAATACAGTGGCAGACACCAGGTCACGCAAGTTGAATGACATCACCGAATGGATGTTGGACCGCAAAGTGTTTGCCGACATTGTAGATCGGTATGGAACACCAGATATCGACCTTTTTGCATCCAGACTCAATCACCAAATATCATCATATGTGGCATGGGAACCAGACCCTGGGACAGTAGCGATGGACGCTTTCTCGCTACACTGGGGGGATTTGTTTTTCTATGCATTTCCCCCCCTCTGCCTCATCAGTCGGGTCTTGCAAAAAATTAAACAAGACTCCGCATCGGGTATTCTGGTTGTGCCCGACTGGCCTACTCAACCATGGTTCCCTGTGGTACAAGACATGGCCTCAGAACCATGCATTCCAATAACTAAATGTCCGAGTTTATTGGTACATCCTGTGACAGGGGACAGTCACCCGTGCCATGACCGGATAAACCTATTGGTTTGCAGGGTTTGAAAAGGCCACTTCTGGATTTTGGACTCTCGGACCGAACAATCAATATCATCACAGCATCGTGCAGGGAGTCCACCAGGAGACAGTACCTCATTTACATGAAGAAATGGGAGGTGTTCTGCACCAAAACGAATACAACATATGACACAGCCACCATCACAGCAGTGCTGGAGTTCCTGGCAAGCCTTCATTTCGTGAAGGTTTGAGCTACAGTGCCATCAACTGTGCCAGAAGTGCCCTATCCAATTATCTCGGATGAGATTGCGATCACCTAACAGTGGGGTCTCACCCTTTGGTGTCAAAACTAATGAGGGGAATATTTAATTCAAATCCCCCCAGGCCTAGATATTCCCAGACCTGGGATATCGGCATTGTACTAACCATGCTCCGAGGGTGGGCACCAATAACGTCCCTTTCATTGGACAAACTGACCTACAAAATGGTCATGCTGATGGCACTCGCGATGGCGCAATGGGTCCAGTCCCTACACAAGTTAAGTATGGACGCCATGGTCATAACCAACAGCAAGGTAATTTTCTTTATACAGGGGTTACTCAAAGACAGGCCTGGATCATCTGGCCAAAAGTTGGATTTCCTGGCCTACCCCGTAGACAGCCGTTTATGCATAGTGACCCACCTTTTACGCTACATGGAGGTCACCAAGGGTCTCATGGGCACGGAGAGGGCTTTACTTATAAGCCACAAACGCCCTCATCATAGAGTCACCGTGCAAACCATTTCAAGATGGTTAAGGGTGGTATTGGGTGCAGCGGGGGTGGACACTGACATGTTTAAATCTCACTCCACCAGGGCTGCATCCACGTCGGTGGCAAGGATGATGGAAGTTCCAATGGACCACATCCTTGCAACGGCGGGTTGGAGAAATGAAAAAACCTTTCAGCGTTTTTACAATAAACTTGTGGCCGCGCCTGAGACATTTGCTGACAGAATATTAAGGTCGGTATTATAATTTCCCGGATGTAGGGGTATTATTATTTGGTATTGTTAAATAAATACCCTTTTGTTTTTCAGCACAGTTTCATGTCTGAAATACGTTAACATACTTCCTCCATTTCTCATAATGGCAGTGTGTGAGCATGGACTCGTTCCAGGGCATGAAATCACAGAGCTTTGAAATCTTCATGTAGTCACTCACGTGACTCTGAAGTAAAATAGTAAGATTAAATGAGAACATACCAGTTTGAAGTTTGATCTTTATTTCATGAGGAGTTACAATGAGGGATTACATGGCTTCCGCTCTCAAACCCTCTATTATAAAGGTCAACTGGTATGCTAGTTCTCTTATCTTACTATGTTGGTCAACTCTGGTATTTGTGATTTCACGCCACTGCTTTGAAGAATATTGCACATGCGTGCTGGCGGGGTCTTCACTTAATCCCTCATTGTAACTCCTCATAAAATAAAGATCAAAGTTCAAACCGGTAAATTCTAATTTAATCTTACTATTTATCATTCTGCTTGTACCTCACCATACTTGTGCATATGACAATAAACTTGACTTGGTTTGAAAGTCTATTTATAGAAAAGTTGGGAGACTGGAAGAATTATAGGGTTAAAATTACCTCTTTGGAATGGTAGGAATGTTAACTCCGATTCTTTAAGATTTATTTAATCTTTCAATATAATAAAAAAGTAACATAGGGATGCTATCAATACTCGGCGGGTCAGAGAGCACTTGTTGAGAGACAACATTACAACTCTTGAACTGAAAGAGGTAAGAGATAAACTGAGTTAAAGATGTTGAGAAAGAGGGGAGAATGTAATGGAAATTCCATGATGGGATGGAAGGCAGGAGCCATTTCAAATAATGGATGACTTTGCAAGATAGAAAAACTAGTGACATTACAGAATCTGAAGTTCTGAAGGAATAGGAAATGGGAAATCTGAAACACAAATGCTGGAAATGGTAATGTGAACACGCAAACTGGGAACAGGAATATGCCACAGAGGTGCTCTTCAAGCCTGCTCTATTGTTCAATAAGATTATGGTCGATCTGGTTGCAACCTCAACTGTGCAATACTTCTTATTAAGAATCTTTCCTTTAGCTTATGAATATTCAAGGTCTTATCTTTCACCACACTTTGAAGAAGTGTTCACAAGGTCTGAGAAAAAATGTCTTTCCTCATCTCTGTGTTGAGTGGACCACCCCTGACCTCTAAGCAGTGACAAGGTTGAAACAAGGAAGTGCAGATTATGGATTACAATACCAAGGCACAGAGTGCTGGAGTAACTCAGTGGGTCAGACAGCATCCCTGTAGAACATGAATAGGTGACATTTCAGGTTGGGATTTTTCTTCAGACTGAATGGTGTCAACCCAAAACCTTATTGATCCATGTTCTACAGGGATGCTGCTTGACCTGCTGAGTTACTCCAGCACTTTGTATCTTTGTTTTCAAAATAGTGACTCTTAGTTCTGACCCCTCTTCAAGAGGAAACAGTCTCTCCTCGTGCATACAATCAAGACCGCTCTGGTTCTTATTAGCCTCAATCAAGTTGCATTTTATGCTTCCAAACAAGTAAATACAAACTGAAGCTGTCAACATTTTCCACAGCACTCAACCAACCATTCGATATATCATTGGTAAAGCTTCTCTGAACAGCTTCCAAAAGCTTTTATGTCCTTCCTCTAGAGAAGACATAAACTATGCACAGATATCAATGGTGGGAAGGGAAAGGGAATGTGAAATGGCAAGTGTTGCATCTCCTGCAGTTGCACGGGAAAGTACCATGATGGCGGGAATGGGTGGTGGAGGTGAAAGGTTGACTCAAAGCACCAGAGAGAACAGCCATGTTAGAATTCTTACAATGAGGTGGAGCTCTAGACTGGCCTGCATCAACAACTCTCTGCAGTTTCTGGCAATCTTCGGCAGAGCGGTTGCTATACCGAGCTGTGATGCATCTCGACAGGACATGTCCATCCTGAGGAACTATGGTGGCTGGAGTGGATAAGGAAGAAATTAAATCTGAAGGCTGAACCAGTCTCTAATCATAATGCAGCAGGCCAGAAAATATTGAAGGGAAGAGCTGGCAGAGTTGGACGAGAATTAAACTTCCCTTTCCTTCCATTTCCACTGAGGAAATTTGAATCCTGTAGCTTTCAAGGTCATAGAGTCATACAGCATGTCAACAGGCCCTTCAGCCCAACTTGTCCATTCAGATGAAGATGCCCCATCTATACCTGCCCACCTTTGGCCCATATCCCTCCAAACGTTTCCTATCCATATACTGTATCTTTCCAAATGTCTTTTATTTTAATGGTCAATGTATGATGAGTGTTTGATGGCACTGAGCTTGCACTTGCTGGAATTTAGAATGATGAGGGGGGACCTTATTGAAACTTACAGAATAGTGAAAGGCCTGGATAGAATGAAGGCCTGGCAGATAATGTTTCTACTAGTGGGAGAGTCTAAGACCAGAGGCCATAGCCTCAGGATAGGACCTACCCTTAGAAAGGAGATGAGGAGGAATTTATTTAGTCAGTGGGTGGTGAATCTGTGGAATTCATTGCCACAGACATCTGTGGAGGCCATCAATTGGTATGTTTAAGGCATAGATTGACGGATTCTTGCTTCCTAAGGGAGCCAGCGGTTAAGGGTAGAAGGCAGGAGAATGGTGTTGAGAGGGAAAGATAGATCAGCCATGACTGAATGGCTGGGTAGACTTGATGGACCAAATGGCCTATTTTGCTCCTATAACATGAACTTATGAACATATTTGGCATTTGTATAATTCGACATTCATATAATATATGAAGGATTTTAAAGCCAAGCTAAAGATTTTCTCAAAAGTTAATGAACATCCTTTCCTACTCAGATTTGTTGTGGAAGTTCCAGCTGGACTTTTGGAAGAGTATAATCTTAACACAATGGCGCAGCGGTAGAGTTGCTGCCTTACCACGCTTGCAGCGCCAGAGACCCAGGTTCATTCCCAACTACGGTTGCTATCTGTACTGAGTTTGTACGTTCTCCCCGTGACCTGTGTGGGTTTTCTTTGAGATCTTCGGTTTCATCTCACACTCCAAAGATGTACCGGTTTGTAGGTTAATTGGCTTGGGTTTGGATACTTGGTATAAGTATGAATTATCCCCAGTGTGTGCAGGCTTGTGTTAATGTGCGGGGATCGCCGGTCTGTGCGGGGATCGCTGGTCGGTGCCGACTCAGTTGGCTGAAGAGCCTGTTTCCACGATGTATCACTAAACTAAACTAATTCAGGAGCCCAGGCACACACAAAACAAGGCAGTCCCAAGGCTGGAGTGAATTATTATCCCCGTGCCATTTCAGCTCACAGGACAATGTGTTTTTCTGGCCTGTGGTGTGGTGAAGCTTTCTTGTCTACTGATTCAGCCTCTTTTAATGCTGTCTACAGAAGGTCCTGTAATGTTCGTCACACGCTGCATGTAAAAGGTGTTTGTTCACCTGCTGTTTGAATATGAAGGCAGAAATGAAGGAAAACCAGCTGTGATAATGCTTTCTTCACGCTTTTCAAACTTTTTTAATTGGCGCTCTAAATGGCAGATATTCCAGAACTCACATTGCTTTGCACAAATGGAGAAAAGTACTCAGAAAACTTAATTCCCAGACCAAGGCGAAGGGATTTAATCAGCCCTGTTCTGTAATGCACGTGCTGAACTTTTCAAACGGGAGGACTGAGGGAAGGAATAACAGCTCATTAACTTTCACTCAACCCAATGAGCATAGCACCAGGCAACTGGGCAGGCCAACATGGAGTCAACTGCGATGGAGGATGATAACTACCAAGGACACCTCCGTCTCCCCCTCTACATCGGGGACCTGTGGTGGAAGGTACTGTTCCGAGGAGTCCCCTGCAACCTGTTTCTCTCGCGGTTCACAGACTCGCCAGCCGCCTGCCACGTTTGCGAGCTGGAAGAGTCTGTGTGCCACATTTATATGGAGTGTGTGGGGCTACAGCCCCTGTTCCATTATCTAAAGGGGCTGCTCTTTGCCTTCTGGCTGCATTTCACCCACTATCCTCATCTTTGGACACCCTGTGCATAGGGAAGAATGTAGGGCTGAAGATGTCCTGGTTGGGTTGCTCCTGGGCCTGGCCAAGCTGGCCACCGTGAGTCACGACGCCAGGCGGAAGAGGGTTCTGCTCGTGCTGGCTGCCTGCTCCTTTTCTGAGGGTACGACCGCACCCTGGTGGTGTTAGAGGGGGACTCCGCGCTGCCCACGGGCACCCTGGGGGATTTCCGGGACCGCTGAGCACAGCGGGGGGGTTGAATGCATCCATGACAAGGATTGTAACATAGTTATATAGTAGTTTATTTAGTATATTTGTTTGTCTTGTATTATGGTGGTGGGTTCAATTTTGTTTTATTGTATTGTAAATATCGTTTAAAATAATTTAATTATTTTTTTGATTATAAAAAAATTACACCTCCATGCGATGGGATGCTAAGTATTACTTTTGTGCCAAAAAATAGCATTCCTATATTATAATTTTCTATAACCATCAAGCTATTAAACACTACAACCTCCAAGTAAGCTCCAAACTAGATACATTGGCGAGAAGGCAGGAGAATGGGGTTGCGAGGGCAAGATAGATCAGCCATGATTGAATGACAGAGTAGAAGTAAGCATTTCATTGTTTTGTCTGGGACATGTGCCAATAAAATGCTCTTGACTCTTGACTGATAGAAAGAGGAGGAGCAGGGAATAAGATTAAGGCTAAGTCATTGTATTAAATGTCAGAAATAACAGAAGAGAGTAACTTGTTGCAGGCTATGATCTCAAAGATTAACAGTACAACATGCAAAATCTAATAAAATGTTGCAATTTACTTTACAAACACACAAATTGAGAGCAGTCGCGGACTGTTCAGACCCAGTTAATAAGATCGTGGCTGATTTGATTGTAGCCTCTACTCTGCATTACCACCAATCCTCTGCAATCTTTCACTCTTTTGAGCATCAACAATCTTTCTATCTCTGCTCTAAAGGCATTCAGATATTAGCTTCCACTGCCCTTTGAGGAACAGAGTCTCAAAGACTCATGATACTCAAGAGAAAATAAACTTTACCTCAAGAAAAAAAAACTTTACCTCAGCCCTGCCTTAAATGGGCCAGTCCTCGATTTTAAAGAATGGCCCGTAATTCTAGTTATTCCCAGAAGAGGAACTATCCAGTCTGAAGAAGGGTCTCGGTCTGAAACGTCACCAATTTCTTCTCTCCAGAGATGCTGCCTGACCCGCTGAGTTACTCAAGCCTCTTATGTCTATCTCTAGTTCAAGTTCAAGTGAGTTTATTGTCATGTGTCCCTGATAGGACAATGAAATTCTTGCTTTGCTTCAGCACAACAGAACATAGTAGGCATTGACTACAAAAACAGATCAGTGTATCCATATACCATTATATAAATATATACACACATGAATAAATAAACTGATTAAGTGCAAATAACAGATAAGGGGTTATTCATGTTCAGAGTTTTGTCCGAACCAGGTTTAATAGCCTGATGGCTGTGGGGAAGTAGCTATTCCTGAACCTGGTTGTTTCAGTCTTCAGGCTCCTGTATCTTCTACCTGAAGGTAGCAGGGAGATGAGTGTGTGGCCAGGATGGTGTGGGTCTTTGACGATACTGCCAGCCTTTCTGAGGCAGCGACTGCGGTAAATCCCTTTGATGGAAGGAAGGTCAGAGCCGATGATGGACTGGGCAGTGCATCTTCAGCTTAAAGCAGCATCTGCAGTTCCTTCTTACACACCATCCTCTGTATATTTCCCTTGTCAACACCGCTCAGGGTTTTAGATACTAGGACAATTAGAGGAGGGGAATTAATGCTTTAATCATTAATCTTTACTTAATTTACACTGGAGTAGAAATGAGTACCCATTGATCTTGTTTGAGTTTTGGGTGAATGGTGTGGGTTGTTCAGTGTATGAGTGGGGTGGGAGATTGCAACCTTCACGTGGTCCACCCTGTTTCCACTAATGCAATCAACCCGACGAGCACAAACAAATAGATGTAGTGTTTTGTTAGGCTGCGCACACGCCATACGCAAGAAGACGAAATGTGCGAGTGGCTTTGGGGTCTCTTGCAAATAACGTTGATCTTACGCCCAAATTTGAGTCCATTTTTGCACCCATTCACAGAGGAAACCGGACAAAGCCAAGTTACAATGCTGACATTGTAATTAGAGGCAACACAGTTGTCACTTTGGCCCCTTTGAGATAAAGCTCCAGATGAATGAAATTAACAAAGGGCCTGCTCATGAACCTTCGGGATAGAGATCACACATGAGCACTTGATAAAAGTGGAGGGGCAAACTGAACACCTCTATGATCTGGGCCCGTTTCTGGCTTCACATTGTTCACTTAGTTCCTGCAGCAGTGGCCATGACAACTGTAAACACCTCTACTTGTAGCGAGCGTTACACAAAAAGCTGGAGAAACTCAGCGGGTGCAGCAGCATCTAAGGAGCGAAGGAGATAGGCGACGTTTCGGGTCGAGACCCTTCTTCAGACTGGTTAGGGATCAGGGAAACGAGAGATATAGACGGTGATGTGGGGAGATAAAGAACAATGAATGAAAGATATGCAAAAACGTATCGATGATAAAGGAAACAGGCCATTGTAAGCTGTTTGTAGTGTGAAAATGAGAAGCTAGTGCGACTGGGGTGGGGGGGGGGGGGGGGGGGGAGATGGAGAAGGAATGCCAGGGCCCAAGGGCTGAGGGAGAGGTGGGAAGGGGAGGAGGCAGCCTGGGTTAACAGAATTGAGAAAATTCAATGTTTAAGCCCAGAGGATGCAGACTCCCCAAGCGGAATATGAGGTGCTGTTCCTCCAACTTGCGGTGTTGCTCACTCTGGCTGTGGAGGAGGCCCAGGACCGAGAGGTCGGATATGGAATGGGAGGGGGAGTTGAAGTGCTGAGCCACCGGGAGGTCGGGTTGGTTATTGCGGACCGAGCGGAGGTGTTCGGCGAAACGACCGCCCAGCCTCCGCTTGGTCTCACCGATGTAGATCAGCTGGCATCTGGAGCAACGGATGCAGTAGATGAGGTTGGAGGAGGTGCAGGTGAACCTCTGTCGGACTTGGAAGGACTGCTTGGGTCCCTGAAAGGAGTGGATGGGGGAGGTGAAGGGACAAGTGTAGCATCTCTTGCGGTTGCAAGGGAAAGTGCCCGGGGAAGGGGTGGAGCGGGAGGGAAGGGAAGAATTGACAAGGGAGTTGCGGAGGGAGCGGTCTTTGCGGAAGGCAGAAAGGGGGGGAGATGGGAAGATGTGGAGGGGTCACGTTGGAGGTGGCGAAACTGGCGGAGGACTATCTGTTGTATGCGCCGGCTGGTGGGGTGAAAGGTGAGGACAAGGGGGACTCTGCCCTTGTTGTGAGTGGGGGAATGGGGAGACAGGGCAGTGTTGCGGGGTATGGAGGAGACCCTGGTGCGAGCCTCATCTATAGTGTGGGAGGGGAATCCCCGTTCTCTGAAGAATGAAGACATTTGTGATGACCTGGTGTGGAACACCTCATCCTGGGAGCAGATGCGGCGTAGACGGGGGAATTGGGAATAGGGGATGGAGTCCTTACAGGAAGCAGGGTGGGAGGAAGAGTAGTCCAGGTAGCTGTTGGAGTCAGTTGGTTGGTAGTGGATGTCGGTCAGGAGTGTATCACCTGCAATAGAGATGGTGAGGTCAAGGAATGGTAGGGAAATGTCGGAAATGGGACTCTACTTGTTGCGAGTTGCATGAATGGTGGCAACACATTTATATCAGAGAGAACATAGAAAAGTACACCACAGGAACAGGCCCTTCGACCCACAATGTCCCTACTGAATATGATGCCATTATGCTAATCTTCTCTGAGCGCACATAATCCACATCCCTCCGTTCCCTGCAGATCCTCGTGCCTATCTAAAAGCTTCTTCAATGCTCTTATCGTATCTGCCTCCACCATCACCCCTTGCAGCGCATTCCAGGCACCTACCACTCTCTGTGTAAAAAACATGCCCCCACATCTCCTTTAAACTTCGCCACTCTCATCTTAAAGCTATGCCCTCAAGAATTTGATTACTACCTTGGGAAAAAGATTCTGACTGTCTACCCTATTTATGCCTCTCATAAATGTATATACTTCTATCAGGTCTCCCCCCAACCTGCGACGTTCCAGAGAAAACAATCTAAGTTTGTCCAAACTCTCTTCATAGCTAACCCAGGCAGCATTCTGGTAAACCTCTTCTGCACCCTCTCCAAAGCCTCAACATCCTTCCTGAACTCGGCACACAATTTTCCAACAATGCCCTCTTTGTGTTCATGCTTCCAAATCCTGCCCATCCTTTATTTACTTATTCCCTCTACGAAGCAGAGTTCTAATTCTGTATTAGTTTCTGTATCCACCTAAACAAGATTTTCTTGTACATGTGTTTCAAACTCTTCAAAATACTGAAGTTCCCTGAACCCATTTTAGTGGAGGAGAAAGGCTCCTGTGTAAAGGACTACTCTCTAACACCCTCTGCTGTCGTTACAAATCTTTATTTAATTAAAAGTGCTCACTGGCTAAATTCCAGTCCTTTAACAGAGCACCAATAATCTCTCTGATAAAATATTTGAGAAATTTGCAGCATCTTTTATTATGTGGGAAGGAACTGCAGATGCAGGTTTAATCCGAAGATATACACAAAAAGCTGGAGTAACCCAGCGGGACAGGCGAGAAGGAATAGGCAATGTTTCGGGTCGAGGCAATGATACGTCCTCAGCCCCCTGCTGTACTCACTCTATACTCATGACTGCGTAGCCGGTCATAGTGCCAACTCCATCATCAAGTTCGCTGTTGTGGGACGTATCACTGATGGGGATGAGCCAGAGTATAGAAGAGAGATTGAGCGACTGTCCATATGGTGCCAGCACAATAACCTGGCCCTCAACACCAGCAAAACCAAGGAACTGATTGTGGACTTTGGAAGGAGTAGGATGGGGACCCATAGTCCCGTTTACATCAACGGGTCGATGGTTGAGAGGGTCAAGAGCTTCAAACTCCTGGGTGTGCACATTTCTGAAGATCTCTCCTGGTCCGAGAACACTGATACAATTATTAAGAAGGCACATCAGTGCCTCTATTTCCTGAGAAGATTACGGAGAGTCAGTTTGTCAAGGAGTACTCTCTTTAACTTCTACAGGTGCAGAGTAGAGAGCATGCTGACTGGTTCCATCGTGGCTTGGTTCGGCAACTTCAGCGCCCTGGAGAGGAAAAGACTACAAAAAGTAGTAAACACTGCCCAGTCCATCATCGGCTCTGACCTCTATTCCATCCAGTCGCAGCCTCAAAAAGGCAGGCAGTATCATCAAGGACCCACACCATCCTGGCCACACACTCATCTCCATGCTACCTTCAGGTAGAAGGTACAGGAGCCTGATGAACTGCAACGATGAGGTTCAGGATTAGCTACTTCCCCACAGCCATCATGCTATTAAACCTGGCTCGAACAAAACTCTGAACATTAATAGCCCATTATCTGTTATTTGCACTTCATCAGTTTATATATTCATGTGTATATATATTTATATAACGGTATATGGACACACTGATCTGTTCTGTAGTCATGCCTACTATGTTCTGTTGTGCTGAAGCAAAGCAAGAATTTCATTGTCCTATCAGGGACACATGACAATAAACTCACTTGAATCTTGGACTATGTGATAACGAGTTATACAGACAGTGAAACTCAATAGGACACCAGTGAAACTAGAACGATGACTAGGGTGGGGGATGGAAGGAGAGAGAGGGGATATAAAGATTACTTGAAATGAGAGAAATCAATATTCATACCGCTGGCATTTGCATTTGGCCTCACTCCGACAACAGAGGAAATCCAGGATAGAAAAGTCAGTATGGGAATGGGAATGGGAATGGGAAGGGGAGTTAAAGTTTAGGAAGGAACTGCAGATATTGGTTTACCCCGAAGATAAATACAAAACGCTGGAGTAACGCAACGAGACAGGCAGCATCTCTGAAGAGAAGGAATGGGAAAGAAGGAGTCAAAGGAATCTGTAGAGAAGGAATTAACCCAAAATGTCTACCATTCCTTCTCTCCAGCGATGCTGCTGTTCCGCTTTCAGATACTCCAGCATTTTGTGTCATCAGGGGAGCTTAAAGTGTTTTGCAACCGGGAAGTCACATAGGCCAAGGGTGACTGAGGGAAAGTGTTCAGCAAAACCTGTCCTCTGACAGGAGACTGGCAGCTCGAGGGATGTGGTTTGCAAATTAGCCATGGGTCATTGTTGTAAGTATTGGCAAAATATAAGATAACAAAGATAACAAGGCCTGTTTATTGGCCTTCATCAACCAGTCCTCAGGCAATTTCAGTTGAAGTGATTTTGCATCATTGTTATAGAGATTAACCAAGTTTTCACACTGGTTTCATTTTGTTACTTGGCACACCAAACATGGTCAGATGCATGTGTCTGAACCCGAAACGTCACCTCTTCCTTTTCTCCAGTGATGCTGTCTGACCCACTGAGTTACTCCAGCTATTTGTTTCTATCTTTGGTTAAACCAGCATCTGCAGTTCCTTCCTGCACACGCGGTCAATGGCATATTTGCTGTTGGTCAATAATTATGCTGTTAGAGCACTCAGAAGTTTGTCCTCACAATTCTAACTTTGAGTGGGGTTCCTCTGTCCTCAGAAGCTTTTAGACCATCTATGTGAATTGCATTACGCCAGCAAAGGTGTTTGAATATTCAGAGATGTCTTGTCAGGTATTGTGTGCTCACATTGTAAGTGTTCAACGGAACCATTTGTCAGACACAACATTTTGCAGCAAACAATGTTCATTGCAGCTATTGAAGTTGGGTTGAATCAACTGTTATCTTTGCTCTTAAAGCGGATAAACACCTGATAGATTTGAGTTAGAGAGACTCTGCGAAAGTTTCCAAAAGAATGTCTAATTTTCGTAAAATAAATACTCGCCGAGTTATGGATTGTTCCCTGGGACACATTTGGAGATAGACATCAAGTTTAGTTTAGAGATACAGCAGGGAAACAGGCACTTCCCCCCCCCCCCCCCCCCCCCCTCCGAGCCCGCACTGGCCACCGATCCACGCACATTAACACTACCTTCACACCAGAGACAATTTGTAATTTTTACTGAAGCCAGTTAACCTACAATCCCGTACGTCTTTGAAACGTGGGAGGAAGTTGGTGCACCCAGAGAAACCCCACGTGGTCATAGGGCGAACATACAAACTCTGTACAGACAGCACCTGTGATCAAGATCAAGTCTGGGTCCCTGGCACTGTGAGGCAACAACTCTACCGCTGCGCCACTGTACCGTCCCTTTTTTCTACGTGACTTGGCAATAACAATGACCTCAAAATTGAACAACTATGTTTCATCTACTGCTTTCTCTTTTATTATTCTGTCTTGGGTATTTAATTGGTCCCAGAAACACATAGGGAGTTCCAGATGCATGCTATCCATGTGAGAATATTTCCTTATTTCACCACTTAATAGCCAAACTATAATATCATGAGATGCTAAGACTAACAAAAATCTTTTAAAGAGTGCTTTTGTTATTGGTGATTGGATTGAAGTTGACTTCCATACTTTTAAGGCCACTGAAGATATCTGGATTTTTGCATCCACCCGCATAGGTTTAAGGTTAAAGAAGGAACTGCAGATGCTGGAGAATCGAGGGTTACACCAAAAGCTGGAGAAACTCAGCGGGTGCAGCAGCATCTAAGGAGCGAAGGAGATAGGCGATCTATCTCCTACGCTCCTTAGATGCTGCTGCACCCGCTGAGTTTCTCCAGCTTTTTGTGTAACCCTAGGTTTAAGGTTAGGCGGGAAAGATGTAAAGGGGATTTCAGGGGCTGGTTTTTCACATAGAGGATATGCGGAATGGGCTGTTGGTGGAAATGCAGACTCAGGCACAATTACAACATTAAAAATACATTTGGACAGCTACAGAGATGGATAAGGTTTAGAAGGATATGGGCCAAATGTAGGCAAAGAGGACTAGCTCATGTAGGCAACTTGGTTGGCATGGATGAGTTGGATCAAAGGGTCTGCTTTGGTGCTGTATCCCTCTGACTATGAGTTAGGGATGGTGAGAATCTGTTCTGGAACTATCAATGGGCTTTGCCTTGTACACTGAATCTCCAGGGAGGAATTATTAATTGCAAAGCTGTACAAGGATAATAAAGGTCATAAAGGAACAGAATATCCCTGGAAGGCTTCTTCAGAGCTGGCAGGGCAGCCTAGCAAACTAGTAAAAAGCAGATTGCTTCCCTTTTTTAGCTGAGCCGTAGGATATTAAAACAGGAGATTATGTTGCAAATGCATCAAACCCTGGTTAGGCCACAATTATGGCACTGAATCAGGACGGATCATCATTTTACAGGAAGGATGAAAGCACAAGAGAGGGACTGAGGCCGTTTTGAGAATTGTAGCAGGGCTGGAGAACTGATTCTAAAACAAAGAATTCCGAGCGAACATTTATTCAATGCCCACACCACTTAAGACGTGCGAGTTGAAATGTTAGGGTGGCACAGTGGTACATCTTGTAGATCAGCTATCTCACAAATCTGGTGATCTGGGTTCAGTCCTGACCTCTGGTGCTGTCTGTATGGAGTTTGCCTGTCCTCCCTGTGAGAGTGTGGGTTTCCCATCGGTACTCCTTTTTCTCCCATGTTTCAAAGACGTGCAGGTTTGATCGGCTAATTGGGCCACTCTAGTTTGCCCCGAGTGTACAGGTGACTGGCAGAATCTTGGGGGAGTTGATGGGAATGTATGGAGAATACAGTCGGCTTCAATGGGTGTTTTATGGTCAGCATGGGCTGAGTGGGCCAAGGCTCCGGTTCTGAGCTGTATCATTCTATGACTATTTTACATAGAGTTTAATAGAGCTTTAATAGATTGACGAAGCCAACTATATTTGCTCAGGCAGAGAGTCAAAATTGAGACAATACAAATTTAAGTTTGAAAAAGACCAGTGGACATTTAAGTTTTTTTTTTGCCATGGATCTGAGTTATCTGAGTGAGTGGTGAAAGCTATCTGAGTAAGTGGTGAAAGCTGAATCCCTCATCACATTCAACAAATACATGAGGAGCTTCTAAGAGGCTCCAACCTGTGAGGATGCACACAAGCTGGGAGGCAGTACACTGAGTAGAGTTCTTTTTTATCTGACAAAGTTGGCGTCTTAGGCTGAATTCTTACCTGTTGTGCTGTAATTTTCATCAGGCATCTGAACCATCCTATCACCAGGATGGTAGACTTGACCTACCATCTACCTCGTTGTAGACCCTCAGACCATCTGTAATCAGACTTTGCTGGACTTTACCTTGCACTAACATTATTCCCTTCATCCTGTATCTGTACACTGTGGACGGCTTGATTGTAATCATGTATATAGTCTTTCTACTGACATAGCAGGCAAGAAAAAAACACTTTTCACTGTACCTTGGTACACATGACAATAAATTAAACTAAACGGAACTAAACTAATGAATTATTAATTCCCAGGCCATTTCATAGGTGGGGTAACAGAGCTGTTACTGATCCCAAGGCAATACCCTACACTAAAGGTATTCAAGATGACACTTTCCTTCTTCTGCTGCCTGCTGCCTGACCGGCTCAGTGTTTCCACCATTCTCTTCCGACCTTCCCTACCCTCTCACACCCAAGTCATTGTAAGCTCCTACTTTCCCACCTTCTCCAGCACAACTATAGCACAGATCTCATGTTACACAGGGGGTTTGTTATGAACGTGACAGCGGCCATTTTAGGAGATGACTGCATCGGCTCCAAGAGGTCAAGGCTGGAAAGGTCAAGGAGATGGGTGACCTGGCTCAGTCCACAACCCCAATGTAATGAATCCCCTGGATATATAAGGTCACCAGTATGTACGCTCAATATCCCGCAACCTGTTTACATTTTACAGTCAATTCTCAGGGTGCCAATTGTAGAGTAATTACAGTTAA
Source organism: Raja brachyura (assembly GCA_963514005.1). Next base: position 35,361,668 of record OY740798.1, on the reverse strand, counting down.
ATACCTTCTCTGCAGCTCCTTGATTCGCACCATCAGGTTGAGATGACCCTGAGAATACTGTTCGATTACATCTCTGACATCGTAAGGCTTTCTGGCTTGCTGTGAAACAAAACAAATATATGCAGAACTATGAGGCGAAGTAAGGATGGAAGGTTCGGTGTATTTATTTCCGCAAGTATACTTGGAATAGGGAAGTAATTGCTTACTGGCAATGGGAAGTCAAAAATAAACCATCTAAAATGCAATTGTATTCAAGACCACTGGTGATTACTGGCATGAAGTGAAACTACTCTCAGCCAATTGAAAGGAATAGGGGCTGCAGGGTGGCACAGCGGTATAGTTGCTGCCTTACAGTGCTAGAGACCTGGGTTCGATCCTTATTATGGGTACTTTCTGCTCGGAGTTTGTATGTTTTCCACGTGACTGTATCGGTTTCCATCCACACTCCAATCGGCTTCGGTAAAAATTGTAAATTGTCTCTAGTGTGCAGGATATTGCGAGTGTACGGGGGTCGCTGGTCGACATGGGCTCAGTGGGCCAAAGGGCCTGTTTCAGTGCTGTACCTGCCTCCCTAAGTATCAAAGATGCAGTCCTGCTGTATAATAATGTTTCATTGACCTTAATGGAGAGTCAAACAGGTGAGATGTGAAGTATGTTGTCCTCTGCGTTGGATAGTTAGGCAAGACCCATCGCACCCCATTACAATCGAATGGTTTGATGCATGCATGAGCTTTTAAAACTCAGATTGTAATCATATATTTTCCCCAGGGCTTGTGGATTTATTTGCAGTTATTAGTGCCTAAGCTATTATCAACCAATTGTGACCATTTAATCAGGATCCTGAGGAATTTTATGCTTCACAAGTAAGGAAAATAAAGATCTTTGTGGCCCCAGTAACGTTAACAAACCAAGGCTGATGTAAGCCTGTGGGGGATGTTAGAGCAGAATGATCAATTCCAAATACGTAAACATGAGCGACACAGTGGTGCAGCTGGTGGAGCTGCTGCCTCAGTGCCAGAGACCCTGCTGTCTCACATTGCCAGAGATACAGCTTCTTTAACATTTAGACTTTAGAGATACAGCACGGAAACAGGCCCTTCGGCCCACCGAGACAGCACCGATCAGCAATCACCCCATACACTAGCACTACCCTACACACTAGCGACATTTTATCATTTACTGAAACCAATGAACCTACAAAGCTGTACGTCTTTGGAGTGCGGGAAGCAACCAGAGAAAGCCCATGTGATCACAGGGAGAACGTACAATTCCGTACAGACAGCACCCGTAGTCAGGATTGAACCCGGGATTCTGGCGCTGTAAGGCAGCAACTCTACCACTGAGCCATTGTGTTGCCCCATGTGTTCGACTTTGCTCCCACACAATGCCAGAGACTCGAGTCCTATTCCATAACTATGTGGCGTTGGCACGTTCTCCCTGTGGCCGCATGTTTCTTCTGGGTGCAGGATCTCCTGCATCCCAGAGACATGTGGCCTCTGTAAATTGCCCCTAGTGTGTAGGGAGTGGATGAGAAAGTGGGATAACATAGAACTAGTGTGAATGGGTGATCAATGGGTTGGTGTGAATTTGGTGGGACGAAGGGCCTGTTTCCAATCTATCTTTCAATCAATCAATCAATCAATCAATGAGGTATATAACAAGGAACTGCAGATGCTGGCTTAAACCGAAGATAGACACAAAAAGCTGGAGTAACTCAGCAGGACAGGCAGCATCTCTGGATAGAAGGAATGGGTGACGTTTCGGGTCGAGACCCTTCTTCTTCCAATGAGATAATCATACTAAGTTTCATTTCAGCCTTTTATCACCAATGATAAACTGTCTGTCCAAGAGACCAACTATTTCAAGAAGCGTTTCACACTGAACTGTCCCAGAATTTCGCAGTGTGAGAGCTCTGTCCATTAATCAGTATCTCTCTGGTTGGTCTCAATATATCTTGAGCTTCTGATCAGAAGTAGTAAATATTCAGGGCTATATTCTTTGAACTTGAAAATTCTCAGTGTTTCCAGCCTGTCTTCAACAGCCCTTGTTAAATTATGAAACAGGGGTGCCAAACAGCAAGGAATTCCCAGCCGTCCTATTGCTACAGTGCAGAAACAGGCACTTTGGCCCAGTGAGTTCACACCGACCAGCGTTCACCCTATACACCAGCACTATCTTACACACTGGGGCCAATTTACAATTTTTACCAAAGCTAAATGAACCTACAAACCTGTACATCTTTAGAGTGTGGGAGGAAACTGGAGCAACCCACAAGGTCACGGGGAGAACGTACAAACTCTGTATAGACAGCACCCGCAGTCAGGATCGAACCCGAGTCTCTGGCGCTGTAAGGCAGCAACTCTATCGCTGTGGCACCATGCTGCCCCTGTTTGTTGATTGCTATCCAGTCTGTGGAAAGGCTATACATGATTATAATTGAGCCATCCACAGATACAGGATGAATGGAATTTAGGATAAAGGGACGTGCAGTTTAGAAGACAACTCGGTTATGGTAAATTGCCCCAAGCACAGAGGTGAGTGGTAAAATCAGGGAAGGGTCGTCGGGAATGTGGGGAGAACAAAAGGAGATTAATGGAAGATTAGCACCACTGGTCGGTGTGGATTCAGTCTGCTGAAGGGCCTTTTACCTTGCTCTGTGACTCTATTACTGAACCAAGTAAACAACCTATCAATTTACAGTAATTACAAAACGTAAAATGAAAGGTAAAAATGAAGAATGGGAGCACGTGCAAAAACGGTCACAGCTCTACACAGCATCAACTGGGAAAGGCATTAGTTAAAAAGTAGGACAGAAAATAGCACAGACTGGTTCCTTATCTTTGTAATCAAGTAACTTCACACAATCGGTGGAAGCGACTGCAAAGCTGGTGAAAAGAAACTGGAATGTGTTAGTGGAAAGTGATATAGGTGCTGAAGTTGAAGAGTCAAGGTCGCAGTAGAGAGAGAAATAAATTACATTTAGCCAGGTCGAATTTCAGCAGCCCCTGTTCTTTCCAGTCTTCCCTTCCCCATTGAGACGGTCTCCCCCATTGAGAAGCGCGGAGAATAGAGGGTGTAACATGCAGCCGTACTTCTCCCAGACTTTCTTATAGGGTCCAAGTGAGACAGTAGGAAAATGTTTTTGACTTCCCCTTCTATCGTTGAGGACTCACCTGAAATTTCTTCTTCGCTACAAAATACTGCATCCTTCGAATCACCTTGACGGTGATCCTATGGGACTCTCTCAGCCTGTAAACAAAGCAGGATTGTGTTAGCAGGGAAGATCTTTGGGAGAAAGACTTCACAATTACATTTTATTTTCCGAGTGTCATTTATTTTACAACCACAGGCACATTTAGTTCAGTTTAGAGACACAGTGCGGAAACAGTCCCATCGGCCCACTGAGTCCGCGACCACCTCCGATCCCCACACACTAACACTATCCCTCCTGCACACACTAGGGACAATTTACAATTTTACCAAAGCCAGTTAACCTGCCTTTGGATTGTGGGAGGAAACCGGAAAAACCCCACACGGTCACAGGGAGAACATACAAATTCCATACAGACATCACCCATAGGCAGGATCACACCCAGATCTCTGGCACTGTAAGGCATCAACTCTACCGCTGTTGACACAGAAATTCTATCATTTTAATTTTGCTTAAAATTACATAAAGTACATTTTTTTCATCCATGATTAACTTTTTCCCATCTCTTTATTTTCCTCTCCTCCCTCTTTCTCTGGAGTTGGAATTCCATTTCATCAGCACCAGCCTTCATTTGATCTGAGTTACTGTTATTCAGCTTTTAGTTGAGAGAATGAGCACTGGGAATGTGCGACAATGAGGATTCAACCGAAAGCCGATCGGTTAAACGGAGTCTCTTTACTCAACATCTGTAAATATCAGCTGCACACTAGGTACACACACTTATCAATAAAAACCATGAGGTTGACATTAAGGGTGACACGGTGGCGCAGCAGTAGAGTTGCTGCCTTACAGCTCCAGGGACCTGGGTTCGATCTATGGGTGATGTCTGTACGGAGTTAGTACAGTCTCCGTTTAACTGTGTGGGTTTTCTCCGGGTGCCCTGGTTTCCTCAAACATTCTAAAGACGTGCAGGTTTGTAGGTTAATCGGCTTCTGTAGTGGGTAGGATAGAACTAGTGTATGGATGAACATTGATTTGCTCAGACTCGGTGAGCGGAAGGGCTTGTTTCCACACTGTATCTCCAAACTAAAACTAAACTAGACATTCAACCTTGAATGCAAGGACTAAATGTATCCTGCTGTGGCAATGGTACATTGTATTCCTCCCATGAAATCTTGAAATTCATTTCCTTTGGATTCAATGAATACATTGTATGTTTGCAAAGGTGTGGATTGAGTGATTTTCAACAAAGTTGAACTTCAAATTCCTTATCTTTGTGTTGGGAGGCAAAATTCTATCCCCAATGTGTTTTTAAAAAAAATTTATTTCAATACCTCGTGTAGGAAGGAACCGCAGATGCTGGTTTATACTGAAGATAGAGATCAAATAGAATAAGTCAGCGAGTCAGACAGCAACTCTGGAAAAAAGGAATAGGTGACGTATTGGTTCGGAACCCTTCCTCAGACTGAAAATAGAGATGGGGGCGGTGGTTATAAATTGGAGGTAAGAAAAGGCCAAGCAAATCCCAACAACTAATGGATTTGCTTTGTCTTTTTCTCGCTTCCAGTTTACATCCCCCCCTTCCCCCCCCACCTTTACTTTCAGTTTGAAGAAGGGTCTCAACCCGAAACGTCACCTATTCATTTTCTCCAGAGATGCTGCCTGACCCGCTGAGCTAACTCCAGCATTTTGTGTGTATCTTCTTTTAATACTTTTGTCCATTACATATTAGGAAAAATGGGTTTTTGCAAATCAGTGATGATTTTACATTCTAGGTATACAGCTCCTTTTTTTAAAGAGCTATTTCTACAGGCCATAAAGTTTCCAAAAAAAACATGTTGAACCTCACTCGTCACAGCCTGCCAACCTGAGAATGACCTGCTTATTCTCACCTATTGCTCTCTGTCTAATAGCCAATGCTTGATACCAAGGAAAGAGAAACAGAAAGGCTGTTAGCCTGTGCTGGGCAGCTAAAGGTGGGAGGTTATGTGGTGAATCCCCACGATACATACAGTACAACCCTTAATGTCATTTCTAAAACCTCGCAGTCTATAGATAAGGACTTTAAACTTACAGTAAAATTACTCAATCCTCACCAATTTATACATTGTCATGACAAAGACTTCACCAATGACCTATCTGGTCACTGGACAGACACACTGTGAAAAACTAACTGGTTCCATCTACATCTGATATAGTTAAGAAGGTGTACAGTGCCAAACATTTAAACTCCCTTTCGCATTCCCATACTGATTCTGTCGTAGGTCTCCTCCACTGTCAGAGTGAGGCCACACGCAAATTGGACGAACAGCATCTCAAATTTTGCTGGGGCAGTTTACAACCCAGCAGTATGAATATTGATTTCTCTAATTTCAAGTAACCCTTGCATTCCCTCCCTCTCCGACCCTAGTCGTCCTGCTAGTTTCACTGTTTGTATCCATATGTCCCTTTGTTGTCACCTCTTCCACTGCCAACAATGGACCATTGTGGGCTCCACCTTTCCTTGTTCATCGGTGCCGGCTCTGATTTGTTCAGAACCTTGTCATACCTCTAGTTTCCCTCTCCCCTGACTCTCTCTATCTGAAGATGGATCTCAACCCAAACTCATCACCTATTCCTTTTCTCCAGAGATGCTGCCTGACCCGCTGAGTTACTCCAGCATTTTGTGCCTATTTACAGTGATTCGCTTTGTGTCTAATATCTGCAGCGTACCCATTTTGGAATCAGAACCTTTAAGTAGTTAAACTATTTGTGCAATTGACATATTCCTGCAACATACCATTTACATAGGGTATATATCATGATGATTTATTGAGGGTGCTAGAGAAATAGATTCCACAGCTGAAATTCTAGTAATTCATTCAATTAAAAAGTCTCCCATTCAAATTTATGTCCTAGCTGCTTTAACTAGTGGCAATTTTATGTAGTTTAAAAACATACAGGATGTGAACACGTTTTAGGGAAGATGGTTTTTTTGCAAATCTGTTATTATTTTACTTTCTGGATTTACAGCTTTTTTTTAAGTGCTATTTCTGCAGGCCGTAAAGTTTCCAAAAAAAACATGTTTTTCCAAATTAAATGTCCATCTTCTGCACAATGGCAATTACAGACTGCCACAGCAAATGTACAGAGGCTTATTTTGCAGTTTGTGAGCAACTGCTAACATCAGAAAGTTGATAGTCCCACTGAGTTCTCACTCCTGCTGGAACAGTTGGATTAATTACAGAAATATCCAAACTTGGGTCATAAACAGTCAAAGCCAAACGTTGAGTAACTCATAATGCTATTACAACAGTGTTATGTCTACTATAAAACTGAGCCTAATTTTAAATGTTCTTTCTCCAAAATGTAATATTTCAGTAACAGTATCTGCTTAAGCAAAAAAGAAGTGTGTGGGGGGTGGGGGAATCTTCAAATGGGTTTAAGAAAGGAAAACTCTGAGAGAATTGGTGAGCCAGATTGAAATAGCGGCAAAGAAGGAAAATCAATTATTGCGCATGGAGGTAAATGAAGTAGTCACGGAAATAATGAAGGAATTATAAGAGAAACAGATAGAATCGGTCCAAGATGGTGGCCAAACCGGACGCCTCTTTGTGTGTTGGTCACAGAAGTGGATCTGCATTCACGCATTACGATCACTCTACTCTTTTAATTCTCACATTCACGTTATTCCCTTTATTATGTAGCTGTACACAATGGATGGCTCGATTGTAATCATGTGTTGTCTCTCCGCTGAGTGGTTAGCACGCAACAAAAGCCTTTCACTGTACCTCGGTACATGTGACAATAAACTAAACTAAACTCGACTTTAAAAAAAAGGCATAGACGGGCTAGCAAACCGAGAAAGAAAACATAGAGTAGACACAAGGAACTGCAGATGTTTGGTTCACAAACAAAAGATACAAAGTGCTGGAATTACTCAGCGGGCCAGACACCATCTCTGGAGAGCATGGAGAGGTGATGTTTCGGGTCGAGACACTTCTTCAGGCTGATACAAACATACAGAGAAGAGGTATCGTTCAAAGGGAGAAGGGGGAATGAATGATAACCAAACAATGCAAAAAAATACGACCCAAAATCAGAGCAAGATACACAATATAGAGCCCCGGCACAGGAGGCAGTTCGAGTAAGTTTGCAGATCAAGACACTAAGTGAAAGGGTGAAAGAGATCACTCGATAGACAGAAAATAGGACAGAGAAAGTAAACAAAAGCAAGGAGAGAGAGAACCGGAGGGAACAAAGCACTGATCAAGAGCAAGATAAAAAGACAGAGAGCTGGACCAATGCCAATAGTTTGCCTTTGATCAAATGCTATCATTCACTCAGCTGCCACCTTCCTTTTGATTTTAACCAAGGTTTCAAGATATTTTTACTTTTCCAAACATTGGTTTAATTTGCCTGATTGCCTGTGGCTTACAGAGCTGCCCCAGCTTCCCAATTTAAGACATCTTTTAAAGAGACTACAACTTGATATATGTTATGTCACCCCATGAGGTAAGAGCCACTGACCACAAGATAGAAAACTAATATTATATTGTCAATAAAGGCTAACATGAAAAATATAATTAGTGAACACAAAACTGCTCCACTTACAAATCTGGAGCCTTCAATTTCTATGGGGGAAGAAACCAAAATCATGAACACATTGGATATCAGCTTTCCGATTGCACAGCTCTTAATGGTGTGGAGCCTTCCTGCTGCACTAACCCCATCTTGGTTTACGTGTAACAACAAAAGGAAAGGCTAAAGGCAAGCACACTGAAATACCCAACACTGAGCCAGGCTTTGTCCCACCCCCACCTCTCTTCTAACTTTCTCCTCACTTTGGGCAGCCTAGCGGTAGAATTGCAGCCTTACAGCACCAGAGACCCCGATTCAATCCTGACTAAGAGGGCTATTTGTACAGAGTTTGCACATTCTCCCTGTGACTACGTGGGTTTTCTCTGGGTTCTATGGTTTCCTCCTACATTGGAGAGATGTGCAGGTTTGTAGGTTAATAGTCTGGTAAAATTAGGGCTGTCAACATTGGGTGAGAGTTGTGAGTCAGAAATTGTGAGAGACCAAGCCCGAGGGAGCGTAGCGACGGAACTTTAGCATTTTTCAGCTTGAAATTGTGTAATATGGTGCATACTGTAGCCAGTCTTTTAACTTACACTTGAATGCAATATTTATGCTTTAAATTGGATTAGCCATGAATAGGGTTAGGCTAAATTACATTCCTAATTACATTCCACAGTAGAGCCAGGCTCGGATCAACAGGTGCAGCACATGAATGATCTTAGTGTATTCATGTATGGAAATCAGATTATAATCAAGCACTTGGCCCATGTTGACCAACCTGGGTCTCACTGCACACCTGGTACTACTCCTGACCCTGACTCCAGTTGCATACCTTCTCTCATTCCTGACCCTGAGTCCAACCATACACCTCACCCCCTTTTCTACACTGATCATAACTGCTTACCTGCTTAGGTTCCCAGTGCTGAACACTCCCATTGTCCCAGCTTTAACTGCACACCTAGTACTATTCCAGACCTTGACTCTGGATGCACACTTGGCCTTGCTCCTAGCCCCTCTGCACTGACAATATATCTGACCACACATAAATCCCCATATCTGACCCCCTGGACTTAAATTATTATGTTCAAGTCCACAGGTGCTTATCTAATGCAGTCATCTTTTATGGGGCACTTCACGGACCAAATTTTGTATAACAGAATTTGCTACATCCATTGGCTCCCTTGTTATCTAACATGCTAGTTACTTTGTCAAAGAAGTCATCAATTGGTTGAACACAATTTCTCATCTATAAAATTATACTCACTCAGCTGTATAAGTATTCTGTTACCATCTCCTTCATTTTCCTGACAAACTGTCCTGAAGTCATTTTCACCCTCAATGTTTTCAGTAATTTGCTGTCTTCCTCTCATCTGGGACTTTCCAGAAATGCAAAGTCCAATAATGATATATTTAAGCAATAATATTCTATTTAATGTGATCTTGAGAGTACATAATATTTTCTGTTGTATTCATAACACAACAATGAGAAAAAGAGATATGGTTGGATTGCACCTACCAATATGCATACATTATTTTATTACAGTTAATATGTACCGAGGGCAAATTTCTGTTCCAATGCTCCCCATTCCCAATTACTTTTACATTGAAGTGATTGAAATCCAAGTAAAGTTTAAATGGCATCAAAAAAATAAAACCTCCGGAATGGATGATGAGGTAAACAAACATAATAGTTGAGTGATAAGTGACAATAGTGCTACCTTCCCAATATTTAACTGAAGGAAATAATGGGTTATCGGAGCTGTATGTTGTGACGGACAGCCTGACACCTTGCATGTCATTTTAATATTACACTTATCCCATCCCCCTGGATATTCTGGATTAATAAATTAAGGTTTTGTCAATGAATTACAAATCAAGCTAATTACAAATCAATAACATTAGCCAATTTCGAAACACGAAGAGCTGAGCATTGGGATCCAGACATCATGGAAAACTTGCCTCAGGAGATAGTTGAGGCAGGGTCTATCCAAGATTTGCGAAACAGTTAGACTGATACATGGATAGGAAAGGTTTGGAGGGATATGGACCAAAAGCAGGTAACATAGCTGGGACATGTTGGCGGGTGTGGGCAAGTTGGGCAAAAGGGCCTGTTTTCACACTGTGTCACGTTATTACCACATTATACCTCCATCATGCATGAATGCTTCAAAATCAAGTGGTCGAGTTTTATTGCCATATACTCAAGCATAGAAGCATAGAAAATAGGTGCAGGAATAGGCCATTCGGTCCTTCGAGCCAGCACTGCCATTCAATATGAGCATGGGTGTTCATCTAAAATCAGTACCTCTTTCCTGTTTTTTCCCTATAACCCTTGATTTCCTACAAGCTAAATGTAACTCTCTTTTGAAAACATCCAGTGAATTGGCCGCCACTGCCTTCTGTGGCAGAGAATTCCACAGATTCGCAACTTTCTGGGTGAAGAAAGTTTGTCCTTTGCCCTGAAGAAAGAGTGGTGAATCTGTGGAATTGTCTGCCACAGAAGGTAGTTGAGGCCAGTTCATTGGCTATATTTAAGAGGGAGTTAGATGTGGCCCTTGTGGCTAAAGGGATCAGGGGGTATGAAGGCAGGTACAGGATACTGAGTTGGATGATCAGCCATGATCATATTGAATGGCGGTGCAGGCTCGAGGGGGCGAATGGCCTACTCCTGCACCTATTTTCTATGTTTCTATGTCCTCATCTCAGTCCTAAATGGCCTACCCCTTATTCTTAAACTGTGTGACCCCTGGTTCTGAACTTCCCCAACATCAGGAACTTTCTTCCTGCAATTACTGTAAGTGAAAATTTAGCAGGCAAGCAGGATGCTTTCTCCAACCACCCCCATTTGAAGGCCACTATCTTCCACCGCTTCTACCCAGTGCTTGATATCTACTTCCAGCAGCCACAGGTTGTCGTCCAGGATACACCGAGCCACAGCCTGGTCCATGCCGGTCTCCAGGGCGAATTCGGCACAGAGACTCTCACGGCAGCAGGGCAACGGTTCCGACGCCTCCGATGGCCCGGGACTCTTGCACTGAGGCTGCTCCATGGCCGGAGCTGCAGCGAGCGACTCGCCAGCCCCGCAAACATTCGCCAGCCTGGCAAACACTCGCCAGCCTGGCAAACACTCGCCAGCCCGGCAAACACTCGCCAGCCCCGGCTCCCCGTCCGCATCTGTCCCCGCTGCCCCATCGCGCCATCCCTCCCTCCGCCCTGGCTCTCCAACACCCGCAGCCCATGCAGATGATATTAGTTGTGTAATTCTCGTTGATCACAGAATTTCTCATGACAGAGTGTAGGAAATTCTGTGATCAGCGTGAGAGCGTGAGAATTTGGTGAAATGCGTGATTCTCACGCTCAATGCGTGGGAGTTGGCAGCTCTGCTAAAATTGTAAAGTTATCCCTAGTGTGTAGGATAGTGCTAGTGTACGGGGTGGTTGCTGGTCGGCGCGGATGCAGTGGGCTGAAGGCCCTGTTTCCGCGCTATATCCCTAAAATCAAAATTAAAACTATTCCAATCAGTCTGAGGAGTCCTGAACCAAAATGTCACCTATTGATGTTCTCCAGAGTTGCTGTCTGACCCGCTGAGTTACTCCAGCACTTTGGGTCTTTTTTTGTAAATCAGCACCTGCAGTCCCTTGCATCTATTGAGTTTATAGTGTGAGCTGCACAAGCATAAAAAGCTTCATTTATAGGGACACAATCTTCCTGGTAAAGTGATCCAAGAGAGAAGTTCACAAGTTTGCATTATAGGAGTAGAAGATGCACAGGTGTTTAAGAAGGAACTGCAGATGCTGGAAAATCGAAGGTAGACAAAAGTGCTGGAGAAACTCAGCGGGTGCAGCAGCATCTATGGAGCGAAGGAAACGGGCAACGTTTCGGGCCGAAACCCTTCTTCAGGAGATGTACAGGGTTGTCTTTCCCTCTGTGGCAATGAAGAACACACTGGTAACAGTGATGTATTTAACACCTTAGGATTGCACGCCCAGGGAATGCTGAAGTTCAACATTAGAAATGCTAAATTTCGACTTTAGAGTAAGTCTAAAGGGGCAGGATTGTAATTTGTTTCACTATCTTGGTATCAGTACGACAAAGCAGAAAGCACACACAGTACTTGTGGAGTTTTTATTCCATTGGATCCCACTAGATAAATTCATCAACAAAATACAAAGTGCTGGAGGATCTCACCGGGTCAGGAGGCATCTGTGGAGAAAATGGACAGACAGGACACTTCTTCAGACCGAACTTATTCGGAGTGTGTCCATTCCTCCCACGGATGCTGCCTGACCTACTGAGTTCCTCCAGCACTTTGTGGTTTGCTCAATATTCCAGCATCTGCACTTTCTTGGGTCTCCAGAAATTCATTATCAGACTGGATCACAATACAGCCCAGGTAGTGAATCAACACCAATGTAGGTTATACAGAGTATGTAGGAAGGACGAGCAGATGCTGGTTTACAACAAAGATAGACATAAAATGCTGGAGTAACTCAGTGGGTCAGGCAGCCTCTCTGAAGACAAGGAATAGGCGACGTTTCGGGTCGAGACCCTTCTTCAGACTGAGAGGATGTTTTGGGTCGGGTTTTGATCTGAAACGTCACCTATTATTTTTCTCCATAGATGCTGCTTGGCCCACTGAGTTACTCCAGCATTTTGTGTCTATACAGATTATACAGAGCCTTTATTGTACAAATATGATCCAATGTAAGACACTGGATTGTTTTATTAAATTTTGGCACTGCCACAAAGAAGTATAAGGTCATATTGTCTAAAGTTTGGTCAGATGTGAGTTGTAGGGGAAAGAAAGGATGAATGGCAGATCATCTTTGAAAGGGAATTCCGGGACTTGGAGCCGGCAGGTGATGGGGGAGGGGGGGGGGGGGGGGGGGGGGAGGGGCGGCATTAAACTCAGATATGATTAAAAAGACCAGAACTGGAAAAAGCAGTGAAGCTGGAAGATTGTAGGGGCTGGAGATGATTACTGAAACTATGCCCAGACCATGGAGACTTCTGAGAGTGTGTGGTTGAATGGGAGCCGGAATAAGTCAGTGAGCACAGGGGTGATGATTGAGTGGGGATTGGTGCAAGCCAAGACAGGAACAGCAGAACGTTGCATGGACTTGCGTTCGTAGGGGTAGAGTAAGGGAGACAAGCCAGGACTGGAATTAAAATCGTCAAGCCCAAACGTGACAAAGAGCATGCTTGGCTGAGAGAAGTGTAGAGTTGAGCATATAACAATGATGATATTTGGTGTGAATTTGTGGCTCCAAAGATTTTCTCATGCGTCAAAAATTACCAAGATGGGAGCATTCCAACACAGAAGAGTATTGGGATCGATAGTTAGTAAATAATGTAAGTCAGCAGGGAAGACAATCAACTTGATCTAAAGCAATCCTCGTTTTTGCGGCCCAACACCATCTTAAACATGAATCCCTCTAATATTAATGCACAGTAGGTGCATGCAGGTGCTGTACTTGGTGCTCTTGCCTCATAGCTCCAAAGATCTGGGCTCTGTTCTGATTTCTGGTGCTGTTTGCGTGGAGTTTGCATGTATTCAATAAGGCAACACTGGTTTCTCTTGCGTGCTCCACATCCTAACGAGGGCTAGGTCGGTTAATTGACTACTGTAAACGATTCCACAGTGTAGGTATATGACAAGACGAATCAAAGAGGAGCAAATGGGCACACAAAGGAGAAAATGAGTTGCAGAGCTACAGAGAAATACACAGAGAGGAGCGGGGAGATGGGATTGCTGTGTTGAGAGCGAGCATGTGCCTGATTAATTGAAATACATCCTATGTTAAATCAGAGTGTAGCATCTACACAATACACTGCAGGCCACTCCGACAGCACCTTCCAAACCATTAACCTTTATCACTAAGTAGAACAAGGGCAGCATCACCTGCAGGTCTTCCTCCAAATCATATGCCATCTTAACTTAGAACATAATGCCTCTCCTTCATGATCACTCGATCTAAGCCCTGGAACTCCCTACTTAACAGCACACTGCGAGGACCTTCAGCAGTGAACTGTAGTGGTTCCCAGGTAAAATTAGAGTCAAGACTCAAGAGTGTTTTATTGTCATATGTTCCAGATAGAACAATGAAATTCTTACTTGCAACAGCACTAATAGGCTATACGGGATGGACAATAAATGCTGGCCTTGTCTACGATTTCCAAATCCCCAAAATATCAGCAAATAAAAATTATCTGCAGTTGTGTTTAAAACCTGAATACATGAAATTGGGATTTCCTCTGCTTGTTTATCCCAATCAAGTTCCTACACAATATTTGCATACATGAGTGGCCAAACGTATGACGACAGAAAGATGTGTAGGAAGGAACTGCAGATGCTGGTTTACACCAAAGGTAGATGCAAAATGCTGGAGTAACTCAGCGGGACAGGCAGCATCTCTGGAGAGAAGGAATGGGTGAATTTCACGTCGAGGTCTGAAGAAGGGTCTCGACCCGAAACGTCACCCATTCCTTCTCTCCAGAGATGCTGCCTGTCCTCCTGAGTTACTCCACCACTTTGTGTCTATCCTATGATAACAGAGATTGCTTGCAACTAATACTTGCAAAGAATGGTCTTTAAGTAGGCACGTGAATATGCAGGGAATGGATTTGTTTAATTTGGCATCAAGTTCAGGACAGAGTTCATGGGCCGAAGTGCCTGTTTCTATGTTGTACTATTCCATGTTCTATGTTCAAACACAAAGACAATTGTACATTATAAAGGAGAATTTCATTTTGCAGCTTGGGTAGATGTAAACACTAAACATGTGCCTAACAGTTGAAATATGTGAATATCCCCCTCTTCATTTGGACAACCAGCAGATCGATCAAACCTTGTGAACTTTTTGCAATATATTTGCCTTCATTAATTTGAATTTAGCTTTCTGGTCTTTGTGAAGTAATAAAGCAAGTCCACTTGTATAAGAAGGGGCAAACATCAAAGTGTCCCTTGAATTTGGAAATTGCAAAGTAACTGTTGGGCCCAATCTTCTCCAAAATGTGAACCATGGAACACTGGGCCCTGTGGAATCATGTCCAGCAGACCAGTGAACTCAAAAGGTTTCACTTCAAAGTGAACCTCACCGCCCCCCCTTCCTTCCCCCCCAAATCCTGTGACTTTACAAACCTCCTGCCCTCCATCACCCTGCCCTCTCCTGGGATCAAAGACAATAGTAAACTTAATCCTTTGCCACTTGCAGAAATAAAATATTTCAAAGCGAGCAATTATTTTTTTGATTGTTCTCTTCGAGTGGGCTGTGGATCAGAGGAATGGTGTGCTTTTATAAACATCAAGGGCCATAGCTTTCTCCTTAAACAAGTATAGTCAGAGAGCAAGTGCAAATATTAAATGTATCTTTGCAGTGGTCAAGTTGGAGTAGTCCAGCACATTTCCAATGCTTGGGATTCCAAACTAATATTTTAATACCGCACAGTGTGGCATTAATCCGAGGCTCTGCCTGTCTAGTTCAGAGTATAATTTAGAGATACAGTGCGGAACTAGGCCCTTTGGCCCAACAAGTCCACGCTGTTGAACGATCCCCGTACACCAGTCCAACACGCTAGGGACAATTTACAATTTTACCGAAGCCAAGTAACTGACAAACCTGGGGGTTACACAAAAAGCTGGAGAAACTCAGCGGGTGCAGCAGCATCTAAGGAGCGAAGGAGATAGGCGACGTTTCGGGTCGAGACCCTTCTTCAGAATGGTGACAAACCTGTATGTCTTTGGAACGTGGGAGGAAACCGGAGCACCCGAGGAAAACCCACGTGGTCACAGGGAGAACGTTCAAACTCGTTACAGACAGCACCCGTAGTCAGGATTCTATTCCTCCACTAGCTTCACTGGCAATGGGCCATCTCATCATGGAAGCTCACAGGAATCTTGCTGAGTCACAGCTCCCACAGTAGGAGTTGGTTCACTGACTGCAAAATGGCCTGGGCCATCCTGAAGTCATTGAAAGCGCTCTTTAAGTACAAGTTACTGCTTTCATCAGAATTAGCCTGGGAGGAAACTATATTTGACCACTCAGCTAAGGATTGTTTTATGCTGTGACCCATACAGAAATCTACAGATGGTTCTGCTTACAACATAAGACCACAAGACATAGGAGCAGAATTAGGCTATTTGGCCCATTGTGTCTGCTCCGCCATTCAATCATGGATGTGTAGGACGTAACTGCAGATTTAAACTGAAGATAGACACAATAGACAATAGACAATAGGTGCAGGAGTAGGCCATTCGGCCCTTCGAGCCAGCACCGCCATTTAATGTGATCATGGCTGATCATCCCGAATCAGTACCCCATTCCTGCCTTCTCCCCATATCCCCTGACTCCACTATTTTTAAGAGCCCGATCTAGCTCTCTCTTGAAAGCATCCAGAGAACCAGCCTCCACCACCCTCTGTGGCAGAGAATTCCACAGACTCACAACTCTCTGTGAGAAAAAGTGTTTCCTCGTCTCCGTTCTAAATGGCTTAATCCTTATTCTTAAACTGTGGCC
The DNA here is from genome assembly GCA_963514005.1 of Raja brachyura. Next base: position 35,345,441 of record OY740798.1, on the reverse strand, counting down.
CCTGGTTCTGGACTCCCCCAACATCGGGAACATGCTTCCTGCCTCTAGCGTGTCCAAACCCTCAACAATCTTATATGTTTCAATGAGATCCATTCTCATCCTAAACTCCAGGGTGTACAAGCCCAGCCACTTCATTCTCTCAGCATATGACAGTCCCGCCGTCCTGGGAATTAACCTTGTAAACCTACCCTGCACTCCCTCAATAGCAAGAATGTCCTTCCTCAAATTAGGGGACCAAAACTCACACAATACTCCAGGTGTGGTCTCACTAGTACAACTGCAGAAGGACCTCTTTGCTCCTATACTCAACTCCTCTTGTTATAAAGGCCAACATGCCATTTGCTTTCTTCACTGCCTGCTGTACCTGCATGCTTACTTTCATAGACTGATGAACAAGGACCCCCAGATCCCGTTGTACTTCCCCTTTTCCTAACTTGACGCCATTTAGATAGTAATCTGCCTTCCTGTTTTTGCTACCAAAGTGGATAGCCTCACATTTATTCGCATTAAACTTCATATGCCATGCATCTGCCCACTCCCCCAACCTGTCCAAGTCACACTGCATTCTCATAGCATCCTCCTCACAGTTCACACTGCCACCCAGCTTTGTGTCATCTGCTAATGGTACTTTGAATCCCTTCATCCAAATCATTGATGTATATTGTAAAAAGCTGCGGTCCCAGCACCGAGCCTTACGGTACCCCACTAGTCACTGCCTGCCATTCGGAAAGGGACCCGTTAATCCCTACTCTTTGTTTCCTGTCTGACAACTAATTTCCTATCCATGCCAGCACTTAACCCCCAATACCATGTTCCCTAATTTTGCCCACTAATCGCCTATGTGGGACCTTATCAAATGCTTTCTGAAAGTCCAGGTACAATGCATCCACTGGCTCTCCCTTGTCCATTTTCTTAGTTACATCTTCAAAAAATTCAAAAAATTCCAGAAGATTAGTCACGCATGATTTCCCCTTCGTAAATCCATGCTGACTTGGACCGATCCTGTTACTGCTATCCAAATGTGCGCTATTTCATCTTTTATAATTGACTCCAGCATCTTCAGCAAAAGCTGAAGTAACTCAGCGGGACAGGCAGCATCTCTGGCGAGAAGGAATGGGTGACCTTTTGGGTCAAGCCCCTTCTACAGATTATCTATTTTTCTGTCTCAACCCTATTGGTTTTAGTTGTATCTAGTTTTAGAGAAACAGTACGGAAACAGGCCATTCGGCCCACTGGGTCCGCGCCACCCAGCGATCCTCGCACATTAACACTATCCTACACATACAAGGGACATTTTTCAATTTTATTTTACATTTACCAAGCCAATTAACCTACAAACCTGTAGGTCTTTGGCGTGTGGGAGGAAACCGAAGATCTCGGAGAAAACCCACGCAGGTCACTGGGAGAATGTACAAACTCCATACAGACAGCACCCGTAGTCGGGATCGAATCCGGGTCTCCGGCGCTGCATTCGCTGTAAGGCAGCAGGTCTACCGCTGCGCCGCCGTGACTGCCCTTGATGACCATAACCTTTGACGTCTTTAAATATACCCAATGACATGGCCTCCACAGCCATCTGTGACAATGAATTCCACAGATTCACTACCCTCTGGCTAAATGAATTCCTTCTGATCTTCATTCCAAAGGTACGTCTTTTTAATCTGAGGCTGTGCCCTCTGGTTCTAGACTCTCCTATTACTGGAAACATCCTTTCCACATCCACTCTATCTAGGCCAAAGTTGTACTTTATTACACAATCTTGGAAGAAGAAAGAGGGCTTGCAGAACATCCAACTTGCAATATGTAACGCACAGAAGGCAAGTTGATCATACGATTCATTTACCATCACTTCCTCACATTATACCTGGAAATCCTACCTTCCCTGAAGGAACTTTTACAAAGTTTAAAAGGGCTGATGTCATTGTTATGATAAGATTATCAAAAACACCCCTCAAATTTGAAGTTAATGACAAGTTTTTTGGCATCTAAAATGATTTCACCTCTCTTTTCCAATAGCCCCCTGCCCGCCGACACTCTCGGAGTGGTGTGACAGGAATAATGGGACGTTGAACATAACCCAAAAGACAAACCATTTCTGTGCACGGCTGAGATGTCTAAGTATGGATCCCACATTTACCACTTCAAATGTCACCCTGTTAAGTGGGGTTTGTGGAGGGAGGGGACAGGGGGGGAGATGAGAGAGGGGGAAGCAAACAAAGAGATGACATATACCATAGTGGCTCTTTGAAAAGAACCTGGCTTGACATGATACTGTAACGTTCGGCTCCCAACTGGCCAGCCAGGCAGACAAAAACACTCAAACCTCTGACCTCTCATTTACTTGACTCCAGCGTTGCCGTGACGACAGTAAGATCAGTGAAGGAAAACATTGAAGAAAAGTGACGCATCCCATAAAGCTGACTGCAGAGGTTAAAAATACTCCAATCCAGATTATCCAGAGAAACAACATTCCTGCTTTTTATGTTCTTTCCAGGGAGGCTTTTGTATTCATTATTTTAACAATTTGTGACTTGGTTTTTAAAAATCAGCTGCGAAATATAAATTGACAGCAGCGGATATAACAAAATAAACACTAAAATATTTTGTTTAGTCAGAGTAAGAACCTAAAGGTTACTTAAACACCAAATTGGAAGAAAAACATTCAAACTTCATTTCCTTCACCTTTTAAAAATTAACTGGTCCAAGAGGGCTCACTGGAACAATGAATGACTTCCAGAGGCACATGTTTAAGCCAAAGAATGGTCCCGTAAAGACTAGTCTTTCAGGGAAGTTTTCAGTTGATTTTGCTTGATTGCTAATTGTAATAAATGCAAAGCTAAAGCAGGAAAGTTTGCAATGATCCATTTTATGCTCAATATTAACATTCAGTGCTCCATCCAGTATTCCAGTTATGGGCCTGTCCCACTTACGTGACTTTTTCGGCGACTGCCGGCACCCGTCATAGGTCGTTGTAGGTCAGCGAAAATTTTCAACATGTTGAAAATTCAGCGGTGACAGGAAAGACGCTACGGCTCTTTGAGTGACTGAGGAGACTACTCACGACCATACAGACGACACCCTGTCGACATGTCGCGGGGTGAAGCCTGTATGGTCGTGAGTAGTCGCCCAAAGAGTCGTACCTTGTTCTGGTCGCCGCTGAATTTTCAACATGTTGAACATTTTCGGCGACCTGTAACGACCTAATGACGGGTGCCGGCAGTCTCTGAAAAAGTCGCGTAGGTGGGACAGGCCCATTAGGCTATGCGTCACAAATGTGTAGTTGAACTGTATTGAAAGGCGATGGTTCAATGGTGCTTTATGGTCACGTGTGCACTGCACAGTGAAATTCTTTTTGCACAGATCACACATGCACCAGTCGCCATATTTTGGCGCCATTTACAAAAGTCCTGCCCATGCGCTCAATGTACAGGTTATTTTTTACACTTCGACGCACAATTTCCCAATGGAAACACTGCACTGGCAACTGAACGGAGAGTTGTTGGAGCCTCAGAGGTCAGAGGGTGACAGAGGTTATGTGGAGAAGGCAGGAGAATGGGGTTAGGAGGGAACGATAGATCAACCATGATTGAATGGCGGGGTAGAATGGCCTAATTCTACTCCTATCACATGATCTCATGATTTTATGATCTTATGGAGTATGTTGTCAGTGAATGTACATCAACCCCATTTTCCTGCCTTCTCCGTGTAATCTTTGACGACTTTTGACGCCCATGGGCCTGCAAACCAATTATTATCTTATCTTCTGAACGCACTTGAATTTAAAAGAAAAACTGTTGATTAATGTATTTCTGACATTTGAATCCTTGTTAGTACTGCATGGGCTCACTTACCAACTGCTTTTCCTACTAATTGAAACCTCATCAAAATCCAACAAGGTAGTTAAATACGATTTCCCTTTAATAAATCACTGCTAAATTGCTCTAAAAATTCCACACATAGTAATTCTGTCCTCAGTTATTAGAATCATAGTCATACCGATTGGAAACATCGTTCGGCCCAACTTGTCCATGACAAGCAAGTTGCCCATCTATGCAAGTCACGTTTGCCTGTGTTTCACCCATACCCTTTAAATCCCTTCTTATCCATGTGCCCATCCAAATGTCTTTAAATGATGTTACTGTGAATACCTCAAATATCTCTATTATTGCTGAGAGATTGTAACTGCTGAGATTAAACTGAATGATCTGCATTTTCTGGGCTTATCTTTCACTCTTTTTAGTCTAGTTTCCCCATCGAGATGCGGCGTGGAAACAGGCCCTTCGGCCCACAGTCCATGCTGACCAGGCATCACCCATACACTAGTTCTATCCTACCCAAGAAGGACAATTTGCAGAAGCCAATCAACCTACAAATATGCATGTCTTTGCAATGTGGGAGGAAACCGGAGCATCCGGAGAAAACCCACACAATTTCACTGGGAGAACGTACAAACTCCGTCACTGAGATGGGTTGCTCAGACCAATTTTCCTATGGACTGATATCACCTGGAAATTACTATTTGTGCAATCTAACCCTGGATAAATTACTTTTTTTGTCCAGGTCAAAATAATATGAAAAACACTGCTCAATTCCAGTTTTCATTTGTGTGTGAAACTGAAAGGATTTGATAAATTAATTTGGCTTGTATGCACATTTCTTTAGCACTCCAACTTGCTGGTTGATATTCCTCATTGAACCAGTTGTAACATCCGATGAGAAAAGAGATATGCTGTTTTTAATTGAATACCTGCTCATTCACTATAAATCTGAAGAATTCTTTAGAGGATGCTTTGCGACAGTCATTATTTTAAATGGCTCTTCCAGCTGCCTGATTAAAGTAATGAACAGAATTGCTTGAGGCTAGAAGGTCTTAGGCTCCTTTGTAGATTCCTCTCTCAATGTTTATTGCATCAAAGTACTTCAAATTTCAGAGCAGAGAGAAAAAAAATGTTTGGCCTGACAGATCTATATTATCTATGTTCAATCCATGTGAATCGGTTAAAACCAGATTGAATTAAATCAGATAGGTGCACAGATTCACTTGCCCAGGGTAGGAGAATCAAGGACCAGAGGGCATAGGTTCACGGTGAAGGGGAAAAGATTTAATAGGAATCTGAGGGGTAACCTTTTCACACAAAGGGTGGTGGCTGTATGGAACAAGCTGCCAGAGGGGGTAGTTGAGGCTGGAACTATCCCAATGTTTGAGAAACAGTTAGACAGATACATGGATAGGATAGGTTTGGAGGGATATAGACCAAGTGCAGGCAGGTGGGACTAGTGTAGCTGGGACATGTTGGCTGGTGTGTGCAAGTTGGGCTGAAGGGCCTGTTTCCACACTGCATCACTCTAGGACTCTATGAATAAACCAATCAGGAATTTCTCAATTCCAGGGATTAATGGCATTTCTAGAAATTATCTGAAGAGGTGTGGATAAGGCATGTAGATAAGAATAGCCGAAGACAGACACAAAATGCTGGAGCATCTCTGGCAGCATCTCTGGAGAAAAGGAATAAGTGATGTTTCGGGTCAAGACCCTTCTTCAGACGTCTGAAGAAGATAGGTATTATGTATTAAGAGGGCAGGCGTCCTTACTTTTAAACACTTCTGTCTATTAGCTTAACTATTTAATTGTTAAAGTAATTTTAAAGCCCGTTAAAACCCAAAATGTCACCTATCCATGTGCTCTAGAGATGCTGCCTGTCCCGCTGAGTTACTCCAGCTTTTTGTGTCTATCTTCGGTCCAAACCAGCATCTTCAGTTCCTTCTTACACAGATCACCAGGAGAGTTGCACAGACAGTGCAGAAACACAAATTGCTAGAACTGTGAGGCAGCAATGTTAGTGGCTGCACCACTGTGTTGCCTTACGATAAACCTAAGATATATTGGGTTCAATTCAAATAAACAGCAGAAATTAAGTTTTGAGAAAACAGGTTAAAAATCAATAGCTGAAGAATTATACTCGGGCAAAAAGTCTACCTAAGGATAGAAGGGTCAATTTTAACTTAGAATGACTTTTTCAAAGTCCACGAGAATGGTCTGACAATTCAGGAGAAGCAATAATTGGTGTGTCCCAAAACTTTAATAACATGTTCATTCTCATACAATGTCCCCAAATCGTTTGCCAATGCCAGCAAATGCTGGCAATAAGGAAAACTGAGTGAAATGTTAAACAGGTTGCAGAACCAACATTATTCATTGCATAAAATAAATATAAACTGCAACGTGTCTCAGATTCTTGCAAGAAAGCAGTTTTCCATGTGTTAATCCACTCTCAATCCATGCTTGCATATTATTCTTCATTCCACATGCTCCCACATTGTTTAGTAAGGTTCTTGTTTGGGACCTTATCAAAAGCTTTCTGGAAATTCAAATGTACATCATCTACTCTTTCCCTCTTATCAGTTCCACTGGATATATTTTCAAAAAACTCCAGTTGATGAATTAAATGTAATTTCCTCTTCAGAAGAGCCTGCTGACTGTTTAATTCGATTATTATATACCAAGACTCTTGATATCATATCTCCCATTATATATTCCAGCATTTTCCAAACTACCTTGTTAGGCTAACCATTTTATAGTTCCCTGCAAACAGGCCCTTCGGCCCACCGAGTCTGCCCGAACCAGTGATCCCCGCACATTAACACTACCCAACATATACTAGGGACAATTATGGGATGTCAGGACTTTCATATGAAGAAAGACTGGATAGACTCGGCTTGTACTTGCTAGAATTTAGAAGATTGAGGGGGGATCTTATAGAAACTTACAAAATTCTTAAATGTTTGGACAGGCTAGATGCAGGAAGATTGTTCCCGATGTTGGGGAAGTCCAGAACAAGGGGTCGCAGTTTAAGGATAAGGGGGAGATCTTTTAGGACCGAGATGAGAAAAACATTTTTCACACAAAGTGGTGAATCTCTGGAATTCTCTGCCACAGAAGGTAGTTGAGGCCAGTTCATTGGGTATATTTAAGAGGGAGTTAGATGTGGCCCTTGCGGTTAAGGGATCAGGGTGTATGGAGAGAAGGCAGGTAAGGGATACTGAGTTGGATGATCAGCCATGATCATATTGAATGGCGGTGCAGGCTCGAAGAGCCGAATGGCCTAGTCATGCACCTATTTTCTATGTTTTACATTTAAGCCAAGCCAATTAACCTACAAACCTGTACATCTTTAGAGTGTGGGAGGAAACAAAAGATCTTGGAGAAAACCTACGCAGGTCACGGGGGGAACATACAAACTCCGTACAGCCAGTTCCTGTAGTCAGGATCGAACCTGGGTCTCTGGAGCTGAAGGGCAGCAACTCTACTGTAATGCCATTGTGCCATTAGGTATTTTAACCAAAATATGCAGATAACCAGTATATATAAATAGCGTGCTTTCCTTTTTATAATTTTCTGCAATAAAATAAGAATTTCATTGTTTCATTTTGGTACATATGACAATAAAACACTCTTTTGACTCTCTCTACAAGAAATATGAAGAGATAGATTTAAGTTCATAAAAAATCTAAGTAACCACACAGACATCTGACGATTGTGGGAAGGCTTGCATGCTATAACGGGCTGAAAATGGGCAGAGTTTTTGCACAGTTCTTGTTTTGTATATATTATTTATTTCAAATAAAGTTTATTTTTGGGCAAAAATAACGGGCTGCAAAATAAAATAAAGAAACCTCTGGTAATAGCGCATCCTTCTGCATGTGGCCAAAGCAATCTATACTTCTTTTAACACGTTACTGGAATGGCATCACCCATCCCGACAGCCTTGGGCCGCAGACGTCTCAACCAAACCTATCTCCAGACTCCTGGACCTATGACTCAGCTGCCTCCTCTCCAAATGCACCCTTGACATCCTGACCCTTGCATCAACATCAGTAGAGAAAGGTGACAAACATGCTCCGTGACGATACAAAACAAAGCTGCCCCACTAAGCTGCCTTCTCAGCCTTTAGACTTATACGGCATGGAAACAGGCCCTTTGGCCCACTGAGTCTGCGCTGACCATCTGTCATCGCGTACACTTACACTATCCCACACTTTAAGGACAATTGACCATTTTTACCAATGCCAAAGGCGTAGGGTCGGTCGAGGTGCTCCTGCAGTTTCCTCCCACACTCCAAAGACATGCAGGTTTGTAGGCTTCTGTAAATTGTCCCTAATGTGTAGGTTAGAACTTGTGTATGGGTGATTGCTGGTTGGGCCAGAGTTGGTGGGCTGAAGGACCTGTTTCCACTAAATTTGTTTCAGGCTAACAGCTTGATAGTTCCTGTTTTCTTTCTACTTTCTTACTTAAATGGTAGGGGCACATTTGCTCCCTTCCAATCTGCAGTAACCATTCTAGAATTTAAAGAATTTTGGAAATGTTTAAAAAATAATTTTGGAAGATGATATTCAGAGCATCAACGATCACCATGGTCGTCCCTTTCAAAATTCTGGGAGTTTCCTGGATTTCAGGTCCTGGGGGTTTTTCAAATATCATCTAAAAGTAGCATTTCTTTATTCATTTCATTTACTTCCTTATTTGCACTTGACCCTTGGTTCTTCAGTTTTTTTGTGTCTTCTGTGAAGAATGCGCATTTGTTCAATGTCTCTGCTGTTTCCTTAAACCCCACTATAAATTCTTCAGTTTCCCTCTTAAAGGAACCCATTTATTCTTGTTAGTTTTTTTCTTCTTGCATATATTCCCTTTATCCTGTAACTGTACCCAGTGGGCAGCTAGATTGTAATCATGTATAGCCTTTCCGCTGACTGGTTAGCACACAACAAAAAGCTTTTCACTGTACCTCAGTACATGTGACAATAAACTAAACTGCTACTGAGTATGCAAGAAGGAACTGCAGATGTTGACTCTTCTTCAGACTGGTTATGGATAAGGGAAACAAGAGATAGAGACTACACGGTGATGTGAAGAGAGAAAGAACAATGAATGAAAGATATGCAAAAATGTAACGATGATAAACGAAACAGGCCATTGTAAGCAATTTGCAGGGTGAAAATGAGAAGCACGTGTGACTTGGGTGGGGGAGGAATGGAGAGAGAGGGAATGCCGGGGCTACCTGAAGTGAGATAAATCAATGGTACCTGAAGCGAGATAAATCAATAAATCAAAAGGCTGGAGAAACTCAGCGGGTGCAGCAGCATCTAAGGAGTGAAGGAGATAGGCGACGTTTCGGGTCGAGACCCTTCTTCAGACTGGTTAGGGATCAGGGAAACGAGAGATGGTGATAGATATAGACGGTGATGTGGAGAGATAAAGAACAATGAATGAAAGATATGCAAAAAAGTATCAATGATAAAGGAAACAGGCCATTGTAAGCTGTTTGTAGTGTGAAAATGAGAAGCTAGTGCGACTTGGGTGGGGGAGAGATAGACAGAACAGGAATGCCAGGGCCAGAGGGCTGAGGGAGAAATGGGAAGGGGAGGAGACAGCAAGGGTTAACAGAATTGAGAACATTCAATATTCATACCACTGGGCTACAAGCTGCCCAAGCGAAATATGAGATGCTGTTCCTCCAATTTGCATTCAGCCTCACTCTGACATTGGAGGAAACCGAGGACAGAAAGATCTGTGTAGGAATGGGAAGGAGAATTAAAGTGTCCGGCAACCGGGAGATCAGGTAGGTTCAGGCGGGCTGAGCGAAGGTTTTCCGCGAAATGATCGCCCAGTCTGCGTTTGGTCTCGCCGATGTATAACAGTCCACATCTGGAGCAACGGATACAGTAGATGAGGTTGGAGGAGGTGCAAGTGAACATCTGCCTAACCTGAAAGGACAATTGGGGTCCCTGGACAGTCGAGCGAGGAGGTATAACGACAGGTGTTGCATCTTCTTTGGTTGCAGGGAAGGTACCTGGGGAGGGGGTGGTTTGGATGGGAAGGGATGAGGTAGCCAGGGAGTTGCGGAGGGAACGGTCTCTGCGGTAGGCGGAAAGAGGTGGAGATGGGAAAATGTGGCCAGTGGTGGGATCCCACTGGAGGTGGCGGAAATTTCGGAGGAATATGTGTTGTATGTGACGGCTGATGGGGTGAAAGGTAAGGAATAGAGGGACTCTGTCTCTGTTGCATCTTGGGGGAGGGGGAGCAAGGGCGGAGCTGCGGGGTACCAAGGGGACATGAGTGAGGGCCTCATCTATGATGGGAGAGGGGAACCCCCATTCCCTAAAGAATGTGGACATCTCGGATGTTCAGGTATGGAACACCTAATCTTGGGCGCAGATTCAGCATAGACGGAGGAATTGGGAGTAGGGGATGGAGTCTTTACAGGAAGCAGGGTGGGAAGAAGTCTAGGCGAGATAGTTGTGGGAGTCAGTGGGTTCGTAGTAGACGTCAGTCGATAGTCTCTTTCCTGTGATGGAGACTGTGAGATCAAGAAAGGGGAGGGAGCTGTCGGAGATGGCCCAGGTAGATTTGAGCGCAAGATAGAAATTGTTGGTGAAGCTGATGAAGTCCATGAGTTCTGCATGGGTGCAGGTGGTAGCACCAATGCAACCATCAATGTAACGGAGATAGAGTTCGAGGATAGGGCTAGTGGACACCTTGAAATGATTTTTGCGGTTAATTCTCATAACCTGGTTTCTTCTTCTTGACCATCCTTTCTTGAACAGAAGGACTCCAAATCCTAAGGTTTGCTGCTATTTCTGGCATCATGATAAGGCACCGATTTAATGAAAGGCTTATTTTCTCCTCTTATCCAAAGTGTGACCACATTTCCTCTTGCAACTTTGCACCCTAATGGAATGTATATTCAATGCTAATCAAATCTAATTTCCTTAAATTTGTATTTACTATCCTGTGCACAACCAGTAATTGTTTCGATCCCAGAGTAATAACAATATATCCATATTCTTTGGAGAATATAAATATATTCCAGCTCGCAAGGAAGCAGAGTCTGCTTACAGACAGTAAACCTGGAATTTGCACCAGAGTGGAATGGAACCCAGTTGGGGGAAATGGGAAATCAAAGAAATCTTAGTGACAAACAACACAAAAACAGGCCCCTGCAGCCTATTTCATTCATGCCAACCAAGATGCCCCATCTAAACCAGTCCCATTTGGCCCATATCCCCTAAACCTTTCTGATCTTAGTACCTGTCCAAGTGGTTTTTAAATGTTGTTATTGTTAGAGCCAAAAACGTCAAATTTCTGGGCGTCCATCTCTCTGAAGATCTGTCCTGGACACAGCACATTGATGCAATCAATTGAAAGCCTCTACTTCCTCAGAAGATTGAGGAGATTTGGTGTGTCAACGAATACGCTATTGAACTTCTACAGGTGTACAATAGAGAGGATATTGACTGGTTGCATCACGGCCTCGATCTGCAACTCAATCGCCCAGGCACGAAGAAGATTGCACGATGTGATGAACGCTGCCCAGTCCATCAAGGGCACTGACCTCCCCACCATTGAAGGGATCTACAGGAGTTGCTGCCTCAACAGGCAGACAGTGTCATCAAAAACACACAGCACTCTGGCCACATTCTTATTTCGCTCTTGCTATTGTGAAGAAGGTACAGGGGCCTGAAAACTGTAATGTTCTGGTTCAGAACCAGCTTCTTCCCTACAACCGATTAAACAACCTCCAAATGAGCTCCAAACTACAGAGACTTGGCGGCATCATTTCTGACTTTGCAATATCATTGTGTGTGTGTGTGTGTGTACATATATATTATATGCATATTCTGGACTTTTTTGTTGTATATTATGGTTTTTACAGAGTATGATCTTTACATATCTATTGTGCTGTTGCAAATAAGAATTTTATTGATCCATTTCAGGACATATGACAATAAATCACTCTTGACTCTTGTACTTGCCTCAGCTACCTCTTCTTGCAAAAAACAAGGAACTGCAGATGTTGGTTTACACGGAAGGACACAAAGTGCTGAAGTAACTCAACGGTGGTATCTTTGGGTCCTGATCCAAGAAGGCACCTAGCTGTGTTCTCCAGAGATGCTGTCTGGCCAGCTGAGTTACTCTAGCACTTTGTGTCCCTTCTTTTACCTCTACTTGCAGCTCATTTCACATTAGAGTATTGTGTTTTGTTCTGGTCACCATATATATTATCGGAAAGATGTTCTCAAGCTGGAATGGGTGCAGAGAAGATTTACCATGGATGGTGCCTTGACTTTAGGGCCTAAGTTATAGAGAGAGGTGGAGCAGGTTAAGACTTTATTCCTTGGAGGGCAGGAGGATGAGGGGGTGATCTCATAGAGGTGTATAAAATCATGAGAGTGAATAGATTGGGTAAATGCACACTTTTACCCAAAGTTGGGGAATTGAGAACCAGAAGACATAGGTTTAAGGTGAGGGGGGAAAGATTAAGTAGGAACCTCAGGGGTAACTTTTTTACACAAAGGATGGTGGGTGTTTGGAATGAGTTGCCGGAGGTGGAAGTTGAAGCAAGTACTATCACAATGTTTAAGAAACATTAAGACAGGTACATGGATAAGATAGAGTTAGAGGGATAGGGGTAAATCACAGGCAGGTGGGACAAATATAAATGGGGCATGTTGGTCAGCGTGGACAAGTTGGGCCGAAAGGCCTGTTTCCATGCACTATGACTCTCCGTCTCTAAAACCACCAGCGGCTCAGTGAAAAAGTTGCCCCTCGGGTTCCTATTAAATCTTGCATGTTTTTGTTTCAGAATTATAATTACCATTCCAAATCATTCAGTTAACAAACCTGATTTAAATTATTTCCACATGCTGCTTTGGTAGATACTTCATTGAGCAGAAAGCCTAATCCAATCAAATAATCCAAGGTCTCAAAGGTTATTTTGTGTTGCTGTAATGGCGAAACATTTTCATTTTTATTTATTAATGTTTAATATCAAAATGATATGCCTAGGCAGGCATTCCAACAAGAAGAGTAGTGCCCTCTTTTCTGACTGGGACAGAGAGGGTTCTGTTGACCTTACCACTTGATAGCTGCAGGATGCACCTTGTAATGTTAATCAAGGCTAATGTCAACTCCTGATCACTGAAAGGGGTTCTATGAGGAATTTTACAAACATTCTCCCACCAAAAAAAATGTATTTTCCAGTTAATTGTCTGCCTCAGGAGTTCTTTTCTAATGAATTTCTTGTATGTTCATATACATTTTTGAAGTGCGTCTCATGGAATAAAATAACTTCATTTAGAATAATATCTTCTTTCACCAGACATCAGCAAGATCCCTAAGGCAGACAAATGCTTCCTATAAACTGAAGTAAATTAAATGGAATAATGAGCCCTGAGCAAAACGGACTTGATTATTGCCTCTGAATTTATGTTCGATTTCCATCCATCACCCACATCAAAGCATGATATCAGTAGTACCGCACACGTTTTGATGGAGTTGCCTTCCAAACAAGTTTGTTCAGAATGAGTCGTTTGTAGGAGTGAGCAGGAGCGGTGAATTAGTGACGGTAGTCCAAACAACTGAGCAGTTGTAAGCCATTTTGCAAAAGGGGTAGGCGGAGGAAAGAAAACAATTAGCGGGGAACCTTCATCAGTTTTGGCTTTGTCGAATTATCTTAGAAAAATACAAAATGGTTCTCTTAAGGGGATCACTCCCTGATCCTTATCAGTTGCTTTGAAGATTTGCCTTTGGATCTATTTTGGCTAAGTATAAATCTTAATTGAAGGATGCAATTCTGATATCCATACAATTTCTAGAAATATATTCTTGGCTTTGAACAGGCAGACTGCGGGCAATTACTCTGACAATGGCAGCAATCAATAAGTGCTGCCTGTATTACAGCTGCAGATTAGATCATGTTATTAATTGATAGCCCACTGACACATTCATTGCTTCCAGCACAGTGCATCAGTGATTTGTTTTCACTATGTCCACATTGGTTAGTAATTGACAATGTGAGATCTCTTTTTTGCCTTTTGTTTTGACAAAATGGAAGGATCTATTTTCCCAGCATGCAGTTGTGGAAGACATTCTGAGATGGAGTCTTTCTTTAAGGAACTAAAATGCTTTAACGCTGTGGCAGAAATCCATAAGGAAACAAAAATAGGATTTCTGAAGTTTCCATCACTGTTAACACTGTTCCTTTGGGTATTTTTGGTTATGGAAGAAGATCAGGGAATCCTTATGGAAATTCTGGTGGAGACTGTTTTTTAAACAGGGCATATCCAATCACTCACAGATGTTTTAAAATGCTTTGTGTAGGAAGGAACTGCAGATGCTGGTTTAAACCGAAGATTGACACGAAAAGCTGGAGTAACTCAGTGGGACAGGCAGCATCTCTGGACAGAAGGAATGGGTGATGTTTCAGGTCGAGACCCTTCTTCAGACCCTTTAATTGAGGAAAACAATGGGCTTTCAGCTGATGGGAAAAGGAAAGCAAACAAAATAGGGTGGAGAAAGGAACATTTGCAGGGAAGTTCTTTTAAATGGCTTTTGAGGGTGGAAGCAAAGTGGAGGCATTAAAGTGACAGATTTCAAAGATCATGGATACACAATGAAGCTGAATCAGAGAGAGGGAGGAACAAAAGCCAAGCACTATAACTCATGAATCAAACTAAAATAGTATGTAGGATAATCAGAATATTACACCATGTCTCCCCAAAGAAACTAGTGAGAAAAAAATGGGAATGGGTCCCACCAAAACTACACACCCATTAATAGAAACAATTCAACATTTTAATGTCAAATCCTTGCGCACAATTACATATATAGAAGTTATTGTTTTTCTTTGGACTTTGTGGAGCCAATTCCATTCTTTCTTTCACTTCGTTAAACCACAAACTTCTGATCTGCACCTTGTTTCAAATGGTAAAACTGTTCTGAAACCTTTGTCATTGTCCATGGGAGACAAAAAAAGCTGGAGAAACTCAGCGGGTGATGCAGCATCCATGGAGTGAAGGAGTAGGTGATGTTTTGGGTAGAGACCCTTCTTCAGACTGATGTGGGAGTGGGGCGGGAAGAAGAAAGGAAGAGGCAGAGACAGTAGGCTGTGGGAGAGCTGGGAAGGGGAGGGGGTGGAGGGAGAAAGCAAAGACTACCTGAAATTGGAGAAGTCAATGTTCATACCACTGGGGTGTAAACTACCCAAGCAAAATATGAGGTGCTGCTCCTCCAATTTGCGATGAGACTCACTCTGGCCATGGAGGAGGCCCAGTCCATGGTTTGAGCCTACATCAGCTCTGAAGGATGTGTGCAATTCCTATCTTGTAAATTTTCTCCCAGCAGATACTGATGCATTAGGTCACCACTTTTACCCTGCCCTTTCGACAACATGTCTTAGAAAGGCACATTAGAATTCCTTCAATTTAAAAAAAAAAAAATCTTTGAGAGGAAATGCATGGTAACTAAGAAAAGCATAAGTAAGGTTTGTCAAATCTCCGGAAGAACGGTTTCGACCCGAAACGTCACCTATTCCTTTTCTCTAGAGATGCTACCTGACCCACCGAGTTACTCCAGCACTTTGTGTCTAAGTTCGGGGAAAAAAAGTGATCAGTTTGTACAACTATGGCAATGTTGCCATCCGAATCTATCAGGATGTACCTAACAACAAAGTTCTGATTGACGGTCATCAACTCAAAACATGAACTCTATTTTTCACTTCACTATTGCCCGACCTACTAAGTATTTTCAGCATCTGTTTCATTTTGCTTGAGGATTTCTCTGCAAAGGACAAAGTGGACCATTTTAGTTTAGTTTAGTGTAAAGAGGCAACATGGAAACAGGCCCTTCAGCACACCAAGTCCACACCAATTACTTGTTCACATTAATTCAATGTTATCCCACTTTCTCAGGCATGCCTTACACGTTGGAGCAATTTACAGAGGCTAATTAACCTGCAAACCCACTTGTCTTTTTGATGTGGGAGGAAACCGGGTCACAGGGAGAACATGCAAACTCCACACCGATAGCACCCGAGGTCGGGATCGAACCCAGGCCTCTGGCGCTGTGGGGGAGCAGCTCTACCAGCTGCATCATTGTATTTGGGCATGGGAATTTTGCTTGATAGTGTACAATACTCAATAATAGATCAAACTGTTCATTACGCACTTCCGATATCTATTGAAGCCCAAGGAAATGGAAATTGGGAGGCATGAAAAACAGGTATACAATGCTGTCATCCACACTAAACTATTACTTTAATCTTTTTTCCCATTCCCCCCCCCCCCCATCCAATAGCACTGCCTAACACACTCCTAAGCTATAGTGACTAAAGCTGATGATTCACACTGTGGAGTACCAATGAAGGAGGCCCTCATCCAATCAATCCTTGACTCCACTGCATCCCCGGACAACCACAGGATTCATCTAACGTTCAAGCCAACTGGAACCAAGGGATGACATAAGTTAAATGCAGACTCAAAGCTGCAGATGCTGGTTTACAAAAATAGACACAAAGTGCTGGAGTAACTCAGAGGGTTATGCAGCATGTAGCAAGTCAGAAGAACATGGACAGGTGATGTTTCGGATCTTCACTCCTTTATTCGGACGGTGTGAGAGCATACTTTACTGCCTCTGCAATGGGTTTCCGGAAAGAGGGGTGATATGGACTTGCACTCCCATCACTAGTAAATCATCTCATTTGTTTTTTAAAGCATTATGCATACAGAGTAGCATGATGGCACAGGTTGTGGGGCTACTGCAGAAACAAGGAAATGCAGATGCTGGTTTACCAAGGAATGACACAAAAACCTCAAGTAACTTAGCGGGTCAGGCAGCATCCCTGGCGAACATGGATAGGTTCATGATGCCTGCATCTACTGAAGGAACATGCCCCAAAACATTGTATATCCATTTCCTTCCACAAATGTTGCCTGGGCCACAGAGTTTCTCCAGCAGTTTGTTCTTTTCGCTGCCTCACTGTTCTGGCAACTCAAACTCAATGGTGAGCCCTTGTGCTGTCTGTGTGGAGTTTGCACATTCTCCCTGTAAATGACCTTGAGTGTTTGTAGTGAGTGGTAGAATCTGGAGAGTGTTGATTAGAATATAGAAGGTATAAAACCGGATTAGTGTTGATGGGAACTTAATGGTCGGCACAGACTTGCTGGGCTAATGGAACTGTATCTATGACTCTACATAATATTCCAGTGGTATAATATTCAAGGTAATAAAAGGTGAATGTGTTTGCAGTTCAGTTGGATTACAAGGTGTCACCAACCATTGGAATTTCCAGGAGGTCCACACAAGGACCTCTTGTTTTTTTCAAACATACAAGATGGCTGAGAGAAGGGAAAGGCGAGGAATAAGAAGACTAGAGACAAAGAGCAAACGTGGTCCTCCAAAATTGTCTCATATTTCCGTATATCTGGACACATTTATCAAATAACCTTTCATCTTCAACTCCCTGTTGGGGCCTTTTTAGTCTTTCCTTCTCTAGTCTTTATGTATCTTTCATTGGTGATCAAAAAATAAAAGATAACATGTTTTTTAATGGCCCTATGTATTTATTCTTCAGACTGAAGAAGGGTCTCGACCCGAAAAGTCACCCATTCCTTCTCTCCAGGGATGCTGTCTGTCCTGCTGAGTTGTTCCAGCTTTTTGTGTCTATCTTTGGTTTAAATCAGCATCTGCACTTCCTTCCTGCACAAGTGTATTTCTTTCTTGGTTCTATACATATGCAATCAAGGAATTAGTCTCCAATCACTGAAGATCATGGAGGATGAATGATTCTATTCCCTCTTCCCCCAATCCCCTATCACCCTACTTTCAACCTCGGTGAACACTCAATTGCTCAGGAACAAAGATCATGTGAATATTCTTTATCTCCAAAGGAGAGAGATTATGGTCACACTGATTGAGACCTCAAGATGGAGATCAGCACCCAGCCTCTGCCTCAGAATAGTGGGGCAACCCGCAATCAATTGCAACACTACACAAAACTAACTAAACTTGGGTTGTCTTTTGTTGCATTAAAGACTTTGGGCTTTTCCAACTAGTATTGTGGTTATCAAATGATTCATTTTTGTTTATGATATGTTACTTATTATGCCCCTGTCCCACTTAGGAAACCTGAATGGAAACCTCTGGAGACGTTGCACCCTACCCAAGAGCATTAGAACAAACCACAAGCTGGCTTCAGAGATATTTTGAAAGAGAAATCCTCCAAGTTATGACAATTGAGGGTCACAATGTTTCTTGGTCAGCTGGACTCCAGCCACTGAACATATCTTCACTTCCCTCACCTGCTTCTGGTGCCAACTGCTGTTCACTTTCATCAACAGACAGAGCATTCCAACGTTGTTGCCTGCCGTCGCTTACGGTTAAATATAGTTAGGTATCCCACACACACCTCAACTTCAGACCAACGCAGATTAACATGGCCACAGTTAAGAGTTTATAAACCCATATGAGATTAGAGTCTTGGGCTGGGCTGGGCTGGGGCTGGGGCTGGGCTTTTTGATAATTGCCATCTAATTAAATTTACCAGGGCCACAAAAAAGGCTTTAAGCCGTGTACTTCTTCCTGTGATAATGAAACTATGAAAATGAATGGCAACTCTTAGCCAAGATCCAACTAATCTCTCTGTTTGAAGATAACCAGTGCTGGGGCCAAGGATATGCCAGCAATACCTCCCCCTCACTCACCCACCCACCCCACTGGGATCTGGCTTCAGCAAGGTAATCGCTTGCTTTTAAAGGATTTAAGAATCAGCGGAGGTTGGTGTATATTCAGCGCTTTAAAATACCCATTGGCACAAAAAGGAGTTGTGTATTCGTCCCCCTACTGGCTTTGCTTGATCTAGTGTGACTCTCTAACAGATGTGAACTCTTGTTGGTATGTGGGTTGAATCCAATGGAAGAACTGCAGGGCTTTAAGCACCCGGTCCAGAGACCAAGTTTTGATTAAAAAATAAACAAGAAACAACTGTTCTCACTGGTAAAATAGAATGGACTTAAAGTACCAGAATGTGTATAAGATCATGAGGGGAATAGATCAGGTAAATGCAAACTCTTTTACCCAGACTAGGGGAATCAAGAACCAAACGACATTGGTTTAAGGTGAAGGGTGGAAAGTTTTAAAAGGAACCCTAGGGGCAGCTTTTTTACACAAAGGGTGGTGGGTATATGGAATGAACTGCCAGAGAAGCTAGTTAAGGCATGTACTATCACAACATTTAAAAACCGTTTGGACAGATACATGGATAGGAAAGGTTTAGAGGAATATGGGCCAAACGCAGGCAGGTGTGACTAGTGTAGATGGAACATGTTGGTCAGAGTGGGCAAGTTGGGCCAAAGGGCCTGTTTCCACGCTGAATGACTTTAAAAATCTATGACTCTAGGACTAATGTAGCAAAGTCATAAAATTGGTGTAAGGAAGTAAGTTGTTATAATTTAGAAGACATTAGCTTGAAGGAAGGTGGAAGCAGATTCAAGAGTTATTTTTGGAAGTAAATGGATAGAAACTTGTAAAAAGGATGCAATGCAATGACATAGGGTTGCTACCAATCAGATAACCATGTCAAAGAGCTTGCAAAGGCATAAAAGGACTAATGAACATTCTGTGCTGTTGAATTTCTCAATTGAGAATTGTCTATTTTCCCCATATAGAGAAGAGTTCATGCTAGTTGCTGTAAACACTTCTAAATACATGACAAGCTACTGAAGAGTGACTGCCCAGAGACGCTCGCTCATGTTTAAGTTTAGGTTTAGGTTTAGGTTTATTATTGGCAAATGTACTGAGGTACAGGTGGACACTTTGTTCTGCATGCTTTCTGATCAGATCAGGTCAGATGACTGATCAATTTCCCTCCTGGAATAAATCAAGTTCTATTGTATCGTATAATATCAAGTCAAACTCATGTACAAAAGGGAGCACAAAGAGGAAGATGCAGAATATACTTCTCAGCATCATAGCACATCAGTTCCATTGATGAAATCCAATGTTCCCAATACGCTAAGGGGTAGAGGTGAAGTGGACAGTACCCTTGAAAACAGAGGGGAAGAAGCTGTTTCTTAGTGAGTATTGGCTTTCAAAGACTGATTTTCTCAGACAACAGGAACATTATAATGAATGTATTTTTATCTTTTATTCTTTATCCTTCTCTTCCCAGCCACTGTTCACTGATTGTTTTAAGCCAGAGGCAACATAAACCACACAATACTAAGAGCAGTACAAACTGCTTTTATTCTCTCGGATGCCCAGTCAACAATTTGAAGTTGCCCATTTTCTTATTGCTATTATTTTGGTGAAAATCAAAGTTAAAGAACAGGCTGGGCAGATGTTGAGTGACCTTCTTTAGCATTTCCTTCTCACGTTGACAAGGAGTCCAAATATCGTTGCCAGGATAACAAGTCATTGTAACCGGTACGCATCAGGAAGCGTGGGTTCAAGCACGTAGGAGTCTTTCCGCTGACTGGTTAGCACGCGACAAAAGCTTGTCACTGTACCTCGATACGCATGACGATAAACTAAACTGAACTGAAGAAGGAAGTGGGTGGGGAAAGGAAGAGAGATTGAATGGGTGAGAATAACTAATAAAGAATAAGAGAGAGAGCAGCAGGAAAGTGTGAATGCAGGAGGATGCACCCACTATATGTAGATTGACACAAAAAGCTGGAGTAACTCAGCGGGCCAGGCAGCATCTCTGGAGAGAAGGAATAGGTGCCATTTTGGGTCGAGGCCCTTCTTCAGACTACACACTATATGTGGATTGGATTTCCCCCGGTGATTTGCTTCAAGGTTAATCTACTTCTCAATGCTCATGTTCTTAGATCAATCTGGGAAAACTGGTAATTTCATTTAAAATTATTGGGCCCTGACAGGTATAGCCTGCAGAAACAAGGAACTGTAGATGCTGGTTTTACAAAAACGTGCTGGAGCAACCCAGAGGGTCAGGCAGCATTCTCTGGAGAACAGGGATAGGAGATATTTTTGGGTCGGAACTAGCCTGCAGCTTTGAGCAGGAGTCCTTGTTGCCTGTTCAATGAAGCAGACCTCAAAGAAACCAATCGGTGCCAGGAGGCTTCAGGCCAAATAAGAATCCTG
This sequence comes from Raja brachyura, assembly GCA_963514005.1. The sequence goes on along the minus strand of OY740798.1, from coordinate 35,324,503 downwards.
AGGGGTTTTAACCTGGTTTGCCAGATTTCACCCAAGTATCTAGTATAAAAGGAGACACAAGGAACTGCAGATGCTGGTTTACAAAAATAAAGACTCAAAGTGTTGGAGTAACGGCAGCTCAGGCAGCATCTCTGGAGCACATGGATAGTTGACGTTTCGGGTCAGGACTTTCTTCATTCTGCCAATGACCCTCATAATGTTCTCTTAATAAACTTCCACTAGAATTCCTACTCCTCAAAAAAGTTAGAATGTTAAAGGAAGGCAGGAAGAATTGAGACAGCCAAAGAAAATTTAATCTGAGATTTTTTTTAACACAAAATGTTTTAAGAAGGCAAATGGTAAAAGATTGCTAGAACTCAGTGGAAAGTCACATTAGACTTTAGAAGTACAGTGGGGGAACAGGCTCTTCAGCCCACAGAGTCTGTGCCGACCAGCAATCATCCTGTAGCGTAGCATTATTCTACACACTAGGGACACTTTACCCATCAGAAGCCACAAGCAGCTGTCTCCCGGCAGCAGGTTCTGCCCAGTTAATCTACAAACCTGTACATTTTTGGAGCATGGGAGGAAACTGGAGCCCCTGAAGAAAACCCACATGGTCACAGGGAGGACGTACAAACGCTGTACAGGCAGCACCCATAGTCAGGATTCAACCCGGGTCTCTCGCGATGTAAGGCAGCAGCTCTACTGCTGCTCCACTGTTTCACACTCGAATAACAAGGTTGTAGCCTTGACCACCCCACAAGCTTAATCAACTCAAAGGATTTGTGTGCAAAAACAGAACTGTTAAACTGGTCAGCCGTGATCTTCTGGTGATTCCCTGGATTGTTGGATTGCATGGATGCAGTACAAATGCAGTGAATTTCCCCTCTCTGATTCTGGAGCTTATGCCTCTGAATCTGCGCCATGTAAGACATGGTGAAGGAGTAGCAAGCCCATTCATTTGAATGGAGAACTGCTGCCGTGGAGAAGACCAAGTACAAGATAACATACACTTGGTCAGGCCAAACCCTGCAATGCCACCAGGACAATGGGCCTTCGTGGTCAGATCACGAACCCTGCATTTACATTAACTAGAAGTTGGAAATTGTGCCAAACCCTGTATACTGTGTCAGTGTGCTACTGCTATACATTTGTACTGTATCTGAGATGCTTATCTAAGATGTATTTATGTGCCAGGTAGACATACACCTATGTGCTTATTAGGTTTAGTTTAATTTAGAGATATGGAGTCGAAACAGGCCCGTCACCCGCCAAGTCCGTGCCAACCAGCGATCCCCGCACACTAACACTCTCCCACACACACAAGCCAATTAGCCTACAGTGTGGGAGGAAACCCGGAGCAGCCAGAATAAACACACGCAGGTCACGGGGGGAACGTACAAACTCAGGATCGAACCCGGGTCTCTGGCGCTGTAAAGCGGCAACTCTACTGCTGCACCACCGGTCCGTCCAACCTCGGTAATGTAACATATAAAGCACCATTGAACCATAGTTTTAAATGAAACAAGTGTGCTTCAACGTTTTTAATTACCTGATAGTGTTTAAGTGTTTGAATGCTGCAATTTGTAATAATTTTAAATATTTCATTATTCAATTAATTTTAAAGCTTTTGAATGTAGGGAGAGTGCACAAGTCCTCAACCATTGGGGGGCTGAGCTTGCTCTGGCCACAAGATAGTCAATCGCTCTGCTAGGTTTCTTCACTTTGGACTCCGGCCGTACCCATCAGAAGCCACAAGCAGCTGGCTCCCGGCAGCACGTTCTGCCCAAGTTTCCACATGTTCAGGAATTTAACAAGGAGAAACAGATGCAGGATTATCAGCAGAAAATTGCATTTAGAGATCTCTCGAGCCTGTTCCAATTCCTACTCCTCCTCTCGCCTGTTTCCCGCCAACACAACAGTGTTCGCCTTGTTCTCATCTTCCACCACCATGACCTCCCTCGTTCAAGGGATCTTGCTTTGCCATTTCCATAACATTGAGCACCACACTCCCACCAAACTTGTCTAAGCTTAAGTTCAGCTTTCCAAATGAAATATTCCCATTGCATACCCTGGTCCACTCCTCAGTCACCACCAACAGTCACATCCCTTCCAATATTACCTTTCACTGAAGCCATGGGCAGTATAACGTCTGCCCTTTTATCACCTTTGACCTCTCTATCCATAGTACCAAGCACTCCTTGCTATGTTGTTTACATAAGTTCACGTTCAAAAGTTATAGGAGCACAATTAGGCCATTCAGCCCATCAATGCTACTCAGCCCATTCAATTAAGGCTGATCTATCTTTCCCTCTCAACCCCATAACCCTTGACATCCGTACTGATCAAGAATCTATCAATCTCCGCTCTGATTGATTTGGCCTCCACGTTATTCGGTGGCAATGAATTCCACAGATTCACCACCCTCTGACTAAAGAAATTCCTCCTCATCTCCTTTCTAAATTACGTCCTTTTATTCTGAGGCTACGGCCTCAGGTCCTAGAATATTCCACTAGTGGAAACATCCTTTCCACATCCACTCTATCCAGACCTTTTACTATTCGGTAAGTTTAAATGAGGCGTTCCCTCATCCTTCTGCAATGATTATGCTGCTATCAATGTGGACTCTACATTGATGACACAAAGTAAAAATTGAATGACTGGTTTGCACAACATCTCCATTCAGTTGCAGATGCTATCATGAGTTCCTTGACTTTTCTTCTCTCTCCCACATCTATGTCCCTAGCTTCAATATAAGCTCAATGAACAGAACCTCATCGCATTACTAAATACGTCATAACAATCAGGCTCCATGTTGTGTTCGCAGGTGATATAATAACTCTCTTGTTCCCTGTTGAACCCAGAAATTGAACCCATTTTATGAGTTCTGTTTTATAAAGTTCAAGTGTAAATTTATTGCCAAATGCCAGCCATCGTTATTAATGCCCTCTAGTTCATGACCTTTCCACTGATGGGAATTCTCGATCTCAATCAAGTTCCTTCATGATTTAAAGTACTTTGAAAATATCCTCACTCACATCACTCTGTTCCCTAACTCCAGCCATCCATGCAGCTAAAGTCACTTCTTGGAAATATTTTAGATAAATGTCCACTGTCGACCTTGTACAAGCTCTTTGCAACTTTGCTAAGGTACTGTGCCCAAGTCAATTTAACCCGAGTTATTTTGTCACTTGCACTAGTGTGGAGAGATACAGGTACAGTGAAAAATCTTGCACATATACTCCGACAAATACGCAAAGGCAAGTTATATTGAAATTACACAGAAAACTCTAAAAGAAATAAGACTGTGCAAATAAACATGACATGAGTACAAATACATAGGAAAACAACAGCTCTACATTAGCACAAGAGATGAGCTGCAGTGTTCCATTGACGTGGTAGGAAAAGGTTGTGTCAGTTCAAGAACCTGATAGTTGTAGGAAAGTAGTTCTTAAACCTGGTAGCGTGGGACTTCAGGCTACTGTATCTTCTGCCCGATGGTAGCAGTAAGAAAAGGACATGGTCCTGACAACATCCTCATAAATCTTCTCTGCACCCTTTCCAGCCCTTTCCTATATCATGGTGCCCAGAACTGGATACGATACTCCAAATGTGACCTCACCAACGTCATATGTAACTGCAACATAATATCCCAACTTCCAGACTGATGAAGGTCAATGAGCCAAAAGCCTTTTTGACCACCTAGCTGCTTGTGGCGCCACTTTCAACAAATTATGTACCTGCACTCCAAGAACTCTCTGCTCTGCAACATTCCCCAGAGCTGTAACTTTCACTGTTAGGTCCAGCCCATGTTATTCTTTCCAAAATGCTACACCTCATATTTCTCAGTATTAATTTCCATCCACCATTCATCAGCCCACCATAAAGGTTCTTTGATGATAGATGTCGTCATCTTGAGGAAGCACCTCACGTTGGTGCTTGCAATGAAGGAGGAGGGTTGTGCTTCAGATAAACCTGGCTGACTCCGCTACTCTCTGCAATCTGTTGAGTTCCTGTGCACTGGAATTGGCGTATGAGGCAATGGCATGGCTAATAAAATGCACATTAAAATTATTGGGTCCATCTTTTAAAGCAATTACTGCATGTCCATTTCCCATTGATGTTCAGTTCATTGAGAAACTGGAACAAGGATTCATCCACAGGTGGATGCCATCTCTTCAATGTTGTTTCAGCATTTAGAAATAAAGAAATGCAGATGCTGGTTGACTAAAAAAAGGCACATAGTGCTGGGGTAATTCAGCAGGTCAGGCAGCATCTCTGGAGAACATAAATAGGTGACGTTTCAGGTCAGGACCCTTCAGACTGATTGTAGTCCGGAGGAGAAAGTTGGAAGAGAGGTGGGGGTGGGACAAAGCCTGGCTCAGTGGTGGGTATCTTAGTGTGCTTGCCTTTAGCCTTCCCTTTTGTTGATGAGGTTAGTGCAGCAGGACGGATCCACACCATTAAGAGCGATGCAATAGGAAAGCTGATATCCAACGTGTTCGTGATTTTGCTTTCATTCTCCATAGAAATTGAAGGCTCCGGATTTGTAAGTGAAGCAGTTTTGTGTTCACTAATCATATTTTTCATGGATAGGTGATCTTTCGGGTCTGACGAAGGGTCCCAACCTGAAATATCACCTAGCCATGTCTCCAGAGATGCTGTCTGACTCACTGAGTTACTCGAGCACTTTGTGTCCTTGTTTCAGCATTTGCCGATTTCAGTGCACAGGATGCTGATTTCCTCAATGATAAATGAAATTAGTGCACAAATGTGTAACCTATGACCTGTGCTGTTCACTCATTGTTCAACAAGGGATAAATCCAGCTCTTAGTCACTAGGCATAGGTAATTTAAAGTGTCGCTGCTGAGACATTGATATTCTGCCTGTTCATTGTGACTGTGTGAATGATGGCTGGCCTACCACAGCAGGTGACCAGCACCTTTAACTGCAGTGATCAGCACTTCCAAGCTGTATTACAACCCCATATCTGATTGAGACACACCGGCGCTATTGCAGTGGCAGGGATGTTGCCAGGCGCATGGCATGCATGTGCCTCCCTCCATCCCCTTTACGAGAATGATCCCAGGAATGACTGGGCTAACTTTACGAGAATGATCCCAGGAATGACTGGGCTAACTTTACGAGAATGATCCCAGGAATGACTGGGCTAACTTTACGAGAATGATCCCAGGAATGATTAGGTTAACATATGATGAGCGTTTGATGGCACTGGGCCTGCACACAAAGTTAGAGGATTAGAAGGATGATGGGGGGACCTCGTTGAAACTTCCCGAATAGTGAAATTCCACGATAGAGTGGTTGTAGAGAGTGTCGGAAAGAATTGCAGATGCTGGTTTAAACCGGAGAGAGACAAAAAGCTGGAGTAACTCAGCGGTCAAACAGCATCTCTGGAGAAAAGGAACAGGTGACGTTTCAAGAAGGGTCTTGTGACAAAACGTCCCCTACTCCTTTTCTCCAGAGGTGCTGTCTAACTCGCTGAGTTACTCAAGGTCATGGCCTCAGAATAAAAAGATGTACCTTTAGCAAGGAGATGAGGAGGAATTTATAAAAGGGTAGTGCATCTGTGGAATTCATTGCCACAAAAGGCTGCGGTGGCCAAGTGAATGGTTGAATTTTTTAAGTCGGAGATTGATAGATTCTTGATTAGCATGGATATCAGGTGTGATGGGGAGAAGATAGGAGAATGGGGTGATGAGGGAAAGATAGAACAGACATGAATGAATGGTGGCACAAATTTGATGGGTTGAAAATCCTAATACTGCTCCTAAAACCTATGAACTTATGAACTTGCCATGGCGGCCTTTGGCTGCTGTATGGTCACTGCTGTGGAAGGTGTACTTGGAGGCACTGATTGCTTCTAGCAAGTCATTCTGGGAATGAAGCCGCAGCTGTGAGCTGCAAATGCAGCTGCTGTCATGAAACCAGCAGACAACATATGAACAAAAGAAAAATAATATGCAACCCACTAATAATTCTTCAAAGGTGCACATAACCAAATTTGCAATTTTTTCTGTGGTTTCCTTAGGGCAACATGAAGCACCGGTTAATAAAAATAGATGAAATCCGATTTCCTGCCATGCATCTTTTACTTAAAACACAAAATGCTTCACCATGCTGCTAATGAAAATGTAATTCCATCTAAAAGGCTATACATAATAAGAGGTTAAGGCATTAAAGTGGATAAGATAGACATGTGCTGGAGTAACTCAGTGGGTCAGGCAGCATCTCTGGAGAACATGGGTACGTATTAATTCAGGTTGAAGTTTGAAGTAGGGTCCCGACCTGAAACGTCACCCAACCTTTTTCTAAAACGTGCTGTCTGACCTGCTGACTTACTCCAGCACTTTGTGTCTACCTTTGGTATAAATCAGCATCTGCAGTTCTTTGTTTCTACATTAAAGTGGATGTCTCTAGCTGGATGATCAACAACAGAACAACTGGTATCTACTCTGAATCTAAGATAGACTGTTTAAAGAATTAGATTTTGTTTTAATAGCTAGAGACCAGGAATTGTGTAGGAACCATTGGATTTTGATGTTTCTATGCAAATATCACTAAAGGAATCCAGGTGGGTACAAAATGAAGAATAGAACGCTGGCCTTCCTCTCATCTATGGAGCTGGATTTCACCAGAATGCTGGCCAGGCTTGGACAGCAAGACTACAACTGTTTTCTTGTCGAGAGGCTGAGGAGTGATCTAATTGAGGTGTTTTAACAATAATGGGATTTAATACAGAGAAACTCTTCCCCCTGGTGGGGGATTCTAGCACCAGTGTCCAATCAGAAAATTAGTACTAGGCCATTTAAGAATGAGATGGTTTTTCAAATAAAGAGTGATGGAAATCTGATATTCTTTTCCTCAAAAGACTGTGGATACTGATTGAATGCTGAAGCGAGGTTGAACACCTCAAGTCCAGTTCCTATGTTTCGGCAACAAGAGCGATATGGTGGTGCAGTGTTAGAGTTGCTGCCTTACAGGGTTCGATCCTGACTAGGGGTGCTGCCTGTTTGTATGTTCTCCCCATGACCTGCTTGCGTTTTCTCCATATGCTCTGGTTTCCTCCCATACTTCAAAGATAAGCAGTTTTGTAGGTTAATTGGCTTTGGTAAAATTGGAAATTGTTCCTAGCGTGCTTGTGTACAGATGATCACTGGTCAGCGTGGCTCGGTGGGCCAAAGGGCCTGTTTCCTCACTGTATTTCTGAATCAAACTAAAAGGTAAAGCCAGAAAAGACCGGCGGGTCCCAGGAGAAAGCGTGAAGTAACTGAAGCATATATAAGAAAAACAACAGATCATCGAAAAATGGGTTAATGCCTGTTAGGGACCAGAAAAAGAATGATTTTGTGGAGGCAGAAGTCATGGTAGACGTACAAATGACTACTTGGCATTTATCTTCACAAAAGAGAACACTGCCAATGTAGCAATAGATTATTAGGTGGTATAGATATTGGCTGGGATTAAAACTAGAAAGCATGGACACTTAAGTGGTTGTGTGATCGAGGATGGGATAAGTTTAACGTTTTTGAGGGAAGAAATAGTGGAAGTTAAGGATTATCTTGCAGCAATCTTCCAATCTACCTTGGAGACTGGTATAGTGTGAGACTGGTATAGTGTGAGGTGGTACAAATCTCACATTGTGGTCAAAAATGGGAAAAGAGTAATCCTGATAACTGCGAGACTTCATTCAAAAGCTGTTGATAGTATTGCCCGATGCAGCCAGGGGAACAGCGGGAACTAATAAGAATACATTAGTATGCAGTTATTCCAATTGTGACATGACGCTCATGAATAGTGCTCATTAACATATAATGGGTGGTCTCCAATTGGTTCAAGAGGTTAATGTGCTTCCCTGTAATCAATAATCTTTCTGTTTTGTTCCAGTCTTGTACAAGTATGACCTCCTGAAGCAAAGTGAGAAGTGGGTCATTGAGGGTCAGTGTGACACCCTGCCTTACTGTGTACACTTCAGCTATGCATTTTACAACATTGTAATCACTTCAGCTCTAACAAAGATCCTGTTTCACTGTGTCTCATAAACGGTTATGATCTTTTAAGGCCTCAAGTGTAAGAGAGGAAAAGTTCATGTCACTCACAACAGAGCATCATTTAGATGTGCAAAGCCACACAAAAGAGGAGGGGGTTCCAGGAATGGCCTAGATAGTACGAGCACAAAGCCTCATTATGGGAGAAGGGTCTTACCATATATTGGCTCTCTGTCACTTTTAAATTATTCATCAAAAACTTAAACAGCAGTAACATCTATTGAAGTTTAATTGTTTTCAACTTGCCTTCACAATCATTACCATAAATCTAAATTTAAAACAACAGAAAGGAAATATTATTTCTCTGACCTGAATACTCACCCATTCCTTCTCTCGCGAGATGCTGAGTTACTCCAGCATTTTGTCTCTATATTCTTTCCCTTCGGTGCTCCAGCAGGATCAAAGATGGCTTGCTCCCACTCAACTTTATGGGCTGAGTGGCTAATCAAACCAATTTAGGAACTGGGGACTCTGTCACAGGCGAGAGGAGGGGGCCATATGGGGTGCGCAGGTGATAGTTCACGAGGTGGCACATTCCCTCTGCATTTACATTGAGTTTTGCTGGCTCCCCATGCACGGCCTCAAGGTTCTCAGTAGCAACCAGAAAATAAGAAAAGGCACACAAAGTAACTCAGTGGGTTAGGCAGCATCTCTGGAGAACATGGACAGGTGACGTTTCAGATTGGGACCCTTCTTCAGACTGACTTGAGACTGAGGATGGGTCCTAACCTGAAAAGGGATGCTGCCTGGCCCGCTGAGTTACTCCATCACTATGTGTTTTTTTTGGTAAAGCACCATCTGCTGTTCCTTGTTTCTGCAGAGCATAAGGCAGATGCGGGTTAAAACTAATTACGATTGCAACCAAGAGCTGGAGTAACTCAGCAGCATCTCCAGAGAGAAGAAATGGGTGATGCCGCTGGTTGAGACCCTTCTTCAGAGTGAGAGTGAGTGAGTGAGTGAGTGAGTGAGTGAGAGTGTGTGTGTGTGTGTGTGTTTGTGTGTTTGTGTGTGTGTGTGTGTGTGTGTGTGTGTGTGTGTGTGTGTGTGTGTGTGTGTGCACACGTATGTACACACTGAACTTTTTTCTCTCTCTGGTTTATCATATTGTTTACAGTGTACTTTGTTTACATATTTTGTTGAGCTGCAGCAAGTAAGAATTTCATTGTTCTACCTGGGACACATGACAATAAAACACTCTTGACGTTGATCAACTACAATGAGACCAGCACCAAGTGGCTTCTCACCAGAAGCTCCTGCTGGACTCGGAGCCAGTCACATTCAATCATATTGCTGCACCACTTGGTCCCATTCAGACTCACCCTCATTGTCCGCACTTGCAGAAAGTCTAGAACTCGACCAGTCAGATTCAGGAATATCTCCTCTCATGGTTGGCAGTTCAGCCAAAGGGTGAAGAATAATACAAGATGCAGTCTTTGCATTTGTCATAATTACACTTTAATACCTCTTCAACTATCTAAATTATGTGCAATTCAAAAACAAGTGGAGTTCATAAAGCTGAACATAAATTAGGATAGACTTTGACCACAGCCTCTCTGGTTCAGTGTATGCAGTGTCCAACTCAGATTCATACTAACCCGAGAGCAGTGATCTGAGCCAAATAAAGACAAAAAATGCTGGAATAACTCAGCGGGTCAGGCAGCATCTCAAGTCAATCTGAAAAAGGGTCACAACACGAAACATCACCCATGTATGTTCTCTCAAGATTGTGCTTGAGCCCCAGAGTTACTCCAGCATTTTACCTTTCTTTGGTAAACAGGCATCTAGAGTTCCTTATCATTACAATAATCTAAATATCCATCTTATAGCTTTTCAGTTCTTGGATGCAAATGTTTCAAACATTGGTAGTACTTTCACAGGTAATATTTAACAATCTCAAATGCTTATTCTAAATAATCAACATGTAAACTGATTTCACTTTTATAATCTAGGGATACAGAGTGGAAGCAGGCCCTTCGGCCCACCGTGTCTATACTGACCAGCAATCTCCCCAGACACTAGCACTATCCTACACGGTAGGGACAATTTTATTGAAGCCAATTAACCTACAAACCTGCATATCTTTGGAGTGTGGAAGAAAACCGGAGCACCCGGAGAAAACTCATGCAGTCACGGGGGGGAGATGCAAACTCCAGACAGACAGCACCAATAATCAGGATCGAACCTGAGTCTCTGGCACTGTAAGGCAGCAACTCTACCGCTGCACCACTGTGCTACCCTTTGGCATCGCACATTGTACGTATCCCAATTGTAAAGAATAAAACTCGCTCATTGATCATCGTTGCTGTCTTTGATCTGTCTTTTTGCATATCATTAATTTGTTCTATTTCATAATCTTTTGGTTCTCACTCTCCTGACCCTCAGTCTGAAGAAGGGTCCTGACCCAAAATGTTACCTATTCCTTTTCTGCACAGATACTGCCCTGACCCGCAGAGGTACTCTGGCTTTTTGTGTTTATCTTTGGTGTAAACCAGCATCTGCAGATCCTTCCTACACATTTGCATCAGGAAATGGCTCTTATTAACTAGGCACTTGACCACACTTGACCCGACTACAATATTTTTGATTAAATGTTGAATCTTTCAAGATATTAATTTCAGAAAGATTAATTTTTGCTGCACTTTCAGTCAGTGGTGTTGGAATATTCTTTCCGGCGATGGCCAGGCAAGGTGTTTTAAACAAAATGATAAGAGACAGTTTAAGATAAGAGTTAGAAATGATGCATGAGGTTGATAACTGAAAGAGGGTTGAAGAGATTGGCAATGGTGAGAATGGATTTAAGAGGCTAAGGATAGTGAGGGAAGATTTCAGAAATTATCTGCATTATTGAAAGAAAGTTTGCAGGCTGGAACACGGTGGTAGAGGGTTTAACGTCAGTCACAGCGAGAAGAGGTTTAAAAGGCCATTGCTTTTTTTAAAAATCAGACCGCAATCATTCGGGGTCATGATAGTTATCATCAAATCTCACGCAGGAGAATATAAATAAGTATGATGTAGCTTTGGCGAGAATCATACAAAAGGCTGCCTCAGTCAGGAGATTAACTCTAATGCCATTCCCTAAACAAAATGTCTGCTATAAAGGACAGCTGGGGACCACATTTGATTACCTTTTCCATTGTGCATTCTACAGATGGGAGCTTAGATACAAATGAAGCAACAAGCCACAGTAAACCACGATGCCACTGTGAGCAAAAGATCTGTCACTGCTTTTGCTGTGACGCAGTTGGACTGAAGCCGACTTTCCTATTGATCTTTTCCCAGGGGCATGTGTAAGTGGGAGGCAAGGAATGGTGTGGGCCTCCTCATAATCAGCTCAAAGAAAAAAAGACACGAGGTTATGGGCTTGCTCCATAACACTGAGGATGCATGTGCATGTCTCAAAGGAATGGAAAGACCTCTGCGCATGGAGCTCCTCGTTTACTTTCACAAAAGTGTTAACTCCTTGTTGACGGGTTTACGGGGAAACTCAAAGCCCTCCAGTATCCAAGAGATATTTATCCCACCAAAGTTCGGATGCAATGAGCATTACCTGTTGGGAGAAACCTCTCTCAAAGGAGTCCAATCCTGTTCAGACCCAATGTGCACAGCAAATCTTCCTCATCTTAGCCTGGTGGCCCCAAGGTCAACTCAATATCACTCTGTGACTTCAGCTTTGACAACAGTAACCCACCTGAATCATATTCAGAGTTGTGAATTATCGTAGAATCACATGACACAGAAGGAAATAATTTGCCACTCAGTAGCTGCACTAATACTTTGCAAGTGTTACCCATTTAGTTGTCCTTCCTCCTTTTCACCATGTTAACCTGCAAATGCTTTCCTTTTTTTCAAATTACTGCTTCTCAAAAATCATCCTACAGACAAGTTCCATATCTTTTAATGTAACAGAAGTTGGGAGGTCATGTTGCAGTAAGACGTTGCTGAGGCTGCATTTGGAGGACTGTGTTCAGTTCTGCGCTCCATGTTATAGGAATGATGTTATCAAGCTGGAATGGCTAGGGAAGATTTACGAGGATGTTGCCAGGACTCAAGCTGTAACATAGATGCACAACATGTCTGAGGAAGGGTCTTGACCCAAAACGTCACCCATTCCTTCTATCCCGAGATGCTGTCCATCCTGCTAAGTTACTCCACTATTCTGTGTCTATATGCAGTGTCAACATCTTCCCTCAAACACGTATATCCCCTGGTCTCACTGTGTCCAGAAACGTTATCTACCCACAGCATCATTTCCCAGATCCACAGTATTCCTCACCAAACTCTTTTCCTCGCAGCGCTACCCCTCACCCCACCCCAGCACCCGTCAGCTCCTGCCAGCCCACGGCACCAGGATAAACAGACTACAATGACTTGGCTTCACGTTCAACTCCTTGGTGACTCACACTTTGGATGCAAACACACACTGACTGTAAGGCACGGCCCCGACACAATCAGCCTGCCTTTGATCAGTGGCACGCCAGCAATAATCCACTGAACACATCTCTAATGACACAGCCGAGAGACAATTGCAGCCATTCTCCAAAGGCTCTGGTTAGCATTTATTTAATCCTCTAAGCAGCTCTTTGATCTGCAGCAAGTGGGGTCCAACGAGCTCTGTGTACAAACTCGGACAATAATGGTGCACTGTTGCTGACACAATTCACTCAACTGAAGGATGCCGGATTTATAAGTTACCAGGTTACAGTTTTGATCCGAATAAATGAAAGAATTATTGACATCCATATATTTTTTTAAAAATTCTATGACCCTGGCAAAACATTTCTACTTGGTTTATTTGTGAATGCCTCTTGATAGTGTGAAGCAACAGAAAACGTCTTTCAGAAATGGCAGGGAAAATCTTGCATGGTGCGAAAGCAACGCCCTGTTTTGCTAATGCTGTTTCTGAGTGGAGACCCCTCCAGCGGGCTGCTGAAAGCCTCATGTGGGTTTCGAGGATCTGTGAGGCATTCACACTGAGGGAGAACGCCAGAATTGGAGAGGGAAAGCCAGGGCAGAAAAAAGCGGTCAGGTTCAGGGAGAAAGAAAGACGGAGATGTGTTGGAAGGAACTGCAGATGCTGGTTTACACCGAAGATAGACACAAAATGATGGAGTAGCTCTGCGGGACAGGCAGCATATATGGATAGAAGGAATAGGTGACGTTTTGGGTCAAGGCCCTTTTGCTAGATGCAGCAAGATTGTTCCCGATGTTCAAGAAGTCCAGAACAAGGGGTCACAGTTTAAGGTTCAGGGGGAAGTCTTGTCGGACCGAGATGAGAAAAACATTTTTCACACAGAGAGTGGTGAATCTCTGGAATTCTCTGCCACAGAAGATAGTTGAGGCCAGTTCATTGTCTATATTTAAGAGGGAGTTAAATGTGGCACTTGTGGCTAAAGGGATCAGGGGGTATGGAGAGAAGGCAGGTACGGGATACTGAGTTGGATGATCAGCCATGATCATATTGAATGGCGGTGCAGGCTCGAAGGACCGAATGGCCTATTCCTGCACCAATTTGAAGAAGGGTCTCCACCCGAAACGTCGCCTATCTCCTTCGCTCCTTAGATGCTGCTGCACCCGCTGAGTTTCTCCAGCTTTTTGTGTAACCCTAGATTCTCCAGCATCTGCAGTTCCTTCTTTAACACTCCTGCACCAATTTTCTATGTTTCAGACTGAAAGTCAGTGCAGAGGGAGTCTAGAGATATGGAAGGTAAGGTGTGAAAACGACAGATTAAAACAGACAATGGTAAGGAAATGTGAAATGGCTCATTGTTAGCTAAAGGGAAGGCGACAAGGAGGCATACAATCAGTTAAATTAATCAGAAGGACAATGAAACTGTGAAGGAAGAAACTGCAGATGCTGGTTTAAACCAAAGATAGGCACAAAACGCTGGAGTAAATCAGCGGGACAGGCAGCATCTCTGGAGGGAAGGAATGGGTGATGTTTTGTGTTGAGACTGAAGAAGGGCCTTGACCTGAAACATCACCCATTCCTTCTCTCTGGAGATGCTACCTGTTCCACTGAGTGACTCCAGCATTTTGTGACTATCTTTGGACCAGTGAAACTGGTTGGAGAACTTGGCTAGGGGAGGGATGAAAAGCGAGGGAAAGCAAGGGTTACCTGAAGTTGGAGAAATCTATTTGGATGCTCACGGTGACGCAGTGGTAGAGTTGCTGTCATACAGCGCCGGGGACCCGGGTTCGATCCTGACTACGGGTGCTGTCTGTACGGAGTTTGTACGTTCTCCTCGTGACCTGCATGGGTTTTCTCCAAGGTCTTCAGTTTCCTCCCACACTCCAAAGAATTGTACAGGTTTGTAGGTTAATTGGCTCGGTCAATGTAAAAGAATAATTGTCCCTAGTGAGTATAGAATAGTGTTAAAGCCCTGTCCCACTGTATGAGTTCATTCAAGAGCTCTCCCGAGTTTAAAAAAAAATTGGGAGAGCTCGGGGACGTCTCTTAGCGGCTTGTAACGCTAACGGCGTACTCGGGAAATGCGGTAAGCTCGGGAAGACTCGTGAAGATTTTTCAACATGATGAAAAATGTCCACGAGAGCCCTGAGTACCTATGAGCCGCCATTACCGTAAATCTCCGAGTTCGAATCAGGGCAAACTTGGGAGAACTCTTGAATGAACTCCAACAGTGGGACAGGGCTTTTAATGTGTGGGGATCGCTGGTCGGCACAGAAGTGGTGGGCCGAAGGGCCCGTTTCCGCGCTGTATCTCTAAATAACCTAAACTAAAAATACCGCTGGGTTGTAAGCTGCCCAAGCGAAATATGAGGTGCTGTTCGTCCATTTTGCGTTGGGCCTCGCTCTGACAGTGGAGGAGGCCCAGGACGGAAAGGTCAGTGTTGAAATGGGGGAGAGAGTTAAAGTGTTTGGCAACTGGGAAATCGCAAAGTCCTAGGCAGACTGAGTGGAGGTGTTTAGCGAAACGATCGCCGAGCGTGTGCTTGGTCTCACTGATATATAGGAGGATGGAGAGATGGAGAATTTGAAGTAGAAATGAGAGGATCTCAGTGAGCCACGGCCATACCCAAACAGGCCCCCCCCCCCCCCCCCGGGAAACGGGAACCCACCCAGACAGAAGTGCTGGAGTAACTAAGCGGGATAAGCAGCATCTCTGGAGAGAAGGAATGGGTGATGTTTTGGGTTGGGACCCTTCTTCAGAAAAAACCCGTAAAGACCCGGCGGACAGCACGGCTGGACACAGGAAGACCTGGCGGGCAGAAGCCGCTGAGCACGGCTCCTGCTTGTCCCACGAAGACCAAAGAGCCGAAGAGGAGGGTGCCTGTCACGAGGAGCTAGGCTGCTAGGAAAGTGAACTGGGATCTTACCTTCCGCCCCCTCAAGGTCAGCTGCAAGAGGTAACCCTGGGGCATAAAGGTGGCCGGGTGGGTAAAGGGACATCGGTTCGCTGAACAATTGGAGAGTTGGAGGCCCTGCATTCGCCTGGGACTCGCCTGGATTGTGCACATGGCTCCATAAGACCGAGAGCGTGGACTGGACTTTGGAAATGGTATCAAATATAGGACTCAAAAAGAATAGCACTGTGTTTTACAGACGTGATAATAATGCATCACTGAACCATTGAGGCTGATTCACGGCAACAGATAATGTAGTGGCTGGTGGAGCGGAGAGCGAGAGATAGCGAGAGGGGAAGAGAAAGAGAACATAGGATAGAAACACATTAACACAACAATGGTGACAGAAAGATACTAGAGGATGACAAATAACAACCTGGGAATTCTTCAACAAACAACTCCTCACTCGAGGCCTGATAACCTTTGTCCCAGTATACAACCTTTCACTCGTACCTGTCAATCTAATGTACTATTGTGGTGAAGCTGCCCCACAATAGTACATTAGATCTCAGCCGGGATTTGGTTCAAGGTCAGATAGTGAACCCACATCCTTCTGACTCTCTCCACTCACCCATGGCTGACACCACTCGGTTTGTCCTCCAAGATTTAGTGAGGGTTAGCCCGAGGTTAATCTTACTGAAATTCATTTCCGACGCTCACTGGCCCTCGGTTGCTGCGGAAACTCAACTAAGGTTAACGCTGGTACCTTCATTCCATTAAATTAAATACAATTTTACAGCTCCGAAGAACTTGTGATTTAGGAATCTCATCCGTTCTGTAGAAGGGTCTTGGCCCAAAACGTCACCATTCCTTCTCTCCAGAGATGCTGCATGTCCTGCTGAGTTACTCCAGCTTTTTGTACCTATCTTCAGTTTAAACCAGCATCTGCAGTTCCTTCCGACCCAATACAACATGTAATGACTCTCCCCGATTCATAGTCTCCGGACAGGTTGGAGAGATTTAAACATTCACCGTCTCAACAACATGTAGGAGTGGAAGGGGAAGACATGCGCAAAGTGGCTAAATCTGTTTTATCCTATGAAAGAGGTGCATCAATGATTCAATGATTCTTTATTGTCACATGTACCTAGGTTTTACATTCAACCCAGTAAAATCATAGAGCGCACCTCACCTCAGCAGTACACAAGACTGTCATTTCTGGCACAAACAAAGACACAAAGGTCCATCGAACAGAACATGGAAAGATTATGAATTATTCCAATACTAACCACACCTGGTGGTGGTTCATTGAATGTTTCACTCATTACCTTACATCATCATGGATTGAATATAAATCTCATGAATCTACCATGAAAATCAACCAATGTGAATATCAACTAGTTTAGTTTAGTTTATTATTGTCACGTGCGCTGAGATACAGTGAAAAGCTTTTGCTCGCGTGCTCTCTAGTCAAAGAAAAGATTACAGAAGAATACAATCAAGCCATGCACAGTGTATAGATACAGATAAAGGATAAAGGCTACAACATTTAGTGTAAAGGCATAAATATAGTTTAGTTTAGTTTAGAGATACAGCATGGAAACAGGCCCCTTCGGCCCAACAAGTTCGCGCTGACCAGCAATCCCTGTACACTAGCACTATCCTATACAATAGGAACAATTTTCAATCTTTATCAAAGCCAATTAATCTACAAACCTGTACATCTTTGGAGTGTGGGAGGAAGCTGGAGCTCCCAGGGAAAACCCACGTGGTCATGGGGAGAACATACAAACTCCAGACAAACAGCATCCGTATTCAAGATCAAACCCAGGTCTCTGGCGCTGCAAGGCAGCAACTCTACCGCTGCGCCACTGTGCCGCACCTAATTCAAGTCCGGACTATTTTCCGATATGAAATCCGATAGGCACTTTCTAATTTTGCCCTGAGATCTCAAAGGAATTTTTGTATTATGACCCTGAATGCTATTTTTACAAAATGATTTAAACACTGGAATAATTTTTGGGCTTCCTATTCTATACACCATCTATAATCCACAAAAAAAACTCATAATTGCCCAGAATCGTGTGATGTTTAATGTATGAAAAAGTAAGCAATGGAAAAGGCCAATTGTGTGACAGCCAGCTTGGGTAGAAACAAGTTCAAATTCAGGATTAAATGCAGTTTATCAACAGAAAGGGCGTGGGTCTCTTTGGAGAAACAAACCATTTGTCCTATCTGTGCAAGCCATCACAAACAGCAAAAGCCAAGCAATTTATTATCAACACAGACTTAAAGCGGGATGAATCAGGGACTTTTCTCTATGGGGAGGACAGGGTTGGTGGGGGGGGAGGTTAGTCTTTCAAAGGAGCAATCACTGATCTATAGTGGCAGTTTCGTTTTTTTAGAGATACAGCATGGAAATAGGCCCTTCAGTGCACCAAAGCCACGCCAAGCATCGTTCACACTCATTCTACTTTATCGCCCTTTCTCACTCCATGCACACTAGGGACAATTTACAGAGGGCCAATTAACCGACAAATAGAATCGACTTTGAGAGAGAGGAAGAAACCCAGAGAAAATTCATGCAATCACAGGGTGAACGTGCAAACTTCACACAGACAGCACCCGAGGTTAGGATCGAACCCGGGTCTCAGGCGCTGTGAGGCAGCAGCTGTACCAGTTAAAAAACAGCCAAGTCCAGAATCAGTACTGAACAATAAAGGCAGATTACTATGGAACACAACCTCTCTCTGCTTCACTTCAATTCATACTCTGAATTCATACAAAATATTTATTTTCAGAGCATCATAGATGCTGATTGGCGCTAATGGACGTAAGGTAAATACCTCCTTAAATTCTGAAGAAGGGTCTCGACCAGAAACGTCAGCCATTCCTTCTCTCCAGAGATGCTGCCTGTCCCACTGAGTTACTCCAGCATTTTGCCTGCCTACCTCTACCTACCTCCTTAAATTACTGTTTACCAACACTTTATTAATGCAAAGTAAAAAACAATCAGTGGTGTAGTCATGTTCTGGACTGGACTGTCGAGAGTCAAGACTGTTTCTACTATCAGGAGTCAATAATTTTCATATGTACCAAAAATGGAACAATGAAATCCTTGCAGCAGCAGAACAGGTCTGCAAACAGAGGAGTCATAGATAACAAAATACATTTGAAGAGTTCAATAAATTAAATAAATACACTATGAGTGCCAAAAAAAAGCTTCAAAGTCTCCAGTGCAACCAAGACAGTTTGTAGTTTGGATCCTCACATATTCTGAGGTAAAATCTCAAATCAAATCTCAATCCTCATAGACAGTCATACCATCCAGTGCAGCTAATGTCAGGGCAAGTTTGTGTAGGAAGGAACTGCAGGTGTTGGTTTACGCCGAAGATAGTCGCAAAATGCTGGACTAACTCAGCGGGACGGAAGAAGAATCTCGACCCAAAACGTCACCCATTCCTTCTTTCCAGAGATGCAACACGTCCCGCAGAGTTATTCCAGCATTTTGTGTCTATCTCAGGGCTAGTTTGTTCTGGGTTTTGAATAATCACCAGTGCTATAAATTAAATGGTTTCTTCGTTTTATGGTACTGTTCTCCTTATAGGAATTAATTTCAAAAAGGTGTTTTCCAGTTGGCATTATTTTCTTAAAGAACCCATGACCATTCTGTTTAAACACCCATTTTCATGAAGGTCCCTTCACACTAGTTTAATTTACTTTGTTTATTGTCACATGTACCAATGTAAAGAGAAAAGCTTAAAGAAGGGTCTCGACCCAAAACGTCATCTATTCTTCTATCCAACGATGCTGCCTGTCCTGCTGAGTTACTCCAGCATTTTGCTTTTATCTTCAGATAGCTATTTTGTTGCGTGCTTTCCAGTCAACGGAAAGACCATATATAATTACAATCAAGCTGTCCACAGTGCACAAATGCTGGTTAAAGGGAATAACGTCCAGAGCAAGATAACGTCCTATAAAGTCCGATTAAAGATAGTCGGAGGGTCTCCAATGAGGGACTATGCTTCCCCCACCCCAAAAGCCCAGTTAAACTGCCCGCTGTTTCTATGGATATCAAGGTTTTGGCACTGGAATGAATCCAGATCAACATTTGTAATATAAATGTATCAGCACAGAGCTAGTCCATCCAACAGTGAGCTGATGGACATAAAGGTTGCTTGGCAACATGTGTGGAACAGACGGTCGAAGTTGTGCCAGTGCTCATTGTTACAGCTTGGTCATGTTTGGATGGCTTGACAACAGTTTCCATAAGTCAACTGAAGTCCCCTGTGTACTCAAAGCTGTTTTTATTTCATTCCCTGCTGTATTTGGATTGGTGTGGTTCAGTCTTAACAATTAACCTTCCATGTAGTATTTGCTGACTGGAGAACATGGACGATGCCTACTGCGCTGTGTCACTTAGGATCGTAAATGCATTTCCTGTCAGCTAAGCCAGAATTCTGGAATCAAAATCAAAATTTGCAACAGCAAGGGGAGATATGAGACATCACTAAACAGCATAACATTTGCTTGGAGGAGCTGGCATCTCTCCACACTGAGTTAATATGTCCTTTTCAGTAAGTTGCCTTTTAACGTTTCTTTGAATGTAACAGGCATTTGGACAAATCAGCCAAATCTGCCGTCGCCTTGGTAACACCAACCATTGACTCAAAGTACATCTTTAGAGACAAGATGATGTCCACATGATGCGTGAACTTCCAGGACTCATACTGTTCAATGCAACATTAGCAGAATGAAAGATTAGTGGCCACAACTGGGATCTTAATCCCATGAAAACATTTTTTTTTTAAGGTGCTTGCTAATGATATAAAATTTCAGAGTTGTTTTCAAAGCTGAGAAAGTGATGGATGAGTAGATTGTAATGCTGTCTTGCGATTTATATTAAACCATTTTAATACCTTCTTATTCAAGGTTTCAGTCTTTTGCAAATTTGATTTTCCTCCCCCTACCATTTGAACATCTAAGCTAAGTGTAGGGGGGGGCTGCTGAGAACTAAGAGGGACCTAGTGGTGGGGGGTCACCGAGAACGAAATAGGACCAACATGTCTTTAACGAGTACTTTAGTAATGTTGCCAGCGCCAGAAACATGGTGACTCTTTTGTGTACTTTGTGCATCGCACACAAGAATTTCACTGGACCTAGGTACAAGGGACAATAAAATATCATTTAAAGTATCACTGAATTATTGAATTATATATTTAGATGGGTGAATGCATCCCCCTTCTAAATATAGGAAACCGAGTTAATGTACCGGTAATTAAAGAGTAATGAGGATGTCTTTAGAAACAATTAGTTGTCATGCACTTCTTGAATGAATGATAGAAGCAGATTTGAAAGTTTACTTGGTAATTCTGAGGACTAATGGAAAGATCATGACAGTGCCTTTTCCAAAGAACTGGTCCACACATAATGGATCGAGTGGCCTCCTATTTTGTGTGATTCGCAGCAAGGTTCAATGGTCACACTACGCTGAGTAACACAGTTGCAGCTGAAATCTTCACTCTGCTGTGACTAAATGTTGCAGAATAAATGTTCAACTCCGGAAAGCAGAAGAAACATGAGCGGCAGTGCAGAAACGGCAGCGTTAAACATGGAAACACGTTGGAATGAAGCTAAAATTAACCAGTCATAGCTTAAAGAAACAACAGTTCTCAGGTCTTCAACGGGGAGCTTACAAGTATCCCTTCTAAAGGAGAAAGCAGTGCTCAAAGGTCCAAACTTTCCTCAAATTAGGTTTAATTTGTCTTCCATGCACTTTGCAAGAAAATTCAGAGAAAAATACAGGATGCAAAATTCCTAGGAAAAATCGGGATGAGCCAGAGGTCCTGGACCATTGTGGTGTGTACGCTGACTTGCTCGAAGTTTCAGGCCAAGATATTTGAAGCTGCAGTAGAGCAGCCATTAAACGTCCTTGCAGAATAATATTTGCCAATAGATTCTAGAAGTATTTGCCTTAAATAAATGGTTGTTACAGATTAAATAACAAACTGCAAAAGATTATAATCTTGATGTACTTGGAATATCAGTAACATCAAGGATCACATCAGGACAGGATCCTGTTCCAAGTCTCTTATCTTGAGGACAAAGGCTATCTTATATAGTAAATAAGCAAACAAAAAATGAGGATTGAAGAAAATATAACTGCGTCACCAGTACAGGACCTTTGGGAACCAAAGCAACAGAGGAAGAATGGAAATTGCAGATGAGCATGAGAGATGACAAATCGTAATTGCAAAGGGAAATAGTTATTCTTTAAGAGACAAGATTGTATGTGATCTTTGCATGTTGATCATAGTAATGTTCACTCTATTGTTTGAATTGCTGCATCAGTGAAATAGTGAAAAACGTTGCATTAAAGCCCAAGAGAAATTGCTAAGTGTTTATATGTTTCAGCAATACCGTCATGAACCACATGGATATTTGCTGAGAGCAAGTGAGTGAAGAATGTGGAAGCAATGGAGGAGATACAGTTTGTATGTTCTCCCTGTGTCCTGTGTGTGTTTTATCCCGGTGCTCCGGTTTCCTCCCACACTCCAACAATGCACAAGTTTGTAGCATGATTGGCTTGGTTAAATGTAAATTGCCCCTAGTGTGTCGGAAAATGTTAATGTATGGGATCGCTGGTCGGCGTGGACTCAGTGGGCTAAAGTGCTGTTTCCGTGCTGTATCTCTAAAATAAACTAAACTATAAACTGTCAAATAAATGATCGCCAGATCCTCGTTGACACAGAAAGGAGTCGGCAGTGAAATTTGAATTCACTCCATGTGATGTCAAGAAATGGCTGAGAGCGTTGGACATTGCTGAGGTCTTTAGACCAGACGACACACCAACTGCAGTGCTGCGGACCTGCTCTCTAGAACCAGCAGTTCCAAGTGCTTACAACACTGGCATCTTTCCAATGGTATGGAAAATTGCCCAGGGAAGTCTTGTTGACAATTTGCATTCTGGCTAAATACTGCCCAATAGTTTACTCTCAATCATCAATGATGTGACAGAGCCATCATGCACCATGTTATCAAGCTCACTGATGCTCATTATGGGATTTAGTCAGTTTAGAGATATAGTACAGAAAACAGGCCTTTTGGCCCACCGAGACCATGTGTGATGTTTGGTGGACTGTTTGAGGTGGGAGGACCCGTCGCTCCTCCCGTGCAGCAGGTGGTGTTGCACAGGACAAACTGAGATGTTTTTGTATATAGTTTATCCTGTCTGTAGTGTGTGAGGGTACAGCTATTTGAGTAGTCTTGCTGCCAGCATTGAGTAAAGCATTAAAGACTTCTGTTGTAAATTAAAGACTTGCAAGTTTTGTGCAGACCTAGAAAACGAACACTAAACCGTGCCGACCTGCGATCCCTGTTACACTAGCACACACTACACATTAGGGACAATTTACAATTTTTACCCAATTAAACTACAAACCTGTACGTCTTTGGAGTGTGGGACGACACCGGAACACCCGGAAAAAACCCACGGGGAGAATGTACAAACTCCGCACAGACAGCACCTGTAGTCAGGATTGAGCCTGCGTCTCTTGCGCTGTAAGGCAGCAACTCTACTGCTGCACCATTGTGACATCCAAGATTGTCAAGACAACTCTGCCCAATCCTTTTCAGAGCCTTAGTCCAAACATGGACAAAATCTTAAAGTTCCAAAGTTTGAATGATTATTGACCTGAAACGTTAACTCTTACCTCTCAATTCACAGATGCAATGGTTATTTCTGACATTTTCTTTTCAATGTTAATCAGTGTTTTAGATTTGAGCGTTGATTATGATTGAATGCGACACTACCTGATTGAAAGCAGGGTGGTGGAAGAGCTAATGTTTCTGCTGGGGAAGTGACAGGCATGTTTTGTAGCATCAGGTGGTTCATTCTACCAGCAGCTGGACAAGCAAATCACCGACAAATCTCTCCATTACAGCACCACCACTCTGGACATATCATCTGCATGAGGAAAAAGGTGAGAATGGGCCAGAAAATTCCAATGCCCTTTATTTCCTGAGATCGTCCCAGTCAGTGCAGGCCTGGAAAAGGCCGAGGAATCCTGGAGCAAACAGGAGTGGAGAGTTTGTCTTTCACCACCCTTTCCCTCCCATTATTTGCGGACGGTGTTAGTATTGGACAAGGAACAGAGGGGCATTTGTGTTGAGCTCAATTTCAACAAAAAGGATTAAAAAAACTGGAAAAAAAATTAAAGTCACTGGTGATAATTTACAACATATTATCAGCTTTCAGCAAAAGACCTGCATTCAGAAGCAACAAGGCAAATTCTGCAATTACTCATTAAAACTCCCATTACCATTTTAACCCTACAATAAGTTTCAACTGTGGGGTCGAAGGTCAAACTCATTCCATCTGGGAAACAATGAAAGCTTTCACTTTCCACTTTGTTCTCGTCAGTAGGACCCCCGGTACAAGCATGTTGTGGACATCTTTACTGATGGCAATGCTTTAATGCTGCCACACAATACTTGGATTCTTCAATGTGTTTGAAAAGATCGCTTCACTCTCAATATAAATGGTTGTAAAGGATTCAACTGGTCCTTCCTGTTGAGAAACTCAAAAGAGCAGGAATCGTGCAGGTCTAGTTAATAACTCCAAATCAAACAATGCTTTTCTGTTCTGGAATCTCGCAAGTAAAGCACAGCCGAATATATTAGTTAGTGCACAGAAAACAAACTTCCATTCATATCAGGTCTTCATTTACCTCAAGACCAAAGAAGTGGAATAGATCGGGAAGACGCACAGAGTCACTTGCCCAGAGTAGGGGAATCAAGAACCAGAGGACAGAGGTTTAAGACGAAGGGGGAAAGATCTGAGAGGTAACTTTTTCGCACAAAGGGTGGTGGGTGTATGGATCGAGCTGCCGGAAGAGGTAGTTCAGTCAGGAACTATTGGAATGTTTAAGAAGAAATGAGGCAGGTACATGGATAGGACAGGTTTAGAGGGATATTTATTATTTAAGATCTTCTACTTAATTTAGCAGCTCCAGTGTGACTTGTGAATGAAGGAGATTTAGAAAAGGTTCCAGCATCATCAAGGCCCCTGGCCACACTGTCTTTTCACCCTTGCCATCGGGAAGAAGGGATAGGAGTTGGAAATAGGATGTCAAGGTTTAGGATTAAGACAGCTTCGGCCCAACGACCGTCAGGTTATTGAACACTACAAACCCCAACTAAACTTCAATTTCCGAACTACCTTGGTTGCTCAAGGGTCTTGGTCTTTGTTTAGTTTTGCACCATATTAATTTTTTTATTTATTGAACTCTAATTTTGTTTATTATATTATCTAATATCTTGATGGCAAGCTAATGGCTCGATTGTAATCATGTATTGTCTTTCCACTGACTGGATAGCACATAACGTAAGTTTTTCACTGTACATTAGCACACATGACAATAAACTGAATACTGTGTCTACAAACCCGTTACGCTGCTGCAAGTAAGAATTTCATTGTTTCATTTCGATACATGTGACAATTAACCACTCTTGATGTTAAAAAGTTATTATTTGGAGCGCTGGTTCTCTTAACTGCAACATTGACATTAAACAATATTGTACGCTTGAATTGGGCATTTACTGCATCTGTATTTATGCCCTTGGTAATATAGCATCCAATTGAATTTACTCCATTAATCTCTGCAAATAAAAGGCTTCCATATCCCCGAAAGGAAATTGGTAAATGTACTTCTCTAACTTCAAGTAACCCTTGCTTTCCCTCTCTCTCCATCCCTCCCCCTTCTCAGTTCTCCGACCAGTTTTAACTGTCCCCGACTACATTTTGTCTCTGTTTGCTACTTTTTCCCAGCTAACAATGATCCATTCTACATTTTCCTTGATGTCCATTCCCTTTGCCCTGTTTTCACAACTTACAAATCCTTATCTATATATCTCTCTCTCCCCGAAGATGGGTCTTGACCCAAAACATCACCCACTCCTTCTCTCCAGAAATGCTGCCTGTCCCGCTGAGTAAAGGGCCTGTCTCACTTGGGTGTCATTTGCGCATCATACAGGTGGCACGTGAGGATTTGGAGTATCCCAAAATCCTGGGGCGCCGCGCGCTCACTGCTCATCACTGCCTATGTCACCACGTCTCACCACGCACATGCGCACGCAATGCACGCGTCTTGTGTCATGACTCGTTAATGTCCCGTAAATGTCCCGTAAATGTCCCGTAAATGACACACAAATAACGCCCAAGTGGGACAGGCCCGTTACTTCAGCTTTTTGTGTCTATCTGATAACTCAAGTTTTAGTTTGCCTCCCCTTGCTTCAAGTAGATTGTTCTGTCTGTCTCAGATTCTGATGTTTTCACCTTTTGTCTTCTCAGGTTAGAATGGAATTCTGCTATTCTGGAAGGAGCTAAAATATTTTTTCTGAAATTGGTCTGATATTTATCCCACGACAAACAATACTAAAACAAATTTGCCAGAAACCTCTTTATGTTTTCTAAGTGTATCAGAAATCTAGTTCAAGCAAACCAACAGGTGTCCGCTCTATTGATAAAGTAACAGGTTCCTGGTCTATCATGGTAGCAGAATATCTAAGAAAGTTTCTGACACTAAATCAATCCCCCACATTATTACTATGCAGCCTTGGTGTTCTATTTGTCTTAAACAACTGTGACAATACATGATAATTAGTCTGTGAAGCCCAGTGAAAATCTCAAGTGGGACATTTGAAGACAGGTGTTGTATGGGTGTTATTTTGTTCTTGCCCTTCTCATAACTGTCTGAGCAACTGCACTGCCTAAATTTGGAACTCAATCATTTGTGGAGGGCAATTTAGCAACAGGTTAATGGTTAATGGAAAAACAAACAACTGGGGAAACTCAGCGGGTCAGGCAACATCTGCGGAAGGAAATGGACAGATAACTTTTCGGGTGGGAAGCCTTCTTCGGACCGATAAATAACGGAAAATTGTTTCCAATTAGCGTTTTACTAAATACTCATTCTTGAAACTGTGTAGTAGATTTTTTTAATTATTTATTTTTTACCTGAAATCATGCCAAATTCTGCTGCAAATCAAGTCCCATTCATTTGCCACACTCTTGCCCTCCGAGTTAATGCGAAACAATGCCTCAGAGGTTTCCACAATCCTCCAGTTCTGGTTTCTTAATCAGCCTCAGTTTTAGTTGTACAATTGGTTCTGGTATCTTCAGCTAGCAAAGACTGGTTCCACCCTAAATTTATCTGGGTCTCTGAATCTCTATTTCCCTCAAAGATAGTCATGGAGCATGTAAACAGGTCCTTCAGCCCAACTGTAACTTTGTCAGTGCCTTAGGTGGCTGCTATTTGCATTCCTTGTGTTTGCAAGCAAAGAGTTTCACTGTGCCTTGTCACATGGGACAATAAAGTATTCCATTCCATTCTATCTTGCCCATGCTGACCAACATACCCTAACTACACTAGTCCCAGCTGTCTGTGTTTGCCCCATCTCCCTCTAAACCTAACCTATCCATGCACCTGTCCAACTGTTTTTTAAATGTTGTGATAATACTTGGTTCAACTACCTCCTCTGGCAGCTCATTCCATAAACCTACTGCCCTTTCCTCATAAATCCTTAAAACTTACCCTTTTGACCAAGCATTTTTGGTTAGTGATGTCTCCATCTCTTTACATGACTTGGTGGCAAGCTCTATTTGATAACACTCTCATGGACTGCCTTTGAATTTTTATTATGTTGAAGATAGTACACAGATGCTAGTTGTTGCGAATGAGTAGAGGATGCATAAATCTACGTGCAGGAAGGAACCACAGATGTTGATTTACACTGAAGATAGACACGGAACGCTGGTGCAAATCAGCAAGTCAGGCAGCATCTCTGGAGAAAAGGAAAAGGTGACATTTCTGGTTGAGATGCTCTGCATGTTTTGGGTCGAGACCCTTTCCATACCTCTCGGTTCCCTCTCCCCTGACTCTCACTCTAACGAAGGGTCGGGACCCGAAACGCCACCTATTCCTTTTCTCCAGAGATGCTGCCTGACCCGCTGATTTACTCCAGCTTTTTTATGCATAAATCTATGTTCATTTTTCAGTTTTTTCTTTAGTTTCTGTAGCTGTTAGCTGGGATGTCGACACCTGCGTTGGGTGTTTGAATGAGAAAAATCTTCAAAGGAAACAGTGTGTTGTATTATGACTTCTTTTCCATCTATTCCTTTTTTTGTGGGTTTAAGAATTTGTGGGAGTCAGTAGGTACAAAAACAGGCCATTTAAAAAAACATGAACATTACAATTTAACACCTTTCATAAATCAAAAGAAAGAGGCATTTACTCTCCAGCCGGTGATTAGCTGGCATCAGGATGCTACTCCAGCAAATTATAGAGAAGCAAGGCCATTAATCAAAGCTCAAACATCATCATCAACAAGACAACTGAAAGGAGGGGAGTCACTGGTTATCAACACATGGAACCACATTGAGTTGAATTTTAGTCTCTGAAACAGGTAAGATCTTTTAGTCAATTATCAAAATGCTTGCTCCTTTTCTTTGAATGTTTAGTTTAGTAATTAGTTTGGAGATATAGCACGGAAGCAGGCCCTTCAGCCCACCGAGTCCGCACTAACCAGCGATCCCTGCACACTAATACGATCCTACACGCACTAGGGACAAAGTACATTTATACCAAGCCTATTAGTCTACAAACCTGTATATCTTTGGAGTGTGAGGGGAAACCTGAGATCCCGGTGAAAACTCACGGTGAGAACGTACAAACTCCGTACAGACAAGCACCCGTAGTCAGGATCGAACCCGGGTCTCTGGCACTGTAAGGCAGCAACTCTACCGCTGTGCCACCGTGAGTTAATGTGTTAAGAGTGTAAAATTATCTGCACATATACATCGTGCTGATGTGCGCACGGAAGCTTGATGCAGCCAAGTTTTCTGTGGGGGAGGACCACAGTCTAGGGTCCTTCCGCTGAAGCACATTGGGGGGCAGGGTGTGGTGGAGACACCCCTCAAACCAGGGAAGGATATTACCCCAAGCGGCCACATGAGTAGCAAGGGTGCATGGTATAATGATGGATTTTGTAAACATTACTAAATACACACTAATAAATGTATGTATAGCCGGTGAGAATGTCGGAGGAATTCTGTACAGTTCTTGTTTTGTGTACATTTTTTTACCCTGAAGAAAGTTTAAGAAATGTATACAAAAAATATACATGAGATCTGAATGTTTAATTAATTTAAATAATGTCTCCTTATAAATATATTTAAATGAAAGCACTGAGGCGACACACAGTGCTAAGCAATCAATGCCGATATCATGTTATCTGATATGCATTGTAAATTTGTCTTTTTAGGAGTCATTATTGATCTTAACCTCTTTAGTTTTAATTGGTAATCGTCAATGTGAGGCAATTTTATGTGCCGATCGTAGGTGGTGAGGCAAAGTGAAAAACAAATTCACATTTTATTTTCGTTCATAGAAGTGTATCTCCCCGAATGCAATACTTGGAGGCATGTTAAGCAGTGAAAATATTGTAATGGATATAAAAAGGAAGTAGTGGGTGGCAGTGACAGACAATAATGTCTTTTGACGACTTGACTTGGTGCGGCAGGTGGAGTTTCTGCCTCACAGCTTCAGCGACCCAGGTTCAATCCTAACTGCTGGCGTTGCTGCTTGGAGCTTGCATCTTAAACCTGTAATCGCATGGATTTTCTCCAGGTGATTTACTACATTTCCTCTGTATCCCAAGGATGTGGTATGTTCATTGGCCACTCTAAATTTCCCCCAGTGCGTAGGTGGTTGCAGAATATGTGCGGATTCAATAGGAATGTTTTATTTTTTATGTTTTAGTGATACAGTGTGGATGCAGGCCCTTCAGCCCACTGAGTCCACACTGACCAACGATCACCCATACACTAGTTCTATCCTCCATACTAGGGACAATTTTACAGAAGCCAATTAACCTACAAACCTGCACGCCTTTGGAATATGGGAGGAAACCGGAGCACCCGGAGAAATCCCATGCAGTCACAGGGAGAACGTGCAAACTCCATACAGACAGCACCCGTGGTCAGGATCGAACTCGGGTCTTGAGCGCTGTAAGGCAGCAAGTCTACAGCTGTGCTACTGAGCCGAGGAGTGCGAGGAGATTATGCCAGATTAGTGTGGGAGTCATTAAATGAGTGCTTCATGGGCAGCATGGAGCCAGTAGATCTAAAGGCCTGTTTCCATGCTGTACAAGCAGGCAGAACAGGCATGCAACTACAGAGATGAAGTTTAGTATAGAGAGGTTAAAAATGATATGGGGCAGGCAGCATCTCTGGAGAGAAGGAGTGGGTGATGTTTCGGGTTGAGACCCTTCTTCAGACTCAGACTGACTTTCTCCAGCATTTTGTGTCTGAAGAAGGGTCTCGACCCGAAACGTCACCCAATCCTAATCTCCAGAGATGCTGCCAATCCCGCTGAGTTGCTCCAGCATTTTATGTTGATCTTTGGTTTAAACCAACTGCAGTTCCTTCCTACTCATACGTATTGATAAACATCATGGATATCATGGCACAGTTCTAAAGAGTGTACAGTATGAGAAAAATGCATAATCTTTGAATATGGCATGTTCATATCCAGAAAGTAGTCAATAAACCACATGAGATACTGATTTACCCTCAGTCATTTCAGCCTCAGAGAATACAGTCCCATTCAGTCCTCCTTTTGGCAAAGCTGCCACTCTGGTCTGGTCTAGTCTAGTAAATCTTCACTGCATTCTTTTTTTCACTTTGACAAGTAAACTCATGCAATTTTTTAATTTTTTAAAAATCATATAAGACCACAGAGCAGACACTGGATAAAAACACAATGTGTTGGAGTAATGCAGCTGTCAGGCAGCATATCGGGTCGAGGAATTTATCAGACTGATTGTAGTAGGGTTGAGAAATCTTGATAAGAAGTGGGGGCGGGACAAAACCTAGCAGGTGATACAGTGAGAGGGATTCTGTTTGGCAGATGGGTGGACAAAGGCAAGGAGACAAAAGGATGTCAGATAAGGAGAGAAGAGGAGTGAAATGTGAGGCTGGAGGAAAGAATCTGGGTGATGGGGGCTGTGAGTGGAAAGAGATCTGGGGAAAGGGAGCAAGATACTGGGAGAATCAGCGGTCAAGTTGCTGCCTTACAGCACCAGATACCTGGGTCCAACCCTGACTACAAGGGGCTGTCTGTATGGAGTTCGTAAGTTCTCCCTGTGACCATGGGTTCTCCAGTTTCCTCCCACACTCCAAAGATGCACAGGTTTGTAGGTTAATTGGCTTTAGTAAAATTGTAAATTGTCTCCAGTGTGTGTAGGATAGTGTTAATGTTAATGTACGGGTATCCCCGGTCAGGATGTTTAGGATAGTGCTAATGTATGGTGTAATTGTTGGTCGGCATGGACTCAGAGGGCCGAAGGACTTGTTTCTGTGCGGTATCTCTAAAGTCTAAATTAATGTGCATCTAGGTGAGGCACAGGGAAAAGAGGGGCGAAAAAAAGGGAGGGTCTGTAACCTAAAATTGGAGAATTCAATAGGGTTGCAAGCTACCTAAGTGGAGTATGAGGTGTTGCTCTTCTATTTGCATGTGGCTTCACTCTGGCAATGGGGTAGGTACACTAAAATGTCAGGTGGAATATATGCACTTCTCTTTGGGCTTTCAGCTTCGAAACCAGAGGCAAGAGTGATAATAGCTGACCTATAAACTGGAAGTGACAATATTTCTGGCTGAAGGCCATAGAAAAAGCCCCAGTTTCCCTGGGTTAAGGGATGAGAAATCCTACAAACTTACTATTTACTAATAACGGCTGGAAATATGCATGTATAGATGTTCAATAAGAACCGATTGCATTCAGATATTTAGTTTAGTTTAGTTTATTGTCATGTGTACGGAGGTACAGTGAAACGCTTTTTTGTTGCGTGCTATCTAGTCGGCGGAAATACCGCACATGCTGTCCACAGTTTACAGATACAGGATAAAGGGAATAACGTTTCGTGCAAGGTACTGTCCAGTAAAGTCCAAGTAAAGATAGTCCAAGGGTCTCCAATGAGGTAGATGGTTGGTCGGGGCTGTTCTCTAGTTTTTATTTTTTATTTAAAATTTTTTAATTTTATTAGAAGTACAGGAATTTGGCACCAAGGTGCCTAATATACATTGACATATTACATTTTATGTACAGCTTCTTATTTTTTTTAAATAATGAAAAAGAAAAAGAGAGAATAGATAATAAAAGGTAGAGAAACGTGTGGTATATAGTGTGTGAAAAGGAAAAAAGTGTGAAAGAAGAAAATTGAAAAGAAGAAAGAGAAAAAGTAGAAAATAAGAGATTAAGGAGATTGTTATCTATATTCTTGACCATCCCTCACCCAATCCTGAAACAGTTAGCTTCTACGGTTTTGTTGCACCATACGCTTCCAAAAAATCGACAAATGGAGACCAACCCGTTAAAAATTGGTCTGATTTATCTATTAGGAGGAATCGCATTTCCTCAAGATGTGCAGTGTCCAACATGTTTGAAATACACATTTTAAGCATTGGTATGGCTGTATTTTTCCAAAAGTTAGCTAGAAGTTTTTTTGCCGTTATTAACCCATAATTAAAAAATACATTTTGAGATGAGTTCAATTTATTCCCATCTTCCATTACTCCAAATATAATCATTTCACTATTAGGTTCCATTTTTATATTTAATAATTTTGTAAATAATTTAAAAAATATCACTCCAGAGGTTGTTCTCTAGTTGGTGATAGGATCGTTCAGTTGCCTGGTAACAGCTGGGAAGAAATTGTCCCTTAATCTGGATGTGCGCGTTGCCACACTTCTGTACCTCTTGCCTGATGGGAAGTGGAGAAGAGGGAGTGACCAGGTGAGACAGATCCTTGATTATTCTGGTAGCCTTGCCAAGGCAGCGTGAGTTGTAAATGGAGTCCACTTGACGTGACGGTCTGGCTGTGGGATGTGGCGGTCAGGGAGCGGTGGAGGCCGGTTCTCTGGATGCTTTCAAGAGAGAGCTAGATAGGGCTCTTAAAGATAGCGGAGTCAGGGGATATGGGGAGAAGGCAGGAACGGGGTACTGATTGGGGATGATCAGCCATGATCACATTGAATGGCGGTGCTGGCTCGAAGGGCCGAATGGCCTACTCCTGCACCTATTGTCTATAACATCCCTGGGCTCACTGTTTTGGCTTAGCAGGGAAGAACCACTGATTCAGGTGCCTGCAGAACAGCCATAAAACACTGGAGAGAAATCTGAAAGAAAACAGTCAATGCCCGCTATCCCCACAGTCAAAGGTCACTGTGTATATGCAACCTGTAAAGACACACGTGAGCCCTCGTGATACCAAATTTGGAAACATACAAGGAAGCTGGTTACCAGTTCTGGATCAGTGGCAAAATAGAACTGCCTCATATTTCACTTTGCACTCCCTCGCGAACAATGGCTCCAGATGAGCGATGTGATCAAATTAGCAAAATTATTTGAAAGAAAAACAAAAAAAACAACCTTCCATTCACCATTTGGTTTGGACAAAAAGGCCCCGTGTAACAAAAGGCTCCCAAAGCTGATCCAATTTATTCAAATTTAAGATTGGTCTTTTCAGTGAATTTTTCCTTATTTACTGGGAGTCATTAATCAACACGTTTTATTCTGTCTCCTGCCTCTGTGCTGCGTGTCAGCGCCTGAATCAACCATTAATTAAAATCTGGGAAAAAAAAAGGGACAGACTGAAAGACTGCAAGATCTACCGTCCTCTCTCATTTGCAGTCCTTCTGAAGCACTCGAGCAATAATTCGATGTTTTTTGGCCCCCCCCTTTTTAAAAGAGAAAGACAACCTCATTCAAGCAGGTTTGGCGATAATAAAATCTATTGTGCGCGAGGCTAACCAGAGACTCAGCCACAATCCCATCTTTGTGACCGCGTAACACTTACAGAATACATTAGATATCCACATGTCCAAGGTAAATAAACATTATGGTAGCCTGTAGTTAGCAACATGGGCTGGTACAGTAAGGCCACTATGCGCACCAGCATTGATCACATCGCTAACAACAGATAAACGATCAATTTTACTCTGATTTCACTTCAGCTTTTCAAAGCCAGCATTCTCCCGCACAACAGAGTTCTCATCAACACAGACGGCCTAATAATAACCACAGATGGCTGTGCTTGGCTGGGACTGCAAGGCCGATGGGTGATGGAAAGCAGAAGCCATACACACTGTTTGCAGAGACTGTCTCTGTAAAAAAGAGAAAAGAGGCTCCTTTATTTACCTCCCCAGCCAAGCCTGTTTACAGCTATGAGCACTTTTTGAGTGATAGCTTCTCTTGGGGAAATGTGGCAAAGGCACAACGTCCCACACGCGATAGGGACAATTTACAATTATTACCAAAGCTAATTAACCTACAAACGTCTTTGGAGTGTGGGAGAAAACCGGAGCACCCGGAAAAAACCTACGCGGTCACAGGGAGAACGTACAAATTCTGTACACACAGCACCCGTAGTTGGGATTGAACCTGGGTCTCTGGCGCTGTAATGCAGCAACTCGACCGCTGCACCTCTGTGCTGCTCCTAATTATACTCCCTAACTCTCTTCCATTGAAATCACCCAGGTCTCTTTCCCCTTTAGAGACATAGCAACAGGCGTTCCTGCTGCACTGAGTATAAAGCAATGAAGTGCGCCTGGTATTAGTTACAGTTCAGTGATAGACAATAGACAATAGACAATAGGTGCAGGAGTAGGCCATTCGGCCCTTCGAGCAGGCACCACCATTCAATGTGATCATGGCTGATCATCCCCAATCAGTACCCCGTTCCTGTCTTCTCCCCATATGATAACTCTCTCCTTTGTTAAAAGGTCAGGGATCAAGTCCTATGGAGTCCTATTTTTATTTCAAATATTTACTTAATTCATAATTTATCCAGTTGGTACTTATCTTTCTCTATATTCATTGTATGCTGCAGAAACTTGAGCATAAAATCTGGGATGGCACGTTAGCCCAGCAGTGCTGTACTGTCAGAGGTGCCATCTTCTGAATGACACATTACACTGAGGCTGCATCTAACCTCTCAGATGAGTATAAAAGATCATTTAGAGCTAATTTACAAGAGGACTGAGGTGTTGTGACTAAACTTTAACACTGGAACACTAGAAGTTCATAATTTCAGAATTAGGCCATTCGGCCCATCAGGTCTACGCTGCCATTCAATCATAGCTGTTCTATCTTTCCCTCTGAACCCCATCCTGCCTTCTCCACATTACCCCTGACACCCGTACTAATCAAAAACGAAAGGACCATACATGACAACGATCAAGCTGTCCACCGTGTGCAGGTACAAGGTTCACGTACGGCTTGATTAATATATGGGGCAAAAATGGCCCTTTCTTATCAGTTTGCAGTTCGTGGGATCTGGATTCAAACACAGCATTTCGATAAAGTCCCGAACACACATTAGACACAGGGGCCGCGGAACGTTTTTGAAAGTGGGGGGGGCTGAGCGAAGACTGATCACCGGCCTCGGGGATACCCGGGGAGGGAGGCACAATTGTTGTTGCTCGACCTCCAAAAACTGGAGGATAATACAGGCCATCCCCCAACTCAAAAGATGGGGGTTTATATCCCCCATCCACCCCCCCCTTGCTCTCTCTCTCTATCTCTCTCTCTCTTGGGGCCGATTCCCCCTCCCTCTCAGGGCTGACTCTCTCTCTCTCGGGGCCCACCTTCCCTCCCTCCCTCCCGCTCGGTGGCTAATCGCAGCGGTTCGTTCACTGCCCCATATCTTGACTGTGAACCGTGCTGTGATTGGCCGTTGAGCGGAGGGGAGGGGGGGTTTTGGGGGGAGGCAGTCAGTTTCTGCCACGGCTGGACGTGGTTTTGCCCAAAGACCATTGAGCTCCGCTCCTCTCTATGATCTTTGATTTTGCCGCACTCACTGTGCGCTTCTGAGATTCTGGATGTCGGAGGTCCTCAGAAGAAGAGGGAAATACGCCTGCGGGCTGGATAATTTTGGGTTATGAAGTATGTCTCGCCAAAAAAGTGGTGGGGCTGCCAGCCCCCCGGTTCCGCGGCCCATGGGATACAACATTTGGCTTTCCAAATCAGCCCTATTTTGAAAAGACGAGTGTCCAATTTACCTCTTGTCCACTCACCTGGGGCCAATATTTGAATTGCCATCTTTCTCTATCTTAGAATGGTAGGAAGGATCAGATGAATGTTTTCACATTGAGGAACAATGGCCAAAGTGTCAGAACCTGTACGTCTCTGGAGTGTGGGAGGAAACTGGATTCCCCGGGGAAAACCCATGGAGAGACCGCATAAATTCCATACAGACAGCACCTGTAGTCATGATCAAATCCAGGTCGCTGGCACTGTAAGACAGCAACTCTACCACTGTGCTACTATGCTGTCCTAATTGTTTGGCACTTAGGAACAAAAGATGCCTACATGAAGTCTGGAGCTGCCTCACTAATGCACTGGATGTACATTGCTGATGAGAGTTTATTATGATTTGAATAATGTGATGGTGCAGTCAGTAATAAAATATTTGAAGACGCAAAGTGTTGGACTAACAGATGAGGTGGGTGGAAGATTGCAACCTTCACGTGGTCTGCCCTGTTTCGACTAATGCAATCAACTCGACGTGCACAAACGGAAGATCAAATAGAACAAGTTGTCCTAAAACTTTAGGCTGTGCACACCACATGAAAGAAGAAGAAGAAGCAGGTGAGGCAACATGGATAGGTGATGTTTCAGCTCGAGACCCTTCTTCAGAATATATTTTTTTAAACCAACATCTGTGGTTTCTTGTGTCTTGTGTTTAGAAGGTATGGGCCAAACATGGGCAGATGGGACTAGGGTATATAGGGCATCTAGGTCACCATGGGAAAGTTAGCCCGAAGGTCTGAATGACTGAGTCCATGACTATGATGGTGAGATGGACCCGAGTCTATTCCACATACGCAAAGAAACCAAAACCTATCTGTGAAAGCCATTTCCACGGGATTGCAGCTGACGAAGAACCCAGAGAGCAGACTAGAGAAGACATAACAGGTCCAAGGGAAGGGAAACCACTGATAGAACCATTGTAATTTAAAACATTTATTAAGAGTGAAACAAGGTTTGAGCGCTCGGATCATGCTAGTTATAGAGAAAAAAACAGCCAATCTTTTCAAAGCTGCAAGAAGGTCAAAGAAGATGGGGCCAAGTGGATACAGTCATAGTGAAAGCCAACATGGCTTCAATTATGTTATGTTAAAAGTAGGATTGTATGGTTTCTAGAAATAAAATGTGGTGAGAAATCTGGCCAGAGATCTGGGAGATGGTCAAGGAAAAGTACGGGAGATTGAAATGGGATACTAGAATGTGTCAAGATAAGAAAGAGTTGCAAAAAGTGGGTTGGGGGAATGGGGGTTGAGGAGGGACAGAGCCGTGTCTGTAGATAAAGATTCATTCATGTCAGTTTGCATCTGGCCATAATGACAATGTTAGAAGACCATTGGAGAATTTGCCTGATTTCCCCATGGCATCGCTAAATACTGGACTTTACATTTCACTATTCACATTATTCCCTTTATCATGCTTCTTTACACTGGGGATGGCTCAATTGTAATCATGTTTTGTCTTTCCACTGACTGGTTAGCACGCAACAAAAGCTTTTCACTGTACGTGTGACAATAAACTAAACTCAAATATTGGGGGAGGAGGTGCTTCCTTAAAATTCTTCTTCAATCAGCACTCCACATTGTGGCAAAGATTGCAGTCAATTTGCAAATTGATTTTATGGTTCAGTTTTCTACTTGAGCTTATTTGCATAATTACATTTGTAAAATATTCCACAAACCAGTTGAACTGGGGCATCACTTTAGAATGTAATCTTTTGGTTTCATGCATGAAAAATACCATTTGAAATGCTTAAAAGTGCAGGTTGGTGACTGCAACTGAACAGGAATCACGGCCAAAAAAGTGTTTATAGTCATTCATTGGACCACCACTAACTTAAAAAAAAAACACACAACCATTTGTCATATATATTAGCGACAATATTAGTTAGTTTCCAAGTAAATTTCTTCTTTTGAAAAATATCATGGAGTAGACACTTATGAAACATGTCTTTATCTCTTTGTATCAAAAAAAACTCAATCACAAAAGTCTCCTTGAAGGCAGCCATAATTAGCAGAAACAGCAGAATAATTCAACTTCAGGGCATGGGCATCTTCACTGGCAGTGACTGCCTTCCATTGTTGTCTTTCTTTAAGAAAAACAGCACAAAAGAGTGTAGAGAGTTGATTTGCACTAATGGCAACCTTCATTGGATATATTTCGATGCTTCATGCTTGTTTAGTCTACAGAGTGTATTGTACAGGAAAATCTCGTTTGTGTGCATTATCTCTCTGCTAACCATTTTTAAACAAAATGACCCTGAAAATTCTCCCATAATGACTCAAAGTCTCTAGGGGTTGAGTGTGCAAACTCATCAGAATTAAGAGCAGGAGTAGGACATCTGGCCCTTTGAACCTGCTCTGCCATTCATTATGATCGTGACTGATCTTCTATCTTTTAGTTTAGTTTAGTTTAGAGATACAGCACGGAAACAGCTGAGCAGCAATCAACACACACTAACACTATCCGACACACACTAGGGACAATTTACAATTTTACCAAGCCAAGTCGCCTACAAACCTGTGCGCGTTTGGAGTGTGGGAGGAAATCGGAGCACCCAGAGAAAACCCACATAGCTCAAGGGGAGAAGGTACAAACTCCGTACAGACAGCACCCATAGTCAGGATCAAACCTGGGTCTCTGGCGCTGTAAGGCAGCAACTCTACCGCTGCGCCACCGTGCCACCCACTATTGCAGCTTGACTTTCCTGCACTATCCCTGTATCCTTTTGATTCTGATGGAATATAAAATTGTGAGGGGCATAGATAAGATCACAGTATTTTCATCAGGGTGGAGGTGCCTAAAACTAAATTAAAGTGACACGGGGAAAAAGTTAAAGGGAACTTGAAGGGCAATTTTTTCACACAGAGGGTGGTGGGAATATGGAACGAACTGCCAGAGGAAGTGGTAGAGGTGGGCACAGTTATACCTGACGTATGCAAAGTTCATACATATGAAGGAGCATTAGGGAAACCATTGGGATGGATTTGCCAGCAGCTGTGGACAGTTGCAGCGAACTGCCCCGTCAGACAGGCTGGGACTTTTCCACATTGATCCCAGGAAGAATATGCTCCAGTTACCATGTTGATGTTCATTTTGTGAATCCTATCGGGAGACACTCCATGCAGGCCGGCACCTGTGCTCTTTTTAAAACCATCAATACCATTTAAAATCGGCACAAAATGCTGGAGTAACTCAGCGGGGCAAATAGCACCTCTGGAGACAAGGAATGGGTGACGTTTCGTGTGGAGACCCTTTTTCAGACTGAACAAGTCTGAAGAAGGGTCTCGACCCGAAACGTCTCCCATTCCTTTTCTCCAGAGAGGCTGCCTGTCACGCTGAGTTACTCCAGCATTTTGTGTCCATCTTCGGTGTAAGCCAGCATCTGTAGGTCATATAGACACAATACCATTTAAAACCTCGTCTGCAGTAAAAAGAATGTAATTATTAGCTAGAGATAGGCTCAGGCTAAATATGTTAGTATTATTCAAAATGCTTCTCTGGAGGTAAATGGTCAGATTACTTTTCGGGAGGGAACCTTTCGTCAGTCCGAGATAAAAAGTGAGAAGTAATTTTAAAAATCTGCTCGTTAATATTGGACAGTAATTTAAACTAATATAGTTTCATGAGTGTGTGCAAAGTATCAGGATAGTTTGAAAGCTAGAAGGGTCTGAAGAAGGGTCTCGACCCGAAACGTCGCCTATCTCCTTCGCTCCTTAGATGCTGCTGCACCCGCTGTGTTTCTCCAGCCTTTTGTGTACCATTGATTTATCTCACTTCAGGTAGCCCCGGCATTCCCTCTCTCTCCATTCCTCCCCCACCCAAGTCACACGTTTCCCCAGCTTTTTGTGTAACCCTAGTTTGAAAGCTAGCTTTGTGAAATAAAATATGATTGTCTGGAAATTGGTTTGTGTGGAGATGTTTCTTTCCATGCCACATGATCCAAAATGTCAATTGTATCCAGCATAAGACACATTAGCGATTGTTTGAGTACAAATGAGTTAAAAGCAAAATTGCACCCAACTTTCATAGCCATGGTGCATGTTCATGAACCAAATGCTTTCACCAATATCAAATGACGTCAACTTGTGCAACATGTTTGAGCCAGTACTGACATTAAAACAGACTCAACGCTTCACACAACCTTTAGAGCAGCTGCCTTCCAGCGCCAGAGACCAGGGTTCAATTCTGACCTCGGGTACTATCTGTGTGGCGTTTACTCGTTCTCCCTGTGACTACTTGGCTTTCCTTTGGGTACTCCAGATTCCTCTCACAACCCATAGCTATGGAAAATTGCCCTCTAATGTGTAGGGGTTGCATGAGAAATGGGATAATGTAGAATTAGTGTGAATGAATGATCGATAGCTGGTGTGAACTTGATGGACCAAAGGGCCTGCTTTAGACTATAGAGATGCAGCATGGAAACAGGCCCTTCAGCCGACCGAGTCCGTGCTGACCAGCAATCACCCTGTACACTAGCACTACACAATTTACTATTTTTGCAAAGCAAATTATCCTACAAACCTGTACATCTTTGTGTGTTGGAGGCAATCGGAAAAAAACCCCACATGGGCCCAGGGAGAACATACAAACTGCCTTCAAAACAGCAGCAATAGTCAGGATCGAGCATAGGTCTCTGGCACTGTAAGGCAGGAACTCTACCACTGCGCCACTGTGCTGTCCATGCTGTATCTCAAAACTAAACGGAACTAAACTAAACTAAACCTAGGACACAAGGACTATGACACCCTTTCTTTA
Organism: Raja brachyura; assembly: GCA_963514005.1. Next base: position 35,284,251 of record OY740798.1, on the reverse strand, counting down.
GGCATCAAGTAACAGGCCACGCTGCTCACTCTGCCACACTTCACAGGGCAGCTTCAACTGCCAACTCACTCGAGTCTGCTCATACACATTGCTGGGTGCAGTCAGACGAACAAGTGTTGGTAAATAATTGACATGTGAACGGCTCCACCATCACATGGCAGACGCCACAGGGCTGTCATCTCCCTGGGCGAGAAGGGGAAGAGTTGAGGAGGCTCTCCTCCTCCTCCTCCAGCCTCCCTGTCACCCACAGCAGCCTCTTTGTTTCTGGACTCTGGTCAACACCGGGATTGCCTCCTTTAGCGCAGTAAAGTGACAGAAGTTTTGCAACAATAATACCCATTGGAACACAGAATACTTGAGCAAAACCACAGTAACAACCTTGCCTGAAGAGGGGTTCCGAACCTAAACATCACCCATCCTTTTTCTCCAGAGATGCTGCCTGACCCGCTGAGCTAATCCAGCACTTTGTGTCTATCTTTGGTAAAAACCAGCATCTACTGTTCTTTGCATAACGTTCTTGTAGCTTTCTGTTTTTGATTAATTTTTTGGGTGTCTTTTGGAGCACTAGCTCTCTATTAACGGTGAAGTCCGGTTTCCAGGCAAAGGTACAATTCAAGTGGATTTTGAAGCAGCAGTTTGTTCCTTAGCACCCTCTATTAGGTAAGAGCACAACAACTGAGCTGCAATTAAACAGTAATTGCCGATGATGTCAGCTCCCTTCCTGTTCCCATGCTCCACCCATTTGTCCCTGATACTGAAAAACAGTGTCTGGGAGATTCTGATGACCTCATACAGTCAATACCTACTCAAAGGACTTGCGCCCATTTTCTCATTATCGTTTCAGAAGACACATTACTCACTGCATGTGGTATGCATGTAACAAAAGTGAAGCAAGAAGTGAAAACCTCACACTGACTCTCCTCGGCTTCATGTTTCAGGGGGAGAGAGACACTTATTTCCACCAACTCTCTTGTTGAGATCTTTCAAAGTAACCCATTTCCCAGCGTCAAGAAGGGTCTCGACCCGAAACGTCACCCATTCCTTCTCTCCAGAGATGCTGCCGGTCCTGCTGAGTTACTCCAGCTTTTTGTGTCTACCTTTGACATATTTGCACAATGACGTCAATGAAATACGGATCACAATATTGAATGCAGAGACTACAGCGGGGGCTTTAAGTTGCAGCTATTCAAGATGGACCCCCGAGTTAGCGGTGTACATCGGATGTGAGTTGAGAGAGTGAGGGGAAACCATTAAATCAAGGAGGAGGGTCAACACACAAAGAGACTGGCTGACTGGGAATCAAACATTTGGAGTAGAGGGGAGAAATCCTTTGCTCATCAGGTCTTAGCAGGAGAGTTGGCTTACAGCTCAATTTACCACCAGCACATTCTGTCTTTCTCAGTTTAGAGGTACAGCACGTAAACAGGCACTTTGGTCCTCCGAGTCTGCACTGACCAGGGATCCCCGTACATTAACACTAACACTATCTTACACACACTGGAGACAACTTACAATGTTACCAAAGCCAATTAACCTACAAACCTGTACGTCTTTGGAGTGTGGGCGGAAACCAGAGCACCCGGAGAAAACCTACGCAGGTCAAACGTACAACCTCCGTACAGACAGGACCCACGGACAGGATCAAACCCGGATTTCTATCGCTGCAAGGCAACAACTCTACCTCTGTGCCACCGTGCCACCCCTTGAACTGTACATGCCTGATGTGAGAACAATCAGTCGACAGTCCTCTCACAAGCGTTAGTTCAATGCCCATCGATAAATTTCTTTCCACATAGCAATTCACTGACAGCTCTGAAATAGGGTTCTGGCTCAAGTAACACAAGATGAAAAATCATAGGAGCAGATTTATGTCAGTCTATGGTGAGTCCACTCTGCCATTGAATTATGGCTGATATATCTTTCCGCTCAATCCCATTCTCCCGCCTTCGCCCCATAACCTTTGACACCCTTACTAATCAAGAATCTATCAATCGCTGTTTTAAAAATATCCAATGACTAGGATCCACACCTGTTTGTGGCAATGAATTCCACAGATTCACCACCTCCTCTTCTCCATTCTGAAGTTACATCCTTTTATTTTGAGGCTGTGCCCTCTGATCCTCTTGCAGGAAGTATTACTTTCATTGATGAATTGGGAGCATATTTAAATGTAGAGGTTTGGGAATAATATGAAAGACATAATGTCATTATCATATAAATAGAGGTTAAATATAAGCTATTGAAAGCAAAACCACTTTTGTAATAAATACTATTCCTTTTCTCCAGAGATACTGCCTGGCATGATGAGCTGATCCAGCATTTTGTGCCTAAAATGTGTAGAGAATAACTTTCCAGAACAAGAACAGACAAATTGTCTGAAATTAAAGGAAAGCCAAAAGGTAGAAAAAGATACATTTCGGACTAAATTGAGTACTTCTTCTTTTCGTGTCCATCTTGTTACAAATGTTGTCCTCGCTGTCATTGTTCGTCCTGAAAAGGACGCAAGCGTTCAGCAGCAATCAGTGGAAGCCAACACTTGTTGTAATAGATGATGGTGGCAGCAGAATTAGCTCGGGATACTTCCAGTTTCCAGCCCCGCAACATGGACGCTTCTGCTATTGAGTACTTCTGGAAGTAGAAGTAATATCTAAGGTGGTAAATGGGAATTTGTAAATTTTTTCACTGATGAATGATTGCTGCCAAATGTGATGGGAATGTAGAAGACAGAAGAGAAGTTTGAAAGGATAAAAATAAAGAGGAAACATTTGGAACATTAGCAATGGACAATGTTGGACAGGCACCCTGTTTAAGTATGATTCACTTAGGTTACTGATAAAAGGGTGGAAATTAGTTTAGTTTATAGTTTAGCTGAGAGAAAGAACATGGAAACAGGCCCTTCGGCCTACTGAGTCCACGGCGATCATTGATCACCCATTTCATTCAACCCATTTAAATTAAGTAAATTAATCCCATAAAAGCATGATCAAGGGGAAATGCAAGCCCAAGACTATCTTGCATTTGAGGAAAGGTATGAAAGAAGTGGAACATTTCAGATGCTATATCTTAATTTAAAATCAGTGCAAATTTTAATTTTGTAATAGCACGGGTGGCACGGTGGCGTAGCGGTAGAGTTGCTGCCCTACACGCCAGAGACCCCAGTTTGATCCTGACTACGGGTGCTGTCTGTATGAAGTTTGTACGTTCTCCCCGTGACATGCGTGGATTTTCTCCGAGATCATCGGTTTGCTCCCACCCTCCAAAGATGTATAGGTTTGTAGATTAATTGGCTTAGTTAGTATAAATGTAAGATGTAAAATGTCCCCAGTGTGTGTAGGGTAGTGTTAATGTTCGGGGATTGCTGGTCAGTGCTGACCAAGTGGGCCGGAGGCCCTGTTTCCGCGATGTATCTCTAAACTAAAACTAAAAACTAACCAACCATTCAGCGTAATGTCAGTCGTGGTAAAATTATATGGTCCATAGTAAAAGGTGGGTAGGTGAAGAGGTTTCTGGTAATCGTACAGTTTGACCACGTTTTGAAATAATGGATGGAGCTGATGGAGATGGTGCCTACTGATATTATGCCTGTGAAGTTTCAGAAGGAATTTCATATGGTAGCAAATCGGGATTTGATGGATAGTGGTTATAAGGATATAAAAAGACAGGAGGCAGAGTGCTGCTAGACTGAAGGCAATTGTGCAGTGTACCCCCTCAGTCTGATGCTGCAGCATGGGCCTTTTAGATATTATTAATAATACTGGGTTGAATTAGTTAACAATCTAATATTATGAGAAGGTAGACAAAAGTGCTGGAGAAACTCAGCGAGTGCAGCAGCATCTATGGAGCGAAGGAAATAGGCAACGTTTCGGGCCGAAACCCCTTCTTCAGACTGAAGTCTCCTTATGAGAATATCTGTGATATGATGTCCATGATGTAACCGAGTTTGATATTAACGTTGATTCAGAGAAATTACAAACCGTGGATTGGAAATGTAAATAGAAACGTTGAAAGAATAAACTTTTCAATATAAACCAGGCTGCAGTAATGAATGAGGGAGTCATTCACAAAGACATCCAATACAATCTAAAACCAGTATATGCCTCAAAAATGGTTAATAAATAGTTAGAAATAGTCTAGTTAAAAGAAAAGAAAAGTTTCAGGGAAAAAAAACTAATGAGCTCTAACAATTAAATGGCGGAATGCAGCAGAAAAATAGCAAGGAAATTAATTTTCAGAAATATATTAAAGAAAGCTTCATCTAGGGAGCCCATGTTTGTGCTGTAATTGAACTAGCACCACCTGACTTCAACAAATCTAAACGGTTATATCCTTCTGTTCTTTGCTTCCACGTAGATAAATGTCCAATAAATTTGAGCAAAAATGTGAATACGCGGATTTGGAGGGAATCTTGCATTGTGGGGTGTGGTGATTAGTTAGGCAGCAGAGGAGAGGAAACGTTCGCTGATTCCTAGAATGTGTCATGGTATTCTCCTGGGAGTGTCGACATTTTCCTATATATGGCAATAACTTGACGAAAGAAATAGAGCACAGTATAACCAAGTATGGGAATGACACTAAGTTAGGAGGGAAGTCACAGAGGAAGGAACAAAGGGACATACAAAGTGTGTGAATAAACTGTTGCTCGTAGAGTTCATTATGGGAAAGAAGATCACACACTTTGGATCTGAGAATTACAAATCAGAGGTTATAGTTTCTAAACAGAGTCAAAGTTAGAATGATGAAGGAGGGAAGGCATTTGGTTCTTTGGGGACAGAGACCACCCAAAGGAGATGAAAGCTGCAACAAAGGGGTTTAAAAAGTCTAATCAAATATTGCTTTTTGTTCTCAGGACACTAAGAAGAGCTTTGGAGTGTCCCCAGTTTGAGAGAGACATAGTACTTTGACAGGAGATAGACACAGAAAGCTGGAGTAACTCAGCAGGTCAGACAGTATCGCTGGGGAAAAGGAATAGATGACGTGTTCAAGAAGGAACTGCAGATGCTGGAAAATCGAAGGTAGACAAACATGCTGGAGAAACTCAGCGGATGCGGCAGCATCTATGGAGCGAAGAAAATAGGCAACGTTTCGGGCCGAAACCCTTCTTCAGAATATCTTCGGTTAAAACCAGCATCTGCAGTTCCTTCCTACACATTCTATTTTGGCATCCTAACTCAGATCATCCCAATTCTTGTTTATATCATGCACAGGAAAGATTTATTTACATTTAAAAGGGTGTCCGGCCTATTTGTCAGGATGATGCCAGGACTCAAAAGGTGAAATTGTAATTTATTGTAAAAAATGCACAATTTGTATATTGCACAAGACAGTACAGGTGCACTGTATATATCCGTGGCAGAGAATAAAGCCAAAGGTTTTAGTTCAAAGTAGCCCGCTATTGCAAGTTATAAATTGTGTAGGAAAGAACTGCAGATGCTGGTTTACATCGAAAATAGACACAAAATGCAGGAGTAACTCAGCGGGACAGGCAGCATCTCCGGAAACAAGGAATAGGTTGAGGAACCGTTTGTTGAGGGCGTGGATCCTTCTCTCCAGAGATGCTGCCTGCCCCGCTGACATTAAATTGTGTTCCTGAAGCCTGGGCTTTTGAAGAGAACCCCAGCAATGACAATTCTGTGACAGATGCAAGTCCCTGAGAAAGGGGCTGATGCCAGAAGAGCTCCTCCCAGATCACGGTGCCAAAGGGATTGGCATGGTGCCACTGCCTCAACACTGTGAAAGCTGCTTGATGCCAACTCCTTAAACCTAGGGAAGCAGCACAGTGCAAGTGGGATCACAGGTCAGGGAGGAAGCTTCTGAAAAAGGCTCTCGGTCTAAAACATCGCCTGTTCATTCCCTCCCCAGATGCTGTCAGATCCGCTGAGCTCCGCCAGCACTTGATGCTGCCCGGAGATGCTGCCCGCCTGTGTTATTATACTAGCATTTTGTGGCTATCTTCTTTATTTTCCTCCTGCTGGTCTCATCACGTTCTGAATGCAGCAAGTGTAATTGCATGTGCCTTTAAAAAAAGGTCTCAAAGTGTGAAAAAAAACCTCCCAAGTCACCTCCAGCTGTCAGGACTGACACTGAAGATCCATTTCCTTTCCGTTTTGCCAAGTTTCGCGCTGTCCCCTGTGTCATTCAAGGCAGCAGGTGTTACCTAGTCAATGCAAACAATAAAGTGACAATAATGAAGGACAATGATGGACTGCAGAAAGAGAGAGAGAGCGAAAGAGAGAGAGAGTGGGGAAGAGAATTAAATCAGAATGCAGTGACATTATGTTGGAGCAAGATTGGGTCAACTCTTGATTCAGCTCATCCTTATCCCCTATCATATAATGAACAGCGAGGTACATTCAGCTGTCTAGGGGAAAGGCTACATACATTTCCTCAGATCTATAAAGCCCCCCACAGAGACATCCACCATCTGTATTTATCTGAATCCACAGTGTGTGTCAGCTGTAAACACCACAGCACTCACAGTGCAGGGAGGAATCCCCACATCAAATGATGCCAAGCTAAGATGTAGATGCAAAGAGGGTGGGGGGGGGGGGGGGATAAGAAGCCTATGAAATTACCACCATGAACTGCCAGAGGCTTGGCTCGTTTTGTTGTCTTATTTCGACTCAATTCATTTTTTTCCCCCTCGCTTTTAAAAGAAGAGAACAGCATTTGCCCCACACAGTGACTGCAAGCCAGCAGGCAGGAAACGTCCTTGATTGGCAACACATCAATCAGATTACACGTGACCTCTGCACCTGCATTGGCAGGTGCAGCTCGCTGAGCCACAGTGCAGGGATATTTTAATCTTCCAGTCCCCATATACCCATCCTCTTCTCCATGTAAGGTCACTCAAATCTCACTGTGCCTTAGTGGGTTAAGTGAAAATAAATGCAAACTTGAACATACAAGGTACATTTAATTGTGTAATGAGGCTTAAAGAAGAGAAACAGGATGGGGACATACATAGAGTTTAATATTAAGCAGTAACTTTATGTGGGGTTACAATCACCAATTCGTTCAGTTAGGTTTAGATAGAAACAAAATGCTGGAGTAACTCAGTGGGACAGGCAGCATCTCTGGAGAGAAGGAATGGGTCACATTTTGGGTCGGGACTCTTGTTCAGTTAGTTTAGTTTAGTTTACTTTAGTTTAGCTTAGCTTAGCTTAATTTGGAGAAACAGCATGGAAACAGGTCCTTTGGGTCTAAACCGACCATTGATTACCCACACACTAGTTCTATGCTATCTCTGCCTCACAGGGCGGTGGAGGCTGGTTCTCTGGATGCTTTCAAGAGAGAGTTAGATAGAGCTCTTAGGGATAGCGGAGTTAAGGGATATGGAGAGAAGGCAGGAACGGGGTACTGATTGTGGATGATCAGCCATGATCACATTGAATGCACCTATTGTCTATTATCTAACTCACTTTCCCATCCTACACACCAGGGGCAATTTACAGAAGCCAATTGACCTATAATCCCCCAAGTCTTTGGGATGTGGGATGAACACCGAGCACCCGGAGAAACCGATGCAGTCACAGGGAGAACGCGCAAACTCCGCTCAGACAGTACCTGAAGTTGGGATTGAACCCGGGTCCCTGGCACGATGAAGCAGCAGCTTTACCACTGCGCCATGGTGCTGTCTCCTTTAAAATAAAGCAATTTTCTTGAGTTCTATACAACTCTGAATATTAGAATGACACAGCCATAGATTCACCTGACCTATATCCCTCCAAACCTTCCATATCCATGTACCTCTTTTAGTGTCTGTTAAATGTCACAATTGTAGCCACCTCTAGCATTTCCTCCGGCAACTCATTCCATGTGTGCACCACTGTCTGTGTGACTAAGTTGCCCCTCAGGTCTTTCTCCTCTAACCTTAATCCTATGCCCTCTAGTGCCTGACCTGATGAGTTCCTCCAGCTCTTTGATTTTTGCTCAAGATTCCAGCATCTGGAGTTCCTTGTGCCCCCATTGGGCTAGGTTTGTTGTTTTGCATTCTGTAGCAATGGCAGTGAAGCATGGACTCTTCAGCAATCAGTGAGAAAATTGTGACTCTGCCTTCTTTAACCCTGCAAAACTCTCCATCATTTTGAATATTATCATTAAATTTCCCCTTTGTTTGCAGTTTTAAGGAGAATAACGGCAGATTCAATTCCTTGGTGGTGCGTGAATGGGAAACCTCAAACGGTAAGCAGTAACAACAAAGATAATCCTTTACAGCGCCAGCAACCCTGGTTCGATCCTGACTATGGACAGATCACTGAGTTTGGTCTCAATTCAGTTGGACCACAGGGCTTTAAGAAGGATAGTGCAGGGTGCAGAGGGGATTTACTAGAATGGTACTAGCAATGAGGAAGTTGGAGAGAGAATAGTGAACCTGGAGTTGTTCTCTTTAAAACAGAGAAAATAAAGGGGACATCTAGTAATGGGGTTAAAAATCATGAAGGGTTTCGCAGATTTAACGAGGGCAAACTGCCTTCACCCATGGGATGGGAAACCAAACGATACTTTAAAGCAACCGATGAAGAAAGCGGAGATATGAGGTCACTCTTGGTTTGAGTACAGAGGAATTATTATTATGACCATAAATTAATTGGCTGAAAGAGTTGTGGAAGTAGATGAAACTACTGAACCAGAACTGTCTGAAAGGAAATTGAACATATTCTTGAAAAGGAAAAACATTCATGGCTACAGGGAATGAGCAGGGAACTGGAACTAACTGGATAGCCATTTCAAGGGCAAGATGGACCAGGCCGACTGACTTTCCCTTGCTCCACGCTTCTTCGATGCCACAAAATTCATTGCATCGACTTCTTCTGCCAACTTAATCCACAGGTTCATTACTATTTAGTTTTTTTAGTTTTTTTTTAGAGATATACACACTAGGGACAATGTACACATACACCAAGCCAATTAACCTACATACCTGTATATCTTTGGAGTGTGGAAGAAAACCGAAGATCTCGGAAAAAAACCCACGCGGTAACAGGAAGAATGTACAAACTCTGTGCAGACAGCACCCGTAGTCGGGATCAAACCCGGGTCTCTGGCGCTGCAAGCACTGTAAGGCAGCAACTCTACCGCTGCGCCACCCCCTGTCAATTTCACATCCCGGTCATAACTTCCAAATATCTATAAACTTTTCCTTTGAAATTTGAGTCTGTGACTGGCGTGCAAAAATTGTCTGCCAATGTATAATAGTACCGAAATCATTACTTCAAAAGAGTACAAGCAGAGCTATTTATTCAGCACACCTTTCTTAAAAAAAAGGCATTTCAATGTTCCCTGAAATTGTTCTCACTGAACAGAAATAAAAAAAACAAAGGCTGATCCCCCACCTACACCTCAGTGTAATCGCCCCTTTGGTTCAAATTGTTTGCTTAGCTCTGCCTGCCAGTTAAATGATTGTTGTTTGTCCAAATTACATATTTTACCACTTTTACTGCCTCGAATGTTATTTTAATTGCAGATGACTGCAGCAACTACATGCAATAATGTTCCATTTTTGGGGAAAATATTTCAGTTACAATTATAAGCAAGCCAGAAATTGTGCAACTTAACATTCTTGCTGATGTTTTGTGCTTGAGAAACTCTGGCCATGGACAAGCATCGACTGCACAAAAATCAAGGAAGACAGACACAAAATGCTGGAGTAACTCAGTGGGTCAGGCAGCTTCTCTAGAGAAAAAGAATAGATGACATTTCGGTCAAAACCCTTCTTCGTGTGACTCTCATTTCCATGACTCTAATTACCCTTCCCAGCGTTCAGTGGGGAAAATTCCATGCTTTGTGAAACAGTTTTGCATTATCTCAGTCCTAAATATTTTATCCTGATTCAGTGATCTTATTTCTAAGCCCCTTCACTGCTCCCACCTCACCAGCCCGCATCCCTCCCACCCCCACACCCTCAGCAGAGGAAATATCCATCCGGTATATAACCTATCCTGTAGTATATGAACTTTGATGTTCTCTCTCGTTCTTCTATTCTCTAGTTTTGTTTTAGAGATACAGCGCGGTAAGAGGCGCTTCGGCCCACCGAGTCTGCACCAACCAGCGATCTCCGCACATTAACACTATCGTACACACACCAGTGACAAATTACATTTATACCAAGCCAAGCCAACCGAAGGTCTCGGAGAAAACCCACGCAGTCACGAGGTGAAAGTGCAAACTCCGTACAGTCAGCACCGATAGTTGAGATTGAAAAAGAGTCTCTGGCGCTGGATGCACTCTAAGGCAGCAACTCGACCCCTGAGCCCACTATCCCACCCATATGAATATAGCCCTGATGAGACCCAATCCCACCATCCCCAGAATCAGTCTGGTGAACATTTGCTGGACTCATACTTATGTACGTATAGTTTTTCTTCAACAAGGAAGTCCAAACTGCAATAGTCCAGGTGTGGTCTCACCAAGGTCATGCACAGTTGTAATAAGACATTGTTACTTCTGTACCTAAAACCTCTTGCAGTGAAGACCAACCAACCATCTGCTTCCTGAACTGCTTGCTGCACACCTGCATTAGATTTCAGTGACAGGTGTATAAGGACACCCAGGCTTTTGTTGTGCATCAACATTTTCCAATCAATCAACTATTAAACAATATTCTACCTTTCTTCAAACTGAGAGCCAGGGGACTCTCTTTTCCATGACTCTATGGAGGGGAAACAGAGAATGGCACAAATTGTAGCCCTTGTTGAAATACTTTTCACTAAATTGGTCAGTGCTGCGTAAAAGCTGGCCCACACTGTTTCACCATCGAGAGATTGCCAAAGTGGAATTTATTCATCTTGAAGCTCACAGCAAGTATTCTCAACCAAAGTTAAAATTTAAACGTGCCTCCCATTATCAACAGCATTACGTCAAACCTTTCTCATGGTTAATGGACAATAAGTTCATAGAGCCATAGAGCGATACAGCATGTCCTATCCATGTACCTGTCTAACTGTTTCTTAAACGTTGCAATAATCTCTGTCTCAGATACCTCCTCTGGCAGCTTGTTCCATACACCCACCACCCTTTGTGTGAAAAAGTAACCCCTCAGATTCCTGTTAAATCTTTTCCCCTTCACCTTAAACCTATGTCCTCTGGTCCTCGATTCCCCTACTCTGGGCAAGAGACTCTGTGCATATACCCGATCTATTCCTCTCATGATTTTATATACCTCTATAAGATCATCCCTCATCTTCCTGCACTCCAAGGAATAGAGTCCCAGCCTGCTCTACCTCTCACGGTTGCACAGACCAGTGATGGAAATGGGTTTTAGGAACTAGGGGTATGTTAAGGTCCTTGAGGCTGAGGTTGTGAAGGAAGGGAGGGGGGGGGGGGGGGGGGGGGGATTTTTTAAAATATCCGGTCATACCCATGTAAGAGTACAATAATGCATAACTTGTTTATTGTGTATTTGTAATACAGTTTATTGTGTATATGTCATAGCTGCTTTCTTGCATCTCTGTCTCTGTCTCTGTCTCTCTCTCTCTCTCTCTCTCTCTCTCTCTGTGTTGGTTGCAGCCATCGTCTGCTTCAGTGAGGGAAGGTGGTCGGTGATTGGTCACAACACTCCCTGGAGACTGTGTTTGATTGGCCGCCGAGTGACCAGCACATTATGTGATTGGACACAATGCCCTTGGAGACAGCGGCTTAGTGGACGGGAGGAGACCGATTTGTGATTGGACAGGGATTTTAAGGGAAGCTGGTCGGTGATTGGTCACAACGCCTCTCAGAGAATGTGTCTGATTGGCCGCTGAGTGACCAGCCCATTATGTGATTGGACACAATGCCCTTGGAGACAGCGGCTAATTGGACGGGAGGAGACCGATTTGTTGACTGAACGAGAATTTTAAAGGAAGCTGGTCGGTGATTGGACGCAACCCCCTTAGAGACAGCGGTTGATTGGCTGCCAAATAATCAGGCACAAAAAATTGACAAATAGGAAAACAATAAAATGGGAGTTTCAATTTAAATCGGAAGAATATCATGCCTGATCTGCAGCAAAGATACTAGTATCCGCTCTAGTATCTTTGATCTGTAGTTCTTTCCTATTGTAGAAGAACCTTGGCCCGAAACAACTCCTAATCCATTCCCTCCACAAGTGCCGCCTAGCCCGCTGAGTTCTTCCAGCACTCTGTGTTTTTTATTTAACTCTGAAATTGAAGATAGACATAAAGCTGGAGCAACTCAGCAGGACAGGCAGTGACTCTGGAGAGAAGACCCTTCTTCAGACTGAACTGAACTCTCGTCGTTGAGAGTACTTGTGATTGTCTGAAGAATGGTCTCGACCCAAAACGCCACCCACTCCCCAGAGCCGCCGCCCGGCCCGCTGAGCCACCCCAGTCCCCGTGTCCACCTTCAACTCCAGAGCCCAACAAAAAACACAGAGTGCTGGAGGGTGAGAGAGAGCGAGAGATCAGGAGAGCGAGGGAGAGACGAGATGGGGAGCGGAAGAGAGAGAGCCCAAGAGAGGGACGGAGGGAGAGAGTGAAAGACAGAGAGACACAGTGAAAGAGGTAGAGAGAACGAGGGATGGAGGCAGAGAGAGAGGGGAGAGAGAAAGGGAGAGCAAGAGAATAATAAAATAACGTGGGTGAATGACTTTACCTGCACACCAGGAATTAGCCCGTGCTCACAGTCCGGAGCCATCAATGAGAATGAGTTTTAAGAAATTCTCCCGTGAATTTTATTCAAAGGAACGCAGCGTCATTACTATTTGGTCAAAACACAATTACATTTACTGAGGGTTACACAAAAAGCTGGAGAAACTCAGCGGGTGCAGCAGCATCTAAGGAGCGAAGGAGATAGGCGACGTTTCGGGTCGAGAAGGGTCTCGACCCGAAACGTCGCCTATCTCCTTCGCTCCTTAGATGCTGCTGCACCCGCTGAGTTTCTCCAGCTTTTTGTGTAACCCTCGATTCTCCAGCATCTGCAGTTCCTTCTTTAATACATTTACTGAGGAATGTGGATCGATGTATTGATGACACATTGTATAACTACATGTTAACTACTGGCTGTTAACAAGTGCTAACAGTGGTAGTTAACAAATCGTTTTTGTCTCATGGCCGGTGCAGCAGTGACTCGTTGTAACGATTATCCATGGTCATATAAAAAAAAATCCATATTTAACAATTCTGACTCCCTTCTGGAACAGAAATTAGACATAAACTGGAAAATGAAAAGTAGGGGAACATCGTCCCCCTGCATACCCCCCCCCCCCCCCCCCCCAGCACCATATCCATCACTGGCACGGACCCTCGAGTCCTGGCGACATCCTCGTAAATATTCTGTGTATCCTTTCCAGCTCGACAACATCTTTCCTATAACATGGTGCCGAGAACTGAACACAACACTCTAAATGCGGCCTCACCAATGTATTATATAACTGCAACATGACCTCCCAACTTCTATACTCAATACTCTGACTGATGAAGGGCAATGTGCCAAAAGCCTCGAAGATGTCCCTTAATTAATTTCAAATGCAGCTTTTAAAGAATTGAAATTATGATTTTAAAGAAATTGAAATACCTTTGAACTGTAGTCAATATTGCAATGAAAGTGTTTTAAATGTGAGTCCTCTAAAAGCCTTGAGAAACAGTTAGACAGGTACACGGAAAGGACATGTTGTGGCTAATTTTGCCACAAATTCATTGAAAGTAGAATGCGCAGAATTGGCACTAATTTGGTTGTAAATCAAGAGTATGGAGTAAGGTTATTCCTGGTGAAGGTTAAGCCTGTAATACCCCAGTGACAATCCAAATATCACTTCATCAAATTCTTTCAATACCTGTTCCCATTTCTTAATTCCCTGTTGCCAATTTATTTTGTCTAATTACAGCATTTTTAACTTTCTCTCAAGTACCTACATTTTATTTGCTATTTAACCATAAGATCCTTTAAAATAATTCCAAAGAAATTCAACATTATGATTTCCAGAATATATGTTTAGGAGGGAACTGCAGATGCTAGACGATCGAAGGTAGACAAAAATGCCGGAGAAACTCAGCGGGTGAGGCAGCATCTATGGAGCGAAGGAAATAGGCAATGTTTTGGGATCGAGACCCTTTTTCAGAATGTATGTGGCATGTTAGCACAGCGGTAAAATTGCTGTTTTACAGCTCTAGAGACCCGGGTTTGATCCTGACTAAGTCTGGTGCCTGTACAGAGTTTGTACGTTCTCCCTGTGACCTCCATGGGTTTTCTCCAGGAGGTCCGGTGTCCTCCCAAACTCCAAAGCCGTACAGGTTTGTATGGCAATTGGCTTGGTAAAATTGTAAATTGTCCTTGGTGTGTGTAGGATAGTGTTAGTGTGTCGGCACAGACTCGGTGGGCCGAATGGGGCTGTTTCCATGCTGTATCTCTAAACTAAACTAAACTAAAATCAATTTTGAAATCATGAAGCATAAAATCCACGCTCTTTTAGTTTAATTACAGCTTGGAAACAGGCCCTTCAGCCCACCGAATTCATGTCATCAATCAATCACCCATTCACATTAGTTCTACATGATCCTATTTTCACATCCACTCCCCACACACCAGGGGCAATTTACAGAGGCTAATTAACTTACAGGATCACAGGGAAGAACATGCAAATTCCACTCAGGCAGCACCGGAGGTCAGGATCGAACCTGGGTCTCTGGCGCCGTGAGGTTGCGGCTCTACTGCTGCGCCACAGTGCCATCTTAAATGTTGCAAATTTCAAATTATATTTTAAAATTTATTTGAATTACATTTTATTCCTTATCTGCTTCTACGATTCCATAATGTTTCATAAAAACCAATACAACCAGCGTTTGGGATATTTCTCACAAAATTAGGAATTTAGGTTTAGATTTTTACAAACGAAAAAGGAAGGGGAAATAAAACCTCATAAATCATTCAAGGCAAAGTCAGAGAAGATTAGAGGGCAATGGAACTCAATATAGTCAAGAAAGTAACGAGTTGTATTGAGAAGACGTCAGTTTTTAATAATACAGGAACTGAGTAGACAGGAAGATTGGATGAAACGGAATTGCAGCCAAAAATAGGTTTAAAAATAATTATAGGGAGCTCAGGAAAATCTTAAGACTGTTTCTCCATTAATGAGTGTGTTATTTTTATAGAACTATATTTACATGGCGCAAAAAAGGGTGAAGAAAAGCTGGAGCTCAGTTAAAAATTATGGAAGGAAATAGAATTCAATAACAAGGAATAGCTGTTTAATAGTTCCTTCAGCTGTTTTGACTGAGATCCATGAGTGGCAAGATATAATTGAAACTGTGGTGGTTTTATGTGGTTCAAGGAAAAAAAACTAAGATGGAAATATTTGACTTGGTGATGCAAACACTCTGATGATTGGGCAGCGCCCAGCTTGTGCAACCACCCAGGATGAACTTCATGCCACGGGTGTTTAAAATACGGAAACAAGGAAAAGAGAACACTTCACTCAAAGCAAATTATAGTCGTTCCATTTAAAACCAAGAGACGTTTGTGAACATTTTATGAATGAAGTAGCCAACGCCATATTCAATCCCAAGATAGACACAAAACGCTGGAGTAAATCAGCGGGTCAGGCAGCTTCTCTGGAGAAAAAGGAATAGGTGACGTTTCGGGTCGAGACCCTTCTTCAGACTGTGAGATAGGGAAGAGGGAAGATAGAGGTACGAAAAGGTTCGGCTCTGATTTTTTTTCTGAACCTTTTCATACCTCCAGTTCCCTCTCTCCTGACTCTGAGATGAAGAAGGGTCTCGACCAGAAATGTCACCTGTTCCTTTTCTTGAGAGAGATGCTGCCTGACCCGTTGAGTTACACCGGCTTTTTGTGCCAATCTTCAGTTTCAACCAGCATCTGCAGTTCCTTCCTGCACATCCTACCATATTCAATCCATCACACAGGTTTGCCGTACTTTAACGCATCCCCCACTGTCCCTATTTTACTCACAGTCCTGTCTGTACATGCGTGAACAGCAATGTGAGTTTGTTCTGCTCTGCCACCAAAGTGGCTGAAGAAGTTTCATACTTTGTTACTATAGATCTTAGTCTAACTAGTGTGCTGAAGGGCCATGTGTCATTCAGGTCTGTGCCACTCCAAGAATGGAGAGTGATCTGGGGTTCATCAGCGTGGGGTTCTTCCCTGCATCCGCAAGACAACATTTCACTGATTGGAAACTTTGATTTGCTCTCAGCAACTTTCTATCGTAATGTACATCAGTTTGGGCACGCTTCATTTTGCCCGAACAGAGGCAGTACGTTGGAACCTTCAAATACCTCCATCCCACCAAAGTGTAAGAACACGGCACATGCTAATATCAAGATGGTTCGGTCCTCGTTCAATGCCTTATTAGGATTTCAATCGCTCGAACAACTCTACGGTATGTCAAATGGACTGGAAGAACTGTTGATCCAATAGATAATTTTAACAATGAAAGCCAGACTCAGCTTGACTACGCAGACACATTTTTTTCCCGCAAACTGCTTCTATTTCTGGGCAGCAGAGTGAAGCACTAATAGAATGTTGGCTGTGAGGTCCAACAGCCTGGGCTCAACTCTGATGTCAGGTCGTGTTTGTGTACAGTTTGCAAAAAATGTGTTTTTTTCACCCAAATGCTCCGATTTCCTCCCACACCTCAAGGACATGCTGGGTGGTAGGTTAAGTGGCCACTGTCGGTTGTCCCTGGTGTGTAGATGAATGATGACATAGACAATAGATGCAGGAGTAGGCCATTTGACCCTTCCAGCCAGCATCGCCATTCACTGTGATCATGGCTGATCATGCACAATCAGTACCCTGTTCCTGCCTTCTCCCCATATCCTTTGACTATCTTTAAGAGATCTATCTAACTCTCTCTTGAAAGCATCCAGAGAATTTGCCTCAACTGTCTTCTGAGGCAGAGAATTCCACAGATTCTCAGGGTGAAAAGGTGTTTCCTCATCTACGTTCTAAATGGCCTGTCACTTATTCTTAAACTGTGGGCCCTGGTTCTGGACTCCCCCAACATCAGGAACATGTTTCCTGCCTCTAGTGTGTCCGATTCCTTAATAATCTTATATGTTTCAATAAGATCCCCTCTCACCCTTCTAAATTCCAGTGTCTACAAGCCCTGTCACTCCATTTTCTCAACATATGACAGTCCCACAATCCCAGGAATTAACCTTGTGAACCTACGCTGCACTCCCTCAATAGCAAGAATGTCCTTCCTCAAATTTGGAGACCAAAACTGCACACAATATTCCAGGTGTGGTCTCACTAGGGCCCTGTACAACTGCAGAAGGACCACTTTGCTCCTATACTCAACTCCTCTTGTTATGAAGGCCAACATGCCATTAGCTTTTTTTCATTGCCTGTTGTACCTGCTTGCTTACTTTCAGTGTCTGATGAACCCCAGATCTTGTTGTACTTCCCCTTTTCCTAAATTGACACCATTCAGATAATAATCTGCCTCCCTATTCTTGCCACCAAATGGATAACCTTACATTTATCCACATTAAACTGCATCTGCCAAGCATCTGCCCACTCACCCAACCTGCACAAGTGACACTGCATCCTCATAGCATCCTCCTCACAGTTCACATTGTTACCCAGCTTTATGTCATCTGCTAATGTTACTTTGAATACCTTCATCTAAATCATTAATGTATGTTGTAAATAGCTGCGGTCCCAGCACCAAGCCTTGCAGTACCCCAGTAGCCACTGCCTGCCATTCTAAAAGGGATCTGTTAATCCTGACTCTTTGTCTGCCAACCATTTGTCTATTCATGTTAGTACCCTACCCCAAATACCATGTGCTCTAATTTTGCCCACTGATCTCTTATGTGGGACCTTATTAAGGCTTTCTGAAAGTCCAGGTACACTACATCCATTGGCTCTGCCTTGTCCATTTTCCTCGTTACATCCTCAAAAAATTCCTCAAGCATGATTTCCCTTTCATAAATCCATGCTGACTCGGACCGATCCTGTTACTGCTATCCAAAAGTGCCACATCTTCCCCACCACCGATGTCAGGCTAACTGGTCTATAATTCCCTGTTTTCTCTCTCCCGCCTTTCTTAAAAAGTGGGATAACATTCGTTATCACCAATCCACAGGAATTGACCCTGAATCTATAGAACATTGGAAAATTATCACCAATGCATCCACGATATCTAGAGCCTCTTCCTTAAGTACCCTGGGATGCAGACCATCAGGCCCTGGGGACTTATCAGCCTTCAGTCCCATCAGTCTACTCAAGACAATTTCCTGCCTAATGTGAATTTCCTTCAGTTTCTCCATCACCCTAGGTCCTCTGGCCACTAGTACATCTAGGAGATCGTTTGTGTCTTCCCTAGTGAAGACACATCCAAAGTACCTGTTCAACTCGTCTGCCATTTCCTTGTTCCCCATAATAAATTCACCTGTTTCTGTCTTCAAGGGTCCAACTTTGGTCTTAACTATTTTTTTCTTCTTCACATACCTAAAGAAGCTTTTACTGTCTCCTTTATATTCTTGGCTAGCTTACCTTCATCCCTCATCTTGGGAATCTGGGAATCGTAGATGGGAAGATGTGGTGAATAAAATGGAAATGAGTGTAAATGGGTGGTTTACAGTCAGCAGACTGGTGGGCCAAATGGCCTGTTTCCAAGCTATATGTCTATGACATAATTTACAGTGTGAGACATTCCCCAGACAGCAATGCTTTAGTAATTAAATCATCTCAAATACTTCAGATTTTGTTTGGGTTTGTACTTTGCATTTTTGTAATTTTTATCTTGATAAAGCGAAGAATGCAGTTGGGTAAATTGTAGAATATTACAGTATTATCACTTTTTATTTTCTTCCAGTGTTAGTCAAGAATGCCTAGGGCGAGCACAGCATGTGCAAGGCAATAACTCATATCAATGCCTTTCTTTTAACGTGGTAATATGTGCTGAGGTGCTTCAGGGCAGCAGTATCAAACGTCATTTGGAACAAAGCTCCGGGCAGGCAGACAAAGAGGGAGTTTTTAATGAGCATCTTAAAAGAAAAGAGTGGGAAGGAATATAGAATCAGGAAAATTTGGAAAGGGAATTCCAGAGCCTGATTGCCAAAGAAGATAAAAATCTAGGATGCATAAGAGGCTAGAATTGAGGAGTCCTTGGAGAATTGTAAGGCTGGTTTGAATCAGTTTGTTCCATTACATACAGGTCGAATTTGGTTGGTTATGTCGAAAATGTTGAAGAAGTGAAGTGCTTTAAAACCCTCGGATCAAATTTTCCTTTGTTATGTGGGCGAGTTGGATGGTGTTCAACGACGACAATCCGTGCAGACTTAATAAAGTGACCTGTGTGGGCATGGAACATTCTAATCACATGTGCGCGAGACAGTACGCGCATTCTTGGAATTTGCAAAGTGATGAGCACATTTCTTCAGCGTTTTCTATTTGTTGTAAAAGTCCGCTATCTTTGTCAGACATGGAGTATTTGGGGGATTGAGGGAGGAAAATGGCACCACCCACAAACGAGCAAACACTAGAGAGGGTAAATTACATCACCGCAGTGTGTAGGTCGGGACAATGCATCGAATACTGAATGCACGCTGAAGTTTAGCACAGAGTGTCACTGCTTTGCTACATTAAAATCTCACAATGTGGTAATTTGAAGCAGTTCATGGTTGCACCAGATTAGGACAGAGGATCGTCACCCTTTGCAGTGGGTTAGGTGAAAGTCACTATGCTATGGACTGGGTGAGTAAAGAATCACCACCCTATTGCCACTTGAAAGACCTCAAGAAGTGATCGGCTCTCAACATTGCCATTGTTTACATTTTGTTTTAAGGTATGTCACTCATTATTCCAATCCCAAGACCACACTCTCTCTGATCCCAGGAATTCCGTGCCTGGCATCAGTCAATCCACCAAACAGTGAGTTTAGCAGCCAAAATCAGGGGAAATCCATGGAGTATTGATTGGTTTTATCCTCTAAAATAAACATTCTCAGCAACCTGAACCACCCAAGATCTCG
Source organism: Raja brachyura (assembly GCA_963514005.1). The sequence continues at coordinate 35,264,315 of OY740798.1, read as the reverse complement.
GAGAGGATGGTATCATCTGTCTGTTGAATTACAGAAACATAGATTTTTCTGGCATCTTTAGGTGGCCCATATATAGTGAATAGTCAAAGTCTTTTTCACATTGTGTAAAAATCAATTGCCAGAAGGCATAGCTTAAGGTATAAGGGGACAAGGTTAAAGGAGATTTGCAAGGCATTTTTTTTTACACATTTGAGTGGTAGAACACGCTGCCATGGGAGTGTGGGAAGCAGATATAAAAGCAACATTTAAGCGGGGTGGCACGGTGGCGCAGTGGTAGAGTTGCTGCCATACAGCGCCAAAGACTCGGGTTTGATCATGACTACGAGTGCTGTCTCTACAGAGTTTGTACAGTTCTCCCCGTGACCTGGGTGAATTTTCTCCAGGATGTATCTCCAAACCAAACTAGACGGTTGGCATGGACATAGTGGACTGAAGGGCCTGTTTACTCCGTTGTATGGATCCATGATTCTATGATTTATCATTAAAAATCGAATTTTTTAAACTCCTAATTAAAGTAGTGTGCGTTTTGAATCACACCTTGTGAGTCCCTGCAAGAACGAAGCAGTCCGTTAACAGAAATCCAAGCCAGCACAGTTCCGATATGAAAATGAAAACAGTTTCCCTAGCGGTGGAACATAATAAGCTCTCCACACAAAGATTTCATTGAAAATCTCTGTCAGAGTCACTGACACGCCCGCATACAACAGTCAATCAGTCAGAGTCTTTGTGCTGCCACCTTGGCCAACAGAATGCCCTTTGTTTCACTGTAAGAATAGTCAACCTTCAAACCAGGGGTTTGTCCCGTTTCATTTTAGTGTTCCTTTATCAACATGCAAATCAGCTTCCATCCCAGCAACTGCTGGTTTCATTGGAAAAATCTTTCTTTCCGACCTTTTAGCGCGAGGTGGATGTGGACACCCACGTGTGGCTACAATCTCATTCAGCATTTCTGTGTGGGCAGCAGGAAAAAAAGCTGGAATGCTTTCTCTCAATTTTAAAATGAGGTCGGGAGGGGTGCAGTTGGCGGGAGCGGGAGGTGAGGTGATGCAACAGCGAACAGAGGCATCAGATTCAGGCAGGTCCACAGATTCACCACCCTCTGACTAAAGAAATTCCTCCTCTTCTTCTTTTTAAATGTACATCCTTTTATTCTGAGGCTACGGCCTCTGGTCCTAGACTCACCCACTAATGGAAACATCCACTCCACATCCACTCTATCCAGATCCTTCACCATTCGGTAAGTTTCAATGAGGTGTTCTAAACTCCAGCGAGTACAGGCCCAGTGCTCATCAAATAGTAACCCAATTATTCCTGGGATCATTCTCGTAAACCTCCTCTGGACCCTCGCCAATGCCAAAAACTGAAATCATCACCATCATTTCCATACCAGTGCACAGTGACATGATCCTATCCAATGCCCATTCCTCACTCCAAGACTACAGCCACATTGCACAGCCTGATCCCTATTCTCCATTGCCAAAGTAAAACCACACTGCCCAGCTTACTCCACCACTCACTGCCAGTGTAGAATCATTCTTCAGTGTTCCAATCCCACTCTTCCCCAGTTTTCTACATCCTCCCATCCACACTCTGCACTACAAGCATATAAACACAGTTAGCTGCCCAAATCTTTGGACTTATAACTTTATAAATATAGCATGACAACAGGCCCTTCGGCCCACCGAGTTTGCGCTGACCAGCGATCAGCACTATCCTGCACACTAGGGACAATATACAATTTACAGAAGCCAAATAACCTACAAACCCGCTCTTCTTTGCAGTATGGGAGGAAACCGGAGCACCCAGAGAAGACCAACGTGGTCACGAAGAGAACGTGCAAACTCCACGCCGACAGCACCCGTAGTCAGGATCGAAGCAGTACTATGGCGCAGTAAGGCAGCAACTCCACCACTGTGCTGCCCTTCCTTTCCTCCATGCTGGTATAATATCACATGCACCCTGTCTAATTCGGGATCTTCAATTTTAATCTATCCTCTGTCAGTTCTCCTTCCATTCCAATTTCTTGATGCCAATATGTTGTCACAAATGCGCCATCCAGTTCCAGTTCCTTGCAGTCAGTACCTTACTGCATACATCTCTCCCACCCTCTCAATCCCTCAGCGTTTGTGTAGGAAGGAACTGCAGATGCTGGTTTAAACCGAAGATAGACGCAAAAAGCTGGAGTAACTCAGCGGGACAGGCAGCATCTCTGGAGAGAAGGAATGGGTGACGTTTCGGGTTGAGCACTTCTCTCCAGAGATGCTGCCTGTCCCGCTGAGTTACTCCAGCTTTTTGTGGCCGTCTTGAATCTTTGTCCCTGGTTTCTGGTTCATGTTTAAACAGGCCCAGTTCCAGAGTCTGTATCTTTTGAAGAGGCTTTTGTGGATTATGTTTCTTTCAACTCCCCCCCAAAAAAAATACAATTTACAAAGGCGGATAGAGAAAGTGTTCAAAGACTTTGGAATGTTATACTCCTACTGGGTACATCAACCCTGCATTACACACAAACAAAAATGTTAATGACTGTCGTCACCAGTTCGGGACTAGAAGCCAGGAATATTTAGCTTGAAGCAATTCAATAATTGCTTGTGCCAATCAGTAAACATAATTGTTGTAGGCTGCAGTAAGAAATGATTTACATCCCTAACAATCTGACGTTTATACTCATAGGCTAAATACGCTAATATGAAGCAAGCGACAGCCAAATCACCCACATTCTGCTGCAGTGCATACAATACTAAATTAGGATTTACATTTCGAACAAAGTCTTATGCGTTTAATCTAAAATATGTTATTATGAGGAACACAGGAGTCCATTCAGGCCGGGATTAATTTACAATGGTGCTAAGCATGTTGACTAACAAAGGGTCACTTGTGTACTTTAAAGCAATTCATACAATCCTCTTTCAGTAGACTCATTATCTTTACAAATTGCCTTAAGTACTTAACAGCCCCTAGTTGTGCAGCTATTACGTACAGTAAGATCTCTTAGAAACAAATCTTTCTGGGATACAATTCAATTCTTCTTACAACTCTGCATCCCTGCCCCCACCGTCTTTCCCGAAGGCAATTTTCTGGACCACAGTATGGTTTCATGGGCAACAGCTGCCTTTTGGGACTTGCCCAAGGCAGTGATTTATCACGGGCAAGCCCGCGTGGATGTGTCAGCCTGGGAGTGAGGATATTTGACTGTGATGGGGCATCACAGACACTGCAGATTCCAATCTCGTCTGTGTGTGCACCTGTGTTTAGTTTAGTATACAAAAGGGCACAAAGGGACTGTTAGAGATGCCGCACGGAAACAGGCCCTTCGGACCATCCAGTCCACGCTGGCCAGCAGTCACTAGCACAAGCCCACACAGGAGGGACAAATTACAATTTTTACCAAGCCTATTTGCCTACAAACCTGTACGTCTTTGGAGTGTGGGAGAAAACCGGAGCACCCAGAGAAAACCCACGCAGGTCATTGGGAGAACGTACAAATTCCGTACTGAAAGCACCCATAGTTGGGATCGAACCCGGGTCTCTGGCATTGTAAGACATTAACTCTACTGCTGCCAATGTACTGTACCTCAATGCCATTTTCCTGTCCCGTACTCATATCCCTCGATTCCTCTAATATCTAGAAATGTATCAATCTTTATTTTGAATGCAATTCATGATTGAATCTCCACAGCCCTTTGGGGCATAGAATAACAAAGACTCACCACCCTCTGCATAAAGAAATTCCTCCACGCCGTTATCTAAACTATCCTACCTAACCAACAACCTAACTAAACTAAACTATTATTTTTGTGATGGTCATCTTCTTCTTTGACATCTTCCTTGCACTACTCTCTCAAGCTTTCAAAGTCCTCTGTACATCTCAATGAGATCACGTCTCATTCTTCTAAATTCTAGAAAACACACGCCTCGCCTTCTCAGTCTCTCCTCATGGGATGGACCCATCAATCTGAACCCATTTTAGAGAATCTTCAATGAACGCTGCAGGTAGTAGGTCAGGAGAGCAAAATTGTTGACAACATTCTGGAAAGGAAAACAAAAAATACTGGAAGCACTAAACAGATGAGGCAGTAACTGTGACATTCCAACCTGGACCCAAATTATGACCTGTTACTTTTCCTGCAGGTGCTGCCTAAGCTGCTGAGTGTTTTCAATATTTTTTCACATTTAAACATGTGTGAAAACAGGCCCTTTGGCCCAATGGCCGGTGATCCCTGTTCACTGGCACTATCCTATACACTGGGCACAATTTAATTTTTTTACTGAAGTCAATTAACCTTCTTAAACACTTCTATATTTTTGGAGTGTAGAAGGAAACCGGAGCTCCCAGAGAAAACCCACGCAGGGCATGGGGAGAACGTACAAAATCCGTACAGACAGCACCTGTAGTCAGGATTGAACCAGGGTCTCTGGCGCTATAAGGCTGCAGCTCTACCGCTGCCTCACAGTTTCTGAAAGGACACGAGACCCTGCTTATTTATCCATGTTAAAAGGTCCCATCAGCGGCAGAGATCTAGCATGTGGTTTGAAAGTAGGCACACTAAAATCACGTTCCCAAGTTAGAGCAGTAGAATTAGGCCATTCGGCCCATCGAGTCTAATGGACCATTCAATCATGGCTGATCTCTGCCTCCTAATCCCATTTTCCTGCCTTCTCCCCATAACCCTTGACATCCGTTCTAATCAAGAATTTGTCTATCTCTGCATAAAAAATATCCACGGACTAGGCCTCCACAACCCCCTGGGGCAATGAGTTCCGCAGATTAACTACCCTCTGACTAAAGAAATTCCTCCTCGCCTCCTTTCTGAAAGGGCGCTCTTTAATTCCGAGGCTATGACCTCTGGTCCTAAACTCTCCCACTAGTGGAAACATCCTTTCCACATCCACTCTATCTATGCCTTTCATTATTCTGTAAGTTTCAATGAGGTCCCCCCTCAACCTTCCGAAACTCAAGCGAGTAGAGGCGCAGCGCTGTCAAGCGCTCGTCATATGCTAATCCACTCATTCCTGGAATCATTTGTTGTAAACCTCCTCTGGACCCTCTCCAGAGCCAACACACCCTTCCTCAGATATGGGGCCCAAATTTGCTCACAGTACTCCAAATGCGGCCTGACCAGCGCGTTATAGATCTCAGCATTACTTCTCTTGAGGTCAATGAAGAGGAGATATCTAAAGAGGAGATCAATGACCAAACCCAGAACCTACCATTTTAATCTGAAATTACTGAAAATTATTACCAATGTATACCCCGTATATGTGAACCTACATTATTTATGCAAAATTAGGGCTGCACCAGAGTAAGATGGTAATTGGTCACCTCAGGAAGAATGAGACATTGGGGAAAGAAAGTATTGCCTGCTGCATAATTAGAGAAACTAAAGCCTTCCACTCATATCCTTCCCCCCAGCTTTACATTTCACTCTTCCCCTTCCTTATCTAACAGCCATTTGTCTCCTTTTAACCTCTGCAGACGGAACAGTGGCACACAGCATAGTTGCTGCCTTACAGCACCAGAGACCCAGGTTCTCTGTCTATGGGTGCTGTTTGTAGGTTAATTGGTTTCTGTATATTGTCCCCAGTGTGTAGGATAGAATTAGTGTACGAGTATCACTGGTCGGCGCAAACTTAGTGGGCTGAAGGGCCTGTTTCCACATTGTAGCATGAAATTAAACCAATCTAAACAAAACTAAACTAGACAAAAATGCTGGAGAAACTCAGCGGGCGAGGCAGCATCTATGGAGCGAAGGAAATAGGCAACGTTTTGGGTCGAAACCCTTCTTCAGACTGATGTGAGAGTGGGGGGGGAGGGGGCGGAAGGAAGAAAGGAAAAGGTGGAGCCAGAGGGCTCAGGGAGAGCTGGGAAGGGGAGGAGAAAGTAACGACTACCTGAAATTAGAGAAGTCAATGTTCATACCGCTGGGGTGTAAACTGCCCAAGCAAAATATGAGGAGCTGCTCCTCTAATTTATGGTGGTCCTCACTCTGGCCATGGAGGAGGCCCAGGACAGCAAGGCCGGATTCGGAATGGGAGGGGGAGTTGAAGTGCGGAGGGACCGGGAGATCGCACTGAAGCTCGGTGCAGCCAACGCCAAAGCTCGGTGGGGGAGGGCCACAGTCTAAGGTCCTTCTGCTGCTGGACATGGGGGACAGGGTATAGTGGAGACGCCCCTCAAAATAAGGGAAGATATCCCATACCGGGGGGCCACATGAGTGGCACGGGTGGGGGATCGATTTGCGAATTTTGAGAAATGTGTATAGACTGTATGGAACAATTTGTATAGCCTCCGAAAATGTCGGATGGATTTTTTGCACGGTTGATGTATTGTATATATTTATTACTCGAATAAAGTCTATTTTGAAATATTTAAAAAAAAATTTAAAAATTGCAAACCGAGCGGAGGTGTTGGGCGAAGCGATCGCCAAGCCTACGCTTGGTCTCACCGATGTAGAGGAGCTGACATCTAGAGCAGCGGATGCAATAGATGAGATTGGAGGAGGTGCAGGTGAACCTCTGCCGCACCTGGAAAGACTGCTTGGGTCCTTGAATGGAGTCAAGGGTGGAGGTAAAGCGACAAGTGTAGCATTTCTTGCAGTTGCAAGGGAAAGTGCCCGGAGAGGGGGTGGTTCAGGTGGGAAGGGCCAAATTGACCAGGGAGTTACGTAGGGAGCGGTCTCTGCAGAAAGCAGACAGGGGAGGAGATGGGAAGATGTGGCAAGTGGTGGGATCCTGTTGTAGGTGGCGAAAATGTTGGTGGATTATTTGTTGTATGTGACAGCTGGTAAGGTGGAAGGTGAGGACGAGGGGGACTCTGCCCTTGTTACGAGTGGGGGGAATGGGGAGTGACGGGGTATAGAGGAGACCCTAGTGAGAGCCTCAACTATGGTAGAAGAGGGGAACCCCCATTCCCTGAAGAATGAAACTAAACTCCAGCCTAGTCATTATCTCCATCTGCAATTCTCCAGGACACTGTATCCACCCATCACATGCCAGGCTTTGCCCCACTGATAATGGTCTTTTCCAGCCTACTCCATCCATCTGAGGAATGGTACGGTGCTTGGTTTTGAGCCGTGACTCAATCTAAATATAGACAAAGTGCTGGAGTAACTCAGCGGGTTGGGTAGCATCCCTGGAGAACATAGATAGTTGACATTTCGAGTCAAAACCCATCTTCAGTCGATTGTATGGGGAGGGGTGGAGGGGAAGAAAGTTGGAAGAGAGGTCGGGCAGGAAAGGCATGACAGGTAATAGGTTGATGCAGGTGAAATGGGGGGAGGTGCGTTGATAGGCAGATGGTGGATGAAGGCCACGAGATGGAAAAACAGAAGGTGTGAGACAAAAGGATTGAAAAGTTGCAAACTGTGGAGCAAGAGGAAGGGACGCAGTGGAAGGGGAGGGGATTGAACCCGAATGTTGCTTTGGTTCTTGTCGACACCTGGCTCCTACCTCCACTCCGAGCAATCCTTTTGATTTTTACTACCTATAGATTTAACGGCATTATTTAGAAAAAAATCATACATTATACATTGATAATCGCACAATTACTTTATATTTAATTAAACAGGAATTAAACTCTCCACAGACTCAAATCCAGAGTAAAGAAGATGGTTTGCTGTTGGTGGAGGTCAACAATAATGTCAGCCAAAGGCTGTGACTACAGGGGTTCCTCAGTCCAGTGTCCCATTCCCAACCATCCTCAACTGCTTCATCAATGGTCTTCAGAAGGCAGAGCCTTAAAGTAAGGCAGCTAACAGATACAGTTCAGTTCCATTTTTAATGCCTCAGACAATGAAGTAATCTATACCTGCATGGCACAAGACCCTGGACAACAGGAATGGCTTGATAAGCCGTAAATAATATTTGCACGCGCATGTATCTGCCACCTCTATCAGCTACACCACTGTGCTGCAGCAATGGACCGGCGATAGTTTAAGTCGGAACCATTCGCCAGACTGAAGAAGCATCCCAACTCGAAACGTCACCCATTCATCCTACCCAAAGATGCTGCCGGACCTATTGAGTACTTCCAGCATTTATTTTGCCCAAAGCATTGGTCGATTGATTGATTGATTATTGTCACATGTACTTGGTACAGTGAGATTCTTTGTTTTGCATAGTACAAGGATGCAAAGAATTGCCACGTGTAAGACACCAACAAAGTTACTAAAGTATTCAATATAGTCCCTCTATCTTCTCACCCCTCCCACCACCTCCACCCCCCCCCACCCCCCCCCCCCGTTCATTGTTCCTCTTTCCACAGATGCTGCCTAATCTACTGAGTTTTTTTTACAGCATCTGCAGTTTCTTTTGATTTTCAAATGCTGGTCTGGCTGATAATACCCGAGTCCAATAATTAATATATAGGAAATTAACTTCCAATTCACCAGTGTACCCGGAAACAACATTTGTTGGCTTAATTCTGGTTAACTAGAGGACAAAGATGCCTCTTGAAGGATTTGAAAGAAAGGAACAATGATTGAACATGCTTTACGATCATTTTACAGTCCAGGTTATTTATTATTTTAATTATTTACTGTCAATATGGATAAATTCAGCAGCCTTATGAAAGAGGTGGGCACAAGATGGAGGAGAGAGAGAGAAAATTAGATTGGGGGAGGGGAGTTTACTTCTTCTGGTTTTCTATGGCTTAGGAGTCAACAGAGAGGGGGTCAAAGGTGACTGGGCAAATAAAAAGAAAACATAAAGGCAGTTGGTGGGGGAAAGAAATCCTCTGGAATTGGCGGCAAGCTTTTCACACACACAAAGTAATTAGCAAGTCTATGAGTCACTAGTTGACAATCAATGTGGAGGAGTAAAGGAGGCGGTCACTGGAAAAAGGCCGAAGAGATCGCTCCCCTTGTGCCCAACACAATGAGAAACCGGTCGCAAAATAAATGTTTGAGTAAGAATCCACACCTGCGCTGCATTGGGCAACTTAAAGTGGGAAAGACAGATTGAGACACAAAAATAAAACGCAAGGCCTTGAAGCTTATCCGGCTGGTATCACCGATGACATCAGCAGTACAGGACAAAAAGTGCTGGCGTGACTCAGCGGGTCAGGCAGCAAATTTCTGGAGAAGATGGATAGGAGACGTTTCAGGCCGAGACCCTTCTTCAGACCCAGCAGCATTATCCCCACCCAAGGGGTCACAGTTTAAGGATAAGGGGGAGGGGAAGTCTTTTAGGACCGAGATGAGAAAAACATTTTTCACACAGAGAGTGGTGAAACTCTGAAATTCTCTGCCACAGAAGGTAGTTGAGGCCAGTTCATTGGCTATATTTAAGAGGGAGTTAGATGTGGCCCTTGTGGCTAAGGGGATCAGGGGGTATGGAGAGAAGGCAGGTACGGGATACTGAGTTGGATGATCAGCCATGATCATATTGAATGGCGGTGCAGGCTCGAAGGGCCTACTACTGTACCTATTTTCTATGTTTCTATGTTCATTCTGCCAGCTCACCTGGAGACCACTGTTGCGGGATCTGGCAAGACTTGCCTTTCAATTTAGCACACCTACGACCGTAGCCATTCTCAGGGTGTTAGAGCAGCTTTTTCCCCCAATCCACTGCGCTGCACAGCAGCTCCAGCAGCACAAAAACAATAGCAATCAATAGTGAAAACTTGTTTAACATCCTTTTCCAAGAGGGAACCAAGAAGCAAACTTATCTCTTACACCCTCCTCATCCAACCAACAACATCCATAGTTCTCCATCACAATTTGTAAATAACATGATGCATTAACGTTGTTCAATTTTACTTTAGACAGTAGAGTAACAGCACAGGACCAGCCCCTTCGGCCCATCGAGTCCGTGCCGACCAGCGATCACGTCATACGCTAGCACTACCCTACATACTAGGGATAATTTATAATTTTTCCAAAGCCAATTAACCTATAGACCTATATGCCTTTGGAGTGTATCCAGACAAAATCCACTCAGTCGTAGGGAGAACGTACAAACTCCGTAGACAGCACCCGTAGTCAGGATCGAACCTGGGTCTCTGGTGGTGTAACGCAGCACCTCTTCCACTGCACCACTGTGCCACCCTTCACTCTCTCCTGCACCCACTCAACACCCCCGTCCATTGCAAATAATTTATTGCTGTACATTTTGCTGTAGTTCTTTACTGTATCCACACCAACATCTTTTACATATCCCTGAACCGTGTTTTCATATTGCCACAATCTCCTGTTCACTGTGTGATAAATGTATCTTGTTTCTGATTGCATCAATACGGTTAAGGTCATCTTGACCTTTATGCTCCTTCTGTATTTCAGATCAAAGTAATTGCTCTTAGTTTTGGTTTATTATCATCACCTGTACCAAGGTATAGTGAAATGCTTTGTTTTGCATGCTATCCAATCAATTCAAATAATACTGCACATAATACTATATATAAATACAACCTAGCTGTACTAAAATACAACAGTTAAAGCCAAAGGAAAGGTACATAGTTCTGAACATAATTTCAGCATTGGAGTGTAAAGGGCCTGTCCCACTTAAGCGATTTTTTAGGCGACTAGGCTATTGCCTGATTGTCGCCCGGGTGTCGTCCGTATGGTCGTGAGTAGTCTCCTCAGTCACCCAAATAACTGTCTAAAGTAAAATTGAACAACGTTAATGCATCATGTTATTTACAGTCGGCGGCAGTGTGTTTGATGTCAATGTGCGTGGCTTAACTTCTCCTGACGTAGTGCTGTCGTAGTTGTCAAAAGATATAATGTCAGAAGAGTAGATAATGGAGAGTAGATAATGTTGTACCTATAGTTAAGAATAGAGTACATACAGTGCCTTCAATAATGTTTGGGACAAAGACCCATCGTTTATTTATTTTCCTCGGTTCTCCACAATTTGAGGTTTGTAATAGAAAAAATCGCATGTGGTTAAAGTGCACATTGTCAGATTTTAATAAAGGTTTTTTTAATACATTTTGGTTTCCCAATGCAGAAATTACAGCAGTGTTTATACATAGTCCCCCTATCTCTGGGCACCATAATGTTTGGGACACATGGCTTCACAGGCATTTCTAATTGCTCAGGTTTAATTGCCTCCTTCATGCAGGTATAAGAGCTCTCAGCACCTAGTCTTTCCTCCACCTTTGGAAACTTTTATTGCTGTTTATCAACATGAGGACCAAAGTTGTGCCAATGAAAGTCAAAGAAGCCATTATGAGACTGAGAAACAAGAATAAAACCTTAGGCTTACCAAAATCAACTGTTAAGAAAAAAGAGAGCACTGGGGAGCTTACTAATTGCAAAGGGACTGGCAGGCCAAGGAAGACCTCCACAGCTGATGACAGAAGAATTCTCTCTATGATAAAGAAAAAAACCTGTCCGACAGATCAGAAACACTCTTCAGGTGTGGATTTGTCAATGACCAGTGTCCGCAGAAGACTTCATGAACAGAAATACAGAGGCTACACTGCAAGATGCAAACCACTGGTTTCCCACAAAAATAGGATGGCTGGGTTACAGTTTGCCAAGAAGTGGATAAAAAAACTGGTTGGCAGACAGGAAGCAAAGAGTAGGAGTGAACGGGTCCTTTTCAGAGTGGCAGGCAGTGGTGAGTGGAGTGCCGCAAGGCTCGATGTTGAGGCCGCAACTGTTTACCTTATATATTAATGATTTGGAAGAGGGAATTAGGAGCAACGCTAGCAAGTTTGTGGATGGCACAAAGTTGGGTGGCAGTGTGAACTGTGAAGAGAATGTTAGGAAATTGCAGGGTGACCTGGACAGGCTGAGTGAGTGGGCAGACGCATGGCAGATGCAGTATAATATAGATAAATGTGAGGTTATCCACTTTGGCGGCATAAACAAGGGGGCAGATTATTATCTCAATGGGGTTAGGTGAGGTAAGGGGGAGGTACAACGAGACCTGAGTATCTTTGTACACCAGTCACTGAAAGTTGACGTGCAGGTACAGCAGGCAGTGAAGAAAGCTAATGGAATGTTGGCCTTCATAACAAAAGGATTTCAGTATAGGAGTAAAGAGGTTCTTCTACAGTTGTATAGGGCTCTGGTAAGACCACATCTGGAGTATTGTGTACAGTTTTGGTCTCCTAATTTGAGGAAGGACATCCTTTTGATTGAGGCAGTGCAGTGTAGGTTCACGAGATTGATCCCTGGGATGGCGGGACTGCCATATGAGGAAAGATTGAAAAGACTAGGTTTGTATTCACTAGAGTTTAGAAGGATGAGGGGGGGGAACTTATAGAAACATATAAATTATAAATGGACTGGACAAGCTAGATACAGGAAAAATGTTCCCAATGTTGGGCGAGTCAAGAACTAGGGGCCACAGTCTTAGAATAAAGGGGAGGCCTTTTAAGACTGAGGTGAGAAAAAACTTTTCACCCAGAGCGTTGTGAATTTGTGGAATTCCCTGCCACAGAGGGCAGTGGAGGCCAAATCACTGGATGGATTTAAGAGCGAGTTAGATAGAGCTCTAGGGGCTAGTGGAATCAAGGGGTATGGGGAGAACGGAGGCACGGGTTATTGATTGGGGACTATCAGCCATGATCACAATGAAGGGTGGTGCTGGCTCAAAGGGCCGAATGGCCTCCTCCTGCGCCTATTTTCTATGTTTCTATAAGTACTTAAAAGAGCAACCACAGTTCAGGAAAAAAGGTCTTGTGGACAGATGAGACGAAGATTAACATATCAGAGTAATGGCAAGAGCAAAGTATGGAGGAGATAAGGAACTACCCAAGATCCAAAGCATACTACCTCATCTGTGAAACACGGTGGTGGGGTGTTATGGCCTGGGCATGTATGGCTGCTGAAGGTACTGGCTCACTTATCTTCATTGATGATGCAACTGCTGATGGTAGTAGCATAATGAATTCTGAAGTGTAGACACATCCTATCTGCTCGCTCAAACAAATGCCTCAAAGCTCATTGGCCAACAGTTCATTCTACAGCAAGACAATGATCCCAAACATACTGCTAAAGCAACAAAGAAGTTTTTCAATGCTAAAAAATGGTCAATTCTTGAGTGGCCAAGTCAATCACCCGATTTGAACCCAATTGAGCATGCCTTTTATATGCTGAAGTGAAAACTGAAGGGGACTAGCCCCCAAAACAAGCATAAGCTAGAGATGGCTGCAATATAGGCCTGGCAGAGCATCATTAGAGAAGACACCCAGCAACTGGTGATGTCCATGAATCGCAGACTTCAAGCAGTCATTGCATGCAAAGGATATGCAACAAAATACTAAACATGACTACTTTCATTTTCATGACATTGCTGTGTCCCAAACATTAATGTGCCCTGAAATGGGGGGGGGGGACTATGTATAAACACTGCTGAAAATTTCTATATGGTGAAACCAAAATGTATAAAAATGGCCTTTATTAAAATCTGACAATGTGCACTTTAACCACATGTGATTTTTTCTATTACAAATCTCAAATTGTGGAGTGCAGAGGCAAATAAATAAATGATGGGTCTTTGTCCCAAACATTATGGAGGGCACTGTACATATCTGGAGAATGACAGAGAAGTGAGTTTAAAATCAGTGGCAGAGAAAACAATGCAGCCTTACTTACATGATGCATTAACGAATAGTCAACATGAAGTTATAAAGGAAATTTTACCAACTCTACTGAATTATTGAAAGAGGTGATGATAAAGCAGGCACATGAGAGTAAATCAATAAATTAGATTGATCTGGTTTTCAAAGCCCTTTGGTAAGGTACTGCATATTGAAGGTTAAGTCAAAAGAATGGATAATTCTCAGGCAGCTACACAGAAAACAGAGAATTGGCCTGTAATTCAGAGTGGCAGAAAGCAGGACGGGTCCCAAAAGGATCATCATTCTGAACTATTTATCAATTTACAATAATGAATTTGACTTTGGATTCAAAAGCACAATATCTGGTAATGGTGAAATGTTACAAATATGTAACCAGAATACAAAGGTTGTGGGTGGAGCAGCTGGAAAATGGGAATGGAAATGGGCCGAATGGGATAAAGAGATGTGAGAAATTTCGAGGAGGACCGTTGGAAACTCCAGGCAAGTGCTGTTGAGACGTTCAAGCGAGGACCCGGCAGCGGGCGGCCGTGGACGGGCCGTGACGGAAGTGGTGGAGGTCAGACGTACTGCGGAAGGTGCCGGAGATCAGAGCGTCATCGGGAACAGAGGGTCTTGGCGTGGGGGGACTGCCAGGATCAAAGGTGGAACATTGAGGACAACATGGAACACTTTGTAACTTTATCAGCACCCTAAACATGGCGACACTTTGCATACGTTGCGCATGGTATAAACAAAATCAATAGAAGATCATAGTCGCTGAGGTAGTGGTCAGTGTTGGGCAGTATTGTTGCTGGGAAGAAGTTGTTCTCGTACATGAAGGTCATGGTTTTCAGGTTCCTGCGGCTCCTTCTCAATGGTGGTAGCGAGATGCCTGTGGCCATTGCGGTTTAGTTTTTTGTTGATAATAGCTGCCTTTTGGAGGCAGTGCCCACCGTAGATCCCCTCGATGGTGGCCTGGACAGTATCTGTGACAGAACGGGCAATGTCTACCACTCTCTGCACCGAAACAGGCCGTGATGCAACCAGTCAGCATGCTCTCTGCCATATATCCGGAGAATTTCGATGAGATTGTACGGTAACCTGCCACACCTCCACAGTCTTTTAAGGAAGTAGAGGCATCCCTGCGACTGCATCAAAGTGCTGGGCACGGGAAGATCTCCAAATGTATGAACACCCAGGAACTTGAAGCTGCTTTAAATTGGGGTGGGTGGGACACTGGGTGTCTTTGTAATCATTTATCTTCTCCATTCTATCCGAGGTGAAATGAGGCGAGGCCACGTCCAAAAGTCCTGGCAATTGAGATTGGACACAACCCCGACCTCCGGTGCTGTCTGTGTGGCCTTTGCATGTTCTCCCTGTGACCGCATGGGTGTTCTCAGGTGCTCCTGTCTACTCCCAAGTCGTGAGAAAGTGTCGATTGATAGATCAGTTACTCACAGTTATTGTCCCCAGTATAAGAAGGGACTGTGAGGGAGTATAGGTAACAGGGAAAATTAATGGGGAAAATGGGATGGCTCTGTGAGCCAGCATGGATTTGATGGGCTGAATGGCCTTCATGTTTTTAAGAATCTACATTGAATTACAGAGAATAAGCAACCCAGCAGCGAGCAGTCTGGTATCATTTATACTCCTCAGAAGCCCCACAGTTCATTCTAATTCATCTCATCATCCCCTTAACCCACAGTGAACTGATCTTATGTTTCTTTAGTCATTGTCTGTTGAATCGGTGGAGTTCTTTGCCACAGAAGGTTGTGGAGGCCAAGTCAATGGATGTTTTTAAGGCAGAGATAGATTGATTCTTGATTAGTGTGTGTGTCAGGGATTATAGGAGAGGGTTATGGGGAAAAGGCAGGAGAATGGGGTTAGGAGGGAGAGATAGATCAGCAGTGCAGTTGACTTGATGGGCTGAATGGCCTAATTCAGCTCCTATCATTTATGACCTTTATCTAGTTTCCCCTTAAGTGCACCTTTGCTATTCATCTCAACTATATGTGTGCGTGTGTGTGTATATATGTGCATATGTGAATATGTATGTGTACATATACACACGCTTTACCTTTTTTTCTCATTTATTATATTGTTTACAGTGTACTATGTTTACATATTCCGTTGTGCTGCTGCAAGTAAGAATTTCATTGATCTATCTAGGACAGATGACAATAAAATACTCTCTCTCTCTTGAACTGTTCCTTGTGGCACTCTGAGTAGGAGGGAGGTCGAGATTAAAAACGAGAATCATGCAAATCCTGCACTTTTATTAAACTAATTTAGAGAACCTAGTCTGAAAGATCACAGTGACGCTGGCACTGTCACTACAGATTACGCCCGTTATAATGCCTTCAAAGTCATTTTCTACGCATCCGTGATTTCAAACAACCAAGGGCCGTCGGTTGTTTCAAAGTTTAAAATAAAAACAATCACTGAATTCCTAACCATATAAATATACTGGATGCCATTGAAATCCACTCATTCCCTATCCAAACAAACCCTTGATCTTTCACCCACCATCCATCCATTATTTATTAATGTTAGTAGACCTAAATATTAAAAAATATCTTCCCTGTAGGTTTCCACATCCCCTTTAGTTCTATTTACATACAGGGGTCTATTAACAAGCCTATGGTATTGAACAGCCCCTTTAATTTATATTTACATACATAGAAGCTTAAACAGGGCTCTAATTTCAACACAGTCTTAATATTCACGCAGTTCACTAGACCATGGCATGGCTGCTATCTTTAGAAATCCCATTTACCGTTGTTACCAGTCTATAATTTAAATCAATCTCGAGGCTTAAAAGGTGAAATATGAGACACACATTTTCAGCTTAATGAACAAAGGGCAAAGAGTTTAGCATAAAGAAAGCTGGGTGGTCCCAGTGCGGAGTACACACTGCGCACTTCTGCTGTATTCAGGCTGCAGCCCTGCTGTCCATTCCAGTTGACATCAATAACTCAACTTTTATTTTGCTTCCTTCAAGAAGCAGAAGGAATAGTAATTAAAGATAACAAAACACACACACCGCCCCCCCCCCCCCTCCCCCCCCCCCCCTCCCCCCACACACAAGGTTTATGGTTGGCAGTATCTGTCCAGATACATATCAGGCCCCTCACAGAACCGCACCACCAATATCACAAGGAGGACCGCATGCGCGGCCTGTTTCTAATGGAGAACCGGTCTCAGTTTCATTGCACAAGCGGCCTAGATGAATCGCAAACCCGATATAGGATTACTTCTGATCCATCACACAATTCCCATTAGTATTACATACTTACTTCTAATCCATCAAGCATGCACACAGGATCAGTCCACTCTCAGCATAAGTCCCGCAAATTCAACTTCAAGTGGAATGCATGCGATACAAAATGGCAGATGGCACCAATTCTTCATGCCTTGCTCGAAGAGACATAGATGCTTAAAACTGAGCACCCATGTCCCATTATTCCACATTCCATATTAACGCAAGACATAAAAGGAAGCTATTTCATCCCATCTCTAGGCTCACAGAGCAATCCCAATATCTCCAGCCAATTTACTAACCCACATTGAGGTGTGGGAGGAAACGCGAGCACCGGAAGGAAACCCATGCCTAACACAGGGTGAATGTGCAAACTCCAACTAGACAGCACTGGAGGTTAGAAGTGAAGGAAGGAGCTTCAGATGTTGGTTTATGCCGAAGATAGACGCAAAGTACTGGAGCAACTCCGTGGGTCAGGCAGCATCTCTGGATAAATGAGATAGGTGACGTTTCAGGTCGGAGCTCTTCTTCAGACTGGAGGTTAGGACTGAACCAGGGACAAGATGGAGATGTAAAGCAATGGTTCTAGCAGCTGCACCTCTCTGCCATCCTTTGCTGCTGCATAATATAGAAGAGCAGAATGATTGAAGGGCAACAGAATATTATTTCAATGCAATCTGCAACTTCCTGATCAATCTATGTAATGCTCTTAACATCGTCAATGAACAACGATCAATCAGAAGTCAAGAACAATATGCAAGAGGCATCCTAATGATGTTGTCCCCACTCCAGATCACAACCTTCAGTTTATTTGATTTTATCCATGCCTGCAAGGGATATCAATGAGCATTAAGCTCATTGAAAGCAATGAGAAGACATTCCCCCATCTCGTCCTCACCACTTTCTACCAGGGCACCATAGAGAGCATTTTGACCAGCTGCACCTCTGTCTAGTTTGGGGACTGCAAAGCCTCCGACTGGAAATCCGTGCAGAGAATGGCGAGGACGGTTGAAAAAATCATCGGGATTTCTCTTCCCTCAATCCGGGACATTGCGTGCAAACGTTACTTGTCCAAGGCCAACAGCAATATAAAAGACCCCACACATCTCCATCATGGACTGTTCACTCTGCTGCCCCCGGGCAAAAGGTATCGCAGTATAAGGAGCAGAACGGCCAGGTTTTGCACCAGGTTCTTTTCCCGAGCCATCAGACTCTTGAATTCCACATAATGTGCCGCCACTATTATCTATTTTATCTGTTTATCTATTTTATCTTTTTATTATTTTATGTTGCATGGTGAGCCAGATGCAACAAAAGTCTTTGATTGATTGATTGATTGAAAAGGAGCTGCAGATGCTGGAAGAAGCGTCCCGTCTGGGGTGGCACAGTGGTGCAGCGGTAGAGTTGCTGTCTTACAGCGCCAGAGACCCAGGTTGATTCTGACTATGGGAGCTGTCTGTACGGAGCTTGTACGTTCTCACTGTTTCCGCGTCGGTTTTCTCTAGGTGTTCCGGTTTCCTCCAAAGATGTACAGGTTTGTACGTTAACTGACTTCTGTAAATTATGTATGGCACAAAGTTAATGGAAAAGGATTCTGTTTGCTGCAAAAAGTTTAATTTGGTGTCTCCAAATACAGAGTAGTATGAAGCCACACTATGGATTTTCAATATAAATGTGCACTGTTCTTTGAGGCCAGAGTAGACTGAAACATCTTGCAGCAAAGTAGAAATGTTTCAGTTTTCAGCTTTAGTTTTTGAGATGCAGTGTGGAAACAGATCCTTCGGTCCAATGACTCCCCGCAAACCAATGATCACCCACTGGTTTACCCTATATTCTAGGGACAATTTACAGAAGCCAATTAACCTACAAATCTCCATCTCTTTGGAATGTGGGAAGAAACCGGGGAAACCAGAGAAAACCCAGGCAGTCACAGGGAGAATGTGCAAATTCTGTACAGACAGTACCTGTAGTCAAATTCAAACCCTGGTCTCTTTGTTGTAATGCGGCAGCTCTACCGCTGCACCACTGTGCCGCCCTATATGCTATAAACCTATAAATCTAGAACCACTCTTTTAAAAATAAAACAGGCAGCGTCTAATTGACAGTCAGTCGACCAAACAGAAGGAAAGTCTTTTGATATTACGCAAAGGGATTTAGCAGGGTTTTCAGGCCCACTGCTGAATCAACTGCGTTTGGAAATGTAACAAACTCTTGCAAGTGAAAGGTTGAGGAAAGTAGATGGTGCCAGAATCAGGTGCCTATTAACATCTGGTACCCACTGCCAAAGACTCAGAAAGAAATATAGAGGCCTTGCCAAGGGTCTTGCACAGATTCATGCGAGGCAGATGTACAGCAATGGTTTGACTTCATTATTGATGTGGAAACAATGCACAGGCAATGCCTTCGTACGATTTTATGAGAGGTGCAGTTAGATTAACTGAGTTTAGCGTTTAGAGATACTGCGCGGAAACAGGCCCACCGTGTCCGCGCCGATCCGTGTACATTAGCACTATCGTACACATGAGGGACAAAGTACATTTTTTACCAAAGCCAATTAACCAACAAACGTGTAGGTCTTTGGAGTGTGGGATAAAACCCACCCCGGGATGTGGGCCGAGCATCAAAAATGTGTCTAGAAATCAACTTTCACGGCCCATGTCTTGGAACTACATTAAATTTTCCACAGATTTAGATAAAATATAATTGAGAAGGAAGTCATAACTCGTCAGTGCCAAAAGTTGCACATTAATTAATTAAACTAATTAGAAAAGGAGATCGAAAAAGTAAGCGCCATCTAGTGTCCAATGCCCATATTACACCATGGGGAGCCTAATTCCGTGCTACAGTCTATTTAAACCATATATTATTATACCATACATATATATGACGTGAATATGGCTGTAATCATATATAGTTATGTTTACTTACATTATATAAAAATAATATAATTAATATAATTGTGAGTTTTTTTTTACTGAGACTGCCGCAGAGGTCCGGCTCCTGAACCAGCCTAATTAATGGGTGAGGGCAGTTCCTCTGCGTTCCCCCGTTTACTGAACCCCATTGACTGTCAGTGTGTAGAGTGGGGGTCACGGCCATGGTGGAACTGGGGCAGTTCCAGACTGGGTGACGGATAAGGCAGGAAAATGCCTAACCCTAACCCGCCCCCCCTTCCAGAGCTGCCCACAGCTGGAGCTGGAGTCGCTTTGGGACCGGCTGCAGGCTCCGCACGTGTGGCCCTCAACGCGTCCACCTCGGCCAGCACGCCCTTCTGGATCATCGTGGTGATGGTGGTGTGGAGCAGCACTGCCCTGCACATCGAATGGGCCACATTCAGCACCCCCATAGCGCCGGCTCCGTCAGTCCGCCAGCTTGCTCGCTGCAACACCGGCCTACCGACAGCCCGACCTCGCTCGCAACACCCACCGGCTGACCGACCACTCTCACCACCCACCGGCCGTCCGACCACTCTCACCACCCACCGGTGGTCCGACGGCCCGACACCCTGACCGATCCTCCACAGCATCCATCGGCCTACCAACAAGCCTGACCGACAGACTGACCGACTGACCCGAACCCTAATCCTAGCTCTACATTTGTTATTGATCATTTTCATTTAACAGTTCACATCATAACTTTATAAAGATAAATCAATTGAAAAACAAAATTATCAGCAAGGTCAGCATTATCTTTATTCCTTGGAAACCTTGTTACTGTTTTGATGTAATTAGGAGGCAGCCATGAGTCCAGGGTCCTCGCTGCCTGGCGACCATAAAACAAAGCGCGGGATTAGTTAATTTGCATCCGACCTCAACGTAAAATGTGCATTGATTGGACAATTACTACTCGGAAAATTGGAGTGTTTTCTCATATTTAAAAAAAAATGTGCAGGTTTTGGTCTTGACGGTTTGAGGTATGAATGTAGACAACTCCGTACAGACAGCACCCGTAGTCACGATCGAACCCGGATCTCTGGCGCTGTTCTACCGCTGCGCCACTGTGCCTCCCAAAGTCCCAAATACTCTCTCTGGCAAGGCTCCCAATATCTCATAATGTACCTTTGACAAAAAAAATAAGCATTTCAGAAGCAATTATTATTTGATAATAAGTGAACAGGATTAATCTGGGACCTTGCTCTGTAGATAACACTGGGGAATCTAAAAAGTATGGTGTCGCCCAGCCCTTTTTATAATGCTTACAGCATCCATGGCACAAAGTACCCAGATTTGTCCTAGGGATGGTGGGAACTATATGGAATTGCTGCAAATCATTTTGTTTATAAGCAAAGATTTCTGAAGGTTTTTGGGCCAAATTGGAGTTGACTTTCTGCATGTAACTGCAAGGAATGCAGTTGCAAATGAGTCCCAGGTTTTTGCATGCTGGCATCACATTGATGCAGGGACACGTGTCGTAATTTGGCACACTTGCCAACTTAAGACTTGGTCAATTTCAGTTCCTGCCCCGGGATTTGGGAGCCAGGTCACGGGATCAAAGACACAGAGATGCACAAGGCATTGGCGACTCCGCTGTTTGGTCTACACTCTATTATCAAAAGAAATTCATTAGGAAAATCACACCAAAATGCTCTGCCGTTCCGACTTTGGAAAATATGGCATCAATTAGATGGACTAAAGAGTCACAGATAGACAGAGTTTCAATTAGAACAGTTCAGTCAAATGCTTGCAAGAACTATTAATATCTTTCCCACTTTCAGAGCAGTAGCTTGATTCATACCATGGCATAAGCAGAAAAAAACGCATCCAAATGTAATTTGCAAAGACTGCACGGCACTGCCTTCACCACACATGTTTGTGATAACTGACATTTGAATTTTTTTTTTGTTCTTTTGAAAAGCACCCTCAGTTTTTCCAGATAGGCTTCCAGCAGGTCATGCCTGATTGAAAAGCATTAAAGTAACAGCACATGATTACCGGGACAAACCATTTCCACTTAGCCAGCTGCATAAATACACCGACCCCACTGTACCCATCAAATGCAAAACACATTCTTGCAGAGCAACCAGCTAAAACCACAATTGTCCACGTTTGCCCCTGCACGATGGAAGGCATTCAGGAGTGAAGCTGGCATGATCTGCCCATTTGGACTGCTGCCCACTTTAAATAGCCTGCGATCCCCCAGCTTACAGTCAGAGTGCTTGTAGGATTTTGTTGTGAATATTTTTGGCATTTTCTTGGGCATGACTTGATGAAAACAAGAATAGTGCAAAAAATACTTCCGACATTCTCAGCGGCTATACATATATTAGTTGGCGTTGTATTTGGTCGTGCTTTCGAAAATATAATTATATCAGGAACCCTAACCACTCATGTGGCTGCCTGGGGTGAAGCCCCTTCCCTTGTTTGGGGGGCATCTCCACCATACCCTGTACCCCCCCAAGGTACAGCAGCAGAAGGACTCTAGCCTGTGGTTCTCCCCCGCAGAGCCTTGGCACCAAGCTTCAGTGCGTCCCTCAGCACGTACTCCTGCAGTCTGGAGCTGTCCAGTCAGCAACATTCCCCCACGGACATCTCGCTCTGCTGGGCGGCCACCAAGTTTTGGGCACCCACTGTTAATATTAATCTATTCTAGGACATCAGGTCAAATATTGTCATGATGCATGACATTGCTGTGCAGAGACATGTTGACTAATAGCTAGTAGGATGCTGACTTCAGCAAGAAGAACAACTTGAAGTGTAATTAGAGGATAAGCCATTGCTTATGCCAAGAGATGTTGGTGCCCTTCTGATATGGGAGATTTTTGAACTTTATATTCATATCACCACAAGGCATGAATAGACCCATCTACATCTGGTCCATACCCACCACAAGGAAGCCACTGCTCCTCAATTCCTCTTTGTGCGCCCCAACATCTCTTCCCACTCCCTCATCTGTCAGTTCGTCATCACCCCAACAACAATGTCTAAATTCTCAGTAATTCAGCATTACTGGAGCTTTATCTACACACTATACCCTGGAGGTCCTTCTCCGTGGATTGTCACCTTGGCGTGGTGGAGAAGCTTGTGTAGTCCTGAGATCCTGAAAGTCATCTGGAGCTATGCTCCTGGTAGGGACACCCATGGCGGTAAGGTCGAGGGGGAGGACTCTGACAAACAGCACTCCAACCTCGACCTCAATGGTGGAACAGGCGGAGGATGATGGCTGACCTTAGTGGAGCATCACAACGGTTGGGAAGGCGGATGAAGGCTGTAGCGGAAAAGGGTCTCCGGTCGTCTTGGACTCCATGCCACTGGATCCCAGATATGTGAAGGACCGTGTGGTGGCTGTCTGTGCACCAGCCTCCCCACATTAAACAAAGTCACGCACAGGCGTCCTCCAACCCTGGAGACACCCATGGTCAGCCATGACCGAAGGCGCCTAAGAATAAGAATACCCTGGAGGTGTGCAACATTTTGTTTTAACCATTTGTACTTCCTCATTCTACTTTGAGACAGGTTAACTTAAAATCTTATTTCATGCTTCTCCTTCATGCTCATTCCATAGTGGTTGTGTACAATGTGATGGGTTATCAGGAGCCACGATGGTCTATGTCTGAACGCTCCAAAGTTCTGGTTGGGCTGCTGACCCGTCCATTTATATTGGTGGTGTACAGTATTTTGGTGGAGAGGACCAGCCAGGGCCACCATGAGGAACACATTTTATTTAAACTGTACATAACCAGGTATTAATATTTTACTCCCCCTCCACTGGAGATCTCCTCATTGACATTTCAGTCATGATCAAATAAATAAATGACACAGATGGCATAAATAGCACAGTTCTCTTTCCTCCCTCACTGTATATTTACCCTGCCTTCAGTTTAACCTCATAGCTCCATCACCTTTGACCTTTTGTCCCCTATTTGGGAGTGAGAAAGTTGGCATCCCTAGACTCTATGCCTCTCACAGTCATAAACTAAGCCACCTTGAGACAGAGTGGTATCCATTGCAAGAGATTACTTTCAAAATTCCCCAACAGTTCGGAGCCCTTAGCACGTCAACTGTAGATGATTTAAAAGTCTGACGGACGCAGGCAGGTTCAGCCACCTCTGCACAGTAAATTTCCAGCACACACGACTGCCAGCTGCCGCCGGTCCTTTGCAGGCTTGTCACAAGACACAGCCACCTGTTGAGGTGACACCTTCATGTAAGGACCGGGCCACCAACATGGACAGGAACCACAAAACACACAACACTCTCCCTTGCCACTCAAATGGGATGGGGGAGGGGGAGAAAGGCTTTGCATTGATGAAGCACGTAGATTTTCATCACACTTTTACCAAATGCATGTTCCTTAATAAGGACGGAGAACGTCTCTTATGTCTCTTATTTACAGACCATTTCCTACTCAGATCTCCGCTTTCTCCATTCCGTAAAACAATTGCATGCAACTTCTTAAACATGGTGTTCTCAACAAAATCTCTTCCCTCCCAAAGCATAACTCGCATAACTTACACACATCTTCTTATTTCAGGTTTACTGCCTCCTTTCCCCATCAGTTTTAGGGTTAGAGATACTGTGTGGAAACATGCCTTCACTCCACCGAGTCCACCCTGACCATTGGTCATAGTTCTATCCGACACACTAGGGACAATTTTTCAGAAGTCAATTAACCTACAAACCTGTACCTCTTTAGAGTGTGGGTGGAAACTGGAGAACCTGGAGAAAACCCACGTGGTCACGGGGAGAAGGATCAAACTCCATACAGACAGCACCTGCAGTCAGGATCATAATTCAAAATCATAAAATCAAAATTCATACTGCTGGGTTGTAAGCTGCCCAAGCGAAATATGAGATGCTGCTCCTCCAATTTGCGTTCAGCCTCACTCTGACAATGGAGGAGGCCTAGGACAGAAAGGTCAGTGTGGGGCTGGGAAGCGGAAATGAAAATGTCTGGCAATCAGGAGATCAGGTAGGTCCAGGCAGACTGAGCCAAGGTGTTCAGTGAAATGATCGTCTAAAACCACCCAAACCACCCCCTCCCCAGCTACGTTCCCCTGCAACCACAGGAGATGCACCACCTGTCCCTATACCTCCTGCCTCCACTCTGTCCAGGGACCCTAACAGTCCTTTTAGGTTAGGCAGAGGTTCACTTGCACCTCCTCCAACCTCATCTACTGTATCCATTGTTCAAGGTGTGGGCTCTTATACGTCGGCGAGTCCAAACGTAAACTGGGCGATCGTTTAGCTGAACCCCTTCGTTCAGTCTAATCAGTCAATGGAAAAATAATACATGATTACAATCAAAGCGTCCAGAGTGCACAGATACATAATTACGTGAATGACGTTTAGTCCAAGATAAAGTCCAGTAAAGTTCGATTAAAGACGGTCCGAGGTCTGCAATGAGGTAGATAGTAGTTTAGTTTAGAGATACAGCGCAGAAATAGGCCCTTTGGCTCACCAAGTCCGCACTGACCAACTATCCCCGCACATTAACACTATCCTACTACTAGGGACAATTTACACATACACCAAGCCAATTAACCTTTGGAGTGTGGGAGGAATCCAAAGATCTCGGAGAAAACCCACGCAGTCACGGGGAGAACGTACAAACGCCGTACAGACAGCGCCAGTCGTCGGGATCGAACGCGGGTCTCCGCGGGCAGCAAGTGCTATAAGGCGGCAACTCTACTGCAGCGCCACCGTACCGCCCAGATTGGTGGTAAGTCAGTTCAGTTGCCTGATAACAGCCGTGAGGAAACTGTCCCTGAATCTGGAGGTGTGCGTTTTCAAACTTTTCAAGAATAAGAGGGCAAAGTTAAAGGGTCAGAGGAAAGTACAGGGGGTTAAATAATGCAGGTTGAAACAAGTGAGAGAGTTTGAAAAAAAATGCAGGCATTTCTGAAGTAAGGGCGAACATCTCAGTGCCAGTTAGGAAATGGCTGTCAGAGATTTGGATGTTACATTTTTATCCAACTTCCTCTTAAACAGTGCAGCACAGTGGCACAGTTGCTGCCTTATAGCACCAGAGACCCGTGCTCAATCCTGCCTACAGGTGCTCTCTGTACGGAGTTTGTACATCCTCCCTGTGACCGCGTGGGTTTTCTCCAAGTGCTCCGGTTTCCTCCCATACTCGAAAGACAGGCCCAGAGCCAAAGCCTACTCTGCAGTAGCTTCACTTTAAACTTACTCAGCGTGAAGTACGAATCTCTGCATTATAATGCAAAAATCAAATTTCTTGATTCAGTATAGTTGTCTGCTTGTCTTCCCACACAGCTCCACATTCAATTGGATATCCACTGCTATTTTCATTATCTCCATTACAACTCAATGGTGAAACACAAATTTACCTAGACATCCTTTTTAAATGTTTTACGTATAACGTGTTTACTGCTCACAATGTGGACTCTTCTACTAGGGACAGATAAACTGAAGAATGGGTGAACTTTTGCAATTGATCAAAGGTATTCCTGTGCTTGTGAACAGATGCACTTGTATTATCTGTGTTAAAGAAGGAACTGCAGATGCTGGAGAATTGAGGGTACACAAAAAGCTGGAGAAACTCAGTGGGTTCAGCAGCATCTAAGGAGCGAAGGAGATAGGCGACGTTTCGGGTCGAGACCCTTCTTCAGACTGTGGGTCTGAAGAAGGGTCTTGACCCGAAACGTCGCCTATCTCCTTCGCTCCTTAGATGCTGCTGAACCCACTGAGTTTCTCCAGCTTTTTGTATTATCTATGCCTGGTCTATCTGAACTTACTGTCCTTGGCCTCCTACATTGCTCCAATGTAACTTAAAATAAATTGAAGGAAAAGCATTTTATTTTCGATTCGGCACTTTACATTTAGATCTGAATTTCTTTTTGTGATGACTGCTCTTCTTTGAGTGGTGGGGTAGAGAGAAAGACCTAGGCAGTGAGCTTCTGAATAAAAGCCTCCTGCTGCCTCTGATTCTTATCTTATTTGTGAAGTCGCTAACACTACTTACTTCCACTGATAAAAATGCTAAAACGAGAGGAAGGAAGGAAGGTTTGTGAGATGTGCGACTTCCTTTCTGAAAACACCACGAGAGCACCAAATTATATGTACAGGTTTTAAAGACAGAAGTGGGCCATTATTGCCGACTGGCCCGCTCCAGAGGGTAAGAGTGCGTGCTGAGGGACGCACTGAAGCTTGGTGCAGCCAACGCCAAGGCTCTGTGGGGGAGGATCACAGCGTCTTTCCGCTGTACGTGCGACTTTGGGGCTCATGGTCTGGTGGAGACACTCCTCAAACAAGGGAAGGGATATCAACCCGGGGGCCACATGAATGGCAGGGGGGCTTGGAATAAGGATAGTTTGCAAACACTACGGAATGTTGAATGTATAAATGCTGAGAATGTCGTAAGTGTTTTTGCACTTTTCTTATTTGATTAAAAAAAAATTCAGAATAAGGTTTATTTGTGGAAAAAAACAAAAAATGCTGATGTTTATGCTTCACATGAGCCCCCTCTGAGTTTATTTTATCTATCAGCACATCTGACTACATCTTTCACCCTCATGTACCTCTCTCTGTTTGTGGCGTATACCCTTACTGCCTCAACGCTCACCTCACGAAAATAAGACAATTGTTAGCGGTTACTTTCTGCGTTTTTACGGCAGTTATTAAAGTTATCGTATTCGCATATTAAAAAGTTAACTGCCTTTATAATTAAAAAAACATTGGCTTTGAGAAAGAAATCAATAAAAAAAGACACTTGACCAAATCTGCAGTGAATGCCCCGAGACATTGGACTATCAGTGAACCAAAGGTTCTCATGCTCGTTGAGAGTTGCCACTGTTGGAGCTAATGGTTCACACAAAGAATGAATAGAACATTCTTGCCCCAGCTGCTGACAACTTAACTTATTGAACACCAATTGGCTGAACATCAAGTACTGTGGCCTTTGGTGTGGTGGGGCGGTGGCGGAAGTGGGGAGGGGGTGCTAATAGTTGAATGTAATACATTGTCATTGTATGCTGCCAGATTAAACATGCCATGCAATGTGCAGTCAACAGCCCAGAACTTACCGGTGCCAAGTCCGATTTAGAAAGTTACAGTGCAGCAGAGGTTGGCTTGGGTTGTTGGCATTGGCACTGGACTTTGGTTGTTATTCAGTCATCTGGAGTAAATAGACCAGGGCTTGTGCAAATGCAGATGTCACTGGCCAAGTGGAGCTCTGTAACGTGAACCAATGGACTGTGGAGCCAAGGGAATGGTCGATGCTGGACTTGTGCCCACAACTCTTACTTGCAAACACACGTGTACCAATACCTCCCCTATTGAACATGCAGTACTGGGTGTGGGGTCGGGGTGGGGAAGGGGGTGTTGACATGTGAAGGAATGCTGTTCTTTGTAGGCCATAAGAAAGGAGAAATAAATCTCCTGGACTGTTCTGCTGAAGGTCACATTGGCCTAGTTCATAGTTGAGCGAGTTACATGGCCAGCAGCCTTCTGCCTTGCACACCGATGCAACTCACCCTGAACTAGCACACTCTATGGAATGAAAATAACCCAGCCAGTGCTTCATAAAACCATACGGAGAATAAACCTTGTTATCAAACCACATCATTTAGATAGTGCATTTAACAGAACTGTCATAAACATTTGATTACAGATGTGCAAAGGACAAAGCGAATGTGTAGGAAAGAACTGCAGATGCTGGTTTAAACTGAAGATAGATGCAAAATGCTGGAGTAACTCAGCAAGACAAGCAGCATCACTGGAGAGAAGGAGTGGGTGATGTTTTGGGTAGATATCCTTCTTCGGACTGATTCCGAAGAGTCAAAAGTCAAAGGGGTTTAAGGGTACTTGCGTATGCATCACAAAACGTTGGCATGGTGGTAGATCAAGGGGTTAAGAAGACAATTGGCATATTGGCCTTTATTGCAAGAGCATTCGCCTTTAGAAATAAGGAAATATTGCTACAATTGTACAGGCCACTGATAAGCCTATACCTGGAATGACTGCATTGAGCATGCGTCAACTGCAGATGTTTGTTTACACCAAAAGCAGACACAAAATGCTGGTGAAAAGGTGAAAATCCAAAGACCACAAAATAGAGATTCTAAATTGAATTCAAATGTGAACTTACAACATTCCATGCAAGGTAATTAAATACTCTTGTGTATTCCCTTCGCGACTCAGTCTTCGATGAGCAGGTCTATTACTCCGGCACCCTGTAATCCCACAGGCTGCTTCATGTCTGTCTTTAGTGGAGGAGATTCCAGGTGGCTTTGGCACAGAGCTCAAGTGGGCTTGGCTCTGGAAGGGCAGCATGGGGAGCATCATTGTGGGCTGTTGATTCACAGGAAATAGTAAAGCTCTCACCCAATGCACGGGTAGGAAGATGCAAGGACGGCAATGTCTTCATGCTCGTTGAATTACTATAATGCTCTGAATTACACCTTCGCAATGTTAAAAACCCATTGGCGATCAGATTGGTGGTTCAGACTATTAAACATTTAAGACTATTAAACTGGAGTTACTCCAGCTTTTTGTGTCTAACTACAACTCCAAAAACGCTCTGAACTACATCGACTTGGGGGATAGACACAATAGTCTGGTGCAACTCAGCGGGTCAGGCAGCATCTCTGGAGAAAAGGAATAGGTGACGTTTTGGGTCAAGAGCCGTCTTTAGACCGTTTCAGAATCCTTGATCATCATGAGGGGATATGGGGAGAAAGCAGGAACAGGGTACTGATTGTGGATGATCAGCCAAGATCACACTGAATGGCGGTGTTGGCTCGAAGTGGTGAATGGCCTATTCCTGCACCTATTGTCTATTGTCTATTAAATGGAGGTGGGGTGGGAATGGGAAGAAAACAATGGTGGGAACCCTTAGTGTTGGAGCAGTCGTAATCCAGCTGACAAAGAAGACCATGAACTTGATGTACTTGTTGCAGAGGAAGGGTGGAGAAGACAGGGAAATTGGCATGTGATAGAGAAGAGGAACTGGAAGCAATATGATCAAAGAGTATATGCTGGAAAACCTTTCGCAGAAACAAGCAAGAGGGAATCGGGTACAAAATGTCTGAATGATAACAACATAACTGAAGGCTCCACTGCCAGCAGTGGGAGAACAAACAGAAAGCAGTTCTGTGTAGTGAGGGGGAGCAGGAAAACCCAACTAAGAAAGGTAAAATGCTTGAATACCAACCAGGTCACAATCAACAATGAAATGCCACAGTGCAGTGGTCTTCCTTTGTCACCTTTATTCTTCTGCTATTTATAAATATCTTAACCTCATGCTATTTCAGACGTTTGTTTACATCCTTCACTTCTAGACCTTAATGCTAAAACAGTCTTTCTAATGATATTTCCTTTACGTAAAAATACACCAGCCAAATTCTTCACTTATTTTCTACTTCCTCAACTCCACCTGGCAGCCAATGGGTGAGTTAAAAAGGAATGTGAGCATGGAAATAAGGTTAAAATGAGATCACGTCATTTTGCATTACTTCATTCTGTAGGAAGAATGAGGAGAGGTAATTGAAACTAAACAGTATGAAATCAAAGTGGTTTTAGGAACAGAATGACCTGGGGTTGTACATTCAAGCCTTTGATGGCAGCAGAACAAGTAGAGAAAGCTATTAAAAAGACATAGAGCACACTTGTCTTTGGAAACATTAGCATGGAGTACAAAAGCAAGGAAGCCTTGCTGGACTTTAAAAATACATTGGAGCCAAGAAATTGAATTAGGAAAGCAAAAGTGTTTGCTTATTATATGTAAATCACTGCATGAAGAGCCTGAGCCCATTTCCAATAGCGACCACCATCAGGAAACTGCACTGGGCACTTCGACTCACAACTTATTGCACTCCCATTCTGGTGCAAAAGACCATTTGCCTTTCACACTTGTGATAACATCATCAAGTATGCTGTGTGTTTGTGTCTTGCCGACAGAGACTAGGTCAAAATATGCCAACTTATGTCGTTTAGGCAGAATGACCCACCCAGCGAATTATGAGTCTGTGTGAGATAAAAGGTCCCTGCTGGGTATTATGTAGGGAGGCACTGCAGATGCTGGTTTACACCGAAGATAGATACAAAATGTTGTATTAACTCAGCAGGACAGGCAGCATCTCCAGAGATTGAAGAAGGTTCTTGAGCCAAAATGTCACCCATTCCTTCTCCTCAGAGATGCTGCCTGTTCTGTTGAGTTACTCCACCTTTTTGTGTCTATCTTCGACAGCTGTGACCATGGTCCACTCATGGGATGCAACCTAATCAGGATCCTCCTTTACAAGGGGTAGGGGTGGGGAGGGAGTGTCCATGACACAACACTGCATTGTTTAACCATACCGCACCCCTGCTTTTTCCCACCCCACTTTCACATCCGCTTCCCCCCCATCATCAGTCTGGAGAATGATGCAAGGGTCCTTGTCATGGTTTATCACAAAAACCTCTGTAACAGAGAACTCTCTGATTTACGGACTGTTCCCAGGGACACATTCGGAGATGGACATCGATTGCTGCTGGAAGTTCATCAACAAGGTGAAAGACGCTGTTTGGTCTGCCCAAAACTTGTTGACCTCCCAGCAGAGCAGATGCACGGCCTTAACTGCTGCAGGACTTGCTTGCCATCGCCCACCGGGGGCTTTGACTCTGACATCGGGAGGAGAATGGGGAGTGCAGGGGAGAGATGAGACTTTGCCTTCCATCACAGTGAGGAGGAGCTTCATTGTGATGGATGTTTGTGTAAATTGTGTTGTGTCTTGGTCCTTTCTTGTTTGTATGACTGCAGAAACTGAATTTAGTTTGAACCTCAATGAGGTTCAAATGACAATAAACGGTATTGTATTGTATTGTATGTCCATCGGAGAATGTTGCCGACTGGCCCGCTCCAGAATGCAGGAGTACGTGCTGAGGGATACACTGAAGCTTGGTACAGCCAATGCCAAGGCTCTGTGGGGGAGGACCACAGTCTAGGGTCGTTTTACTGCTGTATGCTAGTGGGCAGGGTGTGGTGGAGATACCCCTCAAACAAGGGAAGGGATATCACCCAAGGGACCACATGAGTGGCAATGGTGCCAGGAATAATAATCGTTTTGTGAACACGACCAAATACAACGCTAATGAATATATGTAGCGCCTCTGAAAAGGTCAGTTGTTGTTTAGTATATTTTTTTATAAAGTTTATTTTGATTTATTTAAATATACTTCCTTTTCCGCACTCAGCCCTCGCCATCACACATCCCCAGGCTTACTCCAGGCTCCAGGGTATCATGGTCAGCTAACACTAAGATGGCTCCTTTGCAGCATCAATCCGTTCCACAGTTGCTGACATCCAAATGCTCTACGAGCTGTAAGTCCAGAGGACCAGCAGATACACAAGCAGGAGTGGGCCTTTTGGCTTTTTGTATCTGTTCTACCATTCAGGAACAGCATAGCACAGGCACAGCCCCTTTGGCCCATCATGCCTGTGCCAATCATGGTGCCAACTTAAACTAATTGCATTTGCCTGCACATCTTTCATATACTTCCATCCACTGCCTGTTCATCTTCCTCTCTAAATGCCTCTTAAATGCTATCATGTCTGTTTGCAGCATCTCCTGTGGCTTTTTGTTCCAAGCACCTACTGCTGTCTGCGTTTAAAAAAAATGCACTTTTAAACATTTTCCTTCCCACCCTCACATACTTGAAATTTCACATTGGGAAAAAGACTGAATAACTATGTTACCTATGCCTCTTCTAATTTGATATACTTCTATCAGTCTGCCCCTCACCTCTACCACTCCAGGAAAAAACAATCAAAAAGTGTCCACCCTCTCCTTATAGGTAGTGCACTCTCATCCAGGCAACATCGGATGGACCCTTCTGCGCCGTCTAGAAAGCTCTCACATTCTTCCTGTAATGTGGCGACCAGAATCACGCACTACTCCAAATGTGGCCTGCCTTAAATATAATCATTCATTCAACATCCACAGATCCCTTGGGTGGAGGATTCCAATGATTCAATGTCTTTTGGTGAGAACGTTTCTTCGCGTTTCAGTCCTGCAAGGACAAACTCTAATTTTAAGGCCATAATAATCTCCGCTTCCTGATATCCAAAGTGGGAAACACATCATCCTGCAAGCGGCAGCTGCCGTCTATGCTATCCCAAGGTAGGGTGTTGGAAAAAGAGCAGTAGGCACGGTGAGACCAAATGGACAGACAGGTCTATCACTGGGTCGACGCGAACCTGATGGGCCGAAAGGTCTCTTTCAGTGTTGTGCCACCATATGATTCATTGCTATGTTGCAATACTTCTGACAATCAAGCGGGCATTGATTATTTTTCTGTATATAAGGGTGTCCAAGACTGAGACTTAATAATCTAGAGAGTTGTGAAGGGGTATTTAGAGGTGGCACTGTAGTGTAGCAGTAGAGCTGCTGCCTTACAGCTGGTTCGATCCTGACTGCGGGTGTTGCTTGTCATGGTGTTTGTACGTTCTCCCTGTGACTGCATGAGCTTTTTCTGGGTGCTCCGATTTCCTCCCACACTCCAAAGACATACAGGTTTGTGGGTTAATTGGCTTCGGTAAAATTGTAGATTGTAAATTGTCCCTAGTGTGTAGGATAATGTACGGAGTGATCGCTGGTCGGCGCCTGTTTCCACGCTATATCTCTAAATTAAACTAAACTCAACTAAACCTAAGACCTGAGCATGCCCAGATTTGTTACAGTTAAATTCCAGTCTAAAGTCGTGGAAAATCATCTTATTTGAGCTATTTATCTTGGGTCCAGAACATTTTCTTTGCAGCACCTGTTTAATACGCCAAGGCCTTGTGTTCTTTTTGTGTTACCTCAACTTTAATAAAAATTCTTCCCCACATGTCTTTGTTGGGACAGGAGGGAGATGCAAATCAGGTTAGACTCTGCCGAGTGATCTCAGACCCACCTGCTAATGACTTCATGTTACTGAATGGATGATATCAGACACATCAGTCAGTTTGCTGTGTGTAGATGTGGAAGGCAAGTGATGGATGACTTAAGTAAATGATTTAATCTCCCTCCTATGGATATTTGGCGGCATTGTGAGAGGATTGTGCAACCTTAGCAAAGGGGAGGATTGCTGAAGGCAGTGCCAAGTCCACCTGTGGCCTTATACGCTCCATCACTTAAAGCCATTGTCTCAAGTAATTGTGAAACGTTCCACTCTCTGTGTACACAACTCGTTAAAAATCAACAATGTACAAGTAAGTGCACACACTCGGGGCAGCAATCACAATGCTTCAGGTCTGTCCACTTTCAGTTCTTCAAATGCTGTGTTAATGAAGAGAACGCCAGCTGGCTTCCCCCATGGCTGGCTGGATGTGGAAAATATTTAGCCTTGGGGCAAACACTTTCCTCTGTCTTTTTCTTCCTGATGTTCCACCCTATCGCCAACCAGGCATCTGCTTGACTTGATGTAATCCATTGGATAAATAAGATACCATTTAACCCACATGGCCTTCGCTCAGGATGAAGGTCACAACCCCTTCAGCCACCTTGCTGTGTTATGCACCTGTTTGAGGGCGAGGTCCAAATCTTCATGTACCAGGTCATTATTGAATCATACGGTGCAGAAACAGGCAGAGTCCGAAGAATCTCTGCTGTTCATTGATACCCATTTATCCAGTACTAATCCAATTTCATTCTCCCCATATTCCCATCAACTTTAATTTAGTTTAGTTCAGAGAAACAGCGTGGAAACAGGCCCTTCGGCTGACCGAGTTCACGCTGACCAGCGATCATCCATACACTAGCTCTATCCTACACACACTAGGGACTGTTTATGCTTTTAGAGAAGCCAATTAACCTACAAACCTGCACGTCTGTGGAATGTGTGAGGAAACCGGAGCACCCAGAGAAAACCCACACGGTCACAGGGAGAACGAGCAAACTCCATTCAGCCAGCACCTGCAGTCAGGATCGAACCCGGGTCTCTGGCGCTGTAAGGCAGCAACTCTACCGTTGCACCGCTGTGCAGCCCCAAAACTCTCCGCTAGATTCCAGCAAAATTATCCATATCCTGTGGCAAGGTGAATGAACCCTCCTTTCCCGTGGCATCCTGCCCCTAGTATTTAGGTCCCAATTACCATTAGTTCCATTGAGCAAGGCAAGTCATGCACATGCTTAACAGCAGGCTCCCTGGACACTATGGAGGTACAAGAAACTGGAATGTTGAGCCAAAACAAAAGACTGGAGGACTGAGTCTGAAGAAGGATCTCAACCTGAAAGGTTATCAGTCCATTCCCTCCTTAGATGCTGCCTGTCCCGCTGAGTTTATCCAGCCTTATGCTTTTAACCTCCCGACTTCTATACTCTGGATACTGTAAGAGATAAATTACAGTGGTACATTAAAGCATGTCAGAGTTGTGCAGCGGTAGAGTTGCTGCCTTACAGTGCCAGAGACCCGGGTTCGGTCCTGACTACGGGTGCTATCTGTACAGAGTTTGTACGTTCTCCCTGTGACCAGGTGAGATTTCAATATGTGCTCCGGTTTCCCCCCACATTCCAGAGACGTGCATGTTTTAGGTTAATTGGTTTCTCGGAAGGACTCTCATTGTGTTTTATCGGGGGAACGTTTCCACCTGCTACAGATTTCAGAGACTGGGCCTTGAAGACAGAATTAAAAAAACATCTTGTGGCAATCTTGCAAGGTGTGATTCTAAGACAAAGAGTAAGACTATTAAACATAAGACAGAGACCCCATGGAAATCAGATGAAGATGCTCTTCACTGCGTTTAACAAAGGGTTCTGAAGCATTCATAATAATGCACTTTACAATTCTTACAAGTGTCACGAATTACCAGGAAAATGCTCTCTTGACGACAGTTTTAATTTTTTTTTGCCTAATTTCATTGTTAGCTCTCAACAGCAAGTTGCGGTTAAAGGTCCAGTCCCCTGCAGTACTTAACCATGTTGGAATGTGGTGTTTACGGGTTATCTTGGAATGAATTGTGCCAAATGCAATGAGGTAATCCTTAATGTTATCAGATAACCTGCTTTTGCTGCACTGATCACGAATTCTGGACTGAATTTACCATAGTCTCTTCAACAAGAGTCTGCAAAAACTGTAGACACTGTAGTCTAAGATTGTTGTTTTAATCTCATATTTGCTCAGACGGAGCCAACATTTCCACCTCGTGTTTCAAGATATACCCACACACACACGCACGCACACCTTTCCCGTTACTGGGTACGAGTTACAAATTAGCCACTCGGAAAGTGTGCCAGATTCATCTGCAGTTTATTAACTGACATTGAGCAACTGTGCAAGGTCATTAAATGTGCACATGAGGAGAAAATAGGGACTGCAGAGAGACACACAAAAGCTGGAGGAACTCAGCATCCCTGGAAAGAAGGAATGGGTGATTGGAGTCTGAAGAAGGGTCTCAACCCAAAACATCACCCATTGATTCTCTCCAGAGATGCTGCATGACCCACTGAGTTAATCCAGCATTTTATGTCCATCTTCGGTTTAAACCAGCATCTGCAGCTCTTTCCTACGCATAGGGACTGCAGATGCTGGTTTAAACTGAAGAAGGGTCTCAACCCAAAACATCACCCATTCATTCTCTCCAGAGATGCTGTCTGACCTGCTGAGTCTATCTTCAAGACAAAAAAGGGTTTGGTTAAGATGCACTCTGCAGTCAAAGAGTCAGGGAACACCCACTCGATAGTCTTAAACATTAAAGTTGCGCCTTAACAGAACTAATTAATGTCGCTCAGCAAGGTTGACACTAAGCAAGAAAGGTGGTAAAAAAGATTTTCAATAATTGACAAATTTATTTTTGCCGAATTTTCTGACATTTTTAACTGCTTTTGTTTCCTCAATTTCAACACTCCAAAAATACATCATTGGCAATAAAGTGCTCAAAAACAAAGACATTACCTCAGGGCAAGTTTATCCTTTCCTTGTATAAACTATCTGCCACCTCTCGCACCCAACTTTGCTTACTGATCGGAATTTACCTATGACAAACTTGGGCATGCTCAGATCTTAGGATTAGTTTAGTTTAGTTTAGCAATACAGCGCAAAAACAGGTCCTTTGGTCCACCAAGCCCGCGTCGACCAGATTAACCCGTACACTGGCACTGTCCTACACTAACGAGGGACAAGTTACAATTTTACCAAAGCTAATTAACCTACAAACTTGTATGTCTTTGAAATGTGGGAGGAAACCGAAGATCTCGGAGAAAACCCACAGGGAGAACGTACAAACTCCATGCAGACAGCACCCGTGGTCTGGATCGGACCCGGGGTCTCTGGCGCTGTAAGGCAGCAATGCGCTACCATGCCACACCGGCTCTGCTATGCCACCGTACCGTCTTGGTTTTGTTCAGGCGAGTACGATTGGTTTTTACTGTCAATGTGCGTCAGTATTATGAAGAAATCCCTTGACTTGCAGTTTTGATTTCTAACCACCAGTTTGATGTTCACATGATTGTGGAAACTCTACTGTAGCAGGAAACCAGACAGCAGTTCAGACAGCAGGAAGTGGAACACCAACAAGCCATGCTGGACTTTGTAAACAAGACCACAAGCCATGTGATACCATGACCTCATATCAAGCGTACAACTGGAAACAGAGAATGGCGATGGGCTTTTGGCCATGATTAAAACTTAGGACCTGCAAGAAGGACCTCAAAATTGCTGCTGTGAAACTACACAAAATATTTCAAATATTACACTTCATCTACACTTCACGCTGCCTTGACAAAGCCACCAGCATGATCAAGGATAAGTCTCACCCTGGACACTCCCAGTTCTCCCCTCTCCCATCAGGCAAGAGGTACAGAAGTGTGAAAACACACACCTCCAGATTCAGGGAGAGTTTGTTCCCTGCTGTTATCAAGCAACTGAACCATCCTATCACCAACTAGAGAGCTACCACTTACCTCTTTGGAGACCCTTAGATTATCTTTAATCGGACTCTACTGGACTTTATCTTGCACTAAACCTTATTTCCATTATCCTTTATCTGTACACTGTGCACAGCTTGATTGTAATCATGTATTGTGTTCCTGCTGACTGGAGAACTCACAACAAAAAAAGCTTTTCACTATATCTCGGAACATGTGACAACAAACTAAACACAACTATATTTTGCAGTTCGATAGTAGCCTGACAAACAAATGAAAGATGACAGACAGTAAGCGTCAATTCAACACTTGAATCTGAACTTGATCAAGGTGGATAGACACAAAAAGCTGGAGTAACTCAGCGGGTCAAGCAGCATCTCTGGAGAAAAGGAATAGTTGACGTTTTGGGTAGAGAAGCTTCTTCAGACCACAGCCACATATGCTTTCTTGGTGCTGGTCGAGGCCTCCATCTTCTACCGGGTCTGAAGAAGGGTCTCGACTCGAAGCGTCACTTATTCCTTCTCTCCAGAAATGCTGCCTGACCCACTGTGCTCCTCCAGCTTTTTGTGTCTATCTTTGGTTTAAACCAGCATCTACAGTTCCTTCCGAACATTAGATCAAGTTAGATTGCACCTCACCTCCATTTTTCGGCATTTTTTACGTTGCAGACCTATAAACACAAAATGGCTCATCTTCTACCATCTTTTAGTAAATAATAATGTTTACCTTTCCAAGTGAATGACCTCACACTTGCTCAGGTCTAACTCCATAAACACATACAGCAAATATCAATGGGGTCATTACCTATTACCCAAGGAATCAGACACCATTTAAAGACAAAGTTGAACATTAACAATCCTTCAGGCACTGCCTTTGGTCTATAAATGTACTGGTAATGTTATACATCAGCAGCATCAAAAAACCCACAGAGAAAGGAAAACAGGGTCATAAAACTGAAATAGAAACTCCATTTCTCTCCCAACTTATGCTGCCTGATGTGCTGTATATCCCCAGCAATTTTTATTCATAGTTAAGCTTAAGCACCTCTCCATTGTTTAACCATTATGATACCCAATGTGCACAAATACGTGGGTTGGTAGCTCAAATGACTGCTGTAAATTGCCCTTGTGTGCAGGCGAGTGGTAGAATCTAGGGAGAGTTGATAACAGAGGGGTCCGATTAATAATTGAGGTCGGTGGGGACTCTGCGAGTCGGCTGTCCTGTTAGCAGTCAGCTGTCCGTTATTTCGTTATTTTTTGGTATGTCTAAGTGTTTATTTTCGGTTTCTCGGTGTGTCTTGTGTGGGGGTGGTGGGGCGGGGGGGGGGGGGGGGGAGGGGGGAACCGTTCTTCAGTCACCCTCGACGGAGAGGCGACTTTTTCCATGTCACTTCTCTGCCTCCCCTCTCGCGGCCTAACAGCTTGGATTGGAGTGGCCTTTCCTGGAGCCGGGCCAGGAGCATCAGCGGCGGCCACAGCGTGGACTTTTCCATCGCATAGCGGGCGAACCCTTGCCGGGGGACGCCAGAGAGGAGTGCTCTGATTGCTGGCCCGCGGACTACGACATCCTGAAGCCGCAGTCTGCGGAGCTTCTAACCGCGGGCACGGGCATGGCGTGGACTTACCATCCGGAGCCTGGGATCCCTCGCCGGGGATCACTGGAGAAGAGTTCCGACCGACGGCCAGCGGCCTCTAACATCCTGAAACCGTGGTCTCAGATAAGTACGTGCCGATTTGGGCACTGCAAGCCACGGAGTGACCATTCATCTCCATCTAAGACCGCAAAAAAATTCATGAACAAGGACTTTGTGCCTTCCACCACAGTGAAGAATGCTGTGGTGGATGTTTGTGTATTGTGTTATTCCGTATTGTGTTTTCTTTTTAAGTGTATCGTTGCTGGCAAATTCATTTCACTGCACCTTCGGGTGTATGTGATGAATAAAATTGACATTGACTTTGAGATGGAAACATTAGATGTAGGAAGGAACTGCTTATGCTGATTTACACCGAGGATCGGCACAAAATGCTGGAGTAAAGCCCCTGTCCCACTTAGGAGACCTAAACAGCAACCTCTGGTGACCTTGCCTGCCACCCAAAAAAAAAAAATCAAGGTCGAGGTGACCTGCAACCTCCTACCACCTCCCACGCATATGTTGAAAACCTTCCTCGACAATGAAGAAAACCGACTTCGACTAGACCTGCGACTAAAAAATGATCGATTTTTAAAACGGCAACCTATTTTTAGTCAAGGCCGGTTTTAATCATAATGAAAAAATAGCAGCAACCTAGATGAAGCCTCGACCACGCGGAAACCATTTTCGACCATTAGGGAGAGTGACCAAAACCTCCGGTGACCTCACGGAAACCTTGGGTGGCGGGCAAGGTCACCAGAGGTTTGCTGTTTAGGCCTCCAAAGTGGGACAGGGGCTTAACTCAGCACGTCAGGCAGCATCTCTGGGGAAAAGGCCTTGACCTGAAAAGTCACCTGTTCCTTTTCTTCAGAGATGCTGTCTGACTCGCTGAGTTACTCCAGTATTTTGTGTCACTCTTCAGTGGAAATAATATAATTGGATTAGAATAGTGTAGGATTAGTGTAAATGGATGATTGTTGGTCTGTCTGCCTATCTAATCACAAACTCATGATGGGTCGATCCAATTCAGTGATGATTCTTTAGAGTCATACAGCATGGAAATAGGCCCTTCGGTCCGAAATAGACTTGCCGACCAAAATGCTCCATCTATGCTAGTCCCACCTGCCCGTGTTTGGCCCATATCCCTCCAAACCTTTGTACCTGTCCAAATGTATTTTAAATATTGTTATCTTACATGCCTCAACTATCTCCTCTGGCAGCTTGTTTCACATGCTCATGTGTGAAGTGTCTTGAATGAGTAATATTCAGACTGATTCCTGGGATGTCAGGACTTTCATATGAGGAAAGATTGGATAGACTCGGTTTGTACTCGATGGAATTTAGAAGATTGAGGGGGGATCTTATAGAAACCTACAAAATTCTTAAGGGGTTGGACAAGCTAGATGCTGGAAGATTGTTCCCGATGTTGGGGGAGTCCAGAACAAGGGGTCACAGTCTAAGGATAAGGGGGAATTCCTTTAGGACCGAAATGAGGAAAACATTCTTTACACAGAGAGTGGTGAGTCTCTGGAATTCTCTGCCACAGAAGGTAGTTGAGGCCAGTTCATTGGCTATATTTAAGAGGGCGTTAGATGTGGCACTTGTGGCTAAAGGGATCAGGGGGTATGGAGAGAAGGCAGGTACGGGATACTGAGTTGGATGATCAGCCATGATCACATTGAATGGCGGTGCAGGCTCGAAGGGCCGAATGGCCTACTCCTGCACCTATTTTCTATGTTTCTATGTTTCTATATTCAGACATTTCTATCATTTATGTAAAAGGTACAACTAGATCTTGCAAGTTATATTTCAACTGCGGCAAAATGATTTTCAGACACTTGCCTGTAAGTTGGAATTTCGGCAATTCTGGTGTGCTAATTTGATGCTATCTTTAACATTAAGACGAAATAAGATGTCACACAACAAAACACAAAAGTAGAACTTCCCATTCAGAAGGCACAGATTGAGTTGCTGCCTTAATTGGCTTCAGTAAAAATTGTAAATTGTCCCTAGTGTGTAGGGTAGTGCTAGTGTCTGGGGTGATCGCTGGTCGACACAGACTTGATGGGCCGAAGGGCCTGGTTCCACGCTGTATCTCCAAAGTAAGGTTGCTGATCAAAATGATGATCTTGTTCCCTCCCTAACTATGCAATCATCTCCACCACTTTAACCAGCTTTGATGATTGTGCTCCTCCATTTCTGGCCTCTTGATCGTCTTCTGATTCAATAAACCTACCATCGATCGCCATACGTCCAGTAGCCAAGGGCCTAACCATTGGATATCCCTTTCTAAACATCTTCACTTGCCTTTCATGCTCTTCTTATAATTTACAACTGTGAATAAGCTTTGATCAAATGCCTGAAATAACGTGCTCAGCATTAATGTTTTCTTTGACAGTCTTCCTGTGAATTGTGTTCATGCCTTTGGTATGAATTCCCCCCACATTTAGGCTACCACAACTGACAAAAGGGTGAAAATCAAAAGACCACAGATTACAGATTCCAAATTGAATTCATATGTGAACGTTCCATATTCCATGCAAAGTAATGTAATACCCTTGTGTTTTCCCGTTGCGACAGTCTTCGATGAGCCAGACTATTACTCCTACACCCTGTAGTCCCAGAGGCTGCTTCGTGTTTGTCTTTAGTGGAGGAGATTCCAGGTGGCTTTGGCACTGAGCTCAAGCAGGCTTGGCTCTGGAAGGGCAGCATGGGGAGCATCATTGTGGGCTGTTGATTCAGGGGCAGTAGTAAAGCTCTCACCCAATGCAAGGGTGGGAAGATGCAAGCATGGCAATGTCTTCATGCTTCCTGGATTACTATAATGCTCTGAATCACACCTTAGCTCTGTTAAAACCCCGTTGCAGGTCAGATTGGTGTT
This sequence comes from Raja brachyura, assembly GCA_963514005.1. The sequence goes on along the minus strand of OY740798.1, from coordinate 35,222,253 downwards.
TCCCTTCAGCCAACAGCTATTAAACACTACAACAAACTCTCAACTATATAAACTTGGAGGATAGACACAAAATGTTGATGTGACTCAGCGGGTCAGGCAGCATCTCAGGAGAAAAGGAGCAGATGACGTTTTGAGTCGAGAGCCTTCTTCAGAGGGCGGGGAAGAGAGCGAGAGGGAGGGAGGGAGGGAAGAGAGAGAGAGAGAGAGAAAGAGAGAGAGAGAGAGAGAGAGAGAGAGAGAGAGAGAGAGATGGAGGGGGAGAGGGGAGAGACAGAGAGAGGGAGGGAGAGGGGAGAGAGAGGGAGAGGGAGGGGGAGAGGGAGGGAGAGAGGGAGGGGGAGAGAGAGAGAGGGAGAGAGGGAGGGGAGAGAGAGAGGGGGAGAGAGAGAGGGGGAGAGAGAGAGGGGGAGAGAGAGAGGGGGAGAGAGAGAGGGGGAGAGAGAGAGGGGGAGAGAGAGAGGGGGAGAGAGAGAGGGAGAGAGAGGGGGAGAGAGAGGGGGAGAGAGAGGGGGAGAGAGGGGGAGAGAGAGGGGAGAGAGAGGGGGAGAGAGGGGGGGAGAGGGGGAAGGGGGGAGAGGGGAGGGGGAGAGGGGGAGGGGGAGAGGGGAGGGGGAGAGGGGGGAGAGGGGGAGGGGGGGGAGGGGGGGAGGGGGAGAGGGGAGAGGGGGAGAGGGGAGGAGGGGAGAGAGGGGAGAGGGGGAGAGGGGAGAGGGGGAGAGGGGAGAGGGGGAGAGGGGGAGAGGGGGATGAGGGGGAGAGGGGTGAGAGGGGGGAGGGGGAGAGGGGGAGGGGGAGGGGGGGGGGGGAGGGGGGCGGAGGGGGGAGGGGGAGGGGGAGAGGGGTGAGGGCAATAAAACCCTGTTGACTTGTGAGGAGACTTGAGTCCGTTTGGTCTGTGACATCCACATTGACAAAGGCAGCATTCTGAACTTGCATAATCTCAATCTAAACTACCTATGCAACCCAGAATAACTGGTAAATGGTGCTTGGGTTTCAATAAAAGCTGCAGGAGTTGCCAATATATGATGCTTGGGCAGTCGATTCAACAAATACTGTAAGTACATGGTCACTGAGTCCACAGTGGAAAAATCTATTTAAAGCTAGGTGCCATGTTTGTGTGGGGCCTTTCTCTGTTCTTTGATGGTGGCCAAGGGTTTTCAAGCACAAGTTGCATGTTATTGTGCACAGACTCCTTTGCCTTCTAGAGGCTGACCACCCAGTTCTCACCTACACCTTCATCCATGACCTTAATCCGAGGGCAAATTGGCCCCTCTACAATCCTTCGCTGGCGGAAGGCCTTGTGTGGCCAGTGCTCACCACATCCAAATGCTGCTCCATTCATGCCTTGCTGGTAATTAGACAGCCTCAATGAGCAGACCAGCAGCTTCAACTGCACAACTCATCTCTCTCCTCTTGGTTAGATGCTGCTGTGTGGTCAGATTGCAATCTTCTTTTCTTTTAAAAGCAATTGAGACAAGAATAAAGTTGTGCCCCTAATTAGGTGAAAAACACAGAGAATTAAAAATAATGTTCCCTCAGATCATCCACAGCTTTGAGAGTCAAAAGAGGGTATATGTTAAAGGAGAGGCACCTGAAGGGTTCAGAGACAGCACTCATCTGTGCAACACGATCCTCGACTTCCTGACCAACTGACCACAATCGGCGAGGATAGGGGACAAATCATCCTCTACGATCATCCTCAACACTGGTGCTCCACAAGGATGCGTTCTCTTCCCCCTTTCTTACTCCTTATACACCCACAACAGTGCAACCAGGTACAAATCCAATTCAATTTAGAAATTTGTGGATGACACCACCGATGTGGGTCGGATATCAAAAAATGACAAGGCAGAGTACAGGAAGGAGATTGAGAACCTTGTGACCTGGTGTCAAGACGACAACTTTTCTCTCAATGTCATCAAGATAAAGGAGATAAAGGATCGACTTCAGGAAGTGAAGCAGTACCCATATCTTGGTTTGCATTGATGGTGCCCAAGCAGAGATGGTTGAACGTTTCAAATTCCTCAGAGTAAATATCACCAGCAACTTGTCCTGGACCACCCATGTCAAGACAGGACACCAAATGGTCAAGACAGGACACCAAAGCCTTTTCTTACTTGGACGTTCAGTCTTAGGAAGTTGTCCCCAACAACTCTCACCAACTTTTACAGATGCGACATGGAAAGCATCTTATCAGGATGCGTCACAGCATGGTTTGCGAACATCTCCATCTAAGACCGCAAAAAAATTCACAGATTTGTGGATGCAGCCCAGACCACCCCACAAACCAACCTCTCTTCCATTGACTCAATTTACACCTCACGCTGCCTTGGCAAAGTCACCAGCATAACCAAGGACCTGTCTCACCCTGGTCACTCCCTCTTCCCTGCTTTTCCATCAGGTAAGAGGTACAGAAGTGTGAAAACGCACACCTCCAGATTCAGGGACAGTTTCTTCCCAGCTGTTATCAGGCAAGTGAACCATCCCTTCAACAACTAGAGAACAGTCCTGAGCTGCCATCTGCCTTGGAGACCCTCGGGATATCTTTAATTGTACCTCACTGGACTTAATCTTGCACTAAATGTTATTTCCTTTATCTGTACACTGTGGATGGCTCGATAGTAATCATGTATTCTCTTTTCGCTGTCTGGTTAGAACACAACAAAAGCTTTTCACTGTTCCTTGGTACATGTGACAATAAACTAAACTAAAATAGGTATTAAATATAAGTATTAGTTATAAGTGCAAGGTATAAATACCTAGGCACTAGGTTTAAGTCAGTCTGAAGAATTTTTGAGAAGTGGTAATATAAACCACTGGAAGAGATTGACAGGATGGCCTGAAACCTTATTTCCATCTGAAGCTAAAACGGTAGCTGATTTGTCACCAGATATTGATAGAGGAGAAAGAGTGAATTCACCCAGACACCGAACTAAGTGGAACGCATCACTAAAACAACTGTTCTCTCTTTTAAGTAGAAATGATTGCCGCATTTACAGTATGGAAGTTGCCCGAAAGCAACGTTGACTGACTAAAACTGAATGTGAATGTTAATTAGGTTGGCAATTAGGATGCAAGCTAGAGTAGCTCAAGGCAGAGATAAATTTAAGATGACATGACTTTGATCATTCTGAAATGTTTGATTTTATTAAAGCCTTCAAAGGAGTTGATTTACACATTAATCATTTTGTATCTGTTGGAAGAATTACAGAATTGAACGCGTTAAGATATAATCCCAGTATCACGAGTAGGCAATTTTAGTTTGCAAAATTTGATTGTGATGTACTGGGAGATGTCCCATTGGATTAAGAAAATAAAATCCTAACACAGCAGCCTCATTTTACTGTTTGTGTCAAATTACAAGCATGGGATCCATTTGATGTTTCTTTTCTTCAAAGTCATAGAGTGATACCGTGTGGAAACAGGCCCTTCGACCCAACTTGCCCACACCGGCCAACATGTCCTAACTACACTAGTCCCACCTGCCTGCGCTTGGTCCATATCCCTCCAAACCTGTCGTATCCATGTACCAGTCTAACTGTTCCTTAAACATTGGGAGAGTCCCAGCCTCAACTACTTCCCCTGGCAGCTTGTTCCATACACCCACCACCCTTTGTGTGAAAAAGTTACCCCTCAGATTCCTATTAAATCTTTTCCCCTTCACTTTAAACCTATGTCCTCTGGTCTTTGATTCGCCTACTCTGGGTAAGAGACTGCATCTGCCCGATCTATTCTTCTCATGATTTTATACACCTCTATAAGATCACACCCTCATCCTCCTGCACTCCAAGGACTAGAGGACCCAGCGTACTAAACCTCTCCCAAAAGGTCACACCCTCTATTCCTGGCAGCATCCTTGTAAATCTTCACTGAACCCTTTCAAGCTTGACAATATCTTTCCTATAACATGGCGCCCAGAACTGAACACAATATTCGAAATGCAGTCTCACTGACATCTTATACAACTGCAACATGACCTCCTGACTTCTATACTCAATACCCCGACCTACCAATACCCCGTTTTAATCAGAAATAATTGAAACATAATGATAAGTGTGCTGCCCATGTTTATCAGCCTACTCAGTGTATAACACAACATTCAATCGGCGCGATCACGCGTTTCGTTGAATACCATCGCTCAGTCCGCCTTCACATACCCGATCTCCCGGTTGCCAAACACCTTAACTCCCTTTCCCAGTCCCACACTGACCTTTTTTGTTCTGGGCCTCCTCCACTGTCAGAGTGAGGCCAAAATGCAAATTGGAGGAACAGCACCTCATATTCCGTTTGGGCAGCTTACAACCCATTGGTATGAATAACGATTTCTCTAACTTGAAGTACCTTGAATTTACTCTCTCTCCATCCCTCCCCCACCTTAGTCATCATACTAGTTTCACTGTCTGTATCACTCGTTATCACCTGCCCCACAGCCAACAATGAACAATTGTGGGCTCTACCTTTCTTTGATCATTGTTGATTTTTGCATATTTTTCATTAATTTGTTCTTGCTTTCTTTATCTCTCGTTTCCCTCTCCTCTGACTCTCAGTTTGAAGAAGGGTTTCGACCTGAAATGTCACCTGTGCCTTTTCTCCATAGATGCTGCCTGACCCGCTGAGTTACTCCAGATTTTTGGGTCTATCTTCAATCAAACCTGCAGCCTGAATTAATCATCAGCAGCCTTCGTTGCTTCTGTTCTGACTTTAAACAATCGATGGCAACACATTGTGTCCACCTGATGCCCCCTACCTCAATATTCACTTCCAACTTTTTCCCTTTTGTTTCCTAATACTTTCAAAGTAAAAGATCCATGGACACACACGTCCAAGTCTAGAGGTCACTTTCCCTGTACTACCTGAAAGGTACGGCCAGGTGAATGTTGTGAAGTCCACTCTTCACTGTGACCCTGTCAACATCCAGTTCGCACGGATTGTCTAGGATGAAGAACAAAATCCTGGCTGACATTTCCCAGCCTGGTTCAGGAGGGCTGAGGCCAATTTAGGATGAGATTTTTGAAAAAGGCACAGAGTGCTTGAGTAACTCCGCGGGTCAGGCAGCATGTCTGGCGAACACGTGTAGGTGACATTTTGAGTTGGGACCTTTCTTCAGACGGAAGAAAGATCCCGCCACAAAATGTCACCTCTCCACTTTCTCCAAGAATACTATCTGACCCACTGAGTTACTCCAGCACATTGTGGGTTTTTTTTGTATACCAGCATCTTCAGTTTCTTGTTTCGAAACTGAGATCAAACCAGACTAGGGACAGAGAGAAGGATGTATTAAAGAAGGAACTGCAGATGCTGGAGAATCGAGGATTACACAAGAAGCTGGAGAAACTCAGCGGGTGCAGCAGCATCTAAGGAGCGAAGGAGATAGGCGACGTTTCGGGTCGAGACCCTTCTTCAGACAGAGAGAAGGATGTTCTTTGTTCTCCGTAGTACCCTGCCAGCAATTAAAGAGTCAGAAGGGTGACAACAAACTAGTTATAAGTCATTTATTCGAAGGAAAAAGATCCTACAATGTAATTTGTCGAAAAATACTGTGCCTTAAACATAATGAAGAACGCTTCAATGCACTTCACAGGATAAAATATTAAATGTGCATTGAGTGCATTGGGAGCATTATACAGGCAAATTAGGACCAGAAAAGAAATAATAAATATTCCTAAATTAGACACAAAATGCTGGTCTAACTCAGGGTCGAGACTTGTTCAGGCTGAAGAAGGGTCTCGACCCAAAACGTCACCCATTCCTTCTCTCCAGAGATGCTGCCTGTCCTGCTGAGTTACTCCAGCATTTTGTGTCTATTTTTGGTTTAAACCAGCAACTGCAATTCCTTCCAACACAATAAATATTCCTACTCCAGCAGCACACAAATTGCAAACTGTTCTGTAATCTTTCAGGGGAACACAACCAAATACTGTTTACAAACTTTGCTCTCTTTTAAATATCATTCTTAAACCCAGTGCTGCCAGTTTTTCTTGTAGTGGTAGATAGAGCATGTTAACATAACCCAGCGGTGTAACGATAGTACTTCCTTGTGATCTAAACTAAATAGTTACTAGTGGCTTTCTCACACCCTTTCGCAAAGGCAATCTGACCAAAAAGGGAGCCCAAGCAAATGGATGGTGAGATGAAGTCTGCTATGAATGGGCACGTTTTAAGTAGATTCTCTAATAAACATGTTGGATTGGAATAATTACATTTAGTGCACAATCTATCTTTGTGTGACTTACCTGCATACCTCAAAATTAATACGCCCTGTTACCAAGCTTAATAAGATCATGTCTGATATTTCCAAACTTTTGGTGAATCTCTGGCATTTTCAGTCCCAGAGGGACGTAGAGGCTGGGTCACTGGAAGGATTTAAAGAAGAGGCGGATAAATGTTTTGAAGGCCAGGAAAGTAAGGGTGATGGGGAACTGGCACAGATGAGGGATTGAGCCCTGGCACAGAACTTCCTTATCTCTGTTACTCCCTCTCCCCGAATGCTCAGTCTGAGGAAGTGTCTTGACCAGAAACATTACCAGCATTTTGTGTCTATCAGCCACGATCATATTGCTCGGTAGGGTAGGTTTGAGGAGCCAGTTAGTCTACTCCTGTTCCTACTTTCTTGCATACTGGTGTCTTTATGAGCCTGGGTCCTTTGCAGCTTTAATTTTCAAAAACTAAATTTTACACTTTATCTAAAGAGGTGCCATGGTTGCGCAGCGAGAGTTGCTTTCTTAAGGGCCTGTCCCACTTGGTGATTTTTTCAGCGACTACCGGCATCATTGACTGACGTATCAGGTCACTGTAAAAGTCGCGGCGTGACGCGGCCGTGATGCGGCATGATGACGTATTGACGCGCGGTGTTTTTTCAAGTGTCGCAACATTTTTTTGTCGCCACTGGGCTCTGAAATGTTCAAAATCTTTTGGTGACCCTGATATGACGCTGGCAGTCGCTAAAAACAAATGGCCAAGTGGGACAAGCCCTTTACAGCATCACAGAAACTGGTTCGATTCTGACTATTGGTGCCGTCTGTATGGAGTTTGTACGTTCTCCCTCTGACCACGTGGGTTTTCTCCAGGTGCTCCGGTTTCCTCCCACACTCCAAAGACGTACAGGTTTGTAGGTTAACATTGGCTTGGGTAAACATTGTAAAAACATTTTAATGCGCCACCGTGCTTGCCTGTTATTGCAACTACAACCTATCAACCCTCCAGCTGATTGCACTTTAGGATACATTACATTCCCGATGCTCTGTTCCCCAACTCAATTAGGCAGCGTAAAGATGCCGCATCACAGGACGTAGATGTCTCCAGTAATTTTACTGTTAATAATATTTTTATTAGATGTAGTAATTTCCAAGTAGTAAAACAAATTTACATATACCAATGTAATTCAGTAAATGTACAACTATCATATTCGCTATTATTATCTTCTGTTTTTTAGAAATAAAGAAAGAATAAGGAAAAAGGAATAAACTTTAAATCGAAAAAAAAAAAGAAAGAAAATGATTGTGTTTGAATAATAAAAAAAGATAAAAAGTCAAAGAAAAAAAAAAAAAAAAGAAAAAGAAAACAAACACCACTTAGTATATATCTATTCAGTATATATATATAATTCCCCTTTATGAACAATATATGGTATAATATGAATATTTAAGATAGAAACAACAAAATGTATTGTAATTATAACGTCGTATTGCGGAGACGTGTACACAAAACCCAATTAGAAAATCCATATTTTTTTCGTCAAATCCTGTCTAGTACCCATTGAGTAGTAATGCCAAGAACAGCTAGCCCTTCAAATATTGTATATATGGAGACCATATTTGTTCAAAGATTTCACATTTGTCCATTAGGACAAATCTGATTCTTTCCAAATACAAAGTCTCCAACATCTCTGCTGTCCACATTTTAATTATGGGGGTTAATGTTCCCTTCCAAAATTTCAATATTATTTTTTTCCCTATTATCAAACAGTAATCTAAGAAAATTCTTTGATTTACTGTTAATACGCATTGTGAATCCGGAATTCCTAATATTATTAACTTTGGTTCTGGATCCAGTTTAACTCTAAGAACTTCAGATATAACTCTAAAGATTTCTGTCCAATAATAACTAAGTTTTGAACACGTTACAAAACTATGTATTAAATTAGCCTCTAAATTCTGACATTTATCACAAATAGGAGAGACATTAGGAAAAATTCTATTTAATTTGGTTTTTGAATAATGTAACCTATATAAAACTTTAAATTGTATCAATGTATGCCTCGCGTTTAATGAACAGCGATGTATGCGTTGTAAACTTTCTTCCCAAGATTCTTTTGTTATAGATAAACCAATTTCATTTTCCCATGCTTGACGGTATATTTCTGTTGTTGGATTCTCCCTATCCAAAATAAGATTATATATATAAGCTATAAATTTTTCTGAATTTGGATGTTTATTAAATACTTCATCTAATAATCCTGGTTCTTTAATTTTATAATCTTGTGTGTTAGACTTAATATAATCTCTAATTTGTAGATACCTAAACAAATTATGTGGTGGTAACCCATAAATTTCTTGTAACTCATGAAATAAAAGAAATTTTCCCTTTCTATACAGATGTTCAATCCTATAAATTCCTAAATCCTCCCATTGTCTAAACCCCCTATCTAATATAGAGGGTTTAAATAAAGGGTTATTCATAATTGGTAGTTTAAGTGACAAATTATCCAAACATAAAGTCTTGTCTCCAGTAATTTTAATAGACTCCACCCTCCTTGCCATCACCTCTCACCTGGTTTCCACCAAGAGCAGTTAAACACAGGGATATTGTATTCAAAATACAATTGAGAAAAATTCTTCATTTGTAATCACACAGTCCATCTATTGTTTCGTTCACCACAGGACAACCAACATTTGAATTTATGCATGATAAGTAAACCTTTAATATGGATTGCAGATGATTTTTGGTCTATTTCTAGAAAACTAGTTTAGTTTAGTTTGGAGATACAATGTGGAAACAGGACCTTCGGCCCACCGAGTCTGCACCGGCCAGCAATCCCCGTACACTAGTACTATCCTACATGCCAGGGACAATTTACAATTTTTACCGAAGCCAATTAATGTACGAACCTATACGTCTTTGGAGTGTGGGTGGAAACCGGAGCACCCGGGGTCATGGGGAGAACGTACAAACTCCATACAGACAGAATGTGAAGGAAGGAAGTGCGGATGCTGGTTTACACTGAAGATAGACACAAAATGCTAGAGTAACTCAACGGAACAGGTGGCACCTCTGGATTGAAGGGATGGGTGACGTTTTGGGTTGAGACCCTTCTTCAGACTGAAAAAGTCTCGACCCGAAACATCACCCATTCCTTTGTATACACAGTATTTTGTGTTTAACTCGATACATACAGCAGCCGTAGTCAGGATCGAACCAGGGTCTCTGGCGTTGTTGTGCAGCAACTCTACCGCTGTGCCACTGACCTGCTGAGTACAATGTCGGTGAAACAACATGTATCAATGTAGCAAGATTCCAGTAAGACTCAAGGAACTGAACAGAGATCTTTGATTATGTAGAGCAGACTCTTTGTACATAAAACATTCTGGCACTCCACTCTATTAACTAAGGAAGACCGCTGAGGTCATAGAAAAACCATGCACTTCTCCATTCTCTCCCATAAATAAACATTTAAAAAAAGGGAATTGAAAAGTAACAAAAAAAATAGCAGTGGCTCGAAATCTGGTAAAAAAAAAGAAAACTCTGGAAACACAAGGACAGCATCTGTGGTGAAAGAGGCAGCGTGAATGATTCAGGTAGACAATCTTTCATCTGGGCACAAGGTGCTGGAGTAACGCAGCGAGTCAGGCAGCATCACCGCATCAACGTTTTAGACCATCTCACTCTCAACTTTCCCTCAGATTGATGCTGCAGCCTGACATTAGTTGTCCACTAAATGTGGCTGAAAGTGAAGTCCAGTCTGAAGAAGGGTCCTGACCCAAAACGTCACCTAACCATGTTCTCCACAGCATGTTTGATGCGCTGAGTTACTCCTGCACTTTACGTCCTTTCGCATCGGCCAGTGTCTGTGGTTCCTTGTTTCTAATCTTTCATTAAGTCTCTATTCTGATAACAATATCTCTTTTTCTTTCTCCGCTGCTAGACCTGCTGAGCACTTCCATCGCCTTCTATTTGTGTAACCAAAGAGACAAATCAGCTGTACATTTATTCAGCAGGAAAGAAGGGATGAAATGGATGGGATCCAATGGACCCATTCACCATCATATTTCACTTGGGCAACCTACAAACCAGTGGTATGAATGTCGATTTCTCCAACTTCAAGTATCCCTGGTATCCCCCTGTCCCACCCTAGTCATACCGGCTTCAAAGTCGTCTTATTGAGTCTCATTGTCTGTACACCATCTCACCTAGCACACAGCCTGTTTCCTTTATCACAAGTATCCTCGGTACTTTTTTGCATATCTTTAAATCATTTGTTCTATATTTCTCTCTACGTCACCGTCTGTATCACTCGTTTCCATTTCCCCTGACTCTCGGTCTGAAGAAACGTCTCATCCCGAAACGTCACCTATTCCTTTTCTCAAGAGATGCTGTCTGACTCGCTGAGTTACTCCAGCATTTTGTGTCTATCTTCAGTTTAAACTAGCATCTGCAGTTCCTTCCTACACATTAATCCCCTTTGCCTATTGCCATTAGATTGCTCTTGCCAGACGCACCTTTACATCCTGCTTGACAACTACCCCTAGCATCCCTTCCTCCACTCTACATTTCAAAACTAGTTCCGTCTCCATAACCTTTCTGCTGCTGATGAAAGATCATCAACCTGAAAAGTTAACCCTTGCAGAAACTGCCTCTAGAGTGAAATATTTCCAGCAACTTTGGTCTTTTACTTCAGATTTCCAGATTCTGAAATGACCGTGAAGATTCGTGAAGCTGGAAGTCCTTCCATAAGCCACAAAAATCAACCCAGCTACCCAAGAAAAAAAATGTTCCTCATAAATTGTGGTTCAAACATCAAAATGAAAATATAGTCATACTTCTACCATTTATTATAGGCCTAATATTCTCCAAAATGCGCTTGCCTTGCTACAAAAAAAAAGCAATTATTAAGTCATGGTGAGATTGCTCTCCCTTATAAAACATAACTTTGAACATTACGTTATATTTCATTCACCCTGTCTAATTAAGCACATCACTTCATTTTCACACAATTAACAAACCTCTCAGATATAGCAAAACCCAACAGTGAGTGAATCGTAAAAGCTTCAAATATTTGATGCCTCTGCTGAAATATTATGCAGAAGGATGTTTCACGAGTGATTTAATTATTAGTTTACTTATATGACCAACAGATATATTCTCTGTGTGTCCCATTAGGCAAAAAACAAGCACCTAAATCATCAGCAGATTTGTAACAAGGCAACAGCTGCAGTCATTTTGTCATTTTGGCCACCATATGTTGCTTCATTGCAAAATCCATTCTATTTGTTTTTAAGTAACTCACTCATTCAGCCACTGTTTTGTGGTTATGTTCTTTGCCTGCAGGCCATTGTTATTTTTCTGGAAAATTTGAAAAATATGCTGAGCATGTTGTGACTTGGGGTTAATGATAAAGAACACGTAGGAGTTTATCAGAGTTGCAGTGCAACCACTGATCCACTGACCCCAGCTGAACTCTGAGAAGTTTCCATAATTCCTCATCAGCAGGACCGGAGCCAGAGGTCATTACTGCAGCATTTTCACCCAGGTTGTGTGATCATTGAGTAGCACCTTAACCCTTCCTCACCCAGGGCCAGTCACTTTAATTATTCTCCGTGCAGGCGATTGAATTTAGCCTGAAGCCCTTAACCTTTCTCAAAGCAAGTCTGGGTCACTGTGACAAAGGTTTTTACACTTCCCAGAAACAATCTCAGGGAGCCTGTGCTTAGATGAACCTTATGTAATTGCAAAAATCTAAGAGAATTTAAGCATAATCAAATGTGAAAAATGAGGCAGCATTCAAGCTGAAACTGCAATTCGGCCTACAAACCAATGTATTGTTTCTTATAGTTGACCTGCTTCTGAGGACAAACATGTCCAGAAATTCATTCACACAATGCAGTTTCTTTCAGTTCCACACTTGAATGTTGAGTTTTTTTCCATATTTGAAATGTGGTGATCATTGTTTGCAGATTGTTCGTCCTCACTACACAAGTCGAACCAGTTACTTCACGGAGACTGGATCTGAGGGAGGGTCTCAACCCGAAACGTCTCCCATTCCTTCTCCCCAGAGATGCTGCCTATCCGGCTGAGTTACTCAAGCTTTTTGAGCGTCTATCTTCGGTTTAAACCAGCATCTGCAGTTCCTCCCTGTACAGTCACTTCATGGAGTGAGTCACCCTTGTGTCCAGGTGTGATTTCCGTGCGTGAGGGCGTACTGTATAAATGTGGATTACCTTGTTATGTCCGGGGTGAATGTTACCAAACACTTCCAGAATGATTTAGGTTTTGCATTGCTGTGCCGAAGCGTCTGCAATGGGACTTGGATCCACAGCCACCTCAGCAGGCAGAGATTGTATCAGTGGGATGTGGTCGACACCTTGAAGGGCTTTTTACAGTAGGACAAAGTGTACCACAAGGTTTATGTATCACAAAGTGTACCACAAGGTAATATGCTGGCACTACTGAAAAGGTGATGTAATTCGTTACTTTTGTTTAGAAACAAGCTCTTCGGCCCACCAAGTCCACGCCGACCAGCAATCCCCACACACTAGCACTATCCTACACCCTAGGACAATTTACCATTTTTACCAAAGACCATTAACCTACAAACCTGCACATCTTTGGAGTGTGGTAGGAAACCCGGGGAAAACCCAGGCAGATCACGGGGAGAAGGTACAAACTCTGTACAGACAGCACCCGTAGTCGGGATGGAACCCGGGTCTCTGGCGCTGTAAGGCAGCAAACTGTGCCGCCCTTGAATGTGAATATTTAGTACCACAAGCAATCTTTGGGAGAAATGACAAAGTGAGCCTCGTAATTGATGTTACAGATGTGGAAACTGCTGGAGTCAGTGGGCTCATTGACGCCCTCAAAGCAGCCAGGCACACACTATGTTTCAATGAAATGTTGTACTGCGCTCTGCAGTACAACGATGACAAATTAACACAAATATACAAAAAGGCCCATCCGTGTTTTTTCACGACTTCATCTAATCTGGCTTCATCGGTCTTGTACCATCATCTGCTTTCATCAGTTGAAGTGTATAGCAGTAGTACACTGGGACAGTATGTAGAGTCGCTAGTTTTGGGCGCCATTTTCAAGCCCCAGTTGCTTTAGGTGCAGGGTTCTTGACCTGACCATGAAGACCCCTTGTCCTTGCCCGTCCCATTGTGAGGGCCAGTGATCCCTCCAACTTCTACTATTTCCCTACAGTGTGAATCATCGCGAAAGGAAGCGTGGTCAGAAAATCCATTCTTAAAAGACCAGACTGTGACAAAGAGCAGCGGATGCCACATAGGAATGCGAGAATAGATATTTGCAAGGGTAGGGTTCTGGGTAAGTAGTTCAAAAATGAACAAGGGTGCCCTTCAATGAGAAGTAGAGAAGCGAAGGGAAGGCATGTGGTGCAGGAGATAGTGTGGCTGCCTCGCAACATTAGTGACCCTGAATTGATCCTAACCTTGGGTGCTGGCGGAGTGGAGTGTGCGTGCTCTTCATGTGATGGCATGGGTTTGCACGGGTTCTGTAGTTTCCTCCTACATCCCAAAGACAGGCTCCAATACTTCGGCACGACCAAAATAGACTGAACGAAGGTGTTCAGCAAATCGATAGCCCAGTATACCAGGACCTACCTGATCTACCAAACACATGAATTCCTCTTCCCAATCCCACATTGTCCTAGGCCTCCTCCATTGTCAGAGAGAGGCTAATCGTAAATTGGAGGAACAGCATCTGATATTTCGCTTGGGCAGATTGCAACCCAGTGGCATGAATATCAATTTCTCAAACGTCAAGGAACCCCTGCATTCCCTGTCTCCCCATCTGTCCCCCACCCAAGTCATACCAGCTTCAAGGTCGTCATGGTGAGTCTCATTGTCTGTACCTCGTTCTCACCTAACAAACAGCTAACATCTGAAGAAGGGTTTCGGCCCGAAACGTTGCCCATTTCCTTCGTTCCATAGATGCTGCCTCACCCGCTGAGTTTCTCCAGAATTTTTGTCTACCTTCGATTTTCCAGCATCTGCAGTTCCTTCTTAACAATGGTCTGTTTCCTTTATCATCGTTACTATTTTGCATATCTTTCATTCATTTGTTCTGTATGTCTCTACATCACCGTCTATGTCTCTCATTTCACTTTCCCCCGACTCAGTCTGAAGAAGGGTCTCGTCTCGAAACGTCACCTATTCCTTTTGTCCAGAGGTACGATCTGACCCACTGAGTTACTCCAGCATATTGTGTCTATCTCTGGTTGATAGATTAATTGGCTGTATTAAATTGGCTCTACAGCAGCTGGGTGGTGGAAGGGACACCATTTAGCTTAGAGATATAGAATGGAAACAGGCCCTTCAGCCCATCGAGTCCACACCCACCATCAAGAACCTCAATTCTACAATATCCCACATTCTCCGCCACTCGCTACACACGGTGGGTGGAATTACATAGGCCAACTAACCTATACATCCGCATGTCTTTGGGATGCGGAAAGAAACCAGAGCACCAGGTGGACACCCACACTGTCACAGGGAGGATGTGCACACTCCACACAGCACCCTAGGTCAGGATCGAACTCGTGTCGCTGGCGCTATGCGCCACTGTGCCGCCCGTAAAAAAATAGGTTACAGGTGAATGAGTAGGGGAATGAGAGTGTAGGGATTATTCTGAGAGCCAGCACAGAGACAATGGGTTGAATGGCCTCCTGTGTAGCACAGAAATATGAAATGTTAATGACAATTATACAGGAAGAGGTAGCAGACATTTACAAGCAGTAGGTATTCAAACACTGGATAAATGTTAAAAATAGATGCAGGTGCTTGGAACTCCTTCAGTTAGGGACGGCATGGTGGCGCCGTGGTCGGGTTGCCACCTCACAGCGTCAGAGACCCGGGTTCAATCCTGATCTAGGGTGCTGTCTGTACGGAGTTTCTATGTTCTTCCCGTGATGCATGTGGGTTTTCTCAGGGAGCTCCGGGCTCCTCCCTCACTCCAAAGACATACAGGTTTTATAGGTTAATTGGCTTGGTAAATGTAAAATGTCCCAAGTGTGTGTAGGAGAGTGTTAGTGTGCAGGGATCGCTGCTTGGCACGGACCTGGTGGGCTGAAGGGTCTGTTTCTGCACTATATCTCAAAACTAAACTAAACTAAACTTGTCTAAAATGTACAGATGTGAAACCTGCCTCAAAGGCGAGTCTAACTTAACGTGGCATACATAATTGCACCCACATTGTTGAACAGAGGCCTTTTTTCAGGCAATTTTACAGCAAAGCGAGTTCCAAGCACCTGTATAAACAGATACTACAAGCAAAAGAACCTAACTTGGCCCAAAAGAAATGAATTTTTATTTTTCTGGCATACGCGAGCATTGGAAAGGCAGCGATATTTTCAGATCTGGTTTGAAGTGCGGGTCCTGTTCTTTGTTTTTAAAGTAGACCTGTGAGTTGTAAACTGAGCTACAACCGACGATGCGGATTTGAGCAGCCCGGCACGCTGAGAGTCAGGGGACAAAGTGTGTCCCCCCCACTCCACACTGCCTCGGTCCACGGCTCGGAGGTCAGTTGTCCAAACTCGCTGCAACAGACTGATCTGCTAGGACTTAAGCTGTGAGCCACAAACCAGGCAGTGAAAGTCGCTGTGTAACACAGGGAGCCTCGGAAGAATGGGGGGAGATGGTGAATCAAGCAAAGCTAAAACAAGAACGTAAAAGCACATATTATGTTAGTTAACCAGCTCAACCTGCAGTGTGTTGGTTAAACATTGACTCAATAATTAACAGGCACAGTTTTTGTTTGTTTTTGCAGGACCAGGAGGTACTTCAAGCTGGTGATTAACAACCATTCAAAAGTAAAATATGCCGCTATTTGCCTGCTCTTCCTGCTCAGGGCCATGCCAAGAATATTAGCTTTACCACATGATCTTTCCAGGCCTGCAGGCAAGTCCCGAGAAACAAATCAGTGGGTTTGCCAAGAAATGTTCTTCTTGGATCGAGATCTTCTGCGAGGCCAATAAAAATAGCTCCGCTCCCACCCCACCACCAGCCGGGCAGGACCCTGGGTGCTCAACCGTTCATTCAGCAAGTTAACCTAAACAAACACAACAAAAACATACTGCCCACAGCTGACTGGTTGAAAGCTGGAGAGTACTCACACTCTGTAAGAGGTGGGACATTCAGAACTAATAACAGCTAATGGGAGTCCATATTATTCTTGAATAGGAGTACTGCAGCATAAACCTCATATTACCAACCGGCCTCCTGTGGTAAATTAGAGGGTGGTCACAGAGGAACATAGAAACTGTGAGAAAGACAAAGACTAAGGGGTTTGCCTCCAGTCATCCTAGTGCTCGCGCGATGCAATGAGAATACAGTTGCTGACAGATCAGAGCTATTCATCTCCCTGCTCCTTGGGCTGGCCCAAAGGAATCAAAGATGATTTGCATTCTCCCGCGATTTAGTAGCAGGGAACTGGTTCAGGATGTCAGGAGTTATGGGGAGAGCGCAAGAGCATGGGGTTGAAGGGATTTACAGGAGTCTATGCCTCAAAAAGGCAGCCAGCATCATCAGAGACTCACACCACCCTGACCCCACACTTCTTTCACCGCTGCCATCGGGAAGAAGGTCCAGGAGCCGGAAAACTTTAACGTCCAGGTTCAGCAACAGCTTCTTCACTACAGCTATTAGCCTATTAAACACTCCAACCTCAAATAAGCTCTGAACTACATAAACTATTATTGTTATTAGTGCACCATGATTGTGTGTGTTGTTTTATGTGTAGGTGTGTGTGTGTGTGTGTGCGTGCGTGCGTGCGTGCGTGCGTGCGTGTGTGTGTGTGTGTGCGCGCGCGTATGATGAACATTTTTTCTCATTTATTACTTTGTTTACAGTGTGTTATATTCTGTTCCATACATATTCTGTTGTGCTGCTGCAAGTAAGAATTTCATTGTTCTATCTGGGACATATGGAAATAAAACACTTGACTCTCTAGAAATAGGTCAGCCATGATTGAATGGCGAATAGACTTGATGGGCTGAATGTCCTAAAATGCTCCTACAACTTATGAACTGCTGGTTAATACACAACATAGCACGTGATATTTTATGTATTAACCAGCATTTGCAGTTCATAAGATACACAAAATAACACAAACATAAAGTGCTTGAGAGACTCGGCAGGTCAGGCAGGTCTAAAGAAGGGTCTCAACCCAAAATGTTATCCATTCCTTCTCTGCTGCCTGTCCCTCTGAGTTACTCCAGCATTTTGTGTCTATCTTCAGTTTAAACCAGCATCTGCAGTTCCTTCCTACACCTGATGGTTCCAGGGTTCTTCAGGTTGACTTCCTATTCTCTACACGCCAACAGTTTGTCAGCTAAAACTCCACTGCTATATCCTAGTTCATGGCAAGTGCCTGTTAACTCCAGATCCTCAAACCAGATTTTCAAGGTCTTTTCTATATCCCTTCATAATTGCTCCTCTCCTGATCTTCATAGCTTCCTCCATCCCCATAGTACTCCAAAGTATCTATGTTTCAATCATTCTGTCTGATGCGTACCATAAATGTAATCGCCATCTAGTCCCAGGCTCGAAAATTCCTTTCCCCATCTCTTGTTCAATCTTGCCCCATTTAAAACAGTGCGTAAGACACTTTCAATGTACTGCAAGTTGTATTTGTACTTCTCCTTTAATATTATAGAATGTCTCTAGGCATTTCATGGGAGTGCGATACAATAAATTTGACACCAAGTTGTATAAGGTAACACCAAGTAGTTCAGCTTTATCAAATGAGTTTGTTTGAACAGCCGCCGAGAGGAGTGCAAAAAGGTAGGGTGGCAGAGTGGTTTAGCGAGATGTCAACAAATTTGGGACTTTGGAGTCCAGCCACAAATGGATGAGCGATCAAAATCAGCGTGGTACAATAAGTCAGAATCGGAGAAACGTGGATAACTTAGAATGCTACTTGGATAGTGGAGAGCACAATACTGGGGAGATGCAAGATCACGGAGAAATGATAATTATTTCAAAGTTGAGATAGGGCTTCTTGTAATGAAGGTCAACCAGCGTTGGCAAGGCATGAATGGTCACAGGTAACTGAACACTGGACAACTTCAAACTTACAGTGAACGGAAGATCACGCAGCCCTTCGGCGTTGCATTAAAACACCGATAGATAAGGTCAACACCCCTCCCATTCCAAATCCGACTTTTCTGTCCTGGGCCTCCTCCATGGCCAGAGTGAGCACCACTGGAAATTGGACGAGCAGCACCTCATATTCTGCTTGGGCAGTTTGCACCCTAGCGGCATAAACATTGACTTCTCCAATTTCCGGTAGCCCTTGCTGTGTCCTCCCCTTCTCAGCTCTCCCTCAGCCCTCAGGCTCCTCCTCTTCCTTTCTCCTTTCTTCTCCCCCTCCCCACCCTACATCAATCTGAAGAAGGGTTTTGGCCTGAAACATTGCCTATTTCCTTTGCTCCTATTTCCTGCTGCACCCACTGAGTTTCTCCAGCACTTTTGTCTACCTTAGACAAGGTCGGGAGCAGCGGACAGGGTGGAGCAGAGGTGCAGTGATGTTGGCGAGCTGGTAATGAGTAGTTTACTGATGGCACAGATAGAGATGGAAGTTCATCCTAGAGTCAAATATTATCTCCCATTTACCACCCAGAGGGAGAAAGGAGTCCGTAACCTCCTTGCCTGAAAGGGTTGCAGAAACCCTCATTGTATTTGAAAGGTACTTGCATGTGCCAGGACCTGAAGGCCAAGGATCAAGTGCTGGAAGCCCCGATTAGGCTGGCTAGCTAACAGGCATGGACACGAAGGGCCAAATGGACTCCTGTGTGATAAATCTACTGTGATTCTATGAGACCATGTTTAAAAACAGTCTGATTCATTCTGAGAGGTCAGGGAAGACCAGATTCAGTAGCCAGAGAAGCACATCCACAATGACAGGGTTTGGCATCTGTCCTAAAGCACTCTTTGTCAAAGATCCTATAGCGGAGCAAGATAGACTCCTTCTAAATGCAATAGGCTGACGTGTAGTACGCAACGGAGCGGAACGTGGGCCTTTTTTCCCATCCATTTCAGTAACCCGACCCGACCCGCAGTGTAATCAACAATGTGGGGGAACACTTTGTGTTAATTAATTATAATTCTGAAAATGAGGAGAAGATTTTTACCAAATAACTTTTATTTCCATGAGGATGTTTCCGTAACCGGCTTCCGTCTCTGCGCTAGTGATCTTTGCTCCGTTATGGGATCTTTGGTGCGGAGACGGAAGCCGGTTATGGGAATGGGGCCGAGAATTACCCATGAATCTGCCCATGACCGTACTACGTCTTTTTTGTCAAGTGATCTATCTTGCTCGCTATTGGATCTTTGCTCTTTGTTGCCGGGGTTTCAGATGGTGTTTGCCACCTTGGTTTGGCACTGTGTAAATACAAGTTGTTGATACTATTGTCACGGGTCCCAGAGGTGCCTGGAAGATGGAGTAAAATCTAAAGGCAGGTGCATATGTATCTCACTGCAGTAAGTGAGAGAACCCCCTGTGTAATCTGCAGAGTAGTTGCCCCCTTGGACCTAGCCTTTATTTTCCAGGGTAACCTAGAAATCTTGTAGATTATGCTCCGTTTACTTGGCCATATATTGCCATATCACCGCAATCAACTGATCACTTGCGAAAGACCGGGGTGGATGGAGCCCGTGATGACGGCGACATGACTGGCGAGGAGTGAGGCCGGTAGGGGACGAGAGGGAACCGGGTTATGGCCTACCACGCCCTCGAGGTTGGCTGCGGGAGGCAACCCTGGTGATCAAAGGCGGACAGGCGAGGAGAGGGAGTATTCGCTGATCGATCCACACGTCCAAGCAAGGCCAGCAGCAGCCTGGGGCTAGCCTGGAACGGACACCGCTCATAACAACTAGAACGTGGACTAAGCTTTGAAAATGGCGCCAAATCATGGCGCCTCTTGCATGCGTGACTATTGCCCCTTGCGTGCTTTGGACTATTTGGTACAGCCCCTAGCATCCCGTGCTAATCTGGGATGTGCTTGAGTATGACAATACTCTCTCTACTGGACTGTTTGAAAGAAAAGAATTTCACTGTGCATTTGCACTTTGCACATGATAATAAAAGCACCATGGCACCTTTGTGATTGCCGCTTTGAGGTAGCAGGGCCAACTGCGACTGCTCCAAGGACAAGATATCTCACTCATCACACAGGTAGCATGCCGCTCAAATGCATGTTCAAGATCTCCCTTTGGTTTCAATCGACAAGATTTGCTGAACAATTCTTACAGGATGGCGGTGGAAAGCTGTGGGGGAAGGGCAAGGAAGATGCGAAGGGGGAACTTTCAAGCAAACACCAGCTCAGAAGCAAGTCTCCGAATAAAGGCACAAGCATTGTTTGTCAACATCACTGTTGCTCTGCTATCTAATCAATGTTTGTTGATCACACTTTAGTCTCAGAAGGGTAAATGACAATCATTTCAATTTGCCTTCTGAACGTAAACTTGCACACAACCTCGCACAGCCATCAAAGTGTTAACAAGTACTCTTTCAATGTGGAGGCACTTCTGCACAAGAGGAAAGGTTTCAGGGCATGAGATCAACGTGTGGACGCAGTGCCCTCTGCTGGCAACACTGAGTGCCACAAGCGCTAAAAAATCTGAAAAATTGCAAGTTGAATCAGTAGTAAAGGAAGGCAAACACAACGCTAGCATTTGTTTCGAGAGAGCTCCAATACAAAAACAGGGAAGTAATGCTGAGGCTTTATAAGGCACTGGTCTGACTGCATTTGGGTTATTGCGAGCAGTTTTGGGCCCCATCTCAGAGAAAGGATGTGCTGGCATTGGAGAGGGTCCAGAGGAGGTTTATGAGAATGATTCCAGGAATAATTGGGCTAACATATGATGAGCGTTTGGAGGTACTGGGTTTGTACTTGCTGGAGTTTAGAATAGTGAGGGGGAGGACCTCATTGAAACTTACCGGATAGTGAAAGGCTTGGATAGAGTGGATGTGAAGAGGATGTTTCCACTTGTAGAGGAGGCTAGGTAGGACCAGAGGCCACAGCCTCAGAATGAAAGGACGTACCTTTAAAAAGGAGATGAGAAGGAATTTATTTCATCAGAGGGTGGTGAATCTGTGGAATTCATTGCCACAAACGGATGTGGAGGCCAAGTCAATGGATATTTTTAAGGCAGAGATTGACAGATTCTTGATCAGTAAGAGTGTCAGGGGTTATGCAACAAAGGCAGGAGAGTGGGGTTTAGAGGGAAAGATAGACCAGCCATGCTTGAATGGCAGAGCAGACTTGATAGGCCGAATGGCCTAATTCTGCTCCTAGAACTTATGAACTTGGTCACCTTCCAAACATACTATGGATGATCGGGGCAGCATGTAAAATAATTAAACCACACCCTTCACCAGTCTTCTAACTATTCAGTGCACTCCTCTTGTTAATGAACCACAAACATTTAATTACAGGGACATTTGGTATGCTACACCATGTCACTGACTGATTCACACTGGAATCACCCGCAATAAGTAATTCCTTACCCACTGCATGCACCATGTACATTCTCTGAGTGTTCTCTTTGGTTTCTTGGATTGAGAACAAACGTCATTTCGCCATTTCTCTTTGATCCTCAGGACAATTAATTAGTTTTGTTCAGTTTAGTTTAGAGATGCAGCGCAGAAACAGGCCTTTAGGCCCACCGAGTCCGCACTGACCAGCGATCTCCGCACACTAACACTATACTACACTAGGGGCAATTTTAAAATTTATACCAAAGCCAATTAACTTACAAACCTGTACGTATTTGGATGTGGGAGGAAACCGAAGATCTCGGAGAAAACCCACGCAGGTCACAGGGAGAACATACAAACTCCGTACAGACAGCGCCCGCAGTCAGGATCGAACTTGGGTCTCCCAGCGCTGTAAGGCAGCAACTCTACTGCTGCACCACCGTGCTGCCCAGTGCAGCATCCAGACATTTACATGCCTAAACAATTCTAACCTCATCAATCCTCTAGCTTCACAATTAACAACTCTCGGATCCATTTGTCTCACACCTTGTGTGTGTGTTCACCTCTAGCCTTTGTTCCACCATCTTCTGACCAATTCCCCCCATGTTCATCCATGACCTGCCATGCTTTGTCCTGCCCTTCCTCGCTTCTAGCTTTCTCCCCCCCCCCCATCCCCCCCCTGCATTGTTTGATCCAACCCGACATGAAATGTCACCTATCCATGTTCTCCAGAGGTGCTGCCTGACCCGCTGTTACTCCAGCATTTTGTGTCTCTCCCCTGCAGAAATCTTGAATTGCATTTAATAGCAACCGATCTGTAGCTATTTTTGAAAACAGGCCCTTCGACCCAACTTGCCAATGTCGACCAAAATGCCCCATCTACGCTAGTCCCACATGCTGCATTTGGCCCATATCCCTCTAAATCTTTCCTGTCCACGCACCTGTCTAAATGCCTTATAACTGTTGTTATAGTAGCCGCCTCAACAACTTCCTCTGGGAGCTCATTCTACAGTATATACCCACCACCCTCTGTATGAAAAAGTTGTCCTCTGTTTCCTATTAATTCTGTCCTCCCTCACCTTAAAATCAATGTCCCCACTTGTTCTAGATTTCCTTATTCTGAGTAAAAGGCCCTGAGCATTTAGCCTATCTATTCCAGACTCTGCATTTCCCAACCAGACCACAAAAACATAAGAACAGCAGGTTCTATAATCAAAGTTAGACTCAAAAAGCTGGAGTAACTCAGCGGGACTGTCAGCATCTCGGGTGAGATTCTTCAGACTAGTACTATAATCAAAGTGTTGGGTTTCTCAATGCCATTCCCAACGGGGGAGTATTGGGGTATATTCATCGACTCTGTTCCTAAGTTTGGGAACCTTGTATCATCACTTAAGAGTTTTGTTGCAGGTATTGGTGAACTGGGTGAGAAAAGATATAACAATAGGTTGGAGACACAAGAAACTGCAGATGCTGGAATCATAAGCAAAATATGAAGTGCTGGAGTAACTCAGCAGGTCAGGCAGCACCTGCGGGAGGGAATGGATAAACGACGTTTCAGGTCGAGATCCTTCTTCAGACCGATCAGTCGAAAGAACGGTGCTGACCCGAAATGTCATCTGTCCATTCCCCTCTCAGATGCTGCTGAGTTCCTCCAGCACTTTGTGTTTAGAACAATAAAATCTTGGATTGCAGAGGAATCAAAAGCTATCCGGATCAGGCAGAAATGTGGAATTGTGGCCAATAATTAGATCAGCCATGATCTCATCGAATGGCAGAGCAGGCGTGAGGAGCAAAATGTCTCTCACTGCTCAGATTTAGTTCATAATAAATGCAAGGAACCCGTGTCAATATTAATTCTTGTGTCCAAGCAGCTGCTCAGCTTCATGTTTTCAATTCTTTTTTCCACTGACGAAAACAATTTAAAATATTATCCTCTGTTTTAGTTTAGTTTTAGAAACACAGCTCTGAAACAGGCCCTTCGGCCCATCGAGTCCGGACTGACCAATGATCACCCCATACACTAACACTATCCCGCACATCCCCGCCCCACTCCCATCACTGCCGTGACAAGAAACCCAAGGAAAGGCAAAACGTGGATAATGCTCCTCACAAGTAAAGAGAAGGCGCTGCGCACCACCCCGCAACAAGCAGGTTCTTCACATTATTCTGGGGTACATGTAGACTCCTTGGTGCATAAAAGCTGTCCAGGAACCTGATGCTAAACTGTGCAGACTCTCAACTCCTTTGTACTGACCATTTTCTCTTCATCAGTACCCTAATTTTGCAATGCATCAGGGCAGCACAGTGACACAGCGGTAGAGTTTCTGCCTTACAGTGCCAGAGTTTCTGCCTCATCAGCTCTCCACTCAACAACGTGAGTGCGTGGCTGCACATGCAGAGTGTAGGCACTGAGATCTGTGCCTGGCGTTGAACATATCGGAGGAGTGGGTGGCACAGTGACGCCACAGTCGTGTTGCTGCCTTTCAGCGCCAGGGTCCTGGGATCAATCCTGACTATGGGTGCTGTCTGTGCGGAGTTTGCATGTTCTCCATGTGACCGCATGGATTTTCTCCGGGTGCTCCGGTTTCCTCTCACAGACGTAGAGGTTCGTAAGTTAATTGGCTTTGGAAAAGTTGTAAACTGTCACTATTGTGTAGGGTAGTGTTAGTGAGCACAGATTGCTGGTCGGCGTGGACCCGGTGGGCCGAAGGGCCTGTTTCCACGCCGTGTCTGTAAACTAAACTAAAATCTCTCAACTGGTCACTGCCCAAAGCTTCCCGACGAGCGGCTTCACCAGTGTTTAATGCACTCTGGTCTGTAGGGAGCCACAAGTTTACGTCCAGCGCATGTTAGCAGTCATGGCTCCTCCAACTCCAGCTTCGTGTGACATCCAAAAACAAATAATAAAAGGAGGATGTTCTTCAGGGGCAGAGTCCTCATTATCAGATCAAAGGATCAAAGCGGTGGAGACCGAGACAGCAGCTCAAATCAAGCAGTTTAATTACTGACATTAATCATGTCCGGGACCAGTTCACAGCAGGAGAACAATCTCATAAGGGAACTTGGCAGGCAAGGGCACTCACAACACAGAAATAAATAAAATACACAATAATCATTGAGAAATGCCACAAGCAACAGCTTATCTTGTTTATCCTTATTCCTTTTTAAATGGGGTCCGCTTATGAAGTAAATATTTTATGTACGGAAGAGCCTGCTGGCAACATTGTCTTATCATTGAGTGCACTGCTCACATTGTTGATTAAATCTGCCATTATGTTGTTCTGGCTGCCCCACCTCCCTCTCCCATGCCAGCTGCCATCTTGCAGCTTCCTTCATCTCCCTGTAAAGCCACTGGATTTTTCTCAGACAGCGGAAAGAATGTTTTGTGTAGGGAGGAACTGCAGATGCCGGTTTACATTGAAGATAGACACAAATTGCTGAAGTAACTCAGTGGGACAGGCAGCATCTCTGGATAGAAGGAACGGGCGATGTTGTGGGTCGAGGCCCTTACGTCAGACGGAAGAAGGAGATGCTGAGATAAAGAAGGGCAAGGTGTGAAAATGAGACATCAAAGGTGACGGCGATCAAGGATAATGTAGAATAGATCAATCTTAGCGAGGGGAAGTTGACTACGAAGCCCACAAAAATAAAAATTTAATCAAGGGGATAGACAGACTGGTTGGAGAACTAGGTTGGGGGAGTTAGAGAGAGAGCGAGAGAGGGAAAGCAAGAATTACTTGGTTAGAGAAGTCAATATTTATACCGCTGGGTTGTAATCTGCCACTCTTGCAAGCTGTAAGAATGTTTTGTTTATTCATTAGCCCCTCCCAATTTTCCTTATCTCACTGGTTCCAGGTCATTTTATTTGTTCCCAGATTTAAATAGAGCTGCCCGAAGGAAGAGGATTTACAGTCCCAAGCGAGTACAGACACAAAGGGGAACACCTCCTTTTTAGTTTACTGAAACTGTCGTTTTTCTAATCTGTTCCCCCAGCTCCCACCAAATTTCCTGCTCCTTTTAACTGCACGTGCAGTCATAGCATGGAATAAACAACATTTCTCCGATGTATATTCTCACAAGAAAGTGAGTGGGTGAACTCAGTCAAACCACAAGGTGTTGGAGGAACTCAGCTGGTCAGGCGGCATCTGGGGAGAAGAAAGGGCAGTCGTGACCCTTATTCAGATCCTTCCCTCTCCGGATGATGCCCGACCCGCTGAGATTGCTCCAGCACTTTGTTCCTTTGGTCAGGATTCCAACATCTATGTTTTCTTATGTCGCCAGTGCTCAGTCAGACTGGTGAAGATATCTGGAGCAGAGGGTTGCACAAAAAGCTGGAGAAACTCAGCGGGTGCAGCAGCATCTAAGGAGCGAAGGAGATGGGCGACCTTTCGGGTCGAGACCCTTCTTCATATCTGGAGCAGAAATGAACTGTGAGTAGTGTAGGAAGGAACTGCAGATGCTGGTTTACACCAAAGATAGGCACAAAATGCCGGAGTATCTCAGCAGGACAGGCAGCATCCCCAGAGAGAAGGAATGGGTGCCGTTTTGGGTTGAAACTCTCCTTCACACTGAAAGTCAGGGGTGAGGGGCACAGAGATAAGGAAGGGTAAAGTGTGAGAACGAGACATCAAAGTTCAAGGAAAATGTGGAATAGATCATTGTTAGCTAGGAGAAGGTAACAACAAAGTAAACAGAGATAAAATGTAATCAAGGACAGTCAGGCTGGTCAGAGAACCGGGAAGGGGGAGGGATGGAGAGAGAGAGGGAAAGCAAGGGTTACTTGAAGTTAGAGAAGTCAATGTTCATACCACTGGGGTGTAAACTACCCAAGTAAAATATGAGGTGCTGCTCCTCCAATTTGCGCTGGGCCTCACTCTGACAATGGAGGAGTCCCAGGGCAGAAATGTTAGTGTGGGAATGGGAGGGGGAGTGAAAGTGATTTGCAACTGGGAGATCAGGTAGGTTCAGGCGGACTGAGCTGAGATGTTCAGCAAAATGATCGCCGTGCCTGCGCTTGGTCTCGTCGATACCTGGCACAGCAGATACACACGATGAGGTGCAAATTAACCTCTGCTTCACCTGAAAAGACTGTTGGGGTCCTTGGACAAAGTCGAGGGAGGAGGTATAGGGACAGTTGTTGCATCTTCTGGGGAGTACCTGCAAAGACTCTATCCACTACATCCAATTCCTCTGTCTACGCTGCATCTGCACTCAAGATGAGGTGTTCCATACAAAGACATCCGAGATGTCCTCATTCTTTAGGGAGCGGGTGTTTCCCTTTTCCATCATAGATGAGGCACTCACTAGGGTCTCCTCAAAATCCCGCAGCTCCGCTCTTGCTCCCCCTCCCCCCAGTCGCAACTGAGACTGTGTCCCCCAAGTCCTCACCATAAGCCGTCGCATACAGCACATAATCCTCCGACATTTTCGCCACCTCCAATGAGATCCTACCACTAGCCACATCTTCCCATCTCCACCCCTTTCCGCTTTCCGCACAGACCATTCCCTCTGTAACTCCCTGGTTAACTCGTCTCTTTCCACCCAAACCACTCCCTCCACAGGTACTTCAGGCCAAGTCAAGTCAAGAGCATTTATTGTCATGTGTCCCAGATAGGACAATGACATTCTTGCCCTGTATGTAGTATTTCAGCTATAATTCCATAGTTTTTTGTTTTGTTAGTTGTGACATATTCTGTCTTAGTTCAGGCCTGCAGATATTTTAACGCTTTCTCTGATGCCGTATTACAATTGTGCCGGGATAAAAAGTTTTATTTGCTGCTACCAGTCTTGCAAATCATTGAGAATTGAGTGATCCTACACTCAGGATCCTACTCCTGATGAAAGGTTATCAAGCTGGAAAGTTAAGTCTGCTTCTCCCTCATCAGGCGATCCTTGACCTGCTGGATATTTCTGTAATTTTTTCTTTTTAATTTAGAACTTTCACATTTCTATTCCGTAGAAGACGAAACAGGGCGATGATCTAATATATCATTAAAATCACAACAATGCTTACCAATTGAGAGGTTACAGGGTTCTGATACAGATACAGGGTTGAAACAGGCCCTTCAGCGCACCAAATCCACACCAGCCATCGATCAACCGTACACTAGTTCTGTTATCCGACTTTCACATCCTACACACTGGGGGCAATGTACAGAAGCCAATTAACCTACAAACCTGCGCTTCTTTGGAATGCGGGAGGAAACTGGAGCACCTGGAGAAAACTCATTCGGTCCCAGGGAGAACATGAAAATATTCTACAGCCAGCACCGGTAGCCAGGATCGAACCCGGGTCCCTGGCACTGCAAGGCAGCAACTCTACCCATGTGCCACTATGCTGGACTCTGTTCTCTGCACACCTTTCTGTTCTTAAAGGGACTATTTTCAAAAATGAATATTGACACAAAATGCTGGAATAACTCAGCGTGATAGGCAGAATCTCTGGAGATAAGGAATGGGTTAGGTTTTGGATCGAGACCAATTTTAAGACTTTTAGTTTAGTTTAGTTTAGAGTTACAGCGTGGAATCAGGCCCTTCGGCCCACCACTGTACGGCAGCAACTCTACCCCGCGCCACCGTGCTACACATTCCCAAAAATGAAATGTATGCTCCATCCAGCTCCACAAAAATCTTAATGTTTGCTGACAGCCCCTCTGTAAGAACCATTTAAACTATTTTATCCCTAAATATGAGCAACAGTCGTCTAAAAAGAATTTCTCTAAGGCATTTGAACCATTTAGCAATTAGACTGCTAAATATTTTGTAGTAATTTTCCTGAAGCTTTTCTAATAGCTTGCATTGATCAGATGTAAATGGTTAAAACAAAAATATTCGAGGCAAACTCCAATGAGCTTTTGCAGTGCATGTTGCCTAGATGATAATGAATATTTACACGCTCTACACTAGTCCCACCAGCCAGCATTTGGCCCATATCCCTCTAACCCTGTCCTATCCATGTACCTGTCCAAATGATTCTTAAACATTGTGATATCATACCTGCCCCAACTACCTCCACTGGCAGCTCAATCTGTACACCCACCACCATTTGTGTGAAAAAAAGACCCCTCAGATTCCTATTAAATCTTTCCACCCTCACCTTAAACCTATGCCCTCTAGTTCTTGATTCCCCTGCTCTGGGCAAGTGACTCTGCGCATCTACCCTATATTCCACTCATGATTTTGTACATACCTATAAGATCACCCCTCATCCTCCTGCTCTCCAAGGAATAGTCCTAGCCTGCTCTACATCTCCCTATAGCTCAGGGCCTCGAGTCCTGGCGACATCCTTGTAAATCTTCTCTGCACCCTTTCCAGCTTGACAACATCTAACACGATGTCCAGAACTGAACACAATACTCTAAACGTGGCCTCACCAACAATCTTATGCAACTGCAACATGACCACTCAGCTTCGAAACTCAGATCTGTTACCCAACATGTCTGCAGCCAAAACAAATCAATGCAGCACCTTTGATGACATAATTTATATTTATTTTGTATCTGATGATATTCATAAGCTATTTGCATTTAAAAAATCCCACTTTGATATTTCTGAACAAAAAAAATAGGTAGGCATTATTTGGCATTTACAATGAAAGATACATTGCCACTATATAGAGTGGAGGCATCATCTTACAGCATTTCTGCTCTGTCAGTTTAAAGTAACCACAGATGCTCAGTCTGCCACCTCCACCGAGTATTAAGCAAGAGGGCATCTAATATACTCAAACATCAATGTAAGTGCTTCGAGCCATCATTGTATTGAACTATCATTGTACTAGATATTTTAGAGTCATATAACAGAAAAACAATCCCTCCAGCCCATCAACTCCCTGCCAACCGTCAAGAACCTATTTACACTAATCCCATTTTAGCTACCCCACAATCCCAAATTCTCACTGCCATTATATTCACCTACACACGAGGGGGAATTTACGGAGGCCAATTAACCTCTGTCTGTCCTCTCACCTTCGGGATGTGGGAGGAAACCAGAGCATCTTGAGAAAACCCAATCACAAAGAGAACATACATACAAACTCCCTGTGCACAGTGCTTGAGGTCAACATTAAACCATGGAGCTGTGTGGAATTATAGTCTCACTCACCTGCTCTGAAATTAAAACAAAAAGGTGTATCTTGTTATTGAAATCCAGTTTTGAGCCAAATTAAACCATAATCATTGAATTAGGCAGCATGGAAACAGGCCCTTCGGCCCATCCCATCAATGCTGACTGAGAGGTCAAAAAGATTGTGGCTTAATTATGTAGATTACACCACAGAAACTTTCCACAGCCTGTGATTGTGGAACAAATATGTTTCCAGTTGCTAATTCCCCTTCCCATTCCCACACTGTCATTTCTGCCCTGGGCTTCCTCCATTGTCAGAGTGAGGCCCAGCGCAAATTGGAGGAACAGCAGTTCATATTTCGCTTGGGCAGGTTACACCCAAGTGGTATGAATATTGACTTCTCTAGCATCAAGTAACCCTTGCTCTCCCTCTGTCTCTATCCCCTTCCCTTCCCAGTTCTTCGACCAGTCTAACTGTCCCTGATTACATTTTATCACCGTTTGCTTTGTTGTTACCGTCTCCGAGCTAACGATGGTCTATTCCACTTCTTCCTTGAACTTTGTCCCCTTTGATCTCGTTTTCACACCTTACCCTTCCACATCTCTGTGTCTCCCTATCCCCTGACCCTCATATTTTTAGTTTTGTTTATTATTGTCAAGTGTACTGAGGTACAGTGAAAAGCTTTTCTGTTGCATCCAATCCAGTCAGTGGAAAGATTACACATGATTATAATCAAATCGTCCATACTCTTCTAAACCTTTGTTATTCATGTTCCTGTCCAAATGTATTTTAAACGTCATGATAACCTCAACTACTTCCTCTGGCAGCTCGTTCCATATCCCTACCACCCTTTGTGTAAAAATTCCTTAACTCCCCTTCCCATTCTGACCTTTCTGTCCTGGGCCTCCTCCACTGTCAGAATGAGGCCCAGCGCAAATTGAAAGAACAGCACCTCATATTTTGCTTGGGCAGTTCACAACGCAGCGGTATGAATATTGACCGCTAACTTCAAGTAACCCTTGCTTTCCCTCTCTCTCCGATCCCTACTCCATCCTAATTCTTCAAACTGTCTGACTGTCCTCCTGATTAAATTTTATCTTTGTATGCCTCGTTGTCACATTCCCCTCGCCAACAATGATTTATTCTTCCCTTCTGAAGAAGGGTTTCGGCCTGAAACGTTGCCTATCTCCTTCACGCCATAGATGCTGCTGCACCCGCTGAGTTTCTCCAGCATTTTGTGTACCAATGATTTATTCTACATTTTTTGCTTGAATTTTGACCCCTTTGATCTCTCATTTTCACACCTTACCCTTCCACATCCCTGTCTCCACCTCCCTCCCCTGACTCAGTCTGAAGAAGGGTCTCGACCCAAAATGTCACCCATTCCTTCTTTCCAGAGATGCTGCCTGTCCTGCTGAGTTACTCCAGCATTTTGTCTTTATCTTTGGTGTAAAACCAGCATCTGCAGCTCCTTCCTACACAAAAAAAATTTGCCCCTCAGATTCCTATTAAATTCCTCTCACTTTAAACCCATGTCCTCTGCTCCTTGATTCCCCCACTCTGCGTAAAATACTCTCTGCATTACCCTATCTACTCCTATCTATTCCTCTCATGATCTTGTATGCCTCCATAAAATCACCCCTCATCCTCCTGAGCGCCAAGGAATAAAGTCCTAGTCCTCATTCCTATGACAAACTGAACACATTACTCCAAATGTGGTCTCACTAATATCTTGTACAACTGTAACATAATCTCCCAACTTCTGCACTCAGTTTTCTGACTGATGCAAGCCAAAGTGCCAAAGGCCTTCTTGACCACCCTATCAGCCTGTGACACCAATTTCAAGGAACAATGTATCTGCACTCCTACATCCCTCTGCTCTACATTTCCCAGATCCCTGCCATTCACTGTGTAAAACAGCATTCCCACGACAAAATCTCTTGGGAAATCTGCTTTAAAGCAATATTTGGGACACCCCTAGCTTGTGAAAAACTCTACCCCCACCACAATCAGTCTGAAGAAGGGTCCTGACCTGAAACATCACCTATCCCTGTACTCCAGGGATGTTGCTGGGCCCGCTGAGTTACACCAGCACTTTATCTTTTTTTCCTATATATAAAGCAAGTTATGTGTATCTCATCTCTCCACCTATCTATTAGTTTTATCCAACACTTCCAGTGCCACAGATAGAATCACTCATTAATCTAGTTCAATTAGCCTCAACTGCCATGCAGATCTTTAAAAACAGGAAATATTTGAACACCACATCTAATCTAACGACTCACTGTTAATGTAAGCAAGCCTGCTGTGAGTACAACTGTCTTTATTTCCTGTTACATCTTGTACCTCACCAGTTAGACTTTCACTAGGTTGCCTATCCCAGGCTTTGAGATACAATCTCTGTACAACTTTCCTCTTTGTGTAATTGGGACTGTTAGTCTGCAAATTCCTGTAATCAAAACGTGCCCATTTACACCTCATTACAATGCAAGCAGCCATTCCAATCGCACAAAGATTACAGAAAGCTTGGGCAATTGAAGACTAAAAGCATCTGGTTTCAGTATACTTCATACAACCCTAATGGGAACGGGTCATTGTTTCATCTAATGAAGCAACCAGACACATTTAAAACTTGCCTCAAGACGATCCAGCTATCATTTCAATTTGTGGTGTTTTTTTGGCCATTAGTTCAACCTTTGAACGTTGGTTCCTCTTGTCACTGGCCATGCTACTTCTGTCGTCCCCATTGCACTAGATTCTGATCAGTTCACCCAAGAAGGGTGGCACAGTGGCGTAATGGTAAGAGTTGTTTCTTAACAGCGCCAGGGACCTGGGTTCAATCCTGACTACGGGTGCTGTCCATTCATAGTTTGTACATTCTCCCCGCGGCCTGCGTGGGTTTTCTCCAGGTGCGTCCACACTCCAAATGAGTACACGGTACTAGGTTAATTCAGTAAGTTGTAAAAATGTTCCTAGAATGTAGGATAGTGTTAGTGTATGGGGTGATCGCCGGTTGGTGCGGAATTGGTGGGCCGTAGGCCCTATATCCACGCTGTGTGTCGAAGGTTATTTCAATATAAATTCCGCACTAGTGATTGCAACACTCACATTTATGCCATGTTGTCCCAGAATCACTGTCCCAGTTAATTTCTAGGCAATATTTTCATGTTCGTAAATGATAGGAGCAGAATTGGGCCATTCGGCCCATCAAGTCTACTCCTCCATTCTATCATGGCTGATCTATCTCTCCCTCTCAACCCCATTCTCCTGCCTTCTTACTTGGAGAATCTGCTTTCCTGTGCCCCAAAGCCAATTAACCTGTTAAACCCATAAGTCTTTGGCATTTGGGAGGAAACTGGAGCACACGGAGAAAGCCCACGTGGTGACAGGGTGAACGTATAACTTTGTACAGACAGCACCCTTAGAGTCATAGTCATATACTGATACAGTGTGGAAACAGGCCCTTCGGCCCAACTCGCCCACACCGCCAACAATGTCCCAGCTACACTAGTTCGACTTGCCCATGCTTGGTCCATATCCCTCTAAACTTGTCTTATCAATGTACCCGTCTAACTGTTTCTGAAACGATGGGATAGTCCCAGCCACAACTACCTCCTCTACCAGCTTGTTCCATACATCCACTGCCCTTTGTGTGAAAAAGTTACCACTTGGATTCCTATGAAATCTTTTCCCCTTCACCTTGAACCTATGTCCTCAGGTCCCCAATTCCCCTACTCTGGGCAAGAGACGCTGTGCATCTACCCGATCTATTCATCTCATGATTTTGTACACCTCCCTTCATCCTCCTGAGCTCCATGGAATAGAGACCCCGCCTACTCAATCTCTCCCTATAGCTCGCACTCTCAAGTCCTGGCAGCATCCTCGTAAATCTTTGCGGAACCCTTTCAAGATTGACAATATCTTTCGTATAACATGGTGCCCAGAACTGAACACATTATTCTAAATGCGGTCTCACCAATGTCTTACACAACTGCAACATGATCTCTCAACTTCTATGGTCGATACTCTGACTGATGAAGGCCAAAGTGCCAAAAGCCTTTTTGACTGCCTTATCTACCTGCGACTCGACCTTCAAGGAAACATGCACCTGTACTCCTAGATCCCTCTGCTCTACAACACTACCCAGAGGCCTATCATTTAGGTCCTGCCCTTGTTCGATGTCCCAAAATGCAATACCTCACACTGTATTAAATTCCATCAACCATTCCTCCGCCCACCTGGCCAATCGATCTAGATCCTGCTGTAGTCTTTCACAACCAATTTCACTATCTGCAAAACCACTAACTTTTGTATCATCAGTAAACTTGCTAATAAGACCAGCCTATCATGCAGAACCTTGTTGAACACCTTACTGAGGTCCATGAACACAACATCTAACGCACTGCCGTTGGTCACATCTTCAAAAAAATCAATCAAATTTGTGAGACACGACCTTGCACATGCAAAACCATGCTGACTATCCCTAATCAGCCCTTGCCCATCCAAATGCCTGTATAGCGTATCCCTCACAATATTCTCCAGTAATTTACCAACTACAGATGTTAACCTCACCAGCCTATAGTTCCCAGCATTTTCCCTGCAGCCCTTCTTGAAAAGAGGCACAACATTTGCCACCCTCCAGTCTTCAGGCACCTCTCCTGTATTTAAGGACGACTCCCAAATTTCAACCAGGGCTCCCGCAAATTCCACTCTAGTTTCCCTCAATGTCCTCGGATATATCTGATCAGGCCATGGAGATTTGTCTACCTTCAAACACGATGGTACCTTCAGTACTTCATCGACGGTAGCCCTGACTGCTCTCAAGACACTTCCATTGACTGCCCCAAGTTCCTCCGTCCTACTGTCTTTCGCCTCGGTAAATACAGTGGAGAAATACTCATTTAGGACCTTGCCCATCTTCTGTGGCTCCACACAGAGGTGACCGCTTTGATTCCTGAGAGATCCCACTCTCTCTCTATTTACTCTTTTCCCCTTTATGTATTTATAAAATCTTTTGGGATTGTCCTTAATGCTACCTGCCAGAGCTATCTCCTGACCCCTTTTTGCCCTTCTGATTCCATTTTTAGTTTACTCCTTAGTTTCCAAAACTCCTCCAGGGATGCATTTGATCCCAGCTGCCTATACCCGTCCCATGCATCCTTCTTGTTTTTGACTAACGTCTCAATTTTCCTCGTCAGCCAGGCTTCGTTACGTTTGCCTGCTTTGCCCTTCACTCCAACGGGGACGTACACATGCTGAGCTTTCTTCAGTACACTTTTAAAAACATCCCAGTTGGTCGATGTTCCTTTCCCCTCAAATAACCTGCTCCAGTCAAGTTGAGCGAGACCTTCTCTCATAGCCTCAAAGTTGGTCTTACCCCAATTGAGCATTTTAACATGTGGACCCTCTCCGTCCCTATCCATAACTATCTTAAACCTAATCGAACTGTGGTCACTGGTCCCAAAAGGCTCCTCCACACACACTTCCTTAACTTGCCCTTCCCAATTTCCCAATACTAGATCCAGCATTGCCCTCTCACATGTGGAGGCTTCCACATACTGCTTAAGAAAACTCTCCTGAACACTTTTGAGGAATTGTACACCATCTTGGACGCTTCACGCTATGATTTTCCCAGTCTATATTGGGAAAGTTAAAATCCCCGACTACAACAACCTTATTTGACCTGCAGCTGTCTGCATTCTCCCGGCACATTTGCTCTTCTAATTCCCGTTGACTATTCGGGGGTCTGTAGTACACCCCCAACAAGGTGATCATCCCTTTCTTGTTCCTCAGCTCCACCTGTATATCCTCACTAGATGATCCATCCGTAATGTCACCTCTGAACACTCATCTGCCTTATCCATGCCCTTAGCTCATCTGCCTTACCCGTCAGGCCCCTTGCATTAATATACGTGCAGTTTAAACCAACCCTCCTTCCTCGCTCTCCGTCTTTCACCTGTCTATTCTGTCCACTAACCTTTCCCACACCACGCTCCATACCAACTTCTGGCCTCTCATGTGCCTCTGTCCTGCACGAGATCCCACCCCCCTGCCAATCTAGTTTAAAGCTTCCCGTGTAGCATTAGCAAACCTTCCCGCTAGGATGTTGGTCCCCCTCCAGTTTAGGTGCAACCCGTCCCTTTTATACAGGTTACCCCTGCCCCAGAAGAGTTCCCAATGACCCAGAATTCTGAATCCCTGTCCCCTGCACCGACTCCTCAGCCACACATGCATTTCCCCTATCGTCCTATTCTAATCTTCACCAGCACAAGGTACTGGAAGCAATCCTGCGATCACAGATCCTGCTTTTTATTCTTCTGCCCAATTCCGTAAATTTGTGTTGCAGAACCTCCTTCCTCTTCCGACTTTTATCATTTGTGCCGTCATGCACAACAACTTCTGGCTGCTCCCCCTCACTCTTGAGGATGCTGTGCAGCCACTCCGAGTCGTCCTGGACCCTGGCACCAGGGAGGCAACACACCATCTTGCACTCTCGCCTGCTGCCGCTGAATCCCCTACCCATGTCTCTGACGATGGAGTCTCCCACCACTACGGCTCTGCCTGACGTCACTCTTCCCCGTTGAGCCTCGGCACCAGGGTTGGGATCACAGCCCTGGTTACCACTCAATCCTGTCATGTCATCCGCTCCCAAGAGGGTGGACCTGTTTCCATTAGGTACAGCCACCAGGGTCTCCTGCACTCCACGTTTACTCCTCTTTCTCACAGTCACCCACCTTCGCTCTACCGGTATTCTTGTTGTGAAAACTTCACTGTAGGTCCTGAGCCAAAGTCTCACACTTTACCTCCTAAGGCACGTCACCTCAACAAGGCCACTCCCTAGAGCAAATCCTACTTTTATCTGCTGTTCAACTAACTAATTTGCTAATTTACAAATTTGGTTACCGGTTTTTAAATGACCCGCTCTGGAGAAACTCACCAAGACTAACTTCTGCAGCCAATCCTCGCACTCGCTGCTTCACCTGCTGCTCCTCTGCCAACCTTGAAGGTATGCATTGCAGGCTGGCCCCGACTGGGTTTTAAATGACCCGCACAGGACAAACCAGGATCTCTGGCTCTGAAAGGCAGCAACTCTACTGCTGCGCCACTGTGCGTGTCCATACTTTGGTCCTCATACCCAATAAGTAGTAGGTGAAAATATCCAGAGATACATGGAGCAACTCATGTTCCTCAATGCAAGACCACTGCAGCCTTCTCTCCATTTTTTGGTGTTGTAAATAATTCAACTGTTGTTTTATGAACAGTCTATGAACTGCTAAAAATTCTATTAGCCTTTACCATTTATACTTGAATAAGTTCTTTGGAACAGTGTTTAAAAATTGGACAAATAATATGCAACTATAAATTACACAACAATGGAGCAATATGTCTCAATTTGGACGTTACATGCTTGGAAATCATTTAGATGGCATAAACTTTGCATAAAGTTGACACCAAGTTAGAAAACAAGACCATTTCACAAAATAAAAAATGTAAAAACTTAATGTAGGAAACATTACGGACAGAATATTTTCTTCAACATGTTCATTCTCTTCCCCCGAGTTATTTTTCACTACCAGTCAGCTGAGAAATATATTTTCCAACTCCAATTTAATCATTGCTTGAGCCTGCCCATTATATCCTCATGTTTGAGCAACATTTTGTTCCAGCTTGTGTCTCTTTCTGCCTACGTGGGGCTGGGGAGATCACATCAGGGTGACTCATTACCAGTTGATGTGTCTCACCTACTTGTCAACTACACCATGAATAGGATGTGAAGATCTCAGCCACAGCATAAAAATTGAAACCAGCTGTTACATCTATTTGTTCATGTCCACCACAGGTCTGAGGTCTGGAGAGATGCCTGAGCACCAGTTACTCTAATCTCATTACTGTGCCATTCAAGGCAACCCTGGTGCACACATCAATCTCCCAGACACAGAGGTAGCAGATGCCCTGGTT
Source organism: Raja brachyura (assembly GCA_963514005.1). The sequence goes on along the minus strand of OY740798.1, from coordinate 35,184,521 downwards.
CTATCTGTTCCAGCTTTCAAGGGGTTATGCTTCTTTCTCAAGACCTTGATCCAACATTTAATGAAATATAGAAACAAGGAACTGCAGATGCTGGTTTACACAAAAAGGACACAAAGTGCTGGAGTAACTCAGTAGGTCGGGTGGCATGTGTACGCAGGAACTGCAGATGCTGGTTTACACAAAAAGGGCACAAAGCGCTGGAGTAACTCAGTAGGTTGTGTGGCATGTGTACAAAGGAACTGCAGATGCTGGTTTAAACCAAAAATAGAAACAAAATGCTGGAGTAACTCAGCGAGACAGGTAGCATCTCCTCAGACCAAGTGGCATCTCTGCAGAACATGGGTGTAATGTTTCGGGTCGCGACCTATCTTCAGATTGATTGTTGAGGGGAGGTGGGGGGGGGGGGGTGCTGGGGCGGATGGTAGAGACTCTCCCAGCTTTCTTTCTTAAACCTACCCCCCACAATCAGTCTGATTCAGGTCCCGACCCGAAATGTCACCTATCCCTGTTCTCCAGAGATGCTGCCTGACCCGATTAGATACTTCAGCACTTTGTGTCCATTCGATGAGTTGACCGGTGCATTAAAGAGGAATTGGGGAAATGGTTTAAATGTGAAGGGAAGGGAGGTAATAGTTGGGAAGATTTGGAAACGATCTCTTTAGTAGGAATCATGAGTGACACTGAAGTACTGTCAGAACCATGGGACAATATCTAAAACATTGTAAGTCAATAAACAGAAGATAAATAAAAACATAGGCATTGAAGTTTGATTACTGGTTATTCAATAGATATGATGGCATGAATGGAACTGTGTCCAGAACCATTGTATCACATCCTAAAATGCCTCTTAAAAGTCCATCTGAGTAACTTTGGCAGCACAGCTGGTAGAGCTGCTGCCTCACAGCCCCAGGGTTCGATCCTGACCTCGGGTGCTGTCTGTGCAGAGTTTTGCATGGGTTTTCTCCGGGTGCTCTGGTTTCCTCCCACATCCCAAAGATGTGTGGACTGGCAGTTTAATTCATAAAATATCCCTGGAGCGTAGAAAGTGGGATAATAATGAAGTAGTGTGAACGGATGATCATTGGTCGAAGTAGACGCAGTGGAATGAAGGGCTTGTTTCCATGCTGTATCTCTATACTCAACTAAACTCACATTGGCATGGAGAGAAAATCCAGCTGATAATTTTACAATGTGTATCTTTATCATTCTGAAGACAGAGTCAAAAAAGGCACTATACTAAGGTTAAAAAAAGAATAAATGGAAGGGTTAATACCCAATATTAACAACAGCACAGAAAAGGGCACATGGAGTTCAGTGATCAGCAAGCTGCTTAACAACAAGGTGACATAAAAGACCATGCATGTGACAACACAGATGTTTAGAAAGGACAAACCACTGTGAAATACTGTGGGGGCCAGGAAGTAAACAAAAACAGAAACAACAAAATACTGGAGGAGCAGCACAAATAACACTGCGATAGAAAATGCAGGTGAAACGGAACAGCTCCGTAACAGAGGACTTTCTGATTTACGGACTGTTCCCAGGGACACATTCGGAGACCTGCTGCTGGAAAGTCATCAACTCAGTGAAAAACGCTCTTTGATCCGCCCAAAACATGTTGATCTCCCAGCAGAGCGAGATGCCCGTTGGGGAAAAATGCCGACTGGCCTGCTCCAGTCTGCAGGAGTACGTACTGAGGGACGCACTGAAGCTTGATGCAGCCAACGCCAAGGCTCTGTGGGGGAGGACCACAGTATAGGGTCTTTCCTCTGCTGCTGCACACTAGGGGGCAGGGTGTGGTGGAGACGCCTCTCAAACAAGGGAATGGATATCCCCCCGGGGGGCCACATGAGTGGAAAGGGTGCCTGGAATAATGATATTTGTGAATCCACCGATACGATGCTAATGGACATATATATTGCCTCCGAGAATGTCGGGAGAAGTTTTGCAGAGCTCTTGTTTTGTAAGTTTTTTAAAAACCTGAATAAAGATTATTTTGATTAATATTTTTTTAAAGATGGATGTGAAACATTGTGAATCCATTCTTCAAGGAGAACAGGGTCTGTGTCGAGAGGCCAGACCCCCACCTGCACGAAGCTCTGAGATGTGGAGTCTGGTTTATGTGTAATCCAGTCTCCCCTCCCTCCCTGAAGGAGAGAAACAGACCCCCTCCCTCCTCGATGGACAGAAAGAATCCCACACGTTGATCTCTAGCATTCACTGCAGCGAGGAAAATGAAGAATGTGGCTGAGCTCTAAAGCTGCTAAAGTATGTTCAGATCAGAGCGGCTTTGAAGTAAAATAAAACAAGAATGTACTTCATCTTACAGCCCGTCTATGGGGTAGTTTGATGAAGGGCATGAGGCCAAAACATCATATTCTACTTTAAGTGATGCTAACTGTGCATCTCCACTTTTTTAATGCTTAGTTTGATTCCAAACGTGAGCTATTTTTCATTTTCTTTAACAAGCAATTCCCTCTCCCAGAATAGTATTGGTGTTGCCACAAAAGAACTATCAAAGATACCTGTCAAAGTTATATCAAGTTGTCATTATTCCAGAACCTATCCCAGAATAAGGAAATGTGTGGATGCTTGTGTTCCCACCGTCTCCTTACCGTCGAACAGATCTACGAAAGTGTAAATGACTTCCAGACTCAGTACATGATTCAAACACATCTTTAATCAGCACTAAAACTTAACAGCATGAAGGATGGTTAGTTATCAACACTTCCTGGCTGCTCCAACTGTCGGTGCTGAGAAATAGTATTAGTATAAGTGTTACAGTGGGATGGAGTTAGAGATGCTGGCTGGTGTGTGATTGGTTAGCATGCAACATCAATCTACGGAAAGGCATCAAATATATAATGTATAATAGAATCATAGAAACCTTACCACCCTGGCCACGGTCTCATCTCATTGCTACCATTGGTAAGAAAACACCGGAGCCTGAAAACTGTGACCTCCAGGTTCCAGAACAACTTCTTCCCAGCAACCATCAGGCTCTGTCTGAAGAAGGGTTTCAGCCCGAAACGTTGCCCATTTCCTTCGCTCCATAGATGCTGCTGCACCCGCTGAGTTTCTCCAGCACTTTTGTCTACCAGGCTCTAACAATTCAGGTCTCCACCCAAAACGTCACCCATTCCTTCGCTCCAGAGATGCTGCCTGTCCCGCTAAGTTACTCCAGCATTTTGTGTCTATCTATGGTGTAAACCAGCATCTGCAGTTCCGTCCTATACAATTCAAATCACAGCGTTATCTCAGCAACTATGATCTACTATGAATTTTGGAAACTACTATTGGTTGCACTACAGATTTCAGTTTTGCACTTTTATGGCCTACTTATCTTGTATTACTGATAATTAATTTATTGCGCTATGAGTTATTATGTACTTATTTTTGTGTTATTGCATTAACAGGCCTGTAAAACAGCAGCAAATAAGAATTTCATTATTCCATTGCCAATACATAAGACAATTAAACACTCTTGACTCGAATAATCGTCATCCATTTTAATGTAAAGGGACCGCACAACACGTCCTGGATGTATGCACATAAAGCCAAGTTATTGTGTCAGTACAACAGGTGAAACAATAAATCAATTCATTTTGTGGGTACAGACATGGTTTACTCCTGGAGTTGAGGCACTGCCTTAGAACATTAGTGATTCCAGATAGATACAAGATGCTGGAGTAACTCAGTGGGTCAAGAAGCATCTCTGGCGAAAAGGAATAATTGACATTTGGCACTCAAGGTCGAGGCCCATCTTCAGACTGAGGAAGAGTCTGACTCAGGGGAAAGGGAAACTAGAGGGGTGAAAAGTTTATTTTTGTGTAAGGAGTTTAACTTTTTACCCCGACTTGCCAATGGTACCTGTAACCCAAGCTTTTCTCACTCACCAAAGAACTTTTTTATTAGACCAGGTAGCCTGTCGTCTATTGCCAATGGTCCCCTGTAAAAATCATTACGCCCCTGCTCCCATTACAAATGGACACCAGCTCTGCTCCCAAGTAAACATATTTTCAGGGGCATGGTGTCTCCATCAGAGAGTGGCTTGATGGAACTGTGGGAGAGTCTAGAACTAGAGGTCATAGCCTCAGAATTAAAGGACGTTCTTTTTGGAAGGAAATTTCTTTACTCAGATGGTGGTGAATCTGTGGAATTCTTTGCCACAGAAAGTTGTAGAGGCCATCAGTGGATTTTTTTTAAGAGAGAGATAGATAGATTCTTGATTAGTACAGGTGTCAGAGGTTATGGGGAGAAGGCAGGAGAATGGGGTTTAAAGGGAGAGATAGCTCAGCCATGATTGAATGATGGAGTAGACTTGATGGGCCGAATGGACTAATTCCTATTCCTTATGACCTGAAGACTACAAATGGTTAATTTGTCATTTCCTGTTCCATGTCGTGTCAGTTCACAGAAACACCCAAAGTACAGATTAAATGGCCATTGGGGACAGGGCTGGACTCTCTAGCCTGCAATAAAACAAAACATTAAATGACACACCCTCTTTCCTCTTGCATCCATTACTTTTTGTACTCACTAAATGATTCTTTAAAATTCTTGATTCAGTCCTGCCCAGCATCCCCAGATATCCTAACCACAATATTTTGTTGGGTTTGCTACAATGGCAGTAATTAACTGAACTTTACTGAGAACGGGGCAATAAAGAAAGAAATGTGTCGGGAGGATCTGTAGATGCTGGTTTACGCTGGAGATAAACACAAAATGCTGGAGTAACTCAGCGGGTCAGGCATCATCTCCGTTTATAAACTGGACATGCTTCGGAATAAACTAACGTCAAATTCACATGTTTACAAGAAAAGAGGTGGAAGAGTAGTTCAGATTACCTTTGATAAAACTCATTTCCAATCAATTAACTGTTCTGTTTTGGAAAGGTTGGCCCCTCCTTTATAATAGCCTAACAACATCCTGATTTCCCCTGAGTGATGGTGTCAATCATGGGTATTCTTTCATCTGTCCTTTTGGACTAATTAGCGTGGACATTGGGCAAAAGCAAAACACTGTAGATGCCAGAAATCGGAAATAAAATCTGAAAATGCTGGAATTAACTGGCCAGTGAGCTAGGATTTGTGGAGAAACTTTGATGGTCTGTCAGAAGAATCGCAATGTCAATAATACTTTATTACCATGTGGATAGAGTGGATGTGAAGAGGATGTTTCCACTAGGGTGAGAGTCATTGCCTCAGAATAAAAGGACGTTCTTTAGGAAGAAGATGAGGAATTTCTCTAGTCCTCTAGAGGGTGGTGAATCTGTGGAATCCATCGCCACAGATGGCTGTGGAGGCCAAGTCAATGGATATTTTTAAGGCAGAGATGGATAGATTCTTGATTAGTAAGGGTGTCGGGGGTTTTGGGGAGAAGGCAGGAGAATGGGGTTGAGAGGGAAAGATAGATCAGCCATGATTGAATGGCAGAGTAGACTTGAAGGACTGAATGGCCTAACCCTGCTCCAATCACTTATGAACTTATGAAGATAGGAGGCTCAGACCAAAGCCTGGCAAGTGATAGGTGGATATAGGTGAGGGCGGGTTTCAGCTTTCAATGGAAGTGACCACAAAACTGTTTCTCCTTCCCGAATACCTTATTTAAAATCTCACCCAGACACATAGTATCTCCAGCTGGTTGAAGCTAGCAAAGGAACATGATGTGCTTCTGATGAACTGGGACTGCCAACTATAAGCTTTTTTGGAGGCATCGTCATACAGCCCTCTCCCGAAAACAATGCCATCTCCGCAAATCATCCAATGCCTAAACCATCCATCCGCACAGTTTCAATGTTGTCCTGTTGAGTCTCATTATCTGTAACTCATTTTCACCTAGCCCACAGCTAACAATGCCACGTTTCCTTTAACACTGTTATGTTTTTGCACATATTTCACTGATCAGTTCCATATCGCTCCATATCACCGTTCATATCTCACATTTCCCTTTCCCCTAACTCTCAGTCTGAAGAAGGGTTTCAACCCAAAATGTCACCTATTCCTTTTCTCCAGAGATGCAGTCTGATCTGCTGAGTTATTCCAGCTTTTGGTGTCTATCTCTCAGTTTAACACTTTTCTCCACCAAATGGAAGGCTATTCATCATCCAATGAGCCACTACTTGTGGAGCTACCTTCCAAACACCCAGTCTCAATTTTCAATATTTTTCTCAACAACACACATTTTAATCAATGCCTTCATTATTTTTCTTTTCACACAGAATTCTGGAAGCGAACATTTAATATCTAGAGACTCCTGGCCAATTCTAAAGGCATGGGCCCTGAAGAGACAGCTGCTCTCTGCCTGTTTATCATTTAGCAGATTATCTCAGGTATTCCCATTGATTCAATTTACAATTCACGTTGCCACGGCAAGGCCACCAGCATAATCAAGATTGAGTCCTACCATGGACATTCCCTCTTCTCCCCTCACTCATCAGGCAAGAGATTCAGAAGTGCGAAAACGCACACCCTCAGAGACTGTTTCTTTCCAGCTGTCATCAGGCAACTGAACCATCCTATCACCAACTAGAGAGAGGTCCCGTGTATAAATCTACCTAATTTGAGACCCCCTGACTATGTTTAATTGGGCTTTACTGGAGCAGAAGGGGCGCTGCAATACCACCAGGAGCGCCACACGTTTGGCAGCCCCGTCAACAGTCCGTCTGCTTTTTCGTCTTTTTATTTAATTTTTAGTGTGTGTTAAAAGTCTGTGTAAATGTTCTCCTGTTTGGTTTATGTGGGGGGAGGGGGTTGGGAAACATAGCCTTCAGATCGGCCGGATATGCGACCGGCAAAACAAACAAAAGATGCGACTGTTTTCCGGGTCGCATCTCCGGCCGATCTGCGGCCTACCATCAATGGAGCTGGAGGCCTCCTCGGACTGACTTTGTGCCCCACCGTGGGGCGTGGATTTAACATCAGACCCGATCCCTTGCCTGGGATCGCTCCAACTGCGTCCTGCGGACTTACCATCAAGGGCTCGCAGTCTCGGGAGAGGCTAGTGGGGAAGCTCCAATGATCACTCCGACGCAGAGGCTCAACCAGCCCCGATGCGGGTTCCCATCGCCGGCGCAGGGCAGCTGACATCCCCGATACAAGAGCTGATTGCCCTGATGCGGAGGGCTCGACCGCTGGCTACGATAGTCAGGATCGCCCCGTCAACAGAAGGCTTGAGGCCCCCGACCAAGGGAGAGCATAGAAGGGAAGAGAGTTTAACTTTTTTTTTGCCTTCCATCACTATGAGGAATGTGGAGAAGTCACTGTGCTGGATGTTTATGTTAAAATGTATTTTGTGTGTCCGTTCCTTTTTATTTGTAAGACTGACTTGGGAAATGAAATTCCTTGCATGTTGCAAAACATACTTGGCTAATAAACTATTATTGTGATTGTGATCCTGTGATTTTATTTTACACTAAACATTATTCTATATCTGTACGCTGTGGACGGCTTGAATGTAATCATGTATAGTCTTTCCCCTGTCCGGGTCGTATGCAACAAAAGCTCTTCACTGTACCTCAGTACACGTGACAATAAGCTAAACTAAGTAACGAAAGATTTGTAGCCTTGATATTCCTCATCATCAGATGAGTTTCATGAGCCACTAAATTCCTTATTGTGTCACTCTCCTGTCCCTTTTTTCCCCGTCTTCAAGTAACAGTGTAAGAAACAGCGAGTCATTCATTAAATCAAGAAGTAATGACTTGTCAGGTCAAGTAAGGATAAGGAAGGGATAATTACTGAAACACTAGGCGTTTATAAATCATCTGCAATTCATCTGCTAGATTTTTTAAACAGACGATTTTTGCAATCAGATAAAAAATTCCGTGCACTTTGAAAGTTAAATAGAAACTTATTTAGACTTATCTAGAGCTTCACAGAATGAGAATCTAATGACTTCAAAACAAAACAGTGACAAACTGTCGAAACATTATCTGAGGAGGGATACTCCAGTATTGTATTATTAATAAACTTAAACCAATATACTTTGAGATTAGTGGATAAAATAGGTTTAGAAATTGATTGCCTGCAGCAGTGAACAGATCAGCGTGCAGATCTGACGTTTTAATTTCTAAACCTAAATTCATGAAGTATTTTTCATATCTTTATTGCTCCATGAACCAGAAATTAAGCTTCAACATCAAGAGAAACGCTAAACCAGGCATTCCAAGAGTCTTTAAAAAAAAGTGGCACTGGTGGAATTAAACTTTGTCTGCAAACTGCTGTATCAACATCAATTGGCTTTGCTGCTGTGTAAACGTGGGTAGAACATGCATGTGTTCTTAACGCATGCTTGTCAATTGGGATTGAACACAATGTCATAGACATGATGTCATCAGCTTTCATTAATGGTAAATTGCATCCATCTGTTAAAAATTAAATTATTTTAAGCATGTTCTTTGAAGACTCTTTGAAGCCAATATAGATGAGCATGAGCATGCTTCAATTTTCCCTCTGAAGCAGGAATTCCAGATTCTCTGATGAGGAATGTCAACTTTTTGAGTGAAGAATTCTTTTGTTCACAAATGAATTGACTGATCACATGCCAACTACATCTGTGTCCAAAGGGAAGCTTTATATTCCATTCAGTTATAGACCTTTAACTCTGGATCAACTCAATTGGATGTGTGTTGTGTGTGTTGTGTGGTGTGTATGCATGTGTATGCATGTGTGTGTGTGTGTGTATGTGCGTGTGTGCTTGTGTGTATGTGTGCATGTCCCGCATATGTCGGTGTGTGTGTGTGTATGTGTATGTATGTCCCGCATGTGTGTGTGTGTGTGTGTGTGTGTGCCTATGTATGTGTATTCATGCGCGTCCCACATATGTCTGTGTGTGCATCCCATTAAATAGACTTCACTCCAAACCTTATTCCAGACCATCAACATTCCTCTCTGGAACAAGCCACACCAATCTCCAAACATTGAAGATATCACTAAACTTAATTTTTAGCTTAAGGTTGCCTTCAAACAGCTTCTGAGTAACAGTTTATTTTTGCTAGTTGCATTCAAAATGCTTCTGAGTCAGTATATTTTATGGTTTCAAATGCCCTGGCTTATAGTTATAAATACTGTTTAATCCCTTTTGAAAAGAGCACGTTACTCCAATCATTTTCTTCCCATATTTTGCTTCTTTTTTGATAAGGGGCATGTCACTGTGACTTCCCATTGATTCATTCCTCTGGGCGGGAGCTGAATGGATTCAGACCAACATCAAAGGCATTTTGTTTGGGAGAAACTGGGCTGTTTCTTTGCAGTGTTTCCTTTCCCACGCGGTGCGGTGTCCTACTGCCATCCAGTTCCCCGCCTCAAAGCAGGGTATGGAAAGCTAGTGGCTCCATTAATAGACTAGTTACTCAGTAGGGGCTGGGTCTCCTGCAGTGGAACATTTATGTCTGTGAATAGCAGCTGGTGAGGGCATCCTTGAGCAGGTGATGCGGGGACTTTGAGGGCTGCGAAGAAGAAACGTGGTAAATCCAAAGACCAGTGAACCTTCAAAGGAAGGAACTGCAGATACTGGTTTACACCAGAGATAGACTCAAAGTGCTGGAATAACTCAGCGGGTCAGACAGCCCCTCTTGAGAGAAAGCATAGGTGACATTTTGGGTTGAGACACTACTTCAGACTGAGAGTCAGAGTGGAGGGAAACTAGAGGTATGAAATGGTTCAGAACAAATCAGAGGCGGCACCAATGACCAAGGAAAGTTGGAGCCCACAATGGTCCATTGTTGGCTGGGGAGGAGGTGATAACAAAGGGATACAAGCAGTGAAACCAGCAAGACGAAGGGGGAGGGGCGGAGAGAGGGGGAATGCAGGGGTTACTTGAAATTAGAGAAATTAATATTCATATTGTTGGGTTGTAAGCTGCCCAAGTGAAATATGAGGTGATATCCTCGCTTAGATGAACTTTGATTTCACCAGTCATTCCCTAAGGTGGCACAATGGTGCAATGGTAGAGTTGCTGCCTTACAGCGCCAGAGACCTGGGTTTGCTCCTGACCACAAGTGCTGTCTGTACGGAGTTTGTACATTTTCCCTGTCACCACCTGGGTTATGTGCGGGTGCTCTGGTTTCCTCCTACACTCCAAATACGTACATAGGTTAACTGGCTTGTGTAAATTGTTCCTAGTGCGTAGGATAGTGTTGGTGTATGGGGTGTTCGCTGGTCTGCGTGGACTCGGTGGGTTGTAGGGTCTGTTTCCACGCGGTATCTCTAAAATCTAAAGGAAAGTCTAAAATGAAACTGCCAATGAATCCTAAAATGATAACATATGGATGTCCCTCTTAACCAACAGCAATATGCTTACTTAACAGGTTAAGAAAGATGTAAATCTGAACCTCCGACTGATAACCAGCAAAAACATAATAATACTCCTAAATACTCTATCCACACATGAACCAGAAGTCTATTTCAGGATTCTCTGTGATGATATTTTTAACAGGCCAACCCCTGTCCATGGCTTTTTGTAATTTGATTCTACAAGAGTAGAAACGTTGAGACATCATGATGCGGTTGTACAAGTCATCGGTGAGACCATACTTGGAACACTGTGTGCAGTTCAGATGGTCCAGTTATAAGAAGAATGTCAATAAGTTGGTAAAGGTACAGAGGGTATCCACGAGGATATTAATGAGAGGGGTGGGCTGGAGTTATCGGGAGAGGCTGGGACATTTTTCTTTGGAACGTGGGAGGCTGAGGAGTGACCTTACTGAAGTGTACACAATTATAAGGGGCATGGATAAAGTGGATGCTCACAGCCCATTTCTCGGGGCAGAGGATTCTAAAACTAGAGGACATTGGCTTAAGATGATATGGAAGACGTTTAGGAGGAACCTCATGGTCATTTTATTTTTCAGTCAAAGGGTAGTCTGCATCTGTATGAGGTGCCATGGGAAGCTACAGAAGAAATGCAATTACAACTTCAAAAGACATTTGGACAGATATATCAACAAGAATATGTGGCAAATGCAGGCAAAGGTGTCTCTCGTCCAGAATGGCAACTTGGTCAGCATGGACTAGTTGGATCTGTTTCCATGCTGTATAGCTCTACAACCTTTTGAAGCTAATAATCTGAACTGGAAACCTCAGGGCAGATCCAATCAGTACAACAACCTCCACTATGTATCATTTTTTATTCAATGTGGATGTTTTTTCTGAAAGGATATACTAGCAGTAGAGGCAGTCCAGAAGAGATCCACTTCATTTAATTCCTGGAATAAGAGGATTATAATGATCACCCGAGTCAGCATGGTGTGGAACTTGCAGGGCTTCACATTTGCTGCTTTCTACCTTCTCGGTGATGCATATATCAAACCAATAATTTGCCATCTTAGAGACAGTAGAGGCATCAAGTGAAGTGGCAGTGAGGTAAACTTGCACATCATCTTATAGAGGTGCATAACATCATGGGGGGGATACATTGGGTGAACGCAGAGTCTTTTTCCCAGTGTAGGAGAATTAAGAAGAGGGCATTGGCTTAAAATAAGAGGGGGAAGACTGTGGAGGCTAAGTTATTGGGTATTTTTAAGGCAGAGATCACCTGATACTTGATTGGAAAGGGTTGTCAAGAGTAATGGGGAGAAGGCAGGAGAATGGGTTTGGGAGGGAAAGATAGATCAGCCATGATTGGATGGCGAAGTAGACTCGAAGGGCTGAATGGCCTTCTTATGAGGAACCTCAGGTGCAACTTCATCACATAGAGAGTGGCATGTCTATAGAATGGGTTACCAGAGAGAGTGATTGAGGCTGGTATAATAACAGATTTAAAAGACATTTGGAAGGAGCATGGATAAGATTTAGAGGGATATATTGGCAAAAGAAGGCAAATGGGACTAGCTTAATTGAGCAGGTTGGTCACACGGACCAGTCAAGTCAAGTCAATTTTATTTCTATAGCACATTTAAAAACAACTCTCATTGACCAAAGTGTTTTACATCAGTGCAGGTACTAACGTGCTACATACAGTGGCACATCGATCTAACAATACATACATAAATACATACATACAGCTCTCCCGCAGAGGACCTCAAAAAATGCTTGTGAGTAGAAATAGGTTTTAAGTCTAGACTTAAAGCAGTCGATGGAGGGGGCAGTTCTGATGATAAGAGGGATGCTGTTCCACAGTTCCACAAGTTGGGCTGAAGGGCCTTTTCCCGTCTGTGTTACTCATTAGTCTTATCAACGACATGAAGATTCCCCATATTAGTTCACAGTCTAATGACACAAGTTTTCTCCTTATTCATAATTTTCCTCGCTTTTCAATCAATGGAAATATTTTCCTCACCCCAACACATCTGCTTTGTGATTTTCAATACTATGGCATTGATTTTCCACAGTGACCTGGTAGAAGTTATATCTTCATATAAAGACCGACTGGGAAACATCAATTGCCTCTCACCTCGTCAACCAAAGTGGAAGTACAATCCATATTTTAAAGGCTGCTCTAATGGGATGCATTGTCAGTTTAATTTCAATACTGAAACGATGATACACCCATTCTCTACTTTTCATACGAATGGCCATTGGAAATAATGGGACATTACACTAACTTATGATACTCAAGATACCAGTCTCTTAAACATAATTCTCCATTCACCTTGCTACCATGTCTAGTGGCAGATTGCATGATACTTTGTTTAAATGTCCCATTCGCTCACCAGTACCCTGATAAGGTTACATGAGACTTTTATTCCCCTCTTTGAACATTGGGCTGAGGTATTAATAAAATAATCCAATTCGCATGTGAGAGACCAAAACCAGGTTATGTGTCACGAGCAACATTCTGGCCATTTTCATACAAAGGGAAAATGTTTGGAAATTCAATACATCACCTAATCTTTTGCTCCTGGAATCAATTAATTGTCAAATGAATATGAAATTCAGAAAAGCTTCGGGGAGAAAGTTCAGCGAGAAGCTAACTTTCCACATCAAGAATATATTCACTGCACAGACCTGATGATGCCTGAACCCGTTACGACAGCTAACTGTCTAACTTTCTGACAATAAAGAAGACTGCTGACTAAAGCACCTGGAAAGAAGATACATGGTGCCATGACTGAGAGAGAGAGGGATAGAGGGAGAGAGAGAGAGAGAGAGAGAAACAGAGCTAACAACAAGGAAAAACTTAGTCATTGTTGGCTATTTTAGAGAACATTGCAGCCTTAAAATTTATGCTTGGCCCCTTGAATGGAAAGTTTGCATTCTAAATTTCAGTAAAAAGCTGTAAAACACATTTGTGGTTGATCTGCGGTTATGTTCTTGCCAAGAACCAGAGCTAAGGAGAAGCAATGGTGTCTCACTAGATATATTGTAACAGCCCTGGCCAGATTTCCCCCACACCATCTCGAGACATAAATGATGCTAGGATAGGGGACCATGGAGGATTGTGTTCATGAGCAAAGTATTGAAATATATACACAGAAGTGAGGACATTTCATGTCCCCACTATTAACAGCGAGCAAACGTTCCATCTGCACGGACAGATTTCACTTTGTGATTAATTGAACAGCTCGGGCTCAGTGTGGTTCCTCTGGATTTAAACCCTCAAAAATGACCACGTCACTCAACAAGAATTGCAATGGTTATTAATAATTAACAAACAAAGGAGCAACATGTATGTAACGATGGACGATCACATCGAATCAACCTTGACCCAGACTTGCCAGATCTCTCTATGGGACTGGAAACCGATCAGGTCCCACTGGATACATTTTACACCCCAATTGAAGTCAATGGAATACAAAATACAATCAATCATCTCAGCCATCTGCATGGGGTATCGTCACCCCCAATGTATCTCAATCTACCAATAGCTGAAGTAACACGCGAGGGCCAACTTTTCTTGTATGCCCGTGTGTAGTCGGATTGAGTGGGTGCTTCATTTGCAGACGTTTTGGGCAAGCAAGTACGTTCACCTCCACAGGATTATCAAAGATTTATAAATAAACAGAGTAACACTTGGCCGCAGCCCCTTTGGGTTTGTGTGGACCCGGCCAATTTTCCCTTTAGTTGCTCCTTACTTTAACAGTGTTCCAGGGTGCTGTGTTTCTGGACATTCCACTGGAGGCAGGATCAGGGAGGAAAATCCTTAACTCTGTTATATGACATGCCTTAAGGGCCTGTCCCGCTTAGGATAGTTTTTAGGCGACTAGGCTGCAGCCACATGGTTGCCGGGGTGTCCCCCTGTATGGTCGTGAGTGGTCTCCTCAGTCGCCCAAAGAGTCGTGGCATCTTTCAGGTCACCGCAGGATTTTCAACATTTGAAACATTTGAACATTTGAATATTTTTCGGAGACAGTCGGCGGCAGTGGGTTTGGCGCCAATGAGCGTGGCTTGACTTCTCCTGACGTAGGTGCTGTCGTAGTTGGCGCCAGGTTAACGTAGGTTGTCGCCGGTGCTGACCGTTTTTTGTTGTTGTTAAAGTAATGATTCTATTTCAAATTTTATATCGAAGGGGGGGGGTCCACTCACCGTTTTTTCGGCGACCTGCTACGACTATGACAGTTGCCGGCAGTCGCCTAAAAATAGCCTAAATGGGACAGGCCCTTATCTCCGTACCTCATTTACAACATGATCACCTCAGAACAGGCGAGCACCACAGTTTCAACACATGCAGTGTAGCTTCTGAAACAATGAACCATGTGATGCTGAGAAACAGTGAAGAGTTTCAATCCTTGCAACTTTTACAGTATACCATCTGCAACACCCTGCAACATTAACAGTGGAACACGTCGCCATCCATGCATCATTCCAGGAAACATAGCATCAATGCCCACAGGTTACAGCGGAACGAGCCAGCTGCCAACATCTCCCCAGAACACACGTGATGCCCACTCGGTTATTTCACACTGTGACTTACTGCGAAACATGTGTGATGGGGGCCATTGCTGTCTCTCCCTCGATGAGGTCAAGGTCATCTGCATAGCTGTTTGCCCTCGACAAGGCTCCACTGTGCGCATCAAGCATGCCCAGGGATTTCTTGACTGTGAGGAATCAGTTAAAAAAAAAACGATAAAGTACATTTGCGTCACCTGCAACAAAATCCAATACCTGTCATCATTTCCCACCACGATTTGCTGCCATTTTCCCTTCTCCTCTGCTAAACTCACTGGTTTATGCTTCCCGCCACTGGCAATGCCCCAGTGCCTTTGCCAAGTGGCCATTATTCCTGCACAGGGCTTGATAGTGTCAGCAAGCTGTGCAGTGCCAAGTTGAATCCTGCACTACATCCAGATGCACCATTCTGCTTGATCCAGGTACCATAGTCCAGAATGCCTTTCTGAATTAGCTCTTTTGCTGGACCAGTAGAGGTCATGGCCTTGGGGTGGGGGGGGGGGGGGGGGCAGGATCTGCAAAGTCTATGGGAACGGAACTGCCGGCTCGAGCTGGGCCGGAGTTCCAGAGGCACGGCCGCAGGAGGCAAATTCAACCCGCCGATTAGTGCGGAAGTCCAGATGAGGCTGAGATCGGCCGTCTCACTCAGCCTAGGTGCCACATTTTCAAGGGGACTTCATTAACAGAGGGCCCGCCCGGACTGACCACCAGTTGCTGGAAAATTGGTGGTGGACCTGTATTTGCATTTTCCATCAAGGGTCATCAACAACTGGGTGTAGGAATTGTGGCAGGTTTTACTCTAGACTTGGCCATCAGTGAGCATCAGCTATCTCAAGCAGGGAGCCACTGCCTTTGCCATTAAGGCATTAAACCAACTAAATAATCATATTCATTTGTATAGCCTAAAGGCAGAGCAAGGACATCTGTGCAGGAGAATATTGCCTTCAGTTCAACGAGCTGATGGATTGAATGCAGTTTGTATTCAGCCCCATAAATTCACATCTATTAGGCTTGAGAACAAAGATGAATGTCTCCACTTTGTTTTTTTTAATTAATACATTACTTATCACAGACAATATCCAGCCTCAACAGATCTTAGAAATAAATAGCAAATAAAATGCTTCCAGACTTCAACAGAGAACGTGAAGACTTTCTTCAGTTTTAGTCAAACAATGTTGAAGTGTGTGGCCTTCCTCACAGAGTGCATTTAGCTATCAGCCAATTTTGACATCCAACAGCTAGGCATGGCTTCCTGGAACTGCCCTTGTCTCTGGCCTGATCAATGAATCAGGAGGATAAACCTCTTTTGTAACTGCTCGCCAAAGGAAACAATTGCCTAATGTACGAGCCAGAAGAAGAAACCTCACTGTACTATACAACATATTATCTAATACTTCACAGTAGATAAACATAATCAGTGCTCTTTCTCGTAGACAAAAAGTTGCCCGTAGGTAAGATTATGGGGCCGAGACACAAAATAATGTTGTTTGACATTTTCAAGGTGGTGACATATCGTACCGACGCGTAATGCACTGAACATAATCATCCGCAGCTTTAAATGATGAGGCTGCAGTTAATCTGGGCATACATCGCTCACCTTTACAGATTGGAAAGCTATTTTGTTCATGATGTACGGAATACAGTTAAAATGAAACAATACAGCATAGAAACAGGCCCTTTAGCCCATCGAGTCGTATCTGCAATCCAGTATTCATTTTATTCAAGCCACCTTCACCTCCGCAAATACCTCTTGTGAATCTACCACTCACCTACACACTAACCTACACACTAGAGACAATTTACAGTGGCTGATTAACCTCCAACCTACACATCTTTGGGATGTGGCAGAAAGTCGGAACACTCAGGGAAGATGCATATGATTGCAGGGAGAACATACATGGTGCACACAGACACAGCTGGAGGTCATGATTGAACCCAGGTCACAGGAATGGTGAGGCAGCAGCTCTACTGGCTGTGCCAGCGTGCTACCAAATGAAGTCGAAAACATACATACAATTAAAATAAATACGTCAGTTATGGCTTATAAGTCAAGTGCAACAGATAGAACAAAGAGAAAAATAACAGAGTGCAGAATACTGCGTTGTATTCTAACAGAGAAAGTGCAGATAAAAGGAAAATCTAAAGACGGCAATGAGGTAGGTTGAAAGATCGGGACTTCACCCGTAGTTTCTGGTAGGACCATTCAGTAGATACCACTACTTGGAAAGTTGGTAAGAGCCAAACTTTGTACACTCTTGGCTGAAATGTAAAATCCTTTGGTTTAGGTGGCAGCGGCAGTAGATACTCGAGGAGCTCTACTCAATATGATCCAGAGTCCTCAGGAGAGAGTTGATTCTATTACGTAGAATAAGTATGATTAGGTTCGTAATATGGTAATAGCAATAAGGGAAACCTAAATCTGTTTATAAAAATATCTCCAGTTAAAAGGAGGCGGAAAAGCAACTCGCTTTCTCCTGTGGGAAACTTCAACAGAAATAAAAATTTGAAGAGATACAAAAGAAGCTGCAAATTCACTGTCGACCGTTTTACATTCGGGGACAATTAAAATCTGCCCTCAAACTGGGATCCGAGTACTTACCCAGTATTACTGTTTAGTTTGGTTTAATTTAGTATAGAGATAGAGCAGGGAAACAGGCCCTTTGAACTACCGAGTCCACGTCATCCAGCGATCCCCGCACACTAGCTCTATGCTACACACACTATTGATTATTATCAAGCCAATTAACCTACAAACCTGTACTTCTTTGGAGTGTGGGAGGAAACCGGAGCACCGGGAGAAAATGCACGCATGTCACGGGGAGAACGTATAAACTCTGTACAGACAGCACCCTAGTCAGGATTGAACCTGGGTCTCTGGTGTTGCGTTCTATCAACATCACCAGACTCTTTCTTAACAATGCTCAAAGGAAAACACAGTCGAGACTTTTTAGCCTGGTGAAGAGTGATTGTGTTAGCGCGGAAAACTTTTTTCTAAACCCAGAGAAAGTACATTTATTGCCCAAACTAGATGATATTAAGCAAATGTAATGCTCTCAACTATTCCTGTCAACTTTTTCAAATGCTGCCGGCTCATTGAAGCATCCATTTTCAAATGCCCTCCTTAATATTCTCCTTGCCCCCACCTGCTGAAAATATGCTCCTGCTGAATTTTAAGGGGAAGTGTTATTTTGGCAGCTCAACATACCTATAGAAATAATACTAAGAAACATTAATAGCTTGCTGATGCCCGGAATATACAGCTGACTGGGTCTTTCCATTAGCCTTAGAAAATCTTAATCAACTGCAGAGTGCACAATCTGACCCCAGTGTAAGGTTAAGTGAGGCAACTAATTGCCTTTTTATACCAGGTTCATAAATTCCCTTCAACAAGGTCAGGGTCACTCTTATTGTGTGTGGCTTTCCAATTCCAGCTGCAACCTTATTCCAGGCACAAACTTGTTAAGTTTGCTAAGCCACAGGACTCTCTGTGTGGAGATATCCTTATTTCACCAAGAGCTGTGAGGAGGAACTCATTTCTGCAATTAAATGGAACGGAGGTAGAACTACAACCACTGATGAAATATTTGTCCAGCTCACCACACCTTTCTAATTGACAGCAGCAGAGCCATGTGAAAGAAGTGCCTCCAAATCACTGCAGAGCTTTTGTCTGCTAGCAGGTCGCAGTCAGAGCAAACATGGTCTCATAATGCCAGGCGTAATAGCTCTGATGTTATGGAGACTGTGGGAAGGCAGGGGCCGGTAGAAGGAGAGTCAAAAGAAAATGTACAGAGCACAAGATCCCGGTGAATTTAATGCCAGGGCATGTCATCATTTTTCTGCCCCCAATTTACACCACGATTACCAGGCACCCAGCTGCCGATAGGAAACTCAACCACAGAAGGATGCATCAGGAACCTGCTGAAGGGAACCAGAAAACATTGTGATGGCTGGGAGAGGGTGTGGGGTGGATGCGGAATCAGCATTATCCACCAGAATTATCCACTGCATTAAATTGTGGGATTGCTGTGCAATAGTGCAATAACAGAATGAACAAAGGAGATTGGGTTAATAGTAAATGTACATGTCAGCACCTACAGGAAGGGGTGTAAAAGAGTCAGGGGCCCAGAGTCAGGAGCTGGTCAGGAGTCTGATAGCAATGGTGAAGTAACTGTTCGTAAGCTTCTGATGGGTGTCAGGCGTTATGGGGAGAAGGCAGGAGAATGGGTTTGAGAGGGAAAGATAGATTAGCGTTGATTGAATGGCAGAGTAGACTAGTTGGGCCGAATGGCCTAATTCTACTCCTACAACTTATAAACTTATGTAGCTTTTCTCCGAAGGTAGAGGACATAAAATGAAATGGGCGGGCGAGCAGACATCCTTGACGTTACTTCCTGCCTTCCTGAGGCAATGTGATGTGAAGATGAAGTGGAGGGGAGGAAATGATGAGCCTGTGATTAACTGGGCTCTCTACATCACTCTCTGCAGGATCAGGGCATTCAAGAACAGAGACGATGTCATAGTCAGCGGAGATGCAGCCTGTCCAAATATGTTCTGTAGCGCATCTGTAGATGTTCAAGAGAATTATTGTAGACAAGCCAAATCTTCTCAGGTGCCTCAGAAAGTAGATATGCTGATGAGCTGTATTGATCTCCACATCAATGTGAAGGGACCAGGTTAGGTTGCTGGTGATATGGATGCCTAGGCATTTGATGCTGTCAACCAGTTCTACAGTGGCTCCTTTAATTAAGTCAGGGCTGGTTTCATTGCAACAATCTTTGGCTCTACTTGCCCATGCCAAGCTAAATACCTAATCTGCATTTGCCCTGCCTGCCTACATTTGGCCGATATCCCTCTAAACATATCCTATCCATGTACCTACCCAAATGTCCTTTGTTAAACTTTCCTTTGTGTAACTGGTATTCGTCTTTGGCAACGTAGGGTTCTAAGTTTCAATAGTACACATCAGTTTGAGAATCGCAAGATAGACTCCAAATTAGCCTTTGGTACATCTTGGTAATTGGTCAAAGTGCTGTCAACTATTGTGCATCTCTGGGCAGTTCTCCAATAACAACCTGGTTCACTTTCACCCAACTCTCCCTAATCATTTGCATCAGCCCAGGGAAACCTCTACTGGCACCCCGCTGTCCATTCATAAATGTCTATCGCACTCTCCCTCCAACTTTACAATGCTGAACACCAAGAATGAGGGGCACCCTGATAAGGCCAGGTCTACATCAGCGCAAACATACACCTAACATTTTAAGGCATGCCCAATCCCAAAGCAACATTTCTGTCATTATAATGAATTAAACAAACACACCTCTTTGACCAACGACCAACCACTTCCCCCACAATGCCGCCGCTTCATCTATGCTGATGACCTCTGCATCGCCACCCAACAGGAGAACTTCCAGAAGATCGAGTCTGTCCTGGAAAGCGCCCTCCAAGAGATGACAACCTACTACAATAACAATCACCTGAAACCCAAACCATTAAAAACCCAACTATGCAAATTCCATCTTAAAAATCGAGATGCAGGAAAACAACTGAGCATCTCATGGGATGGCCACAAACTCTCCAACCACTCCCACCCCGTGTACCTCGGAGTCACACTCGACAGGACACTCTCTTTCAAAACCCACCTTCAGAACACCAAAGCCAAGGTCAACACTCGCAACAACATCCTGCGCAAACTGGTAAAGTCAAAGTGGGGCGCTGATCCACCAACCATCCGTGCAACTGCCCTAGCCCTGTGCTTCTCCACAGCTGAATACGCACGTGTGCTCAAGCTGGAGCCGCTCCCACCACACCAAACTGGTTGACACAGCCCTCAACGACACCTGCCGCATTATCACAGGATGCATAAAGACAACGCCAGTCCCGTGCCTCTACGCCCTAGCTGGTATTGCCCCCCCCCCCCCCCCCCCCCATATCAGACGATCCATCGTCACCCAAGATGAGTGGAGAGAACAGGAGATTGATACCAAGCACCCCCTGCACAGACACACAACACCTCCACCCTGACTGAAATCCAGAGCCAGTTTCTTGCAGACAGTCCCACCTCTCCAGACAACCAAAGAAACAGCAAGGACCAACATCTGGAAAGATGAATGGAACCAGCTCAACGCACGAGCCCACGACTGGATGGAGAGAGGAATCACTCCGACTGAATGCCTCGCCAGCGGGCACCACCTCCCATGGCCAACCTGGAAGACCCTCAACAGATTACGAGTGGAGCAGGGGAGGTGCAAAGCACTTATGAAAGCATGGAACTACCAGGCAGAAGACACATGCAGCTGTGGAGCAGTACATACAATGTCCCATCTACTGGAGTGTGACGACACCCCCCAGCGCAGCCCCCAGGACCTGGCTGAACCGACCCGACCAGCTGTGACCTGCGCCAGATACTGGCAGA
This sequence comes from Raja brachyura, assembly GCA_963514005.1. The sequence goes on along the minus strand of OY740798.1, from coordinate 35,163,278 downwards.
ACCACATCTGAGATTGCAACGGACTCGAAGAAGACCTCTTTGAGACCTACATTCTACTTCTGAATCTTGAATGCATATTTACAAAGCATGAGTTTATGCAATGAAAGCTACTATAATTGCCATGTATTTCACGATTTTACACATAGAGGGATATTGGCACGCATGGGCAATTTTCCATGCTGCTTGACTCTATGACTGAGCCTGTCATTGAAAAAGGATTATTCACTCACTTTGAATTTAATTATCATGCACAAGAGCATAAAAAGGCATATCATTTAAGATCAGCACTTTAATTCTTCGGGTTCCCGCTAGTTTGTACTTTACAATTTAAGCTAATAAGATTCTGGGAAATGTTGGTAGAAATTGCCTGTGGAAGGAACAGCATAGATTTTAATGTTGACATGTTTATCATGCCTTTTTGATGCAATCCATGTCAAATTAGATTCAGTATGGAGCCTCTTGGTTTCACTTCAGTACCTAACTGAAGGAGGCATAGGGTTCAGATGACAGAGTGAATTAAGGCCCTATCTAACTCCTCCATTGTTTCAGGAACAGTTGTTGGGCTTCTAGTACTTCCATAACCTAAAGTACTCTCCAAATCATTCTCTTCCCCATTGTGGACATTGCACTTTGGCTAGGATTACAATGCATTACAATGCTGAGAACTATATTCTGCATGCTGTATGTTCCCCTTTGCTCTACCTATTGTACTTCAGTTTGACTTGATTGCAATTATGTACCTCAGTACGTGACAATAATAAACCTAAACCTAATTAGAGATCCCTTCTTTATTATTTGAAAAAAGAATAGCAAATCGTCCCAGTATTCCAAATGGCATTTGCCCATTACCATTTCAACAGGCAAAAAGCATTAGATTAATTGAACAGTTATTATTATTTATAACTATACATTCAAAGATATTGGGCATAGAAAGCTGTACTCCTTGCCCAGCAATCTGATGGCAGCTCAAATCCACTGCCATGGGTAGAGACAGCTATTGAAAGAGGAGGACAACACACGGTTGCTGCATATGTACTTTTAGTGCAAGTGTAGAGGTTGAATTCTTACCCCTGGGTGTCTTGAAAGTCAGTAGCATGCTATTTAAATACAAGTTTAGAGTCCTTATCAAATTAGATGGGGGCTCACGAAATAACCCTAGTTTAGACGAACAGGTTTCAATCACATCTGATGAGCAGAATTTATTAATTCATGGATTCCTAGTGCAGATCAGGCAGAAGCAATAATTGAACGCTCTCTCTTTAAATAGGAGGATTTAACCATTCAAGAGGAGACGCACTTTCAGCATTAAGTCACCAATGTCAATCACTTTACTGAACTCTGCAAGGTACAGATAATCTTAATAGCAGGCTGAGACAGTCAATTCTCAGATTAACAAGCAGTAGAAGCATTTGTATGGAACAATATCAACTAACGTTTAAGTTTCAGTCCGAGTCAAATTAATCTCTTGCATCGTGCTTGGCCATTACCTTGAGAAGGAGAAGAGTTGGAGGAACAGAGTGGAGCAAAGGAAGCCCAAGAATGCTGACGGACTTAGTCACCAGCCAGAGAACAGGAGGACAGGAGATAAAAAGAAGGAAGGCAACCATTACTTATAGAAGAAGAAAGAAAGAATAACATTTCATACCTGGCCAGAAGGAAATGCTTTTTTTGCACTTCAATCCATTCGTTTCTTACCATTACAGAATTTGAAATGAGAAAGCATAAAAGAGACAAATCAAGAAACAATTATCAATACATGGAACCTTCCACTGAGGTTCAACAGGAGCGAACCCACTTTTCATGCATTTTCAGTAAATAGTGCCTTAAGATTTTAATAATATTCTTATTGTCATGGGAGTATGTCACTAGCACAAAACTGTCAATGATGAGTGTTTGATTAAGACAATGAATTTTTGGAGACCAAATTATGATTTTCAAAGGGACAGAAGCTTGATGTGGGAATGGAAAATATTTCATATTTCAAGAACAATATGTGGGGAAGAGGGAGGATGGGAGGGGAGGGGTGGAGAGGAGAATCAATTGTTAACAAACTCTTGATAGGCATGATCTACAAGCTTTTGCAGGCCCACTGTCCAAAAGGTTGGGATGGAGAAGGCGTGCCATTGATTCAATGACATCTTTCTCAGGCCGGGAAAGAGTGGAAGAATGAGGAAATTACAATTATACTTATTCGGTAATTATACTTACAGAATAGTGAAAGGCCTGGATAGAGTGAATGTGGAGAGGATGTTTCCATTAGAGTGAGAGTCCAGGACCTGAGTCCATTAGAAAGGAGATGGGGGGGAATTTATTTAGTCAGTGGGTGGTGAATCAGTCTAATTCATTGCCATAGATGGCTGTAGAGGCCAAGTCAATAGATATTTCTTAGGCAGAGATTTACATATTCTTGATTAGTAGGGGCGTCAGGGGCTATGGGGGAAGACAGGAGAATGTGGTTGTGAGGGAAAGATAGATCAGCCATGATTGAATAATGGAGTAGAATTGATGGGCTGAATGGCCTAATGTTGCTCCTAGAACTTATGAACTTAAAACGCATTTCAAAGCCCAATTAAACATGGCTGTATTTTTTTAGCAAGTAGAGCTCTTGAGCTTTGCTGCTACAGGTAATAAATTCCTGTTGTGGTCCTTCACAGCAGTCAGTATTTGTACGTAACAATGACACACACACACACACACACACACAAAGTCAAACACAATGCACTGCTTTTGAACTTCTAGAAATGGAGCATGCATGGTTCTGATTGTTGAAACATGCAGCATCTACAGCTCTAAGCTAATCACCACAACACTGCTTGCAAGGGACATCACTCACAGAATTACTCAGCATTAATCACAGCACTGAAAGCTCCAGGGTTAAAAATAACACAAGCATTTCTACAACCACAGCCTAGGAACACTGGCAACTTACCAGTTGTTTTCAACATCCTTGCTTTTCCTGTATACTTGCAGAAGTGGGAGAGAGGTTACAGGCAGAGGTGACACAGATGGAGAGAGACAGGAAAAAAGTCAGAAATTTTCAACCTTGAACATATTCAAGATTATAACAACACACCATCCATTTTAGTCACCTGGAGTTCCATGGTGATACAAATCAACAGGAAGATCATCGCAAAGACCAAGGTTACAATTAGAGGAGTAAATGTAATGTCGTGGCAGGGATGGGGTGGGAAGAGTTGGCGAGAATGACATGGTGAACTGACCAAATGGAAGGGATGGGGAAGAGAAAAATGATGGTCTTGGTTCCAATGGGGAGGGGTGAGAAAGAGAGTGGGTGGGAATAAAGTGAGACCAGCGCCCAACAGTGCTCCTCACATATTTCTCCATTTGCATAAACACCAGGTTTATCCTTTTACAGTATCCGCAGATGGATAAAAATCTGGAGCAATAAACACTGCTGGAGGAATTCAATGGGTCAAGCAGCATCTGTGGAGGTAAACGTATGGTGGATGGGAATGGAACGTTGAAGTTTTGAGTTGACTGCAGCCCACAGGAAGGGTCTCGACCTGAACTGTTAGCTGTCCATTTCCCTCCACAGAAGCTGCCTGACCCACCGAGTTCCGCCAGCAATTTGTTTTTGCTCCATTTGTGACAATGTTGGTGCCAAATGTAGCTTCTGATAAGGTTGATGAGGATGGGGATTTCGTTCATCTAAAACATCTCCTTTCTCCTACAAACCTACTGACTCTCACAGTTACACAGTTATATCGACTTCACTTCATCCGACCCTGCCTCTTGCAAAGATGCTATCCCCAATCCTCAATTCCTATGCCTCTGCCGCATCTACTCCCAAGGTACGGTTTTTCATTTGAGGACATCTTAGATGTCTACATCCTTTAGTGAATGTGGTCCGTCCCCTCCCCACCCCCCCACCAGATATCATAGATGGATCCCCCATCCACGTCTCTTCTGTGTCCCAGTTCTACTCTTGCTCCCTCTCTCCTGAGACGTATTAAGGACAGAGTTTCCCTAGTCCACACCTTTCATCCCACCAGCCTCCACATCTCACACATCGTCCTCCGACATTTCCGTCACCTCCAACGTGATGCCACCGTTAATCACATCTTCCCATCCCCACCCCTTTCCACCAACCACAGTATTGTTCTCTCTGCAACTACTTGGTTCACACGACCCTACCCGCCCAAACCACCCCCTCTCCAGCTACTTTCCCCTGAAACAACTTCACTCCCTCGTGCTTATTTAATTTTCATTTACATATACCTCGGGTCATTGTTTTCTCTTCACACTTTGATTTTTCTGACATCTAATTGTATTCTCACCCCACCATGCTTGCTGATAAATTCTTTCTTTGTCCGCTATTTACCTTCAGTGAAGAATCACCACCTTTAGATGTTAGACTTTAGAGATACTGCGTGGAAACAGGCCCATCGGCCCACCGAGTCCGTGCTGACCAGCAATCACCCCTCGGTCATGACTGACCATGGGTGATGCACCCTAGTTGTTGGCTGCTTGCTCCAAACCTCGGTTGGAGGCCAATGCGGGAGTGTCAGTCTCTATCACTAACACTATCCTAAACACTAGGGACAATTTAATTTTTTTTTACCGAAGCCAATTAACCCACAAACCTGTACGTCCTTGGAGTGTGGGAGGAAACCTAGAGCACCCGTAGAAAACCCACGCAGTCACAGAGAGAACAATCAAACTCTGCACAGACAGCATCCGTAGTCAGGATGGAACCTGGGTCTCTGGCTCAGTAAGGCAGCAATTCTACCGCTATGCTATCGTACCGCCTGCTATCCTATTAACTTTATCGGTGTCCTTGCAACTGTTCCAAAGTGGGGGGTCAGTTAGATATTTGGTTTTTATATGCAAATATTTTGCATTTTTATCAAAATGTTAAATGCCAACATTCCCCAGCTCCGTCACTCCATGCTACACTTGGATAAAATCCATTATATTCCACACTGATAAGCCTTTCACAGCAAAACTAGTAAAGCACATAACTGGATTGTAAGAATGAACTACAAGGCCATTTGTTTTATGATCCCTACTAATGCAATATCAGAAGGATTAGCTGCACACAAGTATACAGTCTCATCAACTACATTCTAGTTTTGTTACAAACAATGGCCTTTTCATCTTCAGCATCTTAACAAAGTTGTAATTAGTAGGGTTTATGCTCAAAATCCCTTCAGTGAACTGTTATCAGTAAAGATCTAAGTAACTGCATTAGCTTTCTTAGGGCATTTTGCTGATAGTTTGGCATGGTACATTCCTAATCCAGTTCTGCTTCATCAATGCTGTGGAAAACAGTTCAATATCGACTGGAACCAAGTACTTAGTGCAAATTTGATCTCTGCTTTCTCCACTTTTGGCTCTATATCCTTATCAGTGGACAGGTAAGCAGTTTGTTGTCATGCTTCCCTTTTTAATATTAAGCTACAAGATTCTTCATCTTGTAGCTTTAAATAAGCTATTTATCTCGTAAAGAATATAGCGTTATTCATTTTATTAAGCAGATTTAAACTGAAATTCAGAACTCACAAAACAACCCAGATAGGTGAGCATATAAAAGAAAGCATATTTTCCCCTTTACTTACACTTTTTGATATATTAACATACAAACTGAAGAAATATGAAGAGCAGAGGCCTGCTTTAACGTTCAATATCATGGCTGATCATCTAATTCAAACCCACCATCCCTCAGTATTCTTGGGTTCTTTGATACTATTTGACTTCAAAAGTCTCTCCACACAACTACTTAGTGTCTCAGACACAGAATTCCAAAGACTCACAATACGCTGAATGGAGAAACCTCTTCACAACTCATTCCTATATGGTCAACTCATTATCTCAAGACTGTGGTCACTGAGAATGGCTTTCTAGCCACGGGCAATGTCCTCTCCACATACATTATTTCAAGGAGAAGAGCAATCTGATAACATCTTTCATCATTTCATGGCACATCATACTCAATGGTAAGTTCTTTCTTTAAAATCAAGTCTATGATTTCACAGTTTAAGAATAAGGGGTAGGCCGAGAGGGCCTGTTTCCGTGCTGTAATTGTTATATGGTTATTTAGGACTGAGGTGAGGAAAACATTGTTCACCCAGAGAGTTATGAATCTATGGAATTCTCTGCCACAGAAGGCAGTGGAGGCAAATAAACTGGATGCTTTCAAGAGAGACTTAGATATAGCTCTTAGGCCTAACTGAATCATGGGATATGGGGAGAAAGCAGGAACGGGATACTGATTTTGGATGATCAGCCATGATCATATTGAATGGAAGTGCTGGCTCAAAGGGCTGAATGGCCCACTCCTGCAACTATTTTCTATGTTTCTATGTTTCATGCCTTGATATTATAATATTAAAATTCTTGCCTCTGATTTACAAGATCTAGCAGATTTCTTCATCCGGAGATATAACTCCCCAAATGTGATAGGGCCGCCTTTGATGTGTGTGCCATTAGTGGTCAAGACCTTATGCTTTGGACAGGTTCACAAGGCTTTCTACCTTCAAATCCCACCACTTTTCCATCTTTCTTTCCTCCTGTGAAGAATTCTAAATCTAACAAATTTTGGGGTGTCTTTATTTTGCTTGACAGCACACTTATCAAATGACTTGAGACATTTTTTCCATAAGAAGCATGCAGTATAAATGGAAATTGATAGTGCATGCATAATGCAGAAGATAAATCTTCTTCAATGGTGGTTAAGAAATTGAATTTCTAACCATTGCAAGGAATTACTTTTAGATGAAACAATTCACAGTTGGATAATATTAAGGAAGATTTTCAATTTGCGGTCTGCGTTAAACTGTATTAAAGAATCATTGTGCATTGGAGCAAGAGCACATTTTTACTTTCCACTGCTGTTTGTTTCTCTCTCCTACCTGATAAATCATATGCATCGATATTTTCATTCTTCTTGTCCTCCTTATCAATAACGTGCTCATATGTGATGTTCGGCACATTCAGTGTTTTCTCAGAATTCAGTCCATTGTCTTTATCAGACTTCACTTTCTTTTTTTTAACCTGGAAAATGCCAAGTTTAGTTTAGAGACACCACGGGGAAACAGGCCCTTCGGCCCACCGAGTCCATGCCGATAGCGATCCCCGCACATTAACACTACCCTACACACACTAGGGATAATATACACAAACACCAAGCCAATTAACCTACATACCTGTTCGTCTTTGGAGATTGTTGAAGCATTCAACTATTTCACTCAATTCTCACCAAGGCTTCACAAGGCTTGCACACCCAAGGTGAGATGGAAGTTCAGGGCCAACTCACACCAGCTCACACCAGCTCATGTGCATAAGTATATAAGACTTATTGCACTTTTGTGAGACAAAATTAGTGATCATATTCATCTGACTTGTTTGTTGAGTCTCACAGCTCAGAAAGAGGCCTTTCAGTCTAGCAAGTCCATGTCGATCAACCAACCCATGTTTACCCCAATCCTACGCAAAATCCATTGTTAGACACAAAGTGCTGGAGTAACCCGGCAGGTCTGGCAGCAAGTCTGGATAAAATGGATAGGTGACATTAAGGTTCAGGACACTTCTTCAGTCTGAATCATTGAGTTACTCCAGCACTTTGTGTTTTTTTTTGTAAACCTTCCAGTTTTTCCCCCCCGCTCTCTCTAGTATAATCAGTCTGAAGAAGGGTCCTGACCTGAAACTCCTGCATTTTGCAACCAGCACCTGCAAAATTAATTCCATTTTGTTTTCCTCACAGTCTCATCCATTCCCGCTAAACTCAACTTCTCACCTGCACACTAGGGTGCAATTTACCTATCCAACCCACATGTCTCTGGGATGTGGGAGGAAGCCAGAGCAACCAAAGGAAACCCACTTGGTCACATTAGGAATGTACAAACTCCACACATTCAGCACTGGAGATCGGGACTGAATCCAGATCACTGGGTCTGTGCGGCAGCAGCTCCACTAGAGCCCAAAGAGACGGATCACAAAAGGGAGATGCAGGAAAGCAGAAATGCAAAAATTAGGAAAGATGATATTTAACAAAAAGAAAGACAATGGAAGATTGCTATTACCACCAGTTTCTTTGTCTTTGGACTTGAAGATGGAACATAAAATTTGCTAGGTGGTCGAACATACATCCTCCATGTGGCAGATTCATGGTTTTCTGCTGCGTAGCACCTCCATGATGTCTAAACGGAATGAAACCAATACGTTCATAAGTTCTAGGAACAGAACTAGACCGTTCGGCCCATCAAGTCTACTCCGCCAATCACTCATGGCTGATCTATCAATCCCTCTCAACCCCATTCTCCTGCCTTTTCCCCCATAACCCCTGAACACCGTGCCTGTCGAGAATCTGTCAATCTCCACCTTAAAAATATCCATTGACGGCCTCCACAGCCTTATGTGGCTATGAATTCCACAGATTCACCACCCTCTGACTAAAGAAATTCCTCCTCATTTCCTTTCTGAAGGTACATCCTTTTATTCTGAGGTTATATCCTCTAGTCCTAGACTCTCCCACTAGTGGAAAAATCCTCTCCACATTCACTCTATCCAGGCCTTTCACTATTCACTTTAAGGCTGATTAGACTTTTTTTTTTTAAATACAGCAAAATATTTCTCTTGAATTAGTAACTGAGTAAAGGCATAATTGTAATCATGATGAGGTTCTCATGAAAGATCCTGAAACGTTAATTCTATTTCTTTCTGTGTTGCTGCTGCTCGAACTGATGAGGAATTCCTACATTTTATATATTTCCTTACAATGAGGATTGGCTTTCATCTGATTTAATTTGTTGCAAATTTCAGAATTATTTCACAGTAATGTGAAGTGGGTATGAAAGGAAGAAGAGTTCACAGAATTGAAGACAAAATCACTGATAAACCTCCAAATAAGCTCTGAACCATATTGACTTGGGGATAGGCATTGTTTTTGTCTTTGTTCAACTAGACTTTAGACTTTAGTGCAGTGCGGAAACAGACCCTGCAGCCCACCGAGTCTGTGCTGACCAGCAATCCGATATACTAACACTATCCTATACACTAGGGACAATTTACAATTTATTACCAAAGCCAATTAACCCACAAACCTGCACAAACCTCCCACAAGTCTTTGGAGTGTGGGAGGAAACCGGAGCATCCGGAGAAAACCCATGCAGTCCATAGGGAGGATGTACATGCTCTGTACAGACAGGACCTTTAGTCAGGATTGAACCTGAGTCTCTAGCACAGTAAGGCAGCAACTCTACTGCTGTGCCACTGTGCCCCCCTTTGCTCCCGTTTCTTTTCAATTTTACAGGATGAGGGAGACTTTTGCAAAATAGAATTATATTAATTCTGACTTCACTGAAACTGATTATTGTGTATTTCGAAAATCTATCCACACATTTTCCACTATCAAATCTAGAGTCAAGAGAGGTCAATTATCATATGTACCAGCAATGCACAATGTAAGAATCCTGCTTACTGAAGCTTAACAGGCCCATTAATGCAGTAACCTACTAATAAAGATATAATAATCAATAAATCAATAAATTAACATTAATACGAGGTAACTAATTACTTAGGGGTGAGCTGAGACGCAATTCTCTGAATCGGATGATATGTTTAGAGGTGTTGAACGCTGAGCTGTAGTCAATAAACAACAGCCTGATGTATGTGTTCTTACTGTTCAAGTGATCCAGTGCAGAGTAAAGAGGCAGCAATACTGCATCCCCGATAGATCTGTGTGGTGGTAGGCAAATTGAAGTGGGTCTAGTTCTTTAAAACCGACCTCTCGAAGCAGTTAATCACCACAGGTTTTTGCACTACTGGTCAGCAGTCATTCTTCTTCTTATTCTTACCCGCGTTACTCCTTGTCACTGTTTAATTTTCGCTATTAATGCATCCAATAAACCTTTGATTACAGGTATTTTTTTTAAATCCCAAGCACTTTAATAAGTCTATTGCACGGATAATCCACGCTTTAAATGAAACGTTTCCTCATAACAGTCCCAAATTGACAACAAATAATATGGAAATAACCAAACCTGAACTGGAAAGAGGTGCTGGGGCAATAGTAGTGTCCAGTCAAAGCAGAACAACAAACAATAAATGAAGAATAGTATTCGAGCCATCACTCTGAAACCCCACTTCATTGTTACACGAGTGTCTTCCACAACCTCCTACTCCCCAAACTGCTCCCTTTCCTTTCTCATAGTCATACAGTGTGGAAACAGGCCCTTCGGCCCAACTTGCCCACACCGATCAGCATGTCCCATCTACACTGGTCCCATCTGCCTGCCTATTTAGCCTACCCCTCTAAACCAATCCTATCCATGTACTTGTTTAAATTGTTCTTAAACATTGCAATAGTACCTGCTTCAACTACCCCCTCCAGCAACTCATTCCATACACCCACCACCCTTTGAGTTGAAACAGTTAACGAACAGGTTCCTTTTAAATATATTTCCCCTCACCTTAGACCCATGTCCTCAGGTTCTTGATTCCCCTACTCTGGGCAAGAGACTCTATTCCTCGCACCATTTTGTACACCTCTGGAAGATCATCCCTCATCCTCCAGCGCTCCACGGAATAAAGTCCTAGCCTGCTCAAGGTGTGTAGACTTCTCCCTGTAGCTCAGGCCCTTGAGTCCTGGCAACATCCTCATAAATCTCCTCTGCACCCTTTCCAACTTGACAACTTCTTTCCTATTTTCCACTTGGCATTTTTCTTTTGCATGACGAACTGATTCAGATGTATACTGATTATACCCTGAATACTTCCACAGGGTCACACAGCTGGTTACACCTTTCTGTATGAGCTTAGTTGGGAAGAATTTCTGATCATCATATTATTAGCACAGATATTTTTTATTTTCCCAATATTAATGCACTTCACCTCCCCGCACACCAATCTATCTGCATGTTTTTGTGTTGTACGGGGAAGCGACAACAGACTACCAAGAGAGAGACTGTATTAAAAAAATACATCTGAGATGCATTAAAGATGAACATCTGGCAAGTTTAGCACAAGATGAAATTTATGTTTTTGCAAAATGACTCGGGTTTTTATGTCCTGTTATCGATTATAATATACTCACAAATTGTTTGTGTGCCATGATGACAATGGAGTGGGTCTTAAAAAAATAAATTAAATAGCCTTGACCTCTCTGTGACATTATATTGACCACAATTTTTGAATTAGTGCCACAAGTGGGATATCCTAGCCTGCATTAAGAGTGGCATCAGAACAGCATTTAAATATTGCAATTTCTATAGTCTCTGGAAAGAAATGAAATCTGCTGTTGGAAACAAAATCCCAAGGGTAAACAACCTAACTGCAATTATCTCAAGAAGCCAAATCCAACGTCAGTATAGATTATTTTTATCTCGTGAAACTTCACTGATTACTGGCTCCCCAAACGTCAAAGCATCAGATTATATTCAGCACAGAAATTGATCAAGAGACCATGGGCATACCTGAATAAGGGAGGCAGCTGCTGGGATCTGACGATTAAAATGCTTCTGTCGCTGTTTCTGCTGAACCTTGAGAGCAAAACCCGAACCGAGAATCCCCTGGGATGGCAGAAGAGAAATAAAATTAAACTTGTGTTGGTAGGAACTGCAGACGCTGGTTTACACTGAAGATAGACACAAAATGCTGGAGTAACTCAGCGGGTCAGGCAGCATCTCTGGAGAGAAGGAACGGGTGACGTTTCTGGTCGAGACTCTTCTTCAGACAGATTAAACTGCTTACGTTAGTTTTACTGGTAGACAATCCAGAGTACTTTAGAGATACAGCAGAGAAACCAGCCCTTTGCCCCACTGAGTCTTCACTGAGATCAGTGATTACCCCGTACACTAGTTCTATCCAACACACTATGGACAATTTACAGAAACAAATTAACCTACAAACCTGCACATCTTTGGAATGTAGGAGGAAACCGGATCACCCGGAGAAAACCCACGTGGTCACGGGGAGAACATTCAAACTCCATACAGACAGCACCCGTATTCAGGATCGAACCCGGGTCTCTGGAACTAAGGCCGCATCTCTAGCGCTGCGCCACTGTGCTGCCCTGTATCATGGACTTGACCATGGATTACATGGATTAATGACAGACCTATTGGAGGTACATGGTGCGGGCAACTATCCTTATACCTATCTTCAACCAATTATCTCAAGACATTAATCTTCCATTACCTTTTCCCTCTTCTTTTCATTTTAAGTTCATCGATGATAACCATCCTCACTGCTCCTTGCTGTAGAAGGTTCTACATTCCAGGAGTTCCCCATTAATTCCCTGACCTGACCTCGGTAGCTAGCTCAGTTAAATGCACTTACAAATTGGAAACTGCACCAAACAATCCAGGAATGCCAGAGGATCTAGTGTTGATTATGGAAATATGAGCGATCTAACTAGTTTTAGCCAAATAAGATCAGCCCAGGTAAAGCAGATGGCGTACAACGTGGATAAGAGCCAACGCCAATACCCCATTGGGGTCACAGATTAAATTACCAGATTATTTCTCCTGTGATAGGGATTTAATTTGATTATTTGCCTTATCGTAAGTATCATTGGGATGGTATGGTGTGGTGGTGCACTCAGATCATGCTGCTGTCTGACAACTCTAGCAAACTAGGTTCAATCCTGACTTCTGGTGCTGTCTATATTGAGTTTGGATGTTTGCAGATGAAAGTGTGGACTTCCTCTGGGAGTTCTAGTTTCCTCCCACATCTCAAAGGTGAGCGATTGGATTAAGCGGCGACTGTAAATCGCCCCTGGTGTCGGTAGAGACCTGACCATCAGTGAGATGTCGATGGACACATGACAGAGTATAACCTGCATGAAAGAGGCAGGAGGAATGCGTGTGCGGCAAGCGTGTGTGCGTCACAATGATGTGGATCGTATTAGATTCTGCCTCTACACGCCACGGCCAGTCTTCAAAACTAGGCTAAGCGTGAGATGTCTTAACAGGTTAAAGACAGAACAAGGTGATGGTAAAAAGATTATACGCATCTAGTTTAATGTTAAGTATAACAAATAGATTGCATTTTTACAGGCAGTGAACTGCAATTTTTCCAAATGAGTTTGCCAGGTAAAAAAAAAACTCTTTATCAATTCTTCACCGAGACATCATCTCCTTACCTTGCTACCTATTCAATCAGCAGTTTTTCCCCAGATATTCTTGTTAATAGATCAGCTCTACATCCAACTATGGATGTCTAAATATGGCCCAGGTGTGTGTGACCTTATATGGTCTATATCATTTACAGGCACATGACTATAAAAGACATATATTAGTTGGCTGGAGAACAGAGTTTGCAACAAGTATGCACCTGCTACCACACACTATCTATGTCCTGATGTCTGTTGCCTGTGTATTGCCTCTTTGTTTGGGCACTTGCAGAGTGATGCTAAAAGTGAGTACAAGTACTGTATTTTGGTGGCAAGTTACAGTGATCCAGTTACTCAGTTTGATATGTCCACGCTTCAGAAAAAGTTACTAACTCAATCCTCTGCTGATCTGCCAATTTGCTATCCATGGATAAAATCATGAAGTCAGTCTTGTTTCTTTTCAAACAAATCTATCTATGTATTTGTATGCATGAAAGAACCAGTAATAAAGCCATCAGTTTTCAGACCACTTGTGTAAAGTGCTTCCCAGCTGTGCACTGTTCGAAGAGAGAACAGTCTCTTTATCAAACACAACTACATTTTGTGATTTCAAAACCAACCACTGCTTGCATGTTTCGACAGAAGTAGATTTGTTAGTTAATTTCATTTCTTTAGACTTCACTCAGGAGAGACAGCGTGGAAAGAGCCCCTTCAGTGCCACCAAGTCCCCACTGACCAGAGACGACCTTGTACACTCGCACACACCCGGGACAATTTACAATTTACAGAAGCCAATTAACCTACAAACCTGCATGTCTTTGGAGTGTGGGAGGAAACTGGAGCACCTGAAAAAATCCCACACTGTCACAGGGAGAACGTACAAACTCCGTACAGACAGCACGCGTAGTCAGAATCAAACCCGGGTCTCTGGACCTGTAAGGCAGTAACTCTACCGATACGCCACTGTGCTGTATTTCCTTTTAGGCATTTAAACATTTATATAAATTTGTTGCACTGAATGCTTTTGATCATTATAGAAACATAGAAAATAGGTGCAGGAGGAGGCCATTTGGCCCTTCGAGCTTGCACCGCCATTCAATATGATCATGGCTGATCATCCAACTCAGTTGGGCATATTTACGTTTGTGGGAGGGCAGGAACGTGAATTGGTTAGAAAGAAGATATTCACATATTTGTTATCAGGAAGTTCATGTCCATCTTACCTGGATAACAAGGACAGAGTGAAATTGACAATGTCCTCACAAAACGAGACAAATTTCACCGTATCTTTGTACACATGATAATAATAATCTAAACTATATAGTTTATTTTTGCTCCATTACAGGAATTAATGAATAGATGGAGCAACACATAATTCTTGTTTGAAGTGACCAGAGCAGTAAACTGAAAATTAAATTCAGGCAAACACTTACCGCAGGAAGGGCGAAGAAAGAAATTGCGAACACGGAGAAGCATGAAGCAATGGTTCTGCCGATCCAGGTCTGTGGAACCTTATCCCCATATCCAATCGTTGTAACAGTTACCTGTTTAAGAAAAGACCAGCTTGTGAATGTTAAAGCCATTGTAAAGGAATATTCTGCTATCGCAAAATATGGTAGTGAGGTAGCTTAGTTTTAGTTTAGGGGTAAGGTGTGGAAACAGGCCATTTGGCCCACTGGAATAACTAAAAGTATTCTGACACTCAAGGTCAAAATGAAGACAATATTCCCACAATCTCCATACATGCGAGATTCTTGGTGAATACCACAATCAATGCACCCACAGATAATCTCTCTTGCTAACCAATGGATTTGACGCAAGAACAGAATCATGGTCCCCTGTATTGAGGGGGGGGTGGACAGAATGGAGAGGCAGGAAATCAGCAAGATCAGATTTCAATCAGGTTAAGTGCACAAATAGAATATCAGACTTGGAATCAGGTTCCCATTCACAGTCAGTTGATGGAAAGGCTGCCACATTGCCTGGTCAATGGGTGGGAGAGTAGATGCCAAGTGGGTGGGAAGGACTGTGAGTCCCTGGGTGAGCGGGAAGGGTGGGTGGTTGGAGGGGAGACTGATAGGTTGTTGGGTGGATGGCTTGGCTGGTAGTTTGTGAAATTGATGGGTATGCTGGCGGGTTGTCAGGAGAGTGGGCATGCAGGTTGGTTGGTGAGCAGAGACAGTGGAGAATATTTTGCAATGGATCACGAATTGAGAGTTCAGTATCAGAGGGATATTTGTTGCAGGTATGGTACGGGAAGGTTAGAAGGTGTTTTGAGTGTTATGGGAAATCCAGTGAGCTCACGGGCAGATTGTTGATCATGATACCATTGGAATGACCGAGACTGGGGGTCAAAGACATTGGGATTGAGAGTCCAGAAAAATTGGCCATACGTGGAGAGATCAATGAGTATGAAGGAGACTGCTGTCTCTAGAGGGGAGCGAGCAGTCATCAGGCAACTTAATCACCCCAACACCACCAAGAGAGCAGTCCTGACCTGCCATCTACCTCATTGGAGACCCTCAAACTATCTTTAATCAGACTTTACTGAGCTTTAACTTGCACTAAACGTTATTCCCTTGAACTTGATCATGTATTTGCACACTGTGGATGGCTTGATTGTAATCATGAATAGTCTTTAAACTGACTGGGCAGCACGGAACAAAAAAGCCTTTTGTTGTATCTTGGTATGCGTGACAATAATAAAACAAAGTTAAACTAAACAGAACTAAATTGAGCTAAAATGGAACTAAAACTGAACCAATCGAGACATAGAAACATAGAAATTAGGTGCAGGAGTGGGCCATTCGGCCCTTTGAGCCTGCACCGCCATTCAATATGATCATGGCTGATCATCCAACTCAGTATCCCGTACCTGCCTTCTCTCCATACCCTCTGATCCCCTTAGCCACAAGGGCCACATCTACTCCCTCTTAAATATAGCCAATGAACTGGCCTCAACTACCCTCTGTGGCAGAGAGTTCCAGAGACCCACCACTCTCTGTGTGAAAAAATTCCTTCTCATCTCGGTCCTAAAGGATTTCCCCCTTATCCTTAAGCTGTGACCCCTTGTCCTGGACCTCCCCAACATCGGGAACAATCTTCCTGCATCTAGCCTGTCCAACCCCTTAAGAATCTTGTAAGTTTCTATAAAATCCCCTCTCAATCTCCTAAATTCTAGAGAGTATAAACCGACTAGTTTATATGAATCAATCCCTTCATAAGACATTCCTGACATCCCAGGAATCAGTCTGAGACAAAACCAAAATGAAGGGATTGGATTGCTTGGAGGTATTTGCTAGCTGTGGAGGTTAGTAGACGTACCTGGGATAAGAGAGATGGAGAGGATTAACTTAGCTTCTCAAAGCGCCAAAGCAGTACAGGACAAGCACTCAAAATGTGTAAGAAGGAACTACAGATGCTGGTTTATACTGAAGATAGACACAAAAAGCTGGAGTAACTCAGCGGGACAGGCAGCATCTCTGGATGCTGCCTCCAGTCTGAAGAAGGGTCTTGACCCGAAACGTCAGCCATTCCATCTTTCCAGAGATGCTGGCTGTCCCGCTGAGTGACTCCAGTTTTTTGTGTCTATCTTCAGGAAAAGCACTTCCATGTGGCAGTCCTTGGCACTATTTTAGTGATCATCTCGTTATGAAGTTGAATGAAAGAGAAGAAAGTGATCTATAGGCAGAATCCCTAAAATAATTAAATGAAGCCCCACCTTCTACCTGGAGCCATTTGCTTATATCTGCCCTGTCATGCCTTAATCTAAGGTGCAAATTAGTGGGTTTGATCTGGTACGGGTTATTTTCTTCATTTTTACTTTTGTTTAATTTTGAAGCTTAAAATGTCAAGCATAGAGTTGTAGGAGGCCACAAGGCCATCGGGTCCAACATCCACTCAACAGCTCTTTGGGAATTGACGTGGGTCATTTACTCCTACGACAAGTTCATTCCTTGCAGCCTGACAATTATTCTCTGTTTCATCACAATTCCAGCTCCCTTTTGAAAATTACTCTTCAACCCTCTTCCTCCATCATCTAATTTCAGATCATAACTTGCTGCATAAAAACATGCCTCTAGTATTTCTAGCAAACCTGTGTTGCATTAACTGCTGTCTTATCTGACTCTGAAGACTGGGTCCCTGCAGTCGAAAAAAAGAATATGTCATCATTTTTAAAGCTAATAAATCACGCCTCAGCCTCCTACATTGTGAAGAGAATAATTCAATTTCCCCCTCTCTCTTGGCAACCAAAGTCTCTTATCCCATCTCTGTAAATCTGCTGTACCCCCATGCTAGTGCCTTTGCATTCTTCTAAAATGTGAGGTCCAAAATTGAAATATAAGCAAGGAAGTTGACTTTCAGACCTTCCAGTACATCCGGAATGTGGACTTTGGACTTGGACTCGATCTTTTTCATTTGTAAATGGCACCAAAATATGGCAACGGGTGCATGAAATTCACTGTGCATTGCATTCATTAGAATAAAGCACCGTTGGCCCATTGATTTTAGAAGTTATCAGCTAAGATGAGGAAATAAGGATCCTATATACGATTTTTTTTGTAAGGTTTGTGTATGTGAACTGTTCAGTATCTCTATTCCCAAACACTTTTTAAAAATGACTTTATTGGGGACAAGTGTCCAACAGAAAATCTCAGCATTTGATGATCATTGAAGGTGTCACGTATTCTATAAACAGCTGCCCCCGAATAAAAATTGAGTATCTGAGCCAAGGATGCTTAATGGTAGCTTTGCCTCAGGAGTTAATTGCAAAGGAGGTGCAGAAGCTGGGGGGGGGGGTGTTAGAGGGGATGTTTGTTGGTGGGGGTGAGATAGGATCGGACACAATCATAAAGGTTTAAGAAGACACAATGAAACAGTATCTGAGGTATATGGCTCTCATTCCACACTGAAAAAAAAGAGATTCCTTTGTTTGAAATCAGATACTTAACAAGTTCACACAGGTAAAAGCCTTGTTAAGGATTTCTTTTTCTCTCTCTCTCCTCTTACCGCGGCGATGATTAGGAGAACAATGAAACGGAGCACAGCTGGGGAGCATGTGCCTGAACAAAAGTAGAAAGGATTAGAAATGTGAAGTCGCACGGCAGCGCGATAGTGATGTAAAGGAAAAGCTTCAGCTTTCAGACCTGGAGGCAGAGCCACTGACTCTTACCAATGCACAGATGTCCCCTCTTCAAAGATAACACAGCTTTATCAATAATTCACCAATGCACATCCTTGGTTTCCATCTGAAGTGCAACCAGGTGTCTTTTTGCTGTATTGCACTGATTCATTGAAGGGAAAAAAAGCCCACATTATAATCGGTGGGCTTATCACCAAATAAAGCCCTTTGCTGTACTGCAGGCTTCAACAAAGCATTGTGTTACTCCTGCAGAAGAAATCGGAAATGCTTTAAGCTCGAGTGGAGGGAAAGATGGAATAAAAGCTTCCATTAATGTCACGAGCGGCATTTATAAACTGCAGCTGCGGGAATGGCACTTACATTTTAAATTTTCTTTTTTAAACTTTTTTTTTAATAATGTGATGTACAAAGATGGCATGAAGCAAACAGATACGAACAGATGCGAACCTTTGCTTTGCCACAACCCGCAGACTTCATTCTACTGTAGATTGTTAATTTTTCCCTCAGCATAGGTTTACAAGGTTAACTCCCAGGATGGCGGGACTGTCATATGCCGAGAGAATGGAGCGGCTGGGCTTGTATACTCTGGAGTTTAGAAGGATGAGAGGGGATCTTATTGAAACATATATGACTATTAAGGGTTTGGACACGCTAGAGGCAGGAAACATGTTCCCGGTGTTGGGGGAGTCCAGAACCATGGGCCACAGTATAAGAATAAGGGGTAAGCCATTTAGAACGGAGACGAGGAAACACTTTTTCTCACAGAGAGTTGTGAGTCTGTGGGATTCTCTGCCTCAGGGCATTGGAGGCCGGTTTTCTGCATACTTTCAAGAGAGAGCTAGATAGGGCTCTTAAAGATAGTGGAGTCAGGGGATATGGGGAGAAGGCAGGAACGGGGTACTGATTGGGGATGATCAGCCATGATCACATTCAATGGCAGTGCCAAAATAAAGGGCCGAATGGCCTACTCCTGCACCTATTGTCTATTATCTATTGTCTATTGAGATCTCTATTCACATTATGCAATAGCCCGTTCACAGTATTATCAACTTGACGTGTCCAATTATTAATATGGGGTATACGTTGAGTCACCAGATGAGAGGCAGTGAGGCTACACAAGGGTAAAAACCAGTGTTGGAATGAAGGATGGATGAGGGGAGGGTGGAGGTGGGGTCGAGGGAAGGCGGTACAAAAATGAAGGGGGGGGGGGGGCACGCCGGGATCAAAGGGGGACCCAACAGGGGGTTGCCTGCTGCCTCTTGCAGTCACGGGCTTGGTTTGTTGCTGGCTATTCAAATGACTTTTTGTAACTATGTCGGCACCAGAAATGTGGCAACTCTTGGTGTCCTGCCTAGGTGAGGCCTATTGTTTGTTTCTACCAGATTGTATACAAAAGCAAAGAGTTTCACAGTTCCTGGTTACATGACACAATAAAGTATCATTGAATCATTGAATTGAATCATCGCATTGAAGTTGCGGAATATATGACATGACATTTTAAGGGAATAAAATAATTAGTTTCACTGAAACACCAAGAGCACATTAATTCAGTGATAAAGTGTTATTAATCTGAAATTTTTATGGACACTGAGAATGATTTACACCTAATGAGCTCTGCAGTCTAAATAATAGGTAGAGAGTGAAGAGAAAACTATGAAGAGATAAAAAATGATTTAATGATTTAAGCCATCTATGAAGGGTCGTGGATGAAAGAACATTATACAACCAGTATGGCCAAGAATGACTTCTCTTTTCATGATTCAATAAAATCCACATTGTTTATAACACACTGACATACAGTCATAGCTCCCACATGATATTGGTCTTAACTCATGTGAACTGTTTTTTGCATACATTTGATAAATCAAGATATGTCTTTTCAATTTCAATTCATAGGACATGGCCATTGCAGACTGAATCAATCATTCAAATGTTTAGGAAGGAACTGCAGATGCTGGTTTACACCGTAGGTAGACACAAAATGCTGGGGTAACTCAGCGGGACAGGGAGCATCTCTGGAGAGAAGAAATGGGTGACGTTTCAGGTCGAGATCCTTCAGACTCAATCTGAATATCACAATAATCAATAATTCAAATAGCAGTGTCAAGTCGCTGACAGCAGAGAAACAAATGTATTTCAGATACATTTGCAGCATTGATGTTCTTTTCAAATTAATAAACAAAGATGGGAAATTGGTGGGATTACCGATGAAATCATCTTGTGATTTTATAAGACAAACTCTAGATAACGTTCAGTGACACCAAACTCAATATTTATCTCCAAGTAAACACTCGTGCTATAACATGGACATGGTCCTGTGTAAAATAATGTCAGTGTACCCATGTCAGTGCAGTGAAGTAAATCTGATTATCCATGTATAACCTAGCACCTAACGCTGGTTAATAATAAACAACATCGAGGTTTATATTGTAAAAGATATGTGATGTTACTCAATTTTTTTTCTTAGCCAATTAATTTTAAATTCTTGAACTCACTCTCTACTTTCTCCACAATTACTGCAGCAATTTATTTGTAGGCCTCGCAACCAACTTGTCAAGGGTACTTGAGTAAGTTCCTTAATGCTGGCCTTTTCAGCAAGGTTTACATCCTCTGGATTTTAATTTTGCCCTTTTGGCATATTTAGTCTGATTTATCAAATTTACATTTTTGCTTTATTATTATGCTTCTGAAAACTGTTACCTTTCTCACTATCTCTTCCTCTCACAAAGTTTCAAGGTGGAGCTTGAAACTCTACCTTTAATTAAAAGCTGTGGAGGTCTTCCACAAATGGTACCCTTAAAACTTTAAGTGGTACTTCAGGATCGAATCAACCTATTCCTATCCACTGAAGATAGACACAAATTGCTGGAGTAACTCAGCAGGACAGGCAACATCTCTGGAGAGGAATGGGTGACGTTTCGGGTCGAGACCCTTCTTCGGACACTCCCACTATTCCTATCCACTGTCCCATCTCCCATGATGAGGTGAGGCTCAAAAATAAGGTTTGTAAATCTAAATCTCCATCTAAAGGATGACACAGTGGCCATTGGACTCGCTGTCTCACAGCATCGGTGATGCAGGTTTAAACCTGACTCTAGTGCTGCCTGTGTGTAGTTTGCTGGTTCTCTTGGGTTTCTTACGAGTGCTCCCATTTCCTCCGACAACCCAAAGACATGCAGGTTGTGCGGTTCATTGGCCTTTGTAAATTGTCGCTGATTATTGGTGAGTGGAAGAATCTGGGACAAGTTGATGGGAATGTGGGGAGAATAAACTGGAATCAATTTAGGATTAGTGTACATCAATGCTTGATGATCGGCATGGACTCAATGGACTGAAGGGCCTATTTCTGTGCTATGAGTCTATAAAACGTATATATAAATAATCCTTTTTATATTATTTATGAGGGGTGATCTTATAGAGGTGTACAAAATCATGAGAGGATTAGATTGGGTAGTCGCTCAGTGTCTCTTACACAGAGTAGGGGAATCAAGAACCAGAGGACATAGGTTTAAGGTGAAGGGGGAAAGATTTACTGAGAACCTGAAGGGTTAACTTTTTCTCACAAACGGTGGTGGGTGTATGGAATGAGCTGCCGGAGGAGGTAGTTGAGGCAGGTACTATCGCAACGTTTAACAAAAAATATATAGACAGACACCTGGATCAGACAGGTAGGACAGGTTTAGATGGATATGGACCAAACAGGCAGATGGGACTAGTGTAGATGGGGAAAGTTGGGCCAAAGGGCCTGTTACCACACGGTTTGACTCTGTGACTAATACTCATCCTTCTGATGTAGGATAATCAAACAAAATGCTTTATTCATAGTAACTGTCAAGCAAACCACAGCCTGCATCGCAAATAAGAGATTCAGGCTGTAGTAACGTTATAACATTTGTTTAAAAGTGATACATTTATGATTATTCTTGGCTACCCGAGTATGAAATAAGTTAGCATATATATATATATAAAAAAGAAATATATATATATATATATATATATATATATTTTTTAAACAGCAAGGGCTTTTAAGATCATATAAATAATACTAAAAACATTGGTAAATAATCTGAGGACCATTTATGGAGGGAGAATGTAATGGTGGGGGATAAAGAGCAACAGAGCTAACATTTAAACATTTTACATCAGTCTTCATAAACACTGGGGGCATGAGAAAGTTAGCGTTGTAGAATGGGATGTGGGACATTGTTAGAAGTCATGGTAGAGAGGAACTTGTTATAATAAGATTACCAGAACTCAAGGCTGGTCTGTCACTGAGTCCAATAGTGTACACCTTTCACCTTTGAATGGTTGGAAAGATGAGAGCAGAGGGTTTCAGCACAATCTTCTATCCTCTATTAATCTAAATATTGCAGCAGAACTAGAGAGGAGAGTTCCAAATCCACGTCCTTCAGAGTTGCTGCCTTACCTACTGAGTTTAGTTTAGTGTAGTCTAGAGATACGGCGCAGAAACAGGCACTTCGGCCCACTGAGTCCGCACTGGCCAGGGATCACCCCACACACTAGCACCATCCTGCATGCGAGGGACAATTTACAATTTTTACTGAAGCCATTTAACCTACAAAGGTGTACATCTTTGGAGGAAGCCAGAGCACCCAGAGAAAACCCTCGCGGTCACAAGGAGAATGTACAAACTCCGTACTGACAGCACCCATAATCGGAGCCGAACCTGGATCTCTAGCACTGTAAGGTAGCAACCCTAGTGCTGCCCCACTGCACATCCAGTGTATTCTATGCAAGATTCTAGCATCTGCACTTCCTTGTATTAACAGTTGAGGTTCCATATTTGTCGACAAAGAAAAGTGAAGTAACAATAGATTGTTGGCCAAACAGGATTCATATTTTCTCCAAGCATATGCAGATGATTTAGAAGAACAATTATATAATCCGCTGACATCACATTAATTGGGTTTTTGTCAACTTATCAAAGATGATTTCAGAAGAATTTTGGGAAGTGAGAAGCGTTTTACAAATAGACAACAGATGAATGCTGGATAATACATTTTGGGAGTGGAAAAAAAAGGAAATGGGAGCATTCTGATTGAGAAAATGATAGTGTGAATAAGAACAGAGAGAGAAAGTAAAAGTACAAGAATATGATACTGAAAAAGTGGTTCTGAGCAGAAACATCAATAAAATAAGACAAAATGACCAAAGCATTTTAAACTGAAGAGTTTGTACACGGTTTGTACATGATCATAATAATGAATTTATACTAAAAAAAAAATTGTTATGTGGAATGACTGTGTTTATCTTCCCTGGAGCAGAGGAGGATCTGACTAACATGCGCACAATTATGAGAGGTATAAGTGGGAGAGATATTAAGAAACCTTTCGCAAGGCCATAGGTTTAAGATAAAGAATAAGAGGCTGAGAGGGATCTGGGGAGGAATTTTTCATTCAGAGGTAGTTGAAGTCTGAAGCACAATGCTTCAGAGAGTGGTGGAGGCAGGTATAGTTCCATCACTGTTTTTTCAGCAACTGGTGGTCTGGAGCTTCCCTTAATTGGGAAAAATTGGGAAAGTGCACTTGAAATTGCCCACTGCTCCCCCCAGACCCTCCCCTCTCCCCCCTCTGGACATCTTCCCAAAAATGTGGTGCCTAGGCCAGGTGAGGCGGCTGATCTCGACCTGATTGAGACTTCCGCACCGATCGACTGCTCAAAGTTGCCCCTTGCGTCCTTGCCAATTTCTGAGGCTAACATTGCGGGCCCATATCTTGGCTTCGTGGCGGCCGGTTACGGTACCAGTGGACTCCTTTCAGAGTCCATGACCTCGGGCAAAACAGATAATCCAGAAAGGCTCTGGAAACAAGGGTGCCAGAAAATTGGTGGTGGACCTGTACTCAAAAGACATTTAAAAAGCATCTGGATGAACACATGAATATCCAAGGCATAGAAGGCTACAAACCATGTGCAGGTAAATGGGATGAGTACACCTAGGCACTTGATGGACATGGTGGGCTAAAGGGCTTGTTTCTCTGCCATATGTGGCTACAATGTCTTGGGTAAAACACAGTTGAAGAATAGTTGTGAATGTCATGGCTTTCGAAGGATGACCCCATTTGATTTCTCGTGTTACACCATTTTTGTGACATATGTCACTGCATGGACCACAATGCTGCTACTCGTAATAGGGTGATGGCCACATATCAGTGGCATTAAGAGCATCTGATATCTGCAGACAATTCACATTCAGTGTTATGGAACTCATTGCAGGAAAGATTTGATGCGAACTGCATTTACTAACCAGGACAACATCTGCAGTGAGAAGGAGTGTGTCGGAAGGAGCTGCAGATGCCAGTTTACACCGAAGATAATCACAAAATGCTGGTGTAACTCAGCGGGACAGGCAGCATCTCTGGAGGGAAGGAATAAGAAACGTTTTTTTTAGTCTGAAGAAGGGTCTTGACCCAAAGCATCGCCCGTTCCTTCTCTCCAGAGATGCTGCCTGTGCCGTTGAGTTACTCCAGCACTTTGTGTTTATCTATAATGAGAATCCAACTTACGATTGCAGGCTTCGGAGACCAGCAAGATTTGAATGGCAGGAAACAAGGGTCAATTTAACAGTATAAAGGACCTACAAAAAGTCAATTAAAAAAAGGAATATTCCCTCTAGCCAGTTCATGATCAGCAGTCAGCAATTTTAAAGAAGTCATTAGGGAAGAGAGAATGGGTGAACATAAATTCCTTACCACAAGAGTTGACTGAGGAGAGACAATTGTAATCTTTTGAAGGTGAACTGGCTAAATATTTGAAACAAAGGAAGATAACAGGGTATGAAGAGAGAGCAGAGCAGTGGGATTAGTATCGGATTACTTCAGCAGTAAGTCAACAAGCACATGACGAGACCAATGGCTAAGCCTACACTTTAAATTACTAAAGTTCTAAGGCATGTTGCATCTTCCTAATGGAATATTAAACTGAAGAAGCAATAGGCTGATATATTAGAAGCATTTGGTATGCTTAGCAGCGACGTGATGAGTATTTGTTCAGGCAGTTTACACTGCCGTAGAGCACTAAGTAACCTTAATGTCAAATCGGTTGGTTATACTAAAGAGCCAAATTTCACTTCTGGCCACTATAAATCAGGGCCCGGCATTTCTTACAAAGATCCACGTCACATAAGGCAGACGTTGGGTTCTGTGTAATACCTCGTTGGAACAGACAGCACAAGTTTCTCATTAACCTTCCCAGATATCAATCAGAAAATTGTAACAGGAGAAGACAAGCGTTGTAGCTGAGCAGAAAATTACAGGAGTGCTTCGAACTGAAAACATCAGATACTAATTATCCTTGGCCCCTATTACAGTTTTTTTTTTTTTTACAGTCCATTTCCTTATCGGGTCGTATTGCTAAAGTAATTTCCAGTTCCCAAATGGCTCCGCTAAGCAGAGAGTTTCCCACTTAGAAACACTTACCACACCCCACCACAGGGCATCTGCGTAGCTGCCAAACTGCTGGGAGCCACTGTCATCCACCGCATCCTTTTCAGCCAGATACACAAAGTAGGAGGAAAAGATCAAGCCCAGGAACCCAATGTACAGGGTGGTGATCAGCTCCTATTCAAAGACAAAAATGACAACAAAATTAACCAAAGTGGCACATCTTGGAGAGCCGCTGCCTCACAGAGGTAGAGACCTGGGTTCGATCCTGTCCTCGGGCACTGCCTGGGTGGGATTTGCACCTTCTCCTGGTGACCCCGTGGGTTTTCTTCCGCTCCACATCCCTTGGACGTGTGGGTTTCGAGTTTATTTTTGCCCCTGTACACTGATACCTTAGTGTGCAGGGAGTGTGTAGTGGATGATGAAGAGGGATAAAATTGAACTAGTGTGAAGGGGGCATCGATGGTCAGCGTGGACTCGCTTGGCTGAAGGGCCGGCTTCCACATTGTATCTTTAAACTTTAAACATGATGAATGTTCCTCGCGGCAGTTCACCGTATAGCAGAGGAATGCTTTATGCAAGTATCCTTTAGAATGTTCAAGGTGGAAATAGACCATTCAGCCCTTCACGCCAGTTAAGCTCATCTTCATCCTAACCCAATTTATTTGAATGAATTTATGTGCCGTACGGATAAGCTGTCAAGTGTTGCCGACTTCATGATATGAAACTCCAATGATTTAGCATTCATGGGCTATAGGAGAGACAGAGTTCCAGCAACCAGATGTGTACAAAAGTTCTTCTTGATGTTCCTCTTAAATAACCAACCACTTTATTATGATTATATTCCCTGTACTTGATCCTGATATTAATGGGAACGGTGTCTTTGCCCCTACCCTATTGAAGCAGTTTTAACATTGTAAACATCTGAATTGCTCCTCCCTCGATCCCCAGTTCTTGAAGGATTGAAAGCGAAAAATTAATTTGAAGCTTTCACCTTCAGGACATTGCCAACATGTTTTACTCTCAATGAACAATTAACTCTCAAAAAATAATTAAGATCCCAGCTTCAAACACAGAATAATACACATTTCACAGCAATCGAATATTTTCAATAACTTGACCAATTCTTCATTGGAAATCGCTAGCAATTTTTTTACAGAGCTGTAAAAGGTGCTGTGAATCTATAATTCGCTACCCCCAAGCCTAAACCCCCAAAACACATTTTCATGCTTATGTGAAAAATATGCTAGTGTCACATCAGCCTGGGTCAGAGCTAAACCCAGATATAAAGTTATAACGTGTATGCGGCCCATTGCAACACCCTGATCCCATTTGCTCCTCTTAATCTTTACATTTGTATTAACATTTATAATAAAATAAATGGTGTATAAAATCATGAGATGAATAGATTGGGTAGACGCACAGAGTTTATCTTGCCCAGAGTAGGGGGATCCTATTGAATCTTTCCCCCTCACCTTTGGAATGTATTGTTGGGATTTTTTAAATATCATTTTTTAAAATTTCTATTTGTTTTCCCTTTGAACAATATTTAGTTCACTCAGTATCAAAGTTTGATGTTGAATTCTTCCCAGTCTTTCTTCTATTTATTTGTCAATCCTTAAACCTCACTGGTTAAGTTGTTCCATTGGCATAAAAGATGTCCTACTTCCACTTCACAACTCATTTTTCAACAACTTTGATTAGTAAGGGTGTCAGGGGTTATGGGGAGAAGGCAGGAGAATGGGGTTGAGAGAGAACGATAGCTTAGCCATGCTTGTATGGCGGAGGAGACTTGATGGGCTGAATGGCCTAATTCTGCTCCTACCACTTATGAACTTACAGACACAGAGAAAACAGATTGCAGTAAAAAGTCCGACTGAACAAATACCCCTTGTGGCAATCTGCTCCAGTAGATACCAGTCTATTATCATTTTCTCGCTGCTAAAATTAATCCACTTGATCTCCATAGTAAAAGGCAACATATGAATTGGAATGAGTGCATTCAGTAGTAAACGTAACAGCTTGACCTGCTCTGCCAGTTATCTTAAGAGCATGAAACGGGAAACAAGAACTGACTTAGTTGACGGGGGCAGGAGCTGATGAAAGTTTCTGTCACGCTAGATTAGGTGAGATGAAGACTTTGATGGAAGCCAGCTGTCTTTCTGATTTATTGTTTAAATTAGCTCCTGGAACACGAAGCCAGATTTGCCCACCTGCCGATGAATAAAGACAACCGATCCCAGTAGTCTCCAGGTGCCGCCCTGCCGATCGACATGCAGCATTCGAAGGATCTGCAGAAACCGAATGCCCCTGGAAGAGAAGAAAAGCAAAGGAATCACTTATCAGCTCTTTGTGTAACAGAATAAGCCGCGTCCAGTGGCATAATCTTGGTCATTAAACTTTAAATCAAGGCTTTGATGCTGAAAGCAGTAACAAGTTTGAAATCAGGATCAAGTCCGATCTTCAGGCAGAGTCTTGGAACATTTTCGACTTTAGAGATACTGTGTGGAAACAGGCCCTTCAGCCCACCCATGTCCACAAAGGCCAACGATCACCCCGTACACCAGCGCTATCCTACACACTAGGAACAATTTACAATTTACAGTCGCCAATTAACCTGCAAACCTGCACGTCTTTGGAATTGGGAGGAAACCGGAGCACCGGGAGAAAACCCACGCGGTCACTGGGCTTCATGAGCCAACTGCAAGTGTTCTCTTTTTATTTCCACGGTTTTGAAACTGAATTCAAATTCTCAATGTGAAATAGTGACACTGTAATTCACTTTCTCCGAACCAATTGTTCGGATATCTGGATAAGTGGTGTATTAACATGAGATGGCATCAGTGAGACCCAAGGTTTTGACGACTAGAATATCTGATTTTTGAAGGGTCTGAAGAAGGGTCTCGGCCTGAAACGTTACCCATTCCTTTTCTCCAGAGATGCTGCTGGTCCCACTGAATTAGTCTGGCATTTTGTGTCTAGCTGATTTTTGAATGGTGGCATTTATTATTTTTGTTAATGTGGATGATGTGAACTACATCAGCTGTCTGGAACTTGTTCTGAGTTCCAGGCACTGGCATAAGTGCTTGTGCTCCACATATAGATCACAAGCACAGTACCACATGCAGCATTACTACATGCAGTGTAAGAATGAAGGTTAAAAAATAAATTGGGGAATTAATAGTACACGTTTAACTCCTATAAAATCAAATAGAAGCAGAAAATGGACCCAGGTTTCCTGTTGACTTTTCCCACCACAGATGGTGCATGACTGAGAGAGGCCATTCGCAACTGCAGGAGAACAAGTTGGACCTTGACACTGAGCTATGAGACCTCTCCAAATGGGATAGCGAGATTTAAATGGAAATTTCCTGACTCCACATTGCCTGTGAACATGAGATGGCTTCAGTGAGACTATAGGTTTTGAATTACCCACCCTAAATATTACAACTGCATTGTTGAAGTGGATGGATTATCAGGTTGGAATCCCAGGTATGAAGGTTCCAAAGGAGAAGGGATCAAGATTTTTTTTTGAAGTAGAAACACTTAAAATTATCTCTTTCCTCAGTTGGGATTATTAATAAGCCTAGATGTGCAGACAATGAAAATAAATATGAAACAAAACTAGACGAAAACATCCTGTGTGAAATCAGGAAATGCATTGCAGACAGGGATAGACCAGAGAAAGCATTAACTGATAATATACTTTCCGGCAAGACAAACAGTTGATATTAAACTTGCTCAACCTACCTGATGGCTGATGTTGCGAAGACTTGCCCATTTGAACCCACACAGAGGACTATGACCGAAGCCACCACCACTATGAGATCTGCCAGGTTCAGAAACAAGTTGCAGAAATTTAGCATTCATCTCATAGCGAACAAAGCTGCCCTTCCTCCTTGCCTCTCACCCCCCACCAAAACAAAATCAATGGCAATGACTGAGGTGGGAAGTGGAAAAAATGCAGCAGGAACCTTCACATGGGGAATATGAAGTGCAATCACATCTGTCCACCACCAAATATATTTTAATTCTTGACTGGAATGATCTTTTATTTTGCACATTTTGACTTTTCCTTTAGTAGATATCCTATATTTTTCCTTTGTGTAGGGCTCATAACACAATTCACTCTTCCTCAGCCCAGTTCATCCCTCCCCACCAGTGAAGGGATCTACAAGAGTCGCTGCCTCAAAAAGGCAGCCAAAATCATCAGAGACCCACACCACCCTGACCTTGTTCTCATTTTGCTCCTGTCTTTGCCAAACAGATATAGGAGCCTGAAAACTGTAACGTCCAGGTTCAGGAGCAGCTTCTTCCTTACAACCATCAGGCTATTAAATGCTACAACCTTCAAATACTGTCGGCTCTGAGCAATGTAGATTTGGGGACATTTGACATTGCACTATTTGTCTATTTATTTATCTGTTTGTTTTTTTATATATATACTGAACTTTTTATTTGTTCTTTATTATGTGGTTGTGGTTAACTGATTGTGGACTTTGGAAGGAGTAGGATGGGGACCCACAGTCCTGTTTATATCAACGGGTCGATGGTTGAAAGGGTCAAGAGCTTCAAATTCCTGGGCGTGCACATCTGTGAAGATCTTTCCTGGTCCGAGAACACAGATGCAATTATTAAGAAAGCTTATCAGCGCCTCTACTTCCTGAGAAGATTACGGAGAGTTGGTCTGTCAAGGAGGACTCTCTCTAACGTCTACAGGTACACAGTAGAGAGCTTACTGACTGGTTGCATCGTGGCTTGGTTTGGCAACTTGAGCGCCCTGGAGAGGAAAAGACTACAAAAAGTAGTAAACACTGCCCAGTCCATCATCTGCTCTGACCTTCCTTCCATCGAGGGGATTTATCACAGTCGCTGCCTCAAAACGGCTGGCAGCATCATCAAGGACCCACACCACCCTGGCCACACACTCATCTCCCTGCTACCTTCTGGTAGAAGGTACAGGAGCCTGAAGACTGCAACAACCCGGTTTAGGAATAGCTACTTCCCCACAGCCATCAGGCTATTAAACCTGGTTCGGAACTCTGAACATTAATATCCCTCCATCTGTTATTTGCACTTTATTAATTTATTAATTCATGGGTGTAATTATGTATAGAATTGTAGTCAATGCCTTCTATGTTCTGTTGTGCTATGCAAAGAAAGATTTTCATTGTCCTGTCAGGGACACATGACAATAAACTCTTTTGACTTTGACTTTGATGTGTTTTCCAGAGTAACATCCTATTCATCTTGGGGATCTTACTGAAACATATAAGATTGTTAAGTGTTTGGACATGCTAGAGGCAGGAAACATGTTCCCGATGTTGGGTGAGCCCAGAACCAGGGGCCAGCTTAAGAATAATGGGTAAGCCATTTAGAACAGAGACGAGGAAACACTTTTTCTCACAGAGAGTTGTGAGTCTGTGGAATTCTCTGCCTCAGAGGGCGGTGGAGGCTGGTTCTCTGGATACTTTCAAGAGAGAGCTAGATAGGGCTCTTAATGATAGCTGAGTCAGGGGATATGGGGAGAAGGGAGGAATAGGGTACTGATTGGAGATGATCAACCATGATCACATTGAATGGCGGTGCTGGCTCGAAGGGCCGAATGGCCTACTCCTACACCTATTGTCTATTGTCTAACATCTTTACATATCTGTTGCGCTGCAGCAAGTAAGAATTTCATTGCTCCATTTCGGGACATGAGTCATTAATTGACTCTTGATATTAATGGTCTGCAACAGACTTCTGCTGGTGTGGCTCTGAAACCAACGAGTTATTTATGTAAGGAGTCACCATGAGCAGGACCTGCTCTTTGCTTGCGTTAAGGTAACTGGTTGCTGTACAGCACGTCCTCACAAAGGGTCTCCAAATCTCAGGGAGAGAATCCATCACACTTGAACATAAAGGAAAAAGGACTATAGCAAAAATGGATAGCAGCAGTGAATGGGAATAATTGGATTGTTCTCTATGTTAGTTGCATCGGCCAAATGCTTTTCTCCATGTTGTGCGATGGAGCCACTCAGTACCATTCAAGAGATTTTTTGTGAGGTTCCTTTGCAGGTTTTAAGCCCACGCTGACCATCGATCCACCCTTTCACATGGGTTCTATGTGATCCCACTTTTGCATCAACTCCCTACACACTAGTGGCAATTTATAGAGGCCTATTAACCTGCAAACCCACATGCTTTGGGATGTGGGAGGAAACCAGAGCACCTGGTCACAGGGAGAACGTGCTAACTCCACACAGCCAGCACTCAAGGTCAGGTTTGAACCTGGGTCTCTGGCGCTGTCAAAAAAAAAATTGTATTTCTCCACTGTCATTTACTTTAAGTCTTTCTACTCTAATTACTGCTCTTCAGTGCCAAAAAAACGTTTTCCTTACTCTTTAAAATGCTTCAGAATTATGAACACCTGCATTAAATCACCCTTGAAATCTCCAATCTTCAGGGAAAATTGAAATTTCTTCAATCTTACCACATATCTAACATCTTGCGTTCCTGGTAGCTACCTCCTCTGCACCCAAGTAAGGGTCTTGACATCATTTCTAAAATGTGATGGGCAGAAAACTACACAGTACTTCAGGTTAACGTTCATCCTGGTTGGAGTGGCAGCTCAGCGGTTAGTACTGCTGCCTAACAGCTCCAGGGACCTGCGGACAATCCTGGCATCGGATGGTTTGACACAAAGTGTGGAGTAACTCAGCAGGTGGTGTCTGTGTGAAGTTTGCACGTCCTCTCTGTGAACAGCTGGGTTTCCACTGGGTACCTGAAGGTAGGTTCATTGGCTACTACAAATGATCCCTTGGTGTACGGTATTGGCAAAGAGAATCAAAAAATGAGTTTTGGGGTATGTGCGAGAGAAAGTAAGTTGGAGGGATGCAGGAAAACAAGGAGGGGGGATGGGACTAATGGGGAGGCTCAATACCCCTTCTGTGTCATTATCAGTCTTCTGCACTTGGGCACCATAAAGTGATACAGTGTGGAAACAGGCCCTCGGCCCAACTTGCCCACACTGACCAACATGCCCCATCTACACTAGTCCCACCTGTCTGCGTTTGGCCAATATCCCACCAAACCTATCCTATCCATCTACCTGCCTAAATGTTGAGATGGTAGCTGCCACAACTACCTCCTCTGGGTGGTTCCATACACCCACCACCCTTTGTGGCAAAAAAGCTACCCCTCAGGTTCCTGTTAAATCTTTCCCCCCTGTCCTAAAACCTCTGTGTTCTGGTTCTGGATCTCCCTACTCTGGGCAAGAGATTTTCTGCTTTAACCCAGTTGTTCTTAACCCTTTTGGCATCAGTAAGCGTATATGCGAACAAAATACTGTATGTGATATGTACCTTTGTTAGGTTGCTAAACATGGGCTCAACAAATTGATATGTTATTTGTGTCCCCTTCATGACCCCCAGCAAAGCCCCAAACGACCCCCATAGGGGGTCACGACCCCCAGGTTAAGAACCACTGCTTTAACCTGATCTATTCCTCTCAAGACTTTGAACACCTCCAACACTGCAATGAATAGCCAAACAATGTGGTTTATATTCTCCTTACAGATTGCACCCATGGAAGGTTTGACTAAAATCCCACGCAGAATATAACAGATCAGTCACTCACCGATGATGGAGATGGGCTTCCTGGCAAAGCGGAGCCTTCCCCAAAATCCAACATATTTACTGCGGCAGCCAGCTGACCATAGTCGGACGATGTACTCGATTCCAAAAAATACCACTAATACAATCTCCTGTTGAAGAAACAAAGAAGATGGACAGTCAATACAAATGGCGCAAGATTTGTACACGCATAGAAGGATTAGAAACTTCACTTGGGCTGTTAAATTCTGTACAATGAAAGACTGGCGCAACAATGCCACGGCAATGGATAATCTGAAACAAAAGAGAGAAAGGTGGGAACGCTCAGCAAGTCAATACTTTGAGATTGGATCCCAAGTCTTGCTCTGCCGGGTCTTTCCGACGTTTTTAGCATCAGCAGCATTACGCTGGTGGGCTGTAGGATTTGGGAGTGGGTATGTTATCCACACAGATCCGTGGTCTACCCCTAGAAGACCCCTAGCAGGAATTTCCCTCCACAGACGCAGCTCGGCTTGCTGAGTTCTTCCAGTACTTTGTTTTTTGCCCAAGATTCCAGCATCTGTCATCCCCTGTGTTGCGATATTCAGTTTTATTTGTTACTATGGTCACGGAGCCAGAGGGTCACATGTCACAGGAAAGGTCCATCAGCTCATCTTGTCCATGCTGAGCAAGATGGCCATGTACCCTTGACTCATTGGCCTGGGTTTGGCCCATATGCCACTAAATGTTTCCTGTGCATCTACCTGTCCAAATGTATTTGAAAAGTTGCAATTGTACCTGCCTCAACCACTTCCTCTGGCAGGCAGCTTGTTCCAAAAATCAACTGCCCCCCCGTGTGATATCTTTGAGGATTGGGAAGTATTTGTGCATTTGCACATCTTTTCAGAAAGTGCAGACAATTGCCGACGCAGGCCAGACCATCACACAAACCAACCTTCCCTCCATTGACACCAACTACACTGCTAGCTGCTTCAGCAAGGCCACCAGCATAATCAAGAACAAGTCTCACCCTGGACACTCCCCTTTCTCCCTTCTCCCATCAGGCAAGAGGTACAGAAATGTGAAAACGCACACATCTCCAGATTCCCCCCCCCCCCCCCTTCGCAGCTCTCCCACAAGCTTACTGTCTCCACCTTTTCCTTTCTTTTTCCTGTGACCCCCTCCCCGACATCAGTCTGAAGAAGATTCTCGACCCGAAACGTCACCTATCCCTTCTCTCCACAGGTGCTGCCTCACCCGCTGAGTTTCCCCAGCATTTTTGTCTACCTCCAGGTTCAGGGACAGTTTCTTCCCAGCTGTTATCAGGCAACTGAACCATCCCACCACCAACTAGAGAGCAGTCTTGAGCTACCATCTGCCTCTTGGAGACGCTCGGACTATCTTTGAACAGACTTTACTGGACTTTATCTAGCACTGAATGTTATTCCCTTTATCGTATCTGTACAGTGTGGACGGCTCAATTGTAATTAGGTATAGTCTTTCTGCCGACTGGTTAGCGCGCAACAAAAATCTTTTCATTGTACCTCGGTACACGTGACAATAAACTAATCTAATCTTATCTAAAATTTGTGATGTGTCGCATAACAAGCAAAGTGCCTCTTCTTCCTGCTTTGGGTCTGGCAAGTCAGTTTATTATTGAGAAGATTTTGTGTTAGACAGAGGGAGGTGGAATATACTCTTGCATTGGAAATCAGTTATCATTTTAAATTGCAGTGAATGGTTTGGATCATGTACTTGTTTTCCAATCTTGATGTGGGCCTTTGTGCTGAACTTAGAACTTCCCTAGTGTGGAGTTGAGAAGTAGAAATATATAGGTGTTGGAAGCTGTCACATACCACCACTCAGAATTGCCTGGAACCAAGTCAAGTGATAATCCAGCTCATATCCAGGCAAGGTAGAATTTGCCAGTCAATAACCAATACTGCCCTTACACTAACTGAGAGTCAAAGCCAGAGGTACATTTCTAGCCCTCTGCAATCCATACGCTAATCCTTCCGTTTCTGAGGATGGGTACTGGCCCGAAACATCACCTCTGCACTTTCTACAGAGATGCTGCCTGAACTGCTGAGTTACTCTAGCATTTTACCTCTGTCTTTGGTGTAAACCAGCATCTGCAGTTCCTTTTATTACTAATGCTTTTTCATTCCTTATCAGTATGAATACCCCAATCTGTTAAGAATTATATGAAAATGAAGCAGTATCGTTCGACTGCTACCGACAGCTTGGCTCAAATTTCTCCCCATCCCCACTACCGCCCCCAGACCCTCCACTTCATTTGTCACTGCAGATGTTCCTCTCTTTTTAACAATGCCTTATATAAAAGCTTGAAGATTCAAGATGAAATCTTGTTTTTAAAAAAACCACAGCCAGTGCCAAACTACTGGTTAGGAGAAATTGTCGAATGTGAGTATCATTAACTTGAAACAGAGAAAACAGATGCGCGGCACAGTAGCACAGTGGTAGAGTTGCTGCCTTACTGTACTAGAGACCCGGGTTCGAACCCGACAACTGTGCTGCCTGTACGAAGTTTGTACGTTCTCCCCGTGACCACGGGGGTTTTCTCCAGGTGCTCCAGTTTCCTCCCATTGGCTTCAGTAAAAATTCTAAATTGTCCTTAGAGTGTAGAATAGTGCTAGTGTACGGGTGATCGCTGGTCAGCATGAACTCCGTCATCCAAAGGGCTTGATTCAGCGCAGCATCTCTAAAGCCAAATGTCTAAAGAACACCATTGTCGGGCAGTGAGATTAGGTCATTTGTAGCTCTAGAAACACCAAAGGAATTGTCAGCATCAGACCTCGGCACTGGGCACGTCAACTGCATAAGACTAAACAAAACATTTGAGAACCAAACTAATGCTGAATTAACTGTTTGGTCACGCACAGACAAGCTGGCACAAGTTTGGGTAAAGGCCTGACAACAAATTTCAATGAATAATATTTATGCTTAGGGAATCAATCATGAAGTCGGTATAAAAGTCTTCTTTAAGTGTTTATCAAGTTATTTAATTGACAAGTTAATTAGCGTTCATGGACAGATGGTAGTCTCCTTGCTGCTTAATAAAGGGATCCTTTGATTGGATCCCAACAAGGAACCGCCTTTCACACTGGAATTCACTGGCGACCCTTCCCACTCGATATTCCTCATTTTAAGTCTTTCTCTCTGTCGAACCCACATGTCTCTGCCAAATAATAATTTGGATTTTGAACTAGAATTGTCAAAGCTGGAAGCTTCGTCAGTGTCACACCTCTTCAGAGATCTTAATCAAGAAGGGAAGGAAAATACTCTTATTTTCATGATATATTTTTTCCATGTGTACAGCTTGTAAACCAAGGCATTGTCAAATATGTAAATGTGCACTGTCAGCAAGACAAAGCACAAGACAAGTAGGCAATGGTTACTGTCTTTGAATTCCTAACTCTACATGGAGACAAGCTAAGTGTGCATCGATCAATCTTGCTGGAGACTAAAATGACTAAGAGGAGAGGGCTAGTCGGCTGAGTGCCAGGCGCCATTATTCACGTCTGATGTTTAAATAAAGGACCACTGACCCCAACGAGACCTCAGATATTCATGGGAGGTCAAAGGTGAAAGTGCACAAGCTGTTCTTCGTGGCTGTACAAAACCAATCCAGGTAACCATTGGCAACGAGAACATGCCCCCTGGTGACTGCTTGATATCAGAAAGTATTTTCTTCTTAGTTCCTTTGCCTGAATGCAAACAGCTTTTCAGTTTAATAAATAGCTTGTTGCTACAGTTGAGTACATTTATTAAGGTTAGACCCCGAGCAGATAATGTTACCAAAGTGTGAGACAATAAAGGAAGGTTTTCAAAAGCACAGATCTGCAAATCCCAACTGGAATTTACAGCTGCAAATTCTAACTGGTGACTGCATATGGACAGGAGAATCGATGAAGAAAAATACTGCATCCAACAATTGATAATCATAAGAAGGCACATCGAACGATCCAAACAACACACATGTCAAGGCAGCATGAGTCGCGGTTTAGGGATTACTGCGCTCCAAAGATTACAGTGCAGCCGTCTCATTAAACGTTAACCCCAATAATATAAACAGCTCCAAAGGCTTGTAGCCTCTGGTGGAGGGGGATTTTATCTTTGCACGAGAATTCTAATTCACAATTCTCTGCCAAGAATCCTTATCTGGGATCTTGGCGATGAACCATATGAGTTAAATAAGTATGGATTTAAATATATATATATATATCTAATGAATGTCATAATTCAGCTCTCCACAACAACTTGCGCAACCTTAATGAAGATAAAAACAGAAGGAACCCAGGGTTCACAAAAGTTATTTATTGAGTTTAAATCTTTTCATAAAGAGAACACGACTCTACAGACATGTATAAGTCACAAATCAGATCAGACCTAAGTACCCTAATTAGAGTCAATTATTATTTTTCTCCTGCTAGTCATTCATTTAATTCCTCTGTGCTATGGAGTATTTGACTGCAGTTTGAGCTAAAGAAAAGATCCGGAGTTTATGCTCGATGCTACTCCTCACTGTAAGGGAAGATTTCCCCAGTTTATGTCCGTGCAAAGCTTTGTACCTTTTGACAGAGGCAAGGTGAGAAGCAAAGGAGGGAGATGAACCACTTTGCATCCTGAAAGAGGGAAGGCCATTCACCCTGTATATCACACATTGCCATTTAGTTCATGGCTGTTGTATAATTTAGTTTAGTAAAACAGCACGGAAACAGGCCCTTCGGCCCACCGAGGCTTTACTGAAGCCAATTAATCTACGAACCTGTACTTCTTTGGAGAATGGGAGGAAACTGAAGCACCCGGGGAAAACCCATGCTGTGACGGGGAGAATATACAAACTCTGTACGGACAGCACCCGAAGGCAGGATTGAACCCGGGTCTCTGGTGCTGTGAGGCAGCAACTCTACCACTGCACCATGGGTGTGTCCCTCATTTTCTCCTTTACCTGTTTTTCTTTAGGGGGTGTCTTCACTTAAATATAAACCATCAGTCCATCTTTTTGAATGTCATCCATTCAGGAAAGTCTGTTCTCTATTTTCATTACTTTCTGAGAGACACCATTTCTCCTCTTTGAACCCTGAATGGCTGCATTCCAATTGTAAGATAGTGAAATAGAAATTAATTCTGGATCATATCGCCACAAACACAGTGCAGTGTGAGTCTCGACCCGAAACGTCAACAATCCTTTTTCCCCAGAGATGCTGCCTGGCGCACTGAGTTACTCCAGCATTTTGGGTCTATCTACAGTGTCTATCTTTCCAAAATGTTAACTTGAATTGATCTAAATGCCTGAAGTAAAGTACAATGGCGACACAACGAACTGCAGATGTTGGAATCTTGGTCAAAAAACAAAGTGCTGGAGGAACTCAAACAAGTCAGGCAATATCTGCAGAGAAAATGGATGGGTAACACTCTAGGTCGAGACCATAAAACCAAGGACAAATTTCAATACCAGTTTTCTGCATTTCCCCCACTGAGTCACTTCACCATGTTAAAGACCAAGGTAGCTTTATCTCTCAACTTTCTAAACTTGCAAGTCTGGCCACAAATCGGGCCACCATTTCCTGATGAAATTGTAAACGTTACAGGCTTTAGGTTTTTGTCAGAATTACCAAAGAGAGGAAATAACTGCACAGTGACCTAAAAACAAGGATATCACTCACGCAACAACAGATGTAAATTGGATAAAGAAATAGGGGAAATACCTGGAACGTTATAGCACAGTAATCGGAGAAATCTGAAATCAAGGATACCACTCACTCAACAAAAGATGAAGATTGGTGAAAGTAATATCAAATAAAGGATCTGCTCTGAAAAACAAAAAATCTGATGGAACTTAGGAAGTCAAACAGTATTAATGGGGGGGGGGGGGGGGAGGGGGGGTGGGGAGGGGGGGGAGGGGGGGGGTTGGAATTTTTTAAAATCAAAATGAACTTCATTCAGAATAAAAAATATGTACAAAACAAAAAACAGTGCAAAAATGTCTCCGACATTCTCAGCGACTATACATACGTCCACTAGAGTTGTACTTAGTTATGTTCACAACAACCATCATTATACCAGGCACCCTTGGCACCCTTGGCACTCATGTGGTCAATGTTTTGGGTTGAAACCCTGTATTGGGACTGAGGGTGAAGAGGCAAGGTAGCTATGATAAAGAGGAAAGGGGGAGTGATGAGGCTGGGGCCAGTAGGTGATAAGTGGACTGAGGAGGGGTGCAGCATGATGGGCAGATGGAACCAGGTAGACGTAGGGCAAGGGGAATGGTGGAATTTGGAGACTAAAAAAAGAAGGTGAATGATAGTGGATGCAGATCAATTAAAAAGCAGGATGAAGGTAGAAGGAGCTAGGAAGTTGATGTGCTTCTAATATTCTGCCAATATGAGATGCTAGGCCACAATTATCTTTTATACTTGATAAGTTTACAACACATCGTCCATTTCACACACTTCATTCTAATCCAACAAAGCCACAGGAATAGATAATGCATATAGTTGCAGTAATATGTATATCTTGTATCCGACAGGTGAACATTTTTTTTGGCTCTTCATTGCTTTGAGTCACCCATAAATAACATTAAAATCATACTCAA
The DNA here is from genome assembly GCA_963514005.1 of Raja brachyura. The sequence goes on along the minus strand of OY740798.1, from coordinate 35,123,470 downwards.
GGTAGACACAAAATGCTGGAGTACCTCAGCAGGACAAGCACCATCTCTGGATTAAAGGAATGGATGAAGTTTCAGGTCGCGACTCTTCTTCAGACCCGGGTCTCGACCCAAAGAACGTCACCCATTCCTTCTCTCAATAGATGCTGCCTGTCCTGCTGAGTTACTCCAGCCTTTTGTGTATACCTTTGGTGTAAACCAGCATCTGCAGTTCCTTCCTAACATACTTAAGGTGTTAGATTTGTTGAACAAAACGATTCGGGACTGATTTTATATTATGAAACATTTACAGGTTCTCCCCATGTCACAGCAGAGTTCCATTCCTGGGAACTGACCATTCCTACTTCTCAGTTACCCCTCAGATTCCTATTAAATCTTTCCCCCTTCACCTTAAATCTACGTCCTTTGGTTCTTGATTCCTCTCCTCTGGGCAGGAGACTGTGCGCCTACCCATTCTATTCCTCTCTTTATTCCGTAAGATCATCCCTCATCCTCCTGCGCTCCAAAGCATAGACTCCTAGCCTGCTCAACCTCTCCCTATAGCTCAGCCCCTCGAGTCCTGGCAACATCCTCGTAAATCCTCAAACTTCAATAGGTTAAATGTGAGGTAGGAACGGCATTTTAAAGTCAGGACACAAGAATACAATTACAGCAGCCTTCCACTAGACCCATCAGCTGTGAACACATAGTCCATGGAATGGGATCACTGCCGACAGAGTAACTGTGCAAACACTTATAGTGTAACAAAGCTGGACCAAGTGGGCAAGATCAAAACATGATCCAACTCCAGAATGAATCTAAGTTTATTTTACAATCTATGCTGTTGGGATAAATGGAAAAAAAAGTGATTATTTGTATGAAGAGAAAGGAATACAAAACACTTCAAATACCCTCTCAGAGAGGCAGAAGAAATGTCAGGAGGAAAATCTTTGCCTGATAGTTGCATTAACTATAATTTTATTAGAAGAAAAATATTAAACAAAGTCAAAATAATTAAATACATCTGCTCTGCCCTTTGTAACCATGTAAACCAGAAATAAATGGTTTGCTCTTTGAATAAATCTTCTGCTTTATTGAAACTGGAAAGACAGGACCTTAAATCTGTGCTCTGGCTCCAGCCAATAAATCTCTCCTGGTTTTGTATCTGCAACTACTGTTGTGAGCCAGGAGTCAGGATATCAGGATTGTTTCACAGAGGGTTTAAGTTTCTCTTTATCTCCGTCAGCTGCGTCCAAGTGAGCTGCCATAACCTGTCCAACTCGCTCCGATGCAGCAGAACCTGACACACCCAAACAATCCCAATGACACGATTCGGATGAAAGTCAGGGAATTCTTCCAGGCAATGTCTTAGCCAGCATCTAGCCGACTTATTTTGTCACAAGGAACGTCAGTAGAAACATGTGTAGGAAAGAACTGCAGATGCTGGTTTACACTGAAGAAAGATACAAAAAGCTGGCGTAACTCAGCAGGTCAGGCAGCAACTCTGAAATTGGTGATGTTTCGGGTCAAGACCCTTCGTCAGACCGGTCTGGAGGATTTTTAAATATTTAACCTGATTACTGTTGCATTTTTTCCCCCCGTTTAATTACTTTTTTTTTAATGTGTTTGCTTTTTTGTGTTTGCTTTGCTCCTTTTGTTTCTTTTTAAATTATTGATCTTTGAAATTTTGATCTTTGGGTTTAATTTTGCCTTCGGTTTTATCAGGTTTGGCTCAATGTGAGTACTTTCGCCTCAAGAGACAAAAGATTAAAGTCCAACTCTGATCATGTTAGCAAGGCTGACATTAGCAGTACCGAGGACTTGTTTCACAGAACTGGATCATTCATCCATCAAGACCGTGGATGCCAACAGGATCAATAAGCTGGAAGGTAGACACAAAATGCTGGAGTAACTCAGCGGGACAGGCAGCATCTCTGGAGAGAAGGAATGGGTGACGTTTCAGGTCGAGACCCTTCTTCAGACTGCTCAATCAGACAGGATCAATAAGCTCATCAGGAAGGCTGGCTCCATCCTGGGGGCGGAGGTGGATTCATGGGAAGAGGTCTTGGCGGGGAGGATGCTCCTCAAACTGCAAGCATCTTGGACAACACAGCTCAACCCCTACATTACATACTGGTCAACCTGAGGAGCACCTTCAGCAACAGAGTGGTTCCACCAAGATGCAGTACAGAACGCCACAGGAGATCCTTCTTCCCAGTGGCTATCAAACTGTACAACTCCTCCCCCTTCTGTCGTGGGGTAGACTGACTCCCTTCCTCCACCCTCCCCCCCCCCCCCTCCCCACTGCCCAATCTTTGCACATCGCCAATCCTTTTCCACTCGTTGCTTTAACTTCATGTTTCATGTATCTTGTGATTTATGACTGTTGACAGATCAATTTCCCTCCTGGGATAAATAAAGTTCTGCCGTATCGTATCAAATCCTGACATTTCCCATGAAATTGTGACTGCTCCAAGCACCATTTGGGAAACATCAGCTATTCGGCAACTCTCCCAACCTGTATTGACAGACAAACTCAGTGGTGGCCATTCACTGATAATTAGCATGTGGTAGAATTCTCTTGGAAGGTCCTTGTATGTGGTGACAAGATAACTTGCCTCTTCTTCCAAATAAGTTCTTTGGAGTTCAGGGATGACTTGCTTCCATTCATGTTAAGTGCAGAAGATGCCTGTGGTTTTCCAGAGGTGCAGTGGCTATTCCATACCTTGCACGGACTTCACAGAGAGAGGACTTATTCAAATATCAAGAAGGTTCAAAAGGACACAAAGTGCTGGAGTAAATCAACAATTGGGCAACATCTCTGGAGAACCTGGATAGGTGACGTTTCAAGTATGGACCCTTCTTCAGATTGATCAGGAGAACATGGATAGGTGATGTTTTGGGTCGGTAGCCTTCTTCAGTCTGAACAAGGGAGCAACTAAAAGAACACCTATCCATGTTTGCCAAATATGCAGTCAGACCCATTGAGTTACTCCAGCACTTTGTGTCCTTTTGTATAAACCAACATCTGCAATTCCTTGTTCCTTCAAGAAAGTTCAAGACAGGTTCCGCTGCATGGACTTAAACACACGAATGGGCTCACACATCTGTTTGAATCACCCACACGCACTCCAACCACATGGAGATGAATATTTGTCCACACAGGTACCACCTAATCCCACTCTTAGCACTAATACAGAAGGGCACAAACACACATGTGGGAAAGCAGGAGTAGGGGAATAGATAACTCTGTTCAAGTCATAGGTGATTGAGATGGAGACCCTTGGTGATATTTCTTGGTCATGTCCACCTGACCTGGTACTTAATACTTTAGAGATACAGTGAGCAACAGGCCCTTTAGCCCACCGAGTCCAGTGATCACCCCATACATTAGCACTATCCTACACACTAGGGACAATTTACAATTTTATAGAAGCTAATTGACCTACAAACCTGTACGTCTTTGGAGTGTGGGAGAAAACTGGCACACCCAGGAAAATCCCACGTGTTCACAGGAAGAATGTACAAACTCCGTACAGACAGCACCCATAGTCAGGGTCGAACCTGGGTCTCTGGCACTCTAAGGCAGCAGCTCTATTGCTACGCCACTGCACACTTTGGTAGAGTGGACTCGTAACAGTCTGACCATCTATCACCCTCAAACGAGATGCAGCTGGAGAAGATCATCATGGTGTCCACGTCAATCATTTGGAAGCAAGTCAGAATACAAAGAAGGTGAATGTAAATATTACGGACACGTTGGCTGGTATTTTGCAAAATGACCAAGAAAATTCAGCCCGTGGAAACCAATCAACTAAATAAACCAGGAATTCTATACTGAACTGGAGACCCCAGGAATGGCCAATGCTGTGATAAGTTGAAGCCAGATTGTTCAGTAGAGCTGGGAGAATGGAGATTGGGGACCGCCAGCGTTTTCAAAGGCTGGGAGATTCCAGCTTCTGAACGGCAGCAAGCGACTGGATGTGTTGATGAGGGACGGCCAAAATAGTAGTCGGCTTGGCATGCAGCAAGATCCTCAGCCAATCAATCTACCATACAACTGACAACTACCGGTCTGTGGGTTAGACAACACAGTCACTGAATCATTAACGGACCATTGAACCGTTGACATATACAGCGTGGAAACAGGACCTTCGGCCCACCCTGTCCATGCCAACCATCAATCATCTGTTAATTCTCTATTATCCCACTTTCTCCTCGCCAAAGGCAATTTGCAGAGGTCAATTAACCCACAAACCCGCACATCTTCAGGATGTGGGAGGAAACCGGAGCACATGGAGGAAACCCACCTGGTCACGGGGAGAACGTGCAAACGTCACACAGACAGCACCCGAGGTCAGGATGGGACCAGGGTTCTCCGGTGCTACAGCTGCACCACTGCCCTTCATGAAACTCATCTATTCCTCACAAAGGACTGAGGAAAAACTGGAATGTTTTCTTCTTCTCCAATCCAACACCTAATCCTTAACTAAAACCACACAGAAGACATTATCTCATCGCTTTTGGTGGAACTTCACTGAATTCCATTTTTATGCCTCACCACCCTTCACTCTGAACTGCTTGGAGTTGGCCCGAAGATGTGAAAAAGCACTGTATCAATGTCTTTCATTTTCTCATCATTTATTTCCCTCTTATTGCCTATTTTCCAGCGCTCCTTCATTCAGACCCTTTCTGCCGTGACTGAATCTGTGAAAGGCAGAGCTGGCAGTCAAACCCCAAGACTTCAATTGGATCTTTTGGCAGCACTGACAAAAGTTTTACCACAGGTCTTGGCAGCCTTTGAAACATTTGTCAAACCTCTGGCAATGGTGAGGTGGATGGTTTCCCAGGAATCTCGACATTGATTTTACACTTTACAGAATTCATTGGGAACATGACAAAGCACCCTAAATCCTCGTGTGAATTAAATTCCGCAAAGAGCATTTTCTTTGCTGTAAATTGGGGTTGGGGCCAACACGCAACTTCCCTGCGATGCAGGCAATGCAACAGAAGTGACTGGGAGATACAGCAATTCCCCCTCTGGTTGCCCCTTGCTATGGATCCCTGAACAACCAACTAGCGACAGCAGCCTGATGCAAACTTCACTCTGCCGTTTGCAAAGACTTCAGGGCCTGTCGGACTCTGATTATGCAGGGTTACTGTCTGTGCTCCGTCCTGGCACTAAAAGCGCTTTAATCAGACTGATATTTCCAGCTCAAGAAGATGCAGCTGGTTCATGAATAAAATGTGCGCTCCTGTGGTTGACTTCAAAAAGATCCGGGTTGCATTTAATGCCGGAGTAGATTTTTCTTCTTCTTACATTATGCAGTTAAATAATATATAATCACATCTACTGATTTATAGATTAGGGTGAATGGAGGGCAATTGCATTGCAGGAACAATTACAGTACGTATTCATCTCTCCAGCCATATACATCAATTATTTGTCTTTCAAAAGATAATGAAAAGACGTGCCTGACCAATGGATTTATCAGTCCAAACATCTTAACCAGGCCAGACTACAGACCCATTCAAGCTGCTCACTAGTGTGGGTTGTTTCTCTCAAAGAAAAATGAGTGGGCTTTTTCAATAGGGGTTCTGGAGGGCTGAGTTCCCCCCATTTTATCAGGATGCATCGCAGCACGGTTTGGGAATAGCTACACCCTAGGCCGCAAGAAATTGCAGACATTTGTGGATGCAGCCCAGACCGTCACTCACACAAACCTCCCTTCCATTGACTTCATTTTCACCTCACGCTGCCTCGGCAAGTCCACCCGCATAATCAAGGACGAGTCACATCCCTTACCAGTCCCTCTTCTCCCTTCTCCCATTGGGTGAAAGGTATAGAAGTGTGAAATCGCTACATAGAAACATAGAAATTAGGTGCAGGAGTAGGCCATTCGGCCCTTCGAGCCTGCACCGCCATTCAATATGATCATGGCTGATCATCCAACTCAGTATCCTGCACCTGCCTTCTCTCCATACCCCCTGATCCCTTTAGCCACAAGGGCCACATCTAACTCCCTCTTAAAATATAGCCAATGAACTGGCCTCAACTACCCTCTGTGGCAGAGAGTTCCAGAGACCCACCACTCTCTGTGTGAAAAAATTTCTTCTCATCTCGGTCCTAAAGGATTTCCCCCTTATCCTTGAGCTGTGACCCCTTGTCCTAGACCTCCCCAACATCGGGAACAATCTTCCTGCATCTAGCCTGTCCAACCCCTTAAGAATCTTGTAAGTTTCTATAAGATCCCCTCTCAATCTCCTAAATTCTAGAGAGTATAAACCGAGTCTATGCAGTCTTTGTTCATAAGACAGTCCTGACATCCCAGGAATCAGTCTGGTGAACCTTTGCTGCACTCCCTCTATGGCAATAATGTCCTTCCTCAGATTTGGAGATCAGAACTATACGCAATACTCCAGGTGTGGCCTCACCAAGACCCTATACAACTGAAGTAGAACCTCCCTGCTCCTATACTCAAATCCTTTTGCTATGAAAGCTAACATACCATTCGCTTTCTTCACTGCCTGCTGTACCTGCATGCCTACTTTCAATGACTGGTGTACCATAACACCCAGGTCGCGCTGCATCTCCCCTTTTCCTAATCGGCCTCCATTTAGATAATAGTCTGTTTTCCTATTTTTGCCACCAAGTGGATAACCTCACATTTATCCACATTAATCCAGATTCTGATACAGTTTATTCACAGATTTTATCAGGCACCTTAAACATCTTACCAACAACTAGACAGCAGTCCTAAGCTGCTATCAACCTCATTGGAGACCCTTGGCCTATCTTTGATCTGACTTTACTGGACTTTAATTTGCACTAAATAATATTCTCGTTATTCCCTTCCACCTTTATCTGTACACTGGGGACGGCTTGATTATATTCATGTATAGTCTTTCAGCTGACATGTTAACACGCAACAAAATAGATTTTCACTATATCTCGGTACACGAGACAATAAAGTAGAGTAAACCAAAAGTTTTGGACCTGCTTTAAAGATTTAAATGTCAATAAAACTAATTAACGAAATAAAATGTTCTCATACAAAATTCAACCAAAAATGTAATTGTCTGCAAGATAGACACAAAATGTTGGAGTAAACAGGCTCCCTGGATACAGCTCCCCTCTTACTGATTTAAGTAAGTTATGAATTTTGCTCACACCTAAAGGCTTAAATAAGGTTGGTCTGATGGTAACAACTTGCGTTCATACAGGTTAGGGATGATTGCACACAAACAATCTGTCACCATGTTTGCTTAAACCACTATTATGAAAACAACCCCCGACTGGGCAGTCAGCTCCGTGTCGGTAAATGTTACAAGTTTTCCATCTTAGTTTGGCTCGGGGGAATTCCCGACATGCTCCAGCACACAGCTGCATCAACAGTAAGTGAAACCGGCCCTCACACTCCAGCACTTAGCAGTTCTCAAAGGAGCAAGCGTTTGCTGGCGGATCGAGTTGGCAGAAATGATCAACACCAGTGCGCGATTAGTGCCTGCACTTGATATGCCCCCTGGTCCTGCCAATCTCCGGCTGCCATTACGGATTCTTTAATGGCATATACAGGAAGCCACCATCATTAGGGAAAAGGCAGGATCTCCCATCCAATCATTCTGCACTGGGTCTTTCGCGGATTTCAGAAAGAGCTAATGCAATTTTAATTATGGGTGTCAGAGGTTATAGGGAGAAGGCAGGAGAGTGGGGTTAGGAAGGAGAGATAGATCAGCCATGGTTGAATGGCGGAGTAGACTTGATGGGCTGAATGGTCTAATATCACTTATGATCTTATGATCTAACCGGCAAGACAGGAAGCAAAGAGTTTTTCCTGAAATATTCTTTCTATTAGGCATGCAGGATTCTGGATTATACGCCATCAACAGAATGTGACGTGGGTAAAAAAAAGGTTAAATGTTTTGTCTGGGAAGGAACTGCAGATGCTGGGTTTTTACCGAAGGTAGACAAAAAATGTTGGTGTAACTCAGCGGGTCAGGCAGCATCTCTAGAGAAAAGGAATACATGACGTTTTGGGTGGAGACCCTTCTTCAGACTGAGTAAGGGGAGATGGATTCTCAAGCCAAGATGAATGGTAGAGTAGACACAAATGGTGAAATAGCCTACTCCTGCTTCTAATTCTATGTTTTATGTCCTGAATCTCTAAGATCCCAAGGAGGCACACATTTGAAGCTTTAGCCTTGTCTATTTCCAATGCTTGGATGTGACTGAACCATGCAATATGAAAACAATTCCCAATGGAAAGCTGTTCCAACCATCTACACTAAGGCCAGTTTTACTCTCTCTGCATTCCCATCAATTTCCCCCCCAGAGTCTACCATCCAACTAAACAAGATAGGGAAGATACAGTGTATAATTAACCTACTGACCTGCATGTCCTCGGGATGCAAGGGGAAGCCTGAGCACCCAGAAATCTATACATTCTCACAAGGGGGACATGCAAACTCCACACAGACAGCACTGGAGATCAGAAATGAACCTGGGTCTCTGGAGATGTGAGAGAGCAGCTCTACACATTTGCTTCTGTGTTGCCTATTTCAAGCAGGCCCCTGTAGGAAAACCCAGTAGAATTATTTTTTTAAATAAATTAGAGGTCAAATATACTTAGGAACTCTGCTGGCATCTGTTGAAATAAAAATGGCTCACAACAGACTAGGCGTCAGGAAGTGTGGGGGTTGGAGGTGAATGAGTAGAACCCCATTAGTAAACAACTTTAGACTTTTAGAGTTTACATTTACAGTGTGGAAATAGGCCTTTCGGCCCACTGAGTCCACGCTGACCAGTGTTCACCCCCATACACTAGCACTATCCTACACGCTAGGGACAGATGAGGATTTTTAACAAAGCCAATTAACCTACGTCTTTGGAGTGTGTGAGGAAACCGGAGCGCCCAGAGAAAACCCACGTGGTTACAGGGAGAACGTACAAACTCCACACATACAGCATCCGTAGTCAGGATTGAACCTTGGTCTCTGGCGCTGTACGGCAGCAGCATGACGTCTGCGTCACTGTGCCGCCCACTACTCCAATATGTTCAACGGCAGGCACAGATCTGAGTTCCTACACTCTGCATGTGCAGCCAGGCACTCATGTTGTTGAGTGGAGAGCTGGTGACCACCATGCAGAAAAGATGAGGAAAATGAAAGCGGTGAATGCGTTAAGCGTCCATCTGAACATTTTTATAGATGGGCAGTGATGAATGTTTAGTTTAGTTTAGTTTAGAGATACAGGGTAGAAACAGGCCCTTCAGACCACCGAGTCCGTGCCAACCAGCGATCACCCGTTCACACTAGTTCTATCCTACACACCAGGGACACTTTACAGAAACCAATTAATTTACAAATCTGCACATCTTTGGAGTGTGTGTGGATACTGGAGCACCCTGAAAAAACCCACACGGACACAGGGAGAAGGTACAAACTCCCGACAAGCAACACCCGTAGTCAGGATTGAGCCTGGCTCACTGGTGCTGTAAGGCAGCAACTCTACCGCTACGCCACTGTGCCGCCCTAAACATTCTTGTCATAGGTTTGAGGACAAGGCAGAGGGATTGCAATGGAGAAAGGGAAAAATACTGGCGGAAAAACACTTTCTTATTACTTATAACGATGCAGAGACCATTCAGCCCATCGGTTCCATGCAAGCAATCCCATAGTCCTATTCCACCTCTCCTAATTTCCCTGTATTACTGCAGTCTATTCTTTCTCTTACAGCCATAACATCTTGAACTTTCCAAATCCTTTAGTGCCACTTAAACCTCAGAACATTAACATGAGGTGTCAAGACACCATCAAAAATGGCGTAAATAAAGAGGTAGCCTGGGCATTCACGTGTGTGAGTTAAAAGCAGTCAGACCCATGGTATCTCATTGAAACCATGCAGTATAAATTTGGACAAACAGAAACCACTGCTTCTTTGCCAATATCAGAAATGAATAATGGATTGTGTGGCCTCTATTTCTAATACACACCCTTAGGCAGCTGATGTCAGTTCATGTCATGTACAGTGTCAAACCAGGTAATAAGTCAGTCACATTTGACAAATACCATGCGTTGTTGGAAACTAGGCTAAAGTATCGTACAATGGACAGAAGGCTACATCTTGTCAATCCAGCTGAAGGGAAAAATTGTTTTAACCCTTTCACTAATCCACTGCCTTACGCTCTCATTTGTTTCACAATAACAACCACCGCCTGCCCTGCATGAACATTTCACCATCAGCTAAATATTACACTGCTTGCAAACATGCCTCTGAGCAGTCCTGTCAAAAGAATTACAAATCAGCCCTCTCCTGTCAGTCACCGCACAATAAGAAACCTCCGCACTGATCACTTGTGACACCAAGCACGGTGGGAAGATTCAGAGTCATGCAGCGTGCAAATGGTGAGGAAACAGGCCCACGGGCCCAATTTGCCCACACCGACCAACATGTCCCAGCTACACTACTCCCACCTGCCTGTGTTTGGCCCATCTAAACCTGTCCCAACCATTAACCTGTCTAAATGTGTAGGAAGGAACTGCAGATGCTGGTTAAAACCAAAGATAGACACAAAATGTTGGAGTAACTCAGCAGGACAGGCAACATCTTTGGAGAGAAGAAATGGGTGACATTTCGGGTCGAGACCTTTTTTCAGTCTGAAGAAGTCTCGACCCAAATGTCACCCATTCCTTCTCTCCAGAGATGCTGCCTGTCCCGCCGAGTTACTCCAGCTTTTTGTATCTATCTACCTATCCAAATGTCTCTTAAATTGTGCTATAGTGTCAATAAGCGAGGCAGCAAGCTGGAAACTTGAGGAGAATTAGACAAAGGGAAAAGGTTACAGAATCAGACATATCAGACCATAGTATCAAACCATGGCTGGGTGAGGCCCTGGGTTAGTGGAGGATAAACCATAAACATTGCGCAAAGTCAGCTGTCCCAATGGTGCGAGTTACCAGAACAGGAAGGTGGTGTTAAGAAGTGACAACACACGAACTACACCTCCTGTTTTCAGATGTGTTTTGGCTCAGACCTGAGGTAGGTAAGCTTGAGTCATAATAAGGGTTCCATCCTGACTATTGGTGCAGTCTGTACGAATTTTGTAAGTTCTCCCTGTGACCATGTGGATTTTCTCCGGGGGCTCCAGTTTCCTCCCACACTCCAAATATACCAGGTTTGTTGGTTAACTAGCTTTAGTAAAAATTGTAAATTGTTCTTAGTGTGTAGAATAGTGCTAGTGTATGAGGATCGCTGGTCGGCACGGACTCAGTGGGTTGAAAGAGCTTTATTCCGTGCTATATCTCTAAACTATGGCTTCTCGAATGAACTGGCAGTGGCTGATCTTAGGAACTACTTTTTTTCCTAGCTGTTATTAGGCAACTAAACCATCCTATCACCAACTAGAGTGTTGTTCTGACCTACCATCTACCTCAATGGTGACCCTCTAGATGTGTAGGAAGGAACTGCAGATGCTGGTTAAAACCGAAGATAGACACAAAATGGGTCTCCGTTGTCGTTGGGGCCTAGCACCGTGGAGTGGCCTCCCACCGGACCTGGGGCTCCAGTCATGGAGCTGCGGACTTACTTACCATTGTGGAGCTGGCCGAGTTCGGAACGGGAGGAGCTGTGGTGGCGCGCTGCTGCTGCCCGACCCCGGAGATTCGGAGGCTCCAGCTGCAGGCCGGTGGACGGTAACACCGGGTCCCTAGTGGGAGACCGCTTTTCGGAGCTCCCGCGGTGGCAACTTCTCCCGCCCGAGTTGCGGGGTTGAAGACGACCTGGAGCGGGGCCTGACATCGCCCAGCGCGGCTTTGATGGCCACGGGACTTGCTAGGGCCCGCCGGGGGCTCCAACATCAAGACCCGGAGTGGGGCCTTGCATCGCCCGGCGCGGCATGAATGGCCGCGGGACTTATATACCATCGCCCACCGGCGGCTTTGACTCTGACCGGGAGAAGAATGGGGAGTGCAGGGGAGAGATAAGACTTTGCCTTCCATCACAGTGAGGAGGATATTCACTGTGATGGCTGTTTGTGTAAATTGTGTTGTGTCTTGGTTCTTTTCTTGTATGTATGACTGCAGAAACGAAATTTCGTTTATACCTCAATGAGGTTCAAATGACAATAAATGGTATTGTATTGTATTGTAACCATCTTTAAGTGGACTTTATTTAACATTGTTTTCCATTAAATATTATTCCCTTTATCCTGTATCTACCGAGGTACAGTGAAAAGCTTTTTATTGCATGCTATCCAGTCAGTGCAAAGACTGTACGTGATTACGTGATTTCAAGCCGTACTATGGACGGCTTGATTGTAATCACGTATAGTCTTTGCACTGACTGGATAGCATGCAATAAAAAGCTTTTCACTGTACCTCGGTAGACGTACCAATAATAAATGAAACTAAACTAAAGGGCCTGTCCCACTTTCACAGCTTAATTCGCGACCTCTGCTGAGTTTGCCCTTGACTCATACACGCAGCTTGGTCGTCACGAGGTCGTAGGTAGGTCGTAGCATGCCGTGACGCTATTCGCAGGTACTCGTGGCATCAAGTAGGTCGGGGTGTTTTTTCTAGCCTGATGAAAAATGTTCATGAGTAAAAAAGGTCGTGAATTAGGTCTTGAAAGTGGGACAGGCCCTTGAAGTAAATGCTATTGGTATACACGTATCAAGTATGATTGTGCTTATGTATAGTAATATTTTTACTGAACTGGATGCAAAAAAGGAATTTCACTGTACCTCAGTACATGTGACAATAAAATACCAATGAAACCTGTCAGGATAATGGTCTGCATTATTCTTGGATTCACACAAGCAAAAACCTCTGCAGGATGATCTGAAAATGTGGTTTGCACACTGTTTCATATCGCACTGTGAAGCTGGCAGACTGTGTTCCTGCTCCGACTCAGATCAAAAATCTGTAAATGAACTCGGCATAAACTCCATTGCACAGCCACAGACATGTTGTGTTGGAAGGAACTGCAGATGTGGGTTTAAACCAAAGATAGACACAAAAAGCTATAGTAACTCAGCAGGTCAGACAGCTTCTCTGAAGAGAAGGAGAAGCGATGAAGTTTCGGGCCGCGACCCTTCTTCAGACTGAGAGTCACGGGAAAGGGAAACCAGAGATATAGATGGTGATATGGAGAGGTATATAACAAATGAATGAAAGATATGCAAAAGTCGTTGTACTAGCTTCTAAGTTATCTCATTGACTGTAACTCGTTTTCACCGAGCCCACAGCTAACAATGGCCTGTTTCCTTTATCATCGTTACTTTTTTGCATATCTTGACGAAATGTCACCTACTCCTTCTCTCCAGATGCAGCCTGACCCGCTGAATTACTCCAGCATTTTGTGTCACAGAAATATTGTATTCTGTAATGGATTTCCAAGGAATGGGGCTGCTCGATTCCATTCCGGTTCATTACACATGTGGAAACTAGAACTGGGAAAAGATACGGGAAATCATATCAGTCATTGCCCCTGCTGAACACTGCTAACCAGTGGGAATTCTGAGATGCCTCAGTCATATAGCAGGATGGTGATTGCCATCTCATACAAAGAGAGTATGCGAGTAAACTGTTAGAATGGACTAAAATAACCCATGTCAACATTCCCAGTCCAAGGATGAAGTTTGTGCTGTGGGAGGGGTTGGGGGGGATGGGGGGGGGGGGGGGGGTGGAATTGCAGTAATTTACAGAGCGACCTTCCGCTGATAAAAAGTGACCCAAGTACAATCCGACAGGTCACTGTGCAACAGATTTTAAATCAAAACATTGGCCACCGATGAATTTTTGGAAAACAAAACATAAGGAAAAGAGCAAATACGGTAGCTGAGTGGAGACGGGCAAAGCTGGTGATTGCTAAACCGTCCAAGTTAATGACATGTTTGGAGGGATCTGTCTCCTAGGAGGCAGCGAGATGAATAGGGCACATTCTGGGCTCATAAATCTCTTGGTCGAGGAGCAGACTGGAACATGGGCACCTGTTGATTCGACCAGAAAAACAAATTAGCAGCACCGTGGCTTTACATAAACCCATTGCTCCTGGCGCCTTCTTTACTTTTCTTATCTGTTCTGCAGTGCTGGGCGCATCGAAGGTACAGGCAGGAGAGCGGCGAGGAGATTAATGTTACTCAGGGGGGATGAGACACCATTGTTATCCTCGTCCGCTGGAGGTATCGCATACTCCTTTTTATTACCCTTATGCAATCCAAAGTAAACTTAAGCCTGTGACCTTCTGAAAACCGAAGGCTGGAGGCTGTTACATTTCCTTGGCAAACTCTCAGTCTACAGATGATTTCATTTGTTATTTTCTGTCGGGATGGGTGAAGGCACATCGATTTGTCTCTCTCTATGTAGACACAGTTCCTACGTGTGTCCTAGCAAAGTCATAAATAATATCCGGCGTGTCTGTGAGTGTGGTCGCCTGTTCTCCCGTGACCTGTCTGCGCCCTCTGACACAGTTGATTGCATTATCATCCTCCAACGTTTCCCCACCATCCTCAATGCCGGTGCCCAAGAAGAGCAAGTTGACGTGCCTCAATGACCACCGAGTATTGGCACTCATGTCCGTGGTGAGGAACTACTTTCAGAGGTTGTTCACGACGCATATTAACTCCGGCCTTAATAAGGACCTGGACCCACTACAATTCGCCGACCACCACGACACATCAACAGGGGACGCAATCTTGCTCTCTCTCCACTCTGCGCTGGGGCCACTTGGACAATAAGATACATACATCAGGCTATGGACACAAAGTGGGGAATAACTCAGCAGGTCAGGCAGCATCTCTGGAGAAAAGCAATAGTCACAGAGTCTTACAGCACGGAAACAGGTCCTTTGGCCCAACACCCACACTGGCCAACATGTCCCATCTACACCAGACCCACCTGCATTTGGCCCATATCCCTCTAAACCTATCCATCACCTTTAACTTATGTCCTCCGGTTCTCGATTCCCATACTCTGGCCAAGAGACTGTGCGTCTATCCGATCTATTCCGTTCATGATTTTGTACACATTTCTGAAGAAGGGGCTTGACCCGAAACGTTACCTATTCCTTTTCTCCAGAGATGCTACCTGACCTGCTGATGTTTTCCAGCATTTTGTGTCTATCTTCGGTGAAAACCAGCATCTGCAGTTCGATCAGGCTATTGTTCATCAACTGCAGCTTGGCGTTCAACACCATCATCCCCTCTAAACGTTTCATCAAACAGGGAGCCGGGTCTCGCTTGCCCCTTTACAATTAGATCCTTGATTTCCTCATCGGCAGAACTCAGTCAGCACAAATTGACAACAACCCTTCATCCTCAATGACCATCAGCACAGGAGCAACTCAAAACTGTGCGATCAGACCCCTGCTCTATTCTCTAATACTCATGACTGTGTAGCCAGGCACAGTGCTAATGGCATCTATCAATCCGATGACAATATCATTGCTGTTTGCTGAACAATGGGGAGGGATGTGCCAGAGTTCAGGAGGGAGATTGATAATCTGACACAATGGTGCCAATACAACAATCTTGCTCTCAATGTTAGCAAGACCAAGGAGCTAACTTCAGGAAGGGGAATACAAGGATCCATGAAGTAGTCATCATTGACGGGATGGTGACTAGCTAAGTTCTTGCAGCATTTCTTGTTTTAGTTTCAGATTGCAGTATCTGTACTTTTATTCTATATGCAGTTCTAGACCATACTATTACTTGCCCTCCTTGTATCATTGGCAAGCTGCTCTCAGTAATTTAATCTGATAGAACAGCCCTGCTGCCCATGTGATAACACGAAGGTGGCGCAGAGGTAGAGTTGCTGCTTTACAGTGCTTGCAGCGCCAGAGACCCGGCTACGCATGCTGTCTGTACGGTGTTTGTACGTTCTCCCTGCGACCTGTGTGGGTTTTCTCCAATATCTTCGGTTTCCTCCCACAGTCCAAATACATACAGGTTTGTAGGTTAATTGGCTTTGGTATAATTGTAAATTGTCCCTAGTGTGTGTCGAGTAATGTTAATGTGCAGGGATCGTTGGTTGGTGTGGACACGGAGGGCCGAAGGGCCTGTTTCCGCGCTGTATCTCTAAACTAAACTAAGCTCTGCCTCAAAAATACCCTCCCTTGATCTCTTAATTGGCTGCAAATTGTCTCCCAACTTAATGATTAACCAATGCTTTGCCTCCCGCCAGCAACCCCAAGTCATCATCTGCAAACTGAAGTTCATATGTTCTAGGAGCAGAAATAGGTATTTCGGCTCATCAAGTATAATCTGCCATTCATTCATGGCTGATCTATCTTTCCCTCTCAACCCCATTCTCCTGCCTTCTCCCCATAACCCCTGACATCCGTACTGATCAAAGTTGTTGAAAAATGAGTTGTGAAATGGAAGTAGGGCATCTCGGACATTTATGCCAAAGGAACAACTTAAACAGTGATGTTTAAGGATTGACAAATAAATAGAACAAAGATTGGGAAGAATTCAACATCAAACTTTGATACTGAGTCAACTAAATATTGAACAAAGGGGAAACAAATAGAAATTTAAAAAATGATATTTTAAAAATCCCAACAATACATTCTAAAGGTGAGGGGGAAAGATTCAATAGGATTCCCCTACTCTGGGCAAGATAACTCTCATAACTACTCATCTCATGATTTTATACACCATTTATTTTATTATAAATGTTATTACAAATGTAAAGATTAAGAGGAGCAAATGGGATCAGGGTGTTGCAATGGGCTGCATGCAGGTTATAACTTTATATCTGGGTTTAGCTCTGACCCAGGCTGATGTGACACTAGCATATTTTCTGCATTAACATGAAAATGTGTTTTGGGGGTTTAGGCTTGGGGGTAGCAATTATAGAGGTTTAAGGATTGACAAATAAATAGAACAAAGACTGAGGATAATTCAACATCAAACTTTGATACTGAGAACTAAATATTGAACTAAGAGCAAATAGAAATTTAAAAAATCATATTTTTTTAAATCGCAGCAATGCACTCTAGTTAAGGTGGGGGGGAAAGATTTAAAAGGAGGGGCAATGTTTTTTACACAAAGGACGATGGGTAGGAGAGGTTTAGAAGGATAGGGTCCTAACAGAGGCAGTGGGACTAGTGTAGATTGGACATGTTGGTCAGCATGGGCAAATTGGGCCAAAGGGTCTATTTCCATGCTGTATGACTCTATGACTATAAAAGCTCCCTGATAAAAAGGGGCTTCACACTTCTAAATGTTCACATCCTGAGTCAAAGCAATTAATTGGTACGTGTAGGAAGGAACTGCAGATGCTAGTTTACACCGAAGATAAATACAAAATGCTGGAATAACTCATACTAATCAAGAATCTGTCAAACTCCACCTTACAAATATCCATTGACTTGGCCTCTACAGCAGTCTGTGGCAATTCACCATGCACTGACCCACAGATTCACCACCCACTGACTAAAGAAATTCCTCCTCACCTCCTTTCTAATGGTATGTCCTTTTATTTTGTGACTATGGTTTGTGGTTCTAGATGCTCCCACTAGTGGAAACATCCTCTCCACATCCACTCTATCCAAGCCTTTCACTATTCGGTAAGTTTCAATGTGGTCCCCCCTCATCCTTCTAAACTCCAGCGAGTACAGGCCCACTGCCATCAAATACTCATCATATGCTGCCTCAATCATTCCTGGGATCATTCTCGTAAACCTTCTCTGGACCCTATCCAATGCCAGCACACCCTTCCTCAGATACGGGGCCCAAAACTGCTCACAATACTGACTGAGGTTGTGGCGGTTCAGGTGATCTTGTAGTTACTGTAGGTTGAGCGGTTTTCATTATTTCTGAAGGTCAGTTTCATTTTGACATAGAAGTTTCTCGGAGGTGAGGTTTGACTTTCCAGTGAGAAACATTGACCACAATGCTGGGGTAATGGCACAGCAGAGTTTGATGCCAGCTTTCACTGTATCAGTATTGTGGCTTGCATGGTATCATGGTTTAAATGAAGATTGGGGGAATTTCCATGGGCTGCCTCCTGACTGATAGAGGCAAAGCTATATTTACATCAACAGGGTACCACAACCATAGAAACATAGAAAAAAGGTGCAGGAGGAGGCGATTTGGCTCTTCGAGCCAGCACCGCCATTCATTGCGATCATGGCTGATCGTCCACAATCACTAACCCGTGCCTGCCTTCTCCCCATATCCCTTGATTCCGTGAGCCCCTAGAGCACTATTTAACTCTCTTTTAAATTCATCCAGTGAATGGGCCTCTGGATGAATCCCTACACAACATGAGATCACTGGTGCGATGAACCACAATAGATCACCAGTACAATACACTCGTCAATAAGAAGAGTTCGCCAATGTCAAGTACTACATCACAATTGACCGCAAGTACAAAGCTACAGGACTGCACCAGTTACAGTGGATCATAATTAGTTTAGTTTTGTTTAGCTTGGTTTATTATTGTCGCTTGTACCAAGTGAAAAGTGAAAAGCTTATTGTTGCGTGCTACCAGTCAGCAGAAAGACTATAGGTGATTACAATCGAGCCGTCCACAGTGTGCACATACATGATAAACGGAATAACGTTTACTGCAAGATAACGTCCAGTAGTCTGATCAAAGATAGTCCGAGGGTGTCCAATGAGGTAAATTGTAACTCTCTAGTTGCTCTCTAGTTATTGATAGGATAATTCAGTTGCCTGATTACAGCTGGAAAGAAACTCTCCCTGAATCTGTCGGTATGCATTTTCACACTTCTGTACCTCTTGCTGCTGGGTGAGGGGAGAAGAGAGAGTGAGCAAGGTGAGACTCGCCTTTGATTATGCTGGTGGCCTTGCCAAGGCAGTGTGAAGTGTAAAGGGAGTTAAAAGAAGGGTGGCTGGTTTGTATGATTGTCTGGGTTGTGTCCACAAATTATAATTCAGCCAGTGCAGAAGATAAAGTAAAAGCAATATCTCCTCCTTTAGAAGGAGCAGGGAAAAGAGAATGAGAAATAAAATGTAAGACAGATACCAACATTTCTACCGTCAGATTTAAACAACATAATATTTGCACTATTAGTGCACAGTACAAACCTCTATCTGGGTGTAATTTTGCAAGTGATTCACCGTACATTTATACCTGACGGGATTATATCGATGTCCTGTGTAAAGATTATGCTGTCCAAATGATGTTATTTTCAGAGCATTATATTCAGTTCTCTCTGAGTTTGGAATTAGACAGGAAGCTGGGCCAGCACGCTTCCCCATCCACAGTAGCTCCACAAAGTAAACAAAGAGCTTAATGGCAAACCGCGACTCTCTACAGAACGTTGCGTCTCTGTGTTGCTGATGTGGCGCTGCGGTAAAGCTGCTGCTGCTTTACAGCAAAGAGACCCAGGTTCAATCCCGACTACGGGTGCTGTTTGTACGGAGTTTGTACATTCTCCCTATCACTGCGTGGGTTTTCTCCGGGTGTTCCGGTTTCCTCCTACACTCCAAAGATGTACAGGTTTGTAGGTTAACTGGCTTCGGTAACATTGCAGATTTTCCCCAATGTGTAGGACAGCACTAGTGTTGATCGCTGGTTGGCGTGGATTCAGAACGCCATAGGGCCCATTTGCACGCTGTATCTCTAAAGTCTAAACTGTTGTAGGGATCACCAGCAGTTAGTTTAAATGAACAGCAAGATGGACAGCAAATGAAAGAAAGGAAAGCAAGATTAGGAAAGGCTTTACGATTGAGCCTCTATCACTGCCAGATTCAGAATCATGAGGGGACGTAACCAGAACAGAAATAACATTTCTTGAAACAACATTTCCCTCTGCCAGTAATCTGGTCAAATACAATATACCATGAATTGTGTAAAGATTGCACCCAGAAAGATGTATATACAGTGCACAAATAATGCAAGTATTGTGTTGTTTGAATTGAGTAACATGTTCACAAATCTATTAAAAAAAATCAGTGACATTGCCTGCAAAGTAAATAGATTTAATGTCCATTTCATTAAAATTGAGGAAACAAAACAGCAGACGTGAAAATATAAGGTTGAGGAAGGAACTGCAGATGCTGGTTTACACCGAAGATAGATACAAAATGCTGGAGTAACTCAACAGGACAGGTCGAGGCTGAAAAGTCACCCATTCCTTCTCTCCAGAGATGCTGCCTGTCCCATTGAAGGAAACCCATCCTGGAGACATCTTGAATTTTTAAGATTAATTAATACAGCAAAGCCCTGCCTTTGTAGTTTAAGCGAAAGCAAAGCCTGAATATTGTGCTTCGAGTTCATAGATACAGGCCCTTCAGTTTCAGGCCAGCATTATAACAGGCCTTTCGGCCTACTGAGTCCATGCTGACCATCAAACACTGGCACACTAGTTCCCACTTTTACACCCTACACACTAGGGCCAAATTACAGAGGCCAATTAAACTACAAACCAGCATGTCTTTAGAATCTGGGAGGAAACCTGAGCATCGGGAGGAAACCCAGTGGTCACAGGGAGAACAGGCAAACTGTACACAGACTGCACCCATATTCAGGATTGGACCCGGGTCTCTGGCGCTGTGAGGCAGCAGCGGCTCTACCGCTGCACCACTGTGCCGCCCTTGGGTCATGTGAAGGCAAGGGTCTGAGATATCACACGGGAATACATGCAGAGTGATGTGTATAATAATGGAATTATTGTGTATAATAATGAAATGGAACCTTACCGTAGGAGTTACTCCAGCATATTGTGTCTATCTCACCCATCACTGTTGAGTCTCGTTGTCTGAAACTCGTTTTCACCTAGCACACAGCTAACAATTGCCTGTTTACATTATCATTGTTATTTTACATTCATTTGTCCTACATCTCTCTACATCACCATCCATATCTGTTGTTTCCCTGTCCACTGAAGAAGGGTCTCGACCCGAAACATTACCTATTCCTTTTCTCCAGAGGTGCTGCCTGACCCGCTGAGTTACACCAGCTTTTTGTGTCTGTCACCCATTATTAACTCAGCTTTGAGGAAGAGTGGAAAGTATCATCAGCTAAGATAACAAGATAAAACATTTCTAATTATTTGGTACACGTACGATGGGTGTACGGACTGTTGATGACAGCAGACATAAAACAGAGGCCAAATTACATGAATATTTCAATCGGTTTGACAGAACATTTAAGGCACAACCGTGGAAATAAACTGCCAAGCAAAATTTTGACAAGAAGGTGGGCAATAGTAGGGCAAACATACAAAGGCACAGAACATGCATCAAGAGGTGGCAGATTGTTTACAAAACTGAACACTTAACCAAATTTACAGACATTAAGTCTTTAAGCTCCTCTTACAGACCAACTGCCTGTGACATTGTTACAAAGCAGACACATCACATGAGTCCCCTGTTTAATCAGAGCACTGTGTGAACATATAATTACGGGCCTGTCCCACTTAGGCGACTTTTCAGGCGACTGCCGGCAACTGTCTACTTGTCGGCATTCGCCTGAAAAACTGGCAACTGGAACGGCGACTGTCAGAGTGGAACACACACACACACACACACACACACACACACACACACACACACACACATTAAGATGGCTAAATCACAGTGTACAGTAAATCCTTTAAAAGAGGGGGGGAGGGGTGGGGGGGGAAGAGAGGGGAGGGAGAGGGGAGGGAGAGGGGAGGGAGAGGGGAGGGAGAGGGGGCAGAAGGAGAAACAAGGAGGGAGAAGAAGTGGAGACAACTTTTAAGAAGCCAGAGATACACGGCTGTGAAGCTCAGCGGACATTAATATTACCGGTCCATTATCCTGGTCAGCACCAGCTACAACCTACGAGAACCTTCTACGACTTGGCAACCCACTAGGACCTCCTGGCGACCCATCTACGGCTCGAGAATTCTTGCCACTCTCCATGGTGGCTTCATTCTAGTCGGCGCTAATTTTTCAACATGTTGAAAAATTTGCGGCGACCATAATGAGGCTGCGACTAGTTCCCAGAATGTAGGAACTCCTCACGACCATGAAGGTGACTCCCCGGCTACCACCTGCGAACATGTGGTGACCATGTGGCGACCGCATAGTCTCCTGCAGTCGCCTAAAAAGTTGCCTAAGTGGGACAAGTCCATTCAAGGCATTGAAGAGATTACATCCATGCTCAATGCTACAACCCTGACCCAACCCTGTTCCTCTTCTTTTTGAAAAAGAAAATAAAAAGTTATTTTTATCTATCCTGTTCATGGATTCCCCACAGAACAGGGTCTTGCCTACGGTTTCACTTCAAAAACCTCATTGCCCGCATTTAGTGTATAGATCACATTATTGTTTCCAACATCATTGAGGGAGGCAGAACATCATTGAGGGAGGCACGGTGGCACAGCAGTCTTACAGTGAGTCTTACAGAAAGACTGTGCCACCTCTTAGAGCTGCTGTCTTACAGTGCCAGAGACCCGGGTTCCATCCTGACTACGGTTGCTGTCTATACGCAGTTCGTACGTTATCCCTGTGACCGTGTGGGTTTTCTCCAGTTTCCTCCTACACTCCAAAGACTTACAGGTTTGTAGATTAATTAGCTTTGGTGAAATTGTAAATTGTCGCTAGTGTGTAGGATAGGGTAGGATAGGGACTCGGTGGGCCGAAGGGCCTGTTTCCACGCCATATCTCTAAAGTCTAAATATGGGACTGTGATAAAAGGATGGCCTATCTTTGCACTCGTGATGCCAGTGGTTATTTGGGATATAATACTGCCAGCGAGGACCAATGATCTGTTACAAGGTATATTAACACTGATAACATTTCTTAGCTACAAACACCATTCCAAATGCTTCCTTTTCATTTTGTGCACAGTTGACTTTGCTCCGAGTTAGATGATGAGAAGTGAAAGCGATGGCTCAACTGGCAGTAGTTTATTACTTGATGGTTCAAATTGGGTGCCAGAAGGATGGCACGGACTAGCATTTGTAGTTAACTGGCCTCTGCAAATTGTCCATCAATGAGAAAGTGGAATACGGTACAATACAATACCATAGAACTTTATTTATCCCATGAGGGAAATTGAGCTGCCGACAGTCATAAAACACAAGATACATGAAATTAAAGTAAAGACTGGAAAGGAATGGGGAATGTTAAAGATTGTGGGGGGGGAGGGGTATCAGTCTACCCCATGCCAGAAGGGGGGGGGGGGGGGCGGGGGGGAGCTGTACAATTTGATAGCCACAGGGAAAATGGATCTCCTGTGGCGTTCTGCATTGCATCTTGGTGGAACCAGCCTGGTGCTGAATGTAAACAAGGTGATCGATGGGCCAAAGGGCCTGTTTCCATGCTGTATCTTTCAATCAATCAGTGGGCCCATTCCAACACTGCTGAATGCTCCAGAAAACGTTATAGATGCACTGTAGATAGCATCTGACAGGTTGCATCATGGCCAGGTGCGGCATTTCCAATGCGGAGGAATGCATGAGGCTGTAGAGAGTGGTGGACAGCCCTGTCCAACACAGACACAGCTCTCCCTGCCATCAAAAGCATCTACATGAGACATTGCCTCAAAGAAGTGGCATCCCTTGTTAAGGATCCCCACCATCCGAGCCATGCCATCTTCTTAGTGCTATTGTGTAGGAAAGAAATACAGACACTGGTTTAAACCGAAGATGGACCCAAAATGCTGGAATAACTCAGCAGGACAGGCAGCATCTCTGGAGAGAAAGAAACAATACCATTAAGAAAGACGTTTCGGGTCGAGACCTTTCTTAATGGTATTGTTCGGCAGCAGGTACAGGCTCCTAAGGTTATACGCCATCACCTTCAGAAACATCTACATTCCAGCAATCATCAGACTCTTCAACTGACCTGCACAACCCTAATCCTACCATGTCAACCATTGGGAACCACCTCTTGTGCTACCATAGACTTGTTTTCCTAATTGTGTTTTACACTAATGTTTTGTCTTTTTGCAGCCTTTTTATTTTAATGTCCTGCAAACTTTATGTGTAATTTATCTATGATTTATGTTTTTATGTGTTGTCTGAATCAATGTGCCTGTGTTGCTGCCGCAAGCAAGACTTTCATTGTACATATGAATGAATGAATGAATACTTTATTATCTTACTGGACGTACATATGACAATAAAATTGACTTGTCCATAAATCCTCACCAGTGGCGGGTTTTGCTTTGCCTCAAAGGAATCTGGCTGAACCTGCCTGATTAATACATTGCTTCACAGACAGCATCCGTCTGATTTCACATGTCATCTTCATTCAAAAATCTATCTGGTTCTCAATAGAAACATAAAAACCAGTAACATTCATTGGATGTTCGAGGTAAATGGTTCTTGAGCGTCCTACTGTACATACGAAGGCTCTCCATAGGGCTCCACAGTGGCGCAGCGATAGGGCAACAAGGGGCATTTAGTGGCACAGTGGTACAGTTGCTGCCTTACATGGCCAGATATCTGGATTCGATCCTGACCTTGGGCTCTGTCTGTACAGAGTTTGTACATTCTCCCTGTGACTGTATCGGTTTTCTCTGGGTATTCCGGTTTCAGAAATTCAGACGTGCAGATTTGTAGGTTAATTGGCTTCTGTAAATTGACCTTAGTGTGTAGGATAGAACTAGTGTATGGGTGATTGCTGGTTGACACAGACTCAGTGGGCCAAAGGTCTGTTTCTATGCTGTATCTCAGAAACTAAAAACAAAAGTAAAAGTAGATGATTGTGACAGTATTGTGCAAAAGTGATATGTTGACACTGAGATACAAGAAACTGCAGATGCTCATTTACAAATAAAAATACACAAAACGCTGGAGTAACTCAGTGGGTCTGGCAGCATCTGAAGAAGAGTCCCAACCGAAATATTACCTAACCGAGTTCTCAAGAGATATTGCCTGACCCACTGAGTTACTCCAGTACTTTGTGTCTTGATATGTTAGCACTATCATGCCTATTTGTGCTGGCTTGCTGTGCTTTGCACTTTCTTTGGTTTATATAAAAGCCAAAGAGAAACATGATTCCATACAGTTGATTACAGAAATATCAGATGGTGCTGCAAACCATGCTTTGCAAAGACATGTTGATGGTAGGTTCATTGGATACTATTAATTGACCTCAGTGCATAGAGCCTTATAGAGTGATATCGTCATACTGCATGGAAACAGGCCCTTAGACACAGCTTGCCCTTGTCGACCAAGGTGTCCCATCTACACTAGATTGTTATTTGGCATTTGGCCTGCATTTGGCACATATCCCTCTAAACCTATCCTATCCATTTACCTGTCTAAATGTCTGTTAAACATTGTGATAGTACCTGCCTCAACTACCTCCTCCGGCAGCTCGTTCCATACACCCACCACCCATTGCGTGACAAAGTTACCCCTTAAGGGCCTGTCCCACTTGGGCGTCATTTGCGCGCCACACAGGTGGCGCGCGTGGATTTTGAGAATCCCAAAATCCTGGGGCACCGCACGCTACCGTGTGTCACTGCCTACGCCACCAGGCACCATTCGTGCATAATGCACACCATGCGCGGGTCACGCTCGCTGTGTGTCGTGGCACGTAAATGATGTCTCGTAAATGACCCGCAAATGACGCCCAAGTGGGACAGGCCCCTTAGGTTCCTATTAAATCTCTTCCCCCTCACTTTAAATCTCTGTCCTCTGGTTATCGACACAAAATAATACCCATTCCTTCTCTCCAGAGATGCTGCCTGTCCCGCCTAGTTACTCCAGCATTTTGCGTCTACCTTTGCTGTAAACCAGCGTCTGCAGTTCCTTCCCATGTGCAAGGATTTACTGGGCGGGCAGACATTCCCGGCTATATGACAGATAAAAATAAACGCTGTCCGCAGAAGTGCATCTGCATTTAAAAAAAAAGTTTTTTTTAATGAAATCCCCCAAAATAATCATGGGTGCTCCAGATTCCTCTCACATCCCAAAAAAAAGATGCGCAGGTTGGTAGGTTTAAAGTCCATTGTTAATTGCCCCATATATGTTAGGCAGCATCCAGAGTAGCTGCTGGAAACATAGGCAGAGTGAAATCTATCAAATTTGTGTAAGTAGGCAGTTGATAGTCACATGGACTGTGGGCTGAAGGGCCTGTTCCTGTGCTGGATGATTCCATAGAAAAAATCCTCTGGAAATCCAATCTAAATAACACTGTGCAAACTGAAAATTTCCATTGCAGTAACAATTTTAGGCAGACTGCCTCTCTAATAAGAAGAGCATTTTACCAATTTTGGTTCTGCTTTTTTTTCAAAGCGCTTTCTTCCCGGTCTATGCTGCGAAGATAAACAGCAGGTAACTAGTTTACTTTAATAAAACAACTGATAACCCCCTGACCCCTGAATGCACGAGATCTGCCACCTTCTCACTCCTATTCATCGCCACACAGTTAAATCTCAGCCAAGAGATTCCATAGTCAGTCTTGGGTGAAATTAAGCAATTCCTTTGGGAGATGGCTTCACTGGCCAGATGTCTTTAGTCAGGTCTAGGCAGAGACGTTAGGCCGAGGGGGGGGGGGGGAGGGGGGGGGAGGGGGGGGTAGGGGTTGGGGGGAGGTAAGGGGAAGGGGGGGCGGTGGGGGAAGCAGCTGCAATGCCTTCCTGGTTGTCATGGACACCAGCTTTCCCATCCACCATGCAGCAGTGAGGAGGGGAGCAGTTACCAGCTGTTATCACTGTGCCACCAGGAGAACGAACTAGTGGGATGCTTGTGCTTGGTCAGCTCACAGGCCTCCAAAACAAAAAGGCAGAACGGAAAGCCATTGCTAGCTTCTGTTCAACTCCTAACAGCAAAGTATTCCTTCCTTCCCTCCTGAAAACCTCAGATGCCATCTGCAGCAGCGGGAGGTGTGGGGATGAATCTGTTCGACATTCTGACAATGCAGGTCGGGTTTGTTTAATTTCAAATGCTTCCCCTCCCCCCCCCCCCCCCCCCCCCCCCCCCTCCCCTCCGGCCATACTTGCTGAGAAGTTAAATGGTTTTCGGAGCTTAATCCTTGACTTCCAGAGATTGTGTTGCCAGTTTGGTACACATTCCGTCGTTTCAACAAGACTGCTCAGGGTTAATTAAACTCCCCCTGCAAAGATACACTAATAGGGCATGGTTTAACCCTTACAGGAAAGTTAATCTCTCCACATTGCCCCCCCCAATCACCCGCTGTTAATAGGGGCAGCCCCGTACAGTTGATGTGAGTGTTATCTCTCCACTAGCCCCCTCTGACTTCTTAGCTCCAAGTTCAAATAAGTAATTACAGCTTTGAGGAGCTAATGATCAATACTTCAGAGGCTTCGGGGATATCTTTGAAGTCATAATACACCAGAGATGGAGAGAGAGAGAGAGAGAGAGAGAGAGAGAGAGAAAGAGAGAGAGATCTAAAGCTTTCAGAGGATGGGACAAACGATAGACACAAAAAGCTGGAGTATCACAGTGATTCAGGCAGCATCTCTGCAGAGACGAAATAGGTAAAAAAGAGTTTTTGGGTCGAGACCCTTTGTCAGATTCAAAGGTTGGGACTTAGGGGACTTTGAAAGTAGTGATGGAGGAAAAGAAAGGAGACCTTAAAGCGAGTTCCTCTTCACTTCCCCCTCCCCGCACCCACACGCCAGATGCAGAGGGGTGTTATTACAAGACGTATAAAAATAGGCTGCGTGCAAACAGACAGGCTATCCATCAATGGTGCACCCCTCTGTTAAACCATCTCGGACAGATAGCTGGCAGCATATTCATTCAGCCCTGTATCATTAAACATGTTTATACTCCTCGTCCCATTGTGCCTTTTCTGCACCCAGCTTTTTTCACTTGCTCAGCCAGATAATTACTACCATATATGGCCTGTCACTCCACTGAGAAGTTTATAAGTATGATTAGCTTTCCTTCCCAACCCCCACCTTCTGTCTCCTCCCTCCATTTGAAACCTTGCACCAGCCAATGTGACAGGAAACGTTATAACTCTTCAAAATTACTTTTATGTCTCATAACCCCCCTCTCCCCGCCCCCCCCGGAATATCCCCACATCCCCATCCACACCATCAAACCCACCCCCTCCGCTCTACACTCATCCAGCTCTGCCCTTCATTTTATCATTAAAAAACACTGAACTCCCCCAACTTGTCTCCATGGGATGGTCTGACCAGGATGTTCAAATGAAACAATCACTGTCTTTCTTGCCCAAGGCTAGACACAGGCTGTTAATGAAGGAGACTATGAGCCCCCACTGAGACTGGGAGCACAGTGAGGGGGAGACGACAACTTAAATCAATGAACAGACAGTGCCATTTCAGTGGGTAGGGCGGACACAGGAAGCAGCCTGGCATGGCAAGCCTACCCACTACAGCCTAGAAACGTCACTTGCAAGGTTAAGCACACAAAGTGCTGGAGCAACTCAGCGGGTCAGGCAGCTGAATTACTCCACCACTGTGTGTCCTTTCGTGTAAACCAGTATCTGCAGCTCCTTGTTTCTACATTTTGCCTGCAAGGTGAACATGTTTTCCTGGAGAATCAAAGAAGTGCAGATGCTGGTTTACAACAAAAGGCATAAAGAGCTGGAGTAACTCAGCAGGTCAGGCAGCATCTCTCCAGCACATTATGTCTTTATTGTAAACCAGCACCTGCGGTTCCTTGATACTCCAGTAAACCTTGTTAACCTGGCAAGCAAAATGTAGAAACAAGGAACAATAGACAATAGGTGCAGGAGTAGGCCATTCGGCCCTTCGAGCCTGCACAGCCATTCAACGTGATCATGGCTGATCATCTCCAATCAGTACCCCGTTCCTGCCTTCTCCCCATATCCCCTGATTCCTCTATCTTTAAGAGCCCTATCTAGAGAATATCCAGAGAACTGGCCTCCACTGCCCTCTGAGGCAGAGAATTCCACAGACTCACAACTCTG
This sequence comes from Raja brachyura, assembly GCA_963514005.1. Next base: position 35,094,671 of record OY740798.1, on the reverse strand, counting down.
TGTGAAAAACTGCCTCTCTCAATCAATCTTTGCAAATTCCTGTCCAATTGCCTCAAAATGAGCCATGTTGCAATTGAGGACTTCAATTTCTGGACCGCTCCTATCTTTTTCCATAACTATTTTGAAACCCATGGAATTATGGTTAGTGGTTCCAAAGTGCTACGCCACTTGCACTTAGTCACGACCTATGCCTTATTTCTCAACAGGAGATGGAGTGTTAACTGGAGGTACTGGCTTATAAAATAGGCACAAAGTGCTGGAGAGATGCTGCCTGACCCGTTGAGTTACTCCAGCACATTCTGTCTTTTTTTTTGTAAACCAGCATTTGCAGTTCTTTGTGCCTCCAGGAAAACATGTTAACCTTGCAAGCAAAATGTAGGAACAAAAGAACCTACAGATGCTGGCTTACAAAATGGACACCAAGTGCTGGAGAGATACTGCTTGACCCATTCAGTTATTCCAGCACTTTCCTGGTGAGACGGTGAGCAGCTGAGGTTGGAAGATCTCAACATTCTGGGTGCAGAGGATTCCAATGATGCCCACCCCACCTTTACTAAATTAATTCTGATTAATTTAAGGCTGACATTAATTGCCTAATGCTTGATGATGCCTGACTCGCTGAGTTACTCTAGCACTTTGTGTCTACATGCAGTTCTTTGTTTCTTCATTGACTAACCTTGCTGAGAACTTGTTCCTTGCTGTGCAGTGATGGAAGTCAACCAGCCAAAGTTGGATTGCAAACCAGCAGTGATGTGCTAATTGGGCATTATGTGTCCTTTGTATACCTCTGCCATTGCAATGGCACATAGCTGAGTCCCCACCCAGACCCACTTGATGGTTCATGTCTTGGGTTACACACTGCTCTCTTTTCTCTGGCTGCCTTTCTTTACCAGTTACAGGCAGCCTGCACGGTGCTGAAGTGATTTCCACCCTCGAGGCTCGCATTTTCAGACGCTCAACATCCTCCCTTGGAAGACCAATTGCACCTTCTGGAGGAGTAAGATGTTTCCAGTAGTGGGAGAGTAAGGGCTAGAGGGCACAGGTTTAGAATAAAAGGACGTAGAAGGACAAGCCCTTGAGAGGCAGCTAGGCCTCACCGCCGAGAACAAAGAGGGACCCGGCAGGGGGAGGGGGGGACCTGTCGAGAATAAAGAGGGACCAACATGACTCTAATGAGAACTTTTCATAAGTTCTAGGAGCAGAATTAGGCCCTGCGGCCGGTCAAGCCGTTCCCTCTCAACCCCATTCTCCTGCCTTTGCGCCATAATCCCGGACACCCTTATTAATGAAGAACTTTGGCGGCACTAGAAACGTGGCGACTATTTTGTATACTTTGTGTATTGTATGCAAAACACTAAAAGAATTTCACTGTACCAAGGTATACGTAACAATAAAATATCAATAAAGTCCCAATATAATATCAATAAAGTCCCAATAAAATATCAATAAAGTCCCATTTATCATCATTAAGGAAGAAATATGAAACAAACAGTTAAATGATGGTGGAATACTACAAACTTACTACACAGCTGCAGAAAAGTGTTCCAAATGAATGGAATTGGTGACTAGATTCTCCATTTAGTTTCAGTTCAGTTCAGAGATATAGTGTGAAAACAGGCCTTTGGCCCACCACATCCATGCCGATCTGCGATCCCTGTACACCAGCACTATCAGCGCCAGGACAGTTAACAATTTTTTTTTAACAAAAGCCAAATTAACCAACAAACCTGCACATATTTGGGGTGTGGGATGAAACCGGAGCACCCAGAGAAAGCCCATGCGGTAACAGGGAGAACGTACAAACTCCGTACAGACAGCACCCGTAGTCAGGATCGAACCTGGGTCTCTGACACTCTAAGGCAACAGCTCCACCACTGTGCCACTGTGCCGCCTACGCATGGTGACAGTTACCAAACAAAGGGCACTGCTGGATGCACGGTTTTCTTTACAAGCTGACATTATTTTATTTTAATTTCAAAGATAAACTTCATTCAATACAAAAAATAGAAAATACCATGCATGGCCATTTTTGCATATGTACTGTCATTCAATCTATACATTCAGACGGTTATCTGGGTCTATACAATTGTAGTAAAAGCATGATCTATGTACAAGGGTAATTGGAATTCAGGACAAGTGACCTGAAGAAGGGTTCCGACACAAAACATCATCCATCCTTTTTCTCCTGCGATGCTGTCTCATCCGCTGAGTTACACCAGCACTTTGTGTCAATCTTCTCTATAAACAAGGCACCATTATCTGAAGAAGGGTCTCGACCCGAAACGTCGCCTATCTCCTTCGCTCCTTAGATGCTGCTGCACCCGCTGAGTTTCTCCAGCTTTTTGTGTAACCCGCACCATTATCACTCTTGTGGCTCTTTAGGTGGAAAACAAAGTTCCGGTGTTTGAAAGGATTTTACACAGGACCATGTCCCCCAACGGCATGTGGCAGCAGGACCTTGAACTGAAGTCTTTCCCCCACCAAGCCTTTGTTTTGGCTGCACTGAGCCAGGCAGTGCTGTACAGGAAATCCTACTAGTTTCAGCAGACCAAAGTCCACCTTCCAATGAGTTGATGATCTTCCAGCACCACTTGATGCTCCTGTCTGAAGAAGGGTCTCGACCCAAAACGTCGCCTATTTCCTTCGCTCGATAGATGCTGCCTCACCCGCCGAGTTTCTTGGTTCTTGGTTACTTGGTCCTCCAAAATATTCCAACTGGAATTTAAACTGGAGGTGTTGAAGGGAGGGGTTTAGCCAGAGAGGGTTATTGGGAAGAAAGTGCCACTTTAAATTTAGTTGCATCTGGCTGGGCAACCGTGGCTTGGTGGAGATTATTCCATGCTTTAATAGTGCGTGGAAAGAACGAATTGCTGTGCACATCTGTCTTTGTGGCTGGGACCACAAATTGGATCGAATACCCTCGTCTGCTCCTAATTGGTTTGGGGTTGGTGTAGGTCTTGTGATCTATGTCTAGCTGACCATTTAACATTTTGTAAAACACAGGTCAAACGGTGAGCTTCACGTCTGTCTTGGAGAGGGTTCCACCCCAGAGTATTCACCAGTATTTTTGTCTACCTTCGATTTTCCAGCATCTGCAGTTCCTTCTTAAACACTAGATCAGAGTATCTTCAGTTATGCAGCTACTCAGGATGAAACTCAACAAGGGCTCAAAATGGGGCCGCAGGGTAGCCCAGCGGTGAAGTTGCTGCCTTACAGCGCCTGAGACCCGGGTTCGATCCTGCCTACGAGTGCTGACTGTATGGAGTTTGTAGATCCCTGTGACTGTGCGGCTTTTCTGCGGGTGCTCCGGTTTCCTTCCACACTCCAAAGATGTACAGGTTTCTAGGTTCATTGGCTTCAGTTAAAAGAAAATTGTAAATTGTCTCCCGTGTGCAGGATCGTGCTAGTGTACAGAGATCGCTGTTCGGTGCGGGCTTGGTGGGCTGAAGGGCCTGTTTCTGTGCTGTGTCGCTACAGTCTAAAGTTAATATAACCCTTGCATACTTTTCCAAACTCTTTGCAAATGCACACTCCACATCTGCACTGTAGATGGATTGATTGATGCACGAGTACACTTTGGACGGCGTGATTGGGTGCATCTGTAATCTTTTGGCTGGCTGGATGGCACACAACAAAAAAGCTTTTCACCGTACCTCGGTACACGTGGCAATAATAAAGGGGTGATGACCTTCTCAGCCTCATCGCAGCTGCCCTCAGCACAGTGTGTACTGCGGGCGAGACCCCGACCCAGGAAGAGAAAGTCCCTCTCACTGCCAGTCACGTACACTGTTACCGTTCAACAAACGCGCGTGACAAGCCTAAAGGTGGAAACGCAAGACAACACAGAAAGTCAGCTGTATTCCTGTGACACCAATCACATTACGTACATTGTGCAATGGGGTCTCGAAGGCAATCTGATCTCCCTCTGCTTCCACTTCCCAAAAGATAAGAGTAATTGGAGAGGAAACAGAAGGGCAGTGACTGCCTTGAGATTAGACGGATCAAACTGAATGCTCAGAACACAATGCACTTTGGGAAGGGCACAGGGTGTACACTGGTGTAGGGAGAAACTGCAGATGCTGGTTTAAATTAAAGATAGACACAAAATGCTGGAGTAACTCAGCAGGACAGGCAGCATCTCTGGAGAGAAGGAATGGGTCATGTTTCGAGTTGAGGCACTTCTTTAGACTGGAGTGCTTAGTTTGGCAGTGATTCAGCCATTGACATGAGATAAAATTTGTCAGTGCATCTTTAAAACACAACCTCACTCCACAGGAGTGGCGTTTTAACCCAATATACTTGTGACAGACGCTTGAAAGATTAATTTGCATTTTGTAGGATTTCAACTTTGAGTATATTTAGGATTTTTTACATCCCTTCCAGAATATCTCAAGGCCAATGTATTCCCACTCCCTTGCCGCTTTACCACAACCCTGGAAGGGGTTTCTCCGAAGATTTATACGTCTGAATTATTGAATGACTTGAAATTTTCTCTGATTATAATCTCTCAAAGAGTGAAAAAGAAAAATAATCTTTTTTTTGCTAATTATCTTACGTTTATGTCCCTTTATTACTGATTCCATTGGAAGTGGAAACTGTTCCTTCTTAGGAACCATCTCCCCTTGTGACGGAGGGAGGGAGAGAGGAGCCACCATACATTAATACTTATGGGCCTGTCCCACAGGCGATTTTTCAGCGGACTGCCGGAGACTGTCAAGTTGCCGGCATTCGCCTGAAAAACCGGCAGCTGAAACGGCGACTATCAGAGAGGAACTCCGGCACTCGCCTAAAAAGTGGCCAAAGTGGGACAGGCCCCGTTAAATTCTGTTTACCTTATTTAAGACTCCCATATAAATTTATGCCTCTATTAAAATAAAAACATTTGCGCAGATGCATGGATAGGAAGGGTATATTAGGATATGGGTCAAATGCAGGTAAATAGGAATCGTGGTTGGCAGTTCGACCAGTTGGGCTGAAAGACCTTAATCTGTGCCCTGTGACTGCATGAATCTAATTCAATTATCCATTTTGCTGCCTCTGTTTCAAGTAAATAATCTTCAAATGGCCCATCTTTCCTCATAATTAAACTCATAATAAATAGCCCTTGCAATGTCATCAGATCTAATCTGCACCCTCCCCAGTAGTTGTTGTATCCTTCTTGTAGAGTGGTGGCTAGAACACTACATTGTTTTCTAGCTGTACCCAGCCAATGTTATACACTGTTTTAGTGCTCTTATATTTTATGCTTCAGCCAATAAAGGCAAGTATTCCATATATCATTTTAACCACACCATCTAACTTCAGGGATTTCTGGTCCCTGCTGCTTCTCAATGGTTCTTTATAATCACACTGTAATCAGAAAGATTATTGCCATATTTAAGTGCAAAATGCATTGAAACAGGCCACTGAGTTCATATACGAGGTTTTGGTCGTAAAGGCCCGTTGCAGCCGTCACCATGATAGTCCTGAGAACCGTTGTCCCTTTCTGCAGCCGGCCACCTTCAGCCTTTTAGCCCTGGGGTGCATCCCACCACCGATCCTTCAACCTACCGAACCCATGCTGTCCACCAATCACCAGTTCACACTAGTTGTATGTTATCCAACCCCCTATATTTTAGGGGCAATTCTGCACATGCCAATTAACCTGAAGACACACACACATCTTTGGGGTGTGGGAGGAAACCGGAGGAGCTGGAGGAAACCCACGCTGTTACAGGGAGAACGTGCAATCTCCGCAAAGACAGCACCCGAGGTCAGGATCGAACCCGGGTTGGCTGGCGCTGTGAGGCAGCAGCTCCACCAGCTATGTCACTATGCCGCTTTACCCAAGGATCAAATATCCTTTTGTGCAGCGTTGAGTAAATGGCCACTGTCAGGTGCCCTATGTTTCCAATGAGACTTTTTAAAAAAAATCTTTATTTATTAGCGGTACTGTAAGTTACATCAGTGTACATTCCTTGCATTGTATTACAGCGATTGTACCCCTTAATTTTAATTTTTATTTTAAGGCTTTAGAAAAGAGAGAATAGAGAGAAAAATAGCAGCATAGAAAGTAGAAAAGTGAAAACTAGATGTGAAAGTGTCAAAGCGTGACAGAGGGAAAGGAAACCCTTGAAGAGTTAGAAACGGGAATTAAGAGATAGACCCTGGAGAGGAAAGAAAAAGAGGGAAAAATAGAGAAAGAAAAAAAGCCAGTTACTTTATTATAAACATCTCGCAAAAGGAATCTACCAACTCGACAATGTTTCTTCCCCCCTTCCAATGAGACTTAAAACGAAGATCTCTTCTCTCTTTTCCAGAGAATTTTAAAGTCCTTCAAACGTCATTCAAAGTAAACCATATAGTCTGCCCTCGTATCCTAGGCAACAGTTATCCGGTAAATGACCCTCCCTCACGAAGACAGCATCACTAGTTTAGTTTAGTGATGTGATATTGAAACAGGCCCTTCGGCCCACCGAGACCACACGGTCACCAACATGTTATCCCACTTTCTCATCCACTCCCTGCACACTGGGGGCAATTTGCGGAAGTCAATTAATCTGCAAACCCTCACGAAGTGGGGATGTGGGAGGAAGCTAGTCACAGGGAGAACATGGAAACTCCACATGGAGAGCACCCGAGGTCAGGATCAAACCCGCGTCTCTACTGCTTGAAGCAACAGCTCTACCATGGTGCCACTGTGCTGCCCAGATTACTAACACAGATGAATCAGCGGGTCAGGCAGCATTTTTGGAAAAAAGGTATAGATGATGTTTCGGATCGAGACCTTTCTTCAGACCTGAAAAAGGTCTGCGGAGCGGTCTCAATCCAAAACGTCACCTATTCCGTTTCTCCAGAGATGCTGTCTGACCCGCTATTACACCAGCTTTTTGTGTCTATTTCGGTTTAAACCAGCATCTGCAGTTCCTTCCTACGCTAACACAGATGATTTGCTTATAATCACAATGGGCTCCGTGGGAGCTTGTGTGTGTTAATTATGGGCCTGCTGCATTACCCCATATGCCAACAGTGGCGAGTCCATAATTCTTGACTTCAGTAGTCATGACAGGTGCCAATATAAACCAGTGTCTCCACCCATACAGAGAGAAAACTCCCAAGACACGAGGGCGCTGCCAAATTTTCTGTATCTGTGCTTAAAAAAGATCACCTGAGTGAAAATCTGGAATGTAGTTTTAGTTTAGAGATACAGCGCGGAAACAGGGCCTTCAGCCCACCGAGTCCGCACTGACCAGCAATCCCCGCACACTAACACTATCCTACACACGGAAAAAATCACAATTTTACCGAAGCTAATTAACGTACAAACCCGTATGTCATTGTAGTGTGGGAGGAAACACGAGCTCCTGGAAGAAAAACTCACACAGGTCATGGGGAGAATGCACAAACGCCGTATAGGCAAAACCCGTAATCAGGATCGAACCCTGGTCTCTGGCGCTGAAAGGCAACAATTCTACTGCTGCGACACCGTGCCGCACTTTGTGCCTATCTTCTGTACTGATTGTTCATGTACACACCCAACACTCAAAGCTTGACTTCAAGTCTAGTTGCCCAAAATTATCCTTGCAAGCTTTTTAAAATATGTTGCAACTTTATTTGTAAACTCTTTAGAATAAACACCTAATTTTAGGTGAGGTTGAGAGAGACGATAAAGATCGAAAAGCAATTCACATTTGTGTTTGCTCATCAGAGACTGGATGTCCTTAAATAAATTTATCTTCAAGTATAATTTACCTGCAGTTGTATAACTGGTTAAAAAACATTCCCAGGCTATATTACTTGCTTCAATAGCCGGTCCCATTTGGATCATGATACATTCAGCATTTGGAAACTCATTTTATCTGATTCCACATTCTTTAACTCAATTTGAAGCCAGAAAAACGCGATGCAATTTACTTTTTGCTCAGTAATAATGCACTAAGATTACACTAAACGCGCGGGACCTCTGGGGAAATGGCTTGTCTGGATGCTGCCAATGCACTGGCGACAGACCCCAGCCCCCGAGGCAGAGAGAGCCGAGACAGACACAGATGGGGAATGGCTGGGAAGTGACATTGAGGTGGCAGGAAACTCGAGACATGGCAACTCCTTCACCTGCACAAGACAAAAGGCAGGGCTTCGGCAGAAGCTAGACGGCAATTTTCTTTTTTTTTATTTCTTTGAAAAAAAAGAAAAAAGAAAGCAGGTCCTGTGAAGGTAGTCTGCTTCCTGATTTTATTTCCCCTTTTGGGTGCGATTTTAAACAAAGGGTCTAATTTCCCCTGAAAGGCAACGGATTCCATGACACTGTTCAAAGAAAAGTGGGGGAAATTCTACCTGGCAAACTGGCCAGTATTTATTCTTCAACTTACATCATTACACAAATCATCTGCTCTTTGCTACATAACTGCTTCTGGAACCTTGCTGTGCAGCAGTCATATTGCTATACTGTACTTTAGTGTAGGTTAGTTTAGTGTATGGTCCTCGAGGTACAGTGTAACACTTTTGTCGTGTTCAAACCAGTCATTGGAAAGACATTACAGTCAAGCTATCCACAGTGTACATACACAGATAAAGGGAATAACCGTTCAGTGCAAGGCTTCTAACTTTTTAGCTCTGAAGTGCTCTGACATTCCGAGGTCAGGAAATTGTAAAATTGCTCTTTTTATTTCCACTGACATCGAAGTCAGGATTTTCAGTGACATCGTAACGCATGACGCGTGATTCAATCCAATGATCTGTAACTCTCTACAAAAAAGCAAAGGTGAAAGCATGTAAATGCAAGGATTGCCCGAGGCAGTGTGAGATAACTGTGATTGTCCCAAACAGGACAATGAACACATTTTGGACTGGTCGCTAAAGATCTCCCTCTCCCCTGACTCTCATTCTGAAGAAGGGTGTCGACCAGAAACGTCACCCATTCCTTCTCTCCAAAGATGCTGCCGGTCCTCCTGAATTACTCAAGCTTTTTGCGTCTGTCTTCGGTAAAGATAGAGTTGCTGATATGTTGTTACCAATGGCAAAAATCAATGGTTCAACGGTACTTTTATGGCCATGGTACCAAGGTACAGTGAAATATCCCTGACCAGGCGTTTGGAGCAGAATGGTGAAATAGTAACCTTTAATAAATGAAAGAAAAGGCACCCGTTTCTTGTCACTGTTTAACCCCTTACATAACGTTTCAACTCACTGGTTTAATCAGGAACATTTTACTGTTGGAAACCATGAAGTTGCATCTTCACTCGCCAGTCATGTTACAATTGTCGAGGGATGTACGTGAAGCCACACCGGGAGTGCTGTGCAAAACTCAAAAGTGCCGGAGGAACTCATGCGGGTCAGGCAGCATCAGCGGATGGAATGGACAGACGACGTTTTGGGTACAGACCCTTCTTTGGCCTTCAGGCTGCCCGGGATATGGCATTCCTCCAGTACTTTGGGTTTTACTCAAGATTCCAGCATCTGCAGACTTTGTGTCTCCAGGAATACTGCGCACAGTTTCAGTATCCTTATTTAAAAAAAAAAGAGAAATTGACATTGGAGATCGACCAAAAGAGATTTTTAAGAAAGAACTGCAGATGCGGTAAAAAATCGAAGGTAGACAAAGAAGCTGGAGAAACTCAGCGGGTGAGGAAGCATTGGAATAGATGACGTTTGGAGCGACGGGATAGGCGAAGGAACGAAATGGAGCAAAGGAATAGGCGACGTTTCAGGTCGAGACCCTTCTTCAGACTGATGTCGGGGGGGGGGGGGTGGGCATGGAAAAGAAAGGAAGAGGCGGAGACAGTAGGCTGTGGGAGAGCAGCTACAATAGATGAGGTTGGAGGAGGTGCAGGTGAACCTCTGCCGCACCTGGAAAGACTGCTTGGGTCCTTGGATGGAGTGGAGGGGGGAAGGTAAAGCGCCAAGTGTAGCATTTCCTGCGGTTGCAAGGGAAAGTACCAGGGGAGGGGGTGGTTTGGTTGAGAATGGGAGGTTCACCTGCACCTCCTCCAACCTCATCTATTGCATCCGCTGTTCCAGGTGTCAACTACTCTACAGCGGTGAGACCAAGCGTAGGCTTGGCGATCGCTTCGCCCAACACCTCCGCTCAGTTCTTTTTTTTAATATATTTCAAAATAGACTTTATTCAGGTAATAAATATATACAATACATCAACCGTGCAAAAAATCCATCCGACATTTTCGGAGGCTATACACATTGTTCCATACAGTCTATATACATTTCTCACCTCCGCTCAGTTCGCACTAACCAACCTGATCTCTCAGTGGCTCAGCACTTCAACTCCCCCTCCCATTCGGAATCCGACCTTTCTGTCCAGGACCTCCTCCATGGCCAGAGTGAGTCCAACTGCAAATTGGAGGAACAGCACTTCATATTTTGCTTGGGCGGTTTACACCCCAGCGGTATGAACATTGACTTCTCAGATTTCAGGTAGTCCTTGCTTTCTCCTCCCTTCCCAGCTCTCCCACAGCCTACTGTCTCTGCCTCTTTCTTTCTCTTTCCCGCCCCCTCCCTCCTCCCGGCATCAGTCTGAAGAAGGGTCTCGACCCGAAACGTCGTCTATTCCTTCGCTCTATAGATGCTGCCTCACTCGCTGAGTTTCTCCAGCTTTTTTGTCTACTTTCCAAAAGAGATTCCTCAGCTAATTCCTGAGGTGAAAGGGTCATCCTATCAAAAGTGGCTCAATAAATTGGTTCTATATTCTTTGTAGCTAGGAGTAGGGTTAGAATGAAGGGTGATCTCATTGAAATAGATGGGATCTTTTGGAGACACAAAAGGATGAAAGGCACAATATTTTCACATGGCGGATAATCTTCAACAAGTTTAGATTTACAAGGATGTTGCCAGGACTCCAGGGCCTGAGCTATAGGGAGAGGTTGAGTAAGCTAGGACTCCATTCCTTGGAGCGCAGGAGGATGAGGGGTGATCCTATAGAAGTGTATAAAATTGTGAGATAAATAGATCGGGTAGACACACAGAATGTCTCGCCCAGAGTAGGGAAATCGAGAACCAGACGACATTAGTTTAAAGGGAGAGGGGATGGATTTAATAGGAACCTGGGGGGTAACTTTTTCACACAAAGGGTGGTGGGTGTATGGAACGTGCTGCTGGGGGAGGTAGTTGAGGCAGATACCATCACAACGTTTAAGAAACATTTAGATAGGTACATGGATTGAACAGGTTAGAGGGATATGGGCCAAACGCAGGCAGGTGGGACATGTTGGTCGGTGTGGGCAAGTTGGGCTGAAAGGCCTGTTACCATGCTGTATGAATGAAGGAATGAATGAATCAATACTTTGTCACATGTAACAGTGAAATTCTTTGCTTTCATACCCATGGTATGGAAATAGTCACCACATGAGGGTACTGACAAAGTAAAAAGTATACACCGTATGACTCTGTCACTATGATTCTATGGACAAAGCTATAAGATCAGGGGGCAGATATTTAAAATCGACGTGGAGAGGGAGCTGGATCTCTGGAATGTTATACTCCAGTTCAAAAGTGTGTTGTAAAGGCAAGATCTTTGGGATGTTTAAAGAGCAAGTAAATACATTTTTGAAAGATCAGGGAATTGATATCCATGAGGAAATGGCAGGGAGGAGATGAGGCAGATCAGCCATGATTATGTTGAATGGAGAGGCAGCTTTGAGGGTACGTATGGCCAACTCTTGGCCTGCTTCCCTGTGTTCAAATATTAGATCATCACCTGTGCAAAGATGTACGGCAGAGCTTATTAATTTACATTGGACAAAAATGTACTAGTTCCTCAACACCTGGTTTTACTGCAATAGGAAGTTTAGTTTAGTTTATTATTGTCACGTGCACCGAGGGACAGTGAAAGTCTTTTTAGTTGCGTGCTAACCAGTCAGCGGAAAGACCGTACCTGATTACAATTAAGCTGTCCACAGTGTACAGATACAGGATAGAGGGAATAACGTTTAGTGCAAACTAAGGTCCAGTAAATCCAATTTAAGATAGTCCTGGGGTCTGCAATGAGGTAGATGGCACCCCAGGACGGCTCTCCTGTTGGTGATAGGATGGTTCATAGCAGCTGATAATTAGAGGTGCTGGTTTATACCAAAGATAGTCACAAAGTGCTGTACCAAAGTCTGAAGAAGGCACCAGACCCGAAACATACCATACGATAGAACCTCATTTATCCCAGGAGGGAAATTGATCTGCCGACAGTCATAAAACACAAGGTATATGAAACATGAAATTAAAGTGACGATCACCTATCCTTTTTCTCTAGGGATGGTGCCTGACCCGCTAAGTTACTCCAGCACTTTGTGTCTATACCTGGTTTTATGGTGTTGTTGGGGACAGAGAGTGATGACAGAAAATCAGTTCTTGCAATATTTATTTTTCTTGAAGGCCCTGATTCCTGATACTGTTATATGTTGCCCAGCATGTGGATGTTATGAGAGGGTGTGAGCTTCCAGACTGTGGGATTCTCAGCGGTGAAATATCTTGCAGCAATCCCCATTATTTCATGCCTTTGCCTTAGCTCACACATCCAGATCTCAATTTTCATGTGTGAACTGAGGCAGAGAGATCCAAAAATGATTGCGGCAAGATATATTGCCTCCGCCAAGGAAATCACACATTTAACACAACTTAAAGTCCAGTAAAGCCCGATCAAAGATAGTCCAAGGGTCTCCAATGAGATAGATAGTAGCTCAGGACTCTTCTCTTTTTGTTGGTAGCATGGTTCAGTTGCCTGATAACAGCTGGGAAGAAACACTCCCCGAGACTGGAGGTGTGCGATTTTTAATACTTCTGTACCACTTGCCTGATGTGAGAGGGGAGAAGAGGGAGTGGCTGGGGGAGATAGCCATGATTTGGTCACACAGAGACATACTCACAAGAAGGGGCCTCTTCCTGAAACGTCAACTATCCCTTTGCTGCTTAACCTTGCAAATGTATTTCTGTTCCAGCATCTGCAGTGTCTTGTGTCTCCTACTTACTAACACCAATTTGGTTGGGTTTAGAAAGCTCAGCGAAGGAGGGAACTGGACAGTGACCTTCTAATCTACACAAGATAGACACAAAAGTCTGAAGAAGGGTCTCGGCCCGAAATGTCACCCATTCCTTCTCTCCAGAGATGCTGCCTGTCCCGCTGAGTTACTCCAGCTTTTTGTGTCTATCTTTGGTTTAAACCAGCATATGCAGTTCCTTGTTGCACACTTCCAATCTACACAATATAGTGTCGAAGAGTTATTTCTACACACCCTATATTGTCTGCTTTTGATTCACAAGTTCACGTTATAGGAGAGGAAGTAGGCCATTTGGCCCATCGTGTCTATTCCGCCATTCAATCATGACTGATCTCTGCCTCCTAATCCCATTTTCCTGCCTTCTCCCCATAAACTTTGACACCCATTCTAATCAAGAATTAGTCTATGTCTCTGCCTTATAAATATCCAGTGACTTGGCATCCACAGCCCTCTGTGGCAATGTGTTCCACAGATTAACTACCCTGTGACTAAAGAATCTCTCAGTAAATAGACCCAATCCCACATGCCTACATAATCCTCCTTGAATTAATCTGTCAAAAACCTTAGATCACAGTAAATCATCATCTCTATTATATTATTATCTTCCCATAGTTAGCCTTCTAGGGGCCAAAGGACCAGAAACCTTTGGTTTGGGTGACCAGTGTTTGCATGCCAGCAGTGGTGATCTGCCAACGATATATCTTCCAAGGTGGCGTGGGAGTGTGGCCACTCTTTGGGTCCTAGTCCCAGAAAAGGATCTACTAACATCTGATACAATCACCCTATTCTTTTAAGAAAGAACTGCAGATGCTGGATTCCTCCATCCTACACAACCCACCCTGCTTCCTGTAAGGACTCCATCCCCTACTCCCAATTCCTCTGTCTACGCCGCATCTGCACGCATTCTTTAGGGAACGGGGGTTCCCCTCTTCGACTATACATTAGGCTCTCACCAGGGTCTCCTCCATATCCCGTAGCTCCGCTCTCACTCCCCTTCCCCCCCAGAATGGGTGAGAATGGGAGGTTCACCTGCACCTCCTCCAACCTCATCTATGCATCCAGGTGCCAACTACTCTACAGCGATGAGACCAAGCGTAGGCTTGGCGATCGCTTTGCCCAACACCTCCGCTCGGTCCGCAATAACCAACCTGATCTCCCGGTGGCTCAGCACTTCAACTTCCCCCTCTCATTCTGAATCCAACCTTTCTATCCTGGGCCTCCATGGCCAGAGTGAGTCCCACCGCAAATTGGAGGAGCAGCACCTCATATTTCGCTTCTCCAATATCAGGTAGTCCTTGCTTTCTCCCTCCTGCTCCTCCCTTCATCCCAGCTCTCCCACAGCTTACTGTCTCCACCTCTTCCTTTCTTCTTCCTGCGCCCCCCCCCCCCCCACATCAGTTTGAAGAACCCGAAACGTCACCTATTCCTTTGCTCCATAGATGCTGCCTCACCTGCTGAGTTTCTCCAGCATTTTTGTCTACCTTATTCTTTTAAATATCTTGTCCACCTGAGGTTTGTTCTGAAGAAGGGTTCTGACCTGAAACGCCGCGTATCGATGTTCTGCAGAAATGCTTCCTGACCCGCAGTGTTACTCCGGCCTTTTTATGTAAACCACCATCTGCAGTTCCTTGTATCCATCCATCTTTCCAATTCCAACAAGGCAGGTTGGAAAGATAGATATGTTGTCTTTAAAAAAAGCAACAACAAAAAAAACTTGTCTCAGCTCCCATCTCCTACCGAGGCTGTCAAAACATTGAAAGCCACCTATGGTTTTGGTGTACCCCGACAGCAGGTCTGGCTCACCTCACTCGGAACCGGGAACCGGGAATCAAAGCCAATTAACCTCCAAACGCGTACGTCTTTGGAGTGTGGGAGCAAACTGGAGCACCAGGAGAAAACCCACGCATACAATCTCCATACAGCACCTATAGTCAGGATCAAACCCGGGTCTCTGGCACTCTAAGGCAGCAATTCTACCGCTGTGCCACTGTGCCACCCCAGAATGTGGAATGTGAAATGTTTCAGAATGTGGCAATTACCTCCACTGGAAGTAACACAAAACTGGGGAAAGGTGAAAGTGGTCTTGGGAGATATTTGACTGTTGCAAGTTTATTTCTGGATGCATGGAATTACAGACGTTGATTTACAAAAAAAAAGACACAAAGAACTGCAGCAACTCAGCAGGTCAGCAGCATCTCTGGAGAACATGGGTAGGTGACATTTCGGGTGGGGACCTTCTTCCAACTGTTTGGAGTAGATGCAAATATGGAGTCTGGGTCAGAATATGATGGAAGAATCAGTCTGGGAAAAAAAGGGTTTAGACTCGAAACATTGCCTATCCATGTCGCCCAAATATACTGTAGGAAGGAACTGCAGATGCTGGTTTACACCAAAGATAAGACACTATATACTGGTGTAGCTCAGCGGGTCAGGCAGCATCTCTGGAGAAAAGGAATAGATGATGTTTCGGGTTGAAACCCTTCTTTCGACCCAAAACTTCATGTATTCCTTTTCTCCGGAGATGCTGCCTGATGCTATTGTCTATTGACTGACTGAGTTACTCCAGCATTTTGTGTCTACCTTCGTCCAAATATGCTGCCTGACCCACTGAGTTAGCCCAGCAATTTGTATCACCTTCATCTAGTGATGAGGAGGAATCCCCCCTGACAATGGTGTGAGTAGGCCATTGGGACAATACATTTTGAATTTAATTCAGAGTGCCAGGTGCAAGGGTGGGAAAATGTTCTAATTCATAAGCATCTGACCTTTTTCTGCAATGGTGTCCACTAGCTAAACATTGGAGATTGCCTCCTCTTGTTAAGCCTGTTTATTATCAATAGAAAGGTCATGTCAGGCAGATCAGATCACATTACATTTAAACCACACTCAACCATACTGTGCAAATGACGGCCCTAAACTTTGCAGACTCAATTTCTGGAGCTCTCTTGATGAATAGTGCCCTAACCTTTCTAGTTCATACACAGACAGGGGCTCTATCAACAACAGTTAACAACCATCCAGACAAGGGATCTATCAGTAGCCATTGTGCATACTTACCTCCATTATATTGAGTGAGGGGCTCTGAAGGTGAGCAGCACTCTTTAAAGCAGACAGCATCCCCACCACCCAGTAGTATTCCATTTTGCAGAGATTATACTGTATACTAATATGTCCAAATCTGTATTAGCTTCAGATTATTTTATCATCTGGGTGATTTTAAGGGTTTTTAAGTTTAAAAGAAAAATAAGTGGAAAATGAAACAATAGAGGCCTTATATATACTTATTCAGTGGTAATAGTTAGCCTGTAATCCCTTAGTTTATCAAAAAAGTACAAAGTATACTTTCTGCCAATGTGGAAGATGCTTCAAAAGCTTGGGAATATCTTCTGAGAATGTCCTTCCCAAGCTGTTTGTTTCCCTGAAGATAGACACAAAATGCTGGAGTAACTTAGCGAGATAGGTCGCAACTCTGGATAGAATGAATGGGTGACGTTTCGTGTCGAGACCCTTCTTCAGACTCGACCTGAAACGTCACCCATTCATTCTCACCCAGAGATGCTGCCTGTCCCGCTGAGATAATCCAGAATTCTTTGTCCATCTTCGGTGTGAATCAGCATCTGCAGTTCCTTCTTACACATTTTGTCTGTTTCCTTGACTGGGATCCCAATTTCTGGACCAACTTCATCCTGTCGAGCCTGCATCGCTTCTGTCTTACCCCATGGCTCTCATGATCCCTCCTGCATATTCTCTTACAAAAGTAATAAGTAAAAATAAATAAATACAAAACACTAACTGTGTAAAAACTCTTCCCACATTGTCTACACTTTCAATAGGGTCACACTAAGTAGTGTTTGCACCTATCTTTAAACATAGAAACCTAGAAATTAGGTGCAGGAGTAGGCCATTCGGCCCTTCGAGCCTGCTCCGCCATTCAATATGATCATGGCTGATCATCCAACTCAGTATCCTGTACCTGCCTTCTCTCCATACCCTCTGATCCCCTTAGCCACAAGGGCCACATTTAACACACTCTTAAATATAGCCAATGAACGGGCCTCAACTACCCTCTGTAGCAGAGAGTTCCAGAGACTCACCACTCAACCAAACACCCTTGCCACTCATGTGGCCCGCTGGGGTGATATGGCTTCCCTTGTTTGAAGGGTGTCCTTTCTGGACTCTTCCCCTCAATGTTAAGAAGCTGAAGGTCCTTAGACTGTGGTCCTCCCTCACAGAGCATTGGCGATGAATACACCAAGCTTCAGCGAGTCCCTCATCACGTACTCCTTTATTGTGTATAACCTGTTCCTAGTCAAAGCAATAAACACTCATGTGATGTAGTTCGTTAGATGTAGCAATTGTGGATGAAAATTGAATTCTAACTTCAAGTAACCCCCTCTCTCTCTCCCTCCCCCATCCTAATTCCCTGACTAGTTTGACTGTCTTCCTGCATTCATTTTACTGATTGCATGCCTCGTTGTCACCTTCCCTTCAGCTAACAATGATCCATTCTACATTTCCCTTGACCTCCATCCCCTTGGATCTCTTGTTTTCACACCTCAAACTTCCATATCTCTATGAAGGGCCTCGACCCGAAACATCACCCATTTCATCTCTCCAGAGATGCTGCTTATCCTGCTGAGTTACTCCAGCATTTTGTGTCTATCTTCGGTGTAAACCAGCATCTACAGTTCCTTCCTACACGTTTGTAGATCTGGGATTGGAGAACTTTTTATTGCTGTAACTCTTTCTATTCATTTGCTCTATTGGCTGTCGACTAAAGAGTGCTGAATTGGCGAAGGACATGAAGAACATTTTAACTGTTTAAAATCCCTGACATTTATTGAAGCCGAACAGAAATGGCGCCACCTGCAGTATTTACAAGTTCAAGCCAAGCCAGATCTGTTTCACAAGAGCAAAACACTGCAGATACTGGAAATCTCAGATAAGAACCAAAAATTGGGGAAATACTCGTGAAATTTGTGGAGAGAGGTGCTATCAGTTACCCCCTTCACATATGGTGACTTGCTGAAAACTGACTGCATTTTCATTTCATAATTGTCTTTGTAAGTTTATTTTTGCTTTGCAAGCACAAAGGGAAGAGATTAGTAACAGCCATAGAGCAATACTACATGGAAATAGGCCCTTTGGCCACCCTGTCCACGGCGATATGTTTGATGAAGGGACTCAACCTGAAACGCCACCTATTCCTTTTCTCCAGAAATGCTGCCTGACATCAGCATTTTGTGTCTATCGTCGGTGTAAACTTACACATGGTAACCAAGTTGGCATTCTGGCTTGGTCCCGTTTGCCAGCATTTTAGTTCATATCCCTCCAAACCCTTCCAAATACAGAGTTGTTTATGAACTTTTACAATCTTGGACCTTGAGCTCTTGCTTTTCCTAGACTTTCCAGAGCCTTGCGTTACCAGGTCATGAACCTGATGTTATTCCCCAGTCAGTTCCTTTGCTCGTGACTCATCCCACAGACTTTGGGAACCAATCCGTGCATCTCACTGTGAACTATCTGCAGATGTCCTGGCCTGCGTCCCAACCTCAGCCAACCCAAACCGACCGCACAATCATCTCTGCAGCGTGGGTGATGGGCGACTGCACTAGCCGGTGGATCAGGAGTGACTGAAGTTCAGCCAGGACTGTCAAGGCCACGGGGATCTTGCATGGATTATTTAACTATAAAAACCCACTTCATTCCTCACTGGAACTCTGACACCATTTAGACTCCCCAGCAGCTCCATCTAACCCAGGTCAAAGTGGGTTACATCACTTGGGAAATTCAGATCCCAACATTTTCCTCAGATGCTGGAAATCTGAAAGAAAATAACAAAAAAAGTTCCAGAAACAATCACCAGTTCACAACACACAATCTTGGATCGCTTG
Source organism: Raja brachyura (assembly GCA_963514005.1). The sequence continues at coordinate 35,075,800 of OY740798.1, read as the reverse complement.
CTCTGGAACATCATTGGCTTGGTGGAGAAGTGTGTATGAGAGGCATAGATAGGGCAGATAGTCTTTCACACAAGATGGAAATTGTCAATGCTAGAGAGTATAGGTTTAAGATGGTACTATCGCAACTTTTAACAAATATTTGGACAGGTACATGGATAGGGTATGTTCAGAGGGCAAACAGAGGCAAGTGTGACTAGTGTAGACGGGGCATAATGGTTGGCATTAGATAATAAACAATAGGTGCATGAGATTGAGGTTCAAACAAAATTGAGTTTCCCGGTTAGTGCAGTCGCCCATCACCCACGCTGCAGTCATACAAACAACAAAAGAACCAAGACACAACACCATTTACACAAACATCCAATTTACACAAACATCATGGCTGTTCATCCACAATCAGTACTCTGTTCCTGCCTTCCCCCCATATCCCTTGACTCCGCTATCTTTAAGAGCTCTATCGAACTCTCTCTTGAAAGCATCCAGAGAATCAGCCTCCACCGCCCTCTGAGGCAACATTCCACAGATTCACAACTCTCTGGGTGAAAATATTTTTCCTCATCTCCGTTCTGAATGGCTTACCCCTTATTCTTAAATGATGGCCCCTGGTTCTGGACTCCCACAACATCGGGAACATGTTTCCTGCCACTAACGTATCCAATCTCTTAATAATCTTATATCTTTCAATACGATTCCCTCTTATCCTTCTAAATTCCAGAGTATACAAGCCCAGTCGCTGCATTTTTTCAACATATGACAGTCCAGCTATCCTGGGAATTAACCTCATGAACCTAAGCTGCACTCCCTCAGTAGCAAGAATGTCCTTCAAATTTGGAGACCGAAGCTGCACACAATACTCCAGGTTTGATCTCACCAGAGCCCTGTACACTGCAGAAGGACCTCTTTGCTCCTATACTCAACTCCTCTTGTTATGAAGGCCAACATGCCATTAGGTTTCTTCACTGCCTGCTGTATCTACATGCTTACTTTCAGTGACTGATGTACAAGGACACCCAGATCTCGTTTTACTCCCCCTTTTCATAACCTGAAACCATTCAGATAATAATCGGCCTTCCTGTTCTTGCCTCCAAAGTGGATAACCTCACATTTATCCACATTAAATTGCATCTGCCATGCATCTGCCCACTCACCCAACCTGTCCAAGTCACCCTGCATCCTCATAGCATCCTCCTCACAGTTCACACTGCCACCCAGCTTTGTGTCATCTGCAAATTTGCTAATGTTACTTTTAATCCCTTCATCTAAATCATTAATGTATATTGTAAATAGCTGCGGTCCCAGCACCGAGCCTTGCGGTACCCCGCTAGTCACTGACTGCCATTCTGAATGGGACCCATTAATCCCTACTCTTTGTTTCCTGTCTGTCAACCAATTTTCTATCCATGTCAGCACTCTACCCCAAATACCATGTGTTCTAATTTTGTCCACTAATCTCCTATGTGGTATCTTATCAAAGACTTTCTGAAGGTCCAGGTACACTACATCCACTGGCTCTCCCTTGTCCATTTTCCAAGTTACATCCTCAAAGAATTCCAGAAGTTTAGTCAAGCATGATTTCCCCTTTATGCTAACTCGGACTTATCCTATTACTGCTATCCAAATGTGCTATTATTTCGTCTTTTTATGATTGACTCCAGCATCTTCCCCACAACAGATGCCAAGCTAACTGGTCTATAATCCCCCGTTTTCTCTCTCCCTCCTTTCTTAAAAAGTTGGATAACATTAGCTACACTCCAATCCACAGGAACTGATCCTGAATCTATAGAACATTGGAAAATGATCACCAATGTGTCCACAATTTCTAGAGCCACCTCCTTAAGTACCCTGGGATGCTGATCATCAGGCCCTGGGGATTTATCAGCCTTCAGTCCCAACAGTCTAGCCAACACCATTTCCCGCCTAATGTGTATTTCCTTCAGTTCCTCTGTCACCCTAGGTCCTCTGGCCACTAGTACATCTGGGAGATCGTTTGTGTCTTCCTTAGTTAAGACAGATCCAAAGTACCTGTTCAACTCATCTGCCATTTCCTTGTTCCCCATATTAAATTCACCTGTTTCTGTCTTCAATGGACCCACAACTATTTTTTTCCATTTCACACACCTAAAGAAGCTTTTACTATCCTCCTCTATATTCTTGGCTAGCTTACCTTCGTACCTCGTCTTTTCTCCCCGTAATGCCTTTTTAGTTATCTTCTAATGCTCTTCAAAAGTTTCCCAATCCTCTGGCTGCCCGCTCATCTTTGCTGTATTATACTTCTTCTCTTTTATTTCTATACTGTCCTTGACTTCCCTTGTCAGCCACGGTTGCTTGTTACTCCCATTAGAATCTTCCTTCCTCTTTGCAATGAACTGATCCTGCACCTTCTGTATTATTCCAAGAAATACCTGCCATTGTTGTTCCACTGTTATCCCTGCGTGGACAAGATTGGGCCGAAGGGGCCTGTTTCCACGTTGTAGGGCTCTGTGACTCTGTGCGAGGAAAGTTTAAAGGGGATTTTGTTGTTGTTTTTCTTTTAAAGGTACAGTTTGGAAAAGGGTCCTGCATTCCACCGATTCGATGTCGACCATCAGAGGTCTGGAGGGGTCTCGACCCGAAACGTCACCTATTCATTTTCTCCAATGATGCTGTCTGACCCGCTGATTTACTCCAGCTTTTTGTGGCTACCTGGGGAACAGTGGGATAGTGGGACCATGCTCAGGCAGATGGGATCAGTTTCCACTGCCATCATGGTTGTCACAGACATTATGGGCTGAAAGCCGATTCCTGTAATGTACTGTTCGATAGATAGCCACAAAGTGCTGGAGTAACTCAGTGGGGTCAGGCAGCATCTCTGGAGAAAAAGGATGGGTGGCATTTTGGGTCCTATGTTCTACTGCTTTGGTTCTATGATGTATAATGTCTACAACCCACAATTGACATTTCACACGACTATCTGGATGCAAAGGGAACTGGAAGCCTCTGGTCCGATTTTGTTTCCAATGGCCATGTTGTTGAAGTCAAGCTCGAGTTCATGGTTCTGGGCTCGAGGACATTATCTATCCTGCAGCCTCCTTTAAATCCACCACAGAGCAAGTCAAAGCAACAGCAATTGCACAACTTCCCAGCAGGGGCAGGAGATCACTTGCTGACAGTAATTAGACATTAAAGATAAACACAAAATGCTGGAGTAACTCAGCAGGTCACACAGCATCTCTGGAGAAAATGGACAGTTGTCATTTTGATCAGGGCCCTTAGGTACAAATATGTTAACTGTGCAGAGAACCTGGGTCCTGTTCCATCCATATCATTTTGACAAATTCAAGTACCAGCATTTTTTACTCCTTTCCCCACCGATAGTTTGTCCAGGTCTCCAGTTCCTTCTGCAAGCTTCATTCCTTCAAACTACCGCCTCACCCCAGTTTCTGCTCCCAAACCCACATCCTCAGCAACTTTCCTCCCTCTTGTCCTGTCAATGACTTTTATCACTTCTTTAAACCTTTGCAGCCTACTCAGTTCTTCCTTCTATTCTCTGTCCTATCCTAAACTTCTTAAAGCCTTACAAAAGTTCATTTGTCACTCGTTCACATTCCCTCTAAATTTGAGAGGACCAAAAGCAGTAATTCTTCGATGAATTTTATATATATTGATCATAGTTCTCCTCCAAGCCAGCAGGTATCGTGGTATCCAGTTAGAGGAAAGATTACACATGATTACAATCAAGCCACCCAATCAGTACAGACACAGGATAAAGGGAATAACGTCCAGTGCAATATAATGTCCAGTAAAGTCCAATTATAGATGGTCGGAGGGTCATCAATGAGGTAGATGACAGGTCAGGACCACTCTTTAGGTAGTGATAGAATGGTTCAGTTACCTGATAACAGCTGAGAAGAAACTATCCCTGATTCTGTTCTTTGGCTTATGATATTTTGGGTAATCTTTGTAGGCATGTGAGCTCAGCTGGACAAAACTCAGTCTCCACCTTTTTTGTACATTGGTGATACAACCGGTTCATTGGGTAAAGGGCCTGTCCCACTTACGTGTCCTTGGCAGGCAAATTACGCCACCTCGTCGTCGCGTTGAGGCGCACGGGCATCGTGTGGGCGCGCGGGGCCGGTCCCACTGAGAAGCGCAGAGGGGTATGGAGTTATGCGCGGTATCACGCGGTGCTCTCCGAAATGTTGTAGCGAACGAAATCTTTGCGCGACAACGGCCTGTCGCGTAACTGACGGCCAAAGTGGGACAGGCCCAAGACCCTGGCGCGACGCAACGTCTCACTCCAACAGCAGCAGAAGCGGGCAAACGATCGCCGAACTCGGCCTGGGGCTCACGGTCATTGCGGTCCGGATCCGCCCCCACTCCTACTCCCAGAGCGGGGACAAGAAAATTGAAGATGGACACAAAATGCTGGAGTAACTCAGAGGGTCAGGCAGCATCTCTGGAGAGAAGCAATGGGTGACGTTTTGGGTCAAGACCCTTCTCTCAGACTGAAGAAGTCTCGACACGAAACGTCATCCATTCCTTCTCTCCAGAGATGCTGCCGATCTCGCTACGTTACTCCAGCATTTTGTATCCATCTTCAAATGACGTCACGTGCTCCAGTGGGCTGTGTGGGCGCATGAAATCACGCGCGACCTTCACGGGACCGTCGCACCTCAATGTTTTATTTAGTTCTTTAGCTCTGGTATCCCCTCAATTAGATCATAGTTCATCCACACCTCACCTTTGCTCCTCATCCCTTCCAGCATTCAAGTTTCATAAAATTTCAATTCAATTTTTCTGGAAATCTTCTACTGTCCCTGCAGTAAATTGTAAATTGTTAGCATGCAACAAAAACCTGTTTCTCTGTATCTCGGTACACAAGACAATAAACTGAACTGAACCTGATTCTCAGTCCAAGGGGAAAGCGTTTTTTACACTTGTGTCAACCTAACACAATAGTCAAATAGCATTAAGCAACACTTACTTGCACTGTGACCTTCAGATCAAAGTAACAAAATTAGTTGTGTAGGAAGGAACTGCAAATGTTAGTTTACTGATGATAAACACAAATGCTGGAGTAATTCAGCAGACAGGCAGCATATCTGGATAGAGTTCTCTAGATTCCTTCTATCTAGAGATGCTCCAGCATTTTGTGTCTCACTAACAAAATGAGTTGTTTTGTCTTTCATAACCACTTACTAATAAAATAAATGAAACTGTAACCTGTGTACTTCAGATTTAAAATTACTACTTCATGGACCATAGGTATGATTAAAACATTTTTTTTCAACAGTTCAAGCAATGGTGGTGTAACAACCTGTGTTTCTAGTGTTGTAAATAAATGCTACCGATTTTCACTACTTGGCACTCATTGACACTAATGGTAACTGGGGGAGTAACAGGCTCGCATTGAAGGTTGCACTGCAATTAGCGGCAATATCATGAACAACCTGATGGTGGCGATGTCAGACCAATGGCTTACAGCAAAGCAGCATCGCCACCAGGAGGCGCTCAGAGGTATTGCAACTGTGCACAATTGTTCAAATTCCCCAAATAAATTCCAAACATATCAGAGCCTGAAGATTGCAACGTCCAGGTTCAGAAACAGCTTCTTTCCCACAGCCATCAGACTATTGAACTCAACTTAAACAAAACTCTGAACATTAATAGACCATTATCTGTTTATTTGCACTTTATCTGTTTATTTATTCATGTGTGTATATATTTATATAATGGTATATGGACACACTGATCTGTTCTGTATTCATGCCTACTATATTCTGTTGTGCTGAAGCAAAGCAAGAATGTAATTGTCCTATCTGGGACACATGACAATAAACTCTCTTGAATCTTGAACAGTGCCATTGAGGACAGTTTTGTCAGAGAGTCATAAATTCTTACAGTACAGAGATAGGCCCCTTGGCCCATTATGTCCATAGACATAGTCAGAGTCATACAGAGATTGGCCCTTTGGCCCAACTTGCCCAATCTGATGAACATGAACCATCTACACATGTACCCATGTTCACCCATGGTGATCATCAAGTAGTCCTTTGAAATAACAAGGAACTGCAGATGCTGGTTTACCAAAGAAAGACACAAAATGCTGGAGTAATCCCGTGGGTCAGGCAGCATGTCTGGAGGACGTAGACAAGTGATGGCTTGGGTCACGACCCTTCTTCAGTCAGAAGAAGTGCTCCGACAAGAAACGTCACCTGTCCACGTTCATTTGTAGTTGAACCTCTAGCTTATCTATGCCTCAAATAATGTTGTATACTTCTGTTACATCACCCCACAGCTTCCTCTGCTTCAAGGAAAACAAACACAATCTATACATCCTCATGACTTAAATACCCCATGCCAGGCGACCTTGATGTTGCCGAAGTAGAGATCTCCAAATGCTTCAAGTTCTTAGGAATAAATATCACCAGCAATTTGTCCTGGACCAGCCACATCAAAGCAATGGCCTAGAAACCACACCAACGCCTACACTTCCTTCAAAGGCTTAGGAAGTTTGGCATGTCCCCAACAACCCTCACCAACTTCGACAAATGCACTGTGGAAAGTATTTCATCAGGATGCATCGCAGCATGGTTTGGAAACAACTTAGTTTCCAAGACTAAGAAATTGCAAAGAGTTGTGGACGTAGCCCAGACCATCACGCAAAGCAAATTCCCTCCCATGGACTCCATCTACACTTCACGCTGCCTCAGCAGGGCCACCAGCATATTCAAGGACCAGTCTCATCCCAGTCACTCTCTCTTCTGCTTCTCCCATCGGGCAAGAGGTGCAGAAGTGTAAAAAAGCACACCTCCAGATTCAAGGAAAGTTTCTTCCGAGTTGTTATCAGGCAACTGAACTGTCCTCTCACCAGCTAGAGTACGATCTTGTCCACCTCACTGGAAACTTTTGAACTATCTTTCATGAACTGTTATCTTGCACTAAATGTTGCACCCTTTATCCTGTATCTATACACTGTTGACAGCTATATTGTAAACATGTCCAGTATTGTGTTTTCTTTGACTGGATAGCACACACCAAAATGCTTTTTACTCTGCCTATACGAGAGGCAGTATTAACTTCTCAGATGGGAGATCCTTTGGCAGGACTGGGAAAGAGAGGGAGCTGAAGTCCGATGATCCCCCCCATGACCATTTGGAAAGCCCAAGGGGTCAACATCTGGCTCACCAGGTAACAGCAGAGAACGCAGATCTTCAGCCTGAAAAAGGGTCTTGACCTCGAAATGTCATGCATTCCTTCTCTCCAGAGATGCTACCTGTCCCACTGAGTTTCTCCAGCTTTTCGCGTCTATCTTTGGTTTAAACCAGCATTTGCAGTTCCTTCTTACACATAGATCAGTGCACCACAGGAACAGGAACTTCGGCCCACAATGTCTGCGTATCCATGTGCCCACCCAATTGCCTCTTAAATGTCACTATCGTGTCTGCTTACACCACCACTGCTCCCAGGCACCCACCACTCACTGCATTGAGATTCTTTTAATTTAAGTTTAGACATAAGTTTAGCCCAACGAGTCCAGACCGACCAGCAATCCTTGCACACTAACACTATCCCACACACACTCGGGACAAGTTACAATTTTACCAAGCCAATTAGCCTGCAAACCTGTGCGTCTGCAGAATGTGCGAGGAAACTGGAGCACCCAGAGAAAACCTACGCAGGTCATGGGGAGAACAAACAAACTCCATACAGACAGCACCCGTGGTCTGGATTGAACTCAGGTCTCTGACGCTGAAAGGCAGCAACTCTACCACGGTGCGATTTCTTTAAACTTTACTCCTTTGACCTTAAAGCTGTGCTCTCTTGTACCCGACAGTTCAGCATGGGACAGCGGTTTGTGGGAGCTTGGCTGCTGACTAACTACCTGGCACAGTGACAGGTTCCTACCTTGTGCCTGGTTATGCAGAGGCTAGTACTGTTATGTAGCCACATACATACTGTAGGTAGCTGAACCGGTGGAAGTGCCATGTCTTTCTAACGTGGAAACTGCCAGCATATAGACAGCACCGCTCCTCCACAAACTGTGCGAACAGTCACTGCTGTTACTGGTGAATTCAACTGCCAGAGGTTGGAAAACTCAGCTTCTTGAACTGCCACCCTGGGGCCAGAGACTTGTGGGGGTGTAGCAGGGAGTGTGACATTAGTTCTAAAGGACTCACAAGCGTGTGGCAGCATGTTTTCAGTGGCAGTGTGATTGAGAGACATTTTGGCAAAGGGGGGCAGAAATAGGAAGGGGGAGGAGGAGGGAGGGGGGAGGGGGAGGGGGAGGTGGGAGGGGGGAGGGAGAGAGAGAGTGTGTGTGTGTGTGTGTGTATATGAGTGTGCGAATGTGAGAGTGGGCGTGGGTGCTACAGTACAAGTGTGAGTTTGTGAGATTGAGAATGAGCGGGTGTGTGTGTGTGTGCGCGCACGCGCATGTGTACAGATAAACAGTCTCATCCTGTTCCTGAGCAGTAGTATATCCATCCCTTCAGCATCAGAGGAAGAAGAGTACTGGGATAGTTTCCTTGATCATCGTCCCTTTTGTCTCATTTTCACGCCACATATATCCTTATCTTTGTATCTCCCTCTATCCTGATTCAGCCAGAAGAAGGGTCTCGACCTGAAACGTCACCCATTCCTTCTCTCCAGAGATGCTGCCTGTCGGCGGAGTTACTCCAGCATTTTGTGTCTATCTTCGGTCTAAACCAGCATCTGCAGTTCCTTCCTACAACATTGGGATATAGTTCTCAGGTTGTACAGCATTGTTCTTATACACAGTGTAATGTAATATGCAGGAGTGTATATATTCTTGCATATGTCCAACATGGGCAAACAAGGTTGACATCCCTGTGTTTTATCTTCTTGCTGTAAAGTTTCCAGAGCTGGGCAGCATTCCAGCATGAGGGAATATTGCAGTTGGCAACTTTTGTGGGATGAGAGAAATTGCAACTTCATTCATGAAAATAAATAAAAAATAAAGCTTCAGGTGTAACAATAACGTGTCCTTCCAATGGCCGAGAGTTCTGACAAGTCCTGCCATAAGGTGCTGCTCTCAATAATCATAGCAGGATGATCAGCAGATTTAAATTAAAACAGAGAATGCTCAGTCAGATAGCATCTACGGAGAGAGAAACAGAGCTTGCGTCTCAGGTCAATAAACCTCCATCAGAACATCATGTTCATAAGTTCTTGGAGCAAAATTAGGCCATTAGGCCCATCAAGTCTCGTCCGCCATTCAATTAGGTCTGATCTATCATAGGTGCAAAGTGCTGGAGCAACTCAGTGAGACAGGCAGCATCCCTGGAGAGAAGGAGTAGGTGACGTTTCGGGTTGAGACCCTTCGATCTATCCTTCCCTCTCAACCCCATTCTCCTGCCTTCTCCCCATAACCTCCGATGCCTTTACATCAGCAACATCCACCTGCTTCCAACATTTTCTGCTTGTATTTCAGGTTTCCAACACCTGTAGATGTTTGCGTTTCCAACTCTCCAGGCTTGTCCAAGTAGGTAAAGGTGCCATACAAACTGCAGTGGTTATAGTCATAGAATGATGCAGTGTGGAAACTGGCCCTTCGGTCCAACATGCCCACAACATGTCCCAGCTACATTAGTTCCACTTGCCTGCACTTTGTCCATATCCCTCCAAACTTGTCCTATTCATGTACTTGTCTAACTGTTTCTTAAACAATGGGATAGTCCCAGCCTTAACGACCTCCCCTGGCAGCTTTCCATACACCCACCACCCTTTGTGCAAAAATGGTACCCCTCGGATTCCTATTAAATCTTTTCCCCCTTCATCTTGAACCCATGTCCTCTGGTCCTCGATTCCCCTACTCTGGGCAAGAGACCCTTTGCATCTACCCAATCTATTCCTCTCATGATTTTGCACACTTCTATAAGGTCACCCCTCATCCTCCTGTGCTCCAAGGAATAGAAACCCAGCCTACTCAACCTCGTCCTATAGCTCACTCCCTCTAGTCCTGGCAACATCCTCGTAAATCTTTTCTGAACCCTTTCAAGCTTGACAATATGTTTCCTATAACATGGTGCCCAGAAATGAACACAAAATTCTAAACACGGTCTCACCAACGTCTAATACAACTGCAACATGACAGGGCTGCCAACTCTCACGCATTGAGCGTGAGACTCACGCATTTCGTACATTTCTCATGCTCTCATGCCGAACACAGAATTTCTCACGCTCAAAAACAAAATTAAAAAAATGAAATTAAAAAAAGAAAGTCACAAACAATTCCAGTCGCCGAGACTTCCAGATCTCCTCCACACTCACCAAGGAGAATAGTTTTCTGTCGGCGGGTTTCCCATAAAGAACAAGCAATTTGATTGTCTTAAGCCCATCGCACACTATTAATATGCATAAGGTTGACCTTCCACAGGAACGTGAAGAGAATTCTCATTTACAGCTTGCAACTTAAACGGTTTTGCTTCCATTCCACGAGAAAAGTAAGATGCAAATATATTCCTGATATCACCGGCCACATTACGTGTTGCGATATATAAGTACCATGCTAAGTTTTGCGTGCAGTGGAAATATGATTCATAACCTGGTCTGGGCTCAACTGGGCTGAGTCACTCCAGAATTTGTGTCTTTTTGCGTATTAATCAGTTCCTTGTTTCTACATTATGACTTCTCTATTTTTGCAGCCATTACTTACGCGAACTTCTGGTGGAATTCAGTGGAAGTTTGCTCCGATTGAGAGGGACATTAACCTTGACACATTCAGCGATCAGCTCCAGCGCATCAAAAGAAACTCGACCATTAGTCCAGTGGTTACATTTTTCAAGATTTACTTCTTACAGTGCTGGAGGATGTCACATACCATGAGTAAATATTGAGCCAAAGTGTAGCCAGTATTTTCTCTGCGAGGATGTGCGAGAAATGAAAAAAAGAATGAATCTTTTTTTCATTTTATTAATTCGCAGAAGAAGTGAAGCAGCAGCAGAGCGCAAGGGCCTCTCCCACTGACGCAACTTTTCAGCAACTGTCTTTGACCTTCAAGCTCGAGGGCACTCGCCTGAAAAACCGCGATCCGGATCGACCGTCAGCGATGAAACCGCGAGCCGGAGTGGAGACACTTTTAAGAAACTAGACAACTTTTAATAAAGTTTAGCAGGCATTTAACATTACCAGTCGGTTTACTCACTTTTTTTTTCTCAACGAGCTTTACCTTCGACTACCTTCGAGATGCCTTTGATTACCTACGATAGCATAACGACCTACTATGACCTACCACGACTAAACCTACATTCAAGTGTAAGTTAAAAGACTCGCTACAGTATGCACCAGATTGCACAATTTCAAGCTGAAAAATGCAAAAGCTCCCTACCGTAGGAGGGGGGACACCTCCCTCCCATATCCCCCCCCCCACCCCCCCCGCCCCCGGTCGCTGCGCTCTCTCGGACATTCTCACTCTCAACTCTCACCCAAAGTTGGCAGCCCTGACATGACCTCCCAACTTCTATTCTCAATACTCTGACTGATGAAGGCCAATGCACCAAAAGCCTTTTTGACCACCTTATCTACCTGCGACTCAACCTTCAAGGAGCCATGCACTTGCACTCATAGATCCCTCTGCTCAACAACACTACTCAGAGGCCTACCATTTACTGTGTAGGTCCTGCCCTTTTTAGATGTCCCAAAATGCAACACCTCACATAATTGATGTAGATGACAAACAGTAATGGGCACAGCACCGAACTCTGAGGCACATCACTAGTCACTGGCCTCCAGTCCTAGAAGCAACCTTCCACCATCACCCTCTGCTTCCTTCCATGGAGCCAATTTGCTAACATAGAAACATAGAATAACCATTCAGCTATCTCTCCTTGGATCCCATGCGATTCCAGAGCAGCCTACTATGCGGAACCTTGTTGAATGCCCTATTGAGATCCATGTACACGTCTATAGCAACGTCAATGTCAACCTTTTTGTTCACGTTCTCAAAAAAATTAATCAGATTTGTGAGACACAACCTCCCACATACAAAACCATGCTGACTATTCCTAATCAGCCCTTACCCATCATAATGCCTGTGTAACCCATCCCTCAGAATACTCTCTAGTAACTTTACAACTACAGACGTTAAGCCCACCGGCCTATAGTTCCCAGCATTTTCCCTGCAGCCCTTCTTGAAAAGAGGCACAACATTTGCCATTCTCCAGTCTTCCGGCACCTCTCCTAGATTTACGGATGACTCATAAATTTCACCCAGGGCTCCCGCAATTTCCTCTCTAGTTCCCCACAATGTCCTTGGATATATCTGATCAGACCCTGGAGATTAGTCTACCTTCATACATGACAGTACCTTCACTACTTCTTCAACGGTAACACTGACATTTCCATTGACTGCCCCAGTTGTTGAAACCAGCTGCCTGAAAGATCTCAGGGCCACTGTTTCCACACTTGAAAGGAGATTGTTTCACCAGCTCCATCATGGCTACACTCAGTGAGACTTTTAGCTCCAGTCAAAAGGTTACAAGTGCAATCCACTCAACCTCGTTTAAGCAAATACTAAGAAGCCCATTTCCACATTTTCATAGCTTCAATATTTTAAAAAAGACTTGGAAGGAGGCCATTCAGTCCATCGAGTCCAACCTATTTTTTAGTCCTATCAACCCCATTCTCCCAAATATGTCCCTGTAACCTATTGTGTCCCACATATAGCCTCCAACCCCTAACTCAATATATGCACCAATCGCCTACACTAGGAGAAATTTACAAAAGACAACTAACCTAGAAATCAGAACGCCGTTGCATGAGAGATTAAAACAAAGTGCCTGTTGGGTTTGGTGATAATGGCTGAAGGACAGCAAAGTCTCCTGATATCCTGGTCCATCTTGTTCCTTTCACTATGAGTAGATTAACTGGCCTTTTAGTCCGCAGCAGTCTACTGAAAAATACAGTAATATTGCCATCTGCTGGACACTCAGAGTATTGTGGAGCAAATGTATGGAATGCTGTCAAATAAAAAAGCTACACTTCTCCAAAGCTAATTTCCTGCTTAACATTTTTTTTTTGGAGCTTCATACCAGGAGGAGTCAAGATAAAAAAGATAGAAGGGTGTCACAGTGGTGCAGCGGTAAAGTTGCTGCCTTACAGTGCTAGTGTACGGGGATCGCTGGTCGACGCGGACTCGGGGGGCCAAAGTTCGGACGTTACGTCTAAAATGTTACTACGCTCTGAAGTTCGCTGTTTGCAGCTTAGAACGATCAATTATATACTATGGATAAAATGATAGATGGTTAAGGGCATAGGTTTAAGGTGAGAAGGGAAAGATTGAAAGAGGACCTGAGTGAGGGGCAAAAATTTTTACACAGAAGGTGGAATAAGCTGCCAGAGGAAATGGTAGTGGTGGTACAATTACAATGTTTAAAAGACAGTTGCACAGGTACATAGAAAGGAATTATTTAAATGGATGTGGGCTAGGGGCAACAAAATGCAACAAAAAATAAATCAAGTGTTGGAGTAACTCAGCGGGTCAAGTAGCATCTCTGGAGAATAAGGACAGGTGATGTTTCTAGTCAGGACCCTCTGTTCAAAAGAAAATAGGACTTGATCAAGTGGGCAACTTGATCAGCATGGATGAATTGGGCCTCTTTTTATGCTATATGACTCTATGAGCTGCAAAAACTGCAAGTATCTCTCAATGGCAACATGTATTAGCCATCATGTGGGGCCTAGACCCCCAGGTCTGATGGGGCCCGACTATTTGTGACTGACTTGAAAGAGCTATATCTTACTCTTTGACTCACCCCACACCTTCACCTCTCTTTAACAGCTTTCTCCCCTCTCCTCCATCAGTCTGAGGATAAGTCCCCCAAAAAGTTGTCTGTCTGTTTCCCTCCCCAGATGCTGCCTGGACTGCGCAGTTGCTCGAGCACTTTGTTTATTTTAACATCAGCTCAGCACTTTATACTGGAGAGGGTATAATGCACAGTGTCGCCACATGTGAGTCACACGTTTGAGACTGTTGCAGTTACAGCCAAGATGTTGAAAGGATTACAAGTACCGGAACTTGGCTTGGGTTGGGCGCGATGGTGTCAGGTTTTAATCTGGCACAGTGCAGATGCAAGGAAGAAATCTCATTCCCTCAGGTGGGGCGGTTGCAACAGGGCGGCAGTGACCTCATACACTGTGAGCATCACCCCCTGCGGCAAACTGCAAACTGATGGAAAAGGCTCTGCCCCGGATCACAGAGCTGAGCAGGTGGCTGGAACGTGCCTGGTCACCTTGGTTATGATCAGTCGTACTTAGCACAGGGAGAGGAGTACGGGTGCCAGGAATTATGGGGAGAAGGCAGGAGAATGGGGTTACGAGACAGAGATAGATCAGCCATGATTGAATGGCGGAAAAGACATAATGGGCCAAATGGCCTAATTCTCCTCCTATCATTTATGTGGTGTGAAGTTAGGACAGAGATCAACGTTACCATTGGATGTTTGGGAACATATTGAATGGGGGAGCATTTTGATAAAGTTGGGCAGCTTACCAGAAAGGTGAAAGGGATTTACATGACAAGGGTCCCGATCTCAGAGAGATAACGTTGGATTCATAGTTTTTTACAGCACAGAAACAGGCCCCTTCGGCCCACCTAGTTTAGTTTAGTTTAGAGAGGTACAGTAGCATGGAAAAGGGCCCTTCGGCCCACTGAGTCCGCGCCCACCAGCGATCCCCGTGCATTAGTACTATGCTAAAATTTAATTGGCTTCGGTAAAATTTGTAATTTGTCACGAGTGGGGACAGATTACAAATTTTCCCGAAGCCAATTAGCGTACAGGTTTGTGTGCATTGCGGGTATGTTTGGGGTGTGGGAGGAAACCGGAGCACCTGGAGAAAACCCATGCGGTCATGGGGAGAACGTACAAACTTCATACAGACAGCACCTGTAGTCAGGATCGAGCCCGGGTCTCTGGCGCTGTAAGGCAGCAACTCTACCTCTGCACCACTGTGTCGCCCCACAAGTCTGTGCTGACCATCAAGCACTCTTCCATGCACGCTAATCCCATTTTTCCTCTCCTGTCCCTATTAACTACCGTCTCTTGATTCTATTGCCTCCTACCGGCACCAGGGGAACATAACAAAAGCCAATTAACGTCACGCCATTAAAATGTGGGAGGAAATAGAGTACCTGAAACAAACCTATCTGGTCACAGGGAGAACGGGCCGACCCCATATAGACAACAGCAGGGATCAGGATCGGACCGTAGCTCCATGATGCTGTGAATAGTTTATTATCATGTGTACCGAGACACAGTGAAGAGCTTTTGTTGTGTGCTAACCAGTCAGTGGAAAGACTATACATGATCAGTCTGAAGAAGGGGTTCGGCCCGAAACGTTGCCTATTTCCTTCGCTCCATAGATGCTGCTGCACCCACTGAATTTCTCCAGCATCTGTGTGCCATACATGATTACAATTGAGCCATCCACAGGGTACACATACATGATCAAAGGGATAAAGTTTATTGCTCAGGGCCGCTCTTTATTTTTTGATAGGATGGTTAATTTGCCTGATAACAGCTGGGAAGAAACTGTCCCTGAATCTGGAGGTGTGCGTTTTCACACTTCTGTACTTCTTGCCTGATGGGAAAGGGGAGATGAGGGAGTGGCCAGGGTGAGACTTGCCCTTGATTATGCTGGCTGCCTTGCCGAGGCAGCGTGAGGTATAAATGGAGTCAATGGAAGGGAGGTTGGTTTGTGTGATGGTCAGGGCTGCATCCACAATTCTCTGCAATTTCTTGCGGTCTTGGATGGAGCTGTTCCCAAACCATGATGGGATGCATCCTGATAAAATAATTCCTCTGGTGCATATAGAAGTTGGCGAGAATCGTTGGGGACATGCCAAACTTCCTTGGCCTTCTATGGGAAGTAGAGGCATTGGTGTGCCATCTTGAAAGGATAGTTTGACAGGGAATAACATCCTTTGCAAACCCTTGCCATCGAGCTGGGACACAAGAGCAATTCCTCCCAAGGAGCAGCCGATCACATTTCTGATGCAACAGGAAACAACTCACTGGTACTGTTTTTCACTGCCAGAAAATACATCCATTTTCACTTCTACGAGGTTGAAATGGAAACCACGTCATGCAAATGAACCTCTTGGCCCGAGTCCTCCAAACAAAATGTATTGTTCAATCTGCTACAATACGGTATTGCAAAGTGGTGAGTGAGCACTGTGCTGGAATTGAACCAGAATTTAATGAAAGAAGAATGTAGCGTGGAAAACCTGAACGATAGAGACACCCAAGGGGTGGGAGAGGTGTTAGCTTAGATTGGGAAACCCTCCCCAGAAATGCTGTTTCACTCACTGCTCCATAAGGCCCAGCCTATGGCAGGTCAAACAATGTAATACGATAGAACTTTATTTATCCCAGAAATCCCGGAAATTGGTCTGCCAACAGTCATGAAGCACGACAAGATACATGAAACATGAAATTAAAGTGACGAGTGGAGTCATCATCCCAACTTTCCCCATTTACTTCATGGTGAGGACCCTCCTCTCTTGCAACGTCAGAGCTTGGGGGGAGACTTGTTAGAAGTATATAAAATTAAGAGTGGCACAGCCAAAAATGCTTTTCACGGTACCTCAGTACACGTGACAATAAATGAAACTAAACTAGACTAGAAAGGGTAGACAATCAGAACCTTTTGCCGAGGGTGAAAATGTCCTACACCAGAGGACATAGCTATAAGGTGAGAGGGGGAAAAGATAATGGAGATTGTGCAGGGCATGTTTTTTTACACAGAGGGTGGTGAGGGCAGGAATACAATGACAGGGGTGGTGGCGGAGGCAGATACAATAGCAGCGTTTTACATTGGCACATATATTGCAGGGAATGGATGGATATGGATCATTTGCAGGCAGATGAGTTTGGTTCAGCTAGGCATCATGTTCGGCACAAACATCTTATAGATCTTATAGAAACTTACAAAATTCTTAAGGGGTTGGACAGGCTAGATGCAGGAAGATTGTTCCCGATGTTGGGGAGGTCCAGGACAAGGGGTCACAGCTTAAGGATAAGGGGGAAAATACTTTAAGAACCGTGATGAGAAGGACTTTTTTCACACACAGAGCGGTGGGTCTCTGGAACTCTCTGCCACAGAGGGTAGTTGGGGCCAGTTCATTGGCTATATTTAAGAGGGAGTTAGATGTGGCCCTTGTGGCTAGGGGGATCAGAGGATATGGAGAGAAGGCAGGTACGGGATACTGAGTTGGATGATCAGCCATGATCATATTGAATGGCGGTGCAGGCTCAAAGGGCCGAATGGCCTACTCCTGCACCTAATTTCTACGTTTCTATGTGTCTAACATAGTGGGCCACAGGGTCCAGTCCGGTGCTGTACAGTCCTATGTTCTATGTTCTAGACCTCTCTAACCCCTTCCGAACTGTATCAGCACCCACCATGCTCATGTCCTCGATGCTCATATTCTCTGTACTCTTACAAACATCTTTCCTTTAACACAGTGCCCAGAATTGAACACAATACTCTAAATGTGGCCACAACTCTTATACAACTGCAACATGACCAACATCTATATTCAACACTTTGACTGCTGAAGGTCAACATGACAAAAGTCTGGTTGACCACCCAGCCTACCCGTAAGGCCACCTTCAAGGAACTATGTGCCTGCATTCTGGAATCCCCCCCCAGCTAAAGACAATTAACAGGGTTGGGTTTGGCATAAGATGGTGAGAATTGCACAGAGTGTTGATTCAGGCATTCAGGTTTGTCGATCAAACCACTTCAGAGCCCAGCTTACAGTATCCAGACCACAGTCGCTCAACTGGAACTGCTGGTACCCTGTTCAAGAGGAGGGTGAAAGAGAAGGGCTTGTCATCGGTGATATAAATGGCAAATCAACTCCTTTAAGTGTACTCTTTCACCAGCGTTCATCTCTTTTATTTATCCCATGACGGCGAGCTGTCAGGGAGACCAAATAAACTGCAGATGCTAAAATCTTGAGAAAACCACAAAGTGCTGAAGTAACTCAGCAGGTCAGGCACATATCAACTTTCACCCCATCAGCCGTCACGTACAACACACCATGCTATGACATTTTTGCCACCTCCGACGGGATCCCACCATTCGTCACATCTTCCCATCGCCACCCCTTTCTGCTTTCCACAGAGACCTTCCCTCTGCAACTCTCTGATATACTCCTCCCTTCCCATGCAAACCACCGCCTCCCCAGGTACTTTCCCCTGCAACCACAGGTGATGCAACACCTGTCCCTATGCCTCCTCCCTGGACTCTGTCCAGGAACCTCAACAGTCCATTCAATGAGGCAGGGGTTTACTTGCACTTCCTCCAACCTCATCTACTGTATCCGTAGTTCTAGGTGTGGGCCCCTATATATTAGCAAAACAAATTGCAGACAGGGCAATCATTTCGCAGAACACTTATGCTCAGTCCGCCTTGGCCTACATGATCTCTCAGTTGCCAAACACTTTAACTCCCCTTCCCATTCTCACAATGTCCTTTCTGTCCTGGGCCTCCTCCACAGTCAGAGGGAGACTACACACAACTTGGAGGAACAGCACCTCATATGTCGCTAGGGCAGCTTACACCCCAGCGGTATGAATATTTATTTATCTACTTGCAGGTAACCCTTGTATCCCCCTCTCTCTCTCAGTCCGTCCCTCACCCTAGTCATCCTGCTAGTTTCACTGTTTGTGTCCCATCGTTATCTCCTCCTCCATATCCAACAAAGAACCATTGTGGGCTCCACCTTTCTAGGGACTTTGGTGCCGGCTGTGATTTTTCGGAACCTTTTCATACCTCTAGTTTCCCTCTCCCCGACTCTGTCTGAAGAAGGGTCTCAACCCGAAACATCACCTATTCCTTTTCTCCAGAGATACTGCCTGACCTGCTGAGCTATTCCAGCATTTTGTGTCTATCTTCAGTGTAAACCAGCACCTGCAGTTCATTCCTACTCATCCAACTGATCCAATTTAATACATAACCCCCAACCTAGCAAGGCCGCATTTTCAGCAACAACTGAGAATATATTTTATCAAATGCCTTTTATCAAATGCCAGGTACACCACATCCACTCTTTTCCCATGATCTATTTTGCTGATATACTCCTCAGAGAGCTTTGAAATTTGGCATCCTAACGATCCTTTCATATAACTATGTTGACTCTACCTAATCAGTATGGTTTAAGTGCTCTGTAAATATATGCTCAATAATGGATTCCCACACTGGCCAACATTTTACGTCAGATTTGCTGTCTTATCTCTGGGACCGTTCCAGAATCTTAGGGCATTAGCTTGATCATTGCAAATGCATCTATTGTTTCTTCAGCCACCTCTTTCACAAATCCAAGGAGCAGGTCCACATAATTTGTTAGCATTTGCTCCCCGTATTTTCTTTAATACATTTAATTCTTCAATTCATTTAATAGGAACCTGAGGGGTAACTTTTGAACACAGAGGTTGGTGAATGGACGGAATGAGCTGCCGCAGGAGGTAGCCGAGGCAGGTACTGTGGCAACATTTAAGAAACATTTGGACATGTACATGGATAGGACAGGTTTAGAGGGATAGGGGCCAAATGCAGGCAGGTGGGACTTAAACCCCTGTCCCACGGTACGAGTTCATTCCAAGAGTTCTCCCAAGTTTGCCTCGGACATTTACAGTAATGGCCACTCGTCGGTACTCGGGGCTCTAGTGGACATTTTTCATCATGTCGAAAAATCTTCACGAGTCTTCCCGTGCTTTCCTGCCGTTAGCGAGTCTTCCTGAGTAACTGCCGTTAGCGCTAAGAGACGTCCCCAAGATCCGACGTACCCGCTACATGCATTCTCCGTGCTTACCACAAGTTTGATTATTTTTAAACTGGGGAGAGCTCTTGGAATTAACCTGCACCGTGGGACAGGGCAATAAGTGTACATGGGACATGTTGGTACTGGGGGCAAGTTGGGCCGAAGTTTCCACACTGTATGACTATGACATTTTCTGTGATAACATTAATTGCCATCAGATCCTTATTACTTTGCACCCTTGATTCACCAGCATTGTATTTCTGATATATTCTGCAATTAATTCAAAACATACATGTTTATTACATTAGATATTATTTTATTCTCCTTTATAACATATCCATAATTTACCTCTTGCGCCCATCAGAAAGCGATGAAAAAAATGTGGGCGCACATATATCTATGGAGAAGCTATGTCTCTATATAATCTATGTGTATATATATATATCTATGGAGAAGCTCTTACAATTTTAACAAAAACTTATTAATATCTGTTATCTCCGTCATCATTTTGATCATGGATAGACAAAAAATGATGGAGTAACTCAGTGGGTCAGGAAGCATCTCTAGAAAAAAAGGTGACATTTCGGCTCGGGACCCTTCTTCACTCTGAAGAAACGAACCAACCCGAAACATCCCCTACCCATTTTCTCAGGAGATGCTGCCTGATCGCTCAGCTACTCCAGTATTTTGTGTCTTTCTTGGTTGAAGTGAACCACTTTTCATGGTAAGATGTATAAAGAATGTTCATGTTCATGGGTGATAGGAGTGGAATTAGGCCATTCGGCCCATCAAGTCTACTCCACCATTCATTCACGGCTGATCTATCTTTCCCATTCTCCTGCCTTCTCCCCATAACCCCTGACACCCGTAATAATCAAGAATCTGCCAATCTCCGCCTTAGAAATATCCATTAACTTGGCCTCCACAGCCTTCTGTGGCAATGAATTCCACAGGTTCACCATCTGACTAAAGAAATTCCTCCTCATCGTCTTCCTAAAGGGAACATCCTTTAAATGGTGGGAATGCTTGCTGTAAACAACCAGGCATACCATTCCAGAGTTCGTACAGAAGAAAATGTGTCATCAAAGTTTAGTATAGCTGTTTACATACCATCCAAACGAGAGCTCTGTTGGCAAAGTAATGGTACTGTTCGATTGTCGACATGACACTGAAGATGAGGCAAACCAAAACGATAAGAAATCTGGAAGGCAAAATGAAGGGAAAATGAGACGGATGAAATATGAACACATATTGTTTCAAAAAGAGGAATAAAATACAACTACATCACTTCCCGTGTAGGAAGGCAATGCAGATGGAAACAAAATCCTGGAGCAACTCTGAGGGTCAGGCAGCAACTCTTGAGAAAAGGAGTAGGTGACCCTTCAGAGTCTGAAGAAGGGTTCTGACCCAAATCACAACCTGTTACTTTGGGTGAGATGCTGCCTGAGTCACTCCAGCACTTTGTGTATTTCTTCCAGCAGCTTCTGAGGAAGGAGCATTTACATGAAACCCATATCTCTTAACCATTCCACAGATTCATCACCCTCTGACTAAATCAAATTTTCCTCATCTCCTTCCCAACGTCCTATAATTCTGAGGCTATGACCTCGAGACCTAGACTCTCCCACTAGTAGAAACATCCTCACCACATCCACTCTATCCAGGCCTTTCACTATTTGGTAAGTTCCAATGAGCCCCCCCCCCCCCCTCATTCATCAAAACACCAGCGAGTACAGGCCTAGTGCCATCAAACGCTCATCATATGTTAACCCACTCATTCCTGGGATCATTCTCGTAAACCACCTCTGGACCCTCTCCAATGCCAGCACATCCATCACCCTTCCTCAGATATGGGGCTAAATACTGCTCACAATACTCCAAATGCTGCCGATCAGTGCCTGATGGATCCCTGCATTTTAGTCCTCTCAAAATAAATGCTAGCATTGCATTTGCCTTCTTTACTACCGTTTTGACTTGCAAGTTAACTTTGTGGGAATCCTGCACTAGTACTCCCAAGTCTGGAGGCAGAAGGATGGTTCACCCAGGCAGTACACTCTGTGTTCCCCCACAGTATTCTGCACAGTAAATGGCATCATTCTATTAACCCTGATGAAGAAGCATTAGAGGGTCAAGGACGATACTTGTCTTGAAGCTCCCGGTTCAATTTCCAGAGCGATACAAAATGACCTGGGAACAGTGATAACATCCATTCACTCTGGAATGGAATTGTTTTTAATCATGCACTCTTTAAAAATAAATTCCATGTCACACAAATAAATTAATAGGCAAAAAGCATTTTCAACAGATTTGACAAAGTAATTGCAAGGGTGATGATGGAATGTCCAGACTACAGGTCACACACAATGGGTCAGTGTAAGGATTTCCCCATTTAGAATGGGGATGAGCAATGCCATCACTCAATAGTTTTCAAATTATTTTAATTCTCTATACAAGAGGATACTGGATATACTGCCAATGGGTACATTTAACACGAATGCCAGAGTTTGGGATATCTACAGAAATAGAGTAGGAAGAGCGGTGGACGGGAAATGGATCGGAAAGACTGAGAGGGATATGGGCCAAATATGGGCAAATGGGACTAGCAGATGAGGCATCTTGGTTGGCATGGATGTATTGGACCAAAGGGCCTTTTTCCGTGCTGTATAACTCTATGATGTAGGCGATCAGCCACGGAAGTCCTGAAGAGGCCAAGATCAGCCACCTCATCCAGTCAAAGTGACACATCTTCAGGGGTACTTCTGGGTGGGGGGGGGGGGATTTCAAGCGCATTTTCATGATTTTGTCCAGTTTAAAGTAGGCACCGGCCATCAGTTGCTATGAAATCAGTGGTGGACTAATTCATTCCTGTCATTTAGATATTGTTAACCATAAATAAAGGTTTGCTGTTAACTCTATCTTTGTGCTAGTCTTGCCAATCAAAAATAAAGAAGAGAACACCATTATTGGTAAAATAGGATGTGATATTGCTGCTAGGGAAATAGGAAGGCAGCATCCAAATGTAAGGGGGAAGAGAATGAGGCTCCCTTGATAAAGTGGTGAAGATAGCGTGCAGTGGAGGTGGCGTGCATTGGCAAGCTGCACAAATGTGACAAATCACCACCATTTGCTTCCTGCTTGGATGGGAGAGAGGGTCCCGACCCAAACACAAATGATATTGTTAAGGTCCCAGGGGGAGCAGAGCAGTGCAGCAAAAAGACAATGTCCTTAACTACGATGTAGAAACAAAGAAATGCAGATGCAGGCGTTGGAGAGACTCAGCGGGTCAGGCAGCATCTCTGGAGAAAAAGGACGGGTGATGTTTCGGGTCGGGACCCTTCTTCAGATCTGCTGAGTTACTCCAGTGCTTT
Organism: Raja brachyura; assembly: GCA_963514005.1. The sequence continues at coordinate 35,052,664 of OY740798.1, read as the reverse complement.
GTGTCTATCTTTAAGTACTACTTCTGCTAGTCCCAGAAATGTATGAGATGAAGGGAGTTAATTAGTACCATGGACCATGGAGAAAGTTTTCCATGAAAGAATGTTTATTCTTGATTTGCCATGCTACTTTAAGTTATGTTAGCGATGCAGTGTGAGTGAATATAGGGCCTTCAGCCCAACGTGTCTGCGCCAACCAGCACTATCCGACACACTAGGCACAATTTAGAATCTTCAGGAATTCAGGAAACCGGAGCTCCTGGAGAAACCTCACGCGGTCATAGGGAGAATGTACCAATTCCGTACGACAGCACCCATAGTCAGGATCGAACCCGGGCCACTGGCACTGTAAAGCAGCAACTCTACCTCTGAGCCACTGTGCCGCCCTTAACTATTTAAGTGTCTGTCACCAAAAGCTGTGTGCATTTTCTGGAACTAAAGCAAATTCTGCAGTCCAAAGACAATGAGATACTGGAATAGAATATATCCTTGCTGGAAGGCCAACTTGAGGTGGGAAGAGGCTATGGCAAGAGTTAAGGGCCTGTCCCACCAGCATGCGATTGCATGCGTCTAGCGCGACCAAACATGGTCGCTTGAGGCGTACGGCCTCGCGGAGCCGGTTCCACTTCGAACCCCGGAGGCGTATGGAGTTGTGCAGGGCTGGTCCCGACATCATACTCACCAATCAGCTGGGCAGGAGGCAGGCCGACTGAATTTGGACGTCGCACGGTGACGTCATCACGCAACGGCACGCCGGGCGGTGACGTCATCGCGCAACGCCACGTGCTAGGCAAACGCTGTCAAGACACTGCGTATGACGTCAAGACACTGCGTACGCCCTCAATGCGCCTGCGGGCTGACACGGCGTTGGCGCGCGGGATTTTCGGACAGTGCAAGATTTTTGGAGCCCCGCGCGATGTCGGGACCAGCCCTGCACAACTCCATACACCTCCACTGATCGAAGTGGGACCACCCCCGCGAGGCCATATGACTCAAGCGACCATGTTTGGTCGTGCTAGACGCATGCAATCGCATGCTGGTGGGACAGGCCCTTTAAGGTCCAGCTCATAAAATCATGGAAAATATGGGTTGGAGTAGGCCAATCAGCCCTTCGGACTTGTTTCGCCATAAGACATGGCTGATCAGTACACCCTGGCCACTTGGCTGCTCCAGCCTCTTCCCCATATCCCTCCAGACCTAAAAACATGATCTACCTCCATCTTAAATATATCGTAATGATTTGGCTTCAACTGCTTTCCACAGTGGGGAACTTTGTGCTGGGTATGGACTTACTCTTCAATGGGATTGTTGTATAGCAGTCAAGAGAGGCAACCAAGCTGGTGATCTCCTCTCTAGACTGGGGATGTGGAAGCCAACATTACAATCCTGGGTTCTGTATTTTGCACAAACAGAATTCTGATACAGGAAGCCCAGGTAACTAGGTCAAGTATGTAGGACATTCCTGAACAATTATTGCTTCGTCTTGTGATTGAGAAAGATATATGTATATGTTTTCCTTAATTGGCAATGTTTGACATTTATTACCCACCCGCCCTTACCGGCATTTAAGGATCATTTTCTTGCAATTTGAGTACGTTGGACTACTTGAAAGGAGTGTTCTGCATGAGCGTGCAGTGAAGATGCAGGTGCTTGGTCTGCAGAATTGACCCTGAGCTGCTGGTTATCTGTCGCCTGAAATCACCACCCACTCACTAGCTGGTCCTTGTTACAATGCGGCCCCAAGCATACATGAGAAACAACACCTCATCTTCCTCCTGGCAATCTTCGCTATATAAATACCCATTGACTTGGCCTCCACAGCCGTTTGCGGCAATGTATTCCACAGATTCACCAACCTCTGTCTAAAGAAATTCCTCCTCATCTCCATTCTGAAGGCAAACCCTTTTATTCTGAGGCTGTGCCCTTTGTTTCTAGACTCCCCCATTACAGGAAATCCTTTCCACATCAACTCTATCTAGGCCTTTCATTATCCAGTAGGTTTCAATGAGAAACCTCCTCATCGTTCTAAACCCCAGCGAGTACAGGGCCAGAGCCTTCAAACACTCCTCATACACCAACCCAATCATCCTCAGGACCATTCGTATAAACCTCCTCTGGACCATCTTCAAAGCCAGCACACCCTTCTTTAGATATGGAGCCCAAAACTGCTCACAATATTCCAAATGTGGACTCACCAGTGCCTGATAGACTCAGCATTCCATCCTTACTTTTATACTCTAAGTCTCCTCATAATGAATGGTAACACTGCATTTGCCTTCCTGCCATCTGCCACCACTATGCCCACTCTCCCAACCTGTCCAAGTCCTTCTGCAGCCTCCCTGCTTCCTCAACACTGCCTCTCCCTTCACCTAGCTTCGTATAATCTGCAAACTTGGCCATCAATTCCTTGAAAGGTTATGAATGCCCAACTTACATACTGCCTGCAAAGCCACCGGCATCGGCGGAAACGGAATCACGCCACGGAAAGAGAGGTGCACCGACGAGAACAATAGGGGGTCCTGGGAGAACAAAGGGGGACCTGGCCTGGGGGGGGGGGCACGAGAACAATGGGGGAACTGGCAGGGTTGGCCAATGGTTTAGTTTAGTTTATTATCACATTATGTACAGTGAAAAGCTTTGGTCGCGTGCTATCCAGGCAGCGAAAATACTATAGAAACATAGCAAATAGGTGCCGCAGCAGTAGGCCATTCAGCCCTTCGAGCCAGCAATGCCATTCAATATGATCATGGCTAATCATCCAAAATCAGTTACCTCGTTCCTGATTTCCCATACCCCTTGATTCAGTTTGCCCTAAGAGCTATATCTAACTCTCTCTTGAAAACATAATTAGAATTGAGCCATTCACAGTGTACAGATATATGATAAAGAGAATAACATTTAGTACAAGATAAAGTCCAGTAAAGTCGGATCAAAGATCGCCCAAGGGTCTCCAGTGGGCTAGACAGTAGCTCAGGACCAGTAGCTATTCCTCTACAGTTGGTGATAGGCTAACAGTTGGGAAGAAAATGTCCATAAATCTGGATGTGTGAGTTACTCGAGTACCTGGAGGAAACCCATGCAGTCTTATGTTGGCTGTGCAAACACTAGGCACACAAGTCTCAAGGTCAGGGTAAGTGACTGGAGCTGTGAGACAACAGCACCACCTGTTGTCCCCCGTTCTGCTCCTCTATGAACCAAGTCATTCTCCAAATCCGATGGCTGAAATCTCAATGGATGTGGAAATCGATAAAATTGTGGTTCTGAGTAAAGGTATTACCAATTGGTGCTTGATACTCAAAGATGAGTCCAAGTGATCAGAAGAGTCATAGTCACACAGTGTGGAAACAGGCCCTTCATCCTAACTTGTCCACACCGGGCAAGTTAAAGGGTGGTGAATGTGTGAAATTCTTTGCCGCAGAAGGCTGTTGAGGCCAAGTCAATGGATATTTTTATGGCAGAGATAGATAGATTCTTGATTTTTCTATGGGTGTCAGTGGTTATGGAGAGAAGGCAGGAGTATGGGGTTAGGAGGGAGAGAGAGAGAGATCAGTGATGTTTGAATGGCGGAGTAGACCTGATGGGCTGAATGGCCTAAATCTGCTCCCATCACATGACCTTATGGCCAACCAACATGTCCAATCTACACTAATCCCACTTGCCTGCATTTGGCCCTTATCCCTCTAAACCTGTCCTATCCATGTACCTGTTTAAGAAGGAACTGTAGATACTGGAAAATTGAAGGTAGACAAAAATGCTGGAGAAACTCAGCGGGCGAGGCAGCATCTATGGAGCAAAGGAAATAGGCAACGTTTCGGGCCGAAACTCTTCTTCTTAAATGTTGCATTAGTCCCTGCCTCAACTACTTCCTCCGGCAGCTTGTTCCACACACCCTCCATCGTTTGTGTGAAAATATTACTCCTCAGATTCCTATTAAATCTTTCCCCCTTCACCTTAAACCTATGCCCTCTGGTTCTCGATTCCCCTACTCTGGGCAAGAGACTCTGTGTGTCTACCCGATCTATTCCGCTCATGATTTTATACACGTCTATAAGATCACTCCTCATCCTCCTGCGCTCCAGGAAATAGGATCCATGCCTGCTCAACCTCTCCCTATAGCCCAGGACCACCTCTTGGTTTTCACAGCTTTCGAAGCATTAAATGGGCTTCTTGTACAATTTCACAGATCAGGTATTGTTACAGGCGTATCATCACCATTGTTCTTGTTGGACTTGGAACCTTCAACTACTGCCACCGGCAGTGGTGAATATCAGGGATCAATGAACATCCGGTGATGCTGAAGATTGACCCATATTTAAACAATGCATCTTTCTTGCTTGGGGTCCCCAGGCAAGCTTCTGGAGGACATTCCAACCTATCACATTTTTGACTGAATCTCAATAAGAGGTCAATGTGTCAACTGTTAGTGCCTTTATTCCATTCCATGCAGATGTCCATTATGGTGAACATTAAAATACAGGTAGTTCCACTGTAACATGTGTTTCCACAATGCAAAGCTGTTACAAGGTGAATCTTGGGATTAGGGACCACCGTTGGAATTACGCAGGCTATATCAGTAACAGCACGATCTGTGCTTTCAAGGCAATTATAGCCTGTCCTGCTACAATGACTTTCTATGAGTCAGGAGTCCACGGTGCTTTATAGTCATGTATCCCAAACAGAACAATGAAATTCTTACTTACAACAGCAGCAGCATAAGGAAACATAGTACAATGTGAACAATATGATAAACTAAAGAAGTTCAGTATGTGTGTGTGTGTGTGTGTGTATACACGCACACACACTAAGTATATATGTATTTACACACACAAACGTACACATAGAAAACACACATACACACACACACACACATATACACACATATATGTAACACATAAAACAACCATACAATAATAGTCCAAACAAAGAGTAATAGCAAAGTTTCTGATGAATGTAATGATCACATTATAGCAGAACCATCTCAAGATAGACATTGATTTTACTCCCATAGATTTCATCAGCTGTTGTCCCTACTTATTTTAATAATAAAAGGTATGGACATAACCTTAATGCGCACATGAATACATTTTCATTTTAAAATGATATTTTCTGAGTTTCATTTAAGGTTCTCTAAAGTCAATTTGAGGCATTCCTCTGGATTGGGAAATGAGCCAGATATGATATAGTGGTCGAGCTAGTATAGACCAAGTAAGAAAGAGCCATGGAGACACATGTCTTTCACAACAGTTGTTGTTTTGCATCAAGAAAACAAATCTATCTGGGTCACATCAACAGAACGAAAACCAATTAAAGTCAGCAGAAGCAACTTTTTTCTGAACTGTTTTCCTTCAGTAAGACAATTAAACTCTATTTTGTGGCTCAAGTTTTATGCTATAATATTGCCATTCATTGAAAGAGGTGTGGAAGCAATGAAAGAAAGACTGAGGATTAAGGTTAATCAGATACCATTCATGGCCACGGGTAGACTGAGCGTAGCCAAACAAAAGGAACACGAGTCTCCAATTAACCTACTAAAACTGTTTAACAATGGATATGTAATGCCTTGAAGGCTGTTCTTCTTGAGTGCCAGAAAGCCCAAGTAAGGTTTAGTGATACCTCCGAGCTCAAACTCTATCTGAGCATTTTAAATGAGCCTACTCCTGTTTCTTTGTGCAATGTGTATAACGGAGGCATTTTTTGGATCTTCCTCTTTAAATCTCTACAGCTCAATCTGCACCAACTTCTAATATTCTTCCTAACATCCTTTAATTTAATTGGTCTTTACCCTTTAGGATTGAACTGCAGATGCTGGTTTAAAACGAAGATAGACACAAAAAGCTGGAGTAACTCAGCGGGTCAGACAGCATCTCTGGAGAAAAGTAATAGGTGATGTTTTGGATCGAGACCCTCCTTCAGACTGGAGCAGGGGCTCGACCTGAAACGTCAGCTATTTCATTTCTCCAGAGATCTTGTACCTTGTGACCTTGTACCTTCCGAAGAGTCCACTAAGGACTATACTGGAAGTTGGACAATTTTTTAATTTTTTTTTAAATACTGGACAATTTTTTACATTTATCTAGCCAATTAACCTATAAACCTGTACGTCTTTGGAATGTGAAAGGAAACCGAAGATCTCGGAGATAACCCACACAGGCCACGGGGAGAACGTAAAAACTCTGTACAGACAGCGCCCATAGTCATGATCGAACCCAGGTCTCTGGCGCTGCATTTTGATGTAAGGCAGCAACTCTACCGCTACGCTATCTGACCCGCTGAGTTACTTCAGCTTTTTGTGTCTATCTTTTATCTTTACTGTTGTTTGTTAACCCATTAGATCAATGCCCATTCCTTTTATAACAACAGTGGCCTTTATGAAGCGATGATCAAGGTCAGGTGGAGCCGACAATGGTCCATTATTAGCTGTGGAAGAAATGATATCGAAGGTATGTAAACAGTGAAGCCAGCAGGATGAATAGGGTGGGGGAGTGATGGAGAGAGAGGGAATGCAATAGTTACTTGAAATTAGAGAAATCAATAGTCATACCACTGGGTTGTAAACTGCCCAAGCTGTTGGGTGTTGTACCTCCAATTTGCAGGTGATTCTGCTATTGTGGGCAGCACTGTAGCACAAATGCAGAGCTGCTACCTCCTAGCTCCAGTGACCCACGAGTTGTCTCTGTGAACTCTGCCCAAAATCCTGTTGGTTTTCTCAGAGTTTCCTCAGAGTGCTCCAGTTTCCTTTCAAACTCCAAAGACACTTTACTGAAGAAGGGTTCCCACCCGAAACGTTACCTATCTCCTTCGCTCCATAGATGCTGCTGCACCCACTGAGTTTCTCCAGCATTTTGTGTACCCTCGATTTTTCAGCATCTGCAGTTCCTTCTTTAACACAAACTCGAAAGACAACTGTGTTGGTCGGTTAATTGACCGCACCAATTGCCCCCATTGCGTGGGTGAGTGGTAGAATCGAGAGGGAGTTGATTGAAATGTTGGGAGAATATAAAAGGATTTGCGTAGGGGTTAGTGGTGAGGATAGACACAAAAAGCTGGAATAACTCAGCGGGAGCGAAGGAATAGGCGGCGTTCCGGCGGCAGCAGCAGCGGCGACCTGACCCGGCCTGGGAGCTGTGGCGGCAGCGGCGGCCCTACCTCGGAGGCTCGGCCGCGGGCCCAGTGGACGACATCGTCGGAGCTTGCAGGCCACAGGTTGGTGATCATTTTTTCGGAGCTCCCGCAACAACAGCTTCATCCGCTGGACAGGAGGGCGGCAGCTTCGGCAGCGTTGACCGCCCCGGGCCGCGGAGCTTGAACTGGCCCGTTCGCGGAGCACGGTTGAGCCGCGGGACTTACTTACCATCACCCGGTGGGGTCACAACATCTGAAGCCTGGATCGCCTTGGCGCAGAGGGAGAACAAAGAGGGAAGAGACAGAGACTTTAAGATTTTCCCTTCCATCACAGTGAGGAAGTGTTTGGTGAACTCACTGTGGTGGATGTTAAATTTGTGTTTATTGTGTGTTTTTGTCATTTTTATTATATGTATGACTGCAAGGCAACAACATTTCATTCAGACAGAAGGGTCTGAATGACAAAAATAAAATTCAATTCAATTCAAGAATGTCCTTCCTCAAATTTGGAGACCAAACCTGCACACACTAGGGACAATTTACAATTTTTTACCAAAGCCAATTAGCCTGCACGTCTTTGGAGTGTGGGAGGAAACCAGAGCACCGGGGGAAAACCCACGCAGGTCACGGGGAGAATGTACAAACTCTGTACAGACAGCATCCGTAGTCAGGATCAAACCAGGGTCTCTGGCTCTGTAAGGCAGCAGCTCTACCTTTGCACCATCGTGCTGCCACAAGGTGCAATAGACCATGAAAGGGTGGCATGGAAACAGGGCCTACGATACACCGAATCCGTGCCGGTCAGCGGTCACCACATACACTAGCGCTAGCCTACACTGGGGAAAATTCACAACCTGGAGCACCCGGAGAAAACCCGCACGGTCACAGGGAGAACGTACAACCTCTGTACAGACAGCACCCATAGTCAGGTTCCAATCCGAATCTCTGGTGTTGTAAAGCAGTTACTCTATCGCTGCGTCTATAGAGAATCTTTGCACCATTCTGCCATCCGCACTGCACCGTTATACTTATGTTGTATTAATCACGACAGAGAACATTGTTTACTTGATGAGCTTCATGCGCACAAGGAAATTCATTGCACCCTGGTGTATATAACAATAAATTAAATCAGAATCGGCAATACTGTATTGCACTAAGAACTTGGAAAGGATTTGTGACAATGTGATATTTTAATCTCCAACCTAATTTCCAATGATCACAGAACGTCGCTATCAGAGCAATAAAATCACATTGGCTTCTCTCCAAGAAAACAAAACAGAAATTTAAAAAAAACACCACACCTTTACTCTTAACAACAGTGCTGAGTTTTCAGCCCTCTTATCCACACATGCCCGTTGCAAGTACATGCCTACACTTTCACACAGCCCTGCAATGTTTTGCTCTGACATGCAACACAATTAGGCTGGAATAATCATCCAGGAGATCCCTCTTGGGGCACAGATGGTACCAGCTGGATACAAGCAGGTGCCACTTTTGTCTCCCAACATTAATTGCAACCATTTGGAAACAACCACGTTAACTTTTTAGTCCCAAAGTGTATTTTTGCAAAGGGAGTTCAGAGCCTAGTGGATTGACACAGCGAGTTCTCTTTCCAGGGATCTTGCCTTAAATCTAAACCATCTACCAGGGACAAGGTGCCTGGCGTGCGTTAGGCTTGGACTATCTCAGCACAGTGCATAGTGCGGACACAAGGAAATGCAGATGCTGGGATCTTGTGCAAAAAACAAAGTGCTGAAGGAACTCAGCGAATCAGATATCATCTGTGGAGGGAATGGGCAGAGGATGGTTTGGATCGGGACCCTTCTTCAGGCTGGCCTGTAAGGGGTTGGGGGTAAAAGCTAGAAAAGAGGGCTGGGGGTGAGACAAAGCCTGGCAAGTGGATACAGTTAAGATGAAGGGGGGGGGGAGGGGGGTTGAAATTGGCAGATGGGTGGAGTAGGTAACAGAGGTTAAAAAGAGACAAGAATGTCAGATAAAGCAAAAAGTGGAGGAGTGAAATGTAAAGACAGAGGGAAGGGTATGGGTGAAAGGGGACAGTGAAGGAACAGAAAGAGAGGGCAGAGAAGGAAATCCTGGGACTTAGGGATGGGAGATGAGCATACAAGAGAGGTGAAATGAGCAGGGTCACTAGGGTGGTGGCAGGCCGTGGGGCAAATGTGAGAGCGTCAGGGTGGGGGCGGGAGGGGGCTATATTAGTTGAAATTGGAGAATTCAGTGTTCACATTGCTGAGTTGTAGGTTACCCAAGTGGACTACGAGATGTTGTTCTTCCAGTTTGACCATCAGGTGTGTTTTAAATGATCTTAAGTTACTGACATAAGAGGTTAACAGTAATAGGGAAATGATTCCTCGGTAGCCACACGTTCCATCTTTTATGTGGGTCAAGGATACAATGAAAGAAAATATGGACCTTTTCAATGTAGTTTTCAATTCAGTTACTGGGCATAGTTGCGCATCTCAGATAATGGACAACAAAGCTCAAATTCATGAAAATTTCCAAGAGATGACATTTGGCTTTCTCTCATTCTGTAAGCGTGGTTTTAAATAGCTTTATTTAACATATTCCTCTCACCCACATCTAGGAAACAAACACATATCCGAATTCTTGGATGACTGCCATTTTTTCAAACATTAAACATCATGAATGACCACATGCAACAAATTTCTGATACGACAGAGCTTAATTGGGACAATATTTTTTAAATCTGCCATTCAAGCACGTCCACAACACCTGTGCCCTCCAGTCCACTCTACCAACCCTAGTCTCCCAACAAGTCATTTTCAGGTTTTTTCTCTGTTGGATATCCTACACCTCCTATTGGCTGCTGACCGACAGGGCCACAGGCGAGACGCTGCTGCTGCACTCCATAGGCTGCACTACATCGGAACAGGTGAGGCGAGGCCAGACACGGCACTCCAACCCGACAGTCCCCTCGACCTGGGTAGTAGCAGTCAAATACAGGACAAGGGTGGTTCCGTATGGGACAAACCAATTTAGCCCAATATACAGGTTGTCCTGGCTAATACGGGACAGTTGACAACCCTATATATATTCCACTTTCACATCCACTCCCTGCACACTAATAGAAATATTACAGAGGACATTTTAAATACAACCTGCACTTTTTCGCTATGTGTGAGGAAATTGGAGCATCCGGAGGAAACCCGATATGCGAGACTGTGCAAACTCCACAAAGGCAGCACCCAAGGTCAGGATTGAACCTGGGCCTCAGGTGCTGTGGGTCAGAGGCCCCACCGGCAGCGCCACTCTGCCACCTTTATAGAATTCTAAATGGCGCTCCATGAAGAGGTTGAACTTCCCGTTTCTGGATTTTTAGTACGGGTCTCTGGAAGGATTTAGCTGGCGTCGAACCAGGTTGCATTAAAATGTAGACGTCTGTGGCCCGGGTATAATTTGCACCTACTGCAGGATCTAATTCTAAAGGCGGAGTAGGCAGCTTCCTATTCGGGAATTGCCTACTGGGAATCCGCTCCATATCCATATCGTCGAGAATTTGCTCTGATCTTATAATGTTATCGATATCATATCAGCCACTTCATAACCTCCTGCTGTCTCACCCTCAGAAAAGCTGCTGGTTCTGCTACCGGACTCTCTATACTTTCGGAAGGATTCTTTCACTTTGCCACTTGATTTCCCAATTAATTTTGGCCCCCACTTCTGAGAAACCTTCCTTCTAGCTCCTTGATCGCCCACACTATCCTCTGCTGGAGAAGCAACCATCGGAACCAGAGAGTCCTTTCCTGATTTTCCTACATTGGATTTGAATTTAGTGGGTGGAGTCGAAGATGCCACTGACTCCTTCCGAGTGCCCTGTTTGCAAGCTGCGCATGGTGTCTCCGAACTAAGAACATGAGAGGGCAGAGAGAAATGCTGTGACTCTATTCCGAAAAAGTCTGCCCATCCTTATATATATTGGGCTTCTCTCCCTTCAAGTTCCAGGCTAACCGCGGCACTCTTACTAAATTTAATAAGTGTGATTTTAGTTAGCACCTTCCCTTTTAGAACCATCTCAGTCATTTCTCTTTTAAAAGTCGATGTTCTCCCCTGCTCCTGCCTTCCACTTTCCTTTCCCCGTTCCGGAACGTCTAGAGAAGGACCAGTTCTCTCTTTTTCTATCCTGATCCCTAACTTGAACGCTGCCATTCTTAAAGTAGAAAGCAGAACGACTTCTTTAGTACTTTCCTTTCAGTGAAAAATATTCTCCATATCTCAATAAGCTCTTCTTCACTGTTTCCATATCGTCTAACAATTGTCTCTATGTTATTCCTACTATAGACTTTATCCCACCTATCGGCCAAAGTTCATTCCTCAAAAACTTTACTTAATTTTCCCGATAATTTCCTTAATCTCTCTGCTTCGGGCGGAATTTTCTCACAAGTTATTCTTATCGGACTTTCAGCAATATTCGACAGGTCCTTCACCATTCCCCATCCTCCTTCACAATAGACACAATACAGATAAGATTCAAAGCACTCGCACCTATTCAATACTCGCTCCTTCCTTTCAGACTCCAAGGCCACTGAAATCGCTCTCACACAATAACTAGCATCGAGCAGATTCACATCTTCTCACACAATTGTACCTTCAATATTTCCCAACCATTATTCAATCATTTGACTCAATCGCTCTTATTCAATTGTTCGACTCAATCACTCTTCTTCAATCGCGCTCTCAACTTTCTTATCAGCTCGATGACAATCGCTTCATTCAACTCTCAGCCTTCAAACAAAGAATCTCCGGTTTCCCAATCTACGGCTCCAGCTCTTAATATTTAAATTTTAGCAGCAATCTCTCCCACTCAAAGCACTTTAAGTTCACACAGACAAATAAACCCGAACCACGCAAGTAAAACTATAATCAAACAAGAAATTACTCCCCCAATTACAAATAAACCAAGGCACACCCCAATATAAACTACAAGCATTCACTTATTATGACTATGAATCACACTCAAATAAATCCTCCTCATGGGGTACTCGGTCAACGGAACGATTCTTCCCCCGACACATCGATCAAAAGAATACGTACCCTGATTGAACTATCACGAATCGGGTTCTAATACTACTACAATTCCGATTTAAACAAATACAATATTCAATTTGAACGCACTTTAACTTCAATTATCTAACACCCAAAAATCCTTAAGCACACACACAGACAATACAAGTATAACCATATAACCATATAACAATTACAGCACGGAAACAGGCCTTCTCGGCTCTTCCAGTCCGTGCCGACCATTTATTTTCCCCTAGTCCCATCCACCTGCACTCAGACCATACCCCTCCATTCCCTTCCCGTCCATATACCTATCCACTTGTTAAAGAAGGAACTGCAGATGCTGGAGAATCGAGGGTTATACAAAAAGCTGGAGAAACTCAGCGGGTGCAGCAGCATCTAAGGAGCGAAGGAGATAGGCGACGTTTCGGGTCGAGACCCTTCTTCAGTCTGAAGAAGGGTCTCGACCCGAAACGTCGCCTACCTATCCACTTTACTTTTAAATGTTAAAATCGATCCTGCCTCCACCACTTCTGCAGGAAGATCATTCCACACGGAAGTAGCGGTCCGCGATCTTAACACACTCTAAATCTTAACACATCCCAAATCCTTTTTACATACACAAAGTATTTATACAATTTGGATCCGATAAAGATGCTAAATAAGACGTTGCTGGATTTTTACAATTTACAATAATAATTCAACATGCTAGCGCACAGTTTACAAACACTCCATCTCAATGCCGCTTCTCGTTATTAACAATCAGTGAACCTCTCCCTCTGATACCGAAGATTTTCCCCTTCCTGGGGTACTCTTTGCTGAGGAGTACTACTTCTTAAATGGACTACTTTTCCTCCTAAATGTTACTTTCCCCTGCTAAGACTGGACTTCTGTAGGGGGACCTCTATCCCTCCTCTCTAAATTCTACAGCATTAGGGGTATCTCGTGCATCCGAGTACTTTTCACCAAGTAAACCAGGTTCCAATCTCTCAGTTATTCTTCGCTATCAACTAATAATCAATAATTGAACAAAGGGTTACTAATCACTGTTGGTCAGCCGCTATTCGAAATCAATCTCAAACATGCACACACTCCGAAGTTCTATTTACAGAGAATTTGAATTCTACCATACGGCAGAACTTCAATGTGAAATTCTGTATTTGGCGTATCCCTCCACATATGCGGGATCTTGAATTCAAATTAAATTGCCCAATGAAATCTCGAATGGACTACAGTATTCCCAGCCAATCTATACTCTAGCCACCGAGCCCAGTGCCTTTACGAGATTCCTTGTCCGTCACTACAGATATCTTCACACAGTCGTGCCCTCTAACCTCTTCAAAGGATTTCCTTAACACCTAGTTTTACCTCTTCAAAGGATTTCCTTGGCACCGGGTGTCAGCGTCTAGCCTCTTTGCACTGGCAGTCGATGCCGATTTTCGGAACACACCTTTCGAATTAGCGCTCCCAGCAATGGCAGGTCAAATGCTTCATCGCTTAACACGTAAACCAGATTGTATTTCAATACCCCACCAATTGGATACCAAATCTGGTACAGGTTGCACGTTTGGCTCTCATTAAGCAGCTGCAGTCTGCCAACTACAACCAAGTTTTGGGCCCCTTCTCGCCCTTGTTTTATGGGCCTCTAACCGAAAGGAGTGCTATCCACTCCCGCCGCCTCGTGCTTACTAGACTCTGTTCTACAATCTCATTGGGACCCTTTCCCAAGCCTGCGAATGATTGATCTGCTCCGACTAGCGAAGTGCCGAAAATCAATGTGAAAACCGCACCGTGGCGCCGATATCTGCACTCGTGATCGAGACAGCTCAACACCCTTAATCGCAAACTTGTGTTTGGGGGTTCGTTGAGGTCCCGGACGAGCCCCCAATGTAAATAGCTCATTCTACGCTTCCCCCCAGTCTAGTTTCAGTCAATAAGATACTGATTCAAGCACTTGCGCATCTAAACTTTATTTTGGAAAAACACAATAACAGTTCCCCACTACTATACCTAACCACCGCATGTTCAATCCTTGTATCTGCTTGGCCAAGCCCTTCTAGCCTTGTGCAAGCAGAGGCACTCCAAAAGGTCACGCAGTCCCAAGCGTTCTCCCAGAAGATCGACACAGGACCTTGTGGGAGCTACCTATAAAAAGTCCCTGAAACTTGAGGGGCTGAACCATATGGGGTGGTCTCTATATAGTCAAATAACAGATATCAATTAACACAGTTCATGATAGATATTTTCCTAACCCAATAATACAGTGACTACTACAATGTATTCAAACGGAGCTTCTGGAAGGAAGCAAATATCACAACATTCGCCCAGATATTCAAGAAACCCAGACAAGGCTCAACACTTAACCCAATCAACATCGAGCAAAGTAAAGCTTTGCAACAATATTTACAATGTATATGTCTGGTTTGCATTCACCCAATCAGTTTCATGCAATTTACACCAAATTGTAAGGATCTGCGGATGACCCATTCTTTCCCTCCAACTCTTATCTAGGCTCCAGACAAGCTGAAGAAGGGTCTCGACCCGAAACGTCGCCTATCTCCTTCGCTCCTTAGATGCTGCTGCACCCGCTGAGTTTCTCCAGCTTTTTGTGTAACCCTCCAGACAAGCTGGCACCATTCTGCAGCTTGTCCCATTTCTGCAGAAGGCGCATTTAAATTGACCAAATGGCCAAGCAGCCTAGAAGCCTTTACTCAATGTTTGTGACCTGGCATCTCCAATTTGGCCAGAATTAACATAAACTACTTTCCTTTCACAGGTTTCAATTCATATGCAGTGCATGTGACAACTAAGTACTTGAAACACAATTGTTACTACACCTTGCCTGGAGGCAACATCAAAACAATTGTGAAAATTATTTATGTCATAGAATGTTCTTATTTGATCTGGCAAGGGGAATAAGTCCAGACCGCCATAATCAACAACACATCAACAGTGGGTTACAACCGGCAGAGCTGCTGCCTCACAGCTCCAGAGACCCGGGAACAATTCCGACCTCTGGTGCTATCTGTGTGGAATTTGTGCATTGCACTGTGACTAGGTGAGGTTGCTTCTGTTTCCTCTCACATCCCTCAGGCATGTCCCTGTGTGTGCGTGAGTCCCTGTGTGTGCGTGAGTGGTCACATAAGGGATGTGTGGGGGGGGGGGGGGGGGGGAGGGGAGCTGATGGGTAGGTCAGGAGTAGGATTAGTGTAAATGAGGTGATCGGTAGTTGGTACAGACTCGCAGGGCTGAAGGACCCGTTTATTGTAACTACAAAATTACAGGAGATAACGTGCACATTATGTACCATTATATTCTCAACAGTTACTGAAGATGGAGGTGCGTAGGAAGGAACTACAAATGCTGGTTTCCGCCGATCATGAACACAAAATGCTGGGGTAACTCAGCGGGTTAGGCAGCATCTCTGGAGAGAAGGAATGGGTGACTTTACAGGTTCAGATGCTTCTTCAGACTGGAGAAGTGAATCAACCCGAAACGTCAGCCATTCCTTCTCTCCAGAGATGCTGCCTGTCCCGCTGAGTTACTCCAGCGGTTTGTGTCTATCTGAAGATGCAAGTAACATGATTGAGCACTTGGCTTTACTGGGACTGGATTGAATCCAGGGCCAATGTTCAAAGATCCCAAATTTTCAATAGAGTCCCTCAAGGACCCAGAACTAGATACATGCTCCGCAGGAACAGTGTATTAGCCAGTATAATAAACTGTGACTGAAAGGACGGAGAAAGGAACATAATGCAGAAAAATATATTTTAATGACTATATTTTTCATTAATTTCCCATCATTGCCAAAAGGAGATCAAGTATGCAAGAATGGCAGAATTTAGAAAGAAAGAACTGCAGATGCTGATTCAGACCAAAGAAAGACACAAAATACTGGAGCAACTCAGCAGGTCAGGCAGCATCTCTGGAGAAAAAGGATAGATAACATTTCAGGTCACGACACTTCTTCAGACTGAAAGTAGGAGGTTGTGGGGGAAGGGAGGTGAAGAGCAGGAGGCGTGAAAAGACCGGGAGCAATCAGACCAGCCACAATTGACTTCAGGCAGAGAGGTACCCTGGTAGGTCCACTGTTGACTTAGGAGGGGGTGATCTCAAGAAGAATACAATGTGGTGAACTGTGGAACTGATTAAATGACTAGGGCGGAGGAAAGGGCAACCTCCCCCATTGCAACCTCTCAACCATGGCACCGTCGTCCCCTGAACAATCCCTGCCCCCTTCCCAAACACTGTACAACGGTCCTCATGACCAATTCCCCCAAACCTGCCCTATCATCTCCCCAACCAATCCTCTCCATCAACCACACTTGGTCCACACCTTAATCCCCAGCTCGGTCCCTGTTGTCGGTTTCCTCTCTAACCCAACACCCATTCAATGGTAGAAGCTTGCAGTACAGGCTGTGCATAAAGTATCAGGCACCAAAGATGGTTTGGAGCTCAAATACCCAGCACAAATTGGAGGAACAGCACTTCATATTTAGATTGGGCAGATTACATCCCAGTGGTGTGAATATTGGCTTCTCTGAATTCAAGTTACCCTTGTTTTCCTCTATGTCCGTCCCTCCCCCGTCCCAGTTCTTTGACCGGTCTGACTGTCCCTCTGGTGACATTTCATCTCTGTTTGCACTGTTGTCACCTTCTCCTAGCTAACAATGATCTTTTTTTTCTTTTTTTTTTAAATTATTTTTATTAGAAGTAAATACATAATAAAAAGCATTTTGTTTGTTGTAATCATACATTATCAATATTATTTATATTAACAATTGTATAGTAATTATACTTCTATATATTTTTTTCAATTGTTATAAAGGTAGAAATTAATAGAGAGGGAAAACAAAAAAGAGAAGAAAAAGTTGAAGAAGAATGGAGTGTTCAATAGATTATACATCGTTGGAGATATATCTGGGTTTTATGAAATGTAATTCTTCATCTATTCTTTGATTCAGGTTTCAGTCGGGTTCTCGTGCCGAACCAGTTTGCTCCTACAAATATTCAATAAATGGGGACCATATTATTGTAAATAGTTCTTGTTTGTCCATTAAGACAAATCTTAATCTTTCCAAATATAGGGTCTCCAACATTTCAGTAGTCCACATTTTTAATTGTGGGGGTTATAGAGCCTTTCCAAAATTTTAATATTAATTTTTCCCTTATTATTAAACTATGATCGATAAAGGTTCTTTGATTCGATGTAAATAATTGATTTTGTTCTATTATTCCTAATATTATTAATTTTGAATCAGGGACCAATTTGGTATTGACGACTTCCAAAATTATCTTAAAAATTTCCATCCAAAAATTCTTAATTTTTATACAGTTTACGAATGTGTGCGTTAGATTAGCCTCTAAGTGTTGACATTTATCACAAATAGGGGAAACGCATGGAAAAATTCTATTCAATTTGGTTTTTGAATAATGCAATCTATGTAACACTTTAAATTGTATTAAAGAATGGCTAGCATTTAACGAACAATGATGTATATGTTGTAAGCTTTCATCCCAAATTTCTGGCCTTATTGTTTGACCTAATTCGTTTTCCCATATTTGCCTATATAATTCCGTCTTGGGTGTATTATTATCTAATAGAATATTATAAATACAAGCTAACAATGATCTATTATACATTTTCCTTGAGCTGCATTTCTTTTCATGTCTCGTTTTCACACCTTAGCCTTCCTTACCTCTGTGTCTCCCTCTTCCCCGACTCTCAGACTAAAGAAGGTTCTCACCCTAAACGTCACCCATTCCTTCTATCTAGAGATGCTGCCTGTCCCGCAGTGTTACTCCAGCATTTTGGGTCGATCTTACAGTAGAATATAACGTGACCCAATCTGGCATAGAAAGCCCCCAGCAAAACCACATACATCACTGTATAATTTCTATTCTCTGGCCCAATGGAAAAATCAAGAAATAAATGATTGCATTTATGTGGCACCTTTTACGATTAGTAATTTGGAATATTCAACATGACATATGCAAATAAGTACCATACTTACTGTGGTAATACAGGGAATACATTATTATACGGGCCACACAGTATCTTTAGGGGAATCCTTTCCTCTGAGGAAACCACTAATGTGCTATAATTCCTGCCTTCTGAAAGCAATGTAATCATGTTACGTCACTGACTGCAGCTATCAATACTGGACATGCTAAGAATAGAAAAAGATAGATGAGTAATTGTTTCAGGATAAATCGAAACCTCCCGAGTCATAATTATATTGAGGTGTTACACCATCCATCAACGCTGCCTTGTCCACTGCCCTCTTCAGATTGACAGCAGGTCACTTCTGGTAGGTTTTCTTACCCAATCATTTATAAAAATTATGGCAGATGACTAGGAGGTTAAATGTGTTCACCCCCAACCCCCACCTGGAACTTAATACCGTATGTCTGAGGTAGTCGGGCAGGAGTGCCATTTTTCCATGGACACCATTATTCCACTGATAGCTCACGGAACATCCTCAGAATCACAGCAACCAGTTGATAAGGTTTTAAAAGGTTGGTTTCATCAGAGACCACCGTGCTCCTTGCACAATCTCATGATATCTACAATTTATTTACCATTATTGCAAGCCAACACCGAGGTATGTGGAGGAAGGAACTACAGATGCTGGTTTATACCAAATATAGACAGACACAAAATGCTGGAGTAACTCACAGCAGGTCAGGCTGAGGAAAAAGAACAGGTGGCGTTTTCGGTTGAAACCTTTCTTCAGACCGTCTTCCGACCTGATACATCACCTATTGTTTTTCTCCAGAGATGCTGCATGACCCGCTGAGTTACTCCAGCATTTTGTTTCTATTTTGAGGCATGTTGGTTAGGAATGACACAAGAGCTTTGCACTACTCTCCTATGAGCATTGTACCAGGGTGATAGGGGAAGTTAAGAGGCAAATCTGGCTTCAGTTCACCATCATCTAAATGTTAGCACCTCCAAAAGCAAGGCTTTCTTCGTACTAAATAAAACTACTGACCTAATTACTGGGTTGAGGATATTTTCCTCTGAGATGAGATTAAACAGTTAGGCCTTAAAATCCTAATTAGAGTTTAGGAGAACTTGAAAATTTAAAAGGGATATTTTTCAAAGGTGAAAAGGAGGAAGATGTGTAGGAAGGAACTGCAGAGGTTGGTTTAGACGGAAAATAGACACCAAATGCTGGACTCTCAGAGGGGTGAGGCAACATCTCTGAAGGAAAGGAATAAGTGACATTTCAGGTTGATACCTTTCTTCAGACTGAGGAAAACTAAACGTACGAAAAAGTACAGAACAAATCAGAGCCTTACATTTCATACCTCTGGTTTCCCTCTCCCCTGACTCTCAGTCTGAAGAAGGGTCATGACCCGTAAATGTCACCAATGCTGCCTGAGCCGCTGTGTTGTGCCAGCATTTTGTTTTTATCTTCGGTGGAAGATGTGGCCTGACTTAATTGTCAATCAGGACAGGCTTTGGAGACCCAAATCGCAACTCACTGCTCAAAATGTACATATCAGTCTCGGTTTGTTGTGTATCAGGAGACACATCCTTATAACTCAGATGCAAAAGTGTATTATTATGGCAGTTTATTTTATGTTTATGTAATATCTTGACCAATTGGGCGCTGCTTTGAAGGCGCCTCTGCCTACTGCCTGTCCATTTTTTCCTATCTTTTTTTATTGTTAGTTTGTCTAAATAGTTTTGTTTTGGGGATTCTTTCGTTTTTCCATGTGGGGGAGGGGGGACGTGTAAGGGGGAAACCGCTTCCCAGTCGCTTCCTGGCGAGGATGCGACTATTTCTCCGAGTCGCGTCCTCGCCCCCCCACCTTGAGGCCTACCATATGGATTGGCACAGCCTTTCCTACTGGACCAGAGCTTCGGCAGCGGCAGTGCGGCGCTGGACTCACCGCGGAGCGGGCGATGCCTTCCTGGATCGCCGTTTGAAGCTCCGGAGCATTGGGCCCGCTGCTCCAACATCGTGGGGCCATGGTTCACGGAGCCCCCAGCGTGGGTGGCACTGACCGACATCGCGGAGTCCTGGGGCCCTTTGCTGAGGGCCGCCAGCTTTGAATCTCCGCCCGGCGCGGTCTGGGAACTTCGGGAGCCGCAGAATCCGGTGGGAAGCGGCCTATTCCAAGCAGCTGAGGTTTGCCTCCCGTTCTGACATCGGATTGCTAAAATCCCGGCGAGCAGGCCTGAGCGGCGAGCTGCCCGTATTGCCGACTGCGGAGAGCTCCGGAGGCCCCGACCATGGGTGAACATCGAGGAAGAGACTGACTTTGGTGCCTTCCCTCACAGTGGGAAACTTTTGATTCTGTTGTGTGGGGATGTTTTATGTTGAACTCTATCGTGTGTTGTGTTCTTTATTTGATTGTGTGGCTGTATGGTGATCACATGTCACTGTGCCAACTGGCACATGTGACAAATAAATGTATCTTGTATGGTCATCTATGGTAATACCAGCAATTATTGGATTAGTAGTCTCGAGCAGCACTCCAGGGTCATTAGTTCACATCTCAGTGTGGAAATTAAATTCAGATTCATAATATTTACTTTCTATTTTTTTTTTATAAAAGATGGCTTTGTAATGATTGTCACCACAAAACTGCGGCAGTATAACGAACTTTGGCTCAACAAGTTGATCTGTTCAGTGACAATCGGGGAAAGGGCTATAAATGTTGGCCTTTCCCTTGACCCCTGTATCCTTAAAAAAATCTAACATAAATACTGGTGTAGAAAGGAACTGCAGATATACTGGTTTATACCGAAGATAGACACAAAGTGCTGGAGTAATTTCAGCGGGTCAGGTAGCATTTCTGGAGAAAAAGGATGGTGACATATCATGCCAGGACACTTCTTCAGACTGAAGGCAGAGGGTCATATGGAAGGGTTTAGAAACCCATGCAGGCCAGATGAATAGGAAAGTCGTTTTTCTTTCTTTGAATGACATTGGTGAACTAAATGAATTTCTACAACATTTTCATACGCAAGAACACAAGACCACAGGAGCAGGAGTGTGCCGTCAGGTGTAGCAAACCTGCCCCCATTTACTATGAAGATAGACACAAAATACAGGAATAACTCAGCGGGACAGGCAGCATCTCTGGAGAGAAGGAATGGGTGACATTTTGGGTCTAGACCCTTCTTGACTTAGAGTCAGGGGAGAGGGCGATACAGAGATATAGAAGGGCAAGGTGTTAAAACAAGACACCAAAGGGGATGAAGTCAAGGATTATGGCTGAACGATGCCGGCTTTAATTCCTCTTCTGTGCCATTTCTTCATATCCCTCTTTTCCTCAATCTATCAAATATTAATCTACCTCCGCTTTAAAAACTTCCAATGATCCAGTTTACAAAACTCGTCAAAACAAGATATTCCACGCTTCACCAGCCTATGCAGGGCAAATATCTGCGTAGCTCAGTTTTATATAACCAGACCCTTATGTTGTAGTTATGAACTCTCTCCCATTCTATCTTCGTTTGGGTAAGGGGACCAAAATTGTGTGCGGTATTCTGGGTCTGGCTCACCAGTACCCTACAACAAGACCTCCCTATTTCTGACCCCATTGTAATTAAGACCAAAATGCCACTTGCCTTGTGGCCTGACCTTCTGTGATTCATGCACAAGAACACCTCGATCCTTCTGTACTTCACTCACCTATAGTCTCCTTCCATTTAGACAATAACCTGCCCCTTGATTTCTCTTCACAAAGTGCATGCCTCATACTCCCCCGCATTAAACTGCGTCCACCAGTGTTTTGCCCACTCACTTCATCTATATCCCAATGCAGAATCATGTGCCCTCATCACAATATGCATTGTAATTATTTGAATTTAAATTCCCCACCTGCCATGGTGGGATTCAAACCTGCACCTCGGGAACAACAATCCAAAACTCTGGCTGTTAATTCAGTAATCTAACTGTTGTGGAGACTAAAAGCAACTGTAGATGCTGGAGTCTTGAGTAAACCACAAAGTGCTGAAGTAACTCAGTGGATCAGGCAGCATTTATGGAAGGAAAAGATACGGGCTGGGACCCTTCTGTAGACTGAAGAAGGTCCTGACTCAAAATGTCACCTATCTATTATTTCTACAGGTGCTGCCTGACCCTCTGAGTTACTCCAGCATTTTGTATTTTCAATTAACTGCTGTGCTGTCAAACCATAATGAGGCAGTGCTTTGTTATTTTTTTGATGATTTATTTGCTTCATTGGACCAGATAAATCTACAGTTTGATGGGACATTACTAGACTTTATCTTGCACTAAATATTATTCACGTTATTCCCTTTATCATGTATCTGTACACTGTGGATGGCTTGATTGTAGTCAGTATTGCCTTTCCGGTGACTGGTTGGCAGACAACAAAAGCTTTTCACTGTACCTCAGCATGCGTGACAATAAACTAAACTCCACTCAAACTTAAATTCAAGTTAAAACATTTAGCGCTAAGAACTATTGGCGGGGGGATATTCGGGATAACTTTCTTTTTCAACCTGGTTGACTATAATTGTCGTATCCATCTCAAGATAGATACAAAATGCTGGAGTAACTCAGCGGGCCAGGCAGCATCTTTGGAGAGAAAGAACAGGTGATGTTTCGGGTTGAGACCCTTCCTCAGAACAACATCTCAATGTTGTTCGTGCAGGCTTGCTTTGCCACGAAATGGACACTTGAGTTTGCCTGTGTAATTTGCAGCTTGCTCAAATCAAAAGATCCAAACACTCTGTGTATTTGGCATCCCACACAATAGCATCACCTGGGAGCCCATTGTTATGAACTCATTCTCTGCGGAGACCAACAATCCTTTTCCCTTCTCAACTGGTTAAACTTATCCTCGGGAGAGAGCCAGCTGTGCCCTCGGGGACATGAATTAAAGGGATGATACTTTACTGTAAAAAATTGCCTGGCAAATATTATTTAATCTGGAGAGAACAAATAGCTTTGCAGCCGCGTCAGCTGAGTCAGCCACATAGATGTGACACGGTGAGACATCGGAGCTGATGCCTTTTCTTTCCATGTTTGTAAACAAACATGATGGATTGCCACAACATTTTTCAATAAGTGTGGATGCCCCTTTAATATCTCACCATATTGTTTACCTTCTGAAGATAAAGCCCAAGAGAAAGGTCTAAGATGTTTGGATCTCAGCGCAATCACATTACTCCTTACTTCGAAGTTCCACAAAACTAATAATTGCTTTATACCAGCTGAAGCCAAGGAACAAGGTATTTTGAAGGAGGGTCCCGACCCAAAGCATCACCTGTCCATGTTCTCCAGGGATGTTGCCTGAGCTGCTAAGTTACTTCAGCACCTTGTGGCTCTTTTTACTGTGATTGAAGGATGTGTTTCCTCAGATATCACTTTAGTCCACATGTTTTCCACGAGCTTTTACAATTTCAACCAAGATAAAAGGCCCAAAGGGAATGTTTTTCCCAACACAGAGCCTATCCTCATGGAGTCTTGCACTGTTGAACTTTCTTATTCCCAAAAGAATTCAGTGTAGACTTGACTCAGTTATAAACACAAAAAAAATCAGCACAGGTCTGACCCAGTTCAGTTCAAGACGGGTGTCGGAGGTTATGGGGAGAAGGTAGGAGAATGAGGTTGAGAGGGAAAGATAGATCAGCCATGATTGAATGGCAGAGTAGACTGATGGGCCGAATGGCCTAATTCGGCTCCTATTACATGATCTGAAGTTGGAACTGAACCCTTTCTTACCTACGAGGGAAACGAGTTCTAATGCAACTATTTTTTTTAGTATTATTCACTATTGTGAGAATAAAGCATGAAAGGGACACTAACATATAACCTCACTCCTCTCCACAGGTCAGTAATCCACATGCAATAATAACCCCCTAGCACAATAATGTTAGAGGGATGGCTAGAAATATTGCCCCAATAACAGGTTTCAGTAATTACCTGTTAAAATAAGGATGCTGCCCTAAAATGTGGAACTTGAGAATCCCAAAGGAAATTCTCATGTCATTCTATAATGTACACTGATCCAGAGAAATGCCCAGGCAATATTATGTAAATAACCCCAACTACTGACATAGATTGACGTTCGTTGGAACATATCAAGGATACAAATCACGCAGGAAAAGGTCCCCTCACAATAATTCTACCTTTTATATTTTCACTATAATCTCTTAAAGTTGCAAATATACTAAAGCTGCCATTAATCAATTTTACGACTGCTTTTTCACATTATAACTACCAAGCAAGGTAACGGACTGATGAGTATTATCGTGTTTCTAAACAGAAAGAGAGCTAAAGGTATTGAGTGAGATCCTACAACTCCTTGCAATGTGTGACAAAGGCAGGGGGAGAGAGAGGGCAATGAGGGGCAGTGAATAGTGAGGGAACAGAGGGGAGGTAGAGGGCTGAGAGTGAGGGGGAGTGAGTCGAGAATTGTATCATTTATTTCTTGAATGCAACTAAACGGTTCAGTGTAAACTAGTTATCAGCAGTTAAAATTGTTTCTCGTGAGGGGCTCTCAGAAGTGGTTTGGATTGCAATGGGCCCCTCTCCACAAAAATGCTTTACATCATGGGTATAGGTCATCACACCATAGAGTCATAGAATCATACAGTTTGGAAACAGGCCCTTCGGCCCAACTTGCCCACACCGGCTAACAATGTCCCAGCTACACTAGTTCCACCTGCTCGCGCTTGGTCCATATCCCTCCAAACCTGTCCTATACATGTATCTGTCTAACTGTCTTTTAAACGAGGGGATAGTCCCAGCCTCAACTACCTCCTCTGGCAACTTGTTCCATACACCCACCACCCTAAAAAAGTTACCCCTCAGATTCCTATTAAATCTTTTCCCCTTCACCTTGAACCTATGTCCTCGATTCCACCTACTCTGGGCAAGAGACTCTGTGCATCTACCCGATCTATTCCTATCCTCCAGCTGCAGCTAACCTAATTATAAGGGTCTTCAAAATCATGGACATACAACCATATAGCATCACTTTGTGTTGAACTTATTTACTGTTGACAAGGCTTGAAGGCCTTCAAACAGACAATAGTGGGCTGGTTGAGACTTTTCAAACAATCCTTCACTTTCATGATCAATTTCAAACATACCAACTTTTTTCCGTTTACCGACACTTAAAAGCCCAAATTCACGAGCTGATGCTGGAATTGAGCCCATATTCTCTAAATTAGTTATGCAACAGTTGATCACATGCCCCAGTCATTATAAAACACTCCACAACCAATTAATTATATTTGAACCGCCATTATATAGTCACTCGTTTTATTTATAACATTCAATGAATCTTTTCTTTTCTCATGGCAAGATTGCTGAAGGCTCAATTGATGCATCGATAAATGAGCTGGAGATGCATCTGTCACACCGCAAGCATCACATTGAAACATGTGAACATGTTCATTCTATTTTAAAAACCAAGTTCTCAAAAGGAATTTCCATTGTAGAAAGAAAATTGATGTCACAAGAAATTGATCTTACAAAATCATTTTGTGTTCTGATTGATATAGTTACTGAGGGAACCAGAATGAGGAGACATGTATATGTGCATATTATGTACTGCAAGCAGCTGTGCCAATGTACTAACCCTAGCGTTTTATTACAGTGGAATACACCAAGCGTTGAAGTAGAAACACTGGTCCCAACTATCCAAATCGGAGAAACCCTGTACGTCCTGTACAGCCAAAAGCATGTTAAAACTGAGGGGGCGTGAATATATTTTGCCATTGCCTATCTCTTTCTGTTTTACTTAATAAAGAGTTTTTATTACAAATCCACGGTTTACAAATTACTGCATTAATCAAAATTAATGCAGTTTGCAAACATCGACCATCAAATTACAACATTATCAGTCACAACCATGACACCTGCTCTTGTGCATACACCAAAGCACATGAGCCATGCTCCAGGTGTCCTGGATGTGGCCAGAAATTCTGCCATTCCGGAGGGGACTGGTGAAGCCATGGAGGATAATCTGGCTAGTAATATAAATTATATGGCCTCTCACCAGCTCCAGGACTCTATCATAGAAGAAACAACAACTCGTTACCAGACACCTGTTAACTGTGCGTCGCTCAAGGTGCCCACCCTGAACTCGGCCATCTGGGCACAAATGAGCGCATCGATGAGGGGGCAGGAGCTCCGTTTCCAGAGAGTTCTCAAATTGGAGGGGGCGGGGATCACGGCATTTGGACAAATGGTCCAAGGAGCGCCAATGTTGGGAACACAGCAGGATATGTTGGCCCTGCTGTGCAATGCTCATTTCAAGATAAATTTAATCTGGAAGACCGCCATCAAGCCGACATTAAATCCACGCTTTGCATCTCTCCGTAAGTCCTCCAACATCCAGGCGGCAATTTTTTTTATTTGGTGAAGACCTGACGAAACAGGTTAAAGACCTAGAGGAAGAGGCCAAAAACCATTGGCCTCATGAAGACCTACACACCCTCAGCCAGGATACCACCTCGCAAGTCTTTTCCAATCGGGCCTCAGATGTTGGAGCAGGTCCAAGTAGAGGGTTGCCAGTTGTACGCCGTCCATATGCACCTGCGTACCCCAACTACAACCCCAACATGGCCAGAAGATCGAGAAATTCAAGGTCGGCTATGGAGGTACGGGTAACTGATTCAGTCCAGGATATATCCTCTGCGGAACAACCTCCGGTTTGGGGTAGGTTGCAATTGTTTTATGATGAATGGTGCTGCATAGCATCTGATCTGTTTATACTGGACAGTGTCTCGGGGTCTCGAATTGAGTTTATGTCAGGAATACATCCACCTGCACAAAATATGCCTAGTCGGGTATTGGTTTTTTCAGGACCAGAAACTCTACAGGTGAATGATGAAATTGGGGTTTTATTCCAAAAAGGGGTAATTGAAAAGACGGTATATCGTCCTCAACAATTTGTGTCCAATATATTCCCCTGGCAGAAAAAAGATGGTGGGTGTCGAGTCATTCTGGACTTAACCCGGTTAAATTCCTATGTCCAGTATAGGCATTTTAAAATGGATACTTTCAGTACTGCTAAGCAGTTGCTATCAAAAGGTTGTTCTATGGCAACCATAGATCTGAAAGATACATAGTATTCAGTACCAATTCATCATCAGTACCATAGATACTTGAAATTTAGTTGGATGGGACAGCTGTGGCAATTTAAAGTGTTGCACAATGGGTTAACCTCAGCTCCTAGATTGTTTACAAAATTGTTGAAACCAGTTCTGGTGCTACTTCGTGCCCAGAATCACATTGTGATTACTTATTTAGATGATATTTTAATTGTAAGCAACACTCAGGAAGCAGCTGAGGAGTCGGTTTCAGCAACCAAACACCTATTTCAGAGGTTAGGTTTCCTCATCCACCCAACAAAATCCAAGCTAGTACCATCCCGAATAATTGACTATTTGGGGTTTGTCATTGATTCAATTGATATGTCAGTGACTATGCCTACGGTCAAGTCTGTTGAAATCATGGAGGTCTGTAGCAGTCTCGTAGAGGAGCAACAACCCTCCATCCGGCAAGTAGCCAGTGTTATTGGTAAATTAGTGGTGGCTTTCCCTGCAGTGCAGTTTGGACCTCTGCACTATCAGAGTTTGCAACGGGCTAGAGAACAAGCACTTAAAGAACATGTAGGTCATTTCGACAGGCCAGTGCAGTTGCCAGCCAAAGCCATCACCGAATTACAATGGTGGATAATCAATATGTCACGAAGTACCAAAAACATTTTGACTCAACAACCTTCAGTGATTTTACAAACAGATGCCAGTGCTTCAGGATGGGGAGCCATGGATAGTGAGTCTAGCTGTGGTGGTAGATGGAGTGTGCAAGAGGAATTAATCCTGCAGAGGCATGGTATAAATTACTTATAATTGCTGGGTGCATTCTATGGGCTAAAAGCATATTGTTCAGCAATGAATGATTTACATGTTCAGCTCCAGATTGACAATACCACGGCTGTTGTTTATATCAATCACATGGGAGGAATTAGGTCAGTATCATGTGATAATCTGGCTAACCTCATTTGGGACTGGTGCATTTCCAGAAATATCTGGGTCTCAGCTATCTACCTACCAGGTAGAGATAATGTGGTGGCGGACACCAGGTCACGGAAATTTAATGACAACATAGAGTGGATGCTAAATCCAAATGTTTTTAAAATGATTGTCAGCTGGTATGGTTTGCCAGACATAGATCTGTTTGCATCCAGGCTAAATCACCAGTTGCCTAATTACGTTTCGTGGGAACTAGATCCAGGAGCAGTAGTGGTGGATGCATTCTTGCAACATTGGGGACGTACATTCTTTTACGCTTTTCCCCCATTCTGCCTCATCAAGCAATGTCTCACCAAAATAGAGCAGGACTCCGCCTCAGGCGTTCTGGTGGTTCCTGACTGGCCTACACAGCCATGGTTCCCATTGGTCCTGAGAATTATGACTCAGCCATTCATGACTGTCCCCAAGTGCAGTAATTTGTTGGTTAATCCAGTAACAGGAGAAAGTCATCTGTTACATGATCGTATTAATGTGTTAATCTGCAGGTTCTGACCAGACCGTTCCAAGGGCTTGGACAGTTGAGAAGGACCGTGAATGTGATTACTGCAGCTTGGAGAGATAGCACTAAAAACAATGTGTCTCATATTAAGAAATGGGAGATGTTTTGCTTACAGTCAGATATATCTTATACTGTAAGCATACCAGATGTATTGGAGTTCCTTGCTACATTGCATTTTGATGAACAGGTGAGCTATATTGCCATTAATAGTGCTCGGAGTGCTTTGTCCTCCTATTTAGGGCAATTTTCAGAACAATCCATCGGGTCTCATCCGATAGTGTCCCGATTTATGAGAGGTATCTTTAACAAAAACCCTCCTAAGTCTAGATATACAGAAATCTGGGATGTGAGTATAGTTCTCACACTGCTTTGGCAATGGGTTCCAATCACATCACTATCTTTTCAGAAGTTAACAATTAAAGTAGTTATTTTCATGGCGCTAGTATCAGCTCCACGGGTTCAAACATTGCAAAAGTTACGGCTGGATAGCATGTATTCTTCTGTAGATAATATGATGTTTTATGTATATGATTTAATCGAACAATGCAGGCCAGGTATGGCCGGAACCAAAGTAAACTTTAAAGCATACCCCGTTGGCCAAAGGCTATGTGTAGTTACGCACCCGAGTCAATATATCGAGGTAACTAAGAATCTCAGAGGCTATGAAACAGCAAAGCCCATCAGCCACAAAAAACCTCATTAAAAGGTGTCAGTACAAACTATTTCTAGATGGTTGAAACAGGTTTTGGATTGTGCTGGAGTAGACACTCATGTGTTTAAATCTCACTCCACCAGGGCGGCATCAACATCCGCAGCGAAGGCACAGGACATGCCTCTAGATCAAATCCTCGGGGCCGCAGGATGGTCTAGGGAGTCGACGTTTTCCAAGTTTGAAGAAGTCTGAAGAAGGGTCTCGACCCGAAACGTCGCCTATCTCCTTCGCTCCTTAGAAGCTGCTGCACCCGCTGAATTTCTCCAGCTTTTTGTGTACCCTCGATTCTCCAGCATCTGCAGTTCCTTCTTTAACAACATAGAGTTATATAGCTTGGAAACAGGCCCTTCAGCCAAACATGCCCACAGTGACCAACATTTATTATCTACAAGAGACCCATCTGCCTGCGTTTGACAAGAGACAATAGGTGCAGGAGTAGGCCATTCGGCCCTTCGAGCCAGCACCTCTATTCAATGTGATCATGGCTGATCATCCCAATAAGTACCCCGTTCCTGCCTTCTCTCCGTATCCCCTGACTCTGCTATCTTTGAGAGCCCTATCTAGCTCTCTCTTGAAAGTATCCAGAGAACCGGACTCCACCACCCTCCGAGGCAGAGAATTCCACAGACTCACAATCTGTGAGAAAAAGTGTTTCCTCGTCTCCGTTCTAAATGGCTTACCCCTTATTCTTAAACTGTGGCCCCCGGTTCTGGACTCCCCCAACATCAGGAACATGTTTCTTGCCTCTAGCGTGTCCAAACCCTTAACAATCTTATATGTTTCAATAAGATTCCCTCTCATCCTTCTAAACTCCAGAGTGTACAAGTCCAGCCGCTCCATTCTCTCAGCATATAACAGTCCCTCCATCCCGGCAATTAACCTTGTAAACCTAGGCTGCACTCCATCAATAGCAAGAATGTCCTTCCTCAAATTTGGAATACATATCCCTCTAAACCTGTCCAAATGTTGCAATAGTACCCGACTCAACTACCTCCTCCATACATCTCGTTCCATACAGCCATATCTTGCCATATCCAATCCCTCACAATACTTTCTGGTAACTTTCCATCCACAGATGTTAAACTCACTGGCCTGTAGTTCCCAGCCTTTTTCCTGCAGCCCTTGTTGAATAGAGGCACACCATTTGCCACCGGATATCATCCAGCATCTCGCTTGTATTTAATCTCGACAGGTAAATCTCAGTCAGTGCTCCTGCAATTTCCTCTCGAGCTTCCCACAGTGTCCTTGGATATATCTGATCAGGCCCGGGAGATGTGTCTACCTTCATAGGTGTCAGGACATTCAGTACCTTCTCGACCGTAATATCAACACCTTAATGCTCTTCCAGTAACTGTTTCAAGTTCCTCAGTCCCCCTGTCTTTCTCTACCGTAAAAACAGAGGAGAAATACTCATTGCATTTCCTGGTAGTTGAGCGATTCTGTAAAGGTAAGCTTAAGACAATAGCCTTGCAGCATGGTAGACTTTCTTCTTAGCAACAGGACCAAACATCTGAATACAATCAGACCAACTATCAACAGCACAGATGTTCAAGTGGTGTCTTTTTCAACGGCAGCTTGACTTCTGGAAGTCAAAATGAAAATTATGCCCTTGACAGGGTTCACCAACTAAGGTCTTTCAATTTGTTTTGCAGTTGTCAGTGAGGAACTATCATCTACTCATTACCTTTTAATTACCTTGCGATCTGATTATGTAAAGACATTGTCACAAACTTTATTTTTGACTGACCTCCAAATCAACTTCTGTAAGAATTTTTGAATTTGGTCCAGTTTCTTAGACCATTTCCAATTAATTTACAAGTCCTTGGTTATTCAGCATTCTGTTACCATAGGTCTAACAAGCTTCTCGGACTCTTGACAAGTGCAACTGTGGAGAGAACAGACAATGGCCCATTCATTTCCTTGTTGCCTAGTGTAGTGCTTAGAGCAATGGAGGGAATTACTTTAGACTTCAGAGATACAGCGCGGATACAGAATCCTCACCATTGGTCGGCACGGTTGGGGGGGGGGGGGGGCTTTCTGGAGTGCTAGAATGGGTGTTGTGGGCTGAAGGGACTGGTTTCCAGAGGGCTAGTATGGACATTGTGGGCCAAATGGATTCTTGGATGGTGGCTCAGTCACTCAAGCCTGTTGTGCTGGCAGCTCACTCATTCACAGCTGGTGGGCTGGCAGTTGACTGACAGCTATTCCTTGAAATTCCATTTCAACCAGGGTGCAAGGCCACCAAATTCAAGTGCAGTTTCTTACAACTTCAAGCAGGGTGCAAAGCCGCCAAATTCAAGTGCAATTTCATACCATTTCAAGCAGGGTGCAAGGCCACTAAAGACAGCGAATCGTGAACTCTCCCTCCTCCATCTTGCAAAGACCGAGCCACGCCCACACTTCTGGGTTGTATAGTCTCTCCCCCTCACACCAGAAGGGGTGTGGCCTCAATGGCATGATTGACAGAAGGGAGAAACTCAACATTTTTCAAACACTAATAACTTTTATTTTATATCGATGGGGAAAATCCTCAGCACCTGATGAGCAGGGGGGGGGGGGGGGGGAGTCTGAGTAAGATGGCCAAAACTCACAGCCATACGTGGTAGCATTTTTTCTAAAATAAATATAAAGCGCAAACAGGAAGTGGTCAAAATCAGACTTTTAATTATATAGAAGGCAAGGCAACTTTAATTAGGCAAGGCAACTTTAATTAGGCAAGACAACTTTAGCATTTCCAAACCAAAGGCAACACAGCTTTAGCATTTCCAAACTATATTATCAAACCACATTAATGGCACTGACAGGTCAGTAAAATCACTCACAGTTTAGTAGACATGTGTTCAGTGTTATTCACAGCTCTGAGAGATGTGACCGTCTTGCTCCCCCATCTTGCAGAGACTGATGGAGGCACTCAACACTTCCAGGTTTTAAAGTCCCTCCAGAAGGGGCGTGGCCTTCAGGAGAATCTCAACATTTTTAAAACACTGATAACTCTTTTATTTTTAATTGATGGGGAAAATCCTCTTGAAATCCTCTCCTCGCAGCGTTTATTGATTTTAGCGTTTTTTCTAAAATCAATATACAGAACAGGAAGTGGTCAAGATCAGATTTTTAGTAATATAGATAACCTAGTGCCTAATTGAGCTGTTTGTAAGCTCAACTAGGCACTCATTTTTTTACGCGTTTTGGTTTTGTTTTCTGTGAATAAAAACTACTTCACTCAACTTGCCTGGTCTCGCTTCAATGTCATGCACCCAATATAAACAGCCATTTGTACTCACACAGCACCTATAACAGAATAGGACTTTGCAGAGTTCTAACAGGAACTCTTGAGGCATCAAGCATAGACATGTTTAAGGAGATGCAAAATAATCATAAATAGATTACAAATGTTTAGTTTACTTTAATTTAGTTCAATTCAATTTAGTTTAGTTTAATTAAATTTAATGATACAACATGGAATCAGGCCCTTCGGTCCACTGAGTATGCGATCACCTCATAAACTAACACTATCCTACACACTTTTTTAACCGTAGGCAATTAACCTGCAAACCTGCACTTCATAAGAGATAAGTGTAGAATGGGGCCATGCGGCCCATCATGTCTACTCCACCATTCAATCATGGCTGATCCATCTCTCCCTCCTAACCCCATTCTCCTGCTTTCTCCCCATAACACCCACTGACACTTTGGTACGTGTGAGGAAACCGGAGCACCCGGAGAATCACGGGGAGAACGTACAAACTCCGTACAGACAGCACCCGCGGTCAGAACTCTACCGCTGCGCCCCCATGCCACCATTTGCATCCATGCCGCCCGATGGACAGGGGTTGGAGGAGATTCAAGTGATGCATAAATATCAGCTTTGCCACCCAAATACAGAAAAATTAATAGCTTATATATATAATATCATTTTGGATAAGGAAAACCCAATAACTGAAACATATCGTCAAGCATGGGAAAATGAAATTGGATTAGCTATAACAAAAGAAAATTGGGAAGAAAGTTTACAACGAATACATCGGTGTTCATTAAACGCCAGGCATACATTGATACAATTTAAAGTATTATATAGATTACATTATTCAAAAACTAAATTAAATAGTATCTTTCCCAATCTCTCCTCTATTTGTGATAAATGTAAGAATTTAGAAGCAAATTTAATACATAGTTTTGTTACATGTCCCAAATTGAATTATTACTGGACAGAAATTTTTAAAGTTATTTCTGAAGTTCTTAAAGTTAAATTGGACCCTGACCCAAAGTTAATAATATTTGGAATTCCGGACTTAAATTTGGCACTTACAGTAAATCAAAGAAATTTCTTTGATTACTGTTTGATAATTGGGAAAAAAATCATATTGAAATTTTGGAAGGGAACATTATCCCCCACAATTAAAATGTGGGCAGCAGAGATGTTGGAGACGTTACATTTGGAAAGAATTAGATTTGTCCTATTGGACAAATATAATTCCTTCGAACAGATATGGTCTCCATATATACAGTATTTAGAGAAGTAGCTGTTCTTGGCATCACAGCTCGGCGGGTACCCTGCGGGATTTGATGAGAATAATTCATTTTCATATTGGGATTAACATGCATGTCTTTATTGATATTATCATTTGTAATAGTTTTATTGACAATACATACTGTTGTTTGTCATTTATATATATAATATTTTTTCACTTTTTTGTTAACCCTTTTTTTCCTTTCTCTTTTTTCTTTCTTATATATAATCAAATTATTATTTAATCACACCTTTAATGATTTATAACTGTTCTATTCTTTCTCTATCTTTATTTCTAAAAAAATAGAAGATAAGAATTATTAATGTCTTATTTGTATAAAAATTGAATTAAGTTGATGGTTGTAAAGTTGTTTAAAACATTGTAATTGGTTACCTCTAATAAAAAAATATTTAAAAAAAAAATATCAGCTTTGCATTGATTGGGCCTACATGTTCTCTGTGAATCATGCATCCTCCCCAACACCACACCAACAAATTCCGACTCCCAGCTGCTTTAAAATCACAGCACCGCTCCAGTGATAAAATTACAAGAAAGCTGCAGAGGAATGTTGAGTGTTTGATGACACTGGGACTGTACTCGCTGGAATTTAGAAAGATGAGGGGGGACTTCATTGAAACTTACTGAATAGTCAAAGGCCTGGCTAGAGTGGATATGAAGAGGATGTTTCCGCAGTGGGAAAGTCTAGGACCAGAGGCCATAGTCTCATAATTAAAGGACTATCTTTACAAACGAGAGGAGGAGGAATTTCTTTAGTCAGAGGACGGGGAATCTGTGGAATTCATTGCCACAGACGGCTGTGAAGGCCAAGTCAATGGATATTTTAAAAATTGTGTTTGACAGATTCTTGATTAGTATGGGTGGCAGGGGTTATGGAGAGAAGGCAGGAAAATTGGGTTAAGAGGGAAAGATAGATCAGCATTGATTGAATGGCGGAATAGACTTGATTGGCTAAATGGCCTAATTCTGTTTCTATATCTTGTGAACTTATGAGGCCATGTCAGTTTTGCTGTCAACGTAAGAACAAGCTTTCACTTTCGGACTCATTACAAACGAGCTGGAACAACAGGAGTCTATATTCTCTTTTCATTGTCCATTACTGTTTTTAAACTTTTAAGAACGATTTAAGTCAAACTAAATTTACCCTTTTTTATTTGTGCCGACAATGTACTGTAAATAAATGCAGTTTATCGAGTTTACTTCAGTATTCAGCTGCACGAGCAGAAAAGTAGTTTTTAAACATTGTTTTTACTTACGCTCAGCATGCCTCCAAGTATTACACAACCAATAAATGTTTTTTGTTTCAAAAGCATTTTGCAGCCACACCAAGGATTGCTTTCTTCATTCACTCCCATCACCACAACACCTCTCTCCACAACTTGCTCAACAACAAATGGCAGTGCTGGCTTGAAGGGCCGAATGGCCTACTCCTGCACCTATTTTCTATGTTTGTTTCTACTTCCTATTGTCCCTTTACTGCCGGTCTGAAGAAGAGTCCTGACCCGAACTGTTACCCATCCATGTTCTCCGGAGATGCTGCCTGACCCGCTGAACAACTCCAGCACTTTGTACCCCTTTAATGGTAATTTTCCTTAAAACCTACTAAACATTGCATGAGATGGCATGTCTAACAATGCAGGGCTCCCTTATTACCGCATTAACCTGTGTGTTTGTTTGCCAATTTGCTGAGTTGCTCTAAGGCCTGCTGCGACTGTCCAAATTACAAGCAAGAAACAGGATACACATCAGGTCTGATACCCTTCAATCAGCCTCTGGTGTTATTTACATTACGTTATTTAATTAAGTAAATACAATAAAGATAAGTTATCCCTTTTCTTCCAAACGAAGGATGTCCAATGCAGTGTGGTGGAAATAGCAAGAGCAGATCCTAAAAGGAGGTACAGTCAATATTTGGGAAATGCTGTTTACCGTAATCATTAACAGAGACTGAGTGGCACAGTGGTAGAGTTGCTGCCTTACAGTGCCAGAGACCTGGGCTCGATCCTGACTACGGGTGCTGTCTATATGGAGTTTGCACGTTCTCCCTGTGACCGCGTGGGTTTTCTCCAAGTGCTCCGGTTTGCTCCCACATTTCAAAGACGTGTGAGTTTGTTGGTTAAGTGGCTTCTGTAGACTGCCCCTACTGTGTAGGATAGAACTAATATATGGGTAATCAATGGTCGGAATGGACTAGTTGGGCTGAAGGGCCCGTTTCCACGCTGTTCTCTCAAACAAAAATAAACTAAAAACATTGGCCTTCAGGACTGAGATACAATTTATTTTGTACTGTGGTGGAACAAGAATTGAACACTAATTACAAGAAATGTCTGGATCATTATTCCATTGAGTTTAAACACTTGCCTGTGGATATTTATTTTTCCTTCCACTTAACTTTTCGACAATGGAAAATAAATTTGGCTGTCAATCAGCAACATTCTTTCATAAGAGCCCATCCCATGCCTCACTCAGAAACCATAATAACACAAGAGTTCATTTTCCTTTTTCTCCTTTCAAAAATCGTTATGGAAATTGGCACTCAATCATTTCAAGTGTTGAAATTCAAATCCTCTCTAGATGCCCATTGTGCTCCTGCACTAGTAATGAAACTCGACACTTTCCATCAAAATGAAACACTAACTAGAGCAATTATTGCCAGTATGTGACCAGAAACGTTTTTTTAATCATTAAGGCACGTGTTAAATTGTTCCAAAAAAAAAAAAAATGCTAGCATTGAATTGATTGGCTTGGGAAGTAAAATAAGATTAGTGAGTATTAGTGTTTATGGCCGTTTGATGCTGGCATGGACTTCAGACTATACTTTAGACATATAACGTGGATACAGGTCCTTTGGCCCACTGAGTCCTTGCCAGCCAGTGACCACCCCGTAAACCTGCACTATCCTACACACTAGGAACAATTTATATTTACAGAGGCCACTTGACCTACAAACCTGTACATCGTTGGAGTTTTGGAGGAAACCGGAGCACCCGGAGAAAACCCCATGAGGTCACAGGGAGAGTGTACAAACTCCATACAGACAACACCAGTAGTCAGGATCTGGCTCTGTAAGGCAGCAACTCTACCGTTGCACCACTGTGCCGCCATGAGTAGGATTCAGCATTTCAATGTGGACAATATTGATCGCTACTTGGGCAACCCTTGGGCTTGTTGAGCAAAGTGCCCATTTCTTTGCTGTACGGTTTTATAATCGGTGCATTATCCAAAATTATTCGGATCATTTCCACCATAATATTGACCAGGGTAAAGCAGAAACGCATCTTTGTGCAGGAGTGTGTGGCAAATGTGGGTGACAAAAGGGGGAATTGAAATAGTTTTTTAATGGGAATTGAAATGCCTGCAGTCCATCTAATGTTTAATTATGTTTAGTTTATTGTCATGTGTACCGAGGTACAACGATAAGCTTTTGCTTCATGTGCTCTCCAGTCAGTGGAAAGACTATACTGTTGGGATTCACAGAAACAAAACTTGAGACAGGCACCCAACCTGATCAATTGAAACTCACCAGCTGTTGTACTTCTACTAGTTTTCTTCCATGCCCTCCCTCAGCCTGAAGAAGGTTCTCACCATGAAATGTCTATCCATTTCTCTCTACGGATGCTGCCTGACCATGCAGGGAAGCAAAAAACTATTGCTTCCTCCAGCAGTTTGTCTTTTACCACTACCGAGGTAGTGCCTGAAATGTTATCTCTATTCCACATTTGATATTAGCTGTTTGGTTTTCCCAGGCTTCAGGAAACCATTCATCTGAAGGGAAATGAGTAAATCAATGACAGAGATAAGTACCCTTTGCGCGATAAGGAGTTATTTGCTTTGACTGATCATAACCTACTTTCAACCTTGAAATTGCAGCCTCAAAATTAGACTGCTACAAATTCCGATGAGGTCCAGTTCTGTTTTCCTTAAAACCAGGTCACATCTGCCAGATGTCAGTCAGCCCAGCGTCCCACCATCACTCCCACTTCAGGGCAGCACGTTGATGCAGTGGTTGAGTTGCTGCCTTACAGTGCGGGAGGCCTGGGTTCGATCCTGACTACGGGTGCTGTCTGTGTGCTTTGCACGTTCTCCCTGTAACCATGTGGGTTTTCTCAGGGTGCCCTGGTTTGGTGAGAAGGCAGGCACGGGTTATTGATAGGGGATGATCAGCCATGATCACAATGAATGGCCTCCTCCTGCACCTATCTTCTATGTTTCTGTTTCCACCCACATTCCAAAGACGTGCAGGTTTGTAGGTTAATTGGTTTCTGTGAATTGTCCCTAGTGTTGTGAGATAGTGCTGGTGTGCGTGGATCACTGGTCGGTGCGGGCTCAGTGGGCCAAAGCGCCTATTTCCACTCTGTATCTCTAAACTAAACTAAAATCACTGTTATCACTGTCATCAAACCACTAATCTCAACCAGGACATGTTTTAAAAAAAAATATTAACTCAATTCTAACCCTGTCTGCAGGTTGATAAAAAAAAGTCTACAGGCTTGACCTAGTTGGTGCTTTAATCTATCTGGCTACATCTGGAGAAAAGTATTAAATGAGGTCAAGCATCCAAGAATGCATTCTTTCCTAGATGACAAAATGTTACTCCGTTGTATTGCCTCTGCATTACTATTGTACCCCTGCAGTCTTTGACTGGCTGGAATCATGCATACGCCACAAAACAATGGCATTACTCAACAGGTCATGCAGCATCCATGAACCCCTGAGTTACTGCAACACTTCATGTGTTAGCATGTGGCTCCTCATGACCACCTTGCACGTGAAGGTCGGTTTCTAACAGGAGACAAAACTCAGTCAGGCAAAGGTCGGAGCTTGAATACATTCAAATCCCAACTTTAGTTTTAATTCCTGGCCATGCAGTTCCTGCACAGAACCAATCACAACCATTATATGGGAAACCTCAAGGGCCAGAATTGGATGAAGTAAAAATCATTTTAATCCAAGCAATAGGTAGAGAAGCTATGGTGGTATCTAAAGCCAGTGCCAATTCCTATTCAATTTTCAATTCCTGCTGAAAACTCACTGACTATGAATGAAATTATGGCATCATCTTGAAATTTCCACAATAATGGAACTCCATCCCCTACACCACTATAGGAGTATCTTCACCGCAAATACTGCAGAGGTATTAGAAGGCAGCTCACTGGCCTTCTCAGTTAGGAATGGCCAACAAATCCTTTAGAATTGGGATGGCACGGTGGAGCAGTGGTAGAGTTGAACATCAGACACCCGGGTTCAATCCTGACTACTGGTGCTGTCTGAACAGAGCTTGTATGTTCTCCCTGTGGCCAGTGTGGGTTCTCCCCAGGTGCTCCAGTTACCTCCAACAATCCAAGGATGTACAAGTTTGTAGGTTAATTGACCTGGTAAAAATGTAATTTGTCCCTGGTGTGTGTAGGATAGTGTTAGTGTGTGGGGATCGGTGGTCCATTTCCATGCTGTACCTCAAATTGGAAGGAACTGCACCTCATATTTTGCTTGGGCAGCTTACAACACAGTGGTATGAATATTGATTTCTCTCACTTCAAGCAACCCTTGCTTTCCCTCTCTCTCCGTCCCTCCCCCAGTCAAGTCAGTCAAAAAGTCAGTCAAACAAACTTTATTGTCATTTAGAAATACATCGATATATGCAGTTCCAAACGAAATTCCGTTGCATTTGGCTCCCTGTGCAACACAATAATTAACAGAAGGATAAACATGGATAAAATGGATAAAAAGGATAAAAGGATAAATAGACAATGGTGGCAGCCCATTACATGGCATTCAGGAGTCTGATGGCTCGTGGTAAGAAGCTGTTGCAGAACCTTGATGTTCCGCTCCTTATGCTACGATATCTTTTGCCCGAGTGAACAGTCCATGATGGAGATGTGTGGGGTCTTTTATAATACTGCTGGCCTTAGACACGCAACGTTTGGTCGCAATATCCCCGATTGAGGGGAGAGAGGTCCCGATGATTTTTTCCGCTGTCCTCACCACTCTCTGCACGGACTTCCAGTCAGAGGCTTTACAGTCCCCAAACTAGACAGAGATACAGCTGGTCAAAATACTCTCTATGGTGCCCCTGTAGAAAGTGGTGAGGATGGGATGGGGGAGGTGAGCTCTTCTCATCCGGCGCAGAAAGTGCAACCGCTGCTGTGCTCTCTTAACTGTTGATGAGATGTTATTTGACTAGGTCAGACTAGTGATCTGCACCCCCAGGAACTTAGTGCTACTGACCACCTCCACATCGCTGTCATTGATGTGAAGTGGTATGGGACTGTGCCGGTTTTTCCTGAAGTCAACGATGACCTCCTTTATTTTTTCGACATTCAGGATCAGGTTGTTCGTATTGCACCAGTCCACCAGTTATTTCACCTCCTCCCTGTAAGCCAGCTCATTGTCGTCCCTGATGAGGCCCACCACTGTTGTGTCATCTGCGTACTTCATGATGTGGTTTGTACTAAACCTGGCACAACATTCATGGGTCATCAGGGTAAACAGCAGTGGACTCAGGACACAGCCCTGAGGGGAGCCGGTGCTCAGAGAGATGGTGTTAGAGGTGTTATTTCCAACCCTCACAGACTGGGGTCTGTCAGTGAGGAAGTCCAGTAGCCAGTTACACATGGGGGTGCTGAGGCCCAATGGAGCCAGTTTGCTTATCAGGTGCTTAGGGGTATAATTGTGTTGAATGCTGAACTAAAATCCACGAACAGCATTCGCACATAGGTGTTCTTCTCCTCTAAATGCTCCAGGCTCAGATGGAGTACGGAGGATATAGCGTCCTCTGTGGAGCGGTTTGGCCTGTAAGCAAACTGGTATGGGTCAACTAGGGCCCCACCTTAGTTCTGCAACGTTTCACAGTTCTCCTAATTAATTTTGTGTGCCTCATTATCACATTCCTCGCAGCCAACAATGAACCATTCTACATTCCCTTGAATATCATTTGCATTGATCTGCCATTCTCACACCAGGTCCTTCCAATTCGCTAGTTTCCCTCTCCCCTGACTCTTGGTTTGAAGCAGGGTCTCGACCTGAAACGCCACCTATTCCTCCCCTCCAGAGATGCTACCTGCCCCCCTGAGTTACTCCAGCACCCCGACGAGGGAGGTCCGCTGCCGGCTACGGGAGTAAGATCGTCCCGTCAACGGAAGGTTAGAGGCCCCCGACCGCTGGAGGACAAAGAAGGGAGAGATTGATTTTTATTAGCATGACTGCATGGCAAATCAAATTCCTCGTATGTTGCAAAACATACTTGGCTAATAAAATA
Source organism: Raja brachyura (assembly GCA_963514005.1). Next base: position 35,011,474 of record OY740798.1, on the reverse strand, counting down.
TGATTACGGTTATGACTTTACCACCTTGCAGAGAAACCTCCTTGTAGGCTATTGACAACAGTATCTTATCTCCGGGTTATTTTTTACCTGTTCACAATTTACAACGTTTAAAATTAAAATAGTGTTCGAAGGGCAAATGGCAGAACTATAATTAAATATTATTTTATATCATTCCACATGAGTCATGCCCTGCTTGTCAAACTTATTGCTGAGGAATTCTATTAATCAATTATTAATTCTTATATACCGGTTTTTCATTTCAATTTATTTTATATTTAACCTACACCTACGTGTTTGGGAGGAGGAGAATGTTTTTAACGTCATGAATTAAGTACTAAATAAAAAATAAACATTTGGACACGCAGCTTACTAAATTACCTAATAAGACAGCCATTTAATGTATAAATGGGAAATTCACACTTGCATCCCCATTGTAAATGTTATGGATATAACAGATGCCTTTCAAATCATTTGTTAAAACTCATGGGTTGAAATATCTTTTTTGACCAAATAAGTGAGTAAGCTTGTACATTTATTTAATTAATAATCTACTGGTCATACTGTCTCGGCTACCTACGTTTCAAGGCTGCCAGTCGTAACTTCAATGGAATGATGGAAAAATAATCACCCACCTCCATTTCTTCAGTCAGAGGGAATGTCAAGGTCCTCTCACAAGAAATAACACACACAAAAAAATCACTGCATCACTGCACGTACTATCGCATCGTTTAAGAAATGTGTAGACAGGTACATGGATAGGATAGATTTAGAGGGATATGGGCCAAATGCAGGCAGGTGAGACTAGTGTAGATGGGGCATGTTGGTTGGTGTGGGCAAGTTGGGACGAAGGGCCTGTTTCCACGTAGTATAACTCTCTGACTCAATGATCCTGCAGATAACTCTGCAATATTATCTACAATTCAAAGGGCACAAGGTAATGGTTTATCTCAATTCAGCCATGAAGAAATGCAGCTCATATCTGTTATCATAATGGTCCCAGCACAGAATAGGAACTAAACCTATCAGAAGCTTATTTATCATGATCTATAACCTTTAATTCCTAATGCACGCCAATATTTATCAATGTTTTTATTACATATTAAGATGTTAATTGGAGCACGGTAGAAGTTGGAGCCATGCAATCTTTTCAAAGCCACATGTTCAAACATTTTGCATTTCACAACAAATTTCTGTCACACTGCAGAGTCAGTGTTTTAAGACAGTTATAAGACAGGTTTTGAAAAAGGGCACGAAAAAAAAAATCAGAGTCCAACAAAACCCAAGTTTCATTGCTACCTATATCTGTTCAAATATATTAACACTAACCTTAAAAATTCCTAAACAGAGATCTCCGACACTAAATAAATTCAGCATAATCCAATGATTCTTTGCTTACGTGTCACAAACCCTTGCTTGTTTCTGGTGCTATTTTGGAGTTTGGACACCAGTTTAAAGGCAGAGATTGTGTCCTGCAGCATGTTATATGATTGGTAAGAGGAAAATACTTTGCATTTGCTGACAGGAGAGATGTAAGGGGGAAATATGCTTTTGAAAATTTTAACCAGCCAAATTTAAACTGGCCATGATTGTAATTTTGACTTTGAACTATGCTAATGCTCCTTCCGAATTACTTCCTTCCTCCGTTTCACTCTTTCTCCTCTTCTTTTCTTCCCCATAAACTTCCAATTTCCCCTTCAACCACCCTTTTCACTTCCCCTTCGCCTCTCTGCTCCTGTGCCCCACCTGGACTCACCTATTTCTCCCCTTCCTCCTCCCCACCTTCTTCTCTATTTTTGTTTCTCTGCTTCTTTTTTTTATTTTTGTCTTGTGTCGTCCTCTCCGTCCATTCTCTCCTACATTTTTGTCATTTTCTTTTATCCTTCTTTCCTCCTTCCTTTCTTTACTTTCTCCTTCCACCCTCACTTAGGCCATTTTTGTTTCCTTCCCTTTTTCCCCACTCTGTCGTTTTTTTTGCTTTCTCTACCTCAAGTAATATGTTTTCTCAATGCATTGTCCCCTTACCAATTATATAAGGTGATGCAGGACAATATCTCTGTTTTTTGTTTTCTGTATCTCTTGCTCGAGTGATGTTCTCGATGACTATGAGCCATTGCTACATTGGCAGAGATGCCGCCTTTTGAATAAGACTTTATGCCAGGGTCCCTGCCTGCTCACTCAGACAGATGGCATCATATTGCAGGTGAACAGCGCGTTGTGACTATTGTCTCTGCCAATATTTACACTTCTGTCAACACCTCTAAAGCATTTCTCACGGTCATTAACACATTGCTGCTTGTAAAAGTGTTGGCAAATTGGCAACTGTACAACAATGAAAACAATACCACAATATGTATTCATTTGCCTAAAAGGGATATCAAGAGGTTATGAAGAGCACCACATAAAGATGCTTTCCTTCGGAAGTCTCAGAGGAATTTATTTCGTCAGAGGGCGTTGAATTTGTGGAATTCATTGGAGGCCAAGTCAATGAATATTTTTAAAGCAGAGATTGACAGATTCTTGATTAGTGCGGATGCCAGGGGTTATGGGGAGAAAGCGGGAGAATGGGGTTGAGAGGAAAAGATAGATCAGTCATGATTGAATGACGGAGTAGACTTGATGGGCCACATGGCCCAATTCTGTTCCAAGAACTTGGGAACATATTAATCGAGGTAATGGAAAAAAAACCAGAAAGTTGAAAAAGGAAAAACAACTGCAGAAGGAAGAAAGATAAAAGAAAATGACAAAAAAAATGTAGGAAGGAGCGATAGAAGTGACAAAACAAGAAAAGGAGGCAGAGAAACAAAAAAGTAAAGAGAAGAAGGTGTGGAGGGGAGAGGTGAGAAATAGGTGAGAGTCCAGGTGGGTGTAATGAGACCCATACGCAGGGGTAACAACTCATAGTCTTTAGCGAAGGAAACATTACATGTTATCATCTCCGTAGTCAGCATCATGTCTTACTGTGAGATGGTGAAGTACTGTTATCAGTCGTCCGGGGTAGAGGTGAAGATCCTGACTGGACTGCATATGGAATGTGTAGCATGCATAATATGTGCAGTGATGGATATAGTAAAGGCAGGCTAATATGGTTAATCTACAGTGAGGCATAGGGGAAGAGAGGGGAGGGGGAAGTAAAAAGGTTGAGTGGGGAGAGAGTGGATGTTTATGGGGAGGCTTTCTAAAATTGGGGAAATGTGGAGCTGGGGAAATAGGAGGGGGAAGTGTGATTGAGTTGCCATGGAGAGAGTGCGGCCACTCAGCACTGAAATGCAAGGCTTATGGCTGCACCTTGGCTGGCGTGATGAGTGGGGTCATTGGTGGGGTCTGGCAGCACTTGCACCCTGTGTGCACAGAGCCCCAATCTTTTACAGTCTCATCACCTGCTGATGGATGTAATGGAAAAGTACAGCACTATCTCTGCATCTCAATGGATGAACAGCTCGCCGCAGACTGATCCACCGTGACAACACTGGTTGTTGGCCTTTGGTCAATTTTCAGAAGTGATCAGAACTTTTCTAGGAATATTAATGATAAATAAATAAAATGTTCTACCAATACTACTTCTTTCTTAGTGTTAGTTTAGCTTAGAGATACAGCGCGTGAAACAGGCCTTTCAACGATCCCTGTGCACTAACACTATCCTCCACACACGAGGGATACATTTACAACTTTACCATGCCAATTAGCCTACAAACCTGTAAGTCTTTAGACTGTGGGAGGAAACCAGAGCACCCGGAGAAAGTGCAGGTCTCGGGGAGAAGGTATAACCTCTATACAGACAGCACCCGCAGTCAGGATCGAACCTGGATCTCTGGCACTTGTACGGCAGCAACTCTTCCACTACACCACTGTGCCTCCTCTTATTGATATCTTACCCTGAATAAAAAGCAGCTAAGGGAAAGCTGCATGTAATTTAAGATTATCCTAAACTAATTTTCCAGGTATATTAACCTTCACTGTAAAGGATATCACTAAGTGTAGTTTACGAATGAGCCAGATAATGAAGAACACTCATGATAATAATGACGAATGGTGTGGCTCTGGGTTCCAGTAGAATTTCCATTCTAAATTCTCGATATAATTGTGTTCTAGGTCAACAATAAAAAACATGCTTTGAGGAATGGGAAAAACAAAACTCATGAAAGTCAGCTAACTATTCTGCTGTGTCTTTGTTCAACTGCTTTCCATGTTACTGCCTTGCTGTTCACCATCAATACCTTGTACCAATTGCACACACTGACAATGGCGTAGTCATTGGATCGTACAACATAGAAACAGGACCTTCGGCCCAACTCATCCATGCTGACCATGATACCCCATCTAATCGATGTCCCATTTGCCTGCATGTGGCCTATATCCCTCGGAACCTTTTCAATTAATATACCTGTCCAATTGTCAATTTAAATGATGTTATAGTACCTGCCTCCACTACCCCCTCAGTAAGCTCACTTTATATACCCGGCAGCCTCCGATGGAAAAGTTCTCTCTCAGATTCATATTAAATCTTGCCCCTCTCACCTTAAACATATATCCTCATTTTTGAATTCCCTATCCTGGTTAAAAGACTCTGTGCATTCACCCTCTCTATTCCCTTCATGATTTTATACACCTCCATATGATTACCCCTCTGCCGCCTGCGCTCCAAGGAATAAAGTCCTAGCCTGCCCAACTTCTCCTGATAGCTCAGTACCCTCAAATCCTGGCAACATCCTCACAAATCTTCAGGAGATCACACCACGAAGCATTACAGTAAGCAACCAAGCGTGTAATTTAAAATACAAATGAGGCATCCCACTAAATAGAAAAAAAAAGCAGACATCATAACACTAATCCTTTAAATGGTTTATAAATCAATAACAGCCAGTTTGGAAAATATTTCCAAACCCAGGCCTGAAGAAGATAACTGTATTTCTTGTTCTTCCCATGACTTATTAAGAAAATAGAAATATTTTTGTACAATACGCACATCAAGCTTCTAAGCCTTCCACAATCTGTTCTCACATAACTGTGCCCAAATTCTATTGCTTTAAGGTAAGTAGGCACCATCCCACCCCTTAGATCTAAGTGGTATACGAACAAAGTATCAACAGATTCACTCCAGCAAATTACATGTTCAGGGCAAGTACAAAGAAACAACTACAGCCCATAAAGTTAACCGAGTCATAGAGTTAAGAATGAAGTTTGAAGAAGGGTCTCGACCCGAAACGTCGCCTATCTCCTTCGCTCCTTAGATGCTGCTGCACCCGCTAAGCTTCTCCAGCTTTTTGTGTAACCCTCATAGAGAGAGCCTGTCCCACTTTCATGACCTTTTTTTTTTCGTGGACATTTTTCATCAGGCTAGAAAAACGCCCCGACCTACTTAATGCCACGAGTACCTACGACCAGCATCACGACCTACCTATGACCTCGTGACGACCATGCTGCGAGTGCGAGTCAAGGGAAAACTCGGCAAAGGTCTTGAATTAGGTTGTGAAAGTGGAACAGGCCCTTCATAGGGTCACACAGCTTGGAAACAGGCCCTTCGACCCAACTTGTCCACACTGACCATGATGAACATCTACAAGTTAACTACTCGCATCAATCTCATTAAGATTCAATCACCTTTAGACCTGTAGTCATATAGCACAGAAAGAGGCCCTTCAGCCCACCATGTCAACCTTCAAACAACCATCTACATTAATCCTATTTATCCAGTACTTGCCCAGAGACTTATATAGTGCCTTGACGATTCAAGTATGTCTGGATAATTATTTAATGTTGTTAGAGCATCTGCCTCCATTATCTCCTCAGCCAATGCTTTCCATGTTCCAAGCACCCTGTGGGTGGAAACAAATTCTTCCTCAAATCTAAAATAGACACAAAATGCTGGAGTAACTCAGAGGGACAAGCAGCATCTCTGGAGACTATGCTGCCTAGTCCCACTGAGTTACTCCAGCATTTTGTGTCTACCTTCGATTTAAACCAGGATCTGCAGTTCCTTCCTACACATCTTCCTCATATCTGCTCCAAATCACTTACCCTCTTCTTGGGCAGCGTACAACCCAGTGGTATGAACATTGATTCTTCAAATTTCAAGTAACCCCTGCATTCCCTCCACCCCACCCTATTCGTCCTACTAGTCCCACAGTTTGCATCCCTGTATCCCTTCGTTATCACCTCTTCCCCAGCAAACAATGGACCATTATGAGCTCCACCCTTCCTTGGTCATCTGTTGCCAGCCCTGCTTTGTTATGGCCTTTTCTTATATCCAGTTGCCTCCCCTCTACTTTCAGTCTGATGAAGAGTCCCGACCCGAAACGTTACCCACCCTTTTTCTCCGGAGATGCTGCCTGACCCACCGAGTTACTCCAGCACTTTGAGTCTATCCTCTGGATTTAGACACTTTTTCTCTACTGCTGTTAGTTGCTCAGTCTGTCTGTCATGTGGCAGTCTTACTTTGTGTCGAGGCCAATAGTTCCAATTGACATCCAAATTATGAGCCACTGTCAGGAATATAAAATGTAATATATGTACTGCACAGTGAGCTAATGGGTTATGGATTCTATGTTTGTGGTTCCTGAAGTGCTGAACTTCAGTTCACTTTAATACACTGACACACACTGGCTTAGAATGCCAAGGCATATCGACCAGCAGTTTTAATCATAGAAGAGGGAAACCATCCAAAGAAAACATTAAGATGGACTTTTTGGCATGATTAACCAAAGCTAGCATCCAGACACTAAACACAGGGTGCAAAGACTAGGAAAGAGTTTGAGGAAGTTTGAAAATGTGAAATTTATATTCCAGCTGAACTTGCAGCTTCAGCCCATGTGTTGCTGGCATTTTAGCGCATGTTATCATCATCATCATACTTTATAAGCCAAGTATGTTTTGCAATATATGAGGAATATGATTTGCCATACTGTCATACCATTAAAAAGCAACAAAACACACAAAATACATTTTAACATGAGCATCCACCACAGTGACTCCTCCACATTCCTCACTGTGATGGAAGGCGAAAAAAAGTTCAATCTCCTCCCTTCTTCGTTCTCTCGCGGTCAGGGGACTCGAGTCTTCTGATGACGGGGTGATCTTGGCTCCTGCAGCCGGGCGGTCGGGCCCTCCGCGTCGGGGCGATCAAACTCCTGCATCGCGGGGATGTCAGCTCCCCGGGCAGGACCATCGACCCCGGGTTTGGGCTGGTCAAACCTTTGTTTGTAGCTTCCCGACATCAGTCTCTACTGTGTCTACGTTAACACTTCAGCTACTGCCAGTGTACAAAAAAAAGATCTTTCTAGTTTCCTGTTGTCCAAGCACCTTTTTGCTTTCATTACAAACTCACGCCACTTCTGTAACCATAATTATTTTGGCTGTCAATGGTTATATTGATGCCCTGGAAGTAACTCAGAGCAAGTCACCCTGTATTGTATTATAACTACATATGGCAACAAAAGGGATGTGTACTCAGATCAGAACAAAATCTTTCTACTGCTGAGATGGGTATGTATGTACTCAGCTGGTTTATTTACTTCAGCTTAGTCTAGTCTATTATCACATGCACTGGGATACAGTGAAAAGCTTTTGCGTGCTAACCAGTCAGTGGAAAGACTGTACATGATTGCAAACAAAGGGAATAATGAAGATAGACTGGATGCTGGAGTAACTCAGCGGGACAGGCAGCATCTCTGGAGAGAAGGAATTGGTGACATTTCAGGTCGAGACCCTTCTTCAGGCATTTAGTGCAAGATCTGCTGGAGTGGAGGTTTAAAAGAGTGGAGCGATTGTAGATCCATGCAGGGAGTCGCCTGGCATGGGTGCCATCTCGGAATTTCTTTTGCTGTGATCAAAGTGTTTTGTTTTTTTTTTTTAATTGGAGAACAGGATTATAACAATGAATAGGAGGACTAACCACAAACAATAAATGCTATACTTGACGGTCCGTCTTTATTTTGTCAACCAAGATCCTACCATTTAGTTATTTCTCTGGAACAACACCTGCTCTTTTGTATGACATTCAGCAGCCTGTCAAAACCCAATGAGATTGATCCAGAAACAAGTGACTGACTGACAGATCGATCACACGTTCTTTTAACGGCAGAAGGTTGTAACAAATCCCGGAGCATGGTGACATTTTCAGCATCTGAGCAGAATGATAATGTTTGATATGAATTATTCACCAAGACAGCTGCAAAAAATCATCAATTGATATTCTGTAGTGCTGGTAGTTCCCTGCAACGAACCCTGGGTTTAGAGATACAGCGCGGAAGCAGATCGTTCGGCCCACAGAGTCCGTGCTGAACAGCCATCCCCACACACAAAAACTATCCTACACACACTTGGGACAATTTACATTAATAGCAAGCCAATCAACCTACAAACCTGTACGTCTTTTACAATGTAGGAGGAAACTGAAGATCTCAGTGAAAACCCATGCGGTCACAGGGATAACGTAAAAACTCCATACAGACAGCCCCCTAGTCGGGATCGAACCCGGGTCTCTGGTGCAGTAAGACAGCAACTGCGCCATCGTGCCAGTGTTTTTGAACACCACATCGTTCATTACTCACTCAATACCAGCTTTCACCATTAGCGGAGCAAGTTGATGCCCCATTCAAACCGTACGCCACTCTCCACAGCTGGGATTTATGCCAACCTCCCAACTAAATGTCTCTGGCAAATTTAGAAAGTAATAAAAAACATCGGCCTGGCTGCTAAAATCTGTGCTGGCAGGAGAAATCAGGAAAGGTGGATTCAGGAACCTGCAGGATCTGAAATGGCCCTTCTGCTGTTTTTGGCCAACACCCTCAATAAACATTTTTAATGTAACTCAATATAAAGTACTTTCCTGATCTTCCAGTCATATTTCCTTTTCCCTATAAGCATGGCATGGAAGAAAAGCTTTTTCTGTTGCCACACTTAATTGAGACCACCAGACTAAGGAACAGTTTTGTCCCCTCTGTTATCAGGCTTCTGACCAGTACTTCCATAAGTTAGGGTAATGTCTGATTCACCTCTACCCCAATATGGACATTGTCTGAGGAACGTCAGCACTACAATGCTGAGTACTATATTCTGCACTCTGTATCTTTCCCTTTGCTCCACCTACCCGAGTTTGACTTGATTGTATTTACGCATAGTATTATCTGATCGGACTGGATAGCGTGCAAAGCAAAGCTTTACACATATCTTGTTACATGCAACAATAATAAATCTGAACCTAGCGCATCAGATCAGAGAATATCACCAGACCCCAAAGGCAAATCCATAAAGGACCCCACCCTACATTGTGAGAATGGCCTTGTGATCTGGATTCAAATTGATGGAGGACAAAATAGGGTAGTGGAAGAGTCTGCTGGTCCAGTATTACGCTCAATGACACCTGTGAATGGCAGAGCTATTAACCATTATCACATCACTCTTTGCCAGACACAGCTGTGTGTAAAATTGGCTACCACATTTCAATATTAAAATAGCAAAAATATTTCAAGAGTCAAAAGAGTCAAGAGTGCTTTATCCCAAAACGGAAAAACAAAAATTCTTACTTGCAGCAGTAGAACAGTTATGTAAACTCGTGTAGGAAGGAACTGCAGATGCTGGTTTAAACCGAAGATAGACACAAAATGCTGGAGTAACTCAGTGGGTCAGACAGCACCTCTGGAGAAAAGGAATAGGTGACATTTCGGGTCGAGACCCTTCTACAGACCGAGTCCCCGGTTCAAGTTTCAATTGATTTCAAAGTTTCAAAGTTTTTATCAACTTTTTTCTTTCTTTCTGCACAAAAGAAATACTGAACAATATTGATATCTGCTTAATATCGTTGCATGATGCCGAGGAAAATCAGCTCCCTGGAAGGTTTAAACTGCAAACTGGTTTTGTCGTGACTCTGCCAATTTGCTGTCAGGCATGGTAATAGCAGACGGCTGGTCATTATCTGCCCAAAATAATAGCCTGGCCAGGGTGGTGTCATTCAACTGGGGCACTTATGAACAGCCGTTTACATCATCCAGCTGCCATCCATGACTTGCTTTTATTGTGATGTATGGAGAAGATGTGAGCTACAAGAATACGTTCATCTTTCTCTCTGCAGTCTCCGTATTGAAAGCAGTGACATGGGAACAACATTGAAGATACTGGAAACACTCGGCAAGTGGCAGCACTTAATCATTTCATATTTGAGGTCTTTCAAAAGAGTTGGTGATGCAAACAAAAAAAATCAACTTAAAATGTTACCTTCAAAGTTAAAATGTCTGAAGGAGTATCCCAAACCATCCTTTTTCTCCAGAGATACTGCCTGACCTGCTGAGTTACTCCAGCACTTTGTGTCTATGTTCGGTATACACCAGCATCTGCAGTTCCTTCCTACACACTAAAATGTTACCTCTTCAGATGCACCTGATGTGTTGAGTTTCTGTTTTTTTAATTTAGATTTATGGCATAAAGCATTAATAACATGTTCTAAGTAAGGTATTGTGGACAGAAACACTTAGATAGATACATGGATAGGATAGGTTTAGTGGGAAATGGGTCAAACACAGGCAGATGGGTCTAGTGTAGATGGGATACTATATGTTGGTCAGCGTGGGCAAGTTGGGTGAAGGGCCCGTTTCCACGCTGTAGGACCCTATGATAATACCTTGTCCAAGGAGAGGATGTCTTATAATATAGTGCTCCATCACCCAATGCTATACTCAAACCTTCAGAGCGAGACGTGAACCTACAATTTTAAGTATAGCACATCTGACAAACTCAGATTGACTATAAACACTAATCAAAACATTTCACTCTGCAGCTTTAAACTTTATTCACCTTTTCCCTTCATGGAGGTGGGGCTGGCAAGTAGACAGGGTGATAAATGGTCGTTGGCTTTTTGCATTCAGTGAAAGCATAAAATAGAAATGTCTGCCAAGTAAGCCATGATAAAATAAGAGGCTTTGGGAGGTGATTAGAAGCGGCGTGTGTGGGCCGTTTGTTTTCTATATGGTTTACAATTTATTATTAAGTATTATTATTGTCCTTAAGAAGCAGACAGCATTTGAACTCTTCTGATCGTTTCATTATTAATTAGTCCCTTTGTGACTTGAGGCCATTAGTGAAATAATGGAGCTCCGTATAAGTACTGCAGGCTGTTGTGTAATCAGCCTCGTTTCTGCCATCTGCTCCTTGCATTGCCAGCAACTGACACTTTATTGTGTTCCCAACACAGATTACAACCTGTCCAAACACCGGCGGAGCTACATTCACACGCCCCCTGAAAATAGCCAGATCCAGGACAGTAGCAAGACCCAAGGCTCAGCAACAATTTAAGGTCACTTAACTTTGCCCATCCACCAATTTCTTGAAATGAATAGTAGCCTCTGAGTTCTGGGCTTTGAACAGGCCTCTAAGTACAGCATTAACTCTGCACACAACACAAACATGTTTACAACATTTTTTAAAACAGCTCCCCTTATCATTCAGCTGCAAACCTTTTGTTTTCTTTTTGTGTTTCCAATTGTGCGAATGACATCATGTGCACAATATATGTAGTTGACACCTAAGACCAATGTGAAGGTACTAGGACTGCAAATCTTAACCAACTATCAGCCACTAACATCAATTGGCAGGTGTCCTCCAGTGTGCTGGGCAGCTTTATTCAACGCTCTGATGCATCCGTTGCAAGGGGAGAAATTCTTCAATACTTAATTGAGCTGACATTTCACACACTACTACTGTGAATTCACATACTACTGTGCTCAATAGGTGTGAATGGGCTTTAAGAATGATTGGACTGGTCAGATCATGATGCTCGGTCTCCAGTACATCTATCTTCACCATCATGATTTGCGATCCATCACACATACCTCCAGATTCAGGAACAGTTTCTTCCCAGTTGTCAGGCATATGAACCATCCTATCTATCACCAACTAGAGGGTGGTACAGACCTGCCATCTACCTCATTGGAGACCATTGAACTATCTTTAATCATACTTTACTGGACTTTACCTTGCACTAACCGTTATCCTGCATCTGTACCATGTGGACGGCTTGATTGTAATCATGTATCATCGTTTTGCTGACTGAATAGCTCGCAACAAAAACATTTTTCACATGACAATAATAAACTAAACTAAATTAAACTCAACAGGATACACAGACACAAGTACTTCTATCATCACCATTATTTTGGATCCAATACTCACCATTTTGAATTGAAAAATGGATGCCATTTCCAACAATTTTTCCCTGGTCAATTCATCCCTTCCCACCAGAATCCCCCGTCAATTCGTCCCTTCCCACCCGAATCACCCCCTCTCCGGGCACTTTCCCTTGCAACCGCAAGAAATGCTACACTTGTCGCTTTACCTCCCCCCTTGACTCCATCCAAGGACCCAAGCAGTCTTTCCAGTTGTGGCAGAGGTTCACCTGCACCTCCTCCAACCTCATCTGTTGCATCCGCTGCTCTAGGTGTCAGCTGCTCTACATTGGTGAGACCAAGCGTAGGCTGGGTTCTTGGTTACTTGGTCCTCCAAAATATTCCAACTGGAATTTAAACTGGAGGTGGTGAAGGGAGGGGTTTAGCCAGAGAGGGTTATTGGGAAGAAAGTGCCACTTTAAATTTAGTTGCATCTGGCTGGGCAACTGTGGCTTGGTGGAGATTATTCCATGCTTTAATAGTGCGTGGAAAGAACGAATTGGTGTACACATCTGTCTTTGAGGCTGGGACCACAAATTGGATCGGATGCCCTCGTCTGCTCCTAATTGGTTTGGGGTTGGTGTAGGTCTTGTGATCTATGTCTAGTTGACCATTTAACATTTTGTAAAAACAGGTCAAACGGTGAGCTTCACGTCTGTCTTGGAGAGGATTCCACCCCAGAGAATTCAGAAGTTTGGTGACACTCGAGCGGCCTGTCTTTGGACACGTTCGATGGATGAAATGTTTTTATCTGTGTATGGGCCCCAAGCTGCAACTGTGTAGTCCAGATGAGGTCTAACGAGGGTGAAATACAGCTTCTCCTTGACAGAAGCTGAACAATGATGCAAGTTGCGCCTCAGGAAGTTTAGGACACCTGTTGTTTTCACTGTTACATGATGAGTCTGACCATTCCAACGTAGATCATTCTGTAATCTGATGTCAAGATACTTGGTTTGTTTGGATTCTTCAAGGGTGACACCAAGTATGTTGTAAGGTGTGACGCCTGGATTCCTCTTTCTGTAGACACGCATAGTTTCACATTTGGAAGGGTTGAACTGCATGCCCCATTGTTGTGACCACTCGACCATAGTATCAAGATCCTTTTGGAGAGCATCTTCATCATCAGCTGACTTAATTGGACGGTACAGCAAACAATCATCGGCGAATAGTCTGGTTGTACTTGCGACTTTTTCATGGATGTCATTGATGTAAAGCAAAAATAGGTGTGGGCCAAGTACTGTGCCCTGGGGTGTACCACTCAACACTGGGTGCCAATTGGAGCTCTTTCTGTTCACACACACGCGCTGAAGAAGTTTTGTCAGGAAACTGGAAATCCACCGTTTCGTGTTGGAATGAATACCGTAGAAGTCAAGCTTCCGAAGCAGTCTCTGGTGTGGGATGACATCAAATGCTTTAGAAAAGTCCAGTACAACTAAATCCATGATGACATTACTGTCAAGGTGCTTGGCCAGGTCATTAGTTGTCAGGTTAAGCCGAGACTCGCATGATCTATGCCTCCTAAATGCATGTTGGTTGTCGGCAAGAATATTATGTTTACTCACATGACGCATCAGATTACTATCAATTATATGCTCCAGCAATTTACAGCAAGTACTTGTTAGTGAAACAGGACGATAAATTGCTGGGTTGGTGGTTGAACCTTTCTTAAAGAGAGGAGTGATGTTGGCCTTCCTCCAATCCAGCGGTACATCGCCCGAGTCAAGCGATTGTTGAAAAATGAACTGTAAAACTGGAGCCAGTTCTTCGGCTGCGATCTGGAGGGCTTGATTTTGTATCTGATCTGGTCCAATTGCTTTTGTGGTATTAATGTTGAGCAATAACTTCTTGACACCTTCAACCTCAATTTTAATCGCAGGCATATCAGCATATGGGCTGGGTGGAAGGAGTGGAAATGATGAAGGCTCCACATCTTCCCGGGTGAAAACTGGCTTGGCGATCGCTTCGCCGAACACCTCTGCTCGGTTCGCAATAACCAACCTGATGTCCTGGTGGCTCAGCACTTCAACTCCCCCTCCCATTCTGAATCCAACCTTTCTGTCCTGGGCCTCCTCCATGGCCAGAGTGAGGACCACCATAAATTGGAGGAGCAGCACCTCATATTTCGCTCGGGCAGTTTGCACCCCAGCGGTATGAACATTGACTTCTCTAATTTCAGGTAGTCCTTACTTTCTCCTCCCCTTCTCAGCTCTCCCTCAGCCCACTGGCTCCACCTCTTCCTTTCTTCCTCCCGCACCCCCCCCACCCTCACATCAGTCTGAAGAGGGGTTTTGACCAGAAACATTGCCTATTTCCTTCGCTCCATAGATGCTGCCTCACCCGCTGAGTTTCTCCAGCATTTTTGTCTACCTGCCATTTCCAACAAATCACCATATAATAAATACTATCTCATTAAATACTGAATCATCTGTGATAGGATCATCAATACAGGTCTTAACCAAGTGGCATAGAGGGTATGTATGTTCAAAAGCACTGTACAATTTGTTAATGGCAGCAACTATTAAATGGCAGCTATCCTCATGCCTGAAGAGATGATTCCAGGCCTGCATGTAAACATTTCCACAGAAGCATGGGATCATAAAATTGTTGCAACCAGGAGTACGCCATTCAGCCAATCATCTCAATGCCAGCACATGCAGAATATCCAGGCAGTCCTATTCTCCCACTCTTCCCCCATAGCCCTGCACATTTACGTTATTTAATTCCCTCTTTGAAACAGATTCATTATTTTTCCACCACCACTCCTACAGGCAGTGAAGTCCAACTATTCTCTGCTGAAAGAATTTTTCTTCACACTTCCCTCGTATCTTTCACTCCAAATTTTAATTCTTCACCCCTTAGTTCTTGAATATTCACTGGTGAAACAGCATGGCTCTATCGAGCTTCTCTAACCAACCACGATGTTGCTTATCACAATCAAACCTCCTCTCAAACTGCTTTGCTCCATTTTATGCATGTCCAGCCTAAGCTCGAGGTTGCAATCTTCTTTGGTCTCAACATTATACCAGAGTACGAAGGGAAATACAGTCCCAACGCAACTCCTAGCAGCTGGTACAACTGTAACAAGGGTAGAGGTTTCACCTAAATTGCCTGCCCAGGTGCTAAGTGGCATGCCCAACAGCTAAAGCTTTGATATATTCATTTGACCACAGATTCAACTCACAATATATATACACATATAGGTAGCTCTGCTAAAATGTGATAGTTGCATTCCCTAGCAACCTTATGTTATAGAAAATTGCATTTTAAAACAATAGCATTAATAGGATAAAGTGTGTTAGGGACTACAGAGTTTTGGACCAGTTCAGAGATACTGCGCAGATCCAGGCCCTTCGGTCCACCGAGTCTGCACTGACCAGCAATCCTCATACACGAGCACTATCCTACACACTCGGGACTATTCAACACTTTCACCAAAGACAATTAACCTGCAAATCTGTATGCCTTTGGAATGTGGGAGGCAACTGGAGCTGCCGGAGAAAACCCACACAGTCATGGGGAGAACGTAGGAACTGCATACAGACAACACCCACAGTCAGGATCGAACCCGGGTTTCTGGCACTTTAAGGCAGCCTCTACTGCTGTGTCACTGTGCCAGGTTAATGTTGGGCAGGGTGGCTGAAGTCAGGTGAATGGTGGCAGGTGAATTTGGATCAGGATGAGCAGTGATTTGTGGGGGAGGGGTTCGAGGGTAATCAATGGCAGAGTGACCTGGTGATCAGTAATATGATCCGGAAAGTATTTGCTGATCAATGCAGGGTGCAGGAGTGAGCTAGTGATACCTTGGGTGATGGGGTGGGAAGAAGGTTGTGTGAGGCAGGTTCCCAGCATTAGGTTGGGACCTGCTTCAACTGCAGAGCACACAATGCAATGAAAGCCTGCAGCACTGTTTCAGGTGTGTGATCTAGTCGTACCAGTCCTCGGAATGACATCATTCTTGAAAAGCTGCTCATCCGCACATTGGGACTCGCAACCAGACGTGCCGAGCCAGTTTTCCAGAGTGTCGCAATAAAAGTCTGAAAGCCTCATCTTCACTAAAGCACCAAGTGCTGGAGAAACACAGCAGGCCAGGCAGCATCCTGGCTTGGAATAGACAGGTGACATTTTGTAGTGGGACTCCTAATCCACTGAGCTCCTCCAGCACTTTGCGTTTTGTTCAAGATTCCAGCACCTGCAGTTTCTTGTGTCTCCAATCTCACCTTCATGTTGCAAACTGTCAACTACTAATAAATTAGCACATTTGGTGGATATCATCTGGGTGTCACAAGGATCATTGACTCGCCTCCAGAGGCTTTACTCAAAATCCAGGGAGATACCCAGTGGGAATGAAAGTGCACAAGACACTGGAGCAGAATTAGACCATTCACCTATCAGTTCTGCTCTGCAATTCGATCAGGGTTGATCTATTTTTGCCTCTCGATCCCTTGGGTAAGGGGGAACAAAGGGCAATGGGGACCCGGCGTGGGGGAACCGGTGGGGGGGGGGGGGGGGAGGAGAACAAAAGGAGGTGCCAGCGTGCTTTGTAACTTTGTCAGCCCCGTAGATGACTGCTATTTATATACATTGGGTATGCAGCAAAGCGTCTCACTTTGCCCAGTATTTCATTCCATTCTCATGCCTTCTCCCCATGACCATTGACCAAACCGTTCCTAATCAAAAAACTATCAATCCGCACTTGAAAAATACCCAACAATGGCCTCCACTGCTGTCTGTGGCAATGAATTACACAAGTTCAATGGTGAATCTGTGGTATGCCCCAATATCAAAAATGCTGTATTTAAATTAAAATGTTAATCAGGACCCTCTCTGGCCTCTGAGATAAAATATGTCCTGTGGCACGATTATAAAGAGAAGTGTGTGAGCTCTCTCTGGTGCATCAACAAATATTTATTCCTCAACCAACATCACAACGTGATTATCTGATCATGAACAAAAGTTCCGTTAACGGTGGCTTGCCTGTGTTGGTGGTTGCATTGCCCACAAACAACAGTGACTATACCTCTAAAATACACCATGGTCTCCAAAGATATTGAGTTATTGAGTTCAGTTATTGAGTTTAATTTAATGTCACAGATATCGAGGTACAGTGAAAAGCTTTGTTGCGTGCTCGCCAGTCAACAAAAAGACAATACATGATTACAAACGGGCCATTCACAGTGTACAGATGCATGATAAAGGGAATAACATGCAGTATGTTTAGTGCCAGCAAAGTCTGATCAAAGATAGTCTGAGGGTCTCCATGGAGATAGATAGTAGTCGTCAACTGCTCTCTAGTTATTGGTAGGATAGTTCAGTTGCCTGATAAACTACTCGCGTGGTTTGGCGTTGCAAAAGGCACTGAAGAGTGAAGATTTTCAGTTTCCAGTTGAGTATTTATTGGATGCAAAACTTTCCGATAATAAATGCAATGAAGCATTAACCTGGCTCATGATCAAGTATCTGCCTTGACATCACAGACAAATTAGATGTCAAACCAAATAATCAGGGCTCGTGATAACCATGCTGAACATCAGGTCAGTCGAATGGATGGCTGGAGAACTCGACATGAGCTATTCAGTACATCTTGTCGTGACTTATGGTGGACAAAGATTATTTCTTCTATTACTGTTTTAAAAAAAAGCTTCATCAGCCACATGGCAGCATTTTGCTCATGCTGACGGTGGACCTCACGTATTTTCACCAATACTTTGTTATAGCTTCACCAGGAAGGGTATAAGCGTAAATGCCGATGGCTGGTACAATGAACTGTCCATTGAGTTCTGGGCCAAGTGTTCAATTCTACATTTTCTGCAACTAAGGTTGGGGACTCTGAAGCAAATTCTAAATGAGTGAACAGCATCACACAAAATCACACAATGCATTCCCCAAATGGCAGCTTTGGCAGCCACAAGGCTCAGCACTCAAACTGAGGTGAAAGCAAGACAATGCAGACCAGTAAGATGTACCAATAAGAAAGCGTTGCCCTCATGGGCGGTAGAATTGCTGCCTTACAGCACCGGAGACCCGGGTTCTATCCTGGCTATGGGTGCTGCCTCGACAGAGATTTACGTTCTCCCTATGACCTTGTGGGCTTTATCTGGCTACTCCGGTTTCCTCCCACATTCTAAAGGTGTGCAGGTTTGTAGATTAATTGGCATCAGTAAAATTGTAAATTGTTCCTAATGTGCAGGATAGTGCTTGAGTACGGGGATCACTGGTCAGCGCAGACTCATTGGGATGAAGGGCCAGTTTCCGCGCTGTATTTAAACTAAACCGTTGTATTATGATCATATTGGCAAGAAATGAGAGTTATACTCCTGCGCTTCAGTAACTGCGTTGTTATTTTTGTATCCTTCTGGATCACTTAACCGACAGTGGGTATTAATCCTCCAAACAGCAGCCGTATGTGCCAAGCTCAGTTGGTAGCATTGAGGTGTAGTAATGCAGTGGTTAACTAAAAAAGCTCACAGTCAGGGGAAATTGAGGATGGGCAACATAGCCTCTGAGCAGATAAGTTAAAATCTCTCTCCTCTGATCACCAAGACTGATAATATGGTCATTATCTTATCGTGGGAGCTTCTGTGCACAGTTAAGGATACTGCAGTTGAAAAGCAACTTCATGAAGACAACTAATATTTTGACAAAATAAAGTTTGCACAATTTTATTCAGTAAGTGCAATCTGCAGAGACTAAGTATGGCAATGGTGCATGAAGGAACTGCAGATGCTGGTTTACACCGCATCTCTGGAGAAAAATTGAATAGGTGGCATTTCGGGTTGAGCCCCTTCTTCAGACGTTTAAAGTTGCATTTGGGTTTCTGCAAGAAGAAATTAATCAACCTCTCATTTAGTAACTGCTAATAGGCGGAGCAGCAAATGGTGAACCTAGTTTGCTTCAAGCTGTGGACTGAATGAGGCCAAAGTCGGGTCATGGGTTTAAATATGACATCAATATGGAGGGCAAGGCGGGCACATTTATATGGAGGGCAAGGCGGTGCAAAATCTATGCACATGCATGCATATATCCTAAACATTTACCCGATTATTGCGAGCCCACGTCTCCGCTGGCCATGGCACTTCTCCTGTTCTGTCCCTGGGGCCAAAGAATGGTCGGAGCCTCTTTAACATTCCTGCTGGATGTGAATTACCTGGTGACCTATTGCCACAGTGTACCTGTGCATCAAAGCTCTATGTAGCTGACAGTTGATTTATGGCACCAATTACTCAATCTATGCCATTTTAGAAGCGATAATGAGTCCACTCCCACTGGCAATTCTCCCTTGGCAAGAAAAGGGAAAAACAATTATTTAAAAATTAATCTGCATATCTCCTGACAGTTCAGATAGGCAGTAAATTTGGCAGAAGGTTGACCTGAAGTACAAAGGCAAATCATCCAACCTGGATGTTAAGTGACAAGTAAACATGAACAGAAACTTTGATGTATGATAAAGCAAAACCACAAAGTGCATATTTTGCTAAAATGAGAGATTAAACATAAATGATTTAATAGGTGGATGTATTGAATAGGGCCCCATTATAGTGTGTATGACTAAATGTTTAGTCATGTGTAAAACCTAGAAAGAAGTCTAGAAACAAGGAACTGTGGAAGCAGCTTTACAAAAAAAGGCACAAAGTGCTGGAGTATATCAGAAGGTCAGGCAGCATCTCAGGAGAAAATGGAGATGCTTCATCTTCATTTCATGTTCAGCTTCAGACCCGAAACATTGTCTTTCCATATTCTCCAGAGATGCAGCCTGACCGCGGAGTTACTCCAGCACTTTGTGTCTTTTCTGGATAGAAGTCCCTTGGCCCAATAAAAACTAGAGACTTTAATCATGGGTCCACAACAAATTGCAGGGAAGACGAATCGTAATAGAATCAAAAGTTTAGTCCCTGTTCACTCAGCAGGAAATGGAAACAATTACTTTTTTTGCAATCTTGAACAGTGGTGGGAAACCATTGGACTTGATTCTTGCAGGATACTGGAGCAGGCCAGATGAGTCTACTTATGGACAATTAATAATATCTCTGCCATATTGCCACTTATGTTGTATAGGTGCCACACAGAATGTGGTAAATGGAATTACATAATCAATAACTTTCTGCAAATAGACATTTTCCTCATTCATTCAACAATGCTAATTTAATGCCATTTGTTGGTGATTTCCCAATGAATGAAAATAATCATTCACAAATCACCAGATTACTTTACCCGTTACCCTAATACATTAATGAACCTTGGGCTAATGATAAGGACAAATCATTTCTGGTTGAAGCCACAGAGAAGACACTTAAAAAGTGTTGTAGGTTGAAGGTTGTTATATAGTACTTGCAAAATCCAGATACACTCATTAGTGAACAGGTTGAAAGAGCTGCTGAGAAACAACTGATAATCTTGAAAGAATTTGAAATGGCAAATAGTGAATGATTATTTGCATTAATCAATTAGTTCACAAGAACTCAAATGGCTGCGGAAACATAAAAGCAACGTAGAACACAGTGCGTGTGAGAACGGAAGAATAAAGGGAGTGGTCAAAATGATAACAAGGTACCAAAACCGGGGACAATGGAAACAAATCATGTGGATGATAGAATGGTTGAAAAGTGGCAGAGGGAAATCAAGATTAGCAAGATTGTGAATACATAGCTTATTGTAATAAAGTCAATTTACAAATCTGCTTCAGGAAGAGAAACAAAAGTGATTTTAGACTTGCAAGATAACAAAAGCTGCACCACAAAGAAAAGACTGTAACAAAAAGTCTGCATACAATGACAACGTTGTAATCAGTCAAAATGGACATGATTGGGGAATTCTGCTACTAATCAAACTTAGTGCCACACAGCTATGAATGATGGCTGGTGTGTTTAGACACAAAATGAACGTGTAATCATCTTCCACTCATTGTAAATTTTTTGGAGCTATTGTCCTGCTTTAATTGGAAGAATATGTTGCAGTTTCTGGTTTCTTTGCCTTTAAACAGAGGGTATTTTCTGAGTAAATTGTCTTTGTTTGCTGCGCCATAACAGATTGATAAGTTGTTAGACCACTGCATTTCCCAAGGACTAATGCAATCTCAATAACTTTAAACAAAACTATTGGCAAGAAGCATAACATAGTAGCACTGCAACGGTGAATTGATGCAAAATCTAGTAAGATCACGGATGGAATACTGTGTGCAGAGTGGGACAATGGATAGAACACAACTAAGATTCAATAGCATGGTGTCTGGTGTCAGGACATGCAAAAGAGGGAGAAATTGTATTTTGTTGGAACGGATGCGTTTAAAAAAAAAAGTGGTTCAAAGGGATTGAAAAATTAACCGAGTAGCCCAGCAGGTAGAACTACTGACGCATTGCTCCAGGGACCCAGGATCAATCCTGTCTCTCTGTCTGTGTGTTCTCCGAGTGCTCAGGTTTCCACCCACTCCAGAGAAGTACAGGTTCATAGGTAAAGTCAAGAGTGTTTTATTGCCATGTGTCCCAGATAGAACAATTAAATTCTTACTTGTTGCAGCACAACAGAATATGTAAGCATAGTACATAAACGAGAGAAAAAAGTTCAGTGTACACACTGGACTTCACAGTGTTCACACATACGCAAAAAACAAACAATTATAGTGCAATAATAATAAGTCTGTTGTAGTTCACAGCTTATTTGTTGTCGTGTTTAATAGCCTGCTGGGTGAAGGGAAGAAGCTGTTCCTGAACCTGGACGTTATAGTTTTCAGGCTCCTGTACTTTCTTCCTGATGAAATG
The DNA here is from genome assembly GCA_963514005.1 of Raja brachyura. The sequence continues at coordinate 34,989,570 of OY740798.1, read as the reverse complement.
AGTGTGTGGCCAGGATGGTGTAGGTGTCTAATGATGTTAGCTACCTTTTTGAGGCAGCGACTCCGATAAATCCCTTTGATGGTAAATTGTAGATTGTCCGTAGTGTTCAGGACAATGCAAATGTATTGGGGGGGGGGGGGTGGGGGGTGGGGGGGGGGGGGGGGGGGGGGGGAAGTCGCTGTGGACTGGTGGTTTGCACGCTGTATCTCTAAAGTAAAAGTAAACTAAAGTGTGTACATGTGTTTAATTGTCTACTGCAAATCACCTCTTAATGTTGGTAAGACGTGAAAGAATCAAAAGGTATACAGAATAAAATCCACTTATAGAATTTATCAAATAATGCAAGTAAATACATACAGACTTATTTTTTTAACTTGCGTTATTTGATGCATATGCAAATGATCCAGCTTCAATTATGACAATTAAATGATGACAATTTTCTAGGAACACAAACCCCCCCACCCCACCTTCATAACACAGAGGGTCACTTCTCATGCTCAGCTGGAAGATTTATACCAGGACATACAAAAGTTGCTGTTTCTAGCTACAGACATCATGGTCACCATGGCCAATCATGAGTCTGAAGAAGGGTCTCGACCTGAAACATCACCTATTCCTTCTCTCCATAGATGCTGCCTCACCCGCTGAGTTTCTCCAGCACTTTTGTCTACCTTCATGGTCAATTGACATCCACTTGCACTGAAATCTCTCCCATTTGTTTCTCTCATGAAACACCTTGAAATGCCCTTCTATGTTCAAGAAACTGTTTAAAAACACGTTATTAATGTTAAACACACGATTGTATCAGTTCAACAAATAACCTCAGATGTTAACTAATGCCCCCAAGGTATTTATATTTCTGAAGCAATGAGCCATTTTAAAACAATTAAAATAAATCTTTCTCTTACACTCATGAGCATGGGACCACAATTGTAGTACCCGCAAGTTAATACACAAAGAGTAAATGGTGGCAGAATGCTGGTGACTCCAGATTGGGTTTATTTTATAACATTTTTAACAGACAGCTAAATAAACAGAGATAAGATAAAATGATAGATCAGCAAAAATTCTACTGGCCGTTTCTGCTCAACAGGGTCCATGGGAATATCACCTGTGGAATGTAACCAACTTTGTTCGCAATGTTAGAAATAGTTCTTCAAAGCTCCAGAATATCAATCTAAGAGCCACAGAGCAACAGAATAAGAATGATAATCCACTCATGAGAACCTTTTTAAAAATTGACACCCAAGCACCGCTGATCTCAGCCATTATTGTTTTGTAACTTGGTCGGCGTCAAAGTTGTAACACTTGTGAGGTCTGCCGTTTGATTCTACTGGGTTCCATGCAAAACAAAGTATTTTACTCTAACTACTGTTGGTACAAGTGACAATAAAGTATCATTAATTAGGGCCACCTCTCCCTCGTTAACCGGAGAAGTGGTGGCATGCATGTCCAATGCTTGAACAGGGAGAGAGTTTCCCAATGCCAAGTTCGAGATAGAGCATGGAAACAGGCCCTTCGGCCCACCGAGTCCATGCCAACTATCGATCACCCATTCTCACTGGTTATATATTATTCCACTGTCTCATCCACTCCCCACATACCAGGGGCAATATTCAGAGGGCAAATAGCCTACAAACCCGCACACGTGTGTGTGTGTGTGTGTGTGTGTGTGTGTGTGTGTGTGTGTGTGTGTGTGTGTGTGTGTGTGTGTGTGAGAGATCTGGGAGGAAACCGGAACACCTGAAGGCAAGCACATGGTCATGAGAGAATGTGCAAATTCCAAAAGAGGGCACCCAAGGTCACATGACAGGAGTAAAATTAGGCCATTCGGCCCATCAAGTCTACTCCGTCGTTCAATCATGGCTGAGCTATCTCTCCGTTCCAACCCCATTCTCCTGCCTTTTCCCCCATAACCTCTGACACCTGTCCTAATCAAGAATCTATCTATCTCTGCCTTAAAAACATCCACTGATTTGGCCTCCACTGCCAACTGTGGCAAAGAATTCCACCGATTCACGACCCTCTGACCACCAAAGACGTTTTTCCTCATCTCCTTCCTAAAAGAACATCTTTCCATTCTGAGGCTATAACCTCTAGTCCTAGACTCACCACTAGTGGAAACATCCTCTTCACATCCACTCTATCCAAGCCCACTATTCCGTCTGTTTCACTAAGGTTCCCCCTCATTCTTCTAAATTATAGCGAGTACAGGCCCAGTGCCGTCAAACACTCATCATAGGTTAACCTACTCATTCCTGGGATCATTTTTGTAAACCTCCTCTTGACAGACTCCAGAGCCAGTACATCCTTCATTAGATATGATGCTCAAAATTGCTCACAATATTCTAAATACAGCCTTATTAGCACCATAGAGCCTCAGCATAACATCCCTGTTTTCGTATACAAATCCTCTTGAAATAAATGCTACAGATTGGACTTGCAGATTAACGTTATGGGAATCCTGCACCAGCACTCCCAAGATCACAGCGAGGCTGCAGCTCTACCACTGTGACACTCTAGATGTGAATTACTACTGTTTGAATAATAAGTAATATTATTGCATTACCATTTCAGCAACATCGATACTAACAATTCAAGAAAGCTTCATTTGCAACACATGGTCATAATATCTCCCTTTAGCACAGTTGAGTTTAGTTCAGAGATACAGCGTGGAAACAGGCCCTTCTGCCCACCGAGTTTGCGCCAACCAGTTATCCCCGTACACTAACACTATCCTATACACTAGATACAAATTGTAATCTTTACCAAAGCCAATTAATCTACAAACTCGTATGTCTTTGGAGTGTGGGGAAGAAATTGGTGCACACAGAGAAAAGCCTCGCAGCCACAGGGTGAACGTACAAACTACGCACAAACAGCACCTGTAGTCAGGATCAAACCCAGGTCGCTGGCGCTGTAAGGCAGCAACTCTACTGCTGCGCCACCGTGCTGCCCTTTGATTTCCAACTCATTAAACACCTATCAAAGTGGAGACACTGGCCATTCAGAAGTGAATCAGAGCAGCCAAGAATAAACCAATGACAAACTGAAAAGTTCAATTAATTTAATTTTGCTGGACTAGTACTTCAGAATGTGGTTTGTTTCATCGTTCTTGCCAAGGATTTACAGCCTTGTTTGCAGTTCTGATTAATCATATCAGAAGTCATGATCGTAGAGTAATGGATTGGTCTGTAATCACCAGGTTCACCTGGCATGGATGAGATGTCTGCTGTCCCATTGCACAGTCAAGGAGGCAAAGGCTGGTTAAACCAGGACAGCAGTTAAACGATTATGAATATTGCATCAGACTTACATAAAGTCTGAAGAAGGGTCCCAACCTGAAACATCACCATCCTTTTTTCTCCAGAAATGTTGCCTGACCCGCTCAGTTATTCCAGTACTTTGTGTCCATATGAGCTATTTAATAAACCAGCATCTGCAGTTCCTTTCTACACCTAACCATTACATCAGACTTGCATCAAGTCTGTGGAAGGTTTGCAACCCAAAACGTTGGCTATCCATGGTCTCTGGGGATGCTGCCTGACCCGCTGAGTTACTGCAGCCTTTTGTACCTTCCTTCGATATAAACCAGCATCCACATTTCCTTCATTACATCAAGGTTTGGTCAAAAGGAACCTCACTTTAGTCCAACACATTCTGAGCATCGTGTAACATGACATTAAAGGTGAAAACACAAAATGCAGCTCCTGATTTTTTTTCTCCCAAAAAAAGACACGTATCTCAAGGGAATATATTTTGATGACGTTTCGGGTCGGAAAAGGAGAAGGATTTGATATGATAGAAAGGTAGGAGCACTATAGGACTCACGTATTAGTCCAATATTCACAAATGCCAAGCTTGATCACCTTGCAGGAGACTAGTTTATGCTGGTTCAAATATAAATGCATTGAGTAATACTTATGAACAAGTCCGCATTTAAAAATATTTAAGCCAGAATCATGAGGAATCATTTAATTACGCTTCAGGACAAATCATTACAAAAGGACATCACGAGTATCCATTTAATCCTCTTTGAATAGTGTTACTTAATCTCTTAAAATCATCTGAGGAGGTAAAGATAGATTTTGCATTATACCATGGTCTATCTGCAGTAGTACTCTGCTAAAACATCGCCAAGCTTATTTCCTTCTGGGCATGATGTACACTTATTGGCTCAATTATATTTATTGCTCACAGTTCAGCTGTAGAGCTAATTTTAAATACAATGTAGGGTTTCCCTATAATCTACACTTCACCTTCTTGCAAAGATCAGCAAAAGTGGGTCTACATTTTATTAATGCCTGTATTTCTCAGCTCTCTGAATGGTGTATTTAAAGCAGTTAGTGTGCAAGGGAAATATTAGCATTAGAGCTGGCACTTAATGAACATGAGCAATGACGTCTTTGTAAATATTGAGACAAATTGATTTTAAACAGCTGATTTGGAAGATTTATTATTTTTCTTCAGGCAATCTTGGTTTGACTTCAAAGAGCTACTGCGGGAAAGCACTGCACTGGGCAGGAAAAGCCAGACAGGAGCTTTGTAACAGCATGACTATATGCCACAGTTGAAATGAAACACAAAGCAAACAAAGCAGAAGCTTGCTGAGGAGTTTCTTCAGGGCAGTCTGTCAGGGAGCAGCGAAGACAATCCTTTTTCCTTGATCCATGTGCTCCCTTACTTCACTCCAACATGGTGGCTATTCCAATGGCCACAATGGACGGTGATAGTGTAAGAAGGAACTACAGATGCTGCTTTAACCCAAAGGTAGACGCAAAAAGCTGGAGGAACTCAACAGGTCAGACAGCATCTCTGGAAAAAAGGAATAGGTGACATTTTGGAGTCTCTTATACGTCGGCGAGACCAAACGTGGACTGGGCGATCGTTTTGCTGAACACCTTCGCACAGTCCGCCTGGACCCACCTGCGCTCCCGGTTGCCAAACACTTTAATTCCCCTTCCCATTCACACACTGACCTATCTGTCCTAGGCCTCCTCCTTTGTCAGAGTGAGGCCAAATGCAAATTTGAGGAACAGCATCTTATATTTTGTTTGGGCAGCTTACAACCCAGTAGTATTAAAATTGATTTATTTAACTTCATAACCCTTGCATCCCCCCTCAATCCATCCCTCCCCCACACACGTTATACCAGCTTCAAAGTCATCTTGCTGAGTCTCATTGAGTCGACACTCGGTTTCACCAAGGCCTCAGCGAACAATGGCCCGTTTCCTTTATCATCATTTTTTGCACATCTTTCATTTATTTGCTCTATATCTTTCTCTACACCGCCGTATATATCTCGTTTTCCTTTTCCCTACCCTCACTCTGAAGAACGGTCTCTATCCGAGGACAGTGACAGCTTTTGTATATGTCATGGATGCATTTGAAGATGATAATATAATAATATTTTATTGTCATCGCACATAGGCGCAACGAGATTTGGTGTGCACCTTCCATCCGATGTCATAACTTAACTTAATAAAATGTAGATACCCCGAGAAACATGATTTATATATTTTTAAACAGTAAAACAATCTCAAGTGCAAATATGTCTGTGCCAGGTCGATGTGCGACGTGACCATCCGAGCAGGGCCGGCCCTAGGCCGATTGGACCGATTTTTCCAAATTGGGCCCCGCGTTAATTTTCCGTATTTCATATGGAAATACAAATTTGCTTTGTTAAAAAAAAAACAACATTTTACAAAACTTACATGGCTTTGTACATGGAATACAAGCGCTGTACGGTCATCAAACGCAAACGATGTGTTAACCACTGTGGTGTTAACAGCCAGATGTGTTAACAGCTAGTTAACAAGTAGTTATTCAAGGTACACAAAAAGCTGGAGAAACTCAGCGGGTGCAGCAGCATCTAAGGAGCGAAGGAGATAGGCAACGTTTCGGGCCGAAACCCTTCTTCAGACTGATAGTTAACCAATGCGTTATCAATGCATTAACCCGCATTCCTCAGTAAATGTGTAATTGTGTTTTATACAAAGTATTAATGACGCTGCATTCCTTTGAATACAATTCACGCAGCGTCATTGACACTTCTTCAAAACATAATTACATTTTACCGAGGAATGTAGATTGATGCATTGATGACACATTGAGAATTTCTTAAAACTCAGCATCATGAGTGAGAACTTCTTCTTGGTGACATTCGTTGTCTGCAGGTTAGTCATTCAATTTATTTACCGACCCACGTTGTGTCTCCCCGTCTTTTGCTCTCTCCCTCCCTCTCTCACGAGCGATCTCTCTCTCCCTCCCGTTCCCCACCTCTCTCTCTAGCTCTCTCGGCATTCCCGGAATCATTGACGTTTTGCGGTATACAATAATGCTTAGCGGGTGAGACAGCATCTATGGAGCGAAGGAAATATGCAACGTTTCGGGTCGAAACCCTTCTTCAGGCCCGGCTATTTCCTTCGCTCCTCTAGCCCTGTCCCACTGTGCAAGTTCACCCAAGAGCTTAAAATCTCCGTGTAGCATCTCTGCCCCCATCTTCAAATTCCCGCTTTGAAATAAAATACAGTCTTCGACTTTAAAATTTCGCAGCAGGATCGCGATTAGTCGATTCGCACGCATTTTCAATCATCGTTTGATTCAGTGTAATTTTCACATGGTTGATGTAGTTTTTTTTAAAGATACAGTACATTACAATAAATAGCGATGAATAGTAATAAATGCAAACACTTCAAGTTACGCTTCTTGTGTGGTGGTAAGCGGGAGGGGGGGATAAAACACCATATATTTGCATTTATATAGTGATCCTGCTGCAAAATCTTTGTCGAAAGTTGTATTTTATTTCAAAGTGGGAATTGGAAGATAGGGACAGAGATGCTACACAGAGATTTTGATAGGAAGGAAACGTTACAGCAGCTGAGTAAAAGATCAGTCAAATGGTAGGTTCAATAAAGATCAGGCTAGGGGGTATTGGGGGTGGGGGGAAAAGTATCTATAGTTTGGGACTTGCCTAAATGAGTACGGAGATGGATTATCATTCCACACCAAATTTGTTGGACAATAATACATTGTATGCAATTATCACAACAATTTTGTTGCATAAGGTTAAACCAATGGTCCATGCTCGTAAATTAGTAAAACAAATGTTCTTTAAGTACTGTTGTTTCTGGCATGGGATTTCTGATAAAATATAGATTGTAGGATATTTGTTGTCATAATGTGGCTGAAACAATGGCATATTTTGTCATATTTATTGAGATAGAAAGATACAACTGAGTTTGGGCAAGATATTACCTTGTAACATTCTGTATGTCTGATAGATGTTGTGAAATGGAACTCAGAAATTATGGGAGGATTACATAAAACTACAATTCAAAGGTAATCAATATACAGAGTATTCTTATTTCCATCATGAACATACAATAGTGATATAGGACACCAGGTCCTACTACGGTAAACTCACGAGCTGCTAAGGTATCCCTACGTGTTAAAAAGTATCAATTTTTTACATCCCGAGTGTGGACATTTACATTTACATGTGGACATTTTTCAACATGTTGAAAATTCTTCATGAGTTACCACGTTTCCCGAGTACCTGCCATTAGCTCTAAGAAATGGCATGTTGGCCTTTATAACAAGAGGAATCGAATATAGGAGCAAAGAGGTCCTTCTGCGGTTGTACAGAGTTCTAGTGAGACCGCACATGGAGTATTGTGTGCAGTTTTGGTCCACTAATTTGAGGAAGGACATTACTGCTATTGAGAGAGTGCAGCGTAGGTTTACAAGGTTAATTCCCGGGATGGCGGGATTGTCATATGCTGAGAGAATGGAGCAGCTGGGCTTGTACACTCTTGAGTTTAGGATGAGAGGGGATCTCATTGAAACATATAAGATTGTTAAGGGCTTGGACATGCTAGAGACAGGAAACATGTTCCCGATGTTGGGGGAGTCCAGAACCAGGGGCAACAGTTTAAGAATAAGGAGTAAGCCATTTAGAACTGAGACGAAGAAACACTTTTTCTCACAGAGAGTTGTGAATCTGTGGAATTCTCTGCCTCGTAGGGCGGTGGAGGCAGGTTCTCCGGATACTTTCAAGAGAGAGCTAGATAGGGCTCTTACAAATAGCTGAGTCAGGGGATATGGGGAGAAGGCAGGAACGGGGTACTGATTGTGGATGGTCAGCCATGATCCCATTTAATGGCGGTGCTGGCTCGAAGGGCCGAATGGCCTACTCCCGCACCTATTGTTTATTGAAACGTCCCGAGCTCCGACGTACCCGCTATCTTCATCCTACATGTTTAGCACGAGTTCTGATTTTTTTTTAAACTCGGGAGAACTCTTGGGTGAACTCGCACAGTGGGACAGGGCTTCACACCCGCTGAGTTTCTCCAGCATTTTGTCTACCTTCGATTTTCCAACATCTACAGTTCATTCTTAGACGTTTTGCAGTGATGGCTGCATCTGCGGTTCCTTTCTGTTGGGGGGGGGGGGGGGGGGGATAAGGGAAGGGTCCAGGCCCGTGGCGGCTCCTGGTCCGTTCCCTCCTCGGGTGCCGCCTTGCGGCTCTGAAGTTGAAGGTGGATCCCCCTTTGTCTACCTTCAACTCCCTGTCTGTGGTGGCTCAGCGGGACGGGCAGGGCCTCTGGGGAGAGGTTGCGGTTCTGTCAAGTCCCTTCTTCAGCCAATCACAAGTACTCTACCCGACGAGAGTTCAGTTCAGTCTGAAGAAGGGTCTTCTCTCCAGAGTTGCTGCGCTGCCTGTCCTGCTGAGCTACTCCATTGTTGCTGCACTGAGACATAGCCAAGTCTATCCCTCATTGCTAGCAGTTGATGGGAAGCGGCCATAAAAGGACAGCGCTACGGGGGGGGAGGGGGGGCCTGTCCGCTGACCCACTCCGCTCTATGATCTTGAGCTGGTCCCCTCACTGTTCAGACGGAGAGCACTGCCAGAGGTGAGCGGGCCGGCAGAAAGCGCTGAGATGGCAGTCGGTTCCGCTGTCCGGTAATGGCGGCCGCTCGTAGCCACGCGAGCTGCTTCCCTCCCCGGCCACAATGTAAGTGAGTGGGTTACTGGCATGAACCCGACCTCCTCCTTCTCAACGCTCCCGCAACTTTACCCCTGGCTAGACTCCCCACACGCTGTGAAAGGAACTCTCCCCAGAATTGTCATGTTACTCACGACACGTGACCCATTTATAATTATTTATTTATATTTCTACGAATATTTTTCCCCAATTGGGCCCCGCATCTCCTAAGGCCGGCCCTGCATCCGAGGGAGACATTTCATGGGGGTGGCGGGGGGAGGGTTGGGGGGTACTCAGCAGGGCCAGTTCAGAGCAGCAATAGCTCTGGGGATGAATCTGTTCCCGAGTCTGGAGGTGCGAGCGTAGAAGGCCTTGTAACGTCTGCCGGAAGGTAGGAGTTCAAACAGACTATTACAAGGGTGTGAGGAGTCTTTGTGGATGATGACGGCCTTCGTGAGGCACCGTGTGTAGTAGATGCCCTCCAAGACTGGTAGCGGTGTCCCAATAATCTTCTGCGCTCTGTGGACGACGTGCTGAAGAGCTCTCCTCTCTGCCTCCGTGCAGCTGAGATACCATGTGTTAGTATGCTTCCTGTGGTGCAGCGGTAGAAGGTTGTCAGCATCCGTTGGGGCATACCAGTCTTCTTCAGTGTTCTCAGGAAGAACAGTCATTGCTGTGCCTTCTTGACCAGCGCAGTGGTGTTGGTGGACCATGTGAGGTCCTCCGTAATGTGTGAGCCCAGAAACCTAAAGCTGGAGCTGGTGGAATTTAGATGAGGGGGTGACTGCAGCACCTTGCAATGGACAACCTATCCCAGCTGCATTTCGAAGCCACAGCATGAACAGAAATGAAGTTGCTCTTGCTTCTCATCCCTACATCCCCAAGTTGCTGTGGACAGATAAAGCTCATAGCTTGGCCATCACATAAAATTTAAAAAAAAACTTGCTTATGTCCAGCACCAGCAAAATCTCAATGAGTCCCACAGGGTAACACAGCCATAGGTACTTAATTAAATATAATTATATAATCACTGTTGTTGATGAAGGAGGCAGAGGGAGCCAATTTACCCACTAACGGAGAGTAACAAGGTAAATATTGCTTGTATTGATGGCGGGATAAATATTAGCAACTACAGTAGCAATTTGCAATTGGCATTCAAATTGCCTATAAAAACAATCACTTGCAACGAAGGTCCCTGACCCAAATGTCTCTTATCCATGTTCTTCAGGGATGCGGTCTAACCTGGCCAGTTACTCTATACCTTCGTGTCTTTCCTTGGTAACCCAGTACCTGCAGTTCATTGTTTCTGCAGTCAGTTTTGTATAATTGAAAAATACTTTAGAATTGCTCTACTGAAAGGAACCTTCTTTGGTGATAGGATTCAGTAATATATTCAATCACTCAGGGGCAGGAAGCAAGTCAGCTTAATCAAATGGAATTGTGGCGACATTAAAATTCCCTTCTATTCGCGTTCTCCATCGACAGACCATTTCATTCATTGTCTTAAGGTACACCTGCTTGCCCTTCCTCAGTGTGTCTTACACAATCTAATCGTGCTGAGGACAGGCAAACAACCATGCTTTTCAAATGATATATATTCTCCTAAGAACATATAAATAGCAATCACTTGCAATGTGTGTGCTCATTATGTTTGTCGATAATAATATGGGCATGTAGCTTATATGTGTTGCAAGAAGCATCGCATGCATTGGAACAGATCTGCAGCTAATGTATATTTGCAAAAGGAGCCACATGTTTCAGTAACTGATGATCTCAAGGTTATAAAACTAAAAACAGAAACCACCATACATCAACTATAATTGATAAAGATGGAAGATTTATTATTGTAACGGGTGAATTATATGCTCAAAAAGTAATATTAGCCAATATATATGGCCCAAATTTTGACAGTCCAATTTTTTTAAAGAAAATATTTAATACAATTCCTGATCATGCACAACATAATTTAATAATTGGAGGAGATTTAAATTGTACTTTAGATCCTTATTTAGATAGATCGTCAGGACAGAGGAAATTTAAATCACACTCCAGTGATTTAATAAATGCATACATTGATACTAGTAAAGTTAGAGATGTTTGGAGAATGGAACACCCATCAGGACGAGATTATTCATTTTACTCCTCGGTACATAAAACTATGTATTCTAGAATTGACTATTTCCTTGTAGATATAAAGCTTATTCCATACATCTATAACTCTAAATACCACAGTATCATTATTTCAGATCACGCTCCATTAACATTTAATATTAAATTTAATGATAACATGAAAATACGAGGACAATGGAGACTTAATCCACAAATTTTGAAGGATAAATCAACTAATGAATATATTATAAAGCAGATTAAGACTTTTTTTGAAATAAACGATAAACCAGAAATATCTCCATCCCTACTATGGGAAACTTTTAAGGCTTTTACTCGTGGAATTATGATATCTTCACAAGCATTTTACAACAAAGAAAAGCGGAAGGAACAAAATATTCTGGAAACGGAGATAAAACAATTAGATTTAGAAAATGCTCTCAACCCTACAATGATAACACATAATAAAATTACTGCATTAAAATATAAATTAAATAAGATATATGCTGACCAAGTGGTTAAATTATATCAATACACAAAACAAATACAATTTGAATTTGGGGACAAACCACAAAAATTACTGGCTCGCCAATTACGAAAAATACAGGGAGAAAAAATAATACATCGGATTAAATCAGAAAATGGTGAATTCTTAACACAGAATAACGATATTAATGAGAGATTTTTATAATATTATAAAGATTTATATTCTTCCAAAACGACTGAAAATCAGATAGGAATTAATACATTCTTAAATGACTGTAATCTAATAGGATTGGATGTAGATGATACAAAACTATTAAATGCTGAATTAACAGTTAAAGAAATTGAGGATTCTATTATATCATTAAAAAACGGGAAAACTCCAGGGCCAGATGGTATTGGTTTGGAATTTTATAAATCATACACGGATCTGATAACACCTTATTTGAAGACACTTTACGAATATATATATATGCGCAACAGAGTTTACCAGAAACACTAAACGAATCCATTATAACACTCATACCAAAAATGGATAAAGACCTAGATGATCCGGGATCATATAGAGCTATTGCTCTCTTAAATACGGATCAAAAGATATTAACTAACATATTAGCTAAAAGATTAAGTGTAGTGATTAATAAAATAATACACCCGGATCAAACAGGATTTATCCCTAAACGATACTCATCATATAACTTGAGACGATTGTTTAATATTATATACTCGAAAAGGAGTTATAATAAAGACTTAGTAATAATATCGTTAGATGCAGAGAAAGCTTTTGACCAAGTTGAATGGCCATATTTATTTGCGGTTATGGAAAAGTTAAATTTGGGAGACAAGTTTATAAAATGGATCAAATTACTATATACAAATCCAACTGCTAAAATCTTAACTAACCAAATGATATCTACCAAATTTAATTTATTTCGAGGATGCAGACAAGGTTGTCCCCTATCACCATTATTATTTGCGTTGGCTATAGAACCATTAGCCATTCAGGTAAGATTACACCCCGAAATTTTTGGATATGAAACTAACGAAACAAGAAATAAAATTCCTCTATATGCAGATGATGTATTATTATATATTAAAAAACCTGAAATTAGCATACCTAATTTATTGAATTTAATAACTCAATTCGGCTTGTTTTCTGGATACAGAATCAATTGGAATAAAAGTGAACTTATGCCATTAACACAAGATAATTTAACTACATTAAAACAATTTCCTTTTAAGATTGTTAATGAACAGATTAAGTATTTAGGAATTCACGTTACAAAAAAATGATTCTTTATTTAAATATAATTTTTTACCTATACTAAATAAATTATCTAAGAATATTCTATATTGGAGAACACTACCTATCTCAATGATAGGTAGAATTAATGCGATAAAAATGATTTTTCTCCCACAATTATTATATTTATTTCAAATGATCCCGATATATCTTTCTAAGAATTTTTTTAAAAAGGTTGACTCTATAGTCACTAATTTTGTTTGGGACTATAAAAGCCATAGAATAAATAAAAAATATTTATGTAAATCGAAAATTAATGGAGGTTTAACATTACCTAATTTTATATATTATTACTGGTCAGTTAGTATTAAGAATATGAACTTTTGGTGGGTTGAACTGGATGAAAATCCAAACTGGTTACTTATGGAAAAGGAAGACTGCTTACCATATGAAATCAGTTCCATATTATTTTCTAAAATTAAAATATTTAAGAAAATGTATCGTGAAAACCCAATAATTAATAGTGAAATTAATATTTGGAGACAGTTAAAAAGAACGTTAAAACTAGAAGATATCCCATTATTTCTTCCCATTGTTAATAATGTAAGTTTTAAACCATCCCTGGAAAATTTAGGATTCTTACAATGGAAAAATAAAGGAATTAATAAGATCAGTGACCTTTACAGGGACAATCTGTATCTTTCATTTAAAGAAATACAGGAAATATATGGACTACACTCTAAACACTACTTCAGATATCTACAAATAACTGACTACATTAAAACAACTGCACAGGAATATAAAAAGAGAAAGACGGGAATTCTAGATGAATGCTTAAATAAACACCCAAACACGGAAAAATTAATATCATACATTTATAATATTTTATTAGAAAATGATATACCCAATACGGAAAAGTACAGACAACTATGGGAAAATGAAATAGGTGAAACAATCGAACCCGATATCTGGGATGAAAGTTTACGATATATGCATAATTGTTCATTAAATTCTAGACACTCTCTGATACAATTCAAAGTTTTACATAGATTGTATTTTTCAAAATCTAAATTACATAGAATGTTTTCTAATGTATCTCCTATATGTGACAAATGCCAATACCCAGAAGCTAATTTAACACATTCTTTTACAACTTGTATAAAAATTACGAATTTTTGGTTGGAAATATTTAAGGTAATCTCGAATGTTGTAAATAAGAATCTAGTTCCAGACTCAAAATTAATAATATTGGGAATATTAGAAAGGGATCAATTACTCACGACAGCACAAAGAACTTTCATAGATTATAGTTTAATAATTGGTAAAAAATTAATTTTACAATTTTGGAAAGGCCCCATACCCCCTACAATCAAATTGTGGATTTCAGGAATGGCTGAGACTTTACACTTGGAAAGAATAAGACTTGCACTTTTAGGCAAGTTAGACCAATTTAATCTGATTTGGTCTCCATTCCTTGAATATCTTAAGGGACCAATATGACTCGGTTTGTGGACCTGATCGAGACCTGAACGAAGGATTGAGCGAAGAATAATACATTATTGATCACGGATATATTATTATATAAATACTGTTTGTATAATATACCACTGTTATTTTATTTACTTTTCTCTTTTGGTTATTTTATAACTATTTTTATGTTAACCATTTTTCACACTTTCCTACTTTTCACTAAAAAAAAACTAAAATAAAATGTTTAGAAGTATATATAAGAAAACATGGTAATTATTACCTATCCCTTTATCAAGAACGTTGTTTTTATATGTACTTATATTTGTACTTACACCTGTACTTATACTTCTAATAAAAATTATTCAAGAAAAAAAAAAAAAAAAGAAACCACCGGAGATGTCGGGCAGCATCCTCAGAGAGGGTTGCAGAATCAACAATAAACCTTCATCAGGAATGAGCAATTAGAACTCCACCACGTGTGGAGCTGCAGAGAAAGGGAGCGGGTGGAGAGATCAAAGGGAACATCAGTGATAGGATGGAGGCCAAGGGCGACCCAATGACATGTGAAGCTGAAGGTGCCTGAGAGACGGTGGTGTTAATCACTGCTGATCAATCTGGAGCAGATGTCAACACCAGAAGGGAGGAGAAGGGACAGAACTGTGAAATAATAAACTGTTGTTAATAGAAGTCGGCAATAAAAGAGAATGATTGAACAGGTAAGTGGAATAATAAGAGTTAACGTTGCAGGTCACCAAAACTAGCCAGTTCTTCTACAAATTGAAATTCATCAACCTGAAGTTGTTGAATTCTGTGAAGAACCTGAGGGCTTCGACCTCGTTGGAAGGGGAGAAGCTGTTCTTCGAGCTGAGTCTGGGCTACGTAGGAATAGATGAAGAGGATGGTGTAGAAGTGGAAAGGAGTGTTCAAGTAACAGGTTACTGGAAACTAAAGGCTCCCCTTGTGGAGTACAGAGGGCTGTTGTACAAAGTTATCATCCTGGCCATATTTAGTTATACCAAAGAGGAGACCACACTGCGAGTCCCAAAGGAAGTGCACTAAGTTGGATGAAGTGCAATGGAGTCAAATCCTCTCCTGGAAAGTATACATTGCCTTCATGGTAGGAAAATGAAAAGGGGGAAAAAAAGGTGTTGCAAGGGGGAAAAAAAAGCCTGGAGTGACTCCGCAGGTCAGGCAGCATCTAGTTTAGCTCAGTTTAGAGATACAGCGTGGAATCAGGCCCTTTGGACCACCGAAACAGTGGTGACCAATGATCAGCCATACACCAGTTCTATCCTGCCCACTAGCAATAAATTATAAAAGCCAATGGGGTGGAAGATTGCAACCTTCACGTGGTCCGCCCTGTTTCGACTAATGCAATCAACTCGACGTGCACAAATGGAAGATCAAATAGAACAAGTTGTCCTACAACTTTAGGCTGTGCACGCCCCACGAAAGAAGAAGATAGGAGCCAATTGACCTACAAACCCGCACGTCTTTGGAATGTGGGAGGAAACCGGAGCACCCAAAAAAAAAACCCCACGCGGTCATAGGGAGAACGTGCAAACTTTGCACAGACAGCACCCGTGGTCAGGATCGAACCCTGGTCCTGTGATGCAGTAGCTCTACTGCTGTGCAATTTGCGGAGAACATAGATGGGTGGTGTGTTGGGTCGGACCCTTCTGCAGATCGATTGTGGGCAGGGACAGTGGCGAGCAGACAAAGAAAGCTGGAAGAAAGGAGGGTCAGGAAAGAGCCTGACAAGTAACAGGCAAATAGATGGACAAAGGCTGGAGATGAAAAGAGAGAATGTGTGAGACACAAGGATTGAAGAATTACGCATTGTAACGAGGGTGAGCGTTGGAGATGAAAGAGTGAAACAGAATAAATTATTCAATCAAGGTCATGAATAAATAATTAATGGTGAACAACCAGAATGGTGAAAAGTTAAATATTCACATTAAAAAAAGGTTAATAGAAATACCTTTTCGATAATGGAAAACTGGACATTCCAGCACAAATTACATCCTCCAAAGGTAAACGGCAGAAACATCGAGAGCAATTTCTTCATAGTCACAGACAATGCCTGAAAAATGGCATTAGCATGAGGGAAACACCGATCAGGTATGGTGAGCATCCTTCTAGAGTCTCCAAAAGGCAGCTCATCATGTTGAACAAGTTTATCGGAATTTCTTTGGTGGGTGGAACCGAACTGGTCGCTTTCAGAAGCCTTGGGGTCAATTTTTAACATGCTGCCTGGACACTGCATGTCACTGTAGAGAAACAAGGCCAGTTCAATCCCTATGAATACTTACATTAGTAGGTGAGTGAGAAGTGGTTGTGATACAGTTAAACATAATGCTGATGAAGACTTTGGTCCAAAACATTCTTAATCTGCTTGGGAAGCGTACAACCCAATGGTATGAACATTGAGCCATAGAGCAGAGAACCAAGCCCTTCAGCCCAACTTGCCTGCGCCGGCCAACATGCCCATTCAACAATAGTCCCACCTGAATGCTTTTGGTCCATCTGTATCTATACTATTACTAAAACTTGACAACTGCATTGTTTTTAAATTTGCACAAAAACAATCCCCCATAACGCTATGATTTTTCGCCACCTTACTAACCATTCTCCTCTGTTGCAAGTCAAATGAGTTTTGTTCCGATCGGTGAAATAGTACAAAAGGTCTGTAGGTTTAAAAATCGTAAAAACCGCCCCTTCCAGAACCCGCTAGCAATAACGGCGGCGAGGAAAATAAAAAGCTGAAAGGGTGGAGTGCTTTGAGCAGATGGCAGGCAGGGAGCAGCTAGCCGAGAGTGAGCAGCTCGCGGCCAGTGAGCAGCTCGCGGAGTGTGTGCAGCTCGCGGGCTGCTTCTGCAGCAACCAGCATGACCAGCCGGAAGCTGCTGAGCTGAACCGGAAGTCTCTGAGTGAAGCCGGAGTAGGACCGGGATCTGCTGCGTGATGCTGAAAGTTGAAGGTGTGGGGTGAGCAGAGTGCGACCTGCGTCTGTTGCGACCACACCCTGCCCCATCCCCCTCCTCCCCCCACACACACTCCCCGAAACGTCACCTATCCACGTTCTCCAGAAATACTGCCCGACCTGCTGAATATCTCCAGCACTTTCCTTTTGCACTTTATTTCTTTCTCCAGTGATGCTGCCTGATCTGTTGGGTGTTAGAAACATTGCGGATGGCTCGTTTGTAAAGCCAGCTGATCTGCTGAATGTTTCCAGCAAATTTTCCGATTGATTTCACTCCTCCCAAAAGGATGACCATTCATTGGTTTAGTGTGGAACAGAACAGTCAGCCCACACGTAGACAAAAATGCTGGAGAAACCCAGCGGGTGAGGCAGCATCTATGGAGAGAAGGAATAGGTGACATTTCACGAGCACTATCCTACACACCAGTGACAATTTACAATTTCTACTGGTCAAATTCAGCTACAGACATAGAAACATAGAAAATAGGTGCAGGAGGCCATTCGGCCCTTTGAGCCAGCACCGCCATTCATTGTGATCATGGCTGATCGTCCCCTATCAATAACTCGTGCCTGCCTTCTCCCCATATCCCTCGACTCCACTAGCCCCTAGAGCTCTATCTAACTCTCTCTTAAATCCATCCAGTGATTTGGCCTCCACTGCCCTCTGTGGCAGGGAATGCCATAAATTCACAACTCTCTGGGTGAAAAAGTTTTTTCTCTTAAATGACCCCTTTATTCTAAGACTGTGGCCCCTGGTTCTGGGCTCGCCCAACATTGGGAACATTTTTCCTGCATCTCGCTTGTCCAGTCCTTTTATAATTTTATATGTTTCTATAAGATATCCCCTCATCCTTCTAAACTCCAGCGAATACAAGCCCAGTCTTTTCAATCTTTCCTCATATGACAGTCCCGCCATCCAAGGGATCAATCTCGTGAACCTACGCTGCACTGCCTCAATCACAAGGATGTCCTTCCTCAAATTAGGAGACCAAAACTGTACACAATACTCCAGATGTGGTCTCACCAGAGCCCTATACAACTGCAGAAGAACCTCTTTACTCCTATACTGAAATCCTCTTGTTATGAAGGCCAGCATTCCTTAATTTTTTTTTACTGCCTGCTGTATCTGCATGCCAACTTTCAGTGACCGGTGTACAAGGACACCCAGGACATCCTGCTACCTTGGCCAGCTCCCCTCTCAAAGTCAAGTCAAGTCAAAAGAGTTTATTGTCATGTGTCTCTGACAGGACAATGAAAATCTTTCTTTGCATAGCACAACAGAACATAGAAGGCATTGAGTACAATTCTATACATAAATACACCCATGAATTAATAAATTAATAAAGTGCAAATAACAGATGGAGGGATATTAATGTTCAGAGTTCCGAGCCAGGTTTAATAGCCTGATGGTTGTGGGGAAGTAGCTATTCCTAAACCGGGTTGTTGCAGTCTTCAGGCTCCTGTACCTTCTACCCGAAGGTAGCAGGGAGATGAGTGTGTGGCTAGGGTGGTGTGGGTCCTTGATGATGCTGCCAGCCTTTTTGAGGCAGCGACTGTGATAAATCCCCTCGATGGAAGGAAGGTCAGAGCCGATGATGGACTGGGCAGTGTTTACTACTTTTTGTAGTCTTTTCCTCTCCAGGAAAAGTCTCTCTCATGCCTTTATAGTCCCCTTTGTTCAACTGCATCACTGCCACTTCCGATTTAACGTTCTTCTTCTCAAATTGCAGATTAAAACTAATCATATTATGATCACTACCTCCAAGCAGTTCCTTCACCTCAAGTTATCTTGTCATATCTGGTTCATTGGACAACACTAAATCCAGAATTGCCTTTTCTCTGGTCGGCTCCATTACAAGCTGCTCTAAGAATCCATCTCGGAGGCATTCTACAAACTCTCTTTCTTGGGGTCCTGAACCAACCTGATTTTCCCAGTCTGCCTGCATATTGAAATTCCCCATCACCACAGTGACATTACCTTTGTTACATGCCAGTTTTAACTCCTGCTGCAACTTACACCCTACATCCGGGCTACTATTTGGGGGTCTGTAGATAACACCAATTAGTGTCTTCTTGCCTTTATAATTGCTCAACTCAATCCACAGTGACTCTACCTCGTCAGTTCCTATGTCTTCCCTCGCAAGGGACTGAATTCCATCCCTCACCAGCAGAGCCACCCCCCCTCCTCTGCCCACCTGCCTGTCCTTTCTCTTGGATGTATAACCCTGAATATTAAGTTCCCAGGCCCGATCCTCCTGCAGCCACGTCTCAGTAATCCCCACAATGTCATATCTACCAACCTCTAACTGAACCTCAAGCTCATCTACTTTATTTCTTATACTTCGCGCATTCATAGACAATACTTCTAATTTCTTAGGCATCTCACCTTTCACATCGATCCCTATTACACTTGGCCACACTCTCCTATCCCTTTGTGAGATTCCTTTCCCATTAATTCTGGGGTCATTAACCATCCCTTTACTCTCTTTCCCTTTAACTCCATCCTCAACTATCCCATTTGACACCCCACCCCCCTTATTCAGTAGACCTGTATGTCTTTGGATTATGGGATGAAACTAAAGCACCCGGTGAAAACCCATGAGGTCATACAAACTCCCGTACAGACAGACCCATAATCAGGATCAAACCCGGGACTCTGGCGCTGTAAGGCAGCAAATCTACTACTGCGCCACCGTGACACCCTAATTATGTTGATCAGTTTCTCTGAGCGAGGAATACTAATTGTGGATGTGTCTTTTAAAAGTGGTCTCAGGCATGACTACAAAAAGCCATCATATATGAGAGCAGCTGTCAGTTTCTTGATTTCCAAGACAAGAAGCTACAAGAACATCAACCGAGCCACATCAAGGACGTCTCGGAACAGTTTACCGCAGCTGAATAAAAGCACCTGGAAGGAAACTTAACTGTTGCATGATATTGTCACAGTAGGTTTTCCCCTTGGCAAGAAACCTATTTTTTTCCTGACTGCAGGTGATTCCGAAGGCATTAAACATTCTTGTCTTGAAACTCAACCACTCCCAGTCTCAGAGACCAATGGAGGATTGCATAGTTTAGATTAGAAATACAGTGTGGAAACAGGCCCTTTGGCCCACCTAAGTCCGCACCGAACACTATCCTACACATGCTAGGGACAATTTGAATTTATATCAAGCCTATAAACTGACAAACCTATACGTCTTTGGAGTGTGGGATGAAACCAAAGATCTCGGAGAAAAACCAAGCAGGTCACGGGGACAACGTACAAACTCCATACAGACAGCACCCGTAGTCAGGATCGAACCTGGGTCTCGGGCGCTGTAAGGCAGTAGCCGTTCACTCAAGCCAAGTCATATTGCTGCATCCTGCATAAAGCTTCAGAAATGATGCCCATTTAATCCTCACTGGCCATGCTCAGTAGCCAAGAGTTCATCATGATTATCCATCATGTTATCACGCCAGATGACAAAGGGGAGCCATCCTCCATCTTGACACAGGAATATGGTGGCAGGAAGGACACAGGGGTGTAGGAACAGGCCAAAACAGCCAAGCCCGAATATACGCACAGGGGCGATCTGTGATTACTAAGGTTGATGCACGTGTCATTTTGATTTATAATTTAAATCACAGTTGTTCATTAACAATCTTAACTTCAATTATTCATGTGTCAAATCATAGCGTCAGGATTTAAGTGTTTTATCGCCATATGTCCCGAAACAGAACAATACAATTCTTACTTGCAGCAGCACAACAGATATTACTCTGTAAAACCAATAATAAACAACAAAAAGTTCAGTATATATATATATTTTTTAAACAGAAAAATAAATAGACAACAGGAGTGCAAAGTCAAAAATAAAGTATTTTGAGTTCCGTATATATAGTTCAGTGGTTTTCTTTGAGGTTGTAGTGTTTAATAGCCTGATGGTTATAGAGA
Source organism: Raja brachyura (assembly GCA_963514005.1). The sequence goes on along the minus strand of OY740798.1, from coordinate 34,968,364 downwards.
GGAAACTGCTTCTGAACCTGGACGTTACAGCTTCCAGGCTCCTACATCTTCTTCTCGATGGCATGAGTGAAATGAGAACAGTCATGGTGGCTTGGGTCTCTGATGATGCTGGCTGACTGTTAAAGGTAGCGTCCCTTCTAGATCCCTTCGATGGAGGGGAGGTCAGTACCAGTGATTGCAAGTTTTGAGAGAACTGGATCCTTGCTCTCCAACCCGATAGAAGCTCCCACGTTTTCCTTATGCACCTAAAGCATAAATATTCTGGATGACACTGATAGAGCACCTGAGCAGCTCATATTTCAAGGAGATTAAAGTGTCATGGTTTTGAGTCATATCTATTCTCCTGAATTTCAAATATCAAGAGGTGTCCAACTGTCCTTTACAATATTATTAAGAAATTAATTCTCATTAAATGATGTGGTGACAGTCCATCCCTTGGCCCTGATCCATTTCAAATGATTTCATATCATCAGATGTGGATAATCTTTGCCTGTGCTTCAATGAAGCCAAAATCAACAATGACTCTGCATCCATTATGACAGCAGATAATTGTGTTCTTGGATGCCTTAACAATAGCTAAGACATCTCATAAGATACTGCCCCATCACTGAGAATTCAGTCCATGAATGGAGTTTTCATTCATAATTCACAAGGTGAATGTTCATGAACCCCCAATTCATCTGCAAGGCCAACTTTCATGGGTTTCCTTCTTGGTTGGTCCTCTCCCCAAGAAATTCGTAACCAGAGTCCCCTTACTTTAGTTTAGCTTAGAGATACAGCACGGAAACAGGCTCTTCAGCCTACCGAGTCCATGCCAACCAGTGATCCCGGCACACTAATATTATCCCACACACATAAGGAAAAATTTACAACTTCATCAAGCCAATTAACCTACAATCCTGCATGTCTTTGGATGGTGGAAGCAAACCGGAGCACTGCGAAAAAAATCCCATGCAGGTCACGGGAGAACATACAAATGCCGTACAGTTAACACCCGTAGTCAGGATTGAACCTGGGTCTCTGTCCCTGTAAGGCAGCAACTTTACCACTAGGGTTACACAAAAAGCTGGAGAAACTCAGCGGGTGCAGCAGCATCTAAGAAGCGAAGGAGATAGGCGACGTTTCGGGTCGAGACCCTTCTTCAGACCTACCACTAGGACAGGTAGAGTTCAGTACTTAAAACTGATCCATGGGATGAAGGGGATGCAATGACTGATCGGGATCCACGCTCTTCCTTGCAGGAAGGCATTCTATCCACCTTGAATCAGCCTCAAACTACCTCTTTGATGACACTCAGACTATCCTTTGCTGGCTTTACCTTGCACTAAATGTTATTCCCTTATCATGTTGCTATGCACTGTAAATTGATTGATTCTAAGTTGACTTTCTGCTGACTGGTTAGCATGCAACAAAAGGGTTTTCCCTATACCTTGGTACACTTGACAATAAACTAAACTGAACTGAGCATAACACAGCTTCACCAGTTTGACAGAGGAAATGGACTTGCATTTTTGAGAGTAAGAATGCATACAAGGGTACAAAGTGTATTTTTATTCGGTTTTTTTTCACATTAGTTATCAGAAGATTGAAATGGAAAGAAGCCTGCTTAACAAGCTAGGCCAGTTCAATGAATGTGACGAAACCTCCAGGAATATGCACAACCAGAGCCTAGTAACTGACGATTAATTTATTCCATGCTACTGTCAAATTCGCAGAGCTACCTTGCTTCAATGTTAGGGTGTGGGAATGGGAGTAGAGGTGGATTTCAGCTACAATTATCTGCTGTCATAATGGATGCAGAGTCATTGTTGATTTTGGCTTCGCTCATTGAAGTACAGACAAAGATTGTCCACATCTGATGATATTAAATCATTTGAAATTGAGGTGGATTTCAGCAAAAATACACAACACAATGTGGGCGATACGTGGTCAATTGCAAAGTGGTTACCATTCCCATAAAATGTGAATTGCTAATTTTACGCCACTTCGGGGCAGCACAATGGCACAGCGGTAGAATTGCAGTCTTACAGCACCAGAGACCTGTGTTTGATCCCGCCTACAGGTGCTGTCTGTATGGAGTTTGTACGTTCTCCCCGCGACCTGTGTGAGTTTTCTCTGGGCGCTCCGGTTTCCAAAGACGTAAACGTTTGTAGGTTAACTAGCTTCGGTAAAAATTGTAAATTGTCCCTTGTGTGTAGGATAGTGTTAATTAGTGTAGGGTAATTGCTGGCCGGCGCGGACTCGGTGAGCCGAATGGCCTGTTTCCGCATTGTATCTCTAAACTAAGCATGCCAATGGAGATGCCAAACATGACTGCAATTTGCACGACGATGCTATCAGTGGGAAAACAGTGATGAAAACACTGATTAAATGGTTGGACAGTATTGTGCTTCTGATTCAGATTTTGGCCCGATGGTTAGGCTTGCTGCAGGACATGTTAATGGTTTCATCTGACGCACTTCATCTCATTGTGCACGTCTCACATGTTGCGACTGTTCAGTCTGACGTTGACATCCAGTCTTACTGACCAAATAGAACATTAAGTTGAGAACACATTACTCCTACAGTCAGAAACCTGGTCACCATTGTGTGAAGATGTGTGGTAATTCTGACTATGTAAAGTGTAATGGTGGGATTCAGGAAACTATTAAGCTCGGATTTCCGCCTCTAAATATCACCAGGTGAAAATCTAGTCCCATTGAAACTGGATTGAAGCATTTGGCTCTGCTACATACCAGGGAGTGTGCCATTCCACCCAACCACAACCTAGGGTGGTATTATGCAGGTACATTCTCTTAACATTTTAAGAGATCCTGCCACAGACAGGCAACTTCAGTGAAACACCTTTGAGAGAAAATAAAAGTGGTGGATAAATGGATTTCAGTTCAAAGAACAAGTAACATGCCACAACAGTTGGTGGACAGCCTGGAATTTTTAATAAAGATGTTATGAGCCTTTGTCGTGATTTGATTGACGATGGGGTAGCAGTTAATGCTCCTACCATGCTCTCCTGAAGGATCAGACATTGCAGGTAGCTGCAGCCCTGCATTTAATCTGAAGTTGGCACCATCTTGGACAGCGCAGTGGTAGAGCTGCTGTCATACAGCACCAGAGACCAGGGTTCGATCCTGATTATGGGTGCTCTCTGTACGAAGTTTGTACGTTCTCCCTGTGATCGTGTGGGTTTTCTCCAGGTGCTTCGGTTTCCTCCCACACTCCAAAGACGTTCAGGTTTGTAGGTTAATTGGCATCTGTAAAATTGAAATTATCCCTTGTGTGTAGGATGGAAGTAGTGTATGAGTGTTCGGCGTGGGCTCGGTAGGCCGAAAGGCCTGCTTCAGCGCTCTATCCCTGAAGCCTAAATGAATAGAGTTTCAATGGTGAATGTTGGCTGGCTGGTAATCACAGTGGGTTTGAGCAAGGCTTGATTCTGTACTCAGGCAATTTTTAGACAACTGCGTTTCCAACAGGGGCTGCTGGCATACATCAATGCATTTGAGGTTCTAAAAAGATTTGAGGTGAACTTGGCTTGGAAGATGGCATTAACATGGACAGCTCTGAATGGCTATTTTCATTGCCCATTAAGCACACTTGCCCAGTGTAGAATACACCGCCACTGAGATTGTTTTTGGAGAGACTGGGATTTGACCTCACACGGGGTTTAACCTTGGGAGTGTTGCTCACTCACACAGTAAAAAGTAGTTGCTTTTCTCTCTTTATTCAGGCAGACAGATCTAATTAGGCTGCCCGTAGTTCACAGTCACCTCAGTCCACCACACCATTAAGGAGGTTAAATACACTTTCACGCTCAATTGCAAGCAAATGGTCCAGATAAGAAATGAATGGTGGGATTGTTGACTGATAAAAAGAGTATTTTGGATGGGTGGAGACTATGGTGTAAAGTTACCTAACAACAAAGCCACGGTCGTTTGGAGATGTTCACACACTCAGCTCACTGCTCTTTAAGCCCAAATCATGCTACATTATTTCAACAAACTGCATTTAGGAGAACAGGAACCAAGTCCCAGTGCAAAAGCAGATCCAAAATGGCAGGTTTGTGTTCGGAGTCCAGTACAACGCTGCGAGTTCTTAAAAGTGATAGGGAGCAGGGTCTTGCCCTGGAACAATACCTCCCCCTTGGAGGTGGGTTTCTTCTCATGTAGCAATTCAAGTATTACAGACAGCTGCCATGCACAACAGACTGGGTGTCAGTATTGCAGGCAGCTAACACTCACAATAAGCCAACGTCAGTATTACAAGCAACGCCACTCACTACACCGGACTGTCAGTGTGATAGACAACCACACACCACAACCGAACTGTCAGTGCTACAGTCAGCAGTCGCTTACAACAGCCAGAATCTCAAGGTTACAGGCAACTGCCACTCACTACAGACCAACTGTCAATGTTAAAGGCAGCTCAGTTTAGTTTAGCTTAATTTATTTAGTTAGTTCAGTCTAGTCTATTGTCAAGTGTGCCGAGTTAGTGAAAAGCTTTAGTTGCGTGCTAACCAGTCAGCAGAAAGACAAAATACGATTACAATCGAACCATTTACAGTGTACAGGTACATGATAAGGGGATAGTGCAAGGTAAAGACAGCAAAGTCCGATCAAGGATAGTCCAAGGATCCCCAATGACCTAGACAGTAGTTCAGCACTAGTGGGAACTAGTTGGGCCGCTGGGCCTGTTTCCTCTCTGTATCTCTAAACTAAACACACCTTTTCTCACATCAAAGTTCTTACAGTACATCATCAGCATCATGAACTGTGCAGTCTTTGTAGTATTGATATGTTGGTGCCCTTCTGTATTTTACTTTCATCGTTCTATGTTCCTAAGGGACTCCTCTTTATCCCCACATCCATTTAAATTGGTTTTCTCTTCCTCTAATGCACCTTTACCAGGCACTCAGGTTTGCAGCTCTCATCAGATCCTGAAGTTATTCCTTTCTTTAATGCCACATATCAAAGCTTGGTATTTCTCCTTTGCCTTTTCAAACATGGATAGTTCCTGACAATCTCTGGTTGATCTTTCACCCAGCTTTCCTAGTGAAGAGGGTTAGAAAATAGTCAATGTTTGTATGACAGTCCGTATGGAGCGGTGATGGGCACAAAACAGACTGTGATGGATTTAAGAGAGAGTTGGATAGAGCTCTGGGGGCTAGTGGAGTCAAGGGATATGTGGAGAAGGCAGGCACGGGTTATTGATTGGGGACGATCAGCCATGATCATATTGAATGGCGGTGCTGGCTTGAAGGGCCGAATGGCCTCCTCCTGCACCTATTTTCTATGTTTCTATGATCTCCTTTCAATTCCACACTGTGATTCCCCACCACTTTAAGATGCTAACTCAAGAGAGTCAAGAGTTTTTTTATTGCCATATGTCCCAGATAGAACGATGACATTCTTACTTGCATCAGCACAACACTGCAGCTCATGCTGCAATCCACAATGCACTAACTGTAAACTTCCCTTTGCTGCCACCATTAAAATGTAAAAACGTGGAACCCAGCATGTTGCACCATGCAGAAGACATCAAAGCCCGTGTGCATGTGGGCAACATTGAAGATGGCACTGTCGTGGCCAAGTCATGCATCAACGTAGATGTCACAAGCTGAGACAATGGCTGGAATTTCTCCGCTGACATTCAATATCACGTCCGACATTCAGACTCACATCCAAGTTTGGAAAAGCAGGTCTATTTTTAGTTAATTTGCTCGGAATGTCTGCGTGCAGCTGAGATATCACTACCAAGCAAGCAACGGACAAACCTTTTTTGTTTACTATTTGCCCATTCACAGTAAGCGAGCATGCATACAGTAAGATGGTGGTTATATTACATAGAAACATAGAAAATAGGTGCTGGATTAGGCTATTCAGCCCTTCGAGCCAGCACCACCATTCAATATGATTATGGCTGATCATCCAGAGTTAGTACCCCGTTCCTACTTTCTCCCGATAACCTTTGATTCAGTTAGCCCCAAGAGCAACAGTATATCTTACTCTCTCTTGAATACATTTTATAACATCGGCCTCGCCATCCTTTGCTTTGCTGTGAAATAAAAGGTGCAATGACGAATCCTTTCACCAAAGTCATCAGGCTTCGGCTTTAAATAACCAAGTTAATCTAATTGATTTATCTTTGACCTTGAAACTATTGCTATCTGCCATGCATTTCTTAAACGTTTTGTGCATGTTGCCAAGTATTTATTTGGGGAGAGTGAAAAAAGCGAAAAGGAAAGATATAACTTCATGGACAGGATGCAGTGATCGTCAATAACCATTACTCGTGCCTTTTCAACCTTAATACATATCCCAAATCAGGTTAACATATAATTAAATGCCTGGGTTGTAAATTAAGTATCACTAAAGCACCACCCAGGCCTTGAGTTTCTTTCAGCTCTCTGCTGCTGGAACAAACCAATGTCAAACCACCGCTGGTCTAAATGACAGATGCTCATTTCGCAATCGAGCTGATATGTTTTAATCAGAATCTATGCACTTCCTTGAGGGCTATTGCCTGTCATATGCATTTCAAAAAGGACACCAGTAAAAAAGATATGAATACGCCTTAAATATAAATAAGCAACACAATAGCAACAACCTGCAGGCATATAGCCCAGTTCACACAGCAAAATGTTCCACAACTCCTCACAAAACTAAATAACATCAGGCGACCTTTGTCACCAGATATCACCAAGGTACAGGTCCACCACACATTTTTCCGCAACTGGTGGACTGTCTGGTGCCTCCTTTAATCCAGAGTGAAATCACAAGAGTGAACTTGAAATCCCTCCCGGACGTCCCCCCAAAAATATGGTGCCTATGCCAGGTAAAGGAGGCTGATCTTGACCTCATCGGGAATTCAGCGCCGATCGGCAGGTCGAATTTGCACCCCTGTGGTCGGAGCTCAAAAACTCCAGCCCAACCAAAGCCAGCAGATCCGTTCCCACAGCTGAATTCTGAGGCTGACTTTCCAGGTTGGTATTCGGTTTCTCGGCATCCCAGTACCATTGAACTCATCTAGGAAACCATGACCTCCAGAACGTCGCCAGAACCAAAGGGGGCCAGAAATTCTGTGGTGTACGTGCACTACCTTTACAGAGGAACAGATGCAAGCATGTTCTCAAAGTCTCCTTGCATAACATGGAAAATCCCCACCTGGCCCAAGGCCTTTGAAAGTGCAGAAAGAGCATTCTAACCACCCACCTGTCCTGTTAGGAACCCCCTGCTCCATTGCTGGCACTTTGCCACCATGGCTGCATCAAGTCACCCCAGAATGGGAGTGGAGAGAAGTCATCCACAATCCCGAGGGACCACCGGAGATCACTTTTATAGCGAATCGCCGTTCGTAATTAAATAACAGACAATGCTCATAGAAAGCAAATAGCAGAATTACAAAGACAAAGATCTGACCACTGTGTGATCTCCTGGTTGCCAAACATTTTAACTTCCCTTCCCATTCTGACCTTTCTGTCCTGGGCCTCCTCCACTATCAGAGTGAGGCCATGTGCAAGTTGGAGGAATTGGACCTCATACTTGGCTTGGACAGCTTACAACCCACTGTTCATATCCATGTATCACCTCTTCCCAAGCCAACAATGGGCCATTATGGGGTCTACCCTTCTTTAGTCATCTGTTGCAACCCTAATTTGTTTTGGCCTTTTCCAATCTCCAGCCCCCCCCCCCCCCCTTACTATCAGTTCGAAGAAGGGTTCCGACCTGAAACGTCACCCATCCTTATTCTCCAGAAAAGCGGCCTGACCCGCTGAGTTACCCCACCATTTTTCATCTAACTTCAGTGTAAACATTATCCCCAGTTCCTGCCTACATAATTTGCCCACTCATTCAGTGTTCTCGGTGGAACAAAACACAAACTGCTCGTGAGCACATGAAGAGCAATGAGATCAACTCAGGGAGGCCAAGTGAGCGCGAATGGTAATCTGTACACAAAATGTGCAAACACTACAAAGTATAAAACTGACAACACAATAAATGTATAGACTGAACAATACGAAGAGTGTTTAAAAAAAAAAAGCCATGTAGTGTTTTTTTGTATTTCTATAGAATAAAGTTTATTTTTGGAAATAAAAATGTTTTGGAAATATTAAAATAAATTCTCAGAGCTAGGAATTGGCTGGGTGGATGACAGGTGGATCAGTTTAATAGGTTCTAGCTATCTTGAAGCAAAAGGGTGGAAAACTGCTGAAGGCCATATCCCTGAACATCGTACGGAAAGGTACAAGGGCAAAAAGATGAAACTGATGAAGAAATTATTTAATAACTTACAACACTAAAGCGGATTATCTCAAATGGATCAGATTGCAACTAATTAGTGAGTGTTAATGGTGCCTTACTTTATAGGTACAGCTTCAGACCGCCAAGTCAGCGCCAGCCCGTGATCACCCCATACATTCGAACAACCCTACACACTGGGGACAATTTACAATTTTAACCAAAGCCAATTAACCTATAAACCTGCATATCTTTGGAGTGTGGGAAACCACTCAGGGCGCCGCATTGATGGCAGCCTCTGCCTACAGTCTGTCTGTTTTTCTGTCTTTTTTTATTTTTAGTCAGTTTTAAAAGTGTGTTTTGGAGTTTTCATTATCTTTTCTATGTGGGGGAGGGGGGTAGGGTAAGGGGGAAACCGTTTCCCAGTCACTTCCTGGCGAGGACGCAACTATTCTCCGAGTCACCGCCTCGCCCCCCCCCCCCCCCCCCTCTCGCGGCCTACCACCTGGATTGGAGCGGCCTTTCCTGCCGGGGACCCGGACCAGAGCTTCAGCAGTGGCGGCGCAGCACGGGATACATTGCGGGGGGGCGATGCCTTACCTAGTGTGTTGGGCCTGCTGCTTCAACATTGGAGCTGTGGTTCGTAGAGCTTCCAGTGCGGGCGGCGCTGATTTCAACATCGCGGAGTCCTGGGATTCCGCCAGCATTGAATCTCAGCCCAGCGCGGCCTGTGGACTTCGGGAGCTGCGGACTCCGGTAGGAGGTGGCCGATTCAGATGTCCAAGCCTCTGAGGACGTCCTCCAGTCCCGATGTCGGACTTCCATCACCCCGGCAAGTGGTCCTGAACAACGGGCCACCTGTAGCGACGACAGCGGGGGGTTCGGGAGCCCCCCGACTACGGGAGGATAGCAGAGGAGGATGACTGAATTTTGGAGCGTTCCCTTACAGTGGGAAACTTTGACCCCACTGTGTGGGGAAGTCTGTGTTAAAGACTTTCGTGTTCTATGCCCTTTATTATTGTATGGCTGCATGGCGACCACACATTTCACTGTACCAATAGGTACATGTGACAAATAAATGTATCTTGTGAAATCATGTAAATGGAAGAAACCGGAGCACCTGGAGAAAACCCACGCGGTCACAAGGAGAATGTACAAATACCGTACAGATAGCACCTGTCGTCAGGATTGAACCTGGGACTGTAAGGCAGCAACTCTACCACTGCGGCACGGTGCTGCCACTTTGTGCGATCTGTGCGCAAAATATACTAACACTGCAAAGTATAAAACTGACAACAAAATGAATGTGTGTATGGCACAATATGATGAATGTTAAGAAAGCCAAGGTGTTTTGTTTATTTCCATAGGATAAAGTTTATTTTTTGAAATATTAAAAATATATATTCTCAGAGCTAGGAATTGGCTGGGTGGATGATAGGTGGATCAATTTAATAAGTCCTAGCTATCATGAAGCAAAAGGGTGGGAAACTGCTCAAGGACATACCCCTGAACATCGCACGGAAGGGTACAATGGCAAGGAAATAAGACCTATGAAGAAATTATTTAATAACTTACAATACTAAAGTGGATTATCTCAATTGGCTCAGATTTCAATTCATTATTGAGTAGCGACGGAGCTTTAGACTTCAGAGATACAGCGTGGAAATATGCCCTTCGGCCCACCAAGTCAGCACCAACCAGCGAGACTAAAGCGGATTATCCCAAATGGCTCAGATTGCAACTAATTACTTTGAAGTGCAGCCAGTTTGTTCTTTGAGTAAATGTAGCAGCCAACTTTATACAGAGCAAAAAACAAGATGATGACTGACCATGTAATCTGTTTTTGATGGTTGAGAAATGAATGTTTGGCTAAGTAAATCTTTCTAAGTATCGCTGCTGGATCTTCAAGATCCAAATGAACCAGGAAATATTTGTATTTAATCTGCCTTCCACAATAAACAGCATGTCAAGCAATGAAGCAATTCTGTCATCATTGTGGAAGACGTGGAGTTAGGACTTTGGCGTGGAACATTCGGAGTATCGCGTTCAGACTTAAGCATGCTGCTATAGGAAGGATTACATTCAGCTGGAAAGAGTACAGAGAAGGTTTACGAGGATGTTACCAAGAGCCTGAGCTCTTGGAAAGGATCGGACAGGCTAGCACTTTATTGATTGGATTGCAGGGTAATCTTGGTACTGTGTGCTATGTACAATATGTACACCGCAGATACAATGCATTCAGAAAGTATTCAGACCCCTTCACTTTTTCCACATTTTGTTACCTTATTTTTTTTTTTTTTTAATTAGAAGTAAATACATAATAAAAAACATTTTGTTTGTTGTAGTCATACATTATTAATATTGTTTGTATTATCAATTGTATAATAATTGTACTTCTATATATATTTTTAATTTTTATATAGATAGAAAATAATAGAGGGAATGAAAAGAAACCAAAAAAATTAAAAGACACTGGAGTAATCAGCTAATTATACATCATTGGGGATTTTTGTTACCTTATTTTAAAATGTATTAAATTATTTTTTTTATTTTTAAATCACCAATCTACACATAATACCCCAGAATGAAAAATGACAACAGATATTTAGAAATGTTATAATTGAAATATCATATTTACATAAGTATTCAGACCCTTTGCTACGACACTCAAATTGAGCTTAGGTTCATTCTGTCGCCGTTGATTATCCTCGAGATGTTTCTACAACCTGATTGGAGTCCACCAGTGGTAACCCGTCTATATAAGGTCCCACAGTTGACAGTGCATGTCGGAGTAAAAACCAAGCCATGAAGATAAAGGAATTGTCCGTGGACCTCCAAGACAGGATTGTGTCGAGACACAGTTAAAACAATTTCTGCAGCATTGCAGGTCTCGAAGAGCACAGTGGCCTCCGTCATTCTTAAATGGAAGAACTTTGGAAACACCGGGACTCTTCATAGAGCTGGCCGCCCGGCCAAACTGAGCAATCGGGGAAGATGGGCCTTGGTCTGGGAGGTGACCAAGAACCTGATGGTCACTGGCAGAGCTCCAGAGTTCCGCTGTGGAGATGGGAGAACCTTCCAGAAGGACAACTATATCTGCGCATTCAAGCATTTATGGTAGAGTGGCCGGACAGAAGCTACTCCTCAGTAAAAGGCACATGACAGCCCGCTTGGAGTTGCCAAATGGGTTGTTTCCTCTGGTGCTGTGGTCTGATGAAACCAAGATTGCACTCATTGGCCTGAATGGCAAGCGTCATGTCTGGAGGAAAACAGGCACCACTCATCACATGGCCAATACCATATCTATGGTGAAGCATGGTGGTGGCAGCATCATGCTGTGGGGATGTTTTTCAGTGGCAGGAACTGGGAGGATTGAGGGAAAGATGAACGAAGCAAAGTGCAGAGAGATCCTTGATGAAAACTGCTCCAGAGCGTTCTGGACCTCAGAGTAGGGCGAAGGTTCACCTTCCAACAGGACAACAACCCTGAGCACACAGCCAAGACAATGCAGGAGTGGCTTTGTGACAAGTCTGTGAATGTCTTTGAGTGACCCAGCCAGAACCCGGACTTAAACCCGATCGAACATCTCTGGAGGGACCTGAAAATAGCTGTGCATTGACGCTCCCCATCCAACCTGACAGAGCTTGAGAGGATCTGCAGATAAGAATGGGAGAAATTACCAAAATACATGTGTGCCAAGCTTGTAGCGTCATACCCAAGAAGAAGGGGCTGTAATCACTGCCAAAGGTGCCTCAACAAAGTACTGAGTAAAGGGTCTGAATACTTATGTAAATGTGATTTCAGTTATTTCCTTTTAATTACTTTGCAAAAATTTCTAAACAGATCAGACTGTCCTGATGCAGGGACTCGACCCAAAACATCGACTATCCCCTCATACCTACAGATGCTGCATGAACCACCCAGTTCAACCAGCAGCTCTTTTGTTTGCTTATACCCGTCCCACTTAGGAAACCTGAACGGAAACCTCTGGAGACTTTGCGCCCCACCCAAGGTTTCCGTGCGGTTCCCGGAGGTTTTTGTCCGTCTCCCTAATGGTCGAAAGTGGTTTCCGCTTCTTCTATGTTCCGGCGATTATTTAAAAAAATTCAAAACCGGCCGCGATTAAAAATAGGTTGCCGTTTTAAAAATCGGTAATTTTTTAGTCGAAGCCGGTTGCGATGCTAGTTGAAGGTGGTTGCCGGAGGTTGCAGGTAGTGGAAGGCAAGACCTTTTTTTCCCACACAGTTTTATTCCACCAGGGAGGTCTTACCTGAAAACAAACCTCCTTCACAGCAAAAGGAGCATGAGCAGTAAGTTGTGGAAACAAAGATAGGCACAAAGTGCTGAAGAAACTCAGCTGGCATCTCTGGAGAAAAAGGATAGGTGACGTTTCAGGTTGGCACCTTCCTTCAGACTGAAAGTATAGGGTGGGAGAAGAGCTGGAAGTGAGAAAAGACCAGGGTAAACCAGAGATGGCAACAAATAGGAAGTTGATTGATTGATTGGTTTTCATTTAGTTTAGTATACTATCACAATGTTCAAGAAACATTCAGACAGACACATGAAAAGGATAAGAGGGTTATGAGCCAGTTGTGCCAAAGGGCCTGTCTTCACTCTCTATGACTCTAACTCTACAGATACAACGTGGACACAGGATCTTCAGCCTACCGCCGTGCGCCCAGCAATCACCTTTACACTAGATCTACCCGACATACTGGGGACATTTTCTTTTTAAAACAGAAGCCAATTCGCCAATTCACCTACCTCCAAAACCTGTACGTCTTTGGAGTATGGGAGCAAACCTGACCATCCAGAGAAAGCCATGTAGTCACAGGGAGAACATACAAACTCCGTAAAGACAGCACCCATAGTCAGGATTGAACCCGGGTCTCTGGCGCTGTCAGGCAGAAACTCTACCAATAGATTGAAAGATACAGCATGGAAACGGGACCTTCAGCCCATCAAGTCCACGCTGATCATCGACCATCCATTCACACTAGTTCTATGTTATCCCACTTTCTCATCCACTCCCTGCACACCAGGGGCAATTTAAGGAGGCCAATTAACAAATGTGTAGCCTTTGGGATGTGGGAGGACACCAGAGAACCTGCAGGAATACCGCGCAGTCACAGGAAGAACGTGCAAACACCACACTGACACTACCCAAGGTCAAGGTCTCTGGTAGTGTGAAGCACTAGCTGAACCAGCTGGTGCCACCCGTCTCATTCCCTCAACCATCTATCTTATGGAAAAAGTTTGAAGGAAACTATTAGAATCTCCAGGTAGAGGTCAATAGACAATAGGTGCAGGAGTAGGCCATTGGCCCTTCGAGCCAGCACCGCCATTCAATGTGATCATGGCTGATCATCCCCAATCAGTACCCCGTTCCTGCCTTCTCCCCATATCCCCTTACTCTGCTATTTTTAAGAGCCCTATCTAGCTCTCTCTTGAAAACATCCAGAGAACCTGCCTCAACCACCCTCCGAGGCAGAGAATTCCACAGGCTCACCACTCTCTGTGAGAAAAAGTGTTTCCTCGTCTCCGTTCTAAATGGCTTGCTCCTTATTCTTAAACTGTGGCCCCTGGTTCTGGACTCCCCCAACATCAGGAACATGTTTCCTGCCTCTAGTGTGTCCTTAACAATCTTATATGTTTCAATGAGATCCCCTCTCATCCTTCTAAACTCCAGAGTGTACAAGCCCAGCTGCTCCATTCTCTCAGCATATGACAGTCCCGCCATCCCAGGAATTAACCTTGTAAACCTAAGCTGCACTCCCTCAATAGCAAGAATGTCCTTCCTCAAATTAGGGGACCAAAACTGCACACAATACTCCAGGTGTGGTCTCACTAGGGCTCTGTACAACTGCAGAAGGACCTCAATGCTCCTATATTCGATTCCTCTTGTTAGAAAGGCCAATATGTCATTCACTTTCTTCACTGCCTGCTGTACCTGCATGCTTACTTTCATAGTCTGATGTACAAGGACCTCCAGATCATGTTGTATTTCCACTTTTCCCAACTTGACGCCATTTAGATAGTAATTTGCCTTCCTGTTTTTGCTACCAAAGTGGATAACCTCACATTTATCCGCATTTAACTTCATCTGCCATGCATCTGCCCACTCCCCCAACCTGTCCAAGTCACCCTGCATTCTCATAGCATCCTCCTCACAGTTCACACAGCCACCCAGCTTTGTGTCATCTGGAAATTTGCTAATGTTACTTTGAATCCCTTCATCCAAATCATTGATGTATATTTTAAATAGCTGCGGTCCCACCACCGAGCCTAATGAGAATGTGGTTGAATAATAATCAGTGAAATGTCTTCGTATCATGATTTGCATTAAAGGTGCGTTGAACTAAAGTAGCATTGAAAGCAAAAGGTATCTTTTTTTACGCTATTTATTATTATGTGCACAGAGTTTAGTTAATGGCAAGTATTTTGTGGTGCTTAATCTTAAAAAGGACGCTTGGTTTTATATTTTGCTTGCATTAACCCGAACCACATTACAAACAAATAAATATTTGTGATACAACAGTAAGTGGTGCAGCGGTATAGTTGCTACCTTACAGCGCCAACGACAGGGTTCAATCCTGACTATGGGTGCTCTGCTGTACAGAGTTTGTACCTTCTCCCAGTGACTGCGTTGGTTTTCGCCCAGTGCTCCTGTTTCCTCCCACATACACACGCTTTATGGATTAATTTGCCGTCTGAAAATTGAACCTAATATGTAGGATAGAACTAGTGTTCTTGTGATCGCAGTTCAGCGTCGACTTTGTGGGCTGAAAAGCCCGTTTACAGACTTTATCTCCAAACTACACTAAATTAACAGGACCCACAGAGAATCTCAAATATCAACCTGAAGATGACTCATTTATCCTGTTTTTGGTGATAACAGTTGAGAAATAAAATTGGGCCAGGACACTGATAGAACAATTGTTCGGGGAATATTTAAGACCTGCCCATTTAAGGTGTGATTTACTGGCCTTGCACTGATATCAAAATCTAGTGAGGGTCAAACATTTTGCAAAGCAAAAAGGAGCAAAGTTCTCTTTTTCAGAAATGCTTAATTCTTTGCGAGTCTGAAGAAGGGTCCCAACCCAAAACATCACCTATCCAGGTTCTCCAAGATGCTGTCTGACCTGCTGAGTTACTCTAGCACTTTGTGAACTTTTATCTCAATCTCATTTGTCAGGTTAGGATTTCACATGAAGAAGTTGTGGGTGGCACAGCAGTAGAGTTGCTGTTGCCTGACAGTGCTGGAGACCCGGGTTCAATCCTGACTAAGGGTGCTGTCTGTTTGGAGTTTAAACATTCTCTTTGTGACCACGTGGGTTTTCTCAGGGTGCTCCGGTTTCCTCTTGGGCTCCAAAAACGTACAGGTTTGTAGGTTAATCGGCTTCGGTAAAGACTAAAATGGTCCCCAGTGTGTCGGATAGTGCTAGTGTATGGGGATCGCTAGTCAGAGCGGACTCGATGGGCCGAAGGGATCGTTTCCACAAATTAAACTAAACTTGGATCATGTAAAAAAAAAACTTTAAGACAGTCACTTAAAACTGAAATGTGGCCATTATTGTTTTAAACATCCATTTTCAAATAGTGGATGATATAAAAAGCAATTAGGGATGAGTATTAAATCCTCTCGTTGCCTGTTGCCTGCATGCCTGGCATTTACCAGTGTCCTACACACTGGTGTTCAGAGAGCAGTTTGCATTTCATACACAACGGGCAAATATGTTGTAATAATTCAATTAATTTATTTTGAAGGTAAAATTAAAGGTTACAAAATCATATCTAAATATTGTGAACATTTAAAAAGATAACTTAATTTTAAATTCAGTACTATAGAGTATTATTCCCTTCATATACCATCCATCAGAAGTGACTATTGGTGACGCAACTATCATTTATTGACCATCCATCAAATAAATAGCTAATTAGATCATTTCAGAGGATAATTAAGAATCAATCACATTACTGTGGTCCAGGAGTCACATTTAGACCATTAGTTAAGAATGGTATTTTTGTTTTCTTAAAGGTCACCATTTTTTACAGTTCCATAGTTACCAGGATGGCATATTGGCACAGTGGTAGAGATGCTGCCTTACAATGCCAGAGATCTGGGTTCGATCCGGACTACGAATGCTGACTGTATGGAGTTTGTACGTTTGTCTCTGTGACTGCATGGGATTTCTCTGGGTGCTCCGGTTTCCTCCCACATCTCAAAGACATGCAGGCTTGGAGGCTAATTGGTTTCTGCAAATTGCCCCTAGTGTGCAGGATAGAACAAGTGTATGGGTTGGCGTGGACTCTGTGGGCCGAAAGGCCTGTTTCCACACTGTATCTCCAAACTAAACTAAAATTCTGAACGCTAGTAACTTTTAGATCCAGACTATTTTAACCATATTTAAGTTCCCCAACAGCTGTGTGGGATTTGAACTCATTATTTCAGATCATTAATCGGGATCTCTAAATTACTCATCCTGTGATAACCATGCTACTGTACAGGATTAGGTACCAGTCCACTGAATTAAGAGTTACTCAAAACATTACGCGCAAACACTTCCACAAATCTTTTCCTGATCATTGAATTAGTTCAAGGATTTGAGTTTAAACATATAACAGCAGACCATCAGTCATGAATGTACCTAATGTGATTAGCTTCAAAATATGGGCTAAATATTGTGAACATGTTAATCGAAAGATGTTTGCTTCTAATTCACTGCAACAAAGAGTGTGTGGAATGCCAGTTATATTTTTGCAGCTGCCGTGTGCAAGAGGAGGCAATACAAGATCGCATCTTGTAAAGCTAAAGAAACTTCCTTGTACAACACACGCACATGGTGCTGTTTGGCAAGCACCACTTTTTGCCAAAGAACATGGACCTTATGGTTGCTTCACAACATTTTTTTTTGTACGGTAGCAAACAGCTTCTTGCTGACAAATGGGCAATATCCCAATTCCCCAATCTGACTGATTTGGGACTTAGAACACACATCACGAGGCAATTAAATGATATATTTACATTTCTGCCTTCACTGCAAGATCCTAGTGTAAACTAACCCGAAGGGTTTGGGCAAGTGAGAGAACAGTTTCCCACCATTCTGGTTCTGCACCTGCCGTAAATGTATTTGTATTGAGCTTACTAATTGGGCTTCAAGCCTGGCAAAGATATGAGAATCACGTGATATTGTGACAGAATGATCTGTTCCTGGGAAATGGTTAATTTTAATATCTGGTGTCAATTCCTTGCATAGAAATCATGTACGGTGGGTAGCGAACGTCAGTACACATGATGGGAATAATATGAGCTGCCTAGAGATAGAATTTCAATCTCATTCACATGGAATTTAATGGCTTCTTCAGTTCACCAGTTCAATCCACAGTGGAGAGGCAAATGCAACACAAAACAGATGGATCACTAGCCATTTGTTGACTGAAAATGTTTTCTTCATGTATTTAAAATCTGCCTGCTGCCATGTAGAAAATTTGCCCCATTACAGTTGGTGACGCAGGCTTCAACATGTTAATGAAATAAGACGCAGAATGCTGGAGTAACTCAGCGCATTAGGCCTCATCTCAGGAGAACATGGATTGGCAACGTTTTGGGTTGGGACCCTTCTCTTTAACTTGCTAATAGATGTATTTTTTATTGTCATACGTCTCAGACAGAACAATCAAATTCTTACCTGCAGCAGCACAGCAGAATATTCAGCACACACACACACACACACACACACAGTAACAAACTATTAGTGCAAAAAGACAAAACCAATGCCCCCAACTTTATGTAAGACAGAGCTTATTTGGTTGCAGTATTTAATAGACTGCTGTCTTTTGGAAGAGGCTGCTCCTGAACCTAGACGTTCAAGTTTTTAGGCTACTGTACCTTCTTCCCAATGGCAGGAGTGAACTGAGTGTGTGGCCAGGGTGGTGTGGGTCTCTGATGATGGTGGCTGCCTTTTTGAGGCAGCGACTCCTGTAAATCCCTACTATGGTGGAAAGGACAGAACCCGTGATGGACTGGGCAGTGTTCAACACTTTTTGCAGTCTTCTTCGGTCCAAATGTTAAACTCCTCAAATAATTTTCAACCTCTCAAATCACAGTTCAACCATTCTTCCTGGCTGGACAACATGGCAGACTTCACAGAACTCAGAAAAATTCTGGTTTTAAGAGTGTAATACTAGAAAATTAGCAAGTGGATTAGTCAGAAACTGCATGGCCCACCCCAGAGTTTTATTCCATTTAACGTACATGCTATTATAAACTTAGAATCATAGAATCATAGAAAATAGGTGCAGTAGGCCATTCAGCCCTTCGAGCCTGCACCGCCATTCAATATGATCATGGCAGATCATCCAACTCAGTATCCTGTACCTGCCTTCTCTCCATACCCCCTGATCCCTTTAGCCACAAGGGCCACATCTAACTCCCTCTTAAATATAGCCAATGAACTGGCCTCAACTACCTTCTGTGGCAGAGAATTCCACAGACTCTGTGTGAAAAATGATCTTCTCATCTCGGTCCTAAAAGACTTCCCCCTTATCCTTAAACTGTGACCCCTTGTTCTGGAGTTCCCCAACATCAGGAACAATCTTCCTGCATCTAGCCTGTCCAACCCCTTAAGAATTTTGTAAGTCTCTATAAGATCCCCCTCAATCTCCTAAATTCCAGCAAGTACAGGCCGAGTCTATCCAGTCTTTCTTCATATGGAAGTCCTGCCATCCCAGGAATCAGTCTGGTGAACCTTCTCTGTACTCCCTCTATGGCAAGAATAACATACAAAACAAATGTTAACTGCTCACAATCATAAACTAAAGCTTGAATTATGAATGACAATACCTTGCTGGACGAGTCAACTTGATACCATCTATCATTAATTGTCCATTAAACTTGCCCATGAAAGTTAAGTCCAGTCTGAAGAAGGGTTCTGACCCAAAACATCACCTATTCTTCAGAGATGCTATCTGACCCGTTGCGTTACTCCAGCATTTTGTGCATTTGTTGTAAACCAACATCAGCAGTTCCTTGTGGCTCCACACATTTAGAATACAAGTACCTTGTTAATGATGTGATAACTGTTTAATGTCTGCCAATCAGTCTCTGTTTATCTTCCAAACAAACTAGTCACATTCACCTATTTCCTTCACTCCATAGATGCTGACTCACCCGCTTAGATGCTCCAGCATTTTTGTCTACAGTCAAATTGACATTTCTTCCAGTAATTGTTATTGGACAAAAAGTTACTGTTTTATCCTCTTCACTACTACCTTTTCCTCTGGGAATATTTTTTCTCTTTCTTAAATCAATCATTATTTCTCTCCAGGGTTACACAAAAAGCTGGAGAAACTCAGCGGGTGCAGCAGCATCTAAGGAGCAAAGGAGATAGGCGACGTTTCGGGTCGAGACCGGAAGAAGGGTCTCGACCCGAAACGTCGCCTATCTCCTTCGCTCCTTAGATGCTGCTGCACCCGCTGAGTTTCTCCAGCTTTTTGTGTAACCCTCGATTCTCCAGCATTTGCTGTTCCTTCTTTAACACATTATTTCTCTCCATTTCTGTTTGCAACTCGTTATGTCTTCCACTCTTTCTTCAAATATTTCTCCTATTTCCATGTTGCATCTCTTAAACTAAAAACAAGCTCCTTGCTTTTCTCATTGCATTGTTTGATTCTATTTATAGAAATTGAATTTTTATAGCAAGTTTTACAAGCTCGAAGTGTGTCAGAGCCATTGGACGATGTCTATCAATTGGAGCACTGCCAAGACCCAAAAACTGTGATATAAATGATTGAATATAAATTATCTATTGTTGAGTGAAGATTAACTATTGAATAGAGAACGGGGACTTCTCAAATGCTGCCATGGGAGGGTACAACGTTTCTTGCTTGCTGGTGCAAGTCAGTAATGACTCCGTTGACAACATCTATGTCTTTGAGCCAGAGGATTCAGATTCCATGTTGCAATCTGGAGACAAAGCTCAAACTAATGTTCCTGTGCAATATTACTAAATGCAATAAACTAATGCTCTGTGCAAAATCATATTTGCCAAACATGCTAGTCATTATTAAGTATGTACCTGGTAGAATAGGTGAGGGACAATCATGGATAAGGTGTGTATGAGATTTAAGAAGAGCTTGATTAATTTCCACATAAACATTTGGTGTGCGATTTTAAAACACAAGATTAGCATTTAATTACTGCAAAGGATTAAACATTGCTTTAACAAACAGGAAACAGAGCGTTTATCACTCCCATTAGGGAGAACTCCTGTGCTTCATATGCCTTTTAATGTGATATTACAGCTCAGTTACCTACTCATACAGCACTTTGAGAGAGTCTCCATTTCTTTTAGTTTGGGGTTACAGGCCCTTTGGCCCACCATATAACCATATAACAATTACAGCACGGAAACAGGCCATCTCGGCCCTTCAAGTCCATGCCGAACAACATTTTTCCCTTAGTCCCACCTGCCTACACTCATACCATAACCCTCCATACCCTTCTCATCCATATGCCTATCCAATTTATTTTTAAATGATACCAACGAACCTGCCGCCACCACTTCCACTGGAAGCTCATTCCACACCTCTACCACTCTCTGAGTAAAGAAGTTCCCCCTCATGTTACCCCTAAACCTCTGTCCCTTAATTCTAAAGTCATGTCCTCTTGTTTGAATCTTCCCTATTCTCATAGGGAAAAGCTTGTCCACATCAACTCTGTCTATCCCCCTCATCATTTTAAAGACCTCTATCAAGTCCCCCCTTAACCTTCTGCGCTCCAGAGAATAAAGACCTAACTTATTCAACCTATCTCTGTAACTTAGCTGTTGAAACCCAGGCAACAATCTAGTAAATCTCCTCTGTACCCTCTCTATTTTGTTAACATCCTTCCTATAATTGGGCGACCAAAATTGTACACCATACTCCAGATTTGGTCTCACCAATGCCTTATACAATTTTAACATTACATCCCAGCTTCTATACTCAATGCTCTGATTTATAAAGGCTAGCATACCAAAAGCTTTCTTTACCACCCTATCTATATGAGATTCCACCTTCAAGGAACTATGCACGGTTATTCCCAGATCCCTCTGTTCAACTGTCTTCTTCAATTCCCTACCGTTTACCATGTACGTCCTATTTTGATTTGTCCTGCCAAGGTGTAGCACCAAGTTCACATCGGACAATGATTCCCAAACACTAGCATTATCCTACACATGACAACTTACATTCTTTACCAAAGCCGGTTAACCTACAAACCTGTACGTCTTTGGAGTGTGGGAGGAAACCGGAGCACCCGGGGAAAACCCATGCAGTTACAAGGAGAACGTACAAACTTGTACTGCCGCGCCATCACTGTATTCCTACTCATTTCCTGTCTGTAGACCAATTTTCAATCCATGCCAGTATTTAAAGGCTTATCTTGTTTTTTAATATTGCACACCAAACGTTTGTGTGGAACTTCAAAGTCCTTCTTAAATCCCATATACGTCATATCCATGATTGTCCCTTACATATTCTACCACTTATGGCCTTCATAGTGTCCAGCATGTTTGTCATACAGTGCCCTACATAATGCTTGGGCCAAAGACCCATCATTTATTTATTTGCCTCTGTACTCCATAATTTGAGGTTTGTAATATAAATCACATGTGGTTAAAGTGCACATTGTCATATTTTATTAAAGACCATTTTTATACAGTGTAGTTTCACCATGTAGAAATTACAGCTGTGTTTATACAGAGTCCCCCCATTTCAGGGCACCATAATGTTTGGGGCACATGGCTTCACAGGCGTTTGTAATTGCTCAGGTTCAGGTATAAGAGAGCTCTCAGCACCGAGTCTTTCCTCCAGTCTTTCCATCACCTTTGTAAACTTTTATTGCCGTTTATCAACATGAGGACATAAGTTATGCCAGTGAAAGTCAAAGAGGCCATTATGAGACTCAGAAACAAGAATAAGACTGTTAGAGACACGAGTCAAACCTTAGGCATACCAAAATCAACTGTTTTGGACATCATTAAGAAGAAAGAGCACTGGTGAGCTTACTAATTGCAAAGGGACTGGCAGGCCAAGGAAGACCTCCACAGCTGATGACAAAATAATTCTCTTTATAATAAAGAAAAATCCCCAAACACCTGTCCGACAGATCAGAAACAATCTTCAGGTGTGGATTTGTCAATGACCACTGTCTGCAGAAAACTTCATGAACAGAAATATAGAGGCTACACTGCAAGATGCAAACCACTGGTTAGCCACAAAAATAGAATGGCCGGGTTACAGTTTGCCAAGAAATACTTAAAAGAGCAACCACAGTTCTGGAAAAAGGTCATGTGGACAGATGAGACGAAGATTAACATATCAGACTGATGGCAAGAGCAAAGTATAGAGGAGAGCAGGAAATGCCCAAGATCCAAAGCATACCACCTCACCTGTGAAACACGGTGGTGGGGATGTTATGGCCTGGCCATGTAAGGCTGCTGAAGGTACTGGCTCACATATCTTCATCAATGATACAACTGCTGATGGTAGTAGCATTATGAATTCTGAAGTGTATAGACACATCCTATCTGCTCAAGTTCAAACAAATGCCTCAAAACTCAGTGGCCGGCGGTTCATTCTGCAGCAAGACAATGATCCCAAACATACTGCTAAGCAACAAAGGAGTTCTTCAAAACTAAAAAATGGTCAATTCTTGTGTGTCCAAGTCAAACACCCGATCTGAACCCAATTGAGCATGCCTTTTATATGCTGAAAAGAAAACTGAAGGGGACTTGCACCCAAAACAAGCATAAGCTAAAAGCCCTGTCCCACTGTACGAGTTCATTCAAAGAGTTCTCCTGAGTTTGCCCTGATTCAAATTCTGAGATTTACGGTCGTCGTCGGTACTCTGGGCTCTTGTGGACATTTTTCAACATGTTGAAAAATCTTTACGATTCTTCCCGAGCTTACCTACCGTTAGCGAATACCTGCCGTTAGCATTACGAGCTCCGACGTACCCGCTACGTTCATTCTCCCTGCTTACCACGAGTTTGATTTTTTTTTAAAACTCGGAAGAGCTCTTGAATGAACTAGCATCGTGGGACAGGGCCGTAAAGATGGCTGCAATACAGGCCTGGCAGAGCACCACCAGAGAAGACACCCAGCAACTGGTGAAGCCCGTGAATCGCAGACTTCAAGCAGTCATTGCATGCAAAGGATATGCAACAAAGTACTAAACATGACTACTTTCATTTACATGACATTGCTATGTCCCAAACATTATGGTGCCCTGAAATGGGGGGGGACTATGTATAAACACAGCTGTAATTTCTACATGGTGAAACAAAAATGTATAAAAATGGCATTTATTAAAATCTGACAATGTGCATTTTAACCACATGTGATTTTCTATATTACAAATCTCAAATTGTGGAGTACAGAGGCAAATAAATAAATGATGTGCCTTCGTCCCAAATATTATGGAGGGCATTGTATATGATTTTCCTTTCTAAATTCATGTTAACTTTGTCTAACCATGTCTATATTTTCTCAGTATCCTTCATAAATGAATAGAGGATACCAGGAGGGAGAGATACAAAATAGGAGTCCAAGTATGACAATCATTTGTAAGGTTTCACAAGGGACTGAGCAGTAGGCGAGACATAGACAACGATGGAAATAAGTGTGAAGGAATATGATATTTCAAGGTTAAAGAATAATAAGGACAGTTACTGTCTGATTCTGCAAACGCCTGATAGAACAGGTCCACAGAGTTTATTCTTCCAAAAAAAAGAATGAGAGCAATTTGCAAATCTTTCCTTAGTTGCACATCAGGCACACATTTTCCAATGTTCTATAGATTTGGGATAGGTTCCTGTGGATTGTGGGGGGTCAGCTAATGTTACCCCACTTTTTAAGAAAGGCAGGAGAGAGAAAACAGGGAATTATAAACCAATTAGCCTGACATCAGTGGAGGGAAAGATGCTGGAGTCAATTATAAAAAATGAGATAGCAGCACATTTGGATAGCAGTAAACAGGATCAGTCCAAATCAGCATTGATTTACGAAGGGGATATCATGCTTGACTAAACTTCTGGAATTTTATAAGGATGCAACTAGAAAAATGGACAAGGGAGAGCCAGTGGATGTTGTGTACCTGGACTTTCAGAAAGCCTTTGATAAGGTCCCACATAGAAGATTAGTGGGACATTAGAGCACATGGTATTACAATTAGAGCACATGGTATTGGGGGTAGAGTATTGACATGGATAGAAAATTGGTTGGCAGAGAAAACAAAGAGTTGGGATTAACGGGTCCCTTTCAGAATGGCAGGCAGTGACTACTGGGGTACTGCAAGGTTCGGTGATGGGACCGTAGCTATTTACGATATGCATTAATGATTTAGATGAAGGAAGTAACATTAGCAAATTTGCAGATGACACATAGCTGGGTGCCAGTGTGCACTGTGAGGAGGATGCGATGAGGATGCAGGGTGACTTGGCCAAGTTAGGTGAGTGGGCAGATGCAGTTTAATGTGGATAAATGTGAGGTATCGACTAGTAGCAAAAACAGGAAGGCAGATTATTATCGGAATGGTGTCAAGTTGGGAAAAGGGGGAGTACAACGTGATCTGGGGGTCCTTGTTCATCAGCAAGTAATGCAAGTACCTGCATGCCTGAACGTAAGCATGCAGGTACAACAGGCAGTGACGAAAGCTAATGGCATGTTGGCCTTCATAACAAGAGGAGTCGAGTATAGGAGCAAAGGAGACCTTGTGCACATACAGGGCCCTAGTGAGACCACACGTGGAGTATTGTGTGCAGTTTTGGTCTCCAAATTTGAGGAAGGACATTCTTGCTATTGAGTGCAGCGTATGTTCGCAAGGTTAATTCCTGGGATGGTGGGACTAACATATGTTGATAGAATGGAGCAACCGGGCTTGTATACACTGGAATTTAGAAGGATGAGATGGGATCTTATTGAAACTTTTAAGATTAAGGGTTTGGACACGCTAGAGGCAGGAAACATGTTCCCGATGTTGGGAGCGTCCAGAACCAGGGCCCACATTTAAGAATATAGGATACGCCATTTAGAACAGAGATGAGGAAAAACTTTTTCACCAAGAGAGTTGTGAATCTGTGGAATTCTCTGCCCCAGAAAGCAGTGGAGGCCAATTCTCCAGATGCTTTCACGAGAGAGTTAGATAGAGCTCTTAAAGATAGCAGAGTCAAGGGACATGGGGAGAAGGCAGGAATGGGTTACTGATTGTGGATGATCTGCCATGATCACAGTGAATGGCAGTGCTGGCTGAAAGGGCGGAATGGCCTGCTCCTGAACCTATTGTCTAATGTCTGTTGTCAATCTGATACCATAAAACTTCGGAGGACATACGTCGGTGGATCTAAAATCATCAATGTTGCATGTGGAAGATGACCCATGGGTCTATAAATAGTGCTACCAAAAGGCAGCAGGTATAGAGCAGGAGGGGCCACAGTATAGATTCCTTGGACTTTTTTGCACTAATAATTGTAAAGAGAAAATAAACTATATTGGATAACCAGGAATAAAATCATTTATAGAGCTGGATAGACGCAAAGTGCTGGAGCAACTCAATGGGTCAGGCAGCATCTCTGGAGACAAAGGATCCTTTCGGCTTCTTCTCCCATCCTTTTTCTTCAGAGATGCTGCTGCTGACCCTGCTGAGTTACTCCAGCACCGTGTGTCTTTCTTTGGTATCTGAGTTGCTCCATCACCAGCAGTCCCTTTTGTATACAATCATTTATAGACCTGGTGGGAATTAGATGAAAGTAGGAATAAGGGTTCAACGTGTTGACAGTACAATATGTAATCTTGGCTTTCCCCAAAGAAAATATACTTAGCAGCAAACCGTTTTGTGAAAACACACCCGAGAAATAAATCGAGCATAATACAACTGACATGCAATATATCACTTCAAAGTGATAAAGTAACAGTAACTTCAGCTCAAAAGTGATTTATTAGTCATAAATCAGTTTGGAATATCCTGAGGATATGACTATGAGCCCATTAGATGCAAGCTTTGTCGATGCCAGAAAATACAACATCCCACAAGCACACCCTTATTATTGATTGTGCTGTAAAATGCTCAGCAGTTGCCAAGATTCCT
Organism: Raja brachyura; assembly: GCA_963514005.1. The sequence continues at coordinate 34,942,006 of OY740798.1, read as the reverse complement.
GAAGACCTTATGGCGGCTTGGTGTCACAGTGGTAGAGTCGCTGCCTTGTAGCTCCGGAGGCACAGGATCGATCCCGACTACGGGTGCTGTCTGTACGGAGTTTGCTCCGAGATCTTTGGTTTCCTCCCACACTCCAAAGACATGCAGGCATGTAGGATAATTGGCTTGGTGAATGCGTAAATTGTCCCTAGTAGTAGGATAGTGTTAATGTGCGGGGAACGCTGGTCGGTGAGGACTCGGTGGGCCAAAAGGCCTGTTTCTGCACTGTAACTCTAAACCTCCTTATAGTTTTAATCGTATTGCAACTGGGAGTGAGAAATTGGGCTTTAGTTTAATATCCCAAATGCTGGAAAGGGTGAAGTAAAGATTTACAAGGTTGCCAGGAGAAGTTGAGCAGGATAGGATTTTAATTTTTTGGAGCGCAGGAAGATTAGGGGAGATCTTACAGAGGTGTATAAAATCATGAGAGTAATAGATAGGCTAAATGCACAGAGTCTTTTACCAAGAGTAGGGGAATTGAGAGCCAAATGACGGAGGTTTCAGGTGAGGAAGGAATAGATTCATTGGAACCTGAAGGGTAACTTTTCTTTACATAAAGGGTGGTAGGTATATGGAACAAGCTGCTGGAGGATGTAGTTGTGGCAGGAACATTTAAGAAATATTTAGACAACTACATGGATAGGAAAGGTTTAGAGAGATATTGGCCAAATGCAGGTATGTTGGACAAGTGTTGATGGGGCATATTGGTCGGAAAGGGCAAATTGGTCCTGTTTCCATGCTCTATGACGTGAGAACTTGCGTGTCCATTACAGCACTCTGCCAATACTGCACTACTACCCCGTTATGTGTTATCCGTTTTCATCCTCAATTTAGCAGTCACCACAAACTCTCATCTCAGTTTCCATGTAATCTGCCTTAAATCCACATTCCAAATATACATAAATATAATCCAGCTGGGTAGTACGAAAGGAGTGTAGGTTCGTCAGACACAATAAGATATCAAACCAAGTTCAGACAAATGTTATAGTCAAGAACTCCAGGAGGATCCTTATTGAAACATATAAGATTATTAAGGGATTGGACATGCGAGAGGAAGCAAACATGTTCCTGATGTTGAGGGAGTCCAGAACCAGGGGCAACATAGGAGATTAGTGGGACATTAGAGCACATGTTATTAACATTAGAACACATGGTATTGGGGGTAGACTGGAGGAGCTTAAGAATAAGAGGCAAGGCATTTAGAACAAAGATGAGGAAAAACTTTTTCACACAGAGAGTTGTGAATCTGTGGATTTCTCTGCCTCAGAAGGCAGTGGAGGCCAATTCTCTGGGTACTTTCAAGAAAGAGTTAGGTAGAGCTCTTAAAGATAGTGGAGTCAAGGGATACGGGGAGAAGGCAGGAATGGGGTAATGATTGTGGATGATCAGCAATGATCACAATGAATGGCGATGCTGGCTCGAGAGGCTGAATGGCCTACTCCCGCACTTATTGTCTATTGATTCCCGGCAATACATGGCTAATATTTATCTTACACTGAAGATCTTAGCATTAACTGTATACTTTTTTTACATTCAACCTCCCAAGGTGCAAAACCTCACACTTGCTTGGATTGAACTCCATATGCCATTTCTCTGCCCATTTTTGTAGCTGCCCTATATCCCACTGTACACTTTGGGAGCCTTTCTAACTGTCCGCAAATCCACAACTAATTTTGGTGTCATATCCCAACTTACTAACCAACAAACCTCCATTTCATCTAAGTATAGAAACAAGGAAATGCAGATGCAGGTTTGCACAAAAGGACACTCAGTGAGTCAGGCAGCATTTCTGGAGAATATGGATAGGTGACCTTTCGGGTCAGGTCCCTTCTTCAGACCTGAAACGTCATATATCCTTGTTCTCCAAAGATGCAACTCCAGTTACTCCAGCACTTTGTGTCCTTTTTACAATTAATCCAATCTGTATTTGGTCTCGCATACTGCATACCGCATACTGATTTTGAAGAAGAAGTGTATCATTCCTACAATTGAAAAGATCCTGAACTTTGAGAAGGGGTGAAGTGAAAGGGCAGGTTGAGACATGGGAAGGCAAGGGGTATGTCGGTGAAGTGACAGTAAACTGTGCATCCCAGAAGAAATTATCCCTTCAGAATGCTCATCCAGCCTTCTGAATACAATGCATTCTATGCTCACTTTGATAAGGAGAACAGTGATGTTCCATCTCAGGGCCCCCATACGGCATTGTAATCTCAGTCACCAAGTCATGTCAGAAGATCCTTCAGGGGGGTGAACTCTCAGAAAGATGGTATACCTGGTCAGGTTTTCAAAACGGGCCAACTGGCTGACATTTTTGCGGACATCTTGAACCTCTCACTACTGATGTCTGAGGATCTCCCTTGCTTTAAAAGGGTATCAATAATACTGGTGCCCAAGAGAGTAATGTAACATGCCTCAATGACCACCGACCATTAACATGTAAGGTGATGATATGCTTTGAGAAGTTGGAGTGTTTGGAGTGCATGTCAACTCCAAATTGTACCTGGGCCCCACAACAATTTGCCCACCACCACCATAGATCAATAGAGGACACAATCTTGCTGGCTCCCCACTTTGCGCTGGACCACTTTGACAATAAAAACACATACGTTATGCATCTACCTCCTCTCCCAATAGTTAGCACACTCCCATTCAGGCAACAACCCGGATCTATTTAATTTGAAGCCTACTTCAATTGAGAGGTATTTGCTTCCATGACCAGTTTACCAGTTAAGGATTTGTTTTTTTTTTAATATATGATTACTGACATGGTAATTTGCAAATGACTGACATGGTGTGCACTTAAAATCGAATTTCAAAATATATATTTTCAAACAAAATTCAGAACTTCCTAACATTCAATTAAGTGTGTTCCAGGCACCCACCACCACGCTTTGTAGAAAATCACCTACACAGCACCACTCCATTAAACTTTACCCCTCTCACCTTCAAACAACACTAATAGCTTCCCATTTCTGCATTCCATCATCATTTAGCTGGATGGAAGAGATACAGAGCATAAATCAGTACAGCACAGGAACAGGACTGGCACACAATGTCCTTGGTGAACATGGTGCCATGTAATGCCTGCACATGATCCATATGCCTCCACACCCACTTATCCATCTAAAAGCCTCAAATGCCACTACCACTTCCATTTCCACCACCACTGCCGACAGAACATACCAGGTACCCACCACCCTGTGTAAAAACAGTTGCCTCGCGCGTCACCTTTAAACTTTGGCCATCTCACCTTAAAACTATGCCCTCTAATATCATTATCATTAGGAGGTCGAAGCACCTGCCATCTGTCTAGATACCTTTTCCCTCCATTTATCTGCGACTAGAGGGCAGGCCATCCTAGACAAGGTATTGTGTAATGAGGAAGGATTAGTTGGCGATCTTGTTGTGCAGAGCCCCTTGGGCAATATAGAAAATAGGTGCAGGAGTAGGCCATTAAGCCCTTCGAGCCTGCACTGCCATTCAATATGATCATGGCTGATCATCCAACTCAGTATCCTGTACCTGCCTTCTCTCCATACCCCCTGATCCCTTTAGCCACAAGGGCTCCATCTAACTCCCTCTTAAATATAGCCAATGATCTGGCCTCAACCACCTTCTGTGGCAGAGAATTCCACAGATTCACCACTCTCTGTGTGAAAAATGTTTTTCTCATCTCGGTCCTAAAAGACTTCCCCCTTATCCTTAAACTGTGACCCTTTGTTCTGGACTTCCCCAACATCGGGAACAATCTTCCTGCATCTAGCCTGTCCAACCCCTTAAGAATTTTGTAAGTTTCTATAAGATCCCCCCTCAATCCTCTAAATTCTAGCGAGTACAAGCCAAGTCTATCCAGTCTTTCTTCATATGAAAGTCCTGCCACCCCAGGAATCAGTCTGGTGAACCTTCTCTGTACTCCCTCTATGGCAAGAATGTCTTTCCTCAGATTAGGAGACCAAAACTGTACATAATATTCCAGGTGTGGTCTCACCAAGGCCCTGTACAACTGCAGTAGAACCTCCCTGCTCCTATACTCAAATCCTTTTGCTATGAATGTTAACATACCATTTGCTTTCTTCACTGCCTGATGCACCTGCATGCCTACTTTCAATGACCGGTGTACCATGACACCCAGGTCTTGGTGCATATCCCCTTTTCCTAATCGACCACCATTCAGATAATAATGGTGATCATAATATATGATCAGATAACAGTGACCATAATATGGTGGAATTCTACATTAGGATGGAAAGTGACAAGGTTAATTCAGAGACGAGGGCCCTGAACTTAAAGAAAGGAGAATTTGAAGGTATGAGATGGGGATTGGCTAGGACAAACTGTCAAATTATATTTAAAGGGTTGATGGTGGATATGCAACGGTAAAGATTTAAAGATCGCATGGATGAACTCCATGGGGGGGCGGGGGGGGGGGGGGGAAGAGCATGGAAGAAAGCTTGCGGGGAATATAAAAACTGACTAAAAGCTTCTTCAGATATGTAAAAAGGAAAAGATTAGTGAAGAAAAATGTAGGTCCCTTACAATCAGAGACAGGTGAATTTATAGTGAGAAACAAGGAAATGGCAGAACAGTTAAATCAGTAGCTTGGTTCTGTCTTCACTAAGGAAGACACAAACAATCTCTGAGAAATGCTCAGGGACCGAGGATCTAGTTGGAGGGAGGAATTGAAGGGAATCCACATTAGTCAGTAAATGGTGTGAGGTAAACAATTGGGACTGAAGGTGGATAAATCCAAATGGCCTGATGGTCTGCATCCATCAGAGTACTTAATGAGATGACCCTAGAAATCATGGATGCATGGTGATCCAATGTTCTCTCGATGCTGGATCAGTTCCTGTGGACTGGAGGGTAGCCAAAGTAACTCCACTTTTTAAGAAAGGAAGGAGAGAGAAAACTGGGAATTATAGTCCAGTTAGCCTAACATCGGTAGTGGGGAAGATGCTTGTCGATGTTATAGCAGCGCATTTGGAAACCGGTGACAGGATCGGTCAAAGTCAGCATGGTTTTATGAAGGGGAAATCATGCTCGACAAATCTTCTAGAATTTTTTGAGGATGTAACAAGTAGAATGGATAAGGGAGAGCCAGTGGATGTGGTGTATCTGGACTTTCAACAAGCCTTCGACAAGGTCGCACACAAGAGATTAGTGTGCAGAATTAGAGCACGTGCTATTGACATAGATAGAGAACTGGTTGGCAGACAGGAAGCAAAGAGTAGGAATTAATGGGTCCTTTTCAGAATGGCAGGCAGTGACTAGTGGGGTGCCGCTAGGCTCGGTGCTGGGACCCCAGTTATTTACAATATATATTAACGATTTAGACCAGGGAATTAAATGTGACACCTCTAAGTTTGTGGATGACACAAAGCTGGGTGACAGTGTGGGCTGCGATGAGGATGCTACGAGGCTGCAAGGTTAATTGGATAGGTTGGGTGAGTGGACAGATGCAGTACAATGTGGATAAATGTGAGGTTGTCCACTTTGGTGGCAAGAACAGGAAGGCAGATTATTACCTGCATGGTAGGTGGACACAAAATGCTGGAGTAACTCAGCAGGTCAGGCAGCATCTCTGGAGAGAAGGAATGGGTGACGTTTCGGGTTGAGACCCTTCAGGCCGTTTATCTGAATGGTGTCAAATTAGGAAAAGGGGAGGTGCAACGAGATCTTGGTGTGCTTGTACATCAGTCGCTGAAATTAAGCATGCAGGTACGGCAGGCAGTGAATAAAGCTAGTGGCATGTTGGCCATCATTGCAAGAGGATTTGAGTTTGGAAGCAAGGAAGTCTGCAGTTGTACAGGGCCCTGGTGAGACCACACTTGGAGTATTGTGTGCAATTTTGGTCTCCTAATTTGAGGAAGGACATTATTGCTATTGAGGGTGTGCAGCGCAAGTTCACCAGGTTGATTAACCAGCAGGTTTAATATCCCCCATTTCCCCTTATTAATAAAAGTGAGAAAGGCTTGCGCTTGTGGCAGAGGATCTCGATCTGTTGACATCCAAGATGCGGTTTATTCGTTATCACCTTCCTTTCCACAGCAACATTAGACGTGTCATTTGCTCCTCACTCCACTTATCAGAAATGTTCCCCTTGTACTTGTCCTGATTATTACCTTGAATATCTTTTAGGGTTGATAGGGTAGGGGGCTGCATAATGATGCAGTTGATGAGGCTACTGCCTCACAGCATCAGAAACCTGCGTTCGATTGTGACCTCAGATGCTGTCGGCGTGGAGTTTGCACATTCTCCCTAGTACTGTGTGGGTTTCTTCTTGAAGCTCCGGTTCCCTCCCACTTCCACAGATGTGTGGGTTTGTATGTTAAATGGCCTTTGTGAATTGCTCCAGGGTATAGGGAGTGGATACAAAAGTGCCAAAGCATAGATCCAGCGTGAGCGGGTGATCAATGGTCAGCATGGACTCGATGGGCCAAACGACCAGTTTCCATGCTCTATATTTCAATCAATTAATCAATGAAAAGATTGCTGGGCTAAAATGATATCTCTGAGGTTTTGTTTCTCTTTACAGCTGTTGACCGACCAGTTGAGTGCTTGAGAGTATGAAGAAGGGTCTCGACCCAAAACATCACCCATTCCTTTTTTCCAGATGCTGCCTGTCCTGCTGAGTTACTCCAGCACTTTGAGTCTATCTCTGTTTACCACCTTTCCCTGCTATTATTTCAAGTCATGAAAGCACTCCCATTATTTACAAAAAAATTGAGCAAACAAACAAGGCACTGTCATTGTCTCATTGCCTCTATAAATGATATATATTAAACAATGTCACTCTGAAACACAAGATGCATAAAAGGGCCCTCTTTTACAAGATCCCGTTTCCTTTCCAGCGTTACTGAACTCCTACCAGCCTTAAAAGAGCACTAAGTGAACTAACAAACCTCAGGGATTCCCATAGCACCGCTCTTTGATGACGTGTCAGAAGGCATTGCTTTCAACTTTATCAAAGAGGTAAATCTACTCTTGAAGCAGGGGAATCGACCACTGTGCAAACAGGAAGACATGTAATGTGCTTCAATTCTTTCCAGAGGCTGCCAGACAACCTTTTCATATTCAATATTTTCTTATTCCAATTTTCATCTGTGCTGTCACTTATCTTAATTTAATCAATTGCCCCAAATTCTCCAGCCATGGATTGATGTCCAATTCAAACATAGTTTAGTTGAATTTAGATACAGAGCGGAAACAGGCCCTTCGGCACACCGAGTCCACACCGACAAGTGATCCCTGCAGATGAAACACTATCCTACACGCACTAGAGACAATTTACAATTTCTACCAAGCCAATTAACCGACAAACCTGTACGGCTTTGGAGTGTGGGAGGAAACAAAGATTTCAGAGAAAACCCACGTGGTCACGGGGAGAATGTACAAACTCAGCGCAGACTGCACCTGTAGTCTTGATCAAACTCGGGTCTCTGGCGCAGTAAGTGCTGCAAGGCAACACCAGCATGAAGCCCTGACAGTCAATTTGACATAGCTTTCATCATGCTTGACATGGAAGAAAGTTCAAGAATTTTAATCTGGTTAACATCAGTGACCCATCACCAAGTACCAAGCAGATTTACCACTCTATGGCACGACACTTGATGTTGGACCTGCTTGGTACTGGACAACTGGGGTTAATGACAGATTAGGATCCAAATAATGAACAGCGGGGACCTTGCAACTAGTGCTCTTGCCCTTGAGTTGGGGGAAAAACAAGCAACAAGGAACTGCAGATGCTGGTTTACGAAAAAAAAGACATGTTCTCCAGAAATGCTGAGGAGATCAGGCAGCCCTTAGCATCCTTTGTTTTGGGGGGGGGGGGGGGGGGGGGTAGGGCTGTGGGAAAGCAATATTAACATTACCCCTCTCTCACTACCTTGTTACAGCTAGTGAAGTCTTGGAATCAAGACTGTCTAAAACGTCTGAGGATGCAGATTCAATAACTTTCAAAGTAACATCATTTTCAGAGAGCCACTCGTGCATCATTTTAAAACGCGTCTCTCTCCTCACTGATGCTGCCTGGCCTGCTGATTATTTCCAGCATATTTGACTTTTTTTTTCCCCTTCTGGTTCAGTCTTGTTTTAGGCCCCTATAGCAGGTAGATTTTCTTGAGGCGCTTAGTATACCAACATCATGTACCAACTTTATATCTGAATATGAACCCTTATCTGAAGAAGTGTTCTGATCCGAAAACTCACCCATTCCTTTTCTCTAGCGACGCTGGCTGACCCGCTGAGTTAATCCAGCATCTTATGTTTATGCACGTGGTGGCAAGTTCCAAATACTAAGCATCTCCTCGTTGGGTCTTTATCCCGATGGCAACATAGTGTGTAATCAGTGAGTATCTGATATTTATGGTGATATTTTATGAAATATGTTCCCCGAGCCTACTCGTATAATTTTTATCGCCTCCCCCCTCTGCCCCTCCATCTCAGTTTGCTTTCTTCCCGAGTGGGTGGCAATCCCTCTTCCTTCAGTTTTTGGAACCAACTTCCTCAAGCTGGATGGGACTTATTTTGGGCACCACACACTTATATGAGAATGAATTGTCAATCGTACTTTGACTTTTTTATCAGCATCAGTATGATGACACCAAACCATGTCACCAAATTGAGATGCAGTGTGGAAAAAATCACCCATTTCACGAGCCGTTGCACAGAGCATATTAATAACTTGGAAGACCGTTAGCTTGTGTATTTCATCACGACATTATTCCCATTGAAGTGGAGTAATTATACAAGAACGGACCCTCACCACCACCCTCACCACCACCACGCCCCCCCCCCCCCCACCAATTGGACGGTTATATAAGTAGATGGATAAAACTTTTTCTTTAATGTTTTAGCTTTTCCGTCTGACCGAACCCCCACTGAACTGATCAAGACAAACAACCGAGATCAAGGATTGTCACAAGAACAATCTTCCAACAACTTCTTGAGAAGGTGGAGACAGCATATTTAATAACATTCAAAGTAAAAACATCTTTCAGAGAGCAGCTCTTGTAACATTTTACTATTCTAAACAAATTGATAAAATCCAAAGAGAATATCAAGATTTTTCCGTTTCTGGTTGTCTGGCTGTGGTGGCCAAGTCAATGGAAGATTTTAAGGCAGAGATTGACAAATTCTTGATTAGTACAGGTAGATAGACAGCCATGATTATAGCAGAGTAGACTTGATGGGCCAAATGGCCTAACTCTGTTCCTAAAGCTTATGTAGTCTCACAAAAGTTCAAAGCATTTAAAGGGGTTTGTGCCATTTACAAATATTACTTCTATAAAAATAATTTAGCAAGGTAAATCTTTGCGAGTATGATTGCCTAAGATAGGGAGAACAGAGAAGAGAACGTCCAGCACATACTTTATCTAGGACAACTCGGCACATCAATCAAACCCTTCCTTGGTTCTTGGTTACTTGGTCCTCCAAAATATTCCAACTGGAATTTAAACTGGAGGTGGTGAAGGGAGGGGTTTAGCCAGAGAGGGTTATTGGGAAGAAAGTGCCACTTTAAATTTAGTTGCATCTGGCTGGGCAACCGTGGCTTGTTCCAAACAATTAACAATACGATCCTGACTACAACATTGAAACCGTTCACCAAGGTGAACATACAACATAAATAAATCAGTTGCAATCTAGTCACGTACAGATTCCGATGACTTCTTGCAAGTACATATTAGTTCATGGACGAGCTTAAAAGAGCGAATTGGAGCTCAGCACAAGTTACAGCAACGCTGCGAAGAAGGGGCATATGTAAAGAAAAAAACATTGAAACACCTTAAAACAGGAGAGATGGCGGTCGACTCACTAACTAGTGAAAATAGTTCATGCAAAGAGACGAGTTCTCCCTGTCTGCAGTTCTGATCCGCTAATATGGTAGGAAAAGTTAGACACTATTTAAGACATCGCGCTCTCTCTCTCTCTCTCTCTCTCTGAGATCCGTTAAATGCACAATAAAACTTCAAAACAGATAGTCTACTTGTCATTCATAAAATCGACTTAGAAATAGGACGTTTAAACTATTTGGAACCCCGTCCATTCCACCTTCTTTGAGAACGGGCGAGTTTGTAGAACATGCTATTGTTATTTAAGTGGTTTACTTACACTGTGAAGTGGTAGATGAAACATTTCCAACCAGTGGGCCGTTCTAAGAAGTTGTAAGTTCTGCCTTGGATGTTGACCTTGGAGAAGATGGGCTTCCTGACGTTGTACACCGCCATCTGGGTGGGTAGGGTGATGGCTTTAGCGGGAACGGGGGGATCGATGATCACCTCGTCAGCGCCTCGATTGTCCGGGCTCTTGTACACCGTGGACTCGGGGCTATTACCCCCCTCTATGCTCGAGTCCTCAGACATCTCCAACATGGTCGGTCTGCAGACCGCGCCGTCCGCCTGGGAAGTGGAGGCACTCCATCGTGGCTTGGCTTCGGTGGACATCGGTGTGGGAGGGACGTTCAGGCAGGCGGTGGTGGCTTCGGGCCGTCAGACGGAGCGCAGCTGAGAGAGGGAGGGAGGGAGACAGAAGGGGATTAGGAGGATGAGGCTAGTGGGACCATGGACGCGGCAGAACTCAAGAGACGGGTGTGAGTAGCCCGCTCCTCCAACCCCCCCGATAGTGTAGAAAGAAGGAAGAGAGACCACGAAGTGTTGGATCATCGGCTGTTGAGATATCTGGCCGAGACAGGTATCCCGCTTTGTGTCGGATGGAGGAGATGTCAACCAGAAAGCAGGATCTTGAGAGGCTACATTCCAAGAAGAGTGGAGGCAGCGGGCGTTTAAGACATGTGTGTGTGGTTCTCTGAACAAGGCTGGGGGATAGGGAGGGTGTGGGAGGCAAGTACAAGGAGTTTTTACAATGCGTATATTGAGCGGGGGGGGGGGGGGGGGGGTTAACATCGTGGTCAGAACCTGGAAAGACTTGAAATGTAAACAGCGGGCGGCCAGAGATGAAACGCACCGTTTTTACATCAGCCCTGAACCCACGCGAAGAAAATTATCTTAGAGAAACATCGCAACACAGAACCAACTATTCTTTCTTCAGCTTGTTCGTCACCACATTCACCAATTGAGTAACTAAGGTGACTAAAACTAATTTCAAACCACAACCGAGAATGGAATACTGGAGGACTTCGGTTTAAGGTGGTGGGTGCATGGAACGAGCTGACAGATAAGGTAGCTGATGCAGCTGCTACCGCAACGTTTAAGAAACAATTAGACAGGTTGAGGACATGGATATGACAGGTTGAGAGAGACATGGGCCAAACGCAGGCAGGTGGGACTAGTGTAGATTGGACACGTTGATTCGGTGTGGACAAATTGGACTTCTTTCCACGCTCTGTGTTAAAAAACAGTTTGACAGTTCCAGGTTTTCTAAGATTAACGAGGAATGGAGGTTTTAATTGACTGATTTGGAAGATTTTTTTTGAATGCTTCGAGTCAAGGTGCATTTAATCATCCTCTTTAAAATATGCAGCGGGACGCCTCTGGTCGCTTTCAAAGCGAAAGAGTGGCGGAACGAGCTTATGGTTCGGCAGCTCGGCCACTCTTTCACAGTGAGTGTTCAGAGGGATGGCAGCCCACACACACCTGTCAGTGGGCTGGTACTGTGGCAGCGGCACCGGACACTCGGGCAATTCTTTTACAGGTGTTTTCAATAGTTTTTTGTAAGTTTTTCTTGAAAGTCAATTTCTCTCTCGGTGCTGCGTTAACCTGGACGCGACTCTGGGATAAAAGGGAAGCTCTCGCTCTGCGCCTTCACACCACAGCCGGGAGAGAGAAGGAAGACTTTTAAAAAAAATAAAAAATACCTGCAGTTACACTCACCGAAGCAAAGCAGACAGGTGACTGGGTTCTGTGGCGGGACTCTCTCTCTCCCTCTCTCTCTCTCTCTCTCTCTCTATCTCTCTCTCTCTGCTCCCCAATCCTCACCCCCACCATCAAAACAATAAAAAGGGCTCCTCCACTTGTCTTAAAGCAACAGCAACCGCGGTCGAGCCGGCGACACTTTGTGGCCTTTCTTCATGTCTCCGGCGAGGGGGAAGAAGCGCCAGAAAGGGAGGCGAGCCGAAGCAGGCAGCGATGAGCTCCTGGTAGATCACCGTGTCCTCTGGCCCGGCCTTCAGACTCGCTGAACTGCAAGTAATCCGACAACAACTCCGCGTTCCCGCAGCGTCTCTTTAAATGGGACCTGCGAGTGACTCTGGGCGTGGTGGCTGGCTCACACTTCACGCTTTGACGGTGCGCCTTACCCCCTTTTCGCTCAGCTGGAGCAAAGGGAGGAGACTTGTGGTGAAATTCTTCACACTGTTGACAGGACGTGCCAGAGCGCGGGGGAATCTGGAGCTTAAAATCGAACTTGAGATACAGAAACGGCAGCCCCCTTGACACACCAGTAGTGTGGGTTGTCTTATTTGGGAAGGATTGCTTCGCACAGATATAACACACACCACACAGTGACAGAGCTCCCCTTCTCATTTCTCACCCGCTGGAATAAATCACCCAACATATAGACAAAAAGCTGGAGTAACTCAGCCGGACAGGCAGCATCTCTGGAGAGAAGGAATGGGCGCTGTTTCGGGTCTAGACCTTCTTCATTGGGGAGAAGGGAAGGGGGCGAGTGAAAGTTTGGAGAACGCCGGCGTTTTCTCTGCGATTTAATAGATTCTGCGTCGCTACCGAGAATCTGGTTTCCTCGCGGCTGGTTGGATAAATACAAATTTCAAAAACAAAGGTCCTGCTCGCTTTCTTGAAGGATATTCGGTCCGCTACAACCGGAGAGACAGAGGTCACAGTCGTCTGCTAATTGAATTGATTTGTTGTTAAATGTGGAGGCGGCACAGTCAGTAGATGGAGCTGCTGCCTCACAGCGCCACAGACCCGGGTTCAGTCTGTGTGGAGTTTGCTCGTTCTCCCAGTCCATTGAGGGCACTGACCTCCCCTCCTCACCATCGAACAGGTCGACGGTAGTCGCTGCCTCAAAAAGGCAGCCAGCATCATCAGAGACCCATATCACTTGATTAGTCATAGAGTGAGATAGTGTGGAGACAGGCCCTTCGGCCCAACTCGCCCACACCGGCCAACAATGTCCCAGCTACACTACTTGCCTGCGCTTGGTCCGCCCCCCTCCAAACCTGTCCTATCCATGTAACTGTCTAATTATTTCTTGAACGATGGGATAGTCCCAGCCTCAACTTCCTCCTCTGGCAGCTTGTTCCATCCACCCACCACCCTTTGTATGAAAAGGTTACACCTCCGATTCCTATTAAATCTTTTCCCATTCTCCTTGAACCTATGTCCTCAGGTCTTTGATTCCCCTACTCTGGGCAAAAGACTGTGCATCTTCACGACATATTCCTCTCATGATTTTATATACCTCTATAAGATCTCCCCTCATCCTCCTGCGCTCCATGGAATAGAGACCCAGCCTTCTCAACCTCCCCCTATAGCTCTGAAGAAAGGTTTCGGCCCGAAATGCTACCTATCTCCTTCGCTCCATAGATGCTGCTGCACCCGCTGAGTTTATCCAGCATTTTGTGTACCCTCCCCCTATAGCTCACTCTATCTATTCCTGGCAACATCCTGGCAAATCTTTTCTGAACCCTTTCAAGCTTGACAATATCTTTCCTATAACATGGTGCCCAGAACTGAGCACAATATTCTAAATGCAGTCTCACCAACGTCTTATACAACTGCAACATGACCTCCCAACTTCTATACTCTATTTTTAGTACAGGTGTAAGAGGTTATGGGGAGAAGGCAGGAGAATAGAGTGAGGAGGGACACATAGGTCAGCCATGATTGAATGGTAGAGTAGACTTGATGGGCCGAATGGCCCAATTCTACTCCTATCACTTGTGACCTTATGACCACACAGGCCACATACTAATTTCACTCTTACCATCAGGAAGAAAGTATAGGAGCTTGTAAACTGTAACGTTCAGGTACAGCTTCTTCCCTACAGTCATCAGACTATTAAGTACGACAACCTCCAAATAGGCTCTGAACTATACACACTTTATTTTTGACTTTCCACTACTATTGTCTATTTATTTGTCTTTTTTGTGTATACTGAACTTTTTTGTGCTGTTTACTACAGGTTTTACAGAGTACTATGTTGACATATGGCAATAAAATACTCTTGACCATGTGGGATTCCTCCGGTTTCCTCCCACATCCCAAGGCATGCAGATTGCTGGGTTAATAGCCCCCCCTCCATAAATTAGGAGTCAAGAGTGTTTTAATGTCATATGCACAAAATTGGAACAATTACATTCTTATTCAATGATAATGTCCCATTGTCTAGATAGTTCAGAGCCTATTTGGAGATTGTAGTGTTTAACAGCCTGATGGTTATAGCGAAGGAGATGCTCCTAAACTAGACATTAGTTTTCAGGCTCCTATACATTCTTCCCGACGGCAGGAGTGAAATTATAGTGTGGCTAGGATGGTGTGGGTCTCTAAAGATGCTGGCTTCCTTTTTGAGGCAGCAAGTCTTGTAGATCCCTTCGATGGTGACATTCCACGAGGCATTTCATGATGGTGGATATCAGAGCCACTGATTGGTCGTCATTAACACATGCTACGTTGTGAATGTCAGAATGGAGTAGTGAGAGGTTAAACATATTTTTGAATACCTGTGCCAGCTGATCCACCCAAGACCTGAAGTTGTGGCCAGGGACTCTGTCCGGGCCAGTTGCTTTCCACAGATTCACTCTCAGGAAGGCTGATCTTGTGTCTGCCACAATAATCATTGCTACAAGCGCACCTGAGACTGGTGGACAGTGTGCCATTCCTCCACTGAGCTTCTGTTCAAAGTGGGTGTAGAAAGCATTGAGTTCACTTATTGTTGCCCACTTTCACTTGGTGGCAAGACTTGCATGCTATGACAAGCTACAACCTACGGGTATCCGTGTCATTGCCTTGATACTCCAGCTTGGTCCGGAAATCCCTCTTGGTATCTTTAATGGCTCTGCAAAGGTCGTTGACAGTTCTTTTGTACCAATCGCTTGGGATGACTTGACTTCAATGCTGCAGATTTGGACTTCATCCAGGAGTGAATCTCGCGGTTCATCCACGGTTTCCCGTTGGGGAACACCCCATGTATTGTGGAGACACAATACACTGCAGTCTGAAAAAGGGTCTCGACCCGAAACATCACCCATTCCTTCTCACCAGAGATGCTGCCTGTCCCGCTGAGTTACACTAGCATTTTGTATCTACCTTCAATTTAAACTAGCATCTGCAGTTCTTTCATACACTGCAGATGCAGTAATCTGGAGCAAAGCACAAGTTGCTGGATGAATTCAGCAGGTCAAACAGAGGTCAATTCAGCAGGTCAATTCAGCAGGTCAAATCAGTGGAGGCAAAGAAATGTTTGGAGTTTCGGATCATGCCGGGTCTCAAGTTGAAGCAACGAACAGCTGAGTTCTTCCAGCAGTCTGTTAATTGAACTTTGAATAGTGTCTTCACATTTCACTGTGCCAACTGGCACATGTGACAAATAAATGTATCTTGTATCTTGTATCTTGTGTCTAGTTCATGAGTCGGGTGTAACATTCAAACAATATGGGCTGTCTATGATATCCCATTGATTCCACAAGCTTTAGTTTAATTTAGTTTAGTTTATTGTCGCATGTACCATGCTACAGTGAAAAGCTTTTGTGGCAGGCTAACCAGTCAGTGGAAAGACAATACATGATTACAATCGAGCCATCCAGAGTGTACAAATGCACAATAAAGGGAATAACATTTAGTGCAAGATAAAGTCTGATCAAAGATAGTCCGAGGGTCTCTAAAAAGGTAGATAGTAGCTCAGGACTGCGCTCTGTTTGGTGGTAGGATGGTTTGGTTGCCTGATAACAGCTGGAGGTGTGAATTGTCACACTTCTATATCTTTTGCCCGATGGACAGGAGAGTAGTGGGAGTGGCCGGTGTGTGATTCATCCTTGATTATGCTGGTGGCCTTGCTGAGGCAGCGTGAGGTATAAACGGAGTCAATGGAAGGGAGATTGGTTTGTGTGATGGTCTGGGCTGCGTCCGATGGAAGAGACTGTGATTGCTTGCGTTTATTTTGCACCTTTATAGTGACATTTTATTTTCCAGTCCATGTGCTTTCATCTTCGTGGGCGGTCCCTCAGATGACTTGGTGCCACAACATTTCTGTGGTTTCTGAGGTGTTTGAGGCCAATATGAGACCCAAGGGTGCAGGTAGCAGTTCCATGAAGGTGGAAGAAGGTGAAGGCACAAGAAACTGAAGATGTCGCAAGACACTTGAGCAAAACACAGTGCTGGAGGATCTCAGTGGGTCAGGCAGCATCTGTGGAGGGAATGGACAGACAACGTTTTGGGTCAGGACTCTTCTTCAGACTGATGGTAGTAGGGGATTGAATCCTGAAAAAGAGAGATGGGGCAGGACAAAGTCTGGCAAGTGATAATACGTGGATACAGGCAAGGAAGGGTTTAATTGGCAGAGGGGTGGAATATGTGACAGGCTGGAGATGAAAAAGAGACAGAGGGGTGTCAGATAAGGGGATAACACTGGAGAGAGGAAATTGGGTGGAAAGGATGAAGAAAGGGTTTTGCACACTTGCCTTCATAGGTCAAGTATTCAGTATAGAGGTTGGGGCATGTTAAGGGCGGCACAGTGGTGCCGTGGTAGAATTGCTGTCTTACTGTGTCAAAGAGCCAGATGCAATCCTGACTATGGGTACTGTCGTACAGTTTGTACATTCTCCCTGTGACCAGGTGGGCTTTCCCCAGGTGCTCTGGTTTCCTCTCACACTCCAAAGACATACAGGTTTTGTAGGTTAAATTGGCTTCTGTAAATTGTAAATTTTTCCTAGTGTGTGGGATGGCGCTAGTGTATGGGATGATCACTGGTCAACGCAGACTCATGGGCTGAAGGGCCTGTTTCCATGCTGTACCTCTAAAGTCTAAAGTTATAGCCATGCAAGACGTTGGTAAGACACTGGGTACAATTCGGGTTACCCTACGATTGGAAGGATGTCATTAAACTGAAAAGGGTGCAAAGTCTGAAGAAGGGTCCTGTACTGAAACATTGTCTGTCCAATTATAGAGCAGATCACATGAGGCAGCTGATGGTTTAGAGAGGTATAGCATGGAAACAGGTCCTTCGGCTCTCTGAGCCCACGCCAACCATCCATTCACACTGATTCTATGTTACCCACTTTCCCATCCATTTTAATTACTCGAGGCAATTCCAGAAGCCAATTAGCCTACAAACCCACATGTTTTTGGGATGTGGCAGTAAATCAGAGCACCCATAAGAAACCCATGCATACACTGGGAGAATGCGCAAACTCCAGACAGACAGCACACGGGGTCAGGATGGAACCTTGGTCTCTGGCGTGGTGAAGCAGCAACTATACCACCTGAGCTCAACATATCAGCAAGATTTGTGGGAGATTCTCTTTGATCGGAGACAGGACGAAAGTGGTCTCTAACTACCCTGGCTAAATTCTGAAGAAGGGTCCCAACCCGAAATGTCACCCATCATTTTTCTCCAGAGATGCTGCCTGACCCGTTGAGTTACTCTAGCACTTTTTGTCCAATTGTCAAATTGGGTGCATCCCCAACACATGGCACAGTCAATACACTAAATAATTGTGGAATTATGCGACATGAAAGTGAGACATTTGGTCTTTAGCCAGTTAGTTGAACAATACTTAGACTCATTCTGCCATTCCTTCCCAATAGCTTGCTACTTTTCCTTTTTCAAATATGTATCCAGTTTCATTCTGAACAATATAAAAAAATGGTTTCACCAGGGGAGTGTGATTCACGTTATTAAATACCCGAACCATAACAATAAATTCTCAACTTTATATTGTCCTTTTGTGTTAATCATAACTGGAACGCTATTCATATGAATCATTAGATCAGCATCATTAGATCTGTTTTATTTGTCATGCTTACAATGACAACAGATACTTGGGATCATTGAGAATTGAGTTAATTTTCAAGGCAGTGAATGATCTGGGTTGAAAAACTAAGAGTTTTGCACTGAGGCGGCACAGTGGACTGTGGTGGAGTTGCTGCTTTACAGTGCCAAAGACCTGTGTTCGATCCTGACTATGGTGCTGCCTATACAAAGTTTGTACATTTTCCCCATGACTATGTGGATTTTCTCCGGGTGCACCTGTTTCCTCACAAATTCCAAAGATGTACAGATTTATACGTTAATTGTCTGCTAAAAATTATAAATTGTCCCTAGCGTGTAGGATAGTGCTAGTGCACGGGGATCGTTGAACGGTGTGGACGAAGGGCCCGTTTCACGCTGCATCTCTAAACTATAAACAAAACTAAAATATATTTAGGAAGTGGCTGCTGCGATTTCAAAGAATGACAAAAAAAATCAGAAAGGGGTCTGCTTTAGAATGTTGCTAATTTGGCTCATATATCATATTAGTTATGAAGATTTTTAAGTTGATGATCAAATTTGAAATCAGGAACTCCAAAATAAACAGATGCCTCTCCCTGGCCATTCATTCATTGCCGGGACATCTAGACAATAAGGAGACCTTCATCAGACTTCTATTTATTGACTTTACGTCTGTCTTCAATACCATAACCCCAACCAAAGCTCCCTTCGAGGAGTCAGCACGCCCATCTGCAACTGGATCCTTGACTTCCTGACTCATAGACCACGATCATGGTGGCAAAATATGGTCCACGATAATTCTTGATACCAGTGCGTGCAGGGATCTGTCTCAGCCCCTTGCTAAACTCCCAACACACTCACGGCTATGCGGCCAGATTCTGCTCCAACTCCATTTGTAAGTTTGCAGAGGACCCTCCCAAAGTGAGCTGGATCTCTAACAATGACGAGACAGAGTACAGGAAGGAGATGGAGAGTCTAGTAAAATGGTATCAAGACAGCAACCTCTCCCTCGAGACACAGGAGCTAGTTGATGACTTCAGGAAATGAAGAGGCGTTCATGCCCCAGTCTGAATCAGTGGTGCTGAGGTGGAGATGGTTGAGAGATTCATGTTTTGAAGATTAATCATCATCAATAATATGCCTTGGTCCAACCACATTAATGTTATGGCCAAGAAAGGACACCTACTCCTATACCTCCTAGAAGATTATGGCAGATTATGGGCATGTCTCCAATGACTTACCAACTTCGACAGAGGCACCGTGGAAATTAGGATGCATCACAACTTGGTTTGGCAACAGCTCTGCTGAACACCACAAGAAATTGCAGAGAGTTTGGCTACAGCACAGTTCATTACACAAACTAGCTTCCCCTCACCCATTGAACCCCTCTGCATTTTACACTGCCTCCGAAAAGTAGTAAATGTAATCAAGGCCCATTTGCACCCCAGTCATTCCTTCTTCTCTATCTCCATGTGGCCAGAAGATACTAAATCTTGAGAACACTTACCACTGGATTCAGAAACGGCTTCTTCCCCACTGACTAACTTTTGGACCTCTCTTAAAACGTGTTGACCCGATCTCCCAACCTACCTTATAGCAGCCTGTGCAGTTTTTCATATTTGATCTGCACTTTCACTATAACTGCAACACTGTAGCACTATATATTTTGTACTCTGGTTATTTTTCTTCTGGCGCGACCTGCTGTATTTGTGCATATCTTCATTGTATTTGTGTTTGGTATGATTTGACAGGATAGCATGTAAAACAAGTTTTTCACTGTATTGCTGTACACGTGACAAAATAAACCAATTGTAATATTTAAGTAAGGGAGTAAATATGTTAGAAGTAATTCAGATTTTTTTTTTTACTAGATTGATTCCAGAAATGATAAGTAAGCCTCACACTGGAAAGTTGAATGGACTAGCTGGCGCCTGTTGAAGCACAGACTTGCCTCAAGCTGCCTCGGAGGACAATCAAGGATAAGTTGCACACCGGCCACTCCCTCTTCTCCCCTCTTCCATCAGGCAAAAGGTATAGAAGTGTGAAAACGCACACCTCCACGTCAGATAACTGAACCATCCTACCAACAACTAGAGAGCAGTCCTGAGCTACTATCTACCTCATTTGAGACTCTTTGCATTATCTTTATTGGTCAGACTTTCCTGGACTTTTTCTTGCACTAAACGTTATCCATGTTATTCCCTTTATCATGTATCGCACTGTGGATTGCTTTACTGTGATCATGTATTGTCTTTCTGCTGACTGTTTATTGAGCAAAAAAGCATTTCAGTGACGTTTCGGGTCGAGACCCTGATCTGAAGAAGGGTCTCAACCTGAAACGTCACCCATTCTTTCTATCCAGAGATGCTGCTTGTCACGCTGAGTTACTCCAGCATTTTGTGTCTATCTTAAGTGTCTTTGGTGGTTGTATAGCAGTGGACAAGAATGTTTGGGCCTCTAGTGGGACAGAAGATGTGCTGATCTTATTTCATGCTCTTGAGGTTGGCCTGATTGATGTTCCCAGCTATTATAAATAAAGCGATTTTTCCGATCGATGAAAAATAAAAAAAGTTATGAGTGTTTAAAAAATCTTGAGATAGCCGATTGATCCTCTCACCTATCAATCACCATGATGAAGGAACAGGCCCTTCCGGGGGGGACAGGACTATAAAACCCCGGATGCCTGGACGTGAGTCAGTCACTCTTGAAGATCGCAAGGGAGAGTCCACAACTGGGATTCTAAGATGTGAATCATCTGAACTGTGAGTCTGCATTATATTTGCAATAAATTATTTGTTAGCCCTTAATGGAAATGCAATGAGCTGTTTAGCGATTTGGTGGCCTGCACTCTGAAATGCTATGAAATTGAATTTGGTGGTCTGAATTCTGCCTAAAATGCTATGAAATTGAGTTTGGTGGCCTGCACTATGCCTGAAATGTTACAAAATTGAGGTTTGTGGCCTGCACTCTGCATGGAATGCTATACAATTGAGTTTGGTGGCCTGCACTCTGCCTGAAGTGCCATGAAATTGAGTTTGGTGGCCTGAGCTCTGACTGAAATGGAATTTCAAGGAATAGCCATGAGTGAACTGCCAGCCCATCAGCCCTGAGTGTTTGAGCTGCCAGCCCACCAGCCCTGAGTGACTGATCTGCCAGTCCACCAGACCTGAGTGTTGGAGCTGCCAGCCCACCAGCTCTGAGTGACTGAATTGCCAGCCCTGAGTGACCGAGCTGCCAGCCCACCAGGCCTGAGCAAGAACCCATTCGGCCCATAATGTCCATACTAGCCCTCTGGAAACTAGTCCCTTCGGCCCACAACACGCATACTAGCACTCCAGAAATGTTTGCACTATTATTGTCTATATATCTGTTTCATATATAAAACAGATAAATAGACAATGATAGTGCAAAAATAGTCTTGTCTATATAGTTCAGTGCCTATACTATAATATATATATATATATATATATATATATATATATATATATATTATATGAATATAACATATATATTGGAGATTGTCGAGTTTGATGTCTAAGCCGCACAGGGATTTGATTAGGAAGCAAAGTCTTCTGCCCCTAACCTTGCCCGAGTACACTGTATGGTGGATCTGGTGAAGTGAGAAGCCCTCTGGTTGTGCGGCATAGCCAAGTGAAGCAGGTTTGAGCCATGTCTCTGTAAAACAGAGCACATAGCTACCTCTCAGCTCTCTAAATTAGGCGAGTTTAGCTTTAAGCTCATCAAGCTTGCTTTCAATAGCTTGGATGTTTGCCAGGAGTATGATAGGAGTGGGGACTAGAGCATAACCTCCTTGTTTTCTGTACTCAATTTCTTTCACAATAAACAGTATTATTCTGTGATTATTCCTCATTACTTGCTGTGCCTGCGTCCTAACCTTTTAAGAATTATTCATCAGGATCCTCCAATCCCTCTGCATCTCAGAGGTCTGTCATCTCTCAACTGTAAGCAACTGGCTGCCTATATTCTCAGGTCTACCTTTTACAACATCACTGAACTATAATTGGACTTCATGAGGCTGTGATTGATGCGGCATTGTACATGTTGTTGAAATTAAATGTTGTCTGTTCATTTATTGTGTTGACTTCGCTCATTTGACATCAATGGGGTGGAAGATTGCAACCTTCACGAGGTCCGCCCTGTTTAGACTAATGCAATCAACTCGACGTGCACAAACGGAAGATCAAATAGAACAAGTTGTCCTACAACTTTAGGCTGTGCACGCCACATGAAAGAAAGAAGAAGATTTGTCAGCAATGGAACTGAATTGGGGGAAATAGTGCTATGTGTTATTGAAATCACCTTGTGTCAGAGGATGAATTTCTCCAGAAACTTATTTTATTCATTCAGGTTGATGTGGAGAAACCCATAAACATTGTCTCCATTGACTTTAGTAAAGCTTTTAGTTTAGTTTAGAGATCCAGCATGGAAACTGGCACTTTGGCCCACTGAGTCCACACTGACCAGCGATCCTCACACTAGGAACAATTTACAATTTTTATAAGAAGGATCTAGTTAAGCTGGAAAGAGCACAGAGAAGATTTACGAGGACCTTCCCAAGACTTCTGGGCGTGAGCTATCAGGAGAGGTTGGGCAGGCTAGAACTTTATTCCTTGGAGTATCGGAGGCTGGGGGTGATATTACAGCGAATAAGATCATGAGGGGAATAGATAGTTTTAATCCACAGTGGTGGGTTTATGGAACATAGTGGTGGGTATATGAAACAAGCTGCCAGAGGAAATAGTTGAGGCAGGCACCATAACAATATATAAAATACATTTAGACAGGCACATGAATAGGGAAGGTTTACAGGGATGTGGAAATGGTGTAGATGGGGCATCTTGGTCGGCATGGGCAAGTTGGGCCGAAGGGTTCGTATCTGTTCTGCGTGCCTTTATGATTCTATTCTAGGTGTCTATTTATTGTTGGTCTCAGATTGTCCTGATTACAACATGGTAGGAAAAAAATCAAAAGTATAACAAAGACTAAATCAAATTACATAAAGTACAAACAGTATGGAAACAAACCACTAGGAAACAGTTACATCTCCCAGAGTTGCAGTTAAAACAATTAGTATTGCAGACAATAAACTGGATATTCTCAGATAGACACAAAGTGCTGGTGTAACTCAGTGGGTCAAGCAGCATATCTGAACAAAAGGAATCGGTGACGTTTTGGGTTGGAATCCTTCTTTAAAATGGTCCCCCATTCTTTTCCCCAGAGATGATGCTTGACCCGCTGACTTACTCCGACACTTTCTGTCTATCTTCGGTAAAAAAACAGCATCTGCAGTTCGTTTCTACGCACCGAATATCCTCATCAACTGCACTGCCATTTGAGAGTCACTAAATCATTATTTAAATACAACACGTCGTAAATAGCTCGTTCAAAATTGTCAGGTATCAAAACAGAAGTTAAGCCCAAGGCACCAAGTTTACAAAAACTCAGATTAAAAAAGTGCTATGGATTGTGAAAGCAAATCTTTGAAGTCTGACAAATGTATTTGAATGGTGGGACAAAACTATATTGGGTGGGGTTATGACAATGAACTGATCACATTGTCCTGGGCAATTACTGTCTTTCAAATTTAACCCAACTCTAAACAGAGCTTGGTATACAAAGGAGAAGTGCACACAAGGCACACCTCTATGGCTGCTCAAATTTCCATCTGTTTATAGGTTAGTTTAATTTAATTTAGAGATGGTGCAGAAACGGGCCCTTCGACTCACCGAGTCCACGCAGACCAGCGATCATCTCGTACACTAGCACTATCCTATACACTAGGGACAATTTACAATCTTTTTTTAACCAAAGCTAATTAAGCAATAAACTTGTATGTCTTTGGAGTGTGAGATGAAACTGGAGAACCCGGGGAAAACCCATGCTGTCACGAGGTATGAACTCCATACATCAGCACCTGTGGTAAGGATCGAACCCGGGTCTCTGGTGCTGTGAGGCAGCAATTCTACCGCTGCACCACCATGCCTTCCCCTTCTTAAAAGGTCTACATCAGAAGCCCAAATATTGACTATTTTTAATTCAATGCTCAATGCCAGTGGTAATTAATTATCGTAGGTTCAAGATGAATAATTATAATTAGAATTATAAAGTTATGAAAAGATGCCATTCGGCCCATCACATCTATCAGTGGGCATTATAATCCCATGTTTCAGTGCCTCGCTGGAGCCTTCTATGCTTAGATAATTTAAATGCTCATCTGAACGCTTCTTAAATACTGTCAGCGACTCTGCTTACAGCATTCTCTCTGCCAGTGCATTCCAAGTACTCGCCACTCTCTGAGAGGAATCAATCCCCTCTTGTAAAACTTCTAAACATTTTACCCTTATCAGAAACCTATGACCTTAGGTGTAACTCACCTCTGATCATTTCTTCATGTTGTAGTTGTATAACATGTAGGTGAGGCCACATATAGAGCATTGTGTTCAGATTTGTGCACCATGTTATCGGAAAGATGTTGTCAAGCTGGAAAGGGTCCAGAGAAGATTTATGAGGTTATTGCCAGGACACGAGGACGTAAGCTACAGGGAGAGGTTGAGCAGGCTAGGTATCTATACCTTGGAGTGCTGGAGGACAAGGGGTGATCATATAGAGGTGTACAAAATCATGAGAGGAATAGATCAGGTAGATGCACAGAGCCTCTTGCCCAGTTGGGAAATCAAGAACCAGAGGACATAGGTTTAAGGTGAGGGGGGGGAAGATTTAAGAGGAACCCGAAAGCTACCTTTTTCACACAAAGAGCGGTGGGTGTATGGAACAAGCTGTTTTTGAGGTAATTGAGGCAGTTACTTTTGCAACATTTAAGTACCATTTAGACAGGTATATGGATAGGTCAGGTTAAGAGGGTTGTTGGCCAAACACAAGCAGGTGGGACTAGTGTAGATGGGACGTGTTGGCCGATGTGGGCAATTTGGGCCGAAGAGTCTGCTTACATGCTGTAAGTCTCTATGACTCTACCCTGTCTACACCCTTCATCATTTTATATATCTCAACCTCCTCATCCCTAGGGCAGCACAATGCTGCCTTACAGCGCCAGAAACCTGGGTTCAATCCTGACTACGAGTGCTGTCTATACAGAGTTTGTACGTCCCACCTGTGACCAAGTAGGATTTCCCCCGATGCTCTGGTTTCCCCCGATGCTCACACACTCCAAAGATGTATAGATTTGTTGGTTAATTTGGCTTTGGTAAAAAAAATTGTAAATTGTCCCTCGTGGGTAGGATAGTGCTAGCGTATGGGGTGATTGCCGGTCGGCGTGGACTTGGTGGGCCAAAGAGCCTGATTTTGCGCTCTATCTCCAAAGTCTAAAATCTAAATCTCCAGGGACAACAGATCTGGCTTCTCCAGTCTTGCTTCATAACTGAAACACTCTATCCTAGGCAACAACCTGGTGAATCTCCTCTTTATCTTCTCCATGCATTTATTTCTGCCCTCTAACATGTTATAAAGTCAGGGTATAACCTCCCCGTCTCTTCACACGAAGGCCATTGTCATAGAATTATGTAGGCATTAAATGGGATTCAAAGTCATTAGAGATAGACCAATACTTCACCAGGTTCATTCACGTAGTCACAAGGTTGAAGTGCTAATAATTCACGCATTTTATTTTGAAGAATTTTTTTCTCTTATCCATGAAATGTTTTGGATGTGGTATTCATTAACACAATGGCCTGGCATATATGGAAGGCCAGAAGCAGTGAGAAGGTTATGCTGTTAGAATCAGATGAGAAAATATAGGAAAAAGTCCAAGTGGAATGTATAAACGTTCTTATGGTACTATTTTGAAGAGGACAAGAAGAGTTGTGTCCTGTGACCTAGTCAACTCGATCATTGATCTAATATAATTGAAACAGATTGTTGCTTGTGAGAAGATAGACACAAAATGCTGGAGTAACTCTGTGGTTCATACAGCATCTCTGGATAATAGGTGACGTTTCAGGTCGAGACGCTTCTTCAGACTTGTGAGATTTTGTATGCCAAATTAATATTATCTTGTGACTATTGCAGTGGCAGAATCAGATGCAACTTTTCATAAAATAACCGCAAGTTTAAGGTGTCTTAATTCTTCCTCAAACATTGCAGAACTCCCTGGGTTCTGTGTCCTCTGGGTGCCTGAGACACTAAGGCATAAGAGTGAAATTCAGATCTCAAGTGTCCCTACATGTCAATGGGAGTTGACATTATCGTAATCAGTGCTTCTGCACTTTTGTCAGATTAATCTTTTTTTTCCCCCCATAGGAAAAAATTCATGAACGTTTCTCCAAACACATAAGACTGATTAACTGACATAAAAGAGAAGAGTGCAAGCTCTCTATCTGGAGTGACAACACCTCTTATTTGTGAATGATGATTCCTCATTGTCAACATACCAGTACTGTTCCTGTTGCTTCTTTCAGGGCTGTTGCTTATTTGATCAATCAGCAAGTGTCTCATAGTAAAAAGTGATAACAGTATATTATTTTGCAGATGTGTTATCAGTGGATTTATTCTTCCCAATTAATTTAATTGTGGTTGACTAGCATTGGACTTATTAAACTAATTTAGACTTTATACTTAGTGTGGAAACAGGCCCTTCAGCCCACCGGGTCCACGCCGACCAGCGATCGTCCCATGCACTTGCATTATCCCACACACTAGTAATAAATTACAATTAAAAATTTCTAATTTTTCATTGCTCTCTAACAACCAATAATGACACCCAATTAATATTTGGTTAAAGTGAAATTCTGAATGTGCTGGTCCAACTAAAATGAAAGGGATCAGTTCACCAGCATTCATCAACGCTCAGGGATGGGAAGAAATGAT
This sequence comes from Raja brachyura, assembly GCA_963514005.1. Next base: position 34,915,222 of record OY740798.1, on the reverse strand, counting down.
CAGAAGCCTAAAATATTGCTGCAATTCATGTACAATTAACATGTTTATCTATGACTACAAATATTGCGTTCTGAATTCAGTAAATATCACAGTGGCGCAGCAGTAGAGTTAATGCATTCCAGCGCCAGAGACCCAGGTTCGATCCTGACTATGGGTGCTGCCTTTACGGAGTTTGTATGTTCTCCCTGTGAACGCGTATGTTTTCTCTGGGCACCCCAGTTTCCTTGCACACTCCAAAAATGTACAGCTTTGTAGGTTAATTGACTTTGGTAAAATTGTAAATTGTCCCTGGAGTGTAGGATAGTGCTAGTGTACGGAGTGAAAGCTAGTGGGCTGTATTTCTAAAGTCTAAAACAGTACTAGACGCAATTCGTGGCAAGCCAACGTCTCACAACATCGAGTTAGAAAGAAAGATACATTGATTCCATTGTAGAGATAAGGAAAACATTTAAAACAACTGTAAATTCTTATTTAGTGTTGAGGAATGCGGAGAAACAATGCATGGATGATTTTTTTTAATTTTGTATTAATTTGTCTGGGGCACTGCTTTGTGTGTCCATTCGCATTCAGTCTCCATTGTCTCTTTATTCCCTGTGCTAACTTCCCATTGTTTTATTCCAACCTTTGGTCGCATTCAGAAGAATCAAAACAAAAAAGATTAGATCAGCCATACTGTCACACTTGACATTGCGTTTGTCTACATATATCTGAACTTTATCTGTAGAATTTGTTATTTTTTGCTTCTGCCTCTCTTGAGTCAGGCTTGCAAGTGATAGGGGAAGTGAAAGTGACCTACTGGGTTTTATTAAAGACCAACATTGTCAAAGATGTGACCTGGGGCTATGGAATTGGGGCTTAAGTGTTGAGTTATGCAGACTTTAAATAGCTACAAATGGAGGAAATGTGAAAAAAGTATTTAAGAAATATGCTTCCTTGCATATTAAAATAGTCCAATGTTTTACAGTCAATTTCACAATTTTGTAGGCACTATTGTAACGTATGGAAAGCAGACTATTTTCTCCATAGCAAAATGCCTCAAGCACAAATGTAAGTAAACTACCTCAGTAGCAGTGCATAGAATGGAACTGCAGACGCTGGTTTACATCAAAGATAGACACAAAATGCTCGAGCAACTCAGCGGGTCAGGCAACATCTCTGGGGAAAGGGTCTCGACCCGAAACGTCACCTATTCCCTTTCTCCAGGGATGCTGCCTGACGCACTGAGCTACTCCAGCATTATGTATCTACCTCAGTAGTATTGGTTGAGGGAGAAACGTTGACCAGGAAATCAGCTGAATCTCCCCCCTTTTCTTCAGATAGTGGCACAATATCTTCAGGCAGACGGCCTACATTCTTAATCAACTATGAATGGTCCAGAAGACCTTGTAAGTTTATTCCTGACTCCCAACAATGCACACTGAAAATGAGCTCTGGCTCCCTTCTTCAATGTGTGGACGATGGAACAATCCGGCATTTGCAGTGATGCTAATGATATGTGCGGTTTTGACTTATGTGCAAAATTCTTACATGGAAATAAACCTGGAACCTGACCAGATATTAACCAGAAGGTTGAGATCTAGATTGGCATTAGTTCTAGGACTTATCACTTTCGAGATACAGCTTAGAAACAGGCTCTTCGGCCGACCTAGTCTGCACTGACCAGCAATCACATCGTACACTAACACCTTCCGACACATTAGGGCCAATTTACAATTTTTGACGAAGCAGAATAATCTACAAACCTGTACGTCTTTGGAATGTGGGGGAAATCAGAGCACCCAGAGAGAACGCACGTGATCATAGGGAGAACATACAAACTTAGCATAGACAACACCTGTAATCAGGATGGAACCCGCGTCACTGGCGCCGTAAGACAGCCACTCTACCACAAAGCCACTGTGCCACCCAATTGCTGTTGACCTTGATTGCTCCTTGGACAACCTCCAATTAATTGTCTGGAAGAAGATACAGGAGCCTGAATACCGTGACCTCCAGGTTCAAGAAAGGCTTCTTCCCAGCAACCATCAGACTCTTAAACACTGCACAACGCCAAACACTATCTCAGCAACTATAGAATTTGTTCTGGTTACACTACGGACCTCAATTTTGCACTATTATGGTCTGCTTATCCAGTATTACTGATTATTTACTTATATATAATAATCAATAAAACAGTATATTTTTGTGTTATCGCATTGATGGAGGAGTGAAGCTGCAGCAAGCAAGAACTTCATTATTCCATTGCCAATACACATGACAATTAAACATTCTTGACTCATGATATGGAGAAAACCTTGTTAAAAGTATTCAAATTTAAACGACAATTGTGATCAGTCTTGGAATCACTTGAAGGAAGTTGCTAAACACAAAGTCTAATCTCTGGGAACATAAAATCGGAGTTGCTGAAAACTGAAAACCAACATATGACCCTTAGAAGCAGTAAAACTCACAACAGATGCCAACTGTGTCCAATGCCTCCATAAAAAAAGCATTAAGCATGATAGCGTATTAACTTGTACAACCACTCAGTCGCTGATGCACAATTAGTTTGACAGACTCGACACAACTGAAACATAGAAACATAGAAAATAGGTGCAGGAGTAGGCCATTCGGCCCTTTGAGCCTGCACCGTCATTCAATATGATCATGGCTGATCATCCAACTCAGTATCCTGTACCTGCCTTCTCTCCATACCCCCTGATCCCTTTAGCCACATGGGCCACATCTAACTCCCTCTTAAATGTAGCCAATGAACTGGCCTCAACTACCTTCTGTGGCAGAGAATTCCAGAGACTCACCACTCTCTGTGTGAAAAATGTTTTCCTCATCACGGTCCTAAAGGAATTCCCCCTTATCCTTAGACTGTGACCCCTTGTCCTGGACTTCCCCAACATTGGGAACAATCTTCCTGCATCTAGCCTGTCCAACCCCTTAAGAATTTTGTAAGTTTCTAAAAGATCCCCCATCAGTCTTCCAAATTCTAGCGAGTACAAGCCGAGTCTATCCAGTCTTTCTTCATATGGAAGTCCTGACATCCCAGGAATCAGTCTGGTGAACCTTCTCTGTATCCCCAAAACTGTACGCAATACACCAGGTGTGGTCTCACCAAAACCCTGTACAACTGCAGTAGAACCTCCCTGCTCCTATACTCAAATCATTTCGCTAGGAATGCTAACATACCATTTGCTTTCTTCACTGCCTGCTGCATCTGCATGCCTGCTTTCAATTATTGGTGTACCATGACACCCAGGTCTCGTCGCATCTCCCCTTTTCCTAATCGGCCACCATTCAGATAATAGTCTACCCTCCTGTTTTTGCCACCAAAGTGGATAACCTCACATTTATCCACATTATACTGCATCCGCCATGCATTTGCCCACTCACCCAGCCTATCCACATCACCTTGCAGCCTCCTAGCATCCTCCTCACACCTAACACTACCCCCCAGCTTAGTGTCATCTGCAAACTTGGAGATGTTGCATTCAATTTCCTCTTCCAAATCATTAATATATATTGTAAATAGCTGGGGTCCCAGCACTGAGCCTTGGGGTACCCCACTAGTCGCTGCCTGCCATTCTGAAGAAGGGTCTTGACCCAAAACGTCACCCATTCATTATTTCAAGAGATGCTGCCTGTCTCGCTGAGATACACCAGCATTTTGTGTCTATCTTCAGTTTAAACCAGCACTTGCAGTTCCTTCCTACACAACAGCAGAGGTTTTGCTTGAGCTATGAAAGATGCTACAAAATCTTTCTTCTTATGGTTTTGTGGTAATGCCATGGTGGCAAGGCTACTATATGAGTTTCCCAGACTTCTCTTTAGTCCCTGCATTCCTCATCCATCTCACTTTACATTTTCAATGCCAGATATTTTATCATCCATCTGCCCTGATTCTCTGTCCAATCCCATCCCCATCCTCTGCCTGTTAACCCTTTCCAATTATCTGTTTAACTTACTTTGACCAGACGACGGCTGGCCATCTCCAACTCACCAAACCCCATGAAGAATACACAGAAACCAGAATCCAGAACCAGGGGCTACAGTTTAAGAATAAGGGGTTGGCCATTTAGAACGGAGATGAAGAAAAACTTTTTTACACAGAGAGTTGTGAATCTGTGGAATTCTCTGCCTCAGAAGGCAGTGGATGCCAATTCTCTGGATGCTTTCCGGAGAGAGAGTTAGATAAAGCCCTTAAAGATAGCTGAGTCAAGGGACATGGGGAGAAGGCAGGAACGGGGTACTGATTGTGGATGATTAGCCATGATCACAGTGAATGGGCAGATGGCTCAAAGGGCTGGATGGCCTACTCCTGCACCTATTGTCTATTGTCTATTGAAACTTCTAAGTCCACCATTGTACAATTTCTCCCAGGAATCCTTCAATATGCCTTCAGAATGAGTTAATTAATGAGAGGACACAAAGTGCTGGGGTAATTCAGCAGGTCAGGCATCATCTCTGGAGAACATGATAGGTGACATTTCTGGTTGGGACCTTTCTTCCGGTAATATCACCCATCCATGTTCTCCACTGACTGTCTTTCCACTGACTGGATCGCACACAACAAAAGCATTTCACTGTACCTCGGTGCACATGACAATAAACTAAACTAAACTGATCTGAATATTGAGAACAGTAGCTGTTTAGTTTAGTGAGACCAGTCATGGGGCTCATGAAGGCACTGTACCTCAAATCCTTCTGTATGTGCAGCCCTTAAGGTATTTACTTCTGGAACCTAGATCTCAGTAAACAATGTGTACCTGACCTGTCTAGGGACCCAAGTAATCCAAAGGGAAACCACTATATCATGCAACCAAGACAATGAAATTTGAATGTATAGATCTGCTCCTTAGTTTTACTTTATATTATCTAAATTACCATCCATTAATACTGATGTACAAAAAGTGAGGTGGGATGACAGAATCATAACAAAGCTCAACCTTACCATTTTGTTACATGATTGCAACTTCATCAGTTCATCTGCTGATGGGTTTACATTTTGATGTATTGTATGGCAACATGAAAACCTCGGACAATCTCCAGACCTTGAGAGGGCAGTTTTAACCAACCTACCATTGGTGACTGATGGAATTGGATGCTTTAACAGCATACCCCATTTCACTCTGCGCTGAAGTCAACAGAGACAAATATTGGGAGGTGCTTAAGCCAACTCTTCCACCTGGTCCCTTGGGCTGCTGAGGAGCTAGGTTGCAGAGTCACATTCAGAGTTGTACAGCACAGAAACAGGTCCTTTAGCACACTGTGCCCATGCCGACCATTATGCCTATCTATTGTAACCCCACTTGCCTGCATTCATTTCACGTCCCTCTAGGCTCTGCTCATTCAAACACGTAAAATGCCTCTTAAATGTTACTATTCCTGCCTGCAACACTCCCTCTGCAGACCATTCTAGATATCAACTACTCTTTGTGTGGATGAATTTACTCCTCAGATCTACTTTTACACTCCCCACTTTTACTTTAAACCAATGTGTTAGCCAATCTCATCATTGGTAAATAATCATTGGCTATCTACTCTGTCCATGCCTCTCATAATTGTATACACCTCAGTCTGAAGAAGGATCCCGACCCAAAACGTCACCCATTCCTTCCCTCCAGAGATGCTGCTTGTCCCGCTGAGACACTCCAGCATTTTGTGTCTATTTACACCTCTATCATGTCACCTCTCAGTCCGCTTCACTCCAGGGTAAACAATCCCAGCCTATCCCATCTCTCCTGATAACTCAAATGGCCCAATCCCAGGAACATCCTTGTGAAACTTTTCCGAACCTTCCCTAGATAATGCCCACACTCCCTTCCTGTACTAGGGTGACCAAAACTACACACGATACTCCAAGTGCAGACTAACCAACAGTTTTGACAACATGGCATTCCAATGCTCATGATCAGTGCCCAGGTTGATGATGGTAAGTGTGTCGTACGCCTCGCTCACCACCCTGTCTACCTGATCAAGTGATAGGTGGATACAGGTGAGGGGGGTTGTTGATTGGCAGATTGTTGAACAAAGGTCAGAGACATCTCTGACTTTTCATCTCTATCCTTAGTTGAACCATGTGCTAATCAAACCCACCTCTTCACCTGCATCCATCTGTCACTTGTTAGACTTTGTTCCACCGCCACCTCTCTTCAAGCATTCTCCCCTTTTACTACGATCAGTCTGAAGAAGGGTCCCAACCCAAAACGTTGCCTATCCACGTTCATATCCATTCTACACTAGTTCCACCTGCCTGCATTTAGTACATATCCCTCTAAACCAGTCCTTTCCAAGTACTTGCCTAAATGTTTCTTAAACATTGCAATAGCACCTGCCTCAACTACTGCCTCTGGCAGCTCGTTCCATACACCTATCTACCTTCGTGTAATAAAATTATTCCTATTAAATCTGTCCCCCCTCACCTTAAACTTATGTCCTCAGGTTCTCAATACCCCCACTCTAGGCAAGAGACTCTGCGTCTACCCGAAATATTCCTCAAATGACTAGAACACCCCATCCTCAAATATTCCTCAATGATAAGAACACCCCATATTCTTGCGCTCCAAGGAATAGCCCGAGCCTGCTCAACCTCCTCATACAGCTCAGGCCCTCATGACCCAGCAACTCCTCATAAATCTTCTCCGTACCCTTTCCATTTTCTGATATTCAGCTGAGAACGGGGTCATGGATGGGCGTACGAAGGACTGGAGCATGTGCTGGGGTTGGTGGAGCTGTGAGAACAGGTGAGAAGGATCATTCTCATGACCACTCAAGGGTCATTGCGAGGGTTCACGGGTCACAGCTGAGGGCAAGGTGCACAATCCCCTGATAGGTGGGGGTGTTGTTGGAGGCCATGGCCTTTATCAAGGGCCTTCTACAGGCGCACAGTAGAGAGCACGCTGATTGGTTGCATTGTGGCTTGGTTCGGCAACTTGAGCGCCCAGGAGCGGAAAAGACCACAAAAAGTAGTAAACACTGCCCAGTCCATCATCAGCTCTGACCTCCCTACTAGCGAGGGGATCTATTGCAGTCGCTGCCTCAAAAAGGCTGGCAGCATCACCAAGGACCCACACCATCCTGGCCACACACTAATCTCCCCGCTACCTTCAGCTAGAAGGTACAGGAGCCTGAAGACTGCAACGTCCAGGTTCAGAAATAGCTGCTTTCCCACAGCCATCAGGCTATTAAACACAACTCAAATAAAACTCTGAACATTAATAGCCCATTATCTGTGTATTTGCACTTTATCTGTTTATTTATTCATGTGTGTATATATTTATATAATGGTATATGGACACACTGATCTGTTCTGTATTCATTCCTACCATATTCTGTTGCACCGAAGCAAAGCAATAATTCCATTGTCCTATCTGGGGCACAAAACAATAAACTCTCCTGAATCTTGAATCTTGAATCTTCAGAGTTTGAGGGGTGAGATACTTGAGCAGCACAGTGGAGCAGCGGTAGAGTTGTTGCCTTACAGCGCCAGACACTCGGGTTCGATCATGACTACAGGTGTTGTCTGTATGAAGTTTGTAATTCTCGCCGTGATCACGTAGGTTTTCTGTGGGTTTCCTCCCACACTCCAAAGACATACAGGTTTGAAGGGTGATTGGCTTCAGTAAAATTGTAAATTGTCCCTAGTGTGTAGGGTAGTGCTAGTGTACAGGGTGATCGCTGGTCGGCGGGGCCTGTTTCTATGCTGTGGAAGTGCAGAGGAAATGTTTGTCTTGACAATGTAAACTTTGAAATGATTAAGTATCCTTGTTTGAATTGCTGATTATTTTTTGGTATCTTAGGGAAAGACACTGAGGAAAGGATTGGATGTTGAAATGTTGAAATTCAGAAACTGTGCTCCAAAGACAGACCACATACGATGCACACTAATAAAACTAGCTGTACAATTTGGCTGCGATACTACAAACAAACAAAGCCACCCAAACTTCAGGATTTCTCAGCTTTGTAGCACAGGAGTAGGCCCTTCAGCCCACCATATCCATGCTGACCTTGAAGCACATCCCTACTTTGCATCTTTCCAGTTAAATACTCTGTCAGAATTGTGCCCGAAAGAGTTCACACTCCATATCAAAGAGACAAAATTGCTGGAGAAACTCAACGGGAGAGTCAACATCTATGGAACGAAGGAATAGGTGATGTTTTGGGTCGAGACCCTTCTTTGCTCCATAGATGCTGCCTCACCTGCTGAGTTTCTGCAACATTTTTGTCTACCTGCGAATTTTCCAGCATCTGCTGTTCTTTCTTAAACACTCGATATCAAGTGAATTACGGCAGATAAGCCGAAATAGACTAACGTAAAGACAGGTGGAGATACAACGTGGAAACATTCAGTACACCGTGTCCTCGCCAACCAACGATCATCTCTTACACTAGCACTATCCTATACACTAGGGGCAATTTACAATTTACAACTTGGAATCCTGTACGTTTTTGGAGTGTGGGCGGAAACCGGAGCACCCAGAGAAACTCACGTGGTCACGGGGAGAACGTACAAACTCCGTACCGACAGCACCCTTGGTCAGGATCCAAACATCAAACCTCAGCCACCTTGTCAAGCACCATGTAAAGAATCCAGACAATGGACTATTGATTCATTGCTAGTCAAAAAAAATTCTAATTTTGTAGATTTGTAAGATTCATTCATCAGAGATCAAATCATTTACTGGAATCCGGATGTACAGTCTGCATGACAGAGTAAACTCCAGCAATGTTCACACAGTGATGTGAAACCACAGAACAAGCCAAACCCAGGCCAAAAATGTTGGATGGTGAAAATTGGGTTTTCCTATATTGCAGGTGTAGCCAAGCCTGCGGGCAAGAGCACATTTAACTCAAATTAAACAACATTAAAAGGATCAGAAGGTAGTTTTCTGATCTTCATCCAAATATTAGGTGGAATGCATGTGTGACTCATGCCCAGAGATGCCCCATTAAATTTCCAGTGAAATGTGAGTAGAACTGCATGTTATTGTGTTTCATTCTCAAGCAAAACTTTCTCAAATAGCATAATACTGAAGAGCACATTACAACCCAATGGATTTCCCTATAGTTATTTGCTGTGTGGATTAGTTTACTGTATTAATCATGCCCTTTAGTAATTTATTTAATATTACTATAATGAATATTACTATTCATTGGGTTTCTGATTATGTTCATTGACCATTCCCCAAGGGAAGCCTTCTTTGTGCTTGACCCATGATGAGGCTTTATTGCTCTTCATCTCAATAATTTCTAAAGAATCGGCAAATGGTGTAGTACAATTTTCAGATTGGTTATTAACTTTCAGGAACTTGTGAAATAGCTATTTACTTGGTTTGTAGTTTAGCTAATAAATGTCAAGCAAATATATTAATGAGTTTATGGATAAATGAATGGAATCAATAACATGAGACCTAGTGTTATAATACGGTAACTCACTCTTCAAAGGTGATAGACATTTACATAGAAATAGGCATCGAACTTTACAGCACAGGAACGGTCCTCCGGCCCACAATGCTTGTGCCGAACATAATGCCTAGCTGAACAGATCTCATCTACCTGCACACAATCCATATCCATCCATTCCCTGCCCTTCCATGTGCCTATCCAAAGCTTCTAAAACACCACTATAACATCTGCCTCCACCACCACCCCTGGCAATGTGTTCCAGGCCCCCACCACCCTCTGTGTAAAAAACTTGCCCTGCACATCTCCATTAAACTTTCTCCCTCTCACCTTATAGCAACGCCCTCTAGTGTTGGAGATTTCCACCCCAGGAAAAAGATTTTGGAATGTCTGCCGTATTTATGCCTCTCATAATTTTATATACTTCTATCAAGTCTCTCCTCAACCTCTGATTTTCCAGAGAAAACAATCCAAATCTATCCAACCTCTCTCTGTAGCTGAAACCCTTTAATCCAGGCATCATTGAGTACCTCCACCTCCAGTTTAAATTCCAGTTGGAATATTTTGGAGGACCAAGTAACCAAGAACCAAGAATCATCCTGGTAAACCTCCTCTGCACCCTCTCCAAAGCTTCCACGTCTTTCCTGTAATGGGGCGACCAGAACTGCACGTAATACTCCAAATGTGGCCTAAGCAATGTTGTATAGAGCCACATCATGAATTCCTGACTCTTGTACTCAATGCTCCCAGCAATGAAGGCAAGCATACTAGATGCCTTCTTTACCACCCAATCTAACTTGTGTTGCCATCTTTCGTGACCTATGAACTTGGACTCCAAGATCCCTCTGCACTTCAACGCTGTTAAGGATCTTACCAAGATGAATGACAACAAGCAGTTACTCGCACTGAACAAAACACTCATCTTTTGCTATATTTTTTAAATCGTTTTAGATGGGCTGATCAGTTTTAGAAAAATTGGAAAATATTACCGCCCAAAAATAGGGAGAAATAATGGTGCATCTCTCATGGTCAATGTGTCTTGCCATTTTTCTGTCTATTCAAATTAAAGAATGTAACAGTTAAATCTACGGGATTGCACACGATAAAACAGGCTGAGCCATTTTGATTTTGAAAATATTAATTTTAACAGCAAAAAACACAGACACACAACACACATAAGCACGCACACACAAACACACAGCAAGAAGAAGAAAATAGAGTGGACAAAATGTGCTAATTGGTTCACAGATTGACCACTGGAACATTATTACTTTGTGCACATGCTAACCATAGGACTGTTCTTTATTATTCAGCCTTCCGATGTTTTAGACTTCAGCGTTACAGCACAGAAACAGGCCCCTCGGCCCAACGAGTCCCCGTCGACCAGCGATCACCGTGCACCCTAACGCTGTCCTACACACTGGGGACAATTTACAATTATACTAAAGCCAATTAACCTACAAACCTGTTTGTCTCTGGAATGTGGGAGGAAACCGGAGCATCCAGAGAAAACCCACACGGTCACAGGGAGGGCGTGCAAACTCCATACAGACAGCACCCATCGTCAGGATCGAACCCGGGTCTCTGGCGCTGTAAGGCCGCAACAACGCTGCGCCACCGTGCCGCCCACAGTTATGCTGCATAACTCTGCAAATCTATGAATTACCGTTTGGAATTCTGAGTCACAGGAGCCTTTGTGTTTTCTGCATCTCTATGCTCGGCTACTTCTGTCTTTCATGGAGGGTGTAAGCCATCCTGTCACCGTGCACTTCACAGCCCAAAACAGACTCTCGACTCTGCACTCCGTTGCAGCAGGGGATCGTCAGGTCGACAGAGGGTAAGTTTCAGTATTTTCCCAAAGCTACCTTGAAAAATGGCATCATCTTTACTGTATCCTGGGAATCCCTGGCACATGACGGCTCAAAGTGGATAAGAGGATTCCAGGATGGGGTGTAGAACATGGAAAAATACAGCACAGAACCAGGCCCTTCTGCCCACAATGTCTGTGCTGAATTGCAAGTCAATGCACAAGGTGTGCAGAGAAGCCTTGCTCCCCACACCACTCCACCCCACCCATTCTGCATCGCCTGCCCCATCTGTAGAAGTGCTTGTAGTTCCCATATTGGCTTTATCAGCCACCTCAGAAACCACAAAACTGGCCCTGATTAACTGCCTGAAGGCAAGAGAGACATTTGAAAAATATTACAGACAGAGACTTCAGGCAAAAGGTATTAGTCCCCTTAATTATCATGCTGAGAATCCAAAGTCAATTTTCTATTCTTAGTGAATGAATGAACAAATTATGGGATTGGTATAGATGGGTGCTTGATGGCCGGCAAGGGATATGGTGGGTCAAAGAGCCCATAACTGTGTTGAATAACTCTTTATCTCTTACAAGTACGAAAATCTATTGAGCTCCACACCCAATTAAGTTGAATTGCCCACAACAATATACTAACTGTGTTAGTGAAACACTGAGATGGTGATTGGGATACCATGCAGATTTGCACCTCTCTTTTCCTTCTCCAAATGGTACTAAAAATGGAATTTGAGTTCTTACGAAGTCAGTGGCAGAAAAAGCTCGGGGCCGCCCAGAACCTCGACTTCGGCAGCGGCTCAGCGCTGGAGCACCATCGGGGAGCGGAGCGGGCGATACCTTGCCTGGGTCATCGCGCTGGAGCTGCAGAATGCTGAGACCGCAGGCGAACATCGCGGAGCTGCGGGACTGTGGAGCGGTCGGCTGCGGGTGACAGCGCTGAGCTTTAACATCGGGAGCCTGGGATCTCTCGGCGAGATCACCAGTTGTGGAGCTCCATCCAGCGCGGCCTTGTCAGCTTCGGAAGCCACGGACTCCGGTAGGGAAGCGGCCGTTCCAGGTGTCCCAAGCCGCTGTGAGGACTCTCCCGACGCCGGAACACCAACACCCGGCGAGAAGGCCTAAAACATCGGGCCGCCGTAGCGCCGACTGCAGAGGCCTCAATAGGCCCGACTATGGGTGGACTTGGGGATGGGACTGGACTTTGTGCCTTCCCCACAGTGGGAACCATTGTGGGGGGATGTTTTTATGTTCATTGTTAATTCTTTGGTGTTGGGTCTTATATTTATCTGTGTGCTGCATGGCAAGTCAAGTTTCACTACACCAATTGGTGTATGTGACAATAAATGTCCTTTGTCCTTTGTCCTTGTCCTATCTCCACTGGCAGCTTGTTCCATATGCCCATCACCCTCTGTGTGAAAAAGTTGTTCCTCTGGTTCTTATTAAATCTTTTGCGTCTCACCTTAAACCTATTTTGAAGATACACACAAAATGATGGAATAACTTAGCGGGTCAGGCTGCATCTCTGAAGAAAAGGAATATGTGCCGTTTTGGGTCGAGACCCTTCTTCAGACTGACAGTCACGGGTGAGGGAAAAAAAAAGTATGACATGGTTCAAAACAATACAGACCCGAAACATCACCTATTCCTTTTCTCCAGCGATACTGCCTGACCCACCGAGTTACTTTATCCAACATTTTGTGTCTATCTTAGTTATAAACCAGCATCTGCAGTTCCTTCCTACACGTTAAACCTATGCCCTCTGGTTCTTGATTGCCCTACCCTGGGTAAAAGACTATGCATCTACCGTATCTGTTGCCATCATGATCTTATACACTCTATAAGATCACCCCTCATCCTCCTATTTTCATACTGATTAATCAAGAGTAGGCTCAGCTGATTCCTCAATGCTACCCCTGCATCAGCCCTCCATAATACTAGTTGTTGGAGCATGCCAGTTCGTAGAAGTATCAGATTACCAAGCTTTTACTGTATTAATTTAGTGGAGTAAGGAACTGCAGATGCTGGTTTACACCGAAGATAGACATAAAATGCGGGACAGGCAGCATCTCTGGAGAGAAAGAATGGGTGATGTTTCGGGTCGAGACTCTTCTTCAGACTTATGCTGTATTAATTTAGTGTTGGGCATTTTGCTCATTTTGTGCATTGCATCAGACAATTCTCAGACAATATAACCAAAACTTATTTGGACATTCATCCCATTTTTACAGACGTTGCTGTTCATCAATTGGGGGCTGCGTTTCCTCCATTACACCACTGATGGCTCGGTGCAAAGTGATTCATTGCCTGTGAAGCATTTGGGACTGTTGGTAGTAGGAATAAAGGCAAATGGGCGGGCGCATGTGGGCGGGCGCGACTCACGTTGCAGCGGCCCCTACAGCCTGTCTGTCTTTTTTTAAATTTTTGTCTAGTTAAATGTAGTTGTTCGTGTTTTTTTTGTATTGTTTGTAACTGTGTATATGTGGGGGGGTGGGGGGGGGGAAGAGGGGGAAACTTTTAAATCTCTTCCCTGCACAGGAGACCCGACTTTTTCCCTGTCGGATCTCCGTTGTCGTTGGGGCCTAGCACCGTGGAGCGGCCTCCGACCAGGACGACCTGGGGGCTCCAGTCACGGAGCTGCGGACTCACCGTCATGGGGCTGGCTGGCCTCGAGCGTGGGGAGCGGTGGTGGCTCGCCGCTGCGGCTCGACCCCTGAGCTCCAGCTCCAACTGCAGCTGCAGACCAGTGGACTATCGGGAGCTCGCGGGTCCGGGTGAGAGACCGCTCTCCGGAGCTCCCGCAACACAGCTTCTCCAGCCCGTGTCACGGGGTTGGAGCGACCCGGAGCGGGGCTGTACATCGCCCGGCGCGGCTTTCATGGCCGCGGGACATTCCAGCGCCCGCCGGGGGCTCCAACTGTGACCTTTGGGCCTAGAGCGGGGCCGTACATCGCCCGGCGCTACCTCAAAGGCCGTGGGACTTAACACCGCCCGCCTGCAGCTTGGACCTCGGGAGAGAGATGGTGCGGGGGAGAGAGAAGACTTTGCCTTCCATCACAGTGAGGAGGAGATTCACTGTGATGGATGTTTGTGTGAATTGAATTGTCTGGTTTTTTTTATGAATTGTGTATGGCATGTAGAAACGGAGTTTCGTTCGAGCCTCTTGAGGTTCGAATGACAAATAATAAAATCAAATTAAATCAAATCAAATCAAATCAAAGACTATTTTCTAAATGGGGTGAGAATTCAGAAATCGGAGATGCAAAAGGACTAGGGAGTGCTGGTGCAGGATTCCCAAACAGTTAATCTGCAAGTTGAATCGGTAGTAAAGAAAGCAAACTCAATGATAGCATTGATTTTAAGAGGGGTTGTATACAAAAACAGGGATGTAATGTTGAGGCTCTATAAGGCGCTGTAAAGGCCGCATTTGGAATATTGTGAGCAATTTTGGGCAAAATATCAGAGGAAGGATGTGCTGACTCTGGAGAGGGTCCAGATGAGGTTTACAAGAATGATCCCAGGAATGATTAGGCTAACCTATGATGAGTGTTTGTCCACACTGGAGTTTAGGAAAACGAGTGGGGGCCTCATTGAAACATAAATAATAGTGAAAGGCTTGGATAGAGTGGATGTGTCGAGGTTGTTTTAATTAGTGGGAAAGTCTAGGACTAGAGGTCATAGCCTCAGGATTAAAGGACATTCTATTAGGAAGGAGATGAGGAGAAATTTCTTTTGTCAGAGGGTGGTGAATCTTTGCCACAGAAGGCTGTGGAGGCTGTCAGTGGATATTTTTAAGGCGGCGATAGATAGATAGATCCGTGATTAGTACAGGTGTCAGGTAATGCGGAGAAGGCAGGAGAATGGGGTTAGGAGGGAGAGTTTGATCAGCCATGATTGAATGGCAGAGTGGACCTGATGGGCCAAATGGCCTCATTCTACTCCTATTCCTTATGACCTTATGACTTTGAGAGGTTGTGAATGGCAGAATGTACATGCCAGTGTGTCATGTGTTTGAAAGGTCCACGCTACATTCATTTTTGTAAGGTGCACTTCACATCATCTGGGATGTCAGCCTGGGATATTAACTGATGAACGGTTCCGACCTGAAATGTCACCTATTGGTATTCTACAGAGATGCTGCCTGACCTGCTGAGTTACTCCAGCATTTTGTGTCTATCTTCGGTGTAAACCAGCATCTGCAATTTCTTGTCTTTGAGTAGAGGGATCAGAAAAAAAGTGTAATACAAAACCAAGGGAAGACGGGAAAAGGTGACTTTGGCCACAGAGAGGTACTGGGGGAGATTTTCACCTTACACCATAATCGTGGCCCTCTGTCCCTGAGCCCATCTTGTGTCTGTCGTAGGTGCAGTCTGCCGCTGGTACATTCTGTATAAGCCAGGCCTGGCATGGCATTGTGGAGGCAGGGCCCGTACCAGCATTACACTGACAGGCAGCTTTCTCAGCCCCACCCCACAGGTTCACGGGCTGTCAAAGCTGTCACTGTAATCACATCTTTGTGAGCATCTATCACCCACACAATCATCCTAAATCACTTTGCCACTAGTGACTTTAGACTTTAGAGACACAGCGTGGAAACTGGCCCTTCAGCCCACCGAGTCCGCACCGACCGGCGATCACTCCCGTACACCAGCACTATCCTACACACGGGGGACAATTTACAATTTTTACCGAAGCCAATTAACCTACAAACCTGTATATCTTTGAAGAGTGGAAGGAAACTGGAGCTCCCGCATCAAACCGACAGGGAGAACGTACAAGTTCCATAAAGACACCACCCGAAGTCAGGATCGAACCCTGGTCTCTGGAGCTGTGAGGCAGCAATTCCAGCCCTGCACGGCCCACTTGTTAAAACTAAATTTTCAAATGTATGTTAAAAACATTAAATGTTAATGAGTAACACGCACACATCAGACTGAGAATTCAATTTAATCTAAATCATTTTTTAATTTTAATTTATCTCTACATCCAGTTTCTCCTGAACTTCACTTTGGAACTGCAGTACCTTTGCCTTGTCCAAGCTCAGCTGGGGCATATTCCAGACTGAGAGCTGGGAAGGAGACACAAGAGATGCAGGAATGCTGAGTAAAATCCAAAGCGCTGGAGACAGCAGAATCTGGCACAAGGGAACTGCAGGAGGCATCCACCTGAAACCTGCTGAGAGGAAGACGAGTGCAAGTTCGAAAAGAGGATCTTCCACAGCATCATTGATCGGAATGAAAGGAGCTGATCCACACAGAAATCTGTGCACATGCAGTGTGCTAGTAGTTTAGCTTAGAGTTTGTAACTCCAACGCTGACGAAACGATCAGCATTCATTGTCATTAAACAATAAAACTGACAGCACCTCCAGCTGATGGCTGAAAAATCCGGAAAAGCAAGTTGAGCGTTTCAACCATGCAAAGAATGGGAGTGATCCTCACCTCCGTAACTCTGGTCTCAGCTGTAGTCAAGTACAGGCAGACAGAGGGTTTGGTTTCCTTGTTGATTTTAAAGATTAAAGCCAGCACAATTAATATTCCACATGCTGAGGAAGATTACGACAGCAGCTTAAAGCTGGTGTTTCCTCTCCCTGCCTCTCTACGCCTTCTTGTAGTGACACTGCCGTCCTCCGCAGTATCACCTACCTTTGGCATACAGAACCTACCTGGCACAATAGAGACCTTTGTTTTACCCTGACAGCTCACAGAATAAATACAAGTTTAGCCTGAGGACAAAAATAACAAAAGTGCCATACTCTCTTCTTTAGCCAAATACATTGCATGACCTGGTCACAAAAACACCCACGGTATACTAAGGGACCACAAGGAACTGCCAATGCTGGTTTACATTTAAAAAAAACACAAAGGGCTGGAGTAACTCAACGGATCAGGCAGCATCTCCACAAAGTGCTGGATGCTGCATGACCCGCTGAGTTAGCATTTTGTGATTTTCTTTCATAATGTACTCAGCGAGTTCTGAAAGGTCATGGAATGAACCAAATACTAACTATGCATGCAGTCATCTCCACCCTGTTCGGATGTTGTGCAATATGAACTTATTAATTACATGACATTATAGAATTACCATTCGCAATGAGGTAGAGGAATTAGCAGCACAAGTGGAATCAATTGGTGTGATCTAATTGTGACAATGGAGATGTAACTACAATGTGAACAGAACTAGGAGGTGATTATTCAAGGTTGTTCAACAGTTTGGAAAGTCAGACAAAAGGGTGAAGTGGTAGGGTGCAGGTATTAATGAGATGAGATCAGAACTGGTGAGGAATGAACCGCTCAGTACATCATGATGTAAAGCTAGAATCAGTTACAGTGGAGTGAAGAATTAGAAGGCAGAAGATACTGTGGGAACACAGTTGTGGGAACACAGTTAATTATGCGCTACTGCATAATGATTTCAACATGAGCTGTTTATTCGGGGAATAAAGTAATAATGGAGGGCTTTTATATTTGAAAAAAAGCTTCAAGTATAGATAAACTTAGTGATTGGACAGGAACATGTAAATGCAACATGATGTGCACAAAACAGAACACCAGATGTTGGGAAATGTTGATGTTCAAAAGGATTGAAGCATCTTTGTAAAGAAATCACCGCAAACCCAACAAGACGTCCAAAAAAAACCAACAACCAACAAAAAACCCACCTAGGGAAAATGGTATGTTAGCCTTTATAATGAGAGGGGTTGAGTAGAAGAGTAAACAGTCTTAAAACAACAATAATAAAGCATCTTGTTGAAGATATGAAGATTATCTCTACTATACACATGCAATGGGGTCTGCAGTGACCACTAACCCATGAGTACAAGGTACAGGTATTTCCTCCCAGTCTGGTGACCAGCTTCTAGTGAGTTTGCTCCCTCCCTTTCCTCCTCTTTTCCCCTGTGATGGCAGAGTCCCTCTCCTTGAAACAGGCCACTGACTCGTGTAGATCCATTGAGGCCTCTTAATGGCTCGCAATGTCTATGCCCGTGTTACTCAGATACCTTTCTTCAGTTTTGTTCCCGAAACATCACCCATTCTTTCTTTCCAGACATGTTGCCTGTCCCGCTGAGTTTGCTCCAGCATTTTGTGTCTATCTTCGGTTTAAACCAGCATCTTCCTGCACATTGATTGTAAACACCTATCTCCATTGTGTCCATTCTTTAAGCAGGATACCAGCCTGGAAAGGCAGCAGTTTCACCATCTTTGTTTGTTCTATTGTATACTTTCTCAATTGAACCACCCCGCTCATAGTTCCTTGGAGTATATCAAGTCACCAGTATGTAATAGTCATCAGTTATCTCAACTTGGAAGCTTATAATTTAATATGCCGGATCAAGCACAGCAAGCAAATGTCATTGCTTCATCACCCAACACTTATGACACTGTCTCAGTGTGGCCTGGACGGTTTGGGTAGGAGGAGTGAACCCAGGAGTTGCAGAGGGAATGGTCTCAATGGAAAGTGGAAAGTCTTCAGTCTGAAGAAGGGTCTCGACCCCGAAACATCACCCATTCCTTCTCTCCAGAGATGCTGCCTGTCCCGCTGTTTACAATCAATATTTGGTTATAAGGATCGTGGTCTGCAGGAGGAAGCCACCGAGTCAGTCCGGATCATGCATCAGTCAAAAGCGTTGACTTTGAAACTGGTGCAAAAACATGACGCCTCTTGCATGCAGGCTCAGTAAACTATTTCAGTACACTTGCTAATTGGGGATCAGGAGGATGGCAATACTTTACTGGATTGTTTATAAGATAAAGAATGTCACTGTGTTAGTACTTTGCACATGTGGCAATGAAAAGCACCATCGAACCATTGAATTGTACCATGTCATACTCCTTCCAATTAGACCCTGCAGAATCCATTACCAGCACATTGCAATCTTCCTGGAAATTAAATAGCTGACCATTGCAAGTTATTTACACACAAGCGGGAAGAATCTTTTGATGTTTCCCTAATAGAGCCAGGTTGTTTAGCAGATAAATTATGGTTTAGCAGACTTGAAGGACTGGCTTGTCAGAGTTTGGACTATTTGTGGAACACAGGAGTCCAGCCTGAGGGGACACAGCCACGAGACAGAATTAACTCTAGAAAAGTCAGTCAAACACAGGCAAAGTTGCATAGCTACCCAAAACCACGTGAGAAATGGCCAACAAAGTGAAGTGATGCAGTAGATGAAAGACAGTCAAAGGCACGTGCTGTCATGGGAGCAAGCATTCAAGCATTGCTGATCAATGTTCTTTCACTCTGTGAGTGGAGGGGAAAGGAAAAAAAGCTTGCACAATGTAGACTGGCAAAATGCTTCTACAAGGCATACACAATGAAAAGAACTTGAATGGGATTTGATGGGGTGAATGGCCCACTCTGCTGCTATGACTTATGAACTTATGAACTTACCATGGCAACAACTCATCATCAGTAGCATAAAACTAACATGTCTCACACAGTCTAAACTTAGCTCATGTTCCCTAATAGAAATATTCAGGGCACTGCATCCTGAATAAAAATGGCTTTAGCATTTCATATTACACGTTCGGCTTGACTACTGTGTTTTAATAGTAAGATTAAACAAGAACTTACCAGTTTGAAGTTTGATCTTTATTTTATGAGGAGTTGCGATGAGGGATTTTGTGAAGAACCCGCCAGCACGCATGCGCGACATACTTCAAAGCCGCGGTGTGGAATCACAGAAAAACCCAAGCCAAGAAATGACTTGTTATAGTAAGATTAAAGAGACTCTAGTTACCAGTTGACTTTATGATCGAGGGTTGGGAGCGGAGGGCACGAAATCCCTCATCGCAACTCCTCATAAAATAAAGATCAAACTTCAAACTGGTAAGTTCTTGTTTAATCTTACTATTTCATTTCGGAGTCACGTGAGTGACTTCGTGAAGACTTCAAAGCTTCTGTGATTTCACGCCCTGGACAACGTCCATGCTATCACACACGCTACTGAAAAGGTGGACAGCAGTAATCAATTTCTGTCACTGTTTCTCTGAAAAAATAATAATATTTATTAATAACAACAAGAAAGGACCCCTCACTGAGGGGGAACTGTATGTTCTCGGCCTGCATCCAGCACGGCTCCTGCGAACATTCCAGGTACGGTGACGGGTTTATTGTAAAACCGTTGAAAAGTGGCTTCACTGGCCCATCCCGCTGTGGCAAGTATCTGGTCCATGGGCACCTCCATGGCCTTTGCCGCCGATGTTGATGCTGCCCTGGTGGAATGGGATTTAAAAACATCAGTGTCAATACCTGCTTTGTTCAAGACGATCCTGAGCCATCGGGATATCGTCTGCACCGTCACTCTATGGTGAGGTCTTTTGTGACTGATGAACAGGTATTGCTCCATTCCCCTTATTTTCCTCGTCACTTTGATATAGTGGCGGATATGGGTGGCTATGCATAGCCTAGCATCAGCGGGGTATGCTGGAAACTCCAGCTGCAGCCCTGTAAATCCAGGTCTATGCTGCTTGAGCAATTCATCAACGAAGAAAGTGACCCGTTCAGGGGTAGAGATCATTCTGTCGATCTTGGCCTTGTGAAGCGTTTGCACCCTTTGTGCTGAAGTAAGTTCCATCAACATCACCACCTTCAGGGTGAGTTTGTCCAATTCGAGCCCCATCATGGGTGACCATGTTCTCAGCAGGGTCAGCACTTTGCCAATATCCCATGTGACGTTGTAACGGGGCCTCGGCGGGCTGGAATTAAATATCCCCCGCACAAGTTTGGAGACCAATTTATTGGATCCTACCTCAATATTGAGGTAGGACGAGAGCGCACTCCTGGCGCTATTGATGGCACTATAGCTGAGATGTTGATCATGATGTAGCCCCGCAAGAAATTCCAGCACATCTGTGATGGAGACGGAGTCATATGCAACGTCCATGCGGCCACAATAGGATTCCCATTTCCTGATGTACGATAAGTACTGCCGTCTTGAGGACTCCCTGCATGATGCTCCCATGGTATCCATTGTCCTTGAAGATAGACCATACTAAGTAGTGGCCTGTTCAGATCCTGCAAGCCAATAGATTCAAATGACTATGGCAGGGGTGTGGTTCCCCTGTGGCAGGGTTCGTCACCAATTGTGGGCAACCCTCCAAGAGGACCCATGGTTGACTTATCATTCCAAGGACCACCGGATACCATGATTGCGTAGGCCAGTCGGGTATAATGAGGATGCCCTTGGCAGCATCGAGCTGGATTTTCCGCAATACCCGACTGATGAGGCAGAATGGAGGAAAGGCATAGAAGAACCATTTCCCCCAGTCTAGCGAGAATGCGTCCATCGCCATTGCCCCAGGATCTGGCTCCCATGATACGTATGTTGGTACCTGATGGTTCAACCGTGACGCAAAAAGGTCAATATCCGGTTTACCAAATTTGGCTGTAATTTTGGTGAATATTTGGGGGTTCAACATCCACTCGATGTTGTCATTGAACTTCCGTGACCTGGTGTCCGCCACTGTATTGAGCTCACCTGGCAAGTAGGTAGCTGAGATCCAAATATTCCGTTGAATACACCAGAGCCAAATTGTGTTTGCCAATTCATTGCATGAAATTGACCTGGTACCGCCCATATGATTCAGATAAGCCACCGCAGTGGTATTGTCTATTTGGAGACGGACATGAGTGTTAGTCATGTTTGAACAATAGGCTCTTAGTCCGTGGAATGCTCCTAGCATCTCCAAATAGTTTATCCCTTGTGCTAACAACAAAGTAGCTTCAAGTGAATCCCATCTACCTCCACAACTATTATTGTTGTCCGTAGCTCCCCAGCCATGGGAGCTTGCATCTGTTTGCAAGTATACCATTGGACGAGGCACAATGATGGGTTTAAATGAGTTATGGATATTGCCAATCCACCATAGTAACTCAAGTTTTGCCTTAACCGGCAACTGCATGGGTCTATCATAATGTCCAGCATTTAGTTTTAATGCTGTTATTTTTGACCTTTGTAAATTCTGATAGTGTAAAGGTCCATATTGAGCAGCTGGAAATACTGCTACAATTTTGCCAATTACCCTGGCAGTTAATCTGATAGACGGTATACTGGCGCAGACCAGGTTCTTGCATGCTTGAAACACATCACCAACTTTGTTAGTTGGGATGGTGGTGATCATGCGATTGGAGTCTATCGTGAACCCCAAGTAGTCCATGATCTGTGCGGGGAGGAACTTTGATTTGTCTGGATGGATTATAAACCCCATTTGGTGAAAAATTTCCACTGTGGCTGAAACCGCCAACTCTGCGGATTCCAGAGTGTGCCCAATTATCAGAATGTCATCCAAATAGGCCATGACCGTATGATTTTGTCTCCGCAGTGTAGATAACACTGGCTTGAGTAGTTTGGTGAACAGTCTGGGGGCTGTAGTAAGCCCATTGGGCAATGCTTTGTATTGCCAAAGCTGATCCATCCAGGTAAACTTCAAGAACTTCCTATGATGTTTCCGAATGGATACTGAATAGTATGCATCTTTTAAATCAATGCATGCCATGAAGCAGCCCTCCGAAATCAAAGATTTGGCTGTTTCAAATGTGTCCATTTTGAAATGGGTGTATTTTACAAAGGTATTCAAGTGAGTTAAATCTATAATGACCCGGCATCCACCGTCTTTTTTAGTTTTAGTAAATATATTAGACACAAATTCAATTGGTTCATGTGTGGTTCGTTCTATCACACCTTTGTCTTGTAAACTCAAGATTTCAGCATAGCCTTCTGCCAATTCTTTTTTGGAAAGTGCAAATTTGCGATTCGGCATATGCTGGGGTGGAGGCAATTGGCCATGAATAAACTCAATTTCATAACCCTGAATACTTTGCAAGATAAACTCATCTGAAGTGATGGTTTCCCAAGCCTCCTTAAATCCCCGTAATCTGCCCCAACTCGTGAGGTTAGACATGCAAGTGCATGGAACCCAGACCCCCTTACCTTCATGGTTATCGGCGGTCCCTGGGATTTTTGGTGGGACGTGGAGGTGCTGGGTTTCGTGGTTGGTGCGGAATCCGCATCTTCCATGCTGGCCGCTGAGGGCCTAGCCCTAAAAAAGGCCTGGGCTGAGGAGGTTGTTGATATTGAGGAGGTGCCGGAACGTAGGTCCTTGTTGGCCTGTCGGTCTGACCTCGTGGCCTGAAGTAAGGTGTCTTCTTGGCCGAAGGTCTGGCCACAAAATGTGATCTCATCAGACCTATGGTTTTCGCATGGTCATCCAGCTCTTTGACCTGCTTTGGGAGGTCTTCCCCGAACAGCTGTCTAGGTGGGGGGGTAGGAGGTGCTCTGCATAGTCCCGCAAATTTGGGATTCAAGGAAGGTTTGATAATGCTCTTCCGGAAAGCGTTGATCTCGTACTGCGTATTGCAGAGCAGAGCTAGAGCATCCTCCTGTTCGGTGCTTAGATCAACCCCATCTACCGACTTTGCAAAAGCGGTGATCCCAGACGTAAGTAGTTTTAAAATCCTCTGCAGTTTCACTTCCTGCGCTCTGATGCCCGGGCTGATATTACCCCAGATTGGCATGTTCACAATCGGCACGTGGAGTGAATTGCAGTTCCCTGGAGCCTTGTGTCTCTCCATGGCCTTCGCAAGGACCTCCTCCTGCAATTGATGGTTGGTAAGGTAATCTATGGTTGCGGCCAGTTTGATGTTGAGGGGTTGTCCTGATGATACAGGTAACCCGAATTTGGCTGCCACATCCAGCAGATCTTCCTGAAGGACCTCAGGTGCTGCTGGGGCATGTACCAGGATATCCTCCTCATCTGGTCTTATGTTGTCCGTAGATGGGGAAGGGGATATATCCACGAGTCCCCTGGAGCTGTGTGTGTCCTGTTTCTGATTGAGTAGAACTTGCTCCAATATCCTCTCCATACGATCCAAGCGCCCTTCATCGGGCGGGTGTGGGAGGTAAGAGGCCTCGTGCCCGAAGGAACTCCTGAGGCTCCGATCATCAGTCCGTACCTCGTCGAGGTAATATCGGTACTGTGATGATGTGTCGCTACCAGCCGCCTCGGCGAAGCTGAGCGATTCCCGCGCGGACCTGCTCGAGCGCCTCCTCTTCGCTGAGCTGGACCCGGCTGCCTCGAAGGGCATGGGTGGGGAGAGGTCGGCACCTGACGCCGCAGCGTGGTGACCCGACGTCCGCACGGGCTTGCCGACTGTCCTGAATCTGGACCCAGACGGCGTACGGTCCTGACCTGCCCCCAGCGGGGGAAGCGGTGACCTAGGCGAGGCTCCACCCTTGTGACTCCTCCTGGTCCCTCTGGGTGGTGAGTCGACACTGGCCCTCCTTGGTCTGCCAGTGGACTCGGGCCTGCCTGATTCACCAGACCACTTCCTAGTGGCTCCTGGTGAGACCTCAACCCGCGAAGGGCTAGGTAGTGGAATTGTATCCCTGCCTCCTTCAAGAGGGCTCAGGGAGAAGGGCCGTGCATCAGCACGCAAATCCCTCTTGCTTGTCTCTGCAAACGACCCAGTGGGTGAGAGAGAGATGGAGTCAGGATGCACCTGCTCCGGCGCTGTACCGACTGTTTGTTCTGCAGGTACCCCGCTAGGGCATAGCTGCGTCGGTGAACCGGATCCTGTGAATACAGGGCTCCCCGGCTTGCGCGCCTTTTTCCCGGCCCGTCCTCCTGCCGTGGAGGGGGGCTCCGGGTTGGGTTGCCGACAACTCCTTGTAGAAGTTTTACGGCCTTTATTTTTCCTGCTGTCCATGTCTCTGTGGAAGAAAACACAATTACTTACACAGAACAACCAACTCAAGGTTGTTAGTACTTACCTGAGTGGCCCTTATGAAGGGCTGGTGACGAGCCGCGCTCCTCTCCAGCCGTCGACTGCAATGCGAGCGACGATATGTCGCGCATGCGTGCTGGCGGGTTCTTCACGAAGTCACTCACGTGACTCCGAAATGAAATGAACTCTCATATGCACCTCCTATTAACTCGTATTAATGTTAGTTCAACCATGATCAAATGGCAGAGTGGATTGGATGGGCAAAATGGCCTAATTCTCCTATGACTTATGAGGAGGTTCAGATGCTAGTTTACAAAAAAAGGACACAAAGTGCTGGAGTAGCTCAGCAGGTCAGGCAGCATCTCTGGAGAACATGGATATTGAACTTTTGGGTCGGGAACTGGTAAAATAAGCCTTGGTGGGATAAAGTCAGGGTCAGATCCAGTTGATAACAATGTACTTGGTACCAATTATCCTCCTCTAGTCCTTGATGAGAGGAACAAAACCAACGCATGTTCCAGTGGCTCTCAATTATATACTTAGTCAAACTGAAGAGACTGATTATAACAAAAATAAATGTCCTTGTAAACATGCTTATCCCCTGGGTATCCAATTGTGTGTGCACTGACAAGTCAAGCAGCAAGCTGAGAAAATGTAATGGTACTCTGAAGAGCCCTACCCTAAAAAGATGATAGAAGATGTTTTGTCAGATCTAAGTAGAATAAATATTTTCAGCGTATTAGATGCAAAGAACTAGTTCTGGCAAGTAGCGTTTGAAATGGAGCGTTCACTTTTAACCTGTTACCACACATCATTTGACAGATACTAGACCAAGTGCAGACCCGTTGGTGTTGTGGTTGCGGGGGGGGGGGGGAGGGGGGAGTCAGGGCAGCATGTCCCCGAGGGTGGGTGATGGGGGTAGAGAGGGGTGGGGTAAGGGGAAGGGGAGGGGAATGGAGAGGGGAAGGTGAGAGGAGATGTAAATGAGATCCATTCTGATTGGACATTTGTGAGGGATGGCATTGTGACATCACACAATGGAACGTGCTGGAACATCAGGCGGGGGGGGGGGGGTGCTGGTGCTGGCGCGAGGGCAGATGTAAATGAGATCCGTTCCGATTGGACATCTGTGAGCATTGGGCATTGTGACATCACATGATAGAATGTTTACCAACATTCTATGGGTGAGAGCAGTTTGATTGTTTTAAGCTTTTGAAATATTGGGAGGGGTGAAGGATTTTATTAAAAATGGTGTACGTAACGTCTAAACGTAACGAGGAGCCCCTTTGATAATGTACAAGTGTAACGTCTGGCTAAATGGAAAAAACGGCGGCGTCTGAGGGTCCGGTTTTGGCGGAGCAGGGAATCAAAGGGAGAAAACGTGGCAGCCGGACGGCAGGTGGACGGCTGTCGGCAGACACACACAGAGTTTTAATATAATAGAGATTTCTGGAGATGAATGTCAGGTAGAACTGGTAGAGCTGCTTCCTCACAGCATTAGAGACCCTGGTTCAATCCTAACCTTGGATAATGCATTTGAGGAATTTGCAAGATCTCACTGTGACCGCATGGGTTTTCTTCAGATGCTCCAGTTTCATCCCACAGCGTGTGGGTTTGTTAGTTAATTGACCTCTGAAAATTGCTCCATCTGTAATGTGTCCATGCAAAAGTAGGATGACACAGAATTAATCTGAACAAGTGTTTCATGGTCAGCATAGACTTGGTGAGCCGAAGGGCCTGTTTCCATGCTGTATCATCCAAGAAATCAATCATTTGGAACACAACACAATAGCAAGGCTTAAGGGGCTGTCCCACTGCGGCGGCCTAATTTGCAAGTTTAGAAAAGTTTGCACTCGCCACAATTTCACAGATGATCGACACGTGGTCCTAGGAGGGAACGTGTCGGGAAGGCTTGAGGGAAGTTCCCGCATACTCACGGCCTTAGTTCCTGCATACTCACGGCCTCAGTTTGGTCGAGGAACATTTTTCAGCATGCTGAAATTATTTGGCGAGTAAAAATTGGTTGGCATGATTCTTTTGAACTCGTAGTGCAGCGGTAGTGGGGTCGCCATGTAGTTATAGGCAGTCGTGGTAGCCATAGACAATCTCCTTTGCTGACCCGGAATTTTAATTGGCTCATTGGAGTTTTCAGGACCAAGGAAAACCGACCGGTAATGTTTTTCAAAATTTTTTTTTTATTTAATAGAGGTAAATACATCAGTGTACATCACATATATACTGTTACAATCATTGTACCCCACAATTTTATGGCTTTTAAGAAAAAAGAATAGAAACAAAGAGAGTGAAGTAGGTGAAAAGAGTTGTGAAAGTGAAAGAGCATGCCAAAGGGGAGAAAAAAAACAAACCTTGGTCAAAGAGTTAGAGAAAGGGGATTAAGAGATAGAACCTAGAAAAGAAAAAGAAAAAAGAGAAAGAAAATAAAAGCCAGTTACTATATATATATATCACGCAAAAGGAATTTACCAACTCAATAGTTTTTAATTCCCCTTTATCAAGGCCCGAGGTATTCTTGCACCCTATCTTTGTAGCAATTCTATAAATGCAGATCACGTCTGATAGAAACAACCTGATTTTCCTGCCAGGCGGAGTCTCATATCTTCCAGATGTAATGTTTCAAACATAGTTGAAATCCACATATTTAATGTTGGTATAGGAGCATTTTTCCAGAATTTTAAGATGAGCTTTTTTCCTATTATTAAGCCGTAATCAAATAGATTATTTTGATACACATTTAATTGCGAACTACCTTCTGTCATTCTGAGAATAATTGTGGCTTTGGTGTCATTTTTATTTTAAACAGTTTTGTGAAGATTTCAAAGATTTCAATCCAAAACCTTTGAATTTTTGTACAAAAGATGAATGAGTGCGCCATAGTAGCTTCTTGAGACTGGCATTTATCACAAATTGGTGAGATGTTAGGGAAAAAAATATTTAATTTAGTTTTTGAGTAGTATAATCTGTGTAAAATTTTAAATTGTATTAAAGTGTGTCTTACGTTAATTGAGCATTTATGCACATTTAATAAGTACTCTTTCCACCCTTCATTGGAAATTTTAATGCTTAATTCATTTTCCCACTCTCCTCTGATAGCTTCCGTCGTTGGTATTACTGCATTAAGTATAATATTATATATATATGAAATTAAATTTGCTGATTCCGCCTTTGTATTCATTGCTTCATCTAGTAAGTCTGATGGCATTTTGTGAAATTCTTGTGCATGTTTTTTCAGATAATCACATATTTGGAAATATTTAAAATACTGATTGTTACCCAGATTGTATTTTAGTTGTAATTGTTTAAATGATAGTAGTTTTCCCATTTCATACAAATTTCCCAAAGTATTAAATCCTGCTCTTTCCCATTGAATAAATGCTTTATTTATAATTGAGGGTTTAAACAGAGGGTTTTTAGCAATAGGAGATAGGAAAGATAAGTTTCTTAATTTTAGGTTGTATTTTATTTGTTTCTAAATTCTGATTGTACTATGTATAATTGGATTTTTGTTGCAATTTGTATTATTCACCGTCATTGGTGAGAGAAGGATCGCGCCAATATTAAAAGGGGAGCAGTCCTCATTCTCCATAATGATCCACTCCGGTTGTTGAGGAGAGTTATCCAACAATTGAATCATATTTCTAATATATACAGAACAATAGTAATACATAAAATTATGGAGTGCTAATCCCCTTACTACTTTGGGTTTATTCAAGTGTGGTCTTTGTATTCTACGGGATTTATAATATCAAATAAAATTTGTAATATCTGAGTCCAATTTTTGTTTAAAACTTTTTCGGTAGGTATAATGGGATTGATTGGAACAGGTATAGAATTTGTGGTTTAAAAAAAAATCATTTTTATAGCATTCATTTGGCCTATTAAGGACATCGGAAGCGTTTTCCAGAATTTAATTAAATGATGTTGTTTCTTAAGTACAGGGTTATAGTTTGCCTTAAGCATGTCTTGATATCTTCTGGTGATTTCGATACCCAAGTATTTAAATTTTTCCACAGCTATTTTAAAAAGAAATTGTACGAGATGTGTAGAATCTTTCGGTTTTGTTGACATGATTTCATTTTTATTCCAGTTTATTCCGTAACCGGAAAATGAACCAAAATCCTCGATTAAGTTTAGAATATTGGGTATAGTGATATGAGGCTGTGTGATGTACAAAAGTACATCATCAGCATATAATGACATTTTATTGTTTGAATACTTTGTATTATATCCATGGATATTGGGATGAGTTCTAAATCTTTCCGCTAGTGGTTCAATTGTGAGGGCAAATAACAATGGTGATAATGAACAGCCTTGTCTATTACCCCTTGACAGTAGAAATTTCATGGATAAGATATTATTAGTTAATATTCTGGCCGTTGGCTTATTATATATTAATTTAATCCATTGAATGAAGTTCTCTCCCAGTTGGAATTTTTGCAATACCTTAATCATATACTTCCATACAATCTGATTGAACGCTTTCTCTGCATCCAGCGAAATAATTACGAGATTTGGATCTTTAGTTTGGTGTGAGTGCATTATGTTAAGTAGACGTCTCAAATTATTAAATGATTGTCTCTTAGGCATAAACCCCGTTTGATCTGGATGTATTAATTTACTGGCGTACTTACTTAATCTTCTTGCTAATACTTTTGCTAATATATTTTGATCTGTGTTTAACAATGCAATAGCTCTGTAAGATCCGGGTTCTTCCTCATCTTTGTCTTTCTTAAGTATTAATGTAATCGTAGATTCTGCTAGTGACCGACCGGTAAAGTTAAATGCCCCCAAAACTTTATTAAAAGTTGTCAGGCTTCTTAAAAGTGTCTCCACTCCTTCTCCCCACCTTCTCCCCCCTTCTCTCCCCTTCTCTCCCTTTCTCCCCCCCCCCCCCCCCCCCCGCTCTCTAAAGAACTTACCGTTACTGTGCCAGCCGTCTTTTACCTTCCTGTTCATCGCGTGTGAATTTCAGACAGTGCTCCCCCGCTTTCCCTGGCCCCCGTCTTTGCGATGTGTTTGTGTGTGTGTGTGTTTTTGTGCTGACGGTCGATCCAGCTCGAGGTTTTTCAGGCGAGTGCCCTCGAGCTATTTCAGTGGAGAAGGACCACAGCATGTTGGTCTTATGTACAGGGAAAACTATTGAAAAGTGTTTGGTTGTACCCTGACCATAGTTGATATCCCTGATGAGCAAATGAACAAAATGCTTCTGAAGTTAAAACAGAAATAAAAAAATCAATATAACGCAAATGTCCATCATTGACTAGTTGATCACCTGGCCGGAACCGGTTAATGTCAAAGCAATAGAGAAGGTGTTAAACCCAACAGATGTTACAGGAATATAATAATGTTGTTTTTCGAGACAAAATGTTGGAGTAACTCAACGGAATAGGCAGCATCTCTGGATAGAAGGAATGGGTGACTTTTCCTGTTGAGATCCTTCTTCAGACTTTTTATTTACAGTGTACCATGTTTACATATATGTTGTGCTGTTGCAAGTAAGAATTTCATTGTTCACTTTCAGGACATATGACAATAAAACACTCTTGACTATCGACTGACATCTAATACAAAGCCAGCGACTCCCATAGTTATCTGAACCACACCTCCTCTCACCCTGCCTCTTGCAAAAACGCTATCCCTGTTATCCCACTATTTTTCCCTCTGCCAAATCTGCTCCCAAAAAGTACTGGGGTACTGATTGGGGATGATCAGCCATGATCACATTGAATGGCGGTGCTGGCTCAAAGGGCCGAATGGCCTACTCCTGCACCTATTGTCTATTGTCTATAAGAAGAGACTTTCCATTCTTGGATATCCGAGAATTCCTCTTTCATTAGTAAATGCAGCCGGCTGCCTGCTGTCATAGATGCGTCCTTCACCCGCATGTTCACCCACGTGTCCCATTATTCTGCTCCCACTCCCCCTCGCCCCCAATGGAAAAGAATAGAGTTCCTCTGGTCCTCAGCTATCACCCCACCAGCCTCCACACCCAACACATCTTTCTCCAACAATTCCGCACCTTCAGATCCCACTATTAGTCACATCTTCCCACCTCTACCTCTTTCCACCTTCTGCAGAGACCGCTCCCTCCGCATTTCCCTGGCACACTCATCCTTTTCCACCCAAACCACCTCCTCCCCAGGTACCTTCCCCTGCAACCACAGCAGATGGAACACATATCCCCATACCTCCTCCTTCACATTCATCCAGGGACCCCAGTAGTCCTTCCAGATGTGACAGAGGTTCACATGCACCTCCTCTAACCTCATCTTCTACATCTCGTGTTCCTGATGTTAGCTCCTTTACATTGGTGAGACTGAACCTAGACCCTGCAACCATTTTGCCGAACATTTACACTTACAAGGCCTGCTGGATCTCCCAGATGCTAATCATTTTAACTCCCCTTCCTAATGCCATACTGACCACACCTGGCCTGGGCCTCCTGCATTGCCAGAATAAGGTGACACGCAAACAGCATCTCATATTGCACTTGACTGGATTACAACCTAATGGTATGAACATTGAATTCTCCAATTTTATGTGACTAACCTACAAAGTCCTTCTCTCCCTCCATTCTCTTCCCCTTCCCTGTTCCCCACCCAGACATGCACTTATTTATCTTCCCCAACTGCCCTTCCACCTATATCCCTTCATTTGGCTTCACAATTCGTACCTGTTCTACCCTTATCTATTGTTTTTTCAGCTTTGGTCTTTTTCCAACCTCCTGCTAATCAACACCCGCCCCCCCCTCAGCAGTATCCACCTATCACTCACTAGGCCCTGCTCCTCTTCTCTTCCAGCTTTCTTCTTCCCTGCCCCCCCCACCACAATCAGTGTGAAGAAGGGTCCCAATCCACAACGCCACCTATCCACGTTCTCCTGCGATGCTGCCTGACCCTCTAGTCACTCCAGTACTCTACTCCAGGGCAGCCGCGGAGGTGCAGCGCTAGAGTTGCTGCCTTACAGCGCTTGCAGTGCCGGGTTTGATCCCGACTACATGTGCTTGTCTGTACAGAGTTTATACGTTCTCCCCGTGACCCGCGTGGGTTTTCTCAGAGATTTTCCGTTTCCTCCCACACGCCAAAGACGCACAGGTTTGTAGGTAAATTGGCTTGGAGTACGTGTAAGTTGGCCCTCGTGTATGTAGGATAGTGTTAATGTGCAGGGATCGCTGGTCAGTGCGGACCTGGTGGGCCGAAGGGCCTGTTTCCACATTGTATCTCTCAACTAAACTGCAGTTCCTTGTTTCTTAAGTCACCATGATAGGTGAGTTGATGCAATTTTATTTTACTTTTTGCTTCTTGGAACTCTCTTCCCCAAAGGGTGGAGGAAGCAGAGACTCTGAGCAGTTTGAAGCAGAGTTAAATATATTCTTGATGAGCGAGCGGGTGAAAGGTTACTCACGATTATAAGAATGTGCAGCTGAGGTTACAATCAAATCAGACGGGAATTTATTGAATGGTGGAGGAGCAGGTTTGTGGAGCCAAGAGGCCTTCTTTGTTCCCAATTTGTATCAGTAACATTGGTTGGGAACAATCGTAGTCTCTCCAATATTTTGGCACAGTGTCAACTTGTTGTCTGATTACTATTTTTGGAATGTTTTACACTGCTAATGATGATACATTGAAACAAGTTTACTTGGATGATGAATGTTCTTAAAGCCCTGTAACACTGCCAGAACATTGAACCTTGCAGGTGAGAATGATTAGGCAATTCCTGGGACACATTACTTTTTATTTGCTGTTGGGTGTATCTAATGGGTGGTTGAGAAGACATCTTGCAATGCAGTCTCTTAACTGTGCACATGATTCCACTGATATGACTTTAGAATATGGCAGCAAGCTATTCAGCACTTTGTACTTGGAAGTCACAATCAAATCTATTTTTTCACAGTTTCACATGGTGCACTGAGATGAAATGATTCTACAACCAGTGGCACAGCTGGTTCCTCACAGCACCAGAGACCCGGGTTTAACCCTGACCTCGGCTGCTGTCTGTGTGGAGTTTGCACATTCTCCTTGTGACCGTGTGGCACAGCTGGCAGAGCTGCTGCCTCACAAGGCCAGAGACCTGGGTTCAGCCCAGACCTGGGGTGCTGTCGGTGTGAAGTTTGCATGTTCTCCCTGTGACCATGTGGATTTCGTCTGGGTGCTCCAGTTTCCTCCCACATCCCAAAGGCATGCGGGTTTGTAGGTTAACTGGCCCTCTGCAAATTGCCCCTACTGTGTAGGAAGTGGATGTAAAAGTGGGATAACATGGAATTAGTGTGAGCGGCTGATCGATGATCAGCATGAACTCGGTGGGCAGAAAGGCCTGTATCCTCATTGTATCTTTCAATCAATCAATGAAAGAAGCATGAACAAAGCCTCCTTCTTCACCCCCGCCTCCGATCCTTCTTTTCTTCTTTTAGTTATCCCCTCTCCTCTCTATCCCCAAATTCCATTGTACCTCTGCTTGTGCTCCCCATTGCCTCTCCTCTCTCCTCTCCAACTAAACACAATAAGCCACATTTTAATGTAATGATTCTGTAACTTCCATAACTGTGCAGTAAAGTGTTGAAATGATTGCTATACTCTGTTGGAGTCAAAGTGATCAGCGCAAGCATTCTGTTCAACTTCAAAAGACATGACGGTAAAGGGGCTGTCCCACTGCGGCGACCTAATTGGCGACTTTAGAAGAGTTTGCCCTCGACTCATACTCACAGCATGGTCGACTTGAGAGTAGTCCCCACGCACTCGAGGCCTCAGTTAGGTTGCGGCATATTTTTCAATATGCTGAAAAATGCCCGCGAGTAAAAAAAGGTCGCCACGGAAAAAATCTCTATACTTTTTACTCGTAGGTTTAGTCGAAGTAGGTCGTAGTAGGTCGGCATGTTATTCATAGGTAATCGAGGGTAGTCGAAGGTAGTCGTAGATAGTCTTCAACATAGTCGAAGGGAGGTCAAAGGAGATCGAAGGAGGTCGCCTTACCTCTCCACTATTCGGTGTCCAATCTTCCAAAAGCTAGTCGAAGGAGGTCTTCAAGATAGTTGAAGGAGGTCTTCAACATGACACTTTTTCAAACTTTCCTAAACTCTTCTAAACTCACCAATTAGGTTACCGCAGTGGGACAGCCCCTTAAAGCATGATCCTCTTAACATAACACACGCACATACTTGATTGCTTGATTAACATTGTACCAGGCTGATTTTTAAACTTAACTTAATGCCACCAACTCCATTTGTGGCATCCATAATCATTCCCTTAAGTCAGAAGGGTAACCTAATGAAAAATAACATACTGCCGATATGGCAAGTCTAAAACTAAGAACAGAAAATAGTGTTCATTTTGACGACTCTCCCCATGACAGTCAATGTCAACTTCTATAGTTCAGGCAACTGAACACAGCAAATGAACAAATGACCCAAGCCTGTGGAAATCAGCAAGTTCACTGAGGTGCTAAGGTAAACAAAAAGACACAAAGTGCAGGAGTAATTCAACAAGTCAGGCAGCATCTATGGAGGATATGAATAGGCTACGTTTTGGATTAGGACCCTTCTTCAGACTGATTGTAGTAGAGGGGGGTGGGGGGGGGAAGCTGGAAGAGAGGTGGGGACAGGAAAGAGCCAGGTGATACAGGTGAGGGTGTGTGTAATTGGCAGACAGTTGGACAAAGGCCAGAGATGAAAACACAAAAGGTATGAGATGAGAAGATTGTAGAGGGAGAATTTTTTGTTTTGGAACCTGAGCCAAAGTTAATTTGAAAACAAAACACACTTAAAATGGTGGCCGAGAAACCATATACATATATATTTTTTTATATTGAAAACAATTTATATACAAGTTTAATTTAAATTAAAAGGTTGAATCATTCATCTGTTATAATAAATGAAATTCTGTGTGTACTTTCATTTGCTTGAGCAAATGCAAGAAAGAATTGCTAGATGGCATCTATCGCATCTACCAGGTAGGAACACCTTACAGTATTTTGAAATCGTTTTTTAATCAGGAGTCTGTGATTCAGATATTCACTCCCACATTCATAACACACAAAACCACTCACCACACACAGACACATACAAAAATTCATTCACTTAGAGGGATTTTTTTTTCCCTGTTAAGCTAATTATCTATTCATTAGCATATTGCATTTTGTAGAACTCTGTTGTGTTTGAATTGAATGCCAAATTTTCTGTATTATAATAGCAATTATTTAATAAATCCTTCAATAGTTTTAAAGCACTTGGGAATGTTCTGAAAGAGATGAGATAGATGCCAACACATACAGGTTTTCATGTATCAGAACTGCCAAATAATTAAACCTAATTAACACTGGTTTTAATTCCATCTTTAATTGTTCTCTTTTTGGTTAATTTTGTGAGTAGTTGTCTTATCCTCATGACATTTCCAGTAATTTTGTTTTGATCGTCGAGGTGACAGAGAAAATTTAGCCATGTAATTGGAGAGAACTTGTGAATGGAAATCATCATTCTACACTCTACACTGCAGAGGCGCAGCAGTGGAGTTGCTGCCTCACAGCACCAGAGACCCAGCATCGACCCCGACCTCGGGTGCTGTCTGTGCGGAGTTTGTACGTTCTCCCCTGTGATCACGTGGGTTTTCTCAGGGTTCTCCAGTTTCCTCGAACAATCCAAAGATATGCTGGCTTGTAGGTTAATTGGATTCTGTAAATTGTCCATAGTGTGTAGGATAGAACTATATACGGGTGATTGTTGGTCGATGCGGTCTCAGTGCGCTGACAGCCTGTTTCCATGCTGTATCTCTAAACTAAACTACGACAGTGACAAATACAGGTGTGAATTTACAATATCCTGGTCTCATAGTCCCCGTGCAGGATTTAATGATTCAACAGCCTTAACCAGCAATCTTAATATGAACTT
Source organism: Raja brachyura (assembly GCA_963514005.1). Next base: position 34,879,392 of record OY740798.1, on the reverse strand, counting down.
TCTACATTGGAAAATTATGCAGGAATCTATACGGTGTGGGATATGCACAAACACTTAGCAAACTGTTGATGCTTCTTGAGCTGCTAATCCAGGTTGTTCCAAGATTCTTACAATCCCCACCATATTCCCCGGCTCTGTAGAAGCAGGTCCTTACGTCAGGGGCTGCTCAGTACAGAATCAGAATCTCTTCCACTACTCAGGATACAGGACTACTGCTGCACCCATTACTGGAGGTGCAATGTGATGAGATACAGTATTTCAAATTACTTATGGGCCTGTCCTACTTAGGTGATTTTTTAGGCGACTAGGCTATCACCACAAGGTCGCCGGTGGTTGCCGGGGTGTTGCCTTTATGGTCGTGAATAGTCTCCTCAGTCGCCCAAAGAGTCTTTGCATCTTTCTGGTCGCTGCTAGATTTTCAACATGTTGAAATGTTTTCAGCGACCGTGGGCTTGGCGCCAATGAGCGTAGGTTAACGTAGGTGCTGTCGTAGATTGTCACCAGGTTAATGTGGGTTGTCGCCAGGATGGCGTAGGTTGTCGCCGGTGCTGACTTTCGTGAATTACATTTTCATATTCACCGGCAGTCGCCTAAAAATCGCCTAAGTGGGTCAGGCCCATTACTCCTATCAAATTGCAATTGTATCTAGTTGTCAGTGGTAGAGATTTTCTTAATTAGGTGATAAAAGGAATGGACGATAGGTCAAAGGCCAGTCCACTACAGTGAAAACCTTGCGATGTTTAAAATGTTTAGAAGGGACAATTATATTTTGTTGTCAGAAACTCAATCCAATGACGAAGTAAAAGGGGAAGGCCACACGTGGAATGTTCTGCTGATGCTGCATTCGAAGTGACTTTGACTGACTGGAATCAATACTGATAAATGCTTGAATACTCTCCATTCTTAGTCTTGTCCAAAGGAGTAAGAACGGCTCTGTCGTCTCTTATCGACCATATGGAAAATGTCACTGAAGTCAGGCTAATTACAGTCATGGTGCTTGTTAAAAGGATGGTTCAGTGATGAGACGAGCTACTTCTTGTGATGTTTATTTGTGGTACTCTTAAAGGGTGCAAATATTTCAGGAATGTCTCTTGCCTAAGTACAGTTCGACACACTGATATTCATGACATGAACTTGGCACCAACTCAAACTGAGCAAGTGACCTTTAGAGAATAGAGAACAACCCTGTAGCATTTATCTTCTTGGCTTTTTCTTTTTTACCGCTATCAAGCTTCTTCAGCAGCCTGCGTACAAAGTTCTACAAAGTATTTGAGGCCTTGCAACAGATAAACAAGGGGCAGGCTTAGAGAGAAGTTTCTATTTGAGACCGTGAATCTCTTCTTCACAAGTGCAGCACGGTGGCGCAGCGGTAGAGTTGCTCCGCTTGCAGCACCAGAGACCCGGGTTCGATCCCGACTATAGGTGCTGTCTGTACGGAGTTTGTACGTTCCCCCCGTAACCTGTGTGGGTTTCCTCCGAGACCTTCGGTTTATCCCACACTCCAAAGATATACAGGTTTGTAGGTAAACTGGTTTGGTATATGTGTAAATTGTCCCTAGTGTGTGTAGGATTGTGTTAATGTGTGGGGATCGCTGGTCGGTGCGGACTCAGTGCTGCCGGAGGGCCTGTTTCCGCGCTGTATCTCTAAACTAAACTAAACTATGATGCAAAGGCACAACCCTCCATTTGATGTTGTCAGTCGGGGGCGTGATTACAGTGAGCACATCTTGGATTAACATTGCAATCATTCACGTCTGAACGAATGGGACAGAATGCCACGGACATGAGAACGAACTTGCGTTTAACCGGCGTCTTTTACAACCTCAACTGAGCTGGAGTAACCATGGAATACTTTTCATCAACACAAGGAACTGCAGATGCTAGTTTACATAAAAAAACAAAGTACTGGAGTAACTTAGCGGGACTAGTTTAGTTTATAGATACAGCGTGGAAACTGGCCCTTCGGCCACCAAGTCCGTGCCGACCAGCGATCACTCTGTACACTAGTTCGATCCTGCACTCTAAGGACAATTTACAGAAGAAAATTAACCAAAAACCCGCATGTCTTTGGAATGTGGGAGAAAACCGGAGCACCTGGAAAAAACCCATGTGCTCACAGGGAGAACATGCAAACTCCGTACAGGCAGCACCTGAGGTGAGGAATTAATCTGGGTTTCTGGCGCTGTAAGGCAACAACTGTACCACTGCGCCACTGTGCCAACCACTAGGGTTAGGCAACATGTCTGGAGGACATGAGTAGGTGGCCGTGCTAGTTGGGACCCTTCCTCAGACTGATTGTAATAAAGGGGGAGAAATCTGGAAAAACAGGTGGGGGTGGACAATAGACAATAGGTGCAGGAGTAGGCCATTCGGCCCTTCGAGCCAGCACGGCCATTCACTGTGATCATGGCTGATTATCCACGATCAGTACCCCGTTCCTGTCTTCTCCCCATATCCCTTGACTCCGCTATCTTTAAGAACGTTATCTAAGTGTCACTAGGGGTGCTGCACTGACGACAGCCTCTGCCTACAGCCTGTTTGATTTCAATCTTTTACTTTAGTCAGTTTAAAGTTTGTTTTGGGGGGAATCTTTGACTTTTTTACGTGGGGGAGGGGGGCAGGGTAAGGGGGAAACTGTTTCCCAGTCTCTTCCTGGCGGGGAAATGACTATTTCTCCGAGTCTACTGCATCACAGCACTGTTTGTTGAAATAGTTATGTCAAACATCGACTGCAATCTACAAAACACAATATTTTTTCAGAATATTTGAAGGAGGTGTCTGATGTTGATTTAGAATAGATCTTGTAAAACAGGATAGAGTGTTGGCAGTCTGCATTCACCTCTTTTTATTGTCAATGGCATTCATTCATTTGCACCTTTTCTGTGACCCATATTAATACATTTAATTTGTAAGATAGTCCACCCGGGTGCAGTCTTGGGGTGCAGATTGTTGCAGTATTGGGGTGCAGTGCTTGTCTCAGGGAATCCAGTTGCTCATTGCATTCCCTTCTTTGCAACAGTAACTATAAAATGTATTCACCTGGCACCCATTTCTCCCACTGTCCTGCCCCTGCTTTCCCCTTGCTCACGTTCCCCTCCACCTGTATCCCTTCCTCTGGCTTTACATTTCACTCCACTTCTCTCCTTATCTTGCACCCTTTTTTTCCCCTTTACATCCTTGGCCTTTGTTTGTCCATTTACCAATCAATCCCTCTCCCCCTCATCTGTATCCAATTATCACTTGCCAAGCTTTGTCTGCCTCAGAAGGCAGTGGAGGCCAATCCTCTGGATGCTTTCAAGAGAGAGTTAGATACAAGATACAATTTACATTTATTTATCACATGTGCCAGTTGGCACGGTGAAATGTAATCACCATACAGCCATGCAGTAAAAATAAAGAACACAACATATAGAATTGATGTTGATAGAATTCAACATAAAACATCCCCACACAGCAGAATCAAAGTTTCCCACTGTGAGGAAAGGCACCAAAGTCAGTCTCTTCCTCTAATGTTCCCCAATGTTCACCCATGGTCGGGGCCTTCCCGAGGCCACCGCAGTCTTCGCTACGGGCGGCCCGATGTTCAGGCCCGCTCGCCGAGGTGGTGCAACTCCGACGTCGGGGTTCGGGGATTTCCTCAACGGCCTGGACATCAGAGTCGGCCACCTCCTACCGGAGTCCTCGGCTCCCAAAGTCCACTGGCGCGCTGGGTGGAGATGCAACGCAGGCGGCCCTCGGCAAAGGGCCCCAGGACTCACCCCCTCACCCCCCCACCTCGCGGCCTACCACCTGGATTGGAGTGGCCTTTCCTGCCGGGGACCGGGAACCAGACCAGAGCTACAGCAGCGGCAGCGCAGCGCTGGATTCACCACGGAGTGGGCGATGCCTAACTGGGTCGCCGTTTGGAGCTCCGGAGCGTTGGGCTGCTGCTCCAACATCATGGAGCTGCTGTTTGGGACAGCTTCCAACGCGGGCGGTGCTGACCATAATCGCGGAGTCCTGGGGCCCTTTGCCGAGGGCCGCCTGCGTTGCATCTCCACCCAGCGCGCCAGTGGACTTTGGGAGCCGAGGACTCCGGTAGGAGGTGGCCGACTCTGATGTCCAGGCCGTTGAGGAAATCCCCGAACCCCGACGTCGGAGTTGCACCACCTCGGCGAGCGGGCCTGAACATCGGGCCGCCCGTAGCGAAGACTGCGGGGGCCTCGGGAAGGCCCCGACCATGGGTGAACATTGGGGAACATTAGAGGAAGAGACTGACTTTGGTGCCTTTCCTCACAGTGGGAAACTTTGATTCTGCTGTGTGGGGATGTTTTATGTTGAATTCTATCAACATCAATTCTATATGTTGTGTTCTTTATTTTTACTGCATGGCTGTATGGTGATTACATTTCACCGTGCCAACTGGCACATGTGACAAATAAATGTAAATTGTATCTTGTATCTAACTCTCTCTTGAAAGCATCCAGAGGATTGGCCTCCACTGCCTTCTGAGGCAGACAAAACTTGGCAAGTGATAATTGGATACAGATGAGGGGGAGGGGGATTGATTGGTAAATGGACAAACAAAGGCCAAGGATGTAAAGGGGAAAAAAAGGGTGCAAGATAAGGAGATAAGTGGAGTGAAATGTAAAGCCAGAGGAAGGGATACAGGTGGAGGGGAACGTGAGCAAGGGGAAAGCAGGGGCAGGACAGTGGGAGAAATGGGTGCCGGGTGAATACATTTTATAGTTACTGTTGCAAAGAAGGGAATGCAATGAGCAACTGGATTCCCTGAGACAAGCACTGCACCCCAATACTGCAACAATCTGCACCCCAAGACTGCACCCGGGTGGACTATCTTACAAATTAAATGTATTAACATGGGTCACAGAAAAGGTGCAAATGAATGAATGCCATTGACAATAAAAAGAGGTGAATGCAGACTGCCAACACTCTATTGTGTTAAAGAAGGAACTGCAGATGCTGGAGAATCGAGGGTTACACAAAAAGCTGGAGAAACTCAGCGGGTGCAGCAGCAGCATCTAAGTCTGAAGAAGGGTCTCGACCCGAAACGTCGCCTATCTCCTTCGCTCCTTAGATGCTGCTGCACCCGCTGAGTTTCTCCAGCTTTTTGTGTAACCCTGCCAACACTCTATCCTGTTTTACAAGATCTATTCTAAATCAACATCAGACACCTCCTTCAAATATTCTGAAAAAATATTGTGTTTTGTAGATTGCGGTCGATGTTTGACATAACTATTTCAACAAACAGTGCTGTGATGCAGTAGATTTGGAAGATTTATTGTATCAGTTGTCCAGTGAGTGCTCACTCATTCCTATTGTTATGCCCTCATTGCGAGTGACGTACATTTTCTTCCTTAACGCAATCAGACTCAACTGCTCCAGATTGGACAGCTTTAAAATGGGCAGGAAGGAGCTGGTGCAAACAAAAGTTTTTAAAAGTGTCAGACTTCTCTTGAGGCAGTGGTCGAGACAGAAACAGATGTACGAAATATGAGCCCTCAAATCTTCTTCACCATTCGATAAGGATTTGAGTACAGGAGCAGCGAGGTTCTACTGCAGTTGTACCGGGTCTTGGTGAGACCACACCTGGAGTATTGTGTACAGTTTTGGTCTCCAAATCTGAGAAAAGACATTCGTGCCATAGAGGGAGTACAGAGAAGGTTCACCAAACTGATTCCTGGGATGGCAGGACTTTCATATGAAGAAAGACTGGATAGACTCGGCATGTACTCGCTAGAATTTAGAAGATTGAGAGGGGATCTTATCGAAACTTATACAATTCTTAAGGGGTTGGACAGGCTAGATGCAGGAAGATTGTTCCCAATGTTGGGGAACTCCAGGACAAGGGGTCACAGTTTAAGGATAAGGGGGAAATCTTTTAGGACCGAGATGAGAAAAACATTTTTCATACAGAGAGTGGTGAATCTCTGGAATTCTCTGCCACAGAAGGTAGTTGAGGCCAGTTCATTGGCTATATTTAAGAGGGAGTTAGATGTGGCCCTTGTGGCTAAAGGGATCAAGGGGTATGGAGAGAAGGCAGGTACAGGATACTGAGTTGGATGATCAGCCATGATCATATTGAATGGCGGTGCAGGCTCGAAGGGCCGAATGGCCTACTCCTGCACCTATTTTCTATGTTTCTATGTTTCTGTGTTTCTATGTTTCTATCATGACTGATATTTTCCTCTCTTATCCTTATATTCCATGTTTCACCTGGATTCTAATCTCTCATCCCTCCTACATAATGCAACTGAGCATTCACAGCCAACAGTTCTACGTATCTCCCAGAGTGAAGAAATTCCTCCTCCTTTCATCCTTTATCCTCATATTTTCACCCTTGTTCTTTGAGTCTCCACAGGATGGGAAGCAAACCTCACTACATGAACAGCTCGCTTTCAGAATTATATGTGTTATAATGTTTGTCTCTCATTCCTGCAAGCATCATTAGCCCACTCAAGACTTGCTCTGTGGACAACCCCTTATGCTTGCAATCAGTCAAGATTACATGGGAGGCCGTGACCACCTAGAAGGACATAAGCTTCAGATGCACAATTTCACCTTTATCTCCAAGTTATCTTGTATGTCACAAATCATATGGACTTCATCTCCAATGGATCAATGTTCTGGAATTGCCCACCAAGCAGCATGTGAGAATATCTTCACGACACCGATTGTAGTTGATCCCCAAATCATCAAACAGTGACCTTGTCAGGAAACCCCACATCACAGACTGAGTATTTCACACAATTCTTTCTCCACAGTTGACATGCAGGCCATCAAGTGAAATATTCTTGCTTGTTTCACATATCATAAGAAATATCACGGCAGGTCTCAATTGAATTGAAAGATACAGAATGGAAACAGTCCCTTCTGCACACCGAGTCCACCATGACTATTGCTCACCTGTTTACACTAGTTCTATGTTATCCCATTTTTGCGTCCACTCCCTGCACATCAGTGACGATTTATTGAGGCTAATTAACTTGCAAGGGAGGTTAATCACAGGGAAAACATGCAAACTCCACACAGGCAGCACCCGAGGTCAGGATCAAACCGGGTCTCTGGCTCTGTGAGAAAGTAGCTCTACCAACTGTGCCACTGTGCTGCAGTCAAGCCTTTTTTCTCTAAATGTGGTTGACATTTGACCGAACTGCATTTCACCAGCTAATGCTGATAGTACAATAGATTAGGAGGATTCAATGTGGTGGTGCAGTGGCCGCAATGTCCCCTGGAAGGCTCATCGGTCGGTGGGACCCGCCCGAAGGCTCATCGGGAATGGGAGGAAGCTGGAGACATGAGGAGCAAGGGCCGGTGGAAGGGTGACCCAGGTAAGCACTCTATCGCTTTCAATGTCAGCTGCAAGAGGTGCATCCGGGACACAAGATGGCCGGATGAGGAGAGGAGAGGGAACTGCTCCAGTACTCTGAGCGTGCGGGCCAACTGGACTTTAGACTTTGAATAATGGCACCAAAAATGACCGCACCTGCATGTGTAATATATGCAAAACTAACTATACGGTGCTGTTGCATAGTATGACAAATAAGGCGCCATTGATCCACTGAACCCGATGCCCAGTTAGTGCTCACTCATTCACCCCATTGAGACTGTGCCAGTTATCAAGTTATCTCTGCTCCTACACAGTCTTTATTCTCCTCACAATACCATCTTCCCCAGATTCTACCACTCACATACACACAACTGGGCAATAAGCCTAAAACCAGTATATCTTTGCCCATGTGCAAGAAAACCAGAGCACTCGGAGGAAACAAGAGTACTCGGGTAGTCAGAGGGAGAATGTGCAAACTCTACACCAGACAGCATCGAGGTCAGGATGGAAACCAGGTCACTGGAGCTGTGAGGAACCAACTCTCCTGGTTGTGCCACTCTGCTGCCATAAAAGTCCCTTTCTACATCACGCATTATGCAAGTATTAATCATGGAATCATGGAATCATGGAATCATGGATGGAATCATGGAAAACGTTATTGTCATTCAGACCTTGCGGTCTGAACAAAATTTTGTTGCCTGCAGTCATACATATAGTAAACAACAAAACACACAATAAACACATATTTAATAAATGCATTGTTAATATTCTGCAATTTTGCTCATCGTGCAATAAATTGGCAACACTCTTCAGAAAGTGTCAGATCACTGCACAATGTTTGAGGATATTACCAGCCGGATCTGATGAGAATTGCACAATACAGCTCTGAAAGATATGTGTGCCCATGATGAGGTGTTCCATACGATCATCGGAGATGTCCTCATTCTTTAGGAAAAGGGGGTTCCTCTCTTCCATTATAGATGAGGCCCTCACTAGGGTCTCCATGATACCCTGCAGCTCCGCTCTTGCTCTCCCTCCCCCCATTCGCAACAAGGAAAGAGTCCCCCTTGTGCTCACCTTCCACCCCATCAACCGTCGCATACAGCATATAATCCTCCAACATTTTTGCCACCTGCAACGGGTTCCCACTACTCGCCACATCTTCCCATCTCCACCCCTTTCTGCTTTCCACAGAGACCATTCCCTCAGCAACTCCATGGTCAACTCGTCCCTTCCCACCCAAACCACCCGCTCCCCAGGTACTTTCCCCTGCAACACCTGTCCCTTTACCTCCCCCCTCGACTCCATCCAAGGACCCAGACAGTCTTTCCAGGTGAGGCAGAGGTTCACTTGCACCTCCTCCATCCTCAACTACTGTATCCGCTGTTCCAGGTGTAAACTCCTATATATCGGCGAGACCAAGCGCAAACTTGGCGATTGTTTCGTTGGACACCTCCACTCAGTCCGCCTTAACCTACCTGATCTAACAGTTGCACTTTAACTCCCCCTTCCCATTCCCAATCTGACCTTTCTGTCCGGGCCTCCTCCATTGTCAGAGTGAGGCCCAGTGCAAATTGGAGGAACAGTACCTCATATTTCACTTGGGTAGCTTACACCCCGGCAGTATGAACATTGACTTCTCTAACTTCAAATAGCCCTTGCTTTCCCTCTCTCTCCATCCCCTCTCCTTTCCCAGTTCTCCGACCAGTCTTACTGTCTCCGACTACATTCTACCTCTGTCCCACCCCACTCCCCTGACATCAGTCTGAAGAAGGGTCTCGACCCAAAACGTCCCCCATTCCTTCTCTCCAGAGATGTTGCCTGTCCTGCTGAGTTACTCCAGCATTTTGTTTCTACTAAGATTTCAACATTCTCAACCACAAGAACCACTTTTATTCCCTGCAGATGCTGGTTTACAAAAAAAAAGATACAAAGTGCTGGAGTAACTCAGCGAGACAGGCAGTGTGTCTAGAGAACATGAACAGAGTGTGTGTAGAGAGGATGTTTCCACTAGTGGGAGAGTCTTGGACTAGAGGTCGTAGCCTCAGAATTAAAGGACGATCTTTTAGGAAGGAGATAAGGAGGAATTTCTTTAGTCAAAGTGTGGTGAAACAGTGGAATTCTTTGCACAGAAGGCTGTGGAGGCTGTCATGGATATTTTTAAGCCAGAGATGGATAGATTCTTGATTAGTACGGGTTTCAGAGGTTATGGGGAGGAGGCAGGAGAATGGAGTTAGGAGGGAGAGATAGATCAGCCATGATTGGCGGATTAATAGGCCAAATGACCTAATTCTACTCCTATCACTTATGATCTTATGAATAGGTGATGTTTTAAATTGGGACCCATCTTCAGACTGTTTGTCTTTTCATCTCTGGTCTTTGTCCAACCATCTGTCTATGAAACCCCCACCTCCCTCATCTATACCAACCTATCATTTGCCTGGCTTTGACGCATCCCTCCTCTTTCCCCACAATCTCCCCCACTTCCTCCCCCCAACCACCACCATAATCAGATGATGAGAAACTAGTTCATGTCAAAACAGTGATCAGCCCCGTAGAACTGAAAAATCAGGAGCTGCATACTGGTTTAAAATAAGCAAATTTCCCCCCGCTGAACAAACGTGAGCCATACAGGCCCCCGATTAACCTGATGATTAAACAGAGACTTTGTTTAGATATTGTACTGTGAATTTCCAAAATATTTCATTGGGGTGGTAATTTGTAGTGCTGGTGAATGTGTCCCCCCCCTTTCCATGCCCACCACAAATATACTGGAGTGAGTTCACGATCTGAGCCCTCGGTATGGGAGGTTCGGTTAGCATGAGAGAAAAAATATCCTTGGGAATCTTGCAACAGTTACAGAGTCGGTGTGTAAGTGATCTGGGATCAGTTCTGATCCCGTTTACAGAATAGAAGGAAAACAACAGGAGGGATCTGGAATTGCAAAATAAAAAGTGAGGAAAACAGAATTAACCTTTTAGTTAATTGCAAAATATCTTACTATTTGCAAACGCGACAGGAAGTAAGATCTATTTCAATCAGTCTACCCACACAGCTTCAGGCTCTGCTGTTAAGAATCCATGAGCCTAACTCCATTGATACATTGCATAATGCAGAATAGATTATTGAACGCAGTGACATAAATAGCAGGCTTCTCAGATTACAGGAACTAATTTAAATTGCACTGTCACTTCTGTAACCTTAAGGAAAATTCCTAGCATGAATGCACTTTATAATTGCTGGAAAAATAAGGTAGTTCGGAATATAGGTTCATGTGGCAAAACAAGTATAACTGGTAACATAACATGGTATTGTTTCTGAAGCACATATTAAATGTTACTGAAATTGCCATATAAAAAGGAGTCCTAACTCTTCAATAAGCGAGTTCGGTATTACAACTGCGCATGCCCAGGTCATGGGTCATTCGGGATAAACATTCTCGCCAGCTGAGCAACTATGTGTTTTCGGACCTGCATATTCATTTCAAAGAGATTTATAAATAAATCTATCCGTCAAATATGTCAGCAGTAGGCCACAGCGTACTGCAGGCTGCACAAATCCACAATTGTATCGATTTAAATTATTGACTCAATACAACACCAGCCTTGAAAACGCAAGAACTCCGGGAACTAACCAGTCAATTATCAAATCCCTGGCATTAGCCTGAGTCACGGCCATTCAAATCCAATATTGATTTACACGAATTACAAGTTGTGACGAATTACAATTTGAGACAGTCCTTACATTCCCATCTAAATAACCTTCCTGGATTGAGGGAAATGAGAAGAATTTGCGGTGTGGGGGGTAGGTTGGAAAGTTCAGATTGGATTTGAACAGGCTGGTTAAACTTTCGAGGAGAGTTGGTTTAAATAAAGATGCTGTCGCTTTAACCTCTGGGTTTGGTTCCAGTCTGTCGGGGCACAGAGTTCGGAGCTGGGTCCGGGTGACCGGGCGGTGATAATTATGAGAATTTGCAGCCATTTGAAACACAGCCAAACTAGAGGCTTCATTCAGGAGTGGGTCGCAGCTCTCCAGCTGACGGGACCTGTTCTCGCTCGTTATGAAGGAGGTGCTGCCCGCCCCAGCGAGTGGGCAAACGCGGAGCCAACCTGTAATATGAGTGGGAGCATTTTCTCAGTCAGGCTTTGTCAACAGTTGGGGTGGGGGATCTGGGAGAGGGAGAGCTGGTGATGCAGCACAGACGGAACAGTTTAATAACGATCCATTAAAATCTGCCCTTCGGCCACTCGGCCACTCGGCAACCTGGGCTGATCTGATCTGACAGTCCTCTCGCTAGCTCGCTGCGTGCCCGATCCTAATGCAGAATCTTCACAAAACCTTTGAGCTTCGGGTACCACCTGCACAAAGAGCCTCTGCTAACAAGGGCTGGTGTACTGTGCTGTCAACGTGCACTGGGCAAGATGGCTGGGGGAAACGCACTGCAACCACCGCAAACTTGGAACAGCACAGACCCTCCACTCAATCTATCCAATACTAAAGGGCAGGCATTTCACAGTTAAATGTCTTATATCGGATTGGCTGCTCCTTAACTGTGAGAACAATTTCCTTGGAGATGAATCTTTGCCTTAATGGGACATTCACACCACCTGTAGGTAAAGCATCAGCCCACATCACACTGATACAGTCGCTGCCTGCCTCAGATTAAATATATTTTTACACATAATTATGAATAAAGATAAGAAAATGTTTCAAACACAAGTAATATTTTTCTTATTCCAGTAGCAAACACATTAAGGATTAAATGAAAATAATAAATTCTTTAACTTTTTGAATATCTCATAATTGCAGATTAATGAACTGAACTAGAACTCTGGCTGTGTAAGTAGTGTGTGAACAGCAGAATAAGAAAGGAAGCTATTGAGTTGACAGAATTCTAGATTAATTCCTTGGTAGAACAGTTAACAATTTATACACAGTGTATACATCGCTTTTTTAAAATCCCGAATGACCTTTGACAAATCCCATGATTCCTTGCGTTTATCGAGATACCGAACTCACTTATTTGTATGGAATGCACTTTCAGCCACAATACTGAAAGTCCCTTCAATCTTCCAAAAGCAATCCAAAAGCAACACAGGCAGACAGAGTGATGAAGAAGGTGTTTGGTACGCTTGCCCTCATCGGTCAGGGTAATGAGCACAGGAGTTGGGACGTCATGCTACGGCTGTTCAAGATGCTGGTGAGGCCACATTTATTGTAATGTACAGTTCTGGTTGGTCTTTTGCAGGAAGGATGTCATTAAACTGGTAAGCCTGTAAAATGATTAAGACGATCTGGACTGTTAGAGTTATAATGAAAGGCTGCATAGGCTCTGACATTTTCCCCTGAAGCTTAGGAAGCCAAAGGGTAACTTAGTTGAGGTTTATAAACTTTTGAGGGTCATTAAAAAAAAGTGAATAGCCACAGTCCAAGGCAGGGGAGTCTACAACTAGAATGCAGATGCTGCTTTATGCAAAAGGACACAGAGCTGGAGTAACTCAATGGGTCAATCGGCATCTCTGGAGAAAATGGATCGGTGATGTTTATATGCTATCTAGCTCTATGACAATTATAACTTACCAGAAAAGGCATTCTTCATAATGCTCACCTCGGAGGTGTTGTACTCAACCTTCATGTAAATTTATCCATTGTGTTATTAGGAGATAAAATGTAAACCCACCATGCAATTGGAGGATTTAAATACAAACAAACAATAAAATAACAGCCAGATGGTGGTGAATATGTGGAAATCATTACCACAGAAGGCTGTGGAGGCCAAGTCAATGGATATTTTTAAGGCGGAGATTGACAGATTCATGATTAGTCAGGGTGTCAGGGGTTTTGGGGAAAAGGCAGAAGAATGGGGTTGAGAGGGAAACATTGATCAGCTACGATTGAATGGCAGAGTAGACTTGATGGGCCGAATGGCCTAATTCTGCTCCTATAAATTACGAACGCATGAACAAAAGATTTTTTGATCCGTGATCTACAACTGGTCTGACCTACTTGTTATCTGAGGTGCAAAATAATGTGGTTGAATTTTAACTTTCCTTAAACCTGGAACACCTCTGAGCTGTTAAGTATTCAGCTCACAATAACCTTCTCAAGGGCAACAGGTAGATAACAAATGCTGTTGCCAGTGATACCACATCAAATGAATGAGTGAAAATATTGGGCCAGAGCGTGTACATTGCAAGTCTGGACTCATCTTTTGGGGATTCGTTGTTGCGAATATGTTCTGATGTAATAAGGTAGCAATGTTACAAAATTTTGAGATTTAAAAAATCAAGTCTGCAATTTATCCCATCAGATAAAGCATAAAAAGAAGTTTAATTTGACACCTAATTTACTTTCATATCTTCAGTATTAAGAAAGTTATGGCCATTTTCATACTCGGAAATTAGCATATTGTTCCCCATTGCCTTTCAATTGACTTAATTCAAAAGCTGTGATCTGGAAAAGTTAAAAGCCCATAACTTTTTTTTTGTTGAATATTTTTTATTAGAAGTATAAGTACAGGTATAAGTACAAGTATAAGTACATATAAAAACAACGTTCTTGATAAAGAGATAGGTAATAATTACCATGTTTTCTTATGTATACTTCTAAACATTTTATTTTAGTTTTTTTATAGTGAAAAGTAGGAAAATGTGAAAAATGATTAACATAAAGATAGTTATAAAATAGCCAAAAGAAAAAAGTAAATAAAATGACAGTGGTATATTATACAAACAGTATTTATATAATAATATATCCGTGATCAATAATGCATCATTCTTCGTCTAATCCTTCGTTCAGGTCTCGATCAAGTCTGCAAACCGAGTCATATTGATCCCTTAAGATATTCAAGGAATGGAGACCAAATCACATTAAATTGGTCTAACTTGCCTAAAAGGGCAAGTCTTATTCTTTCCAAGTGTAAAGTCTCCTCCATTCCTGAAATCCACAATTTGATTGTAGGGGATATGGGGCCTTTCCAAAATTGTAAAATTAATTTTTTACCAATTATTAAACTATAATCTATGAAAGTTTTTTGTGCTGTCGTGAGTAATTGATCCCTTTCTAATATTCCCAATATTATTAATTTTGTGTCTGGAACCAGATTCTTATTTTCAACATTCGAGATTACCTTAAATATTTCCAACCAAAAAGCCCATAACTTTCTTAAAAATTAAGAGAACTCAATGAAATTTTCAGTTATTATAGATTGAAGCATTCTGAAACAAATATGAAACAATCTTACTTGGATGACCTGAAATTAAAGCATGTAATTAGTTAGTTATCTAATTGTAGCTAATTATAAAATTCAATGAGTAGATCTAAACATCTATCCATTTCTTAAGAAAAGATAAACTTTTTTTAAATTGCCTAAGTGTCCAAATAACATTCACACAATAATTCACAATATAACATAATTTTTAAATCTAATTTTCATGAATTTCTGGGCCAAATGGAAGGGATTTAGTGTTTAATGCCTGTAAATTAATGGCCATTTAAATCAACTAGCGAGTGGGTTTTAGTGGAATGCGGTGGATTGGAACGTTGCGGTTAGCGGTGAAGTCAGTATGAAAAATACTGTTTGTTCATACATTTTTTTGGACCCCATTTCGCAACATAAAAATATTATTATAGCCTCCCGAAAAACCAACTTTTAATATAAAAACAAACTATTAACCTTTTTTTCTCCCCTACGCAAAATCCTTCCGGTTATCGGTTCTCACGGCTTTTGAAGGTGATTTTTAAATTACTCTAGTTAATAAATAATTTAGAGTAATTTAAAAATACCTTCATTCATGAAATGTCAGAGCGATATTTCTTCTGCAACGAAATCGCCCGACATTCATCGATTTTCCAGGTCTGTTGAAAAACGGCACTTTAAGCCCGCCCCCCTCTGAAAGGCGCCAAAGTCGTGCACACGGGGAGCAGCAGAACTGCAGCGCTGCTCAAGGTAAGTTTTGCAACATACCTAAATAAGCCCCCCATAATAGCAGTTTTGCTATCATAGGTAGGGTAGGATGACGGAGAGGGTAAGACTAGCACTGCCTGCAAGACAGCTGGATATACTTTTGACATCCATCCAAACTCCATGCCCAGTCAAGCCAGTCAAGGTCCATGATTGAAAATAATCTGGGGTGGTGCTCATTGTTGGTGGGTCTTATTTTGACTTCTGGGAAAGATTCCAATGGCTCCTTGAAATATCCATTGGGGAGGTGTTGCAAGGTAGTTTAGTTTAGAGATACAGCATGGAAACAGGTGCTTATGCCCACCAAGTCTACGCCGACCCTCAATTGCACTATTTCTAAGTTATTACACACTGGGGACAATTTCACAGAGGCCAATTAACCTACAAATCCGTAACATCTTTGGTATGTGGGAGGAAACTGGAGCACCTGGAGAAAACCCACATTGTCACAAAGAGAACATGCAAACACCGCACAGACAGCACTAGAGGTCAGCATTGAAGTCGGGTCTCTGGCACTGTGAGGCAACAACTCTACCAATTATGCCTCAAGTTTCAATTAAGGTGCAGGTCAGTGAATCATGGCCTTTGGTAGCTACTGGTCATAAAATCTTAGTTCACTGTGTCTGTCAGGTAATTCCTAGGCAAGAGGTACCCCATAGACAGAACAAGGAACTATGATGGTTGTAGGCTTGGTCAGGAAAATTACATATATGTGTATGTGCCTATGTATAATCTACATGTGTACTCCTAATCTTTGGGACATCATACTACATTAAAGATGCTATATAAATGCAATTTGTGGTTCATTATTATGATGAAAGATCTTACAAATATCACAAAATTCTTCCATTGGAATAATTTGCAATACAAGGTTGTAGCAGTATTTACCCAGGACCATTTGTGTCAGTGAGCCAAGTGATTTGATTGTGTACCTCAGTTCTGATTTGTAATGTTGGATTTGGCACATGGCTTTCTGAATGTCATATCTTTGGAATGCATCGTTGATTCCGAGTGGAAAGGAAAATAAAATTATCAGTATGACGTACGCAAGTCCTGTCCCATGACATAGGAGAGTTCACGTCGTTTTTCCAGTCAACCAGAAACTTTTCCTGCACGATAAGCCTACTGATGCAGTTAACACTTAGTTACGATAACAAGTCTCCAGCACCAACACAAAGCAATGCAGCCCTGAGGTACTCATGCCCCTCACAGGAGGTAAGTGGGATTGCAATTACCCAAGGTTAAACTCGTCACGGGGAAGGATGATTACTTTTGATGCATAAGCATTTGTGAACAACCAAACGATTAATGCATTACCAGGTTTCCCAGAAGATAGACACAAAATGCTGGAGTAGCTCAGTGGGACAGGCAGCATCTCTAGATCGAAGGAATGGGTGACGTTTCAGGTCGAGACCCTTCTTCATACCCGACTCTCTTTGGTGTAAAGCCCTCAGTAGTTCCCTCATACACACCAGGTTTCCCAATTCATTCTGCTAGGTGGAAGTGATAATTACAACCCGAAATGCAATTTCAGTTGTATTATTTCAAGACAATTCCAGTTGTATTAATTATTTCAAGGTCTGAAATTTCACAGTCTGGAGTTGCCTGCATTGCAAAAAAGAAGATAATGTAAAGTATTGAGCGTGTTTCTTGTCGGCCAATGCCTCATTGATGGCATCATTGTCTCCCAAACTGGGAGGAAGAAGCCTGTAGGTGACCCAAACAAGCCATGGCTGGAGGTGACCAGAGAAATTGGTGACAATGGTGTCTTCCCCATCTGCTGGATTCCAAGCCATACTGCACTTTAGGACCTCACTAAAATGAGGGAAAGTGAACAAGGTGGGACTTCCACCTATATTCTGTTCTCATCCTCTCTTAACTTTATTGTAGTACTGAAGTTGCATTCACATACCTTGCATGCATTTTCATAGTTTTTATCAGCACACAGAACATTGAACAATACAGTGCAGGAGCAGACCCAATGGTACACAATGTTTGTGCTAAACACTATGCCAAGTTAAACTGATATCGGCCTGTAAATGATCCACATCCCTCTATTCCCTTCACTTCCATGTACCTATCTAAACGTTTCTTAAATGCCTCCACAGCCCACACAAAACATCATGTATCCATGTTCTCCAGAGATGCTGTCTAACCTACTGTGGTACTCCAGCACTTTGTGTCTTTGGGTGTACAAAAATTTTTGTAAAGCAGGATCTGCAGTTCCTTTTTGCACGACACTTTCTGGATGAAGCAATTATGATTGTTGAATCCAAAATGGAACACCATGAACTAATGCTGCAGGGAGGATAGTAGATGGTATGTAAATTTTTTTATGGGACGCTGATTTGGCAGAAGGGGGCCAGGTGAAGTAGGTATTCCTAAATGTTAGATGATGACAATCCTGCGGGTGAACGTGACCTCACAATTATGATCTTGTTCAAGCATCTGAACTGCTTTCCGTGACATTCTCTGCATCTTCCTTCTTCAACCTCTTCCTCCTGTCCCGAATCCAATGGCGATCATCATCTTTGGCATCTGCATCCAAACCTTGAAGCTGATCTCCGTTTAAAAAATACCCATTGACTTGGCCTCCTTTCTAAAAATATGTCCTTTTATTCTGAGGCTGTGCCTTCTGGTTCTAGACTCTCCCACTGTTGGAAACACCTTATCCACATTAACCCTGTCCAGGCTTTTCATTATTCAATAAATTTCAATGAGGTCCCCCTCATCCTACAGACCCAGAGCTTATCTTGCGTTAATCCAATCATCCCCGGGACCATTCTCGTAAACTTCCTCTGGGCCCTCTTCACCACCAGCACATCCCTCTTCAGATAAGGGGCCCAAAGCTGCTTACAATATGGGGTCCGTAATTGCTCGCAATATATAAAACTGCAGATGCTGGAATCTGAAAAAAAAAAAACAGAAATGCCATAAAAATTCATCCAGTCAAGCAGTATATGGGGAAAAGGAAATCAGTCAACATTTCAGATTCTTCCTCAGAACAGGGGTGAGAGTGAAGGGTTTACAGTTATCAAAGTAGAGCGAGGGTAATGTATAAGACATTAGACCACATGGGGATGGATGAAGACAAATCAAGTGATAGGAGCATGAGCACTGACCACCAGCAAGCCTTTTTAAGGAAATGGGATGAGAAAGGCACTCGCACGATCATAGGAATTGATAAGAAAGTAGTTTACTTGAAGTAGGAAAACTAAGTGTTCATTCCAGAAGATTGCTAAATGTCTATGCAGAAGCCAATATATCTCATAGTAGATACGATAGTGAGACTTTCAGATTTTTGGATAGGCACATGGGTATGCAGGGAATAGAGGGATATGGATTATGTACAGGCAGATAGGAGTTGGGCTTGGCATCATGTTCAACACAGACACAGTGGGCCAAAGGGGCTGTTACTCTGCTGTACTGTTCTATGTTCTCCTGGTTTACCTTCAGCCACACTAGGGCTGCAGACAGATGTCGGAATGGGAGTGGGATTGAGAATTAAAGTGGTGCGCAGCGAGAAGCTCAGGATCAGCCCTGCAAACTGAGCGTGGGTGCAACACAAAGTAATCGCACAATCTAGTTTCTCCAAAGGAGGTAGTGAAGGCCACATTGCGAGCCTTCAGTGCTGTACACTAGATTGGAAACAGTATAAGGGAATCACTACTTCACCTGAGATGACTGTCTGGCCCCTGGATAATGGGAAAGGAAGAGGTGAATGGAAATCTGTGCTCAATCCTCATCACCTGTTCTGTTGTACTGTTCTCTATATGGTTTGCAGCATTTTCTCTTGCATCTCATTCCTTCCTCCAGTTCAACTTTGTTGAGTATGAACCCTCCACTCTACCCTCAGTTCAGAGGGAGGATCTTCAAACCTAAAGTGCATTCTCTTTCCACAGATGCTGCCTAACTGGCTGAGTTCCTCCAGCATTTCCCTTTTTGTCACCTGATAACATACGCGGCAATTTTCCATTGCATTTCTGGTTATAGGTTGACTTGGTTGTAATTCCTCTGGTACCTTAGTGCTAATGTAAGTTATTGGGGCAAATCCTCCAAAATTATGGAAGAACTTGGTTAAGGACATAGACATTTTAAAAAGACAGATTTGCTGGCTGCAACGGAAAAACCCGCAATCCACAGAAAGAATCAGTTTCAAGTTTCAAACCCGTCTGGCCTGTGGACTTGGACATCACACAACGGTGTGAACAAGAAAGGCTGAGACGGAGATAACGAGATTTTCTTGGATACACAAAGGAAGGAACCAAGCCTCAGCAGACGGTGGTAAACTGGCCAGCAGAAACACTATCACCATCGGGGATGATAACGATCAGGCTGAGGGATCATGTCATCAGCAAACCCCTTATCATCGGAAGCCTATTGTTCATGCCAGATCGAAACTGGGAAACATCAAAAGAAGCCCTTTTATCCAGAGGACCACCTTGGGGGTTCAAAGGAATCTCAGGTATAAAACAGGAGTCCAGCCAGAACTCGCGCTGTGCTCTTTTCGGCTCTTCCTGCTCTTCCTGCTCTCTTTCTGCTCTACTGGACAGCCCGTGAGCCTGCATCGACTTAGCTGTGAGTATCCTGGTGACCTGGAGAAATTCCCGAAATAGGATAGGAGGTTCAGTAAATAAAGGAAAAGGGGAGTAAAATATTGTTAAAGTAAGTTTTACGAAGTGCCCGATAGTTTTCCTTCCATAGTCTTAGTTTAAAGCATACGTTTAGCCACGTATTATGTAGTGTTGGTGAGATTCGATTTCTCATTGTTTAATAAAGCCTGTAAATTTAGACTTGCTTTGAGTCCATCTTGGTTTCTGTTTTCTCTCATCAGCACACTCTGGTCAATTCAACCTTTTATCATATCCCACCATAATTCCGAGGTCTAGAACCTAGGGGAATCCCTTTTGTGGGAAATGAAAAAACCCCTACACTAAGGACCACTCGTTTACAGTTTGGGGACAAATTACAGTGTCCAATGAACCTACCAATAGACTGGTCTTTGAGATATGGGAGGGAACCAGAGAATCTAGAGAAAGCGCCATGCAGCCATGGGGCGGATGTGCAAAAATGCCCAACACAGAGCAATGAAGTCAGGAGTGAACCCAGGTTACTGGAACAGTAAAGTGGAGGTTTGGCCAGCAGTGCCAGATGGAGAGCAGATTACAAGAGCAGATTAAGAGATATTACCAAGAATATTAAAGCTAATTTTAGAATGTGTCTGTGTAAATGTGAGGACACAGATAGATACATGGGAATATAACATTGGGGCAATAACTGGGACGGAGCTCAAAAAAGGGCAGTATTAGGTATTGAGCATTTTTGATTTTACCTTCATTGTGCACACACCATGGGTTCATTGATGAGTTTCTGGAAGTTAAGTAAATCCCTAAATTCACAAACAACTGCTGAACCCATTCCCAGTGAACATTTAATGTATTTATACTGCCAACCTAGCTCCCACTAAAGGATTTCCCTACACCAGGGGCCCAAAGTTAAAGCCAGAAGTTGGTAGATTCATAATGGGTTGCCATTTTTCTACACGTAATCCCTTTTTTCTGACAAAAAACCTTCCTGAGTGGAAGGGTTAAGAACCTTGCCTGGAAGATACAAACTCTATTTGAGAATCATTGGCTTGAAAAAGATCTTCCTGAAATGTTTTGCCAGGGACAAGCATAAACATATAGAAGCATGTGAGAGATGGAAAGAAGTCACAAGGCAGAGAGTAACAACGTATTTTAAACCCTTGTTAGACTGGTGCAAAACATTCCGAGATACAGTATTCACTGTTTACGACTTGTAAACAGTTTTTTTCAGAACTAAATAGTTCATATGATCCCTATAAATAGCAATGCTGATGCAAATTCTAATCTATTGGAAATTCCCCTGTGGGTGGGTGAAAGTGTATGGGGGAATCCTTTGCATCAGGGATCTTCCCATGTTTTGCACCAAGGTTACCTAAATCCCTGCTGATTCCTACAAATCCCTCGCACCTGCCTCGTTGTGATGGGAGACATAAATCATTTATATAATGAAGGGGAAAGCAATGTGTAAAGCAGAGCAATGAGATGACAATGAAGATTATACAGGCAGGCATTTCAACCCAAGCGGACAGCTGTATGTTTAGTTTAGTTCAGTTTAGTTTAGCTTAGACCTACAGCATGGACACAGGCACCGAGTGTACACCGACCGGCGATCACTTGTTGAGTGTAGGAAGGAACTGCAGATGCTGGTTTAAACTGAAGATAGATACAAAATGCTGGAGTAACTCAGCGGGAGAGACAGCATCTCTGGAGAGAAGGAACGGCTGACGTTTCGGGTTGAGACCCTTCTTCAGACCGGTTAGGGATAAGGGAAACACGAGATATAGGCGATGATGTAGAGAGATAATGAACAATGAATGAAAGATATTCAAAAAAGTAACGATGATAAAAGAAACAAGCCATTGTTAGCTGTTTGTTATGTGAAAGCAAAAAGCTAGTGTGACTTGGCTGGGGGAAGGATAGAGAGAGAGGGAATGCTGGGACTACCTGAAGTGACAGAAATCAATATTCATACCACTGGGCTGCAAGCTGCTCAATCGAAATATGAGATGCTGTTCCTCCAATTTGCGTTAAGCCTCACTCTGACAATGGAGGAGACCAAGGACAGAAAGGTCTGTGTAGGAATGGGAAGGAGAATTAAATTGTCCAGCAACCGGTAGATCAGGTAGGTTCAGGCGGGCTGAGAGAAGGTGTTCAGCAAACAATCGTCCAATCAACGTTTGATCTCCTCGATGTATAAGAGTCCACATCTGAATAAATGGATACAGTAGATGAGGTTGGAGGAGGTGGAAGTGAACTGCCTAACTGTCGGGGTACCTGGACAGGGTCGGGGGAGAACATATGGGGACAGGTGTTGCATCTTCTGCGTTTGCAGGGGAAGGTACCTGGGGAGGGGGTGGTTTGGGTGGGAAGGGATGAGTTAACCAGGGAGTTTTGGAGGGAACAGTCTCTGCAGAAGGCGGAAAGGTTCGGAGATGGGAAAATGTGGCTAGTGGTGGGATACCGTTGGAGGATTGGGGACATTTCCGAGGATTATGCATTGTATGCGACGGCTGATAGGGGTGACAGGTAGGGACTAGGGGGACTCTGTCTATATTGTGACTAGGGGGAGGGGGAACAAGGACGGAGCTGCGGGCTACCGAGGAGACACGAGTGAGGGCCTCATCTATGATGGGAGAGGGAAATCCCCATTCCCTAAAGCAGGGGTCGGCAACCTTCTGCATAGGGGCCGGGACACATGTATGTGAGCGGATGGCGGGCCACATCTAACACATGTACACATGGATCCCCACCCCCATCCCGTGCCCAGATGGCAGGCATCAAATCACGTGTTCACATAGATCCCGCCCCTTCGAGGACTCCACCCGGAGCACTGGCCCCTAGTGACGGGCGCTCACGAACATGGCCACCTACGGACCATTGCCTTGGCTCTGTCCTGAAGGCATTGGCTCAAATATCACACTCACTCGTCCCCGGCCTATTTACAACCCCGATCCCGACAGTGAAGCCTAGATACAGAAGGTGCGCGGCCGTGACGGTGGCTTTGCGCAGGATACGGTATAGCCAGAGCTCGGCGCTCAGCCACGCTCAGCCGTGCTTGGCGGCGCTCAGCAGGCTCCGACATTGCAGCCACCAGCGCAGGCTTCCTTGCGTCCTTGCGTCACCACGCCTGGGTGTCGCGACCTCGTGCCCAGGAGGAGGAGCCCGGCCTCACACAGGGCGATGGGCAGCAGGATTGAATGCTCTTTTTCCACAGTGTTTCACCCGACCCTCGGCCCAAAAATCGCCTTCCAGGTACCGGAGATGACGGAAGTCTGCGGGCCGGATGATTACGAGAAAAAAAATGTCTGCGGGCCAGATTTCCGGTTCCAACATTCAGCCTGTGGACCATAGGTTGTCGACCCCTACCATAAAGAATGAGAACATCTCGCATGTCCTGGTATGGAACACCTCATCTTGGGCATAAATGCCGTGTTGCCGGAGGAATTGGGAGTAGGGGACAGAGTCTTTGCACGAAGCAGGGTGGGAAGAAGTGAAGTCGATATAGTTGTGGGACCCAATGTGTTTGTAATAGACGTCAGTCGATAGTCTCTTTCCTGTGATGGAGACTGTGAGATCAAGAAAGGGGAGGGAACTGTCGGAGATGGTTCAAGTAGATTTGAGCGCAGGATAGAAATTGGTGGTGAAGTTGATGAAGTCCATGAGTTCTGCATGGGTGCAGGAGGTAGCACCGATGCAGTCATCAATGTAATGGAGATAGAATTGAGGGATAGGAACAGTGTACGCCTAGCTCAGGGATTGTTTAACGTACCCTACAAAGAGCCGGGCAGAGCTGGGGCCCATGCGGGTACCCAAAGGTACGCCTTGGTCTTGGAGGAAGTGGAAGGAATCAAAGGAGAGTTTATTAAGGGTGAGGACCAGCTAGAGTGGCTAGACCAGCTAACAGCAGAGTGTCAGTATAGGTAAATTGGATGCTTCTGTCGAGGAAGAAACAGAGGGTTTTAAGGCCTTTCCTAGTGGGGGATGGAGGTTTAGAATGTTTGAACATCCATAGTAAAGATGAGGGAGTGGGAAAGCGGAAAGTTATTAAAGAGACGAAAGGCATGTGAGGTATCTTGAACATAGGTCGGGAGAGATTGGACCGGGGGGGATAGGATGGAGTCGAGGTACGTGGAAATCATTTCCGTGGGACAGGAGCAGGCAGAAACAATGGGTCTGCCAGGGCACTTGTCATACCAATTCTATGTCCTACACACTGGAGGCAGTTTAAAGAAGCCAATTCATGTACAAACCTTCAAACCTTTGGAACATGGGAGGAAATTGCAGCAGCTGGATAATAAGGCCATGCAAACACCTCACAGACAGCACCTGAGGTCAGGATAGAACACGGGTCTCTGGCGCTGAGCGGCAGCAGATCCACTGCTGTGCCACTGTGCTGCCCTTGTGATCATGCACGTGAACAGTCAAAATCTCCATCTGAGCGATCTTTAATTTTATCCTCAGCTAATACCTTTACATTCAGCAAGTTATGGAGAGAGCCTGTAGGTGTCACCCTTTGCTCAATACTTGGAGAGATTTCATTGACATTGCACTGAGCCTCATCGTACACTCGTTTATATGGTGCAGCTCAGGCAAGCAATGAAACACCCTCCACTTGCTTTTTACGACTACATCTCAACGGGATTTTAGAAGCTCGGTGCCATCCAGAAGTCCATTGCACTAGCCCTCTAAGCACGTACCTCCTCCACCCCCAGCAGGCAATAGTGTGGACCATCAACAGCACTGTAGTTACCTATAAAGACTTATTCAACACCTTTTCCTGACCTTCACAACCTCCAATACAGATGGCAGCAGGTACTGCGGTAAAGCAAGTTACCTCCTAGCTACGCAACCTCATATTGTGGATGTAAATCACCATTCCTTCATCATCACTGTTCAAAATGATGGACTTTCTACATGACAGCACACTGGCGTACTTTCAACAACATTTCAAAAAGGCACTTTTGGGTGTACGCTGCAAGGTATAACTGAGCTAACAATACTTAACAATTTTATTGCCATTCTTTTGAAAACACATGATCCTTCATTCTCTCAACCTCTTCTTTGGGTGTTTATAAAATCTTATCCGATAAAAGATTGCCTTATTTCCTTCTTTGCCATTTTTACCCTTTTCCATCTCTGTTTTTCCCGTTTTTCCGTGATTTTCTTTGGTAATGGACAATATGCTGCAGCAAGCAAGAATTTCATTGTCCTATCTGGGACAATAGACAATAGACAATATGTGCAGGAGTAGGCCATTCGGTCCTTCGAGCCAGCACCGCCATTCAATGTGACTATGGCTGATCATCCACAATCAGTACCCCATTCCTGCCTTCTCCCCATATCCCCTGACTCCACTATCTTTAAGAGCCCTATCTAGCTCTCTGTTGAAAGTATCCAGAGAACCGGCCTCCACTGCCCTCTAAGGCAGAGAATTCCTCAGACTCTCAACTCTCTGTGAGAAAAAGTGTCTCCTCGTCTCCGTTCTAAATGGCTCACCCCTTATTCTTAAACTGTGGCCCCTAGTTCTGGACTCCCCCAAGATCGGGAACATGTTCATAGAATCATAGAATCATAGAAAATAGGTGCAGGAGTACGCCATTCAGGCCTTCGAGCCTGCACCGCCATTCAATATGATCATGGCTGATCATCCAACTCAGTATCCTGTACCTGCCTTCTCTCCATACCCCCTGATCCATTTAGCCACAAGGGCCACATCTAACTCCCTCTTAAATATAGCCAATTAACTGGCCTCAACTACATTCTGTGGCAGTGAATTCCACAGACTCACCACTCTCTGTGTGAAAAAAGATCTTCTCATCTTGGTCCTAAAAGACTTCTCCCTTATCCTTAAACTGTGACCCCTTGTTCTTGAGTTCCCCAACATCGGGAACAATCTTCCTGCATCTAGCCTGTCCAATCCCTTAAGAATTTTGTAAGTCTCTATAAGATCCCCCCTCAATCTCCTAAATTCCAGCTAGTACAAGCCGAGTCTATCCAGTCTTTCTTCATATGGAAGTCCTGCCATCCCAGGAATCAGTCTGGTGAACCTTCTTGTACTCCCTCGATGGCAAGAATGTCTTTCCTCAGATTAGGAGACCAAAACTGTACGCAATGCTCCAGGTGTGGCCTCACCAAGACCCTGTACAACTGCTGTGGAACCTCCCTGCTCTTGTACTCAAATCCTTTTGCTATGAATGCCAACATACCATTCGCTTTCTTCACAGCCTGCTGCACCTGCATGCCTACTTTCAGTGACTGGTGTACCATGACACCCAGGTCTCGTTGCATCTCCCCTTTCCCTAATCGGCCACCATTCAGATCCTCTTGTTTTTGACGGCAAAGTGGATAACCTCACATTTATCCACATTATACTGCATCTGCCATGCATTTGCCCACTCACCCAACCTATCCAAGTCACCTTGCAGCCTCCTAGCATCCTCCTCACAGCTAACACTGCCCCCCAGCTTCGTGTCATCCGCAAACTTGGAAATGTTGCATTCAATTCCCTCATCCAGATCATTAATATATATTGTAAATAGCTGGGGTCCCAGCACTGAGCCTTGCGGTACCCCACTAGTCACTGCCTGCCTTTCTGAAAATGACCCGTTTATTCCTACTCTTAGCTTCCTGTCTGTCAGCTAACCTGCTAACCTCTTATGTGGGACCTTGTCGAAAGCCTTCTGAAAATCCAGATATAACACATCCACAGGTTCTCCCTTATCCACTCTACTAGTTACATCCTCAAAAAATTCTATAAGATTCGTCAGACATGATTTACCTTTCATAAATCCATGCTGACTTTGTCCAATGATTTGACCGCTTTCCAAATGTGCTGCTATCCCATCTTTAATAACTGACTCCAGCATTTTCCCCACTATCGATGTTAGACTAACTGGTCTGTAATTCCCCGTTTTCTCTCTCCCTCCCTTTTTAAAAAGTGGGGTTACATTAGCTACCCTCCAATCCTCAGGAACTACTCCAGAATCTAAAGAGTTTTGAAAAATGATCACTAATGCATCCACTATTTCTGGGGCTACTTCCTTAAGTACTCTGGGATGCAGCCTATCTGGCCCTGGGGATTTATCGGCCTTTAATCCATTCAATTTACCTAACACCACTTCCTAGCTAACCTGGATTTCACTCAGTTCCTCCATCTCATTTGACCCCCGGTCGTCTGCTATTTCCGGCAGATTATTTATGTCTTCCTTTGTGAAGACAGAACCAAAGTAGTTATTCAATTGGTCTGCCATGTCCTTGTTCCCCATGATCAATTCGCCAGTTTCGGACTGCAAGGGACCTACATTTGTTTTAACTAATCTTTTTCTCTTCACATATCTATAAAGCTTTTGCAGTCCATTTTTATGTTCCGTGCCAGTTTTCTTTCATAATCTATTTTCCCTTTCCTAATTAAGCCCTTTGTCCTCCTCTGCTGGACTCTGAATTTCTCCCAGTTCTCTGGTCGGCTGCTTTTTCTGGCTAATTTATATGCTCCATCTTTAATTTTGACACTATCCCTGATTTCCCTTGTTATCCACGGATGCACTACCTTCCCTGATTTATTCTTTTGCCAAACTGGGATGAACAATTGTTGTAGTTCATCCATGCAGTCTTTAAATGCCTTCCATTGCATATCCACCATCAACCCTTTAAGAATCACTTGCCAGTCTACCTTGGGCAATTCACGTCTCATACCCTCAAAGTTACCTTTCTTTAAGTTCAGAACCCTTGTTTCTGAATTAACAATGTCACTCTCCATCCTAATGAAGAACTCAACCATATTATGGTCACTCTTGCCCAAGGGGCCACGCACAATAAGACTGCTAACTAACCCTTCCTCATTACTCAGTACCCAGTCTAGAATAGCCTGCTCTCTTGTTGGTTCCTCTAATGTTGGTTTAGAAAACTATCCCATATACATTCCAAGAAATCCTCTTCCTCAGCACCCCTGCCAATTTGATTCACCCAATCTATACGTAGATTGAAGTCACCCATTATAACGGTTTTACCCATGTTTGATGCCATCCCCAACTCCACTACTACTGTTAGGTGGCCTGTACACAACTCCCACTAGCGTTTTCTGCCCCTTAGTGTTTTGCAGCTCTACCCATATCGATTCCACATCCTCCAAGCTAATGTCCTTCCTTTCTATTGCGTTAATCTCCTCTCTAACCAGCAACGCTACTCCACCTCCTTTTCCTTTCTGTCTATCCCTCCTGAATATTGAATATCCCTGGATGTTCAGCTCCCAGCCTTGGTCACCCTGGAGCCATGTCTCCGTGATCCCAACTATATCATATTCATTAATAACTATCTGCACGTTCAACTCATCCACCTTATTACGAATGCTCCTTGCATTGACACACAAAGCCTTCAGGCTTGTTTTTACAACACTCTTACCCCTTATACAATTATGTTGAAAAGTGGCCCTTTTTGATTTTTGTCCTGGATTTTTCTGCCTGCCACTTTTACTTTTCACCTTGCTACCTATTGCTTCTACCCTGATTTTACATCCCTCTGTCTCTCTGCTCATGCTCCCATTCCCCCTGCCACATTTGTTTAAATCCTCCCTGACAGCACTAGCAAACACTCCCCCAAGGACATTGGTTCACTTCAAGCCCAGGTGCAAACCGTCCTGTTTGTACTGGTCCCACCTCCCCCAGAACTAGTTCCAATGCCCGAGAAATTTGAATCCCTCCCCCTTACACCATTTTTCAAGCCACGTATTCATCTGCAATATCCTCCTATTTCTACTCTGACTAGCACGTGGCACCAGTAGGAGTCCAGAGATTATTACCTTTGAGGTCCTACTTTTAAGTTTATCTCCTAGCTCCCTAAAATCGCCTTGTAGGACCTCATCCCGTTTTTTACCTATATCGTTGGTGCCAATGTGCACCACGACAGCTGGCTGTTCACCCTCCCCCTCCAGAATGTTCTGCAGCCGTTCACTGACATCCCTGACCCTTGCACCAGGGAGGCAACATACCATCCTGGAGTCTCGTTTGCGGCCGCAGAAACGCCTATCTATTCCCCTTACTATTGAATCCCCTATTACAATAGCCCTTCCACTCTTCTTTCTCCCCTCCTGTGCCGCAGAGCCACCAATGGTGCCATGAACTTGGCTGCTGCTACCTTCCCCTGATGAGCCATCTCCCCCAACAGTATCCAAAATGGTATATCTGTTTAGGATGGAGATGACCGCAGGGGATTCCTGCACCACCTGCCTACTGCTACGCTGGCTAATGGCCACCCGTTCCCTTTCTGGCCGCTTAACCTGCAGTGTGACCAACTCACTGTACGTGCTATCCACGAGCATCTCAGCATCGTGGATGCTCCAGTATGAATCCAACCGCAGCTCAAATCGTTCAATGCGGTCTGCCAGGAGCTGCAGCTGGACACACTTCCTGCAAATGTAGTCACCAGGGACACCGACAATATCCCTGATCTCCCACATGTTGCAGGATGAGCAAACCATGGGGCCGATCTCAAATGACATGGCTTGCCCCCAAATTAAATCAACTCACACTATAAAAATCTTAATCCTTTAAACTAACCTTTACTAAAAAGCACTGTACCCTTTAGCACACTGAACCCTTTAGCTCACTGAACCCTTTAGCTCACTGTACCTTAAACTCATTTTACCTTTAACTCACTTTACCTTTAATGCGAACCAGGGGTTGCACCCGATCAGCTGCTTCCACCAATCAGCGGCTTCCACCAGAACACTTGTGTGTAACGTTACAGGTTTGGGTAACTCCTCCTCTTGCTCCACTGTCTCTTGGGCCTCTGTTAAAACAAAGCCCCGCGCTCGATTTTTAAACTTACCATCCGGAAACTCCTCCTCTTGCTCCAACATTTCCTTCCTCTAGCGTATCCAAACCCTTAACAATCTTGTATGTTTCAATAAGATCCCCTCTCATCCTTCTAAATTCCAGAGTGTACAAGCCCAGCCGCCCCATTCTATCAGCATATGACAGTACCGCCATCCCGGGAATTAACCTTGTAAAGCTACGCTGCACTCCCTCAATAGCAAGAATGTCCTTCCTCAAATTAGGGAACCAAAACTGCACACAAAACTCCAGATGTGGTCTTACTAGGGTCCTTTACAACTACAGAAGGACTTCTTTGCTCCTATACTCGGCTCCTTTTGTTATAAAGGCAAACATGGCATTTGCTTTCTTCTTTGCCTGCTGTACCTGCATGCTTACTTTCATAGACTGACGAACAAGGACCCCCAGATCCCATTGTACTTCCCCTTTTCCCAACTTGACACCATTTAGATAGTACACAGGACAATAAACTCTCTTGACTTGACTTGACTATTCTACTTCAAGATATATCATATAAATACACAGTTCACTTTGTTAACATCTAAAAAATACATCTTCACTGAGCATACCTCGTGTAGAAAATTGTAGAATTGACTCTAACGTCCCTCACTTTTGGGGCTTTCCTATAATGATCTTGTCTGCCATTTTCTCCAATGTATCTGAAATAGTGCTCTTTTTTCTGTTTGAACTAATTTTTCCTCAGTCCCTTTTAAAAAAACATTTATGTTTTTTCTCTTTCCCCACTTTACTTTACGTCCTGTAGCATTGTGGGAAGGATGAATGTGCAGCCGTACTACACTATCTACACTAATAGTACTGAACCCTCTCAGTCTGAAGAAGGGTCCTGACCCAGAAATGTCACCTATTCCTTTTCTCCAGAGATGCTGCCTGACCCGCTGAGTTACCAGCATGCAGAGAATCGCCATCATGTGCGAAATATGTATAGTCTTGAAAAATTAGTTAATAAACATACACTAAACAAGACACACAATCAGGAGGAAAGGACACAAAACACATGATACTTTAAACATCGTGAGACAACGAACTTGGTCTTTTGTTCCTGATACAAACGGACGCTTCGGTTACAACAGATTTTGTCCACTTTAACCAAAATCCATTGTAAAGAGGTCCATAATAATGAGGATAGACTGTAGTCTGTTTCTCATGAACTCGGGCATTGATAATTACAACACGATCTATGTTATTGTGAGCCATCATGCTCAGAGAGGCTGTTTTCCTCCGAAACAACAGGTGACAACTGTTTTTCACTTTGACTTCCATTGTTCCAACACTTATTTCAAAAGTTCCTCACAAACAGTTTGCCAGGGTGGCCATGTGAACAAATCACGAGACTTATACATCCTGTCTTCTCCATCTTGTCACTTCACCAATCTCCGACAGTAATCTAATTCCAGAACTTCACTGCTGTCACACGTGTAATTAAACTCACGTGTTTAGCGAATATTAGAAAAATGCAACTACTACAGTGCTTCAATAGTCGGTGGCAAGCAAATGGTATAGATTATCCTTGAGGATGGTGTGTGTCATTTGCCCATCCATCTTAATGCCAGGATTGATTTATTGAAAATTCTGCTGAAAAATATCCATATTCTGCAATATTATTCCACTAGCATGCCCAACTCATGCTTTTGCTGTAAACAAGGATCACCAAGTTGTGTTGGATGCTCTGTCAAAGGATCAATAATGAATTATTTTACGCAGTCACAATTCGGTGTATGACTCCATTGGTTGCATTCTCTGAGGGCAGCATAGGGGTGCAGCTGGTAGGGTTGCTGCCTCACGGCGTCAGAGACTTGGGCCCTATCCTGACCTTGGGTGCATCAATTTAGAATGCAGCTTGTGTTACACATTAGAGATGTACAGCTGGTCCAGTGCAGAGCTGTTTGTGTAGAGTTTGCATTTTTTCCTTGTGACTGTGTGGGTTTCCTCCAGGTGCTCCAGTCTCAGTCCACATTCCAATGACGTGCAGGTTCATGGATTGATTGGCTGCTATATATAATTCTCCTTAGTGTGAATAGATGAAATGGTGGGATAATATAGAAATGATGTGAACAGAAGATTGACGGTCGGCCTGGACTCGAAGGACCGAAGGCCCTGTTTCCACTCTGTATCTTTCAATGATTCTGTCCTCAAACATGATCATCATAAAAGTTATTACCTAACAGTAGAATGTTTGTATATAATCAGCAATTGCAACACCTTCAATATTACCCACCGTATTGCATCCTTATTCTCATAACTAAAACATTGTTTTCCTGATCAGACAATTTCTGGGCACTCTTCTCGCCTTTAATTGTTTAATGGGATGGCAGTGACTGGAACAGCACAAACACAATCCCGTGTAGATGGGTGCAGTGCCACTGGCTGCTAATGACCTTGTAAAATGAGAAACTGTTGGAGGAAGGGTTTTGACCTGAAACCCCAACAATCCTGCTGAGTTCCCCCAGAAAATCATGTTTTTCCTCAATGATCTTGTAGGATTTGCAGAGGTGAGGACAATGTAACATCAACCAATAACCTGTTGTGTGTAATACTCTGCTTCCCTCCATCTACCCTTAGCAGAAATGTCTTAATATCTTCTGGTGATTTCAATACCCATGTATTTAAAATTTTCCCTAGCTATTTTAAAAGGAAACTGTAAGAGATGTGTATGATCTTTCGGTTTTATTGACATAATTTCACTTTTATTCCAATTTATTCTGTAACTTGAAAATGATCGGAAATCCTTGATTAAGTTTAAAATATTGGGTATAGTGATATGGCGTTTTGTGATGTACAAAAGTACATCATTAGTGTATAATGATATTTTATTGTTTGAATATTTTGTATTATATCCGTGGATATTCGGATGAGTTCTAAATCTTTCCGCTATTGGTTCAATTATAAGGGCGAATAACAATGGTGATAATGAACAGCCTTGTCTATTACCGCTTTACAGTTGAAATTTCGTAGATAAGATATTATTAGTTAATATTCTGGCCGTTGGCTCATTATATAATAATTTAATCCATAGAATGAAATTCTCTCCCAGTTGAAATTTTTGCAATACCTTAACCATATAATTCCATTCAACCTGATCGAATGCTTTCTCTGCATCCAGCAAAATAATTGCTCGTTTTTGATCTTTAGTTTGGTGTGAGTGCATTATGTTGAGCAGATGTCTCAAATTATTAAATGATTGTCTCTTAGGGATAAACCCCGTTTGATCCGGATGTATTAATTTACTGGCATACTTACTTAATCTTCTAGCTAATATTTTTGCTAATATTTTTTGATCTGTTTTTGACAACGCAATAGCCCTATATGATCCGGGTTCTTCCACATATTTGTCTTTCTTAAGTATTAATGTAATCGTAGATTCTGCTAGTGTATCAGGTAGTGTTTGTTCTCTAAAGGCGTGTGTATACATTTTCTGTAGGCGTGGAGTGAATATGTCATAAAAACTTTATAGAATTCATTACTAAATCTGTTTTTCCATTTTTTAATGAGATAATTGTTGTTTCTATTTCCTTATTTGAGATTTGTGCTCCCAGTTCCTGCAATTCTAGTTTGGGAAGATTGCAATTATCCAAGAACTCAGTAACTTTATTGGTATCCGTTGTCGTTTTGGATGTATACAAATTCTCATAAAATTGTACAAATCTTTTATTAATTTCATTCGGTAATGTTAATACTTCCCCTCTATCTGATTTAATCGTATGTTCGTTTTCTCGTTTTTTTTAACTGACGTGCCAGAAGTTTATGGGGCTTATCCCCAAATTCAAACTGTTCCTGTCTTGTGATTTGGAATAATCTTATAACTTTCTCTGAACGTAATTTATTTTATTTAAATTTTAGTATTAATATTTTATTATGTTTATCCATTGTTGGGTCTTTGGCATTATCTATGTCCAATTGTCTAATTTGTTCTTCTAACTGACATTGTTCATTCTTATTTTTATTTTGAAAAGCTTGGTATGAGATTATAACACCTCGAATAAATGCTTTGAAAGATTCCCATAATAATGTAGGTGATGTGCCTGGTGTGTCAATTATTTCAAAAAAAAGATCCATTTGCTGTTTTAGATATATACTCCCTTGTGGTTTTTTTAAAATTTAAGGGTTATACCTCCAAAACGGTGTATTCTTAGACATTCCTTCCATTAAAAAAAAAGTTAGTGGGGAGTGATCTGAAATCGTATTTGTATGGTATTTTGGATTCAAAGTGTACGGAATTAATTTTGTGTCTACCAAAAAATAATCTATACGTGAGTAAGTCTTGTGTACCGATGAATGGAACGAGTATTCCTTGCCGGTCGGATTTGCAATCCTCCAAACATCTGTTATATTTGTATTTTTTATATATGTGTTTAAAAGTTCACTAGTTTTAGATTTCATATTACCTCTCTGTTTTTTTAAAATATATTTTTATTAGAGGCCATACATATTACAAATAATATGATAATTTTTTCAGATATACATATTACATCTTTCCAAAATTATATAAATATTCCAAGCGATATATATAGGCCTCAATTTTTTTTAATATTGTGAAAAAGAGAAAAAGAAAAAAGAATAAAGAAAGAATAGTGAATAATTTAAAGAGTGTGATTATACTTGATTAGAAGAGAAAAAGATTAGAGGAGAAAATAAATAAATAAATAAATAAAAGAAAAAACATATGACTAATAAACAATTATTATACTTAAGGAAAAAAAAACAGTATGCATCTTATCAATGAATGGAACAATTTCTAATTATAATATATGGAGACAAGTATATAAATCTCAAATTAAACATTTTTATTTGATCTTACCACCGGGTCCTTATTGAGTTTCAATGCCGAGCCCAGCTACCCCTTCATATAATCAGTGAATGGAGACCATATTTGTTCAAAAAGCTCATGTTTATCCATTAGGATAAACCTAATTCTCTCCAATTGCAACGTCACCAACATTTCCACTGGTCTACCTCTCTGTTTTTAACTAGATTTATCTAAGTAAGGGTCTAAAACACAATTAAAGTCTCCACCAATTATAACATTCTGGTAATTACATTCTGCGATTATATTCAGAATTTTATTTAAAAAATGCGGATTGCCAAAGTTAGGGGCATATATATTTACCAATGTAATTGGGATGGCATGGATCTCCAAGGTAACTATCAAATATCTCCCATCCTTATCTGTTAAGGTATTTTCTGTTTAAATGGTATGCATTTGCGAATAATGATAGACGTGCCTCTGGATTTCGACATATATGACGAGTGGAAAGTTTGGCCTCTCCAGTTCATCCTCAATCTCGCTTGATCTTGAAATTTAAGATGCATTTCTTGAAGAAAGATAACATCTGTATTATATGCTTTCAGCTGAGCTAAAATCTTACTCCTTTTAATACGTTCGTTTAATGCGTTCCCCTAATATTCCAACTGCAGAATGATATTCCTCCCAGTTTATTTTGTTTATTGTCTTGCATTTTGACTAGGTTTAATACCTGTGTACCTTGCGGTGCATCCGTACCTCAGGTCTTTAAGTATTGCGGGAACATTTACCCTACCAAGTTCAATTTTTAGATTCCTTTTGCGATTCACCTTGAATAAAAAACTCACACATGTGATTGATTGTGATAATAAAAGAAAATGGTAAACATGAAAATACAGTGACCAAACTTATCGGCACTGTAACAAGTGGCCCACCTGTTGGTGGGAGAAAACATTATGTCGACTATCATTGTCAATGTTAGGAAACAAATAGCTTCGCTCTCTCAGTTAATAGGTATATGGACGGGAAGGGAATGGAGGGGTATGGTCTGAGTGCAGGTAGATGGGACTAGGGGAAAATAAATGGTCGGCACAGACTGGAAGGGCCGTGAAGGCCTGTTTCTTTGCTGTAATTGTTATATGGTTATTATAATCATAACATATCCATACTTGAGCGGGGCCGGGTCTAAATCAGATGTATTTACAGTGTATATATACATTACATATGTATTCCCAAATATATCTAACCATTTTATCTGCTAAATATTAAGCATCTACTTTTACCTTGGTAATAATCAACTGTTGGTTGAAGGGGTTAACTGAGGCAGGCTCCTGGTTCTGAGCCAGGAGCCCGCCTTTCCCCCTCACACCCCAATTATAAATCTACTTGAAACTTATTAAGTTATAAATGTTAGTTTGTAAATCATCCCCTTACTACCATTCTGATTAGCATTCATTACAATTTTTGTGTTAGTATTCTATGTTTTAAGTGTTAAAAGTGTTAATTCCATAACATTAGGTTATTCATTTAATCTCTTAAACCACAGTGATTGCTCTGTGCACATTCTGTCAGTGTTTATCTTTTTCCGCTTCACTTGGAACCCAGTATGTCCTTGAATTAGCATTCCACTGATAAGCAGTCTAGACAAAAGACAGGGAGAGTTTCATCTTCTGGTAAATACAATATCATTCTGGTGAAATAATAAAGAGAAAGAATATCCATACAGTTCAACCTTTCAAGTTACTGATTCTCTTCCTCGATGGTTAAAGCATATTTATATGCATTCTCCGGATTTGTGAACGATTTTTGCTGTTCCTTGTAAGAGATCCGCATTTTAGCTGGGTAGTAGACACCATATCTGACTCCTTTCACTCCTTGGAGAGCTTGCTTTGCCTTAGAGAACTGATTTCGCTTCTGAACAATTTCATAGGGATAATCCCTGAATATTTTGAAAGATGTCAGACTGTACTTCAGTACTTCAGTGGCACTCCATATTTTATATTACTCATGACCTCTTCCAAGGCAGAAATGTCCCGGAATTTCACAATAATCTGACGTGTGTATTCTGAGCCTGTTTGAGATTTTTGTTTGCATCTCGGAACTCGGTGCGCCTCTGCAACTTTCGGTAGGTTAGGAAGATTGAGAGCTTCTTTAATTAAATCCGCAGCGAACTCCCGAGGGTTATCTCCCTCGGCTCCCTCTGGTACTCCCACTAATCTTAGATTTTGGCATCTCTAACGAGTTTCCAAATCCAGGCACTTCTCCGAAACTTTTGACAGCTGTTTTGCAGTGAGATCATGATGTATCTTCATTTTCTTCAACTCCTCAGCTATTCGTCCCATCTTTTCCTCCATCCCTTTCATTGTTATCACATATGAGGGGACAGTCTCATGCACTGCATCAAACTTCTTAGTGGTGTCTTCTTTCCCCTTATCCATTCTCTCCTGTAATTCAACTGTCACATCTTCAATTCATTTATTTATGGTGCCAATCAAAACCTGCACAGTCTGAACAGGCTCAACAACTTTTTCATTGCCCGCGTTCGTATTCGACGAATGCAATCAACCCGGCGTGCACAATCAAATAAGATTAAATAGAACAAGTTGTCCTACAACTTTAGGCTGTGCACGTCATACGCAAGAATAATAATAAGAAGAAGAATGACCCATAAAATAAAACTCCCCAGCCATTATAAGACGTGCTTATTCCATATTACTGCAGAGTCCCAATGTAGGGTCTCAACTGAAAAGCTGACCATCCTTTCGGCCTCCACAGATGCTGCTTAATCTCCTGAATTCTTCCAACACTTTGTTGTTTGCT
Organism: Raja brachyura; assembly: GCA_963514005.1. The sequence continues at coordinate 34,842,107 of OY740798.1, read as the reverse complement.
CCAGTTTACAGCATCTCGTGTGTCTCCATGTTGTCCAAGTAGATTAGCAAGGATACAGTGATGATGGGTAAAAGCAGTATGACTGCAGCTGGGAAATCGGGTGCACTGCAGGAACAATTCTTGATGGTTGGACACCAGCTCTGCACCTAATGAAATGGATGTCCGTTGTGGTTTATTAACATTGTGCACGCCGGGTTGATTGCATTCGTCGAATACGAATGCGGGCAATGAAAAAGTTGTTGAGCCTGTTCAGACTGTGCAGGTTTTGATCTGGGCATATCTTGACAGTCAGAGATTGTATTGATTTATTATTGCCACTTGTACTGAGATACACTGAAAAGCTTTTGTTTGGATGCTATTCAAGCAAATCAGATAATACCATACATGAATACAATTAACCCACCCACAAAAAGACACAAAGTGCTGGAGTACCTCAGCGGGTCAGACAGCATCTCTGGAGCTGCTGGACAGGTGACATTTTGGGTCGAGATCGTTCTTCAGACTGAAGCAGTGTTTGGGTCAAGACCCTTCTCTAGATTGAAGGTGGGTCTCGACCTGAAACATCACCTGTCCATGTTCTCCAGAGATACTGCCTGACCTGCTGAGTTACTCCAGCACTTTGTGTCCTTTTGAGTATTAACCAGCATCTGCAGTTCTTTGCTTCTAGTACTGATCCGTACACAAGAGCAAGTAAAGCAAAGACAAAATATAACAGAATGCAGAATATAGTTTTTGCAGCATTGTAGACCAATAGTTCTAAATGTCTAATATCCGCAGTGATGTGGGAAGATCGGGGCTGTACCCCAGCTTATAGAAGGACCATTCAGATCTTGGATATGGAGAGGACAAAGCTGTTCTTGAGTCTAGTGGTAAACACTCAGGAACAGCTTCTTCCCCTCAGTTATCAGACTTCTGAATGTTGTTGATCTGGTGACCTCATTCAACTGAAGAGATCAGTCAGAGCCGCAAACTAAACGTACTCTTGTTCTGGTTGACCCAGTCAGTGACCAAGTTTATCCAGTTAGCCATCTTGCCATCAGTCACCTGGTTTAGCTGTAGTTCCCAGCACATTTACTGTACACTGACTTTGGTACAGCCAGCTACAGCACGGAGTCGATAAGTAGCTGTTAATAATGACAGCATCACTGTAAAGGTTATAAACTTCTCTCCAATAGGTATAAATGTTTCTCCAAAATTTTAGAAATGCAATTTCTCCATATATCTATTGTCATACTAGATCAAGTGTGGACCCGTTGGGTCCCGTTACCCCAACGCAATATCCCACCAAACGGTTGACGGGCCCACAGTAATGGCAGAAATTAAGTTAAAGTTAATAACTTTATGTTTAATATTTCAATTACCTCGCCATCCCTCTTCCTCCCCTATCCTCCTCCAGTCCCCCTCATCCCTCAGCATCCACACCCCCCTCTTCTTCACCCTCCCTCTTATTTCCCCTCACCTCTCCCTCCCTCTTCTTTCCCCTACCATCAGTCACTCCCTCCATAACTCCTCTCCCCTCACCATTCCCTTTCTCTCCCTCTATCCCACTCTCACTCACTCATATCCCACACTTTCCACTCGCTCGCCCTCCCTACCCCATCCTCACCCTCAGTCCCCCCATTCTCCCTTCTCACCTCACCTCCCCAGGATCTCGAGGGTCTCGCTCATCTCCCTCCCCATGGGCCTGGAGCAGCAGCACTACTGTCTCCGGGCTCAGCCCCAGCGTTAGTGCCCAGGTGCCGGATCCCCAGCGTGGCCTCTCTCCGCCCCTGGACCCCACCGCGCGGGCCTGGAGCAGTAGAGCCGCCGCTCCCAGACCCAGCGCCCAGGCCCCGAGTCCTAGACGCAGCCTCTCTAGGCCCCCGGACCCACTGCAGTGTGGATACTGGGCCCACTGCACACACGCGGGGCTGATCGACCTCCCCCAACTGCGAAGACGTGGCCGGCAAGTGGGGACGTTGCTTTAAGTTATTTTAAATTTTAAATGTCAATAACCTGGAAAATATAACATCAATCTGAACGTAACTTGGCTATTGTACACCCCAGGACAATGGTGAGTAAGGTGAGCCAAAAATTGGAGCGCTATCATGTTTTGGGATATCACGCACGCGCGCTTAAACAACGCGCGTTTAAGTAATATATGTGTGGACAGTGATAGAGTCCCAACTTACCCACACTGATCAAGATGCCCCATCTACACTAATCCCATCTGCCTGCAATTGGTTCATATCCTTCTAATCGTTTCCTATCTAATCCAACCCAGACAAATGTATTTTAAATGTTGGGATAATACCAGCGATCCTATGGCAGCTTGTTCATTACACCAACTAGCCTCCATGTGAAAAAGTTGCCTCTCGGTGTTATACAAGAATTTTGCCCGACCAGTCTGTGACCTATAGTACTGTGGCCATAGTGCAATGTTTAATGCCCATAGCGCTGTGGCCGGTAGCGCTACATTTAAACCCCGTAGCACCGTGTACCGACAGTGGAGCACAGTACCGCCGAGCCGAGCAGCCAGGCGTGCCGGTGAGCCAGCAACAAGCCGAGCAGTGGGACCAGCAACAGCGACTTATCTTCCGCAGGGCGTCCAAGGGACACAGCAGGCAAGTCAGCGGAGCAGCGGGAGTTGACTTGGCAGCGAGCCAGCGGCAGCAAAAGTAACGGTGAACCCCGGGGGAGCCAGCAAAAAGCAGTAAAAGTGGAGGTCCAGTGAGGCCATCAACAAAGGTACCAGTGGGGACAGCTCGAGAGGTCGAGGATGCACCAGAGTCCACAGGCCGCAAGCTGGAGCTGTGAAATACTTCATAATAATAAGCCCTCTGTGAATGTAATGCATGGGCGCAGTAAAAGCAGGACTGTTTGAATGTAATGCATTGGTCACTGTTATGAATAGCAAATCTGTGTGCATAGAAGGAATATGGTTTAAAATGTTCTTAATGGCTATTGACATGAAATGTTGGTTAATAGTATAAATCTATAAAAAGCATATTTATGGTTAATATAAAAAGCCTGGGCAGATGGTACAACGCAAGTCTCAAGGACAAAGAACAGGTGCAACAACTAAGGCAAGAAATTGTCAACGGCCTGGAGAATATCAATCAGACCCTATTGCCTGGGAAACTGAAGCTCTGGTGCCTACAGTTTGGACTCCTGCCTCGGACAATGTGGCCACTGACCGTTTATGAAGCCCCAATAACAACTGTGGAGAAGATGGAGCGAACCATAACTTCATACGCAAAGAAATGGCTCGGTGTCCCACGATGTCTAACTAACATCGGCCTCTATGGCAAATGGGTCCTGGAACTACCACTCACTAGTCTAACAGAGGAATACAAGTGTTCTAAAGTAAGACTCCAGATGACACTGAGGGACTCTAGAGACAAGACCATCAGTGCTGTTGCGCCGCCCCTAGTAACTGGCCGGAAGTGGACACCATCTGATGCTGTACAGCAAGCTTCATCAGCCCTGAGGCACAAAGACGTCGTGGGGCAAGTGCAGCAGGGAAGAGGAGGCTTTGGCCTTACGACAAGTAAACCAACTTGGCGAAAGGCCACAACATCAGAACGGAGGACATTGGTGGTTGAGGAGGTGCGGCGACAGGAGGAGGCCGCAAGAAGTGCAAAGGCGGTCTCTCTTGCCAAACAGGGGCAATGGATGCAGTGGGAAGGTGTGGAGCGGAGGAAGATCAGCTGGAAAGAACTATGGGAAATGGAATCAAGCACGATCAGCTTCATCATCAGAGCGACATATGACTTGCTTCCATCACCAAAGAACCTCCATCAGTGGTACGGCGAGGATCCAACCTGTGCCCTCTGCCCAACTCCAGCGACCCTCAAACACATCATGGTAGGCTGCAAGACCAGCCTCACGCAAGGGAGATACACGTGGCGGCATAATCAGGTACTAAAAAGCCTGGCATCAGCCCTTGAGAACAGGCGGTGTGCGTCCAACTTCTTGCCTCCGAGAGCAAGCAACCACCCTTTAAGGGCAACAACCTTTGTCCGAGAAGGACAGAAAATGCCTAAACATCCTTCCACCAGATCAGAAGAAGGAAACCTATGCAGGGCCCGTGACTGGAGGATGTTGGCAGACATCGGCCGACAACTAATCTTTCCACCTGAAATTGCTTTAACCAACCTCAGGCCAGACTTGATGTTCTGGTCCCCTTCACAGAAGACTGCTTACATCATAGAGCTCACAGTTCCAGGGGAGAACTCTGTTGAGGAGGCCTATGAGCGTAAGAAGCTGCGCTACGCAGAGCTTGCAGCAGAGGCAACGCAGCGTGGCTGGAACATCAAAGTCTATCCAGTTGAAGTGGGATGCAGAGGATTTGTTGCATCATCTACCATCAGACTGCTGAAGGAGCTTGGAATCCACGGTCAGGCTCTGCGGAAGACCATAAGATCACTCTCAGACGCGGCTGAAAGAAGCAGCCGTTGGATTTGGCTCAAGCGGAAAGACCCATGCTGGGCCCCAAGTACATCATGGTGAATCTTTGGGACAGTTTGACACGGGACACGCGCTGAGGGCTGATCATCCTGCAGCGGGCCGCCCTTGTCGAGGGTGTATAGTGTTAAAAGGCCGAAACACCCAGTGATGCAAGGGTACACTACTGATGATGTGTCCTGTGCCCAACTGTCCTGAAGGTTACCCAGGCCAAGATATACGTATACGTATCCCCCCCCCTCCCCCCCCCCGATGTTGAGCGTCTACCACTCTCAACAATCAACGAATGTCGTGAAATGCTCCCCACCTACTGGCACAAGGGACTTCTTAACACCTTGTCCTGTGTATTTGATTCTATTATTATAAGAATTGGTAATAGTCAGTGGACTGGATCACTTTTTAGTATGTAAAAGGATTAAGTCCAGTGCAAGAAACACAGTGAGAGAACAGAATATAGTGCACCTGACTAGCAACAGGTAGCATGTCTTTTCAAATTGTAGGAAACGTGCCCCAGTTAGATTCTGGGTGTAATTTTGAGAAATGGACCAAAGTCTTGGAGGATTGGTTCATTTCCAATGATATCGCTGCAGAGGAAAAGAAGAGAGCATGGTTCATATTAGGCTTAGGAAGAGAGGGTTATCAGACCTTATGTATGTTACTGCTGCCAGCAAAGCCCAGAGATAAAATGTACGAGGTGTGTAAGGAGGCATTAATGGCTCATTTCTCGCCAAAACCTCCAAGGGCATCCAGAGGCAAGGAGCCTGAATAAAGAGTGCAGAGAGTCCCTCAAAGAACAAAAGTCAAGGGCAAAGTGACAAAAGTCATGGGCAAAGTCACAAAAGTCAAGTGCCAAGTGACAAAGGTCGTGGAAAAGGCCAATGGTCAAAGGCAAAGGGACAAAAGTCAAATGCAGAGGGACATTGCCATCCAGAGGGCAACCCTAGCTATTCAAGCTGCATTCAGGGGTATGAAGGTACGGAGAGAGATCTGGGACAAACAGAAGGCAGCAACGGTAATACAGACAGCATTTAGAAAGCACAGAGTATTCCGTCCATACAGGGCAATGAGATTGGCAGCTATAATAGTGCAAATCCATTATAGGGCACACCTTCAAATGGTAAGTGATCGCAAGACTTACATGAAGGTAGCAGTAAGTCATAGCAGTGTAGTGTTGATTCAGGCTGCCTACAGAGGAATGGTTGTTTGAAAACAATGCTCAAATCTGCCGAGGTCATACAGACTTATTATCAGATGCATAAACAGCGTCAGTATTTCAAGAAACTACGCTGGTCTGCCAATGCGGTACAGCAATGATACAGAGCTTGCCAGATAAGAGATGTCCTAGTGAGACATTATAATAGTTTGAGAAAAGCAGAGGTTTGTATTCAGGCCTTCTACCGTGGGATTAAAGCCAGAGAAATGGTTGAGAAAATCAAGGCAGCACGCCATATTAAGTCAGTCTTAATGATGTGCATTACTAGAAAACATTTCTTGATGCAAAAGGCGGCTGTAGTCACTCTGTAAGCTGCATACCCTGGTTACTGATCAAGGGTACAGAGCTATGCGACAAGCAGTCATTTTGATCCAGAGATGGTACAAAGCATGCAAAATAGGGCATTCCCACTTTGTGCAATATCAGTCAATGAGGTATGCAACTATTACCATTTGGGCTGCCTACAAGGGTATGGTGGTTAGGCAGTGGATTAAGCAAAAGAGGGCTACTGTAAACGTTCAGTCAGTACATCGTATGAGTTGGTATAGGAAAGACCTAAGGAGACAAATAGATGCACAACAGAAAAGGCTGAAACGTTACAAAAGGCTTAAACGATATAGGAAAGACTTCCTAAAACAGAAATATACAACAGTTGTAGTACAGTCTCACAACCATGCTTATGTGGTAAGAAAACTCTACGGAGCACAAATCAAAGCCACTGTTGTATTGCAAAGACATTACAGATCCTACTTCTTGATGAATAACCAGAAAGTGATTTTAGAAGACAAATAATGAACAACAGAAAAGGCTTAAATGATACAAAGAACGGTTAAATAAATGTGTGACGATGAGCAAAAAGCTGTTAAGAGAAAAGTCTAAAGAAGAGAGGGTTGTTGGTTGAGACAAAAGTATGCAGGACCGATTGCGATTAGGACACTTCACTATAGTCCAGCATGGAGCCTCCTTCACTGAGCAATGGACAAATGGTTATGCATTGCAGAATGTTATTGTACAGCAAGAGCAGATAAACACGCAGTGCCAGGAAATTGAGCGATAGAGGAAGCTGCTAGAAAACGAAAACCTGCAGTCATGTGTCAGATTCCACCTACAAATAAGGAACAGAAACAGAGGAAATGTTACCTTTAGCAGAATATCAGGAACAGGAAGAAATCTGCAAATTAGATTAGGACATTTAAAAAGGGAAGAGGCAGAGATACAGGTAGAGCTAGAGTGATCAGAAAGAGTGCGCAATTTACACAGAAGGGAACGGAAAAGGATAACACATAAAGCAAGGGGTAATGTATGTGATTTAAGGAAGATGAGTGGAATGAAAAATTATAAGTGCTAAGTTTAGATACAATTATTACAGTTATGTGGATGTAATGTAAGATGCCTGTAATAATATAATTTTTCAAGTTAATCAATTATATTGAATGTAAACAAAATGGTGTTATCCGCCTCCAAGTTAAAGGGGGAGCAGTGTGGTGTATATTATATAAATGGTGTTACCTGCCTCCAAGTTAAAGGGGGAGCAGTGTGATGTATGTGATATAATTAGCATATGTTATGTCTTGTGCGAGGGGACGCATGCGCTGGGGGAGACTCAAGGTGGCGTCCTGGAATAAAGAAGCTTGGTAGTTTACTCCTGTATTTGAGTGTTCTTTTAAATCAGTTCCAAACACCCAAATACACTACACTTTGCACGCCAGTCTGCGGCTGATAGCACTTTGTTTCTAAAGGGGTGGGGGGTGGGGGTGGGGGGTGGGGGGCTTATTCAGTTACAGTCCCCTACTATTGTTTGTAATTTGAATTTGGAAGCAGCGCTATTGGCAAGGACTTACCAGCGGGCATTTCAATAACTGATTTCTGCCTGTATAAAGACAGGTGCCGGTAAGCCATGAGGTAGTTCTTGACGAGAGAGGTTCACCGACGGACTGGGTTGCGATCAGCACCGCAAACGGAAGCAGAGAGAGAGGGAGGTGGGCTGCTGTAAAACGGGCCCGGCGCACACCGAGATAACTATTGCTTTTGTTCTCTCTCATGCCAATAAAACTGATTTGCAACTTAACGGACGAGTGTGCCTTTTTTCTGCTCTACTGGTCAGATCCTTGAACCTGTTCCCTTCACTTGGGTTCCTATTCAATCTTTCCCCTCTCACCTTGATGAGAACCTGTCTTGGAGGTAGTCAGGAAAGTAGCATTGTTGCTGCAGAATTCACGAAACGTCCAGTCACATTTTTAACCCCACAACCCTTAGTCCAATTTCTCTGCTCACTTGCCTTTTCTTCATTAAGGAATTCCAAGGCATTTAAAGCCATCTAACCATCTTTATTGAGGCTTACTTGCTAATTTGGTTCTCCCGAGGGAATTTCCTGGCTGTAGCCTGATGCACTTGATTAAATATGAAACACAACAGGATGGCATTGGATTTCCAACACCATCAGATTTAAAGACACCAAATACCATGAATGCTGTCAATTTGAAATTACGACAGAGAATGTTGGAACCAGTGAGTTTCTGTGAGCAGGAAACAGAGTTAACATTTCAGGTTGACAAAAGTGCTGGAGTTGTCTACCTTCGATTTTCCAGCATCTGCAGTTCCTTTTTTAACATTTCAGGTCAATGAGTCTTATGGAAATGAATGACCTGAGAGGTTGAACCCTGTTCTTTTCACACCATCACTTTTTACTCATTTAATGGCTTCATCTGAACCCCTGTTTTCTGCTAAGATGCCTCCCAAAACCTTTAAGCAGTAGCTATGCACAAAAGTATCAATACACCATGTTTCATTTCCTCCCAAGACCTTTAAGCAGTGGACATGCACAAAAATAGCAATACACCATGTGTAGGAAGGAACTGCAGATGTTCGGTTAAACTGAAGATAGACACAAAAAGCTGGTGTAACTCAACGGGTCAGACAGCATCTCTTGAGAAATGGAATAGGTGACGTTTCAGGTCGAGACCATGTTCCATTCCCATCAGAAAATTATGCCTTGTTTCCTTCCTATTGTAGATCCCTCTATCTGTTGTTTAAAAAAACGGTTGAGACCTTTAACGTCGGTTCCTTATGAATAGTAATTGTGGCATGGTCGGTGTTATTGTAAATAAGACAATCAGCGAGGATGTATTTGAACAAAACAACAGATGCCCATTGTTTTTTATCTTGTGTCCCATTGTTCCACTCCTTACTTCGAAACCACCTTTTTCCTTAACTGTTTACCGGTGCGGCAATGAAAACAGGTGACACCAAGCTTAGTCATGTCAAACATCCAGATGAAAGTATTCACCATTCTCCACCAAATACCCCCCCCCCCCCCCCCCCCCCCCCCCTTCCCACTCCACCTCATCTTATCCAAACAAACCGTAAAGCTCTCTGGAAATAAACCAATATCTGCAATGTTAATGTAAAACACACAAAAACCCTTAATTATGCGATTAAATCAAACTCTAATCATACAGAGCCTCCACCTCGGTCATGGTTATTTCTAGACTCAAGACAAATGTTTATGATTATTTACTATTGCATTTTATTATTTATTTCACATGTGCCAATTTATCAGCGGCCAATCTTTTGGGGGAACAGTCCTATATATAATCCAAACAATTTCGACAGGCCAATCACAAAAGAAACATTTTATTTTAACCTGATATAATCTGAAATTGATATTCATCATTATGTTCAAAGATAAATGCCAGAGTACTCATGCTTCATGTTGTCACCTCACTGCTCCATTTGTTATCCTCCCAATGAGCCTCTTTTCTGCATCTCCAGTGCCCCTTCCTGCCTTGCCAGATGGGTACCTATCTGTGCTGTATCCCGGTGAAAGTGTCCCATCTATGCCCACCCATACTGTGCCCAGTGTTGGATAGTGACAAACCTTTGTCTGTACTGTGCCCCACCTTATACCCTTACAGACATGTGGCCACCAGTACTGTAAACCAGTTTTGTACAATCTTCACCAATACTACCAGTACTGTACCTCAATGATTTTAAATGACAACTCTGTACTGGTGGCACAATAGTGCTGTTTGTAGAGTTGTTGCCGCACAGCGCCAGAGATCCAAGTACAATCCTGACCTCAGATGCTGTCTGAGTGGAGTTTGCACTTTCTTCCTGTGACCTTGTGGGTTTCCTCCGGGTGCTCGGGTTTCCTCCCACGTCCCAAAGTGACGCAGGTTTGCAGGTTAATGCAAATTGCTCTTAGTATTAGGTGAATGGAGGAGAGTGCGGAATAAAACAGAATGTGTGCGACTGGGAGGTTGAAGGTCGGCATGGAATCGACGGGTTGAGCCAAAGGCCTTGTTACCATGTGGTATTTTTTAGTGAATCAATGATTCTGTCCTCAAACTTGATTATCAACAATATTTTTACATAACAGTTGAATGTTTGTATTCTATCAATGTCAATTGCAATGTCATCATGATTACCCATAGTACTATGTCATTACTCCCATAATTAAAACATTGTATTAATGATCAGACACTTTCTGGCCACCCCTCCCCACCTTCAAAACAGATTATCTCAAATTGCCCCAAGCGTGTAGGGTGTGAATGAATAAGCGACCTAACATAGAACTAACGTGAACGGGTGATCGATGGTCAGCATGGACTCGGTGGGAAAAAAGGTTTGTTTCCATGCTGTATGTTTCAATGAATCAATCACTACTCTACCACACTATTATACGGACATATTCACCAGTCTGAAGAAGGGTCTTGACGCAAAACGTCACCCGTTCCTTTTATGCAGAGATACTGCCTGTCCCGCTGGGTTACTCCAGCGTTTTGTATCCATCTTTGGTGTAGACCGGCGTCTGCAGTTCCTTCCTGCACATATTCATCAGTACTATTCCTTGTTATTATAACTTTTCAGATCTGGAGTCAAGTACTTTATCTATGTTTTACTGCAGCAGACAAGAGCCCATCGCTACTTTATAGAGTGGTATACCTACACCTTCCAGCACGGTTCTTCAGTGCTACCGAGTGACAAACCAATACCCACCAATACCATTCCCCAGTGTTAAACAGTGACAACCCTATACCCACCACTGCTATGCCTTCATGTTAAGACAATGGCAGACCAGTGCCCACTGATACTATATGTACCCTGGTGTTATACATTGAGAACCTATAATTACACACATGCCTGATGATGCCAAGGGCTTCTCCTCTTGTCCAGGTGTCCAGGAAATTGGCAGGAACTGTTGCAGGGCCACAGCAAGGGCAGCTGCAGGGTAAGATGGCAGGTGGGATGAAGTGGGGATGGTGCGTTCAATTTGGAGGGATCCATCTTTCTGTTGGTACAGCACAGGTCTATAAACATATTAACAGCATCAGCACATGTACAATATTGCCCTTTAAATTGAATCTTTTTTTATTGCCCACGAAATTACATTACATAAAACAATACCTCCCTCCTGAGGAATTGATGAGTACTACAATTGTGAAATTCATAGCGGAGTCATTAAATCATACAGCATTGAAGCAGGCCCTTCAGCCCAACTTGCCCATGTCGACCAAGATGCCCCACCTTAGCTATTTCGATTTGCCCATGTTTGGCCCATATCCCTCTCAGTCTTTCTTAACCATATACCTGTCCAAAAGAAGGCAGGCACAATACTACCATTTATTTCAAGAGGGCTAGAATACAAAAACAGGGAGGTAATGCTGGCTCTGTAGGATTTGGAGTATAGTGAGCAATTTTGTGCACCATATCTGAGGATGGATGTGCTGGCTCTGGAGAGAGTCCAGAAGAGGTTTACAAGAATGATCCCAGGAATTAGTGGATTAACATATGATGAGCGATTGACAGCACTGGGTCTTCACCCACTGGAGTTTAGAAGAGAAAGGAGGGACCTCATTGAAACATACTGAATAATGAAAGGCTTGAATAGAGTGGATGTGGAGAGGTTGTTTTAATAGTGATAGAGTCAAGGACTAGAAATCATAGCCTCAGAATTAAAGGATTTCCTTTAGGAAGGAGATGAGGAGGAATTTATTTAGTCAGAGGGTGATGAATCTGTGGAATCCTTTGCCACAGAAGACTGTGGAGGCTGTCAATGAAGATAGATAGATTCTTGATTAATATGGGTGTCAGGTGTTATGGGGAGAAGGGAGGAGAATGGGGTTAGGAAGGAGATATAGAATGGCATGATTGAATGGCAGAGTTGACATGATGGGGGCACCTTACTTAATTCTGCTACTATCACTTATGACCTTATGTTTTTTTTAATATTATGATTGTAACTGCCTCAATTATCTCCTTTGCACTTTGTTCCATGCACCTACCAATCTCAGTGTGAAAAAGTTGCCCCTCACGTTAGATAGATCAGCGATGATTGAATGACTAGATGGGCCGAATGGCCTAACCCTGCTCCTATGAGTTATGAACGAAGCCATGTTCTCCAGAGATGTTGCCCGACTCACTGAGTTACCCCAGCACTCTGTGTCTTTTGTTGTTGTACTTTAACACAGCATTGCTGAGTGTTTCTAGATTGTTGTGTTTTTTATTTCACATTTCCAGCATCTGCATTTTGTTTTCCCTCTCAGGTACTGAAGGGGATCAAGATATTCCTGAAGGTGAACCCTTCAGGAACCTGATGCAAGGGTTATTCTTGTATAGATTTCTCACCCCGCTGTCTCGTACTCAGGGTTCAGGGCGACTGTCGGTGTTTGCTGTCTCTCTCTGTCTGTCTCTCAAGGCTAGTGCCGGCCGAAAGCTCAGTCGAGGCGGTGAACAAGCAGGCGGAGAGACGCTACCGTCGAGTGCACTCTCGTGTCGCCCAGTCCGGGCTCGGGGGCAGGGCTACTACAGCTACTGACATCACTCCCGGAGGCAGAGCCGCCACAACTCACCGGCCTCCACACATTGTGGAGAGAACTTGTCAAAGAGGCCAGGTGACCAGCATGGAGCATTTACACCGGGTGAGAAATGTTCACAATGTTTCATTCTAAACATTGAACGTATCAAGCATTTTGCAGTGTTCTTGTATTTGTTATCCTGAATTTATCCTGAATTTAAAAGTAATATTCCAATTGTTTCCCCCACTCAAAAGCAAATCTCTCGAAGAGGAGGTTACCAATTGCTACTTGTGCGAAGTGAGACTGTGGGAAAGGGATTATTTATGAAAAAAAAATGTTTTATCACTCAACAACAAATGTATTGCATTGGTAACTTGTGGAAATTTAGTTTAGTTTAGTTTATTGTCACGTGAACCGGGGTACAGAGCAAAACGTGTTGCATTCTGACCAGCCAGCAGAAAGACTACGTGATTACAATCGAGCCATCCACAGTGTACAGATACATGATAAAGTGAATAACGTTCAGCGCAAGATAGAGTCCAGTAAAGTCTAATCCCAAGGATCTCCAATGAGAGCTTAAGACTGCTGTCCAGTTGTTATTAGGATGTTTCAGTTGCCTGATAACATCTGGGAAGAAACTGTCCCTGAACCTGGAGGTGTACGTTTTGACACTTCTCTACCTTTGGCCCGATGGGAGAGGGGTGCGACTTGACTTTGATTATGCTGGCCACCTTGCCGAGGCAGCGTCAGGTGTAATTGGAGTCAATGGAAGGGAGTTTGGTTTGTGTGATGGTCTGGGCTGCAACCACAATTCTCTGCTATTTCTTGCGGCCTTGGGATGCAGTTGTTCCCCAACCACGCTGTGATGCATCCCGATAAAATGCTTTATACGGCTTGTCTGTAGATGTTGGTGAGAGTTATGGGGGATATGCCGGACTTCCTAAATTCTCCAAGGAAGTAGAGGCGACGCTGTTGTAAACTGAGGTGATATTGTGGGAATGGAACAGGAGGAATAAATGGAACAACCCGAACAATTTGTTGAAATCCACTTGTACAAACTCTTATTTCAGATTGAATGATTCAAGAAGGGCTGGTTGCATGTTTCACAATCACTATAGCAGCTCATCCAATGTAAATATTGTTACTGTGATTAGTTTGGCACATAGGTGTTGTACAGCCCTTTGGATGGAGTTAAGGTCCAGCTAAATTCAACATAAATCTATATGTACAGATTTATTTCAGACTGACAGAGCTTGTGGAGTTAAGGCAACTTGTTATGTAGTTACGGCAGTTATGTTTGTATGCAGTGTTTTAATGGACAAACAACAAGGGGCTAAAGGTATTTCACAGACAAGCAACAAAGCATTGGTTGAAAGGTCTAAAATCTGAAATGTTGCCTCTTTCTATTACTTTCTGACTATTAGAGCATTGTTTAGAGGTGGTGTAGGAAGATCGAGATTAAAGTTTAGGAGACATCAGAAACTGCAGATCCTGAAATGTTGTGCAAAATACAAATTGCTGAAGGAACTTGGTGGATCAGGAAGCATCTGTGCAGGGAATTGGACAGAGAATGCTTTGTCACCACCCTTCTTGAGACTGATGGAATAGGAGGGAGAAAGCTGGAAAAGAAAGTTGTCATAGCCAATAAAGTAAAGCAAGTTGTTGGCCTTTTGACTAATCTGTTGACGAGACCCATTATCTATCTGGATCTAATGCCATCTGTTTCTCTGCATCTCCCAATATCCTATGTATTCTATATTCACTTGCCTTAGTGCAATTCCCCAAATATATTTCCTCATGCCTCTCTGAATTAAACTCCATTTGCTTTACTTCCGCCCAACGGATCAGATCACCATTATATTCCTGCAGTTTAAAGCTTTTCTCCTTAGCATCAATTACATTACAGGTTTATTTTAATAATCGGCAGACTTCTTTATAATGTTCTCTACATTTAACTCATTAAGTTAACATGCATTACAAAAATCAAGAGATCAAATACAAAGCCCTGCAAATAGTTTTCTGGTCTTTAGAACACTCTTCAAACATTTGCTTCTAGACATTGAATTGGTTTTGGATGCAGTTTGCCACTCTTCCTTGAATCTCATTAGCTCCCATTTCCTGACCACCTTAATATGTCTGACTTCATCAAAACACCATTGCTAAATTGCATCAAATGCACTGTCCTCATTGATCTTTCTTGTTATCCCCATTCCTCAACAAATACATGATGACTATCACTGATTAACCATTCATTTATAGATATAGATTATGCTGTTCCTGAAGAAGGGTCGAACCAGAACATCACCTACTCCTTTTTTCCAGAGATGCTGTCTGACCCGCTGAGTTACTCCAGCATTTTATGTCTACTATCCCTGAGTGCATTGTAATAATCCAGACCATGGATTGTAATAATTTGTAATAACTGACTTTTTAATTATCTAATGTCACGTGAATTTTGAAGTTTGCATGTTCTCCCTGTCTCTGTGGGATTCCCTCGTCTTCTGATTTCCATCCACATCCCATCGATGTGCAGCTTGGTAGGCTCATCAATTGTCTGTAGCGTAGGAGAGAAGGAGGACATTCACATGGGATTGCTGAGCATTTGAGGGAGAAAGGGCTAACGGGAAATACATTGGGGGAGTAGGATGGATGGGATCACCCTGAAAACCAACATTGATTCCATGGGCTGAATGACCACCACCTATGGTGGAATGAAAAAGAGAATTTCTAAGTCATGCTGTAGCAATGGCCAATACATGGCTGGTGGAAATTGTGTTGATGGTCAATGGAGAGTACTGTGAGGGGTCTGGTGGAATGGCCATGATCGCCTCTGAACCAAGGGCATCAAGTTTTGGCATTCACCATCTCGGGGTTATCAGCAGCAAGCAGCTTATTCTACCTGTTTAACTGGCAGCTGATGGCATTGTGGCTGTCTCCCATCGTGAGGGTTTGTACTCAACAGATCACTGTTACTCCTCCAGAGCAGTGGCTCGTCGATTCATTGTGCAGGGCCACTCGGAGCTTGTCCAGAGCCATGTTGACAGCAGTTGAGCAAAGGCTTGTCTTGCGCCAGTCATTCCTTATTCTCACTTTCCCACCCGGCCAAAGGTACAGAAACTTAAAAGCTCGCACCACCTTACTCGGAACAACTTCTTCCTCTCTATCAGGCTTCAGAATGGTTGTTCTGGTGAATTCACCTCTACCCCATTGAAAATATTTGAACGTTGTCTGTTGCGCTGATGTGCTGTAAAGCTGTGAACTATATTCTGCATTCTGTACCTTCCCCGTTGCTCAATCAATTGCACTTGATTTTGAACTGATTATATCTATGCATGATATATCTAGTCAGTTTGAATAATAAGCAAAACCAAGCTTTCCACAGTGCCTCGGTACGTGTGTCAATAATAAACTTAAACCTAAAGTTGATGCTTCGACTACAGAACCCAGACATTGCGGACCTTGTACTTACACACCAATGGAAGCTGACTGGCCAATCATCAGAGATTAATTGATGGTTGAGATCTGAGTGTTGGCATCATATTGGACAGGATAACTAAGCTCTGCATGACGCCCAATTGGTGCGGTACTCCTTCCATGTTCCTTGACATTGATAGTAGGCTTCCAGCAGATTTGGCAAAGTACCTTGTGTTTCATTGCACATTATTGAAGTCCTTAAGTCTTTCTGGCAATATTCTCAAGGGACCAGGCACCTCTGTCATTTTGTGTAGGATGGAATTGCTGATGCGGGTTTAAACCGAAGATGGACAGAAAATGTGAGACCCTTCTTCTCAACCCGAAGCGTCACCCATTCCTTCTCTCCAGAGATGCCGCCTGGCCCGCTGAGTTACTCCAGTTTTTTGTGCCTAAACTCTGTCATATTACTAAACATAGAGCCCATCTGTAGGCTAACATCTAGAGCATGGCAAGTGCTCATACCCAAGGTAGTGGCTACAAATGCTGTTATGATTTCCTCCTGCCCCTCTGCCACTGTTTGCCCAGGATACTTTATTTGGTGATATGGTAGATAAGGAAAAGGGGATGGCATTATGGTGGGAGAATGTTTAGACAGGTTTAAGCAAGAGGCACATGTTTGTATGCTCAGCTGCCTCCAAATGGACTGAGATGAGAATGCGGCATAGAGGAAAAAAGATACCAGCATTTCATCCACTATCATCAGCTCCATTGCTAACCATGGATCGCATAATGGCCGGTGATACTCTGCACCTATGTTCTCTGCCTGTTAGCTACTTCTGCTAATACTTTGGTATTGCCTTGTCCAACAAGAGAATGGGCAGGACTCAGTGCAGTGTGCTTTTTTGTTTGATGATCCTGATATTAGTGCATTCAGTGAAGTACATGAAAACTGCAGGGTGTATTGTTTCAAATAGTGTATGGGGATGTCAAGGGTCTCTGAATATTGGGTCAGAGTTACTCCAGTTTTTAAGATTGTACAATAAAGATTGTAGTCAGGCTGCATTCATTCAACAGCATTTGAAGCTAGTGCCGCAGTTGAAGGGGGTATTCTATTCAGAGATGTATCCATTGACCATAACCCCATAATAACCCTACTGGTTATTGATTCTTGGAGCCTGACTATTGGATCTTGCTGCCTTTTGAGCATTTCTTGCCTCCTCTGTTCATACAGGTCACCTCTTCATCTTCCCCACCAAAGCTTCCAGTACAGTGTCTGCGAACTGAGCAGCCCACAATTATCTTCATCACCTCCTTAGTGTGCCCTCTCCTTCACGAGGGACAGGCCTTGTTTCAAGGTCTAATTGAGATTGATCGCTTGGGGAAAATGGAGCATTTGTGATGGGCAACCAACAAAAATATGAAATTACTTCCCTTTATATATGGCCCATTGCACCCCTTTCTGAAAATCCCAAAGTACTTTTGAACAGAGTTCCTTCCACTGTGCCTAACATTAAACAGCCAATCTGCAAACAATAATTTGCCCGCAAGATGTGCTCTTGACCAAATACTGTTTTTTGTTCTTGTGATGTTGGTTGAGGGATGAACAGTAGTAGCCTGATGACTGGGAGTCCACTCACACCTTTGATTGAACAACTCATCGAGCAGTGTCAGCATTATGGCACTCGCTTGGTACTGCACTAGAGAGTCAGGCTGGATTTTGTACTTGATCGATGTAGTGCAATCTGATCTAGGAAGCATACTGCTCCGTTGCATTGATTGTTTAGTCTTTATTTAATGGCTGTTTATGTGATCTTGATATGTGCAAATTGTCTAAAAAATATATTAAAACTGGTAGTCAGGCTTTATTACATGAACAAGAGAGTTCACTTCCCTCTACCATTGCAACGTTATTCACTCTACCGCCAACACACAGTGGCTACAGAGTGTTCCAGTTACAAAATGCACTGGTTACTCCGACAGCACTTCCGAAGCACAACTTCAAGCACTAGAAGCAACAGGTAAAAACAAGGAAACGTTAGAAATACTCAGCAGATCAGGCAGCTTCCGTGGAGGGGAAAATATACTTCACATTTTAGGTTTAAGAAAGAACTTCAATGCTGGAAATACCGAAGGTAGACAAAAATGCTGGAGAAACTGAGCGGGTGCGGCAGCATCTATGGAGCGAAGGAATAGGTGATGTTTCGGTTCGAGACCCTTCTTCAGTCTGAAGAAGGGTCTCGACCCAAAACGTCACCTATTCCTTCACTGTTAGGTTAGACAAGCACACCTCTTCAACCCTCACCCTGAACACCGGCGTTCCACAGGGCTGTGTGCTGAGCCCCCTCCTCTACTCCCTCTTCACCTATGACTGCATACCTGTACATGGTACTAACACCATCATCAAGAATGCAGATGATACAACGGTGATTGGCCTCATCAGCAACAACGATGAGTCGGCCTACAGGGAGGAGGTCCAGCACTTAGCAGCATGGTGCGCTGACAACAACCTGGCCCTTAACTCCAAGAAGACCAACGAGCTCATTGTAGACTTCAGGAAGTACAGGGGCGGCACGCACACCCCCATCCACATTAACAGTACGGAGGTGGAACGTGTTTCTAGCTTCAGGTTCCTGGGAGTCAACCTCTCCGACGACCTCTCTTGGACCCACAATACCTCAACTCTGATCAAGAAGGCTCATCAGCGTCTCTTCTTCCTGAGGAGACTGAAGAAGGTCCATCTGTCTCCTCAGATCCTGGTGAACTTCTACCGCTGCACCATCGAGAGCATCCTTACCAACTGCATCACAGTTTGGTATGGCAACTGCTCTGTCTCCGACCGGAAGGCATTGCAGAGGGTGGTGAAAATTGCCCAACGCATCACCGGTTCCTCGCTCCCCTCCATTGAGTCTGTCCAAAGCAAGCGTTGTCTGCGGAGGGCGCTCAGCATCGCCAAGGACCTCTCTCACCCCAACCATGGACTGTTTACCCTCCTACCATCCGGGAGGCGCTACAGGTCTCTCCGTTGCCGAACCAGCAGGTCCAGGAACAGCTTCTTTCCGGCGGCTGTCACGCTACTCAACAACGTACCTCGGTGACTGCCAATCACCCCCCCCCCCGGACACTTATTGTTATTTATTCAAATCATTTGCTGTGTCGCTCTTCCAGGGAGATGCTAAATGCATTTCGTTGTCTCTGTACTGTACACTGACAATGACAATTAAAATTGAATCTGAATCTGAATCTGACTCCATAGCTGCCTCAAGCGCTGAGCTTCTTCAGCATTTTTGTCTACCTCACATTTTAGGTTGATATCCTTTTATCAAAAGCTGGTAACAGGTGCATGTGAAACTCCAGCACTTCTAGGTTCCCATCCATGTAGGACATTTTTCTGACTCAAATATGTTGCTGCTCCTCCTCCATCGCTGGGTCTAAGATCTGTTACTCCCCCAACAGCACCTTCACCATGATCTCTGCAATGTTTCAGAAGGCAGTTCATCACTGAACTTGCTGCTTCAAGGGTGATTCGGGACAGGCAATAAATATTGAACTTGCCTCCAACAACTTTAAATGAATAAACTAAAATATTGTTCTGCGAGAATAGATAACCCTTTCCTGATGGATAGATTACTTTGGACCAGGTGGTTTACTATGGAGCTTCACAGGGCAGAATGAAGCAGGTACAGACTTTGTCTGCCTGAAAATTTTCAATGGGATCAAATTTCCAAAGCTATTCCCCCTCCTTCCTGGTCTTTGTGAATGGCGAATATTGTGGATTGGAATTTTTGAGGCTGTCTTTGGTGGAAATGGGAGTAATAAGAAACTCGACGGGTATATTGATTACGTTGGATTCTGTTTAATTTCTGGTTTGTAATATAACATAGAAACACGTAAAAAATGTATTTTTGGTGCAAACATTTGGGGGAATTTTTACTCTGTTAGAGGTGCTGTAAAAATACAAATTGTTGAATTTTTTAATTGCACATGCGAATCAAACAAACGGCAAGTGTGATCCCTATCGAATGGCAGTACATCAGAGACTCACGTCCGTGAATGCAAATGCAGTCAGTCATTTGGTTAGGTGACAACCGGTATTATTATGTATAGTAAAATCCAACCCCACTGATGTCAGTGAGGTTTAGTGCTTTTCAAATATCAGAGCGCTAAAAATAAACAATAAATAAACAGATGGCAGAAATCTGAAACAAAAATGGACACTGAGACTCCTCTGCATTTGCAGATAGGTGGATAGATAGTAAACATAAATAGAGAATAGGGAAACTAATGTGGAAAAGGAACATCAATGCAGATAGTTGTGACCCAGGCACCCTGCAACCTGGCCTGTATGCTGACTACTATAATTTCAGACATCATTTAATGCTCATTCTCAGTTGGATTAATTTTGTGAGGGAGATCCTGATTCTCCAATCTCACGCTGCATAGCATGAGGGGTGCCAACCCTGGTTTCATCCCTGGAGGCTTCATTACTTAACCTCAGCAGAGTCAATTACCCCCGATTCGCAAATGTTTTTGTAATAAACCGCAAGCCTAAATGACTTTTCTCGGTAGCAATACATAAAATTGAGGGAGAGTTAGGGGCGGCACAGTGGCGCAGCAGTAGAGTTGCTGCCTGATAGTGCCAGAGACCTGGTTTGGATCCTGACTACAGGTGCTGTCTGTGTGGAGTTTGGACGTTCTCCCTGTGACAGCACGGGTTTTCTCCGGGTACTCCTGTTACCTCCCGTATTCCAAAGATATACGAGGGTTTGTAGGTTAATTGGCTTCGGTAATTGTAAAATTGTCCCTTGTGTGTAGGATGATGCCAATGTACAAGGTGATCGCTGGTCAGCATAGGCTGAAGGGCCTGCTTCTGTGATATATTTCCACCCTAAAATAAGCTAAGTTCAAGAGAGGTTTCTTGTAATCCTGAAGATTTGGCAAACCTACTTATTTATCTCCTGTGACAACACTGACCAGGCCCATACACCTCATTATCCTCAGATCCAAACTCATGGCCATGAATCCATGTTATGCTTCACAACAATTGCCTGTCATGTTCCATTCTGCCTTCAGTAATGGCCCAAGCAAGCTTGAGGAACAGTACAATATCTTTCCATGAGATCGTCTTCTCATATAGTGGTTCATTTATAGGGACAGAGGGAGGTAACTAGCCTTTCCCTAGATCAAGGAAAAGAAGTCCTGATTATGTTGAATGGGTGAGACCACACCTGAGGGCGGAGGAGCTGAGGAAAAGCAGGAGGTTTGTGTCTGGTTTCCAGGCATGGTATTGTGAAGGGAAGGGGATCCTATCAGATGGGGTGCAGTGTGGCAACAGGCTACGGGGGTCAGAGGGAGAGCTGCTCCAAGGGATATGCTTTAAGTTTAAGTAGACCTGAGTCTGGCCATTCCCCAGTGCTGAACTCCCCCAGACTGAAAACTGCTCCCAGTAACTCTCATGTAAGCAATGTATTGTGGATAGGCACAAAATGCTGGAGTAACTCAGCAGATCAGGCAGCATTTTTGGAGAAAATGGATGGATGATGCTTTGGGTCTGGACCCTTCTTCAGACTGGATTCATCTTCATCATATGCCAGCATCTGCAGTTCCTTTGTACACGGTGTATTGTGGAAGTCTACTTCCTCTTGGGCAGTCTGCACAAAATCACCAAAGTGCTGTCAAAACCTTAGATAAGACAAAGTATTATAAGATCTAAACTTAAAAAAAAAAACACAATTTCTGGGATGATAGACATTTCAATGTTTCAAAGCAGTCGAACACAGAAACTGTGGTTGGCTTTCATCTGCGCTCTCACACCTCAGTGGGTCCGGCAGCATCTCTGGAGAAAAAGGATGGGTGACATTCTGGGTCTGGACCCTTCTGATTTCTATGAAAATATTTGGAGCTTGCACACCACATGTCACTATGCCCACAGCTGGTGCACAGAAGATCTGGAAAGAAAGCCACTGGCTTTGAGGACCTACATTTTTCTACCAAAGAAGTGATGTGGAGCTGCACAATGGAATATTTAATGTCTTAAGCTTGTTTTCAGCTTCCTTGATGGTTTGAGGAATAGAATGATTTTCCACATTTGTCCCACCACTGGAAGAACTCAGTGGATCAGGCAACAGTGTTGGTGGGAAATGGGGAGATGATGTTTCATGTCCTGACCCTTCTACAAGAAGAGTAGAGGAGAGATGGCTGGTAGAAGTCGGGGATTCACTCTCTGAACTGGCCTTTTGCCCACAATGTCATTTCTGACCATGATACATATTTAAACTGCACATATTACCTGCAACTGGTCTCCATCCTTCGTTTCCTGCTGTTCATGTGCCTGTCTAGAGGAGAAAAACCAGGGAGTGGGGCAGGTTGGGGACCGGAGCCCGGATGGGTTAATGGGTAGGGTTAGATCAGATGTTGGGATTCCTTTGAGGGAGGGAAGGATTATAAAGATAAAGTGAAGTGTTGTCAGGGAGGTCTGTGCAGGTGGAATGGGGTGCTCCTTGTCTCAACTCCTACTAAGTTTCCTGTTAAGTGCTTTAAAAATGGTAATACTCTCGGGTAAAGATATGGATGGATGAATGTGAAAGGTTGACTTGGCAGATCATGCACACACCAAGCAAATAGGACCAAATCTCTTACCCCGTGTGTTTGGTTCTGTCCCTGAGTGGTTTGGCTTTGGATGTAAATGCATAGAAAATTCCATTAAATTTACTGCTCTGAATCCTGTTGAAATAATTTACATAATTGCAGGACTCTCCAAAGGATTTTTACAGTGACACTGGTCCTTGTAATGTAACAGTTTTGTTTTGTGGAATCATCAGTACTGGAAGCAAATCTCTGTTTAAGAATGTCTATTTTCCCTCCTTATCCTATACTGGTTAATATAACGTTGATGTTATTATCAGTAATCCATACAAGTACGTGATTATAGACCCGTGATCTTCGGTTGCCACTGTTCAATGTTATTTTTCTCCCTCTTCACAGACCTCTGTTGTTAATAAAGAAGAATGTAATACAGGTGAGAAGAGGTTAGTGCCACAATTCAGCACGATGTAAGTAAAATATTATATTTACTAGTATTTTTTAGCACTGCTAAAAGATGTGGCAATTATGCTGACATTGTTCAGTGTTAGCTGCTGAAACCACTATTTATCCTGCCATATTTAGCAGAATGGAATAACTGATGGCTTTAAGCTGAATGTATCTCAATGTTAAAGAATCCTTCTAACCGTTAGACTGACTGAACTAGCTTTACCTGGTCTTTAGAGGTACAGAGCGGAAACAGGCTCTTTGTCCACCAGGTCCGCGCCGACCAGCGATCACCCCGTACACTAGCACTATCCTACACACTAGGGAGAATTTACAATTTTTATTGAAGCCAATTAAACTACAAACCTGTACGTCTTTCGAGTGTGGGAGAAAACAAGAGCACTTGGAGAAAATCCATGTGGTCACAGGGAGATGTCAGGACTTTCATATGAGGAAAGACTGGATAGACTCGGCTTGCACTCGCTGGAATTTAGAAGATTGAGGGGGGATCTTATAGAAACTTACAAAATTCTTAAGGGGTTGGACAAGCTAGATGCTGGAAGATTGTTCCCGATGTTGGGGGAGTCCAGAACAAGGGGTCACAGTCGAAGGATAAGGGGGAATTCCTTTAGGACCGAGATGAGGAAAACATTCTTTACACAGAGAGTGGTGAGTCTCTGGAATTCTCTGCCACAGAAGGTAGTTGAGGCCAGTTCATTGGCTATATTTAAGAGGGCGTTAGATGTGGCCCTTGTGGCTAAAGGGATCAGGGGGTATGGAGAGAAGGCAGGTACGGGATACTGAGTTGGATGATCAGCCATGATCACATTGAATGGCGGTGCAGGCTCGAAGGGGCGAATGGCCTACTCCTGCACCTATTTTTCTATGTTTCTATGAGAATGAACAAACTCTGTACAGACAGCACCCATAGTCAGGATCGAACCTGGATCTCTGGCGCTGTAAGGCAGCAACTCTATCACTGCACCACCGTGCTGCCCTACTGTGTTGGCTTTTGCTGTGATGTTGCATGCATGCATTCTAATTTATTAGCACGTAGAAATTCTAACATTACATTTATATTTCTCCTGCAGCAATGATGTAACCTATCTTTCTTTTCCCCAAAGAACTGATTTTTGTTTCAAATTTTCCTTTCAGTAAGCCTATCATTAATCTGGCCAAAGGATTATAAAACATTTCAAAGCAATATTTTTTAATTAAAATGTTTTCATCAAAGGTGCGATGCAATTAGTAATTGAAAGCTGCACACTGCTATAATTAAGTTGCTCAAATTCAAGATTTTGTGTGCAGATCTGGTTACCCCATTACAGGAATGATGTGCAGGCCAAGAGAAAGAGCAGAAGAAATTGACCAAGATCTTGCCTGAATGGGATGGTATCAGCTACATGAAGAAGTTGGACAAACTTAGGTTGCTTTGACGTTGGAGGCTGAGGGGAGCCTTACAAAAGTATATAATATTATGCGAAGCAAAGGTGGGGTGGACAGTCAGAACCTTTCTCGCAAAGTGGAAATGTTAAGGACTAGAAGGTACAACTTTAAGGTGAGAGTGGCAAAGTTGACCCTGACCTCTGGTGCTGTCTGTGTGGAGTTTGCTCGTTCTTCCCATGACCGTGCAGATTTACCCCAGGTGCTCCAGGGTCCTTCCACATCCCAAAGACATGAAGGGTTTCGGCCCGAAACGTTGCCTATTTCCTTCGCTCCATAGATGCTGCCTCACCCACTGAGTTTCTCCAGCACTTTTGTCTATCTCCCAAAGACATGCACGTTTAGATGTTAATAGGCCTCAGTAAATTGTGCCCGGTGAGTAGGAAGTGAATGCGAAAATAGGATAATATAGGATTAGTGTGAACGGGTGATGGATGGTCGGTGTGGACTCAGTGGGCCGAATGGCATGTTTCCATGCTGTATCTTTAAACCAATCAATTGTGATTCAAGATAAAGTGTTAGATTACCACTGATTAGATTACCAGGGGTGGCACAGTGGCACGGCAGTAGAGTTGCTGCCTTATAGCAGCAGAGGCCCAGGTTCAATCCTGACCTCGGGTGGTGTCTTTACTGAGTTTGTACTTTCTTCTTGTGACTGGGTTTTCTCCGAGTGCTCTGATATCCTCCCACGCTCCAAAGATGTACAGGTTTGTAAGTTAAGGGCCTGTTCCACTTGGCGATTTTTTTCGGCGACTGCCGGCGTCATATCAGTGTCGCCAAAAGATTTTGAACATTTCAAAATCCAGCGACAAAAAAGATGTTGCGACACTTGAAAAAACATAGCGCGTCATACGTTATCATGCCGCTTCACGGCGCATCATGCTGTGAATTTTTCAGTGACCTGATACGTCAGTCAATGATACCGGCAGTCGCGGAAAAAAATCGCCAAGTGGGACAGGTCCTTTAATTGGCGCATGTAAAAAACAAATTGTTGCTAGTGTTATGTACCGCCCGGAACAATAACATCTACAGAGTAAGTAATTAAACAGTAATTTACTTATTAACTTCGAACATCACCCTAACACATAAAATGGCTGCAGCCTAACAAACTATGTCCCGCGCAAATCCCACGTCACCATCCTCTAGAAAGTTTTGCCAATCTACCGCGCACGCGTGCACCCGTGACATTCCTGGCCGGCAGGGTTGCCGGCGAGAATGCACATGTTAACCGTTCAAGATGGTTCATCCAGTGTGTAGAACTAGTGTACAGGTGTTGGGGGCAGACTTGTTGGGTCGAAGGGCCTGTTTCGACACTGTTTCTCCAAATGCACAACGTTAAAAATGGCACCTTATGTTGCCTTGGCCTGCTTGTAATTTAGCGCAGATATGTAGATGGTGTATGTTTGAGGTGGATTAATCATTCTGATTATAATCAGTGGCGTGTGGAAAACAAACAGTTACTCAAGACAACGTAACGTATGTACATGCAACGCCTCTTCCCACAGTTACATTTAGCAGCTTTTCCTGAATGGAGGGAGTGGTTAACTCCAGACTATCTTGAAAATTCCATCGAATGATGCATTTTAAAATATCCCTTTTTTGGGTGTGATACTTATTGGTAAAGCTTTTTGTCAGCCAACACTAGTTGCCATTCTCAAAATAGTTAGTTAACATTCTTGATCTGATAGTAATGTAGTGGTTTAAGACTGGAGTTAAACAAAGGGCTGACCAAGCAAGGCTGACATTTGTGATTCCGTTGTATTTTCTCAGTCCGTTGTCTGCTCTTTATTTCCACGTGCAACATGTAAATTATTTTTAAATGGACATGGAGGGAGCTGAACATCCAGTGTTTCTTGATTTACTAATCCCAAAGGATGAGTATTGTGCATTCACATCATTGCAACATCCTGCTACTCCTTTTCCTGTTTTCCAACCTGTTTCAAGCCGGCATTCAACTTTCACTCGTTCACATCAGCCTCTATTCACGTCCTGGTTCCACTGTTCCCATGGTCTACCTTTTCCCTCTCCTCCATCTTCTCATATTCCCTTACTTCTTCACAACTGTTCTCTATTCTCTTGGTTCCATGCCTTATTTGAGCTATGCGACTGATGTACGAGTGCGAATTCGTTACCTCTCCGTGACATCGCTGTTACTCATTGGATATGTGTCGGCAAAGAATGCTTTCCATTAACCACAGAAATGGCATATATGGGGCAGGACCAGTAAGCTCCTTCACTGATAACACTATTCCACATTGAGGGAAATGGAGCATAGTCTAAATTCATCTTTGCTTGTAAAGGTCAAGGCACTGGCCATTTCCCAACGTCTGTAGTAGATGTGCAAGCCCTCCAGTCCATTATGCTTGTGCATAAGATCCTTTGCATTGGATTTTCACTCACTCCAGTGCCTGAGATAAGGTATTTTATTTGATTAGCCCTCTGTGTAGAAATGAGAATATTCATCTGATCATGCCTTGTTCTTTCAGTGACCTTCTGATGTCCTTAATTTAAAAAAATAGTTTACATCAGTGAAACCCTTCAACATTTTGATTGCTTCTATCAAAGTATTTGGTACAATTAAGGGTCAAAAGTGTTTAATTGTCATATGTACCAAAAATGGAACAATTAAATTATAACTTGCAGCACCAAGCAGCTCCATGAACACAATACACATAGATAATACAATAAATACAATTCAGTAAATCCAGTAAGCCCATAGTGCAACTAAAAAAGTTTGTAGTATTCAAGAGCCGGATGGTTGTTGGGAAGAAGCTACTCTTGAAACTGGAGGTCACAGTATACAGACTCCTGTACCTTCTCCCCAATGGCAGAAGTGAAATGAGAGTGTGGCCTGGGTGGTGTGTGTCTTCGATGAAGCGTGGTGTATTTTTGACGCAGCGTCTCCTATACATCCCCACATTGGTCGGGAGGTCAGTACCCGTGATGGACTGCGCTGTGTCCTCCACTTTTTGTAATCTCCTTTGTTCCTTGGCGTTCATGTTGCCCGACCAGGCCGTGATGTAGCCAGTCAATATGCTCTCCACCGTAAACGTCTAGAAGTTCTAGAGAGTATACATCAACATACCAAACTTTTTAAATCCTTGAAGGAAGTACAGATAACCCTCATTATAGTCTATCATGGGTGGGGGGGGTGGGGGGGGGGGGGGGTCTGTTATTGCCTATTGTTTGCTATAACCAAGTAAGGGTTTGTTCCCCAATTGACATCATGGCCCTGGCACTGGGTCATAGTCCTGGAGCCTGATCGCTGAGAGGGCAGTGGGACCTCCCACACCACACGGTTCGGTGGCCCATGAAGGTCGCCTTGACTCTCACCACCGCTATCCCATTGATGAAGACGGGTTGATGGATCTTCTGCTTTCCCTTTCTGAAGTCAACAATCGGCTTCTTAATCTTGCTGACTTTGACAGCAAGATTGCACCATGAGTAACTTTTGAATCAACTTTTGAAATCCCTTACTCGGTTATAATGGACAATCAGCAATAATGTACAACATTACTACCCCCCCTCCCCTTGTACTTCTGGAATTCATAAATCAACACACAGACCAGTAATAAATATACACAAGTAAATACTTAAAACATTTCAACTTATTTCTTAACTGGGGAACAGATGACACAGCTTTGCTTTATGGGAAATCACAGCAAGGACCATTTCTAGGAATGCAACCCCCAGCCTCAATGAGACAGGAGTCGCCTGCACAAGAAATACAAAATGCCCTCCACCAACTTCATGGGCTATGTTTCCTTGTGAAAACGAGGTGGCAAAACCTAGGTATTCTAATTATCAACTTCCACATTTTTTTTAGTGTAATCCATTTCCTCGGGTCCTTTCAAGGTAAATGCAATTGGATTTTCAAAACACGGGTTCCAGAAAAATTATGAAACCACTGGGTTTTATTGTCAGAACATTGTGGAAAGTGACAGCAAAGGGCAAACAAAATGGATGCAAATTTATTTCCCCAGGCAGTGCTCAGCTGTGTCATTTACCAGAATCACACCACAAAATGCAAATACTGGGGTATGTTTTCTTTTTGCATCTCCTATGCATAGGTTCATAATACAATGATGGCATTATTAAAGTAAGGGGCATTTATGCTGCATTGCGTGCACTTTCCTGACCACACAGGTGACTGCGTGCATAAGGGTGTGTTTGCTTGTGTAAGATCACGCTAATTCCACAAACGCATTTGAAAGTCAGCTTCCGAAGCAGGGGTTAGGCATGTGGATATGCGGGGAGTGGAGAGATATGGATCATGTCCAGAGAGATGATTTAGTTTCATTTAGCATCACGTTCGGGGTGGACAATGAGGGCTAAAGGGCCTGTTACAGTGATGCAGCTGACCTATATCCTGCTATATACTTTAACACCCTTCCTCATTCCCCAAAACATCAATTTTGGTGTCATGGTCATACAGCAGGTAAACATGCCATTTGGCACTGCTTTCCCATGCCAACCAATGTGCCCCATCTACACTAGCCCCACCTTCCCGCATTTGCCCATATCCCTCTCAATCTTTGGTTGCAAACCTACAAACCAGCCAATCTACA
The DNA here is from genome assembly GCA_963514005.1 of Raja brachyura. Next base: position 34,813,200 of record OY740798.1, on the reverse strand, counting down.
TTTATGTCCAAGTCGCTTAGATCTACCATAAACAACAGAGGTCCTAGCGCTGACCCCTGTGGAAATGCAATGGTTGATGACCGCCAGCAAGAGCAAAGATTAACAGAGAGATAATCATCCCCTGATACTCACCAAAGCCAACATCCTCCTGCTGTTGCTTAGCCACAAAGCAACATCACTAAGTGTTAAAGAAGGAACTGCAGATGCTGGAGAATCGAGGGTACTATTTGGGCCTATTCACTGGTCACTATTCCCATTCCAAGCAAGCAGGAAGTGGCACCCTGAGATTCTGTTAATACTATGTATACATGCTGATACATTACACCCTTTGGCTATCACGAAAAGATAAAGAAGCAAAGGCTTTGTCCGTTGTTGATCAAAAGGGATAGGTGTGCAGCATTTCCTAACTAAAAGGAGAGAACAAGCAACACACACAGCCATTTGACATTAGTCAGTGAAATAAGCAACGATTCATTGTGTAGTTTACTCGGGCTATTGAAAGTACTGTACAACAGATGGTTGTGAAAGTAGAACTGGGACACAAGGCCATGGGCTTCTCCAGTGAATCATTCCACTCAAGGAAAACAGAACGGTCCTCCTTGATTTCAGAGAATCACTTAAAGTGTTTCTGCAGAATATAGAGGATGCAACAGATAACAGAGACCTGTTAGAAGCCTCTGGGGTGGAGGGGGATAAATGACCACATTGTTTTTTTGAGAATGTATAGATTTGTATTGGTTTATTGTCAGTACTGAAATACGGTGGAAAAACTTTATTTGCGCTTTTCAAATAGAATAAACACGAGTGCAATGCATACACAAGGACAATAGGTGGTGCAAAGAGAAAAATACCAGAGCAGAATATAGTGCTACAGCATTATAGTACTAGTTACAGAGACAAAGTCTATGGTCCACGGTGATGTAGGATGGAAGAACGGGACTACACCCAGGCGCATTTAGTAGGCTGATAACAGTGGGGCAGGAGCTGTTCCTGAATCTGGTGTTACGCGCTCTCAAGCTTTTGTGTCTTCCGGCAGAGAAGAGTGGGGAGAAGAGGGAATGACAAAAGAGTGGAAAAGATTATGTAGGCTGCTTTCCCGAGGCAGCATGAAGTGCAGATGGAGTTAATAGTGGGGACGCTGGTCTGTGAGAAGGACTGGACACCATCCACAACTCACTGCAATTCCTTGCGGCCTTGGACAGAGCCATTCCCAAACCAAGCTGCGATGCATCTATAGATTTTTATAGAACTTGAAATAAATGCAAACGGAATAACATTAACTCTAATAATTGGTTAGATGTCAAGTTGGAACCCAGAGAGGTTGATCCATCAGTGGAGGGTGTACCTATTACTTTCTTTCCACATGGCTGTGGACAGCACTACCCCAGGAGATGGTCGGTTTCTCTGTGTTTTTGTTTCGACGTGCGTTATACAAGAGTGATGGCCCAACGTGAATATCAGACTTCCATCTGATCAGAATCAAAAACATTCCAGGTTCCATGTGGAAAATTAAAAGCAGTCTTCAAAATGTTTTCATTTAAGCTCAGATAAATATGTGGTTGACACACTCTCTGGTGTGAGCCGTTGCCATGGGAGTTAAAATGACAATGTAAAATTAAGTAACCTAGGCATATGAGGTAGTCTTGGAGTAGATGTCTGAGATGTAATGTAATGGTCTGTGATGTAATGAAGAGGTCTTGACCCGAAACGTCACCCATTCCTTCTATCCGGAGCTGCTGAGTTACTCCAGCAGTTTGTGTCGATCTTTAATGTAATGGTCCATTGTATCTTTCAGTGGAGACAGCGCATATCAATGTCTACAATCTGGACTGGAAGAAATAGACACAGGACAGGAACTAACAAGAAAGAACATCTACAATGATTGCAGTGTTGAAGAGCCAGTTGAAAGGGAGTCCGCCTGTAGTGCCGGTGAAATTGAGTTTTTAGGATATGGCAAGAAGTATGGTAAGGTATGGAAAAAGAACAATCTGAAATTGAGACGTTTGTGTGAACCTTTAAAATCGCACCAGATTACTTCTATTGGTAATGGTACTGGGTTACTATTGTCAGCTGTACGAGATGCACAGAAAAACGTTATTGGTTTGCTATCCTATCATACTCCACATGAGTACAATCAAGGCATTGCACAAGTACAGCAGGTAGCGTAAAGTGAAATTTAGCAGAGTGCAGGCAGGGTATAGTGTTCAAGCTAGTGAAAGAGCAGATAAAAGAACAGTCCAAGGGGCAGATTGAGGTAGGTTGGGTGATCAGATCTATACGTTTAGCTTATGAGAAGTCTGTTCAGTCTGATCACAGCAGGGAAGAAGCTGTTCCTGAACGTAGTGGTATGTGCTGTCAAGCTTATATATCCTGTGCCCAATGGGAGAGGGAGGAATGACCAAGGTGTAAATGGTGTTTGGTTACGTTGCCCGATTTCCAGAGGCAGTCTGAATTGTAGATGACGTCGATAGGGATTAGGGGGCAGGCTGGTTTGTGTGCAGGACTGGGCGGCATTCACAGCTCTCTGCAATTTCTTGCAGTCTTGGACAGAGCTGTTGCCAAACAAAGCTGTGATGCATCCCAGAGGTAGACACAAAGTGCTGGAGTAACTCTCCAGTGGGTGGAGTGGGTCAGGCAGCATCTCTGGAGAAAAGGAAGAGGGAGGTTTGCAGTCGAGACCATTCTTCAGATTTTCCCCACGATAGTATGTAAATGTAAGTGATTTGGCTGCTGCATTTTTGCCATTTAACTGATTAGTATTTAATGAATCTGAAGAAAGGTTTTGACTTGAAATGTCTCTATTCCTTTTCTTCAGAGATGCTGCCTGACCCACTGAGTTATTCCAGCATTTTTTGTCTAACTTTGGTGTAAACCAGCATCAGCAGTTCCTTCCTACACGTGTAATTTAACCTTAACAGGCCAATGATTCCTTTAACGAGTGCAAGGAGGAATGTAATCCGCCTACACTATGCATTCAGTTCACCATCGAGGCAATACCATGTTTATAACCCATGTGGCTTTACAATATCAAGATTTCTTCAGTGGGTAGTTTGATATAAGAAAAGATATAAAGCTGTCATATGGCCATTTGCCACAGGTTTCCAGTGACAATCTTGTTGCTTTTCTGGAAAAGCAGTTTAGTTTATTGTCATGTTTACCGAGGGACTGTGAAAAACTGTTTGCGTGCTAACCTGGGAGCGGAAAGACAATACATGATTACATTCGAGCCATTCGCAGTGTATAGATACATGATAAGGGAATAACGTTTAGTGAAAGATAAAGCCAGTACAGTCTGATCACGATAGTCCGAGAGACACCAATGAGGTAGATTGGAGCTCAGGACTGCTCTCTAGTTGTTGGTAGGATGGTCCGGAGGTGGTGAGATGAGCAAAGATAGTATTTCATTGTATGTTGTGTTTCATGTATCAGCTCTGAACGGGTAAACCAATCCTTTTAAGGCTCTTGGTTTCAAATAGATCCTAGCATTTGAATAGTGGCCAATGCTAAATGTAACTGTCCCAGGAACATTACACAATCGGTCAACACCACATTCATGATGGCAGAACTGTGATGAAGTTCATATATAAATGGGGAAAATATAGGTCAAGCTAATGAGATTTAGTGGCCTGGATTTTGTAATTGTCATATGTTTTCCCCGCTACAAAACTGATCTTCTTGCGTACCTTTTTAATAAAAGACATCCTGATGTTCTTTTTATTGGCTCATGCCTTCGGTAATCTAAGCCAAACCACTGAATTCCCTCCCTTTCTCCATTTAGTCTTTCCTTCTTTATGCCTGCCACTCTTGTTCAAGTTTGCAGTAACCAATCTAATTCTCGAACTGACTGCGTTTTGGGATAAATCAGTCTGAAGAAGAGTCCCGATCCATTTTCTCCAGATGTGCTGCATGACGCCCTGAATTACTCCAGCACTTTGTGTCTGTCTTTACTTTATGATCTTTTCCCACTTTAAAGATACTGCGTGAATATAAGTGATTTGGCTGTTGTGTTTTTGCCAATTAACTGAGTAGTATTTAATTACAGTTTGTGCAGGTGTCTTCTAACACTTCCCCACGTGCCATATTTGAGTTGCTGACCAGGGAGTGGAATGTGCCCGTCCCAAACCTCGTTGTATCGATTGTTGGAGGAGAGGACAATGTTTTGTTAAAGCCATGGCTTCAGAATGCGCTTCGGAAAGGTCTGGTGAAAGCTGCTCAAAGCACAGGTAAATTTACTCCTATGTATCACGGAAAAAGGGGCAGAATAGGCAGCGCAGCAGTAGAGTTGCTGCCTTACAGCGCCGGAGACTCGGGTTCGATCCTGACTACAGGTGCTGTCTGTACAGAGTTTGTACGTTCTCCCTGTGACAGCGTGGGTTTTCTTTGGGTGCTCCGGTTTCCTCCCACACTCCCAAGACTCCCAAGTCCAGGTTTGTAGGTTAATTGGCTTCGCTAAAGGTTCTAAATTGTCCCAAGTGTGACCATAGATAGCAGTCAGAAGAAAAAATGTATTCAACAGGTTAAGCAGCATCTATTAGATATGTTGAATATTTCCAGACTTTTCTGCTCTTATTTCAGATTTTTAGCATCTGCACTATGTTTTTGCTCGTTATCATTATAGACCACACTCATGGACACCAAGGCAATGTTAATTCTATTGCAGCAGTTTCCATTTGTTAATCAAACTGACATAATCATGTTATTGCATGCTAGGACTTCCAAAGACACTTGATATTGTGCTACACTACAGACATGGTATTAAAGGGTCTGTGGGAACATGAGTATGGCTGAGTGATAGAAGCCAAAATCTCCTCCACCCCCCCCCCCCCCCCCCCCGCCCCCCAGCCCCCAAAAATGTGTAAGTCACCTGCATGTGTAATTGTAGTGGAATCTGATTGTGTTGTAACCTCCAAATTTCAATTGGAGATGTTTGAAGAGGGCTAATCAACAGCCTTATGGGGGAAATCTGAACAAGAGCTAGCATAGACACAAAGGGCTGAATGAGCTTCTGCACAATATGGTTTGACAGTTCTCTGCTTTGAGGGGAACCCCATGATGACGGGTCACATGGGTGTAGAGAGAGGTTAAAGTGGTGGAGGGGTGGGGGGAGGAAAGTTGAAAATACTTTTGCTGCTTGAAGATTGATGTAATTATTTGCTATGATTCCCGTACAGGGGCCTGGATTATTACAAGAGGCCTGCGGGCTGGGGTCACCAAACTCATAGGGGAAGCAGTCCGTGATCATGCCTTGGCCAGCACTTCCACCAAAATCAAAGTCTTCGCAATTGGAATCTCGCCATTGGGAATCATTTCTGACTGTGAAGCCTTAGACGACGTTAAGGTTAATTCTCAAATCGTAAACCTTCTTTCCCCTATCCTTGGCTTTACAGTTTTTAAGGAACTAATTTCTAGTTGTGAAAGATGTTTGTACATTAATGTTGACGGCTCTGTTTGAATCAGGAAGGCACGTGTGATTTAGAGCTGGGCATTGATTTGGGTTCACCTTGCGATCTTGGTGCTTGGGCACGGAATTCAAGCCTGTCACAAATGGGGTCATCCACACCAATAGTGAGTGCCCAGTGGAGGCAGCTCCTGTGCTGGGAGATTGCTCAGAATTTGCCTCGAACCATCCAAGTGAAAGCATTCTGACTTGTTTGTCGACTTAGCTTAAGCTGTGAAAGGGAATGGTTTAAATCTGCAAGATTTCACTCAAATGGGAACTGGGATTGGTTTGATGAGCAGGCTGTAACATGAAGCCCCATCCCTCAACCCCTGACCAAACATGCCTAGTGGTCAAGGTTTGCCCATACTGGTGAGACCATAATTGTACATGTGTTAATAATGTCACAAGCAGTCGAATCACTGCATTTTTTGTCAGACTTTGCAGAGATCATTCAGGGCAAACATTGCTATTTGTTCTTCTGCAAGTTTACTTAAAATTCAAAAATACTCGGTGCCTATCCTCCCTCACAGTTACCTTTCCCTGTGACCGTATAGGTTTTCTCCGGGTGCTCCAGTTTCCTCCCACACTCCAAAGACGTACGGATTTGTAGGTTAATTGGCTTTGGTAAATATTGTAAATTGTCCATTGTGCGCAGGATAGTGCTAGTGTACGGGGATCACTGGTCGGCACGGACTCACTCGGAGGTTGGGCCTGTTTCCATGCTTTATCTCTAAACTCAACTAAACTAAAATTAAATGTTTATATTGAAAGAAAACATTGCAGTACCTTAGGACATGCCACAACAGTGATAACCGTTATAAATGTATACACCACCAGTTCTACACCACTAATTTTACAGCACCTTTTTGAAGTGGTGTATCGAAGAAAGTATCTAATTTTGTGCATAGCAAAAACCTCCAGTAATAATATAGGGTTCAGTATGTTGGTGCAGGATTATATATTGGTGTGGATACTCTAGGGCAATGGAAAATGTGTGCATGTGTGATAATCTTCACACCCAAAGGTAAGAGTGTAGTCAACTGAGCCATGATGGACAAAAAAATGCAACCGCAACAGGCACTCCCTTTGTTGATTTGGCCTGATTTTTCTCTCGGACTTCCTCTATAATTACTTTGTTTACATCTTTAATTAGAACCACAGTCCAGCAGTCTACCGGGTTGATGACACAGCACAAGGTCCTCTCTACTCCTTGGACAACAACCACTCCCACTTCATACTGGTGGATGAAAAGACTCCCAATGGCACCGCTAAGCTTTGGCTGAAACTGCTGAAGCACATTTCAGAACAGCGGACAGGCTACGCAGGTAAGCACCAGAAGAACATGGCTGAGAGTGGGATCTCTATCATGACCACAGGTTGATGAACAGTTCCCATAGAAGGCCATAATAGCAAGTGAAACTCGCACAGCCCAGCTTGTGACAGCAGGTAGGGCATCACAGTGGCACATTGATAGAGTTGCTGCATTATTAAGCCCGAGACCTGAGTTTGATCCTGTCTGTCTGTCTGTACGGGTGCTGTCTGTATGCAGTTTGTCCCTGCTCCCTGTAACCATGTGAGTTTTCTCCGGGTGCTCTGGTTTCCTCCCACCCTCCAAAGACGTGCAGGTTTACAGGTTAATTGGCTTCTGTAAATTGTTAGTTGTCCCTAGTGTATAGGATAGTACTAGGGTAAGGGATGTTTGCTGGTCAGCACGGACTTGGTGGGCCAAAGGGCCTGTTTCCACGCGGTGTCTCTAAAGTCTAAAGTTCGAGGTCTGTATAGTCCCCACAAATCTTGCATGGAAATCCATTGTCATTTTGACCAAGATAGTTGAACAGTGTTAAAACATGGGAACATTTCTGTTTATTTGTCCTGCCAGTTATTTAGGGTTCACGGGCCAAACGAGAGGGATAGATTTTAACATATCACCTCCAACCCTGGCCAAGACTTCTGGTGTTAATTTTCTTTTTCCTTAGGTTTGTTTTCAATAGATACGTGGAAATTTCCCATTTCTAAAAGGGTCCCATTATTGTGTGTGGTGTTTATCATCCTGTGATTGCATGGGTTGCCTTGAATGTCCGATTTTCTCCCACATTCCAAATACATGCTGGACTATTATTCATTTCTCCTTGTATAGCTGGCTGGTGGGAGGGTCAGGAATAGTTGAGTGGATTGGGAGAATAAATAATTTGTAGCGAGAAAAGCAGGAGGGATGAGATTGAGGGACTGGTTTCAATGGTCCAAATAGACTCCATTTATGTTGTAAGGATCTATGAGAAATGCAACATTTATCTCAATGACAAAGTACTGTTGTCAGTAGATTTAGTTCACCATACAATTTCACGCACCAAATGGAGATATTTCAGGATGATACATTTTCGGGCTCTAGCTCTTCAGTGGGATATTTTTCATTTTCACAGCATGAAACATGGTGTTATATATCTGCTGCACATTACACAACCATTTAACTTTTCATGTGTTACCCATAATTTAATGGTGGTACCCTTGTCTGAATGAGGAGTTTGTGGGTTCAGTCTAACTTTGGTCTGAAGAAGGGTCCCGACCCGAAACATCACCTATCCATTTACTCCATAGATGCTGCCTGAATTGACGAGATACTCCATAATTTTGTGTCTAGCCTTGGTTCATTTTGCCACTCCTGTGTGGTGCTGAGGGAAAACATCCCCTCATGATTCCAGGGCATTTTCACCTAGTTGACAGCGGTTGCTGTTTGTCTCGATGCATCACCCTGGTTTATAAGGATGTCCATCTTGCAATGCTGGTTTTAGAACATGGATTGAAGTTGAAAATCCAACTCTGTCTGAAAAGTATTCCAGTACCAAGTTCTACTCATCAATTTAACAAATTGAAAGGTATTTTGTTCTCACTACAAGCCACCCTTGCGGTCTCACTTTGTCAACTCAATGGGAGATACATTGTGCTCCCATGATGTTCATTTAAAACATACTAAATTGTCTTTCCAAGTTCCCAGAAGCAGGGAGAAAGGACAACTTAGTCAACATTCCTAAGGCACACACACCTTTTGAATACAAAATAAATAATGACAAACCTTCAAATTGTTACAGAACTTTGAAAACGATGTCAACCCAGATCTAAAATAAATAGTCAAGTTGTCCAGTTTCACCAACCATTAAATAGAATGGAGCAGATATTCTTACCTGGAAGCCACTATCTCCTGAAGTCCAACTGATGTCCTTGTCATTAGAAACATAACTGTAGTATGCTTTAATTCAGCTTTTTATCTTTTGCAGGTACTGGCAGCATTGAAATTCCTGTGCTTTGTTTTCTTGTACATGGTCATCCAGAACTGTTGGAGGTAATGGCCGTCTTTCGTGACTGGACAAAATAAAATTAATCTGCAAGGAGACATTATTTTTAAATACATTTTCTCTATCTATTCGTGAGGAGCTCATTACATTGAATCGTGTGGAGACCTAATTGCCCCTCAGGTTGATGTCTGGATGAGGAAATAGTGCATAAAACAGGAGGCTTCATTGTTTTTTTAGATTAGTTTACAAATACCCGTGCAGAAACAAGCCCTTCGGCCTATCGAGTATGCGCCAATCCCCACACTTATACTATGCTACACACACTAGGGACACTTTTACAACTAACTGAGGCCAATTAACCTACAAACCTCTATGTCTTTGGAGTGTGGAAGGGAACTGGAGATCCCAGAGAAAACCCACGCAGGTCACAGGGCGAACGCACAAACTCTGTACAGACAAGCACCCGTAGTCAGGATCGAACCTGCGCTGAAAGGCAGCAACTCTCTCGTTGCACCACCATTCTACCCACGTGTGAAGAATCGGGATGCACACATGCATATGCATCTGCGATTGGAAAGGTTGAAGCTACTCCTGTCGAGAGGTGTGTGTTTGTTTTGTTTTCAGGTCAGCGCCATGCTGCTGGCTCACAGTTCCCTCAACCTGGATTAGATGCTGGCTGTGTGGAGTTTGCACAGTCTCCTTCTGACTGCTTGCATTCCCCCAAGGTGTACCAGTTTCCTCCCATTTGCCAAAAACGTGTTGGGTTGCAGGTTAATTGGCTACCAAAGGTTAACAACAAGGGTAGATGGATAGAAGAGCATCAATAGACAATGGGCGCAGAAGTAAGCCATTCGGCCCTTCGAGCCAGCACCACCATTCACCGTGATCATGGCTGATCATCCACATTCAGGGGGAGGTAATGGGTATGTGTGAGAGAACATAGTTGTTTACAGGGAAAAATTGTGAAATGGGATTATGAGAACCAGCAGAGACTCTTCTACATTTTAAGGGAATTATGAAAAATGTGAAACATGGAAGAACTGATAAAGATAGGTAATGCAAACAGGAAAAATTGGGTTAATATTCTGATATTTTTGGTGGCACAGGACCTTTTTTGCTGGTTCCTCGTCTCAGCAGTAGTTGAAGGTGGACATTCCTGAGTGTTGTTAACACATCAACAATGGGTTGACAAGGATGCTCTCATTTATGTTACAGAAAGTGCACCAGGGGATGGAGAATTCTGTCCCATGGTTAATCTTGGCTGGATCAGGGGGCATTGCTGATGTCATTGCTTCATTGATGCATGGACCCGTGGTTCCCGAAACTGTGGAAGAGGAGCTTAATGAAAAATTCCCCAGAGAAACCTTTACCAGAGAGAATATTCTCAAATGGACCAAACTGGTAAAAACAATAACACTCATAAGCTTACAATTTACACTGATACAACTTTCTGGACCAAGGGGTTTATCCTCATTTATTTTGATTAATTTATAAATTAGCTTCTCACTTCTGTCACTTTTACGATCTCGGCTTCTAAAGGTCGCTTGTTATTTTAGTCTTCCTGAGGTAGCAATTACTTCTGTCATTTTCCAATCATAACCTGTTGAGTTCATAACATAATTCCATTAGCGATCTTAACCATATTCTGATATTTTGTTATGTTCGTTGATAATTTAATTGTCATGATTCTGTCCTTCTAACCACCTTTTTGACTTTCCTAATCGTTAATGCTTCCATTGTCTGTGTACTTAAAATGCCATGCTTTAATCTCACTTTTGCATTCATATCTTTTATCATATGTTTTATTGTATATTGGCTCTTCTTCTGGAGATGGTGATACAGAGCACCAAAACGTTTTAATTTTCCACAGACACAAATATTACTTATTTTACTTTACATCAGTTTTATGCATTACCTTCTTCTTCTTCTTCTTCTTTCGTGTGGCGTGCACAGCCTAAAGTTGTTGGACAACTTGTTCTATTTGACCTTCCGTTTGTGCACGTCAAGTTGATTGCATTAGACGAAACAGGGCGGACCACGTGAAGGTTGCAATCTTCCACCCCATGCATTACCTGATATTCATGGATTCTTTTGTTTTGAATCCAAAAGAACAATTTAGTAGCAACTCAACAATGAGGTGTTTTGTAGGTTGCTCAATTTCAGTAAATATCAATCAACTCTGATTTTTAGTTTAGAGATCCAGCGCAGAAACAGACCCTTCGGCCCACCGAGTCTCCACCAACCAGCGATCCCCGCACATTAACACTGTCCTCTACACACTAGGGACAATTTTTACATTTATCGAGCCAATTTACCTACATACCTGTACGTCTTTGGACTGATGTGACCTACATAAACCTTTGATGTGACCTATATAAACCCTGACTTGCAGGATTTAATTATTTTTGGCACCTTAATCAAAAACAAAAATGGCAGCGACTTTTCTTTTTTAGATTCAAAATATTATGGCCAAAGAGCATATCTTAACAGTGCATAACTCCGAGCAGGAGAACTCGGAGGAGATGGATACCATTATCCTGAAAGCCCTTGTGAAAGGTAGGGAGGTTTTCCCATTTATTTTGGTTACATTTTGGCATTGATGTGGAGAACCAATGCTAGGCGTCACTTCTGGAATTGTGCGTTTCATACTCGGGATCATTTTCTTCCTTTTCATCACAGCCTGCAAAAGTCAAACGAATGAAGCGCAGGAGTACCTGGATGAACTAAAACTCGCTGTTGCCTGGAACAGGGTAGACATTGCCAAGAGTGAGATCTTCAATGGTGATGTGGAATGGAAGGTACATTTAATTTATCTAGTTTAGAATTTATCAAGTTGGAAATAGCAGCTGGATTTCCTCCTTAGTGTTAGTAATAGAATGGGATCAACATTAAAAGTATTAGCAACTTTTGGGCATATCTTTAGCCATTGAGTCCTTCCCTCCTCTACGCACACCTTGGGCGAGATTGGAAGATTCAACATGTGCGACTATGACCAAAACAAATATTAGCATGCCATTTGTGTAAGGAGGAACTGCAGATGCTGGTTTAAAGCAAAGATAGACACGAAAAGCTGGAGTAACTCAGCGGGACAGGCAGCATCTCTGGAGAGAAGGAATGGGTGATGTTTCGGGTCGAGACTCTACTTCAGCATTAGCATGCCATACCATGCCAGTTTAGCTAACCTGTTTGTTGCACTTGAATTTCCAGCCCACATCATAATGTTCCCGGCAATAGTCAAATTCATTTTCCCATGGTAGAGGTATGAAAAACAAGAGGATTAATGTGAGGGAAAGAAGTTTTATAAGATACAAGACTAAGTGGGATCCATTGGGTCCCTGTCACATGGGAGGCCTGATTCCCTCCCCTACGCAACCCGTTTCCCATTGCAATATTCCACCACTCACCCATTCCTCCAATGCAACCCGTCCCCCCAAAGCAATATTCCACTGCTCATCCATAGCCCCCAACTGCGCAGGCGTGGCTCATTTCCCCTCAACCCCCAGCACTCCCTCCCCCATTTCTTCACCCTCCCTCTTATTTCCCCTCTCCTCCTCCCCTACCCAATCCCTCCCTCACCCTCTCCTTTGCCCTACCCTCAGTCACACCCTCCCTCCGTCCATAACCCCTCCCTAGCCCCTCCTATCCCTCGATGCCCCACCCCTCACCTCCCCCTATCTCTGCCATAATCCCAGTTCCTTCCTCCACAGGTCATTCATTGTTCGCTGTGGTTTAGAACCAGTTGACGAAGATTTGTGTGTGCGTGTGTGTGTACGTGTGCGTGTGTCTCAAACTCCACGCGAACTACTCAGCCACCCTGCAACCCGACTCTCCCTCCCTCCCTCTGCCCACTCTGGCTCAGCCCTCGCTCGTCCCATTTCCGTCCTTTCCGACCACCTGCTGCTTAGCCCATCTCCTCCCCGCCTCCCTGCCTGCTCCCTGCCGCCGCCAGGCTGAGGGGGACGTGGGGGAGGGGGGAATGGAGTCAGTGTTCGTCACAGTGGGCACCACGAGTTTCGATGAGATGGTGGAGAAGATCTCCTGCATGAAGGCTGTGAGTGTGAGTTACCACAACGACTATGGCGGAGGCGACGGACCCGGGGGGGGGGCAGATAGACGGGACCACCATTGCCTCAGAGGGCGGGCGGGGGAGAGGGGTGAGTGATGAGGCAGAGAGAGATGGGACCAGGGCCACCACGCCAATTTTTAAATATTTTTAAACCTCGATAACCTTTACAATATACCACCGATCGGAACAAAACTTGGTGCACTCGCAATACACGAGAACGGCGAGTAACCCGGTGAAAAATCTTAGTGCGATCGCGTACCGTTTTTGTGCAAATAGAAAAACCCCGCAAAACGGAAGAGCACAAGATCAGAGTTTTAGTTATGTATAGATTGATTTGACGTGTAATTATTTTATGGTTGGAACGTAATGCCAGAGTTTGTGGTGGATTCAGATACAACCATCATGTTTAAGAGGCATTTAGGCACCTAAATAGAAAAATGCAGGCAAATAAGATTGGTGTAGATAGGCAGAAAAGGTCAGCATCAATGTGGTGGGCCAAACTCTGTAACCCTGCATTCCCAGAGAAGCAAAAAGCCCAATTCTTTCAGAATTCCTCACCTTGTCATTTGGACCCATCTGGAAGATCTATACTACAGAAAATCACCACTTATGGACTTCAGTTGAAATTGAATTGGCAATCACAATATCAGCTGTCCTATGGCTCCACAAGCTTACCAAATTCTGGGAAAGAAGAACCAGTATATTATCAAGATGAAGGCAAAATAGCCACCATAAGATACTGGAAATACTTGGAAGGTCAGTTAATATCCACCCAGAGAGCTGCAGGCTGATTGCTGGATATTGGCGTTTCATCAGGGTGGAAGAATGTAACAAATATAGACTAAGGATGGGAGGAACGAACAAAGGGTAAGGTCTGTTACAGGGTGGGAGGTAGGAGCAATTTAATTAGCAAATGGGATAATGGTGCAAATGTGGCATTAAAGCGATAAGAGTCAAAAAGTCCAACAGCACGGAAACAGCCCCTTCAGCTCACGGAGTCTGCATTGACCATCAAGCTCCCATCTACACTAATCCCATTATAGTCTCCTTACATTCCCATCAACTCCCTCCGCAACAAGAGATAACTAGTGCTGCAACAGAAGGCTCATTACCAATATCTGCTGCAATTAAAAAAAAAAACAGTGACTGCACTGTTTTGATCTGAAATGTTTAACTGCTGTGGAGTCCAAACAGCTGAAAAGTACTTTATTGGCAAGAGATGCCAATCCTGGAGCTCGCGATGGTCTTCCAAGAACATTATTGCTGATGCAGTTTATCTGGTGAACACCACATTGTTGTGTGTTAATCTGGCGTTTGCATGCAATGTTCAGCATGATAGGCATTATAAATTTACTACAGTAGTTATAAAGCTCTTTGGGGCATGCTAAGATGGGTAACAGAAAGAGAAGAATTTGTTTCATTATTTTGTTATTATTGATATCAAGGAGTTGCACAGCGATACAATAACCTGCTCTTCTCCGCAGTCTTGTGACCTGGAAGATGTAATGCTGGATGCCTTGGTGAATGACAAACCACAGTTTGTCCGGCTCTTCATTGATAATGGGATGAACATGTATGACTTCCTCACTTATGGCCGGCTCCAAGAACTCTATCGTTCCATCTCACAGAAGTGCCTTCTCTACGAGCTCTTGCTGAGAAAGCTTGAGGAGCACAGGCTCACGATAACGGGCATTAACACTCCTTCATATCGGGACTTCCCAGAAAATAAACCGAAGTTCACCCTGTGTGAAGTGTCCAAGGTGCTGAAAGATTTCCTGCACGATGCCTGCAAGGGGATTTTCCAGGAGTCCAACTCCTCTCGCAAACACACTGGTGTTAAAAAGTCAATAGCAGTAAGTACAAGCAAATAACTGAAGAAGAAAATTACTGTAAAAGCAAATAATTTCATTTTTCAAATGTGGGGTGGCACAGTGGTGCAGTGGTAGAGTTGCTGCGTTAGAGCGCCAGAGACCCGGGGCCAGCTACAGGCGCCATCTTTCTACGTCTGTACGTTCTCCCTGTGAACCCGTGGGTTTTCTCTGGGTGCTCCGGTTTCCTCCCACACTTCAAAGACGTACAGGTTTGTAGGTCAATTGGCTTCAGAAAAATTGTAAAATTGTCCCTACTGTGTAGGAAAGTGAGAGTGTACGGGATGTTTAATTCAGAGATAGTTTAGAGATGCAGCACTGAAATAAGCCCTTCGGCCCACCGAGTCCACGCCAACCAACGATTCTCACACACTAACACTATCCTACACACGAGGGACAATTTACAATTTAACCAAGCCAATTAGCCTACAAACCGGTTCACCTTTGGAGTGCTGGAGGAAACTGGAGCACTCAGTAAAAACCCACACAGGTCTCGGGGAGAATGTACAAACTCCGTTCAGACACCATCTGTAGTCAGGATCAAACCCGGGTCACATAGAAAATAGGTGCAGGAGTAGGCCATTGGGCCCTTCGAGGCTGCACCGCCATTCAATATGTTATGGCTGATCATTCAACTCAGTATCCTGTACCTGCCTTCTCTCCATACTCCCTGATCCCTTTAGCCACAAGGGCCACATCTAACTCCCTCTTAAATATAGTCAATGAACTGGCCTCAACTACCTTCTGTGGCAGAGAATTCCACAGACTCACCACTCTGTGTGGAAAAACTCTCTGTCTCAGTGGCTGTAAGGCAGCAACTCTACCTCTCTGCCACTGTACCGTACCGTCCAGGTGATTGCTGCTCGGTGTGAACTTAGTGGGCCAAAGTTACCTGTTTCCATGCTGTATCTCTAAAACTAAAGTCAAGTCTAAAATGTATACTGTTGCTAATGCCAAGAATGTAAGCAAACAGGAGAGGGGAAAGAACCATTCTGCCACTCAAATCTGCCGTGCCGTTCAATATGATCATGGATGAACTACCCAGGCCTCACCTTCTGTTCTGTTCTTGTTCCCCATAACTTTTTACTCCCTAACCTTTCAAAGATCCACTTCCACTATTAATACCCCACAAAGTTTGAGGCTTAATACACTGATTGCTCACCTCAAAATCCCCCAAGTATGAACAAAAGAAACAAAAGTATTAGGCCTTTCATCTCCTCAAAAATGCTCACGCCTTATCCTTTACCTCTGCCACATCCTAGCACAAACTACACATTCCTTGATTCATTATATTGTCCAATAAACTATATTGTCGAATAAAATTATATTCAGTTGAACAAAATCTGCATCGTTTTCCACAGCTCAAACACCGGGCAGCTTGTAATCTATTAATCTCAATGTCATTAAATATATTTGTGATCAGTTAAATGTTGCAAAGAAATTGGGTTATTTATGATAATAAATGTGAAGATTTCCAAAGTCACAAGGAACTGCAAATGCTGGTTTAGAAAACAGTGCTGGACTAACTCAGCGGATCAGGCAGCATATCTAGTGAACATGGATAAGTGACATTTTGGATCGAGACCCTTATTGAGACTGATTGTAGTAGGGGGGAGAAGGCTGGAAGAGGTGGGGGCAGGACTAAGCCTGGCAAGTTATGGATAGATGCAGGAGAGGATGGGTATCTCAATATTGATTAGCAGATGGTTGGACAGCTAAGGCAGAAGATAGTGAGATATGGAGAGGGGAGGCATGAAATGTGAAACCAGAGGAATGGATGTAGTAATATCCATATAGAATCACTCCTCAGATGCTAATCTTTTTCATAACTTTGTATCATGGTCCTAAACGCACCTCTTCCTGATCTGAAATATTTAAGAATATCTCAGACATTCTTAACATCCCATTAAACCCAGAGCCCTTATTCATCATCTTTGGGCTATCTGAAACATCAAGACAGCTCACAACTGTTCAACGACAATTCCTCCTATTGTCTCACTACGGCAAAGAAACTACTGCTCATGTCATGGGGGAAAAAGATACAGCTCCCAATTCCAGAATGTAGCTTCATGACCTGACCAGTACATTACTTTTAGAAAGAATACCACCTTTGGAGTGTTGGAGGAAACTGGAGCACATAATAAAATCTGGCAACCATTTATGTAATTTCTTGCACAGAAGTACATTGACACATAACACAAACCTATCTACACTCTAAACCATCCATTTGAATGAAATTATGAGTAAGGGGTAGAAGACAAGATAGTTAGAAACTTTAGAAACAAGTCTTCACAAAGAATTATTGTACTGAACTGCTCCCTATGTACTGTAGTCACCTTCTGCACTTTACTTATATCTTTTTTTAATTTTTTTTTAATTATTCCCTCCCCCTCATTATTTATTTATTTTTTAATGTTGTTTTTATTAACATGCACGTTCATATTGTTTGTATAATTCTCAAATGTTCTGTTTTGATATGAACATTTGGGAAAAAATGAGCTAGGATATGGCAACATAATCTGTACCCATTTTTTGATGGCTCAATAACATTTATTTAACAAAAAGAATTAAAACACCAATTTTGCTTTGGTAAATACAGAAAATGGGAGTAGGGGAGTACCTCAGTGGGACAGGCAGCCTGTCTATTTTCCTTGGAAACCAGCATCTGCAGTTCCTTCCTACACAGTTGGCGACTACCTGTTCTACAAAGGTAGTTTAAGCTCCGTTGGACTGGCAGTTAACTTGTTTAGATGTTCTAATGTAAATGATTCTTTCAGGAACTAAACAGCAAGTTACGGGGTCAAAGACCTTTCACAATGCCTGCCCTAAGCCAAACCTTTGAAAATCCCTGGCGGGACCTCTTCTTGTGGGCTGTACTACAGAACCGACAGGAGATGGCCAACTATTTCTGGGAAATGGTGAGTACCTTTACAGAGGAACCTAGATCTTCACACCATTGCGTTCAGGGAAGGATTGTTAATATTATTACTTTACAGATTTAGTTGAATTTAATGATACAACAACCTAGTCTATGCCGAGCAGAGCACCTGGAGAAAACCCACGCAGGTCATGAGGTGAATGTACAAACTTCCCACAGACAGTACCCATAGTCGGGATCGAACCCGGGTCTCTGGCGCTGTAAGGTAGATACTGAAATTATAAGATCATAAGCGATAGGAGCAGAATTATGCCATTCGGCCCATCAAATCTACCCCATCATTCAACCTCTGACACCTGTATTTAACAACTCTACCGCTGCGCCACCATGCCACCACATTTATTTAAAAAAATTTATAGAATTTATAGAATTAGAACCAGCTAGACTGGTTGCAAGTACGTTGACATCCAAGTGAGAAACTGTGTTTTCTGTTGTCAGCATTTCATGTGACTTTTTGTGTGAGCCTGTTAGAGAGTAATGCAATCCTTTGGCATTGTTAGGTATAGTTTTGAGTCTCCCTATTTGCCAGTAAACTCTAATGTTTCAAACCAACTCTGCCTTTCAAATTAGCACCATTTTCTTTCCATTTGACCACAGCATTATTCACAAGGCAACAAGACCGATAGGATGAATTTCTTGGCATTCAATACTTCACTGGTGCAACCCCATTTGTCAGAGGAGGCCATGGTAGCCCAGTCTTGGATCCCCATTTCCAGGTTCCTCCCACCAGACAATTTTAATGAGCTCCCATTCACCGACAAAGTAGTTCAAGTTAGCAATGATAATTGGCCTTCTGAAGATGTGCACAGCCAAAGTAAAAACATCAGAAGCACTTTCTACTTGAAGAAATCATTATATTTGGCAGACAGTGCAAAACTCTTTACATTTCATTGAACAAGTACTGGTTAACCATGCATGGGGATCTAAGTATTTGCTTTCACCGTGTGGGAAAATAAATGTGTAGTTGCATGCTGCGTACATGTGTTCTGCAGAAACATTGGATGTTTGCTGCAAGGCATTTTAACACAAGCTGATTCAAATGTTAACTAAATCTTCTTGCATCACATAGTGGTTTAATCATCATCGTGTGTTGGTCAGTTTTTTTTGGTTAGAGCAAAATATTATGGAAAATGGGAGCTGGAGCAGGTCAAGTAGCCCATTGATCTTGCTCCTTCATCCAATAATGTGATCTTGGCTTTCACTCAACTTTTCTGGCTGCTTCTCATTACTCCCCGATTAACTCTTTAGACCAAAATCTTTTAAAATCAGTCTTGAATGTAAACCTTTAGGATAGAAAATGTCATACATTTGTGGCCCTTGTCCCATTCCTCTTATTCTAGATCCCCCCCTCTCGATGGGACAACCACTCAGTGTAGAAACAAAAGGAAATGTTAGTTAGTGCCATAGTTCTCTTTTAAATCTGTAGGAACATTTTCCAAATCGTTTCCCCAATCCCAGCAGGCTTTTTGATCTTCCTAACGGATTTCCTCCTTGCTCGCTAAGATTTATATGCCACCTAAATGTAAAGAGTAGGCACAAGGAATTGCAGATGCAGCATCTTTGGGGAACATGGATAGGTGACGTTTCATAGACCATAAAACAGTACAGCACAGGGGCGGGCCCTTCAGCCCTCAATGTTTGTACTGAACATGATAAACTAAACTAAAGTTAAACTGACGTCATCTGTTCATACATGATCCATACCCTCTATTCCCTGTATTTCCATGTTCCCATCCAAAAGCCTCCACATCTTTCCTGTAATGGGGCGACCACGGAATTGCACACAATTGCACATTTCAGGTCAGGACACTTCCGAAAAATCAAGTGTGGGTCTGAAGAAGGATCCCTACCTGAATTGTTGCCTATCTTTTTTCCCCAGAGATGCTGCCTGACCCGCTGAGTTACACTAGCGCTTTGTGTGTTTTGCTACCTAAATGTATGTTGAAAGTGACTTGCGTCTGTATTAGCATGTTGCATTTCTGGTTTAATCTGCGCCTATGTTTAATGAGATGATCTTTGAAATGACAGAATCAATCTGTGGCCCACAAATGACTGATTCCTGTTCCCACCCATCCTGCAGGGTCCAGAAGCCGTACCTGCAGCTCTGGCAGCGTGCAAGATTTTAAAAGAAATGGCTCGGCTGGAGTCGGACACCGAGACCGCTCGGAGCATGAAGAGGGCAAAATACGATCAACTGGCAATAAGTACGGTTTAGTTTCATTTAGAGATACAGTGCGCAAACTCACCCTTCACCCCACCGAGTCCGCACCGACCAGCGATCCCCGTGCACTAACACCATCAGGGACAATTCACAATTTTTCCCCAAAGCCAATTAACCTACAAACCTACACGTCTGGAGTGTGGGAGAAAAACTGACCTACCAGAGAAAACCCACGCAGGTCACGGAGAGAACGTACAAACTCTGTACAGACAGCATCGGTAATCAGGATTGAACCCGGGTCACTGGCGCTGTAAGGCAGCAACTCTACCACTGCACGACCGTGCATTTCAAAAAATCTCAAACCTCGTCTCTCAGGCAGAAATTAAATTAAATTAATCGCATTTTAAAACATAGAGAAACATTCGCACATTGAGCTCTCTTCCAAGGTTGCATTCAATAGAATCCAACTCTGGGAATGGAGTTCAATGCTTGTATCGGTGCAGCATAGGTCCACCAGGTTAATTCCTGGGATGGCGGGACTGACATACAGTATGAAAGAATAGATCGACTGGACATATTCACTGGAATTTTGGATGAGAGGGGATCTAATAGAAACATATACAATTCTGAAGGGATTAGACAGGCTAGATGCAGGAAAAATGTTCCCCATGTTGGGAGAGCCCAGAAGTTCTGGAGTCACAGTTTAAGAATAAGGTGTAGGCCATTTCAGGCTGAGATGAGAAAAAACCTTTTAACCTGGAGAGTTGTGAATCTGTGGAATTCTCTGCCACAGAAGGCAGTGGAGGCCAATTCACTGGATGTTTCCAACAGAGAGTTAGATATACACTGTATCTCTTAGGACTAAAGGAATCAAGGGATATTGGGGAAAAAGCTGGAACGGGGTACTGATTTTGGACAATCAGCCATGATCATATTGAATGGCGGTGCTGGCTCCAAGGGCCGAATGGCCTACTCCTGCACCAATTTTCTATGTTTCCATTGTACATTTAAAGCATACAGTGCAGGAGGAATTTCCACCTTTTGTTAAATCTTGTCAGTGAGTTGGCTGTTCTGAAGTGGTATGTTGTTTTATCTTCTTCTAGACCTGTTTAGCGAGTGTTATGCTAACAGTGAAGACAGAGCATTTAACTTGCTGATTCGTGAGACCAAATACTGGGGCAAGACCACCTGCCTGCAATTAGCTACAGAAGCAGACGCCAAGTCTTTCTTTGCACACGATGGAGTTCAGGTATCAGTTTGAGACTTTTCAAAATGTATCTTATATCTTGTTGACGCAGCCCAGGCCATTCACGCAAACAAACCTCCCTTCCATTGACTCATTCTACACTTCACACTGACTCGGCAAAACCGCCAGCATAACAAAGGACCAGTCTCACCCTGGTTATCCCCTCTTCTCTCTCCCATCTGGCAAGAGGCACATACGTGTAAAAACACACATCTCCAAATTCAGGGACAGCTTCTTCCCAGCTGTTATTAGGCAACTGAACCATCCTGTCACCAACTAGAGAGTGGTCCTAGGCTACCATCTACCTCATTGAAAACCCCCAGACTATCTTTAATCAGACTTTACTGGACTTTATCATGCACCAACGTCATGCCCTTTATCATGCATCTGTACACTATGGATGGCTCGATTGTAATTGCGTATAGTCTTTCTGCTGACTGGATAGCACACAACAAAAAGCTTTTCACTGTACCTCGGCACAGATTATGTTGGGCTGGTTTTCTGATTGTTTTGAGCCATCAACTCCTCCCCCTATAAAACATGTTTTCTCCAAGCACAGGACATTGGCAACAACCATCCCTGAGCCACGGTATATCATCCTTTATTTCCCTGCCCCCCCCCACTTTTTTTTCCCTCTCTCTTCCCTGTGCCCCACTCAGGCGCACACCCAATTCTCGCACAATCCTACCCTTCCTCTATCTCACCCCGCCTTCCTACCTGCCCCCTTCCGCTTATGTCCCTTCCACTGGCTTCACATTACTCCCCACTTATCTCCTTATCCGACACCCTTTTGTCTCTTTTCATCTCCAGCCTTTACCACCCATCTGCCAATAAAACTGGTTAACCACACATTGTGATCTCTGCATTTGCTTCCAGAAGCTATCCAATTTAGTTTGTGAACGGGCAGATGCATGTTCTGTACTTGTGTTCTGCAAAAACGTCAGGATGTTTGGGTGCAAGATATCTTAACATGTAAAGCAGCGATTGTTAGATTCTTGATTTGCAAGGATGTCAACGTTTACAGGGAGAAGGCAGGAGAACGGGGTTGAGAGGGAAAAACAGAGCCTATATGAAACCACCATCACCTAAATCCACCTATCACTTGCCCGACTTTGTCTTGCCCCTTCCTTCTTTCCCGCTATCGCCCCCCTACCACTTTGGATCTGAAGAAGATTCCCGACCTGAAATGTCACCTACTCCTTTCCTCTAGAGATGCTGCCTGACCCGGAGCATGGAGTTTTTTTAGTGTAAATCCGCATCGGCAGTTCCTCATTTCTCTGTATCATTGTTTCTACTCCTCAGTCACCCTCCTCCATCCACCATTTGCTGTGGCAGGGAACACCATCCTTATTCATCACTGGCAACTTGAACAATTGATCAACCCAAAGAATTGTTCAACTTGAAGAATGGCCCAGCGTTTCTGTACCACCTTCAATCCTTCAAAAACATCTTTGCTTTCAGTCTGCAGAACCAATATCCATGCTTAAGGAAACCACAACCATAGATATTCATGTTCCTCCCAAAGTGGGCATAGACCTGATCATTTTAGAAACTGACCAATTTTCAATTCATCGTTTTAGGCTCTACTGACTAAAATCTGGTGGGGCGAGATGTCCACAGATACTCCATTCTGGAAGTTGCTATCAGGATTCTGTTGCCCTCCGCTAATATTTACAAACCTCATCACGTTCAGGTAAGAAAATGCTGAGCAAACCTTCCGATAAAACAATGGTCTTTTAATTTTATGATTCTTCAGTCAGCATGTCTCGCATTATAAATGACTCTTGTAGAGACAGGCAGTGCACTCTGCAGCTATGCTCCCGGTGGTAGGATTTACTTACTTTTCAGCAATTCTGGATGAGGACGGAATGTTTGCCCTGAATAACTTAACAAGTCGATCTTCATGCTGTTTAGATTTTAGAGATACAGCAATGAAAACAGGCCATTCGGCCCACTGAGTCCACACAGACCAGTGATCGCCCCATGCACTGGCACTATCCTACACATAAGGAACAATTTAAGGCACACAGCAGTAGATTTGCTGCCTTATAGCGCCAGAGACCCAGGCTTGATCCTGACTAAATGGAGTTTGTACGTTCTCCATGTGACCAGGTGTGTTTTCTTCGGGTGCTCCTGTTTCTTCCCACACTTCAAAGATGTACAGGTTTGTGGGTTAATTGGAGGTAGACAAAAGTGCTGGAGAAACTCAGTGGGTGCAGCAGCATCTATGGAGTGAAGGAAATAGACAACGTTTCGGGCCAAAGCCCTTCTTCAGACTGGTTAATTGGCAGTTAATTGGCTGGTGTAAGTTGTAAAAATATCCCTATTGGGACTCGATGGGCAGAAGGGCCTGTGTCTGTGCTGTATCTCTGAAGTCTAAAGTCTAATTTACAATTTACAGAAGCCAATTAACCTACAAACCAGTATGTCTGTTGAATGTATTAGGAAACCGGAGTACCCAGAGGAAACCCACATGGTCACAGAGAGAACGTACAAACTCCACACAAACAGCAATTCAAACATTTGTGAATTAATCATAACACTTGACATCCTTATAAACTGAATTAACAATATGTTTTTCATGACCTCAGCTTCAAATGAATTGCTTTTAAGTGTAGTTGCCATGGTAATATGAAACTGCTAATACGTGAACAGCATGATCCCACAAATGGCCATGGACATACAATAGAACAGCACAGGATGACACAGCAATAGAGCTGCTGCCTTACAGCGTCAGAGACCCAGGTTCAATCCTGACTACGGGTGCTGCCTGTACGAAGTTTGTATGTTCTCCCTGTGAATGTGTGTGTTTTCTCCGGTCTCCTCCCGCAATCCAAAGACGTACAGGTGTGTAGGCTA
Source organism: Raja brachyura (assembly GCA_963514005.1). The sequence continues at coordinate 34,789,332 of OY740798.1, read as the reverse complement.
ATTGCTTCTGTAAATTGTATCCTTAGCGTGTAGGACTGTGCTAGTGATAGGGGTGAATGCTGGTCAGCGAGGACTCAGTGGGCCAAAGGGCCTGTTTCTACAATGCATCTCTAAACTAAACTGCAGGAACAGGCCCTTTATCCCACAATGTCCATGCCAAACATGATGCCAAGTTAAACTAATCTCCTCTGCATGCATGTGATGTGATCCTCTTTTATCTTTCCCCCCCACAGTGCATATGACCACATGTCCGCAGAGGAATCTGACCAGACAAGAGAACAGAACAGTTTTGACATGGAAAGGGCTTTAATACTCCAAGACGAGGCCAAGAGGTTTGCCCATTCAGAACATTTGTAGGGCAAAAAGGGTGAAGAGTGGAACTGGGCTAAACAAATATAGATTCCAGTGATACAAAAGATTACAGTAATGAATCCAAGATGGTTAATCTTTGCAGTGCAAGACAAAAGCTAAACCTGCCAGGCAAAGTAGCTATCAGATTAATTATGTTGCATCCCTGCGTAACAATGGATTTATAATCCATTTTTAATGTATGAAGGGTGACTCAAGGTAACGGGAGTGGCTTGAAACAAGATTTGGCTCTAAAGTCGTATAGGAAGATGTTACGTCAGATAACAAAAAGCTAGGTCAAGTGGCATGGGGTTCCAGCAGCAGAGGAGCTGAAGCAAGAGGTAGAGTGGGACAAGAGTGAGAAAGAAACAGTTATTAGGATAATACATTTAAAAAATGAGGTGGTGAAGATCAGTGAGTGAAAGGCAACTGGCCGAAAAGGACTTGCAGTGTATTAGGAGCCGGGCAGGGGAGTTTTGAATGATCTGTCATTTCTGGGGGGTTGAAATGGATGATGACTGGTTCAGGTCAACAGGCCCATTTAGGTCAAGGAGAGATCCTGGTCTTACTTCAATAGTGAGAAACTAACATCAATACGAGTTCATAGGAGGTGCATTTGAGAGATCACTAAAACACAGTAGCCAAGCTGAATGTGTAATGTGAAAAGTTAAAGATATTTTAATTCAGGATGTAGTGCCTAGATCATTTCTAATAGGGAACATGAGCTAGGTTTAGACTGGCGTGAGGCATACGCTTCTGATGATGTGCTGGTGCAACAGTAAGTTCATAAGTTATAGGAGCAGAGTAGGGCATTCGGCACATCAAGTCTACCCAGCCATTCAATCATGGCTGATCTTTCCCTATCAACCTCATTCTCCTGCCTTCTCCCCATAACCCCTTACACCCTTACTAATCAAGAAACTGTTCATCTCCACCTTAAAAATACCCAATGACAGCCTCCACATCCATCTGCGGCAAAGTAATTCCACAGAGTCACCACCCTCTGACTAAAGAGATTCCTCCCCATCTCCGTTCTAAAGGTACGTCCTTGTATTCTGAGGCTATGTCATCTGGTCCTAGACTATCCCACTGGTGGAAACATCCTCTCCACATCCACTCTCTCCAGGCCTTTCACTATTCATAAGTTTCAATGAGGTCTCCCTTCATCCTTCTCTTAAAATCTTTCTTCTTAAAATCTTGCTTGTTACGAAAGGAGCCACAGGTTTGGACAAATGATGTACGTGTTGGTTGCCTGAGGAGCTAATGGTGCGAAGCTACACTCATGGGACTATGATGTGAGCATCTCTTTAGTACTCAAAGACTAAAAAGGAGATATTATTTGCATCTATAAAGGTTCTCATTTGGAGGACAGCTGAAGCAGAGTGAACGGTCCTGGACACTATCTTACTAACAATATAGCAATCACCGAAGAAGGTGTGCAGTCCACCAAAGATCATGTTTTGAGTAGATGCTGCATAATCTGGGTGGATTTTCCTTTTAACATAAAATGTTAAGAGGTACCATGATTGAGGTTTTGATGATTTTGCGATTTAGCGATGGATTAGATAGAAACTTAACAAGATAGGTATTTAATAGCACAAATCACAACATTTGCTGTTAAGACCTAGATAGGATTTGGGATGTTTCCAGTAGCGGAGGAGTCAAGGAGCATAGTGCACAGCCTCAGAATAAAAGGGTGTACCTTTCGAATGGAGATAAGGAGGAATTTCTTTCACCAGTGGAGGCCAAGTCATTGTGTATTTTTAAGGCGGAGGTTGACAGGTTCTTGATTACAGGGAGAAGGCAGGAGAAAGGGGTTGGGAGGGAAAAGTAGATCAGCCATGATTGAATGGCAGAGCAGACTTGATGTGATCAAATGTGTGGCGTAATTCTGTTCCTATATCTTACGGTTCCCTTGATCCAGTGCAGAAATGCTGAGAATTTTAACTAAACCCAGAAAATGCAGGAAACACAGCAGGTCAGGCAGCATCTGTGGGGACGGAAGTGGGGGTTAATGTTTCAGGTGAGACCCTTATCAGAAATGGGAAAGGGCGAAGAAAAAGGTAGTTGTAAGTTGGGGAGATTGTAGCAGGAGGAATGGTTAGGACAGGAATATCGGTGGTAGGTCGGTCGGAGATTAAACTAGTCTCACCAGTGATGGGCCAGGTAGGGGAGGATTTATGTACGAAGGGTGACTGGTTCATTATTGCAGAATTTAATTTTAAAATGTGGACTTGTGCACCAACATCTCTTGGGGGCAGCCAAAATTGTAACCACTTGTTATTATATCACTTGACAGCAGTGAAGTGGATGGAAGAAGACTTTGCCAAGGAAACGAATACCGGGAATTTATTATTCGCCGATGGAAGAAATTCTGGGGTGCCCCTGTAACGGTGTTCCTGGGGAATGTGATTCTGTATTTTGCATTTCTGTCCCTTTTTGCGTATGTTTTGCTGGTGGATTTCCAGCCTCCACCGCCCATCGGTCCTTCTATGGCAGAGATAGCACTCTACTTCTGGGTCTTCACCCTGGCCCTGGAGGAGCTGAGACAGGTGAGCACGACAGGCCCTCGTACCTTTGTGCAGCACGGTGGCACAGCGGTAGAGTTGCTGCCTTACCGCGCTTGCAGTGCCGGAGACTGGGTTCGATCCCAACTGCGAGTGCTGTCTGTACGGAGTTTGTACATTCTCCCCGTGACCGCGTGGGTTTTCTCCGAGATCTTCACTTTCCTCCTACAGTCCAAAGATGTACAACTTTGTAGGTTAATTGGCTTGGGTTTGTATACTTGATATAAGTGTCAATTGGCCCTAGTGTATGTACGCTTGTGGTTAGTGTGCGGGGATTGCTGGTCGGTGCGGCCTCGGTGGGCCTGTTTCCGCGCTGTATCTCTAAACTAAACTGGACAGGTATATTTCAACTGCGTTGCCATTAAACCGTGGGATGTGGAAGTGGGCACACAGAGTGGAGCAAGGAGGGGATGGAGGTTCATGACCGTTCAGTGGTACTGACGTATATGAGCACAGGTGTAGAGCTGTAGACACTGAAAATAAAATGGAAGATTTGGGGAATTCGTAGCCTGTAACAAAATCAAAACTCCACACGGCGTTTTCTGCAATACATAATATTTCCAGTGGCAGATGCTGTAAAGTCATGCAGCCCTAGGTTCATGTTGATGACTGTATGGAGCAGTGATTCTCCAGTCGATCCCACGGCTCTCAGCCTGACAGTGGAAGAGACGTCTCTATCTGCAGAGGGCTGATGAATAAAAGTGTGACAATTTTTAATTTAGCTTAGAGAAATAGTGCGAAACAACGCCACGGTGACCAGCGATCCCTGCACCCTAACAGTATCCTACACACTAGGGACAATTTATAAAGTCAATTAAGACAGGAAGTGACACAGCTGGTGTCCTGGTGCTTTTGTAACAACCTGGAGCTCAAGGCTCTTAAAACAGTGAAATTGATAGTAGACTTTAGGAGATCTCCCCCTCCCCTCACCCCACTCACCATCAACAACACCACAGTCACGTCTGTGGAGTCTTTTAAGTTCCTTGGAATCATCATCTTAAATGGGGGGCCACCATCGACTCCACAGTCAAAAAGGCCCAACAGAGGATGTACTTCATGCAGCAGCTGAGGAAACACAATCTGCCACAGGCAATGATGGTCCAATTCTATACGGCCATCGTAGAGTCTGTCCTCACCTTCTCCATCATGGTCTGGTTTACTCAGCCACCAAGAATGACATCCGGAGGCTGGAGCGAATCGTCCGATTAGCAGAGAAGGTTGTTGGCTGCAACCTTCCCTCCACTGATGAACTGTAAACTGCAAGGGCCAGGAAGCGAGTGGGTAAGATCATCTCTGACCCCTCCCACCCTGGCCACAAACTCTTTGAATCACTTCCCTCTGGAAGGCGACTCCGGACTGTCAAAGCCGCCACAGCCAGACAGAAAAACAGCTTTTTTTCCACGAGCAGTAGCTCTACTCAACAACCAAAAGCCTGTAGCCTCCTTTTGCCCTGGTATTTTATTTCATTCACATGTTTAAACTATAATGTTTTATTCTTAATGATTTATGTTTTATTCTTAATTGTTTACTGTATGCCGTGTTGTTACTTGCGAGCGGAGCACCAAGGCAAATTCCTTGTATGTGTACAGACTTGGCCAACAAACGTATTCATTAAGCTACAAACCTGTACGTCTTTGGAGTGTGGGAGGAAACCAGAGATCCCTTGTTGCCTTACAGCGTCAGAGACCTGGGTTTGATACTGACTGCGGGTGTTGTCTGTATGGATTTTGTACAGTCTCCCCGTGACTTTTCACCGGGTCCTCCGGTTTCCTCCCACATTCCAAAGACGTACAGCTTTGTAGATTGTAAATTGTCCCTAGTGTGTAGGATAATGCTAATGTGTGGGGATCGCTAGTCGGCACGGACTTGCTGGGCCTGTTCCTGCGCTGTATCAGTAAACTAAAAAAAATTAGTGCAAAGATGTAACATTGAGGTCTAATAAAGTCCAATTTAACAATAGCTTAATGAGGTAGACAGGGGTTCAGCACCTTTCTGAGTAGAGCGACACCAAGTAAACTGAATCTTTAACTGCAGAGCAAACTATACCAATTCATCCATCACATTAATACCATCAAATCTGCGTATTATTGACTCCGTGCCACAATACTGCATCATTCACCACATGCCATCTTATCCAGCACTATCAATACCACCACATTAAAACTACCACAACAGCTCATAGTTTCAATTCCTGGTGTCAGCAAAACAAAGCAGTTCAGAAACCCTTGCAAAATATGAGCAAAGGTCAAGCACGAGATAAGGAACTGAAATAAACATAATTTTATCATGTACCTTATAAAAGTTTACAAGTAACTAATGTAATGAATAACATCCACAATAAATGATCACAGGGGCAGCCTACTGGCACAACTATTAGAGCCGCTGCCTTACAACTCCAGCGACCTATATTGAATTCTAACCTCCAGTGCTGCCTGTGTGGAGTTTGCATGTTATCCCTGTGTTTACACCAGTTTCTTATAAGCGTTCCAGTTTCCTCCAAGTTCTCCAGGACATTTGGAGTCTGAGCTTAACTGACTGCTATAATTTATGTAGATATATAAGTCATGTGGGTGGCAGATAAGTGGTAGAAGATAGAGAGCTAATGAAAATGTGAGACTAGGTACCAGGAGAAATTAGTGGAGAAATGGTATTGCCCTGAACTGACAGAGTCTCGATGAATTGAAAAGCCTCATTTTGTGTCATAAGGAAAATAGAACTGAACTTCACACTGACTTGCACACTGATATTGTTTTTTTTTGACACTGGAGAAGTAGTGTTAATGACTTCAGTCAAACACAGCACCATATCCAGGAAAATTCAGCTGTAATACCCACAACTGCCACGAGATGGGGTTGGTCACTTGTTTTTAATAGTGAATGAAGTTTAAAGAACAGAACATGCTCTACGAGGGCTATAAAATGGGCAGTTTCAGCATCGCTTAATTATACATATTTTGTGCACAACCTCTGCTCAATGCACGTGCTTAATTTTCTAGACCTACTGTAGTTTTCAAAGCAGTTCGTTGATACGACAAAAGTTGCTCCAGAGAGAAACTTAAACACACCACCAACCCTGTAACGGCAGCTGATATGAATGCACAGCGTTTAAATGTAATCAGTGTGATCGGACCATTCACTTCCTATAACTAACTGCTTTCTACTCTCTTCCCAGAGCTTTTTCACTGAAGGGAACACTAACATTGTGAAGAAATTTAAACTGTATGTGGAGGATTCGTGGAATAAGTGTGACATGGTGGCCCTGGTCTTGTTCATAGTGGCAGTGACATGCAGGTCAGTGCTGGTATCCCTGAAACATCCTCGTCTCTCTGTCCTTTTCAATTATTATCTCAAATCTTTTGCTGCAATCCACCCCGGAGAGAATGCGGATCCAGAACAGTTTTAACAGAAATGTGAAAGGATTTAGGGAAAGGGGGCCAGATTTGAAAGGGGGCCAAATCAAAGGGTTGATTTGAGCCAGAAAGGAGGCAAATGGTTAAATGGTCTCATTTCATTTGGAAATCATTCTAATTTGTGTCTGAAGAAGGATCTCGACCCGAAACGTCACCCATTCCTTTTCTTCAGAGATGCTGCCTGTTATTCCAGCATTTTGTATCTATCTAATTTGTACTTCCTCAGGAATTCCCTCTCCTCTCCTTAGTCATTTTGTTACTTCAAATTCACTTGTATAACCCAGTCTAGGAACTACCTCAATAAATGTCCATAATTGGTTTGAGTTGAGTTTAGTTTATTGTCACGTTTGCCGATGTACAGTGAAAAGCTTTTGTTGCGTGCTAAGCTGTCAGCGGAAAGGCAATACATGATTACAATTGAGCCATTCACAGTGTACAAGTACATGATGAAGGGAATAATGTGAATAATGTTTAGTTTGGGGTTCAGGCTTGTAATTAAGCAGGCCTTGTATATGTGCACCCGTTATCTAATCCCAGGATTCCAATCTGGTCACCGGCCCAATTGCAGGGAGCTCTCACCCTCTGCTTTGGTCACCAGTATTCTTTAGTTTACTTAAATATGCATGTCTTGGTATCTATTCGTGCCTGGAATGCACAAGAAGACAGTGAAGTGGTTTTCATCTCTCTGTTTATATTGTTGTAGCAGCTTCATGAACCTCTTTATGCTTGTTCAGTCACCGTCAACTTCGGATAATGGATACCTCTGTGTTCAAGGCTGGTAGAGCGAGACGTGTTCATGTTGAATCTAGAAATAAACAAAATACTTGTGTTTCACTTTCATAAGGATAGAAAATACTCCTCTAACTGGTTCCGCCTCTTGGATGTTATCCTGGCTGTTGGTTGTCACAGTACCATCTGCTCTTTCCCTCTGCCAATTTTAAAGTCATTTAAACTAGTTGTTGGGCTCCTGCTTTTCCTTACGACTTGGGTTCAGTCCTGACCTCCCACACTCTCTCTGCGGAATTGTGTCTTCTCCCTGCAACCGTGTGGATTTTCCCACAGATGCTCCAGTTTTCTCTCTGATATCAAAGGCCTTTAGTTGGCAGGTTAATTGCGCACTATAAACCACCCCTTGTTTAGCGAACAGGTAGGTGTCTGGGGAGTGTTGTAGAGCAGAGAGATCTAGGAGTGCCGGTACATAGTTTGTTGGAAGTGTCATCACAGGTAGATTGGGTGGCCAAAAAGGCCTTTGGCACATTGGCCTTCATCAGTCAGAGAATTGAGTATAGATGTTGAGAGGCCATGTTGTAGTTGTATAAGATGTTGGAGGCTGCATTTAGAGTATTGTGCTCAGTTTTGGGTACCATGTGATAGGAAAGATGCTGTCAAGCTGGAAAGGGTGCAGAGAAGATTTACAAGGATGTTGCTAGGACTCGATGGCCTGAGCTATTGGGAAACGTTGAGCAGGCTGGGACTCCATTCCTTAGAGTGCAGGAGAATGTGGGGTGATCTTATAGAGGTGTACAAAATCATGAGAGGAATAGATCAGGTAGACAATAAGTTAATGTTCATAGGTGATAGGAGCAGAATTAGGGCAATTCAGCCCATCGAGTCTATTCCGCCATTTCATCATGGCTGATCTATCTCTCCCTCTCAACCCAATTCTCCTGCCTTTTTTCCATAACCCCTGACCCTAGTGGAAACATCCCCTCCACATCCACTCTATCCAAGCCTTTCACTATTCTGTAAGTTTCAATGAGGCCTTCCCACATCCTTCTAAACTCCAGCGAGTACAGGCCCAGTGCCGTAAACCGCTCATCACATGTTAACCCACTCATCCCTGGGATCATTCTCGTAAACCTCCTCTGGACCCTCTCCAGAGCCTACACATCCCGTCCTCAGATATGGGGCCCGAAATTGCTCACAATATTCCAAATGTGGTGTGACCAGCACCTTATAAAGTCTCAGCATTACATCCCTGTTTTTGTATTCTAGTCCTCTCAAAATAAATGCTCACATATAAGTTCGATAATACTTTCTCTTATCTTATAGAGGTGTACAAGAACATGAGGGGAACAGGTAGGGTGAATGCACTGAGTCTGTTCCACAGAGTAGGGGAACCAGGAACCAGAGGACATAGGTTTAAGGTGAGGGGGGGAAAATTTTATAGGAATCTGAGGGGTCACTTTTTCCACACAAAGGCTATGAAACGAGCTGTCGGAGGAGGTGGTTGAGGCAGGTTGTATAGCAACGTTTAAGAAACAATTCAACCGGTACATGGATAGGACAGGTTTTAGAGGGAAATGGGCCTAACTTTTGTACACAGAGTGGTGGGTGCTGGGAACTTGCTGCCAGAGGTGGTGGTGCAAGCAGTTTCAAGAGTAGCATTTAAGGGACTTTGATATGCAGGAAAGTAGGGAAATTATCAAATCGGGTGGACTAGGAGGAGGACAACAACTGGACTTTTTGGTGCCTTCCCTCACAGTGGAAAGTGTTGATGCTGCTGTTGGGGGGGGACGTTCATGTTGAATCCTATGGTGTATTGTGTCGTTTTTCTTTTTTATTTTATATGGATGTATGGTAATCTAATTTTTTTTTTTCTCTGTGAAGCACTTTGGCTTCAACGTGATTTGATTTAAAAGTGCTATATAAATAAAAGTTACTTAAATGCGGGCAGAGGAGAATGACTTAGCATCACGTTGAACACACATATTGTCGGCCGAAGGGCCCTTTTCTGCACTGTGGTTTTCTAAGAGTCACGCTGCAATTTTGTAAAGCACCAGTTAGTTAGGTGACAGTTAACGGCATATAGTTCTGGACACCACACTAGAGGAAAGAGGTAGCAGAAACTCGAGGGGAAAGGTTGACATGCTGAACAGTTGAGGTGCCCTGCCTGGAACTCGCTGCTTGAAATTAGACGGCGTTTGAACACGTGAAAAGCTGCAACCATTGACTACATGACCACGAGACCTATGTGTTATTTAATGGACAGTAGCTTTGGTTGGGATGGGCAGTATCTACATGCTAGGCTGAATGGCCTCAGTGTATGCTGAAAATTGCAATCATTATTTCAATCGTAAATTTCAAAGATGCCATGATTTGTTTTGACCGATGAGTTGCCGGTGGATCTACAGTTATTTTGAAGTTGAATGGTTGTCTAAATTCTTCTCGTGCCTAATAGAATCACAAATGTGTTGTGCGACGCTTATAGTCTCAATATTCAACTAACATTAGCTAAACTGTGTAGGAAAACTCCTACTTTGTGCAACCTGATGATGTGTTGCCGTGGGCCGATGGGCACCCTACGCCACATTATGTGGTCCTGTGGGCCTCTCCGCGTCTGTGCTTCTATAACCAGGGGCGTGTTCCTTTCTCTTACAGAATGTTATCTGTCACGTATGATGCTGGCCGCACAACTTTGTGCCTGGATTTCATGGTGTTTGCTCTGCGACTGATTCACATATTTGCCATCAATAAGCAGCTGGGGCCAAAGATTATTATCGTGGAACGAATGGTAGGTGTTTGAGACCAACAAAGTATTTTACAACCAGAGGTAGTATCAGAAGGCGATGCTATTTATATTTCTATTTATCTGTATTGAAATATGAAATGGCCAGTTTACACTGGACAAGAACTCAAGGCTTAATTTACTGAACCTACACAATGCCCAGGATAGTTCCGGACATGTTGCCCTATCAATGTGTCAGGGTGTGATATTAGATGCATGTGCACAACAGCTGAGTGAAAGTAGGATTGGGTATGGTTGCCAGCTTGTCCTTGTACATTCATGTGCCTATTTAAAAGCCTCTTATACACCACTATTTTCCATGGCCTGGCAGCGCTTTTTCCAGGCACCTATCACATTTCCTTTTAAACTTTCTTTATTGTCTACTCAAATGAGATCCCCAGTTATTTAAATGTGGTGTCTCTGGCAAGGCAATGCCAGAGGAGATTAGACTCTCTTATTGTTTAAGAAAGAACTGCAGATGCTGGAAAAATCGACGGTAGACAAAAATGCTGGAGAAACTCAGCCGGTGAGGCAGCGTCTAAGGAACGAAGGAATAGGTGATGTTTCGAGTCGAGACCATTCTTCAGACTGATGTGGGGGTGGGGGAGTGGGAAGAAGATAGGAAGAGGCAGAGACAGTAGGCTGTGGGAGAGCTGGGTGGGGAAGGAGGGAGAAAGCAAGGACTACCTGAAATTGGAGAAGACAATGTTCATACCACTGGGGTGTAAACTACCCAAGCGAAGAAGGATCTCGTCACCTATTCCTTCGTTCCATAGATAGAAACATAGAAAATAGGTGCAGGAGTAAGCCATTCGGCCCTTCGAGCCTTCACCGCCATTCAATATGATCATGGCTGATCATCCAACTCAGTATCCCTTACCTGCCTTCTCTCCATACCCCTTGATCCCTTTAGCCACAAGGGCCACATCTAACTCCCTCTTAAATATAGCTAATGAACTGGCCTCAACTACCTTCTGTGGCAGAGAATTCCAGAGATTCACCACTCTCTGTGTGAAAAATGTTTTTCTCATCTTGGTCCTAAAAGATTTCCCCCTTATCCTTAAACTGTGACCCCTTGTCCTGGACTTCCCCAACATCGGGAACAATCTTCCTGCATCTAGCCTGTCCAATCCGTTAAGAATTTTGTAAGTTTCTATAAGATCCCCCTCAATCTACTAAATTCTAGCAAGTACAAGCCAAGTCTATCCAGTCTTTCTTCATATGAAAGTCCTGACATCCCAGGAATCAGTCTGGTGAACCTTCTCTGTACTCCCTCTATGGCAAGAATGTCTTTCCCCAGGTTTGGAGACCAAAACTGTACGCAATACTCCAGGTGTGGTCTCACCAAGACCCTGTACACTGCAGTAGAACCTCCCTGCTCCTATACTCAAATCCTCAAATCCTCAAATTTGAGGATTTGAGTATAGGAGCAGGGAGGTTCTACTGCAGATGCTGCCTCACCCGCTGAGTTTCTCCAGCAATTTATCTACAAGCAAAATGCGAGTTGCTGCTGCTCCAATTTGCGGTGGGACTCGCCATGGAGGAGGCCCAGGACAGAAAGGTCGGATACGGAATGGGAAGGGGAGTTGAAGTGCTGAGCCACCGGGAGATCGGGTTGGTTAATGAGAACTGTGCGGAGGTGTTGGGCGAAGTGATCGCCAAGCCTGCGCTTGGTCTCACCGATGTAGAGCAGTTGACACCTAGAGCAGCGGGTGCAATAGATGAGGTTGGAAAGACTGCTTGGGTCCTTGGATGGAGTCGAGGAGGGAGGTAAAGCGACAAGTGTAGCATTTCCTGCGGTTGCAGGGGAATGTGCCAGGGGAGCGGGTGGTTTGGTTGGGAATTGACTCTCTTATTGGATATGGTCCTAACACTTGTGTGGTGTAGATAGACACAAAGTGCTGGAGTAAATCAGTGGATCAGGCAGCATCTCTGGAGAAAAAAAAATAGGTGACGTTTCAGATCAGAACCCTTCTTCAGACGGAAAGATAGAGAAGCAGAGAAGGAATAAGCACTGAATACAGGCAAGAGTGAGGTTCTATTTGGAACTCTTCTGAAAATGAAGCTCACGTACTCATCCAAGAAGTTGAATGGGGTAAATAGTTCTTGAATGAAGAAGTCTGAAGAAGAGTCTCGACCCGAAACGTCACCCATTCCCTCTATCCAGAGATGCTGCCTGTCCTGCTGAATTACTCCAACATTGTGCTATCTTCCGTGTAAACCAGCATCTGCAGTTCCTTCCTACACATTCAGTAAGTTAGAGATGATTAGTGAATGAATAATAGTCTCCCACATCTGAGAGGTTGAGTTCTATTCTGTTGCTCATAGAGCTATACAAAGGATCAGGAAATCTGGGAGAAATTAATGTCCTCAAACTGTTAATCCTGGCTAAATTGGAGCAGCTAGGACTTGCAGGGTTGCTGGGAGATTTGGTCTAATTGGAATTACTCTCTGCAGAGCTGGGACAAGCTGCGGAGAGCTGCCAGCGTGTCTGGAGCTTAGATACAATTTGCAAGCAAAGAATGGGTAGATCTGCAAACCCTGTCAATCTGGTGCAAAATGCTTAGAATGGATGGAGGGCTGCAAACCAGACATACACCTTGTAAATAGTTGGAAATAATGTTGCAGTCTGACTTTGCCAAGTGTTGATTGGATGAGGTGTTGAGCCTTGTCTGGGTTTTCTGTAAATCAGGGTAAATGTTCCCAAGTTGTCTTCTGCTCGACGTCCATTTTGAAGACAATGTATTGAGCTGTTGTATCATTGGGTTAGGGGAAGGCCTGGTAGGTATGGGGTTAATCAATATCTGTAATTGGGTTATTGAGAGACCACCCCCATGTGGTTCGGCCCCTCGAGGTCCCGAGACATATAAAAGTCCACGATCATGAGGCTCAGCGTCGATCTTCTGGGAGAGCGCTCGGGACTGCGTGAACTTGTGGAGTGTCTTAGTCTGAGCGAGGCCTTCAACAGGCAGACGCGAGGATCAAACCCGCGGTGGGATAGGTACAGTACGTGATCTGTGATGCGCTTTTGGTTAAATAAAATGTAGTTGTTTCAGGTTCAGTGTTTTTGCTGAAACTAGACTGGGGGGGGGGGGGAAGCTTAGAAACGAGCTATTATCAAAACCATTCTTGCCTGCAGCAACACTGTAAAACACTCAGCAAACAGTGGACATTTTAATGTTTTGTGGGTTGAGTCGGGGCCAACTGACACCGGTCTCCTTTCCTCCATCTCTAGATGAAAGACGTCTTCTTCTTCCTCTTTTTCCTGAGTGTTTGGCTTGTTGCCTATGGGGTGGCCACTCAGGCACTGCTGCATCCCAACGAGACTCGTGTGGACAGGATCTTCAGACACGTTCTCTACAGGCCTTACCTTCAGATATTTGGCCAGATCTCACTGGACGAAATAGACGGTACGTAGTTTAAATTCCGGTTGTGTCATCAATGAAGCCTATCAGTGAGAGTATAAGATGATTCAGTTGGAACTTGCCAAAACGGAAATTATATACTTGAAAATGATGGCAGGGTCCCTCCCCAAAACATCACTTGACCTGCAGAATTACTCCAGTACTTTGTGTTCTACACCAGATTCCAGCATTCGCTGTTGCTTGCATCTCCACTAAATCATAAGAAACATTCAGAACTGGGGCTTTACAAGACATCATAAAATGTACGCTGCACAGCAGAAATCACTCTTACAATTGAAGATTCATGTCCAGAAATTGATCTGGCCTTAAGGTTGCTTGCTTCCCTCCATATCGCACATGTTATCCAGAATCAAAGAATTTTCAGGCTACCGTGCTTCATTTGTAACCTGTATTGTCAATGCACAAATAAAGCTTTTCAAATATTTTTCTCAGCATTAAATGTAAGGAACCTCTCTTTTAATCTAGTACGAGTCCTGCTAGTTCCACCATTTGCCTTTTTTTAATCCATTAGTTATCACCTCTTCCCCAGCCAACAATGGGCCTTTATGGGCTCCACCCCATCCTTGGTTATCTGTTGCCGGTCCTGCTTTGTTCTGGCCTTTTCTTACCTCCAGTTCCCTCCCCTCCACTTTCAGTCTGAAGAACGGTCCCAACCCAATGCGTCTCCCATCCCTTTTCTCCAGAGACGTTGGCAGACCCACTGAATCACTCCAGCACTTTGTGTCTATCTTCTCTATTAATCAACCTCTCTTCCAGTTTTGAGCATCAATAGTGACAATGATTTCTATGTCATTTTAGAAATTCGGATGGTTAATCGAACATGTATCGGCAACGAAGCCAACATGACAACGCCGGGAATGAACTTGCCCCACTGCATTAATCGCTATGCAAACTGGCTGGTCATCGTGCTTCTAGTCATCTTCCTGCTGGTCACTAATGTACTGCTGCTGAACCTTTTGATTGCAATGTTCAGGTAACATAAAAGGACACACTCTTCACGAATTTCAAGGTTCCCTGTTCTGGTTCTGTAGCTTGTGGGGATTTGGGGAGCAAGTGTAGAAAAGCATAAATGATCAAGTTTATCTGCAGGAGAATGGAAGGACCCAATGGAATAATGATCATTTATGAGCCGTGTTAGCTCTCAACTATTTTAGTTCGGAGTCACGTGAGTGACTACGTGACGAAGGCCGTCCCCACGCATGCGCGTCATTACGTCTGACGCATTGCGCAACGACTGGCTGGCGGGCGTGTCGCTCCGTCCAGCGGGTAAGTTTAAAGGCTCAGGTAAGTGTTCAAAACTTAGCTGAGGTCGTTGCTCCTGGTCCGGAGTGTTTTTTGCTTGCCATTTTCAGCATCGGACTTCGGGAGACTATGTCGAAAGTAAAGAGGCGAGCCGCGATGAAACTGGCTGCGGAAGATCGCGAATCTGCGGGCAGCGTGCGGCCGCCGAATTCGCCTTCAGGGCCGCTGGCAGAGCAGCCAGCGGCTACAGACTTGGTGCTGCCAGAAAGCACCTTGGCTACTCCACGGGGGTGGAAAGCCACAAGAAAGTCTGTGAAGGCCGTGGACTCAGATGAGGGGTCAGGGGTACAGGGGGCTCATCTTGAGTTTTATGGCATACCCCTCAGATCCACAAGTGTGTGTAGTGTCACATATAATCCAATACATAAAGGTCACCAAGAGCCTGAGAGGCTCGGAACTCTCCTTCTTTGTTAGCTATACCAAACCTCACAAAAATGTTACGGTGCAGACCATCTCTGGATGGATTAAACAGGTTCTCGCATGTGCAGGAGTGGACACTGACGTTTTTAAACCTCATTCCACCAGGGCTGCATCGACATCAGCAGCAAGGGGTATAGACTTCCCTCGTGACCACATTCTAGCGGCTGCGGGATGGTCGAATGAGAGGACATATCAAAGCTTTTATAATAAGCCTATCGCCAGACCAGGGATTTTTGCTGATTCTGTTTTAAGTTCTGTTTCACGGTTTCCCCCTGCGTGAGAGAGGTCACTGTTTATTTTCTTTATTGCTATTAAAGCATTAGTATTGTTTAACCATGTCATGTTTTGAATGCATTCATTTTCTCACTCGTCCTGGTCAATTGATGCAGTTGTGATGCGTGGACTCGTTCCTCGGCATGAAATCACAGAGCTTCAAAATCTTCATGTAGTCACTCACGTGACTCCGAAGTAAAATAGTAAGATTAAACGAGAACTTACCAGTTTGAAGTTTGATCGTTATTTTATGGGGAGTTACGACGAGCGATTACGTGCCCTCCGCTCCCTACCCTTGTAACATAACGATCTTTCTGTAAGTTCTAGTCAACTATAGTCTTACTATTTTAGTTCAACAACTTTTCTGTGATTTCACACCGTTGCTTTGAAGATTGACGCACATGCGTGGGGACGGCCTTCACGTAATCGCTCATCGTAACTCCTCGTAAAATAATGATCAAACTTCAAACTGGTAAGTTCTCGTTTAATCTTACTGTTTTCATGAAATACTCTTAACAAAATCCTTATTTTCGAGTCAACCATGTGGTGGTTCCATATTTTTTCCGAGGCCAGAGAAAGACAACTTTCCCAAGTGTACATTAAAGAGGGGCGGCACGGTGGCACGAGGACAGAGTTCGATCCTGACTGTGGGTGCTTCTCTGTAAAGAGTTTATCCATTCTCCCCATGAGCTGCTTGGGTTTTCTCCCACACTCCAAAGACGTACAGGTTTGGTGGCTAATTGGCTTGGTATAATTGTAAATTGTCCCAAGTGTGTGTAGGATAGTGTTAGTAGGCAGGATTCACTGGTCGGCACAGACACGGTGGAACGAAGGACCAGTTTCCGCTCTGAATCTCAAACAAAAAACTAAAACTAAACAGATTTTTACAAACACCATTACACAGGATCTAAGTGCCTATGTATAGTGATACTTGCATTGAATTGTTTACAAAATGAAATTCACTGTACATCAGTACGTGACAATGAAGTACCATTGAACCATGGATTAGTTGAAATTGTTACAAATTATTAACAGAATCAATACAAAGAAAAAATACCAATCACCATTTCCTGTCCCCTTTCAGCCATCTTCTTCACCTCACATTCCCATTACCCGAGTGATTGGAAGATAGACACAAGTAGCTGGAGTAACTCAGTGGAACAGGCAGCATCTCTGGAGATTTTTGAGTCTATCTTCGGTTTAAACCAGCACCTTCAGTTTTTTCTTACACACTTGAGTGACCTGTGTAGAGGAATGAGTGTTTCTGTTCTCCCACACTGAAACCAGTACATGAACTACTAGAGGTTAAGGAAGCCAGTTCTGCTGATGAGTCAAGTGCATGTGAGATTTGATGGAATAAACTAGACTAAGTGGGGCCCGTTGGGTTCCAGGTTCACACGGGACGCAATATTCCACTTCTCCACCAATTGCAACACCGGAGCGCTAGCATCGGTGTTGTGCCTCAACTCAAGTCAAGCACAGTGAGTGCAGGGCCAATAATCCATTTCAAGTCAAGTCAAGTTCAGGGCAGGCGGGGCCAGCCAACAATACAATCCATTTGATTTAATTTCAGGTGAGCTCAAGCAAAGCAAAGCAAAAGCACAGGGTAGGCCAAACAACTCATTTCATTTCATTAAGGGCTAACAAATCATGTATTGCAAGCACATTAAGGGTTAACAAATCATTCATTGCAAGCACATTGCTGGCTAACACAACATTTATTTGAAGCAAATTAAGGGTTAACAAATCATCATTCATTGCAATCACATTGCTGGCAAACAAATCATTTTTTGCAAGCATATTAAGGGTTAACAAATCACCAATCATTGCAAGCACATTGCTGGATAACAAATCATTTATTGCAAGCACATAAAGGGTTAACCATATAAAGCACATAACCACATCAAGGGTACACTCACAGTTCAGTAGACTCACAGCAGAATCAAGAGTTGTGGCCTCTCCCTCGCGATCTTTCAGAGTGACTGACTCGCGTCCAGGCATCCGGGGTTTTAGTCCTGCCTTCCCCCTGGAAGGGGCGTTGCCTTCATTGCGGTGATTGACAGGCGAGAGGACCAATCAGCTGATCTCAATATTTTTTTAAACACTCATAACCTTTTTATTTTTAATCGATCGGAAAAATCCTCAAGGCTGCCTCAGCGGAGGAGGACTACGAGTAAGATGGCCAAAAATCAAAGCGATATAGGGTAGCGTTTTTCTAAAATCAATATACAGCACACAGGAAGTGGTCAAGATAAGAATTTTAATTATATAGATATCATTCATGGCTTTGTAACGAGAAGACATTTTGGCAATCCACCAAGTCTGAAGAAGGGTCTCGACCCGATCCGTCACCCATTCCTTCTCTCCAGAGATGCTGCCTGTCCCGCTGAGTTACTCCAGCTTTTTTTGTCTATCTTTGGCAATCCACCTGTCAACTTGCCTTCATATGGTAGATTTATGGAGCAATAACGGTCACTTTGTAAACCAATGCAACTCATTGTCAGTCAAAGCCGACACCTCTTAAGGAAGGGTACAGCCAAGTTTCTAACTAACATGGCTGCAGCTGTGCAAGTGTGCATCTGAAATGCTCCCTTCACTTGTTTGCCCCATGCCAATGAGATTCTCCCCTACACACACATCAATCGCCGATAGCAGTCTATTAGTTCATGCGTTCACTTAGAAGCGCCGGACTCAGAACGCGAGCAAATTCATGGCTTGATCTTTTGTTGGGCATGCCACCAAATGTGCCCATTGCTACGAACTGATAACAATTTAACATGTGACAGTGGTGCAGCGGTAGAGTTGCTGCCTTACAGCACCAGAGACCCGGGTTTGATCCTGACTATGGGTGCTGTCCGTACGGAGTTTGCACGTTCTCACTGTGACCACGTGGGTTTTCTCATGGTGCTCCTGTTTCCTCCCACACTCCAAAGACGTACAGGTTTGTAGGTTAATTGGCTTTGGTAAAAAAAATTGTAAATTGTCCCCAGTGCGTAGAATAGTGTTAGTGTACAGGGTAATCCCTGGTCGGCGTAGACTCGGCAGGCTGAATCCTTTTTCCGCGCTGTATCTCTAAAGTCTAAAGATTCAATAGAAATGATTTGTGACAGTCAAAATATATAAGCTTGAATAATAGGAGAATTAATCTGTAATGTTACATTTCATTGATCTGCTCCTTCCAAACCTTTTTTTTTCCAGTTATACCTTCCAGATAGTACAAGGAAACACAGACATATTTTGGAAATTCCAGCGCTACAATCTGATCGTCGAGTATCACAGCCGGCCGGCTCTGGCACCGCCCTTAATCATCATCAGTCACCTCAACCTGTTCATTAGATCAATTATTAAGGAACCGCAACACAAGCGAGAGCATTTTGGTAAGTAACTCTCCTCCCGGTTTGTGCATCAATACCAATCCGGGCAAGGGGCAGCACAGTGGTGCAGCGGGGCCCAGGTTCGATCCTGACTATGGGTGCTGTCTGTATGGAGTTTGTATGTTCTTTCTGTGACTGCGTGGGGTTTTCTCCGGTTTCCTCCCACACTCCAAAGACATACAGGTTTGTAGGTTAAGTAGCTTCGGTAAAATTGTAAATGGTCCCGAGCGTGTAGGATATATGGGGTGATCGTTGGCATGGATTCGATGGGCCTGTTTCCGTGCTGTATATCAAAAAAAAAGATAACGATAAGGTAAGATTCAATAGCATCAGCTTTTCTGGACAGACCCACTGTATTAAGGAACTACCAATGCCCGAATCTTGAGCAAAAAACACAAAGGATATTAGTGGCAAAACACCAGGTAGTGGAGTAACTCAGTGGTCAGGCAGCATCTCTGGAGGGAATAGATAGGCAATGGTTTGTGTTTGGAATCTGTTGAGAATGACCTTTCAGTCTGAACAAAGTTCTATCAGTATGGAGAGAAATAAGGAATTGTAAGGGTAAAAAGACCCTAATGGAACTTATCTACGAGCCCCCGAACAGTAGCCTGGATATAGGGTGCAAGTTGAATCAGGAATTGAAATTGGCATGTAGTAACGGTAATGCTATGGATGTTATGGGAGATTGCAACTTGCAGGTTGACTGGGAAAATCAGGTTGGTACTGGACCCCAAGAAAGGGAGTGCCTCCGTGATGGATTCTTAGAGCAGCTTGTATTGGAGCCTACCAGGGAGAAGACAATTCTGGATTTAGTGTTATGTAATGAACCGGATTTGATAAAGGAACGAGGTTAAGGAGCCATTAGGAGATAGTGGCCATAATATGGTCAGGTTTAATCTAAATTGGGGAGGGAGAAGGGTAAATCGGAGGTGTCACAGTTGAATTAAGGGGACTATGGAGCCATAAAGGAGGAGCTGACCAAAGTTGACTGGAAAGACAACCTAGCAGGGATGACAGTGGAACAACAATGGCAGGTATTTCTGGGAATAATACAGAAGGTGCAGGATCAGTTCATTCCAAAGAGGAAGAAAGATTCCAAGGGGAGTAAGGGGCGACCGTGGCTGACAAGGGACGTCAGGGACAGTATAAAATAAAATAGAAGTACAACGTAACAAAGATGAGTGGGAAGCAAGAGGCTTGGGTAATGTTTATGAGCAACAGAAGATAACTAAAAAGGTAACATGGGGAGAAAAGATGGGGTACAAAGGTAAGCTAACCAAGAATATAAAGGATAGTAAAAGCTTATTTAGGTATGTGAAGAGGAAAAAAATAGTTAAGACCAAAGTTGGACCCTTGAAGACTGAAAAATATGAATTTATTATGGTGATCAATGGCAGATGAGTTGAACAGGTCCTTTGGCTGAATCTTCACTAAGGAGGACACAAACAATCTTCCTGATGTACTGATGTAGAGAATCTGGGGTAATGGAGGAACTGAAAGAAATCCACATTAGGCAGGAAATGATGTTGGATAGACTGATGGGACTGAAGGCTGATAAATCCTCAGGGGCTGATGGTCTGCACCCGAGGGCTCTGGAAATCTTGGCTGCATTGGTGATCATTTTCCAATGTTTTATAGATTCAGGATCAGTTCCTGTGGATTGGTGGGTAGCTAATGTTATCCCCCTTTTTAAGAAAGGCGGGAGAGAGAAAATGGGGAATTATAGACCAGTTAGCCTCACATCAGTGGTGTGGAAGATGCTGGAGTCAATCATAAAAGATGAAATAGCGACACATTTGGATAGCAGTAAAAGGATCATGCTTGACTAATTTTCTGGAATTGTATAGGATGTTACTAGGAAAATGGACAAGGGAGAGCCTGTGGATGTAGTGCACCTAGACTATCAGAAAGCATTTGATAAGGTCTCACATAGGAGATTAGTGGGAAAAATGAGGGCACATGATATTGGGGGTAGAGTGCTGACATGGATAGAAAATTGGCTGGCAGACAATAAACAAAGAGTAGGGATGAACGGGTCCCTTTCAGAATTGCAGGCAGTGACTAGTGGGGTACCGGAAGGCTCGGTGCTGGGACTGCAGCTATTTACAATGTACATCAATGATTTAGATGAAGGGATTCAAAGTAACATTAGCAAATTTGCAGATGACCCAAAGCTGGGTGGCACTGTGAACGGTGAGGAGAATGCAGGGTGACTTGGACAGGTTGGGGGAGTGGGCAGATGCAGTTTAATGTGGATACATGTGAGGTTATCCACTTTGATAGCTAAAACAGGAAGGAAAATTATTATCTAAATGGTGTCAAGTTGGGAAAATGGGAAGTACAACAGGATCTGGTGGTCCTTGGTCATCAGTCAATGAAAGTAAGCTTGCAGGTACAGCAGGCAGTGAAGAAAGCAAATGGCATATTGGCCTTCATAACAAGAGGAGTTGGGTATAAGAGCAAATAGATCCTTCTGCAGTTGTACGAGGCCCTAGTGATACCACACATGGGGTATTGTGTGCAGTTTTGGCCCCCTAATTTGAGGAAGGACATTATTGCTATTTAGGCAGTGCAGCGTAGGTTTACAAGGTTAATTCCCAAAATGGCGGGACTGTCATATGTTGCGAGAATGGAGCAGCTGGGCTTGTATACTCTGGAGTTTAGAAGGATGAGAGGGGATCTTATTGAAACATAAGATTATTAAGGATTTGGACACGCTAAAGGCAGGAAACATGTTCCCGATGTTGGGAGAGTCCAGAACCAGGGGCCACTGTTCTGGACTGTAAAAGCCATTTACAACAGAGATGAGGAAACACTTTTTCACACAGAGTTGTGAGTCTGTGGAATTCTCCTCCTCAGAGGGCGGTGGAGGCCGGTTCTCTGGATACTTTCAAGAGAGAGCTAGATAGGGTTACTTAAAGATAGCGGAGTCAGGGGATACGGGGAGAAGGCAGGAACGGGGTACTGATTGGGGATGATCAGCCATGATCACATTGAATGGCGGTGCTGGCTCGAAGAGCCGAATGGCCTACTCCTGCACCTATTGTCAAAGATCGCAATCCAAAACATTGCCTATCCATTCCCTCCATGGATGCTGCCCTTTGTGTTTTGCCACTGTATATATACCCTTGTGTGAGGTTCATGTTCATTTGAATGTCACCCCTGAAGCCTAGACACAAAGTGACAATTTGTAACAGCCAATTGCCCTAACAAATAGCATGTTTTTGGGACGTGGAACGTAACTGGAGCACCCAAAGGGAATGCATAAGATTATAGGGAGAATGTATAAACTCTACTAAATCTGCAACTGAGGTCAGGACTGAACGCGGATTGCTGGAACGGGAAAGCCGCAGCTCTATCAGCTGTTTAAGAAGGAACTTCAGATGCTGGAAAATCAAAGGTAGACAAAAATGCTGGAGAAACTCAGTGGGTGCGGCAGCATCTATGGAGCAAAGGAAATAGTAAATGTTTTGGGCCGAAACCCTTCTATCAGCTGTACCACTGTACCCTCTGCGGTTCTAGTGAACTTCACTGCATCATTCACCATAATCCTGCACCTTGTTTTGTGATTCAGCCCTTCAAGGGAATAGAAAGGGGGGGGAATGCAAATTATGCATGGACAATGGCTCAATGCTTTTAATTTTAACAAATAAATTATCCCAACGCCACTCTTCAAATGTTTTGTTTCGTTCATCTCTTCCAGAAAAGAAATTACCCGAGAGCTTGGACCAGAAAATCAGGATCTGGGAATCTGTACAAAAAGAAAATTATCTCGCCAACTTGGAAAAGGGGAAGAGAGAAAGCAGCACAGAAAGACTGAAGAAAACCTCCACCAAGTAAGTTTAATGTAAAGAAAACTCATTTCATAACCATAAGCAGTTTGTCCAAAACATCGACAGAATAGATCATCGCAAGATCTCGCCAACAACCACCAAGACTTCACCTGGATGGCAGTGTGAGGGG
Source organism: Raja brachyura (assembly GCA_963514005.1). Next base: position 34,766,743 of record OY740798.1, on the reverse strand, counting down.
CCCTCCTAGATAGATCCATCCTGAATAGCCAGGATCTCACTCCCAACGCACTTTGCTTTTGGACAGCTGTAGCGAGGACAAGTCAACCAGCCACCACTTTGCGGACAATGCATCTGCAAAGAATGTTTGCAAAATAACGCAAAGTTCCTTATTGACGGTCACAAAATGTTTTTCCAAGGCTGTTCTCAGGAATGCAAACAATGGCATACATCAAATGCTGCTGGGAAATCAACCATTCAGTTTGCCCCAAACGTACTGGCCTTGCAATACAACAATTTGTCCACAAGGGAATGCTGCCAACTGCCACATTCCAGACTGCGGAATAATGTGTGCAGAAGATACATTGAAGGTACATAGACCAGGGAGTATGGTGGCAAATTGATTGAGCTACTGCATCACATCTCCAGCCATCCGTGCTCGCTCTTACCTCTTGCTGTGTGGAGTTTGCATGCTCTCCCTGTGACAGCATGGGCTTCCTCCAGATGCTCCAGTCTTCTCCCACATCCCAAAGGATTTGTGGGCTGGTCGGATAATTGGCTTAGATCAATGTAAACTAAGTCTGTTCAGCTATGGCAACTAGCTACTCACTGAGCTGGGCGGCAGTCATTACATGATGCGGAATCTGTTCAAAATCTAATCCACTTCATGCAGCTCATTAGCAAGGTGTACATTCTGTTCCTTGAATTGGCCTGGATACCATTTTTGGGCTAACTACCTTCCTTAAACCCTGATAAGTTCTTAATCACCATGGACATCATATCCTTTAACATAATGCGAATGTTTGTTTCTTTTAGGGTAGATTCATTACTTAAATCCGTAAGTGGACTTCAAGAGAGGGAAAAACGCCTTGAAAGCCTTGAGACAAAGGTAGGTCTAAAATAATTCTGAGCTAATGGCATGGCTTTCCAAAGTTCTCTTGTTATTTTAACATTTTGTTGAATAACCAAATAATGGGGAATACAGCCACTGTGTCAATGATTGCTTTGGTAATGAACACATTGATATCTAAGCAACAATCAGCTGGGACTTACTTAACGGGTCTCTAACCAAATGTTCAATTAGTGGAGCAGAGGGTCAACATTAGTCACATGACAATGTGATACCATGCGAGATGGGAAGAAAATGTTACTTTTGATTTCAGACACAAACATTTTGTTTGCGCTTGGCATCACTTTACTCAGCAGGGTAACTACCATCAATCAGAAACACAGCCCACACATTAACTAAGTTTCAAAAAATGTTAAAACCAATTAATGAAACCTTAAATTAATACTTATGTGAGATTAAACATAACATGACCAGATGATGTTCCATGTCTGCGCTAACAGATAATACCAGTTCCATTTTGGTACAAGTGTGCTCTGAACTACACCCAGCACCACCTCAGTTTTATATATTTGCAGTTAACCTATTGATGTGAGCGCAGTCACCATTAGTATGGTAGTGATGCCAAAGACACACTTCAAAAGGCAGAGAAGTAAAATAAAGTCTGAAGGGCCCCGACCCGAAACATCACCTATTTGTCTTGCAGAGATGCTGCCCAATCCACTGAAATATTCCAGCACTTTTTTTGTGTAAACCAGCATCTGCAGGTCCTTGTGTTTACAAATTCTGTAGTTGCTGGAAATCTGAAATTAAAATAAATGCTGGAAGTACCCAGCAGGGCAGTCAGTCAGCATTCAGAGAAAGGAAGAAAATTAATGTTTCCAATTCTTTGCCTCTCCGCAAATGCTGTCTGGACACTCGGCAGTTTCTATTTGTTGCGTATCTAACCCATGACTCGTGTTCCATTGACCCATCCAAACATTTTCAGTTGCAGTTCATTAATTGAAATCCCCGATTATTAATTTTTAGCCACGCTAATGCTTTTAAATGTAGCTTCAATAATAGTTGCACTTGAGTTTATTTCTTGCCATTTGTGTAGATGAAATATTGCAGTGATGTTCTAGCCTGGATGACTGAATCCTTTATTCAACAAAACCTACACTGCAACAGGCCTCCTCCAACCGGTGCAGGTACTGCTATTTAATAAGAGGCTACATTTGTGCGTCCATATATATGTTGCTTCCAATTTAATTTTCGAGTTCACATGGTCAGCGAAAGAGAGAGATGTTTGATTAGGGAATCAAGGGTCATGGGAAACTGAGGCAGTTCAGCCTCGATATGACACGCTTTGACTTAATTCACTTTCAGTAAGAGTGCTCCACTGTAAGATATGAAAACATGAGAATCCCAAAGTGAAGAGAACACCAAAGTGTTCTTCAATTCGTCTGAAGCAGATTCAGAGAGGATACAAAGAGATCGCAGTGCGAAGTTCCCATTGCAATCTCTTTGGATCCCCATCTAGCTCTTTTTGGATGCTTTCAAGAGAGAGCTAGATAGGGTTCTTAAAGATACCGGAGTCAGGCGATATGGGGGAGTAGGCAGGAACGGGGTACTGATTGTGGATGATCAGACATGATCACACTGAATGGCGGTGCTGGCTCGAAGGGCCGAATGGCCTACTCCTGCACCTGTTGTCTAATGCTTCCTGAAAAATCATGTGTATGGTTGGCACAGTGGTGTCGCAGTATTGCTGCCTTATAGCACCAGAGACGTAGGTTCGATCCCGACTACAGGCAGTGTAAGGAGTTTGTATATTCTTCCTGTGTCTGCGTGGGTTTTCTCCAGATGCTCTGCTTTCCTCCCCCACTCCAAAGATGTGCAGGTTTGTAAGTTAATTGGCCTCTGTAAACTGTCCCTCGTGTGTAGTTTAGAACTGGTGTATGGGTGATCTATGGTCAACGTGGACCCGGTGGGGTAAAGGGCCTGTTTCCACACTGTATCTCTAAACTAACTTCACTCCATATATTTCAGGTCTCTTGCAGTAATCTAAGTTTTTTACGACCTAATACTAATTGAAACGTCTTTTTAAAAAAAATCACGCTGGGAATATGAAATAAAATTAAAAACGAAGATTCTTGGCAGATCAGGCAGCAAGCGTTGGCAGAGAAAGAGTTAAATATTTAAGGTTTATGACCTGATCAGAACTGCGAAGGGTGGGGAGAAGATTTGAATTACTGGAAGCACTGGGGTGAAAAGTGTTGTCATCCAAATGAATGCAATGGAATCGGAAGAACTGGAAGGCTGAGTGGGAGATGGTGTGATCAAGGTCGCTGAGGGTGTTTCTGGGACTACAGCATATTTACTGCCAAACCGTTGCTCATGCAGAAATAGAAAATGGGACAAAGTACTGTGAGACACGGAAAGCAGTAACATAAGCGATGAAAATTGAGTTCTGTGTGAAAACATTAAACAACCCTGACACAGCCATCGTGTGCCAACACATGACACTCACTAAGCATTTATCTCAGGATGTGATGAGGGCAGCGATTCAAGAACCGCTGAACAGCTTGAACAGACCTGTTTAATATACTGATAGTGATCCGCAGCTCTATATAGGACACAGAACTAAAAACGACTCAATTTTTGCAAACCAAACACTTACAGGCAATTGAATAAGCCTTTGGATATGCACTTAATGCAGGCAAATTGGATTAGTGCAGATGGGCTAAAAGGTTGGAATGGGCATGGTTGGCTAAAAGGCCTGTTTCTGTGCTGTACAACAGTGAGTATGTGTTTCACTGGACAGTACACTTACAAACAATGTAAGCCCTTTACTGAAGTTTGTTTCTCAACATGGAACAATGGATCTTCTGTGTTTATAGAGACCTATGGATTTTAGGCCCAGAATTTTGGATACAGATATTTACAACCTCTGATGTGTAGGAAGGAACCGCAGATGCAGGTTTAAACCGAATATAGACACAAAATGCTGGACTAACTCAGCGGGACAGGCCACTCATTCCTTCTCCCCGAGACGCTGCCTGTCCCGCTGAGTTAGTCCAGCATTGAGATATACAACTTCTGATGTTATGGTTCAATTATTTATATACATTCATTTGAAGTCAAACAGTTCTATATCCTTCCATTTTTAGTGTTAACAATCATTTAAAATTCATTCTTCCAGTTATACGGTGTGTCATAGCAATTGGAGTAAACACCTTTTCTCTTGTCCCACTTTCCAGCCCCTGCAGATTCTCCCATTCCAGTCTACAAGAAACAACCAGCAGACGTTACTGACTGCCCAGTGGACACTGAAGCAATGGCTATGCCCTACATCGATAACTAAGGAAACCACTCTGGAACAGAGAATAATAATGAATTAATATTTGACGAGCATTAATCTTTGCCCGCTTTGGCAACAACTGCATCAAAAAAGTACACATTTTAAACTTGAATTTTAATCTGGGAAACTCAGTTGTAGCTTTTGGATAAGTAAAGGAAAGTGAAGAGTGAACAATCATATCTTCCAGTAGCGACTGGCATACATACCAGATCATTGATACACTCAGTCAGGTGTGAGGCTCACTGGTCAAAATGTAATCCGGATAACACAACTAAAATAATTTACTATAGTTTTCAACTTTTGCAAGTCAATATTTATTTTGGGCATTGTTTCGCAAGGTTAAAGTGACAATCAAAGTGACAAGCGAACCTCTCACACAAAGGCTATATAAAGTACTTTAACACTTTCAAACCTCAGGTTGATTCATCTTTGAAAATTCTGGTACCTCTCCCCACTGCAGGACTTGAATACCTAGACCAACTTTGCAGGATAGTACTGCTGTTGTGCTAAGCTGGCAAAAAAAATTCTAGAGAAATTAAACATAGTTAATTCAAGAGTGGCAGTTCATGGCAGACACATTGTTTTTGCCTGATCCTGCCCCCACAGCCTCTAACCTTATCATTCCGCAGCCCCGCGCAATCCATTTTTACCTTCTCCCCAAAATCCTTTGTTTCCCCTGGGTCCTGCCCCAAAAGTTCCTCATTAACGATCCCAGGCAATCCAGTTTGCCTTGCGTGCCAACATCAAGCAACTAAATTGCTTATTATTTTCAGGGTTATTTCTGGGAACATGCTGCATGGAATTGTGCTGGTATTATTTAAGAACATAATTAGGAGGACCCAGGCAGCCCTTCAAAGCCAGTACCACCATACGACAAAGTTGTGCCTGTTCCTCTGCTTCTTCCACTTTCCTGCCCAACCATTATATTCATCCTAATGGTCAAATGCACTTTCAAGTAATATTGTCGGACACAAACTGATTTGTCATTTATCAAACACTAAGGCGGTGCTAGCTGTCCCAAAGATTCTTGCCCGGCCGTGATGAAAATCTAAGCCATTCCATTAAATGCCGTTTGACAGCACTGGGCCTGCACTCGCTGGAGTTTAGAAAGTGGGGGGGGGGGGGGGGGGGGGGGGGGGAGGGGGGAGACCTTCATTGAAACTTACCGAATAGTGAAAAGCTTGGAATAGAGTGGATGTGGAGAGGATGTTTCCACTAGTGGGAGTCTTGGACCAGAGGTCATAGCCTCAGGATTAAAGGATGTTCCTTAAGGAAGGAGACGAGGAGGAATTTAAGAAAGGTTTTGGCACAAAACGTTGCCTATTTCCTTCGCTCCATAGATGCTGCCTCACCCGTTAAGTTTCTCCAGCATTTTTATCTGCTGAGGAATTTATTTTGTTAAGGGCCTGACCCACCAGCATGCAACTCCATGCGATGAGCGCGACCTAACGTGGTCGCTTGAGGCGTCCGGCGTTGCGGGGCCGGTCCCACTTCGATCGCCGGAGCCTTGCGGAATTGTGCGGAGTTCGTCCCGACATCGCGCGGGGCTCCAAAAAACTGACCGTGTTCAAAAATTCCGCGCGGCAACGGCTTGTCGGCTCGCTGACGCCTCGACATCATGCCTCCGTGAACCTATCTGTAGGTGCCTCTGTGACCCTCTCTGTGTGTCCCTCTCCGTCCTGGCGAACTTACCTTTAAGACTTCGCTCCAAGTTCGCCTCACTTTGCGCCGCGTTGCGCCACTCACCCGACCTCCGCACGGCTCTCGCTGCCGGTTTGGTCGCCCTTGCCGCATGCTGGTGGGAACGGCCCTGTACAGGGATCACCCGACCTCCGCGCGGCCCCCGCTGCCGGTTTGGTCACGCTCACCGCATGGAATCGCATGCTGGTGGGACAGGCCCTTTAGAGGGTGGAGAATCTGTGGAATTCTTTGCCACAGACGGCCGTGGAGGCCAAATCAATGGATAATTTTAAGGCAGGGATGGATAGATTCTTGGTTAGTACGGGTGTCATGAGGAGAAGGCTGGAGATAGATCAGTAGAGTAATTGAATGGCGGAGTAGACTTGATGGACCGAATGGCCTAATTCTGCTATCACTTATGACCTTAAATTGCAAATTTGCACCTGCATTACTACATCTGTCAATTACGTTTGTACACATTGTTTACTGTTACATTGTAGGATTGAGTTATAATGTAATCTTGTCCAATATCTATATATATCACTCATCTTGTTTGTGAGTCTGTGAGTCATGCCCTGAATTACACCAAAATGATACACGATAGCGACACAATTTTGGACGGCCTTACTCACCATTGTCCTGTGGTGTGTTGTATCAAGTTTTGGTCAGATTGATGTTATATTTTACAAGTTATTCACATTTTAAACTTTACTAATTTAACTTTTCACTTAATTTCTCATAGTAAAAAAATCAAAATCCAATGGCTGGCCCTGCCCGTTACAATGTTGCATATCACAGAACACTGATCCCTGGCAGCAAGTGCAATAGGATTTTTTTTTAAGTTTAAAAAAAGGCAGGGTGAAGAGGAGGGGGAGGGAGTGCTGGGGGGTAAGGGGAAATGAGCCGCCCCTGCGCAGTTGGGAGCTATGGATGAGTGGTGGAATATTGTGTTGGGGATAGGGTGAGTGGTGGAATATTGCGTTGGGGGACCAGGCTTCCCGTGTGACAGGGACCCAATGGGTCCCACTTGTTCTAGTATTGAAATAAAAGTTTGCTTGTATTGATAATCCAATAATGTATTGTGCTTTTTTTCTCCAAATAAAAACAAAACAAATTAAGAGCAAAAGTGCAACTAGGGAAAATGGTGTCACAAGTAGATGGGAGATGGTGGTGATGTCTGGCATGCTGCCCTTCATCAGTCAGGACACTGAATATAGAAGCTGGGATGTTATGTTGCTGTTATAGTTGTCCTGCTATCAGAAAGACACATTAAGCTGAAAAGAAAGCAAAGATTAACAAGAATGATGTGAGGACAAGGGTCTGAGTTATAGGGCAAGGCTAGGCAGACAAAAACTTTTTTTGGAGAGTAGGAGACTGAGGGGCAAAGGTGAATGTACAGGGAAGGAGACAGAATAAAGAACTAGAGGGCATATACAGTGGTTTGGAAAAGTTTCATACCCCTTGAACTTTTCCACATTTTGTCACGTTACAACCACAAACGTAAATGTATTTTATTGGGATTTTCTGTGATAGACCAACACAAAGTGGCGCATAATTGTGAAGTGGAAGGAAAATGATACATGGTTTTCAAATTTTTTTACAAATAAAAAACTGAAAAGTGTGGCGTGCAAAAGTATTCAGCCCCCTTTACTCTGATACCCCCAAATAAAATCCAGTGTAACCAATTGCCTTCAGAAGTCACCTAATTAGTAAATAAGAGTCCATTTGTGTGTAATCTAATCTCAGTGTAAATACAGCTGTTCTGTGAAGGCCTCAGAGGTTTGTTAGAGAACATTAGTGAACAAACAGTATCACAAAGCCCAAGGAACACACCAGACAGGTCAGGGATAAAGTTGTGGAGAAGTTTAAAGCAGGGTTAGGTTATAAAAAAATATCCCAAGCTTTGAACATCTCACGGAGCACTGTTCAATCCATCATCCGAAAATGGAAAGAGTATGGCACAACTGCAAACCTGCCAAGACATGGCCGTCCACCTAAACTGATTGAAGCAGCAAAGAGGCCCATGGTAATTCTGGAGGAGCTGCAGAGATCCACAGCTCAGGTGGGAGAATCTGTCCACAGGGCAACTATTAGTCGTGCACTCCACAAATCGGGCCTTTATGGCGTGGCAAGAAGAAAGCCATTGTTGAAACAAAGCCATAAGAAGTCCCGTTTGCAGTTTGCCACAAGCCATGTGGGGGACACAGCAAACGTGGAGGAAGGTGCTCTGGTCTGATGTTTTTGGCCTAAATGCAAAATGCTATGTGTGGCAGAAAACTACCACTGCGCATCACCCTGAACACACCATCCCCACTGTGAAACATGGTGGTGGCAGCATCATGCTGTGGGGATGCTTTTCTTCAGCAGGGACAGGAAAGCTGGTCAGAGTTGATGGGAAGATGGATGGAACCAAATACAGAGCAATCTTGGAAAAAAACCTGTTAGAGTCTGCAAAAAGCCTGAGACTGGGGCGGAGGTTCACCTTCCAGCAGGACAATGACCCTAAACATACAAGCCAGAGCTACAATGGAATGGTTAGATCAAAGCATATTCATGTGTTAGAATGGCCCAGTCAAAGTCCAGACCTAAATCCAATTGAGAATTTCTGGCAAGACTTGAAAATTGCTGTTCACAGACACTCTCTGCCCAATCTGACTGAGCTTGAGCTATTTTGCAAAGAAGAATGGGCAAAAATTTCAGTCTCTAGATGTGCAAAGCTGGTAGAGACATACCCCAAAAGACTTGTAGCTGTAATTGCAGCGAAAGGTAGTTCTACAAAGCATTGACTCATAGGGGACAGAATACTTTTGCACGCCACACTTTTCAGTTTTTTATTTGTAATAAAAATTGGAAACCATGTATCATTTTCCTTCCACTTCACAATTATGCACCACTTTGTGTTGGTCTATCACATAAAATCCCAATAAAATACATTTACATTTGTGGTTGTAACGTGAAAAATGTGGTAATGGGGTAATGTTCAAGGGGTAATGAAAACTTTTGCAAGTCACTGTATTTAAATTGAGAGGGGAAAGATTTAAAAAGGGACCTGTCGGGCAACATCTCCACACGGAATGGCATGTATTTCAAATGTGAAAATGTGGGCGAGGCAGATAAAATAACATCTAAAAGACATTTGGACAACTACATGGACTGGAAAGGTTTAGAAGAACATGGGCCTAACGTGGTCAAATGAGATTAGATGGGCATTTTGGTCAGCATGGACGAGTTGGGCCGATGGACCCGTTTCGACGTTGGGTTACTCAATGACACTGCACCTTTTGAGTTGTTTTAGTAGAGACCTAATTCTTCCAATTTCTTTTGTCTTTTTATCCCATCACGACATATAGAATCCTATTTTTTTCATATTGTACTTCTCCAGTCTCATTAGTTTCCCCTAAGATTTTTATAAACCAACATCAAATGTAGGTGTGACCTTGCGAACCTTGCATTAAATCTCTCTGCTCTTTGCCAGTAACTGAGTATTCTGAAGCTTACATTTTGTAACTAACTTGGAACACTCATCAAAATGGCATTCTGAACCAAGTACAACATTGTTCAGTTTCCCAGAGATATGACAGAATCTTTAAAATGATCCTAGAACCAGATCCTGTGAAACCTACCTTTTAACTTGAGATGGTGCCAAGAATTTATATTGAAGGCAAAGGTGACGTGCAAAAGAAATGATCAGGAAACCTGTACATCTAACATGACCATGTTTGCCTTTTAAAGCCAAAGGCAGATAAGGAGTCACCATTATGAGCTAGGGCAAGAGCTAGATGGTATAAACACATTTAATCTAAGTCTCAAACTTATTGTGAAAAATTCTGATTTGACAGGCAAGGCGGATGAGCTCAGTAATATGGGATTGTGACATTACAGCCATTCGACTAACACACTTGAGGGAAGGGCAAGACTGACAGCTCAATGTTCCAGGGTAGAGGCGCTTACAGACATGATCAAAGTGAGAGCAAGAGTTTTGATCACTGACAATATGACGAGAGAAAGAGGATATGCCTGGGGAACATCCAGAGGCTACATGGGTAGAATTTGGAGATAGGAAGGGGCGGGTGATTACTTTGATGGGATTATACTTTAGGCCTCCCAACAGCCAGTGGAATTAGACAAATGTAGGGAGATAACGTTTGGAATAGTAGGGTGATAATACTTGATGATATTATATTTCCCAGCATCGACTGAGACGGCCAGTGCTCAGGGATTGGATAGGACAGAAAGATGGGCACAAAATACTGGAGTAACTCAGCAGGACAGGCAGTATCTTTAGAGAGAAGGAATGGGTGACGTTTTGGGTTAAGATCCTTCTTCAGACAGAGTCCGGGGAAAGGGATATGGTGTGAAAATGACAGATCAAAGCAGATGCTGATCAAGAAATTGTAGAATGGTTCATTGTTAGCTGAGGGGAAGGTTGATGTAGTGGAAGACTGGAGGGTGACTAATGTGATACCTTCATTTAATAAGAACAGCAAGGACAAGGGAGGAACGGAAAGGCCAGTGAATTACCCAGATGAGATGGCAATAAATAGGGAAGGGCAAAGATTATTTGACCTAAAGCATCTTCCGTGATTGATCTTTGAAATTTCATTATTACAATTTGCAAGTAACACACAACCTAGATAGATTGCAGTACCTTAATTTATATATTTTTTATGTAAACTGAAAGAAACACTTCACCAGAAGCGTGCCAAATTCACACAGTGAATGTTAGGAAACAGGTAGCTATTTTGCACAAGCCTCAATCAATCATTGAACCTGGAGAGAAGATTATACCATGTTCCACCGGTTGGACTGCTTGGCAAGCTGGACTGGCAGGAAAAGAGCGACTATTTCACATAATATACTGCTTATAACATGGTGCTATGATTTCAGCTGTCACAGCTTCATCGCCCAGTGTTGTGACAGGCAAAGACTTCTGATTACAAGCTGGTTTCAAGTGTTTATTCCTGTTTCAGAATAATGCTCCAAAGCATTAAAATGACCTTGTCACAAGGCAATGTAAGAGCTAGTACCTAAGCCATGACCATAATTCAGTCTTCCATGACGACTTGTACTTGAAAACAGACCACTTCTAGTCTTTAGCAGCGACACATTGATTAGAACCAGTATAAATGCAAGAACACTGATTCTACATTAATAAATATACTATGTTCACATATAAAACATCCATAAACATGCCGTCATTTCACAATTTTTGGATGTGCCAAGAACCTGGATCTTCTCCTGTGATCTTGGAACTGCAGCAGTTAATTTGCGCACTGGGTCCCACAGTCAGCAACTAGATAAATTATAAAATCAATCTTTACGATGTCAGTTGCAGAATAATTAGTGATCAGAATAATATAAGCCCCCTTGCTCTTCTGCAAATAAACCTCCATTAGCTCTTATCCCCACCAAAGAGAGGGGTTCAAATTGGCTTTGGTTTAATGGCTCATCTAAAAGGTGTACACCTTTTACAACAGTGCCCCACCAATTCCTTTCACAAATGTCAGTCCTTGGGAGATGGTGCATTAAACTACAATAAGTTGGGCTAATCAGCCTGGCACAGCACCCTAATAAGTGGCACAGTATGTACAAATTGGTGCAAATGGCAATGTTAGTGATATGACAGTTCTAGTAAAAAAAACAAAAAGTTAATTTAATCCCCACAACAAATTATTTTGATCCTTCACGGGAGCAGAATCAACACCAACAGCAATGCAGAAGCACACTGGTGACACGGTATTGCAACACACTTGGTTTATAAAACTAGCAGCAAATGGCATCGGGGCTTACCAATAGAGAGAATACAAACTCGTTAACAGCACTTGAGGTATTAACATATTTTGCTCAGTGATCAATCAAATAACACTTGCAAGAAACAATTGAAACAGAAAAGCCATCCTGCTGTTAATAAATATATCCAGTAAACTTTTCAAAACAAAATCTCAGTAACTCCAATAGAAGCAAAGTGAATCTAATATATTCCAGTTTATTTAGAATATATTCCCACAATCAATTCTTCAGACCAGTTGAGATGAGCATCACAATGTAAAAATATTCATAAAACTATCCATGTTTTCAAGAGATTATACATTAGTAATAAGGATATTATTAATGGGAAAATTATATAAAGGATCAGGATTAAGTTTGTACCTCAATATGATTTAAAGTGTAAGTATAATAATATAAATCAAAGCAGCCCATTAATAACGCAGCTTAGTAAATGGTTACGATGTGCTTCTGTGCACATATGGAAAGAGTACTGAAGGTGCGTTTTAAGGGCCAAGAGGGATAGTGGCTACATTTAGGCACTTTGTCCAGCATCCCAACATACCTGCATCCCCAACATGGCACCTTATGTTCAGTACTGTTTCACTCCATATTGCTTGGGCAGACTAAGTTGTTCACTTTTTGAGGACGACAGCAGCATTTTTATAACCAAATCACTTGCCAATTGATAGAGGATGTAAGTGCTCCACAGCCAAATGAGATGGAGCAGGAGAGGACTGTCAATGAACACAATTATGCTTTCCTATTGTATTCCCAGTTCTGATAATCTAATTAGAAACCCACATTTTATTACTTTAAACTCGATATTCCTTTACAGAGATTTGAAAATTATGAAATTCTAGTCCTCAATGGCTAATTTTACTACCTCTCTTCAACTCCCTCGATCTACAAATCTTCAAGCATTAGCATTATATCTGAAAGATGGTCCCAAATATTTATACCTGCCTGTACCATTAAATATATGATTTTCATAAATTCCCAAACTCAAGAAACCCACCTACTATTGGAAAACTGAAAAGAACATTATGTACAAACTTCAGATTTTCACATTATCAAATATAACAAGGAACATTATTAGCAACTAGTTTAAATGAAAGGTATTTTCCAGGAACTCAGTGCTCAGAAACAATGTAAATGCAAATCAAGTCCACTGAAGTTGTAATTACAAACATTAGCAATTCAACAGATATGACAATATAGTTACAAAAGCTTAGAAAAATAACGTGGATTTCCTGAGAATTGGAATTGATGTCAATAACATTCAGTTTCTACTATTACATCACAATGAAGTCATAGAAGCATGGACAAGCTTAATTCAGAGCAAGATAATCTGTCCATTCACTGCCTAAACTGGAGGCAATTTTCAACGCCTCAACCATTTACATCACAATCGGATCATCATTTCAGGGAAGACCAACTTCTCAGAATATTGATATCAAAAAGGTATTTTGTAGTGGGGAGAAGGGTAATATAATGATGATCACTTGAAAAACAGTTTACATTACATGGGGGCAGGGATACCAGCCAAAGGATCAGCTTGTTAGCATGTATTTTCTTCGGGAATAAGATTACCTTCCAGCCATGGGCTGCAATAAAATATTTCAATACCACTTTGACTGTGGGCTTATTTTACAACTGAGGGAAGTTGGATAGCACAGCCTAAGAGATACATTTCAACAGTGAAGGGTTACTTTTCTACTTCAGTATCCTATTTATTACAGGCAATGGAGGGAAAGGGAAATAATATCAAGAAGATGATACCTCTGAATGAGAGGTGATACAGCTAGCAATCAATACCCTCACATTAAGCAGCAAGTTGTTCAGGAAACTGCAGGCTAAAGTAGGTTATTTTCTTTGAAAACACATTCTTATTGCTTAGATTCCTATGATTTTGTGCGTCATACAAAATCTAGGGATCTACACTTCATTTAAATCAGAACAGAATGAATCCACCATGGTATAAAATCTAACAGTAATATGCACCCTCAAAGTATTTCACTGGACACAGAGCACTACTCTAAAGTGAGCATGTCCAACACTTCATTTAACCATATTCTTCTCACAAGGCCTCTTAGCTTATAAAACCAAATATAATTTTCATAATCTATAGACAAAACACAACAGTCTTGATATTTCTAAACAAAATGCTTCCGATAACTTTAGTTAACTCAAAATTTAGCACTGTACATTTTTTTGCTTTGTTTGACCAATTAAATTCCCACTCCATCCTGTACCCATTGTTCAGAGAAAACAATCAACAGCTTTTAAAAAAAAAAAAATGGCATAAGGAAGCATACTAGAAAAAACCCCATACTATTTTATAAGTTAAGTCCAAGTATAAAAACATGTGATTCAAATTCCTGGATGAAATGACCGTACATATGACATATATATAACCATGGCTTTAAGAATTAAAAACCATGGTCACTATTGCTGAAGGATTTGAAAGCCGTAATTTCATGAAAACAAAAATGTTTTTACAAAGATGCCAAAATTTTCAATGCATTATAAGGAAGAAGTTTTCTTACAAAACACTGGCCAGCAGTGTTAGATGCAGCCAGGTATCCAACTGCATAATTGAATACCTATGGATCAAAGGTTGAACAAATTTAACAGCTTGCAATAAAGCTAAAAATATTTGCTGTTTCAGTGCAATTCTACCACTAAATAACCAGCAACATTCAGAATCACATCAAGTTGCCAGGGCATTCTAGGTTGAATGCAATTTTTTTTGATAAGTATTAGGCATGGAAGCCTGAATTGTCTCCTAGATCCAACAGTGCTGGCCACTTCACAATTCCACTAAAGGAATAAGTTAAATCCTTCGCAAGAGATAACCAAGTTAGTGATTAGATCATAATCCACATTCGCATGCTATTTTAGAGCTTAAACAAACCTCTGGGTGATTAGAACTAGTCTGTACAACTGTAAGTTGGCAAGTAGTGTAAGAAACATTGATCCAAAATATTGTACATTGGCCAGGTTTAGTTTCATGAAATTATGATATAGTTAGCTTAATATATTGACTTTGCAGCACTAAACACCCAGTGAATGTAACAAATGTATATATCAGCCAACAACTGGAGTGTCATTGTTGTTACCCAATGGGGAAACTCATTGTTGCAGTTCTGTTGATGGTACAGAGTTGTCAGTGTTCCTACTTCACAACATTCAGCATTTCCTTTGCCTTGCATCACTGGCATTATGCTTGCTTTTCATAAAAGGATTTGCATTGCCATTGCCCACTTTTTCCTTTTCATTCGTCTTGTCTTGTTTTTGAAGTCTGGTTTCCTTCCATCGCAACGTGATATTCCTGTTGGAAATAGCATGGTTACAATTATTATACACATGGGTCATCTTCTGCTGTGATAGTTCTAGTGTCACTGACATATGTGAACTATAAGATCATTTACACGGGTGAGATTAATCCCAGCCTGCACTATTGATACTAGAGTCCTTTAAATTTGCATAATAGATGCACCTGATAATTACATACAGTGCCCTCCATAATGTTTGGGACAAAGACCCATCATTTATTTATTTGCCTCTGTACTCCATAATTTGATATTTGTAATAGAAAAACATCACGTGGTTAAAGTGCACATTGTCAGATTTTAATAAAGGTCATTTGTATACATTTTGGCTTCACCATGTAGAAATTACAGCTGTGTTTATACATAGTCCCCCGCATTTCAGGGCACCAAAATGTTTGGGACACATGGCTTCACCGGTGTTTGTAATTGCTCAGGTGTGTTTAATTGCCTCCTTAATGTAAGTAGAAGACAGCTCTCAGCACCTCATCTTTCCTCCAGTCTTTCCATCACTTTTGTAAACTTTTATTGCTGTTTATCAACGAGGACCAAAGTTGTGCCAATGAAAGTCAAAGAAGCCATTATGAGACCGAGAAACAAGAATAAAACTGTTCAAGGCATCAGCCAAACCCTAGGCTTACCAAAATCAACTGTTTGGAACATCATTAAGAAGAAAGAGAGCACTTGTGAGCTTACTAATCGCAAAGGGACTGGCAGGCCAAGGAAGACTTCCACAGCTGATGACAGAAGAACTCTCCCTATGATAAATAAAAATCCCCAAACACCTGTCCGACAGATCAGAAACACTCTTCAGGAGTCAGGTATGGATTTGTCAGTGACCACTGTCCGCAGAAGACTTCATGAACAGAAGTACAGAGGCTACACTACAAGATGCAAACCACTGGTTAGCCGCAAAAATAGGATGGCCAGGTTACAGTTTGCCAAGAAGTACTTAAAAGAGCAACCACAGTTCTGGAAAAAGGTCTTGTGAACATATGAGACGAAGATTAACATATCAGAGTGATGGCAAGAGCAAAGTATGGAGTCCAAAGCACACCACCTCATCTGTGAAACACAGTGGTGGGGGTGTTATGGCCTGGGCAAGTATGGTTGCTGAAGGAACAGGCTCACTTATCTTCATTGATGACACAACTGCTGATGGTAGTAACATAATGAATTCTGTATAGACACATCCTATCTGCTCGCTCAAACAAATGCCTCAAAACTTGTTCATTCTACAGCAAGACAATGATCCCAAACATACTGCTAAAGCAACAAAGGAGTTTTTCAAACCTAAAAAAATGGTCAATTCTTGAGTGGCCAAGTCAATCACCCGATCTGAACCCAATTGAGCATGCCTTTTATATGCTGAAGAAAAAACTGAAGAGGACTAGCCCCCAAAACAAGCATAAGCTAGAGATGGCTGCAATACAGGCCTGGCAGAGCATCACCAGAAAAGACACCCAGCAACTGGTAATGTCCATGAATCGCAGACTTCAAACAGTCCTTGCATGAAAAGAATATGCAACAAAATACTAAACATGACTACTTTCATTTACATGACATTGCTGTGTCCCAAACATTATGGTGCCCTCAAATGGGGGTGGGGGGGGGGGGGCTATGTATAAACACAGCTGTAATTTCTACATGGTCAAACCAAAATGTATAAAATGGCCTTTATTAAAATCTGACAATGTGCACTTTAACCACATGTGATTGTTTCTATTACAAATCTCAAATTGTGGAGTACAGAGGCAAACATTATGGAGGGCAATGTATAGTCTGCATGCATCATGGAGGTCCACCTATTGTCCTGGAACTCCCACAAAGCCAGTCCTGTGTTTGGCCATCTGCTCAAATGGGGAGCTGCTGGAGGCAATTTCCATTTAATCTTTCCATCTTCAAAGTTGCAAAACACATTGGATTGGCAGGGTTGGCAGCACAGCCAGGCATACATTCAGGGTGAGATGCAAAGCAGCATCCCCAACAAACTTTGCATATGCAACATTTCATGGTCGACTCCTGAACTGGAAGAAATCCGCATCCAACATTGGGGGGCAAATCAATCTTGCCTATTTCAGTTGGGGTGTCATCCTGACTGCAAGTAAGGAAGAGTTCCCTCAAGGTATTGACTACATGAACCATTTGAATTCACTATCAGCTGTCCTGAGGGAGAGCCGCAATCATGTGAGAGCTGCAACCCAAAGCAGAGGATGCTAACGAACACTACAAAACATCATCCTAGCAAATCTACAATGATGCTAATGGATCTAACAAGACTTGTTTCTTTCAAACCACCATAACATGATTTTGCTATTTTCTCCCTTGTATTTACTCCACTTTAAGCCATTAAGATAAACTGAACTTGATTTTCGAAAGGTGCTGGGTGAACCAGAACCCAAATGGCTGTTTCAAAATGGCTACAACATACCACTCGCATGCCTGTCCCCACCACCAATTAAAATCTAGGCAGAGATGGGAGTTCAACAAAACTCACAGACCACCACTGAATAAGCTCTTTGGGCCAGGGAGACCAATGTTCCCCAGTTCTAGAGTGAATACTTATTCCCACTAGTAGGGTGCCCAAAATGCTATACAAAGACAAACCTGCAGCCACTGGTACTGTCCCCCAATATTTATATATATTAATAGATCTATTCCCACCAGTATTGTACCCCGTTATAGTGACAGCCCAGTGGCCACCGGTATTTCACCAGTTATATACTGCCAGACTGTGTTCAATTGAACTGTACCAAGTGTTATACAGTAACTAACGTAGGGCAACAAATTGAGACCCTCCCCACATTATGAACACACAATTTATGTACAGCTTGTACATTTGAAGGAATATTTGGGAAACTGATGGGATGGATTTGCTGGCTGCCGAATGCACTTTCTGCCGTGTGGGAACAATTTGCATCAGTATCTGAATGGTTCTCAGGTACCTATAATGTATTCAAGTGATAAGCTCTGTGCCTGCATTCTATCGGAATATGGATCTGGTCTCTGGTCCAGAGGATTGAACTGGGGTGTAACATGACCCCTGACCATCTTATCCCCAGATCCCTGGCAATGATATCCTCCAATTTATTTTCCTTAAATTTCGGTTAGCCTCAGTATGACAGTTCTCATGAAGCTCATTCTCGGGTGCAGATTGTTAAATTGTAATTTTATTCAGTTTGATGCCCGTTTGTAAGTTTCAGCTTGCATATTTTTGCATATTACTTGCATATTTTTTTTACAAAGTACAGAAAGGCAAACCATTTATAAGCAGTTGAATAAGGGTTGGGAATTAATAAGCTTTGGCTTCTTCCTGCTCCTTTTCGGACACATACGATTTCATTTACTTATAGATACTGTTTGACACTTTATAAATATTCTTGTTTTGTTTTTTGTATGGTGTTTCACACTTGCTTTTTATTGTTTTATTCTGTTCGAAATAAATAAATAAATGTTGATTACAGTTCTATGTGTTCCATGTCACAACTTGGTGTAATGTTTAACTATGTATATGTTAACATAGATTAGTACTGTGTGATAAAATTGCGTAATGAAGTAAAACCAGAACTGGCCTTTGACTGAGGTTAACTTTTTCTCGTTCATCAGATGCTGCCTAAACTGTGCAGTGCTACAGTATTGTTTTTAGTTCAGATTTCCAGGACCCGGAGGTCTTCTCATTGCAATGGAAATTAGAAATCTGTACAATATGAATATTTCCAATATTTAATTATAATATTCCTCCATGCCTAATATACGAGAGAATCATTGGGAAGAATAATGCATGTAATAGATTCCTTTCCTAAACTTGATAGATCTATATCATATCAGTTAAGAATGCAAAAAAAAGAAAGCAACCTTTTACCTGACTGAAAACAATGCCTGGAATTTGAGGCCACTGACAAAATATTCAAATTGCTTAGAAAGCTCTGGTAAAGCTACAAGTACATGGTAAAAAATTAGGTATATAACGTTTAAATCTCCAACAAACAGATCATAGATCCAAAAAATCTTTTGAATAAAGCTTACCGTATAAAGAAACGCCATATTGTCCAAGACAGGACCAGTATAAAACCAAGGATCCAGCACTGGGTAACGTAGAAAGGAATTGGAAGTGTGAGTGTATGTGGATCGTATTTCAGCACAATTAGGAATTCTGTCACTGTGATTGCAGCTACCAACCAAGCCTGTTGACCAAGCTTTTTATGGAAATGCCTGCAAAGATGGTTAAAGAGATTAAAAAAGACTTGAAATGTACTTTTTGATCTGTTTAGCAAGCTGGAAACAATGTCAGCATTGCAGTGTGGTATCAGTCTACCACCCGGATGTTACATGGGTATAATCATGACAATTACTTTATACAAACACTAGACCAAGGGGCACCCGTCCCTTCAACATGCGGAGGAGGGGGAGAGAGGGGGTGGAGGGGGGAGGAAGAGGGATGCCCGGGGAGGAAGAGAAAGGCTGGCGAGAGAGAGTCAGGGGGGAGAGAGAGGAGGGGGGAGAGAGAGGAGGGGAGGGAGAGAGAGAGAAGGGGGGAGAGAGAGAGAAGGGGGGAGAGAGAGAGAGGAGGGGTGTAGAAAGAGGGGAGAGAGAGGAGGGGGGAGAGAGAGGAGGGGGGGAGAGAGGAGGGGGGAGAGAGAGGAGGGGGGTGAGAGAGGAGGGGGGTGAGAGAGGAGGGGGGAGAGAGAGGAGGGGGGAGAGAGAGGAGGGGGGAGAGAGAGGAGGGGGGAGAGAGAGGAGGGGGGAGAGAGAGGAGGGGGGAGAGAGAGGAGGGGGGAGAGAGAGGAGGGGGGAGAGAGAGGAGGGGGGAGAGAGAGGAGGGGGGGAGAGAGAGGAGGGGGGGAGAGAGAGGAGGGGGGAGAGAGAGGAGGGGGGAGAGAGAGGAGGGGGGAGAGAGAGGAGGGGGGAGAGAGAGGAGGGGGGAGAGAGAGGAGGGGGGAGAGAGAGGAGGGGGGAGAGAGAGGAGGGGGGAGAGAGAGGAGGGGGGAGAGAGAGGAGGGGGGAGAGAGAGGAGGGGGGAGAGAGAGGAGGGGGGAGAGAGAGGAGGGGGGAGAGAGAGGAGGGGGGAGAGAGAGGAGGGGGGAGAGAGAGGAGGGGGGAGAGAGAGGAGGGGGGAGAGAGAGGAGGGGGGAGAGAGAGGAGGGGGGAGAGAGAGGAGGGGGGAGAGAGAGGAGGGGGGGAGAGAGAGGAGGGGGGGAGAGAGAGGAGGGGGGAGAGAGAGGAGGGGGGAGAGAGAGGAGAGAACCCAGTGAAAGTGGTCAAAAATCTGTCAATATCCGCAGAGTAAATAACCGCAAACTTTTAAAATTGTAAAGAAATTAGTACCGGAAAAAAAACGGGAAGTAACAAACAGGGAAGAGCAACATAAGAAATATATATTAAAATTCAAAAAGCGCTGTCTTTGAAATTAAATGTTATCTTTAAGAATTAGTACAGTTAAGTGAGACACCGGAAAGTCTTAACGTTTTCTAAGTTAAACCAAAACAATTAAGTTCAATCGGACTCTTATCTTTAAAGATGTCGAAGTCAGCATTAAGCCTCATTCATCAAAGTGATATAATGACCGTTGAGAATGTTCTGGAAAAGCAAGCCGGGAAGTCCATGAGTGCTTGTGACCTCGGAAGCTGCAGTACAGAGCCCACTTGCTCGTTCTTTCTGCGTCTTTTGAAGAACCGGGGGGGGGGGGGGGGGGGGGGGGGGGGGGGGGGGGGGGCAACATCACTCGCTGTGCGTGGAACATATGGCAGCAGGCCGCAAGGAGCAGAGCCATTGTGACATAATCAGCGAGACCATCTCCTTTATTTTCCAAGTTATTTGAAATTGTTTGAATTATTTGAACATTTTCATAAATAACTTGGGAAATAATGCATGAAAGTTTCAGATAAGGCGATATCGGAATATGTAAAAATGTCACCGTTTGCGCGTCGTGTTTTCGAGGAGATGTGAAATGCATATGAACATCACACAGATAAATACACATCCAAGATCAGAGTTTAAGTATAAAGATGGATTTTGTTTTTGGTTAACCAATATTTCCTTATTTAAGAGGAATTTGTGAAATAAATTTGGGCTGTTATACTACATTTTGCAATTTACATGCCTGCATCAGAAGGTGGAGATGTCTGTTCAGTGTCTAATTTGATCATGATATGTTTATTAAAAATGATAAATCTTATTCATTTTTTAAACAAATCAAAAAGGCAAAAATGCCATGTGCAGGTAATCATAAATCTACATAATTTGTACAAATTAGTACGACAGTCGTGAAGAAAGGGAAAAATATCTACTGAATAGGTGGATGCACACAATATGCTTTACAGATTAAAAACCCATTTGGGATCAATGTCACCAAAATGACTGAACATTTGCAACATATTTCCAGAGTTTATTATCTTTGGTAGGCAACTGTCTCCATTAATGTGATGATATCACTTTAAACTTGTCTCTCTTTTCCTACAAATACTTACAGGTCATCCATGAAGTCATAAATCTCACGCATTGCTACACCTCCGACATGCACAAAGAAAACTAGACGTAGCAAGACGAGATAATGTTCGGGAGGCATCCAGAGGACAAACTTCAGGTAAAATGTATTTAACTCCGCAAGCAAGAACTGCAAAATATGTAAAAAAATGTCCTTAGTGCTTGGAGCAATTTGAAATAACGAGTTTCAAATATACACAATAATACTTTCTCTGGCGTATAAAATATTTTTTAAAAAATTTCCTTTTCTTGCTGGAAATACAAATGCCACATATTACACATTTTGTTAATGTCAATCTACAAGGCCAACAAAGTTCAAAAAACGTGAAAAACATTTTTATTATACAGCTGTGAAAATGGAAATAGATCAAAAGGGAGGATTTCAAACTTCTCTGACTGGTGTTATATAGCTCATTTGTGACAAGGTTGAAAAGTGGTTGGGTATAACTAGGTTGAAGCAGCACCTTTTTTTCTAGTCAATCTTTAACATTTGTACCAACCATGTGGAAACAAAGAACTGCAGAAGCTTTTTACACCAAAGATAGTCACAAAGTGCTGGGGTAACAAAGCAGGTCGGGGGCGTCACCCATCCCTTTTCTCCAGAGGTGCTGCCTGCCCTGCTGAGCTACTCCAGCACTATGTGTCTATCATTTGTGCCAACCAACTTTGTGCCAACTTTCCAGATTGTCCCATTTCAAGCATTGATAAACATAATTGAAGGTCTTGTTATGCCAATTAAAAAAATATATATATTCATGAATAGTAGACAGCATTGATGGTCTACTTTATAGTCTATAGCATTTGTTATTCATCTCAATTATCCCTCCAATGGAATTGTCGAATTTAAATTCAAGTAATTTTAATTGTTGAGGTTTTGAACTAGTTCCCACATCAATAGTCTGGACCTTGCTAATAGTCAATGTACAACTCACTACATTGGCATACGTCCAAGAACTATTTAACAATTCCTAAAATTTGCATGTGATAGAACATGTTTATCTGTGTCCTTTTCCAACCAAACAGTGAGTGCTTCAATACATTTTGGAAAACAGAAAATCAAAATCTTAGATGGATGTTCTCATCCAAATGTAACATCGTATTCCACTTCCTTACCATGAAAATAATTCCACAAACTGCCAGCCACCTACGAAGATTTGAGGCTGGTTTCCATTCAAACTTCACCCAGCTGTATGGTGTAAACTGGAAGGCAATGCGCTTGATTTTCCCCCTGGAGAAGCAGAATATCAGATTAAAAATCAGAAATGCCTGTTTTACAGCAGGAACACATGCTGTTAATTGGATTTCAATATTACCCGTTACTTTACTTAGTGGATTCAAGGGCACAATTTTAGGTCATCGTCCTTTTATTTTGAAGGAAGCCATTGACAGCAGATGTGCAATACCTCCACTGTTAAGTGATAGCATGAATCAATAATTACACGGCAGATACAAAACGCTGGAGTAACTCAACGGGTGAGACAGCGTCTCTGGAGAGAAGGAATGGGTGACGTTTCGGATCGAGACCCTTCTTCAGACTGATGTCAGGGGAGGGGGCAGGACAAAGATAGAATGTAGTCTGAGGCAGTAATGTTCATACCGCTGGGATGTAAACTACCCAAGTGCAATATGAGGTGCTGTTCCTCACTCTGACAATGGAGGAGGCTCAGGACAGAAAGGTCAGATTGGGAACGGGAGGGGGAGTTAAAGTGCTGAGCCACCGGGAGATCAGATCCGGACTGAGCGGAGGTGTTCAGTGAAACGATCGCCGAGCCTGCGCCTGGTCTTGCCGATGTAGAGGTTGACACCTGGAACAGTGGATGCAATAGATGAGATTGGAGGAGGTGCATGCGAACCTCTGCCTCACCTGGAAAGACTGTTTGGGCCCTTGGATGGAGTCGAGGGGGGAGATAAAGGGATAGGTGTTGCATCTCCTGCGGTTGCAGGGAAAGGTACCTGGGGGAGGGGGTGGTTTGGGTGGGAAGGGGCGAGTTGACCAGGGAGTTGCGGAGGGAACAGTCTCTGCAGAAAGAAGAAAGTGGTGGAGATGGGAAGATGTGGCCAGTAGTGGGATCCCATTGTAGGTGACAAAAATGTTGGAGGATTATATGCTGTATGCGACGGCTGATGGGGTGGAAGGTGAGAACAAGGGGAACTTTGTCCTTGTTACGAATAAGGGGAGGGGGAGTAAGTGCGGAGCTGCGGAATTTCCAGAAGACCCTAGTGAGAACCTCATCTATAATGGAAGGAGGAACCCCCATTTCCTAAAGAATGAGGACATCCCCGATGCCCTGGTATGGAACACCTCATCCTGGGTGCAGATGCGGCATAGACGGAGGAATTGGGAGTAGAGGATTGAGTCTTTACAGGAAGCAGGATGGGAAGAAGTGTAGTCAAGATAGCTATGGGAGCCAATAACATGTCAATAATTACATGGAGCTAATAAATGTTCTGTCATTCGAAAAAGACCAGGGGTTGAATCGCCTGGATGAAGGCAGCTCACCAACATCCTGTATAAAGGTACCAGCATGATTGCCTCACAAAAAAAATCGACCCATTTAAAAATGAAAACATCATGTCTCTAAATTTGATTAGAGAACGTGTCGTGTGATTGTATTTTCAATTTAATTCTACCACGGCACATATTTATACGAGCAATATATTATATGAAACAATGATATGCAATATTCTATGCTGGAATTTGAAAATGCTTCCCGAAGGATTAATGCAAGGAATAGTTCCTACTTATTTTAAACCTGCAGTGTGTTGTGCAATTAGTCCATCCATTGTTTCAGACATTTCAAGTGCCATTACATGTACACACATGCTTAATGATAACGGCATTATAACTTTCGACAAAACGCATTCAGCTTTGTAATTTTATGCAATTTAAGAGGTCAACATCTATATTTTTTTAGCTCAAAATTAAGGATGTTGGTCCCATTTCTGATACTCTGATGCAGCACTGGAAACCTTTGGACAAGAATTATACCACTCGCAACAATAACCCGTTTTGGTCAATTAATCACAATTATTGGATTAATATTATTAATGAAAAACGACAATAAAATGAAACCAATGAGAAAAAAGCCAAGCTACGGGGAAAAACTCAGTGGACCAAGCAGCATATGCGATGGGAAGGAATTACCAATGTTTCAGGCTGAGGTCTTATGATGGTGAAACAGATACTGCTCGACCCACTGAGTTCCTCCAGCAGATTTTTACTTCAAATTCCAGCATTTGCACTCCTGTATCTCCTTTAAACCAATGGGACCTTGACCTCACTATCTCCATCGCAGGTGATAGACTTCTGACCGACATCCACTATAAACCCGCTGACTCCCATGGCTATCTAGACTACACCTCTTCCCACCCTGCTTCCTGTAAGGACTCCATCCCCTACTCCCAATTACTCCATCTGCTCCCAGGATGAGGTGTTCCACACCAGGGCATCGGAGATGTAATTCTTCAGGGAACGGGGGTTCCCCTCCCCTACTATAGATGAGGCTCTCACCAGGGTTTCTTCCATACCCCGTAACATTGCTCTCTCTCCCCATCCCCCCCACTCGTAACAAGGGCAGAGTCCCCCTAGTCCTCACCTACCACTCTACTAGCCGTCACATACAACAAATAGTCCTCCGTCATTTTCGCCACCTCCAACGTGACCCCACCACTTGCCACATCTTCCCATCTCCTCCTGTCTGCTTTCCGCAAAGACCGCTCCATCCGTAACTCCTGGTCAATTCGTCCCTTCCCACCCGTACCACCCCCTCCCCGAGCACTTTCCCTTGCAACCGCAAGAAATGCTACACCTGTCGCTGTACCTCCCCCATTGACTCCATTCAAGGACCTAAGTAGTCGTTCCAGGTGCGACAGAGGTTCACCTGCTCCTCCTCCGACCTCATCTATTGCATCCGCTGCTCTAGATGGCAGCTGATCTACATTGGTGTATTCTCCCCCCCCCCCACCCCTACATCAGTCTGAAGAAGGGTTTTGGCCCGAAACGTTGCCTATTTCCTTTGCTCCATGGATGCTGCCTCACCCGCTGAGTTTCTCCAGCACTTTTGTCTACCCTCAATTTTCCAGCATCTGCAGTTCCTTCTTAAACAAAGGACTTTGTTTATATTCTGGATAACCTAGTCTAGTATTGAAGAGATATGCAAGTATGACCATCATTTGTTTACTGCTAAACCTTAGGCATTCATTACTTTCTTGTGTGCGGCTGCATGGCCAAGGCAGTCCAAATCTGCTTTCTCATCAACTAGATCATAGACATTTACCATGACAATTTGAAGTGTTCAATCCATCTAAATGCATATGCTAGAATTTTAAAGATGTCACGTGTACTTCCCCACAGATGATTCAGAATGAGAATATTTCCTCCAAAAAACTACGCCAGAAGGCTGAAGGGTAGAACTAATTAGATTGTTGCAAATAATTGACACCTGTAAAAAATCTATTGGTGACAGGCAAGCTTTTGTTTTATTCCTACAATGCAGAATTGTTCGGACATGCCACAACTGTCATGGAAACAAGAAACATTTTTAGACTTCAACATGGTCGTAAGATGTGAATTTAGAATAATCCCTTGATTCATATAAAGCACCATACCACCGTCTATCTTTGATTTAAATTAGCATATGCAGTTCCTTCCTACACATACCACAACTGGGACTCTTAATAACCCCTTAATTTGATTCTTACATTTTAAATGTATTGAAAAGGCTTCAGTGAACTTTCAGATGAACAACAAAGTACTGCATATTTCACAAAATAATACATAGGCCTCCCTGATGAAACTAACACAGCATGTACAAAGCCACATAAATCGTGCTCCACTCTTCTTGCTGGAGAGAATTAATAGCACTGGAATGAATTTACTTTCCTAAAGCTTCCAGCTCTTTTAAGTCAAAAAGACACCAGGTCCAAAGACTTAATTATTCAGTAAACATAAATTTAGAGTTTGTGGGCATTGCTGACAAGGGCAGAATTTATTGCCCATCTCTAACTGGCCTTGAGATGTTGGAGTGGTGATGGTGATTTAATCCACGGTAGTTCTTTCAATTACCAAGATCCAGATTTAATTTTTGAATGCAATGGAAACCTATTATTAAATATTTATTGGGAATATGTACAAAGCCTTGGGAGTCAACATACATATTTAATGTTTTTAACCACAGACAAATATACTAGATTGGGAAATTTGTTTTCATTGGCTCACTTTTATATTTGACTTTTATAGTCCATCCAGACTTACTTTATCAAGATACCCATCAAATCATAAAAAATAAATTCAAACACAGTAAAAATAATTTAAAAGCCCCAAATTACGCGGGCTTGAAAGAAATGTTTAATGTTTTTAATTAGAATTATTTGCACTCCAACGGCTTTGATTATTTATCACTGATACAATCTAGAAAACTATACTTTTTGGTTTTACCCCTGTAATAAAACCTACTACCAAATTATAGGCTCTATAAGGTCACCAACTTGTTATTCAATCCCTTCCATATAATTGAATTCAACATCCATTCAAAAATATAATTGCCTGTTTAAAAGCACAGATCTGTATTAAACTTTATACTGAATAATGACTTTTCTCTTACAAAATATAACTGACATTTATGGAGTAGTTTTACTTTTTGAGGGTGTCCCACACTGCTTATGATCCAATTCTATTTCCTAGTGTGCGTAAAGCATAATAAATGCTGTGTGTTGTTTCACTAGTTATTAAATTTCATGACATAATATTGACAAAAGGCAGTGCCAATTTATTTCCTACAATCTTCACTCAGATAATGTTGATTTTCAGTGGTTTAGGCACATTTTAGAACAAGTGGCAATCTAAAAGGAGCAAGAAACATCACACCTGGCACATTGTCCATTTTTGATTTCCCAGAGAAGTTTCCAAATTTCAGAGAAGTTAAATCTAAAACCTATTAATGAATGCATAACTAGTGTGCCTACCTGAAAAACAAACAGATGGAACCACTATTGCAAGAAATTTAACCAGTATAGGTCCATTCTTAATTACGTGTGGCCAAAAATATGAAAATTTGTGAAATAGAAACATAGAAAATAGGTGGAGGCCATTCGGCCCTTCGAGCCAGCACCGCCAATCTTGGTGTTCATCCGCTATCAATAACCCGTGCCTGCCTTCTCCCCATATCCCTTGACTCCACTAGCCCCTAGAGCTCTATCCAACTCTCTCTTAAATCCATCCAGTGATTTGGCCTCCACTGCCCTCTGTGGCAGGGAATTACATAAATTCACAACTCTCTGGGTAAAAAAGTTTTTTCTCACCTCAGTCTTAAATGACCTCCCCTTTTAAGCAGTGGATGTTGTCTATATGGACTTCAGTAAGGCCTTTGACAAGGTTCCTCATGGAAGGTTGGTTAAGAAGGTTCAACTTGGGTATAAATGCAGGAATAGCAAGATGGATTCAACAGTGGCTGAATGGGAGAAGCCAGAGGGTAATGGTGGATGGCTGTTTGTCGGGTTGGAGGCAGGTGACTAGTGGGGTGCCTCAGGGATCTGTGTTGGGTCCTTTGTTGTTTGTCATGTACATCAATGATCTGGATGAAGGGGTGGTAAATTGGATTAGTAAGTATGCAGATGATACCAAGATAGGGGGTGTTGTGGATAATGAAGAGGATTTCCAAAGTCTACAGAATGATTTAGGCCAGTTGGAAAAATGGGCTGAAAGATGGCAGATGGAGTTTAATGCTGATAAATGTGAGGTGCTACACCTTGGCAGGACAAATCAAAATAGGACGTACATTGTAAACGGTAGGGAATTGAAGAATACAGTTGAATAGAAGGATCTGGGAATAACCTTGCATAGTTCCTTGAAGGTGGAATCTCATATAGATAGGGTGGTAAAGAAAGCTTTTGGTATGCTAGCCTTTATAAATCAGAGCATTGAGTATAGAAGCTGGGATGTAATGTTAAAATTGTACAAGGCATTGGTGAGACCAAATCTGGAGTATGGTGTACAATTTTGGTCGCCCAATTATAGGAAGGATGTCAACAAAATAGAGAGGGTACAGAGGCGATTTACTAGAATGTTGCCTGGGTTTCAACAGTTAAGTTACAGAGAGAGGTTGAGTAAGTTAGGTCTTTATTCTCTGGAGCGCAGAAGGTTAAGGGGGGACTTGATAGAGGTCTTTAAAATGATGAGAGGGATAGACAGAGTTGATGTGGACAAGCTTTTCCCTTTGAGAATAGGGAAGATTCAAACAAGAGGACATGACTTTAGAATTAAGGGACAGAGGTTTAGGGGTAACATGAGGGGGAACTTCTTTACTCAGAGAGTGGTAGCGGTGTGGAATGAGCTTCCAGTGGAAGTGGTGGCGGCAGGTTCGTTGGTATCATTTAAAAATAAATTGGATAGGCATATGGATGAGAAGGGTATGGAGGGTTATGGTATGAGTGCAGGCAGGTGGGACTAAGGGAAA
The DNA here is from genome assembly GCA_963514005.1 of Raja brachyura. Next base: position 34,737,860 of record OY740798.1, on the reverse strand, counting down.
AATGTTGTTCGGCACGGACTTGAAGGGCCGAGATGGCCTGTTTCCGTGCTGTAATTGTTATATGGTTATATGGTTATAAGATTGTAGGAAATAAAACTTTTCTAATTCTGAAAGCATTACAGGTATATTGTTCGGTGCTGTATATACGATTCATATTTTTTTGGTTTATCAAGTGAAATATTTATGTTATGCTGACAATCTTTGTTTAGGGTCAGAGGTCAAATATAACCGGTCACGTGTGTTGCCTCACACAAAAGCATTTTTTTCATAACTCAGTTTTCTTACAAACTTCGTGAATTTTAATAATCTAGAATGTTCATATCTTTAGGAGACATGCATTAGAGTTCTGTAGGTAGGAAAATAGCAATGAATAATATTAATCTCTTACAATAATTGTTTACTGTATTACTTTATGTGATGCCATTTGGTAACGTGTGTGACATTTTGGTTCACTTTCCAAAGAATGGCCCTACAAATCAATAAATAGGCATGCCCCAGAGAGCTTTTCTTTTAAAAAAAGATGTACTTTAGGAAATGATTTTACTCTTTTATTCTGGTGAGAAACATTACAAGTGGGATTTTTAGAAAGCAGTTAAAATGTTATACCTTGTCTGCAACAATCAATGGGGGAAAGCACCATTGGCTCCACTCTCACTTTTGAAGTCAAAATTAAACCGAGCAAAAGCTAATCTCTTTGTAAAATGCTGACGAGCTGAAATGTTGAACGCACACTTCAAATGTTAATGGTTGGCACACTGTCAGATCCCAGCATTTACCTCACTGAAAGCAGCAGCACTCAGCAGATGGAAAATTCCCAAACTCTGAATTCACAAGGCTGTCAGTTCCTCATACAGTTTGGACCCGAGCGAAAGAACGAGAAATATTAGCAACAATGGTTTCACTCCTGTAGTATGAAGACAATAGCTGTAAATCCATATGGTTTTATACTGCAGGAATAATTCTGGATTTTCACAAAAAATGCTCCTTACCAGCCGTGCCTGTGCTTAATTAGCACTGTGCATTCAGCAATAGGATGTTGCAATAGCACAATCACAACCACAACCGGACGGACTTACTTGTAACTGTGAATATTCCAGAGCCCTTGCCAGTGGTAAGGCTTCATTGAAAGCCAGTGCAGTGTCTTCATGGCACAAAGGATTCCAAATCCATTGCAGAGAACTACATCCATTATCCACTGTAAACAGAAGCACAATTTTACAGATCTTTCACAGGACAAGGGATATTGTGTTCCAGGTGGATAGAATGGAAGTTCGCAATGTATTATGTACACACAGAGTAATTTAACTCTGTTTATGCAGCTATGAGTATCAGAAGGTAAAAATAATTTGTCAATTTGATAATAAAAACCACGTGGCTTGACTAAGAGGACTAAATTAAACTTCTTCATATTAATAATTTTCTTCAGCATATCCCTACTATGTGACACCCGCATTGATACACATGACAACATGCTCAATGTCACCTTCTTAAAAAGCACGGACACATTTATGATCCCCATTATCAACAGGGATGTCACTGCCACGCTTGCGGTTCCCCTTGCCTATTTTGTGCATTACAAAAGTAAATACACATACTGCAAATGCAACAAAACCGTTTAGTTCAGTGTCTTTTTAGCTCCGGACACCTGGTGTTCAGTAGCCTAGATGTTTGTTCTTCGATTTCATTGGATCATTTAATTTATATTAGATGATTTTCTTGATCAAAATGTGTTTACTATTGTAGGATTGTCTTGACCAACAGACACCATAGTATTTCACAACATTTTACTCAACCACAAATTTCCTCTACAAACACCATAGCAATTTAAAAAAATGACCAAAAGGCCAGACACCCTTCAATGAAATCATGATGACTCAGCTAATGATCCAAGTCAACTCTATTCTCTCTAATAACCAATGTCCCTTTCAAACATCCAAAAATCTATCCCAGCCATCAAAATTCTCAAAGTTGGAGTGGCGCAGAGGTAGAGTTGTTGTATTACAAAACAAGAGACCCGGGTTCGATCCTGACTGCGGGTGCTGTCTGTAGAGTTTGGACATTCTCCCTGGGACTACATGGATTTTCTCCAAGCGCTTCGGTTTCCTCCCCCATTCCAAAAACGTGCAGGTTTGTAGGCTAATTGGCTTCTGTAAATTGTCCATAGTGTGTAGGAGAGTGCTAGTGTATGCAGTGATGGCAAGTCGGCACGGACTTAATGGGCTGAAGGGCCCGTTTTCAATGCCTTATCTCTAAAGTTAAAGAAAGTCTAAAGTAGGTCTCAAGAGGTAAATAATGTTTTACAGCTGCTATTGTCTACTGATGGCAGCTTCAACTTCTCAACTGCTGTGCAGTTATTCAAATCCACATTAATCATATTCTCTGCAGTTTCTCCCCATATCTTCCCCATCATCCAGAAACCAACCATTTGTACATACCATTACCCACCTCCAGCAGTTCTCCATTTCCACCCTTTCATCCACTTACTCAGGATCTACTTTTTAATTTCCACCTTAAAAAAGTGTGGTGCTTTTTTCCCCCTACATGCAGGCATTGTTATGGACCCATGGCCCACAAACCAGAGCTTGTCTTCATGAGAAAAATTGCAGACACATTTTTTCCACAGTTAAAATACAAAAACCATGGAGCAAATCCAATGAACCAAAGACACGTGTCAAGAAATAGTTATAATATTGCTTAGTTTTCTCCAGTGTACAACACCCGTACTTTATTAGATACATACATGGTCCCACCAGCATTCACTGAAGTTAGGTAGCTGGTGCTCCAAACTGTACTCCAGAAACTCGAACATCACACTGATTATCATACACATCCACCAGTCACGAATCATTAGTGTCTATACAGAGGATAAAAAATGTAATTAGCCACAGAGAGGATTAATAAACTAATAACAAAAAGGTCCGAACAGCAAGCTCCATTTGTAAGGAGCCATATCTTTGTTACTTTCACAGAATTATAAGACTTTTTTTGTTCCACAGCTTGTAGAATAATTCAGATTAGAAATTGGAAGACTGTCCAATGGCTGTTGATAAACACAAAGTGTTGGTGCAACTCAGTGGGTCAAACAGTTTCTCTGGAGAAAAAGAATGGGTGAACCTTCAGGTTGGGGCCCTTCTTCCGTATCCCGACCCGAATCGTCATCCACCCTTCTCCAAAGAAGCTATCTGACCCGCTGAGCTACTCCAGCACTGAGTCGATCGTCCATATAAATCAGCATCTGCAGTTCCTTTCTGCACAATAACTGGTGATTATGGCTTTAGGATACCAAAACTTTACGGAATGTGCACAATTACTTTACAGGATCTGGCAGTCCTCCTATTTCAGGCGTTTCACTAAAAGCAAATGTTGGACCTTGGAAAAAGTGCCTCACAGATTTACCAGAGAACCAAGGGTTAGATTATCAAGAGGCTATGCAATCACAACTAGTGAATTTTGAAAGGCGCAAGAAGTGAAATCCATCGATTTGGGTGTAGGCTTGAATGGATGGACAGATCAGGAAACAGGGAACGGACCTGAAAATTAAAGCCAGGCCATTAACATAGGAGCTAGGAAACACTTTTCATGCATTGATTGGTAAAAATCTGGAACTCTTCTGCAACTGGCAATTGATATTGAACATATTTAAACTAAAGTCTGTAATTTAAGAAAAGGCATAACAAATAAAGGACACAGCTAGTTTATACTTATCTGCACTTTACACATGTGCTCATCGGTATCTGTATAGTAACTGCGCTCCAAAAAAATCATCAAGACAGAAAAGGTCTATCATCTTGATGTTAATTCCTCTATAAATCCTTCAACAGACAAGGTTATCTCTGGGTATTGCCGCAAGAAATAATTTTATTGTTCTGCTTTTGGTACACATGACAATTAAACACTATTGATTGTTGAAATTCCCAAACAATATCTTATCACAATGGATAATTAATTGCACCTAACTTTATTTGTAAAAGGAAATGCTAACCCAGTTCTCATCTTACCTTAAGGTACCAGCCCAGGAAATGAGCTGGGACAAATCCATCCAATTTGTCCTAAAATTCAACAGATACATCACATTTCAGATTTAAAAATTAATTTCATTTTTATTGTACAAAATACTTTTCTCTTCATCAATTAGCTGAAAACTACCTTTTTTACACTTTGCTCAATGTGATGTTTAACAGCTGCTTTGCCTCACTGATTGATTTTGGAAGAGAAAAAGATTATTAATTATATTTAACATATTACACAAATGTCTACAAGCAACTATCCAACCTGTAATCATTTTACATAAAGACTACAGATATGGAAAAAGACGATGCCAAAAACCTTTAAACAAGCTTAACAATGGCAACACAGTATAATATGGATTGAATGGTGGATACATCGGTTTTGGTACAGCCATCCTGACTAGTCCTCAGTAAATGGCTCTACCTGGATTTGTAAGGGGTGAACAACAATTCTGTTTAAGGACAGGCAGTTCCACTTTAAAATCTTGCTTCACTTTATATCTCACTACTAAAACTACTGGACGAGGGAATTGAATGCAACATCTCCAAGTTTGCGGATGACACGAAGCTGGGGGGCAGTGTTAGCTGTGAGGAGGATGCTAGGAGGCTGCAAGGTGACTTGGATAGGCTGGGTGAGTGCGCAAATGCATGGCAGATGCGGTATAATGTGGATAAATGTGAGGTTATCCACTTTGGTGGCAAAAACAGGAAAGTAGACTTATCTGAATGGTGGCCGATTAGGAAAAGGGGAGATGCAATGAGACCTGGGTGTCATGGTACACCAGTCATTGAAAGTAGGCATGCATGTGCAGCAGGCAGTGAAGAAAGCGAATGGTATGTTAGCATTCATAGCAAAAGGATTTGCGTATAGGAGCAGGGAGGTTCTACTGCAGTTGTACAGGGTCTTGGTGAGACCACACCTGGAGTATTGCGTACAGTTTTGGTCTCCAAATCTGAGGAAAGACATTCTTGCCATAGAGGAAGTGCAGAGAAGATTCACCAGACTGATTCCTGGGATGTCAGGACTTTCATATGAAGAAAGACTCCTGCACCTATTTTCTATGTTTCTGTTTCTAAAATAACTACCAAAAAATGTGAATGATCTTCCTGCCTCAGCTTGGACTCAGATAAAATGTTTAAAAACCTGACAGCAATTTGGAAGATCAAATGGGTCATAAATAAATGCTTCAAACAACATCCAATGTTGAAAGTTAAATCATTTAATTTTCCTGTTGCAAAGCTTCAAAGCCAATGAGAACCAAAGTCAGTTGGACTGTTCAAAGCTTTGATGCTATGCTACATTGATAATCAAATAAGCCAGTGCCTCCAGGCAACCTTCACTGATTGAAAAGCTGGCATGCAGACCAAATGCCGTGCATATAAAATGTGGATGTGTAAACCCCACTGAAAAAAGAAAGGCCTGCAGTCCGCTGAAAGATTACTTCAATGTGCAAGTACAAAATGATATCCCAATGGATGTAGCTTTCTACTCTATGAATTACAAATCAAGTAAATTATGCACTGAAATGATATGTCAGAATTGTTTTCAACAGGTAAGAAAGACTATCAATAAATAACTTGCCCTCTACATGTAACATTTCATGGTGCAAATTGTCTCCATGATACTTTAACTGAAGGGATTGTTAAAAAGGTGCTAACTACCCTCCACTATTTTGTGAAAGTATATAGAAACATGCAGTGTAAAAGGAATAGCATCCTGTCCGAAAAAAACTTGATTAATGAAGAATAGTTGTGGTATTGAAAGCAAGAATTGAGAGGCACGACTGGAATCGAGAGGCCCCATGAGAGATTAATGAGAAAAGAGTAGTTTGAGAGATGATAGATCATTAACCAGCTCACATAGGGGAACCTTAACCTGAAAAAGGCAGACACAAACAGTGCCGAAAAAGGAAGTAATTTTATTTTTTCACCATGAAAATGCTCGTGTGCAAAAGGGTTATTTTAATGAAAGAGCAGATGTCAGCAAATCTTAACCAAGGTTATTCAATCGGAGTTCATGAATGTAGTTCATGTCGGTTTCAAAATTATGTACATCACAGACTTCACGTGAGCCAGCACACATTGAGTAAAAGTAATTGATTCAAATGACACACAAGAAGTGAGACTACAACATCCCGTGGTGTAGCGCACACAGAACGATCACATAGAATCATAGAAAATAGGTGCAGGACTAGGACCATTCAGCCCTTTGAGCCTGCACCGCCATTCAATATGATCATGGCTGATCATCCAACTCAGTATCCTGTACCTGTCTTTTCTCCATACCCCCTGATCCCTTTAGCCACAAGGGCCACATCTAACTCCCTCTTAAATATAGCAAATGAACTGGCCTCAACTACATTCTGTGGCAAAGAATTCCACAGACTCACCACTCTCTGTGTGAAAAATGATCTTCTCATCTCGGTCCTAAAAGGCTTTCCCCTTATCCTTAAACTGTGATCCCTTGTTCTGGAGTTCCCCAACATCGAGAACAATCTTCCTGCATCTAGCCTGTCCAACCCCTTAAGAATTTTGTAAGTCTCTATAAGATCCCCCCTCAATCTCCTAAATTCCAGGGAGTACACGCCGAGTCTATCCAGTCTTTCTTCATATGGAAGTCCTGCCATGCCAGGAATCAGTCTGGTAAACCTTCTCTGTACTCCCTCTATGGCAAGAATGTCTTTCCTCAGATTAGGAGACCAAAACTGTACGCAATACTCCAGGTGTGGCCTCACCAAGACCCTGTACAACTGCAGTAGAACCTCCCTGCTCTTGTACTCAAATCCTTTTGCTATGAATGCCAACATACCATTCGCTTTCTTCACAGCCTGCTGCACCTGCATGCCTACGTTCAATGACTAGTGTACCATGACACCCAGGACTCGTTGCATCTCCCCTTTTCCTAATCGGCCACCATTCAGATAATAATCTACCCTCCTGTTTTTGCCGCCAAAGTGGATAACCTCACATTTATCCACATTATACTGCATCTGCCATGCATTTGCCCACTCACCCAACCTATCTAAGTCACCTTGCAGCCTCCTAGAATCCTCCTCACAGCTAACACTGCCCCCCAGCTTCGTGTCATCCGCAAACTTGGAGATGTTGCACTCAATTCCCTCGTCCAGATCATTATTATATATTGTAAATAGCTGGGGTCCCAGCACAGAGCCTTCCGGTACCCCACTAGTCACTGCCTGCCATTCTGAAAATGACCCGTTTATTCCTACTCTTTGCTTCCTGTCTGCCAGCCAGTTCTCTATCCACATCAATACTGAACCCCCAATACCGTGTGCTTTAAGTTTGTATGCTAATCTCTTATGTGGGACCTTGTCGAAAGCCTTCTGAAAGTCCAGATATAACACATCCACAGGTTCTCCCTTATCCACTCTACTAGTTACATCCTCAAAAAATTCTATAAGATTCGTCAGACATGATTTACCTTTCATAAATCCATGCTGACTTTGTCCAATGATTTCACCGCTTTCCACATGTGCTGCTATCCCATCTTTAATAACTGACATTTAATAAATATCATTTTCCCCACTATCGATGTTAGACTAACTGGTCTGTAATTCCCCGTTTTCTTTCTCCCTCCCTTTTTAAAAAGTGGGATTACATTAGCTACCCTCCAATCCTCAGGAACTACTTCAGTTCTAAAGAGTTTTGAAAAATGATCACTAATGCATCCACTATTTCTGTGGCTACTTCCTTAAGTACTCTGGGAAGCAGCCTATCTGGCCCTGGGTATTTATCGGCCTTTAATCCATTCAATTTACCTAACATAAATTACTCCAGGACCAAGCCGTTTGACCCAGTGAACTTTGGTGGTAATCCTGTCTAGTTCTGGATCCCACCTTTTATTCATCTGTCCTTCACCTAACCTTTTCTTGAACGTTCACACGATTCTACTTCAATTAGCGTTCCGCTGACTCTTCAATGTCGGCAAAGGTTCAAAAAAAGATTCTAGATAATAACCATGTGCAGCAGTTGAGTGAGGTAGGTCGAGGAATCCAGGCTGATTTATATTTCGAGAAGCTAATATTTATTTTACAGGTTAAGCTGTTCAATGATGCAAATGAAAATACAATTACAACATTTAGTTCTTTTGTAATTGCATGGTGGATGGAAATGGTGACTTCTGATTTAAAATTTCCCTTTGTTTAATGCGGACACTGATACAGAACTAAATCGGCATGGGGAAAATAGCAATACAAAAAATTTACAATGCACTTCCAACTGTAAGAGTAGGTAACATTTAAATGGAAGTACATGACATTTGACCATAGGGAGAAATACAATGCCACCCTCAGGATAAGCCATTTTAAAACACCATCGCCAACCTGCTCCACGCTCACCTTCAACAAGTATAAGCAGCATATAATGATTTTGCCAAAGATCAATACCACTCCTCCCTGCCACTCCCTCACTTTAGTTGTTGGGCCAAACCTCCCTGTGCAGCCGCAGTCCTCAGGTTGCATCTTTATCTGGATCACTTGGTTAACCCATTTGGCTTTCACAGAGTTTATCTTATTTACAAGATCCAGTCCCTGTTCACTTAATTTTATTCTGTCACCAGTTTCTCTTTCTGGCTTAATGCTGGCTGAAACAATTAACCTCTTCTCAGACATTGTCCGCCACGTTTTCCCTTCTGCTGTCATTATGCCCTCATCTCAACAGAGACCTCTGACCTCAATTTCATTGCAAATAACTGCATGCACCTCAGCTTTGGTAAAGAAAAAGTTCTCAACATAAAATATTAATTGTTTTGTGCAAATGCCGACCTGGGTATTTTCAACTTCAAATCTCCTGCATCTGCAGTACTTCATTTTCCCTTATCCTATATTGCCCTTTCCCATCACATTCCTTAAAACTGTTGTCACCTTAAAATCCATGACTTTGTTCCTTTAGATCACCTCAAACCTGATGATCACACCTCAGTAATGATAAAGCACTTACTGAAGTCACAATAAATGGACAACGTAATCATAAACTTCCTCATTCTTCTTAAACCAGAATGGCAAAATTGACTACATCTGCTGCGTATGACTTTTATTTGAGGCAAAACATTTGCTTGGTTCTGTTCTGCTGGAGAAGTCAGGTTTCAGGTAAGGAAAGACAGGCCAGTTGATAACGTTCTGAAAACTTAAGATGGAAGTACTCTCAATTATTTAAGTGTCATTTGATTATTTCTACTATTGGTGATGAAATACAGCAGTTTAGAAATGCAAATCAATCTCACCCAAATGTTGTGATATGGATCAGTCTTATTTCCTGGGTCAAAAATAAGACAATTCCCACCATAGCCCCTCTCAGGCAAAGGCACCCCCAATTTTGAATCGATGAATTTCATGAACTGACGACCATCCTGAACAGTCTGTGGGAACAAAAAAACAGTACTAAAAAAATGTTGCACAAACATGGCAGGAGTCATCATTGCTCCAATAAACCCATTTAGTTTGGGGATCTGAACTCATGCCAGGTCCTAGGCTTCGGTACAACTGAAGATAAAAGTTGACCGTAAAACACACTTTCCCTAGACATTTAAGCGCAAGGACACAGAGTTAAAATTTAAGAATGTTATGTAACATCATCTCCCCCTCCCAACTAATCTATAATAAAACAGGTTATATCAATCCCTCCTTCAAACAGCACTTTCAGCCCAATTCACTGCCATTTAAGTAAACCAGCGCATGCACTCTCAAGGGTCGTCAAGTCAATGGCATTTCAGATCCCCAGCCCTGAAGAGCTATGGTCTGAAAAATAAGTGCCAGCACCTTGGTTGGAATCTTCAGCATGCAGTCTGACCAAAGGCAGACTTTATCAGCACACTATCAGATGCAAGTATTACAAAATCTACTTTTCCACAGCCATAAAGTCATCACCATCAACACATAATTGGAACAACCAACATATTTACACTAGAGGTAAGTGAGCTATATATTTTCAAGTCTAACAAAATAACAATGGCCTTAAAGAAAAAGAGTCATAGATTCAGAGTGGTGCTGCACAGGAACATTCCCTTTAGCCACCAGGTTTTCACTAACAAGCACCCAATTACATTTAGTTCCCCACATTCTCACAAAGTCCCCATAGATTTTACTGGTCACCTGCACACTGGGCGCAATTTAGAGTGTCCAATTAATACAGATACAGAGAAACAGCACGGAAACAGACTCTTTGGCTCACCATGTCCGTGCCGACCAGCGATCCCTGTACACGTGCACTATCCTACACACTAGAGAATATTTACAATGTTATCAAAGCCAAATGACCTACAATCCTCTACGTCTTTGGAGTGTGGGAGGAAACCGGAGATCTCGGAGAAAATCCACATCGTCACAGGGCGAACGTACACACTCCGTACAGACGGCACCGTCAGTCAGGATAGAACCTGGGCTTCTGAGGCTGTTATCAGCAACTCTACTGCCCTCTCTGCCCCCAAAATCTATTTTTGGGAATGTGTATGGGAACTGGAGGAATCACACGTGGTTACAAGGAAAGTATGTACGTTTTACACAGAAGTAACCAAAGCCAGAACTGAATCAGGCTTAGTCGAGTTGTAAGGCAGAAGCTCCACTAAATATGCCACCCCCCCCCCCCCCTTTCATCCTTCTAATCTCAGGCCCAGTGCTATCAAACGCTGATGTTTTCCCTTTGCACTTGCTGATGCTCTCTTAAATGGTACGATTCGCTTGGATATCATGCATAATAATAAGATTATCCACTGTATATCGGTAACGTGACAACAACAATAATAAACCAAACTATCTTTCTCACCATTCACACTAAGCCCATTTGTCCACATCCTTTAGCGGCCTGCCTCTTCAAGTGCCTGTACCAGTATGCTTGTTATTATATAGAGAAAATACTGCTATGCACAGAGGCTCATTGTACGCACAGCCTCGGATGCTAAAAAATAAATCAGTTCCAAGGAGAAAAACAGCTTTGCTGTTCATAACCAGAAATGAAGGCCACCAACTGTCCATTTCTTCCCCTCTGTCCCATAACTAACCAAAATACATTACTGATGTTCAGGCCAAATTCCTCAACAACAAATGGATGGCAAAGCAAGACACAATTGAATGATTGTGCTATTTTAATGGATACTGCTAGCAACATTCACCAGGCAAATGCAGTGGTCTTGCTCATAATGGGGTGTGGAAGAGGCGAGAGCAAGCCGGAAATTTGCTTGAGAAATCAAAGGCAAGTAAGAAAAGGCTAAGTAAAGGACACTCACTGTTAGAATCGTTTAGTTTATTGTCACATGTATCAAGGTGCATACATACATACCGAGCCATAATGTAATTTGGTGCAGGACAAACAAGGAGAAGAAAAAAAGGTGTCAGCATCCAGCTTTCTTCCACTATCTCATGGAAACATTGTGCCTTATAGACAGCTGCAGTTATACTTTCTGCTTACTCAAAGCGTAGTAAACTATAATCTAACACAGATATTTTATTGCCTTTATATAAATATAACACTTACAAATGAGGTGATAACATTTCATAAGGAATATCCGACCCATTTCAAAATAACATCTAGCAACGACATTTCTTTTCTACACGATTATCCTTTCTACAACACCATGCGCTTTTAACTTGCATCTTGTTGAAATCTAAATATTACATCTTAGGATACATGAATTCAGGTCAGCAGCAAATAAGGATTCTTTAGTTAAGTTTAGAGATACAGTGCGGAAACAGAAAAAGGACAGTTTACATTTTACCACGCCAATTAGCCTATAAACCTGTAGGTCTTTGGAATGTGGGAGGAAACCGAAGATCTCGGAGAAAACCCACGCAGGTTATGGGGAGAACGTACATGCCCTGTACAGACAGCACCCATAGTCGGGATCGAACCCAGGTCTCTGGTGCTGTAAGGCAGCAACTCTACCACTGCTCCACCGTGTCGTCTTATGACGCAGACGTACCCAGGTCAGTGACCCAAATCATGGAATTGCATCGTCTTTCCGCACAAAAAATATGAATATCATCAAAATGGGGAAGTATAACTGAAGTACATATGTGATCACAAGTAACGGCCAGGGTAGTTAACATATACAAATGCTCACACCAACCTCTTAATCCATAACAAAGTTATATATATTTTATAGAGTTCACTGGCATTTATTAAATATCATGGCTGCCCTTAAGGTAATGTGGAAAATCATAGCATCTTGCTTAGAACACTGCTAGAACTTCAATTCAAAGCTTAATTATGAAATGCACAGTGGATATTTTTTTTAATTTAATAGATTTGTGGTAGATCAATTTATTTTTGTCCAAGAAAAACGATATTGATCTGCTTAACTGAAAAATACATCTCAAGTTGCACAGAAATGTACAAGAAATACAAAAATGCAAGAGTTTTTACAAGTACACGAAGAGGAAAAGACTCTGGCATTTTGCGTGCATGAAATGTGCCATATTTATGGAAGTCTATTTTCTATGGCTTTTCAAAGACCGTTTATGAAGCCAAAGGTCCAAAGATCTTGACTGTTTCATCGGTATTATTTTGATTGAAACATGCAAGATCCCACGGGTAGATATGGAAAAGATGTTGCAAGATATGGGAGAAACTTGAACAAAAGTCACTGATTAAAAAGAAGCCATTGTAAGGCAAGGTGAAAAAAATCTCTCAAAACAACTTGAAATCCTCTTTTCAAAGAGCAATCGACGTAGTATTCGAAGAGATAGAGGTAGATAGAAATTTCATAAATCAAAGTGGAAAATTTACCGCAGATGGACAGGAATACCGAGTTAGGATAACTATCCAATTAGTCCTGACCATAATAAATAGTGGGGCATGTTTGAGGGATTGGGTGTCGTATTCTTGCGCCAATCTGAATGTTTATTTTATGGCCTACCACCTTCAAAGACCCTATGCTTCTCCATTGTAATGAAAAGTTCCAGTGATTTACATTTGACAATTTGCTTAATTCATCCCCGAAAACACTTAGTTGAACTCCTCAATGGTCAGCGATGAAAAGCATAGAGCTACCAGCAAAGAGCGAGTAAAGGGCCCGCATGTTTTGGATTTTGTGTCTGAATGCTGACTGAAGTCCATGGTGATATTCCAAATCAACTCTGCCATACTAACCCACCATGGGAGTCCTCATGAACAATAGGGGTTTGCTAGAAATCCCCAACACTTGCACTTACAATGTTACAACTCAAATGAATCATGAAGAACATTCATTTGAAAGGTAATTTCAAAGAAAAAAGACAAGAATCTGGTCTAAATAAATTCTTTTTGAACATTTTATTTTTTTGATGCTTAACAGAATACAAGTCATTTTATTTTTAATTGTTAAGTCTTTCCAAATTCAGGGGCACATTCAGAACCGCTGATAAAACTTGCTTTGACAAGCAGCAAAGCTAGAATCCCAAGTGTAGCCAGCCAAACTACTGTAGATTAGAGTCACCTATGGCGTACTTATGAGTATTCTAACCTCCAAAGCCAAATATTAAAATTTCACGTCCCATTGCAGAACTAATGAAACTTTTTTTTAGTGGAGGCACAAAAGCAGAATAATCACCAAGATCCATACAACCTTAGCTGGCCACACAATGATAGCTTCATGATTCCAACAGTGAATTAAATACTTGGCCATTGGGATATCGTTTTTTTTTTTAAAGGAGACAGTTTTATGGAGATATTCAAAATACATTTCAAAATAAACCTTCAGAGAGTAACTAGTTTGTTGTACAATACCTACAAGACACAGTAATGAGTGCAATACAAAAGCAATCTACCTTTTCAGCAGAAACAAGGAATTGCAGATAGACACAAAGTGCTGCAGTAACTCAACGGGACAGGCAGCATCCCTGGAGAGAAGGAATGGGTGATGTTTCAGGTCCAGACCCTTCTTCAGACTGAGAGTCAGGGGAAAGGGAAACGAGAGATATAGACGGTGATGTAGAGATATAGAACAAATGAATTAAAGATATGCAAAAAAAGTAACAATGATATGGAAACAGGCCATTGTTAGCTGTTTGCTAGGTGAGAACGAGAAGCTGGTGCAAATTGGGCAAGGGTGGGATGGAGAGAGGGAATGCAGGAGTTAGTAGAAGTTAGCAAAAACCCCAACATTCACGCCACTGGGCTGCAAGCTGCCCAAACAAAATATGAGATGCAGCTCCTCCAATTTGCATTTAGCCTCACTTTGACAAAGGAGGAGGCCTAAAACAGCAAGGTCAATGTGGGAATGGGAAATGGAATTAAAGTGTTTGGCAACCGGGAGATCAGGTCGGTCCAGGTGGACTGAGCGAAGATGCTCAGCCCAGTGTACGTTTGATCTCGCCTATGTATAATCCACATCCTGAACAACAAATACAGTAGATGAGGTTGGAGAAGGTGCAAGTGAACCTCTGCCTAACCTGAAAGGACGGTCGGGTTCCCTGGACAGTCGAGGGAGGAGGTATAGGGACAAGTGTTGCATCTCCTGCGGTTGCAGGGCAAGGAATTAGATGCTGGTTTATTTTTTTTTAAAGTGCTGGAGTGACTTAGCGAGTCAGGCTGCACATCTGGAGAACATGGATAGGTGGTGTTTCAGGTCTGGACCCTTATTCAGACTGATTGATGGATATCCCAATTGTTAATCATTTTAACTCCCCCTTCCTCAACTGACCTTTCTGTTCTGGGCCTCATCCTTTGCCAGAGTGAGACCACATGCAAACTGTAAGAACAACACATCATATTCCACTTGGTAGCTTAAGGGCCTGTCCCACTTGGGCGACCTGAGCTGCGAGTTTAGACGAGTTTGCCCTAGACTCAAACTCGCAGCATGGTCGACACGAGGTCCTAGGAGGTTGTATGAGGTGGCTGGAACTCTCCTTTATGCTCGAGAGAGATTCCCCCCTACTCACGGCCTCAGCTAGGTCACAGAAAATGTTTCAGCATGTTGAAATTTTTTCCACGAGTAAAATGTGGTTGGCATGGATCTTTTTCACTCGTAGGGCTGTAGAGTGGGGTCGCTATTTTCTTACAGGCACTCTAAGGCAGTCGTACGCCATCTCCTTCGCTGACCTAGAAAATGCGAGCCAACTTTATTAAACTACTTAAAAGTGTCTCCACTCTCCCCCCCCCCCTTCCTCCCGCGCCCTCTAATGGACTTACGGCACTCTGCGGCAGCCCTTTACCTTCATCGCACATCAGTGCTACTCTGCTCTCCCTGGCCCCCACCTGGGGGGGGGGGGGGGGGGCGCGTGTGTGTGGGGGTGTGTGTGTGTGTGTGTGCGTGTGTGTGTGTGTGTCTGTGGTCGGTAGATGCTGCTCGCGGTCGGTCCATCCAGCTCGCGGTTTCAACGCGACTGGTCGATTCAGCTCGAGGCTATCCAGGCGGAAGAGCTTGAAGGTTGTAGGCACTCTCCTGGACTCGCGGATTAGGTCGCCCAAGTGGGACAGGCCCTTTACAATCCAATAGTAAGAACATTGAATTCTCCACTTTTAAGTAACTATATAAACCTACCCACTCTCCTTTTCTTCCCCAAAATTTGGTACTCTTCAATCCTTTTATCTCACACTTGTGGCTTTTCATCTCTGACATTTGCCCAACCATCGGCCTATCACAAAATCCTCGTCACCTGTATCAACCCATTACTTGCTAGACTTTGTTCTGCCTGTCCTCTCTTCTAGCTTTCTCAACCCCCCCCCCCCCCCCCCCACCCCAATATCAGTCTGAAGAAGTCCCAACCCGAAATGTCACCCAGCCATGTGATTTTCAGAGATGTGGCCTGACCTGCTAAGTTGCTCCAGCACTTTGTGCCTTTTTAGCTAGTATTATGTGCAAATAAAAATCAGAAGGATGAAGGACACAAGCCTATGGACACCATGCAGTGAATAATCCAAATGTCTGCTCAAAGGTGACTAGATCTCCACTGAGCTATGAAATGAGCATTACCCAATACTATTAATAAATAATAAAGCCCAAGGTTGTTTGAGCAAACCTGGTTTTTAAAATATTGCATGAGATGCTCGTGGATACCTTCACAACTTCATGCCGATTATTAAATTAGAATGCACAGAGAATAATTCTTTCCAACTTCAGCCTAAATATTTGGTGCCACAGGTAAAGAACAAACAGCCACCCATAAAAAGCAATAGTTTCTTCTCTCCTTTTTAATGTATTGTTGCATGAAATACATTTCTAGTTTAGTTTAGAGATACAATGCGGAAACAGGCCCTTCGGCCCACCAAGTTCACACCGACCACTGATCCCCGTACACGAGCATTATCCCCCACACTAGGGACAATTTACTTTTTTTTTTTACAGAATCCAATTAACCTACAAACATGTACGTCTTTGGAGTGTAGGAGGAAACTGGAGCACCCGGAGAAAACCCACGTGGTCCTGAAGAGAACATGCAAACTCCATACCGACAGCACCCGCCGTGAGGAAGTAACTAGGAAAATGGACAAGGGAGAGCCAGTGGATGTAGTGCACCTAGACTTTCAGAAAGCATTTGATAAGGTCCCACATAGTGGGCAAAATTAGGACACATGGTATTGGGGGTAGAGTGCTGACATGGATAGAAAATTGGTTGACAGACAGGAAACAAAGAGTAGGGATTAACGGGTCCCTTTCAGAATTGCAGGCAGTGACTAGTGCAAGGCTCGGTGCTGGGACTGCAGCTATTTACAATGTACATCAATGATTTAGAGGAAGGGATTCAAAGTAACATTAGTACATTTGCAGATGACACAAAGCTGGGTGGCAGTGTGAACTGTGAGGAGGATGTTACGAGAATGCAGGGTAACTTGGACAGGTTGGGTGAGTGGGCAGATGCATGGCTGATGCAGTTTAATGTGGAACAATGTGAGGTTATCCACTTTGGTAGCAAAAACAGGAAGGCAGATTATTATCTAAATGGTGTCAAGTTGTGAAAAGGGTAAGTACAACGGGATCTTGGGCTCCTTGTTCATCGGTCAATGAAAGTAAGCATGCAGGTACAGCTGGCAGTGAAGAAAGCGAATGGCAGGTTGACCTTCATAACAAGCTGAGCGTATAGGAGCAAAGAGGTCCTTCTGCAGTTGTATAGGGGCGCTAGTGAGACCATACCTGGTGTATTGTGTGCAGTTTTAGTCCCCTAATTTGAGGAAGGACATTCTTGCTATTGAGGGAGTGCAGCGTAGGTTTACAAGGTTAATTCCCAGGATGTCATATGCTGAGAGAATGGAGCGGCTGGGCTTGTATACTCTGGAGTTTAGAAGAATGGGAGGGGATCTTATTTAAACATAAGATTATTAAGAGTTTGGACACGCTAGAGGCAGGAAACGTGGTCCCAATGTTGGGGGAGTCCAGAGCCAGGGGCAACAGTTTAAGAATAAGGGGTAAGCCATTTAGAACAGAGACGAGGAAACACTTCTTCACACAGAGATTTGCGACTCTGTGGAATTCTCTGCATCAGAGGGCAGTGGAGGCCGGTTCTCTGGATACTTTCAAGAGAGAGCTAGATAGGGCTCTTAAAGATAGCAGAGTCAGGGGATATGGGATAGGGGATATAGGAAGAAGGCAGGAACGGGGTAATGATTAGGGATGATCAGCCATGTTCACATTGAATGGCGGTGCTGGCTTGAAGGGCCGAATGGGCTACTCCTGCACCTATTATCTATTGTTAACCCAAGCATCCATTTGTTTCCTGTGACAAAACTTGGTATTTTACATGCAGTAATAAAACCCATCCAAACTGCTGAGAGTAATAAGCTCGGCATCAATGATAAGGATCATTTGACAATCAACCATCTCAATTATACCACATTCCGATTCCTTTGGCTGCCAAACAGTGAGGTTTAATGAGAAAATGAACAAATATAGATTTAAAATCAAAAGCTTTCACTTGCACCTGTACCCTTTGAAAACTGTTGAGGGTCCTGCAATAATTTAAACAACTTGCAAGGTCTTCAAATATTTGGACGTCTTTTTGCCTCATTTTACTGGATAAACACTGAAAAGCTGAAGTTTTCAGTGAGAAAGACTAAAATATGTAAAAGCAGTTTTTAATTCCGTAACAAGCCACTGCAAACATCCACAGAACCTTGAAACAGAACATGTATTCTATTAGCTCAACATTGATTCACAGTTAATGGAATATCTTATAATTGTAGCAACTGCTTTAATATTTTATAACTTATTTGTTCATTGGATGTGTAACCTTGCTGCACAAGGCTTATGTACAAAAGCATGAAAACATACAGATAATAGTTAGAACACATTAAAATATATGTATCTGAATGACAAGGAAATAGGAGGTACAATGTTCCCTTTGCACAATAACAGATAGGAAGAATGATAATTGAGAGTTGAAATAACTGTCGACCTTTTCATTGCACCAGTTAAATAGAGCACCTCTGAAGATGGACAGACAAATAAGGCTGCTATAGCTCGCAGAATCATTGGCCTTATGAATAGCTTCACTGACTGCAAAAGCAGAAAATTGCTAAGCTTCAATGATTCACCAGTTAAAGCTCAATTGTATTATTGTCCATCTGGGCACCACAATTTAAGGTGGAGGACAAAGTCATGGAGAGGATGAAGAGGGACTTTACATGACTGTTAAACAAAATGTAAGAAATTAGTTATTTGAAAGTATCGCTCAATTTAAAATTGTTCTTCTTGGAGAATAGAAAGTTAAACATAGATTTTGCAGCAATTAAAATGATTGAAATAGTGAGTAACTGTTACCAGTAGAAGTGTTGGTAACTCGAAGTCATCTGAAGTAATTAGTTGAAAGGGCAGAAACAGAATTGAAGGGTTCAAAATATTGTTGTAACAATTAGCCATCTGACCAGATCATGGACCAGACTTTGAGATGTCACAAAATTGAATCGTCATACACAACGGTATAGGGCCTTCAACCCACTGATTCCACAAAAACCAAGCACACATTTACTCCTACACTAATCCCATTCTATTCTCCTACCTTCCCTTCAACTGTCCCTGAATTATTCCAATCACATATAACATAGGGGTAACTTAGTGATCAACCTACCAATCCTCATATTTTTGGAATGTGGCAAGAACCCGAAGAAAACCCAGATATTCACAGGCAAACTCCACAGACATCAACGGAGGTCAATACCAAACCCAAGTAGCTGGTACTGCAAGGCTGCACGATCACTAGCTGTGCCATTGTGTCCCAGTGCTTTCACCAGCAATCTGGTTAATTCCCATTTTATCACAAAACCTGGTTAATCTGATTTTATTAGCAATTTTCACTTTCATTCATGAAAAGTTACTTAAAGTTCATCCAGGATAACATTTCCACAATTAAATGAAGCTCTTCGGAAACAAATGGATTTTTATCTTTAGATAAAGGTCAATGCATCTTCTACTTGCAGTTGTAGGGTAGTATAGTTTTGTGGAACCACAGCTCTAAACTACCATGATGAATCAATTGGTCAGATCAAACAAAGTTATCCCTAACTACAGTACACTGTCCCCAGTGTTCAAGTAGCAATTTAACTCTTGAGCAGAGAGACCAAGGTCAATCTAGTTTTGATATTAAAGTTCAGAACAATTAATTGTATTCAAAAGGATTAAAAAAACATTAATAAAGCGTTATAAATCACCATTTAAATTAATACTCACGATAACAGTATGATGGCAATGGAAAACAACACTCATCTCCTTTCCAATGTTCAATGTTAACCACTCTCAGGTCAAATGCAACACAAATGACCAGATATAAAGTGACGGCACCACAATGCACTATTTGCTTCACTAAACCAAGCTAAACACACAGAACCATGTTCAGACTTTCAAACCTGACTAGAATTTACATTACTTCTAAATGAGCAGCTTCGCCTGCAATCACTTTTTTTGGCTATACTAGGTGGAGGCGTCAACCATAAAATGGAATTTTAAATCATCTAAATTGTTCAGGATAGCTTAGATAATCCACTCCCTATAAATTGGCTAAATATATTTGGTAAAATAAAGTTGCAAAGCATTTTAAATTGTTTTGGACAACAAGTCAAGACTCTGGAAACCGGCGCTATTAGGACCTGATTGGAGGCGGAACACAACAAATTTGGATCACAGAAATTACCCCCAGTCATACTTCTCTGAGGAGGAGAAAGCTTATTTTTAAATATAGATGCTCCCTAGACCACGTAATGATCCACAGAACTGTCTGCAACCCAAGGTTTGTGTTACGTCACAAATGTGTCGACTAAGATTGCAAAGGTTGCACAGGTAGGTTAATGAGCTACGGATTAGTACAGATCCTAGTTAAATTTAGATCTTAATTGGAATTATCCAATTAGTATAGCTGACCCAGAGTTCAGGACCAGTTTGTTCCAGTACGAAGGGATAAGGATGACAAGGTAAGGGTACCTCCGATGACCGAGTGGAGTTGTAAATTTGGATGTAAAGAGAAAGGAAGCATGCACAAAGTTTAGGAAGATGAAATTAGACCGGGCCATTGAGGAATGCGTATAAAGCAAGCAGTGAAGAAGTGAAGCAGGGAACTAGAAGGGACAAAGGGAGCCATGAGGTGTTGTTGGCAAGTCAGATTAAAGACATTCTAAAAGGCTTTTCATACATACATTAAAAACAAGAAGATAATGAGGGAGAATGTTCGACAACTAAAGGATAAAGGAAGGAATTTATGCTTGAGGTCGGAAGATTTGGGCAAGGTACTAAACGAGCATGATGCATCTGTACTCATTAACGAGAGAGGCAGAGAACACTACAAACATTGTGGGTTATTTGAGATCAAGGAGCTGGTGTATCTCCTGAAAAACATCAAGGTGGAGAAAATCCTCAGGGCCTGGTGGGATCTACTCCAGATGATTTAAAGAGGCTAGGGGCCTCGATGAAGATCTTTGTATCCTCTCTAGCCCGGGGTGAGGTCTTAGAGTCCATAGGGTAGTCAATGCCGTGTCTGTGTTTAAGTAGAGCAAATCCAAGATCATATCAATCGTACGGAAGCTAGAGGAGAGGAATCTTTGAAATAGAATTTAATCATATGAGGAAGAGAAGGGTCTAATTAGGGACAGTCAGCATGGCGCTCTCCATGGCAGCTCACGTCTTACTAACTTGATTGAGTTATTTTTGAGAATGTGACAAAGGTGATTGATAAGGATAGGGCAGTGGATGTTGTCTTCATGGATTTTAGTAAGGCACCTGGGAAAGTCCATCATGATAGGCTGATCCAGAAGATTAAGATGCACAGGATCCACGGTGATTTAGTAGTTTGGATGCAGAACTGGCTTACACACAGAAAACGGTGGGTTGTGGTGGAAGGGTGTTATTCTGGCTGGAGGTCTACAATAAGTGGTGTTCTGCAGGGATCTGTGATACAACCCTGTTGTTTGTGACTTATACAAATGACTTAGACATAAATATAGAATGGTTAGTTCGTAACTTTTCAGAGGATACCAAATGGCGGCGCAGCGGTAGAGTTGCTGCCTTACAGCGAATACAGCGCTATTGGTGTGCTGTCTGTACGGAGTTCATACGTTCTCCCCGTGACCTGCGTGGGTTTTCTCAGAGATCTTCGGTTTCCTCCCACACTCCAAAGACGTACAGGTTTGTAGGTTAATTGGCTTGGTATAAATGCAAAAAAAAGTGTCCCTAGTGGGTATAGGATAGTGTTAATGTGCGAGGATTGCTGGTTGTCATGGGCAGACCCGGTGGGCCAAACGGGCCTGTTTCCGCGTTGTATCTCCAAACTAAATGAGCAGCGTTGCAGACAGTGAGGGAGGCTTTCACAAGATATAGCAGGTATAAATCAGATACATATATGGGCAGATCAATGGCAGATGGAGTTTAATCTGAGCAAGTGTGAGGTGTTGCACTTTGGGAGGTTGAATGTAGGAAGAAAATATACAGTTCATGGCAAGATCCTTTACAGCATAGAGAGGGATCTTTGGGATCCAAGTCAACAGCTCCCAGAAAGTGGCACCGATGAAGGCAAGCATACCATATACCTCCTTTACCACTCTATGGATAGTGACAAAGCAGGCATATAGTATGCAGCCTTCAACAATTGCGGCATTTAGTATAAGAATCAGGAAGTCATGTTGCAGCTATATAAAACGTTGGTAATGTCACAATCGGAGTATTGTGTGCACGTCTGGTCGCCATACTACAGGAAGGTTGTGAAGACGTAGGAGGGTGCAGTAGACATTTACCAGAACATTGCCTGGATTAGAAGGTATTAGCTATCTGGCGAGGTCGGTCAAACTTGGCTTGTTTGCTCTTGTAACATCGGAGGTTGATGATGTGTTTAATATTGTGAGAGGCATGGAGAGGTAAGCCGTCAGAATCTTTTCCCCAGGGTGGAAGTGTCAAAGACGAGAAGGCATCCTTTTATCATCAGAGGGGAGGAAGTTTAAAGGAGAAGTTTTAGAGTGCAGTGGACGCCTGGAACTTGTTGCTAGTGGTGCAGATGGAACAGATAAGAATAGAGCTTGAGGCTTTTACATAAACAAATGGATTATGCAGGGAATGGGGGGAGATGGATCATATACAGGCAAAGATTAGTTTAACTTGGCATCATGTTCGCCACAGACATTGTGGGATGAAGGGCCTGTTCACTGCTGTATTGTTCTATGTTAGTATAGATACGTACTACAGATGCAAAGCATGCCATGGGCGTTGCCAGACCATAGAGTTTTGACTGGTCCACCATTCCCAGAGTTATTAGTAGGAATGGTTGTGTATGATAACACTGAATCCATAACCTAAATGTGCATCCATCCACAGATGCATTTAGCAGTATGATTATTTACACATTTGCTCGGATTTAAAAAAAAATTCCTGTGTAAAAGTACATGTAGATGCTTGAATGTGCAGTTATTCGCTTGCACAAATAAAATATAGCAATCCTGATTTTGAGGAATGATAAATAAAGTATTCAATAAATATATACACAACACATAAGTGACGTGTCAAATAAAGCAAGATTCAATATTGTCGCCAATATTGTTACTGAAGGCCAGATTCTAAGCTTAATAATAATTCAATGGAATTCAACATTAAAGAGCATGGGAACCACAGAAAAACAGCCAAATTTCAGCTCCAAATGTCAGTTTTGCACCGATTCAAATGGTGAGAGTGGCACACTGAATTACCACGGTCCCAGCAATAAAGACACATGGATGAAATGGGAAAAGAAATGTGATGCAAAAATGTTGAGGCCAAACAAAACATGGAACATGGAATAAAGCACAAATGCAAACCAGGCGAAGGAATGCCTACTCAGTCACTCCCTTGATTACAGTGCAAGCTTCTTAAAAGCTTAATGATTGAGCAGTTGAAAACATGTCAAGGATATATGTATATTTGCTAGAATCAAGAGATTGATTGCAGTGTTCATAGATCTGTGCCATTCAAATCAGCATTTAAATTATTTTAAGGGCACAATGTCAACACTCACACAGGCACGCCCCAATAGAAAACATCTTTAGACGTTACCAATACAATATTTACCATGATTGCACTGAATACTGCAGTGTACAAACATGTTACCTGAAATAGGTCTACCTAGAATCCTTCAACCTCATGTGATGAAATAGGGATTTTTCTCTTACCTGAAAAAGTATGAAGATGAGAAACAGCTCGTATACGACACTGACACACAGCCAAAATCTCCAGTATGCTGCAAGAGAGAATACCAAAATTCAGAAAACATTGGGTGAAATAATTATTTTAAGTTTACAGATATGGCAAGGCGCTGCTTTTAAAGAGGTTGGCAAACAACTGGATACTGTTAGATAGCCTTACTATAACAGACCCAGGCTTCCACATGTAGAACGTCTTCCTAATCCTCCAGAAAGGCAAAACTTTCATTAGGACTAATAATAATTGGTGTGTTAAAAAATGGTGATAACTCAGCATTACGCCCAGAATTTTAAGCCTCCGGACATCAAGCAGCAACTATTTGCAAAAGCTGCTTCAAACGTTTTCAGGAAATTTGCTGCCATCCCATGCCTTTACAGAGAACAAAGGCAAACACTGTTTATTAAAATTAATCTGTTTTTGTAAACATGCAAGCTTTGAAAATCAGGAATTTTCTTTCAACATGAAAAGCATTGAGGATTTCCATAGCACAATAGGAAGGGCAACTATGCCTTCGCAGAAAGTGCAGTTTTTCATTTGATTTAATTATGCTTATGAAAGCTGCATATTTCAGCAAGGTCACATGCTACTGCAATAATGTGCTTCGATTTGCAATTTGTTTCACATACACAGACTAAGGGCTTAAGTAAAAGGCTTCAAATCTGTTATCCAGATATTAGCCAAAGCAATACGAAATTCATTTGAGCTGCAAATGGGTATTCAACTTTAATACACAGGTGTAAGCTCTGGGTACCAATCAAAATAATCTTTGAACTACATCTGAGAAGGCCAATACATTAGGGAATGGCTCTTTTTATTTACCCTTTGCTGACACACCTCCTTGCATGTGCAGCACAGAAGCAGAAGTCACCCAGGGCAAAGACATTGTATTCTAGTCTGTGCTAAGCAGAAATATGTTAGGGCCCAGCATGTGAGAGCTAAATAAAAGACTCATTCAGTTAGAAACACTGAATAGATAGTCTATCTCGACTTCTCCGAAGATCCCATCATCAGAGAAGCTAGTCTTCCACCAGACATGGTTCACTCCATAAGATATCAAGAAACAACTGGGAGCTCTGGATGTTGTAAGGGCCAGAGAATTAAACAACATACCACCTGTTGTACTGAAAACTCATTCCCCGCATCATGGACACAACTAATGTGGCTATTGATAAAATGCAATACAGTACACTGCTAGAAAACCTGGCCATCTCCCAAACCACAGTCTCTAATAGCAAGAAGGACAAGGCCAGGAGGTTCATAGGAACATCAGCATGTAGATTCTCCTCTTATCACCTTCCTCGTGACTGGGTGGACATCCTAGAACTCCCTAACCATCGCAATTGTAGAAGTACCTCTTCTTGATGGACTGTAGTGATTCCAGCTGGTGACACACCAACAACCTCTCTTGGGCAATAATAAACAGGCAATAAATGCTGGCTTTGCCAACAAAGTGTGTTCAAAAAATATTTTATTTTTGCTGGAATGATACAGGTATATATCACTTCATTAACCATGCTTCTGGGGACAATATTTGGTGTTACATTTTCGGTCACTAGGCACTCCATAGCCAAGTGCAGAAGAACATTCCAAAATGGATTATGCCTGCTCAATTGGAGAAATAGGGGATGGCCAAATACATGTGTAGGAAGAAAATGCAGATGCTGTTTTAAACCGAAGTGACACAAAATTCTGGAGCAACTCAGCGGGACAGGCAGCATCTCTGGAGAGAAGGAATGAGTGACTTTTTCAGGTCGAGATCCTTCTTCAATCTGATGTGTGGGGAGAGGGATACATAGATAAGGAAGCATAAAGTGTGAAAACAGGACACCAGGGAATAGAGATCAAGGAAAGCGT
Source organism: Raja brachyura (assembly GCA_963514005.1). The sequence goes on along the minus strand of OY740798.1, from coordinate 34,712,426 downwards.
AGAATAGATCATTGTTAGATGGAGAAGGTAACACAAAGCAGATAGATAAAATGTAGTTGGACACAGTAAAACTGGTCGGAGAACTGGGAAAGGGGAGGGATGGAGAGAGGGGGGAAGCAAGGGTTACCTGAAGTTAGAGAAGTCAATGTCCATAGCTGGGGTGTAAGCCGCGCAAGCAAAATATGAGGTGCTGCTCCTCCAATTTACGCTGGGACTCACTCTGACAATGGAGGAGTCCCAGGACAGAAAGGTCAGTGTGGGAATGGGAGGGGGATTTAAAGTGTTGAGCAACCAGGGGATCCGGTAGGTTTTGGCGGACTGAGCTGAGGTGTTCAGCGAAACAATAGCCAAGCTTGCGCCAAGCCATCGATATATAGGAGTCCACAGCTGGAGCAGCGGATACAGTAGATGAGGTTGGAGGAGGTGCAAGTGAACCTCTGTCTCACCTGAAAATAATCCTTGGATGGAGGTATAGGGACAGGTGTTGCATCTTCTGCGGTTGCAGGGGAAAGTACTGGGGAAGAGGGTGGTTTTGGTGGGAATGGACGAGTTGACCAGGGAGTTGTGGAGGGGACGGTCTCTGCAGCGAGCGGAACGGGGTGGAGATGGGAAGATGTGGCTAGTGGTGGCAAAAATGTCGGAGGATTATGTGCTGTATGTGATGGCTGAACACGTGCTGGGGTGGATTTATATAAGAGGAAGGCCACAGGAATGACAGCTTTTTCAAAACAAAGATTTGCACTAACATGAATTTTCAAAGTATGCAAAAGAGATTCAACCTAGGTTACGGCAGATTACTTTTAATGAACTATCACTGTGCACCATCAGAATACTGCATCAATTTATAGGCAAGAAGTTAGGGTGAATAACTCAGAAAACTAAAGAGCAAATCCCAAGACACCTATCATAGGCTGACAATTCTGTTAATAGGAGTGTTCTGCATTATTAATAATTTTCAACGATTCTCCTTAGCTACTGCACATATCTACTGTTTATTCAATTTATTCTAGATTTCCTATATTCACGTATTTCACCAAGATGAAAAATCAATGGGACATTCAAGTCAGAGAAATGTGTTGCATGAATGGAAAACCAGAGAGGTCCCTCAGGGATGCAGTCAGGTGCATCTGTCAGGAACTGCTCATGAGATTTCTGTTAGGAATAAATTATGTCAGCATAGTCTATAAATGTCTGTCATTTGGGAAAGTGTACACATCCTCCTGCCCAGCCTGTCTTATCCTCTAAGTTCAAGAAAACTAGGCAACATTTTTGGTCAGTGATCATAGAGTCTGGATGTTCTCACCAATGCTGCAGTGAGATATCAGCAGAGCCTGGATGAGCAGCAGGAACCTGGAATCACCCGCGCCTGTGAAGGTGAGAGTGGCTGTGACCTTAACCTCAATTGGGTGAGCAGTAATGAGGCTGTAGATCAGAGTGTCATGATGGGAATGCATTACTGAAGGATACCCCATGTTGAAATATTCCTCAGGTATGTCCAGGTATGCGCGCACGTCCATATAATTCTGGTGTTTGATAATGTTGTGTGCGATGAGCCCTTCTATGTCACCTGCCATATCATCTCTGCGGTGCCTCCTACACCAATTCAATCGCAGTGTAAATAAGAATAAGGCGGCACAGTGGCTAGCGGTAGAGTTGCTGCCTTACCGTGCAAGATACCCAGGTTTGATGTTTGTAGGTTAATTGGCTATTGCAAATTGGTCCTAGTGCGTAGGATAGTGCTAGTGTACGGGGTGATCGCTGGCCAACGTGGACTCGGTGGCCGAAGGGCCTGTTTCCAAGCTGTATCACTAAAGTCTAAAAAGATAAAAGCATGTTACACTCATTGAAAATTTGGACTGATTGCAGAAACGTCATTGCAAAGGAAGGTTCATCAGTAAAGTAACCAATGAGGCTGCAGAGACTGTATAGCAGCCTGGTAAAGAAGATAGACACAAAATGCTGGAATATCTCAGTGGGGCAGGTAGCATCTCCGGAGAGAAGGAATGGGTGACGTTTTGGCTCGAGACCCTTCTTCAGACTGGTATAGAATATTGTCAGACTGGCCTTTTAGATACTCTCATCTCAAAGGAATATACTAGAAATGCTGAACATGATTCTTAAGTTGGGCATTCCATTGTCTTCAAGGGGCTGACCATTCCTGAAATAAGGCACGAACGGTTTAAGGCTCATGAAATAATGAAATAGAATTATTTCCATGTATTATTAACATGATACAAATGTCCTACAACTACATGTCAACGAAATATCAATTTGACTCAAGAGATATGACATCAGTTATACAAAGATAAAAGCTGCAAGTAAATTTAGCAAGATAATCAGATAAGTTCAAGCAACCAAAGCAAGTTACAACACTTTTATGCATTCTCTTCCAAAAGATTCCTGGGTTGCACAAGAGACTGCAGATGCTCTAATTGGAACAAAAAAAAACTACTGGCGGAACTCAGCAGTTCACACAGCATCTGTGAAAGCAGAGGGATGGTCAAAGTTTCAGGTCGACACGCTGCTTCAGAATTCATGGGTTATATGCATAAATATTTATTTAAAATTGGAAAACAGTTTTAAAACTTTGAGACAGAACTGGCAAGAACCATACCTGGGTGAGGTCTGGAAAATGGCCCATCTTTTGCTTGGGTGACTCCAAAACACAAGAACACAAGAATGCTGGCAACAATTCCTCTGCAAGTCAAACAGTAAAATGAGAAATCTGCTCAAGGGTGCAGTTGATCACAATTGAAATCTGAGGTATTTAACATCCTTGCAAGTGTTCAAGGTTCTGAAACCAAATACATCTCGAAGGGAAAAAGATGTTTAAAATTAATCCCTCCCTTCACAAAGTACTCAAAATTCTAAACACGTGAACATGTATTAATGCTCCCACTGTAAGACATGATTGTTAATGTCTAGAAAGGAGTGCCCCAATGTATCCGGCAGTGATTTTGTTGTTGCCAGTGGTGACAGGTGCACGGAAGAAAGGAAACATGATAAATGAGTGAGAGCGAGAGCAGTTTCAAAAATTAGACAACAGACTGAGAAATGTTGATTCCTCGGTTACACAAAAAGCTGGAGAAACTTAGCGGGTGCAGCAGCATCTAAGGAGCGAAGGAGATAGGCGACGTTTCGGGTCGAGACCCTTCTTCAGAATGTTGATTCCTCTATGGTTTAATTTCCTAAGATTAACAGTTGTTCCTCAAACCAATCTGAAAACCCGACCATCCCTGGAAATCTGGCCTAATCAATAGCACGTTAACAACACTGATGTACTTCAGCGCACTGCGAAAGCACTAGAATTAATGAACATCTTAACACTCGTGTAGAACCAACTCATTGCTCTGGGAAGACAGGTTTCATATTCCATTGCTAGGGGTCAGACATCATTACATGTTAATAACTTTATAATTAAATGTGAATCTAAATTCCAAGTGAAGGCCTCTTATTTCCAGTTCTAGTAAAATGCAATCTTTATCAATGCTTTCAATTCATGTCTGACACTATGTCAGTTTGATTGTTAGGCAAGATCATTAAACTATTCCAAGTGTAAATGGGCCTTGTACATGAAATAACCGCTTACAAGCATGCAGCTGCACCCCAAATAAGATGGGAAAGTTCTCACCTCACAGGGTCAATGTTACGGACTATATTGTGCCAAACAATTCTTGCACACGTCTCAAATCAGCAAAGTTTTATCCAATTCCTCACCATATCCCATCCCTTGTGCATACTCCTGTAGTTTCTGATCCCCCCTTCAGACGCTAAAGGATACTTAATATTGCAAAGAAAAATCTCTTTGTATGCTTTAGGTATAGTCAGAATCACTCTGAAATACAGGCATGAAGCAGGAAAAGTGAAAGATCAGCCATTAGAAATGAACAGAGGTGGGAAAACAAGAATATTCCAGGCAAGATAGAAGTTTTTAAGAAACACACTCTTAAAACTGCTTATACATTGAGTTCTCTACAGGGAGCTTCTGCCCTAATGGCAGCAGCCCAATTCTTCAAGAACTTAATGGAAAGCTAGGCATGGGGACGTTGAACTACTTGGATATACCTGGATCACAAGCAATCCAGATTGATTCCTGGCATGAAAGTCTGAATAACAAAACCTGTATTCTCTGAGTATAGAAGAATGAGATGCACCTACATTGGAATTTTAAAACATTCCAGTCACATATTTCTCTCTCCTTTCGGCATTTCAAAGGGATCACTCCCTTCAGACTACCAGGTCACTCCTCATATCCATACCAACCACTCCCCATGTATGGCACTACCTGTGCAACAATATCCTTCCACCTCTTCCTTTCCCACCATCCAAAGACCCAAATAGTCTTTCAAGGCAAAACAAGGATTCACCTACTCCTGCACTGTTACGACAAGACCCATTTTGGTGGATTTTTGTGGATGGAGTAATTGGAGAGGGCAGGGGGCGATAGAGGAAAGAAGGGTAGGATTGTTCGGTTTAATTGGGATTGTTCGGTTTATTTTAACTCGACTTAACTGAAACTGCATTATGGATGGCAAGAATATGAGAACAATTATTTGTGATCATTTGCTTCAACCGACAAATTTGACTGGGCACTCAGAGCATGTAATATCAGGCGTTTGTTAAGTAATACCATTCCCAGCACAATGCTCATTTGGCAGCATTGACCATGTTATACTGTAGTTTGATGGTCTGCACAAAACCATGGTTTCATGTCAGATTAACATTCAACTAAATAGCCATTTAACTTTTTTTGCATTCAACATCACCTACTAATTTCACTAAATACACCAAACTCCTTCAAAGTTCATATCCCCACAAGGGCTCAATCCCCTGATACCTTGAAAGTTTAAAGCCCCAGTGAAGAATACAACAGAGGCCCAATTCCTGGCCCAAATAATCTCTGCTCTTAGGCATTTTTCCCAATTTTCCTTTAGATACGCTCAATCATGTTGCATCAACAATCTACATCGTATCATAGCCGCTGGAGAATTTAAGTTGAGTGAATTCAGTAATCTGTAACAAGGATGGAGTCTACAATGATGATAATAAAATGAAAGACCCAACTGTTTCACTGCCTTTCAGTCTGGCTGACAACTGGTCTTCTGAAATTGCCTATCAATCCTTTCAGTTCAAGGGCAATGTTCACATGAATAGGTTTTGTTAAAGTGCAAGTGTATACACAATATTATTTTCTACAATTATAGAGCACCAAAGAAAGTGTAACACGGAGTTCAAGGTTATACAGAATAATTGCACAAAAAGAACAGCCAAAATCAAACTGATAAGCCCCAGTGAAAAGGGTTTCAATCTGGCTGAATAATAAACATCGAAATGATTACTGTACTGCAAGTCAAATACAGAATCATCAACAAAAGAGAACACTCTATCGAGCTATTAACACAAGGGGAAAAAATATTTTGTGGCACTTAAACCTGAATCAGCCTGCCTAGTTGTCTCATTTCCAACATTTCCAGGAGGGCATTTTCTCTCCCTCACTTTAATGTTGCCTCCGGAATTCCACGTCATTCTCACCCTGCCACTGCTTTCAGGACACTACTTCTCTTGCGCCAGCTGCTGTTACCAGCTTCAGGAGGAGCTAGTTGCCAATCTGGCGTGAAAGGAGCACAGGAGAAAATGCGTCGCAGTACAGATGCATGTTTTTGTTTGCATTTCACCAATTTGTTCTGTACAAATGGACACAGATTTCAGCGCAAACATATTATCAAGTCAACAATTAGGAAACAAACAAAATAAAATGTTACTGCCTTTTTAAATAGAAGATGCATGGAAGCAAAAGGTCAAACAAAGAAATTCTTAGAATAAAACATCACCCACCCATTACACTCAAATATGCAGTTGATATTCTGTGAATTGCTGAACAAAGTTCTGTTCATCCCACAAAGTAAAATTATCCTTTCTATTTTCCCAAAGGGATAGATTGTGAACTAATTATATCCTACATTTAAGATGCAGCTCAATCCAGCTTAATTTAATTGTTGGTGTGCAAGCTTGTTGGATTCACTAATTAAATGCCTCCAAAAATGCACAAAATCAATTGCACAACTCCACATGGCAAAGATGTGTGTGGGGCTGGAAGAGGGTCAATGGTGGAGGAATAAACACAATATAGCAATTTACACACACAAGGCATTTGTGGAATGTGCAGATCATGGAACTGATATCCTGAAAGGATTTTTATGAAAAAATTCTAAACAGAATTGTTTCTACATAATTTGAATCCATTATGTAACAACACAATTCAATTAATCTTGTTACAATTAAAATACACCCTGGTTTGACATTGATAATTACATCTAAATTATCCAATTTATTGGAAAAAACCCATACTAAATCAGTAAAGCAAATAAAGGCACACAACACAGAAACTAAAATTAACTGGAATCCTAAATCTAAACAATGGAAGCTATGAAGATGAGGGTAGAGAGGGTCTCTGGATAGAAGGAATGGGTGACGTTTTGGGTCGAGACCCTTCTGCAGACCCGATAACCTTATCAGGTTATGTCTAGCTAACCTATTCACTATGCTAGAGCTACTACTAAAATATAATTGTACAAATGACAACAGTACAATATTGTAAGTTTTTTGGGGCTCGAAATTGACTGATACTATTGAAATGAATAATAATGAATGGTTTGTAGCAGACTAACGGAAGATATGTTGGAAGCCACAACACCACTAAACAAATAATACAAAGCCCAAATCCTGCTGAACAGGCCTTGCATTTCCTTTGTGTACCACGTCACTGTGGCTTGCATGAGAGAAATGAAACAAGTCTGAGTACAGCTGACCTGAACACTGGGGTTGGATGGATGTCCCATGAAGAGCTGACCCAATGGGTGAATATATTATTCAAGGAACAGCTACCCAAGGATGGCTCCCAGCAGAGACACCGCAGGCTAGGAATTGCTTGGACAATTTTATTTTATGATGCTGAAGTGGACTGAAAGATCGTGTAGGCCTGTCTCTGATGAGTTGGGTTACTGAGGAGGTCTAAGGTTATCACAAAATATGGTTAAAATTCAAGGCAATAGCAAGGATGCGAGTGATGTGCAAGCGGATCTTAATGTGCAATAGGACAATGTTAGCAGTTCATGTGGAGCTTTTCTCTATTCTAAGATATTTTGGTCTCACAAACTGTAGACTCCAATAATCATTTTCCTCCTTCCCCAAAATGAAGACTGTCATAGATATTGGTTGAACTTGTTTTGTGGGTAACAAACTAATGTGAAGGAAGAACCAGGATTTAGCATCACACCTCTCAATACCGTTGAGGCATTGAAAAAAGCAGGGCATACAAGACAAAATATACTTTGGATTTCAGTATTGAAAAAGGATTCAGCAAGCTATTTAGAAAAAGCTATTATTTACCTTTTAATATTATAGGCTGTGTCCTGGGGAGTTTCTTCCAACAGGGTGACATAAACCAGTGCGCAAGTGAGGATAAATAATACAGTCAAGGTGTGAGCTCTCCTGTAAATAGAAATACAATTATGATTCAATACTGTAATAGGCTGAACAAACCCAAATGATTATATCTGTAGGGATGCATGGCTACTTGGAAATGATTTTTAAACTGTTAAAAAATATCCAGTTTAGAACAATGCCTAATTCAATATTAGAAAGTAGATTTTAAATTGGTTACTTTTACAACTATCCCCTTGTTAACTTTTGCTTAACAATTGCCCCTATGTCAAAACTCAATGCCTTTAGTCCAACGTTCACCTATTATGACTGAACACTTCAGTAATCTCTTAAACAATTTGCTAAAATCCAGCCAACACCCACTTATCCCCTTTGTTTCCACCCTTCCTAGTCATTGCTAGTACTTCAATTCTTCAGTGTTTTACAGTGTTCTTCAGTGTTTTTGTTTTACACCTGCACCATTTTTAAGCATTCAAATTGTAAGGAAGTTCATCTGAGCGGTTGGAGAGCGGGATGCAAGAATCTGAACCGGATCCCTTGGCAGCTGCCAAAGATCCACACTAATCTTAAACTGTTGTGTAAAAATCTCAATTTTTTTCAGCCGCTCTGAAATAATATATATTCTCACTGGAATCCAAAGAATCTTGACCTGGATCAGAACATACAGGGCAAGATTAGCAAGTTTGCTGATGATACCAAAGTGAGTGGTTTTGGAAATAATGAAGGTGGTTGTGAAAGATTGCAGCAGGATCTGGTTCAATTGGCCAGGTGGGCAGAGGAATGGTTGATGGTATTTAATACAAAGAAGTATGAGGTGTTGCATTTTGGGCGTCAAACAAGGGCAGGACCTGCACAGTAAATGGTAGGCCTCTGGGTAGTGTTGTAGAGCAGAGGGATCTAGGAGTACAGGTGCATGGTTCCTTGAAGGTTGAGTCACAGGTAGACAAGGTGGTCAAAAAGGCTTTTGGCATTTTGGCCTTCATCAGTCAGAGTATTGAGTATAGAAGTTGGGAGGTCATGTTGCAGATGTGTAAGACGTTGGTGAGACCGCATTTAGAATATTGTGTTCAGTTCTGGGCACCATGTTATAGAAAAAATATTGTCAAGCTTGAATGGGTTCAGAAACGATTTACCAGGATGTTGGCAGGAATAGAGGGTGTGAGTTATAGGGAGAGGTTGAGTAGACTAGGTTTCTATTCCATTGAGCGCAGGATGATGAGGGGAGATCTTATAGAGGTATACAAAATCATGAGAGGAATAGATCGGGTAGATGCAGAGTCTTTTGCCCAGAGTAGTGGAATCGAGGACCAGAGGACATAGGTACATGGTGAAGGGGAAAGGATTTAATAGGAATCCGAGGGGTAACGTTTTCACACAAAGGGTGGTGGGTGTATGGAACAAGCTGCCCGAGGAGGTGGTTGAGGTTGGGTCTATCCCATCGTTTAAGAAACAGTTAGACAGTTACATGAATAGGACAGGTTTGGAGGGATATGGATCAAGCACAGGCAAGTGGGACTAGGTTATCTGGGACTTTGTTGGCCGGTGTGGGCGAGTTGGGCCGAAGGGCCTGTTTCCACACTGTATCACTCTATGACTCAAAATCTGATAAAGGACTCACAAAAGCATTAATTTAAATAAACACAAAAGGCTTGGTGTCATCAAAAAACATGATTTTTTTTAAAAGAGTCACAACTAATCAGGCATTAAATTATAAATCATAGGAAACTTCTCAACTTTAGTCTCTGCAAGGCCCACTTTCATACAAGCACTCAAACAATGGCAATCAGGCACTATGTTTATTGTTCTTAGACAAAAATGCTGGAGAAACTCAGCAGGTGAGGCAGCATCTGGGGAGCGAAGGAAGTAAGCAACTATTCGGGCCGAAACCCTTCTTCAGACCATGTTTATTGTTCTGCTGTGTCCTTTATGAACACGTTTTTAATCATAATATTAACAGAAACTAAAACTCATCACTTTAAATCCAATTCACATTGGAACCATAAACATGTACTTTGCGTCAGACCAGCTAATCAATCTGTAAACATTTTATTTTAAAATCTAAATCTAACAAGCTATTTGTCATAGCTGCAGCAAACAAGTCTTGCATTGTAGATAAGTGGTTTGACCAAAAGGAGTCTCGGCATTGACAACCAGAGACACAATAGATTACATTAATGTGCAGAAAGAAATTTCACTATGGCAACGGAGTTCCAACTAACAAGACTATCACCACCCCCACCCTCCCTCCCTGGATAGAATTTGAGGTATGGAGAGCAAGGAAATGTCACATTTTGTACCAGCATCGCATTTAATAAAACATCAAAGCAAAACAATATAGTGGAATAAAAGAGTAGTTAAAATCAGAGAATTCTTCTATATTACAGATGGCCTCCTCTTGTAATATATAATGAAAATGTTGCAATTTGAATCAGACTTTCCACTGACTGCAATCTGACTTAGTCCAGACTTGAGTGTGTCTCTATTCATTTGTTGGGAAGTGGGTCCACCTGACAGCAAGGCGCAAAATAGTGCACGGCTTCTCCAATCAAACCTGACAGTCCAAACCCCCAAAATGCTTTGACTTTGTTAAACTCTATTCCCTGGAATTACCAACTGTCAAAGAGGTGATGGGGAACATTAAAATACAAGGACAGAATTACATTTTTATATCGTCAAAAAGATTACCTTGCTACGTTAGCTTTTGTCTGCATCCATTTCTTCAATTAAAAATGTTTACTCAACATCAGACCAGGTTAGCCCAATACAGCTTCAATGGACAAATATCCCAACCCAAGTGTTGAGAAATTGGTGAACATTTGTGCTCACCCAGCTGACAGTCTTCATCAGAATGCAGTTGTCCAGGGATCCATACAAAACTTGCTGGATTTTATATGGAAGACCAAGTCTTGCCTAGACTGATTGTGGTAGGGGTTAGAAAGATGGAAACGAGATGGGAGAAAAAGTGACTGGTGGGTACAGATGAGAGGGTATCCATCTATCACTTGCCAGGCTTTGTCCTGCCCCATTTCTTTACCAGCTTACTCCCTCCAACTACAATCAATCAGAAGGGTCCCAGGTCCATTGATGCCGTTTGACCCTCTGAGTTCCTCCAACACTTTGTTTTGCTCAAGATTACTGGCAGCGGTGCAGCTGGTAGAAAACTGCTGCCTCACAGTGCCAGAGACCCGAGTTCAATCCCGCACTTGGGTACTGACTGTATGGAGTTTGCATGTTCTCCTTGTGACTGCGTGCGTTTCCTCTGGTTCCCCCACATCCCAAAGATGTCAGGGTTTGTAGGTTAATTAACCTTTGTAAAATTGCTCCTAGTGTATAGGGAGTGGATGAGAAAATGGGATAACATTGAAAAGGTGATTGATGGTCAGCCTGAATTGAATGTATCTCTAAAACTAAAAAACAAACAAAAACATTCCATCATCTGTAGTTCCTTGTGTCACTGTTGTACTCGTGTATGGCCTGATTGCATTCGTGTATCGTATGATTTGGCTGAATAGCACAAAAAAAGTTTTCACTGTATCTCAGTACATGACAAAATAAACCAAAACTACTAATAACTTAATATTGGAGCTAGGCTAGTCAGGTGATAAGCACATTTCACTTCATGCAATAGGTAACGGAAACCAGCTTTTAGGGACAAAATCTGTCGAAAATTTCATGAAATATGTTTCTAGTTAATGATATTCACGATAAGTAAAGCTATGTAAAGATACAAATCAGCTATAATCCAGAGTACAAATTCACAGGTCAAATGACCCTGCTCATTCTAAGTGCACTGCCTCCTTGTGAAATGTAAGTGCTGTTCATCATGATCTGAGATTTTTCACATTAAATATTGCCATGTTCCATACTTAGATGCTAATACTGGCAGGCAAATCAAGATAGCACAGGTCAGTCCAATGCGTGTCAATTTTGAAGAATCTTAGCAAACTGCATTCCATAAAACTAACGTGAACAAAAATGTTTGAAATATTTCAGGCAGCATCATTCTTACATGTTTGGTCAATTACCTCAAACTCAGAACAAGTCATAACCAACAGTTTTGTTTTTAAGTAGAGACTGGGAAAACCAATATGCCTTAAATACCCCAGATAAAAAGTTTTCTCCACTCAAATATATACCATAAATTAAACTTTTACTAAAGCACACCTCAAAGTTTCCAAACTAATTTTGCATTAATTTATGGGTTTACAAACAACATTGGAGAAGAATCAATATAAAAAGTTGTATATTCAATTACAAGAAATTTCTGCTGCCTAGATTCAGAAACATCTGTTGAACATACACAAAAACATTTACAGAATGGGTCCTTACCCATTATTTTGAGTGTTGGAACATGCTATTTTATTGAAACTACCTGTTTTTCAGAAGCTAGCAATTATGTCTTTCAAATTCACTATTACTTTCAGGTGAAGTTTCTATTCCATAAGAAAATGCAAATACATTTCCAACCAATGTTTATAAAATACCTATTGGAACAATAATTGTAAAAACCAAAATTGTTTTACAACTTCAACTGATTGCCAACTATAACAAAAGCAGAAACTACAAGTTGCCTCTTAAATGAGAACCACGAAACCAAGCAAGAAATGTGGCATGGGAGTGAGGGAAATATAGGAATGTTTAAAGATATTCAGACGTGGAAGCAGGAAGCATTAGAGCAAGATAATAAAGACTGAGAGTGGCTGGGTGCACCAGTAAGGAAATATGTATGCACAGCAAGCAGCAAAAATTCAGCCCATCAAATTTGTGCGGCAATTCCCCAAGTTCCGGAAGTGTTAACAGAATAAGGATAGATGAAAGATAAAACATTTGGAACAGTTACGTACAAAAGTTTTCAGCAGCTGCAAATATAACACATACGAATGCTCAAGAAAGATCCACCAGATAACAATACCTGTTGACAGAAAACAACTTAAATGTTACCGACCAATTCTGACAAACTGGTTACGTATAAATGTTGGATTCAGTGGCGAGCTCCAAGGAGTTCCTATGCAGAAAATGAGATGGTGTTGCTCAAGCCTGCAACTGGAAGCTCAGGGTCACCTTTCAAATTGAAAAGAGGTATTCTACAATTGAAAAGCTATCTGCAGTTAATGGAAATCTAAAAAGACCATGTTTAATAAAGTCACCTTCCAAATTCCAAGGAACATGGACGTTTTTTTTCAAACAATCCTAAATTCTCAGAAACGATCAACAAACATTTTCCCCCATGTTTCAAGTACATTTCTGGTCATTTCTGCCCGTGGTGTGTAGTATCTTAAGATAATAGTCTAACATGTGAAAATGGTTAACCTTAAATCATCACACCTAAAGAAAACAGATGTCTTTGCAATTCTACTTTCTATTAAGAGCCTAATTCAAGATAAAAATAACGGTGACACCATCAGTAGGACGGTACCCTGATTACTCAAACCAAAGCATCATCTCTGGGGCTGTAATGGGATAGTACACCCATTCATATGAATGTCGTTCTAACACAGAACAAATTGCTAGAGCAACTTATGGGTCAGGCAACAGCTGTGGAAGGAAATGGACAGACGACGTTTTGGGTCAATACTTCTTCAGAATTTATCAATTTCCTTTAACAGATGCTGCCTGATTTGCAGAGTTCCTCCAACAGTTAGTTTTTTGTCCAAGATACCAACATTTGCAATTTTGCCTAAGATACCAACGTCTCCTCCGGACAAAGTACCCTCTATGACTGACAACCTGTCCACCACCTTAAATATTCCTTGATTTATAAAGTTTATTTTTCATGATCATGAACAATCCATAGGGCAGAGTGAGGCAGTTTACACATACTATTGACAGAGCATTATTGAAACAAATGCCGATGAGCCACGTGTGGCTGAAGGTCCTGGCTAGCCGCACTGCTATCGTGGCAGCAGACCTGGCTCGGCAGCCAGCAAACCTCAGCACCAGGCCTGGCTCGCCTTCCACAGAACTGGGAGAGGGAGACGGCCAAGCCTTGTCCCTGCTTGCCCAAAAACCGAGAACCGGGGGGGGGGGCTTAATCTCCACACCTTGAAGGTACGAAGGTTTAAGATAGGTTGGCAAGGAGAAGGACAACTGGTTGCAGGATGGCTGAACTGGTTGCAGAACAGGCCTTAATGGCTACCAGCAGCTGGGACTATGAAATGGTGCCAAAACCTGGCGACTATTACATATAGACATATCGGACTGTTTCTTCGTGTTATATGCTAACCTGGTATTGTTCTTATGTATGTCAATAATCTCAAAGATCTGTATGCAAAAAAAAAGAAATCTCATTGTACCTTGTTACACATAATAAAAAACCCATTGAACCATTAGTTAATGAATATTGAAACAGTCTTCTATTGACTGTAGCAGAAAGTTACCCTGGAAATGCATCATGAGTTATGAAGGACAGTGATTTTATAGTGAACAGAACAGAAAAGGGTTAAGCATGCAGAATGATCAGAATCAATTGTAGTTTGATGATCCATGAAGAATTGACGTCATTATGACATCTTGGAAGAAAACAAGGATCTTCTGAAAGTGCCTATACATTCAATGCTGGTTGATTCAAGTGTTTCAAGAAACAGGTAAACCTGCATTTTATTCATCTTATAGGGGAGGCAACAATTGTCGATACTGCGATTGCAGAAAATGGCCCCAATGAGCTGAAACGAATAGTCGGGGAAGGTGGCTATTCTCCTAAGCTACGATGTGAATGAAATGGGTGCTTTTGCAATAGGATGACAAATAGCACATTCATCTTCAAGGATGGGAAAACTACTACAGACTCCAGACAAAGATTGTCTTTCGATTCTCCCTGGAGGCCAATAGCAGAAGTGATGGCAAACTAAAACCTCTCTTAATTTACCAACTCTGAAGAAATATTCAAATGTAAATTGTGCAGTGATTTGATTAGAAAAACCTGGATGGCAGCTCTGGTCCTCCAAGATTATATAATGTAATTTCCTACCACCAGCCATTCATCAAACGATATTGTGCAAGGAAAAACCAGAACAATAGTGCCTTGTTCATTGATGTATAGCAAGAACATGACTGAAAACATCCATGCAGAGCTTGTGCCACCATAACACTTACTATCACTATGCTCTAGGAACATCAAGAGGCATGTCACTTGAATTAGTGGCAATGATTAATCCTCCAGCCAGTGATTTTGGGATGATATAACCCATGCAGCACGATGGAAAGCCCATTGCCCAATCTTCCGACTAAGGTATAATTATCAATGGATGCATATTAAGCTACAAACTAAAACTGAGACATAGAAACTGTAATTAATGTTCTCTAATTTGAAATAGATGTTTTGTGAATTGAAATTAATATAACAGAAGGATGAAAAATACAGGGTTTTTTTCCAAATACTGCACACAGCACACCACGGCACGGTACACTTAAAGCAGATGAGAGAATAAAAGCATCTGGCAATGTTTCTAATCAGATGTCAAATGACAAGAGAGTAGATTCTCATTTGCTGAATCCATCAATTATGTTACCGAATTGTAATTACTCCATGATATAATAATAAACATTAAAAATATATGGAAATTGGGGTAATGGGCAAAGGTTAAGCGGGAATAAAGACTACAGTTGCAACATGTCACCACTAGTCACTTCTACTTTAACAGGCAATCTACACTATGGTTTTAATGCAGAATAATGATCTTAGATTTTCTTTGTAATACCTTTGTATTCCAAATTCAGATTTAAATACAAGGTATGGCAAATGAAAGAGTGATTTGGAAATATCCAATCCAAAGAAACAATCTACTAATATCATAAATCGCACTACTTGTATACAGATGGTTCTGCTGTAAAGCAATAGTTGTGACCCTAAGAAAGCATTATGAAAATAAAGTTACTAAAACAATTGTGTCAATGGGGAAAAGGGCATTTGAGGCTAAAGCTACAGACTCACAACGGCAAAATCTTTTCCCACCCCCCTCGGATTTTCATCTGTTTATTCTCATCGTTATAAGTTTATTTTTGCTACTGTAAACTAAAACTACTAAATGCTACATGTCACTTTGTTTAATGGAGTATCCTTGCACAAGTGTCAATGGAAGCAATTTCTTGTCAGTTTTGATGATCATCTGCAGTGAATACGCCAGACTGCGGTCTCAAGAGTGTTGTCTGTAACTGTGGGGAGTTGCATGGAAAGTTCTTACCCCTCAGCTTTATTTTCCAAGATAGGTTTTATCTGCTTGTCAATTCCAAAGTAACTTATAAGTGGTTCTCCCATTCCTGATCAAAATCACATTATACCTAATTGCCGTTAAGAAATTACGCGTTCTTTCTTAAGATTATATTGTCCTATTGGGTCTGCAATCTATTTGAAACTGTCTTTTTGGCTTCCTGGTCTCAGTCATTTAGAACGGGTCACAACATTTCTTCCATCGTGATCATCAACCATGGAGCCCCGAAGGGTTGCATGTTAATTCCCAGTGCACCGTGACAACATGGCCAAGAGCAGTGCCAATTCACCAAAGATGAGACAAAGTACAGGAAATAAATAAAGAAACGTATGAGGGTTACACAAAAAGCTGGAGAAACTCAGCGGGTGCAGCAGCATCTAAGGAGCGAAGGAGATAGGCGACGTTTCGGGTCGAGACCCTTCTTCAGACCCGAAAGAAACGTATGATATGGTGTCACGCTAGTCCTTAATGCCAGCAAAGCAAAAGAGTTGGTTGTTCACCTCAGGAAGCAAAGAGGTGAACATAACTAACCTCATCAACAGAGTTGTTGTTGAGATGGTTTTGACTGCATCAAGTTCCTGGGTATCCGCAGCCCCTAACCTAGTTCCCTTCGCAGTGATGCGTTCATCAACAAAGCACATCAGCATATTTTCTTACATGCCTGTGAAACATCTGGCTTGTCCACAAGGATTCTCTTGAACATCTACAGATACACTGTAGAAAGCATTCTAAAAGGTTGCATTTCAGCCTGATAGTTGCATTCCTCTCCAGGGCAACTTGAGCACCCTGGAGAGGAAAAGACTACAAAAAGTGGTGAACAAACTTGCAACTTCTTTCCATCAGTCCAGCGTTCACATGCAACAGAAAGGCTGGAAGTATCAAAGATCCCTGCTACCCCTGGCTATTCTCTTTAATCTCTTCTACTTTCTGGGGAAAGATACTGGAGATTGAAAGCCTGGATGTTCAGACTTAAGACCAGCTTCTTCCCCACTATTACCAGACTCCTAAACCAATCACCTTTTTCATGCCCCATTCCTGGAAGTGCTACCATGCATTCTTAATCTACCTCATCTGGCTGTTCTGTTTTTGGACTAGTCTTTGCTCTACTTCAGACTTCACTACAATACTGTTTTCTCTGGAGCTTAATGTGAATAAGGTGTATATAACAATAAACTAGTTTGAGGCCGAATCCAAATCAAAACATTACACCGACCAACAGATTTTCGATTTGAGACTATTTTCAAATCGACTGCTTTCAGTCAACATACCACCTGAAGTAGCAGCACTGATTATACTAATCCTGACTATTTCCCCCCTACTGCCCATTAGTTTTAATGGGACCACCTACCAAATGTCTTGCAACAGCTTGCCAACATTTCATTGACAAGACTTCACAAATCCACAGACCAACCAACCACATTACAGGCATTATAATTGTCACAGAATGAAAGACATTATTAAACAGACCAAAATAAATGCAGCAGATCTCTAGTGGAAATTTCTTACAGGAGATAATCAGAGCAAGTGCGTTTCAAAACAATCAACCACCTGTCCACAAATCATGAACTGCGAATTTGAAAAAAACATTTCCCATCAGAACATGTTCAGCACCGGTCATGGTACAAGTTTTAATTTTCTACCCCTTATAGACGAAACAATCTTGTCAAGAAAATCATGACTCAGCGGGGTTTCATGAGATTTCTTCATCAACATTTTAATAACTCGGGTAATGAAACTCAGCCTTTGAATAAGTCAAGGTGACTTTTACACTACGTATACAACTACTACTTTAACAATAAATCAATGGGTTGGATGATCCATGGTTTTCATGCGTTAATAATGCCTATTACTAGATGGCTTAACCAAAAAAACTGAACAAATTAATCTGGAATCTAGATGACAAAAGGGTGACACATTGTACAGCATGTAACAGGGCAGGAATTACATCTGTTAAGGGAATCTGAAGTGAGCTTTCAACCAATGGGATACAAATTAATTTGCCAATTGCAAGGAGTCTATCACTGCTTTGACAAACAAAAGATTGGAGTGATCAGTGCCCTATAATTGTGGACAATTGATGCTTCCAGATTCTCAGCTTCATAACTTGTTGGGACCGTTTTACAAACTGCATGCATGCACAGACATCTTTGGCATTTTACAAGGTTTTGGAAGATAAAAAGCAATTACCTCCTTTTGCAAATCAATGAACTGCAGCTAGTGGGAATTTGAAATAAAAGCTGAGTCTGCTGCTCTTTGTTCTATGCATTAACGATTTGTTTGACAATGTAATTAACATTGTTTGCAAATAACACTAAATGGGTTGTATAGTAAACAGTAAGGAAGAATAGGGGGTTACACAAAAAGCTGGAGAAACTCAGCGGGTGCAGCAGCATCTAAGGAGCGAAGGAGATAGGCGACGTTTCGGGTCGAGACCCTTCTTCAGACTGGTCAGGGATCAGGGAAACGAGAGATATAAACAGTGATGTGGAGAGATAAGGAACAATGAGTGAAAGATATGCAAAAAAGTATTGGTGATAAAGGAAGCAGGCCATTGTAAGCTGTTTGTGGTGTGAAAATGAGAAGCTAGTGCGACTGGGGGGGGGGGGGGGGATGGAGAAGGAATGTCAGGGCCAGAGGGCTGAGGGAGAGGTGGGGGGGGAGGCAGTCTGGGTTAACAGAATTGAGAAAATTCAATGTTTACGCCCAGAGGATGCAGACTCCCCAAGCGGAATATGAGGTGCTGTTCCTCCAACTTGCGGTGTTGATCACTCTGGCCGTGGAGGAGGCCCAGGACCGAGAGGTCGGATACGCAGTGGGAGGGGGAGTTGAAGTGCTGAGCCACCGGGAGGTCGGGTTGGTTATTGCGGACCGAGCGGAGGTGTTCGGCGAAACGATCGCCCAGACTCCGCTTGGTCTCACCGATGTAGATCAGCTGGCATCTGGAGCAACGGATGCAGTAGATGAGGTTGGAGGAGGTGCAGGTGAACCTCTGTCGGACTTGGAATGACTGCTTGGGTCCCTGAAAGGAGTGGATGGGGGAGGTGAAGGGACAAGTGTAGCATCTCTTGCGGTTGCAAGGGAAAGTGCCCGGGGAAGGAGTGGAGCGGGAGGGAAGGGAAGAATTGACAAGGGAGTTGCGGAGGGAGCGGTCTTTGCGGAAGGCAGACAGGGGGGGAGATGGGAAGATGTGGCGAGTGGAGGGGTCACGTTGGAGGTGACGAAACTGGCAGAGGACTATCTGTTGTATGCGCTGGCTGGTGGGGTGAAAGGTAAGGACCAGGGGGACTCGGCCCTTGTTGTGAGTGGGGGAATGGGGAGAGAGGGCAGTGTTGCGGGGTATGGAGGAGACCCTGGTGCGAGCCTCATCTATAGTGGGGGAGGGGAAACCCCGTTCTCTGAAGAACGAGGACATTTGCGATGACCTGGTGTGGAACACGTCATCCTGGGAGCAGATGCGGCGTAGACGGAAGTTAACAGTGGGGAAGGTGGACCAAGGATGGGAAATTCAATTTTAACTAACAAACATGGGGTGTTGCACTTTGGTATGTCAAACCAAGACAGGAATTGCACAGCAAATGTCTCACAGAAATCAGATTTCCAGTGCAGGTGTAAGGTATAGTTGTGGCTGAATTTAGTAAATTCAGCCACAATACCTTACACCTACTCACCACTCCCTCCCCTCATTACCTTCCCTTCCAAACCTGCCCCCTCCCACCCTCTCCCCATCTTCGTCCCCAACTGTCACCTCCTTCTATCTCCTATAGTTCCTCTCTCCCCATCTCTGCCCCCTTCCCCAAACCCTCTCCCACGTCGCTCTCCCTCCATCCCTTCCCCATCAGGGGCTTGACCCGAAACGTCACGCATTCATAGTCAGAGTAATACAGTACGGAAACAGGACCTTCGGCCCAACTTGTCCACACCGGCCAACGTGTTCCAGCTACAATAGTCCCACCTGCCAGCATTAGGTCCATATCGCTCCAAACATGTCCTATCCATATACCTGTCTAACTGTTTCTTAAATGTTGGGATGGTCCCTGCCTCAACTACCTCCTGTGGCAGCTCGTTCCATACATCCACCACCCTTTGTAAAAGGTTACCCCTCAGATTACCATTAAGCATATTTCCCCTTCACCACAAACCTTTGTCCTCTGGTGCTCGACTCACCGACTGTGGACAAGACACCCTGCATCTACAAGATCTCATGATCTTGTACACTTCTATAAGTCCATGTACGGGTGGCACCGTACATGGCAGCCTTGCCAACAGCCAGTCTCATCTTTTGTTGATTTGGTCTGTGTTTACTTGTATGTTTTCAGTGTACTTTTAGTTTTTATATTGTTTTGGGGGGTTGGGGGGAAAGTTTTTTATCTTTCCTCGACGGAGATGCGACTTTTTCATCGTATCTCCGTCTGCATTGTGGCTTTAACATCGTGGATCTGGCAGTCCCTTTGTTAGGGGTCGACTGCGGGAGCTCCAACCGCAGGAACTTCGATCGCCCTGATGCGGGAGCTTCGACTGCCCTGATCGCAGGGACTTAGATCGCCCCAACTGAAGTGTTGATTGCCCGGACCGCGGGAGAAAAGGAGGAAAGAAGATATGTTATTTGCCTTCCATCACAGTGGGGAATGAGGTGTCGCCAGAGGACTCGGAGGGAGTGCCGTGAATGCAGTTGTCTTTGTGTTTTGTAGGAACATGGCTTCATGTGGACATCCCGGAGTCTTGTGCGAGTGTGGACGGCTTTCTGACTGTTCAGGTGGATAGGGACTGCAGAGAGAGTGACAGTGGTCAGTACAACTCTGGTCACATCACAGCGTGGCCTGGACATTGAACTGATGGCTGTGGGTCTCCTCTTATGCAGTGCGCCCTGGGGATTCTCACATGCCGTTGTGGTGGCTGTTTAAGTCTACGTTTAATTTTTATGTGGTTAT
Organism: Raja brachyura; assembly: GCA_963514005.1. The sequence continues at coordinate 34,691,848 of OY740798.1, read as the reverse complement.
GTATCGTGGTGCTTTTTTGTATGACTGTTGGCAAAACAAATTATTTGTATGTTTACATACTTGGCTATCAAGGCAAATTCCTCGTATGTGAATACTTGGCCAATAAACGTATTCATTCATTCATTAATAAATGAATTACACTACAATCACCCCTCATCCTCCTATACGCCAAGGAATACAGTCCCAGTTTACTCAACTCCTCTACATACAGATCACTCTAGTCCTGGCTACATCCTCATAAATCTTCTTAGTGCCCTTTCCAGCTTGACAACATCCCTCCCATAACACAGTGCCCAGAACAGAACTGAACACAATATTCTAAATGTGGCCTCACCAACGTCTTATACAACTGGAACATGACCTCCCAACTTCTACACTATTGTTTTTCTCCAGGGATGCTGCCTGACCTGCTTAGTTACTCCAGCATGTTGTGCCTATCTTCAGTGTTAACCAACATCTGCAGTTCCTTCCTACACATTTCGTCTCTCCCTCCCTTGTCTCCCACTCCCACCCTCCCCCTCTTGCCCCGACTCTCCCTCCCTCCGGCGCTCTCTCCTGCCCTCCCCGTTCCTACAACTCTCGGCCCCACAACGCCAACTCTCTCTTAACCCTCCCCCCCCCCCCCCCCCCCGCTTTCCATCCCTCCCTCACACCAAACCCCCACCATCCAACCCGTTCTTTCCTTCCCTCCACCACCCAAACCTTCCCTCCCCCCCCCCCCCACGCTTTCTTTCCTTCTATTCCACCCCCCCCCCCCCACGTTCTCACCCTCTTCCACCCCCTCCCCCCACCCACCCAGCTCACCCCCCCCCCCCCCCCCGGCTCTAACCCCCCTCTCCCCGGGCTCCACTCGCCCACACACACGCACCCACCCACCCACCCCGCCGGCTCCTACCCTACTCCGCCGATGTCTCTCCCCATCAGCACCCAGCCCAATGCGCCTCTCGCTCACCAGAAGAAAGTGACGGTGCCGTCGTCAAACACCACGGACTCGGTGCTGCGCCGGGCCTCGTTCACCTTGTCCCGCCCGCTGCCCGCCTCCCCGCGCTGCACTCGCCCTCCCGGCGGCGGCGGCGGCGGCGACTCGGGCTCACTCCACAAGCCGTTGGGCTCTCCGCCGGCCGGCCTCCTCACCACGCGGCGATCGGCGCTGGCCCCGCGGATCATGCTGGCGGGGTGCGGTGCGGTGCAGAGCAGGGTAAGGCAGCGTCGCTCTCGCTCTCGCTCTCGCGCTCTCGCTCTCGCGCTCTCTCTCCCCGCCGGGGCTGCGCTGCGCTGCGTTGTGCTCCCTCGATCGGGTCCAGACGCCGTTCCTCCGACCCAGCTCCCGCCGCACCAGTGCGCACGCGCACACCCGGCCGCCGTGGGAGTGGGGCGGGGCTGAGATGGCGCCACAGCGAGGCCTGCGGGGCATTGGGGGCACGTGACCGAGAGGGGCATTGGACTCACCACGTGACCGTGAGGGGGCTTGGATGCAGCACGTGACCTAGATGGGCACCGGGGGCACGTGACCGGGAGGGGCATTGAACGCACCATGTGACCTAGATGGGGCAACCGACGCAGCACGTGACCTAGATGGGGGCATTGGACGCAGCACGTGACCTAGATGGGGCAACCGACGCAGCACGTGGCCTAGATGGGGGCAACCGACGCAGCACGTGACCTAGAGGGGCAACCGACACAACAAGTGACCTACATGGGGGCAACCGACGCACCACGTGGCCTAGATGGGGCATTAGACGCAGCACGTGGCCTAGATGGGGCATTGGACGCAGCACGTGGCCTAGAGGGGCGTTGGACGCAGCATGTGGCCTAGATGGGGCAACCGACGCAGCACGTAGCCTAGATAGGGCAACCAATGCAGCACGTGGCCTAGAGGGGCATTGGACGCAGCATGTGGCCTAGATGGGGCATTAGACGCAGCACGTGGCCTAGAGAGGCATTGGACGCAACACCTGGCCTAGAGGGGCATTGGACGCATCACGTGGCCTAGAGAGGCCTTGGACGCAGCACGTGGCCTAGAGAGGCCTTGGACGCAGCACGTGGCCTAGATGGGGCATTGGACGCGCCACGTGGCCTAGAGGAGCAATGGAGCTGGCACGTGACCATAAGGGGCCCCTCTTCCAACTCTACCACAAAGCTGTGGGCATACCACAGGGGCATTGGACGCAGCAGACCACAGAGAGGGGCCCCTCTTCTGGTACCACAGCGAAGCTGTGGACGTACCACAATGCCACAGTTGCTGAGGGGATCCGGATGTTTACAGAACTATAATGACTAATAAATGAATGAGGGAAATTAGAGAGAGATGACGAACAAAGGGATGTCAATGTTAACTTTTGTGTGGTTGTGTGTCTTGTTGCTTTTCACTTAGTATGGCTGTATGGTTACTCAAATTTCACTGTACCTTGGTACATGTGACAATAAACTGGCCTTGAAACCTTGAAACCATTAAACCTGAAATTCAGGTCAAGAGTTTTTGAAATGAAAAGAAATAGGTTGGATCAGGGAATGTCTGCAGAGCAAGTAAACCTGAGCTTAAAAACACTGATGTAAGTGTTGTGTTGACACGCCTTGTAAATGTTGACACGCTGTACAAGAGAATTATCCAGTTCTAATACAAAAAGAAAAAGCAAGTTATCTGAAATTGACCCACTGCAGTTCACCTACCGCCACAACAGGTCCATCGGGAAGAAGGTGCAGGAACATGCAAACTACCGTCCAGGTTCAGGAACAGCCTCTTCCCTGCAGCCATCAGGCTACTAAACACTACAACCTCAATAAGCTCTGGACTTCATAGACTATTATTATTATTGCACAACTATTGTTTGTTTTTTGAGTATGTGTGTATGTGTATATATACACACTGAACTTTTTATTTCTCGTTTATCATATTGTTTACAGTGTACTATATTCTGCTGTGCTGCAGCAAGTAAGAATTTCATTGTTCTATCTGGGACACATGGCAATAAAACGCTCTTGACGATGCCATCACCCTAGCCGTACACTTATCTCGAAAACACCTAAATAATAGAGACACCTATGTCAGATTCCTATACATAGACTACAGCTCTGCCTTAAATACCATTATACCATCCAAATTTATCACCAAACTCACGGGACATGGTATCAGCACTCATCTCTGCAACTGTATCCCAAATCAGTGAGACAAATCATCCTCTGTGGTAATCCTACGGTGCTCCACAAGGATGCGTTCTCAGCCCCCTTCTTTACTCCTTGTACACCCGCGACTGTGCAGCCATGTACAATTCAAATTCAATTTTCACATTCGTAGATGCCACCACCATTGGCGGTCGGATATCTAAATAAGGATGAGACGGAAAATAGGAAGGAGATTGAGAACCTCGTGTCCTGGTGTCGAGACAATAACCTTTCTCTCAATGTCAGCAACAACTAACAATGGCCTGTTTCCATTATCATCATTACTATTTTGCATATCTTTCATTCATTTGTTCTATATCTCTCTACATCACTGTCCACACCTCTCGTTTCCCTTTCCCCTGTCTGAAGAAGGGTCCTGAAACGTCACCCATTCCGTCTCTCCAGAGAGGAACCTGTCCCGCTGAGTTACTGCAGCATTTTGTGTCTATCTTCAGTTTAAACCAGCATCTGCAGTTCCTTCCTACACTCAACAAAATATATATTTATAGAAAATGGGGGTAAAAAGGAAGGAAATAATTGATCTGTGTTTTCTTCGTTAAAAAAAATTAAATGGCTAATCATTTCACAATAGTCCGGCAACATAGAATCACAGGGTGATCCAACATAGGAGGCCAGTCAATCCATCATAATTGCGACAACCCTTTACAGAGCTATCCAGTTGCTCCCACAATCTTATTTATTTTTCTACATTTCAAGTTGCTTTAATTTTCAACTATTTTCCAGCTATTGAATTTCCTTTCAGCAGTGAATCCCACTACGGAGCACCATGCTGGCCTGGCCAAGCTGGCGTTCCGCGTGTCACGACACCAGGCGGAAGAGGGACTCGCCCGGGCCAGATGCTTGCCCCTTTTTTGGGGTTACGTCCGCGCCCGGGTGGTGTTAGAAAGAAACATAGTTGTATAGTAGTTATTTAGTATATTTGTAAGGATTGTAACATCGTTGTTTGAAAATTTAGTGTCTAGATAATTTGGTGATTTTGTACTACGGTGGTGGGTGTGTTACCACGGTTATCGTGATCGTAATTAAATTAATTATTTTTGATACAAACAACAAAAAAACAGAGCACAGCGCTAGCGCAGAAGGGAGCTCCTGGCGAGTGCTGCACAGCCATGCTGGAGGCGGTCTTGCACCATCCAAGTGAGGAAGGCCGTCGGGCATCGCAGAACCGTCACCCATGTGAGTGCCGGCGGTCGGTCGGTCAAGGATGTGCCACCGAGACGAAGAGGGACCCAGCTTGGGGGGGGGGGGGGGGCGCAGAGATCAAAGAAGGGCCCAGCGTGGGGGGGCCGTGGAGAACCAAGAGGAACTCGGGGTAGGCAGAGGGCCCATCGGGGCTATATTGAATACTTTTGTTACTTTGTCGGTGGCTCAATACGTGGCGACACTTTGACATGACAATAAATTGTCAATCAATCTATCAATCAATCAATGATAACAACCAGTGGGATTAAAAAATAAATTCTACTCAAATCCTGCCTTTCGCAATTTGTCAATTTAATTATCTCAAAGCTGGCAAACTTTGACAAGGCTATCCCAGCTCTGATTATTACAGAGGTGTTCATCACTGGAATTCTGCAGGTTCTGTGACATCACAAAATGTGATTTTAGAACTGTATTTGTGGAAGTTCTGGCAACGTGCCTTTCAAACAACTTTTGTTTGATGTAGCCCAGGTGTGTTCCACAGTCTTCTAAGCTGTGAACTGGAAGAGAGATGAGTGAGACGATGCTAAGACCAACCTTAACTTGTTTACTGCCAATATCCTGCTAAGTTTTGTTTTGGCTATTTACATGAACAAAAGTTTTCTAATTAAAATGAACACTTGGCAATGAGGTTTTTTTTTAAAATCTAATCAAAATGGAAATTATTTTCAAGACTATTTGGCAGTCCCTAGAGTTTGAGAAGGGTGAAGTTGAAGAAACATGCGTATGTCCCGAGGGCCAACAAATATCTTCAGAGGAGTTTGATGAAACACAAAGTGCTTTGAACTGGTAATGAAAGTCTTCAGAGAAATTACTAATAAGATTTGTTATACAAATCATGAATTACAGTTATAATTTGATGTATCCCAATTGTTTTACCAAGAGCTGCAAAAACAGAGCTGGGCGGCATGGTGGCACAGCGGTAGAGTTGCTGCCTTACAGCGCTTACAGTGCCAGAGACCCCGACTACTGGTGCTGTCTGTATGGAGTTGCACGTTCTCCCTGTGACCGCCTGGGTTTTCTCCGAGATCTTCGGTTTCCTCCCACATACAAAAATGTACAGGTTTGTAGGTTAATTGGCTTGGTAGAATTGTAAATTGTCCCTAGTGTGTTGAGGAAGGTGTTAGCGTGCGGGGATCGCTGGTTAGTGCAGACTCAGTGGGCTGAAGGGCCTGTTTCCGCACTGTATCTCTAAAACTAAAAAAAATGTAGCTGTGCTCAATGACAGTGTTAATGACAGATAAAGTTGTTTACTCTCCCCCTCCCAGCTTTGCAAATAAATGCAAGCATCTCAAACTGAACTTTTGATGGAAGATTTCGCTCATGGAGGGATCAGAAGAACTTTATAATGGTGTAGCTGGATCTATTTCTATATTTATTTGTAAAATAACTAAAAAAATCTGAAACTATTTGATTGTTTTATGGCTTCTTTATAACATTACTATCCTCTTGCTTTGCAGGCTGTACAATTATACAGTTGGTTCTACACCTGACCCTTTGGACATCATGTGGGTTGGGTTGAAACGAACTTATGGATGCTCAGATATTTCAGTCAAAAGTATTATCAATAATGCCAAAAAGAAAAACCAAGAGGTACATGCAACTGAATAGTGTTTGCAGCCTTGGTACTGTCTTTGATTTATTTAACAATTAAAAAGTCTAAAAAAAGAATCAAAGTGCTGGAGTAACTCAGCGGGTCAGGAAACATCCTTGGAGAACATGGATAGGTGATGTTTCAGCTCGGGACCCTTCTTCAGATTGATTGTGGTGGGGTGGGGCCAGGACAAAGCCTGACAAGTGAAATGTGGATACAGATGAGGAGGGGGTGGGGAGGTTTTGGTAGATTATTGGATAAAGGCCAAAGATGAAAAGACAAAGTGTAAGATGGTGATAGAAGAGAGGGGGTGAACTGTAAACTGTAAAGGAGTACAGGTAGAAGAGGAGGGGGAAAGAGATAAATGGATGTGAGTCCAGGTGGGGGACAGGGAAGAGATGGGGAAGTGGGGTTGTTTGTAGGTTATTTAGGTAAAATTGGATAATCCATTGTTCATACCATTAGGTTGTAAGCTATGCAAGCATAGGTTGTAAGCTACCCATGAAAATGTAAAGTCAATTTGACTTCTGTGGTGTTTTATGTAACAACGATATTTTACTTCCTTTTTAGGTCCCTTTCATACTTTTGTACCTTAGATATATTTCTGCATGAAGAATAAATTAGACTAACTAATGATGGGCCCACCGATTCTCTCCATATGATTGCAATATAATTTGATTAGTTTGACTGTACATTGACATCTCTTGTTCCTTTCAGTATGAGTGCGAAGCTGTTGAAGCCTCAGTAGATAGCATACAGCGGAAAGCGGCAGCTGTGAGGGAAAACTCCTCTCTGCTGGAGGTAAGTACTTAGTATTCAATGAAATACATTTGCAGCAAGTTTGTAGATTCAATGCAGGAAATTCAGTGGCTAATGTTGCATTAATCAAGCCACCCCACACAGCAATGCAACATCCTCCAAGCTAGAGAGTGTACCATCTTCCCTGGAAAACAGTGCAATAGTCCCTTAGTACTATTCCAGAACATCCAATGACTAATTCTGATAGCCTTTAAAGTATCAATGTATGCCACATTGTTTGATGGAGTTTTTACCAATGTCAATAAAAGATATTCCTTTGTCAGTTTCCAAAGCAAATCTCTTCAGTAACCTTCTGCTATAGATTTGCAGCCGTAAGCGTTTTACAGAGGTATCTATTTAATTACCTTTGGGGACATTACAGGTAAATCTCTACGGTTGGACCTGAACGCACAGTCCTGTGACTGAAAATGGAGAGTGCTTCAGCAGTTAACATGTCAATTGAAGAGTAATCCTAATTATTGTTTTTATTTTGGTGCCGTATTTTAACAAACAATTAAATAAGAGAGAAACAACTCAAATATGGGTGATCCTTTTCACATCCACAAGTGGTTTCAATTGGTCTTACAGCAAATTGGTTCACAAAGATTCATATTTATTATTCAGACTGGCTGGCAGTTCAGGTGGATGATCCAGAATGGCCCTGTTGGACATTTCCTATTTCACCAGCCAAAAATGCAGCAACTCTGTTCATTTTAAATAAGACAGAGCCCAGGTTGCATAAGAGTTCTGTTTCTGAGTGGGGGGGGAAGGGGGAAACTCTTTTTCTCAGTCACTACCTGGTCGAGGATACGTCTTTCCTCCGAGCTGCATCTTCGCCCCCTCCTCGCGGCCTACCATCTGGATTGGCACGGCCTTTCCTGCCGGAGACCGGCCAGAGCTTCCGCTTCCGCAGCTGCGCAGCACTGAAGTACAATCGCGGAGCTGGCGATGCCTTACTGGTTTTGCCGTATGGAGCTCCGGTTTGCTGGGACTGCCGACCTTAACACCGTGGAGCTGTGGTCTGCGGAGCTTTCAGCCACGGGCGGCGCTGACCTTAACATCGCGGAGTCCTGGGATCCCTTTCCCTGAGGGCCGCCTGTGTTGAAATTCCACCCAGCTCAGCCTGTAGACTTCGGGAGCAGCGGTCTCCAGTAAGAGGTGACCGATTCGGAAACTCCAAGGCGCTGAGCATGTTCTTCTGTTCTGACGTCGGAGTTTCGATCATCCCGGCAAGAGGGCCTGAACATCCGGTGAACAAAGAGGAAGATGACTGAACTTTATTGCCTTCGCTCACAGTGGGAAATGCTGATTCCACTCTGTGGGGACGTTCATGTTAAATTTTATCGTGTGTTGTGTTTTTTTAATTCATATGGCTGTATGGTAACCCAAATCTCACTGTACTAATAGGTGCATGTGACAATAAATGTGAACTTGAAACTTGAACTTGAAACTTGAAATAGTTTACACGTGTCAATAGAAGAGATATACTTTTCAGTTTCCAAAGCAAATCTCTTAAGTAGTCTTCCACTATTAACCAGTCATCTTGCACTCTTAACGGAAATGATGTCTAATTGATACTTGTGGGGAAGCTATATATAAACTTTTTTTTTGAAGATTGTTTGACTTTTGAATTAACTGGCTGCTACCCCACTTCCATAACTTCTGTAATTAAATTCCCATAAATTTAAAACAATTTCTCAAAGTAAGAAAGTCATTTTTACTTTGAGAAATTGTTTTAAATTTATGGGAGAGTTTGCATAAAGTTGGATTTTTGCAAATCAGGAATACTGTAATCTGGGGAGCTCCTGTATAGGTGAATTAAGTCAGGTATTAATGCAGAATTCTTTTAAACAGTAATAAATTGTAATAAATTGTCATAACTGGAAGTTCATATAAATATTATTAGCAAGTGCATCATTGCTATCGCTGCTTGAAATATCGGGGTGAAAGATCCACCACAATCTTATTTCTTCCCCATGACAGTTAAAATTGCGACAACTCTGCAGACGTATCAAAGAGGACACCATGAAGAAACACAAAAAGATTAAAGTCGATCTGAGCAAGAGACTCAGAAAGCGGAGTCTTACTGATGAGATTGGGTCATCAAGCTATCACAACCCCAATGAGAGTTTATGCCAGACACTTGAATACGTGGTTGCCACTATGTCTGACCTGGAGGTGATGATGACAGACATTATAAACACCATTGAGGAGGACCCCAATACTGACAGAATGCCTGAGAAGGATCCCATGACATCCAGGAAAGAGTCTGAAACTCGAAACATGCCACACAAGCCCAAATCTTTATCATCGGTGTTGGAGGAAGTCAGGTAACCACAGAATATGCAACCATATTTTTTCATTCCTATATACCCACCATAATCTTTAATCTCCTTGTTTATCAAGTATCTATTTCACTCTGCTTTAAAACTATTTTAAAAATTGTGTTGATTGCCCTCTGCATTCTCTCCACTCTTTTAAGACCCCAAAGAACCCAATATGTTTCAATCAGAGGGCTATGGTGGCACAATGGTCGAGTTGCTGCCTTACAGCACCAGAAACCTGGGTTCGATCCTGACTACGGGAGCTGTCTGTAAAGAGTTTGTATGTTCTACCTGTGACCATGTGGGTTTTCTCCGGTGCATCGGTTTCCTCCCACATTCCAAAAGACGTACAGGTTTGTAGGTTAATTGGCTTTAGTAAAAATTGTAAATTGTCCCTAGTGTGAAGTGTAGTGCTAGTGTATGGGGATTGCTGGTCGGTGCCGACTCAATGGACCGAAGAGCCTGCTTCCATGCTGTATCTGTAAACTAAACTAAACATATTCAGTTCCACTCATCTAAATTCCAAAGGAAGCAACGCTTTCCTGTCCAGGTATTAGTCTAGTAAACCTCTCTCAACAGCTTCCGGTGATATTAGGAAGCCAATAGTGTAAATTGAGCTCCATGTAACCCAAGCATAATCCATCTGGTTTTGTATTCAGTTGCCTCAGCAATAAACAATAACATCTGTTGGTTTTCCTAATGATTAGAAATATCTGAATGCAAGACCTTTGCGAATTATGTACCAAAACATCCAAATCCCTCTTCATTGCATTAATATGTTAAATCAGCATTGAGTAATTATACAGAACTAGTATGTTTAGGACAAATGGTCCATGCCATTAATGTTTCACACAAGCCTATGCTTGCATTTGCTTGCAGTCCTTTCTCCCTGAAGTATTTGTCCAATTATTCTTTACAGCAATGCAATTCAACAAAATGATCTTATGTGTAACTGAATGCCACTTTCTAATCGAGAATCTGGATTAAAAAAAGCAGATGCTTCTGAATTTATAATTAGATTTATCAGTGACACTTTTGTATTCATGTCTTCAATTTTCTCCCATAAGGAGAGATATTTTTCCTGTCTCCACTGTATCAAACCCTTTCCTAATTTTAAAACGTCTCTGCAGATTTTTCCAGCTTATCCTCCTAATTATAACCTCACGATTCCAGTATTACCTGCATATAATGTTGTTGTACTGTTTGTTGCTCCATTATACCTTTTTGTATAAGGCAGGGATCATTACTCTAGTGCTACCCAAGTGTGGTCTAACCTTGTGAAAGTTCTTTACAACTTGGACCTAATTTATTTACTGTTTTGTTTCTTCACTTAAGGGAACCAAGTGATGGATTTGAAACACTTGATTTGCCGAACTGCTAGGGAATGCAAATATTGAGTACTCCTATACTTTTATGCGCAAATCCCCAGATATTTATGTAAAGCAGCTGCCAAAATTGTAGTAATGACATTAACAATCTATTATTATTAGGATCAATGACATGGGTTCTGCATATATATTAAGTGCTTTAGATATTTTGAATGACACTAGATACATAAACATTGCTATCTTAACATTTGCAACTTTAGTTTAGTTTAGAGATAAATTGCGGAAACAGGCACTTCAGCCCACTGAGTCCACACTGGCCAGCAATTCCCACACAATAATACCATCCTACACACAACTAGGGACAATTTACAATTTTACCAAGCCAATTAACCTACAAACCTGTGGGTCTCTGGAATATGGGGAGGAAACCCGAATCCCGAAGAAAACCTACGCAGGTCATGGGGAGAACGTAAAAACTCCATACAGACAATACCCGTTGCCAGGATCGAACCTGGGTGTCTGCCGCTGTAAGGCAGCAAATCTACCGCAGCGAACACCGTGCTGCCCACTTAACCTTAAACGTAAGCCAACTTAAACCCAATCTTTCATAATATTCATTGAGTATCTCGCTTCCATAGAAATATAATACGAACTGAAATGATCCAGTGTTTGATAACTGAAAAATGATCTTGCACAGCACTCCAGTGCAACTAGCAGAACCATAATAGTCGAATAATAATTTACATTTAAGAAGTATATTTAATGAATCACGCACAATTGCTTCATTGGAGCACAATGTACATAAAATGGAAGGGAGCAAGAGGACATGCTGAGTGTCTGAAAATAAATAGAACCACACTTTCGACAGAATTGAAGACATGAGTAAATCCATTGGCTCAATTCTATACATATTTCACAGCATTACCTTATAGCTGGTGAATTATTGCCCATTGACATATTCCCATTCAAGTTAAATTTTTATGCTGTTTCCAATGAGAAATGTCAGCAATGGCAACTTGGATCACTCTCCACTTTGGCTGCAGTTGTCCTCAAATCAAGCTCAGGGTTAGGTTTATTCATCTTTTCACCAGCAACCAGTTCTATCTGTGCAATTGAGTGAAGCCCAGCTTTTCCAACAATGGCTGGAGTAAAGTGACTTTACACATAGATTCAGGCAATGGATTTCATTGTTGAACGACTTTAAAACCAGACTGAAAGGTGAAAGAATTGAGATGCACTGCATTGATTTCAATGGAGTGATATTCTGAGTTTGGATCTATATGTGTTGGTATTTGTGGCAACGCCATTGTACATCACTTGTATGAGATGCCCTGATGAGGAACCTGTGCCAAATTCATTCTACCATATATTCTATTAGCATTAGATGGCTTTTGGTGCCAACAATTAAATGAATAATTATGCTACATCCATTATATGTGCTATCTTATGCCATATTTGCCCTCCTCTTGCCATGGACATAATTTTTGATTTTGTGCTGTTAATGTGCTGTTATATTCCCTGGTAAAACAGCTTGGCCAAACGAACGGCACTTCAGTGGGCCAGGTAACTGCTCAGTAGCTAGCGCCTCTGCAGTGAAACCAGAGATATTGTTTGAAAATTCAAAGCAAATGCAGATGTTGAAATGAGCAAAATATAAAATTAGAACTAATCACCAGATTACAATATAAAGAGAGAAATAGGGTTATTGTTTCAGGACCCTGAGTTTCTCACGTTTCCGCTTTGTACAGTATTTGTAAATGGACGATGCTTGCCGGGAGGTGGGTTTCAAATGTAACCCTTCTAATAACGTTGTGTCTTTTCCTCTTTAAAGTTCCTTCAATGCCAGTGATATGCCAGATGTCCTATTCCATCCATCGCACATTTTTCACCTAAAAGCAGGGACCATTAATGCAGGAATTAATAAATGCTGTTTCCCAACTTCACCGCTCAGGGCAATGCAAGTCATCTCCCACTAACGTGCAATTTTTTAATATCTGATGTGATGCGTTGGCTAATATTCGTAGAAGTGCCGCCTTCACTTTATTATTGCCCCGCTGGCAATATTCAAATTCAATTAAATTCAATTCAATTGCCCTTTATTGTCATTCAAAACAAGCAAGGTTTGAACGAAATTACATTCCTCCTATCATAACAGCAAAAAAGACCAAAACACACAATCAACACAATTCCACATAAACATCCATCACAGTGAATCTCCAAACACCTCCTCACAGTGATGGAAGGCAAAAGCCTTATCTCTTCACTGCCCTTTGTTCTTCTCCCACGGTCAGGCAGCCAAGCTGCAACGTCGAGGCTCCTGATGTTAAATCCCCCGGCGGGCGATGGTAAGTCCCGCGACCGTTTATGCCGCGCCGGGCGATGTAAGGCCCTGCTCCTGGCGAATATTCAAACCCTCGATTCGGGCGGGAGACGTTACCGTTGCGGGAGCTCCGAAAATCTGTCTCCCACCATGGACCTGCGAGCTCCCGACTCCACCGTCCACAGGGCCGGCGGCCAAAGCTCCTAAACTCCGAAGTCGGGTCGCAGCCGCAACCCCAATGCCACCACAGCTCCGAAGTCAGCCAGCTCCGCAATGGTGAGTCCGCAGGCTCTACTTGGGGGTTCAGTATTGATGTGGATAGAGAACTGGCTGGCAAACAGGAAGCAAAGAGTAGGAGTAAACGGGTCGTTTTCACAATGGCAGGCAGTGACTAGTGGGGTACCGCAAGGCTCAGTGCTGGGACCCCAGCTATTTACAATATACATAAATGATCTGGATGAGGGAATTGAAGGCAATATCTCCAAGTTTGCGGATGACACTAAGCTGGGGGGCAGTGTTAGCTGTGAGGAGGATGCTAGGAGAATGCAAGGTGACTTGGATAGGCTGGGTGAGTGGGCAAATGTTTGGCAGATGCAATATAATGTGGATAAATGTGAGGTTATCCACTTTGGTGGCAAAAATAGGAAAACCGACTACTATCTAAATGGTGGCCGATTAGGAAAAGGGGAGATGCAGCGTGACCTGGGTGTCATGGTACACCAGTCATTGAAAGTAGGCATGCAGGTACAGCAGGCAGTGAAGAAAGCCAATGGTATGTTAGCTTTCATAGCAAAAGGATTTGAGTATAGGAGCAGGGAGGTTCTACTTCAGTTGTATAGGGTCTTGGTGAGGCCACACCTGGAGTATTGCGTACAGTTCTGGTCTCCAAATCTGAGGAAGGACATTATTGCCATAGAGGGAGTGCAGCGAAGGTTCACCGGACTGATTCCTGGGATGTCACGACTGTCTTATGAACAAAGACTGCATAGATTCGGTTTATACTCTCTAGAATTTAGGAGATTGAGAGGGGATCTTATAGAAACTTACAAGATTCTTAAGGGGTTGGACAGGCTAGATGCAGGAAGATTGTTCCCGATGTTGGGGAGGTCCAGGACAAGGGGTCACAGCTTAAGGATAAGGGGGAAATCCTTTAGGACCGAGATGAGAAGGAATTTTTTCACACAGAGAGTGGTGGGTCTCTGGAACTCTCTGCCACAGAGGGTAGTTGAGGCCAGTTCATTGGCTATATTTAAGAGGGAGTTAGATGTGGCCCTTGTGGCTAAGGGGATCAGAGGGTATGGAGAGAAGGCAGGTACGGGATACTGAGTTGGATGATCAGCCATGATCATATTGAATGGCGGTGCAGGCTCGAAGGGCCGAATGGCCTACTCCTGCACCTAATTTCTATGTTTCTATGTTTCTACGGCTGGAGCCCTCAGGTCGATCCCAGTTGGAGGTTGCCAGCTCCACGATGTTAGGCTCAACGACAACGGAGACACGACAAGGGAAAAGTGGCGCCCCCCGTATAGGGAAGAGATTAAAACGTTTCCCCCACCCGCCACCCCCCACCCCCCCCCACACATACACAGGTAAAATAAAACCAAAAACATTCTCCTAACAAGACAAAAGAAAGAAAAAAAGACAGACGGGCTGCAGGTAGCCACTGCCACAAGGCACCGCCACTTTAGGCTTTTAGATACAGCGTGGAAACAGGCACTTCGACCCACTGAGTCTGCTCTGACCAGCGATCCCCACACAGTCACACTATCCTACAAAGGACGATTTTACAAATTTACCAAACCCAATTAACTTACAAACCTTTATGTCTTTGGAGTGTGGGTGGAAACCGGAGCACCCGGAAAAAATCAATGTGTTCACATGGAGATTGTGCAAACTCCGTGCAAGCAGCACCCATAGTCAAGATTGAATCTGGGCCTCTGGCCCTGTAAGGCATCAAGTCCACCACTGCTCCACTACACCGCCCTATTACGTGGTCATTGATGGAGGGTTTCCACAATTGCTCCATCTGAGTAAGGGGAAAATCACAAATAATATTGAAACAAAGTGATATTTTTGCCTCTGTATATTTAGTTTTGGTTTAGTTTAGAGATAAGCGCGTAAACAGACTTTTCGGCTCACTGAGTCCGCGCTTATCTCTAAACCCTATCCTACACACACTAGGGGCAATTTACACTTATACCAAGCCAATTAATCTACATTGCTGTACGTCTTTCGAGTGTGGGAGGAAATCGAACATCTCGGAGAAACCCCACGTAGTTACGGGGGGAATGTACTAACTCCATACAGATACACCAGTAGTCAGGAATGAACCTGATTGCCAGTAACTCTACAACTGCGCCACCGTGCCACTCAACATTTGTTCGATAGAAATAAATTAAAAGCAACAGAAAGCTCTCACCAACTTAGTAAGGATATTTATAAATGCTCAAAAGACTGCAATTAGAAACCAGACAACTGACTGTGCTTTAAAACCGTCTCATGCTGACAGAACTGAACAAGAACAACTAAAGGAGTTTGTATGAAGGTTGGATACTTGCCAATTTTGTGCATGGAGATTCATATGGTTTATGTAAAAAAGCTCTGATCATATGCAGTCTCAATGTGTGAATACAAAAGTCCCCAATCCGTGCCTGGGGATTGCCATTATTACTAAACAAATGTTGACTGTGTATCTAACTGCATGCAGAATACTGAAGCATGAACCTCTCTGTCTTCAGAACATTTAAGAGAACATAGAACAGTACAGCACAGCACAGGAACAAACCATTTGGTCCACAATGTCTGTGCCAAATGTGTTGTCAAGTTAAATTAATCTCCTCTGCTTGAATGTGATCCACATCACTCCATTTCCTAAAGATCCAGAAGCCTCTCAAATACCACAATTTTGTCTACAACCACCACTGCTGTTAGCGCATTCATTCCATCACTCTTTGTACACTAACTTTTCCCACACATTTCCTTAAAATTCTGCCCTTCTCACCTTAAAGCTGTGTCCTCTAGTCCTTGGGATTTCCACATTTGAAAAAAGGTCTGACTGTCTGCCCTATCTATGCCTCTCACAATTGTACATACTTCTATCAGGTCTCCACTCAGCCTCCAGAGAAAACAGTTCAAGTTCGTCAAACAACTTCTAATACCCTCTAACCTAGGCAAACACTTCTGCACCCTCTCCAAAGCCTTCAAATCCTGTAGTAGAATGACTAGAACTGCTCACATTACTCCAAATGTGGTCTGAACCAACTCTCATAAAGCTGCATCATGACCCCCTGACTCATATACTCAATGCCCTGATCGATGAAGACAAGCATACCTTATGTCTTTTTTTACCACACTATCTACTTGTGTTGCTACTTTCATGGAGCTATGGATTTGGACACCATTTCTGGCTTCAATGAAACTGGAATCAAACATATACTCCTACTGCTCTTAAATGGCATGTAATTCCAACAGCTTTGCTGTGCCATAGAAGAACAATATTGCTCAATGAATACATGTTATTCGTTGGCAGAAAGTTCTGCCTCCAACATAATCCTAGATCATGACTTTTCCCTGCAGGTTCACCCAAGCTTTCCCCATTTTTGTGACAGAATGTTTCTCTATATTTTCTGTATAATATTGTTAACAGATGGAAATGCGACAGGAAAATGACACGGGCTACATAACAACACCAACTTAGCAACACCAAGCTTGAGCACTTGGCACAGAGGCTTGGAGATACCAGAGGATCGTTGCTCTTTTGCTAACATCATGGTATTCAATGTGTAGTATTGGGTGGATGGAAAAGGGAGGAAAATCCCAACTGGATTACATTGCCTTTCGTCCTATTTAGATCCAATTTTAAAGGTCATGGTCTAATTTGTTATCCTTCACCTCTTGTCCTGATTATTCAATAGACTTCTTTCAAGATATGGCTCCCTTTCAAGTACATCATTTCAACATTAAAATTCCCTCTGGTTTTGTGCCCCACAAGTTGGTGCATACTCATTTTTTTTACTTTACAAAAAGTCCTGTTGTTTTGCCCATGATTGAATTACTGTTGTAACTTATAGAGTCATACAGCATGGAAACAGGCCCTTTGGTCAACTTTCCCACACTGACCAACATGTCCCATCTACACTAGTCCCACCTGCCTGTGTTTGGCCCATATCCTTCTGAACCAAGATCCTGCTACAATTTTTGACAACCATCTTCACTATCTACAATAACACCCACTTTAGTGTCATCTGCAAACTTGCTAATCATGCCATGCACGTTCTCATTCAAATCATTGATATAGATGACAAATACCAATGTTCCTCCACCGAACCCTGAGGCATACTACTAGTCACAGGCCTTCAGTACAAAAAGCAACCTTCCACCATCACCCTCTGCTTCCTTCCATGAAGTCAATTTTCTATCTACTCAACTATCTTTCCTTGAATCCCATGGGATCTAAACTTCCAGAGCTACCTACCATGTTGAACCATATTGTTGAAATCCATATATATAATGTCTACAGCTCTGCCTTCACCCACCTCTTGGTCACATCATTGAAAACTCAGATTCTGATCAATATGATCAGAGCTTTATTTACATAAACCATACAAATCTCCATGCACAAAATTGGAAAGTCTCCAACTTTCATACAAACTCTTTTAGTTGTTGTTCAGTTCTGTCTGCATTAGACGGTTTAAAAGAACAGTAAGAAATAGTCAGTTCTCTGGTTTCTAATTGCAATCTTTTGAGCATTGTAAATATCCTTACTAAGTTGGCGTGAGCTTTCTGTTACTTTTAATTTATTTCTGTCGAATAAATATAATACAATAAAAAAATTAAAGGTCCTCAGTGCAAATTTAACACAATTTGGCTGTGGTGAATGGAGTTAAAAGTTTATTTTTTTAATCAAAAAATCAAATATAGTTATAGCTTCAACATTGTCTTGGGCTTGGGAGCATGAGAGACTGCAGAAGCTGGAGTCTAGCAAAACAAAAGGTGAGACGCTGGAGGAACTCAATGTGACGGGCGGCATCTGTGGAGGGAAATGAATAGTTGACATTTTGGGTCGGGCTCTTCCTCTCGACTGAAGGAATAGAAGGGAGATAGCTAGTGGAAGAGCAGGGAGGAGGATGGACACAGAACCTCAGGCGCCTGAGGTCCAGGCTGAGTACCAGCAGGGTTGACCTGGAGCCTAAGTCCCAAGGGTGCTCACTAACCCTTGCATGGGCAAGGAGCTCCCTCACGTCATTTCCGTCTGGGTGAACATGGTTCCAAACATTTCATTGCTGGTCGCCAATTCCAGTCTACCACAGAGGATCCTAAGGCTTGGCAAGACATGGGCCCTGGGCACTTCAACCCGACACCCAGTGTGCCACAAGAACCCAAGGGTGGGCTGGATGGACACAACCCTAGGCCGGATGGAGCCTACTGACCATTGTGTAGAACAGCTTAATATTATTCATGAAGTTTAGAAATGGGAAGGGTAAGGAGAGAGAAGGGATTTTTCAGACGCTCCATATGCTGACTACCAAATCTCTGTGATTGTTTCAGGAAGACTCTGGTGGATTTTAACTCGGAATATCATGAAGATGTTGCCCTGACAGAAGAAGTGTCCAAGCAGACGGACAAAATCAAAGAGAAGATGAGCTGTTTATTGAACCAGTGGGAGGTCAGTCAAGAGCAAGAGTCCAGTTTGCATAAAATGCTTGGAGACTTCAGAAACGAAACAAACGACATTTCTATCAGGTAACTCAATGAGAAGAATGAACTTTTTAGCTACTGCACAACTGGCCTGCGATCATTTGATTTGATGGGATGGGAGGGTGATGTGGGAGAAGGAGATCCTGGTGTCTCCCTCCTGCCAGTCTTGCCTGACAAAGGCAGGAAGGCCCAGAATACTAGGGCCCCATTGGGATGGAAACACTGTTTTAACCAAGGTCCCAGCTAAGGAGCACATGGCCTCCAACCTCTCAAGTGGCTATTTTTACAATTGAAGCTTAAGTCAACAACATGTAAGATGAAGTGGGTTATGAAATGTGTTCCCACCCTAAGTCTCCCCATGTCCATGACTTGCAATTCCCTTAATTGCAAGGATGTAACACTGAGACAGAACTGTGTGATATATTTAGTGAATGGTGCGACAAGGTGTAATTAGCTATCTAAAGAGTGAGTTGATTGTTATCATTTGAAAGTGAGTCATCTAAATTATGGTCCTTGGACTGATCAAACTTCCATTTTGTTTTATTCTGTCTGGAGTCAGTGGGCCTGCAGTTATTGAACATTTTTCTGAACATATACAAGTTAACAAGAAATGGATACAAT
This sequence comes from Raja brachyura, assembly GCA_963514005.1. The sequence continues at coordinate 34,672,783 of OY740798.1, read as the reverse complement.
TTTTATAACTGAGCCAAGTGAAGTATTTTCTGCCAATCATGTTGGCGACAAATCCAAAAGCCGGAATCCGCCTGAATTACCTGGCCTGACTGGCTGGAGTATCTCAGATGATATATTAAACAGTGCAGTATACTGATCTTGAAATGAATAGGATGAAAATGAACCAGTTTAACTAAAAGAAGCAGTGCTCACTGTTGTGATAATCACCTAGAATGTAGAAAGCATTTTATCTGGAGGCATCACAGCATCGTTTGGGAACAGTGGGAACAGCTCCATCCAAGACAGCAAGAAATTGCAGAGAATTGTGGACGTAGCCCAGACCATCATACAAACCAACCTCGCTGCCATTGACTCAACTTACACCTCACGCTGCCTCGGCATGGCCAGCATAATCAAGGATGAATCACACTCCGGCTGCTCCCTCTTCTCCCCTCTCCCATCGGGCAAAAGATATAGAGGTGTGAAAACGCACATCTCCAGATTCAGGGACAGTTTCTTCCCAGTTGTTACCAGGCAACTGAACCATCCTACCAACAATTAGAGAGCAGTCCTGAACTACTATTTACCTTATTGCAGACCCTCGGGCTATCTTTGATCAGACTTTATTGGACTTTATCTTGCACTAAACATTATTCACGTTATTCCTTTTATCAGGTATCTGTACATAGTGGATGGCTCGATTGTAATCATGTATTGTCTTTCTGCCGACTGATTAGTATGCAACAAAAGCTTTTCACTCTATACATGACAATAAACTAAACTCAGAACAGTACCGTGGCAACTGATTCCTAAAAGGCTGAAGAGTTGGGAAACCATTTCAGTGAAGCCATTGAAATGCAGGTCTATGGCCATTTTGATCAAGCACAATCCAGAGGTCTTTGAGGGCAATAAATGTGGCATTTGCAGCCTAAAACCTGAAGAAATTATCAATAATTATACAAATAAAGTAATTAATTAGTGCTCACACTCTACATTTGGGTGATCCTAGACAGTGCCTGAGGGAATCAATGTTTCCGTGAGCAAGCAAATAAGTATTTCCATGCAAAAATCTTCAATGTACACAATCTCACTTTTGACCGTTGCTATGGAAACGTCATCTATAAATGCATCAATACAGGATGTAAACACACATGTTGTACATCTTCCTGCAAGTAATAGCAACATTTTCTTTATCAGGCCTGATTCAATAGATAGCACGGCTGGTTTCATAGCAAAAGGATTTGAGTACAAGAGCAGGGAGGTTCTACTGCAGTTGTACAGGGTCTTGGTGAGGCCACACCTGGAGTATTGCATTCAGTTTTGGTCTCCTAATCTGAGGAAAGACATTCTTGCCATAGAGGGAGCACAGAGAAGGTTCATCAGACTGATTCCTGGGATGGCAGGACTTCCATATGAAGAAAGACTGGATAGACTCGGCTTGTACTCGCTGAAATTTAGGAGATTGAGGGGGGATCTTATAGAGGCTTACAAAATTCTCAAGGGGTTGGACAAGCTAGATGCAGGAAGATTGTTCCCGAAGTTGGGGAAGTCCAGAACAAGGGGTCACAGTTTAAGGATAAGGGGGAAGTATTTTAGGACCGAGATGAGAAGATCTTTTTTCACACAGAGAGTGGTGAGTCTGTGGAATTCTCTGCCACAGAAGGTTGTTGAGGTCAGTTCATTGGCTATATTTAAGAGGGAGCTAAATGTGGCCCTTGTTGCTAAAGGGATCAGGGGGTATGGAGAGAAGGCAGGTACAGGATACTGAGATGGATGATCAGCCATGATCATATTGAATGGCCTACTCCTGCACCTATTTTCTATGATTCTATGATTCTATGAAATGTTTGCCAATATTGTCGGCCATTCAGATCTCTGCATCTGTTTAGCACCACATGTTGTACTAATTGCATGAAGACGGGACTCACAGCGTCTGCTACAAAACAAAAAAATGATTCATATTTCGGACAACATCAGCGCATAGACGTCCCAGCAACAAGACAAGGCATCTAATAAGCAATCAGGGCGAGGTATGTGATGCCTCTTGAAGTAAATTAGGACTACAAAGTATGTACTTAAAATAGCAAAAATGATTGGGCAACAAAAGGAAGAATAACAGTGGCAATTTCAAGACAACTCTGATGACCAAAACCTTGAAATGAGCACAGATGTGGCTGCAAACTGCATATTGCTGTTATGTGAAAAGGGAAATATGCAACATAGAGACAGCAAAATCTCATTAACGAGCAGCAACATAATGCAACACTTCTTCAGATAAAGCACAGGAAATATTGGAGCAAGTCTTCACTGATTGTGCCACCAAGATTGTGGATGTTTACATACATATCTTGCCAGGCAGAGATTGGTAGAAGGTACTCAAGCTTGATATCAACATATGTTCAGCTTCTGTGCTCAGTTTTGAGGAGCCTCTTGTTGAAGAACACAGATTTGGCAAAGATTCCTCCAGTGGCTTTGAGGGGAAGATTTGCATTCAGGACTGTTGTTAGAAATAAAAGGAAACAGAGAGGAGACAGTTACAATGAACCAGCTATACCAGATTTACAAGTCCAATCACTTCATCAATCTCCAAATTCCCTGGAACCACTTCATTAGTGATTGCATAGCTTGTGTAGTTCTCAAATCATCGTTAGTTATTGACTGATCGTCATCTGGCGCACAATTCACACGTGTGATCACAGTTCACTTGTGTGATCACATTTGCACTGTTGGTCACTGATTGAAAACCCAAGCACCCGGAGAAAACCCATGGAGAAAACACTGGGAGAATGCACAATCTCGGAACAGACAGCACCCGTAGTCGGGATCGAACCAGGATCTCTGGCGCAGTAAGACAGCAGCTCTACTGCCGCGCCACTGTGCAGGTTAATTGGCCACTGCAATATTGTTCCGAGTGTGTTGGGACTGGATGCAAAAGTAGGATAACATAGAACTAGTGTGCACAGGTGATGTATGGTCAGTGTGGACTCATTTGGTTGAAGGCCTGTTTCCACCTCTATCTCTAAACTAAGCAAAACAAAACAAAACTAAACCATCCTCAACATACTTGCCTAACATAACCAAACCTTTCTACCTCTCTTGCAGTGTCAACAAGCTTCAGGATTGGGGAGTTCCATTCTTAGGAAGAGTATTTCTACCATCCAGCTTGAATGACCTACCTCTAACTTTACAATAATATTCCCTCTTCCTGGACTCCTCTGAGGGCTTTCTATTTGCTGCTTCCAGCTGAAATTAAAATGTTGTCCCTCCCTGCAAATGAGATCAGAACTTTACTAAATCATTGCAACCTCTGTGCTAACAGGGCACATCAGAAACACCAAGTCTAGTATAGTCTTTAGTAGACTCAAACCGGTCTCCCACGTACACCAGAACCAGAAGCTAACCAAGTGCTTTCAACCAATTTTCTTTCAGCATGAATGAATCTTCTGATGCTATATCAAAAATTGCATCGGACACCAATGATCTCACGGGAATTCAATCACTTTTAGAAGCTATTTTGGTAGAACTACACAGAGCCAATGACCTGAGTCAGAAAAGTAGTTACTTACTGACCAAACCACAGAGTGGAAAGTAAGTATGAGCGTAAGGGAACAAGGCAGAGGAATTGAAATGTATTATGCCTTAATTTACTGCAAAATATTAATAATGTTACCCATCTTATATCTAGAGGAATTTTGATTGGTATCAATACACAGTGTGTTTGATTCATGGCAATTGCTAAATGGAGAAACATCAGCGTACAGGTACAAAGTTACTTGAAAGTGGTGACACAGGATACAGAATGGTGAAGATATTAATCAAGCTTGCCTTCATCATTCAGGGTATTGAGAACAGGAGTTGGGAAGTCATGTTGCAACTGTACACATCAATAGTGAATACCACATTTGCTGTACTGTTCTGCTTGCCTAGTTATAGGAAAGATTTCATTAAGATGGAAATGGTACAGAAAAAAGCCTGTGAATGTTTCTGGGACAGGAGGAACCCTACAGTGCCGGAAGACTACCCTTCTTCCCACCCTGCCTCTTGCAAAGACTATCCCTACTCCCAATTCCTCCATCTCCAGTGCATCTGCTCCCAAGATGAGGTACTCCATACCAGGACATCTGAGATGCCCTCATTCTTCAGGGAATGAGGGATTCCCCCTTCTATCATAGATGATGCCCTCATACATGTTGCTGTATCCTAAAGCTCTGCTGTAGCTCCCCCTCCCCCAGTTGCAACAGGGACAGAGTCCTCACCTTTCACCCCATCAGCCGTCGCATATAACACCATCCTCCAACATTTTCAATGGGATCCCACCACTAGTTTCAACTTCCCATCTCCACCCCTTTCCGCAGATATCGTTCCCTCCGCAATCCCTGGTTCACTCATCCCTTCCCACCCATAGAAACCCCTCTGCAAGAACTTTCTCCTGCAACTGCAAGAGATGCAACACCTATCCCTATACCTCCTCCCTCGACTCAGTCCAATGACCCCAACATTCTTTTCAGATGAGACAGAGGTTCACTTGCACCTCCTCCAACCTCATCTCCTGGATCTATTATTGCCGGTATGGGCTCCTATATATCGGCGAGACCAAGTGCAGACTGGGCGATCATTTCGCTGAACACTTATGCTCGGTCTGCCTTGGCCTGCACGATCTCCCTAGTTGCCAAACATTTGAACTCCCCTTCACATTCCCATGCTGACCTTTCTCTCCTGGGCCACCTCCACTGTCAGAGTTAGACCACATGCAAATTGGAGGAACAGCACCTCATATTTCATTTGGGCAGCTTGCAATGCAGCGGTATGAATGTTGATTTGTTTCTAATTTCAAGTAACCCCTGCATTTCCTCGCTCCTCCCGCTCCTCCACCTGAGTTCCACTGTTTGCATCCCTGTGTCCTTTTGTTATCATCTTTTCCCCAGCTAACAATGAGCCATTATTGGCTTCACCCTTCCTTGATCATCTGTAGCCAGCCCTGATTTGTTCTGGCCTTATCCTACGTCCCATTCCATCTCCCCCCCTCCCCCCCACCCTTACTTTCAGTCTAAAGAAGGGTTCTGACCTGAAACATCACCTATTCCTTTTCTTCAGAGATGTTGCCTGACCCGCTGAGTTGCTCCTGTACTTTGTGCCTATCTTTCTTACAGACCCTTTACAGATATGTTTCATAAATCGTAACAAATATGTATTCTGTTGGGAAAGAATGGCTCTAACAGAAGTGTGTACAGTCCAGGCTAACTAAAGAATTTTAGGGTAGACATCATACTGAAATAAAAAGCACACAAGGTTGCAGGATTGGGAAACGTTTAGAAACATCAAATTGAGAGGAAAATAATATGAAGTAGGTGAAGAAAGAGTTTCAGAGTAAACCAAATAATGTAAGAATATTGTAAAATAAGACAGGTTGATTCCTTGGGGGATGAGGTGAGAATTAATAGTGGATGGTAGTGAAATGAAAGCAGTTCTAAATAATTAGTATGTATTGGCCATTACAGTATGAAACACCAAAGCATTGCAATAATAATTAATTAATGGGATACAAGAATGGAGAATCTTAAAGCAATCTCTATCACCAAGGAAAATGTATAAATAAAACTATTGAGGCTAAAGATTTATTTGACAAGTCCACTTAGATGGTGGATATAAAATGGAAGACATTTTAAGACTGCATGGATGAACTACAAAAATTGTTCATCCCAGTTTGGCAAAAGAATAAATCAGGAAAGGTAGTGCATCCGTGGATAACAAGGGAAATCAGGGATAGTATCAAAGCAAAGGATGATGCGTACAAAGTAGCCAGAAAAAGCAGCATACCAGAGGACTGGGAGAAATTCAGAGACCAGCAGAGGAGGACAAAGGGCTTAATTAGGAAAGGAAAAATAGATTATGGAAGAAAACTGGCAGGGAACATAAAAACTGACTGCAAAAGTTTTTATAGATATGTGAAGAGAAAGAGATTAGTTAAAACAAATGTAGGTCCCTTGCAGTCAGAAACAGGTGAGTTGATCATGGGGAACAAGGATATGGTGGACCAATTGAATAACTACTTTGGTTCACTAAGGAAGACATAAATAATCTGCCGGAAATAGCAGAGGACCGCGGGTCAAAGGAGGAATTGGGTGAAATCCAGGTTAGTCAGGAAGTGGTGTTGGGTAAATTGAATGGATTAAAGGCCGATAAATCCCCAGGGCCAGATAGGCTGCATCCCAGAGTACTTAAGGAAGTAGCTCCAGAAATAGTGGATGCATTAGTGATAATCTTTCAAAACTCTTTAGATTCTGGAGCAGTTCCTGAGGATTGGCGGGTAGCAAATGTAACCCTTCTTTTTAAGAAGGGAGGGAGAGAGAAAACGGGGAATTACAGACCAGTTAGTCTAACATCGGTAGTGGGGAAACTGCTAGAGTCAGTTATTAAAGATGGGATAGCAGCACATTTGGAAAGTGGTGAAATCATTGGACAAAGTCAGCATGGATTTACAAAAGGTAAATCGTGTCTGACGAATCTTGTGGAATTTTTCGAGGATGTAACTAGCAGCGTCGATAGGGGAGAACCAGTGGATGTGGTGTATCTGGACTTCCAGAAGGCTTTCGACAAGGTCCCACATAAGAGATTAGTATACAAACTTAAAACATACGGCATTGGGGTTCAGTATTGATGTGGATAGAGAACTGGCTGGCAAACAGGAAACAAAGAGTAGGAGTAAACGGGTCCTTTTCACAATGGCAGGCAGTGACTAGTGGGGTACTGCAAGGCTCAGTGCTAGGACCCCAGCTATTTACAATATATATTAATGATCTGGATGAGGGAATTGAAGGCAATATCTCCAAGTTTGCAGATGACACTAAGCTGGGGGGCAGTGTTAGCTGTGAGGAAGATGCTAGGAGACTGCAAGGTGACTTGGATAGGCTGGGTGAGTGGGCAAATTAGGAAATGTGCCCGGTGGTGGCCGATTAGGAAAAGGGGAGATGCAGCGAGACCTGGGTGTCATGGTACACCAGTCATTGAAAGTAGGCATGCAGGTGCAGCAGACAGTGAAGAAAGCGAATGGTACGTTAACTTTCATAGCAAAAGGATTTGAGTATAGGAGCATGGAGGTTCTACTTCAGTTGTACAGGGTCTTGGTGAGACCACACCTGGAGTATTGCGTACAGTTTTGGTCTCCAAATCTGAGGAAGGACATTATTGCCATAGAGGGAGTGCAGAGAAGGTTCACCAGACTGATTCCTGGGATGTCAGGACTGTCTTATGAAGAAAGACTGGATATACTCGGTTTATACTCTAGAATTTAGGAGATTGAGAGGGGATCTTAAAGAAACTTACAAAATTATTAAGGGGTTGGACAGGCTAGATGCGGGAAGATTGTTCCCGATGTTGGGGAAGTCCAGGACAAGGGGTCACAGCTTAAGGATAAGGGGGAAATCCTTTAAGACCAAGATGAGAAAGACTTTTTTCACACAGAGAGTAGTGAGTCTCTGGAACTCTCTGCCACAGAGGGTAGTTGAGGCCAGTTCATTGGCTATATTTAAGAGGGAGTTAGATGTGGCCCTTGTGGCTAAGGGGATCAGGGGGTATGGAGAGAAAGCAGGTATGGGATACTGAGTTGGATGATCAGCCATGATCATATTGAATGGTGGTGCAGGCTCGAAGGGCCGAATGACCTACTCCTGCACCTAGTTTCTATGTTTCTATGACTTGTTGGCTTACATTTTAACAGGAGTGGCTGCAGTCAAAATGGATGCATTCATTGTTATCAACCAAAATTCCCTGGTTCATTGGAAAGGTTCCACAGAATTGGAAAGGTAGTACCACTCAAAGAAAGGAGTGGGACAGAAAGCAGGAAACTAAAGGCCAGTTAGTCTTATCTCTGACATGGCTTAAGGTCAAAAGGTCACTATATCCTTCCTCAGATATAGTGCCCAAAATTGTTCACAAATCCTAAATACGGCCTTAAAGGCCTGTCGCACTGTACGAGGTGATTCAAGAGTTCTCCCGAGTTCTCTCCTGATTCGAGCTTGTGTAATGTACGTAGCGGATGCATAGGGGCTCGTACGAGTAAAAAGTTTTTTAAAATTTCATCACGGGTATTATTTTACTCGTGATGACATTTTTCACAGTGTTGAAAAAACGTCACGAGTTTACCGGATTTCCCGAGTACCTGCCGTTACTCGTACGAGCCACTACGTGACATCCACGAGCTCCTACGTACCCGCTACGTACATTACACAAACTCAAATCAGGGGAGAACTCGGGAGAACTCTTGAATTACCTCACACAGTGGGACAGGCCCTTTACCGGTGCCTTATCGAGCCTTAGCATTACATCTCTCTTAGATGGGCTTGGACAAGTTGGTCCGAAGGGCCTGTTTCCCTTGTGTGACTCTGAGACCCTTCCGTTGTTAATTGTTTTTATATCATTATTGCTTTTCTATCATTTTTATTCTGTAATTCTATCATGTTTTTCTGAGCTTTTGGACCGAGGGCACATCTTCCAAGCGAGCCCTTGTTTACATTGGTTCCATTCTCTCCTGTCCTGGCTAGTGTCCTTGAATGCTGCTTCAGTGCAGAGGCAGTGCAGCAGGTTCTGAAAAAGTCAACATCCTCGATAGCAGAGGAAATTCACCGCATGGAGGACAGTACCTATAAGGAAGTGAAGAGCTGGAGGCAAAAAGTTGAGGTAGGAATAGCAGCGGTTTCAGGAGAGAGAGGCCATTCTGCACCTTGAGCCTTTTCCACCATTCAGTTTTAGTTTTACAGACACAGCATGGAAACAGGCCCCTTGGCCCACCAGGCCCCTTGGCCCACCAGGCCCCTTGGCCCACCAGGCTCCTTGGCCCACCAGGCCCCTTGGCACACCAGGCTGCCTGTCCCACTGAGTTACTCCAGCATTTTGAGTCTATCTTTGGTTTATATATTTGGTTTATCTTTCCTATATATTCAGCCAACTGTCTTTGGTTCCAGTCTCTTATATCCCTACCATTCAACCTCTATTAATTCCAATCTTAAAGCCTCAGAGTCCTAGCACTGACCTGGTTAAAGTGCTTTCTAATTTCCCTTCTGAAGAACTCAATTATAATTTTAAGATAATTTCTCCCTGTTCATAATTGCCTTGCCAGAATAAATTATTGCTTTGAGTCCAACTTGATCAAATGCCTCCAGCATTTTATTCCACTTGATCAATTCATCCAGGAGAAAGATGGCGAGGTTTATGTACAATCGCTTGCTCTGTAGTCCTGTATCGTTCTGGTGAATCTTTCCCATTATCCTCCACCAAAGGCAAGCAGAGCGTACCTGAGATATGATGCCTGGGATCATTTAAATTGTCCAGGTTGGTCTGGCCATGGCTCTCAATACTGAAGCTTTTCTTTCTTATTTATTAAAGACAAAATAGTCTATAAATTTATGATAATGGAAACTTGCTTAAGGCTGATGTATGGCCAAAGTACAAATCAAATGTGATGAATTAAATCAGCCAGAAAGTATTACCTAAGTTTAGTCATGAGCATTATTTAAATCATTTTCTTTTATAGTTACAATTGGCAAATCAAACCAATTCAAGTATGATATATAGAGCGAAGGAAAAAGGTACAGAGTGTAGAATATAGTTCTCAGCATTGCAGCGTAACAATTCCAGAGACAAAATCTGTTTCACAATAAGGTAGAAGGGAATTAGGCTGTAACCTAGCCTACTGAAGGACCGTTTAGAAGCCTGATAACGGAGGGGAAGAAACTGTTCCTGAGTCTGACGACACACGTTTTCAAGCTTCTGTATCTTCTGCCCAATGGGGGAAGGGAGAAGAAGGAACAACTTGGGTTGGAAAGGTCCTTGATAATGCTGGCTACCTTCCTGAGGCAGATGGAGTCAATGATGGGGTGTCTAGTCCATGTGGTGGACTGGACTACATTTACAACTCTCTGCGATTTCATGTGGTTTATAGAACATGTAGAAAATGATGAGGGGTCCCAGTGGATAATGGGAAGTTGTTCCTTTCGGTGAGGAGTTGATGACTACAGGTCACAGGATTAAATGAAACAGAGGAGAATTAAGAACAACATAAGGAAAGGTCTATGTCGAGGAAGGAACTGCAGATGCGGGTTTAAACCGAAGATAGACACAAAATGCTGGAGTAACTCAGCGGGACAGGCAGCATTTCTGCAGAGAAGGAATGGATGACCATTCTTCCGATTGTCAGGGAGAGAGCGAGATACATAGATAAAGAAGTGTAAGATGTGAAAATGAGACAATAGAGATCAAGGAAATTAGAATAGATGATTGTTAGCTGGGAGAAGATAACTACAAAGCAAACGAGATAAAATGTAATCGGAGACAGTCAGACTGATCAGAGAGTTACACAAAAAGCTGGAGAAACTCAGCGGGTGCAGCAGCATCTAAGGAGCGAAGGAGATAGGCGACGTTTCGGGTCGAGACCCTTCTTCAGACTGGTCAGGGATCAGGGAAACAAGAGATATAAACAGTGATGTGGAGAGATAAGGAACAATGAGTGAAAGATATGCAAAAAAGTATTGGTGATGAAGGAAGCAGGCCATTGTAAGCTGTTTGTGGTGTGAAAATGAGAAGCTAGTGCGACTGGGGGGGGGGGGGGAGATGGAGAAGGAATGTCAGGGCCAGAGGGCTGAGGGAGAGGTGGGGGGGAGGAAGTCTGGGTTAACAGAATTGAGAAAATTCAATGTTTAAGCCCAGAGGATGCAGACTCCCCAAGCGGAATATGAGGTGCTGTTCCTCCAACTTGCGGTGTTGATCACTCTGGCCGTGGAGGAGGCCCAGGACCGAGAGGTCGGATACGGAGTGGGAGGGGGAGTTGAAGTGCTGAGCCACCGGGAGGTCGGGTTGGTTATTGCGGACCGAGCGGAGGTGTTCGGCGAAACGATCGCCCATCCTACGCTTGGTCTCACCGATGTAGACCAGCTGGCATCTGGAGCAACGGATGCAGTAGATGAGGTTGGAGGAGGTGCAGGTGAACCTCTGTCAGACTTGGAATGACTGCTTGGGTCCCTGAAAGGATTGGATGGGGGAGGTGAAGGGACAAGTGTGGCATCTCTTGCGGTTGCAAGGGAAAGTGCCCGGGGAAGGAAGCGGGAGGGAAGGGAAGAATTGACGAGGGAGTTGCGGAGGGAGCGGTCTTTGCGGAAGGCAGACGGGGGGGAGATGGGAAGATGTGGCGAGTGGAGGGGTCACGTTGGAGGTGACGAAACTGGCGGAGGACTATCTGTTGTATGCGCTGGCTGGTGGGGTGAAAGGTGAGGACCAGGGGGACTCGGCCCTTGTTGTGAGTGGGGGAATGGGGAGAGAGGGCAGTGTTGCGGGGTATGGAGGAGACCCTGGTGCGAGCCTCATCTATAGTGGGGGAGGGGAAACCCCGTTCTCTGAAGAACGAGGACATTTGCGATAACCTGGTGTGGAACACGTCATCCTGGGAGCAGATGCGGCGTAGACGGAGGAATTGGGAATAGGGGATGGAGTCCTTACAGGAAGCAGGGTGGGAGGAAGAGTAGTCCAGGTAGCTGTGGGAGTCAGTTGGTTTGTAGTGGATGTCAGTCAGGAGTGTATCACCTGCAATAGAGATGGTGAGGTCAAGGAATGGTAGGGAAATGTCGGAAATGGTCCAAGTATATTTGAGTGCCGGATGGAAGTTGGTTGTGAAATGGATGAAGTCAGTCAGTTCTGCGTGGGTGCAGGAGGTGACACCAAAGCAGTCGTCAATGTAACGGAGGTAAAGGTCGGGGGTGGAGCCCTGGTACGCCGAGAACAAAGATTGTTCGACGTGCCCGACAAAGAGGCAGGCGTAGCTAGGGCCCATGCGTGTGCCCATAGCTACGCCTTGTGTTTGGAGGAAATGGGAGGAGTCAAAAGAGAAGTTGTTGAGGGTAAGGACAAACTCCGCTAGGCGGAGGAGGGTGTCAGTGGATGGGTATGGGTTGCTCCTCTGGTCGAGGAAGTACCGGAGGGCTTTGAGACCATCCTGGTGGGGGATGCAGGTGTATAGTGACTGGACGTCCATGGTGAAGATGAGAGGATGGAGGCCTGGACAACGGAATGTGCGGAGCCGACGGAGAGTGTCTGAGGTGTCTTGAACATAGGTGGGGAGGGATTTAACAAAGGGGGATAGGATGGAGTCAAGGTATGTGGAAATGTGTTCGGTGGGGCATGTTAGAGAGGAGGTTGTGAAACTGTCTTCGTAGGGAGGAGGAGAACTTCTTCAAAGTAGGCATACCCTGAGGAGATATCGCAGTGGAGTAGACAAAGTGTTAAAGAAGGAACTGCAGATGCCGGAGAATCGAGGGTTACACAAAAAGCTGGAGAAACTCAGCGGGTGCAGCAGCATCTAAGGAGCGAAGGAGATAGGCGACGTTTCGGGTCGAGACCCTTGTTAGAGAACTGATCAGAGACTGATCAGAGAACTGGGGCAGGGGGAGGGATGGAGAGAGAGGAAAAGCAAGGGTTACTTGAAAGAACGATCTGTGCAGTGTGTGGAATGCACTGCCCCCAGTTGTGGGGGCATGTCCCACTATGGCCTTTAAGAGGTATAAAAATAGACATATGGAGAAGACAAGCTTGTAAGGCTGTGAAGACGAGGTTGTGGAGAGTTGCTCTTGTAGAGGGCTGGCAGGGACATGAGGGGCCAAATAGCCGCTTTCTGTGCAATAACCATTCTCTGATTCTGTGATCACCCATAGGACTTGCGTCACCAGCTGCACCAGGAACATTTTCGTTGCTGCAGCATGGAATATGAAACTCGTCTTATCAGAGATGAAATCATGCAGTTACAGACGCATCTGTTCTGTGAACAATCATCTGAAAGGTATGCACCATGGTGTGTGGTCAGGCAATTGATCGTTACCCTGAATGCACTAGCTGCCTACAGGTTATAGGTGACCTCATACCTACTGCTTAGTGTTAACAAAAATAGATTTGTTTTCTCACACCCTTCTTTGATGAATACAATCTCAACACAATACCCGTTCTTCATATTTCCGAACCAACTCAAGGGGCATTGGTCTGCAGGAAAGTTTCCACAACCAAGTCTTGTCTCCAAACAATTCCTTTTCGAGACCCTTTGTTAGGACCCTCTCCTGATGCAGAACCTCGACGTAAAGCATTGAGCATTCCTCTGTCTCCACGGGCGCTGGCTGATCTGCTGAATTCCTCGAGAAGTTTGCGTTTTTGCTCCAGATACCAAGATCTGCAGGCTCCTGTGTCCCAATTCACCTCATCTGGTTCAGTGGGTGCAAAATTGCCCACCTCTGCACAAGTCCGCCCCCTTGTGGATAGATAAAGCAGGATTTGAAAATGTCGGCTAAGGCACATTAGTATAAATAATTAGCTCCTACATGAAAAGCATTTGTGCATTTCATTAATTGATTTTATAATATTAAATCACTCGCTGAGTCACCATCTTACGAGGAGAATATGGCAAAGGCAGAATTAATAGGTGGAGTTTTATTCAGTTACAATTTACCCTGTCATATTCTTCTGTAGGCTTACATTTTCAAGAGGCTTGATGTATAATTAGTACTTCTTCTCAATTTAGCCACTCCAGGGCATGTTGCCAACTTGAGACCAAAATATTTGGGCATTTAATCAGAACACAGTTGGGTATTCTCCTGCTAAATTCTGCACATTTTGGAAACCGCTCAGATATTGTAGGAACCATGAGTTTCTTTGTGTTGCTGGAAGCACACGTGACTTGGTGGAGAGGGAGCTGTACAGAACATCCTTTATTTACAGCAGTAACCCTTAACTAAACAGCAGTGCCAGGAACAACAATGTACCAAGATCATACCATGTGGTGCATTCATTACATTTGAGTCTGAATAAGGGTTGGCAAACTGGAGGAACAGCATCACATTTTGCACTTGGGTAGTTTACAACCCAACAGTGTGAACATTGAATTTTCCAATTTTAGGTAACCTCCAACAACCCTCCCCCAACCAACCCCTTTCTCCCCCACATTCCCTGTGCCCCACCTGTACTCGCACCTATTTCTCCCCTCACTCTCTCCCTCCTCCTACATTTCTTCCTCTGGCCACACATGTTGCAATACTTCAATCCATCTGCCTCACACCTTCTGCTCTAACCACTGGTCTTTGTTTCAACCAGCTTTTTAAAAAATGTTTCAAGGATCCTACAGTATATTTGTCTCAAATGCAGCTGCACAGTAAAATTTGTTTTGCATAGATTACACATGCTGATATATTGCACATGACGCATTTTTGGCACCATAATGCAAATTACAAATTCCAGTCAGCCCGCACACTCGATGTACTGGAGCAGTTCCCATGAACCGAAGTCCCATTCCTCGTCTGGCCATCTTTGTGTCCTGGAGCACCTCCTGCAGCAGACCATGCAGGTGCTGGAAGCATGACCCCGTTTCACCCTCCCACCGGCCCCCGTTGCTCTTGTCCAACGTCTCCGGCTCCCTCCCGGTTACACCGTCCGACGAGCCTTTGGGCCATCTGCCCGTCAAAACCCCCCCCCCCCGCCTGCGTCTACCTATTCCCTGCCAAGATTTATCCAGACTCTCCTCTCTCCCAGCTTTCTTTCCCCCAACTCTGCCTTACGATCAGTTTGAAGAAGGATCCTGACCTGAAAGGTCACCTATCCATGTTCTCCAGAGTGCTGTCTGACCCGCTGAGTTACTCCAGCGATTTGCGTCCTTTTTCTCGGGTGCCAATATAGCGCTGTAAATGAGCATTCTCAATGCTGAACACCTAGATATTTCCTAGATATAAAAACTGGGCCAATGTTTTCTGTTGTTTTATTTATAACTACCTAGCCGCCATTAATCTTAATTCTCTGCTCTCTCCTCCTGCTTTCCCATCCCTTACTCAACCCAGTTTTAAAAAGTCCAACACCGAGGACATCTTCCGTAAAATTTGTGAAATATGTGATCGCGTCCAAGAACTCAGCCAGGGGACTAGTCATCCTTTACAAGATAAAAAAAGCAGCTTCACCGTGTCCTCGGTGCAGAGGAGCTGACTGCTGAAACCTTGAGCGATAAATCAGCCCACTGGAAATAAACATCAACAAGGAAATCTAGCATTTCCGTCTCCATCCTGCAGATTGACGCCTGCTTGTGTAAAATCTACTGGACGGCATTGACGTGTCATTGCTCTTTATAGTTTAATTTCCAAGGTCCGATAATTACCTGCAATAAATTCTGTCATAGATAACCGGCTTAATTGATGCATTTTATAATAATGGGAACATTAATTGTTTAGTTTAGTCTACTTTAGAAATGCAGCATGGAAACAGGCCCGTCGGCCCACCGTCCGTGCCGACTAGCAATCCCCGTACAGTAACACTATCTTGCACACTAGGGAAAACTTACCATTTTACCGAAGCCAATTAACCTACAAACTTGTACGTATTTGGAGTGTGGGAGGAAACCGGAGCAGCAGTAGAGTTGCTGCCTTACAGCGGCAGAGACTGGGGTTCGATCCAGATTATGGGTGCTGTCTGTATGGAGTTTGTACAGTTTTCCCGTGACCCTGTGCGTTTTCCCCGGGTGCTCTGGGTTCCTTCCACAACCCAAACCCACAACAGGTTTGTCAGTTCATTGGCTTCAGTAAAGATTGTAAATTATCCCTTGTGTGTAAGGAATTACTGTTTGGTGTGGACTCGGTGGGCTGAAGGACCTGTTTCCGTGCTATATCTCTAAACAAAATGAAAATAAACCAAAAAGTCTTAGATACCACATTTAACTGCTTCACTGTTCAATAAATTCTGAATGGAATGGGTGGGCTTGATGAAGTGATACCAGTTTCACACCGTTTGGTTTAAATTCACATGGCATCATTGAGAGCATTGACTTTAACCTTTTTCACTGCATTAACAGCAGTGTATAATGACTTGCGTATGCGATCACTGAGGTTTACTGCCATCAGATATTGACAATGTATGACACTGTGAATGGTAAAGGCATCTGCCACTGTTTTATTCAAGTAGACAACACACCCACAGTAGCAACCAGTCATTGATGGTGCTCCATTAGAAGCAAGTACATTAGAATTTCCTTCTCTTTGAAGAACTGGTCAACAACACAAAATATTAACTCCCCTATAGTATTTTTAGTATGTTAAGACTGAGCAGGTTGGGACTCTATTCCTTGGAGCGCAGGAGGATGAGGGGCGATCTTAGAAAGGTGTATAAAAGCATGAGAGGAATAGAACGGGTAGATGCACAGAGACTCTTGCACAGAGTAGGGGAACTGAGAATCAGAGGACATTTGTCTAAGGTGAAGGGGAAAAGATTTAATAGGAATCTGAGAGGTAACTTTTTCACACAAAGGATGTATGGAACCAGCTGCCAGAGGAGGCAGGGAATATTGCAATGTTTAAGAAACATTTAGGTATAGGTTTAGAGGGATAAGAGGCAAATGCAGGCAGATGGGACTAGTGTAGAAGGGACATGTTGGTCGGCGTGGGCAAGGTGGGCCGGAGGGCCTGTTTCTATGCAGTATGATTTTATATCTATCTGTTTCTAGTTGCCTTGCAAATAACAGCTCTTGAGGTCAGTGTAGTGCACAGCAGAACAACCGAGCAATGTAAGCATGTCAAGCGTGTAGTGACATCTCTCTAGCCTGTCCACCTTCAGCACACTCCTGTCACCCCCATGTCTCTTGGCGCCCCCCTAGGTAATCGCACAGCCCCCTAGGGAGCAGTACCGCCTACTTGGGGAACCACTGGCCTATAGCATGAAACGAATGAAAAAACATGGTTAAAGCAATGTGGAAAAATGAGGTGAATTAGGTCAACGATGAAGACAAAGGAGGCAAGGATATTTTGTTCCACAGAGGAGTTATGATTGATGTTTTTTTTAAATGATGAAAGGAGACCTTGTTCAATATTCCTGGTAATTTCAGTTGGGACAGATGGGAGGACTTCAGTGTGTGTTTATAAATAATCTAAACAAAGAATGTATGAGTAAAATATTACCCATGTTTCCTTTTTCCTTTTTTGGCATCTTTCATGTGATCAAGTGCTGTCTCCAAAACGCTGAATGATTCTTGTCTAGTTTTTAAATAGAATTTGAAACACCTATGTTTCTGTAACATTACAGACAGCTAATATGCAATACAATACAATACAATACCATTTATTGTCATTTGAACCTCATTGAGGTTCAAACGAAATTTAATTTCTGCAGTCATACAAACAAGAAAAGAACCAAGACACAACACAATTTACACAAACATCCATCACAGTGAATATCCTCCTCACTGTGATGGAAGGCACAGTCTTATCTCTCCCCTGAACTCCCCATTCTTCTCCCGATGTCAGAGTCAAAGCCCCCGGCGGGCGATGGTAAATAAGTCCCGCGGCCATTAAGGACGCGCCAGGCGATGCAAGGCCCCGCTCCGGATCTTGATGTTGGAGCCCCCTGCTTGCGCTAGCAAGTCCCACGGCCATTAAAGCCGCGCCGGGCGATGTAAGGCCCCGGTCCAGGTCATTTTCAACCCCGCAACTCGGGCGGGAGAAGTTGCTGCTGCGGGAGCTCCGAAAAGCGGTCTCCCACCAGGGACCCGCGAGCTCCCAGTGTTACCGCCCATCGTCTGCAGCTGGAGCCTCTGAATCTCCGGAGTCGGGCAGCAGCAGCGCGCCACCACAGCTCCTCCAGGTCCGAACTCAGCCAGCTCCACGATGGCGAGTAGTCCGCAGCTCCGCGACTGGAGTCCCAGGTCCGGTTGGAGGCTGCTTCACGGTGCTAGGCCCCAACGACAACGGAGACCCGACAGAAGAAAGGTGGGGTCCTCCGTACCGGGAAAAGATTTAAAAAGTTTCCCCACCCCGCACCCCCACCCCGCCCACCACCCCCCACACATATCCAGCTAAAAATAAACACTAACTAACTACACTCAAACGAGACAAAAAATAAAACGGACTGTAGAGGCTGCTGTGACAAGAGTCGCGCCGCACACCGGATGCCAGATCGGTATCGCGATAAACGCAAGAAATCATGGGATTTGTCAAAGGTGATTCGGGATTAAAAGAAGTGGACACAGCGCTGTATAAACTGTGTATAAATTGTTAACTATTCTTGAAAAAGTTCACTTAAAAAGATAGACAAAGTACAAATTCTTAAGACCATATAAAGCTTTAATTTAACGTCTGATGGGTGTGGACCTAGAGACCCAGAGGCTACAGGTTTATGTCTGAATCTCCAGCATCACACACAAAGAAATATCAGAATACACA
The DNA here is from genome assembly GCA_963514005.1 of Raja brachyura. The sequence continues at coordinate 34,654,589 of OY740798.1, read as the reverse complement.
AGCTTATATACGTACAGATATTAAACCAATTGCATGATGTAAATGTACAAAAAACATCATCCACCTCCAAATATGGAGTTGTTATTCACTCTTTGCCAAAAGCCAGACACTCCAATGGCATCCTCCGGGCCCCTTCTTATCTGATTAACCTCTTCAACTTTCATAAAAAAACCTTGTAAGAGAGCTGTGAACTATTCAACTTAAGTTAAAAAAAACCTTGTCACGATGTGAGTTGTCCAAATCCCATCATGCATTACAATTGGCCTTTTACAACAGGAAAGCTTAAATATGACAACAATCAATTAATAACTAACTCTTTCATTCCTTCCTTTTATCAGAACCTGATAACAATTATAGTCCTTGGTTAGTACATAGTAGAGGCTTCAGACATTTCAGTACATAGATTAATATGATGATCAGCAGTACAACAGATCCATAATGTATTACCATTCCCCATATTCTTCCAAAAATCCTAAATGGCCACCATTGTCCACCTTTATTAAAGTAATGCATTTCCTCCCCTACCTCTGTAATCTTCTTTATTTCTGCAGTAATATGTGCTGCTAAATCTGTAATGTTACACAGTTCACATGTGAGGGACAACAAAGGCCAAATAACAACATCCCCTTCAATTGTTGGTTGACCTAATCAACCTTTCCCAGTTCTTCTCATCCCCAGGTACATACCAGGTAACCATGGGTATGCCCAGAATCCACATACAAAATACGTCCCATTTATTGGACTCAGCAGCCATTACCACTAACCTTGGTGCAGGTGCTGTTCCTCAAGTATACTCCGTTGCTTCTTCTGTCACAAAAACAGGTAGTATTAACTTGGCTCTGGGGCAATTCATTAATTTAAACCATGATATTTTCCAAACCCTGGTCACCTTCCATCCTGTCTTAAACGAGGCCACATACCATTCTTTAAATATGGGTCCTTAACTTTGCCATTCTGATGGCACCCATTAGTTGCTTCTTTTTATAGTGAAAACAGTGCAAGGCCAGAATCTCAGTAAGGTTAAGGGGTATTGTTACAAGGAGTATTCCTTCCCCACCATTATATAAGGGGTGTGCGTACACGACCAGCACGCATTTATTATTACAAAGGGCAAATTCAAAACTCATAAACAAAAACAGATTATTTCCCCAAGTCCAGTCCATATGGGCCAACCCCAGAATATAAAAGAGGGTCAATAGCCCCATTGTCCTTTCTTGGTTCTCCGAACTGTTTAAACTCACTCAGATGAATCCAACACGTGGATCTTCAATCTTCTTGGCAGTTGATGTTGTTGATACCACTTGGTACAGTTCTGTTCAACACAGTTTCAATTCCTTCCGTCCCAATCCCTTATCAGTATGTAGTCTGACAGTATGAACTCGTCCCTGTGTTCAACTGGTAGTGGTCTCTGCGCTTTTCGTACCTTAGAATGCAGACCTGGCAAAGCATGGGTTAATTGCTGTGTATACATAATTAGTTAATCACTGAGGGCCTGTCGGTGAAACTTCCACACTTGAGTCGCACAACCAGTGGGTACGTAGCCTATGGTCACCCTCAGTTCATAGCATCCTTCCCACAGCTCGCAGTCACCCAGCCCTGTGTCACCTGCAACCCTGCCAATGCCACCATCAGCATCACATTACATCAGCATACTCGGTTTCTCGCAGATCTGATGACTATCAATGCCCCAAAATAGGCGAACAATAGCAATACGTCCATCGCAATCTATCCTAGAAAGGGATTTCTTAAAAGAAAGAAGTTAACGTTTTATCTTTTAGGCATCATACTGACAATCTTACAATCAGCCTGTCTGAATGACTACCGTCCGGTGGCCCTCACCTCGGTAGTCATGAAATGCTTTTAGAGGCTGGTGAAGAAACACATCTGCGCCTTCCTCCCTCGCAACATGGACCCGTTACAATTTGCATACCGTCCGAACAGATCCATGGACGATGCTGTCTTCCAGGTTTTGCATACCGCTCTCTCCCATCTTGACAGTCAGAAGGGGGGCTATGTGAGGATGCTGTTCATAGACTTCAGTTCAGCCTTCAACACGATAGTCCCCACCAGACTGGCCGAGAAGCTGCTGGAATTAGGGCTCAACACCCCCCTGTGTGCCTGGGTCCTGGACTTTCTCACCGCCAGGCCCCAGGTAGTCAAGATGGGAGGAAATACATCAAAGTCCCTCACCCTGAGCACAGGATCCCCCCAGGGTTGCGTCCTCAGCCCCTTATTGTACTCCCTGTACACACGACTGTGTGGCTAGGTTCAGCTCCAACTCGATAATCAAGTTTGCTGATGACACCGTGGTGGTGGGCCTGATCTCAGACAACGAAGAGAAGGCTACCGAGAGGAGGTAGCTGATCTGGCACTCTGGTGTCAGGACAACAGCCTCCTCTTGAACATCAAAAAAACGAAGGAGCTGATCGTGGACTTTAGGAGGGCACATCATCCGAGGACGTACACACCATTGAGGATAAATTGGGATGCTGTGGATAGGGTGAGCTGTTTTAAATACCTGGGAGTCCACATCTCTGAGGATCTGACATGGACATCGCACGCTGCAGCACTCGTGAGTTTGGCAAGGCAGCGCCTTTACCACCTCAGGCAATTGAGGAAATTCAGAGTGTCTCCGAGGATCCTCCAGTGCTTCTACTCAGCGGCTGTGGAAAGCATCTTGTCCGGAAACATCACAATTTGGTTTGGAAATTGCTCTGCCCAGGACAAGAAGGCTCTGCAGAGAGTAGTGCGTTCGGCCAAACGCACTATGGGAACTTCTCTCGCCCCTCTGCAGGAATTATACATCAGAAGGTGCAACTCCAGAGCCAACAAGATCATGGGAGACCCCTTCCACCCCTGCAACGGACTGTTCCAGCTCTTACGGTCAGGCAAACGCCTCCGTTGCCGTGCTGTGAGAACGGAGAGGATGAGAAGGAGTTTCTTCCCAGAGGCCATTCGGCCCGTAAACTCCTATCTCACCAGGGACTAACTCTACAACAGTTACTGGACCACAATACCGCCCACAATATTTTATTATGGAAAAGAACATGTGATTCTGTTTGAAGTATGTTGGTTGTTTGTTTGTTTGTTGTTTGTTTGTTTTTTACACAAAGTCCGCAGGCACGGCCACTTTTCATTTCACTGCACATCCCGTATGTGTATGTGACGAATAAACTTGACTTGACTTGACTTGACAGTGGTGAATGTGAACCCACGCATGTCTCCCTTCCACCTTTTCTGCGGTAGGGGTTGTTAGAATGACCTGGTAATGCCTTTCTCACCGAATGTCCAGTCTCTTCCTCATCCAATTCCTGATTATTACACAAATACCAGGTTCAATTTTAGACATAGTGGTTCTATTGTACATCCTTCAATGCCCTGGTTAACGATAAAATATAATTAGTCATTTCCATTGTCATGCGATGAAAGTGAACAGCCTTCAGAGTATTTTAGTTCCAGTGCCCCGGTTCACTGCTGAATTCCTTTTATTGTCATTCAAACAAACAAAAGTTTGAACAATTTCTCATTCCCTGCAGTCATAAGTGCAAAAACAAAACACACAGTTCCACGCAACATCCAGCACAGTGAATCACCAAACACCTCCTTACTGTGATGGAAGGCAAAAGTCCTATCTCACTTTTCCTTCTTATCTGTTCCACTGGAGAAAGCCTGTCCTGCGAGAAATACAAGCCACGTGATCTTGTGAAGTATCTCAGCAAGCAATGTAATAGCAATTAGCTTTTTCATGCCTTGTGATTCATTTTGGCTAAAAATTTCACACAAAACAATTAAATTGTCACAACACAAAATTTGCACATCAAAATAAATTCCACAATAGACTACACAAAAATCAGTATTTAGAACCACAAAAGTTAACAATGAAAAAAAAAGTATGTGATTTAAATACTCAAAATCTGAAGAATCTGAGTGTGCCCCTTTAATTGACTGCATCGACCGCATCGGAATTCCCAGTGGAATCCTTATCAGTGGAAAAACACGCTGTAAAAACAGTCAAACTGCTGCTTCGAGGTGATCGATGTTAAAACCCCCAGACATTGCCGTTTCTTAATTGGGACTTACGCAATTATTGTTTCAAAACAAAGCTCTTTAAACATTTATAACAAATAACACATTTGCATTTTTTTCGTAAGTCATGATCCAAATACACACATTCCACATAACTTCAAAGTGTAACACAGGTATCAAAGACTTCAAACCTGACTCGTTTTTATTGCAGCAACACGAATTAAAAAAACAAACAACCTATTTACACCAAGGGACCCCATGCATTTCAGTTTCTTAAAGGAACACATACACAAAAGAATGTACAAAATCCATTTACATAAGCAGTTCATACTATATTTACTTCAAAGACGTCTCTTTGTAATCTACTTTCTCTTTTTCTTACAAAACCTTTTTTTTCTCATCAAAAACTTGGTTTCAAAAAATTTACAAGTAAGATTTTACAAGCCACTGTGTTTTATTAGTCCAGGCATTGCTCTGGGAGGACTGAGGTCTCAATTGTGGTTATAAAGTCTTTAAATTGTGAAAGCCTTCTTGTTGAAATGAGAAAATTAAGTTGGAGATAAATCCCATTACAGCCTTTTTCTCCTACCATAAATCTTCACAATGATAGGCAGCAGGGTAGGATGGTCCAATTCCCTGTCAGTCAGGATCCTGGACGCTGTGATTGGACATTATCCAGATCGTGATTGGTCAGATTTACCATCACTCAAAGTCTGGCCACACCCACTGAGGTGGTGACCAATCAGACTCCCCTTTTTCAAAGTCTGGCCACACCCAATAAGGTCTTCAAATTCCACAGACAAAGACCCACATTCTCATTCTGGGCTCACCAATGCAAGGTTGCCTGCCGTTCTGTTGCTCGGTTCCAAAAGTTTATTTAAATCTTGACGGCAGGTTTGTTTTAACTCTCAATGTTGAATTTAATACTGTTTCTCTTCTTCTTCTGCCTCAGTCCTTACTCCCTTCCTTTTCTTCATCTGCCTTTAGTCAGGAAATGCTTAATTCTGTCCGAATTTCCCCACCAATTTCCCCTATTTTGCTTTGTCAGAAAAAGGATCCCTCCACCTTTTCTCATTTCCTAACCATTTGGTCAGCTTGTAACTTAATATTCTAAACTTCTTAATTGTACTTAGAATTCAAATAACACATATGTTGGATAGGGATTCCTCCTTCAATGTTATCCAGAGTATACCCCATAGATAGATAGAAAGAGAGAGAGAGAGAAAAAGCAGATTTCTCAATTCTTAAAAAAACTCCAATTAATCCCAAATTTTTCAACCAGGCAGACTCGCTAATCAAGACCCCCAGTTTCTCAACTTGGCAGATTCCTTATCCCTTAAACATACCACCCCAAATATCTCAACCAGGCAGACTTGTTAAGCAATACCCCAGTTTCTCAGCTTGGCAGACGTCTTAATCATTGAGAGAGAGCCCCTTATTTCTCAACCTGGCAAATCCACGGATGTCTCAATAAGGCAGGCGCACACCTCATCTCCTGTATTTCAACCCGACAAACTACGGATGTATCAACAAGGCCGACGAACCCTTTATAGAGGGAGAGAGGAAAAAAAATAGAGAGAGGGAGAGAGTGAAAAAAATAGAGAGATAGAGAGAAAAGAGAAAGCTCAATTCCTTCTTAAAATACATACACAATTCCTTCTTAAAAATACATACACAAAATACATACGTAAAAATACATACACAATTCACGATTGGACTTACCTTTGTCTATCTCCTAGAACTTCAGCTAGGAACCGACCAACTTCTGACAAAGAAACAGAGGTATTTCCAGGAGTGTCTAGGAGTCGGTTACAATGGACCGATAAAGCTCATATTCCTCCCTTTCCAGTCCTGGTAACCTCTGCTCAGTCATCCAGTGGTGGTCCCGGTGAGACCTGCGCGACTACGCCAATGAAAAAGTTCACTTAAAAAGATAGACAAAGTACAAATTCTTAAGACCATACAAAGCTTTAATTTAACGTCTGACGGGTGTGGACCTAGAGACCCAGAGGCTGCAGGTTTACGTCTGATTCTCCAGCAGCACACACAAAGAAATATCAGAATACACAAGCTTATATACGTACAGATATTAAACCAATTGCATGATGTAAATGTACAAAAAACATCATCCACCTCCAAATATGGAGTTGTTATTCACTCTTTGCCAAAAGCCAGACACCCCAATGGCATCCTCTGGGCCCCTTCTTATCTGATTAACCTCTTCAACTTACTTAAAAAAACCTTGTAAGAGAGCTGTGAACTATTCAACTTAAGTTAAAAAAAACCTTGTCACGATGTGAGTTGTCCAAATCCCATCATGCATTACAATTGGCCTTTTACAACAGGAAAGCTTAAATATGACAACAATCAATTAATAACTAACTCTTTCATTCTACCAAGGAATTAATCTAGAATTCTGTCAACTCAATAGCTTCCTTTCTTGTTCTGCTGTTCACGCACTACTTACACAGTCCCAGTTCTAGTTCAGTTCATTAATCTGCAATTATGAGATATTCAAAAAGTTAAATAATGTATTATTTTAATTTAATTCCTAATGTGTTGCTACTGGTGTAAGAAAATATTACTTGTGTAGGAAACATTTTCTTAACTTTATTCATAATTTATGTGTAAAAATATATTTAATCTGAGGCAGGCAGCGACTGTATCAGTGTGATGTGGGCGGATGCTTTACCTACAGGCGGTGTGAATGTACCGTTAAGGCAAAGATTCATCTCCGAGGAAAACTGAGTACAGGGTTGGCCCTGTGAAGGAGCCGCCAATCCGATATAAGACGTTTAACTGCAAAATGCCTGCCCTTTAGTATTGGATAGATTGAGTGGAGGCTCTGTGCTGTTCCAAGTTTGCGGTGGTTGCAGTGCGTTTCCCCCAGCCATCTCGCCCAGTGCACGTTGACCAGCACAGCCTTCCTTTCGCCAGCCCTTCTTAGCAGAGGCTCTTTGTGCAGGGGTTACCCGAAGCCCAAAGATTTTGTGGAGATTCTGCACTAGGATCGGGGACGCAGCGAGCTAGCGAGAGGGTGGACTCAGTTGGCTGAAGGATCTGTTTCCATATTGTATCTCCAAACTAAAATCAATTAAATTTAGCATTGCCTTCCGTCAAAAGTTGGAAGGCAAAAATAAAAATGCTTCTGCGGCAATACCAGTTCTAACCAAGAGATGGTGATGTTGCACTCTTATCAGCTTTTCTTTGCCAGTACCAAATTCTGACAGAGGAGGAATTACCCACAAACAAAAGCAGCAATGAATATATATTCCTATATTCCTGTCCAACAATTCTAGGAATTTCTTAATTTCCAAAGACAAAACAAAGGGTGTATGAGGGTGGATTTCTGTCCCTTCATGGTGTCCTGAGACTTCTGGGCTTTCTCCAAGGTGTGAGGGTCCTTATCCCTTATATAATCATGTCTCACGCCACCTTCACCTTCCTTCCACATCCAGACATCTAGGAAGGCTAGAATGAAGCCAAGGAACGCCAAACTAAACAAACGATGCAGAGACACAAGGCGTTGCAGATGCTGGTTTACAAAAAAAAATGCAACGTGCAGGAATAAGTCAGCCGATCAGACAGCAGCGCTAAAAGACATGAATAGGTGAAGAATGCCAAAAAATGTTCACTGCACTGTATGTTAAAATCCAGGAGATATTTATATCGGTTATTTCCTTTTTTGGGGAGATTAATTCAGTCATTAAATACAGTAAATTCCATCTATAAAATAAAATCAATCTTGAGTCACAATGTAGGTTGTGCTCTCTCACAGTGTGATTTCAGGTTTGAAACATTCATTAGTAAAAATGTTCTCACATGATCTTTTCTTTTCCGACTATAACAGTGATTAAGGGGTGATTTAATGCAACCTTACAGAGTAATCAAGGAGTGAGAGTAGTTAGAATTGTCCAGGTTACTAATCTGATTAGAAAAAAAGAATTCTTATAGTTCTCAATTGTTTTACTGCATAGAAGGAGGTCATTCGGTCCATCAGGTTTATACTGGCTCAGACTCTTTCCCTGTTATCTACTGTAACTCTACATATCCAACTCCAATTAAGATGTGTTCTTCGTTCAGTAACCATCTGAGGTTGCAAACTACTAACTGCAAATGGCTATACACACCAGTTCTGGCCAAAATGTGACCTTAGACTCACCAATGTAGTTAGTTTTTACTGGCCCTTCAATGGCCTAGTTGAGCATAAATGCTGGTTTTGCCAGCAATGTTCACTTGGGCGGAAAGCTGGTGGATGTATGTATACTGGGATGGTTTTTCTAATCGTAATGATCATAATCATAATCATACTTAATTAGCCAGGTATGTTTTGCAACATACGAGGAATTTGATTTGACATACAGTCATACCAATAAAATGCAACAGAACCTGCTAAATATATTTTAACATAAACATCCACCACAGTGACTCCTCCACATTCCTAACTGTGAGGAAGTTCAATCTCCTCTCTTCTTTGTTCTCCCGCAGTGGGGGGCCTCGAGCCTTCTGTTGACGGGGTGATCTTGGCTCCCGTAGCCGGCGGCGTTTGGGCCCTCACATAGGGGTGATCAAGCTCCTGCATCGGGGGAGACCTCAGTTCCCCTGCGCCGGGCGATCTGACCCCTGGTCGGGGCTGGTCGAAACCTTGTGCGTCGTTTGGAGCTCCCGATATCGTTCTCTACCTGAGACTGCGAGCTCCTCGATGGTGAAATCCACAGGCCGCGATTGGAGCATCGATCCCAGGCAAGCGATCGGCTCCGATGGTAAGTCCACGTCCCCGCGGTGGGGCTCAAAGTCAGTCCCGAGCAAGGCCGCCAGCTCCATGATGTTGGGCTGCAGAGCGACCGGAGATACAATCCGGAAAACAATCCGGCAAGGTCAAAGATTGAAGAAAGGTTTGCCCCTCCCCCACCCCCCACATAAAACAAACCAGAGAACATGAGGAAGGACATTCTTGCTATTGAAGGAGTACAGCGTAGGTTCACAATGTTAATTCCCAGGATGGTGGGACTGTCATATGCTGAGAGAATGGAGCGGCTGGGCTTGTATACTCTGGAATTTGGAAGGGTGAGAGGATATCTTATTAAAACATATAAGATTATTAAGGGTTTGGACACCCTAGAAGCAGAAAACATGTTCCCGATGTTGGGGGAGTCCAGAACCAGGAGCCACAGTTAAAGAATAAGGGGTAAGCCATTTAGAACGGAGATGAGGAAACTCTTTTTCACACAGAGAGTTGTGAGTCTGTGGAATTCTCTGCCTCAGAGGGCGGTGGAGGCTGGTTCTCTGGATACTTTCAAGAGAGAGCTAAATAGGGCACTTGAAGATATCGGAGTCAGGAGATATGAGGAGAAGGCAGGAACGGGGTACTGATTGTGGATGATCAGCCATGATCACATTGAATGACGGTGCTGGCTTGAAGGGCAGAATGGCCTACTCCTGCACCTCTTGTCTATTGTTTATTAACACATACCTTTAAAACACACTAAAAATAATTTAAAAAATAGACAAAATGACAGACTGTTGGAAAGGCTGCCATCGTGCCATGCCCTCTGGTGGTATGTGTAGATATACAGTCTTACTTCAGAATGGAGCTGTGGATTCCGAGCACTCCCTTGTCTAGATGCACTGCATTCATTGCTAACCATCTTCTGTGTTGGGGACACCAAAGAAAAATTCTGCAGCTTAACATGATTCCAAAATAAACTAATCTCCTCCATTCCTTGCATATCCATGTGCCGATCTGAAAGCTTCTGAAATGCCACTATCGCATCTGCCTCTACCGCTACCTCTGGCAGTGCGTTCCAGGGACCCACCACCTTCTGTGTGAAAAAGCTTACCCCACATGTCTCCTTGGTACCTTTGCCCCTCTCACCTTTCGGCTATGCTCTCTGGTCTTGCACATTTCCACTCTGGGAAAACCGTTCTAACTGTCCTCCCTATCAATGCCTCTCATATTTTTATGTACTTCAATCATGTAGAACGGTACAGCACAGGGACGGGCTCTTCAGCCCACAATGATCTCTGCTCAACCTTTGGTGTTCCTTTGTGGAACAGCTCATTCAGCCTTCCATTGTGAACCAGCCTCCATTCATCCGCCATCTTAAAGCTCCCATCACTCCTTTCCGATATTGCTATCCTTAGCCTCCTTCACCATTCCAATAAAACTCAATATAAACTTAAGGAACTGCACTTTCATCCTATGATTATGCACTTTACCACCTTCAGGACCCAACATAAAATTGACAATTTCAGATCGTAAACCCTTCCCCATTTTATCAAACAGAATCTGTTGACTTCAGGTAGCCCCGGAACCTGAAGTCAACTCTCTCTCTATCCCAAATCGCACTAGCTTCTCATTTTCATCTAACAAACAGCTGACCATGGCCTGTATCCTTTATCATCGTTACTTTTTTGCATATCTTTCATTCATTGTTCTTTATCTCTCTACATCATTGCCTATATCTCTCATTTCCCTTATTCCTAACCAGTCTGAAGAAGGGTCTCAACCCGAAACATCACCTATTCCTTCTCTCCAGAGATGTTGCCTGTCCTGCTGAATTACTCCAGCTTTTTGTGTCTGTCTTCTGTTGATAAAGATTCAGATTTCCATTGCAGATTTCCTGTGCCAATGTTTTGTTCATTTGTCTCCTTCAACCTCTTGCATTCAGTGTGACATCATCACTTTTGTCAGTCCCACCTTTCACTATCCGACTGCCTTCTCTCTATTTGTCCTCCCTCCCCTTCGCCCTTTCCCTCTCTACAAAGATGTACCATAAATAAGTGGCCAGAGGTTTCGGGTAGGGAGTAATAGGTTTGGAGAGGCAATGAGAAATAACTTTGAGGTAGTCTGGAAGCAGAAACTCTCATCATTCAAGACGTATCCAGACAAACACTTGACCCCCAAGCCAAATTGATAACTGGTAAATGGGAATAGTGCAGATACATACTTGATGGCCAGCATGGACGTGGGTTCGGCCAAAGGGCTTCTTTCAGTACTACATGACTCTATAACAATTTACATCTCTTAACACTTTACAGTTCTGATGAAAGATCGTTGATCTGAAACATTGGCCCTGTTTCACTCTCTGCGGAGGTTGCCTGACCTGCTGTGTATTGCAATTCATTCATGGTGTTTGGTATTATCTGTAGAGCCAACACGACCAAGCAAGCAGGTGAAATAGACAAAGTAATGAATGCGTAGGAGGTGATCCTATTTTGACAAGGATCTTCAACACCTGGTAGATGGGAGGAGAATCTGGAGCAGAGTTTCCTGGAGTAAGAAAAAACAGACTTTATTTGCCCACAACATTAAAAAAAAAACATGGGAATCCATTCCTCTGGGATTGAGCACTAGGTACTTAACTTTAAACTGGAAGGGTATTAGGATAACACGACTGACCTAACTGATTTAGACTACACATACTAATTTAATTACCTAGAAGGCAGAGTAAAAAATACTGTTTAATTCAGTAGGGGAATGGAAAACCTAAAGATACATGGAGGATGATTGAATGTAAATATTGTCCTGTACAACTGACAATTCTATACCAGCTCCCAAACAACATGCAGACGCAAGCATACAATCCACAAAATATAACAAGGAACATTTGGATTATTCTCCTTCCAAGAGTGTCTGCAACAGAAGGCAGCGAGACTGAACAGAAGGCAGGAAACGTCAGAGCCAAGCCACTCAACCGCATTGAATGTAGGCCATTGATTGGGAAGCTGCATGAAGCTTAGTTACTGGGCAAACTGGGGCGAGGAATATGCTTTCCAATTTCTACAATTGTAAGCACACTGCTGATCTATGCCTGTGTATTTCAGTCAACATTATACAATATGAAATGTGCTGCTATTTCGTGCCAGAGAATATAGTTTAACATATTTTGCTAATATCTTTTTATTACAATTATGCCAAAAGGCTGGAGCAATGAGCGAAGTCGAACACGCAATCACAAACACGGCCAACTCTTGAAGATGGCACAAGTGCGAGTGTAAAAGACGTAACGCAGATTGAGTCATTTCCCAACCTGTGGGTGGACAGAGGGTAAATCTGAAGTGTGGCAGCTGCTGTGTGCTTGCTTCCAAATGAGAACCAAGTCTGCAATGAACGGCAATTCATGCAGATAATTTAATGCACCAACACGAAAGACAATGTAGGGTGATTATTCTACAATAACTTTCTAATTGACTGTAGTCATTTAGCAAGGGTGCAGTCCTTTCATAGGTTCTAGGAGCAGAATTAGGCCGTTCAGCCCATCAACTCTACTCCACCATTCAATTATGGCTGATCTATCTTTCCCTCTCACCCCATTCTTCTGCCTTCGCCCCATAACCCCACACTATCTTATTAATCAAAAATATGTCAATCTCCACCATAACCTGATACGATGCCATCAGTGTTTTCTTCCCAACAGTTTCCCATACTGAGAAATCTCTCCTTTACACCGGTATTGTTATATACACCAGATGGTGCTTGTTCAAAGAAAAGTACACTGCTCCACAAGTGTATAATGTTGTACAAAATGGGGACTCCCTTCTGCAGGTGCATGTTGTCGCATTGAGGGAGTGCATTCTGCTCCATGTGAGAGAGGTCATGTTCAAATGGCTCTTGCACAGCGCACAACCTGAGATGAAGGGGCAGGATTTTGAACTTTTGTTGTGTTTGTGGAGGAGTGTTGTTGGGGGATCTATGAGTGGAGGTGCATGGTTCCTTGAAGGTCCAGTCGCAGGTGGAAAGGTGGTCAAAAAGGCTTTTGGCACATTGGCCTTCATCAGTCAGAGTATTGAGTATAAAAGTTGGGAGGTAATGTTGCAGTTGTATAAGATGTTGGTGAGACGGCATTTAGAATATTGTGTTCAGTTTTGGGCAATATGTTATAGGAAATATATTGTCAAGCTTAAAAGGGTTCAGAAAAGATTTACGAGGATGTTGCCAGGACTAGAGGGTCTGAGCTATAGGGAGAGGTTGAGTAGGCTGGGTCTAAACCCTGGAGTGCAGGAGGATGAGCGGTGATCTTATAGAGGTGTACAAAACCATGAGAGGAATAGATTGGGTGGATGCACAGAGTCTTTTACCCAGAGTAGGGGAATCAAGGACCTGAGGACATAGGTTCAAGGTGAAGGGGAAAAGATTTAATAGGAATCCGAGGAGTAACTTTTTCACACAAAATGTGGTGGGCGTATGAACAAGCTGCCAGAGGAGGTGGTTGAGAGTTGAGGCAAGTATGGAGGGATATGGACTAGGCGCAGGCAAGTGGGACTAGTGTAGCTGGGACATTGTTGGCGGTGTGGGCAAGATAGGCCGAAGGGCCTGTTTCCACACTGTATGACTATGACTCCATGATGTGAAGTTGTGTGCAACATTGTGTTAACGCTCTTGAATCAGATGTCATAAGGTCATAAGGGATAGGAGCAGAATTAGGCCACTCGGCCAATCAAGTCTACATCGCCATTCAATCATTGCAGGTCTATCTCTCCTTCCTAACCTCATTCTCCTGCCTTCTCCCCATAAAATGGCCGTCCGAAGGGGGGGGGTACGTTGGGTGCGATTGCACCCCCATTTTTCCCCCCAGAGTAAGAAAATATCCTGAGGAAAAAAAAATTGGAAAAAAAAAAAATTCGGAAACAAAAAAAAAATCGAAAAAAAAATCCGCGTTTCCAATTTGTCAGAAAAGCGCCCGAAAATAAGAACAAATCCCAAGGGGAAAAAAAAAAAAAAATTGGAAAAACAAAACAGTGTTTCCAATTTGTTGGAAAAGCGCCCAAAATTCTGGTTCCGGCCGCTGGATGATTTGGGAAAATAAAACTGCAACCATCCGCGCCTGCGCAGTTGGGGAAGTGACACAAAATGACGCCGTCTCTCCGCCTGTGCGCAGTGGGCCCGGGCAGGATCAGACTGCCATTTGCACTCCACACATTGAGCTCGATGCCTCGTGTTGTCTACTTCAGGTAAGTAGTGGAATATTGCATTGCAGGAGGGGGAGTCCTTTTTATCCTTGGTTCAAACTACCCATGAGGAGGTGTAATCTGGCACGCGGAATAAGGGAGTGCCCATTTCTCCGGGCCAGGGGGGGAGGGTGTGGGGTGCGGGGTGTGGTGTCTTAAGACTTACAAAATTCTTAAGGGGTTGGACAAACTAGATGCAGGAAGATTGTTCCCGAGGGTACACAAAAGGCTGGAGAAACTAAGCGGGTGCAGCAGCATCTAAGGAGCAAAGGAGATAGGCGACGTTTCGAGTTGACGTGGATAAGCTTTTCCCATTGAGGGTAGGAAAGATTCAAACAAGAGGGCATGACATGAGAATTAAGGGACAGAGGTTTAGGGGTAACATGAGGGGGAACTTCTTTACTCAGAGAGTGGTGGCTGTGTGGAATGATCTTCCTGCAGAAGTGGTGGAGGCAGGATCGATTTTAACATTTAAAAGTAAAGTGGATAGGTATATGGACGGGAAGGGAATGGAAGGGTATGGTCTGAGTGCAGGTAGATGGGACTAGGGGAAAATGAATGGTCGGCACGGACTGGAAGGGCCGAGAAGGCCTGTTTCCGTGCTGTAATTGTTATATGGATATATGGGTCGAGACCCTTCTTCAGACGTTCCTGATGTTGGTGGAGTCCAGAACAAGGAGTCACAGTCTGAGGATGAGGGGGAATTCCTTTAGGACCGAGATGAGGAAAACATTCTTTACACAGAGAGTGATGAGTCTCTGGAATTCTCTGCCACAGAAGGTAGTTGAGGCCAGTTCATTGGCTATATTCAAGAGGGAGTTGGATGTGGCTCTTGTGGCTAAAGGGATCAGGGGGTATGGAGAGAAGGCAGGTACGGGATACTGAGTTGGATGATCAGCCATGATCATATTGAATGGCGGCGCAGGCTCGAAGGGCCGAATGGCCTACTCCTGCACCTATTTTTCTATGTTTCTATGTCTGCCCGCCCGGTCCAGCGTCTCCATCCGCGGCGTCGGAGCCTCACCAACGGCCAGCCTGGCGACCAGGGGATCGTTCTCCCGTCGCCGGGCGGGAGTGGCTGAATTTGAACCCAGCGATTGTAACCCCAACACCAGACGCCGCTGCGGCGGGGCCCGCTCCCCCTGCCGCCGGGGCCCAAGCCATCTTCCCCCCACGCCACCCATGCTGGTCCCACGCCACCCCCGCTGGGCCCGCGCCACCCCCGCTGGGCCCACGCCACCCTGCTGGTCCCCTCTGGGCCCACCCCACCCCCGCTGGGCCCACCCCACCCCCGCTGAACCCCGCTGGGCCCAGATCACCCCCGCCCCCGCCACTCCCTGCAAAGATGTACTGTCCCTGCCTGCTTCAAAGTCTCCACTATCGTCCCTGTACCCAAAAAGCCTGTCGCACTGAACTCTGTAGTCATGAAGACCATTGAAAGGCTTGTGCTGGCCAAGCTGAAAAATATCACAATCCCTCTGCTGGGCCAATAAATCTGTGGATGACACAGTCAATCTGGGCCTACACTGCATCCTCCAGCACCTAGGCCGCCAGGGGACCTATGCGAGGATTTTGTTTGTTGATTTTAGCTCGGCATTCAACACCATTACACTCCAAACTTTCTGAGTTGACTGTGCCTGAACCCCTCTGTCGGTGGATCACCACCTTTCTGACAGACAGGAAGCAGCATGTGAGAGGGGAAAGCATATCCCGGACCTACAAACGCTCAACATAGGAGCACCGCCAGATGCGTACTCTCCCCTTTCCTCTACTCTCGCCACACCAATGACTGCACCTCCACAGACACCTTTGTCAAGCTTTACGGATGACACAACCTTCATTGGACTGATCCAGGATGGGGATCTCTGTACTCTTTTCAGTTTGATATCTTTCCTATAACATGGTGCCCAGAACTGAACACAATATTCTAAATGCGGTCTCTCCAATGTCTTATACAACTGCAACATGACCTCCCAACTTTTATACTCAATACTCTGACTGATGAAGGCCAAAGTGCCAAAATACGTTTTGACCACCTGATATACCTGCGACATGACCTTCAAGAAACCATGCAACCATCAACCATTCCTCTGCCCACCTGGCTAATTGATCCAGATCCTGCAGCAATCTTTCACAACCATCTTCACTATCTGCAAAACCACTCACTTCTGTATCATCAGCAAATTTGCTAATCTTGCCCTGTTCTGTGACGTTTCACAGAGTGCTGGAGTAACTCAGCGGGTCAGGCTGAGTATAGAGATTGGGTGGTCATGTTGCAGTTGCATAAGAAGGTGGTGAGGCCGCATTCAAGAGTATTGTATTCCGTTCTGGGCACCATGTCATAGGGAAGATGTCATCAAACTGGAAAGGGTACAGTGAAGATTTACGAGGATGTTGCCAGCACTAGAGGGCTAGAGCTATAGGGAGAGGTTGAGTAGGCTGGGACTCTATTTCATGGAGCACAGGAGGATGAGGGATGATCTAATAGAGGTGTATAAAATCATGATTTGAATAGATATGGTTGAGTCTTTTGCCCAGAGTAGATGAATCAAGGAGCAGAGGACATAAGTTGAAGGTGTAGCCAAAAGATTTAATAGGAATCTGAAGGGTATGTTTTTCACACAAAGGGTGGTAGGTGTATGTAACAAACTGCCAGGTAGTTGAGGCGGGGACTATCGCAACATTTAAGAAGCAGTTAGACAGGTACATGGATAGGACAGGTTCGGAGGGATATGGATCAAACGTGGGCAGGTGGGACTAGTGTAGATGGGACATGCAGGGCCGAAGAGCCTGTTTCCACCCTGTATCACTCTATGACTATCTATCTTTCCCTCTCAAACCCATTCTCCTGCTTCTCCCCATTACCTCTGACACCCGTATCAATCAAGAATCTATCAATCTCCTCCTGAAAAATTCTCCTCCATTGACTTGACCTCTACAGCTGTCTGTGGCAATGAATTCCACCGTTCACCACCCTCTGACTTAAGAAATTCCTGCTCATCTCCTTCCTAAAGGAATGTCTTTTAATTCCAAGGCTGTGGCCACTGGTCCTAGACTCTCCCACTAGTGGAAACATCCTCTCCACATCCACTCTATCCAGGTCTTTACCAGGCTGGGGCAGACGGCAACAGCTTCACACCATGTTCCAAAGCTTGTGTCCTGTCCTGCATCACCCAAGTTATAGGAGAGGGCAAGCACTGTAACAAATTAGCTCACGATGGTTTGGGTAACATTCAAGAATGTCTATGCATGTCACATCATGAATATTACTGAAGAACAGTCTTGACCCGAAATATAATCTATACCTTTTCTCCAGAGATGCTGCCTGACTCACTAAGTTACTCCAGCACTCTGTGACATGTCATCTATCCATGTTCTCTAGAGATGCTGCCTGACCCGCTGAGTTACTCCAGCACTTTGTGTCTATTTTCCCTTCACCCATCTGCCCAAGCCCACTCTCCCCCCTCCTTTCCTATGTTCCTTTCCACCCATAAAACTCTCTCTGCCTTTACATTTCACTCCGCTTTCAAATCTGCTCTACTTATCTACATGCATTTTTCTTCTTAACTTTTTAGCCCCAGCCTTAACTACCTCCTCTGGCAGCGTGTTCTATACACCCAGCACCCGTTGTGTGAAAAAGCTACCTGATTCCTGTTAATTTCTGAAATATTGGTTATACATTTGGTGCAAAAATGCTCCAAAATGGCACAGAATGCATCAGAGAGCATCTAAAACCCCAAAAACCCTGGCATCGAGGGACTTCACACTTCGCACTCGTGATGTTCGCAGCGCGCACATTATTTCACATTAAATTTTCTGTAATCCTGTCATGCCACCCCCCTTTTTGGAAAGCTTCGTACGGGCCTGCATAACCTCTGACACCCTTACTAATCAAGAATCTATCTATCTCTGCCTTTAAAATATCCACTGAATATTCGTCATTTGTGACAAATATTTTTTTACGAGCTGCCGAAGGTACTGTGCTATCGAAAAAAAAATATTCAGGTATTTCCTAACTGACTTAGAATAGAATGGTGGTAGAGCTACTGCCTGACAGCGGCAGAGGCCTGGCTTCGATCCTGACTGCATGTGCTGTCTGTGCAGAGTTTGTATGTTCTCCCCATGACCTGCGTGGGTTTTCTCCGGAATCTCCGGTTTTCTACCACACCCCAAAGGCGTACAGGTTTGTAGGTTAACTGGCTTGGTATAAATGTAAAAACAAATTGGCCATAGTGAGCATAGGTTAGTGCCAATGTGCGGGGATTGTAGGCTTCTGTAAATTGGCCCAAGTGTGTAGGATGGTACTGGTGTACGGGCATCCGCTGGTCGGAATGGACTCGGTGGGTAGAAGGGCCTGTTTCCACGCTGTATCTCTAAACTAGACAAAATAAGTTGTCAGATACAATGAAAGAGCGAGTGGAACTGAACGGAAGGTCTGTGTGATGGAAAATGCAGGAAAGTTAAGTGACAAAAACAAATGATAGTTCTTGGCGGATAAATGTGGTAATGGAACATAAAGAAGGTAAAAGTCCGATTTGCAGGAAGTCTGCGGTTAGGGAATTGCTATTTGAAATTTTTGAACGACATTGAATATAGAATCAGCATTTCTTTATTTCGAGCTGCAACAATTTACCATATTTTGGATAATCAAAAAAAACTGCAGATGCTAGAAACATTGGCAGCACAGCATTGTTGCTGCCTTACAGCACCAGAAACCCAGGATCCATCCTGACTATGGGTGTTGTCAGTACGGAGTGTGCACGTTCTTCCTGTGACCACGTGGGTTTTCTCTGGTTGCTCTGATTTCCTCCCAAACTCCAATGACGTGCAGGTTTATGGGTTAATTGGCTTGGGTAAAATTGTAAATTGTCCTGAGTGTGTGTAGGATAGTGCTATGTACGGGGTGATCACTGGTCAGTGCGGACTCAGTGGGCTGAAGGACCTGTTTCCGCGCAGTATCTCTAAAGTCTAAACTCTACCTGACATTGAATCTGGAATCTGCAGTTAGCATTTTCTATCTTTATTTCAAGTTACAACAATTTACCGTATTTTGGAAAATAAAAAAAACTGCAGATGCTAGAAATCTGAAATAAATACAGAAAACACTGGAAACTCAGCAGGTCAGACAGCATTTCTGGAAAGGGAAACAGAGATCTGAAACTTTTTTTAAAAAGTATTTAAAACTCCCGGCCGGGAGTCACCCCACAGAGCCCAGTCCCTCCATGCACTAGAGTCTCCCAACCCCTGCAGAGTAGTTATTAAGATGGCTGACCCGTGGGCGGTTGCTGCTGGGACGCAAGTCGGGGCCTGATCAACCCCGGCTGGGTCGCATGGGCGAGGGTGTCTGATGTTGTGAGACCCGAAACACCCGATGACCCCAGGTCACATCACTGAGGATGCGTCCCAGCTCATCTAGAAGTTGTATATTTTTCACAGGAGTCATTTCTGGAATAAGCAGCCCATGCTTAGGACTTGAATATAATTGAAAAATCAGGTAAAAGGTATCACTGACAACTAATCATACATCACATCTTTCACATTTACATCTAAATGCATAATCATTCCACCCCTCCACACACTGCAGTTGAATTATGAAATAGATTCTATTAAAAGATTAAACATGGAATCATCAGCACCAAAATTTTTCACTTAAGAAAAGCATCAACACGTGTTGATGGAGTGTCTTTCAATTTACAAATCTCACATTTTCAAATTAGATCTTGCTGCGGTTGTACTAGTTGCTTTGACCTACAATGTTTATTGCACACTTACCACAATGATTTCAATAGGATCCTTGAAGTGATTAATAGCATTGAGCAGAGCCAGATAGATAGACACCAATTATACAACAAAACAAGATATAAATTGCTGGGTTTAAGATAACTTTGTAAAATTGCCTGGCCCAAAAGAAAATAGTCATCTAATATGATCAGCGATATTGTCTCCCCTCTGAAAATTTAAGAGAGTCTCTTCTCAGTTATATCAATGATAATCCAGAATATTTTCTTGTTACTGCCAAGGATGGTGCACAGTCCCTTCAACAGCCCTCAGCATGAAACCACGAGACAGGGAGTGTTATTTATTGTTTGTAAGCACGTAGAGTACTCAGTTATATATCCCCATCATGCATCATGAAGAGCAGAAAACAATCTGCTGGGGGAACTCAGTGAGCCGGGCAGTACATGTGGAGGGAGATGGTTGTGATGATCATTGATCACATCTTGATGATTTGAGTCACAGAATAGTTAAGGGTCATGTGAATTGGCATGCAGCTCCTACAGATGGATATTGAAGGTAGTTTAGTTTAGAGATACGGCGCAGAAACAGGCCCTTCGGCCCACCGAGTTCGCACTGACCAGCATTTGCTCGTTCGCTCGTGTGTCAGACGGCGTATAGCTCGCTGTCGGCTTCTGTCGTCGTCCAACATGTTGACAGAATTGGTCGCTCGACAGATCACAGAGTGCATCTTGTGGCAATGTTACAAAATTTTGAGATTTAAAAAATCAAGTCTGCAATTTATCCCATCAGATAAAGCATAAAAATAAGTTTAATTTGAAACCTAATTCACTTTCATATCTTCAGTATTAAGAAAGTTATGACCATTTTCATACTCGGAATCTTGTTCCCCATTGCCTTTCAATTGACTTAACTCAAAAGCTGTGATCTAGAACAGTCAAAAGCCCATAACCTTCTTAAAAATTAAGAGAACTTAATGAAATTTTCAGTTATTATAGATTGAAGCATTCTGAAACAAATATGAAACAATCTTACTTGGATGACTTGAAATTAAAGCATATAATTAATTAGTTATCTAATTGTAGCTAATTGCAAAATTCAATGAGTAGATCTAAACATCTATCCATTTCTTAAGAAAAGATAAACTTTTTTTAAATTGCCTAAGTGTCCAAATATCACTCACACAATAATCCACAATATAACATAATTTTTAAATCTCATTTTTATGAATTTATAGGCCAAATGGAAGGAATTTAGTGTTTAATGCCTGTAAATTAATGGCCATTTAAATCAATTAGCGAGTGGGTTTTAGTGGAATGTGGTGGAATAGAACGTTGCGGTTTGCGGTGAAGTCAGTATGAAAAATACAGCCGGTTCATACATTTTTTTTGTCCCCTTTTTGCAACATGAAAATGTGATTAAAGCCTTCCTAAAAACCAAGTTTTTATGTAAAAATAAACTGTGTAGCTTCATTTATCGCCTACCTTAGGTCTGTTCCGCTGTCACCATTCAGAGCTTTAGAAGATGATTTTTAAACTACTCTAGTTAATAAATAATCTAGCGTAGTTTAAAAATACCTTTATGAATGAAATGTCGGAGCGATTTCTCTTTAGCGACAAAATCGCCCGACATGGATCGACTTGGACTGCCTAGAAAAAATCGGCATTTTAAACCCGCCCCCCTCTGAAAGGCGCCAAAGTCGCGCACACGGGGAGCGGCAGAACTGCAGCGCTGCTAAAGGTAGGTATTGTAACATACCTACATCTTGTCGTCGTGGCCGGGGATCGCCATGAGGAAGCTTCTGTCATCATCCTTACTGACCAGCGATTCCCGCACATTAACACTATCCTACGCACACGCGGAACAATTCACATTTATACCAAGCCAATTAACCTACAAACCTGTACGTCTTTGGAGTGTGGGAGGAAACCGAAGATCTCAGAAAAAACTTGGTAACGGGGAGAATGTACAAGCTGCATTCAGACAGCATCCGTAGTCAGGATTGAACCCGGGTCTCTGACATTGTAAGCGCTGTAAGGCAACAACTCTACTGCTGAGCCACCGTGCCGCCCAAAAGTAGTGAGGTAAAGTTTATGAATCTTTACATCTAGTCCAGTGTCCCACCTGCCTCACTACTGATCGGATCCCATCCCTCCCCCACTACCTGTTTGAACTGTCCCTTGTAGCTCTAGCAAACCTGCCCACCAGGATATTGGACCCTCTCTAGTTAGGGTGCAAACCATCCCTCTTATAAGGTCACATCTGCCCCAGAATAGATCCCAATGGTCCAAGACCCTGAATCCCTGCCTACTGCGCCAACTCCATAGCCTAACATACACTTGTCATAATTTCCTATTTCTATCCTCACTAGCTCATAGCACTAAGGATAATCTGGAGATTATTGAGGTCCAGTTACGTAACCTTCTGTTTAACTCCCAGTATTCACTCTGCAAGACCTCATCCTATTTCCTACCGATATCATTTGTGTCCAAATACAAAATGATCTCTGGCTGCTCAACCCCGATTGTGAGAATGTTTTGCAGCCGCTCTGAGACATCTTGGACACTAGCACCAGGGTCAGGGTCAACCCACCATCCTGGGGTTTTGCTGCCACAGAACCTCCTATCCAACCCCTAACTATCGTGTCTCCCAACAGACTAGACTTCCCACCATTGACACTGCCTTGGAAAAGCAGCCAAGATAATCAAAGACTTGTCAATCCTTCTTCTCCTCACCCCCACCCAGTAGTAGCCACACAAGCAATCACCTCAATCTTACGCACTAGGGAAAATTTACAATTTACAGAGTGGCATGGTGGTACAGTGGTAGAGCTGCTGCCTTACAGCGCCAGAGACCTGGGATCGATCCCGACTACAGGTGTTGTCTGTACGGAGCTTGTACATTCTCCCTGTGACCATGTGAGTTTTCTCCTGGATCTTCGGTTTCCTCCCACACTCCAACGACGTAGAGGTTTGTAGGTTAATTGGCTTGGTATAAGTGTAAATTGCCCCTAGTGTAGGATAGTGTAAATGTACATGGATCGCTGGTCAGTGCGGACTCGGTGGGCAGAAGGGCCTGTTTCTGCGCTGTATACCTAAACTAAAAAAATGTACCAGCAAACCTGCACGTCTTTGGAGTGTGGGAGGAAACTGGAGCACCCGGGCAAAACCCACATGGTCACAGGGAGAACCTATAAACTCCATACAGACAGCATCCATAGTCAAGGTGGAACTCTGGTCTCTAGCTTTGTAAGGCAGCAACTCTACCACTGCGCCATTAGTGCATGGATCATATTGAATGGCTGGGCAGTCTGAATGGGTCCCAGAGCTTATGCCTATATCTATATTATATGTTCCTTTCCACTAATTCAGACAAGTAATTTATCTCTTTATTTAGCTATTTATATATCTTTGTTTCATGCTCCAAGAAGAAATAAATATGTATCCTGATTCTGTAAAGAAATTACCCAGCAGATTTCTCTTATTCTCATGTTAAATGATCTTGTTAGATTAATTTACAGAACTAATTGATATGCACCATTTAAATGCATCTTGCTGTAACTCCCAACTATATCGTAATCACGATCCAGGGATTTTTGCTGTGGCTTCATATTACTCACAGCATAAGCTTTTTTCTGCACACACAATTCAACATTACATTAAATCACTCTTCATTTTTGAAACAAGTGCAATTAATGTTTAATGTAAACTAGAGCAATGGATCTGCAGACGGGAAGCATGTTGAATAAAGAGAGAAAGAACGTAAAACAATGCCATCTACCTTCATCAAATTAGCCATCAAACTCACACTATGGCTCTTCATTTAAAAGCTTGCATTTATATTGAGCCCTGCAGACAATGAGTTAAATATTTAAAAATCAGCTGAATATTTTTGAAGTGTAGTCAATGTTGTGTTAATGGAAACATTGCAATCAATTCCTACACAACAAGCTCTCACAAGCCTCAATGCAAAATTGACCAATTAATCTGTTTTAGTAACTAACCACCCAGTGACACTTATGTTCACGGAATGAATATGTTTATAAAAATGAGCCAACCGTATATAATTACACATAATCAGTTGCCTTGGAAAAACCTTTTGCCACATATTGCATAACTCATTGTGACGACAGTTTTTAGAGGCCAGTGTCTAGTCTCAATATGACTATTCCCTTGTTGGCATATCTAAATACACTACAAAGACCTGTCAACCACTCAACATCACTCTCCTGCCTTCTCCCAATATTCGTTGATGCCTTTACTAATCAAGAACACATGAATTACGGCTTTATAAATACCCAATGATGGCCTCAACAGCCATCTGTGGCAATGAGTTCCACAGATTCACCAACCTCTGGCTAAAGACATTCCTCCGTCCTCAGCTCCACTCTAAAGGGACACCCCTATACTCTGTGCCCTCATTTAGGCTATGCCCTTGGGTCCTAAACTCTCCCACTACTGGAAACTGGGGAAGAAGGACCTTAGTGAGGGCAAGGTTTGCACTCAGATCTGGAATGAGCTACCAGAGGAAACTGTGGAAGTTGATACAATCGTGACTTTTAAAAGGCGTTAGGACAGACATATAGAAAGGAAGAGTGAAGAGGGCTATGAGCCAAATGCAGGGAAATGGGATTAGTCCAGTATGCCAACTTGGTTAGCCTGGACAAGGTGGGCCGAAGCCCCTTTTCCTGAGTTGTATAGCGCTATAACTATAACTCCTTTGGCTGATCGAATGAACTGAGGCTGAGAACAATTAACTTACTTACACAGCCAAATGTTACATTGCGTGGAAATGACTGGGTCTGGGTCTCACAGGGTATATTTTAAGAGGCCTTTTCCTCAGGCTGTTGAACGTCCAAGTAAGAGGTAGAGTACCAGGATAAGAGGCAATTGTTCCATAATATCCTTTCGGCCCATCGAATCTGTGCTAATTCTCAGAGCAATACCATTCCTCCACTTTTCACTGGAACCTATTCTCTTTCAACTCCAATGTAGAAAACAAGAAACTGCAGATGCTGGTTTACTAAGGAAAGACACAAAATGCTGGAGTAACTCAACTGGTCAGGCAATATCCCTGGAGAACGTGGAAAGGCAACTTTTCAGGTTAGGACCCATCTTCAGACCAATGGTCCCAACTCGAAATGTCACCTATCCATATTCTCCAGAGATGCTGCCTGACCCTCTGAGTAACTGAGTTACTGCAGCATTTTGTGCTTCTCTCAACTCCATGATCCTGATTCTCCTAACACCAACCAACAACAGGGGCAGCTTCTAGTATCTGATCAACCCAAATTAGTTATATCTAAGATAAGGAGAAATGTCTTTACAGAGAGGGTTGTAAATATTAGAGTTTACCATGCTGTTGTTGGGCATGCTGGGTCTGGAATAATTTTAGGATTGAAATTGATTATTATTTTAAACACTCATTGGATAAAGGGATTGGGCAGGAATGTGAGTTGCAGGATTATCAATGATTTTAACGAAGAGTGGAGCGGGTTTGAGGGGCCTTGGCACTTAGAATGACTCGAGGCTTCTCTCTGTAACTTTTCTCTCTATGGTGAAGACTATCCAATGAAAGATCTCATACCTGTATGTCCATCAACAGGAGCATTTACTTCACCAAGACTTGGTGGCTGATTCCTCCTTACATTGACTTCTGTTTCATGAGCCCTGACATCATGGGTAAACTGGAGATTATCATCTTCTCGAAGGGACATCTTCTCGAAAGGACTTGTTTCCTGCCATAAATCATGTGTTAACAAATATATTCACAGGGATATATATGTGCACCAACAATCATGCCCTCCGTACTTTTCAAATTCTGACCACGTGGAAAAATTGTCCAGAGAGTCAAGAGTGATTTATTGTCATCTGCCCGAAACGGAACAATGGAATTCCTACTTGCAGCAGCACAACATATGTATAAACATTGTACTCTGTAAAACCCATAATAACAACAAAAAAGGTTCAGTTTAGCTTAGTTTAGTTTATTGGTTATCGGGGAGAAGTTGCTCCTGAACCTGAACAATGCCGTTTTCAGGCTCCTGTACCTTTGTTCCGATGGTAGGAGTAAATGAGAGTATACCAGGGTGGTGTGCGTTTCTGATGATGCTGGCTACCTTTTTGAGGCAGCAACTCCTCTTCAATAGTGGGAAGGTAGACAAAAATGCAGGAGAAACTCAGCGGAGAAATGCTGGAGAAACTCTATGGAGCAAAGGAAATAGGCGATGTTTTGGGTCGAAACCGTTCTTCAGACTGATGTGAGGGTGGGGGGGGGGGGGTACGGGAAGAAGAAAGAAGAGGTGGAGACAGTGGGCTGAGGGAGAGCTGAGAAGGGGAGGAGAAAGTAGGTACTACCTCAAATTAGAGAAGTCAATGTTCATACCACTGGGGTGCAAACTGCCTAAGCGAATTATAAGGGGCTGTTCCTCCAATTTACGGTGGTCCTCACCCTGTCCATGGAGGAGGCCCAGGATAGAAAGGTCAGATTCAGAATGGGAGGGGTAGTTGAAGTGCTGAGCCACCGGGAGATCAGGTTGGTTATTGCTAACCGAGCGGAGGTGTTGGGCGAAGCGATCGCCAAGCCTATACTTGGTCTCACCGATGTATAGCAGAGAGGAGAACCCCTGTTCCCTGAAGAATGAGGACATATCCGATGCCCTGGTGTGGAACACCTCATCTTGGGCACAGATGCGGCGTAGACAGAGGAACTGGGAGCAAGGGATGGAGTCTTTACAGGAAGCAGGGTGGGAAGAAATGTAGTCCAGATAGCCATGGGAGTCAGTGGGTTGATAGTGACTGTCGGTCAGTAGTCTATCACCTGCGATGGAGGTGGGGAGGTCAGTACATGTGATGGACCGGGCAGTGTTCATCAATTGTTTGCAACCATCTTCGTTCTTGGGCATACCAGTTGCCAAACCAGGCCGTTACGCAACCAGTCAATCAATATGCTCTCTACTTACAGCTGTAGAAGCTCAAGAGAATATTCGTTGACATTGCAATGCCTTCTTGCATTACTTCCCTGCGTCTTGTGTCTGGGGAAAGCAATAAAGCAGCTTCCCTGCAAAGCAAGGAGCTTACAATCTGTTATATGCATCTGCTGATAAGCAATCTTACTTACATCCCCTGCTGCTATTGAAAAGGATGTCTACAGTATGTACATTCAAGGCTGTGAGAATCTTGTCAGCCACCAGCAGTGTAGTCGCTGTAAATAGGTCTTGCATGAGGAGAGAACTTAACTCCACGATTGGCTTTCTGGTTAATTTGTTTTAGCACAGGCAGATCTTGTTATTCACTATCCAGGTGCCTGTCTTTGCATCTGTGGGAGGTTGTGTTGGGTCAAGCACAATCTGTACCATTTGCTTCTGAACCTGTCCCTTAAAATGTTCTGAATTCTGATCATAGCACATTAAATAGCCACAGGACCAAAGACCCACACCCCCCGCTTAAAAATATGAATAATGCACATCGTAGGCTTCTCCAGAAACGAGCCAAGGCTTGTGACTGTGTTTGTAAGACTTACCTTTAACAGTTCACTCAGTAAAATAGTTAGCAGCTTTTCTAAATAGGTCGATGCTTAAGCATTTGTTTAAAACGCAAGTCAGGAGTCTGGAGAGTTTAGTTGTCATATTAACAGTACAACAGTACAACAGTACAACACCATTCTTATTAGCAGCAGCGTTACAGGCCTGTCAACGCAATACTCACAGGGAAACAGATAATACAGAAATACTAAATCGAAAAATCAATAACCAGTGCAGAAAAGCCCAATGTTCCTCAAAAGGTCATAAGGTCATAAAGAATAGTAGAATTAGGCCCATCCAGTCTACTCCGTCATTCAATCATGGCTGATCTATCTCTCCCTCCTAAACCCATTCTCCTGCCTTCTCCCCACAACCTCTGACAACTGTACTAATCAAGAATCTGTCTATCTCCGCCTTAAAAAAGTATCAACTGACTTGGCCTCTACAGCCTTCTGCGGCAAAGAATTCCACAGATTCACCACCCTCTGACTAAAGACATTTCTCCTCATCTTCCTAAAAGAACGTCCTTTAATTCTGTTGCAATGACCTCTAGTTCTAGACTCTCCCACTAATGGAAACATCCTCTCCAACTCCACTCAATCCAAGACTTTCACTATTCTGTATGTTTCAATGAGCCTGTGACTGTGTCCTAGTGCAAACTTTAAGAATTTGGTGGTGGGTGTGCAGATAGTGCATGAAGTAAATCATAGCCCTACATACAAAATATAGGTCCTTCACTATCAACAGTCAGGCCAATTAAAAGAAGGAAAACTTGGTTTGTAATTTAAGCAGCTCAATTAAATATTGCATAATCGTGGTTTTCCAAATGGAGAATCGAGTCTGTAATTAAGGTCATGAGAACTTTGACACAGAGAGTGGTGAGTCTCTGGAACTCTCTGTCACAGAGGGTAGTTGAGGCCAGTTCATTGGCTATATTTAAGAGGGAGTTAGATGTGGCCCTTGTGGCTAAGGGGATCAGAGGGTATGGAGAGAAGGCAGGTACGGGATACCGAGTTGGATGATCAGCCATGATCATATTGAATGGCGGTGCAGGCTCAAAGGGCCGAATGGCCTACTCCTGCACCTAATTTCTATGTTTCTATGTTTCTATGAGAAATAGGAAGTAGAAGGAATATTATGCAAAATGGATGAGAATAGATCAAGCTGCCATCACAGACCAGATCTTTCTTTCTATCAAGACCATTGGAAACAAAAATCAGGTAAGTTTTGTAATGGTGCTGGATGTACTGTCACTTTCTTTGTAGTTTTAGGTTTAGGTTTATTATTGGCAAATGTACTGAGATACAGTGAAAAGCTTTGTTTTGCGTGCTATCAGGGCACGATGGTATCTGAGCGTGGCAATACTTTGTGTGCGTTTCCCAGAGAAAGAGGCACAGTAGTGCAGTGCTAGGGTCAGAGACACAGGTTCAATCCTGACTACAGGTGCTGTCTGTGCGGAGTTTGTGCGTGCTCCCTCCCTCCAGGTCCTCCAGTTTCCTCCCGCATTTCAACGATGTCCAGTTTTGTAGGTTGATTGGCTTCTGTAAATTGTCCCTGGTATATAGAATAGAACTAGTGTACAGTGATCATTGGTTGGCGTGGACTTGTTGGGCCGAAGAGCCTGTTTCCAAGCTCTATCTCTGAAAAACTAAATCTACTACCATCCACTACATTTGCTCTACTATTTGCTTTGTACTTATGTGTAGTTGTCATTTTCTTTCCCTCCTCATGCTGCACACACGGTCTTTTCTATTTTAATAATCTTTGAATCCATTTCACTTATTTCCCACAGGATTTCAACACCATGCAACTTAGCTTCTTCAGCGTTCCCTTTCTTCGGCAATCTGCAGCCTTAGGAAAAACTCAAACAGTGGCGCTGCGGCAATTAATTGACACTTTTAAAGTTATTTTTTATCTTTGTGAATATTCAATAAATAAGAATGTCACAATTCAATTGCTCGTTAGTCACAGGTAAGGTATTTATGGAGCTAATTTGCTGAAGTTTAGTATCGTTGAGATCCAAGCTCCATGGATTTCTATGCCTCCAAGAGTATCAGGGGTTATGGAGAGAAGACGGGAGAATGGGGTTGAGAGGGAAAGATTGATCAGCCATGATTGAATGGAAGAATAGACTTGATGGGCTGAATGGCCTAATTCTGCTCCCAAAACCTATGAACATGAGTAGTCTGAAGAAAGGTTTTGGCCCGAAACGTTGCCTATTTCCTTCGCTCCCTAGATGCTGCCTCACCCGCTGAGTTTCTCCAGCACTTTTGTCTACCTATGAATTTATGATAGATTATCTGAACTAAAGGAAGCACGTTGTGCCTTCCCATTGCTGTTTCTTGAAGAAGCGATGTGGTCAATTAGCAGTCCTCGAGGGATTCAGCACAGGGAGGCAATGTGACAAAGAAAATTGCACATTCAGCACATTCAAGAATCTTATTGAGTCATTTAGAAACAGCGAAACATTGCAATGGCAACTGCCTTATCTGTCCTTGAGATACTGATTTAAATTAATAAAATGTAAAAGATGTTGGTGCTTTACACTATCAGATTCAAAAAGCAGCATTGTTTGGCTGAAAACCAAACCAAATCATTCCTTATCAGTCAGCTGTCATAATATGTTCACATTTGTATGAGCTGCGTCGCTGCCTTCTCACTTTGTGTGAGACTCGGATGTACAGAATGACAGGGAATGTTCAGTGAATCCCCCAAAGACATGGCAGATAGCAGAAAAAACAGAGCGACCGCATGACATCACTGGGAACGCCAGCCTTCCAGGACTTTGCAGAAATTGTCGATATCTGTCAGGGGCTTGCGTCAAGCCTCCCTGGAGAAATCTCATCCAGACATATATGTTCCCACTGGGTGCGCACTCACTTATTATGAGCAAAAATAACAGAGATTCAGAGGAAATGAAAGAACTGTTTTGATTGCATGTAAAAAAAAAGTGTTGCCTCACATTTAAAAAATAGGGTAGATTAGGTCCCAACCCGAAACGTACCTGTCAATTTCTCACTAGCTCACTGAGTCCTCCCAGTGCTAGTTTAGTCTATTTTTTTCTTTTTGTCAATTTCTCAGTCATCTTTTATTGAATTTTTAAACACTTCCAATATGACGCTGAATGCACTGTGTGACAACTTTACATGCCTTTCCCCATACATTTAATCCCATTTTTAATTTCTGCTGCAATCCACAGTTGGATTGTTCTTGCCTATCCGGAATTTGCTTTTTGGAGGAATGTGTATTTGTTGCCTGCCTCACAGTTTCCATCAAAAATTATGGTTTCCAGTCCCCTGCTGTCACCCTGCACTTTATACCTTAATTGTTCAGGATTAAACTAACCATTTGCAAGATTGATGTAAATTCTATCCTATGGTCACTGATTGTCAGGGTCCCGTTACAGCAAGTTTACCAATTAACCCTTTGTTGCTCATAAGTAAATACCAAGTTTGTTTCTCAACCTTCTGATATTGAAATCCATTTTGTATATGTCCCAGGAATTTATCATCTACATTGGTAATGCTGACTTGATTTATCCAGGTTTAAAGTTCCCCATGTTTACCTTTATGCAAACACCCAACTTTTGTTGACAGCTGAGCTTCCA
Organism: Raja brachyura; assembly: GCA_963514005.1. The sequence continues at coordinate 34,623,747 of OY740798.1, read as the reverse complement.
GCGACCTGGGCTCTGGAACACTCTCACCCACTCTCTCGTTTTTTCCCCCAAAATAAACTTTATTCAGAATAAAAATAAATACAAAACAAGAACAGTGCAAATCTCTTCTGACATTCTCAGTTACTATACATTCATCAGTGTTCGTGCCTACTTAAACCAAGCATCCTTGCCATCTTGTGGTCCCCTGGTAATATCCCTTCTTTCATTGAAGGGTGTCCCAACTGGACGGTCTGTCTCTGTCTCTCTCTCTGTCTATCTCTCTCTCTGTCTCTCTCTCTGTCTCTCTCTCTCTGTCTCTCTCTCTGTCTCTCTCTCTGTCTCTCTCTCTGTCTCTCTCTCTGTCTCTCTCTCTGTCTCTCTCTCTGTCTCTCTCTCTGTCTCTCTCTCTGTCTCTCTCTCTGTCTCTCTCTCTGTCTCTCTCTCTGTCTCTCTCTCTGTCTCTCTCTCTGTCTCTCTCTCTGTCTCTCTCTCTGTCTCTCTCTCTGTCTCTCTCTCTGTCTCTCTCTCTCTGTCTCTCTCTCTGTCTCTCTCTCTGTCTCTCTCTCTGTCTCTCTCTCTCTCTGTCTCTCTCTCTCTGTCTCTCTCTCTCTGTCTCTCTCTTTTTTTTTTTTTTTTTTTTTTTTCTTCATTTCAAAAATTTTATTCAACACAAATCATAAAATACAACACATCAAAACACAATCAAAAATCACACTATAATGAACAGATCATTGTAGTACAGCAGTACATTCATTTATAATCGCCTCAACCCCACGCGGCGACCAGCGCTGACGGAAGGCCTCCAGAGTCCCCGTGAACACCGCGTGTTCCCTCTCCAGGGACACACGTGCACGGACGTAGGCCCGAAAGAGGGGCAGGCAGCCGACTCTCGCCAGACCGTCGACCGCCCGCTGCCTGGACCCACGAATGGCCATCTTGGCCAGGCCAAGGAGCAAACCGACAGGTAAGTCCCCCCCCCACACTCGGCTCTCCCCACTCCCCGCCTTGTGTCCAAACACCAGGATTGTGGGGCTAAAATGCAGCCAGAACTTGAGGAACAACCCCTTCAGATATTGGTACAGGGGCAGTAACCTCACACACTCCACATACACATGGAATACGGTCTCCTCCTCTCCGCAGAAAATACATGCGGCAGACGAGCCCGTGAACCGACTCAAAAGTTTATTACAAACCACCGCTCCATGCAGCACTCTCCACCCCAGGTCCCCAATATAAAGGGGTACAACTCCCTTATAGAAGGACCCCCACTGGGGCCCCCCGCCGCCTTCGGATGGTAACACCGTCCTCCATGGTGAGTCAGGACGGGAGACGAAGGCACGGTGGTTCAGAATGTGCAGGAGCATCCTGTACAGTGCGCGTCTCCTTGCATCACAAAATGGCATGCTGGTCATCTCAGAAAGGCAGCTCAGATTATGCGGAGCCGGAGGCCGAGAAATATCCCGAAGCCTAGGCCCGATGAGCAGATCTGACGGAGCAGGGGTAAGCTCTATCTGAACCACTCTAGGCTCGCGCCTCTCCTCGACAACCACCATGACAGGATGAGGACCAGCCACACCCGCAGCCACAACATCCCCCTCTCCTCGTGGAACAACACTCTGGCTGAACACCACCAAATTCCCCACTCTTAACACATCCCTATAGAAAACAGGCAAGCCCCTTAGAGCGGGTCGACTGACACCCGCCACCGGGAGCCGCGAGACCCCCCTTAGGCAACGACCCTGACGAAAAAAATACGTGGCCAGAGCGTGCCATCTGGGAGGGTTCTCTACATACATGTATCTCCGCAGAGTCCTGAGACGGAGAGCCGCCACCTGGGTGCGCACGCACACCAAGGACTGGCCGCCCTCCTCTAACGGAAGACTCAGGACCGCCGCGGAAATCCAATGCTTCCTATTTCCCCAAAAGAAATCCACCAACTTCTTCTGTATAGCAGTTACAAATATAGAGGGCGGGACAAGAGTAGCCAGCCGGTACCATAACATAGAGGCCACCAGCTGGTTTATGACCAGCACCCTCCCCCGAAAGGAGAGAACTCCAAGCAGGCCTGACCAGCGCCCCAGCCGAGCAACCACCTTCGTCTCCAACTCTTGCCAGTTTGCCGGCCAAACATCCTCAGTGGGACTCAGGTACACCCCCAGATAGAGGAGGTGCGTGGTACTCCACGCATACAATGCCATCTCCTCCGGCAGGGAGTCTACCCGCCACTGACCCACCAAAAGTCCAGAGCACTTACTCCAGTTAATCCTAGCAGAAGATGCAGCCGAGAATATCTCCTGGCAGTCACGCATCCTCCGCAGGTCACCAGGATCAGTGAACATAAGAAGTACGTCATCGGCATACGCCGATAGAATCACCTCAACCCGCGGGCCAGGTAGGGCCAGGCCTGTCAACCTCCTCCGAAGAAGACACAGGAACGGCTCCACACAGACCGAATACAACTGGCCCGACATAGGGCACCCCTGGCGGACCCCCCTCCCAAAATGAAAAGGAGATAGCACCGCGCCATTAACCTTTACAAGACACTCCGCAGCAGCGTACAAAAGCCGGACCCTGGCCACGAAGTGTGGTCCAAACCCAAACGCTTGCAACGTCCCAAATAGGTATTCATGCTCTACCCTATCAAAAGCCTTCTCCTGATCAAGAGACAGAAAAGCAGCTGACTCACCAGTACCCTGGACTAAATGAATCAGGTCCCTAACCAGGTGGATGTTATCCTGGGTGGACCGGCCAGGGACTGTATAAGATTGATCAGGATGAATCACTTGATGCAGCACGGAGCCCAGGCGATTTGCCATTGCCCGTGCAAAAATTTTATATTCTGTGCAAAGGAGAGAGACTGGACGCCAGTTCTTCAACAAACGGAGTTCGCCCTTCTTAGGCAGCAAGACAACAACCGTCCTACGCCACGAGAGAGGCATCACTCCAGTCGCCAGGCTCTCCCCCAAAACCAACATATAGTCACCCCCTAGGACGTCCCAGAATGCTCTAACAAACTCCACCGTCAACCCATCCAGCCCGGGGGACTTACCCCTCCTGAGCTGATGCAAGGCGCGAGTCAACTCCTCCAAAGATAAGGGGCCATCAAGAAGATCAGCCTCCCCCCTATCTACGGTCGGTAGACCCTCCCACAGATCTTGCTGAGCCTCCACACTGAATCCTTCCGCAGAGAACAGGGTCCCATAAAAGGACCTAACCAAGGCATTAATCCTCTCTGGATCAGTGACAGAGGAGCCGTCATCTGCAAGCAACTCCACGAGCTGTTTTCGAGCTCCCCGCCCCTTCTCCAAAGAGAAAAAGAAAGGCGACGCTCGGTCCAGCTCGTGCAGCATCTGGACCCGAGACCTCACATAAGCGCCTCGAGATCGCTCAAGCAGCAGACTCCTCAAAACCTCCTTCTTCCTCTGAAACTCTCCCCATTCGCTGGAGTCTTCACCAAACTGACCCAGGCGAGACTCAGCGTCCTGTATCTCCCTCTCCAGCTTCTCGACCGCTGAGTCCCGCCTCCCAGTCGACCCCCATGTATATTCCTTACAAAAGAGACGGATGTGAGCTTTACCCACATCCCACCACTGCCTAAGGGAAGAGAAGCACCTCTGCCTCTCTCTCCACTTCACCCAAAACCGAGTGAATGACTCCCGGAAACACCGGTCCTCCAGCAGCCTGTTGTTAAAGTGCCAGTACGCGGACCCAGCCCGAGCGCACGCTGGATTGAAATCCACACGCACCAGACAATGGTCCGAGCACGGCACCAGCCGCATTGAGGCCGCTGAGACACGGGAAACAAACGCTCGGGAAATATAAAACCGATCAATGCGGGAACCACCGCCCTCAGACCTCCGCGAAAAAGCAGTGGAATCAGGGTGAAGGTCCCTCCAAACATCAACCAACTCAAAGGAGTCAATCAAGCCTCTCAGCTTCTTCGCTACAGCAGGCGCACACTGAGTACCAGAACGGTCCCGCACCTCAAGTGTGCAATTAAAGTCCCCACCAAGGAAGACACACTCTCCCCTATCAATAGTGCCCAACAGAGCATTCACCTCCCGAAGCAGGCCGGCCTGCATCGTGCCGGAGCTAGGGGCATACACGTTAATGAAATGCAACGGCATGCCATCCAGGCTCACGGCCAGATGGAGCAAACGTCCTGGCACCACTTCCTGCACTTTTAAAATGCTTGGCAGAAAATTTGGGGCCAACAGAAAAGCCACCCCACTCGAATTTGAGCTGAGATGGCTCATATAAACCCTCCCTTCCCACTCCAGTTGCCAGGTAGGTTCATCACTAGCAACGGTATGTGTCTCTTGCAGATAACAAACTGCAAATCTCCCCTCCCTTAGGGCTGATAAGAGCTGAAATCTTCGAAAACTCGCTCTACTCCCATTTAAATTTAATGTAGCTACTGTGAATGTGTAGACACATTAGATTGTGACCCTCACACTCCCTGTAGTCACAGGAGGTCCTTTTCTGAGGACCTTCAACAAACCCCAAAACTGCCCCAAATCCGAGTCAGAAAGACCACTATCCTTGTTACTAAGGATAGCCTCGAGACTCTCCCGCACATCTAGCCAATCCTCCCATCTCCTTGTAGCGGCCCACCATAATGTTTTGGGAGCACGACTTATTTTTAAGAACTCTCGCACCTCAACAATAAGCTTCGCCTCAGACACGGCCTTGGAGTCTGGGCTCTCAGCCAACCCGCTCGCACCTGAATCAACAACCTCAGAAAGACCAGAACTGTCTGACACATCACTCTCTGAGCCCCCCCCACTGGCCGCATCGCTATCCTCCTCCACAGCCATGACACGACCACCCGGATCAATGCTGGGGGTGGGTCCCAACACCCCTACCTGAGACTCGCAGCCCTCTGAATGGCTGGGCTCCTGCACGCTACCATCACCCTCCTCCTCTGGGCCTGGGGAAGCAACAACAAGAGGCATCCCCAGGGCCTGTGGAACACTGGCACCCTCGGAGTCTGAAAGAGGATCACGTCCCATAACAGCCCTGACCTCCACATCATCCAGAGTGCCCTCTCCACAGGCATCACCCAGAGAATCACCACCTGCCATTAACCTCACCCCAGACAACTCATCCGGTGAGGCATCCCGCCCCCCAGCACCTCCACTGGCACTGATATGGAGCACAGACTTGAACGACAACACCCCCGAAACTCCCCCCTCAGCCTGACTCTGCACATCCCCCGTCACAGAGGGCACACTACCAGAGGAGCCAACCACGTCACCTACCGTGCTAGCACCCTCAGTAGGCCTCTGAAACGAGGGGACCTCATCCGACCCAGAGGGTACACACCCAAGGGAGCTAACCACAGCATCCGCCGAGATAACTCCCTCAGAGGGCCCCTGAGATGAAGGGACAGACTCCCGCCCAGTGGACACAACTCCACCGGAATCAACTTCAGCACCCAGTCCGGTGACACCCGCTGTAGATCCATGAAGAGAAGGCCCAACCACCGACCCAGAAGACACCGGGTCAAGACCACTTTCAGCCACCTCAGTGGTGGAAAGCCCGGAGAAAGACATCCCCTTCGCTCTGGACCCACGCCCTTCCTCCTCTTCACCAGGCAAATGCCTCCTTTTAGTCCCACTCGCATGCGGAGGTGCGGTAACCTCCATAAGGGAAGGGTCATCCGCCTCCACATTACCCCCAACCACTTTGCCACCCACACGTTTAGACTTCTTTCCCCCCTTCCGAGCCACCACAACTCCCCCCTGGGCCCCAGCAGGTGCAGTCTGCACCACACTGGAGCCAAACTCACCCGATTGCACTTTCTTCGCTCGGGCGGCCCTATCCCTCTCCTTCTTCTTATTATGCTTCCCCTGCTTCTCCCAAAACCCCCCCTCAACACTCCCCTCCTCCTGCGCCCCACCTCCATCCACCGCCACAGGCGCAAGACGTAGGGGACGTGGGGGGCTTGGGCTCTCACTGCCCAGGGTCCCCAAAGCGGAACCTCTGGACCCAGAAGGCTTAGCACTGCCGCCCCGGGTCACCAAGGCAGAACTGGCAACCTCAGCCGGGTCAGCAGTACCACCCCGCGCCGCTGAGGTTTGACCAGCCACCCCAGATGGGCCAGCAGCGCTTTCCTGGGCCACTGCACTAGAACCTCTAGCAGTGCCCCCGCGAAAAAGACACTCCCTACGGAGATGTCCAAATTCGCCGCACGCATGACACCGTGCCTTTCCCCAACTCCAACGCACGGTTCTGGGTACACCCTTATGCACCACCTCAAACCTCCCCTCGGAACCATCCCCCTCACCCACCTTCATGAACACCCTCCTCTTGAAACTGAAGACCCCTTTTTCCTCCGGGTCCCCCCCGGGATGCAAGAGACGAAAACATTTAGACCGCACCTCCCCGAACTTGGACAGGTGTGGAATAAGCACTGCATCCGAAAAATAAGTGGGGCAGCTCCGCAGGAGAACCGGTCTCACCCTGGATACCCACGGATCCACCTGTACGTGGACCCCCCCCCACTGAGATCCCCTCCTCCAACGCTCGGGCCACACACTCCCGGGTCTTAAGTATCATCTCCACCTTTCCCCTTTCGAGCTCAGAAGAGACAATAGCCCCCCTCCCAAGAAGTTCATTCATGGCCTTCGTAATTACCCCCCTAGACATCATAGGCCCAGTTTGAACAGAAATACCAAAACTGTCCCCATCCAAGTCAACATGAGGCTCAAGCTCAGATGGCCTCGCACCCGCCACTGATGCCGTCGCTGCGTAGGTCCGGACCTTCGGCCGCGCCCCTTCCATCGCCATCCTCACAGAGGCACAAACCAGCTCCAAGCCCCTCAGCAGCACAGCTCCAAGTTAAGTCCCAGAGACAGTCACAGTCAAAGACAGGCAGCAGAAAACAGAAACCTCCAGCTGAAGCAGGAAAGTCCCCAGGTTCGTCCACAGCCAAGAGCAGCTTACGGGAAACTCGATCCCAGTCGCGCTGGACGCAAAAGTACCTTCTTCACATTAAGCCAGGCAGCCGCACTGACAAAATGACTTTAGGGCAGAGAAGCGGAGCATATATATATATGTATGTTAATATGTTGTTTAGGGAGAGGATCATTATAAATTGGGACTTTGATGGTCAGCACAGTCCTGTTGTCTGCTTCTGTGCTCTATGATGCTAATTTCCTCATTTATACAGTGTCCTACTTTAATAATGCTATTCAGGGGCTTATAAACAACTCCCTCTCATGTTTTTGGTCCCCTGTTGCTTCTCAGCTCCACCTAAAATAACCACATTAATATCATCAGAGAATTGATGATCCGTTCTAACTATTGTTTCATCCTTTATTAATGTTGTCACCCCCATATATATATATATATATATATATATATATATATATATATATATATATATATATATATATATATATATATATATATAGACTCACACATGCACACACACACACATATATATATAGATATATGTATAGATACATAAATGTGTATGTCCATGTTCACACGGGAGGGCTAGTCCCCCAACGCAATATTCCACCTGTCCACCAATTCCAATATTGGTAACAGGTGGAGGGGGGAGGGGGGGGGGGCTTTCTGGAGCACTAGTATGGGTGTTGTGGGCCGAAGGGACTGGTTTCCCTAGGGCTAGTATGGACATTGTGGGCCGAATGGATTCTTGGGCTGGCAGCTCAGTCACTCAGGCTGGGTGGGCTGGATGCTCAGTCACTCAGGCCTGGTAGGCTGGCAGCTCAGTCACTTGGGGCTGGTAGGTGTGAGCTGATGCTGAGGTTTAATACTTACAGGGGAAAGAAATACTTACTGATGGGTTGAAGGGACTTCTCCTGGGCTAGTACATGCCAGATGACCCGAAGGAACAAAAGAAATCTGAGTGCAATCTCAGTGAAAGGTACTTTTTGTGGACTTTTCTTGGCCTGGATCAGGCCTTTTGGGCCAAAATGAACCTCCTGGGCTAATACGGGCATTTTGGGCAAAAGGGACTGGTTTCTGGGCTAATAGGGGCCTTGTGGGCCAAAATGAGTGGTGTCAGGTAGACCAAAGGTGGGCTGGCAGTTCACTCACTCACTCACGGCTGGTGAGCTGGCAGTTCACTCACTCACTCATGACTGTGGATTGGTAGTTCACTCACTCACGGCAGGTGGGCTAGCAGTTCTCCCATGGCTATTCCTTGAAATTCCATTTCAAGCAGAGTGCAGGGCACCAAATTGATTTCATACCATTTCAAGCAGAGTGCAGGCCACCAAATTCAATTGCAATTTCATATCATTTCAAGCAGAGTGCAGGCCACCAAATTCAAATGCAATTTTGTACCATTTCAAGCAGAGTGCAGGCAACAAATTAAAATGCAATGTCTTACCATTTCAAGCAGAGTGGAGGCCATCAAATTCAAATGCAATTTCATACCATTTCAAGCAGAGTGCAGGCCACTAAATTCAAATGCAATTTCATACCATTTGGGCTTTATACTCCTGCCCCCCCCCCCCCACCCCCCGGAAGGGGCGTTACCTTCAACATGGTGATTGACAAGTGAGAGTACCGATCAGCTGATCTCAAGATTTTGTAAACATTCATAACTTTTTTTTTTAAATCGATCGGAAAAATCCTCGGGGCTGCCTCAGCGGAGGAGGACTCTGAGTAAGATGACCAAAAATCATAACGATATATGGTAGCGTTTTTTGTAAAATCAATATACAGCACAGACAGGAAGTGGTCAATATGAGACTTTTAGTTATATAGATATATACTGATTGAATAATTGTTATACTGTTTGCAGAGTACTATGTTTACATATTCTGTTGTGCTGCTGCAAGTAAGAATGTCATTGTTCTGTTTGGAATATATGGCAATAAAACACACCACTCCATTTGGAAGAGAAATTGAAGTGACATTTTTGAGGAGCCCTTGCATCAGATGGCACAGCAACACCCACTGTAGTCATGCTCATAATGACTAGAATTGCACATCTGGGTAGCTGCCATCAAAATAGCCTTGGTGAGCTGCCTTGGTCCATCCTCAAACCAATGATTAAGGAAGACGATGATGTTTTAATGTCTTGAACAGCAAGCACGAGCAATGAAAGGATATAGTTCCCAAATGATCACTAAAACCCTTCAGGATAAAATGAGGGGAAAGAGTTGGGCATGGACATGAAGACAACAAATTGAAAATCAATTGAAACATTAAATATGTTCTGATATATCATAACCAAATGGTACAGAACCAAAAATAAATGCATGCGACCAACAAAGTCAGAACTTTAGAGTTACAGAAATATCAATGATATCATGAGTCATCCTGTATCTGTTCCCAGAATAGATACGGAATTGAAACAAACATTATCGATCCTACATCTTTCCAGCTGGCATTTAAAAGAGAAATGCTTGAATCAGGAGTCCATTTTAACGACCAATACAGCAAATTTTAGAACATTTTAATGGACAAGTTCATTTCAACTATATTAATCATCCTGTGGTATGGAAGTTAGGATGTTTGGGTGAGCAACATTTAGGGAAAGACAACTGGCTGTTTGTCCAAATCTGGAATACTGTGGCATTGCACTAACCTCCAGAACATCCCTGAGAAATAAAGAATGGAAAATATCTGCGCCCCCCCCCCCCACCACACACACACACACACACACACACACTTCACTTGATCAATTGTTTTTTTTAAGCTTTAATACTCCTCCCTAAAGATAGGATGCACCTCAAGCATGGTATGAAATTTATAGAATGCAGTGAGTTTGAGAAGATAATTTAGTTTCATTGACCTGAAATATTAACTCTCTTTCCCTCCTCTCAAAAGGTATGTGGGCATCCAAACATCCCCAGGCTATTGACTGATTGGAAGATACAGCGTGGAAACAGGCCTTTTGGCCCAGTGACTCCAGGCTGACCATTCATTAACCATTTGCATTAGTTCCATGTTAATCCACTTTCACATCCATTCCCTACACACTGGAGACAATTTACAGAGGGCCAATTAACCTACAAACCCACATGTCTTTGGGTCAGAGGGTGGTGAATCTGTGGAATTATTTGCCCCAGAAGGCTGTCAATGGATATTTTTAAGGCAGAGATTGATAGATTCTTGATTAGTATGGGTGTCAGGAGTTATGGGGAGGAGGCAGGAGAATGGGTTGAGAGGGAAAGATAGATCAGCCATCGTTGAATGGCGGCGTAGACTTGATGGTTCAAATGGCCTAATTCTGCTCTTATAACTTGTGAATTTATGAACTTATGTAATGTTCACTAACTTGCAAGCAAGTTACAATGGCTTTGTTTAGGTTAATTTAGAGATACAGTGCGGAAACCAGGGACTTTGGCCCACCGAGTCACATGTTCACAAGTTCACAAGTTATAGTAGTAGAATTAGGCCATTTAGCCCATCGGGTCTATCCGCCATTCAATCATGGCTGATCACTGCCTCCATGACAAATTCCATTTTCATGCCTTCTCCCCATAACCCTTGACACCAGTTCTAATCAAGAATTTGTCTATCTCTGCCTTAAAAATATCCACGGACTTGGCCTCCACAGCCCTCTGTGGCAATGTGTTCCACAGATTAACTACCCTCTGACTAAAGAAGTTCCTCCTCACCTCCTTTCTAAACGAGCGCCCTTTAATTCTGAGGCTATGACCGCTGGTCCTAGACCAGACTGCTGGTCCTAGGCTCTCCCACCAGTGGGAACATCCTTACCACATCCATGTCTTTCATCTATGTCTGTAAGTATTCTGTAAGTTTCAATGAGGTCCCCCCTCAACCTTCTAAACTTCAGCGAATAGAGACCCGGTGCTGTCAAACACTTATTATATGCTAACCCACTAATCCCTGGAATAATGTTTGTCAACCTCCTCTGGACCCTCTCCAGAGCCAGCACAGCCCTCCTCAGATATGGGGCCCACATTTGCTCACAGTACTCCAAATGCAGCCTGACCAGTGCCTTATAAGACTTCAACATTACATCTCTGTTTTTGTATTCCAATCCTCTTGATATAAATGCTAGCTATAAATGAGTCCATGTCGACCAATGATCCCTGGATACTAATGCTATTCTACACACTAGGAACAATTCACAATTTTTTAAAACAAGATAATTAACTTACAAACCTGTACGTCTTTGTAGTATGGGAGGAAATTGGAGCTCCTGGAGAAAAATTGCGCAGGTCACGGGCAGTGCAGACAAACTCTGTACAGACGGCACCCGTAGTCACGATTGAACCTGGTTTGATTTGATTTGATTGATTTGATTTTATTACTTGTCACTCGAACCTCAGAGAGGCTGTAAGGCAGCAACTCTAAAGCTGTGCCACTGTGTCCTCCTTAAGTAGTATTGGATTTCCACACAGACAACACCCGTGGTCAGGATCGAACCTTAGTCTCTGTGGCTGTACCAGTTGCTTCACAGTTTCGAATTTCACTTTGCCTATATCTGCAGCTTTTTTAGCTTTTCAATTATTTTTTTCTGTTTCCTTTGACGTACAGCACATTATCCTGTTATAAGCTCCCCTGGATGGTGTCACACTTTAAAGCACATTGGCAGAGTTAAGTCATCGAGCATGGTTGACGATAATAAGGCAATCCATCAAAGAGAGAAAATAATAATACAGAAATGCAGTCTGAGCCTATAAGAGAGGCGTGTGTGTAAACTTTGCACCAGCTGCTGAAGTTTTCAATAAACAATGATAACCTAAAATGACTCCAAGTCTGGTGTCTCTTCATAAATTTCTATGAGAAATTCCAGAGACTATAGAATATGAATTGCCCTGGTTTAATCATTGTAGACAACCCTAACTGTGCTCCAGTGCCCCATAGAGAGTTAAATCAGCAGATCTTGTAACTCCTCCAGTGCTATGCCCATATCAGCTGTTTACCTTATTCCATTATTTATCATTTTATGTGTTCCTCGGTCAATTGTAGCTGAGGTCAATCTGCACCAGTTTAAGTAGTTGCCCCCTATTTCCAATTGAATCCTATTATTTATTTCTCTTTTTTTCACTTTACCTCTCAAACTCCTACTCTCTGTTCCTTCTTCCTTTTACCTTTACCATAAAACACCATGCCCCATTGGACAAAAGGACACCAAGTGCCGGAGTAACTCAGCGGGTCGGGCAGCATCACTGGAGAACATGGACAGGTGATCTTTTGGGTCGCGACCCTTCTTCAGACTGCTTACGTTCTACATCATGTTGGGCCTGGATCCTGTTGAGGTGGCGGGAAGGGGGAATGATACAAAGGTAAGGCTCCAGTTGACGACAGACCATTCAGTATAGGAAAGAGGGAGGTCAGGGGGGGATGGATGGTCCCAATAGAAATACAAACTTTATAAACTCAGCAATACTTACATTGGTGTCAGATCACCCAAATGTTTACTATCAGCTCCTGGCTCCTGTTAGTGCCCATTAACAATCTAACACCTTTGCCCAAAACCTGACCCCCCTATCCTGTCTGTAGAAGGGTTCCGACCTGAAATGTCACCTATTCTTTTTCTCGAGAGATGCTGCCTGACCCACTGAGTTACTCCAGCACTTTGTGTCTATCCTCCTATCCTCATTCTCCCACCCAGCTTCTCCCTCCTCCAACTCCATCATTCATTACACAGTGCCTCACTAATTGGCATCCTCACGAATCCCAGTTTCTTTAAGTCTGCCCTTTCAATTCTCATTACCAGCATTGCTCTTCCTAATGTCTCGTTGCACTCCCCGGCATTCTCAGTAACAGCTTGCAGAAGACACTGATCAAATATATCCATGGAAATAAAATGGAATGTGATGCTCAAAACCTTCCCATGTCACCTTCCTGCAGTTTGCTCAGTGCGATATTCTTTAACAAGTCTTTATCCTCATTATTTATTACACCATCTCAAATACATCTCTGTCTGCTAAATTTTAACAGCTAAATCTTCAATCCTTTTTTTTTTAAGCACATCAATACCTGTTAATTTCTCTCCCCACTCCATGTAACAATTTCATACTATTCAATAGTCAACATGCTTTCTGGAAAGCATTCAGTTGTACTCAATATAATGAAACTGCACTGATTCAGAGACACAAGGAAATGCAACTTCTGGAATCTTGATCAAATCAGGACAGATCTTTAGAGATAAACAGAAAAAGCTGGAGTAACTCAGCGGGCCAGGCAGCATCTCTGGAAAAGGAATGGATGACATTTCGGGTCGAGAAGTCTTCAGTCTGAAGAAGGGTCTTAACCCAAAATGTCACCCATTCCTTCTCTCCAGAGATGCTGCCTGTCCCGTTGAGTTACTCCAGCTTTTTGTGTCAATCTTCAGTTTAAACCAGCATCTGCAGTTCCTTCCTCCACAGATCTTTGGAGATATGCATGGCCAGGAACTTGAAACTGGTGGCTCTTCCTCTGCCGTCCCTCCAGAAGATAGATTTATGGTTCCTTGGCTTTCTCTTCCTGAAGTCAACAATCAGCACCATGGTCCTGCTGGCATTGAAAGCAATATTGTTGTTCTGGCACCACTCAACTAGATTACGGATCTCCCTCCTGGACTCGTTACCTTGTCGTTCAATATCAGTGTGCCTGGCAACGTGGTCGTGTGGCCAGGTACACCATCGGATACTTTCTGAGGATTCTCTCTGAAGACTCATACCATGATCTCAGTCTTCAAGGCTGAGAAGGGGAATGTTGGGGCTCGTGAAGGTATGTGTGGAATCAGTAGCATGGGTAAACCCCCACCCCTCCGACACCTTATACATTTATAGTGTGGCTAAGTTTGTATCATCTAATGGCCATATAAGTACCATTGCTTTATTCCGTGTTCCTACGTGGATGTTTGTTCTATTGCATCATTGGCTTTTACTTAGAAAAGCGGGTTGTTTTGCATTTTTTATATTGCCTTCAAGATTGAATTTTAACCAACACGTTGATCTAATTGAATTCCAACTCTGGTGTTTCATTATAATAGATTTCAACTATTACATTTTTCATGCTGTCTCAGAATGTACCCTGCACAACTGTAGGAGTTAAATGAAATAAATGAAAATGAAATAAGCGAAGGCCAACCTGATGTACGACTTTTTCAAAGGTTGACATAGCTACAGCTCGGCATTGGAGAATGGGAATGCTGTAAAGCCCAGATCTAGACCTTGTGTTTAGTCAGTGAGCGGTAGCACAACACGATAAACAACGCTACGGTAAAGCAATGTGATTGCTTATTAGCTCCAATCCCTGATATCAACCAGTCTGCCATAACAATTGCTATGCAGGTGATGTGATATCAAAGGGTAGGGTAGATAAAACAACAACAGAATTGGTTTCATTTCTGATTAAACCAATTTTCAATCCGTGTATGATATAGTGAATATATAGTCAATATATGAGGAGATTCAAGGAGGAATATTCAAGGAGAGCAATTTTGTTGAGAGAATTGAATGAATAAATTAGGTCAGCGATAGACTGCAGCGGTAGAGTTGCTGCTTTACAGCACCAGAGACCCAGGTTCGATCCTGACGACGGGTGCTGTCTGTACAAAGTTTGGACATTCTCCCTGTGACTGCGTGGGTTTTCTATGGGTGCTCCAGTTTCTTCCCACACTCCAACGACGTACATGTTTGCGGGTTAATTGGCTCTAGTAAAAAGTCTCCCTAGTGTGTAGTGTAAGGGCGAACACTGGTTGGCGTAGACTCGGTGGGCCGAAGGATATGTTTCCATGCTGTTTCTCTGAAGTCTAAAGAGAAGCATGGTCATAGATTCATAGAGGGGCACAGCACGGAAACGGACCATTCAGCCCATTGAATCGATGCTGACCATCGACTAGGCATTTACACGAGTCGTGCATTAATCACATTTTTTTTAGGTCTCCCCGCTTTCTCATTAACTCCCCGAGATTCCACTACTCACCTACACACTAGGGGCAATTCACAATTACTCTTCCAACCCACACATATTTAAGACGTGGGGGAAAAAATGGAGCAGCAGGAGCAAAACCCACGCAATTACAAAGAGATCATGCAAACTCCACATAGACTGTGCCCTGAGTCAAGATTGAACCCAGGTGTCTGGTGCTGAGAGACAGCGACTGCATCACAGGCTGTCCTGGGAGGGAGAATAAGAATTTGGTTGGAAGGGATAAGATGTTCTCGACATTTCTTGATCATGATGAGCAAAGGATCATGAAAGAAGAGGTAACAAATTAACATTGGAAATAAACAATAATTACAATGATGTAGTTATAGTTCCTATGCCTAACAGCAATGGAGACCTGGGCTCAATCCTAACCTTGGGTGCTGTCTGTGTGGAGTTTGCACGTTCTGCCTTTGACCGTGTGGATTTTCTCCAGGTACTTTGCTCTCCCCCCATCACCTCAGGTTGGTAGGTTAATTGCCCACTGTAAATTATTTCTAATGTGCAAGTGAGTGGGAGAATCTGGTGTGAGTCAATGAGAAGGTGGTGAGAATAAAAATAGGATTTATGTTATTCAGTTGAATAAATAAGTTGATGGTCAACACTGACCTGGTGGGCCAAAGGGCCTGTTTCAATGCTATCTCTCTCTCAGATTCTATTATAGCAAGTTGGCACAGTGGTGTCATTGGCAGAGCTATTGCCTCACAGTGCCAGAGACCAGGATGCCATCCTGAGCTCGGGGGCTGTCTGTGTGAGGCTTGGGAGTTTGCCCACTCTCCTTGTGACCGCATGGGTTTCCTCCGGGTGCTCTGGCTTCCTCCCACTTCCCAAAGACATGCTGGTTTGAAGGTTATCTGACCTCTGTGAATTCCCCCTAGTGTGTAGGGAGTGAATGAGAAAGTGGGATTATATAGTGAGTGAACGGATGATTGATGGTCAATGAGGACTCGGTGGGCCAAAGGACCCGTTTTAAATCAGTATCTCTGAACTAAACTAAACCTGCTATTATGAAAGCACAAACCATCCATTTTGTTTGTATGTTTCTGAGTTTTTTTAATCTCTGTTCATATCCCTTTGGAATTTCTCCTCCTTTTGTGACTTTAATTAGCCCACTTTAATTTAATGCTCCATTGTTTAATCTGTTTTGTGGGTTGCCATTAGTCAGGAATATACATTGCTGGCCTGTTGATCGGCAAAAGTCCCAGATGTACCAAAGATCCCGTTGTGCACAATCAGCAAGCTACATTGCAAAAAAGAAATCAAGGCCATTTTGGAAAAAAATCTAGTCTTTGGATTTGTTGAATTCAATGCAATTTTAATTATAAGGGTGGCATGGTAGTAGAGTTGCTGTCTTAGAGCAGAGATCCGGATTCGATCCTGACTACGGGTGATGTCTGTATGGAGTTTGTGCGTTCTCCCAGTGACCTGCGTGTTCCTGCTCCGGTTTTCTCTCACACTCCAAAGACATATAGGCTTGTATGCTAATTGGCTTGGTAAATTTGTAAATTTTCCCCAGTGTGTGTTGGATAGTGTTAGCGTGCGGGGATCACTCATCGACATGGACACAGTGGACCGAAGGGCCTGTTTCCGTGCCGTATCTCTAAACTAAAGTAATGTTCTCGTTGGTTCGCTCATGTGTCAGACGATGTAGCTCGCTCGCTGTTGGCTTCTGTCATCGTCCAACATGTTGACAGAATTGTAGCCCGACGCGTCACACAGCGCATCGAGTCACCGCTTCCAGGGATCGCCATGAGGAGGCTTCTGTCATGATCCCCAACTAATGTTCATAGGTTATAAGAGCAGAATTAGGCCATTTGGATGATCAAGTCAAGTGATGAATTGGATGATTCAATCATGGCTGATCTATCTTTCCCTCTCAACCCCATTCTCCTGCCTAATCCCCATAACACCTAACACCCATACAAATCAAGAATCCATCACTCTCCGCCTTCAAAATATCCATTGACTTGGCCTCCACAGATTCACTACTCTCTGACTAAAGAAATTCCTCCTCATCTCCTTTCCAAAGGTACAGTACATCCTTTTATACTGAGGCTATGGCCTATGGTCACTCTCCCACTGGTGGAAAGATTACATCCACTCTCTCTAGGCCTTTCACTATTTTAAGTTTCAATGAGGTTCATGAATGTGTCAAAAGATAGTTAACTATATTTGCCAGACCATATGTCAAATGGGAGATATAAGGGCCAGTGGTCCTGAATGACATTTCGATGAACCTGGGTTGTCAGTAAAGTGCACTGTAGTTGCAGTGAAACAATTGGAGAGTTTTGTATTGCAGACTTGGATTCCAACATGAATTTAAGGACTCCAATCAAAACAATGAACGATGAATCGACAGTGTATTTCAGTCACAGTCACAGTGGCCGACGTCAGAAAATCCTTCAGAGGGGTGAATCCTCAGAGAGTGCCTGGACCTGATGGTATACCCGGTCGTGTTCTAAAAACCTGTGCGGCCCAACTGGCTGGAGTTTTTACGGACATTTTCAACCTCTCACTTCTGAGGTCTGAGGTTCCCACCTGCTTTAAAAGATCATCAATTATACCAGTGCCCAAGAAGAGCAAGGTGACATGCCTCAATGACTATCGACCAGTGGCACTAACGTCTGTGGTGATGAAGTGCTTTGAGAGGTTAATCTCCTACCTTGACAAAAACATGGACCCACTGCAGTTCGCTTACCGCCACAACAGATCAACGGTGGATACGATCTCGCTGGCCCTCCACTCCGCTCTGGACCACATGGACAACAAAAACTCATATGTCAGGCTGTTATTCATTGATCGGCATTTAATACAATCATCCCCTCCAAGCTGGTTACCAAACGCACAGAACTGGGTCTCTGTGCATCCCTCTGTAATTGGATCCTTGACTTCCTCATTCACAGACCACAGTCAGTTCATATTGGTGGAAATGTGTCAGCCTCAATAACAATCAGCACGGGAGCACCTCAAGGCTGCGTGCTTAGCCCCCTGCTGTACTCACTCTATACTCATGACTGCGTAGCCGGTCATAGTGCGAAATCCATCATCAAGTTCGCTGGCGACACCACTGTTGTGGAACGTACCACTGATGGGGACGAGTCAGAATACAGAAGTGAGATCGACCGACTGACCAAATGGTGCCAGCACAATAACCTGGCCCTCAATACCAGCAAAACCAAGGAACTGATTGTGGACTTTGGAAGGGGGAGGATGGGGACCCACAGTCCCGTTTATGTCAACGGGTCGATGGTGGAAAGGGTCAAATTCCACCAAAGAGTGCATATCTCTGAAGATCTTTCCTGCTCCGTGAACACTGATGCAATTATAAAGAAAGCTCATCAGCGCCTCTACTTCCTGAGAAGATTACGGAGAGTCGGTATGTCAAGGAGGACTCTCTCTAACTTCTACAGGTGCACAGTGGAGAGCATGCTGACTGGTTGCATCGTGGCTTGGTTCGGAAAATTGAGCGCCCTGGAGTGGAAAAGACTACAAAAAGTGGTAAACACTGCACAGTCGATCATCGGTTCTGACCTCCCTTCCATTGAGGGGACCTATCGCAGTCGCTGCCTCAAAAAGGCTGGCAGCATCATCAAGGACCCACACCATCCTGGCCACACACTCATCTCCCCACCACCTTCAGGTAGAAGGTACGGGAGCCTGAAGACTACAACCACCAGGTTCACGAACAGCTTCTTCCCCACCGCCATCAGGCTATTAAACTCGGCTCGGACAAAACTCTGAACATTAATAGCCAATAATCTGTTTATTTGCACTTTATCAGTTTAATTATTCATGTGTGTATATATTTATGCAATGGTATATGGACACACTGATCTGTTCAGTATTCGTGCCTACTATGTTCTGTTGTGCTGAAGCAAAGCAAGAATTTCATTGTCCTATCTGGGACACATGACAATAAAACTCTCTTGAACTCTCTTGATCCAGGCTGTGAATCTGACCTATAAATGACTGACTTCTGCAATAAAAACCAAGTAACTACAATCCTGAGCATTGCTTCCTGGCTTACACTCAACAGTTTTTTTAAATATATATGGTTAGAAGCTGCTGCCGTGACAGAGATAAATTACTTTATAATGAGGCTGGTCTTTTATTAATTTCTGAGGCATATTCCAGTAGTCTAAGTAAGCTGGCCAACAAAAAAATAAGGGAGATAGACAGAAATAGCTGGAGTAACTCAGCGGATCAGGCAGCATCTCTGGAGAAAAGGAATAGTAAGATTGAACGAGAACTTACCAGTTCGAAGGTTGATCTTTATTTTATGAGGAGTCGAAGTGAGGGATTTTGTGAAGAGCCCGCCGGCGCGCATGCTCGACATACTTCAAAGTAGCGGCGTGGAATCACAGAACCAACAATAGAAATGACTTCGCATAGTATGATTGATAGTGGCGGATATGTGAGGCTAAACATAGCCTAGCATCTGCGGGGTATGCCGGGAACTTCAGCTGCAGCCCTGTGCACCCAGGTCTATGCTGCTTTAGTAGCTCGTCAATGAAAAATACTACTTCTGTAGGGGTAGATGGCATTCTGTCGACACGAAGTTTGTGTAGTGTCTGTACCCTCCGAGCTGAAGTCAGCGCTAGTAACATCACCAGCTTCATGGTGAGTTGGTCCAGTTGGAGCCCTTCCATGGGAGACCACGTCCTGAGCAGGGTTAATACGTCCCTGACATCCCAGGTGATATTATAGCGTGGTGTAGGCGGATTCATATTTAATATACCCCGCATGAGTCTGGACACTAGCCTGTTGGATCCTACCCCAATATTGAGGTAGAATGATAGCGCACTTCTGGCGCTGTTGATGGCACTGTAACTTAAGTGTTCATCATGGTGCAACCCCGCGAGGAATTCCAGGACGTCGGTTATTGTCACGTCATCGTACGTGATGCGAGAGCGGCTGCAGTAGGCTTCCCACTTCTTAATATGCGAGCGGTATCTTTGCCTTGTGGACTCTCGACACGACGCCCCAATGGTATCCATGGTCCGAGCCGAGAGGCCGTATTGGACTAACGACCTGTTCAGAACCTGCAAGCCAACAAATTTAAATAGCCATGGCAGGGATGTGGCTCCCCTGAGACAGGGTGAGTAACCAATTGTGGGCAACCCTTCAAAAGAACCCAGGGTTCGTTGAGCATGTCAAAGACCACCGGATACCAAGGCTGTGTGGGCCAGTCGGGTATAATAAGGATGCCCTTGGCAGCATCTGCCTGAATCTTTCGCAATACCCGACTGATGAGGCAAAACGGAGGGAAGGCATAGAAAAACCAATTCCCCCAGTCCAGCGAAAATGCATCTAACGCTATTGCCCCAGGATCTGGTTCCCATGAAACGTAGGCTGGTACCTGATGGTTTAACCGTGACGCAAAAAGGTCAATGTCCGGTTTACCAAATTTGGCTGTGACTTTAGAAAAAATCTCAGGATGCAACATCCATTCAATATTGTCATTAAATTTGCGTGACCTGGTGTCCGCCACAGTATTAAGCTCACCTGGCAAATAGGTAGCTGAAATCCAAATGTCTCTTTGAACACACCAGAGCCAAATTGAGTTAGCCAATTTGTCACACGAAACTGACCTGGTACCACCCATATGGTTTAAATATGCCACAGCTGTGGTGTTGTCTATTTGGAGACGGACGTGTGCTCCAACAAGCTTGGAACAATATGCACGAAGTCCGTGGAATGCTGCCAGCAACTCCAAATAGTTAATCCCTTGAGTCAACAACATCGATGACTCAAGGGTGTCCCATCTGCCCCCACAACTAGAGCAATTATCAGTAGCTCCCCAGCCATTGGAGCTTGCATCAGTCTGTAAATATACCACCGGATTAGCCTCCCTAACAGGCTTGAATGAGTTGCTAATGTGACACACCCACCATTGCAACTCAGTTATCGCTTCGGACGGCAGCTGCATTGATCGATCGTAATGACCAGTGTTCCGTTTTAACGCAGTAATTTTAGCTCTTTGCAAATTCTGATAATGCAAAGGTCCATATCGTGCTGCCGGAAACAAAGCCACTAGCTTGCCAATTACTGTGGCTGTATGCCGAATCGATGGTATATTGGTGCCAATTAAATCTCTGCACACCTGAGTGACTTCCTCAATTTTGTTAATTGGTATAGTTATCCTCATGCTCATTGAGTTCACCGTGAACCCTAGGTAATTAATTACCTGGGCAGGGCAGAACTTCGATTTCTCTGGATGGACAATGAATCCTAATTGTTGAAATATATTGACAGCAGCTGCAACACCCTGTTCAGCCAATTGCAGGGTGTGGCCCACAATAAAGACATCATCTAAATAGGCCATAACTATATGATGTCGTTGTCTCAAATAAGCCATGATTGGCTTCACCAATTTAGTGAACAATCTAGGGGCTGTAGTGAGCCCATTAGGCAAAGCCTTATACAGCCAAAGTTGCCCCATCCAGATAAATTTCAAAAACATTCTATCATATTTCTGGATGGATACTGAATAATATGCATCCCTCAAATCAATGCATGCCATAAAGCAGCCATGAGAAATCAATGATTTGGCTGTTTCAAACGTATCCATTTTAAAATGAGTATATGTTACAAACGTATTCAAACGGGTTAGATCAATAATGACACGACAGCCTCCATCCTTCTTAGGTCTAGTAAATATGTTCGAAACAAACTCAATTGGCTCATGCACCGTTTTCTCAATCACCCCCTTCTGTTCCAGACTTAAAATTTCCTTATAACCTGCTGCCTGTTCTGCAGCAGACAATTTGAACGTACGACCAGGCATGTGCTGGGATGGAGGAATGTCGCCATTAATAAACTCAATTTTATGCCCCTGAATATTCCGCAACACATACTCATCACCAGTAAAATTACCCCATGCACCCAAAAACGACCGTAAACGACCACCAACACGGGAAGTTAAACAGAGAGAAAAAAGAGAGAACCAGACCCCCTCACCTCCGTGGTTACCGGCGGTCCTTGACACGTGTGGGTGGCCGTGGAGGTGCTGGGTTGGCTTGAGGGCGCGGCGTCTTCGATTTCCACAAAGGTCTCTGCCGACCCTGTCCTAAAAAAGACCCTTGGTGCTGGTTCTGGTGCTGTTGTCGTTGTGGAGCTAGAGGGTAAGTCCTCGTCGAGGCACTGGCCGACCCTCGTGAGCGAATGTATGGAGCTTTTGAGCCTGACGGTGTGGGGGCACTCTGAGAGCGCATGATCCCCACCGTTTTGGCTTGTTCGTCAAGCTCTTTGACTCTCTTCGAGAGGTCCTCACCAAAGAGCTGATGGGGCGGCGGCGGCGGCGGTGGTTTGCACAATCCTGCAAACTTCGGGTTGAGTGCTGGGCGGATGCTGTTTTTGCGAAACCCGTTGATTTTGTGCTGGGTCGCGCACAATAAGGCCAGAGCATCTTCCTGGTCCAAATTCAGTTCGTCCCCGTCCACCGACCGCGCAAAGGCGGTAATACCGGCCGTGCGGAGTTTCAGGATCCGCTGCAATTTTAGCTCCTGTTGACGGATAGCCGCACTGATGTTGCCCCATATTGGCGTATTGACCACAGGCACATTGAGGGAGTTGCAGTTTGATGGAGCCTTGTGACGGCTCATAGCCTGGATGAGGACTTCTTCCTGCAGCACCTGATTATTAAGAAAGTCCACTGTGGCTGCCAGCTTTGTATTTAGAGGAAGACCAGCCGTATGTGGGGCCGCGAATTTGTTCGCCACATCCAAGAGTTCCTCCACTGGCACCTCCAACGGAGGTGGTACAGGCTCCACCAGAACCTCCTCCTCCTGCTGCTCCAGGCTGATAGTAGATGTTGGTGAAGACGCCCTGTGCCTGTTGCTGCCCTGCTGATGTTGACGTTGAAGCAGGAGCTCCAGCAGCCGCGCCATACGGTCAATACGCCCTTCACCCTGAACACTCAGGTGGTCGGAGTCCTCCGGGCTCTGAAAAGAAAACCGGGCTCCTGTCATCGGCCCGCACCTCGTCGAGGCCCTGCCGGTGCCGGTAGTTGTCGCTAACAGCCGCCGAGGCGAAACTGCGCGATTCCTGCACGGGCGTGTTCAACCGCCTCCGTTTAGCGGGAGCTGAAGCCGCTGCCACTAAGGGCACTTGCGGCGAGGTGTCGGCACCAGCCGAAGCATGGCTACCTGGGGCCCGCGCAGTCTTGCCGGCTGCCCACATCGTGGACGTTGCCGACGCATGGTCTCGCCCACCCATCCATGGGGGGCTCGGCGACCGTGACGAGACCAGACTCGACCGACCCGTCCCGGCGTCGAGAGTCGGGGTGTGCCGGCTGGACCTCACAGCCGCCCCGGGTCTCGCCCTGGAACCTGACCGCTCCTCCGCGGCAGGCAATGCCTTAGCCCTGACAGGGTTAGGCTTCTGGGCTCCTGCCCTCCCCCTTCTCGGAGGGCTGAGTGGAACAGGCCGTGCAACGGCACGTGCCCTGCTCGAGGCCGCCAGCGAGCCCGCTGACGACCTGACTGCCATGGCAGGGTCCCCCTGCTCTGGCGGCACACCACACTCCTCCTCGTCGAACTCCTCCGAGCTGTGGTGTGCTGGCGGATCTGGACCTGTGAACACAGGGCTTACCCACATCTCCGCCTGAGTCCCGGCCTGCGCTGCAGGTACTGCCGATGGTAACGGCCCCGGAACTGTTGACCGGCGAACTCGTCCTGACGTCCTCCGGCCCTTCGAACTCCCATCCATGTCCTTGCTGCAAGACATAATCAGACAACAAGGACCACCAACTAAAGGTAGAATACTTACCTCCGTGGCCCCTTATGAAGGGCTGGCGAGGAGCGCGCTCCACCGCCAGCCGTCGCAGCAACGCGGTACGACGATATGTCGAGCATGCGCGCCGGCGGGCTCTTCACGAAGTCACTCACGTGACTCCGAAATGAAATAGGTGACATTTTGGGTCAAGACCCTTCATCAGACTGAGAGTCTGGGGAGAGGGAAATTAGATATATGAAAAGGTACATAGAACAACTGGATAAAATTTATGCAAAAGTATAAATCAAGGCCCGCAATGATGATCAAGGAAAGGTGGAGCCCACAATGGTCCATTGTTGGCTGTGGAGAAGGTGATAATGAGTGATACAAAGCGCAAACTCAGCAGAACGACAATGAAACTAATGGTGGAGTAACTCAGCAGGTCAGGCTGTATTTCCGAAGAAAAAAGGTTGGGTGATGTTTTGGGTCGGGGCCGTGCTTCATTCTTCAGACTTCAGAGAAAAATAAAGACTCATGTTTTCATTGTAAGCCGATGGTAATTTCTGTATAAAATGAACAGAACCGCAGCCATTTATTTAGACTAAGACATTTTGTCATTAAACAGTAATTGCATTGCAGGCTAAGCTTCAGTCTATCTGGTGCATGGAGTTACAGTACTGTATCACAGGTCACTAAAAGTTCAGTGGAAGCAACATTCCAATGTTTTATTTAACTTGCACTACATTTGCGGTGGGCAGATGATCACCAGCAGCAGAATTTCAGCAAGTTCTCTGCATTAACAATGATTGGAATTCTAATTACTTAACTCGGCATTGTTCACGACGGCAGGTAGCACTGCAAATTAAATTACTGTCTTAAGGGCTTGTCCCACCAGCATGCAACTCTATGCGATGAACGCGACCTAACGTGGTCGCTTGAGCCGTCCGGCGTCGCGGGGCCGGTCCCACTTCGATCACTGGAGCCGTGCGGAATTGTGCGGAGTTGGTCCCGACATCGCGCGGGGCTCCGAAAAGCTGACTATGTTCAAAAATTCCGCACGGCAACGGCTTGTCGGCTCGCAGTCGCCTCGACACATTACACACCGTCTCAACGTCGTGCCTCCGTGACCCTCTCTGTAGGTGCCTCCGTGACCCTCTATGTGTGTGGCTCCATGGCCCTCTGTGCAGGTCGGGTGATCCCCCTGTCCTGGCGAACTTACCTTTAAGACTTTGCTCCATGTTCGCCTCACTTTGCGCCGCGTTGCACCACTCACCCGACCTCCGTGCGGCCCTCGCTGCCAGTTTGGTCACGCTTGCCGCATGTAGGCGCACGCTGGTGGGAACGGCCCTGTACAGGGGATCACCCGACCTCCGCGCGGCCCCCGCTTCTAGTTTGATCGCGCTCATCGCATAGAGTCGGATGCTGGTAGGACAGGCCCTTTATAGACACAAAAAGCTGGAGTAACCCAGCGGGTCAAGCAGCATCTCTGGAGAAAAGGAACAGTTGATATTTCGGGTCAAGACCTGAGAGTCTGAAGAAGGGTCTCCATCCGAAATATCACCTGTTCCTTTTCTCCAGAGATGCTGCCTGACCCGTTGAGTTACTCCGGCATGTTGTGTCTATCTTTGGTGTAAACCAGGATCTGCAGTTCCTTCCTACACATAAATTATTGTATTGTTTAGTCGTGCAAAAGAAATGCCAATTTTGTTTTAGTTTTAGAGATACAGTGTGGAAACAGGTCCTTCGGCCCATCGAGTCCGTGCAGACCAACAGCTAATTCTATCCTACACACTGGGGACAATTTACAGAAGCCAATTAACCTACAAACTTTCGCATTTTGGGAATGTGGGTGGAAGCTGGAGCACCTGGGTGAAACCCATGCGGTCACAGGGAGAACGCGCAAACTCTGTATAGACAGCACCCGAGGTCAGGATCGAACTTGGGCCGTTGGTGCTGTTAGGCAGCAACTCTACCGCTCTACAACGAGGAATTTTTAAGGCAGGTCATTTAGTATCGTTTTTAGGTTTGAGATACAGTGCGGAAACACGCCCTTCGGGCCACCATGTATGCGCCATCCAACAATCACCCAAGTACCACTTCTATGCTATCCCAGTTTAACATTCTACATTCCCGGGGAAATTTACAGAAGCCAATTAACCTACAAACTTGCACATCTTTGGAGTGTGGGAGGAAATCGGAACACCCGGGGAAAACCCACATGGTCGCAGGGAGAAGGTACAAGCTGAACAGACAGCACCTGGTCAGGATTAAACCTGGGTCTCTGGCTCTGTATGGTAGCAACTCTACCGCTGCGCCACTGTGCCTCATTGTACTGTGAACTTGTTCTACTCTAACCGATGATGAAGCGTTGAGGTCGAAGACATACCAATAACTTAAACGGGCGCCTGCCCTCTTCAGACAGTGGTAGGGTTAGATTGAGGTTTATTATCGGCACGTCTGAGGTACTGTGAAAAGCTCTGAAGAAGGGTCTCGACCCGAAACGTCGCCTATCTCCTTCGCTCCTTAAGATGCTGCTGCACCCGCTGAGTTTCTCCAGCTTTTGTGTAACCCTGTGAAAAGCTTTGTTTTGTGTGCTATCCAGTCAAATCAGATAATACTGTACATAAATGCAACCAAGCCAAGCGCCAGCATATTCTCTTTATGACCCTTAAAAAGAGACGGTGCTGGGGGGAGGCTCCAGACCCATTCCTTCTCTCCAGACATGCTGCCTGTCCCGCTGAGTTACTCCAGCATTTTTGTGACTATCGCTGGATTAACTCGGTGGGTCAAACAGCATGTCTGTAGATCACGAACCAGCGAGATTTCGGGTCGAGGCCCCTCTTCACGTCACCTTTCCCTTTTCTCCGGGGATGCTGTTTCGCCCGCTGAATTACTCCAGCATTTCAGTGTGAAGGGTCTCAATGCGAAACGTCACATATTCATTTTCTCCGGAGATGCTGCCTGTGACTCGCCGTGAGACTTGAGTCTTGCAATATTTGAGTTCAGCACCAACTTGCAGAGATTGGATGGCCAGAGTTGAGCTTTGGATCCTGATCAGCGGATTGATGACTATGCACGTTCAAGATAGTTTCAGCAAGAAGTGATTTATTTGCACTGACATAAGCGGTAATTTCCTTTCACTGAAGTTGCTATGTAACTCCGACTCTGTGTGTAATTCCTGGCAGCTGATCTGAATCGGGAACTTGTAGAACGGAGCCCTATTTCACAAACTTAAACACACATTACAGTGTAGAATCTGCATCTGTAGAAGTGACATTATGTGACTGAGGTGATAAACAGAAGCCCCGGGACGTTTACTCGTGTGGACGGGCTGGGGGCGGCGAAACAAAAATCTCTAATGGGACTAATTTGAAAAAATGCAACAGCGGGAAGATGTGTCCCCGTCCCTTGCCCGTAACTCCGTCAGCGTCGCTGTGAAATGCTAAAACCGGTCCACTGTTATATTGCCTTTGCGGGCGATCTAAGGGGTCGCTGCTTCACTCGCCACTTTGCTACCGGCGACTGCACCTTCACCCACTCCGAGGAAGGTCGTGTCATCTTTCGGGAACACCGAAAGCTCTCAATAAACGTAAGTCTTCTTTCCTTCCCGGGCAAGCGAGAGGCTTTGTGTGCGTTTGCTGGCGATTTCTCTCTCTCCCGCTCAGCCCGCGTGTGACATCTATTTCCACGTATCTCACAGCGAGTCCCTGCTCTGGTTATTTTAGTGCCGGTGCTTTTCTCTGTTCGCCTCCCCTCCTCCTGTGGTGTGACTCATTTTTACTCGATCCTTTCCTCACCTGCCCATTTAAATTTTATTTTCTCTCAAACGATGCATTTCTAGTCAGTGTGCGAGTGCCCAGCTCTCCGCAGGGCGGTCCTTGCGCAGTGAGACCGGTCTAAGTGGTAGGGAGAGGGAGAGGGAGAGAGGCAGGCAGTGCTTCCCTCTGTTTTACCCGCACACGTTCCCCGGCCACAGAACTGGAGTTATTCCGGCGAAATCTTCGCGACTGCACACGCCGGTGGAATCCCCAGCACGTTTTAACTCGCCGGGTTAATTTCATATCTTGGTCTTTGCCGAGTGCTCCGAGACAGAGAAGTAGCGGGGACACCCACGGCTCGGCTCGGCTCCGGGACCGGGCAAAGAACCACGAAGGATCTCGTTCGGATCTTTTGCACCACGATCTGACTGGTCTGCGCCAGGAAAAATAAGCTTTCAAGCCTTTGCGGCACCATCCGGAGAGAAGCAGGACCGCAGAGAGGGAGAGAGGGAGAGAGACAGAGAGAACAAATCCGGCACGCCAAGTGCCCGCCGAGTTTCAACGCACGGAGCTCTCGCCGCTTTGCAAGTAAGTGCGCTTTTTTAGAGCAGAGCGTGGCGGAGAGGTGTTGGGGTGATTCATTCACAAGCTGTTAGTTTTCACCCAAGCCAAAAGCCCGGGGAAAGCGGAACGAGAGTTGGAGACGGCGAAGCTACCCTTCCCATCTCAGGAAGAGTTGTGTGCCATTTCTGGCCCGTGTCTGGTTATCTCCAATTACGGGAGGTTTGGGGGGGGGGGGGGTTTATTCTCTGGAATTTGACCGTTGGAACTAATCGAACACATTGGTTGGTGATTATCTGAGTAGGTTGCGCGGCGTTGCAAGCTGTGTTTGTGCGTGCCTGTACTTGGGGCTGTGTGGACAGCATTTAACGTAGGTTGCCAACAATTGCCACAACGCTGCAACTGGAAATATATCGATAAGGAATCTTGCGTGTGTTATCCGGTACAGTGATGTAGCTAAGAATATTGTATCCGGTGTATTGTGGAGAGCGGGCGCTCCGTTTGACTGCTTTTCATTGCATAGTTATTGTTGAGGCATTGTATTTTGGCTCTGAGCGGATGTATTGGGGATTGACTTGGAACGAGGATATACCTTATTTCGCGTTGGGTTATTTGATACAGTCTTTGATGAGTGACCCAGGATTGTGTGTGCTCGTGTTCCGTGCATCCGTGTCGTAGCCGGAGTTTCCTATACGTGGGTGGGATGGAACTGCAGATACATCGAAGATAGACACAAAAAAACGAGAGTAACTCCGCGGCTCAGGCAGCATCTCTGGTGAAAAGGAACTTGCATCCCCCCTTCTGCCCCTCTCTCTGCCCCTCTCTCTGCCCCTCTCTCTGCCCCTCTCTCTGCCCCTCTCTCTGCCCCCCTCTCTGCCCCCCTCTCTGCCCCCCTCTCTGCCCCCCTCTCTGCCCCTCTCTCTGCCCCTCTCTCTGCCCCTCTCTCTGCCCCTCTCTCTGCCCCTCTCTCTGCCCCTCTCTCTGCCCCTCTCTCTGCCCCTCTCTCTGCCCCTCTCTCTGCCCCTCTCTCTGCCCCTCTCTCTGCCCCTCTCTCTGCCCCTCTCTCTGCCCCTCTCTCTGCCCCTCTCTCTGCCCCTCTCTCTGCCCCTCTCTCTGCCTCCCCGAGTCGGTGTACTACACTATAGTTTCACCGTCGTCCTGCTGAGTAGGTATTAAACGTTGTCGTCTATCCCACAGCGAACAATGGATCATTGTGAGCTCCACTTTTCCTTGATCATCGTTGCCGGCTCTGTCTTTTTGTATATCTTCCATTAAATTGTTCTATCTACTTTGTTCATATCTGTCGTTTCCCTCAGTCTCAATGTTTAAGAAAGAACTGCAGATGCTGGAAACATCGAAGGGAGACAAAAATGCTGGAGGAACTGAAGAAGGGTCTCGACCCTGAAACGTGACCTGTTCCTTCGCTCCATAGATGCTGCCTCACCCGCTGAGTTTCTCCAGCATTTTTGTCTACCTTCTCTCTCAGTCTGAAGAATGCTTCCTGTACATGTTGAGGCAGATAGTATAACAACAGTTAATAGTTGGTGCAGGTACTAGAACAATATTTAGTTGCGGCAGGTAATATAACAATATTTAAAAGACAACTGGACAGGTACATGGATAGGAAAGGTTTAGAAGAATATGGACCAAACTTGAGCAGGGAGGACACTTGGTCGGCATTGGCATGTTGGGCCAAGGGCCTGTTTCAAATGCCGCATGACTCTAAGACTCCATGACTCTGTGTTAAATGTATTTTATCATGAGGCCTGAGGGTTCTGCACTTGCTGTGTTTGTACCTACAAGATATCCCTGGGCAAAATGAAGCACATACAAATGACACACACACACACACACCCCTGTACCTCTCCGCTGCCTCTGATTTGTCACATTTCTCGCACTGGACCAGTAGAAAATTCTACCACGTAAATATTGGCAAGACATTGCCAATTGCCGTCCCATCATGGACAAGTTCTTAGTCTAAACTCCATCCATCTCTCTAGAACAAACTGGAGCAGAAGCAAACCATTTATAATCTTGAGGACATCAGTTTAGAGATACAGCATGGAAACAGGCCCTTTGGCCCACTGTCCTCACTGACAACCAATCACACTAGTTCTATGTTATCTCTCCCCCCCCCCCCCCCCCCCCCCCCCCCCTCCTCTCATCCACTGCCCACACACCAGGGGCAATTTACTGCGATCAATGAAACCTACAAATCCGCACGCCTTTAGGAGGTGGGAGGAAACCGGAGCTCCCGGAGAAAACCCTTGCGGTCACGGGGAGAATGTACAAACGCCGCACAGACAGCCCCCGAGGGCAGGATCAAACCCGGGTCACTGGCACCATGAGGCAGCAGCCACGGTGGACATTGGTGTTAATGAGGTGGCTCCAATATGTCGTCCAATCAGTTCTCTCTCTGTGCCGGGTCTGCCCTCTCCTGAAATCCTCATGCGTAACTTTGTTAGTTCTAATCTAGATTGCTCCACAGTCTCCAGGCCAGGCTCTCTCTATGATTTGGATGTAATTATAAACCTTGCTACCTTAGCCCAAACTTCCCACGCCATCTTCATCCATCACTATTCTATCATTGCCTTCATGTTAAGTGTGGCCATAATTCATTAATTTTCTTTAAATTGCTTCATGGTCTCTTTTCTCCAAGAACCATTAATCACCCCCCATCTCTGCAACCTTAGACTATTCCAGTTATTGTCACTTGAGCGTGCTAGTTTTGATTAATCTCCAGACAATGAGGGCCTGAGCTATAGGAAGAGCTTGAACCGGCTAGGAGCACAGGAGGGTCAGAGGTGGTCCTATAGAAGTGTATAAAACCATGAGGGGAATAGATAGGGCAAGTGCAGAGAGTCTTTTATGCAGAGTAGTGGAACTGAGTACCAAAGTAGATAGGTTTAAGGTGAGAGGGGAAAGATTTAATAGGAATGAAGGCATTTTTTTTTCCACAGAGAAGGTGTTGGGTATATGGAGCGATATGAATAGGAACCTGAGGGGCAACAGAGGACGGTGGGTATATGGAATGAGTTAGGTAGTTGAGGCAGCAACTATATCAACATTCAAAAGTAATTTGGACAGGTATGTGAATAGGAAAGGTTTCAAGGGATATTGGCCAAACGCGGGCAATAATGTAGATTGGGCATCTTGGTCAGCACGAGCAAGCTGGGCTGAAGAGACGGTTTCAATGCTTTATGCCTCTACAACTCTTTAAATAGTGCGTGTGCTTTTGAATGTCCATGTTCTGACCTTTGCAATGCTCTTTCTATGTCTCTATCCTTTTTGTTGTTGCAATGTTCCATACATTGGTATCTTGAACTAAATTTTGGCTATCCACTCTAATAAATCCTAGAATTATTAATTTTGTATGATGAGCTCTTAAGGTTTATCTTGAGTGGTTATTTTACATTAAAGATGCCATTTAAATGCAAGGTTTTTGCTATCATAGGGAAACATAGAAACAAAGAAAATAGGTGCACGAGTGGGCCATTCAGCCCTTCGAGCCAGCACTGCCATTCAATATGATCATGGCTGATCATCCAAAAAAAGTAACCCTTTCCAGCTTTCTCCCCATATCCATTGATTCCGTTAGCCCTAAGAGTTATATCTAACTCAGAGTCCCATTACGCTCTGAGCCATAGAGACACACAGCACGCGTCTAAGTTAATGCCATCTGACTGTATTTGGACCATGCCCCTCCAAACCTTTCCAAACCAGGTACCTGCCCAAATGTATTTTAAATCATGTTATAGTACCATTCTCAAATACCTCATCTGGCAGCTCGTCCCATATGTCCCCCACCTTCTGTTCGAAACCAGTGCCCCGAAATTCCCCCCTCCCCTCCCCCCCCATCTTAAACCCACCCTGGGTCTAAACACGGCCAGAAATAAAGGTCTGATCATCTACTCTAGAGTCTTACAGTCATAGAGTCATCATCTTATATGGACTGTTTGAAAAGCTATCCTGTCATATGACTATCCTATTGTACAGGTTTGTACTTTGTTTGCAGTGTGACTGTTCTGTATTCAATGATGATTGTGTGGGATTTGGGTTAATTTAACCTGCGAGTATCATCTTCATGTTTATAAGCCCCTCCTTGCAGAGAACATGGATGTTTAATAGAATAGCAGCAAATAGTAAGAATCACTTTAAATAATATTTAAACTGTCTTGCACTGACACTTGCCTTGGAAGTATTAATTTATGCACATGAGTTAATTTAACCCACTTCCATGTTATTCGATTACAAGAGGTTTCCCCCTTCAAGTAAATAATTAAATTGATAAATTAATGAGATGATTCAAGAATAAGCACATCAAAATAGGAAGACTAGATTCTATAATGAGACATGCATTCTTAATACATTGCTAACAGGTTATTGGCGCCTGTCAGTATAATATTAATCATGCATCATCTTTAGCACGGAGGGTATTTTGAAGCAAAAGAGATCTTCACTTCTCACAATGGGAAACAATTATAAAAAGTACTTTAGTTTGCATTTCTTATATTGTGTGAAGAACTTTGCTGCCAAAAGAATATTTGTTTTCCTAGTCCAGTTATATTGATGAAGAAGTGGGTTAGGTTGCACTGAGAGAATCATGAATAGTTCTTCAGCAGGTTACATGGATAATTGAGACTGCTGTGCCATTTAAGATGAAGTTCTAGAGGAATTGTACATTCCCAATACCTGTTGCCCAGGAAGGCCACTTGCCTAATCAAGGACTAGTCTCACCCCCTCTTCTCCCCACTCCCATCAGGCAAGAGGTACAGAAGTGTGAAAATGCACACCACCAGATTCAGGGACAGTTTCTTCCTAGCTGTTATCAGGCATGTGAACGACTCTATCAACAGCTAGAGAGTGGTCCTGAGCTACTATCTATCGTCATTGGAGACCTACGGACTATCTCCAATCAGACATTATTGGACTAAACGTTATTCCCTCTATCATGTATCTGCATATTGTAAAGGCTCAATTGTAATCAGGTATTGTCTTTCTGCTGACTGGTTAGCATGCAAGAAAAATACCTTGGTGTATGTGACAATCAACTAAGCTAAACTTAAAAACTCTATGTACCTCAACATTGAATATCCATAGCCCCTCCTTGGCTCATGAAAGGGCAGTACTTTGGCACAGTTAGTAGAGCCCCCTATCTCACAGCTCCAGTGACCTGGGTTCAATCTTTGTCTTAGTGCTATCTGGGTGCAGTTTGCACGTGCTCCCGGTGACTGTCAATTTCCTCTGGATCTTTGGTTTCCTGCACATCTAAATAAATGGGCAGGTTGGTTGGTTCATTAGGCATTGTAAATTCCCCACATTGTGTGTCGGTGAGTTGTAGAATCTGGGACACCGTCGATAAGAATGTAGAAAGAATGAAATGAGTGTGAGATTAGTATCATGGGTGGCCGGTGTGGACTCGGTAGTCCAGGGCTTGTTTCCAAGGTGTATATATCGGTGATTCTGAATAAGGAAGGCTTCCTCATCTTAGTCATAATTTACTCCTCAGCCAAGAGAAACCACCTCCCTGCATCTACTTAGTCAAACCCTGAAAGGGCATTTAATTGCGATTAGTTTGGTTTGAGGTACAGTGCGAACACAGGCCCTTCGGCCCACAGAGCCTGTGCCGACCAGCAATCCCCATATACTAGCATTATCCGACACAAGAGGAACAATATACAATATTTTTTACAAAAGCCAATTATCCTACAAACCTGCACATTTTGGAGTGTGGAGGAAACTGGAGCACCTGGAGAAAACCCACGCGGTCAGAGGGAGAACGTACAAACTCCATAAACACAGCACCCATAGTAAAGATGAAACCCGGGAGTTGTAAAGGACCTGTCCCACTTGGGTGACCTAATCCGCGAGTTCTAGCGAGTTTGCCCTCGACTCATACTCGCAGCATGGTCGACACAAGGTCATAGGAGGTGTTCGTAACCCTCCTTCATGCTCGAGAGTGTTCTCCGCGTACTCGAGGCTGCAGCTAGGTCGCGGCGTTTTTTTTTAACATGTTAAAAAATGCCCGCGAGTAAAAAAAACGTTTGCCATGGAAAAAATCGATACTTTTTTTACTCATAGGTTTAGTCGTAGTAGATCATAGTAAATCATAGTAAGTCGGCATGTTATTCATAGGTAATCGAGGGTAGTCG
The DNA here is from genome assembly GCA_963514005.1 of Raja brachyura. The sequence goes on along the minus strand of OY740798.1, from coordinate 34,589,705 downwards.
AAGGTAGTTGTATATAGTCTTCATCATAGTCGAAGGAGGTCGTCTTCACTCTCCACTATTCGGTCTCCAATTGTCCCGAATTTAGTTGTAGCTAGTCGTGGCTAATTGAAGCTGGTCTTCAACTTAGTCGAAGGTGGTCTTCAACATGTCATTTTTTCATACTCTTTTAAACTCGCCAATTAACTCACCAAGGTAAATTCCTTGTATGTGAATATTTGGCCAATAAAATAACTTACAAGTACTTACAAGTGGGACAGCCCCATAAGGCAGCAACTCTGCCGCTGTGTCACTATGCCACCTTTGTTTCTTTTATATTTCAACCACATTGGAATAAAAGCAACGATAGACACAAAATGCTGAAGTTACAGCGGTCTGGCAGCGTCACTGGAGAAAACTGATGGGTGGCTTTAGATCACATATCCATTTTCTCCAGAGATGCTGCCTGACCTGCTGAGTGACTCCTGCATTTTGGGTCTAACTTTGGCATAAGCCAGCATCTGCTGTTCCTTTTTATTTCATTGTAATAAAAGCAAATGTTTAATTTGCTTCTGAACTTCATGCTAACATTAATATTCATGCCTAAACAGCCCCAAATCCCGCTGAGATTTGAATGCTTAATAGTCTCCCGCCTTCTAAAATATATTATCATTTTTCTTTTTACCTATAAGACCAAATACATTCACACTTGCACACACTGTGCTCCATATCTCATGTTTTTGCCCAGCCATTTAAGGGCCTGTCCCACTTAAGCGATTTTTTTCGATTACTACAGGCGACTAGGCTGTCGACACATGGTCGCGGGGTGACGCCTGTATGGTTGTGAGTTGCCTCCTAAAGTTGCCTAAAGAGTCGTAACTTTTTCTTGTCGCTGTTGGATTTTGAAATGTTCAAAACCCTTCTGCAACTGTGGGCTTGACGTAGCTTGTCTTCTCCTGTCGCAGGTGTTGTCGCCAGGATGACGCAGGTTGTCACCAGGTGATATAGGTTGTCGCCGGTTGCTGACTTTGGTGAATACCATTGGCGACTACCTATGTCAACCTACGACAGGTACCGGCGAATTAATTGTCTTCAGTTGTCACCGACAGGGTCGTAGCTTGTCGCGAGTGGACGCAGGGTCGCTTCGGTTGTCGTAGGTTGTCGCCTGTGTGGTTGTAGGTGGACGTCCTACGTCGCGAAGAATTGTTTTGCCGGTTGCCGTAGCTTGACGTAGCTTGACATCGACTAGGTGGTAGGTTTTTCGGCAACCAGCTACATCTGTAGCTGTCGCCGAAGAAATCGGCCCTTTAATCTGCCTAATACCTATGCAGCATGTTTGCATTTGCAAGGCTTCCTGCCAGCTTTGTACTGCTGGCAATATTAACTGTGTTACACAAGCCCCTGTCAGATGTAGAGTGCAAGTAGCTGAGCTCCAAGCATTGATCTTTGATTCTCAAAGCAATCAATTAGTTGCACTTTCATCCTGAAAATGCTGCTTAATGGCCAATTGTGCTTTCCATCCGACAACCAATCCTCAATCACTGTTAATACACTATACCCTCAAGTCCGTGAGCCCCAATTGTGCTAAACTACCTTTAGTATGATTTTTGTCAATTGTCTTCTAAAAATACAAAATATACAACATTGACTGGTTCTCCCTTACCACGTAATCCACCTGTACCATTAAAATAACAATACATGTGTCAATTATTATTATTTTTTTCAACAAACATTAAGACGTTGGTTATTTTGGGGTATTGCATGCTGTCCTGCTCGCCCCATTTACTGTAAAGATGTGGAGGCTTTGAACAGGTTGCACACGAGGTTTACCAGAATACTGCATGACCCGCTGAGTTACTCCGGCACTTTGTGTTTATCTTTGGATGGACTTGGATTGTTGTCTCTGAAATGTCAGAGATTGAGGGGAAACTTGATAGAAGTAGATACATTTATGAGAAGCATAGATAGGGTAACAGTAAGAACCTTGTCCCCAGTGCGGAAATGTCCAACACTAACGGGTGTAGCTATAGGGTGAGAGAGGAAGAGTTTAATGGAGATATGTTGGGCAAGTTTTTTTACATAGAGAGTGGTGGGGGTCTGGAACGTACTGCCAGGAGTGGTGGTGGAGGCAGATACGATAGTGACATTTAATAGACTTTTGAAAAAGCACATGGAAGTGTAAATTGCTCATTTCTAAGCTTCCCCCCAGTCTAGTTTCTGTAAAAATGCTGAATCAAACACTTGAAACAACAACATTTTATTTTAACAAAAGGGCATCACAGTTCAACTACTGTACCTATTCCACTGCGAGTTTGATCAAGCCCTCTAGGCCTCACTCAGACAGAGACAGAGACAGAGATACTACAGAAGTTCACGCAGTCCCTAGTCCCAGAAGATCGTGGCAGTAGACTTTTATATGTCACGGGACCTCGAAGGACCGAACCACATGGGGGTGGTCTCTTAATAACCCAATTATAGTTATCGATTAACCCCATACATAACAGACATTTCTCTAACCCAATAATACAACAGCTCAATACATTGTATTCAAAACTGACTTTGTAATGAAGCCAACTTAGAAACATTTACCCTGGAACCCAGACAAGGCTCAATACCTCATTCAATCAACACTTGGCAAAGTCAAACTCTGCAACATTATTTACAAGGTGCATGTCTGGTTTGCAGCCATCCAATCCATTCTATACATTTTGCACCTAATTGACAGGGTTTGCCGATGATCTTATTCTTTGCTTGCAAATTGTATCTAGGCTCTAGACACACTGGCACCTCTTCGCAGCTTGTCCCAGCTCTGCTGACAGCTATTCCAAATTGCCCAAATCTCCCAGCAGCCCTGAGAGATTTTTACCCCATTTTGAAGTCCTAGCCTCTCCAATTTTGCCAGGATTAACAGAAGTGCAGAGCAGAGAGGGATATGGATCGCATATAGGCAGATGTGATCAGTTTAACTTTACATCATGTTTGGCACAAACATTGTGGGCTGAAGGGCTTGTTCCTGTGATGTTCTGTTTTATATACAATATTGCCACTGTTTGATCATATTGTCTCTGGTTTTCATTCTAATATTTATATACATACAACATTATACAGACAGTCAGGCATTGGAGAAGGAGGAAAAATAGTTAATGGAAAGGTGCTATAACGGAGAGTGTATACCAATACGGAAGGATCGACCTGATTGGGACCTTATTCGAGAGTGGTGACCTGTTGAAGATTGGAATGGGTTTGCAGATTAGATGCAGAGAAACTGTTTCCAATTGCGGAGCAGATCAGAGCGCGCACCATAAATGAAAGTCAGATGTGAGGAAATACAAAAACAGTGAAATTAAGATGCGTAGGAATGAACTACAAATGCTGGTTTAAACCGAAGATAGACACAAAATGTTGGAGTAACTCAGCGGGACAGGTAGCATCTCTGGAGAAAAGGATAGGTGATGTTTTGGGTCAGTCTGAAGAAGGGTCTCGAACTGAAATGTCACCCATTCCTTCTGTCCAGAATAACAACAATATTGCTTTCAATGCCAGCAGGACCATGGTGCTGATTGTTGACTTCAGGAAGAGAAAGCCAAGGAACCATAAATCTATCTTCTGGAGGGACGGCAGAAGAAGAGCCACCGGTTTCAGGTTCCTGGCCATGCATATTTCCAAAGATCTGTGGAGGAAGGAACTGCAGAGGCTGGTTTAAACTAAAGATTGACACAAAAAGCTGGAGTAACTCAGCGGGACAGGCAGCATCTCTGGAGAAAAGGATAGGTGATGTTTTGGGTCAGTCTGAAGAATGGTCCCGAACTGAAATGTCACCCATTCCTCTGTCCAGAGATGCTGCCTGTCCCGCTGAGTAACTGCAGCATTTTGTGTCTATCTGAAATTAAAGTGTGTCTGGGTATCAGAAGTAGCATCCATTAGTGTGGATAATCTGTCAGCCTGATCTCGCAACAGTCTCGAGGGTGTTGTCTTGTCAGAGTCTCATTGTACCATGAGACACGGTGGTAAAGAATGCAGAAAGCCGAACTCTTGAACACTATCACAATTGTAACACACATTTAGCAGGAGAGTGGCAGGCCACAGGGCTCGCTCGATGCTTCAGTAGTGTGAGGAGATAACTGAAGATCAAAATGTTGCCAGATGCAAAGAGAGCAGTCTGTTGAAGTGCAGCGTGTGAATATTCATTCCACGTGCAGGAGCTCCCCACTCAGGCGTAGCTCGATCTTCTAATCCCCATTCTAGGACAGTATGTTCTTTGCTTAGTTCTACGTAGGCTGCATTGCAATTCAGAACATTCTGCAGCAAAAGTAGACAAAAATGCTGGAGAAACTCAGCGCTGGCGAGGCAGCATCTATGAAGCGAAGGAATAGGTGACGTCACATATTCCTTCACTCCATAGATGTTGCCTCACCCACTGAGTTTCTCCAGCATCTTTGTCTACCTTTGATTTTTCCAGCATCTGCAGTTCTTTCTTAAACATTCTGCAGCAAAAAGTCAGCACCAAATCACAGCAAGTCCTTCCAATATTTTAACACTTAAGTTACAATGAACCCTAACTTTTGTATTAAAACAAGTGCAAAATGAGAAGGGTCTCGACCCGAAACACCACGTATTCCTTTTCTCCAGAAGTGCTACCTGACCCGCTGAGTTACTCCAGCATTTTGTGTCTATGTTCGGTCTAAACCAGCATCTGCAGTTCCTACGCAAAATGGGAAATGGCCATTTATCTAACGTTGATCTTGTCACATCCAACCCACATACTGGGAGCAGAAAAAGAGTCTTGACCCAAAACGTCACCTATCCTATTCTCCAGAGATGCTGCCTGTCCTGCTGAATTACTTCAGCACTGCCCAGTTTCGACGAAAGCAATCAACCCGGCGTGCACAATCAAATAAGATCAAATAGAACAAGTTGTCCTACAACTTTAGGCTGTGCACGCCATACGCAAGAAGAAGCAGACGTCAGCACTTTGTCTCTATCTTTCCTATATAGTTTTTTGATTATTTCTGATATTTTCTTAACAATTCAATAATAGTAATTTGGCCTTCCTACTGAAGATGAACTGAAACTTAAGCCGTAGAACTATTTACTTACTAATCACTGGCACGCATATCAAAATCCCATCATTATTATGAACTCTTCAACCAAATCTTCCTTAAAACTTGCTCTGAAGAAAATCATCCCCAGTTTCTTTCATTTCTCTTTCTCAGTCAAAGGACCTTGTGCCTGGTATGATTTTTGCAATTTCTTCCTTCCCCTCCCTTTTAACCTGGACCCAAATATATCACTAATTGGAACTGCATTTTAAGAGACTATAATTTTGTTATTGGCTTCATATCACAGATTTCTTTAAAACAATTCTATGCCAAAAGTTAAACTTTGAACCTCGCATGTTATTTGTTTGCAGTTTTATCAACTTGCATTTCTATTGTTAAAGGCTGTATTTAAACCAACTTATTCCATGTTTCAAACTTCTATAAGCATTTCCGATGTTACGCATACAATATGACCTCCTTACAAAATGTAGCCACACAAGTTCACCTTCAGAAATTTAATCTGATACATTTAAATTTAAAATAACTGGTAAATTAAAATCTGTGCAACCTGTGTTCATATCTAGACTCGTTAAGAGGAACAATGGTGCCAACACCACCTTTGAGGAACATTACTCTTAAAAGCTTTCATGGTTATTTGCCATCTCCTCTTTGTCATATGAAAGTGTAATCTGACTATAAGGTTCTCTTAAAGAAGCAAGTCTTGCTAGACAGCACTTCATCCAATATCTTTCAGAAAGTCATGCAAATGATCAATAAGTCTGGACTTCCTTTATTGATGCACCCTCAATTTCATTCAAATTGATATCTCAAAACCATCATCACTTTGTCCATCTATTGTGCCCATTCATGTTTGAGTAGTTAATTATTGATGCATGTCCATATGGAGATACGTGTATTATTATCCATGACACACAAGAATGAATAATCACCTGATTTGGATATTTAAGCACTGGGTACATAAATGAAACATTCAGCGGGGAAAATAACCTTTTGAAACTATTGTCCATGGCATGCTTAAGTAACATGCTTGTTTTGGGAGTGTTGGGGAATTGAGAACCAGAGCACATAGGTTTGAGGTGAAGGGAGAAAGATTTAATAGGAACCTGAGGAGTAACCTTTTTACGCAAAGGGTGGTGGATGTATGGAATGAGCTGCCAGAGGAGGTAATTGAGGCAGGTGCTATCATAACATTTCAGAGACAATTGGACAGGGACAGGTACATGGATAGGACAGGTTTAAGGGATTATGGGCCAAGCGTGGGCGGGTGGGACTAGCATTAATGGGGCATGTTGATCGGTGTGGGGAAGTTGGGCCAAAGGGCCTGTTTCCACGCTGTATGACTCTATAAAGTCGTGCTTGGCAATCTTCACAGCTTGGCAAATCTGAGTTTTGGAAAGGAAAGGTCATAACAACAATATTGAGTACACATGTCAGATTGTAATACATGACATTGTATAGTTAAGTCCATGGATTGATGAAGATCATAGAGTTTGTGTTGTGTGCTCAGGAACCTAACGTTGTTGCTCTAATTCCTTGATAAGATCATTTGCTCTTTACCAAATATTGCAACATATAACAACATATATGAGAATTTATTCAGTTTATTAAAAATCTATATTCTCAATTTGCTTCATATTGAGCATTGGACCAACTATAACTCCGGGTGAAATGATTTCATAATATCTTCACGTGTTAGTGTGTATGAGCAGGAATCCAGTTGGAAATGGCAGTACTATTATCACCCATTTTGCCCCAAAATCAGTCCCTTTGCTTCAGTTAATGTGTTCTGATGAGATCTGAAAAGTGGATCGCTTTTATGTATAATAATCGCAGGGCGGCACAGTCGCATGGTGGTAGAGCTGCTGCCTCACAGTGCCAGAGCTCCGGGTTCAATCCTGACCTCGGGTACCATCTGCGGATATTTGCATGTTCTCCCTGTGACAGCGTGGGTTTTCTCCTGGTGCTCCAGTTTCCTCACACATACCAAAACCGTGCAGATTTGCATGTGAAAACAAAAATTGCCCCGAGTGTGTAGTATGTGATGGCATAGAACTAGTGTATGATGATCGTTGGTCAGCGTGGACTCAGTGGGCCGAATGGCCTGTTTCCATGCGGTATCTCTGATCATAGTAACTGGACAAGAATTGCATCTAATTAAAATTGTTTCCTGTAGCTTCCTGGAACTTTGTTGGTGTTTTGGTTTTTAAATCTTGACACTTAATGAAGAGGTGTCTACTTTTGATAAGCAAGATACATAGACTAGAAAATCTATGAATAACGTTAGATTTACACAAAGTTTATCTTTCATCTTTTGTAACAGTGCTTGAAGAAAACATAATCCCAATAACTCACCTCACCAACCACACAATAGGATATACTGAAACTCTTCCAGTCATTCCCTCCTGTCTAAAAATGAATAGTGTTCTAATTATAAAATATGGGAGAGTACATGGTACAAAGCCAAGTAGTTAAAGCATTGAAACTTTTCAATATACAGACGGAAACATACCTTAGTGATTCCACTAATCCGTACTGAACAATAAATTTGTTATACACACAGATTACACAACAACTAACATTTTTGTTTATAAAGACAGTGGAGAACATTTGAGGACATTTACTGGTTTTATTTCATTAATATGTGCATATGTAGTTCAAATAAATATTCCAAATATTTATTTCATTTTTATATTTATTTTGTTTTTATATTCCGTCTGAAGAAAGGTCTCAAGAAACGTCACCAATCCACGTTCTCCAGAGATGCTGGTTGGCTTGCTGGGTGATGCCAGCGCTTTGTGTCCTTTTGTGTATTAGCCACCACATGCTTGTTTCTTCATTTATTTTGGTTTTAAATTTTATTTTCCTTGGGCAATTATTGCTGGAGGATTAGCAGTTATATATTCTTAAAATGGAAGTGCAAGGTCTATTACAGAATATCTGAAAATTTAAAATCTAGTATATTTTCTAAAAATAAAGAAATGTCCATTTTTATTTCATCATCAAAAATTCTACTCAGTAAATTATTGCACGGGCTATATATCCAGCAATAAAGAAACATTTGTTAACACAAGGATATAAGGATATGTGTTAAGTAACAAGACAGTGTCAATATGAGAAGAATTGTTTTAAGAATTGCATCAAGGAGGGTACCATTTCAAGGAACATTTCTATTTTCACTAGCCTCCAAATTATATAGCCTTGGTTTGGTTGGATTTGTGGCTGCTTGAGGTGAAGATGGCGCATGCGCGTGTCGACGTGACTGGATCGAGGCGTCGGTGGAATGGGCTGCTGGAGGCCCTGCAGCAGCCTGGGGCTCGAGTGGATCAGTGTATCCATCAGGCCAAATGCGTTGATCGGTTGCTGTCGGCATGGAGCACCAATGGAGGATGCCAGAAAACATTGCCCGACCAACAACTCCAATGTTGGGTTCTGCAACTCCACCCCAGGGCAACAAGTTCAGACTCTATATTTTTAACCATTTTGGACTTGAATCATGCAAAATGACACCAGAAAAATGGCAACTCTTATAGAGAGTTATAGAGTCATCGAATCGTACAACATGGAAACAGGCCCTTTGGCCCAACCTGCCCAAACCAACCAACATGTCCCATCTACACTGGTTCCACCTGTTGTGTACTGACGCTGAGTAATTTACAGTTCCTATACACTGGTACTTTAGTCTAATTGTGTCTATGTATTGTAAGATTTTCACTGAACTGTATGCAAAGAAAAGACTTTCACAGCACCATAGGTACCTAATGACAATAAAGTACCACTAATTTAATCATTTTATCTCAGGACATATAGTCGTGGATTCAATCTCTAATTCACAAATACGAGAACTCTGTCCAGGGGAATACCCAAGTTGAGACAAGCTGTACTGTTGGGGATCCATTTAAGCAAGACATTAATTTACAAATTCTCCCCATCTGTGGGATGCCTAACTCATTTTCCTACCTCTCGTTCCCTCCCCTCCACTTTCAGTCTGAAGAAGGATTCCGACCTGAAATGTCACCCATCCGTTTTCTACAGAGATGCTGCCTGACCCGCTAAGTTACTCCAGCACTTTGTGTCTGCATTAGATACAGCCTGTACATACAACTGAGCATTTGGGAGACTGGCAGGGTGAATTTGATGGCTGCTGCACAGATCCAGGCATTGTCTGCTGCCTGAGAACTCAGTACACAGCCTCGTTTCTGAACTTCAGGTTCTGATCAAATATGCTTGTGCACATATTTGTTTACATCTTTATGAACTTGCATTTCTATTTTTAAAGGCAGTGTTTGAACCAATGACTTTCAATGTTTCAGACTTTTATAAGCATTTCGATGTAACGCATACGTATGTTCTCCTTACAAAACGTATGTTCTCCTTACAAAATGTATCCACTCAAGTTCCCCTTCATAAATTTATTCTGATACATTTAAAATTAAAATATCTGCCAAGTTAAAATCCGCGTAACCTGTATTCATGTCTGGACTATTTACACATTTAGAGGAACAATAGACCCAACACCACCTTTGAGGAACGTTAGTATTACAAACTTTCACAGTGTTCTGCCATCTCCTCTTTGCCATATAAAATTGTAATCAGACTATAAGGTTCTCTTAAAGAAATGTCTGCTAGACAGCACTTCATCCACATAATTGCAGACTCAGACATGTACACATTCTGTCTTCACACCCATCCTTCAATTTAGGCAACCCAAGCAGAATATGAGGTGCTGTTCTTCCTGTTTGCTGTAGCTTCAAACTGGCAGTGGAGAAGGCCGAGGACAGGCAGGTCATGAGGGAATGTGGAAGTGGAATTGGCTTCCAACCAGGAGCCCCAGGTGGCCTTGGCGTTCCGAATGCAAGTGTTTGGCAAAGTGATTGCCTAGTCTACGCTTGGTCTCACTGTTATTGAGGAGACCACATCGAGAGAAGAGAATGCTATAAATGTGGTCTATTTGAATGATGCAAGGGCTTCAAAGGACCCAATAGCCTACTGATTTGTTTCCGGGATTGAGGGTTACACAAAAAGCTGGAGAAACTCAGCGGGTGCAGCAACATCTAAGGAGCGAAGGAGATGGGCGACGTTTCGGGTCGACTCCCTTCTTCAGACTGGTCAGGGATCAGGGAAACGAGAGATATAGACAGTGATGTGGAGAGATAAAGAACAATGAATGAAAGATATGCAAAAAAGTATCGATGATAAAGGAAACAGGCCATTGTAAGCTGTTTGTGGTGTGAAAATGAGAAGCTAGTGCAACTGGGGTGGTGGGGGGGGAGAGATGGAGAAGGAATGTCAGGGCCCGAGGGCTGAGGGAGAGGTGGGGAGGGGGAGGGGGCAGTCTGGGTTAACAGAATTGAGAAAATTCAATGTTTAAGCCCAGAGGATGCAGACTCCCCAAGCGGAATATGAGATGCTGTTCCTCCAACTTGCGGTGTTGCTCACTCTGGCCGTGGAGGAGGCCCAGGACCGAGAGGTCGGATACGGAATGGGAGGGGGAGTTGAAGTGCTGAGCCACCAGGAGGTCGGGTTGGTTATTGCGGACCAAGCGGAGGTGTTCGGCGAAACAATTGCCCAGCCTCCGCTTGGTCTCACCGATGTAGATCAGCTGGCATCTGGAGCAACAGATGCAGTAGATGAGGTTGGAGGAGGTGCAGATGAACCTCTGTCGGACTTGGAATGACTGCTTGGGCCCCTGAAAGGAGTGGATGGGGGAGGTGAAGGGACAAGTGTAGCATCTCTTGCGGTTGCAAGGGAAAGTGCCCGGGGAAGGAGTGGAGCGGGAGGGAAGGGAAGAATTGACAAGGGAGTTGCGGAGGGAGCGGTCTTTGCGGAAGGCAGGGGGGGGGGATGGGAAGATGTGGCAAGTGAAGGGGTCACGTTGGAGGTGGCGAAACTGGCAGAGGACTATCTGTTGTATGCGCTGGCTGGTGGGGTGAAAGGTGAGGACGAGGGGGACTCGGCCCTTGTTGTGAGTGGGGGAATGGGGAGAGAGGGCAGTGTTGCGGGGTATGGAGGAGACCCTGGTGCGAGCCTCATCTATAGTGGGGGAGGGGAAACCCCAGGATTGTTCACTGAATAGTTTGGTTCAGAGATGCAGCATGGATACAGACCCTTTGGCCCATTGAGTCTACGCCAACCATTGATCATCCATATACACTTGTTTGATGATATCACACTTTCACGTCCACTCCCTTATACACCAGGGGAGATTCTTTTTTACAAAGGCCAATCACCTACAGACCGGCACAGCTTTGGAACGTGGGAGGAAACTGGAGCGCCCGGAGAGACAAAGGGGGACCCGGCGTGGTGGGTCAAAGTCAAAGTCAAACAAACTTTATTGTCATTTAGAAATACATTGATATATGCTGTTCCAAACGAAATTACGTTGCATTTGGCTCCCTGTGCAACACAATAAATTAACCGAAGGATAGGTATGTATGAAAAGGATAAATAGACAATAGTGGCAGCCCATTTACATGGCATTCAGGAGTCTGATGGCTCGTGGGAAGAAGCTGTTGCGGAACCTTGATGTTCTGCTCCTCATGCTGCGGTATCTTTTTCCCGAGGGCAGCAGAGTGAACAGTCCGTGATGGAGATGTGTGGGGTCCTTTATGATACTGCTGGCCTTAGACACACAGCGTTTGGTCGCAATATCCCCGATTGAGGGGAGATAGGTCCCGATGATTTTTTCCGCTGTCCTCACCACTCTCTGCACAGACTTCCAGTCGGAGGCTCTACAGTCCCCAAACCAGACAGAGATACAGCTGGTCAGAATACTCTCTATGGTGCCCCTGTAGAAAGTAGTGAGGATGGGATGGGGGAGATGAGCTCTTCTCATCCGGCGCAGAAAGTGCAACCGCTGCTGCGCTCTCTTAACAGTTGATGAGATGTTAGTCGACCAGGTCAGACTGTTAGTGACCTGCACCCCCAGGAACTTTGTGCTACTGACCGCTGAGAACTAAAGTGACCGGGGCCTGTGCCACTGTGCCACCTTAGTTAATTGGAATTTAGTAGGTGCCCCTCCAGAGTTTTAGACAAGCTTTGACCGGAGTTGCAGATTATTCTACCTAATGCGATTTCCAGCTGGTAGTTCCATCATCTTTCAAAGCCCGGTAAGAAGCTCAGAGCTGTACTGTTGTGGAATACGATGTTGACAGGATGTGCTGTACCAGCATTTCACATGGATCCGCAGTGGACCTTAATTTACATTTTGTAATGGGTTTCCTAATCTCTTCATTGAAGAAGTACATAAGATCAGTGGCAAGGAGACGGGAGTAATCTGAAAGCACAAATAATGCCAGATACATCATATTATGGACACTCTGAAGCTAGTTTTTTATAAAATATGGGGTTTTTTCCCATTATCGTGAATAGTTTATTACTCATAATGTTATTTTATCTTAGGCAATTATTTAGTTTAGTATATCATCACGTGTACCGAGGTACAGTGAAAAGCTTTTGTTGCTAACTAGTCAGCGGAAAGATTATACATGATTACAAGTGACAGCGTACAGATACATAATAATGGGAACAACGTTTAGTGCAAGATAAAGTCCAGTAAAGTCCGATTAAAGTGAGTCAGAGGGTAGCTCAGGACTGTTCTCCGGTAGAAATAGGTACAGGTAATGAATAAGAAATTTGAAGACATATCACATGTTTGCCATTTTGAGAGGGGATAGCATTGACCTCCATGGATGTAACATCAAAAGCGACATCCACTCACAAACATTTAAGAGTAAGGGGATTTTTGAACCTTTTTTTATCATTTGATTTTCCATGAATGTACCTTGCACCGAATGTCTACAAATCTTTGAGCAGAGAAAGTGCTTCCTGATTTCACGTCTAGAACTGCAGGTAAAGACACAAAGTGCTGGAGTAACTCATTGGGCCAGGCAGCATTTCTGAGGAACATGGATAGGTGACTTTTCAGGTCAGGACCCTGCTTCGTATTGATCTTCTTCACACTGATCATCAGTACGTAGAAGGGTCCCGACTCACCTATCCATGTATTCCAGTGGTGCTGCCTGAGCTGCTGAGTTACTCCAGCACTTTAAAAAAATATATGAACAGGGCAGGCTTTAATCTCCTTGATTCCCCATTCACATAACTTAATTTTCTGTGTAGGAAGGAACTGTAGATGCTGGTTTGTACCCAAGATAGACACAAGGTGCTGGAGTAACTCAGCAGGTCAGGCAGCATCTCTGGAGAAAAAGGAGGGTGAGGTTTCTGGTTGGAACTTTTCTTCCGACATTTCCAGTGCAGGGGAATCCCGGGTCTCTGGATTTGTTCTATCTTTTGTCACCTTAAGTCCCTAGATGGGATCACTCCTCACTCTTCTGAACCAAAATGAATCCACTATATATATATATATATATGCATGTTTATCTGAAGAACGGTCCTGATCTTAAACGTCACCCATCCATGTTCTCCAGAGATGTTGCTTGACCCACTGAATTACACCAGCATTTTGTATCTCTCTTTGGTATAAACCAGCATCTGCAGTTCCTTTTTTTATTAAATTATGTTTTCAGCAGTTATTTGATTTGAGGCAAAGATTTTTTTTGCAACTTGTACTACTTCTAAGGGTGAGTCATGAGAAACAACTTAGTTTAACTGGGTAAGGTAACCAGAACTTACCAACGTACAACCTTTTCCATGGATATAATTATAAAAGCTGTTGAATTATCCATAATCTTACCATGCAAGATATCGGCAAGGCCACTTTTAGAGTACTGTCTTCAGTTTTGGTCACCTTGTGATCGGAAAGATGTTGTTATGCTGGAAACGTGTAGAAAAGATTCACAAAGATGTTCACAGGTCTCGAGGGCCTGAGCTATAGGGAGAGGTTGGGCAGGCTAGGACATTATTCCTTGGAACACAGGATAATGAGGGGCTATCTTATAGAGGTGTACACAATCGTGAGAAGAATAGACAGGGTAAATGCATGGAGTCTTTTAGCCAGAATAGGGGAATCGAGAACCAAAGGACATGGTTAAGATGAAGGGGGAAAGATTTAATAGGAACCCGAGGGCAACATTTTTACACAAAGGATAGTATCATTTCAGTTTTAGTTTTATTTGTCTTATGTGGGTTAAGACAGGGTCAACGGAACAATGAAATGTGTTTGACAAGACAGCGGGTCACCTCAGCAATAATATAACAAGGATAAAATAAAAATGACATTGGTAAGGTAAAAATAAAACAATAAAATAAAATAATCAACATATATGATGTGAAATGTGTTCATGAGTTCAGAAGCCTGATGGTAAAAATTGTTTTTATGTCTGGTGGTACGTGCAGCCATGCTCCTGTACCGTCTGTCTGAGGAGAACAGTCTGCGTGCTGGGTGGCTGTGGTCCTTGATGATGCTGTGTGCCTTCCGCAGGCACCGCCGGTGGAAAATGTCCTGAATGGCCAGGAGGCAGTTGCCAGTGATGTGTTGTGCCGCCTCCACCGCTCTCTGTAGTGATTTGCGGCTGTGGACAGAACAGTTCCCGTACCAGACTGTGATGCAGCCCGTCGGCAGGCTCTCGATGATGCAACTGTAGAAGTTTGTGAGGATGCTGGCGTTACTGACAAACTTCCTCAGTCTTCTCTGGAAAAAGAGCCACTGGCGGGCTTTCTTAGTTATTGTGTCCGTGTGCAGTGTCCACGAGAGGTCCTCAGTGATGTGCGCACCGAGGAACATGAAGCTGTTGACCCTTTCAACCTCAGCATCACCGATGTGGATGGGGAGGTGTCCACTCCCCTGCTGTCTCCTGTAGTCCACGATCATCTCGTTAGTTTTGCTGACATTGAGAGAGAGAGGTTATTTTCCTGGCACCAGCTGTTTAGTGCCTTTACCTCCTCTCTATAGGCCGTCTCATTATTGTCTGTGATGAGGCCCAGGATGGTCGTGTCGTCAGCAAACTTTAGGATGATGTTTGAGCTTTGCTTGGCAGTACAGTCGTGCGTGAACAGGGAGTACAGGAGTGGACTGAGCAAACAGCCCTGTGGTGCACCTGTGTTGGGCATCAGTGAGGAAGAGGTGTGGCTGCCAATTCTCACCACCTGGGGCCTGCCCGTCAGGAAGTTGAATATCCAGCCACAGATGGAGGTCTCCAGTCCATGATCAAGGAGCTTGTGGCCGGGTTTTGAGGGAATGATAGTGTTGAATGCCGAACTGTAGTCAATGAAGAGCATTCTCACATATGTATTTATTTTGTCCAGCTGGGTGAGTGCAGTGTCTGTTGCCATGGCGATGGCATTGTCAGTGGCCCTGTTTGGTCTATACTCAAACTGAAGAGGGTCCAAGATGTCGGGGAGAGAGGAGCAGATGTGAGTTTTGACTAGTCGCTCGAAGCACTTCATGATGACTGATGTCAGTGCGACAGGAAGTTACTGGTTTCTTTGGAACAGGAACAATGGTGGATGCTTTGAAGGGGGTGGGAATCATAGACTGACTCGGGGAGAGGTTGAAGATGTTGGTGAACACCTCTGCCAGTTGATCAGCGTACGCCCTGAGAGCCCGCCCTGGAATACCGTCCGGCCCTGGAGCTTTGCGGTCATTGACCTTTTTGAAGGATCGTCTCACGTCTGCCGTTTGTAGGGTCAGTGTGGTAGTCCCCCTGCACACCTGTGGACTCATGGTGGGCGCTGTGTTGTCTGCATCGAACCAGGCGTAAAAGGTGCTAAGCTCGTCCGGGAGCGATGCGGTAGGCTGGACAGTGCTCCTGTTTTTCCCTTTGTAGTCTGTGATGCAGCGTAATCTACGCCATTTGCGTCTGGGGTCAGAGCTGCAGTAGGTAGATTCCACTTTGTTTCTGTAGTCTCTCTTGGCTTTCCTGATGGACTTCCAGAGGTCATACCTGGCTGCTTTGTAGGTGTCGGGGTCCCCTGAGTTGAAGGCAGTGGTCCGTGCTTTGAGTTTAGCGCTAATTTCTCGTCCAACCCAGGGTTTCTGATTTGGATAAAGCAGATGGTGGCTTTTGGAACAACATCGTTGATGCACTTACTTATGCAGCCTAAGACAGTCTGTGTATTTGTTGATGTTGCCTTCTGCTGCGTCCTGCACATCTGCCAGTCAGTTGTGTCAAAGTTGTCCTGTAAAGGGCCTGTACCACTTGTCCATTTCCACGCCATTTACCCGTCCTGGTAGCATGTGGGTAGTGCGGGATGGGCGGGGCCAAGAGCGGGGCCAAGACAATTGGAGATAGACACAAAATGCAGGAGTAACTCAGCGGGACCGGCAGCTTCTCTGGAGAGAAGCAATGGGTGACGTCAGACTGAAGAAGATTCTTCACCGGAAGCATCATCCATTCCTTCTCTCCAGAGATGCGGCCGGTCCCGCTGAATTACTCCTGCATTTTTTGTCTATCTTCAAATGACGTTAAGCGCTCCAGATGGCTGTGCGAGCTCATGGTGCACACGACTGTCGCGCGTCAGTCACTACCGGCCTGTCGTGTAAATGACGGCCTAGTGGGACAGGCCCTTAAGATCTCATCAGCCTCATAGTAGGTGTATGGGACAAGCTGCCAGAGGAGGACGTTGAGGCAGGTACGATTACAACGTTTAAGAAACATTTAAATAGGTATATGGATAAGGTAGGTTTAGAGGGATATGGTCCAAGCACAGGCAGGTGGAACTGTTGGAGATGTGGTATGTTGGTCGGCGTGGCAAGGGCCTGATTTCATGCTGTTTTACTCCAGGATTTTATCTGATGGGGCCATCTCATGTCCCCACTTTAGGATGAGCCTATCCTCCTGTGGGTTGTAAGTTGTGCACCATGGCATTGAGGCCTGGCATAATTCTGGAGATATTGCAGTCCACCCTCCAAGGAAATATATCCTTGCTGATGTTCAGTACCCTGTATCAAATGGAGTATTGTGGATGGGCTCTGAGCAAGACTGCAAAGGAGCCAGATCACTCTTTGCTATTGTGAATCTTTTTGATCTATATATTTTTATGTGCAGAAGTATTTAGCGATTTTTCACACAAGGACGTCTAAACTGCTTTGCCCCTCTAGTGCTCCTGTCTCTTGCCGTTAAGGATATATTTTGATCTGCCTTTTCCAGATCCAAAATGGTTGACCTGACTATTCACTTAAAATACAGGAAAAAATTGAGTAAAGCAATCTGAAATTGGGGTGAAGGTTTTTCAGGCCAATACTTTTATGCCTGTGTTGGACTGTATACAATTTATCCGTAGCATTTCATTACAGTATACCACTTCATGTGCTGTTGAATGGTTTCAACATGTAACAGACTCTGAGTGATGTACTAATATTCTGCCGGTATTTCCCAGAGCTATTGCAAGATTACTTTTGATTCATCTGTCTGCACAAGTAAAATTGTTGAGGGAAGTGAGGTCGCCAGAAATCTCGCTCCTAATGAAATGTGACTTTTACGAAAGGTTTCTTCGTGAAGCAGCATTATGGCACATTTATTAGTATTTCTACTTATGGTCACTTAACATACACCTCCCACCTTCCCCCTCCCTTCCCAAGGCATATGTCACAGCAAATTTAATCCCTCTTAATTTTGTATCTCCTATTACAATCTCCTATTGTAAGTCCGGTGACTTAAGAGTGATTTGAATAGTGACCAAATAGTGAAAGACCTGAATCGAGTGGATGTGGAAAGGATGTTTCCACTAGAGTGAGAGTCTAGGACCAGAGGCCATAGCCTCAGATTAAAAGGACGTACCTTTAGAAAGGAGATGGGAAGGAATTTCAGAGGGTGGTGAATCTGTGGAATTCATTGCCACAGATGACGGTGGATGCCAAGTCAAAGGATATATTTATAGTGGAGATAGATAGATAGATTCTTGATTAGTCAGGGTGTCGGGGGTTATGGGGAGAAGGCAGGAGAATGGGGTTGAGAGGGAGAGATAGATCAGCTATGATTGAATGGTGGATTAGACTTGAATGGCCGAAAGGCCTAATTCTGCTCCTAGAACTTATGAACTATGAACTTTGGAAGCTCAGAGGATCAGGCAGCATCCGTGGAAGGAACGATCAGACGATGTTTTGCGTCGGGACCCTTCTTCAGACTGATTGTAAGTAAGTTTATTGGCCAAGTATTCACATACAAGGAATTTGCCTTGGTGCTCCGCCCACAAGTAACAACATGACATACAGTGACCGTTACCAATAACTCAGAAAACACTAAACATTAATAATAATAAAACATTAATAAGAAAACACCATTGATCAAGAAAACTGGAAAAGAGGGCTGGAGGCTGGACAAAGCCTGACAAGTGATAGGTGGATATGTGGGGAGGGTAGATTGGCAGATGGTTAGAGGAAACAACATGAATATTGAATGACGTCCCTCCCTTCCCGACCTCTTTCTTGTGCCGCTCCATCCCGATGCACACCATTTCTTCCACTGTCCCAATCACCCTGCTCCTTTCCCCTCCATTGTACACTGATCTCCCATCCATGAATGGCTCATTTTGCTTGTACCCCTTTCTCGTTCCCCTCCACCATCCCCTTCCACCGCTACCCATACCTCTAGCTTTACATTTCACTCCTCTTCGCTTCTTCTCTGACACCCTCTCCTCTTCTTTTAATCTCTAGCCTCTGTCACTGATTCCGCCCATCTGCCACTCCGGCTCTCCTCACCTATCACTTGCCAGGATTTGTCCTTCCCCCACCTTTCCTTCCCTGCCTTCTTCCCCCTACTACAACCAGTCTCAGGAAGGGTCCTGACCCGAAACGTCACCCGTTTATTCATTCCTCAGGTGCTACCTGACTCGTTGTGTTCCTCCAGCATTTTGTCTTTCTAAAAAAATAAGTGAATGATGTAGGTATGTTACAAAACTTACCTTTACCAGTGCTGCAGTTCTGTCACTGGCTGTGTGCGTGAGTTCGGCACCTTTAAGGGGGGGGGGGGGGGGGGGGCGGGATTAAAATGCAGTTTTCCCCTTGCCATCTGGAGCTTTCTTTTGTCGGAGTGCGATCTATTTCTGGAGATTTGTTCCGACTGCCGGTAAGTTAATTTTTTTTAATAAATAGCCCAACTATTTTATCGCTGCAGTAAAATAAAAATGAGCTCCTAATGCCATGAACGCCGACAACGGGGACCGATTTTACGTAGGGGACAGGTAAGTGAAAGCTATTTATTTTTACATATAAACCTGCTTGTTAAGATGACTTTAATCAATATTTCATGTTGCGAAATGGTGATTTAGTCCCCATACGAACCGGCAGAATTTTTCCTGCTGATATGGGGTTTAAATTCACTGCAACTGCAACGTTCCAATCCATCGCGTTCCAGAAAATCACACTCGCAAGCTGTTTAAAATACCCATTTATTTACGGACATTAAACACTGAATTCCTTCAATTTGACCTATAAATTATTGACAATTAGATTTAAAAATCATGTTATATTGTGAATTATTGTGTGAATGTTAATTGGACACTTAGGCTTTAATTTTTTTTTAAATTTGTTCTTAAGAAATTGATAGATGTTTAGATCTAGTAATTGAATTTTGTAATTAGCTACAATTGGGTAACTAACTAATTATATGCTTTAATTTCAGGTCATCCAAGTAAGATTGTTTCATATTTGTTTCTGAATACTTCAATCTATAATAACTGAAAATTTATTTCAGTTCTCTTAATTTTTAAGAAAGTTATGGGCTTTTGACTGTCCTCGATCACAGCTTTTGTGTTAAGTCAATAGAAAAGCAATAGGAAGCAAGTTGCTAATTTCCGAGTATGAAAATGACCATACTTTTTTTAATACTGAAGATATGAAAGTGAATTAGGCGTCAAATTCAACTTCTTTTTATGCTTTATCTGATGGGTTAAATTGCAGACTTGATTTTTAAAATCTCAAAATTTTGTAACGTTGCTAAATGATGCTCAGTTCAGGCAAGCCATTTGGTCACTTTCCTTAAAACTTTGGGATTTGATAGATCAGTAGGATTTCTTATCGTTCAGGTGTCCATAGAATGTGGGGGAAGGCACTGCAGATGCTGGTTTGCACTGAAGATAGACAATAGACAATAGGTGCAGGAGTAGGCCATTCGGCCCTTCGAGTCAGCACTGCCATTCAATGTGATCATGGCTGATCATCCCCTATCAGTACCCCGTTCCTGCCTTCTCCCCATATCCCCTGACTCCGCTATCATTAAGAAGCCTTATCTAGCTCTCTAATGAAAGTATCCAGAGAACTGGCCTCCACCGCTCTCTGAGGCAGAGAATTCCACACTCACAACTCTCTGTGAAAAAGTGTTTCCTCATCACTGTTCTAAATGGCTTACCCCATATTTTTAAACTGTGGCCCCTGGTTCTGGACTCCCACAACATCGGAAACATGTTTCCTGCCTCTAGCATGTCCAAACCCTTAATAATCTTATATGTTTCAATAAGAAACCCTCTCATCCTTCTAAACTCCAGAGTGTACAAGCCCAGCCGCTCCATTCTCTCAGCATTTGACAGTCCCTCTATCCCGGTAGTTAACCTTGTAAACCTACACTGCACTCCCTCAATAGCAAAAATGTCCTTCCTCAAATTAGGGGACCAAAACTGCACACAATACTCCAGTTGTGCTCTCACTATGGCCCTGTACAACTGCAGAAGAACCTCTTTCCTCCGATACTCAACTCCTCTTGTTATGAAGGCCAACATGGCATTTGCTTTCTTCACTGCCTGCTGTACCTGCATGCTTACTTTCATTGACTGATGAACAAGGACTCCCAGATCCCGCTGTACTTGACACTTTTCCCAACTTGACACCATTTAGATATTAATCTACCTTCCTGTTTTTGCTACCAAAGTGCATAACCTCATATTTATCCACATTAAGCTGCATTTGCCATGCTTCTGCCCACTCCCCCAAATTGTCCATGTCACCCTGCATTCTCATAGCATCCTCCTCACAGTTCACACTGCCACCCAGCTTTGTGTCATCTGCAAATTTGCTAATGTTACTTTGAATCCTCTCATCCAAATCATTGATATATATTATAAATAGCTGTTGTCCGAGCCTTGCTGAACCCCACTAGTCACTGCCTGCTATACTGAAAGGGACCCGTTAACCCCTACTCTTTGTGTCCTGCTGCCAACCCATTTTCTATCCATGTCAGCACTCTACCTCCAATGCCATGTGCCCTAATTTTGCCCACTAATCTCTTATGTGGGACCTTATCAAATGCTTTCTGAAAGTCCAGGTACACTACATCCACTGGTTCTCCCTTGTCCATTTTCCTAGTTACATCCTCAAAAAATTCCAGTAGATTAGTCAAGCATGATTTCCCCTTTGCAAATCTATGCTGACTCGGACCGATCCTGTTACTACTATCCAAATGTGCGGCTATCTCATCTTTTATGATTAACTCCAGCATCTTCCCCACCACCGATGTCAGGCTAACTTGTCTATAATTCCCTGTTTTCTCTCTTCGACTGTTCTTAAAAGGTGGGATAACATTAGCTATCCTCCAATCCACAGGAACTGATCCTGAATCTATAAAACATTGGAAAATTATCCCCAATGCATCCACGATTTCTAGTGCCACTTCTTTAAGTACCCTGGGAAGCAGACCATCAGGCCCTGGGGGTTTGTCAGCCTTCAGTCCCATCAGTCTACCCAACACCATTTCTCGCCTAATGTCGATTTCCTTCAGTTCCTCCGTCACCCCTGATCCTCTGGCCACTAGTACATCAAGAAGATTGTTTGTGCCCTCCTTAGTGAAGACTGATCCAAAGTACCTGTTCAACTCATCTGCCATTTCCTTGTTCCCCCTAATAAATTCACCTTTTTTAGTCTTCAAGGGTCCAACTTTGGTGTTAACTGTTTTTTCCTCTTCACATACCTAAAGAAGCTTTTACCATCCTCCTTTATATTCTTGGCTAGCTTACCTTCGAACATCATCTTTTCTCAGCGTATTGCCTTTTTAGTTGTCTTCTGTTGCTCTTTAAACGTTACCCAATCCTATTACTTCACGCTCATCTTTGCTACGTTGTACTTTTCTTTTATTTTTATACTGTCCCTGACGTCCCTTGTCAGCCACGGTCACCCCTTACTCCCCTTGGAATCTTTCTTCCTCTTTGGAATGAACTGATCCTGCACCTTCCGTATTATTCCCAGAAATACCTGCCATTGTTGTTCCACCGTCATTCCTGCTAGGGTATCTTTCCAGGCAACTTTGGCCATCTCCAGTAACTCAGCGGGTCCGGCAGCATCTCCGGTGAAAAGGAATAGGTGATGTTTCGGATTGGAATGCTTCTTTAGATGTGGGTCATGGCGCCAATCCACATGGATGTCTGCAACAACTTTGAAAACGACACCCTTGTTCATCCAGCTTGTTTTTAAAGATCAGCAGAGTACTGTACAAAGTGAGAAACTACCATGATTTCTCCACCTTCTCAATAATATTTGACCCCTCAAAGCAAATGCACTGCACTTCCAGCTCAATCGGTCATCTGTAGGCCATAGAGTTACACAGCATGGAAACTGGCCCTTCAGCCCAACTTTCCCACACTGACCAAGATACCCCATCTACCCTAAACCTTTCCTATCCATGTACCTGCCCAAATGCTGTTATACTACCTGGCTCAACTACCCCCTCTGGCAGCTCATTCCATATACCCACCACCCTCTGTGTGAGAATATATCCATCACCTCCTGGGTGAGGTTTTTAAGCATGAGAATGTTTCAGTATCCAACAATGAGAGCCAAACACCGATATGTTCAGATGTTTGCTTCAATGATGTCAGTTTGAAGTATACATTTACATGTGATGTTAAGCTTCATTTTGATATTGCAAAATGCAAAGTGAGCTTTAGCTTGTGAAGAATAGCATTGAAAAACATTAAAGTTGTTATGTGTAGAAAATTGATGGCACTGCAGTTAAGATATTGAAATTAGTTCTTGTTTCCAAATTATAATAACAATTCAATTGCTGAGCATCTGAATGGTAATTTTATCTGCAATGGAGGAATAAAACATCAATTTCCAGTGGGAAATCAACGGTTCATCTTTAGCCACATAGGCGGCAGAGTGGAGCAACTGGTATAGCTGCTGCCTCACAGCGCCAGAGACCCGGGTTCGATCCTGACCCAGAGAGTCATAGTCACACAGCGTGGAAACGGGCCCTTCGACCCAGCTTGCCCATGCTGACGATAAACACGAGCTGCTGGAGTGACTCAACGGATCAGGCAGCATGGCTGGAGAAAAGGGATGGGTGATGCTGTGGGTTGGAATGCTTCTTCTGGCCCATTTTTGGCCATGGACTATTTAACTATGCTGATCTCGAGCGCTGTCTGAGCTGAGTTTGCACATTCTCCCTGTGATCACGTGGGATTCCTCCGGTTCCATCCTAAACCCCACGATGTGTGGGTTTGTAGCTTAATTGGCTTCTTAAATGCCACTTTCACATCTGCCCCCACCACCAACCCTGGCAGTGGGCTCCAGGTTCCCACCACTCTCTGTGTAAAAAAAAACTTGCCCCGCACATCTCCATTAAACTTCCCTCTCTCGCCTTATAACTATATCCTCTATTGTTGGACAGTTCACCCCTGGGAAAAAGGTTTTGATAATCGACCCTAGTTATGCCTCTCATAATTTTATATACTTTTATCAAGTCTACCTTTAACTGACGTTTCAGAGAAAACAATCCAAGTCTATCTAAACACTCCTTGTGGCTGAAACCCTCTAATACAGGCAGCATTCTGGTAAATCGAGGTCAGTAGATGGAAGAGTGTTTCTAGTACTGCATGTCACTTTAAAGGGTTGAGATTGCAGCAATGATTTTAAGTGCCAGCAGCTGGAAATCATGCAATATATTTAATGGAGAAGCATGCAGCAACACAGACAGGCACGGAAATCACTATCAAAACATGCGGGGGACACAATTTATTGACTGACACGCGCGCATGCGTACACACGTGAGGTTATGGCCGTGGGCCCTGTGCACAGTAACATCAGGAGCTGACCTGGTTGGTGACCGACTCCGAACTCCAGCAACAGCAGCTTGGTCCGCCCTGAATCGTGGGGCTTCAATTGGCCCGGCGGAGGCTTCACGGGTCCTTCCATCGGCCGGCGGAAGCTTCATCATTGGGAGCGTCGATTACCTCGGTGCAGCAGTTTGATTTTAAAGCAGGGGGAGGATGTGTGTGTGCGTCCCCCCCCCCCCCCCCCCTTCAAGATTGTGATATGTATGGAACATTTACAATAAGCTTTAATGCAGCAAAAGTAATGCATCATCATGAATTAGTGAAAGAATGTCTAAGCCTTTATATAGTTGAGTTTATTGTCACGTGTACTGAGGTACAGTGAAAAGCTTTTTGATCCAGCCCAAATATACCCGTTTTGTCCCTAGTGTTTAATCCATTAAAGTGCATAGATATATTTAATTTTACCTCCATAAACTAGGATGCAGTACCCTTCACCTCTACCCCATTTTGGACATTGGACAGTCTGTGGGACTGATGCGCTACAATACTGGGAACTATATCCAGTCAGCGGAAAGACTGTACTTTATTACAATCGAGCCATCCACAGTGTACAGATACAGGATAAAGGGAATAATGTTTAGTGCGAGATTAAGTCCGATTACAGATAGTCCGAGGGTCGCCAATGGGGTAGATGGTAGCTTTACAGAGTCATGCAGCATGAAAGATCCTTTGTACACTGAGTGTGTGTCATACATCAGCTACCCATTCACACTAACCCAACACTAATCCCATTGTAATCCCCTCACTTTCACATCAGCTTCCCCCTCAGATTCTGCCACTCATTTGCATCCTGGGTGGGGTTACATCGGCTACTTAACCCACCGACCAACACATTTCGGTATTGGGAGGAAACCAGAGCACTCTGAGGAAAACCACACAGTCACATGAAGAACGTGCAAACTCCACATAGACAGTGCCCAAGCTCAGGATTGAACCTGATCATCAGAGCAGTGAGACAGCATCTCTGCTGCTAATATGCTGCTTCATTAATACTAATTCACGATGAAATGTCATTGTTGCTGCTATAATGCTTATTGTAACTGTTCCATGCATAATATAATCTTCCCTCACAACATTCCCAGAATAGCGTACTGGGTTTGCTGGCATATATTATGTCAATAAAATATCCTGCCCAAATGCACCTGTTTATTCCTTGGTGTTTAATCCATTAAAGTGCATAGATATATTTCATTTTACCTCCATAAACTAGGATACAGTCCGCTTCACCTCTACCCCATTGTGAACATTGGACTTAGTCTATGGAACTGATGCGCTACAATGCTGAGAACTATATTCTGAATTCTGTATCTTCCCTTTGCTCTACATTTTGTACATAAATTTGACTTAATAGATTTTAGTTATGGTACATCTGATCTGTTTGGATAGCATGCAAAACAAAGCTTTTTACGTATCCCAGTACACATGACAACCTAAATATTACAAATCAAGCCTGCAAATTCTTTCAGTTGTTTAATGCACTTCACGACCAAATAATTAATTACTGCTATTAAGAATAGCTTATTCAGCGGCTGAATAATTTACCCAGAGTTAACTTAGTTAGATTGTAGTGGTTTGGGAAACTATTAGGATTTTGAAAAATATTTAGCTTCTACTTTGAGCTGCTTTGGGGCCAACTCAGATGTTGCTTTTAGTGAAGATAGAAAACAAAGTGCTAGAGTAACTTAGCTGCTCAGGAAGAAACTCAGCACCTCTGGAGGGTGGCATTTCAGGTCGGGACCCTTCTTCAGTCTTGCGTTTCTAAGGATGGGAGAAATCTGAAACGTGTGGGGGAAAAGTAGATCTCTTTACATGCACTGACCGGAATCTGAATGTTGCTTTGATGACGTTTGCTGAGATGTGACAACTCGACCTTCATTAAATGATTCCAAATGAAGTTTGTAGGAACCCAAAGCTTGTGTAATAACGATTGCCAGTTTTTCTTAGCCTGTTCTCTCCAGCAGCTGCAGATTATCTTGCAGCTGCCAAGAAATGGTTGATTTCACACTCGATCTCCCTTCACACAATTTGTAATGATGCCAAGCCAAAACCAATTTGATTCAAGATAAACCCAGTTGTTCAATTGGTTTATCGAAAACTGGTTATTAACTTTCAAATCTAGTAAAGGTTTAATACAAAATTGCCAAAGCATTTCAGCAAGAAGGAAGTTTCACTATGCAAATTCAGATTGTATGAAAACAAATGTCATTGTTTTGGCAGTTCACACGTGTGCCAGTGAAAGTGCCACCTTTGAAGTTGGATGCCATTTGTTACAATGCAGTACCTTTCAGATGAGGTCAGAATCAATTTGATTCCATTTACTTGTTATTGACAGCCACTCCAAGCTAATATTACTTTGACATTTAACAGGAAGTGCTGGGTGCATGCAAAAGACTCATCAGCATGCGATATCTGGCATATCTAGTGGGGGCCATTCCATATTCGACATGGCCAGGTGAACAGCCAGATTCTCCTGGGCACTTCAGCAAAATGTTAAAACACTTTCAAATCTCTCTTGCTTTCTGCCACCATTCACTCAGCCATCAAAGAAAGGCCAGTGACCTGAAACATCGATGTTCAAAATAGGAGCAGTATAAGGCCCCTTGGAGCCTGCTCTCATTTAGTTTAGAGAGATACAGCATGGAAACAGGCCCTACAGCGCACCGAGTCCCTGCCAACTATCGATCACCTGTTCACACTAGTGTTATACCACTTTTACATCAACTCCCTACTCTCTAGGGGTAATTCACAGTGTCCAATTAGCCTACAAACCCGCGTGTCTTTGGGATGTGGGAGGAAACCGAAGCAAAACCACGTAGTCGCAGGGAGAACATGCAAACTCCATGTGGACTCGGTGGACAGGGAGTGTTTCCATGCTGTATCTTTAAAAACAAAACGAAAACTTTTAAAATTCAGTGGGTCAGGCTGCATCTCTGGAGAACATGGATAGGTGACAATTCGGATCGGGACTCTTCATCAGACTAAATGTGGTGGGGCGGGGAGGGGGGAGAAGAAAGCTGGAAAAGCGGAGAAAATATTGTTATTTGCTAAAATTAGAAAAGCAAGGTGTCATTGGTGTCAGTGTTCATTGAATAACGTGGAGGTGAGGTTCCGCCATGGTTTGCACTTGATGCAGTGGCTGGGAGCAAAGGAATTGGATTTGGATAATAGTAAGTGGAATGTTTAGGGTCAGGACCAACACTTCATAGAATAATAATGTCACATATGAGTAGAACACTTAATCACAATAAGTGCAGCACTTGGTTTAAGGACACAAGGAAATGAAGACACTGGCTTTACAAAACCCCCCACAAAATGCTGGAGTAGCTCCGTGGGTTAGGAAGCACCTCTGGGGAACAGTGATAGGTGACGCTAGTCCCGACTGGAAAAGTCACCCATCCATGTTAAAGAGCACTTGGTACACAAAAATGCTGGAGAAACTCAGCGGGTGCAGCAGCATCTATGGAGCGAAGGAAGTAGGCAAAGTTTTGGGCCGAAACCCTTGTTCAGGCTGACAGGGGGTAGGGGGAGGCGGGGAGAAGAAAGGAAAAAGAAAGAGGAGGTGCCCGAGGCCTGAGGGAGAGGTAGGAAGGGGAAGAGACAGCAAGGGTTAACAGAATTGTGAGAAAATGATGTTCACGCCACCAGGATGCAGACTCCCCAAGCGGAATATGACGTGCTGTTCCTCCAATTTGTAGTGTTGCTCACTCTGGCCATGGAGGAGACCCAGACCAGAGAGGTTGGATACGGAATGGGAGGGGGAGTTGAACTGCTGAACCACCGGGAGGTTAATGCGGACCGAGCGGAGGTGTTCGGCAAAATGATCGCCAAGCCTACGTTTGGTCTCACCGATGTAGATCAGCTGACATCTAGAGCAGCGGATGCAATAGATGAGGTTGGAGGAGGTGCAGGTGAACCTCTGCCGCACCTGGAAGAGCACTTGGTTTGTTGCATCTTGGATTCTTCCTTCTTTCTGGCATCAGTGGCCACTTCTACAAGCAGGGTTTATGCTCTATAAACCAGGGCACATCTTCACCTGCCTGGCCTGAAGGACAGATGTTTGAATTTTCATCATTCTTTGAGGTTATAGTGAGAGGGATGAGGAGAAGAGGAGTGGGAGGGAGAGGATGGGAAGGAGAGGGATGGGGAGGAGGACAGAAGAGAAAGGGGGTGGAGGAGGGGCCAGAGAGGGTATTTCATCCATCCTTTCCATGTCGGGTCCTATCAGAACAATCCCTTTTGTTCTATTCCCACTGTAATTCCTACAATTTATTTAATTTCACATATCCATCTATTGCCCTTTGATTCTTTTGCAACTAACCCAGTCACGGGGAGGACGTGCAAACTCCACACAGACAACGCCTGACGTCAGGATTGAACTTGGGTCCTTGAGCTGCAAGGACATGTGAAAGCAAGTAAATAGCAGGTTTAGAATGGGAATAGAAGCAATGGAATTGTTCTGATGGGAGCTGGGATAGAACTGATGGGCCAAATAGCCTACTTCACTGTGCTCCCCCTACCAATGTAAACTGGGCAGGTTATCTGGTCATTGTTATTGTCATTACCTCCACCTTGGTAGCCCCTGTCCTTATTCCCACCTTGAAACATAATCACACATTCAAAGTACTTCAGTAGCCGTAAATGATCTGAGTTCTTAAGAGGAACTATATAAATGCAAATTAATAAGGCTGATTTATAATGGGTGCAGATATCATTAATCTCTTCCATTCTGAGAGCTAACACAACGTAAAATTAATCTTTGATGTTTGCATCCTCTGTCTCCTGGGCGAGGGAGTGAAACAGGCTTTCCATTAGCATGGGAGCTCCTGCTCAACATTTACACTGGGAAGCTTCTCATTAAATAGACGTAGAACATATATCATAGAAGAGTACAGCGCAGGAGTAGTCCCTTCGGCCCACCGTGGTCATGCCGAACATGATGTCAAGATAAACCAGTTTACTTTAGAGGTACATCACGGAAATAGGCCCTTCGGCCCACTGAGTCTGCATGAACCAGCGTTCCACTAACACTATTGTACACACACACACACACAGGGACAATTTACAATTTTACCGAAGTCAATTAACCAGCAAACCTGCACATCTTTGGAAATGTGGGAGGAAACTGGAGGACCCCGGAGCAAAACCCACAAGGTCACAGGGAGAATATACAAACTCTGCACAGACAGCACCCGTAGTCAGGATTAAACCCGGTTCTCCGGCATTGTAAGGTAGCAAGTTTACCACTGTGCCACTGACGCCCTAATCTCTAAACTAGTCTCCTCTGCCTGCACGTGATCCGTATCTCCCCATTCCCCATGGATAGGTAATATCCATGTACCTATCTAAACTCCCTCTTAAACGCCACTATCATATCTTCCCCCACCACCACCCCTGGCAATGCTTTCCAGGCACCCACCACTCTGTGTAAGTTATGGTTTGTTTTTGCTCATCTTTTCTTCACCTTCTCCAAGGATTTTTATGTCCTTTTTAATGCAGCAACCAAAACTATCCCTCCATTCCCTGCATATCCATGAATCCATCGAACATCAGACTGCACACGATAAATGGAATATGTAAACTGTCACAGATTACAGGCACAGATAAACATATAGTAAGAGCGGCCTCACAACATATCTGTAATTCAATGTGATAGTTTGACTTCTTATTGCCTGCACTTCCCTCTCTTACAAACATAGGACTGTCTGAAGTTTTTATTTGTTCAGGCAAGCATCATGGGCATTTGCTGGAAAGAATCACATTAAGGCATCAGTATTCAAGAGAGACCAGTATGTGAAGTCACCCTTCATTTTCTGGACAGCAGAGTAGTTAACTGGAACCAATTTTAAATTGATGATGCTGTAATTAGCGCAAAGCATATAGAGACACAAAAAGCTGGAGTAACTCAGCGGGACAGGCAGCATCTCTGGAGAGAAGGAATGGGTGATGTTTTGGGTCCAGACTCTTCTTCAGACTGATGTCAGGGGAGAGGGAGATACATAGATTAGGAAGTGTAAGGTGTGAAAATAGGACAACGAGAATGGAGGTCAAGGAAGATGTAGAATAGGTAATTGTTAGCTAAGTGATACTGCACAAATAAAATAGCTTCCTTTCATCATCTGCATTACGGAAACTAAAGCACCAAAATCATAGCGTTTTAAGTGTGTCTCAGCTGGTCAGGTACATTCATGGAGAACACGAAGAGCTGACATTTCAAGTCGAGACCCTCTTCAGACGCAGTCTGATGTTAGATAGATACATGGATATGCAGGGAATGGAGGGATAGTTGGAGTCACTGCATTATAAAGAACAAAAGCCATGGAGAAGGTGCAGAATAGATGAGCAAAAAAAACCATTTCGTTTAAAAATTGGCTTTAACCCTTTTGTCACAAATGTGATTCTAAGTGTCCTTCATTATTTGTGATTTAATATGTAAACCTTTAACCCCAACATTTAAAATGATATTTGAGTGGCTTGCTGAGTGACTTATAATCTTATCAAGGGTTTCATTTGGACAAACTGCTACTCCATCTATTTAGGATCTTGTTTACTGTAATGAACAGATTATTATAACAGATTCAATCCTTTTGCCTCGATCTTCCTTTCATGAATGTCTTTGAGACTGCATGTTGTTTAACAAAAGAGAGCAGAAATTTGAATGCATAGCATTTGCTTCTTTAAACCACGAGCATCATGAAAGATTCTTGCTGGCATTTCTGTGTGTGCGACTGACTTGCAGAAGGAGAACACAAAGCTAGTGTGCATGATATACGTCACGGTGTGATGCTCTTTGGAACCTCCACACTGACAATGCACCATGTAATTGAAATGAAGCTTTGGGTATAGCACCAGTCGAAGCAGGATTTACCATTTAAAGGGGCAGACGACAGCGTTGCAGCCATTGTTCTCGTGTGTGTGAATGAGCACGAAGCAAGATTTTGTACTTAATGCCACTTTGCCTTAGTTGCTTCTGTGGTGGTCCTGCTGGATGTAGAGTGAGATGTGGAGAGAGTAGACTGGACTTTAATGATATAGTGCGGGAACAGGCCCTTTAGCCCTCCGTGTCCGCCCCGATCAGCGATCCCCGTGCACTAGCACTATCCTACACACTATGGACAATTTACAGATGCCAATTAATCTACAAACCTGTGCACCCATGGAGTGTGGGAGGAAACTGGAGCACCCGGAGAAAGTCCACGCGGCCACAAGGAGAATGTACAAACTCCGTACTGACAGCCCCCGTAGTCAGTATCAAACCCGAGTCTCAGGCGCCGTTAGGCAACAACTCTACCACTGCGCCACAATGCCACCCATAGAACACAGAACAGTACAGCACAGGAACAGCCCCTTCGGCCCATAATGTCCGTGCCGAACATTATGCCAAATTAAAATAATCTCCTCATCCTGCATGTGATCTGTATTCTTCCATTCCCTGCATATCCATGTACCTATCTAAAATCCTCTTAAATGTCACCATTGTATCTGCCTCCACCACTACCATCACCCCCCTTCAGCACGTTCCAGGCAAACGCTACTCTCTGTGTAAAAAAAAATTGCCCGCACATCTTCTTTAAACTTTGCCCTCTAGTCTTTGGCATTTCCTCCCTGAGATAAAAAGGTACTGACTGTCGACCCTATCGACACATCTCATATTTTAATATTTTTCTATCAGATCACTCCTCAGCCTCCATGGAAAACAATCCCAAGTTTGTCCAACCTCTTCTTATAGCTATTACCCTCTAATCCAGGCAGAATTCTGGTAAACCTCTTCTGCACCCTCTCTAAAGCCTCCACATTCTTCCTATAATGGGGCGATCAGAACTGCATGCAATACTCCAAATTCAGCCTCACTAAAGTCCCATGAAACTGCATCATGACTTCCTGAAATCAACATGGAATCAGTGTTGCTGAAGGGCCCTAGAGGATGAAGGGAAGAACTCTAAAAATAGGTGCAGGAGTTGGCCACCAAGCCCCTCAGCCTTCTCATCATAATTCATTATTTAAGGTGATATTGTGTGTCAAAGTACCATCTCAAGTCATGGCCTATGGAAGGTATCTTCTCATCAGAATTTTGCTGATGATCCAAGCGGCGAATGTGGGTTGTGAGGAGAATGCAAAGAGGCTTCTAGCAGAAATGGACAGATTAAATGATTAGGTGAGGGCATGACCAGCAGAAATACAAGACTTTAGACTTTAGAGATACAGCGCGGAAACACACCCTTTGGCCCACCAAGTTCGCGCTTGACCATCGATCATCCCGTATGCTTGCACTATCCAACACACTAGGAAAGATTTACAATTTACAGAACCTACAAACCTGCACGTCTCTGGAGTGTGGGAGGAAACTGGGGCACCCGGAGAAAACCCACGCGGTCACAGGAAGAATTTACCAACTCCGTACAGACAGCACTCGTAGTCAGGATCAAACCTGGGTCTGTGGAAATGTGGAAAAATGTGCCGACATCCACTTATGAGTTCATACAGTAAGTTCTTAAGTTTATAAGATAGGAACAAAGTTAGGCCATTTGGCCCATTGAGTATACTCCGTCATTCAATCATGGCTGATCTATCTTTCCCTCTCAACCCCATTCTCCCGTCTTCTCCCCATAAACTTTGACACCCTTACCAATCACTTAGAGTTAAAAAGGTGAAAAAGCAAGGAAGTATTTTAAATATTGAGTGATGAACAAGTGTTTGTGTTCAGAGAGGGTCTATGTGCACAAAACTGCAACCTAACATCAAACTGTTAGGAAGTTAAGCAAACTTTTCTGCAAAAGAACCTGAGAGCAGGAATAATGATGTGAAATTACATGGGGCTCCAGTTAATAGCACCTAGAATATTGTGAGCACATGTAATCTTACCCAAGCAGCAGTAGAGCTGCTGGCTTACACCGCCAGAGATCCTAACTATGGGTGCTGTCTGTGCAGAGTTTGTACGATCCCTCTGTGCCCGCGTGGGTTTCCTCCAGGTACTCCATTCTGAAAGTTTAGAGGGATGACCAGCGATCCCACTGAAGTGGACAATATTCTTATGGGGCCCTGGGATGCAGTGCAAAGCTAAAATAAAATAAAATGTGAGTTATTTAAAACTAGACCAAAACGAAAATGGAATCAAGATGTTTCAAGCAGTTTTAATTTGAATGGACAGGAGCAGTGGCAGTCATGAGAGAATGTAACTTTGACTTAATGTAGCCAAATATCCCCAATTCAGCAACCAAGCAGACAGGAAACCCTTGTAAGCACACAAAATGAAGGCTAGCAATGAAGTAGCTACAAATAATGCTGAATAATCAGGTCAACGTTAGCCAAATGTACCCCAGGAATATCTTTCCAGTTCATTTCTCTTCTTCTCCCTCTTTGTATTTTTGCTGATAGAACTAGTGGAAGCTCTAGTTTAAAAAAGATTTGACAATAAAATCTCACTTGACATGCTTATTACAACACAGGAGGTTATTTAGTCCATTGTGATATGCTGGCTCCGAGTAGAACAGTCCCATCCCCTTTAATGTATTGGTCTACTGCACTGGTGCAGCACAATAGTGCAGTGTGGAGTTGCTACTTTACTGCGGCAGGGACTGATGCGGTCTGATCCTTTTTGAAAGCCAGCATTTTCTGTTCCTGTTGTCTACTTGGATGCAACATTGTTAGGTGGTTCAATAGCCTCCAAGGAATGATCAGTCAGGGATTGCATCTTTAAATGATGTTTCCTCCCAGCCTCACCACTGCATTCTGGTGTGTACAATTCACCACACCGCCACCACTCTCCTCACAACAATCTGTGGAAGCTCTGTGTGGCGGCACAGTGACGCAGCGGTAGAGTTGCTGCCTCACAGTGTCAGCAACCCAGGTTCAATCCTGACTACGGGTGCTGTTTGTACCGAGTTTATACTTGGGACCACGTGGGTTTCCTCCAGGTACTGCGTTGTGAAAGTTTGGAGTACGGTCCTTGTGACCACGTGGGTGGTCCGCTTTGATCCTACATTCCAAGGACGTTGAGATTTGTAGGTTAATTGGCTTATTTCAATTGTCTTTAATGTGTAGGATAGATCTAGTATCTATGGGTGATTGTTGGCCGGCATGGACTTGGTGAGCCAAAGGGCCTGTTTCCACACTGTACCTTTCAACTGAAAAAAACACTGCAAATGATTCTCTGTCGCATGTTCACCAGATGCCCCTTTTTGATTCCTTTACCACCTAACCCATGGTACAATAGCCAATTAACTTACCTATACACAAGGATGAGGGACGGAACCGGAGTACGTCAAAGTAAACCTGTGTAGCCCTGGAGAGAATGGGCAAGCCTCACACAGGCAACATCCGAGGTCAGGATTGAACTTGGGTCCCTGAGCTGAGAAGCAATAGTACTAACTGCTGCTAACATTGTGCTACCTGCGACCCATAGCTTTTTGCAGTAACAAAACAAAGTCAACTCTACCGCTGCACCACTGTGCCATCTTACTTGTTACGATTGTGAGAAATTTATCTTTGTCGCTGGGTCTAAAGTGTTGGAGAATATTGCCACTTTTGTTAAACTGAATGAGTGACCAATACTGTCATATGCTTATTGCTGGTGGCTAAAAACTAATATCAGCCTCCACATTTTCTCATGAACCGATAGACCAGACTCAAAGGCTTTGGAAGATTTGTATAAGCTTCCCCGCTAACATTTATCCTCCCATCACACTGTTGGTCAAACTCTGAAGGAGTGAACTGTTATTACAAATGCCCAGGGCATCGATTCTCCAGGGATATTGTGGCATTTGCATATAGAATGGTGCGTTCTGGCTGGTGTACTTTTCCATTCTATTTATTGATTTATGCATTTCCAGTCTGCAGCACAAACACACCCAAGGCAAGGGTTTCTCAATTACATGCAGACAAGGTCTACTTAATTCGCTGAACACCTCCGCTTTGTCCGCCTTAACTTACCTGATCTCCCGGTTGCTCAGCACTTTAACTCACCTCCCATTCCCAATCTGTCCTGGGCCTCCTCCATTGTCAGAGTGAGGCCCAGCACAAATTGGAGGAACAGCACCTCATATTTTACGTGGGTCATTTACACCCCAGCGGTATGACCATTGACCTGTAACTTCAAATAGCCCTTGTTTTCCCTCTCTCTCCATCCCCTCCCCCTTCCCAGTTCTCACACCAATCTTGCTGTCTCCGACGACATTCCATCTTTGTCCCACCCCCTCCCCTGACATCAGTCTCAAGAAGGATCTCGGCCCAAAACATCACCCATTCCTTTTCTCCAGAGATGCTGCCTGTAGCGTTGATTTACTCCAGCATATTGTGTCTACCTCCGACATACTTAATTCCTTCACTGATATTAATAATGTCAGTGATATACTCGTTCAGTCTTAGTTTTCATTTCATATCTTTCCAGTTCATTTCCACTTCTTCTCCCTCTTTGTATTTTTGCTGTTCATACTTCTTTCTCAGTTCACCTTTTTTTTTTTTTTCTTTTTTCTTTTATTTATTTTTGTTAGAAGTAAGTACAGTAGTGTGGTACCTAAGTACCTAATACATACATACACATTGCCATTCTTGTACAACTTCTTATTTTTAATTTAATAATAAAAGAACAGTGAAAGAAAAAGGGAAATATAGGGGAACGAGATAGATAGACAAGGGGGTAGAAGCCGATAGCGAAAGAGACAGAGAGCAGAGATAAAAAGCTAAGAAGGTTGAAAGAAAAAGAGAAAGTAGAGAGAAAAGAAATTAGGAGAGATATACCTATTTCGTATCTTTGCCCATCCGTCACCCGGTTCTGAACCATTTAATTTCTAAGGTTATGTTATGTTGCACCATATGCTTGTAAAAAGTCGATAAAAGGAGACCAAATCTTTAAGAATTGGTCAACTTTGCCTAGTAGGTGGAATCTCATTTCTTCAAGATGTAGCGTTTCCGACATATTTGAAATCCACATTTTGAATGTTGGCGTGGTTGTGTTTTTCCAGAATTTGAGTATAAGTTTTTTTGCTGTTATTAAACCATAATTAAGAAGAGCTTCGTGGAACATTGTTAATTTACTTCCCTCTTCCATTGATCCAAAGATAATCAGTTCTGTATTGGGGTTCAATTTTGTGTTAAAGAGTTTTGTAAAAGATCCAAATATTTCATTCCAAAATTTATGAAGGTTTGTACAAGAGAAAAAGGAATGTGCCATAGTGGCATTTTGAGTTAGACATTTATCACAAATGGGCAAGACATTTGGAAATATTTTATTCCATCTGGTTTTCGAGTAATCCCATCTGTCGTTCGGGATTTTTATCAATAACTCTTGTTCCCAGTCCCTTCTAATTGCCTCTGTTGTTGGTTTTTCTATATTTAAAATTATATTATATAAATATGATATTAAATTGCTTGATTCTGCCTTTCTATTCATTCCTTCCTCTAATAAATCTGAGGTTAAAGTTTGATATCCTTGTATATATTTTTTCAAATAATCTTGAATTTGAAGATATATAAAAAATTGATTACTTTTCAAGTTATATTTTAGTTGTAATTGTTGGAATGATAGAAGTTTTGCCACTTCATACATATCTCCAATCATTTAAATTCCTATTCTTTCCCAATGGATAAACGTTTTATCAATACTAGATGGTTTGAATGAGGGATTGTTAGCTATTGGGGAAAGAAGCGATAAATTTCTTAATATTAAAGTTAATTTTATTTGTTTCCAGATTCGTATTATACTGTGAATAATTAGATTCTTATATAGTATATTGTTCAGTTTCAGCGGGGAAAGAAGGATCGCTGCTATATTATAAGGGGAACAATCCTCTTTCTCCATTCTTATCCAATCTACCTGTTGGGCAGAACTGTCCAACCAATAGATTATATTTTTAATATTCACTGCCCAATAGTAATACAACAAGTTAGGGCGTGTCAGTCCCCCTGATTCTTTAGATATACACAAATGTTTTCTTTTAATTCTATGTGATTTATAATCCCATATGAAGTTTGTAATATCAGAGTCTAATTTTTTTAAGATTTTTTTTGGTGAGTATATTGGTATTGATTGAAACAGGTACAGTATTTGTGGTAAGAATAGCATTTATTCTGCCTATTAAGGACATCGGCAGTGTTTTCCAGAATTTAATTAATCCATTTAATTTAGTTAATAAAGGCATATAGTTTGCATTGAGTAATGATTTATATTTCCTAGTAATTTGGATACTCAAATACTTGAATTTTCTTTTGCAATTCTAAAAGGGAATTTCAACAGATGCGTCGGCTCTTGAGGTTTTATCATCATAATTTTGTTTTTGTTCCAGTTTATTCTATATCCTGAGAAAGAACCAAATTCCTCTATTAAATATAGTATATTTGGTATGCTAATTTGCGAATCTGTAATATATAATAATATATCGTCTGCATATAATGAAATGTTATTATTTGAGTGTTTGGTATTATATCCATGAATATTCGGATGACTCATACTTTCTGCTAAAGGCTCTATCACAAGTACAAATAGCAGGGGCGATAATGCACACCCCTGTCTATTGCCCCTTGATAATTGGAATTTCGGGGATAATATATTATTAGTCAGTATTCTAGCCATCAGCTTATCGTATAATAATTTAATCCATGAGATAAAATTATCTCCCATATTAAATTTTTGCAATACTTTGAATAAATATTGCCAATCCACTTGATCAAAAGCTTTTTCCGCACCAAATGAAATAATTGCTAAGTTTTCCTCTTCAGTTTTATGTGAGTACATTATATTAAACAGCCATCTCAAATTGTTAAATGAGTATCTCTTGGGTATAAACCCCGTTTGATCCGGGTTTAATATTTTGGTAACATATTTACTCAATCTTCTCGCTAGGGTCTTTGCTAATATTTTTTTATCTGTATTTAGGAGTGCTATAGCTCTATATGAGCCTGGGTCTTCTAGATCTTTATCCTTTTTAGGTATAAGTGTAATAGTTGACTCGGTTAGTGTTTCTGGTAGTATATTTTCGTTAAAAGCATGTATATATAAATTTTGTAAGCGTGGAGAAATTATCTCGTAGAATCTAAAGCCTTCTGGTCCTAGCGTTTTACCATTCTTCAACAAATTTATTGTTTCTTCTATTTCCTGAAGTGTGATCTGAGCTCCTAATCCTCTTGTTCCACCATATTGAGTTTTGGAAGATTAGTGATTGTATTTTCTGTTTCCCGTTTTTTTCAGTTGGTGTGCTAAGATTTATGTGGTTTATCACCAAATTCGAAATGTTCTTGTATTGTAATTTGAAATAATCTTATTATTCTTGCCGATAAAATTTTATTTAATTTGTATTTTAATATTGTTATCTTATTATGTTTATCTATGGTTGGTTCTTTGGCATTTTCTAAATCTAATTGTCTAATTTCTTGTTCTAACTGCAATTGTTCAGTGCTATTCTTTTTATTTCGAAAGCTTGATATGAAATTATAGTTCCTCTAATAAATGCCTTAAAAGTTTCCCATAATAAAGAGGGTGAAATATCTGGTGTATCATTTGTCCCAAAGAAGAATATCATCTGCTCTTTTAAATATGTACAACCTTGTGAGTTGTTTAAGATTTGGGGGTTAAACCTCCAGAACGATTTTTTATCAGACATTCCTTCTAATTTAAAAAAGAAAGTTAACGGGGAGTGATCAGAAATAATACTATTATGATATTTAGAGTTATATGTATATGGAATTAATTTCGTATCCACTAAGAAATGATCAATACGTGAATATGTTTTATGTACTGTTAAATAAAATGAATATTCAATACCTACTGCATTAGCGATTCTCCATACATCTGTTATGTTTGTGTTTTTTATGTATGTATTTAGGAGTTCACTAGTTTTAGATTTTATGTTAATCCTTTTTTGTTTTGTTGATTTATCCAGATATGGATCTAGAACGCAATTGAAATCTCCCCCTATTATCACATTTTGATAGTTAAATTCTGAAATTATATCCAGAATTTTACTAAAGAATTGGGGGTTGTCAAATTGGGGGTTATCAAAGTTGGGAGCCTAAATATTTATCAAGGTAAGTGGAGTAGAGTGAATTTCTCCCGTAACTATGACGTACCTCCCCTCTTTATCTGCAATGATATTCTTTAATTTGAATGGTATACCATTACGAATAATAATAGCCGTGCCTCTAGATTTAGAAGTAAATGAAGAGTAGTATGTTTGCCCGATCCAATTTGTCTTCAATCTTATCTGTATTTGATGTTTCAGATGTGTTTCTTGTAAGAAAATTATGTCACTGTTGTGTGCTTTTAATTGGGCAAAGATCTTTCCCTTTTTAATTGATTCATTAGCGCCCCTTATATTCCAGCTACAGAATGTGATTCCTCTAGTTTTCTTTTGTTTATCATCTTGCATTGTAAATCATGTTAATTCATATGGTGCAACCAGGTACCTCAGAACTCTAGATGATCGGTGGTCATCCCAGCTGTTAAGTTTTGTTGGCTTCTCCCCTTCAAAATAGACCTTGAAAAAGACCAGAAGGTGTAAAGTGGTGAAAAGATAATTAAAAAACAAAAAGTGATATTATACTATCTAAAAATTAGGATATTATAATTAAAAAAAAAACATCAACAGGTGGTAGAAAATTCTTGTTGACTTCCGTAGCTGTTGTTATACATTTCGCTCTGCCCCCTTGACCAATTATTATTAAAAAGAGAGACCGATTCAAAATTTTAAATTATATATAAGATAAATCGCATTTCAATCTATTGGAATGTATCTTCAAAAAAAATGTCCAACATTAAGTATATACTTAAATATAGCAGTAGTTATGTTTGTTACATACCCATATCTGCCGATATGCTGAGAATTATTACATTTGACTCCCCAATTAAGTCTCATTCTTTTGTATGAGACAGCAGCAGGTTCCAAGCGTTTAACCAGATTCAGACCCTTGGATAACTTCCAAGTATCTGAATCTCCTCCTCCCCCCCCCCCCCCCCCCCCCCCCCCCCCCCACCCCCCCCCCCCCCCCTTTACGCACAATTTAAACTAGATCTTCCATATCCATAAGATTTGTTAGTATATTGTTAATACTTATCAATCATATTTAACTCATTATTCTTATACTTAGCAATTAATTAACATCATGAGATAAAAATCAGTCATTATTAAGCTGTGCTTTATTTAATATTACACAATAGTGGGTTAGTCAAGTCAAAAAGTCAAAAGAGTTTATTGTCATGTGTCCCTGATGGGATAATGAAATTCTTTCTTTGCTTCAGCACAACAGAACATAGTAGGCATTGGCTACAAAACAGACCAGTGTGTTCATATACCATTATATACGAAAATATACACATGAATAAATAAATTGATAAAGTGTAAATAACAGATAAAGGGGTATTAATGTTCAGAGTTTTGTCTGAGCCAAGTTTAATAGCCTGATGGCTGGGGGAAGTAGCTGTTCCCGAACCTGGTCGTTGCAGTCCTCAGGCTCCTGTACCTTCTACCTGAGGTAGCGGGGAGATGAGTGTATGGCCAGGATGGTGTGGGTCCTTGATGATGCTGCCAGCCTTTTTGAGGCAGCGACTGCGATAGATCCCCTCGATGGAAGGAAGGTCAGAGCTGATGATGGACAGGGCAGTGTTGACTACTTTTTGTAGTCTTTTCCTCTCCAGGGCACTCAAGTTGCCGAACCAAGCCACGATGCAACCGGTCAGCATGCTCTCTACTGTGCACCTGTAGAAGTTAGAGAGAGTCCTCCTTGACAGACCGACACTCCGTAATCTTCTCAGGAAGTAGAGGCGCTGATGAGCTTTCTTAATAATTGCATCTGTGTTCTCGGACCAGGAAAGATCTTTAGAGATGTGCACGCCCAGGAATTTGAAGCTCTTGACCCCTTTCAACCATCGACCCGTTGATATAAACAGGGCTGTGGGTCCCCATCCTACTCCTTCCAAAGTCCACAATCAGTTCCTTGGTTTTGCTGGTGTTGAGGGCCAGGTTATTGTGCTGGCACCATATGGACAGTCGCTCAATCTCTCTTCTAAAAGCTGACTCATCCCCATCAGTGATACGTTCCACAGCAGTGGTGTC
This sequence comes from Raja brachyura, assembly GCA_963514005.1. The sequence continues at coordinate 34,548,691 of OY740798.1, read as the reverse complement.
ATCAGTGAAATTGATGATGGAGTTCGCATTATGACCAGCTACACAGTCATGAGTATAGAGTGAGTACAAGAGGGGGCTGAGCACGCAGCCTTGAGGTGCTCCTGTGCTGATTGTTATCGAGTCTGACACATTACCACCAATACGAACAGACTGTGGTCTGTGAATGAGAAAGTCGAGGATCCAATTGCAGAGGGATGTGCAGAGACCCAGTTCTGCGAATTTGGTAACCAGCTTGGAAGGGATGATTGTGTTAAACGCGAGCTGTAATCGATGAATAACAGCCTGATATATGAGTTTTTGTTATTGAATTAATTCTATTAGTTATCTATTTTATGTTAGTATATAATTGTATGTTTCTTAAGTCATAAATTTCTGTATACATTAATATTATTTTTCCCAAATAATTCCCAAATTCCATATTTTTCCACCACGGTTTTTCTTGTTTCCAAATCCTTTGTTGAGAGTGAAACATAAGATTCGACCTCGAGTTAACATTCCAATGGTAAGGTGTCTAGACAGCACCTCATGAAGAATCCGCTGTCTTAACCAGAGCAGTCTTTTTTATATATTAAAAAAAGTCCTTTCTTCACCGCTTCTCCTCTGTATTTTTGTCCTGATAATCAGTCGGCCTCCTTTGTGATACCTTGTGCATATTTAAATGCCTCTTCTGGATCCGTGAAGGCACGTTCAACAGAGTTATAAGTAATCCTCATCTTTGCAGGATATACTATTCCATATCATACTCCAGAAATTTCTTTCAATATCATTCTTGTCTTTTGGAACACGTCCCTCTTTTCCATGATTTCAGCTGGATAGCCATGTAAGAATCTTAGCTTATCCTCTCCAAACATAAAATTCGATCCGTGTGGAATCCATTTCATAATTTCTTCCAGGTTTGAGATGTCATAAAATTTCACAATAATCTGTCTTGGGGGGGCAGCTAGGCTTGTTTGAGCCTTACGTCGACCTGGTGAGCCACGTCTATTCTCGTGGTTTCAGGCAGCTTGAGTACTTGTTTAAGTAAGTTGGCAGCAAACTCCTGATGGTTTTGTCCACTCTCCTTTCCCTCTTTTATTCCAACCATTCTTAAACTCTGCCTCCTCGATCTCGCTTCCAAGTCCAGACATTTATTCTTCATTTTAGCAAGTTGTCCCCAGTACTTTCTTGTTCCCTTCTTAGTCTCTTTCTCTCCTTAGACATTATCCATTCCTTCCATAGCCGAATCAGTATTCTTATACATTGTATCCAACTTCTTATTACAGTCTTTTCAACCGTTTAATTTTTTTGTTTAAATCTTCCTCAATCTCTGCAACATGTTTATTTAAGTTATCAATTTTCCCCATCAACTTCTCATTACCGTGTTTAATTTTTCGGAGATACTTTTGTCCAGCGCGACGTTCCTCTCTCGTATCACTTTAGAAATGTTTTGGGTAACTGAAGCTGTTACTGACTTTTCCAGTTGTTCCATTTGTTCATCCTTTGAAGTCATTTCTGTAGAAGGACTTCGAGAGTCAGCTTCTTCTTCTGAGCTTCCAGCTGATGTTTGAGGGGTTTGAGAGTCTTACCAAGTTTTTTCATGTAGTCTTGTAGCAGGTCTTGCAGCAGCTTTAGCAGGCTTCTGGTGAGGTTTCCCTCTTTTCATTTAAAACTGCTGGTAATCTCAGTTTTTACGCGGTGATTTCTGATGACGTCACTTATGTGATGTCAAACAGCTCCAGTGAGTATTTTTAGATCGGTCCCGTCCTCCAAACCGGCTTTTTTCAAGATTTAGCGGGAGCAGAGCTTGATGCTGCGCCTTTGTTAGTTCATGGCCCACCGGAACTCATCTCAGTTCACCTTTCTATGCGTTCTTTCTCATTTACATTCTCACTGTTCTCAGTGTTAAGTTGAGTTGAGTTTAGTTTATTGTTATGTGTACCGAGGTCCAGTGAAAAGCTTTGTTGCATGCTCACCAGTCAGCGAAAAGACAATACTTGATTACAACCGGGCCATCCACAGTGTACAGATGCATGATAGAGGGAATAACACAAATAATGTTTTAGTGCAAGATAAAGTCCAGCAAAGTCCGATCAAAGATGGTCCGAGGATCTCCAATGAGGTAGATAGCAGTTCAGAACTGCTCTCTAGTTATTGGTAGGATGGTTCAGTTGCCTGATAACAGCTGGATGAAACTGTCCCTGAATCCTCTTTATTTCCCCTCTTACCTGTAATTCTTTCCAATCATACTTCTGTTATTCTATGTCATACTCTTCAATTGACCTTTATTCCTCCAAAGTTTCCTTTATTCATTTCTCTATGTTTTTCTTTCTCAACCTCTGTCTTCCTCTATCATCCTTTTATGTTATATTAATTTAATGGAAGCTGGTCTTTGCTGGAAAGGCCTGCGTTTATTGCACATTGCCGAGGAGAAGGTGGTAAAACACTTGGACTGCTGCAGTCTTTAAGGATTCAAACCCAATGGCGATGAAGGACCAGCGATATATTTCCTTCTTGGAGGGAACCAGTAGGTGGTGGTGATCGCACTTCTATCTGCACTAGAGGTTGCAGGTTTGGAAAATGCTGCAAACCTACAAACTACAAACCTGGATGTCTTTGGAATGTAGGAAGAAACTGGAGCACTGCCGCACTAGGTTGAACCTTAGCAAGTTTCACAAAGTGACAGGAAAACAGTTATTAATGATTCTTATTAACAAAGGCAGTTGATGCATGCCTGGCTCCCGATAAAAAAAACTGTGTAACTGAAAAGGGCTTTAAAGATCAGCAACCACGCAGGTGAGTTACAAATGTTATTCAGCACAGAAAAGCCCGTGCTAGAAATAATAACTGTGGTCAATGAGAGATACAGTCGTACATGCAATGAATCAAAGAAGCTTTCCTGTGATAGCCAGTCCAGCAGTCAAAGCGGCTTTAAACCACAACGCAGTAATTGCCAGTGAAAATTCAGATTGCCAAATACGTGGACTGCAAGCCTAAGGAAGCAGTTATAGTTGTCCGTGAAAAGTTGGTGCAAAGCACTTAGGGTATTGATTTTAGTTCTGGTCATTGTGTTTCTGGAAAGAGCCTGGGCAAAGCAATAAATGTGCAGCAGAGCAATATATACGAGCATGATGCTTTGTCAAGGAACATGACTGTTTGCAATATAGATGGCTGATGAAAGTTTGGATTAATGTTCAAAGCCAGGAAGGGAATTTGGAGATGTAGTTTGATGTATGTGCAATTTAGAACTGGTGCTTTGACTGGAGATGAGGCATAAATAACAACATGCTTTATGTCTCTCTCCTTATTGGCAAGCAGAGGGGAAAAAAGTGCAAAGCTTCATGAAGATTGAATGATACAGCATGGAAACAGACCCTTTGGCCTGCCGAGTCCACACCGACCATCAATCACCCGTTCACACTAGTTCTATGTTATCCTACTTCCGTATCTGTTCTGTACATGCTAGGAGCAATTTAGAGTGGTCAATTAACTTGCAAACCTGCACATCTTTTGGATGTGCATCAAAACCGGAGCACCCGGCGAAATCCAACATGGTTGCAGGAAGAACGTGCAAACTCCACACAGATAGGACCCGAGTTCAGGATCTAACACTGGTCTCTGGTGCTGTGAGACAGCTGCTCTATTAGTTGTGCCATTGTGCCGCCCCTAAAAATGGGAATGGGAATTGAAAAATAGTGAGTGGGAAACATTTTTTAAGGGTGAAGAATGGTGGAAATGCCTCCATTGCACACTCTCCACTCCTGTGAAAAATTCTTCACGAGAAAGACAGGGAAATTGTTGCAGTAGGACCCCCTGCTCTAAGAGAGAGCATACACTTCACCTTGCATGGAGAGAAGAGCAGTGTTATGACCCCTGCCCAAGTTCATTCATCGAATGGTAGGGCTTTTGGGAGTGTCTTAGAACAGAGGGATTTAGGAGTGCAGGTGCATAGATGCTTGAAAGTGGCGTCTCAGGAAGTTAGAGTTGTCGACAGTCTCAACAAGAGGACATAGTTTTAGGGTGAAGATGGGGTGGGGGGGGGGGGGAGGGGATATTTAATAAGAACCTGAGAGGTAAGTTTTTTTACACAACAATGGTTGATGGCCCTTTATTGTCACGTGTACCAAGGTACAGTGAAATTTGATTTGCCATACAGTGATACCAAAAAAGCAACAAGATTCAAAACGACTTAAAAATTAAACATAAACAATTACAGCGGTGTGTGAGAATCCCCAGGGCACACAGCATAAGCAGAGACCCACCGCCATCAGTCCAATGTCCGGGCCGCACACACGCTCCTTCACCGTGAGTTGTGCCGACCGCTGTCACTCTCCCTGCAGTCCCTATCCGGCCGAACACTCAGAAAGCCGTCCACATCCGCACCAGACTCTGGGATGTCCCCATGGCGTGATGCCTCCACTGTGACAGAAAGCAAATAACTTTTACCTTCTTCCTCCTTTTCTCTTTGTCGGAGTGGACGAAACATCCGCAGTCGGGGCGATCGAAGCTCCCGCAGTCGGCGATCGAAGCCCCCGCAACGGGGCAGTCGAAGCTCCAGCGATCGGGGCGGTCGAAGCTCCTGCGGTTGGAGCTCCCGAAGTCGATCCCTAACAAAGGGACTGCCAGCTCCACGATGTTAGGCCGCAGTGCGGACGGAGATACGATACGGAAAAAGTTGCATCTCCATCGACGGACGAGATAAAAATTGTTTCCCCGAACCCCGTCTCCACATAAAACAAAAACTAAAGATCCACTAAAATATACAATTAATGCAGACTAAAAACAACAAAAGAAGTAAGGGTTACACAAAAAGCTGGAGAAACTCAGCGGGTGCAGCAGCATCTAAGGGGCGAAGGAGATAGGCGACGTTTCGGGTCGAGACCCTTCTTCAGACTGGGTAAGGGGCGAGACAGGCTGTTGGCTAGGCTGCCGCTTACGGCGCCACCTGGTGGTAGGTGTATGGACCGAGCTGCCAGAGGAGATTGTTGAGGCAGGTAGTATCTCAACAGTTAAGAAACACTTTGACAGGTACATGGGCAGGATAAGGTTAGAGGGATATGGGCCAAACACAGGCAGGTGGGACTAGTGTAGATAGGACGTGTTGGTCGGTGTGGACAAGTTGGGCTGCTAGGCATGTTTCCATGCTGTATAACTCTATGACTCTGTGAATGCTAGAGAGACAGGCAATATAGATATGTTGTGGTTTTCGTTACACATTTAAGTAGAGGACATGTGAGTGAAATGTTTATCTTGATACCAGAGCATAAAATAGGTTCTGCAATTGCTATCTCCTTTAAATGGCTCTCACTTCCATTGGGGGGTAGAATTATAAGCAGAATTATGAACAGAGAGATCTAGGGGAGTCTTGTACCTTAAAAATGCAGACATCATTCAGAGCCATAGAAACGTGCAGCACTGAAAAGGGACCTTTGGCCTATCATTCATATGCCCGTCGATACTAATCCCATTTGACCTCATTAGGACCATATCCTTCAATGCCATGTCTTTTCAAATGTCCACCTCAATGCCGCATGAATGTAGTGATTGTAATTGATTCCACCATCACCTCTGGCAGCACATTCCAAATATCAACCATTTTGTGTGAAAATAACTTTCCTCTCGAGGCAGCATAGTGGCACAGCCTGACAGCGCCAGAGGCCCAGGTTCGATCGCGACCGTCGTAGATGCGGTGTTTGCCCATTCTCCCCCGTGTCCGCGAGGGTTTTCTCCAGGCCGTGGCCCGCCGGTCCTCCCTCAGCAGTGCTGCCTATGGTTGATGCTTAGCTGCAGTGCAGCTAGTGCTAACTAGAAGGAGGACTCTCTTAATGGGACAAGCCCCGATCACCTATCCTGTTGATTGTACTTTCTGTGGCTACTTGCAGGAAAAGGTTTAGTTATACAGAGGCCCACAGACTTCACTTGTCGAAAATCACCAGCCACGGAAAATATCAATGAAGATGGACCCCCCCTAGATCTCTCAGTTGATCAAAATTCCTTTGTGCCCTTTCATTTTTTTGAATATGTCCTCCCCCTATTGACTTGCTAAAATGCATCACCAGGCACCTATCAGGATTAAATTCCAATCTTATAATTTATCATCTGTAGTGAACAACTTTATAGAATAATGTAAACTTGCTGAGGAGCAGAGAGGTAGCAAGTATGTTATGAACATACGCTACCACTGTTGTTTTATTCCGTGATATGGGTGACTTAACCATAAAATACTCCTCCTCCTCCTCCTTGATTATTTATTATTTAAACGCTTTATGTTCCCAAAATATCACCACCGCAACCCACAAAGTGCATAGTAAATGCCAGCCGTCTAAATGATGATTCATTAATTTAACAATGCGGCTCAAACTCAGAGCTAAAAACAATTCTTTAGACTTTAGACTTTAGAGATGTAGTTTCCATGAGATCTAGAAATTAGTTTAGTTTAGAGGTAGAGTGTGGAAACAGGCCCTTCGGCCCACTGAGTCCATGCCGTCCAACTATCACCCGTATACTAGTACTATCCTAGTGCTAGTATGAACGGGTGATCGATGGACCGAAGGGCCTGTTTTCAAGCTGTATCTCTAAAGTTTAAAGTGAAGTAAAGGAACTAACTCGCAGGACTGGAATAATGCCAGGAATCAGTAGGCATGTGCACCATTGTAGACAACATGACAACATTTCAAAGAAGCATGGATCAAGATGCATCTTGCTAAAAATGCAAATCAAAAAGTAAACTCAGAGCAAGACATAGTTATTTGTGTGGAAACATTTCTTAAAATGGTACAAAATTGTCAGTGCTCCTTTTATTTGCTGATCAGAGTTTTGACTTGAAGCACTTTCCTTTCAATGTTTGCCAGGGTGGAGAAAGTTTCAGAGCTCATAGGGTAAGTGATGGCAGAGACAGACAGTACAAACAGCACACACCGTGCTGGAAATCACATGCAAGGTGCTTTGTGGAAAAGCTGGTTGAAAGTGTGAGAGGTGCCCAGTGCAGGCTTCCCCTGAGATTATTGTACCACTGAGAGCTGGGCTTGTGGATGAATTCATATTCACACTGTGCATCTGGCCATTGGGATTCAGGTCGAGAAGGTGCGGAAGCATTCACTACACTGCAGGGCAATGGACATACAGAACTATTCAATTACAACAGGTCTCTGGCTCATAAATAATACAGCATAGGAGGCAGCCATCCAGACCTGCATGCCAGTACTACTGTGTGGGCAAGAGCCCATACCAATTACTCCCACTCCAGCTCAGTCTCTACAGTCATGGAATTACTTCCTTTTTAAATTATATATGCACCTACTTTTCAAATACACAGTTCAATTAGCTTTGATTCAGACAGTGCTTTGCAGATCATAAACATTTTCGTAGTAAATATTTTTAATTGGGCAACACAATAGTTGGGCAGTCACAGTAGCGCAGCGGTAGTGTTGCTGCCTTACAAGCGAATGCAGCGCCGGAGACCCAGGTTCGATCCCGACAACGGGTGCTGTCTGTACGGAGTTTGTCCGTTCTCCCCGTGATCTGCGTGGGTTTTCTCTGAGATCTCCAGTTTCCTCCCACACTCCAAAGACATACAGGTTTGTAGGTTAATTGGCTTGGTAAATGTAAAAGTTGGCGCTAATGGGTGTAGGATAGTGTTAATGTGTGGGGATCGCTGGTCGGCACGGACCTAGCCGGCCGAAGGGCCTGTTTCCGTGCTGTATCTCTAAACCAAACTAGTGCAGAGGTAGAGTAGCTGCATTACAGCGCAAGGGACAGACACAAAAGGCTGGAGTAACTCAGCGGGACAGACAGCATCTCTGGAGAGAAGAAAAGGATGACATGCCTGTATTGAGTCAAGACCTTTCTTCAGACTGAGAAGGGCAAGGTGTGAAAACAACAGATCAAAGCAGATGCTATTCAAGGAAATATGGAATGGTTCATTGTTGGCTTAGGGGAAGGTGACAACGAGGCATACAATCAGAAAAATTAATCAGGATGACAGTGAAACTAGTCTTAGAGTTAGGGTGGAGGAGGAACGGAGAGAGAGTGAAAGCGAGGCTTATTTGAAGTTCGAGAAATTAATATTCATATCGCTGGATAGTAAACTGTCCAAGCAAAATATGAGGTGCTGTTCCTCCAATTTATGATTGGCCTCATTCTGACAGTGGGGGAGGCCCAGGACAGAAAGGTCAGTGTGGGAATGGGAGGGGAAGTTAAAGTGTTTAGCAACTGGGAGATCACGCAGGCCAAAGCGGCCTGAATGAAGGTGTTCAGCGCCCAGTCTGCACTTGGTCTCATTGATATGCAGGAGTCCACACCTCCAACAATGGATATAGTATATGAAGTTGGAGGAGGTGCAAGTGAACCTCTACCTCACCTGAAACGACTGTCGGGGTCCTTAGTCAGAGTCAAGGGAGGAGGTATAGGGACCCCTGTTTCATCTCCTGTGGACTGTACCTGGGTGGGAAGGGATGGAATTAACCAGTGATTTGTGATGGGAATGATCTTTGCCGAAAGCAGCAAGGGGTGGAAATGGGAAGATGTGGCTAGTGGTCGGATCACGTTGGAGGTGGCAAAAACGTTGGAGGATTATGTGCTGTATGTGATGGCTGATGGGGTGAAAGGTAATGACCAGGGACTCTGTCCCTGTTGTGACTGGGGGTGAGGGGGAACAAGAGCGGAGCTGCGAGATACCAAGGAGACCCATGTGAGGGCTTCATCTGTGATGAAAGAGGGGAACCTCCGTTCCCTAAAGAATGAGGACATCTCAGATATCTTCGTATGGAACACCTCATCTTGGGTGCAGATGCTACATAGAAGGAGGAATTGGGAGTAGGAGATAGAGTCTTTGCAGGAAGCAGAATGGGAAGAAATGTAGTCTAGATAGCTCTAGGAATTAGTAGGTTTATAATAGATGTCAATCGATAGTCTATCTCCTGTGATGGAGATGGTGAGATCAAGAAACAGTTGGGAGATGTGATGTCGGAGATTCTGAGTGAATATAAGTACAGGATGGAAACTGGTAGTGAAGTTAATGAATTCCATGAGTTCTGCATGTGTGCAGGAGGTAGCACTGATGCATTCGTCAATGTGGCGGAGATAGAGCGGGGATAGGGCCAGTGTAACGCTTGAACAGGGATCGTTCAATGTACCCTAAAAGAAGCAGGCATAGATTGGGCCCATAGCTATGCCTTGGACTTGGAGGAAGTGGGAGGAGTCGAAGGAGAAATTGTTAAGGGCGAGGACAAACTCGGCGGAGAAGAGTATTGGTGGAGGGCCGGTACTGCAGTCGATGAAGAAACGGTGGACTTTAAGGCCTTCCCAGTGGGACGTGGAGGTGTAGAGTGAGTGAACGTCCACAGTAAAGATGAGGGAGTGGGGGCCGAGAAAACTGAAGTCATTGATGAGACAAAGGTCGTGTGAGGAGTCTTGAACATAGGTATGGAGAAAAAGGGCAAGGGGGGGATAGGATGGAGTTGAGGTATGTGGAAATGAATTCAGTGGGACAGGAGCAGGAAGAAACAATGGGTCTACCAGGGCAGTTCTGTTTATGGATTTTTGGGAGAAGGTAAAACCGGGCAACGCTGGACTGGGGAACGATAAGGTTGGAGGCTGTGAAGGACAGACAGCTGGAAGTGATAAAATCAGAAAAGGTCTGTGAGATTATGGCCTGGTGGGGGAAATGATCCAAGGATAAGTAGGAGGAGGTTTCTGAGAGCTGGCGCCTGGCCTCAGGTGGTGGAGGTCAGCTTGCCAGGCCTTAAAGCCCTCCATTTCTTCCCATACTAATATAGATCAATGGGATATAGGTCTTGGTTAATGGGGGGATGTTTATTTTCTCCTATGTGCTGTATTATGTGGAGGGTTTTGGCATGGCGGGGTACAGATGGCAGTCACGGTGTTGGAGTGGACTTAAACAATGCATCGTATTACAGCACAGAGTCGCATATTGCCAGGTACTTGAAGTTCAACGGCCCTCACTGGCTCATAGCACTCATCTTCTGAGGATGCAAAGACCATCTCTAATGGCCCCAACAGTGAATAAATGAACTGTGTCCCAGTATGTATTTCTAACATGAAAGAATGAATGCCTCTGGGGCACCATCGTGGAGCGGGCGATGCCTTGCCCGGATCGCGTGCAGTGGGCTCCAGAGTGCTGAGACCGCCAACTCCCAACAATGCGGAGCTGTCGTTGCGGAGCTTCCAGCCGCGGCGGTGCTGACTCTGAACACCGCAGAGCCTGGGATATCTCGCCGAGATCGCCAGTGTCGGAACTCCGACCAGCGCGGCCTGTGGACTTCGGGAGCCGCGGTCTCTGGCAGCAAGCGGCCGTTCCAGACGCTCCAAGCCGCTGAAGAGTGTTCTCCCGACGCCGAAGCCCCATCATCCGGCGAGAGGGCCTGAACATCGGGCTGCCGATGCGGCGACTGCGGAGGCCTCAATAGGCCTGACCATGGGTGATCAAGGGGAAGAGGACTGGACTTTGTGCCTTCCCTCACAGTGGGAACCATTGTGGGGGGATGTTTTTATGTTTTATGTTCAATTATTTTTTAATGTGGTGTCTTACTTTTATTGGTGTGCTGCAAATGGCAACTCAAATTTGACTACACCAGAAATGGTGTATGTGACAATAAATGCTCTTTGTCCTTTGATTGAATAATACTTTAATATCACATGTGACATGTGTGACGGGTCTGTGAGGTCTTATCTGTTTGAGAGTTGAGATTCTATTTGAGATTCTATGGGCATTGTTATTAATGCAGACAAGTTTCTGTGTTTTCGGAAACAATGTTAATGGGCACTCCCACAGCACATTGTTGACAGATATTTGAATGTTGAAAGAGCAGCAGGATAATATTTTGCTTATTTGGGGAAGTGTGGCATGTTGATTATGTTATGTTTTTATGCCAAGACAATTTGCATTTATTTAATCTCATGTCAGTGACTGACAGTTGTTCTGTGAACTCAGTCAATGTGGAATGAAGTAGATCATCATTGCATATCAAAACTCACAGCATAAATTATTTTATCTCTTCAATCTTCAGCGAGGGACAATAAAATTTGCCTAAATGCCATTTCTGATCGTAGGGGGATATGATTGTTACCGCTCACCTCTTTGTGCAGATAAAAACATACACCAGACCCTTGTTAATATGGACGTCTTTATAATGGGTTTTGGCTATAGCGGACAGAACTTCTGACCTTCACTGCCATGCTGGGTTGCCGATGCCATCCCCGGCCGGCACCACCTCCCCAGCTGCTTCCAGGCCAGACCTACTACCTCCACCACCGTCCCGCACAGCTTCCTCAGCCACTTCCAGGCCATGCCTGCCACCGCCAACATTGCCGACGCTTACCTGCACTCACCCCGCCTGCTTCCCACAACCAATTACTCCACCGATCCTCGCATCGGCTCACTTGGATTCCAGGCCCAGTCCGGACCGAGAGTCTGGAAAAGGGTCTCATATGGTCACATGGTCATAAGTGATAGGAGCTGAAATAGGCCATTTGGCTCATCAAGCCTACTCCACCATGCCATCATGACTGATCTATCTCTCCCTCCTAACCCCATTTTCCTGCCTTCTCCCCATAACCTCAGACACCTGTAAACAAGAGTTTAACTATTTCTGCCTTAAATAAGGTTTCACAAAAAGCTTGAGAAACTCAGCGGGTGCAGCAGCATCTAAGGAGCGAAGGAGATAGGCGACGTTTCGGGTCAAGACCCTTCTTCATATATCCACTGACTGCCTCCACAGCCTTCTGAGGCAAATAATTCCACAGATTCACTACCCTCTGACTAAAGAAATTCCTCCTCATCCCCTTCCTAAAATAACTTAATTTACTTCTGAGGCTATGACCTCTAGTCCTTGATTCTCCCACTAGTGGAAATATCATCTCCACATCCACTCTATCCAAGCCTTTCACTATTCTTTCAATTCTTCTAAACTCCAGCGAGTATAAGCTCAGAGCCGTCAAACGTTCATCATATGTTAACCATATGTCTCGATCCAAAATGTCACCTATCCATGTTCTCCAGAGATGCTGGCTGACCCGCAGAGTTACTCCAGCACTTTGTGCAATCTGCAATTTTTTGTTTCTACTACTTATACAATGATACTATATTACTTGGTAATCCCTTACTCGATAATAGTGGACAATAGTAAGATTAAGCGAGAACTTACCTGTTCGCAGTTTGATCTTTATTTTATGAGGAGTTACGATGAGGGATTACGTGAAGAAGCCCCGCCAGGCGCATACTCAGCATACTTCAAAGCAGCGGTGTGAAAAACACAGAACCAATAGCTGGAGTAAGAGAGTAAGGCTCACAAAGACTAGAACTAGCAGATGATCATTTAGATTATGATGGTCAGGAGCGGAGGGCACGTAATCCCTCATCGTAACTCCTCATAAAATAAAGTTCTCGTTTAAACTTACTATTTTACTTCAGAGTCACGTGAGTGACTACGTGAAGATTTCAAAGATCTGTGATTTTCATGCCGTAGATCATTCCATACGACACACTGCTTCAGTTTACACAATAGTGAGTAAATAATATATATTGCTTTATATTATATTATATTTTAATATTTAAATAATAATAATAAAAAGAAAAGTAAGAACCACTCGATCCCAGGGGAAATAACAACAAATGATATGCAACAAAGCAAACAATTTGAACAGAACCCAACACAGCATGTGCAACCCTGGCACTGTAACAACAGGTTTATCATAAAATCTAGAGAAGTTTCTTCTTTAGACCATCCTGCGGTCTCCAGAATTTGGTCGAGTGGCACATCCTGCACCTTCGCCGCGGACATTGATACCGCCCTTGTGGAGTGAGATTTAAACACATCAGTGTCTACTCCAGTTAATCCAGAACCTGTTTATCCATCTAGAAATAGTTTGTACTGTCACTTTTTTATATGTTTCTTGTGGGTAATCAACATTGGTGTCTCACAATCTTGGAGATTCTTAATTCAATATATATTAAGTCACATGCTTAACCACACACAATGTTTAGTTGACAGTGTATGTCTTAAAGATTACTTTGGTTCCAGCCTTTCTTGGCTTGCTTAGATCATTGACATAAAATGTTATTTTATCTACAGACAACTGCATACAATCTAACCACAACATTTGTTTGTTTGTACTCATTGTGCTGATATTCATGGCATGAGCATAACCACTTTAAATATTAACTTCGGTAAAGACAGTGACATAATTGGAGCCCATTGCAGAAGCAATGTGAGAACTATACTGACATCCCAGATTTCTGTATATCTGGGTTTGGTAGGATTTTATTAAAATTCCTCTCATAAATCGGGATATTAACGGATGAGACCCGATAAATTGTCGTTCTGAAAATTGTCCTAAATAGGAGGACAAAACACTCCGAGCTCCATTCATGGTACTATAACTCAGGTGCAACATAGCAAGGAACTCCAATACATCCAATATGTTTGCAGTATGATAAAATATATCTGACTGTATACAAAAGATTTCCCATTCCTTATATGAAACATATATTGTTTCTTACTGCTATCTCTCCAAGCTGCAGTTATGACATCCATGGTCCTGTCCAACATTCAATCAGAACCTGCAGGTTAACAATTAATACGGTCATGTAATGGATGACTTCTGCTGTTACTGGATGTACCAACAATTACTGCATCTGGGATTTATCATGAATGTCTGAATCATCATTCTGAGCACCAATGGGAACAATGACTGTGTAGTAATGGTCCCTAGATAAGGGACGTATCAGATATTAACTGATAAGAACAGATACTGCACTTGATCTTAGCCAAAAGGCCGAGAAGCAATACCAGTTTGGAACCAACAAACGTCTTCGGCGGAGACTTGCTCTATTTTGGTGACAGGCAAAATGGGGAAAACATAAAAGACTATACTTCCCCAATGTAGCGAGAATGCATCCACCACTAATGCTCCTGGGTCTTGCTCCCATGAGACACATTTAAACCATTGGAGATTTAATCCAGACACAACAGATCAACATTTGGTACTCATACTGTCTGACAATCTTTTTGAAACTTTTTGAATTTTAACATTCATTCTGTATTGTCATTGAACTTTCGTGATCTGTTGTCTTACCACAATATTGTCTTCACCCACAGCTGTGGTATTGTCTACTCGTAATTGAACATGTACATTCTTTATTGTAGAACAAACAGCTATCAATGCATAAAATGCACCCAATAACTCCAAGTAATTCATACCATGTGTTTGGAGAATTAAATCATCTTGGACAGTCCATCGACCACCACAACTTGTGTTGTTGTCCTTGGCTCCCCATCCGAGAGCACTCCCATCAGTCTGTAATACCACTGAAGACTGCTGAACAAACACATTTTTACTTCTAGTAACTTGTGCAACATTGAGAATCCATCATTGCAATTCAGCTCAACCTTTTTAGTTGGTAACTGCATGGACCTAATCAATGAACTGCACACTTTTACGCTTATTCTCTGGTCTTTGCAGACTTTGATCATGCAGAGGTCCAGGAATGCTGCTATCACTTTACCAGTAACCGAAGCTACTTCTTGGATGGTGGGATAGTATTTTTTACCAAAACAAATACAGGCATTTGTAACATCCCCAACCTTAATTGTTGGTAAAGTTACTGACATATCAACTGTATTAATGACAAACCCCAAATAATAAATTGTTTGGGATGCCTGTAACTTACATGTTGTTTGGATGTACAGAAGCTTAGCCTTTCAATAGGCTTATGGTTGCTGAACCCAGTTCTTCAGCTGTCTCCCATTTACAATTAACATATCCTCTAGATAAGTCATTACAATGTGATTCTGAGCCCTCATTAACACCAGTGCTGGTTTCAATAATTGTGTGAGCAATCTGAGGGCTGAATTTAACCCATTAGGTAATTCCTTCCCATCCAATTAATTTAAGTACCTGAATAATAAGGCATCTTTTTTTAGGTCTAATAATAGCCATATAGCAGCCTTGTGATAACAACTTTGTTGAAGTGTACGTTTTAAAATGCCTATACTGAACTATAAATTTAAGTTTGTGAGTCCCAGAATGACTCTGCAACCCCCATACTTGTGTCTGGGATATATTATCTCTACCTGACAAGTTCCTGGTACATTCAAACACCAAGCCGATCAGATTTAATGCAGAATTACAAAACAATTGTAATCTTACAACCAACCAGAGGTTGTTTCCCAGAAATTCCATGTGTGATGGAATGACGTTTCTGTACTTCCGTAAATGAACCAGAAGATCCCTTCTCTTAATATAGGGGTTCGTATTCAACCTGTTTGTGTTCTCAAAGCAGGGATGAGAAGTTTTATAAGGCAAATATCCTTAATTGTTTGGGCAGTTTTTCATCAATCATAAATCTGGTTATAGCTTGCCCACATAATTCTGCAATTTTGGGTATAATGTTAGCCAAATGGTAATTTTCATCATACAATTGGGTTTGAATATGCATTGCAGAGTAATGCAAGCATGTCTTAAAAGCATTGGACATTATCAACCAATGTATGTCTTCCCCAAATGCAGTGATGCCAACTGAATATCAGCTAGAGGACATGCTGGAACGCGTTTCCTTTTTTTTTTTTTTAATAATATTTTTATTAGATGTAGTAATTTCCAAGTAGTAAAACAAATTTACAAATACCAACGTAATTCAGTAAATGTACAACTATCATATTCGCTATTATTATCTTCTGTTTTTTAGAAATAAAGAAAGAATAAGGAAAAAGGAATAAACTTTAAATCGAAAAAAAAAGAAAGAAAATGATTGTGTTTGAATAATAAAAAAAGATAAAAAGTCAAAGAAAAAAAACAAAAAAAAAGAAAAAGAAAACAAACACTACTTAGTATATATCTATTCAGTATATATATATAATTCCCCTTTATGAACAATATATGGTATAATATGAATATTTAAGATAGAAACAACAAAATGTATTGTAATTATAACGTCGTATTGCGGAGACGTGTACACAAAACCCAATTAGAAAATCCATATTTTTTTCGTCAAATCCTGTCTAGTACCCATTGAGTAGTAATGCCAAGAACAGCTAGCCCTTCAAATATTGTATATATGGAGACCATATTTGTTCAAAGATTTCACATTTGTCCATTAGGACAAATCTGATTCTTTCCAAATACAAAGTGTCCCACATCTCTGCTGTCCACATTTTAATTATGGGGGTTAATGTTCCCTTCCAAAATTTCAATATTATTTTTTTCCCTATTATCAAACAGTAATCTAAGAAAATTCTTAGATTAATAAGCATTGTGAATCCGGAATTCCTAATATTATTAACTTTGGTTCTGGATCCAGTTTAACTCTAAGAACTTCAGATATAACTCTAAAGATTTCTGTCCAATAATAACTAAGTTTTGAACACGTTACAAAACTATGTATTAAATTAGCCTCTAAATTCTGACATTTATCACAAATAGGAGAGACATTAGGAAAAATTCTATTTAATCTGGTTTTTGAATAATGTAACCTATATAAAACTTTAAATTGTATCAATGTATGCCTCGCATTTAATGAACAGCGATGTATGCGTTGTAAACTTTCTTCCCAAGATTCTTTTGTTATAGATAAACCAATTTCATTTTCCCATGCTTGACGGTATATTTCTGTTGTTGGATTCTCCCTATCCAAAATAAGATTATATATATAAGCTATAAATTTTTCTGAATTTGGATGTTTATTAAATACTTCATCTAATAATCCTGGTTCTTTAATTTTATAATCTTGTGTGTTAGATTTAATATAATCTCTAATTTGTAGATACCTAAACAAATTATGCGGTGGTAACCCATAGATTTCTTGTAACTCATGAAACAAAAGAAATTTTCCCTTTCTATACAGATGTTCAATCCTATAAATTCCTAAATCCTCCCATTGTCTAAACCCCCTATCTAATATAGAGGGTTTAAATAAAGGGTTATTCATAATTGGTAGTTTAAGTGACAAATTATCCAAACATAAAGTCTTGACTATTTGTTTCCAAATACGTCTATTGCTATGAATTATAGGGTTGTTCCTATAAATTTTATTTTGTATTTCTCTTGGCGCAAAAAGAATTGAACTTACATTAAAAGGTAAACAATCTTCCTTTTCCATCTTTAACCACGTTGGTTCGTAATCCAAATTTACCCACCAAAAATTCATATTCTTAATCTGGACTGCCCAAAAATAGTACAAAAAATTTGGAAGTGCTAATCCTCCATTTATTTTTGATTTACATAAATGTTTTTTACTTATTCTATGATTTTTATAATCCCAAATAAAACTATTGACAATGTTATCTATTTTAAAAAAAAAACTCTTTGGGAGATAAAAAGGAATAGCTTGAAACAAGTATAGCAGTTGTGGTAAAAAGATCATTTTTATAGCATTTATTCTACCAATCATAGATATAGGGAGTGTTTTCCAGTATAAAATATTTTTTCTAAGTTTATCTAATAATAGGGGATAATTAGATTTAATTAATGAGTTATAAGATTTAGATACATTAATACCTAAATATTTAAATTTATCCGTAACTATTTTTAGTGGATATTGTTGCAATATATTTGATCTTATTCCGGTTATAGGCATAATCTCACTTTTATTCCAGTTAATTCTATATCCAGAAAATCTGCCAAATTTAGTTATAACATTAAATAGCTTGGGTATACTGATCTCTGGTTTTGTAATATAAATTAATACATCATCTGCATATAAAGATATTTTATTAGTTGTAGTATCAGTATTATATCCATATATTTCTGGTTCAGATCTAATCCTTTCAGCTAAAGGCTCTATCACCATAGCGAATAACAAAGGCGACAGCGGACATCCTTGTCTACAACCCCTATAAAGCTTAAATTTAGCTGACAATATTTGGTTAGTTAATATTCTTGCAGTGGGATTCGAATATAGAATTCTTATCCATTTACAAAATCTATCCCCCAATTGGAATTTCTCCATTATTCTAAATAAATATGGCCATTCAACCTGATCGAATGCTTTTTCTGCATCTAAGGACATAACAGCTAAATCCCTATCCCCAACTCTTTTTGAATATATGATATTAAATAATCGTCTCAAATTATAAGATGAGTAACGCTTTGGGATAAAACCTGTTTGATCATGATGTATTATTTTAGTAATCACCAAACTTAATCTTCGTGATAAAACTTTAGCTAAAATTTTTTGATCTGTATTTAAAAGAGCAATTGCTCTATATGATCCTGGGTCTTCCAAGTCCTTGTCAACCTTAGGAATTAGTGTAATTGTAGATTCATTTAGGGATTCCGGCAATTTTCCTTGTTCATATGTATATTTATACACTGCATGTAATCTTGGGGAGATCAGATCTTGAAATTTCTTATAAAATTCTGTACTCAGGCCATCCGGGCCCGCTGCTTTTCCATTATTTAATGATCCGATTGACTCCTCAATATCTTTTATTGATATATCCGCATTTAACAAGTCTCTACCTCCCTGATCTAAGCTGTTAATATTACATTTTTGTAGAAATGTATCCATTTCATCCATTTGTCCTGTTATTTTTGATGAATAAAGACTTTGATAATATTGTAAAAATATATCATTGATATCTTTTGGTAAGGTCGATATATTGCCATTCTCAGATCTAATTCTATGTATCATTTTTTCGTCCTCTCGCTTTCTAAGTTGTCGAGCCAACAATTTTTGCGGTTTATCTCCAAATTCAAAGTGCACTTGTTTAGTTTGTTGATAAAGTTTAATTACTTGATTGGAATATATTTTATTTAGTTTATATTTTAATATTGCAATTTTATTACTTAACAATTTAGAGGGCTGTTTTGTATTCTCCATATCTAATTGTTTTATCTCTTTTTCCAAGTTTTGTTCCGTCTTTCTATTTTCTTTATTAAAGTATGCTTGTGCCGATATTATAGCTCCGCGCATAAATGCTTTAAATGTATCCCAAAGTAATGATGGTGAAACTTCAGGTTTGTCATTAGTTTCAAAGAATAATTTAATCTGTTTTACCAGATAATCATAACAAGCCTTATCCTTTAATATTTCGGGATTAAACCTCCAATTATTAGATTTTATAATTATATCTTTTAATTTTATCTTAAAAGTTAATGGAGCGTGATCTGAAATAATAATATTATGATATTTTGAATCATATGTAAATGGAAGTAATTTTGAATCTATTAAAAAATAGTCTATCCTCGAGTAAGTTCCAAATACAGGTGAGAAAAATGAATATTCTCGTCCTATTGGATTATCTATTCTCCAGATGTCCTTAACGTTTGCTGTACTAATAAAGGAATTTATAAGTATGCTTGACTTAGAAATAGATTTACTTTTTGTTGACGATCTATCTAAATAATTATCCAAAGTACAATTAAAATCTCCTCCAATTATTAAGTTATGTTCTGCAGCTATAGGGATATTATTAAATATTTTCTTAAAAAATAATGGGTTATCAAAGTTAGGGGCATATATATTCATTAGAGTTACTTTTTTAGAATATAATTCCCCTGTAATTATTACATACCGACCTTCTGTATCCTCTATTATAGAACTTAATTTAAAAGGTATACCTTTACGAATGATTATTGCAACCCCTCTAGATTTATGTATAAATGAGGAGTGATACACTTTCGAAATCCATTTAGCTGTTAGTCTGTGTCGAGCATCTTTTTTAAGGTGGGTCTCTTGAAGAAAAGAGACGTCAGACTTCAATCTGTTTAATTGAGCTAACACCTTACCTCTTTTAATTGGCTCATTAACTCCCTTAACATTCCAACTACAGAAGGTGATTCCATTACCCCCAATCTTCCCATTAGTATCTTGCATTTTACTATTAAGGTGGTTTATATTGGAATAACCGTCCCGGCCCGTACAACTCAACATTGTAACCAGACCTTGGTTTGACGAAAATTAGTGTACGTCCTTCTATTTCATATACACGTCTCTTTGAACTGACTATATAATACCAATCGTAAATATTTTCATATACTGTATAATATAAAATCAAATATCTAATATACCTAAAATAATAAAAAGTGTGAGTGAAAGTGAGTTGAAAAGTGTTAGTAAAGTGCTCAGAAAAAAAAATAACTACACCTATATAGAGTGTAGTGTGTGTTAGTGCAAGCCACACTAACGTGGCTACTAATCTACTGACTTCCGTAAAAAAAAAAGATGTTAATAATTCCAGCTCCAATCTTAAATGCTATATATTTTGGGGTAGGGTACTAAATTTGTATACTTAGTAATAATTCATATTATTAGTGACTATTATAATTACTATTCTAATTAGTAATACTATGTTAGGGGGGGGGTAGATAATACTATGTTAGGTGAATAATTGCCATTTTATATGGATAGATAACACAGTAATCTATCCATCTCTCTTTAAACCAAAATTTAAGTCCATGTCCAATATTCATCCTCCTTCTCCATAATGATTCATAACCGCGGATGGGTCATAAAAGTTCAGCCATCATCTTCTTGGTCTTGATCCACTTGTTCTTCTTCCTCTTCTGTTTCATTCTGTATTTTTCGGGCGAATTCCAGTGCTACAGTATGCTTCACGAAACGGAACTCTTTGTTGTTGTAGGTTACTCTTAATGTTGCTGGGTACATCAAGCCATATCTCAGATCCTTCGTATCCTTCAGATTCCTCAGAACACCTCTTGTTTCTGTGAATAAGGATCTTCTCTTGGCCACTTCCTCCGGATAATCTCTGAAGATACTGATATTATCTCCTTCATACTTAAAATTTTTCTTGCATATTATTATCTTCATCATTTCTTCAAAAGCATGATCGTAAACCACCTTTACAATCATTTGTCTTGGGGGTGCATCCCTCCTGGGAGCCCGCCTTAATGCCCTGTGTGCACGGCCCAACAGGGGTTCTTGATCCAGATTCAAAATATCCTTCAGTAGTTTTGCAGCAAATTTTCGAGGGTCTTGATTTCCCTCGCGACCCTCGCTCAAACCAACTATACGCAAATTCTTACGCCGTTGACGTCCCTCCAGATCGATACATTTCTCGTTTATTTTGCGTAATAATTCTGATAGACGTTTGTTCTCGGAGTGGAGTTTCTCTCTCTCCTTGGTGTTTAATACAGCCATCTCCGTTAGCTCTTTAATTGTCTCTTTTTGTTGGTCGAGCGTAATTATAATAGGATCAATCTTATCATCCAGCATTCTTTCCATACCAGCAGCTGCGTCTTTTATCTCCACCATTTGTTTTTGTAACTCAACATCAGCCTTTTCTTTCCACTCGTTCATCATAATTTTTACCGTTTCTATAACTTCATTTTTTAAATCTTCTTTAATTCTTTCATGAAACACTAGAATATCAGCCCTTAAATTTTTAATATCCTCTTTATAATCCTTCTTATTATCTTTAAGTAATTTCTTCATCTCACCTAGGATATTAACTTTGAGGTCCTCCAGTTCAGCTTTCCTCTGCGAAATCTCTTCTTGGGAAGCAGCCAGACTCGAGCCCAGGGCACCAGTCGGGCCTATTTCCCTTTTTCCAGGTTTTTTTCCGGGGGGGGAGCGAGACATCATTTTCTTGAAAAAGTCGCGCGCCTGATGACGTCACGGACCTTTTAAACGCTACCGGAGCCGTTCCCAGTCGTTCTCCCGCGGTGAGTACGGTTGACTGACCCCTAGACCCCCGTTTTTTATACAATTTTTAGTGGAGCTGTAATGGCGCGACTCCACTCACACCATGGCGCCAACCGGAAGTCTGGAACGCGTTTCCTGTCCTCGCATCGTTACACTCATGGGTGCCCAATTACTGAGTTACTGTTGGCACCCTGAGCGAGGCACAATAGACGGGTGTTCTATATATTTTAATATATTTTTTACTGTTTCAGTCATAACAGTTTCTTGGAGTAGGTTATAAACCAAATAATGTTGGCCGCCAGGTTCATCCATAGCCTCACCAGTCCGTACCAATATAGCAAAACTTGGTACTACACCGGGAACACCCAGAGCATTTCTATTGTGCTCTGGTGTATACACATAAGTAGGGACACCAGCTTCAGAGTCAGTTTCATCCTGCCCCGAGTCTTGCTCTTGGGAGACTTCATCCAGACCTATGAAGGCACTGGTGAATGAGATTCTCATTCTTCATAGGCACCATACTCAGTGTATGGAAACTCCTTCGGAGCCTGCCTTAGAATCTCATGGGTCTTAGAACCCTTGATTGTTTAGTTTTGAGCATTTTATCTTGCTCTAAGGACTTCATCCAGACCTATGCAAGGCACTGGTGAATGAGATTCTCATTCTTTATAGGCACCATACAGTGTATGGAAATTCCTTCGGAGCCTGCCTTAGAATCTCATGGGTCTTTAGAACCCCTGACCGATTAGAGTTTGGAGCATTTTATCTTGCTCTAGGGTTCCTCATCCAGACCTAACCAAGGTACTGGAGAATCAGAATCCCATTTTCATAGGCACCATACTCAGCGTATGGAAACTCCTCCTCCTTACAGGAAGACATACATGGGTCGATCCTGACTACGGGTGCTGTCTGTATGGAGTTTGTATGTTCTCCCCGTGACCTGCATTGGTTTTCTCCGGGAGCTCCGGTTTCCTCCCTCACTCCAAAGACATACAGGTTTGTAGGTTAATTGGCAATGGTTAATTGGTAAAATCGTCCTGAGCATGTAGATAGTGTTAGTGTGTGGGTATCGCATAGGGTTGCTAACTTTCTCACTCCCAAATAAGGGACAAAAGGTCAAAATACGGGACAAATTCCCGACGGCAATTCATTGACCGACTCGGCCGTGGCTGGGTTAATGATGAGTTCACCTGGGTGCTGGACTGCACACAAAGCCCAGCCGGCAGGCCAGCTGAGGAGTTTTGGCCCGGGCAAAGTTTTGGCGCAGACTCGGTGGACCAACGGGCCTGTTTCCGTGCTGCAACCCAAAACTAAACTAAAAATCCCATGTGCCTGTGTTAACTTGTATCGCCCGAAACCTTTCCTAATGTCTGGTAGGTTTAAAATATTCTGCCCATTGGGATTGAGATCTGGTTGCAATATTGCCCTTAATTCAATGTTAATTGGTTGTGGTTGTGCGCCGTGAGAGCGGGTTGTGCATTGGAGCAGTAGGTTATGACAGCTGAGGTCAAGATGTCAGCACAGATGTGCCTGACTGGAACCACACTACCATGTGCCAGCTAAAACCAGAGGCCTCTTGCTGTCTCAGTAAAGTCTCAGCAACTCCACAGTGGCCATGCCAATTGAACACTGTGCATTTGTGCAGCAGTCCTGTTAATTGATGTTAAGATGGCACTATAGCTGTTCCTCAGCCAATAGCACAACCATGCTGGCACTTGTACACAGCTCTGTTAATTGAAGACTGTGTCAGTACAGCTGTTCCCAGCTGTGCCTGATTCATCTAATTTAATACCATCTGTTGTGTTCCTTTGAGATGTCCTCTGTTTCTTGATGCACTAAAAAAGAGGAGCTAGATTGTCAGCGATGATTCAGAAGAAATTCTAAAGCCCTCTGTTTAACCCTGGTTCCTGTGCGTTCCCTAACATCAATGCTGCATCGTCAGTCATCATTCTTCTTCCTGGGTTTGGGGGTGTTTGAGGCTCTCATTGCTGTCACGTGGGCTCGGAGTCATTTAGAATCATGGAGTCATACAGTGTGGAAACAGGCCCTGCTGCTCAACTTGCCCACACTGACCAACATGTCCCATTACACTAGCCCCACCAGCCTGCACTTGACCCACATCCCTTCAAGACTATCCTGTCCATGTATCTGTCCAAATGTCTCTTGAACGTTGCCTCAACTACCTCCTCCAGCAGCTCGTTCCATACACCCACCGCCCTTTGTGCAAAAAAGTTACCCCTCGGGTTATTAAATCTTTCCCTCCTCACCTCAAACCCATGTCCTCTGGTTCTCAATCCGGTTCTCTTGGCAAAACACTCATGTGTGTTTACCCGATCTATCCCTATCATCATCTTGTATACCTCTATAAGCTCACCCCTCATTCTCTTGTGCATCAAGGAATAAAGTCCCTGTTGTTTGAACCTTGTTACCTTGTGAATTGTTGCCTCATGATACAAACCTCATGCACATCTGAGGTTCCACAAAAACATATGTGGGAAAGAATGAAGCCCAAGTATGTGAACTAGGCAAGAATATCTCCCCAGAAGGAAAACCTGGGAGCCTTAAGTTTCCCTTTCTCCTCTCCTTGACTCTTTCTGACAAACAAGGCTATGGGCTTGTAGGATAATTTTCTGTGCACCCCCTGGTAATTACCTTTAGGGTGGCACAGTGGTGCAGCAGTAGAGTTGCTGCCTTACAGCACCAGAGACCTGGGGGTTCGATGATGAATATGGGTGCTGTCTGTACGGAGTTTGTACGTTCTCCTTGTGACCACATGGGTTTCCTCCTGGTGCTCCGGTTTCCTCCCACATTCCAAAGACATACAGGCTTGTAGGTTAATTGGCATCTGTAAATTGTCCCTAGTGTGCAAAATAACGCTGGTGTATGTGGTGACATCTGGTCAGCACTCACTTGGTGGACCGAAGGGCCTGTTTCCATGCTGTACCTCCAAATTCGAAAGTAAAGACCTGATTTCCGTGTCCAGTAGCAAAATGGCCATTTTGTCATAGGTAGACATAACATGCTGGAGAAACTCAGCGAGTGAGGCAGCATCAATGGAGAGAAGGAATAGGTGATATTTCGGGTTGAGACCCTTCTTCAGACATTTTATCATGCTTGCTCCTGGGTTTCCGTGTGGCAACATAACTTGGATTTTGGGACTACGAACCTCATTTCTCAAAGACGATTGTTTCTGCACCTTGTATTGTGTAGCTAGAACAATGGATTGAGCCCACTAAGAACAAGAATAGCAAGGGATGCATCTTTCTGAGGCAAGAGGGTCAAGAGTTTTTAGTTTTCATACAGTATGTACCAACAATGGAACAATGAAATTCTGACTTGCAGCAGTGTAGCAAAAACCCATAGATAATATATAATAAACAAAAATAAATCAATAACCCCAATACCAGTGCAAAAAAAGCCCAAAACCCTTACTGCAACCAAAGACAGTCCATAGTTCACAGTTGAGGTTAATGTTGTGTAGTGTTCAAGAGCCTGACGGTTGTTAGGTGGAAGCTATTCTTGAACCTGGTGGTCACAGTTTTCAGAATCCTCTACGTTCTGGTACATGGCAGGTGCGAAAGGAGTGCGGCCAGGGTGGTGTAGTTGTTTTATGGTACTGGCTGCCTTTTTGAGGCAGCATCTCCTATCAAAATCCCTTAGAAATATCAATAGTGTTTATTCTGATGACAAGGGTTGTATTTAAGGAACCGTGGGTGAACAAACTATTTAAAAATTGAATTTTTATTTTCCGGTCACCTATCACATGATGACAAGGCCGTAGGGAATATAGAATGCAAGCCTCATGCTTTGAGACACAGTAGGTGAGCTATTACCAGCTCTTAGTTATCAATGATTTATTAGAACTGGATTAAGTGCTGCACTGGATTTTAGTTAGTTAAGTTTGGTTTCATTTGGAGACACAGTGTGGCAACAGACCATTTTGCCCACTAAATCTACACCGACCATCGATCACCTCTACACTAGTTCCATGTTATTCCACTTTCACATCCTACACACTAGAAGCCAATTAACCTGCAAATCTAAGGTGCTGGAGTAACTCAGCAGGGCAGGCACCATTTCTGGAGCGAAGGAATTGGTCACGTTTTGGGTCGAAGCCCTTCTTCAGACTTGTTTCAGGTCTCGAACTGAAATGTCACCCATTCCTCCTCTCCAGAGATGTTGCCTGTCCCTCTGAGTTACTCCAGCAATTGCTGTTCCTTCCTTCACATAACCTACAAATCTGTACGTCTGTGGGAGGAAACTGCAGGACCTGGAGAAAACCCTTGTGGTCCTGGGGAGGATGTACAAACTCCGTACAGGCAGCATCCGTAGTTAGGATCGAACTGTGGTGCTGTGAGGAAGCAACTCTACCACTGCACCACTGTGCCACACCACTAATCCTGCTGAGAGGATTCTTGGAATAATGATTTAGTAACTCAGAAGACAATATTGTATTGAAGAACCTAAATAAGATATTGATATCTAATTTGCAGGATTATGCTTACACTTTTAGTGCTGAACTAGACTAATTAGGACCTGTTGCGTCCCAGTCACACGGGAGGTCTGGTCCCCCAACGCAACCTATCCCCCAACGCAATATTCCACCACTCACCCGTACCCCTAACTGCGCAGGTGCGGCTCATTTCCCCTCATCCCCGAGCACTCCCTCCCCCTCCTCTTCATGTGTTGGACCGGAGGATGGGAGGGGGGGAGGGAAGTTTGGTGTGTGGCGGGAGGGGGGTAGGAGGGGAGGAGGGGGGGGGGGTGGATGGGGAGGTGTAGGAGGGGAGGAGAGGGTGGCGTGGACAAGGTGGGGGTTGTGGGATATGGGGGTGTGTGGGCTAGGGGTTAGTGTGTGGGGGATTTTGTGGGGGGGGAGGGGTGTGCGGGCGGAGGGGTGTGTGAGCAGGGGAGGGGTATGTGGGGGGGGAGGGAGGTGTGGGGGTTTGTGGGGCAGGGCTTGTGGAGGCGGGGTTTGTGGGGGTCGGGGTGTGTGGTCAGCGGGGTGTATGGGGGAGGTGTTGGGGGTGTGTGTGTGGACTGGGCTGTGTCTCCGACTCTGGACTGGGCTGGGTCTCCCATGCTGTGCTGGGCTGGGTCGGGTCTCCGACGCTGGGCTGCTGCTTGGGTTGGGGCGACTGCTTGGGGCTGGGCTGCTTGGGGTCCCTCCAAAAGTCCGGTTGGAAACCTCCGCCAGCCATCCTCAGCTCCAATAACGACACGATGGCGCAGGAAGGGGTGGACTGTCCCGGGGAGTGACAGGGGAAGTGACTAATCCGCGCGGCGCTGATTGGTAGGAGAAGAGATCGATCTGCGTACGCGCACTTTTTAAGATTTTTAAACCTCAATAACTTTAAGACATTCAACCGATCGGAACTAAACTTGGTGCACTCGCAGCACAAGAGAACGGTGAGTGCGCTGGCGGAAAAACGTAGCGCTATCGCGAACCGTTTTTGCGCAAATAGAAAGACCACCAAAAAGTTAACAAGATCAGAGTTTTAGTTATAGATAGATAGATAGATAGATAGATAGATAGATAGATAGATAGATAGATAGATAGATAGATAGATAGATAGATAGATAGATAGATAGATTAATTTCAGTTTTTAGCTGTAGTTGAGTCTTTTCTTGATGATGCACAAAGATCAAAATTATATTGAAATACCCCACAGTATTTCCAATGAATATCTGAAGCATCTGTGGATATTAATCCTTGATATTTTTTGCCCGTTGTGATTCATTTTACAAGAAACAATGAACTGACAATGGAAGCTGCTATCAATCAAGTGAAAATCTCAAGTGAAAATTTGAGGGAAATTGTTTGAGTTATCAGTCTGTGAGATTAACAGTTCTATTTGAATAATTGGCCAGAAATATGCAAGTTTAGTTTAGTTTACTTTAGAAATGCAGTGTGGAAGCAGGCCCTTCAGCCCACCGGGTCCACATCGACCAGCGATCCCCGTACGCTAACACCATTCTACACACATTCTACAAAGAACAAATGAATTAAAGGTATGTAAAAGGACTCGCGAGTACAGAAGAATGAGAGATGATCTTGTGGAAACCTGACTTGACAGGTTGATGCAGAGTTGATATATTTCTGACTGGGTTTATTTAGATTCAGATATTACAGTGTCAAAGTAAGAGGTCCATCATTTAGAAGAAAGATAATGTGAAGTTTCTTGACTGTGTGTGAGTGTTTGTATGTGTGTAGGTGTGTGTGGGTGGCTCACTGATTCAGTCAATGGTCCAATTGTCACATGTACCTGGAAACAGTGAAATTCTTTGTTTTGCTTGTAATTCAGTAAAATCGTTCTAACCATAAGCGCATTCATAGATACTTATTGAAGTGCAAGAGTCGTAGAATAGTGGAATTCATTGCCACAGATGGCTGTGGAGGCTAAGCCTTTTGAGTTTAGACTTTAGAGATACAGCACAGAAACCGGCCCTTCGGCCCACCACTCCCATGCCGTCCAGTGATCACCCCGTACACTAGCACTATCCTGCACACTAGGGACAATTTACAATTTTTTTTACCGAAGCCAATTAACCTACAAACCTGCATGTCTTTGGAGTGTGGGAGGAAACCGGAGCACCTGGAAAAAAACCCACACAGTAACAGGGAGAACATACAAACTCCATACAGACAGCATCCGTAGTCAGCATCGAACCAGGGTCTCTTGTGCTATCAGGAGGCAACTCTAACGCTGTGCCACTGTGCTGCCCCAAACCATTGTGTATTTTTAAGGTGGAAATTGTCAGATTCTCGATAGTACGGGTGTCGAGGATTATAAGGAGAAGACAGGAGAATAGGGTTGAGAGGGAAAGATAGATCAGCCGTGATTGAATGGTGGAACTCAATGGGCCGAATGGCCTAATTCTGCTCCTATGACTTATG
This sequence comes from Raja brachyura, assembly GCA_963514005.1. Next base: position 34,520,195 of record OY740798.1, on the reverse strand, counting down.
AACGTACAAACTTCACCAAGAAGAGTTGCCATCTTTCTGGCACCACCTTCTGCCCTTGACTTTCAAGTTCTTAAAAGTATAGTCTTATCTTGGCCTTGTAGACCCATTGGCCTAGTGGCAGCTTTGGGTTGTTGTTTCAGCGGTCGGCCTGGCTTGGCAATGCTGTCCATAGGTGGTGGTGGGGAGGTGATTGTTCAACAGGGCAGCACAGAATCAGTCAACAAATATTTTAAATGCAGATATTCAGATATTGAGGAATCAGGAGATATTTGGACAGTGCAGTCAAGTGATGCTGAGCTAAAACAAATAGCATGTACATGAATAGCCAGCTCCTGCTTCTATTACTCATGTGATCTTAGATACACCTGTTTAGACCTTCACAACCTGCTTGGGTAGGTAATGCCAGAGATCCACTATCCTATGAGTGAAAGATGGCACTCAGCACCTTGTGCAGTCTAGTTACAGAGAGGACTGGCATATGTGCCTGCATCTGCCAGTCAGCATAAACTGGGCTTGCAGCAAATTCAGGTCTGTCTTCCCAGGAATTGGTCAGAATCTTGTATTATATAGCCAGCACATGTTGGGTCCTAAGATAGGCACAAAGCAAGAAAGTAACTCGGCGGGTCAGGCAGCATCTATCGAGAAAAAGGATGGGGGACTTTTCGGGATGGGACCCTTCTTCTGACCCAATCTGCGTTGGGACCTTTCTTCAGGGCCGTTCCAACCCGAAATGTCTCCCATTCTTTCTCTCCAGATACGTGCTGAGTTACTCCGGCACTTTGTGTCTCTCTTTGGTATAAACCAGCATCTGCAGTTCTTTGTTTCTACATGTTGGGTCCTGTTTTGGTAAAGCAAGCTATCTCATCACATCCACTGTCAGTGAAGCTTGTTGATGCGTGAGGCGCTTCTACACATCTCGACGTTGTGTTGTTGAAAGCACGAGCTGCGGGTGCAAAATGGTCTGCCTGAAGTCTTGATGCCAAATAGGTCAAGCAGCATATTCTGTGATCCAGGATGATTACAGCAATGAAAAAAAACACAGGAGGGACCCCGAGAGGCAGGGTGAACGAGAGTGGGCGTATTCAATGTGCTGAAGAGAAACTTTTGTTGACTAATTCCACAAATAACAAAATGCTCTGCTGTGCACACAATTACTGCTGGGTGAATTATAGCAGGAAAAAAACCCTTATTTTTAAAGAGACAAAAAAACCTGCAGAACATTCCTCAAAGGAATTATTTTTGGCTTCACTGCAATGGGAAAGGCACAAACAACCACAATCTGGATTCAGATTGCAATTAAGGTTAAAAATGGAATTTGTCACATGGATTCAGCACAGCCATCTTTCAAAAATCCCCTGAAGGATGTCAAAAATGGGATGCATTTTTACTTTGGCAATGTTCCAAATGAACTACTCAAAAAATTATCATTGAAATAAATGATTAGGAGCTAGTTTGTAATGATAATTATTCACTAGATTTGTTGAATGGTTTGAGAAATGGGTCTCATCCTGAAAGTTTGCTGTCTCCAATTATTGCTGTCTCCAATTACATTTTCTCACCCTCACTCAATGAAGCCTTGGTTGTAATGGCAGGCAAGTGATCTGATCATTATCTCCATTGCCACTCCAGCGGTGATGTGGGAGAGGACTGCCAGCCAATGCAGCTGCCTTTTCATCCTGAGATGGTTGTTGACCATCAACCACACTCCCCATGGATGGCACAGTGGTGCAGTGGTACAGTTGTTGCCATACAGTGCCACAGATCCAGGATCGAACCTGACTGCGGGTTCTGTCTGTACAGAGTTGGTACATTCTTCCTGTACATTCTTCCTGTAATCCCGTGGGTTTTCTCTGGGTGCTTCCAGTTTCCTTCCATATTCAAAAGACGTGTGGGTTTGTAGGTTAATTGACTTCGGTAAAATTGTAAATTGCCCCTAGTGTGTGTGTGTGTACAATAGTGTTAGTGGAACGCTGGTTCATGCAGACTCAGTGGGCCAAAGGGCCTATTTCCGTGATGTACCTCTAAAGTAAACTGATTTATCTTGACATCATGTTCGGCAGGACCACGGTGGACCACTAGTGTGAATAATGCAAAAGAGGACAAACATAGAACTGGTGTGAACTAGTGATTGTTGGTTGGCACGGACTCAGTGGGCCGAAGGGCCTGTTTCCATGCTGTATCGCTAAACTAAAGTAAATCTGTGCAAAACACAGTGTCGAATAGTTATCAGATAATTTTGACTTTGCATCCCAGTATACTGAAGGGAAAGTCGAAACTGCAGCTAGACCTCCCAAATTGCAACCCCTTCACAAATATCTGCCTTTAAACATCTTTAGCCATTCCTCTGCCCACTTGCCTGCTGATCAATATCTAATTTTAATTATTGGTTCAATGGTTTCTTTATTATCATGTGTAGTGAAATACCGTTTTTGCATATAACTCGGCAAGACTATCACCACACATGGCCACCATACCCCGATTGGACCAGAATGTACACAACAGCCCACTGAGTCCATATGCAAGAGCGGCCATTTTGGCGGCATTTTACCGTCCCAGCTGCAGTTGGCCACAAGGACCCGTTACAGCCATTGGCTCCAACCCAGTCGTAGTGCGAACCCTTGTCCTCTCCCACATGGCGCTCTTCAGACCTTGCATGGCCCTCTTCAGCCCTTGTTCCATGAGGGGCTCTTCCCGCAGCCAGAAGGTAAGACCCCACCATTCTTCTTACTGGCCCTTTGTCTAGCGACTGCCATCGCCTCCCTCCATCCTCCTCTCACAGTGGGCAAGCCAGGCCTGTTGATGAGATGGGCCGAGCCTCAACAGCAGTTGGTTAACCATCTTCACTGTCTACAATAGCATCTATTTCAGTGTCATCTGCAAACCTATTAATCATACTCTATAGATGGTTGGAGATATGGTGCTGAGCTTCACTGAAGCAGCAAAGAGACTCCATTCTGGAGTCTGGGGACATGCAGAATTTAGAGCATCGAGACTTTTAATCCTGGCTCCAATCCCTGTAACAAGGATGAGAGGGTTGGGAGTGAGGAGAAGAAGGTGATGTTAAATCAGTAATCATGTGAAACCCAATGCCAACCTGCTCCAAATACACTCATTTCTGGTTTAACCACGTGTTTGAAGGTGATATAGAATCATTTGGAAAACTGGGTCAGTGCTTACATTTTAACGAGGCTCTGCTTATTCAATGTTTTGTCAGAGTCTATGAGTCATTCTACACTGAAACAGGTCCCTCGGCCCAACTTGCCCATGCTACCATCTGCACGAGTATCACCTGCCTATGTTTGGCCCATATCCCTCTAAACATATCCTATCCATGTACATATCCAAATGTTTTTAAATGTTGTAGTCGTGCATGCCTCAACTACCTCCTCCGGCGGCTCGTTCCATTTACCTACCAACCTTTGCGTAAACATTTTTTTCCCTCAGGTTCCTATTAAATCTTTCCCGTGTCACCTTAAAATCATTCCCAGCTCACCCTGTATCCATTGGTCTCTATGTCCTACAATGCCTATTAAATTTCCCCACACCCTCCTCATCTTAAATCTATGTCCTCTGGTTCCTGATTCCCCTAATCTGGGTATAAGACTGCATTTACCCTGTCTATTCCTCTATCATCAAATATAATTTCCAAACTCCCCCTTCACACACTGATTTATTTGCACTCTCTCCTGCTCTGACCTTTAACTCAGTCACTGCATCTTTAGTTTGGTAGCTGTTGCCTTTCAATCTGACAAGCTGCCAGGGAAGAAATTAAATTAAAAACTCTGGATGTGAAATTCAACATGACCTTCACAATCCTGGCATGTTGGGAGTTTCCCTAACTTTCTCCTTACCTGCACAGTGGTGCAGCTGGTAGAGCTGCTGGCCCACAGCGCCAGAATCCCGGGTTCGATCCTGACCTCGGGTGCTGTCTGTGTGGATCTTACACGTTCTCCCTGTGACCTCCGGGTTTCTCCACCGGTTGCTTGAATTTCCACCCATATTCCAAAGTTGTGCAGGTCTGTAGGTGAATTGTCCTCTGTAAATTGGCCCTGTTGTGCAGGGATTGGTAAGAAAGTGGGATAACATTGAACTAGTGTCAACAGGTGATTGATGGCCGGTGTGGACTCAGTGGGCCGAAGGGCCCGTTTCCATGCTGCATCTCTAAAACTAAACTCAACTAAACCTTTCTATCTTCCTGTAAACACTGGCAGCAATTTAGCAAAGAAATCCAGCACATCAAAAACAATTCAGTAAGCACTAATGCAAGTGTAGCTCGGTCATCTGGTGAAAACATAATCTTCACACTCATAACATTGAAAAATGGCAATGATTTTCCTGCAGTGAACCTGCTAGCAACCAGCTTTCATCTGATATGCTTTTCCTGTTACTGCTCCCGGTTCATCTTGATATCAGAGTCCATTGCCTCGAGATATATCAGAGTGAATCATTCACGGATGCATCGTGATATAATTTAGCAGCACGCGGAACGGCAATCAAGATGTTGAGCTTCGAGGCTAAAATAGGTTTCCCGCATACTTTGCTTATTGCAGCAGTTTGAACTCGCTTTGCAGTCGGAGTCTAGCTTCACTAGGTTTCTAACAAACCTACCAGAGAACTGTCGGCTGAGATGTAAATCAATTATATCACAGTGCGTGGAAAGGAACTGCAGATGCGGGTTTGCACCGAAGATAAACACAAAGTGCTGGAGTAACTGAGTGGGTCAGGCAGCATCTCTGGAGAAAAGGGATGGGTGACGTTTCGGGTCAGGACCCTTCTTCAGACATATCATGGTAAGATGGATATGTGCAGTAGAGAGAATGAGAAGGGGGTCAGAAATGATCTAGTCTGGGGTATGAAGAAGGACTTAAGAGTTTAGATGATGCAAATTGGTGAAACACAGGCTTCAGCGGGAGTCTCTTGTGTGACGACACAGTGGAGCAGATCAGTGTTGGGTATGAATTCTGAATGATGGAGATTTCATTTTTATGTTTTTATTTATTTAGAGATAGAGCATGGAAACTGGCCCTTCGGCCCATCGGGTCCACGCCAACCAACGATCACCCGTACACTATGTTAGCCCAGTTTCCCATCCTACACATTGGGGACAATTTACAGAAGCCAATTAACCTACAACCTACACATCTTTGGAATGTGGGATGAAACCGGAGCACCCGGAGAAAACCCATGTGGTCACAGGGAGAACGTACAAACTCTGCACAGACAGCACCCGTAGTCAGGATCAAACCTGGGTCTCTGGCAATGTGAGGCACCTCGTCTGCCGCTGTGTCACTGTGCCACCCCACAGAACTCCTACAGATTGTTGTGAGGAGAGTGGTGGCAGTGTGGTGACTTGTATACACCAGAGTACAGTGGTGAGGCTGGGAGGAAACCTCATTTAAAGATGCGATCCCTGACCTCGATCATTCCATAGAGGTTATTGAACCTCTTACAATGTTGCATCCAATTAGACACAAGGAACGGAAAATGTTTAGTTTAGTTTATTGTCATGTGAAAAGCTTTTGTGTCACGTGCTATCTAGTCAGCGGAAAGACTGTACATGATTACAATCAAGCCATCCACTGTGTACAGATACAGGATAAGGGGAATAACATTTAGTACAAAATAAAGTCCAATAAAGTCCAATTAAAGAAAGACCGAGGGTCTATCTGATCTATCGGGTCTATCTGAAATGCTGGTTTACAAAGAAACACACCAGGTGCTGGAATAACTCATCGGGTCAGGCAGCATCATGGGAGAACACACATACTGTCGGTGTTGTTTCAGGTTGGGATCCTTCTTCAGACTGATTGTAGAGGGGAGGGGGGAGATAGCTGGATGATTCCATTTTGTGTTTTCATTTATTGTGAATTTAGATTGAAGAACGGGCTCAACCCAAAATATCACCTAAACTCAAGAGATGCTGAGTTACTCCAGCCGCTTACTCCAGCACTTTGCATCCAAATAACTAACATTTAACTGTTGTTATAAAAAGGAATAGCAGATTCTGGTTTATGCGAAAGAATGACACAAAGAAAGACACAAGGTGGTGGATTAACTCAGTGAGTCAGGCAGCATCTCTGGTGAAAATGGATAGGTGACGTTTAGAGCCAGGATCCATCTTCAGACGCTTTGTCAAACTTCAGGACCCTTTTCGTGTCTGAAAAAGATGCTGCCTGACCCGCTGAGTTAGTCAGCTTTACTGATGTTTCCATATTACCTAATCCTAAGTGGTTTTAGACGGTCATTTGGACCCCTGCGTATTGAACACCAACAATTAAACACCAATAATCACAAACTAAACAGGGTGGCACGGCAGCATAGCGTTAGATTTGCTGTCTTACTGTGCCAGTGAACTGGGTTCAATCCTGACTCTGGGTGCTGTCTGTATGGAGTTTATACGTTCTCCCCGTGACTGTGGGAGTTTTCTCCCACACTGCAAAGACGTAAATGTTTATAGGGTAATTTGCTTTGATAAAAATAGTAAATTGTACCTAGTATCTGGGATAATGCTAGTGTTTGGGGATCGTTGGTCGGAGCGGACTCGGTGGGCCGAAGGGTCTGGTTCTGTGCTGTATCTCTAAACTAAACTAAACTAAATGAATCTCCTTTCCTCCCTGCACTGCTCGCTAATACTGCCAAAGTCTGGGATGGTGCTGTCCTTTATTGCTTTCCGGCTCCGATTAACTACCCCCAGGGATGCTGGAGGCTGCTTAACACCCTTTTAAGAGGCATAGGCCACTTTAACTGGAACTAGACACTCAGTACATCAGCTCCATGGTGATGCTTCCAGCTCATTAACAGGGCACCGAGCACTGAATGGGCTCTGACATCATTGAAATGATCAGGCAATACAAAGCTGGGCTACAATCAACTACAACGTTTACAAGAATTATTCCAGGAATGAGTGGGTTAGCATATGATGAGCGCTTGACAGCACTGAGCCTCTACTCGATGGAGTTTAGAAGATTGAGGGGGGGTCCTCATTTAAACTTACAGAATAATGAAAGGCATAGTTAGAGTGGCTTGTGGAAAGGATGTTTCCATTGGTGGGAGATTCGAGGACCAGAGGTCATAGCCTCAGAATTAAAGGGCACTCTTTTAGAAAGGAGGTGAGGAGGAAATTTTTTAGTCAGAGGGTAGTTGATCTGTAAAGCTCATTTCCACAGAGGGCAAATTCTTGATTAAAATGGGTTATCAGGAAAAGGCAGGAAAATGGGATTAGGACTTAGAAATTAGCGATGATTGAATAGCCGAGTAGACTCGATGTGCCGAATGGCCTGATTCTAATCCTAGAAATTGTGAACTTGTGAACTAGTGAACCACTGTGGTTTAAGCACCACTTTGCAAAGGCAGAGTCCATCCTAATCTCCAGCCCCTGTTTTTGCGCCATTACGCTTAGCCCCTATAAATCCCCAGTAACCCTAACGATAGTGCAATGTATATCAATGGACTGGACAGTTCTGAGGGCATAAGTGAGTGCCTCTACCGTTCCTGACCAGACATAAAACAGCAGTAACATCATTGTTGTCGACTGCAGGAACCACCACTTACACATTGTGCACTGCCAACGACTGCTGTAGGAGATTTGACCCAGATCAGTAACACTCGAATGAATATTGATAATCAATGACAGACACCAATTTATTTTTTAACGATTCAGTTTAATCTCAGTGATGCTTCCTGCAGTCAGATCTGCACGGAGATCTATACTAACCTCATCCTTTCCCTAAATACACACAAAATACTGGAGTAACTCAGCGTGTCCGGCAGCATAGCAAGAGAGAAGGAATGGGTGATGTTTCAGGTTGAGACCCGTCCTCTCCCTATGCAGCCTAATTGTACATTGTATGCACACCTCACATATTCCAATAAAGGGTGGTGAATGCGTGTGAACTTTGTGCAGTGAACAATCACAGCAAACGATCTTTAGTCTGCTGAGCAAGTGAGAATTCCATGGAATTAAATGATGGGAATTGTTCTCCCTGCCACCTGTTCACACTGAAGATGGACACAAAATGCTGGACCAGAGGTCATCTCCTGAGAGGAATGGGAGACGTTTCAGGTCGAGACCCTTCTTCAGACTGGGAGTCAGGGGAGAGGGAAGGGTAAGGTGAGAAAACGAGAGATCAAAGGGGACGAAGCTCAATGAAAATGTAGAATAGATCATCGTTAGCTCGGGGAAGGTGACTACGAGATACAAAGATAGAATGGAAACGGGGACAGTCAGACTGGTTGGAGAACTAGGATGGGGGAGGGATGGAGAGAGAGGGAAAGCATGGTTTATTTGAAGATAGAGAAGTAAATAGTCATATAGTTGGGCTGTAAGATGCCCAAGCGAAATATGACGTGATGTTCCTCCAATGTGCATTGGGCCTGTTCTTCTCCCGCGGTCCAGCAGTCCAACTGCAGCGTCGAGGTGACTGGGGCTCATGATGTTAAAGCCCCCGGCAGGCGATGGTAAATCCTGCGGCCGTTTAAACGGATGTTAGGCCCCACTCCTAGTCATTTAAACCCCGCAATTCCAGTGGGAGAAGTTGCCGTTGCAGGAGCTCCGAAAAGCGGTCTCCCAACAGGGACCTGCGAGCTCCTGATGTTCCTGTCCACCGGGCCTGCGGCCAGAGTCTCCGAAGCTCCGAAGTCGAGTTGCAGCCGCGCGCCACCACAGCTCTCCCCTCTCCGAAGTCGGCCAGCTCCACGATGGCGAGTCCGCAGGCTCCGCAACTGGAGCCCTCAGGTTGGTTCCGGCCATAGGCTGCCGCCGGCTCCACGATGTTAGGCCCAACGACACTGGAGACCGGACAGGGAAAATGTCAGGTCTGACAGTGGAGGTGGCCCAGGACAGAAAGGTCAGTGTGGGAAAGGGAAGGGGAGTTAAAGTGTTTAGCAACCTGGAGATTATGTGGGTTTAGGCGGACTGAGCGAAGGTGTTCAGCAATCGCCAAGCCCGTGTTGGTCTCACAGATATATAAGGGTCCACACCTGGAACAGCGGATATAGTAGATGAGGTTCGAGGAGGTGCAAGTGAACTTCTGCCTCACCTGAAAGGACCCTCCGGGTCCCTGGAGGGAGGAGGTATAGGGACAGGTGTTGCATCTCCTGCGGTTGCAGGTAAAATGGCCAACGAAGGGGGTGGTTTGGGTGGGAAAGGGCAGGTTAACCAGGGAGCTGTGGAGGGAACGGGCTCTGCAGAAAGGGGTGGCGATGCGAAGATGTGACCGAAGTCGAGTTGCAGCCGCGCGCCACCACAGCTCTCCCCTCTCCGAAGTCGGCCAGCTCCACGATGGCGAGTCCGCAGGCTCCGCAACTGGAGCCCTCAGGTTGGTTCCGGCCATAGGCTGCCGCCGGCTCCACGATGTTAGGCCCAACGACACTGGAGACCGGACAGGGAAAATGTCAGGTCCCCGTATAGGGAAGAGATTAAAACGTTTGCCCTCACCCCCCCCCACACCCTCCTCACCTCACACCCCCCACACCCCACATATACACAGCTAAAAAATAATAAATATTAGAACCAAAAACATACATCTAACGGGACAAATATTTTTAAAAAGACTGACGGACTGTAGTGGAGCCACTGCCGTTAGGCGCGCCACACCACACTAGTGTGTAGGATAATGCTAGTGTACCGGGATTGCTAGTTGGCACGGACTCTGTGGGCGGAAGAGCCTGTTTCCATTGCTATATTTCTAAAAAAAAAAGTCAAATCCAAAAGCCAATAGATGCAGGAAAATAGCTGTTCCTGAAGCAGTTGCCAGGCTTCTGTACCTTCTGCCCTGTGGTAGCACCGATGAAAGTGCAAATTGGTTTGCAAGAGCGGGTAGCAGAATCACAAAACTGGAGCCAGCAGGAAAGATGGGGTGCTTTTCTCTGTGGGAATGAGAAGGCTGAGACAATTAGCTGACAGAACTCTTTAAAATCATGGCTGGGTAACAAAATCAACCGAGGATTTACGAACTGAGACATCAGGGGAAATGAATGTTTCCTCTTTAAGATGCAAAGCTGCTGGCAGGGGGTGAATGGTGAAGATTGTTTGGCTTTGCAAATAATGATAATACATTGCTGATAAGAACATTATGAGAGTATTACAAGTAGGGAATTTACAACACAGGAGCAGGTCTTGAGGCCATTGTGCTGTGTCAGCAATTATGCTCAGCAGGAGCATCCTCTCACCCTGCTGTATCAGGTTGTAACTGCATGTTGTCCTTTTCCTTCCCCCCCCCCACCCCCAGCTTTTCCTTATTGGCACCTTTGCTTTTCGCTTCAACTTCCTTTAATGGGCTTCCCTCCCTGCATAGAGATGTTTCTGAATCATTAATTAGGTTAGTTCCTGCCTATTTGACACAAAAGACGAAAGCTGGGACTGTCTTTAAAACAAAGGGCGTATTGCAGATATAAATTGCGTTAGTTTATTGCAGTCATGTTTCTGAGTGAGTTAATAGCTGTCACCAGAGTGTCACGGTGGCGCAGCTGGTGGAGCTGCTGCTTCACAGCTCCAGGTTCGATCCTGACCTCGGGTGATGCGGTTCGTCCGTCTGTTCCCGATTCCTCCCGCATCCCAAGGACGTGCTGGTTTGTAGATTAATTGGCTTCTGTAAATTGTCGCTCTGTAAATGGGGCAATTTACGGAAGCAAATTAATCCACAGGGAGTGGATGAAAAAGTGGGATAACATGGAACTAGTGTGAACGCGTGATCAATGGTCTCAGTGGGCCAAAGATCCCGTTTCCAAGCTGCATCTCTAAAACTAAAACTAATAAGGTAAGGTCTATTCAGTAGGAAGTTTGTGTAAGCTCATGCTGGTTTTCAAACAATCAGCTCAATCAAATGATGTTAACAGTGGTGCATACCCACATTTAATTGCTTTTGAGATTTTTAACCTCATTGATTAATGGCTTAATCGGCTTATTCATTCCCAGTAGAACCACATTTTAATGACTGAAGATCATTTAAAAGGACAAATTCATGTCTGAACATTATTTTAAAGAGCAGATATATCTCTCCTACAGTCACGAATAGAACGCTGGACAGCTCCCTGCCATCAGAGCCAGTAAGACCCAAACTACCACATGATCAGCTTGGGCATCATCACCCTCATCTACAAACAAAAGCGGGAGATGGAGGGCATCTAGAATTGGCAACAGTATCACGATTTGTATGTGGATTCCTTTGCAATGGGATGAAATCTCTACTGTGGGTGTTTTCTGTGCGGAGTTTGTATGCTCTCCCTGTGACTGCATGGGTTTTCTCCGGGGGCTCTGGTTTATTGGTTTGCAGTTCTTGTTTGCATGTAATGGTTCCTTCCATTCCACATGTTGCTATTCTCATTGTCCCTCAAGATGGTTCAATGGGAATCCAGGCTTTGAATGTTTCCTTACATTTGGTTGAGTTGAGGTGAGTTTAGTTCATTGTCACATGTACCAAGGTACAATGAAAAGCTTTTGTTGCATGCTAACCAGTCAGTGCAAAGACAATATATGATTACAATCGAACCAACTGCAGTGTACAGATACATGATAAAGGGAATAATATGAATAACATTTAGTGCTAGATAAACTCCAGTAAAGGCTGATCAAAGATAGTCCAAGGGTCTCCATTGAGGTAGATACTTGCTCAGAACTGTTCTCTAGTTGTATAATAGTTGGGAAGAAACTGCCCTTGATTTTACTTCTGTCATGTGAGTGACTACGCATGGCGAACAACTGGCTGGGAGGAGCGTCGCTCGTCTAGCGGTAAGTTTAAAACCCTGCAGATAAGTTTCAAACTTATTCTGAGGTCATTTTATGGTGGAAAAATTTATCTTTATAGTGTTCCAATTGTTACGGATAATGGAAAAATCCAGGGTGAAATCCAGACGGGCCGTGGGGAAACCGGCTACGGAGGGCCACGGGAGTTTGGGTAGCCGGCGGCCGTCGGTTTCGCCGTCTGTGTCGCTGAGAGTGCGGTCAGCGACTTCAGACTTGGTGCTTGCCCAAAGCACTTTGGCAACCCTGAAAGGGGTCAAAGCCAAACGGAAGCTTGAGAAGCCTGTGTATTCAGACGAGTCAGGTCAGGAAGATTCGCCTCCTACAAACATGGATAGCGTCTTCGAGCATTTATCCCGGATGGAGCACCTCACGAAGAGGATGCTCCATCAAGATATTCTCCGTGATACGGAGACATATCAGCGCAGGTCGTCTTTTGTGCCTGCGGCAGCGCCTGCTCCAGGGCTGCTTAATGTCTCCCACTCTGAGGAGGGGAGTGTACGGGGTCAGTGTATGAATGACTCCGAATTCAGAGGTATGTCCGTGGAACATACTGGAATGCACATGCGTGAGGTTCAACAAGAATTGCCTGCCATGGCATCAAGGTTTGCGATGCCCTCACAAACAGAGGAGCCGGTGCAAAAAGAGCTGGCTTCCAGCATCAACTACCTCATGTCACATCAATTACAGGAAGAAGTGAATACCATACACCTGTAAATTGTGCATCCCTGAAAGTGCCGGCAGTGAACAGCTCTATCTGGGGATACATTGGAGGGGGCATCAAGGCCCAGGAAATGAAACTCCAACAAATTTTAAAATTACTGGCTTCAGGCATCACGGCATTTGCCAGATCTGTGGATGGCAGGCCCTTATCGGACGTCCAGCAGGATGCCCTGCCGTTGGTGTGCAATGCACACTTCGAAATTAACTGCTTACAAAAGAACGCGATCAGACCTGCCCTAAATCCAAAAATTGCAGGCCTATGTAAGGTCAATAATGTCCAGCCGCCGAATCCTCTGTTCGGGGAAGACCTACCCAAACAGGTTAAAGACCTGGATGAGGAAGCAAAAGCTGTCGGGCTAATCAAGGCACCAACGACGAGCAAAGCTTCACCGTTTCGGCGACAACATCCCTACGCCTCCATCAGCAGTAAGCGGTTCGCTGAAGTTGGTGGCAGCTCGAAAGCTGATTTCTCTGGGAAAAGGTATTTTTTAGGCCAAAGCCCAAGCCGGCCTTCATGGAGAGGCAGTCCTACCCTCCAAACCTCGAGGACGGAAATAGAACCCGTATCAGGGGCCTTTGTGCCTACCATAAGACCACCGGTAACCATGGAGGTAGGTGGGTCTGGTTCTTTCCGGAACATGGAGTGTGTGGATCGGTTACAAGTTGGTGGTAGATTACACTTGATTTTGCGCGAATGGCGGTGGATAACATCAGATCCGTTTATACTGCACAGTATACAAGGGTTCCAAATTGAATTTCTTCCCAACTCATTGGCACCCACACAACATACACCAAGCCGGGCATTTGTTCATTCCAAACAAGAAGGTTTGGATATACAAGCTGAAATTCACACTTTATGCACAAAAGCGGTAATCGAGATGTCAAGTCATGAACATCACCAATTCGTCTCCAGACAAAATATATTCTCTAGACAAAAAAAAGATGGAGGATGTCGGATCATCCTTGATTTGACACAACTTAACTCTCATGTGCAATATAGACATTTTAAAATGGAAAACCTCGTTACTGCCAAACAACCGATTTCCAAAGGATACTTTATGGCATGCATCGATCTCAAAGATGCATACTACTCGGTTCCCATTCACAGGGATCACCAGAGATATTTGAAATTTAGATGGATGGAGCAACTGTGGCAGTTTATAGCGTTGCCTAATGATTTAACTTCAGCCCCCAGATTATTTACCAAATGATTAAAGCTGGTGGTTGGGCTGCTTAGAGCTAAAAACACAGTGTTATGGCCTATCTGGATTATATCCTAATCATAGAAAAAATGCTGAAATTGGCTAAATTAGCTGTTTCAGCCACAAATCTCATATTTGATAAATTGGGGTTTCTCATCCATCCAGTTAAATCCAAGTTGATACCAACTAGAGCTATTAATTATTTGGGATTTACCATTAACTCTATTAATATGTCTGTGATTCTGCCCTGGGGCAAGAGATTAGAATTAATAGAAGCCTGTAACAACTTTGTTGTTATGGAGCAGCCATCTATTCGACAGATGGCTAGTGTAATTGGCAAAATAGTAGCTGTTTTTCCAGCTGCAGAATTTGGGCCTTTGCATTATCAGAACTTACAATGTGCAAAGGAACAAGCACTCAAATACTATTTAAGTCATTTTAACAGATATTTTAACTATTACCAGCTGAAGCTATATCAGAATTACAATGGTGGATGACCAATATACAGCATTGCTCCAGTACCATTTTGGTCAGTAAACTTCAGTTATATTACAAACTGATGCTAGTGCTTAAGGATGGGGAGCTACTAATACCATCTCTAGTTGTGGTGGCAGATGGAATTGCATGAGTTATTAATTCTTCAGTTACATGGTATCAACTACCTGGAGATGCTGGGGGCATTCTATGGGTTAAAAGCTTATTGTGGGAATATGCATCACTTGCATGTTCAACTACAAATTGACAACACTACAGCGGTGGCATATAATAATCACAAGGGTGGAATCAAGTCAGTATCCTGTGATAGTTTAGCTATCCTCATTTGGCACTGGTATATTGAAAAAAGAATTTGGATTTCAGCTACCTACTTGCCAGGTAGATTTAACATGGTGGCGGACACCAGGTCATGCAAATTCAATGACAACACAGAATGGATGCTGGATCACAAAGTATTTAATGACATTGTTGCTCGGTATGGAACACCGGATATCGATTGGTTTGCATCTAGGCTCAATCATCAGTTGCCAAAATATGTTGCATGGGAGCCAGACCCAGGTGCAGTAGCGATAGATGCATTCTCGCTACACTGGGGAGGAATGTTCTTTTATGCATTTCCTCCATTTTGCCTCATCAGTCGGTGCTTGCAAAAAATCCAGGCATTTTGGTAGTGCCTGACTGGCCTACGCAGCCATGGTTCCCGCTGATTTTGGGAAAGATAATAGAACCTTATATGGTTCTTTCTAAACACAAAAAATTGCTGGTTTATCCCATGGCTCGGGAAGGCCACCCTCCGCAGGATAGAATCAATTTATTGATTTGCAGACTTTGAGAAGACCTTTCCTGGGGCTCGGATTGTCAGACCGAAGCATTGACGTGATCACTGCAGCTTGGAGAGATAGCACCAAGAAACAGTACATCGCTTACATCAAGATATTGGAAGTGTTTTGTTTTAATTCCAACATAACGTATGATACGGCACGGATAACTGATGTCGTAGAATTTCTCTCAAATTTGTTCTTTGATGAAAGATTAAGTTATAGTGCCATTAACTGTGCCAAAAGTGCCTTGTCATCATACTTGTTGCTGCGATCGGGGTACCATTCTGTCGGGTCTCACCCACTGATATCCAGATTTATGAAGGGTATCTTTAACACTAATCCTCCCTGGCCCAGGTATACGGAGGTATGGGATGTTAACATTGTGTTAACACTGCTTCGCCAGTGGGCTCCAGCTATATCCTTATCTTTGGTCAGGCTCACATGTAAAGTAGTTATGCTCATGGCGCTAGTTTCAGTGCAACGCATCCAGTCAAACGCACAAGCTACGGCTGGACAGATGGTTACATCTACCAACAAAATCATGTTTTATGTGCATGAGCTAATTAAACAAAGCAGACCAGGGGTGTTAGGTCTAAAGCTGGAATTTTTGGCATACCCTAAGGACCATATATTGTATGTGGTCACACATATTCAACAATATTTCAAGGCTACAAAGAACCTTAGAGACACTGAACTGGCAATGTTTATTAGCCATAAAAAACACACACAAGAGGGTATCAGTGCAGACCATCTCCAGGTAGTTAAGATATGTATTGGCTTGTGCAGGAGTGGACACTGATGTTTATAAATCTCACTCCACCAGGGCTGCAACAACATCAGCAGCGAGGTTCATGGAGGTTACGCTGGACCACATCCTAGTGACTGCAGGATGGTCGAATGAGTGGACTTTCCAAACCTTTTATAATAAACCGATTGCCAGGCCGGGTCCATTGCCAACTCAATTTTAAGTTCTGTTCAATAATTGCTGTCCAGGTTGTAAGGGATCAATATTATTATTATTATCATTTGTTTATTAAAAGCATCAGCATGTTTTAAATCTATGTCATGTCTGAATGCATTATATTTTCAATCATTTCTGGTCAACTAATGCAGTGTGTTGCATGGACTCATGTTCATAGCATGAAATCACAGAGCTTTAAAGTCTTCACATAGTCACTCACATGACTTTGAAGTAAAATAGTAAGATTAAACGAGAATTTACCAGTTTGAAGTTTGATCTTTATTTTATGGGAAGTAGCGATGAGGGATTACGTGCCCTCCACTCCCAACCCTCTTCTCATAAAGATCATGTGGTAGCTCTAATTCTCGAATCTTCCTATAATCAGTTCAGCAACTATTTTCTGTGATTTCACATCGCTGCTTTGAAGGTTGACACGCACGCGGGCTGGCGGGCTTCTTCACGTAATTCCTCATCGCAACGTCTCATAAAATAAAGATCAAACTTCAAACTTGTAAATTCTTGTTTAATCTTACTAATCTGGTGTTGTGCGTTTTCATACTTCTTTGCCTTTTGCTCCAGGGGAGAAGAGGGAGTGGCTGGGTACGACTCATCCTTGATTATGCTGCTGGCCTTGTCGAGGCAGCGTGAAGTGTAAATGGAGCCAATGGAAGGGAAGTTGGGTTGTGTGATGGTCTGGGCTGCGTCCACAATTCTTGGATGGAGCTGTTCCCAAACCATGTTGTGTTGCATCCCGAAAAAATGCTTTCTGCAGCGCATTTGCGGTTTGGCAGCTGGGAACACACAAGATCTGTAAATATCGGTGGGTTTCAGGCATGCTGGTTGTCTTGTGGAGGGAAAAGAGCGAGTACCACAATGGAAACCTGAGGTAAAATTATATCGCAATATAATATTTATGATACGAAAAATTCAGAACGCTTGGAGACTCCTGTTAATCTCTGTTTAAACCTCTTGTCACAGAATGCATTAGGTGATGCGGGGAGCAGCTGTGTCTCATTTATACATCTAATTTACCAAGAGTGCAGTGTTGTCACTACAGCAAGAAAGTCTTGTATAGAGTGATCAACACATCTAATCAAGTCATCCTCGCAAGCTTCTCCAAGCCAGTCTGCAGTGAGATAAAGCACTTTAACACAGAAGTGACCCTGTGCACTGAAACACAAGTTTCATTAGATATTTAATCTAAATTACTGCCTAATTGCCGGAGATTCCATATACCATATCCTCCCATGAGTACAATGTTTTTCATTTAGCTCCAGCTACCATCTTCCATGCTGTTTGAAGGCAATCTTTGTATATTTAAAAAAAGACTCAAAGTGCTGGAGTAATTCTGCGGGTCAGGCAGCATCGCTGGAGAATGTGGATAGGTGACGTTTCGGGTTGGGACCCTTCTTCAGTCTGATTAACTACCTTAAGAGATCATTGTTAGATTCCTTCTGAAGTCCTGCACCAAACCATCACCTACCATGTTCTCCGGAGATCTTGCCTGACCCGCAGAGTTACTCCAACACTTTGTGTCTTATTTTGTAAATCAGGATTTGCAGTGCCTTGGTTCTGTGTCTCTATATTTAGTTTAGAGAACTGTATTGGATTCAGTTAAAATAAAATTGTAAATTGTCCCTCGTGTGTAGGATAGTGCTAATATACTGGGAGATCGCTCGGTGGGCTGAAGGGCCTGTTTCAATGCTGTATCTGTATTTCTACGCTGTAACTAAAATTAAACTAATGTGGCACAATTCTGATTTCAAGGTTAAATCATGCATTGTGGCAAAGAGAGAGAGCTGTATCTTTTGTCTTCCACAAGTGACCTTACGGTATTTGGGAAAATGTCTAGGAAGGAACTGCAGATGCTGGTTTATACCAAAGATAGACATAAAATGCTGGAGTAACTCAGCGAGTCAGGCAGCGTCTCTGGAGATTTCGGATGGGAGCCCTCCTTCAATCTGAAGAAGGGTTCCAAACCGAAATGTCACCTATCCTTGTTTTCCCGAGAGGCTGCCTGGCCCGCTGAGTTACTTCAACATTTTGTGTCTATCGTCGGTCTTTGGAAGAAAGTAGGTTACGTTATTCACATCCAGACATACCTCCCCCGCCCGCATCGACAAAGATCACAAACAAATCATTTCAGCTCTGTTCTGCGTCTGAATTCTAGTCGCACGTCAGAGCTGAGATTTCCCATTTAACAAAGCACGCATGACAACAGGAGCAATGAAATGCCGTCACTGTTCAATTGAATAAATCACCCACACAGTACATCTCCTATTCTGCTGCATGCCTCTTTATTTTTTATTCCACACTCCTTCGATTGATGCAAAAAAATTCAGCTATAAATTCAGCAGAGCAACATGATTGCAAGAGTTTAATATAAAAATCCACCGACCAGCTTCTTATATAAATCCTGGTCGATGGCAGCTAATTCTTCTCTTATTCTGCATTCCCAAGGTGCATGTTTATTCTCCAATTTTTCCAAAGACTTACATTTTAATAAGAGCCTCACTGCATTGCTTGCGCTTCGAGTGAAACAACATTAACTTTCCAAACTGAATTCAATATTTGCTTTCCTCTCTCGACGCAATCTAATTTAATCTGCTTTTTCAATCATTCTACAACTAATCAGAGAAGCTCTTACTATGTCACTGATACACTTAATCAATGATCTCTTAAGGTAGTTAATCAATGATTTGAATTTGTCGGCTCAGCCAAAATTACTTGCTCTTGGTTTTGGAAAGTGAATTAGCTCCCCTCATTAGGCAGAAAGAAAACTTTTAACACAGACAGGGAAACAGTACTAGAATAAGTTGTGAGACTAAATTGACCAATTGAACAGTACAGCCCCATATCTGAGGAAGGACGTGCTGGCACTGGAGAGGGTCCAGAGGAGGTTTCCGAGAATGATCCCAGGAATGAGTGGGTTAACACGTGATGAGCGTTTGATGGTACTGGGCCTCTACTCGCTGGAGTTTTGAAGGATGATGAGAGATCTCATTAAAACTTACCGAATAGTGAAAGGCCTGCCTCGAGTGGATGTGAAGAGGCTGTTTCCACTAGCAGGAGGGTCTAGGACCAGAGGTCATAGCCTCAGAATTAAAGGACGTTGCTTTAAGATGGAGAAGAGGAGAAATGTATTTGGTCAGAGGGTAGTGAATCTGGGGTGTTTATTGCCACAGACGGCAGTGGAGGCCAAGTCAATTTATATTTTTAAGGGAGAAGGAAGGAGAAAGGGGTTGAGAGGGGAAGATCGATCAGCTATGATTGAATGGCAGAGTGGACTTGAAGGCTCCTATCATTTATGAGCACAGGAAAAGGACCTTTGGCCCGCAATGTTTGTGCCAAAATTGATGCCAATATAAAATGATCTCATCTGCCTGTACATGACCCATATCCCTCTATTCCTTGCATTTTCATGTGCCTATCCAAAACCTCTTAAATTCCACAATCGTATCTGCCTCCGTCAACACCCCTGGCAATGTGTTCTTGGCCCTCACCACTCTCTGTGTACAAAATCCTGCCCCACACATCTCCAGTAAACGTTCACTACCCTCTCATTATAGCTATGCACTACAATGTTGGACTTGGAAAAAGGTTCTGTCTACCCTATCTATGCCGCTGATAATTTTATATATTCTATTAAGTCTCCCCTCAACCTCCGATGTTCCAGCGAAATACGCACATTGTAGACTTCCAACACCATTTGTGGCCATGGGACCTTGCTTCAGATATCAGTAGCTTGGGCCATAGGTGCAACTGATCACTTCATAAGTTTTACAATAATAGAGGTACACCACAGAAATAAATCCATCGGCTCATTGAGACCGAGTCTGGCAGCCTTGCCGAGGTAGCATGAGGTGTAAATAGAGTCAATGCAAAGGAGGTTGGAAGTAGACAAAAAATACTGGAGGAACTCAGTGGGTGAGGCAGCATCTATTGAGAACAGGAGTAGGCGACATTTCAAGTCGAGACCCTTCTTCAGGTTGGTTTGTGTGATGGTCTGGGCTATTTTAGCTGTTTCTTGCGGTCTTGGATGGAGCTGGTCATCATTTGAGGAGAGATTGAATAGGCTGGGACTGTACTCTCTGGAGTTTAAAAGAATGAGAGGCGACGACATTGAAATTTTCATCATTTTTAAAAGTCCCAAAAGGATAGGGACAAGGAGATATTTGTTCCCCTCATGGCCTAAAATTAGCAAGCAGATTCTCAAAATATGGGGTTAGCCACCTTGAGCTGAAATGAGGAGGGATTTCTTCACTCAGAGGGTGGTGAATCTTTGGAATTCTTTAACCGGTTGTCTGTGAATGCTCTACACTGAGGAATTAAAGGATGTGGGATAGGGCGAGAAAATGATGTTGAATGTCGTAACCTTGTAGAATGGTAGAGCAGGCCCGAGGGACTGAATGGCCTCCTCCTGCTCCTATTTAATCTATTCCTTTTATATGTTCTTATCTCACAAGTGGACATTCTTCAAATGTTAGACTTTTTACACTTTAGACTTTAGAGATGCAGCATGGGAACGGGCTCTTTGGCCCACCGGGTCCGCGCCAACCAGTGATCACCCCTGTACACTAGCACGATCCCACACACTAGGAACAATTTACAATTTACAAAACCTACAAACCTGTACATCTTTGGAGTGTGGGAAGAAACCGGAGCACCCGGAGAAAACCAACGCAGTCACAGGGAGAACGTGCAAACTCCATACAGACAGCAGCTGTAATCAGGATCGAACCTGGGTCTCTGGTGCTGTAAGGCAGCAATTCTACCGCTGCACCACAGTGCAATCCTACAGTGAAAGAGGAATTAGAAGGAATGTAGTACATATTACATTTCACTTGGAAAATATGTTCTCCCTAATCTGACATCCACTGCTACTTAATACTTACAGAGAGAACAAAGATCTTAGTTACCTTAAATTGAAATCAAAGCAAATGATACCCTTACAGGTCGGACTAGTAGCAATGAATGTCTATGTGAGCTGGTTAACGGAAATGAATGTCAATGCATTAAGCAGCTAATTATTATTGGATGCCCTCCAATTTTGTGATGGAACAGAGAGATAACTGTGCCACCATTTCTTCTCCTGTTTGAAATGAGTAATTGCATATTTCTAACACACTTGTGTAAAGACTATTGCCAGGCCTATTCCAGCTGTGACATCTGATCTATATTGATGTGCTGGGACATGCAGAGTCCAGCTTGAGTTTTGCTAAATTTGTACAGGAAAGAAAAAATGTTACAAACTGAACCAGGTGTTCAGAGTTGGACCTTATATTATTCATTCATTGTTTGTGCATTGCCAACATTTGTTGTCCATCCCTAAGTACCGCTGAGAAAGCAATGATTTAGCTCTGAGGGCTAAGGGAATCACGGGATATGGAGAAGAAGCCTGACCAGGGTACAGATTTTGGATGATCAGCCATGATCATACTGAATGGCGGTCCTGGCTCGAAAGGCCGAATGGCCTACTCCTGCACCTATTTTCTATGTAATCACTCCTATTAAGTTCTCTGATCTTTGCATTGAAGTTGTACCCACTGTGCTGTAGGGTGGCAAGCTGCAGGATTTTGACCCAGCGATAATAGATCTCTACATAGTCATAGAGTCATACAGCACGAAAACAGGCCCTTTGGCACAACTTGCCCGTGTCGACCAAGATGCCCCGTCTGCTTTAGTCCCACTTGCCCGCGTTCGGCCCAGATCCCTCTAAACCTAAACTTTTCCTATCCATTATACACATGCATTATATAGCTATATTATTATCCATAATAACGAGTAGTATCATTCCAAGCCTTGGCCTCCTCCATTGCCAGAGTGAGGTTGCTTGGAAACTGGGGGAAGAGCACCTCAGAATCCACTTGTGTAGCTTACCGCCCAGCAGCATGAACATTAAATTATTCAATTCAAGATCACAACACCCCACCCCCACTCCCCCACTCCCACCTTCTCCTCTTTATTCTCTGTGCTTCATCCAATGTACATCAAATGTTCTCACTACTTCACCTTCCTCTATCCTTGCTTCCACCCCCTTCCGCATATATTCCTTCCTCTGGCTTCACATCTCACTCCTCATCGTTTCTTCTTACACCTATTTGTCTCCTTGTGATCTCTAGTCTTTGTGCACCCATTTGCCAATCTAAAACCCCTCTAACCTTTATCCAATTATCCTAGGGACAATTTACAGAATCCAACTGACTTGCAAACCTGAAAGTCTGTGGAATGTGGGGGGAAACCAGAGCACCCAGAGAAAACCACATGGTCTGAGGAAGAATGTACAATCTCCGTGCAGACGGCACCCGTAGTAAGGAACGAACCCGGGTCTTTGGCGCTGTAAGGCAGCAACTCTACCGCTGCGCCACTCTATGGCAATAATTACTCCAGCACTTTGTATGTTTTTTTTAAACCAGCACCTGCAGTGTCTAAATGGAAGGAGCGGTTGCAGCACTGTACTGTCCTTGCCTTTCCATTTGGGAGAGGTTTTGGGAGGTCATTACAACAAAGCCATAGAAACATAGAAAATAGGTGCAGGAGGAGGCCATTCGGCCCTTCGAGCCAGCACCGCCATTCATTGCGATCATGGCTGATCGTCCCCAATCAATAACCCGTGCCTGCCTTCTCCCCATATCCCTTGATTCCACTAGTCCCTAGAGCTCTATCTAACTCTCTCTCAAATCCATCCAGTGACTTGGCCTCCACTGCCCTCTGTGACAGAGAATTCCACAAATCCACAACTCTCTGGGTGAAATGGTTTTTTCTCACCTCAGTCTTAAATGGCCTCCCCTTTATTCTTATTGAGTTCGTCTCGATGATTAGGAGTCCAGCCTTGGCAGTGTGCTGGTGATGAAGGGAATGATGTGTCAAACTGTTTTGTGAATGATGACAAGCAACTTTCAGACGGCAACGTGGAGATATTGGAAGCATTGACAATGTGGATTACGTGCAGGCAAGTGAGATTCATTTACCTTATATTATTCAGCACAATATTGTGAGCTGTAGGGCCCGTCCCATGTTGTACTTTATTATGTTCTGTGCTCTGTTCTAAGAATAAGTGTATGGGGAGATGAGCCACACGAAAAACAAGTGACCTCCTCTTGTAGTCACGTTACTTATGTGGCAGGTTATTTATAATGCTGGTCCATGATGGCTCCTGAGATATTGGTGATGGGGGATTTGAATATGGCGTTCCTGTTGGGTACCAGGTTTTGAATAGAAGTCTGAAGAAGAGTCCCAACCTGAAACAGATTAAAGAGTCATAGAATATTACAGTGTAGAAATACGTCCTTCAGCCCAACCTGTCCACACCAGCCAACATGTCCCATCTGCACTGTCCCACCTGCCTGCGTTTGTTCCGTATCTCTCTGAATCAGCATGTAGCTGTTTAAATGTTTTTTAAACGTTGCGATAGTACCTGCCTCAACTGCCTTCTCCGGCAGCTCGTTCCACACACCCACCACCCTTTATGTGAAAAGGTACGCCTTGGGTTCCTATTAAATCGTGCCGCATCCACTTAAACCAATGTCCTCTGGTTCTTGATTCTCCTACTCTGGGCATGAGACTAGGTGCGTCTACCCGATCTATTCCTCTCATGATTTTGTTCTCCAGAGATGCTGCCTAACTGGCTGAGTTACTCCAGGATTTTGTGTCCTTTTGGGTACCGGGCATTGAAAGCTGGACTGTCAACAATGTTCATGGCTTGACACACAGGTACAAATGCTATTTGCCACTTTTTGGCCCAAGCCAGAAAATTCTCAAGGTCTTACTACATTTGGGCACTGGCACCTTGACTGAACTTGCATGAATGAATCTGAATTGTCTTTATAATTTACTGATTGAGAGTGGCACAGTGGCACAGTTGGTAGAGTGGCTGTCCATCAGCACCAGAGACCTAGGTTCAATCCTGACCTCGGGTTTCTTTTCTGACTAGGTTTGATTAGGCTTTGCACGTTCTGCCTGTAAGATATTATGGTAGTGGCATGTAGACAGAAAAGGACATAAATTCCAGTCAAGCAATTGGCAGTGTGGGTCCTCTTTATTGTTTTACACAAACACACTGCGCACACTCACACACATACTCACGCGACTGATAAGATATGAATGTATCACATGACTCAAAAGACACCATCTGCTGTACTCACGTTCACAAGTTATCAGAGTAGAACTAGGCCATTCGGCCCATCGAGTCTACTCCGTCATTCAATCGTGGCTGATCTCTGCCCCCCAATCCCATCTTCCTGCTGGAAATACTCAGCAGGTCAGGCCACATCGATGGGAAAAGAAAAGAAAAAGAATAGATGTTTCAGGTTGGAGACCATTTGTCAGAATTGTTTAAAATGTCCATACCTTTGGAAGGGCACCAGTTTCCTCTGGGTGGTCCAGCTAACTCCCTCATCTCTAAGTCATGGGGGTTGATAGATTAATTGACCACTGTAAATTCAGGTACTCCAGGGTGCATTGAATCTCCTTGTTCACATACAGCTCACAGACTAAAGAGTGTGAACACAGTAATGATAGACACAGCACGAAACACAATGATGAGTACAGAGCAGCAGTACAAAGTCGGAGGCCGGAGCCCCAAGGTCCGAGGTTGCATAGCGGGACCGCTGAGGGAAAAGTGGGACGTGGAGTGGAAGGTCGTCAAGACCAAAGAGCGGGAGTGCTGGTGTGGGGGTGCCCGGCGTGGGGGGACCACCGAAAATGAAGGGAGTGCATGGAGAGGGGGGGGGGGGGGGGGAACACGACCATTAGGGCAAAAAAAGGGTATTTTGGAACTTTGTCGACACCTTTGTATGCCATAGTCATTCAGCGTGGAAACAGGCCCGTCAGCCCAACTTACCACGCACACCAACATGTCACATCTACACTAGTTCCACCTGCCTGCATTTGGCCCATATTTCTCTAAACCTGTCCTATCCATGTACCTGTCTAAATGTTTCCTAAATGTTGCAATAGTACCTGCCTCAACTACCTCCTCTGGCAGCTCATTCCATACATCCACCACCCCTTGTGTAAAAATGATATCCCTCAGGTTCCTATTAAATCTTTCCCCCCTCACTTTAAACCTTTTGTCTTTGTTTCTCAATTCTGTGTGTTTATCTGCTGTATTACTCTTACAACTTTGTACACGTCAATAAGATTACCCCTCATCCCCCTGTGCTCCAAGGAATAGAGTCCTAGCCTGCTCAACCTCTCCATATAGCTCAAGCCCTTGAGTCCTGGCAACATCCTCGTAAATCTTCCCTGCCCCTTCCCAGCTTGACAACATCTTTCCTATAACATGGTGCCCAAAACTGAACACAATATTCTAAATGCAGTGCAGCCTCACCAACATCTTATATATCTGCAACATGACCTTCCAGCTTCTATACTCAAACCTCTGTCCGATGAAGGGCTTTGTGCTGAAGTTCTTGACCCACCTATCATAGGTGTACAAAGAGTAGAGCAAGGGGCTGAGCACGCAACCCTGAGAGACACCAGTGTTGAGGGTCAGAATGGCGGAAATGCAGTGGCCTCCGGCTGCGACCTACCTGAGGGCTCCAGTCGCGGAGCCTGCGGACCTGACATCGCGGAGCTGGGCACCTTTAGAACGGGAAGAGCTGTGGCGTTGCTCGGTTGCGACCTGACTTTGGAGGATTCAGCCGCAGGCCTGGTGGACAGAAACATCGGGAGCTCGCAGGTCCCTGGTGGGATACCGCTTTTCGGAGCTCCCGCAACGGCAATTTCTGCAGCTGGAATTGCGGGGTTTAAAGGACTCGAAGCAGGGCCTAATATCGCCAGGCTCGGCTTAAACGGCCACAGGTCTTACCATCGCCCGCCGGGGACTTTAACATCGGAGCCCCAGTTTGCCTCGACGCTGCAGTTGGACTACTGGACCGCAGGAGAAGAACAAAGGGAAGAGATACAACTTTGCCTTCCATCACAGTGAGGAGGTGTTGGAGATTCACTGTGATGGATGTTTATGTAAACTGTGTTAAAATGCAATTTTGTTCAAACTAAGTTGTTTGAATGACAATAAATGGCATTCTATACTATTCTATTCTATTCTATATCTGCCCGGTACACCACCTCCTCTCCCCACCCACACGCATTGTACCCATTAAGTCCAATTATACCTGTGAACTGGTATGGAGAATGTGAGTAGCAATAACAATGCAAACTAATTAACCAAAATAAATTATTTTAGGATACACAATCAGAAAATGCCACGGTGTTACAATGGCACAAAGGCAGCTCAGTAACACAGCAGTAGACTTGCTGCCTTACAGCACCAGAGATCTGAGTTCAATCCTGACAATGGGTGCTGTCTGTACGGAGTTTGCATGTTCTCCCCGTGACCGCGTAGGATTTCTCCGGGTGCTCCGGTTTCCTCCAACACTCTAAAGATGTACAGGTTTGTACGTCAATTGGCTTTTGTAAAACTGTAAATTGTTTCTAGTGCTGTTGTGCAGGGTGATCGCTGGTCGGCGCGGGCTCGGTGGGCCGAAGTGCCTGTTTCTGCGCTGCATCTCTAAAGTTTCTAAAATCTAAAGATTTATTCAGTGTTTGGAAAGATACTCATGAAACAGACCACTACCCCTGGAGATGGATTATGCCTTCAAGCTTTGTACATCAGGATATTTGAGGAGAGCAAATTGATGGAAGCAGATAAATTGTAATCCGTAAACAGTGTATCCAATGGAATAAACATAGATTTTAAATAACCATCACCATTCTTAGTCTAGATTGATTGAATAAGGAAGTGATTTTGGAAAGGGAACTATTGCTTTTGAAGTATCACTTCCTTGCCAAGATTGTTTTTGGTTGGCATGCTGAATGTGCTCCGAAATTGAAATGTTCAGCACTCAACCAAGCCCTTCCTTCTGTATTGATGAATTTCATTACTTTCTACTTAATGAGTGCATTGTCAGTAATCATAGTGCTCCTCACTTGTTTTGGTTTTTCCTGCCTCAGCAATAATTTCCCCCAAATCAGTTATTGCTTTTTCTGCTTTGCATAAGTACTCAAGAAAAGCAATTTCAACCATCATCAATCACTTCTTTTTTTCAAGGGCAAAGTTATATTTTCTACAAATCAATACAACACGGGATGCCACAGTGCTATTACTTTTGAAACAATATAATTTAATGAAGTGGTATTGAAATCTCCCCATAGACTGCATGGAATAAGAGAAAAGTGCTTTACTGCTGGAACTTCAGGAAAATACGCATCGGGGTAATTGCTGAAAAATGTTGCATCACGGCCTGATTCGGCAACTTGAATGGCCAGGTGCGATGAAGACTGCAAAAAATGGCGAACACTGTCCAGTGCATCACAGGTACTGACCTCCCCACCATCAAATGGATTTACAGGAGTCGCTGCCTCAAAATGGCAGCCAGTATCATCAGAAAGGAAGCATAGGAGACCTGAAAACTGTAATGTCCAATTTCTGGGACAGCTTCTTCCCTACAACCATCAGTCTATTAAACACTACAACCTCCAAATAAGCTTTGAACTACATAGACGTGGAGGCATTAGTTTAGACTTTTTGCACTATTACGGGTTGTTCATGTGTTCTATAAATGCACTGAACCTTTTTTTTTCATTTATTAGATTGTTTACAGTGTACTATGTTTACATATTCTGCGGTGCTGCTACAAGTAAGAATTTCATAGTTCTGTCTGGGGCATATGACAATAAAACACTCTGGACTCGTTAGATAATCATATGGCATTTCCCATAGCTGTGCTAGATCCCAAAATGCTGATCAGCTGCCAAAGTATCTTTTTGAATATAATCTCCTTTGTTATTGCGGCAAAGTGCCCCAGTGGTTGATGCAGCTGCCTCACAGCTGCAGGGATCTGAGTCTGAGCGTGATCTGTGCTGATGTCTCTGTAGAACTTGCAACTTGTCCATATGGCACCATGCACACTGGTTTTCATCCATATCCCAAAGGCAGGAAAATAAGAAGGGGGGGGGGGGGGCTGATGGGATGAATGGCCTCCTTCCATGGTGTAATAAGTTAGAAAATAATCAACTGGGGACTGGTGTCTAAGTTGGAAGAGCTGTCCCACAGACTCGGCAACCAAAGACCTGATATGGAAATCTTACTGAATGCACCAGATTCCTTAATCTCAGCCCCTCGGTATATCTTATTCCACAGGCAATGTGGCTTTGTGCCACAGCAATAAGCTTCAGGGATCCACATTTGATCCTGACTTTAGGTGGAGTTGGTATGCCCAACTCTGTATTTCTGCCTGCTGCTTTGGTGAATTGGTTTGTTGTAAATTAACCCATAGTGGCGGTGAAGTGACCAGAGAAAGGAAAGTTGATGGGTTTATGCAAGAGAATAAACATCGGAAATGGCGCAAGAGTAGTCATTTCGGCCCTTTGAGCCAGCACCGCCATTCAATATGATCATGACTGTTTATCCAGAATCAGTACCCGGTTCCTGCTTTCTCCCCCTATCCCTTGAGTTGCAGGGAAGTAAGAAGATGGAATAAGATCTCTTACCTCGACGGAGATGAGATTGTTCTCCGTATTGTATCTCCGTCCGCACTGCAGCCTAACATTGAGGAGTTGGCGGCCTCTGCTGGAGACTGACTCAAACCGCGGGAGCCTGCGGACTTACCATCTTGGATTGACCTTGGAGTTCCAACCGCAGGAGCCTGTGGACTTAACATTGTGGAGTTCGCGTTCTCTGGTTAGAGACTGACTTCAGGAGTTCCAAGTCGCGGTATCTTCAACAGCCCTGATGCGGGAGCTTCGATCGCCCTGATGGATGGTGTAGTGTTTATGTTAACAGTTGGGCTGATGGGCCTGTTCCACACTGTATGACTCTATGACTGCATGACCAAGTACTGTACCTTGGTAGAAAATGAGGGAAGAAGATAAGATTTTTTTGTGGTGGATGTTTATGTTATGTTAATTTTTATGTAGTTGTGTGGTTTTTTTTTAGTATGGCTGTCTGGTAATACAAATAGCACTGTACCTTAATTGGTACACGTGACAATAAAAGACCTTTGAAACCTTTGAGAATGTACAAACTCCATGCAGATGGCACCCGTAGTCAGGATTGAACCCGGGTCGCTGGTGCTGTAAGGGAGCAATTCCACCACGATGTCACTGTGCTGCCCTACACCACTGTGGTGTCAATTTGCACATCTCCATTGACCTCTCTCACCAACCCAATATGGGTTTTGCCCCATCACTCAGCTCCTGACTTCATCACTGCCTTGTTTTAAACTTGGTCCAAAGAGCAGGATTTCAGAGGCCATGTGGGAGTAGTTACTTGTAGCATTAAGGCAGCATTCAAAGAACTGTGGCATGAGGAAGACCTGATAAAACTAAAGTTCATGGGCACAAGGGGAAAATACTGGAGCATTTGGACAGCCTGTTGGTTCCAATTGTTGGAGGTCAAATATCCCAACCACACAAAATTACTGCTCAAGCTCCTCGAGCCACTATCTTGTGCCAAACCATTTTCAGGTCCTACTTGAATGAGCTTCCTCCCGTCAGAAGATCAAGAATGCAGAGTAGATTTACGAGCATATTGCCAGGACTGGAGGACCTAAGCTACAGGGAGAGATTGGGCAGGCTAGCACTTTATTTCTTTGAGTGCAGGAGGATGAAGGGTGGTCTTACAGAGGTGTTTAAGATCATGAGGGGTATAGATAGGGTAGTTGTACAGTATCTTTTATCAAGAATCATAAACCAGAGGACATGGGTTTAAGGTGAGAGTGGAAAGATTTAATAGGATCCTGAGAGGCAACTTTGTCACACAACGGGAGGTGGGTATATGGAACAAGCTGCCAGAGGTGGTAGATGAAGTAGGTACTATAACACCATTTAAAATACATTTGCACAGTTACATGGATAGGAACAGTTTAGAGGGATATGGGCCAAATATAGGAAGGTGGGAATAGTGTTGATGGGGCATCTTGGTCGGCAGCCTGGGCAAGCAGGGCCAAAGTCCCTACTTCCCTGCTGTATGACTCTATAACTCTATGACTATGAAGAGTAGGGATGCTTGCCATTAATCACACAATTCCTCAACCAATAAAGCAGCCCATGTTTGCGTGCAGCAAGACCTGGAGATAATACAAGCATGGGCTTGAATGTGGCAAGAAATATTCATTCACAAAAATGCCAGACAATGACCCCCTTTAACAAGAGAGAGCCTAATACTCTACCTTTGACATTTAATAGATTAGATTAGATTAGATTAGGTCACTATTGATTGGAACCTCAACCAGATCAGCCACATAACTCATGTCGGAGGCTGGATGTCTGCAATGAATGAGCCACCTCTAACATCTTCCCCGGGCACTTTCCCTTGCAACCGCAAGAGATGCTACATTTGTCGCTTTACCTCCCGCCTCGACTCCATTCAAGGACCCAAGCAGTCGTTCCAGGTGCGACAGAGGTTCATCTGCATCTCCTCCAACCTCATCTATTGCATCCACTGCTCTAGATGTCAGCTGATCTACATCAGTGAGACCAAGCGTCGGCTTGGCGATCGTTTCGCCGAACACCTCTGCTCGGTCCGCATTGACCAACCTGATCTCCGTGTGGCTCAGCACTTCAACTCCCCCTACCATTCCAAGTCCGACCTTTCTGTCCTGGGCCTCCTCCATGGCCAGAATGAGCACCACTGGAAATTGGAGGAGCAGCACCTCATATTCCGCTTGGGCAGTTTGCACCCTAGCAGCATAATCATTGACCTCCAATTTCCGGTAGCCCTTGCTGTCTCCTCCCCTTCTCAGCTCTCCCTCAGCCCTCATGCTCCTCCTCTTCCTTTCTCCTTTCTTCTCGGAAGGAGAAAGGAAGAGGAGAGGAATTTCTTAGCGGAAATTAACTTTTTCTCACAGAGCGTTGTGAGTCTGTGGAATTCTCTGCCTCAGTGGAGGCCTGTTCTCTGGATACTTTCAAGAGAGAGCTAGATAGGGCTCTTAAAGATTGCGGAGTCAGGGGATATGGGGAGAAGGCAGGAACGGGGTACTGATTGGGGATGATCAGCCATAATCACATTGAATGGCGGCGCTGGCTCGAAGGGTCGAATGGCCTACTCCTGCACCTATTGTCTATTGTCTATTGTCTAAGACTATTGATGATTCCAATCAAGACATCCACTGTGTATAAATACAGGATAAAGGAAGTAACATTTAGTGCAAGATGAAATTCCACAACGTTAGTTGGGATTAATACCGGCCGGAGGACTCTTTGAAGTGGATGAGTGGGGTTACTTATGAGCTTTTATAAATGGGGTGGCACATCAATATTACAGTCTCCCCTTATGTTCAGTGGAGACCAACGACACAGTCAGCATTGCCTGTTTTAATGTGTCACATAAGATGAATTGCTGCAATGCCAGGCATGGCAGAACAGATAGAGAAAATGAATAATGCTCATGTAAGCACTGGGTAACTGTAGCAGAAATGGATGAGCTCGCAGGAGATGCTGGAGCATGGTGATAAAGGGAAATAAATAATTAGGTGAAGAGTGAGTGAAGGGATTCGTGGCTTGTTTTAGCAGGAAGAAATGAGGAGAGAAGGGGAATGCGAGAGCGTGTCAGAGGGGTAAGAATGGGAGAGAATTTGGAATGAGGGGCTGGGGGCCGTTGGGGTAAGAATGGGAGGGGAATGTGGGACTGTGAGCGGTGGGGTAAGAATGCAAGGGAATCAGGTGTGAGGAAGTTTAAGTTACCGGGTAGGAGTGACGGGGAATCGTGAATGAGGGAGTGGGAGATGGACAGAGTAAAAGGAAGGGGAATGATGGTATGTAAGTCAGTGAGAAGGAATGACGGGGAAGAGGAATGAAGTAGTATAAATCAAAAGGGAATGTAAACGATGGGGAATAGTAAGATTGAACGAGAACTTACTAGTTCGAAGGTTGATCTTTATTTTATGAGGAGTCGAAGTGAGGGATTTCGTGAAGAGCCCGCCGGCGCGCATGCTCGACATACTTCAAAGTAGCGGTGTGGAATCACAGAAACCAACAATAGAAATGACTTCGCATAGTAAGATTGAAGTGACTAAGATTACCAGATGAAGGTGACTGAGGGTTGGGCGAGGAGGGCACGAAATCCCTCACTTCGACTCCTCATAAAATAAAGATCAACCTTCGAACTGGTAAGTTCTCGTTCTATCTTACTATTTCATTTCGGAGTCACGTGAGTGACTTCGTGAAGACTTCAAAGCTTCTGTGATTACACGCCCTGGACCACGTCCATGCTGACACACCACTACCAGGGATGGATTGGAGGAACAAACTTGCTCAATAGTTCATACTGCAAAACAAGAGCATATTTATTAATAACAAATCAAAACCCCTCATGCGGGGACATCTCCACGTTCTGAACCTGCATTCAGCACGGCTTCTGCGAACTGTAGAGGAGCAGCAACAGGCTTGTTATAAAAACGCTGGAACACAGCTTCATTAGCCCATCCTGCTGTGGCGAGAATTTGGTCCATGGGCACCTCCATGACCCTCGCCGCTGACGTCGATGCAGCCCTGGTGGAATGAGATTTGAACACATTAGTGTCGATACCTGACTTACCCAAGACGACTCGAAGCCACCTGGATATCGTCTGGACTGTCACTCGATGATGAGGTCTCTTATGAGTGACTGTAACTTAAGTGTTCATCATGGTGCAACCCCGCGAGGAATTCCAGGACGTCGGTTATTGTCACGTCATCGTACTTGATGCGAGAGCGGCTGCAGTAGGCTTTCCACTTCTTAATATGCGAGCGGTATCTTCGCCTTGTGGACTCTCGACACGACGCCCCGATGGTATCCATGGTCCGAGCCGAGAGGCCGTATTGGACTAACGGCCTGTTCAGAACCTGCAAGCCAACAGATTTAAATAGCCGTGGCAGGGATGTGGCTCCCCTGAGACAGGGTGAGTAACCAATTGTGGGCAACCCTTCAAAAGGACCCAAGGTTCGTTGAGCATGTCAAAGACCACCGGATACCAAGGCTGTGTGGGCCAGTCGGGTATAATAAGGATGCCCTTGGCAGCATCTGCCTGAATCTTTCGCAATACCCGACTGATGAGGCAAAACGGGGGGAAGGCATAGAAAAACCAATTCCCCCAGTCCAGTGAGAATGCATCTAGCGCTATTGCCCCAGGATCTGGTTCCCATGAAACGTAGGTTGGTACCTGATGGTTCAACCATGACGCAAAAAGGTCAATGTCCGGTTTACCAAATTTGGCTGTGACTTTAGAAAAAGTCTCAGGATGCAACATCCATTCAATATTGTCATTAAATTTGCGTGATCTGGTGTCCGCCACAGTATTAAGCTCACCTGGCAAATAGGTAGCTGAAATCCAAATGTCTCTTTGAACACACCAGAGCCAAATTGAGTTAGCCAATTTGTCACACGAAACTGACCTGGTACCACCCATATGGTTTAAATATGCCACAGCTGTGGTGTTGTCTATTTGGAGACGGACATGTGCTCCAACAAGCTTGGAACAATACGCACGAAGTCCGTGGAATGCTGCCAGCAACTCCAAATAGTTAATCCCTTGAGTTAACAACATCGTTGATTCAAGGGTGTCCCATCTGCCACCACAACTAGAGCAATTATTCGTGGCTCCCCAGCCATTGGAGCTTGCATCAGTCTGTAAATATACCACCGGATTAGCCTCCCTGATAGGCTTGAATGAGTTGCTAATGTGACACACCCACCATTGCAACTCAGTTATCGCTTCGGACGGCAGCTGCATTGATCGATCATAATGACCAGCGTTCTGTTTTAACGCAGCAATTTTAGCTCTTTGCAAATTCTGATCATGCAAAGGTCCATATCGCGCTGCCGGAAACAAAGCTACAAGCTTCCCAATTATTGTAGCTGAATGCCGAATCGATGGTATATTGGTGCGGATTAAATCTAGACACACCTGGGTAACCTCCTCAATCTTGTTAATTGGAATGGTAACCCTCATGCTCATAGAGTTCACCGTGAACCCTAGGTAATTAATCACCTGGGCAGGGCAGAACTTTGATTTCTCTGGATGGACAATAAACCCTAATTGTTGAAATATATTGACAGCAGCAGCAACACCCTGTTCAGCCAATTCCAGGGTGTGGCCCACAATTAAGATATCATCTAAATAGGCCATAACTATATGGTGTCATTGTCTCAAATAAGCCATAATTGGCTTCACTAATTTAGTGAACAATCTAGGGGCTGTGGTGAGCCCATTAGGCAAAGCCTTGTACTGCCAGAGTTGCCCCATCCAGATGAATTTCAAAAACCTTCTGTCGTATTTCTGGATGGATACTGAATAATATGCGTCTTTCAAATCGATGCATGCCATAAAGCAACCATGAGAAATCAATGATTTGGCTGTTTCAAACGTATCCATTTTAAAATGAGTATATGTTACAAAAGTATTCAAACGGGTTAGATCAATAATGACACGACAACCTCCATCCTTCTTAGGTCTGGTGAATATATTCGAAACAAATTCAACTGGCTCATGCACCGCTCTCTCAATCACTCCCTTCTGCTCAAGACTTCCTTGTAGCCTGCTGCCTGTTCTGCAGCAGATAATTTAAACGTTCGAGCGGGCATGTGCTGGGATGGAGGAATGTCGCCATTAATAAACTCAATTTTATGCCCCTGAATATTCTGCAACACATACTCGTCACCAGTAAAATTACCCCATGCACCCAAAAACAACCGAAGGCGACCACCAACATGTGAAGTTAAACAAAGAGAAAAGAGAGAACCAGACCCCCTCACCTCCGTGGTTACCGGCGGTCCTTGACACGCATGGGTGGACGTGGAGGTGCTGGGTTGGCTTGAGGGCGCGGCGTCTTCGTTTTCCACCAGGGTCTCTGCCGACCCTGTCCTAAAAAAGACCCCTGGTGCTGGGTCTGATGTTGCTGTCGTTGTGGAGCTTGAGGGTGGGTCCTCGTCGAGGTACTAGCAGACCCTCGTGATCGAATGTATGGAGACTTTGAGCCTGACGGTGCGGGGGCACTCTGAGAGCGCATGATCCCCACCGTTTTGGCTTGTTCGTCAAGCTCTTTGACTCTCTTCGAGAGGTCCTCCCCAAAGAGCTGACGGGGCGGGAGCGGCGGCGGTGGCTTGCACAATCCTGCAAACTTCGGATTGAGCGCTGGGCGGATGCTGGTTTTGCGAAACCCGTTGTTTTCGTGCTGGGTCGCGCACAGGAGGGCCAGAGCATCTTCCTGGTCCAAATTCAGTTAGTCCCCATCCACCGACCGCGCAAAGGCGGTAATACCGGCCGTGAGGAACTTCAGGATCCGCTGCAATTTTACCTCTTGTTGACGGATAGCCGCACTGATGTTGCCCCATATCGGCGTATAGACCACAGGCACGTTGAGGGAGTTGCAATTGGATGGAGCCTTGTGACGGCTCATTGCCTGAATGAGGACTTCTTCCTGTAGTTGCTGGTTGTTAAGAAAGTCCACAGTGGCTGCCAGCTTTTCGTTTAAAGGAAGTCCAGATGAATGTGGGGCCGCAAATTTGGTCGCCACATCCAGAAGATCCTCCGCTGGCACCTCCAACGGAGATGGTATGGGATCCACCAAAACCTCCTCCTCCTGCTGCTCCAGGCTGATGGTAGAGGCTGGTGACGACGCCCTGTGCCTGTTGCTGCCCTGCTGTTGTTGACTTTGAAGCAGGAGCTCCAGCAGCCACTCCATACGGTCAATACGCCCTTCACCCTGAACACTCAGGTGGTCGGAGTCCTCCGGCTCTGAAAAGAAAACCGGGCTCCTATCATCGGCCCGCACCTCATCGAGGCCCTGCCGGTGCCGGTAGTTGTCGCTAACAGCCGCCGAGGCGAAACTGCGCGATTCCCGCGCGGGCGTGTTCAACCGCCTCCGTTTAGCGGGAGCTGAAGCCGCTGCCACTAAGGGCACTTGCGGCGTGGTGTCGGCACCAGCCGAAGCATGGCTGCCTGAAGCCCGCGCAGGCTTGCCGGCTGCCCACATCGTGGACTTTGCCGACGCATGGTCTCGCCCACCCATCCATGGGTGGCTCGGCGACCGTGACGAGACCCGACTCAACCGACCCGTCCCGGCGTCGAGAGTCGGGGTGTGCCGGCTGGACCTCACAGCCGCCCCGGGTCTCGCCCTGGAACCTGACCGCACCTCCGTGTCAGGCAATGCCTTAGCCCTGGTAGGGTTAGGCTTCTGGGCTCCTGCCCTTCCCCTACTCGGAGGGTTGAGTGGAACAGGCCGTGCAGCCGCACGCACCCTGCTCGAGGTCGCCAGCGAGCCCGCTGACGACCTGACTGCCATGGCAGGGTCCTCCTGCTCTGGCGGCACACCACACTCCTCCTCGTCGAACTCCTCCGAGCTGTGGTGTGCTGGCGGATCTGGACCTGTAACCACAGGGCTTACCCACATCTCCGCCTGAGTCCCGGCCTGCGTTGCAGGTACTGCCGATGGTAAAGGCCCCGGAACTGTTGACCGGCGAACTCGTCCTGACGTCCTCCGGCCCTTGGAACTCCCATCCATGTCCTTGCTGCAAGACATAACCAACAACAAGGACCACCAACTAAAGGTAGAATACTCACCTCCGTGGCCCCTTATGAAGGGCTGGCGAGGAGCGCGCTCCACCGCCAGCCGTCGCAGCAACGCGGTACGACGATATGTCGAGCATGCGCGCCGGCGGGCTCTTCACGAAGTCACTCACGTGACTCCGAAATGAAATTGGGGTGTGTGATTTAGTTTAGTTTAGAAATACAGCACGGAAACAGGCCCTTCAGCCCACCAAGATCAGCGATCACATCGTACACGAGCACTATCCTACACACTAGGGACAATTTACAACTTGCAGAAGCCAATTAACCTACAAACCATTATATCTTTGGAGTGTGGGAGGAAATCGGAGCACCCGGAGTAAACCCACACGGTCATGAGGGGAATGTACAAACTCTGTACAGACAGCACCCGTCGTCAGGATTTAACCTGTGTCTCTGGTGTTGTAAGGCAGTAGCTCTACCGCTGTGCCACCCCGTGCTGATGAACAGGTGAAAAGCGAATGGGAAGGAAGGATTTAGTAGGAAATAAGTAAATAGGGTATGTGAGTGGCAAAGGCGTGACAAGAAGGAACAGATTCTTATATCGATACCTTGTTTGAATGTGGCAATACGCTGCAAATCTCGAGCGATTCGGATATCCATGAACCATGTGAATATCAGCACAGTGGCACAGCACTAGACCTGCTGCCTCACAGCAGCAGAGACTCAGGTCCTATTTTGACTAGGGTTGCTGCCTGTGCGGAGTTTGTATGTTCTCCCTATGACTGCGTGGGTTTTCTCCACGTTCTCCCACGTTCCATTGACGTGCAGGTTTACAGGCATATTGGCTTTTGTAAATTTCCACTGGGTGCGTGGGATGTAAAAGTGGAATAACATCGAACTAGTGCACAGGTGGTCGATGGTCGACCTGAACTCGGTGGGCCGAAGGGTCTGTTTCCACACTATCTTTAAAACTAAAATCTAAAAGCCTCCAAATCTAAGTACCCTTTCCGGGCCTTCATCCAATACCTGCTTTGAAGAGAAATACTATTTGATTGCTATACGTTAATACATTTCTAATAGAATAGAATCATGTTAATAATCGACATCGATGGGATACATTGGGCACTGTGCCTTGTGGAACGCAGGATCGAAAGGTCAACGATAAATGTTCGAAATGAAGGCTATAAACAGGATATGCAAGTCGAGAAAGAGAGAAAGTGACGGCTTGTGAAGTAAAGACTAAATTGAATTCAAATGCGACTGATGTACTCACTTTAAGCAAAATAATAAAACACTGGAGACAATAATAATCCAGTGGAGTGAGTCACGGTGCGATGAATATACCAAGATAATTACAGGGATGGAATATATTAATAACAATGGATAATATAAAAATATAATGCAGCATAGCAGAGAGCGGGCGTAGAGTGTTGCATGTGAATGAATCAGTTGGAGAGTTTTGTGCCCGTATTTGCAGATGGCATTTTTAGGATTCTCTGGCTAAATAGAAACTGGAGATTCTGAAGAAAATCCACAGGTTTAAATGAGATTGGGAAGAAATGGCAGATGGATATTAATAAGGGCAGCACTGTGGCGCAGCGGTAGAGTTGCTGCCTTACCAAGCCAAAGGCCCAGTTTCGATTCTGACTATGGGTACTGTCTGTACAGAATTTTTGCACATTCTGTGGGTTTTCTCCAGGTTTCCTCCCATGCGCCAAAGATGTACAGGTTTGTGAGTTAATCGGTTTCTGTCAATTGTGTAGAATAGTGCTAGTGTACTGGTCATCACTGGTCGGTGAAGTGGGCTGAAGGGCCTGTTTCCATGCTGAAAACAGGCCCTACCTTTAGATCAAGTCAAGGAAGATTTTTCTAAATACCCATCTAATAGCAATCCATTGCCAACAGATGGCCATTAGATGGAAATTGAAAAGGGGAAATGTTCTCCTTATCCATTGCGATTAGGTACATGGATCGGAAAGGTTTAGAGGGATATGGGTGAAATGCAAGCAGGTGGGACTAGTGTACATGGGGCATCTTAGTCGGCGTGGGCAAGTTGGGCCGAAGGGTCTGTTTCCATGCTGTATG
Source organism: Raja brachyura (assembly GCA_963514005.1). The sequence continues at coordinate 34,481,676 of OY740798.1, read as the reverse complement.
ACTCTATAACCTGGTTAGGACACAACAAGCAGGCCATATCAACCTTAGATGAGATAGATGCATCCAAACTCATCATAATATTGATTGGACTCAAATGATCAGCTTATAAAGGGATGTTTAAGAAAGAACTGCAGATGCTAGAAAAATTGAAGGTAGACAAAAATGCTGGAGAAACTCAGTGGTGAGGCAGCATTTAAGGAGAGAAGGTAAAGGGAAGTTTATTGAATTGCTTTGGGACCCCTTAAGTTTAAATGTTTTAGGGGCAATGTGATGAGATTCCTAAGATATCTGGCAGAGACTTAATGAGACCAGATAGCCTCTTTCTGTTTAATGTCAATTCTACAATAGATGTAAATGCAATGTTTCCAGTGCTGCTGTGGTAGAGGCACAACAGGACATTATTTTATAATTAAGCCAAAGCCAAAAACACAGTTCCTCCAGGAAGCTAAGTAATCATAGACGGGAAACTTTTCACCAAAATGCCCCAGTTAATTCAAACATTGCAGTGTGCCATCCAGAATTTTTTTGTTAGATAATGTCGTAGTTTAGTATAATTTAGTTCAGAGATGCAATGCGTAAACAGGGCTTTCGGCCCACTAAGTTCACGCCGAACGATCCCCATACACTATCACCATCCTACACACTAGGGACAATTTACAATTCTTACCAAAGCAAATTAACCTACAAACCTGTACTTCAATGGAGTGTGGGAGGAAACTAAAGCTTCCGGAGAAAACCCACGCGGGTCATGGGGAGAATGTATAAACTCCATACAGACAACACCCATTGTCGAGATTGAACCCAGATCTGGCACTGTAAGGCAGCAACTCTACCACTGCCCCACCATGCTGCCCCTACATTACTTCTTCTTCTTCTTACGCCCTTTGCTCCTCTAGGGAGCATAGGCCATTGACAAATGTTCTCCACCTCACTCAGTTGTTGCCAGTTCTTTCGAGATCTCCCCAGTTGAGCCCACTCTCAGACATTTCTGTCTGGACCTCTTCTCCAGCTGTTCCTGGGGCGACCTCTTTTCCTTTTTCCTTGGGCGTTCCAGTTCAGGGTTTGCCGGGTGATGTTTGTGGCAGGTTTCCTGGGTTTCCAACCCAACTCCATTTTCTCCTTCGAATTTGTAAGTCAATGGGTTCCTGCCTTGTTCTTTTCCACAGGTCCACTTTGCTTACTTTGTCTCTCCAACGTATGTTAAGTATTCTCTTGGAAGGCAGGTGTTAATGAATGTTTGCAGCCTGTTTGTAGCGTGATTTTTTGCTTTCCATACCTCTGATCCATACAGCATCACCTGTTACATATTTGAGTTAAATATGTGTATTTTGGTGTTGATTGTGATGTGTTTTGAGTGCCTCTGCCTCTTATGTCTGCCTCTGCCCCTCTGGTGATGTCCACAACACTGCCTAGGTATGTGAATGTTTCTACCTCCTCTAGAACAGTGCTGTGCATAAGGAAAGGGTTGCTGGTTTTGGAGTGGATCCTCATCACCTGCGTCTTTGCTGTATTGGGTGTAAGACCAAGTTTTGTTGCAGCTTGTGAGAGTCTGTCCGTCTTCTCCTGCATTTGTATCTGTGTGTGTGTGAAAGGAGAGCTATGTCGTCTGCAAAGTCAAGATCATCTAGCTGCTCCCACATTGTCCACTGAATTCCATTTATTTTCCCTTCAGTTGTTTCCATCATGATCCAGTCAATTGCCAGGAGGAACAGGAATGGTGACAATAGACATCCCTGCTTGACGCCCGTCCTGACATTAAAGCTCTGAGAAAGCTGGTCTGCATGCAAAACCTTGCATGAGGTTCCATCATACGAGTTTTTGATTAAGTTTATCATCTTGGTGGAAATTCCATAGTGGTCCATTAGGCACCATAATGTTGTCCTGTCTAAGCTGTCAAACGCTTTCTCAAAGTCGATGAAGTTGATGTACAGCGACGTGTTCCATTCAAAAATGATGTGTAATGTTGCTATGTGGTGTGTGCTTGAACATTCCTTCCTGATTCCTGCTTGCTTGTCCCAAAACCTCTGGTCTAGAGCTTCCTGAAGACGGTTGAGGATGACCCGGTTAAGAAGATTACTGGGTACAGAAAGTAGGGTGATCCCTCGGTAGTTGTCACATTTTCTTAGGTCACCTATTTTTGGCAGTTTCACGATGTATCCCGCAGCCCATTCTGTGGGTGTCTTTTCCTCTTCCCAAATTCTCCCAAAAAAGCCATAGAGCGTGTCTGTTGATGAGTCTATATCTACTTTCAGGGCTTCAGGTGGAATATTGTCAGGGGCAGCAGCCTTGCCAGTTTTCTGTTGCTTGATTGCAGCGTTCTGATTTTGTTGGCCTGTCACACTGCATCTGTAGTGGTATCCTGGCTTTGGGAATGTGTGTCTGTACAGCCGGTGGTGGCCTTAGGACTTCTTCGAAATGTTCTGCCCATCTGTCGAGCTGCACCTCCAGGGCTGAAAGCAGTTGACCGTTCTTGTCTGTAATTGGTTTATTATTACGCAGATATGTCCCGGACAATTTCCTTGTGATGCTATATGACTCCCTCATGTTCCTTTGAGTCGCCACAATTTCTGCCTCTTTGGCTAGCCTCTCCACCTGTGTTCTCCTGATGTTCTTTCGCACTTCTTTGCGGCATCTGTTGTACTCCTTTTGGGGGTAAAGCCTTTTCAGTTCTTGTTCTTGAGTTGTTCACTTCCTCGTTTATCTTTCTCCTCTGTTGGATTGTGTTGAGGGTTTCTGGTGTTATCCACTCTGTGCTTTTGGGTCCTTCACCCTAGGGCTTTCTCACAGATTGAGCTCCAAGCAGCTTTTAGGTATTCCCACTCCTCATTTATTGCCCATCCTTCCTTCCTCCTCCGCTGTAGCTCTGTGTATGCCCTTGAGAGGGTATCATTGAACATCTTCACCACGAGTACTACTGAGGTATTCAATGGTGTATTTAGCTCTTTGGCTTTTGGCCTGGTGGTGTCTCTTCAGCCTTAGCTTGAATTTCCCTACCAGGAGGTGGTGGTCTGAAGCTGCGTCTGCTGCTCTTCTTGTTCTGACATCTTCCATGACACTTCTGAACTTTTTACAGGTACAAATGTGGTCAATTTGATTTTCTGTGACATGATCTGATGACACCCAAGTTGTTTTGTAGATTGTTTTCAGAGGGAATTCACTTCCCCCAATCACTAGGTTATTGTGAACACAGGTCTCGGCAGACATCTTGCAATTTTCAGTCATTTTCACTCCATACTTTCCCATTACTTCCTTATATCCCTCGTTTTGGCCTCCAACCTTTGCGTTGAAGTCACCCATCAGGAAAAATTAGGTCTCTGCCTCCAATACTACCAAGTAGGTGGTTCAAGCTGTCATAGAACCTGCCTTACATATCATTTTTCTATTCTTGTATTCAAGTTCCTTGGCTATAACAATCATCAAGAAATATGGATAAAAGGCAGGTAAATGGATTTATCACGGATCAGTCATAATCTTATAGGATTGAAAACAAGCTAGTGGGCCGAATGGTCTGAAGAAAGATCATGACCTAAAACATCACCTATTCCTTTTCTCCAGAGATGCTGTCTGACTCGTTGAGTTACTCCAGCTTATTATGTCTATCTTCAGTTTAAACCAAAATCTGCAGTTCCATATAACACAATAGTTGAATTTAGTTTTGTTTTGAGGTACAGCGTGGAAGCAGGCCCTTTGGCGCACCGAGTCCACACTGACCAGCGATCCCCATGCGTTAATACTCTCCTACGAACACTAGGGACAATTTACAATTTTACCGAAGCCAATTAGCCTAAAAATCTTTGTAGTGTGGGAGGAAACCGGAACACCCAGAGATAACCCACACAGGTTACGGGGAGAATGTACAAACTCCGTACAGACAGCACCCGTGGTCAGGATTGTACCTGGGTCTCTGGCGCTGTAAGGCAGTAACTCTACCGCTGTGCCACTGTGCCGCCCTAGAGCATCTTCCCAATAACTATCAGGCTCTTGAACACAACACCACAATAACATCATCTTTGAACTTTGCAGTTTTTGCTTGGACTAAGGACTTTGGGCTTTTTTGCACTGGTATTGGGGTTATTAATTTATTGAACATTTGTTTATTATATATTATCTATGTGTATTGTGCATAGAGGCCTGTGTGCTGCTGCAAGTACGAATTTCATTGTTCCGTTATCGGTACATATGACAATTAAACACTCTTGACTCTTGACTCTCTCCATCCAAGATGGAAAAATAGTAAGATTAAACGAGAACTTACCAGTTTGAAGTTTGATCTTTATTTTATGAGGAGTCGAGTTGAGGGACTACGTGAAGAACCCCGTACAGCCGTTCGTGCGTCAATCTTCAAAGCAACGGTGTGAAATCACAGCAAACCGAAGTATAATGTAAGATAAAGACTAGAACTACCAGATGAAATCTATGAGGGCTGGGAGCGGAGGGCACGTAGTCCCTCAACTCGACTCCTCATAAAATAAAGATCAAACTTCAAACTGGTAAGTTCTCGTTTAATCTTACTATTTTACTTCGGAGTCACGTGAGTGACTACGTGAAGACTTCAAAGCTCTGTGATTTCATGCCGTGTGAAACGAGGATACACAACCACAGCTGCTTCATTGACAAATGAAGGGAAAACATTCATAATGCATACAGTCATAACATAGATGTAAAACATGCCGATGCTGTTTAAATGAAACAATAATATTTCCATCTCTCACCCAGATGGAACATATAACCAGAACATAAATAGAGTTAACAATACTCCTGGTTCACCAATGGGTCATTACAGATGTGTGGAGATTCATTCGATGGACCATACTCCAGCCGCAACAATGCGACCCAGCGGAACATAAATACCCTTGCTGCTGATGTTGTAGCAGCCCTGGTGGAATGAGATCTGGAAACAGAATCCATTAGTGCATAACACAACTCCGTTTTCCTCATCTGGAATGCCATGAACAATACGTTCTCCCAAATTCTTTGTGACTAACAACATTGCTAGTTCAGAACTCCAAGGCTCCTGATGACCTTGACATATTGTTGTATACATGTGTGCTTACCTTATCAAAGGTCCCCTGGTATGCCTGTGACTATTTTGAGACCTGACCCCCTTCTGGTCTGCTCAAGTATTTATAACATATTATATATTATAATTTACAGACATTATCATCCTGTACCATCACAATTATTTTGCGACAACCTGCTGCACTAAACCAGTGCCAGAAGGATAACTACCTAATAAACTCCAGCCAAATTTAAGGATATAGTTGCTGCCTCCTGGTGAAATAGTGTTCACAGATATCAACATCGCATATGGCATTATACTGGTCCTGGGACCTATGTTGAAACTATCCTACCCCTTGATAACCGGTGTGGACCCGACAGCGAGTCTTGTTCGTTACAGCCAATTCAATGAGGAAGCTCATTGAGCCAATTAATGGCCGTATTACTCTATAATTAACAGACAATCATTTAGCATGAACTCGAAACATTAGCAATCAATACCATTTTTCATGGAACATTAGCATAACAAACTCTTTCATCTCCTGGAAAAGAAAATATAGCCGTTTGGTGCTATGCAAACTCTTTGAACACATAGAAGGATAGATGTAACAACCCAAACCTTAGGACAGTTTGTTAGACCTGCAGAACATAAATTTGAGTTTATCATGAAACATCTGATTTCCGAAGCCTCAGGCTGAACAAGCAAATTCAAGTTTAAAATAACCAATAAGGTTATATAATTATTTGCAACAAATCGGGAATCAATTTGCATAATCACACAATAAGAACTTAAAGCCTCTTAATGACTTTATTTGAAACCTCGAGTGATGAGACAAAATGGAGGTAGCCATAAAAGACCCACCTGCTCCTTTTTGGCGAGAATGTATCTTTTGCCACTGCTATGCCAACTATTTTGCAACCAGTGAAATAAACATGAAACCAACATACATATGTATACACATATATTCATATTAGGTGTTCCATTGAACCAGAATTTCATAATACAGTGCGATTCAACACCAACTCTGTGTTGCCATTACCCACACTTGATGATTCTCCTGTGGCAACAAAATTATGTAACCATTCCAGTGATTCTTTAACCGATTGCACCCTCGTGACTAACATATGCCATCATCACAATGCATCAACCTGAACATGAGCATGACAATATGCTTATTTGTCCAATCACTCTATAGCCCATACAATGCCCGTAGAGTCTATAAATAGTTGATACTAATAACAGAACTTTTTGGGCAAGTCATGCAAATCTGTTCCATCTCCAAACTCGAGATGATCTTTCAGCTACTTGGTAACTACCTTAAATAGCAACTGTGGCCCGATTTCCGAGCCAGTCTAACAAGACAATCTTGGTCCTTATACTGAACCTGTGCAATTCTAACCTGCTTGAAACCCAATATTGTACATTTTACATTTACCGTTCAAAGTAGCTGATAATGTCTCAATCATTTGTACTGTATAACTAAGTATACACCTTACCAAACTGCAAGTGGTCCCTTAATTGTAGAGTAGCACAAGTCCAGTGCGTGGAACCTCTGGCCAGCTTTCATGCTGCCAGCAACTTCAGTGAACCGCTACTGCCAAAAAAGACATGGGATGCATTGCTGCCAGAACTATGAAACCTTGCTTGTTCCAATAGCTTGTGCTTCACCCTCCAGGTTACACCTATGGAAAAGTCTTACCTGAATAGAGGATTCGGCAGCCAAATGTAATGTCCCCCTGAGAGCGGTGTTCACTGCATATTGTGTTTGGGATGGTAACTTTCTTGTCAGGCATAGACCTCTGGCACATGCCCCGATCTCTTGGGCATGCTCTATGGCTATACCCTCAGACTCGGCGTTAAACTATACCAATCCCACATGCTCACCTCTTACATGAGGGAGCCATAAAGCAGGCCTGCTACACAGCTCTGCTGACACCATTTCCCATTTAGGCCATTAGCACCAATTTGCAATAGAATAAAAGGTTTACCTAACAACTACTAGAGCAGTAATGAACACTGTTTGTCCATCATCGTGACATTATTAATTTCAGCTGGTGTTAACAATGACCTAGATGGCACTTACTAATCAACCATTTAACAAAATAATTGTTGCACTACTTACACACCTGAATTGCATCTATGCACTTAACAATTAGTCCAACGACTAGAACTGTTTTATACCAACAACTGTTACCAAAGTCTTATTGACTGCAATCTGTTGCCCAGGCCGGCATCATGGCCAATTGAATACCTAAAAGCAAATCCCAACATCCTACAAATCTATTTGATAGGACTTAATCTAACTGGATAGAGGAGCCCAATTTCTCAAATATAGTTTGAGACTAGACAGCGGATTTTAGCACAAGCACGTTTAAACTGTGTATAGTTTTCTTTGAATACTTTTGTCATCATTCTGTTATATTGCCTTATCCTAACAATGCCTCCTCATCCCCCATGATCACTGTGAATGGGAATACCCTACTAAACTGCTATCCCCATAAAGCAGCCCTAACAAGGTACCCCTAGTGCCCATGAAGCAGCCCTGAACAAAGTAGCTGCTGGCCCGGACTTTCCCATAGCCCAGTATTTGCCATAGATTTGGCATTCTCATCAAGCAGCCCTGAGCAAAGGTGCTGCTGGCATAACCTCTCCAATAGGCTAGCCTACCATAACTTGGCATTCCCTTAGAGCAGTCCTGAGCAAAGGTACTGCTGGCACCGCCTCTGCAATAGGCTAGCCTGCCATAGTTTGGTATCCCCATGAGCAGCCCTGAGCAAAGGTGCTGCTGGCACAGCCTCTCCAATAGGCTAGCCTGCCATAGCTTGGCATCCCCATGAGCAGTCCTGAGCAAAGGTACTGCTGGCACAGCCTCTCCATCAGGCGAGCCTACCATAGCTTGGCATCCCCATTAGCAGTCCTAAACAAAGGTACTGCTGACACAGCCTTTCCCATAGGCTGGCACTGCCATAACTTGACATTCCCATGAAGCAGCCCTACCCAAAAGTGCTGCTCTCTAAATTAATTCCTAGAGGTGAAATCTCCCAACTTTCCCAATTGTACTGACTATTTTGTCAGTTGTCCCCATATCCTGGGGATTACTGTAGCTTGAGAACCCCATAGGTGAATTTCCCCTCACCAGGAATCCATATAAATATAATATATATATATAAATAGATACTCACGGTACCCTCATGGCACGCAGGCTAATGATTTATGTGAATTAACCCCATTACCTAGGGACTACTGTGGTCTGGGAACCACACATATACCTGGGTTTCCCCTGCACCGGGAACCCAGCTTAACCGTTTAGGTTAGTTTTAACCCCATGTGCTGGGGACTACTGCGGTCTCGAACCGCATATGCTTGGGTTTCCCCTCCCCGGGAACCCAGGCTGACCGTTCAGGTCCGCTAAGCCCCATCCCCTAGGGACTACTGCGGTCTAAAACCGCACTTATCCTCGGGTTTCCCCTCCACCGGGAACCCAGGCAGACCGTTCAGGTCCGTTAAGCCCCATCCCCTAGGGACTACTGCGGTCTAAAACCGCACTATTCTCGGGTTTCCCCTACCCGGGAACCCAACCTGTGGAGTCACTGACCGCGTTATCAGTGACTCCGATCGCGAACCCGACTTTCCCAGCTCTCCGCTTCCGCGGTCGGACCAGGGTTTCCCCCCCCAAAGCCCTCGGCTGGTTCCCTTGTCGGCTATCGCGAACATCCACTGCAGAAACCCCGGAGGTTCCTGCAGAGACCTAGAACAGGTAAGAAAAATAGCACTTACCTGCAACTTTTTTAGACTTACCATGGAGGAGCTGCGCTGCTCCACAGCTGTCTGCACGAAAAACGTCTGACGCAATGACGCACGAACGGCTGTACGGGGTTCTTCACGTAGTCACTCACGTGACTCCGAAGTAAAATCAAATACTAGCAGGCAGTGCTTTAAATTGAGAGAGGCAAAGTTTAAAGGAGAATTTGTGGCACGTTTTTTGCACAGAAGGAGGTGAGTGCCTAGGATGTGCTGCTGGGGGCGTGTTGGAAGCAGATACAATAGTGGCATTTATAGTACAAGGCTTTTGGATCAGCATATGGACATGCTGGGAATGGAGGGATGTGGATTATGTACAAGTAGATAAGAAATGGTCTTGGCATTATGTTCGACACAGACATTGTCAACCAAAACATGTGCTTTTTTCGTTTATTTCAGTTTAGTTGTTTATAGATACAGCATGGGAACAGGTTCACTGGAGTTTAGAAGGATGAGGGGGATCTTATAGAAACATATAACATTTTAAAAGGACTGGACAAGCTAGATGCAGGAAAAATGTTCCCAATGTTGGGCGAGTCCAGAACCAGGGGCCGCAGTCTTGGAATAAAGGGGAAGCCATTTAAGACTGAGGTGAGAAAAAACGTTTTCACCCAGAGAGTTGTGAATTTGTGGAATTCTCTGCCACAGAGGGGAGTGGAGGCCAAGTCACTGGATGGATTTAAGAGGGAGTTAGATAAAGCTCTAGGGGCTAATGGCATCAAGGGATATGGGGAGAAGGCAGGCACAGGTTATTGATTGGGGATGATCAGCCATGATCACAATGAATGGCGGTGCTGGCTCGAAGGGCCAAATGGCCTCCTCCTGCACCTATTTTCTATTTTTCTATGTTTCTTCAGCCCACAAAATCCATGCCGGCCATCAATCCATCTATACATTAGTTCTATGTTGTTCAACTTTCTCATCCAACACACTAGGGGCAATTTAAAGAATGAAGCCAATTAAGCTACAAACCTGCGCGTCTTTGGAATGTGGGGGGAAACAGAAGCACTTGGAGAAAACCCACGCGGTCACAGGGAGAACATAGAAACAGACGTTTAAACTCCACACATTGCTGCACTGTTCAATGTTATATTCTGTGTTCTTGCGTCTGCATCTCTGACCTACGTCTCTGCACCGAGGCTACAGGGGCAATGCAACACTTGGCTCTCTTTACTGCCAGCTACTACCCACTCTCCATCCTCCCCAGCCGCTCAAAACCAGATGTGACAGGTTATTTGCTGAAGGATATCTCCCTTACTTTTGTCCGTGATGGAAGATAGGTATGCAGCAATAATTTCCTCTCACTGGAGTTTGTTCGGGCACTGACAGCTGTCTTGGCAGAGAATGAGAAGCGAGAATAGAATTGGACTCATCTCTCTCCACAACACTCACTGGAAGAAACACCAACTATCTAGAAAATGGTGTTCAATGGTATTTTATTGTGATGTGTACCTGGATACCGAGAAGTTCTTTGTTTTGTATCTGTGTCAGTAAAATCATATTATACATTATCATAATTACACATTACAAGAGTGCACGATTGTAATGTAAGAATAACAGGTTATACTGAGGCAGTACACCAAGAGTTGCCACATGTCCGACGCATTCTTGTACCCTTCAAGGTTCAAGGTTCTTAAAAGCATGTTGCCTCACCTTGACGAGAAAGGCCTGTTGTCCTGGCGGTGGTATTGGGTCGGTGTTGCAGAGGCTGGCCAGGCCTAGCGATGATGTTGCCGTCCTCCGCCTCTCTGCCGCTCCATGCAGTTGCAAGCCGAGACTGATCTGCATGCTTGGCCTCTAAATGCACCCAACCTATAGCGATTTACTGCACAGTAAAAGGATTATTAAGTGGTTGCCTCTGAGTGGTCTTGGGCTGACCAATGTGGTGCAGTGGCAGAGTTGCTGCCTGATGCGCAGATTTGTAGGTTAATTGGCTTTGGTAAAATTGTAACTTGTCCGTAGTGTGTAGGATAGTGCTAGTGTACAGGTTGATTGAAGGTGAGCACCGACTCGATGGGCCAATGGGGTTTCCCCGCTGTACCTCTAACGTCTAAAGGAAACTATTTTCACAAAAAACAGTGGGATAGTATACACTGCCTAATATTTGCAAACATAAGTTCATAAGTGCATAAGTGATAGGAGCAGAATTAAGCCATTCAGCCCATCAAGTCTACTCCGCCATTCAATCATGGCTGATCTATCTCCCTCTTAACCCCATTCTCCTGCCTTCTCCCCATCACCCCTAACACCCATACTAATCAAGAATCTATCTATCGCTGCCTTAAAAATATCCATTGACTTGGCCTCCAAGGCCTTCTGTGGCAATGAATTCCGCAATGTGCTATTAATTATGTCATTTTCTGCAGTGCTATCTCTGAGCTTTCTTTATAACCATTATAAATATATAATCAAATTCAGCTGCACAAATTCACTGACACTTGAGCAAGGAAACTATGGCCTCTTGCTGGTCGAACTAGGCACACGGACTTCAGACATGGGTATTCAACCAATGCACTAAATCAGATCAGTTAGTGGAATTATCACCACTTGGGGATTTGCAATGTTCTCTATCATTTCTTGCAGTATTGTGTCACAGATTTAGAACGATTGTGCTTAAAGTGGTTTTGTTTTTTTTATTGTCATGTGTACCGAGGTACAGAGAAAAGCTATCCAATCAGATCAGATGATTCTATACATAAATACAATCAAGTCAAACTCAAGTACAATAGGCAAAGCAAAGGGGTACATGCAGAGTGCAGAATATAATTCTCAGCATTGCAGGGTAACAAAGTCCAATGTCCACAAAACCCCTTCTTCTCTCCTACGTCCACCTGCTAGTCCAGCCCCCACCTCTCCCCCAGCTTTCTCACCCACTGCTGCAATCAGTCTGAAGAAGAGACCCTGACCCAAAACATCACATGTTCTCCAGAGATGCTGTCTGACCCACAGAGTTACTTCAGCACTTTGTGTCTTTTTTTTTGTGAAACAGCACCTGCAGTTGCTTGTGTCTATCTGCCCTCTACACTCTCCGTCCTGATGGAAGGTCTTGACCCAAAATGTCAAACATTCCTTTGTTTCCTCAGATGCTGCCAGATACTGGACCCTCTGTGTTCCTCCAGTAGTTTGAGCAAAACACAAAGTGCTGGACCATTTCAACGGGTCATGCAGCATCTGTGGAATGAATGAGTAGGTGACGTTTTGGGTCAGAACCTGTCAGTCTGACGAATGGTCCTGACCTGAAATGTTGCCTATCCATTCCATCCACAGATGCTGCCAGACCAGCACTTCTCCAGTATTTTGCTTAAGATACCACCATCCTTGTGGCTCCACCAATGGTTTGCTTGAGATTTGGACTTATTTTAGGCAGAACTATTGGAGAATGAGGAGATAAACCAGGAAAATGGGACCAAGGTACAACGCAGCCACGTGTAAATTGTATCTCAGGGAAGACTCAATGAGCTCATTGGCCGATTCCAATTCCTGACGTATGGTGGAGGATGAGGGAGAAGAGGAGAGGAGAGGAATGCAAAGGGCAAAGGGAAGAATGAGGTGAGGGAATGGAGGGAAGGTGGGGCCGGAGAACCGAATGGCCTACTCCTGCACCTATTTTCTATGATTCTATGAAATTCATACAACAAGGAAACAGGCTATTCCACCCAACTTGCCCATTCTGACCAAGATGCCCCATTTACACTAGTCCCACATGCCTGTGTTTTGGCTCATATATCTCTCTAAAACTTGCCTATCCACTCTCCTGACCAAATGTCTATTAAATGTCATGATAGTACCTGCCTCAACTACCTCGTCTAGAGACTTGTTCCATATACCCACCACCCTCCTTGTTAAAAAGTTGCCCCGCAGGTTCCTATTAAATCTTCCCCCCCGCCCTTTAATTTATGGCCTCTAGTTCTTGATTCCCATACCCTGGGAATTAAAAAAAAAGTACTACTATTTACCCTATATATTCATGATCTTATACACCTCTATAAGATCACCCTTCATCCTCCTGTGCCTGTTTCAGGAATAGCGATGGTATGGGGATGAATTTCCCCCAACTTAGTAATGACTATTCTTTTATCTTTGGCGTCAAGAGTCAGTCTTCCGAGAGTCACAGCATGATCTTCACTATATGCATGATCTTCAATCCCATAAGACTCATAGAGTCACACAGCATGGAGACAGGCCCTATGGCCCAGCTTGCCCATGCCAACCAAGATGCCCCAAATACACTAGTCCCACCTGCCCACGTTTGCCCATATTTCTACATACCATTGCAATCACAAACATGTCTAAATATATTTTCAATGCTGTTATAGTATTCTTTGATTCAGAAAGATGAGGGCATCAGGCACATGGAAATACCACCACCTACAGGTTTTCCTCCAAACTGCACTCCATCTTAGACCCATGTTCTCCAGAGATGCTGCCTGACCCGCTGTGTTACTCCAGTATTTTGTGTCTATCTTTGGTACAAACCAACATCTGCAGATCCTTTTAATTGCACTCCATTTTTCCAAGGGAATGCTTCCCCTCTCTGCACCACTGTTGGGTCTATATCCTGGGACTCCTGAACCCACAGCTCCCTGGAGTATGTAGACCAGAATGGTTGCAGTGTTTCAAGAATGTAAACCTCATATTTTGTTTGGGCAGCTTACAACCCAGTGGCATGAATGTTAATTTCTCTAATTTCAACTAAACCCTTGTATCAACCACACTGGTCATTTCCTGTTTCTCATTCTCATATACAACCTGGGCTTCTAAAACTGATTTTGGGCATGGAATCTTGCTACGTTTACTAAAATTCATCTCGTACAGTAAAACATAGAACAGCCATAGGCTCTTTGGTCCATGCTGCCTGTTCGGACCATGATGCCAATTAGAATAACCCAGCCCAGAATAACAACCTGAACATGATCCGTATTCCTCCCTTCCCTGCCTGTTCACTTACTGATCCAAGTTTTTTCTTAAATGTCATTATCTTCTCTTCTATAAACTTTCCTGCTCTCACTTTCAAACTATGCCCTCTAGTAATTGATGTTCCCATCCTAGGGAAGAAACATTGGCTATCGCCCTTGTCCATGCCTCTCATAATTGTATATGTCTCGCCTCTGAAGCACCAGAGATAATAATGCAAATGTACCCATCTGCTCCTTATAGCTACAATAGGTCAAGAGTCAAATTGTGTATATTCTTAAAACTCACGATGGCATTATCCAAGTCAAAGTCAGCAGATATATTTAAGGCAGAGATAGATAGATTCTTGATTAGAACAGATGTCATAGGTTATGGGGAGTATGGGGTTAGGAGGGAGAGATAAATCAGCTATGATTGAATGGAAGGGTAGACTTGATGGGCCAAAAGGCCTAATTCTACTCCTATCACTTATGATCTCATGCTCTTAGTAAAATTCTCCCTGGGTTACAAGCAAGATTATACTTGTCCTTGGAGCGAACATGCAACAAATCTTAACATCATTGTATGTCACACTGTCTGATTGCCTCAATTTTCATGTTTGCTACCTGGCAGCACATATACATATTGCCAATCATTCCAAGTGTAAAATATATTTGCTTGAATTTATATGGGAGGGTCACTTGGAGTCTACTTATGTGACTTGAAAAGTATTAACGGAAACTTTAAAACACACATGGATAGGGCAAGGCAATCAAGGCAATTATTTAAATACAACGGCCAATGGGAACAGTCAAACAGACTGTTCACCGAACAAGGATACATGTGATCTTTTAGTTTGGTTGAGAGATACAAACCCTTCAGCCCACAGAGTCCACTCCGTCCAGCGATCAACATTACACTAGCACACACTGCACACTAGAGACAAGTTACAATATTTACCGAAACAAATTAACCTACTAAGCTGTATGTCTGTGCATTGTGAGAGGAAACCGGAGCACCCAGGGAAAATCCATGTGGTAACGGGGAGAAGGTACAAACTCCATATAGACAGCACCTGTAGTTAGGATCGAACCCTGGCTGTAAGGTAGCAACTCTACCGTTGCACCACTGTGCCGCACTATATGACCTTTCTCACAAAGATTCCAGTAACCAGAACAAATCTACCTTTATACAGTTCTTTCCCTTTGTTGTGTATTTACTATTAACCATGACAGATTACACACAGGCACTCCAGCATTTTTTGTTCTCACAATGCTCTAACAATAAGTGCAAATCTTGCACCTCCGGCATCACAGAGCAGCAGACATAGATCAGGTCAACCCCCATGGTAGCTGAATTGATGTACTGTTATCTTTTGACCTCATTCTCCCCATCCACCTTCTACGATTTTAGTTTTTTACTATTTTATTATTTTACAAAAGTGATGGTGGATCAACCTTGGAAAGATCTAACTTTCATTCACCCATTCCTTCTCTCCAGAGATGCTACCTGTCCCGATGTGTGACTCCAGCATTTTGTGTGTATCTTGCATTGATATTACATTGATTTGATATGAACTCAGGACATTCCAAGATACTGTATGGAAAGATGGGAGCCCAATTGTAGCCAGCAAAATCTCCCACAAATTAGAGCATCGAGCATAGAATAGTACGGCACATGAACAGGCCTTTTGGTCCACGATGTTGGTGCTGAACATGGTTCCAAGACAATCTCTTACCTACTGTACCAGCATATAGTCCATATCATTCCATTCTCTGCATATCCATGTGCCTATCCAAAAGTCCCTTCAATGCCACTATCGTATCTGCCTTCACCCTCACCCCTATCAGCGAGTTCTAGGATTTACGTCATCTAAAATGAAGCAGGAATCATTATTTAGGCAAAGGACACTCTCAATTTACATGCCAGTGTTAAACAAAAACTATGCTAAAATAGCAGCTTTCAGTTAGTAACATTACAATCCATGTATGTTTCTTCTTATGATTGAAAAGAAAGAAACTTGGTTGGAGTATCAGGACAAAGAACGCAGAGAGGACAAACTCCCTTTAAATGTCTCTTCAGTTCTAGTTCTTTAATTCTAACGATAAACGTCAATCCAGACCCAAACGTGGTCAAGAGAGTGAAGAGTGGTTCAGGTGGGGGGCATCAGAAACAAAAATTAAAGAGCTTCTCTACTTTCTGAAATTTAAGAGTTTGACTCCTTTACAGATCTGTTTGAATACCTTTACTTCCATTCTCAACTGCTCTGCACATTTTAGTTGAATTCCCGACAGACCTCATTAGCGATAATCATCTTATAAAGTTTCTTACTGGGCCCTGGCACCACCTATCCGATAAAATTACCAGCGCTAAAGATTACGTTTTGCATTGCTGTCGTCAACTTTTAATGGGATTCTGTTTCTCGTTGCATGAGGTGAAGGCTATCAATTTCTCTGACACAAAGCAATTTAAGTTTCCAAAGTTTTAATGACCACTTTCAGCCGTTTAACCGTAGGAGATATTTCCTCACATTTCTGATGCTAGTTTCCGTTAATCCTCAAGGATCACTTCAATACTTTTCAATGCTCTTTTCCACACAGTACACTCCCGTTCTTTCAAAATACCGATGTATTAATGCTGTCCTCCCATTTAAGTGACTCATTCTTCATCATCCCCGTTAACCTCAGGATTAAATCGCTTGCCAGTTTTTAGTAACTTGGATGAATGCCAAAGCCCACAAAATACTTAACTCTGTTGGGATTTAAAACGTAGCACAGAGCAGCAGGAACAGGTTCATTCGGTCTGTGTTGTCTGTGCTGTAAATTATGTTAAAGTAAACTAGTCCCTTCTGCCTGCATATGAACCATATTCCTCCACGCTTTGTACTTTCATGTTCTGATCTAAATGCTTCTCATATGCCACCATTGTATCTGCTTCCACCACCACCCAGAGCAGCAGGTTCCAGACACCCACCACTGTGGAAGAAAAATCCTTTTACAAAGTTTTGAAACATAATTGTTACTATGATTATGTTACTATCTCCTTTAAATTGTCCCCCTCGCACCTTCAAACAATGTCCTCTAGTAGAAAAGGAAAATAAAGGTTCTGACTCTACACCCTCTCTGCCTCTCATGATTTTATGTATCCCTATCAGGTCTCCGAGCCTCCAAAGCTTCAGAAAACCAATCCAAATTCATCCAACCTCTCCTTATAGCTAATGCCCCCCTAATCCAGGAATCATCCTGAAAAATCTCTTTTGCAGCTTCCCCAAAGCCTCCACATCCTTCCTTTACACACAGTACTCTAAATGCGGCCCAACCAAAGTTTTATAAAGCTGTAACACGACTTTCTGATTTTTATATTCAATGTCCCGAGTGATAAAGTCAACAATACCACATGCCTTCTTCACTAGTCTGCTTACTTAGAATCAGAGCTAGACAAAAATGCTGGAGAAACTGTGTGGGTGAGGCAGCATGTAAGGAGCTAAGGAATAGGTGACGTTTCAGGTCAAGACCCTTCTTCAGACTCAGATTCACGACAAGAATCATAGAGTCGTAGAGTGATACAGAGTCGAGACAGGCCCTTTGGTCCAACTTGTCCACACCGGCCAACATGACTCAGCTACATTCGTCTCACCTGCCAGCATTTAGTCCATATCCATCCAAACCTGTTCTATCCATGTACCTGCCTAACTGCTTCTTAAATGTTGGAATAGTCCCTGCATCAAACACCTCCTCTGGCAGCTTGTTCCATACATCCACCACCAGGTTCTTTAGTAACTTGTCAGTTTCTTTGTTGAACTAAATTAAGGCGCATGTTGCAATCAAAAACGCTTGAACAATGGGTTGGGAAGAAAGCCAAACTGTAAGAAAGTGTGAAAAAGTTACCCCTCAGATTCCTATGAATCTTTTCCTCTTTGCCTTAAACCTATGTTATCTGGTCCTCAATTCATCTTCCCTGGCCAAGAGACTGTGCACTTGTGCTGCTATTTTCAGGGAGCAATGGATTTGGACCACATGATCGCTTTGTACATCAATTATTGGAGTGAAAGTAATCTGTGGGCAAAATTAAGGAAAAGCTGGATTTTCCTTCTCCCTGCTATATATTATATGGTGTATCACAAGATTACACTGAGGTCTGCTATGTTATGATCATGTCTCATTCCCAATGTCAAACGTTTCCTTGTAAAGTCCAATGTTTAACCAATTCAAGAGAAATCGATTAGGGACCAATCCCAATCAATCCACAGCCTCGCCACGGAACAGGAGTGAGAGGTGTACCTACAATCAAAGCCTCCAATAGATCAAAGATAGACACAAAATGCTGGAGTAGCAGCAGGACAGGCAGCATCTCTGGATGGAAGGAATGTGTGATGTTCTGATTCAAGACCCTTCTACAGACTGAATCGGGGAGAGGGAGATACAGAGATAAGGAAATGTAAGGTATGAAAATGAGACAAAGGGGATGGAGATCAAGGAAAATATAGAATAGATCATGTTTAAGAAGGAACTGCAGATGCGGGAAAATCGAAGGTAGACAAAAATGCTGGAGAAACTCAGCGGGTGAAGCAGCATCTATGGAGCGAAGGAAATAGGCAATGTTTCGAGCTGAAACCCTTCTTCAGACTGATGTGAGGGTGGGGTGGGGGCGGGAAGAAGAAACAAAGAGGTGGAGCCAGTGGGCTGAGGGAGAGCTGAGAAGGGGAGGAGAAACTAGGGACTACCTGAAATTAGAGAAGTCAATGTTCATACTGCTGGGGTGCAAACTGCCCGAGCGAAATATGTGGTGCTGCTCCTCCAATTTATGGTGGTCCTCACTCTGGCCATGGAGGAGACTGCGGACAGAAAAGTCAGATTCGGAATGGGAGGGGAAGTCGCAGTGCTGAGCCACTGGGAGATCAGGTTGGTTATTGCAAACCGAGCAGAGGTGTTCGACGAAGCGATCGCCAAGAATAGATCATTGTTAGCTAGGAGAAGCTAATACCAAAGCAAAAATAGATAAAATGTAACCGAGGTTAATCAGACTTAGTCAGAGAACTGGAAAGGGGGGAGGGATGGGGAGAGAGAGGGAAGGCAAAGATTACTTGAATGGATCCATCAGCCCGAGGCTTGCTCCTCATCCGTAGGTGACAGACGTGTCTCTGGGATACAAACAGTCGTGGCAAGAGGAATGCCAGGGAGGCATCTGTAAAGACTCAAGAACGGTCTGTGGAGAAGCCTGATAGGCAAGCAAATGCCCAAGCCCATCCGCTGACCCCCTTGGGATGAAGGAGAAGCAGATGAAGTCTCCTCACCTTAAATGCAGAGATGTGCTGCCTCGATGCAGCAGCCGGGAGCAGTGAACCGTGAGATGTGCAGAGACCCACAGCAGCCAAGCATGGTTCTTGCAAACAGTAATTGCAGACACTATTGTAACTCTTACAATAATTGGTTTCCTTTAAAGGATCCAACATCTGCTGGCTTAGCCTGATCTGTAATTTTCTGTGCAAAGGATCGTGAGCAAAGTTAACAAAAGTCAGCCATATGTCTGGAAGTGTGTAGGTTAATGTCCTGATGGTCATTGATCCCACCTGAAAATGATGGAGTGCAGGAGGGAAGAAGGTTTTTGTGCTTAAATCTTCAGACTTTAGTATATCTTTAGAGATACAGGCCCTTCGGCCCACAAACCTGCACCGACCAGCGATCACCCCGTACCCTATCACTATCCTACACACACAATTTACAGAAGCCAATGAACCTACTAACCTGCACATCTCTGGAATGTGGGAGGAAACCCGAGCACCCGAAGAAAACCAACGCAGGTCACAGGGAAACATGCAAACTCCACACAGACAGTACCCATGGTTAGGACCAAACCCGGGTCTCTGGCACTGTAAGGCAGCAACTCTGCTGCTGCGCCACCATTACACACAGAACTGGGTGTAAATGGGTCCAAGTTCCAGGCAGCTGTTCCTCACAGCAGTGTGGTTGAAAATCTGGCTGCAGATAAATGGTGCATGTCGCACCACTCCTGATGTCATGTGGGAGAAATCTGCAGCAGAGAAACAGTCCAAGGGAAAATTCACTTCCTAGTGATAAATGAATGGATGAATTCCCCAATACGCGTGAGACACTATGAAACTTCCACAAAATACCTCTACTCTGAATTGTTTCAAATCCATTTTATTCAGGGTTGTGCAAATTACTAGGTTCCTTGAATTACTTTTAAAATAATTTAGGACATACTTGCAAGGTGATTTCTAGAAAATATTCCAACAATGTTCAAAGGGGCCTTTACCTTCACTTTGCCTTTGATAGCAGTTCCTTTAGTCTGGCTATGAAAACAAAGAACATAGGTCTTGGAACATAGAACAGGAATCAAGAAACAATAGACATAGGTTTAAGGTGAGGGGGAAGATTTAATAGGAACCTGAGGGACAACTTTTATTTCACACATAGGGTGATAGTTTTATGGAATGAGCTGCCAGAGGAGGTAGTCGAGGCAGGTAATATTACAACATTTAAAAAAACATTTGGACAGGTACATGAATAGGATAGGTTTAGAGGGATATGGGCCAAATGCAGGCAGCTGGATGAGTGTAGATGGAGCATGTTGGTCGGTGTGGGCAAGATGGGTGGAAGGGCCAGTATCCACACTGTATTACTCTATGAGTGCAACACAGGAACAAGTCCTATGACACAGTGCCCGTGCTGAACATGATGCCAGGTTAAACTCATCTCCTCTGCTTGCACTTGTTCCATATCACCCCATTCCCTGCATATATACATTCCCTGGAAAACGTCAAAGAGCCACATTGGACACTCTTCAATAAAGAAAACTCTGTCTGTTGTTAAACAAAAGTGCTCGAAGTACTCAGCGGGTCAAATAGGATCTGAGAAGAGACAAAGTGAGTTAACAGTTCAGGCCAATGGTCCTATGTCGTAATTTTGTCCCACATCTGACATGTATATTGGCATGTTTATAATATATACACCATGAATGCAGAAGATGTTGGCCAGAGCTAACCTACCCTACACTTTGATTGTTCTATCCTCGAGGACTGAGTCACATGAATTAGTTTAGCTTAGTTTCGAAATACAGAGTGGAAACAGGCCCATCTGCCCACTGAGTCCATGTTGACAAGCTCTACACTCTAGAGACAATTAACAGAAGCCAATTAACCTACAAACCTGTACATCTTTGGAATGTGGTAGGAAACCTGGAGAAAGCCCACGTGGTCACAGGGAGGAAGTGCAAACTCCATACAGACAGCACCAGTAGTCAGGATCGAACCCAGGTCTCTGACACTAAGTTAGCAACTCTACCGCTGCTCCACTGTGCCACCCTGAGGTTAACCTCACTGAATGAGGCTAATCTTACTGAAAACAAATGCTTTTGTGTTTCATGGGCAAGGGGTAAAATAGCTGAACGATAGAAACATAGAAAATAGGTGCAGGAGTAGGCCATTCGGCCCTTCGAGCCTGCACCGCCATTCAATATGATCATGGCTGATCATCCAAACTCAGTATCCTGCACCTGCCTTCTCTCCATACCCCCTGATTCCTTTAGCCACAAGGGCCACATCTAACTCCCTCTAAAATATAGCCAATGAACTGGCCTCAACTACATTCTGTGGCAAAGAATTCCACATTCACCACTCTCTGTGTGAAAAAAAAAGTCTCATCTCGGTTCCCTTATCCTTAAACTGTGAACCCTTGTTCTGGACTTCCCCAACATCGGGAACAATCTTCCTGCATCTAGCCTGTCCAACCACTTAAGAATTTTGTCAGTTTCTATAAGATCCCCCCTCAATCTTCTAAATTCTAGCGAGTACAAGCCGAGTCTATCCAGTCTTTCTTCATATGAAAGTCCTGTCATCCCAGGAATCAGTCTGGTGAACCTTCTCTGTACTCCCTCTATGGCAAGAACGTCTTTCCTCAGATTAGGAGACCAAACTGTACGCAATACTCCAGGTGTGGTCTCACCAAAACCCTGTACAACTGCAGTAGAACCTCCCTGCTCCTACATACAAATCCTTTTGCTATGAATGCTAACATACCATTCGCTTTCTTCACTGCCTGCTGCACCTGCATGCCTACTTTCAATGACTGGTGTACCATGACACCCAGGTCTCGTTGCATCTCCCCTTTTCCTAATCGGACACCATTCAGATAATAATTCAGAAGATCCAGTCAACACGGCAAACATGGAAACACTGTTGAACCGAAGAAGCCTGAACTTGGGAGCAAGGAGAGAGCTCGTGATCAGGGAGTGGAGAGAGGACACACAATCAAGGTCCCTGTTCAGGGAGGAAGGAGGCAGGAGGCAGGAGAGGACGGGGCGAGAGTTACAAACAGGAACGGTTGTGAGGAATTGAGAGAACTGGAAGGAGTTTGGAGGGTTCTGGCAGCTGATGAGTGTAATTGGGAAATGTTAAAGATTTCCTCAATCAGACTGAAGGAGTGCTTTGTTTAAAAAACTCAGTTGCTGCTGTCCTCTAAGTGCCGAGTTTCCTAATACCTGGGGAATGCGTGCAACAACAGTCAGTTTTAAACAGGTGCTCCACTTTCCATCCACACCCCAAAGTGCAGGTTGGTAAGTTCATTATCTTAAAGCCGTGCGGGCTAGTAAGTGGATCGCCCACTGCAAATTGCCCCCTAGTGTGTAGATGAGTGAGAGAATATGGCGTGGAGAGGGAGGTGGTTGATGGGAATTTGTGGAGAATAAAATTAGATTAAAGAAGGTGGGTGCTCAATAGTCTAGACTTTGGACTTCAAAGATACAGAGTGGAATAAGGCCCTTCAGCACACGAGCCCGCGCCGACCAGCGTTTACACTTGCACTATCCTACACACTAGGGATAATTTACAATTTTTACCGAAGCCAATTAACCAAAAAGCCTCTACGTCTTTGGAGTGTGGGTGGAAACCACAACAAAAACCGCAATTAAAAACTTTTCACTGTACTCGGTACACGTGACAAAAAACTAAACTGAACCGAACCGAGCTCCCGGAAAAAAACCCGTGCGGTCACAGGGGAAAGTTACCAACTCCATTCAGACAGCGCCCATAGTCAGGATTGAACCCGGATCTCTGACGCTCTGATGCAGCAAATTTACCACTGTGCCCCTCTGCCACCCACTATACTTTCTTCTACCTGAATTTGATAGGCACAATTTTCTGAATGGAACAGATTACTGAACTTGTGATAGTGACTCGCATGGCTGGTGTTCATCCGTCCTTGAATCCGTTCATTTAAAGATCGACATTGGTCGGCACGTACTCAGTGGGCCAAAGGGACTACTCCCCTGCTGCATGTCACTGTGAGTAAAGGAGTCACTTCACACGTGATGTGGGGGAAGAGAGACTTGCTAGGAGAAGAAGTTTAGGCTTCTTCTAGGCTTTCACTTCCCAAAGCTCTTTACATCAACAGCTTCCTTGAACTATGACTGGAATCCTTGTAAACTAATTGATAGAGATTAATTGCCAGGATTCATCTAGATCACTACGTAAAGCTGGTTGCCAGGACCATGAAAAATAAATTGGAAGAACCTTCATGTATTTTCCCGTTCAGCGATTCCAAAGTTCAAGAAAATAAAATTATCCTTCCATTAATTCCACATTTCCCCTTTGCCTTATTAAATTATTTTGCATACAATGAGACAATATTTACCATACTTTTGTTAAACTGTTGACTCGTGTTAAACTTTTGACTGTGTTCCAATCCTAAATGCGTGCAGCGTAAGCTGATTCTTGGCATCTGAATCGATTGATATGAAAGAGAATGTAAAGCAACAAGTTGCATTGACTGAACATCTGGAATGGAAGATTGCAACCTCCACGTGGTCCGCCCTGTTTTGACGAATGCAATCAACCCGGCGTGCACAATCAAATAAGATCAAATAGAACAAGTTGTCCTACAACTTTAGGCTGTGCATGCCACTGCAAGAAGAAGAAGAATGAACATCTAAAGGAAAAACAGAACATTTGAGGGATGGTCAGCAGGTCGGACAGTCTCTCTGGAGAAAAGGAATAGGTGGCGTTTCAGGTTGAGGCCCTTCTTTGGGGTCGGGACTGAAGAAGGGTCTCAACCAGGAACGTCACCTATTTCTTTTCTCCAGAGATGCTGACTGACCTGCTGAGTTACTCCAGCTTTTTGTGTCTATCCTCTTTTTCTATGTTCTACGATGCCTGATGCTTTGCTTCATTTTGTCTCTGAAAAGTGATCCCGTGCCCATGTGCCAATAACCTGAGGTTCTATAGATGGAATAGACATTGTTGTGTGGCCTTTCCTTTCGCCCTTCTTTCTTCCCTCAGGTTGAAGATGAGAGGGGGATTTCCATTTATATGATATACCTTCACTGTTTAGAATCCTCTAGTCCACAGAGGTTGGTAAATGTTGCAGGGTTTGCTGAGTTTGAAGTAATCACACTTTCAGCAAACAGTGGGCTTAGTTCATAGTTCTAAACACATTAAAGTGTATCAGCAGGACTGCAACCTAGCTTCCAAGAATCAAACAATGCCTTTTTTTTCCAATGAAGCAAATTATTTTGAAAGAACCTTGCACAGAGTAATTGGGTGTTGGAAATTCTCTCCCCTTTCATCTCTTATGCTTTTGCTTTCCTCCGACAGTCTTGATCTACAGAGTCCCTTCCTTCCTTCTTTGATTCTGGCCAGGCAGCAATTCTGAGCTGATTTTCTCAGTAGTAAACACCTTGTGATGTGACAACTCTGCCGTTGCGAGCACCATTTGAGGCTTGCTCTTGAAACAAGCTCTAAGGCGAATTGGTGGAGTGTTACTTTAGCTGGATGCAGAATGTTTCTCTGGCATTATTCAGACAGATGCGGGGACTATTCTACAATAAAAGCTAGTTAGAGCTGGAAATGTTCAGCAGTTCACTTCAAGGTGTGACAGAGAAACAGTAGTTAAAGTGTTTGATTGCAAATCAGAGCTGGAAGAAGCGGAATATAATAACAGAGAAAGCTGGCACAAAGATGCACTGATAGACAATGAATGCATTTTGTAAGCCGTGGCAGGCCATGGGTTAGGATAAAAGCAGCAGTAGCCCACGCGGCCTGTAGAGGGAGCTGCCAAGCTCAGACCCTGCTCGGCCCCTGATGACAAGAGATGCGGAGAGGAGGACGGAGGGAGCCGGTGACGGTGGAAGCAAGAACACGGGCCAGGAGACGGTGAACCAGAGTCTTACCACCTGTACCCTCAAGGTCAGCTGCTGGAGACGCCCCCGGGGAACAAAGGCTGAGGGTGGCCAGGCGAGGAAAGGGATGACGGTTTGCTGGACGATCTGGACGGAGACAACGGCTGGAGGCCCTGCAACAACATGGGGCCCACCTAGATCGAGCGCCACTCCAGAAGATCCAGCGTGGGACTTTGAAAATGGTGCCAAAACGTGGCGATTTCTGCATGCAGTATCAGTGGGCACTTCTATACACTTTGTACTAACCGGGAAATAAGATACAGCAATACTTTACTGAACTGAATGCAGAAAACTAATATCACTGTACGCCTGTCTGTACATTCAATAAAGAACCATTGATCATTGACACTTGACCAATGTTATCCAGCCTTGTCAAGTGGAATTTTTTCTCATCTGCAAATAGTTTGGGTGACACTATAGAATGAATGAATACTTAGTGATACGTTGAAAGCAGCAGAGGCTTGATGTGAGATAAACAATAGACTATTGACATTTTGGTAAAACAGAAGAGGCACACTTTGACATCTCTCACAGAGTGACTTTTACACTGCATCATAGAGTATAACTGTTGCACATCAGACCTTAATTGTGGTCTGTCACCTGCAATAAGCACCCAAGTGCTTGAGTGGGTGGTGTTCGGACATTGCCGTTCTTGAGTGAACTCCAGTCCTATCTCCAGGCCCAACAGATGTCAGTAAGGGAAGGCGTTACACTTTAGACTTTACACTCTAGAGATACTGCGTGGAAACAGGCCCTTCCACCCACCGAGCCCGCGCCGACCTTATAATTTACAGAAGCCAATTAAGTTACAAACCTGTGTGTCTTTGGAGTTTGGGAGGAAACCAGAGCACCCAGAGAAAACAGTCACAGAGAGAACGTACAAATTCTGTACAGACAGCAGCCGTAGTCAGGTTGGAACCCGGGTCTCTGGCGCTGTAAGGGAGCAACTCTACTGCTGCGCCACCATGCCACCCGCTGTACTTTCTTCTACCTATATTTGATGACCACAATGTTTTCTGAAATGCACAGATTACTGAATTAGTGATAGTGACTCACAAGGCCAGTGTTCATCCACTCATGAAATATTAAACTGAATTTTGATAAATGTCTAACACTCGAGAAAAATGGCAAAGTAAATTAATTTTGCACAGGGCATATCTTGCTGTATTCAGCATCGGCTGTGCTGAAATATTATCCGTGCAAAATAAATTGAACTCTTCTGCAAAATTTTCCCTCTTTAAAAATAGCTTGTTCAACTCAAGGGTGTGTCAGAAACAGATTTGATGTGTTTACGTTCTTATTCAAATGACAATGCCCTCAAGTAAACTGTTCCTATCTGTTCCTGTTGCACAAAGATGCATACAATTTTCTTGAATCTGGATCCAATTGTACAAATGATTGACTTGACTCCACATCACATTTTCAATACCCACTGGCATTTTTCTACTTCAAGTTAAACCATTTGGCTCGTAAAATTGCTTCCATATTCTACCCAGATCGCTGCATCTTACCCACCATCTCTCCCTTATCTCTGCTCCCACCTCCCACCATCCCAGCTCACCATCCCCACTCACACATGCACACAAACTAGTGCGAGTGTGTGGACGCACACACTCACACACGCATGCACACACACACACACATGGGTGCACACACACTCACACACACATTGTCCACTGAAGGCTGGAGGTGAGGCAACTCTTTAAGGAAACTGTCTATATCAGTCTGCTGTGGAAGTGACGGGAAACTGAAGTAATGGATTGCATGGGGAAGCGCTCTGTGTGTATGGGCCTCTCCTCCCTGTATCCAGTGAATTTGGAAGATTTTGCAGAGACAACCTGAGTGGTATATTTCCGTTGTCTTGAGGTGCCCGTTATATATATTGCAGGTCTCCAGGGCGGGGATCACCTGCCTAATGGGCCATCAATTTTGTGCCAAGTCTGGGGTCTTGCTCTTCCAATATACTTTTCTTCAACGGACCCAGGTCGATCTGCTGCATTGAAAGCAATGGTGAATCTCCCACCAATGTCTGCCTATGCTGAAAGTTTTACCCTGAGATGTGCGGTGAGGTTCATGCTTCACAGGGTCCCACTGTGAACCTTTATTACCAGAGAACATTGTGGGGCAGTGAAGGCCAGAGAGTAGAGCAGCATTGTCTTGTAGGCACTGAGTGTGAAGCCCAACCTCTTGGGTGCTTCAGTGAACAGTTTGGCAATGGCCTAGAGTTCAGTCTATAAATGTAAGTGCCATCCACATATAACACCTTGGTGACTGAGGTGGAGTGACCTTGGTTCTGGACTGGAGACATTGTGGATGGAACAGGTTTCCATTTGCCCTATACGTTACATAGATAGGAAAGGTTTAAATGGTTATGGCCCAAACGCGGGCAAATTGGACTAGCTGAGAAGGGGCATCTTGATCGGCATGGATGATTTGGGCCGAAGGACCTGATTCTGTGCTGCTGACTCTATGACTATCAATGACCATGATTCAATTACTCTCTATGACACTATTAACAACATTTCGGTAAGAAAATCATTGGAGCTGATGTGCGGCATTGGATTCGTGAAAGATTAGAAATTGTGTCAGAACACTAGCATGTCCTTGCTTGATGCCAATCTTCATTGAGATTGGTTTTGTTGTGGGGCCTTCAGATTGTAGAGTGGGTCACAGGCTAACATGAACCAAATGTCAATTGGAGATGAATTTCTGTGGGAGTCAAATATAAGGAGTGTGCCCCATTGTCCCTTCCAGTTAATCGTGTCAAGAACAATGCGCAGGCGTTCATACACACAAACAAACACACACAGTCACTCTTTCATCTTGTAAAGGAAGGAACTGCAGGTGCTGGTTTACACCGAAGATAGCCAAAAATGCTGGAGTAACTCAGCGGGTCAGGCAGCATCTCTGAAGAGAAGCAATAGGTGACCGTTTCAGATCGAGACCCTTCATCTTGTTCCTTAATTGCTTTATCGCTTTCCTCTTATATTAGCACAAGAAAACATCCATCAAATTGAATACCTGTATGTTCTGGTTGTTTTAAAATGTTTAATAAGATTTATGAGCAATACTTAAAAAGTGACATGAAATGCTGATTAATTATTGAAAATTGTTTGTGATGAAGTGATTTGCTCGACCGAAGGCTTCACTTTTGAATCCATTTGGAAGATTGCACTGTGATCATCCCACTAGTGCTGCCTTGTTATTGTAAGCATAACATTTACTTCAAACAGCCACTCGATTTGCTGATGCGCAGGCACAAGTCATGCCAGAAGTTAATAGCTGAGGCAAATCAGTTGTGTGCATTTAATAGGAAGCTCGATAAATATGAGGGATAAATTGTGGTGAAGGATGATGTGGAGCATAAACATTGGCATAATGTATGAGCGGCACGGTGGCGCAGCGGTTGAGCTGCTGCCTGACAGCACCTGAGACCCGGGTTCAATCCCAACTACGGCTGCTGTCTATACGGAGTTTGTACGTTCTCCCTGCGACCGCGTGGGTTTTCCCCGGGTGCACCAGTTTCCACCTGCACTTCAAAGACCTACAGGTTTGTCGGTGATTTGGCTTCAATAAAATAGTAAATTCTTCCTAGTGTGTTAGTGTACGGGTGATCGCTGGTCGGCGCAGATCGGTAGGCTGAAGGGCCAGTTTCCGTGCTTTTCTCTAAAGTCTAAGGTTTAACGTAAAGTAAAGTAGTTGGCTAAATGGCCAGTAGTCTGTTCTGATCATTCTGTATATATATGGAGTACATCATCTATAAAAGCTCAGCAATCAAGCACTACGCACAATACTAATCAATAATCTAATTTTGCTAATATCCAACCTATTGCTGATGGAGAAGACTGCAATTCTATAACGTTAATTACTTTCAAGCAATTAATTAAATCAATTGATCAATAGAAAAACAAACCTGCAGATGTGTGTTCACAAAAAAAGACACAAAATACTGGAGTAACTCAGCGGGGCAGAGCGCATCACGGGATAACACGGATGGGTGAAGTTTTGGGTCAGGACCCCTGCTTTAGATTGATCATAAGAGGGGGAGAAGAAAGCTGGAAGAGGGGAGAGGCAGGTCAAAGCCTGGAAGATGATAGCTTGATTCAAGTGTGCAGGTTTTTTAATAGACAGATAGTTCGACAAAAGTCAGAGATAAAAGGACAGCAGGTGTGAGACAAAAGGATTGAAGAGTTGTGAATTGTGAAGCTAGAGGAAGGAAATTGGGTGGAAGACTAGGGGGGAAGGGAGAAATATGTGAGAAAGATTAGGGGGAAGGGAGAAATACATTAGTTCTGAGGCACCTACACACCAAGGGCAATTAACCTACACACATGCACGACTTTGGATTATGGGAGGAACCTGGAGTAGCCGGAGAAAACCCACGTGGTCACAGGGAGAATGTACAGACTCCGCGCAGACAGCACCTGAGGTCAGGATCGAACCTGGGTCTCTGGCGCTGTGGGACAGCAACTCTACCGTGCAGTCGTGAATTTCTGGAATGCTCTGAACCAGCCAGATCATTAAATATAATTAAGGTGGAGAAATAAATATTTTAAAGATTGAGTAATTATGGGATTCTGGGGAACTGACACAAAGGAGGAGTTGGTGACTTCAGAGATCAGTCAATGTTGAAGGGTAGGACAGGCTTGAAGGGCCAAAGGGCCTGTGCCTATTTCCACGTTAATTCGGGGGTGTCATGCTCACAGTGAGTTATGGGCTTCACACTCCAGGCTTTTGCCAAGTTATTTGCACATGTAGAAAGCTGAGCAAGCTTTTTTGTGAAGATTGCACTCAGTATTGCTTTGTTCTAAAACTGGTTTTCATACCACCTGCCAGAAAAATCCTGGAGGAGAAGGAATCATTTCTAGGATAAGATATTACAGATCCTACTTTAGACTTTAAACCTTAAAGATACAGCTCAGAAACAGGCCCCTTGGCCCACTGAGTCTGCGATAATCAGTGATCACCCCTTACTCTAGCCATATCCTACACACTAGGGACAAATTACAGTTTTTCAGGAACCAATTAACCAACAAACCTGTACGTCTTTGGAGTGTGGGAGAAAACCGGAGCACCCGGAGGAAACCCACAGGGTGAATGTATAAAGTCCATACAAACAGCACCCGTGGTCAGGATTGAACCCAGGTCTCTGGCTCTGTAAGGCAGTAACCCTACCACCGCCCTACTTGAAAAAAGAGAAGAAAACTACAGATATGGAGCAAAAGATGCAAATTAACAATATTTTTCTTCATTCAGATAATGGCTGGAAAGAATTAAACTTACAGCACGGCTGGCAGTCACAAGAAGGTGTTTAAAATGCCTCTCACATTTGTTGAAGAAATCTCTCTCCAGATGCAGAAGTCTGACACACAAGAACCTTTCCAAAATGAAGCAGGTTTAAGAGGAAAAACAAAAATGCTCTTCTCGTCATTGTGAGCACTGCTCAAGTTTAGTTGAGTTCAGTTTATTATTGTCACCTGTACTAAGGTACAGTAAAAAGCTCATTTGCATGCTATCCACTCAGCAAAAAGACTATATATGATTACAATCAAGCTGTCCACTGTACAGATACAGGACAAAGGGAATAATGTTTAGTGCAAGATAAAATCCAATTAAATACAGTTCGAAGGTCCCAATGAGGTATATTGGAGGTTAGGACTTCTCCAGTTGGTGATAGGATGGTTCAGTTGCTTGATAATAGCTGTGAAGAAGCTGTCCACAGTTAAGTCTGAAAGAAATCAGATTTAATACGAAGATTAAATGAGAACTTACCAGTTTGAAGTTTGATCTTTATTTTATGAGAAGTTGCGATGAGGGATTACGTGAAGAAGCCCGCCAGCCCGCATGCGCGTCAACCTTCAAAGCAGCGGTGTGAAATCACAGAAAACAGATTATAGGAAGATTCGAGAACTAGAACAACCACATGATCTTTATGAGAAGAGGGTTGGGAGTGGAGGGCACGTAATCCCTCACCGCAACTTCTCATAAAATAAAGATCAAACTTCAAATTGGTAAGTTCACGTTTAATCATCCAATTTTACTTTGAAGTCACGTGAGTTACTACGTGAAGACTTTAAAGCTCTGTGATTTCATGCCGCGGACACGAGTCCATGCAACACACTGCATTAGTTGACCAGAAATGATTGAAAATAATGCATTAATAATAATATAAATAATGGGTTGGATTTATATAGCGCTTTATCTAGATACCCAAAGCGCGTTTTACATCGCATTATTCATTCACTCCTCAGTCACACTCGGTGGTGGTGAGCTACTTTTTGTAGCCACAGCTGCCCTGAGGCAGACTGACGGAAGCGTGGCTGCTAATCAGTTAATCAGCAGTAGCTAATCAGCTAATCAGCACCTACGGCCCCTCCGACCACCACCAATCACACATACACATTCACATTCACACACAGGCAAAGGTGGGTGAAGTGTCTTGCCCAAGGTCACAACGACAGTATGCACTCCAAGCGGGATTCGAACCAGCTACCTTCCAGTCGCCAGCCGAACACTTAGCCCATTGCGCCATCTGTCGTCCCATTCAGACATGACATAGCTTTAAAACATGCTGATGCTTTTAATAAACAAATGATAATAATAGCAATCCCTTACATCCAGGAAAGCAAATTATTGCACAGAACTTAAAATTGAGTTGGCAAACGAACCCGGCATAGCAATCGGTTTAATATAAAAGGTTTGGAAAGTACGCTCATTCAACCATCCTGCAGTCGCTAGGATGTGGTCCAGCGGAACCTCCATGAACCTCGCTGCTGATGTTGTTGCAGCCCTGGTGGAGTGAGATTTAAAATCATCAGTGTCCACTCCTGCACAAGCCAATACATGTCTTACCCACCTGGAGATGGTCGACACTGATACCCTCTTGTGTGTTTTTTTACGACTAATAAACATTGCCAGTTCAGTGCCTCTCAGGTTCTTTGTAGCCTTAAAATATTGTTGAATATGTGTGACCACACACAATCTATGGTCCATAGGGTACACCAGAAATTCAAGCTTTAGACCTAACACCCCTGGTCTGCTTTGTTTAATTAGCTCATGTACATAAAACATTATTTTGTTGGTAGATGTAACCATTCTGTCCAGCCGCAGCTTATGCAACAACTGGGCACGTTTTACTGAAACTAGCACCATGAGCATAACTACTTTATATGTAGCTGGAGCCCACCAGCGAAGCAGTGTTAACACAATGTTAACATCCCATACCTCCGTGTACCTGGGCATGGGAGGATTTGTGTTAAAGATACCGTTCATAAATCTGGATATCAGCGGATGAGACCCGACAGAATGGTACCCCGATCCCAACAACAAGTATGATGACAAGGTACTTTTGGCACAGTTAATGGCACTATAACTTAATCTTCCATCAAATAACAATTTTGAGAGAAACTCCAAGACATCAGTTATCTGTGCCGTATCATATATTATATTTGAATTAAAACAAAACACTTCCCATCTCTTGATGTAAGCGATGTACTGTTTCTTGGTGCTATCTCTCCAAGCTGCAGTGATCACGTCCACGGTTTGGTCTGACAATCCGAGCCCCAGGAAAGGTCTTCTCAAAGTCTGCAAATCAATAAATTGATTCTATCATGCGGAGGGTGGCCTTACCGAGTCACGGGATGAACCAGCAAATTTTTGTGTTTAGAAATAACCATAGAAGGTTCTATTATCATTCCCAATATCAGTGGGAACCATGGCTGCGTAAGCCAGTCAGGTACTACCAAAATGCCTGAAGAGGAATCTTGCTGGATTTTTTGCAAAGCACCGACTGATGAGGCAAAATGGAGGGAATGCATAAAACAACATTGCATCCCAGTGTAGTGAGAATGCATCTATCGCCACTGCCACTGGGTCTGGCTCCCATACAACATACTTTGGCAACTGATGATTGAGCCTAGATGCAAACAAATCAATATCTGGTGTTCCATACCGAGCAACAATGTTGTTAAATACTTTGCGATCCAACATTCATTCTATGTTGTCATTTAATTTGTGTGACCTGGTGTCCGCCAACATGTTAAACATATCTGGCAAGTAGGTCGCTGAAATCCGAATGCTTTTTTCGATACACCAGTGCTAAATGAGGTTAGCTAAACTATCCCAGAATACTGACTTGACTCGACCCATGTGATTAATATATGCCACAGCTGTAGTGTTGTCAATTTGTAGTTGAACATGCAGATTAAGCATATTCTCACAATAGGCTTTTAACCTATAGAATGCCCCCAGCATCTCCAAGTAGTTGATACCATGTAACTGAAAAATTGATAACTCATGCACATCCCATCTGCCACCACAACTAGAGATGGTATTAGTAGCTCTCCATCCTTGAGCACTAGCATCAGTTTGTAATATAACTGAAGGTTTACTGACCAAAATGTTACTGGAGCAATGCTGAATATTGGTCATCCACCATTGTATTCTGATATAGCTTCAGCTGGTAATAGCATAGGTCCGTTAAAATGACCCAAATGGTATTTGAGTGCTTGCTCCTTTGCATGTTGTAAGTTATGATAATGCAAAGGCCCAAATTGTGCAGCTGGAAAAACAACCACTATTTTGCCAATTACACTAGCCACCTGTCGAATAGACGGCTGCTCCATAACAACAAGGTTGTTATAGGCTTCTATTAATTCTAATCTCTTGCCCCAGGGCAGAGTCACAGACATATTAATAGTTAATGGTAAATCCCAAATAATCAATAACTCTAGTTGGTATCAACTTGGATTTAACTGGATGGATGAGAAAACCGAATTTCTCAAAACCGAGTTTTGTGGCTGAAACAACTAATTTAGCCAATTTCAGCATTTTTTCTATGATTAGGATATAATCCAGATAGGCCATAACACTGTGTTTTTGAGCTCTAAGCAGTCCAAGCACCGGCTTTAATAATTTGGTAAATAACCTGGGGGCTGAAGTTAACCCATTAGGCAACGCTTTAAACTGCCACAGTTGCCCCATCCAGCTAAATTTCAAATATTGCTGGTGATCCCTGTGAATGGGAACCGAATAGTATGCATCTTTGAGGATGCATGCCATAAGCATCCTTTGGAAATCAGTTGTTTGGCAGTAACAAAGTTTTCCATTTTAAAATGTGTATACTGCAAATGGGAGTTAAGATGTGTCAAATGAAGGATGATCCGACATCCTCCATCTTTCTCTAGTCTAGAGAATATATTGGAGACGAATTGGTGATGTTCATGACTTGACATCTCGATTACCCCTTTTGTGTGTAATGTGTGAATTTCAGCTTGTATATCCAAACCTTCTTGTTTGGAATGAACAAATGCCCGGCCTAGTGTATGTTGTGTGGGTGGCAATGAGTTGGGATGAAATTCAATTTGGAACCCTTGCATACTGTGCAGTAAAATGGATCTGATGTTATACACCGCCATTCGTGCAAAAACAAGTGTAATCTACCACCAACTTGTAACTGGTCCACACACCCCATGTTCCAGAAAGAACTAGACCCACCTACTTCCATGGTTACTGGTGGTCTTATGGTAGGCCCAAAGGCCCCTGATATGGGTTTTATTTCTGGCCTCGAGGTTTGGAGGGTAGGACTGCTGGGGTGCGCGGATTGCACATTTTCCATGAAGGCCGGCTTGGGCCTTGGCCTAAAAAAGACCACTGCCCAGAGAAATCAGCTTTCGAGCTGCCACCAAATTCAGCGAACCGCTTACTGCTGATGGAGGCGTCGGGGTGTTGTCGCCGAAAAGGTGAAGCTTTGCTCGTCATTGGTGCCTTAATTAGCCCAACAGCTTTTGCTTCTACATCCAGGTCTTTTACCTATTTGGGTAGGTCTTCCCCAAACAGAGGATTCGGTGGCTGGACATTGCTGGCCTTACATAGGCCTGCAAATTTTGGATTTAAGTCTGATGGCGTTCTTTCGGAAGCAGTTCATTTCGAAGTGTGCATTGCACATCAACGCCAGGGCATCCTGCTGGACCGATAAGGGCCCGCCATCCACAGATCTGGCAAATACTGTGATGCCTGAAGCCAGTAATTATAAAATTTGTTGGAGTTTCATTTCTTGTGCTTTGATGCCCCCTCCAATTAATCCCCAGATAGAGCTGTTCACTGCCGGCACTTTCAGGGATGCACAATTTACAGGTGTATGGTATTTTGCAGCCGTTTCATCCATCACCTGTTCCTGTAATTGATGTGACATGAGGTAGTTGATGCTGGAAGCCAGCTCTTCTTGCAGCGGTCCCGTGTTTGCGAGGGTATCGCAAACCTTGATGCCATGGTAGGCAATTCTTGACCCTCACGCATGTCTTGCATTCCAGTATGTTCCACGGACATACCTCTGAATTCGGAGTCAGTCATATACTGACCCCGTACACTCCCCTCCTCAGAGTGGGAGACATTAAGCACCCCTGGAGCAGGTGCTGCCGTAGGCACGCAAGGAGAACTGTGCTGATATGTCTCTGTATCATGGAGCATATCATGATGGCGCATCCTTTCCATAAGGTGCTCCATCCGGGATAAAAGCCCCAAGTCGCTATCCATGTTGTAGGAGGAGAATCCTCCTGGCCTGACTCGTCTGAGTACACAGGCCCCGTTTGATCCGTTCGGGGTTGCCAAAGTGCTTTGGGCAAGCACCAAGTCTGAAGTCGCTGACCGCACTGTCAGCGACTCGGACGGCGAAGCCAACGGCCGCCGGCTACCCGCACTCCCGC
Organism: Raja brachyura; assembly: GCA_963514005.1. The sequence continues at coordinate 34,446,087 of OY740798.1, read as the reverse complement.
GGTCCTCCGTAGCCTGTTTCCCAGTGGCCCGTCTGGGTTTCCCCCTGGATTTTTCCATTATCCGTCAGCAATTGGAACTCTGTAAAGAGAAATTTTCCACTAAAAAACGACCGCAGAATAAGTTAGAAACTCACCTGCAGGGTTTTAAACTTACCGCTGGAGGAGCGACGCTCCTCCCAGCCAGTTGTGCACCTTACGTTAGACGTATTGACGCGCATGCGGGCTGGCGGACTTCTTCACGTAGTCACTCACGTGACTTCGAAGTAAAATCAGAACTAATGGTAGTTATTACTCACATGAGTTTGACTTACAATTATTGATAAATATAGCCCTTAGTTTAATTTAGTTTTTATTTAGTTTGATTTAGTTTATTGTCACGTGTACCAAGGTTCAGTGAAAAGCTTTTGTTATACGCTAACTAGTCAGTGGAAAGACTATATATTAATACATTTGAGCCATCCACAATGCTCAGCTACATGATAAAGGGAATAACATTTAGTACAAGTTAAAGTCCAGTAAAGTCAGATTAAAGATAGTACGATGGTCTCCAATGAGGTAGATTGTAGTTCAGTGCTCTCTAGTTGGTGATAGGATGGTTCTGTTCCTGATAACAGCTGGGAAAAAAACTGTTGCTGAATCTGGAGTTGTGTGTTTTCACACTTCTGTACTTCTTGCCTGATGGGTGAGGAGAGAAGAGGGAGTGACTGGGGTGAGACTGTCCTTGATTATGCTGGTGGCCTTACTGAGGCAGCATGAAGTTTAGATGGAGTCAATGGAAGATAGGCTGATTTGTGGTCTGTGATGGTCTGTGATGCGTCCACAATCTCTGCAATTTCTTGTGGTCTTGGAAGGAGCAGTTTCCAAACCATGCGGTGATGCAACCTGATCTAATGCTTTCTACAGCGCATCTGAAGAAGTTGGTGAGTCATGCCAAACCTTCTAAGCCTTCTAAGGGAGTAAAGGCGTTGGTGTGCATTCTTGGCCATTGCTTTGATATTGCTAATCCAGGGCAAATTGCTGGTTAAGTTTACGCCTAGGAACTTGAAGCTTTCAACCATCCCTACTTTGGTGCTGTCAATGTATCGCTTTGTTTCCTGAAGTCAATCACTATCTCCTTTGTCTTGCTGGCATTGAGAGATAGTTGTTATCTTAACACCAGGTCATGAGGTTCTCAATCTCCTTGCTGTACTGAATTTGGTCACTTTGTTAATGCTTTTTTACAGCCACTATTATGTAGATTAGAGAACCTTCATAAAAGGAGAGAACTCAGGTAAAATATCTTGCAGAATGAGTGGATACCTCTCTGAGCAACCTGATTTGCAAATCAATGAAAACAAGTTCAACTAATCATACGGAAATGTGTCATTGATTTACTGGCATTTACTAATCAGGTTCTCCATGAATTAAGTATATGGTGATACATGATAAAAAGGCATTTACTAATGCATGTGCACTGAGAAAATGATTGCATTTATTAGCGCATTCCTGAATAGTTGCAATTAACAATTATTATTTACATGCAAAACACAACATGTGGTGGCATCACAGGTCGATCGAGTGGTCACAAAGGCTTTTGGCACATTGGCCTTCATCAGTCAGAGTATTGAGTATAGAAGTTGGGAGGTCATGTTGCAGTCATTTAAGACGTTGGTGAGGCCGCATTAGACTATTGTCTTTAGTCCTGGGCACCACGTCCTCAGAGGTTCAAGACTGGAAGAGATATCAGAGATAGAGAGATAAACCTAAGGAGGAACTTGATCACAATGTTAAAAGTCTTAACATTAAAGTATTGTTTAACCAGGAGCCTATGACTCAAAATGGCATTGGAGTATGGCGACGCTTTGCATTCTCTTCCCAGAGAAGGATCTACTATCATCTGATACAATTGCTGCAATGGATCTCTTGGTAGTTAACCATTTTAACTCCTCGTCCCATTCCCATACTAACCTCTCTGGCCTGGGATTCCACTATTGCCAGAGTGAGGCCACACGTAAACTGGAGGAACAACACCTTAGTTCCACTTGGGTCTCATACAACCCAATGTTATCAACATTGAATACTCTGGTTTAAAGTAACTACAACCCCATCTCTCCCTTTTCTTCCCCACTGCCCCTTTCTCCCCACCCTATCCCTCTCGCCCCTGTGCCCCACCTGGGCTTGCAGCTATTTCTCCTCTACCCCACCCATTGTGCCTACATTCCTTCCTCAAGCTTCCCAATTTGCAACTCATCAATTCTTTTGTTTTGTACCTTCTGTCTGTTCATCCCTGGCCTTGGTACAATCATCTGCCTATCAACCCCCCAACCCCCTCACCTGTATCCACCTCCTACCTGCCAGGCCTTGTCCTTGCCCTGCCCCTTCTCTCTTCCAGCTTTCTACCCCCTCCTCACAATTAGTCTCAAGAAGAGTCCTGACTTGAAGGTCACCTATCCATGTTCTCCAAAGATGCTGCCTGACGCGCTGTTACTCCAGCATTTTTAGTCTAAATCTCTTTTCTACCTGTAAATCTAAGCATTCTGCTTCTTCCCCTTTGCTCGACCTATTGTACTTGAGTTTGCCTTGATTGTATTTATGTATAGAATTATCTGATCTGATTGGATACCATGCAAAAGAGTCAAGAGTGTTCTATGGTCATGTGTCCCATACGGTGGGCGCAATGGTAGAGTTGCTGCCTTACAGCACTCGAGACCTGGGTTTGAATCTGACCATGGGTGCTGTCTGTATGGAATTTGTATGTTCACCTGTGACCCACGTGGGTCTCCTCCGGGTGCTCCGGTTTCCTCCCACACTCTAAAGACATACAGGCTTGTAGGCTAATTGGCTTGGTAAAATTGTAAATTGTCCCTAGTGTGTGTAGGATAGTGTCAGTGTGCGGGGATCACTGGTCGGCACAGACATGGTGGGCCGAAGGGCCTGCTTCTGGGCTGTATCTCTCAACAAATCTAAACTAAAAGCACAATGAAATTCTAACTTACAGCAGCACAATCGATACTGTACCTCGGTACATGTGACAATAATAAACCTAAACATTGAAGTTCGTGAGTACAGGTCTTCAGCCTGAATCTTCAGTTTTCAGTCCTATCTAAATAGTGAGGATGCAGGCTAAAGTCTTCGGATAAAATTCAACGTAAGAAGGGTAGGAAGTGGAAGGCTGGGTAGGAATGCATGGACCCAGCACAATGTTGAAAAGTTGACTTTCGGTTGGATCAGTGTGATCTAACAATGGTTGACCATTATAGAATATAACAAGAAATACAAATATTTTAAATGTAATTCCTTCAATTTAATACTGCACAATCTTTTGCACTGGTTTGGCCAAGTTCACTTGGATTACAATGATCTGTTTAACAGCAATGTGGTGAGGCAGAGCTAGAGTTGCTGCCTCACAGCGCCAGATATCCGGGTTCTATCCTGACTAAGGTTCCTGTCTGTGCAGAGTGTGTACGTTCTACCTGTGACCTCATGGGTTTCTCCCACATTCCAAAGACGTGCAGGTTTGTAAGTTAATTTGCTTCTCTAAGTTGCTCCTAAAGTGAGGGATGCGAGAGTGGGATAACATAGAACCAGTGTGTGGGTGATCGATGGTCGGCATGGATCTGGTGGGCCGAAGGGCCTGTTTCCACGCTGTATCTCTAAACTGAACTTTGCAGCAGATGGAAATTCCATACTTTTCCAAACACCAAATCAATGGAAACATCCGGGAAGTTTTGGAAATTGACTTGGGAGCAGAGACTGCGTGTTGTAAAAAGCCGAAATGGTGTGAGACAGATAGGAGGAAGTGTTCTCTCACTTCAATCTGTCTTGTTTCACACTTGAGTTACGCAACAAGAAATGTTACATTGGCATGAAGCATGAGGCACTAGACACCAATGGAAAGGTGTTGTATAACTGGCCTAATAAATGCAGCCACCTTTAAATAAATGCCAACCTCAAAGAATGTCACTGCTCAGAAAGCAATTGAGCCAAATTTAGACTTGGCAAACTAGATAATTAGTGTATAATTTTCCATTAACTACGCAGTTACATAAGATATAGTGAATCTAATTTATATGTACAGTTGAGAGGTTTCAGCCTAATTTGTGTCTGGTAAATACCAGAATTGTTCTCTGCCTCAGGAAGGCACACATCTGAACAATTTTCTGTTTCAATGCTGCCAGTTATTTCTCATGTATTAAAACCCTAGAGCGTTACTGCAGCTTCAATGCCTCACCACACACTGCCCACGTCTTGTACAGAATGGCCCAAAAATTCATTCACAAAGCAAAATGTTTTTGTGTGCAACATGATTGAGGTTTATGGAAAGACTACGACCGTTGCTGGATCCCACATTTAGAGTCATCCGGAGTGGAAACAGGCCCTGCCTCCCAACTTGCCAACGCCAACCAATATATCCCATCTACTCTAGTCCTACCTGCCTGCATTTGGTCCATATTCCTCTATACCTATCCCATCCATGTACTTGTCTAAATTTTTCATAAATGTTGCAATAGTCCTTACCTCATCTACCTCCTCTGGCAGCTCGGTCTGAACACCCACACCATTTGTGTGAATAAGATACCCCTCTGGTTCCTATTAAATCTTTTCTCCCTCACCTTAAACCTGTGCGTCTGGTTTCTCGATTCCCTGACTCTGGGCAAGGGACTCTTCTGCCATGTATAGGGAGTCATTTTCTTTCCATGCTTGCTGGGTAGGTTATTTCCTTTCTACTTATTCATCCAGGAAACATTCGATTTGCAGCATTTGAGGTGTGGTTGCATGAGATTGATATGTCAATAGAAGAAGAATTAATAAAGAAATGGGGACAGAAGGAACTGCAGATGCTGAAATCTTGAGCAAAACACAAAGTGCTGGAGGAGCTCAGCAGGCCGGGCAGCATCTGTTCAGAAATATATAGACAACATTTCTGAGTAAATCATATCTCTAGTTTCCCTTGTCTAGTTCCCCAGTCAAAAGAAGGTTCTCGACCCTTAACGTCACCTATTCTTTTTCTCCTGAGATGCTGCCTGACCCGCTGAGTTACTCTGGCTTTTCGTGTCTATCTTCGATGTAAACCAGCCTCTGCAGTTCCTTCCAAAGCATTTCTGAGGAAATGGTGGACCCTGAACGTCGCCTGTACATTCCCTCCACAGATGCTGCCTGACCCACTGAGTTCATCCAGCACTTCGTGGTTTCCTCAAGAAATGGTGCTTCTTTCTTAAGAAAGGGTTACTGACATTGGAACTGATGGCACTTTGCTGTATAAAGCAAAAGATGCCCTACTTATGTATTCTTGTGAGGTTCTGTTTCTCTAACTTAGCTGTGATCAACAAACTAGCATCACGCAAATGTTGAAGTGTTGCTTCCAGCATCTGCTAGGTAACACCTTGTTCTTCATCTGAACTTTTCTAAACGATGGTGAACAGCCGTTGGTGACTGCATATTTTCTTGCCTTTTTTAATTTGCTCGATAGCATTTTGAAGATTCTGCAGTGTGGATGAACAGATGGATTTTATATATTTCAAATTTATTCTGCAGGTTAATAAAAGAATACCAAGCAATATTAAAAAAAATAAGCTTGCAAACGTGAAAGTGTGGATGTGCTAATCTGATCAAAGGAATCCGTTATCCTCCCACTCAGTCATATAATTACCACTGCATTAAATATTTTCCACCGTAATATTGAATCAATTCAAATGCAGCAGATAAGTGGGTGGAAAGTGAGTGAATTAGATTTGCAATGGAGACGAATGTCAAAAAACAGACAGTGAGACTGGTCAGCAAAATAGGGTAACTTATCGAAGAACACCCTGCAGTTCCTGTCATCTCTTGGGAGAACAGTCTTACGCTGAATGTGTCGGGGATCTTATAGAAGCATATAAAATTCTTAAGAGGCTAGACGCAGGAAAATGTTCCCGATGCTGGGGGAGTCCAGAACCAGTGGTCACAGTTTAAGAATAAGGGGTAGGTAGGCCATTTCGGACTGAGATGAGGAAAAACGTTTTCACCCAGCGAGTCACCCAGTACTCACAAATACACACATATATATATACTAGACTAAGTAGGCCCTAAGTGTGGGAGGGGGTGTGTGGGGGAGGGTAGTGTGGGGAAGGGGGGTGTGGGGGGGGGTGGTGAGGAGGGGGGGTGTTGGGGAGGGGGTTGTGGGGGAGGGGGGGGGCTGGGGAGGGGGGCCGTGGAGGGGGGTTTGGGGGAGGGGGGTGTTGGGGAGGGTGTGTGTGGGGGGGTGGGTGAGGGGATGTCGGGGAGGGGGGGTGTGGGGGAGAGGGGTGGTGGGGAAAGAGGGTGTGTGGGGAAAAGGGGGGGATGGGGAAAGGGGGGTGGAGGGTGGGGTGGGGGAAGGGGGAAGGGGGAAGGGGGAAGGGGTGGTTGGGGAGGGGGGGCCCGCTCTCTGCTCATCCAGCACCTTCAGCTTTTGGCCTCATGCAAAAGATCCCGATCCCACTCCGGCTTCACTCAGAGGCTTCCAGTTCAACTCAGCAGCTTCTGGCTGGTCGTAATGATCGCCGCAGAAGCAGCCCGCGAGCTGCACACTCTCCGTGAGCCGCTGACTCTCCGCGAGCTGCTCAACACACTGCGCCCCTTCAGCTTTATATTCTCCTCACAACGTTATTGACAGCGGGTTCCAGAAGGGGCGGTTTTTACGAGTTTTAAAACCTTCGTAACTTTTGTACTATTTCACCGATTGGAACAAAACTAATTTGACTTGCAGCAGAGGAGAATGGTGAGTAAGGTGGCGAAAAATCGTAGCGCTGTGGGATATCGTTTTTGCGCAAATTTAATTACAACGCAGACCGGAAGTGGATAAGATGAGAGTTTTAGTAATAGTATAGATAGATATATATATACAAATGCACATGCACACATACATACACACAAAAAAGAAACAAACAATAAGAGTTGTGAATCTATGGAATTCTCTGCCACAGAAGGCAGTGGAGGCCAATTCACTGGATGTTTTCAAGAGAGAGTTAGTTATAGCTCTTTGGGCTAATGGAATCAAGTGATATGGGGAAAAAATGCAGGAACGGGGTACTGATTTTGGATGATCAGCCATGATCATATTGAATGGCGGTGCTGGCTCAAAGGAGCAATGGCTCCTACTCCCACACCTATTTTCTATGTTTCTATGATGCTTTGTGAATGCACACTGAGGAACATGAAGTTGTTGGCTCTCTCCACCACTGACCCATCAATGTAGACAGGTTTGGGGATCCTTGGCCTCCCTCTTCTGACGTCCACAATGTAGTGTGCAGGAATTGTGGACTGAAGTTAGGCATGAATCTGTCAATAACCTTGTTGCCCAGGTTATGGAATATTGCTGGTTTAGTGCCGTTTTATACTTTAGTTTAGAGATACAGTGCGGAAGCAGGCCCTTCGGCCCACCGAGTCTGCACCTACCCGTGATCCCCGCACACTAACACTATCCGACACACACCAGGGAAAATTTTACATTTTATACCAAGCCAATTAACCTAAGAACCTATATGTCTTTGGAATATGGGGGGAAGCCGATGATCTGAGAGGAAGCCCAATCAGGTCACGGAGAGAACGTACAAACGTCGTACAGACCAGCACCCGTAGTCAGGATCGAACCCGGAACTCTGGCGCTGCAAGGGAGTAGCTCTACCGCTGTGCCACAGTGCCGCCCTGTAACTGCTGGTACATGCCGATATCACACGTTGCTAAGGCGGTGGATGTTGAGGATTGTGGAATCATTTTGCGATGATGTGTGGGGTGGGGGACAGACACGACTGATGGGATGGTGTTCATACATTGAGTGGAATCCGGCCCCAATTGGTGCAGAGGCCTTCCCAAGGTGCCGTGCAACAGAGGCCTTCATGAGGTGCTGTGGCCGCAGAAGGGGGAACCTGTCTGGAGGACCCGAAGACTTGGCGGACTGCGGAACCAGGTCAGTATACTCTCCCGCTATTTATTCTAGTTATAACGCACCCTAATGGGAATCCTACGAATACACCCATGGCCTGATTTGCTCTGAAACCTGGAAGACAGGACCTGTATCTCAGCACTTGGCTCACCACACCATGGAGATTTAAACTTGAAACAAAAACTGAAAACCCCAAACACTTAAGGAATCAAAGCAACAGCCAGTATAAATCTGTCTGTAACTAACCGGAAAACAGTTGATAATCCTTTTAATTTGTTTTGGTGCAGATCCAAGCTACTTCTGATATTCATTTGGAAATACAGAAACAAGGAACTGCAGATGCTGGTTATACCAAGGGTAGACAGAAAGGGCTGGAGTAACTCTGCAGGTCAGGCAGCATCTCTGGAGAAAAAGGATGGATAATGTTTCAGCTCAGGACCCTTCCCACGACTGAAAGTAAGGGGTTGGCGGGTGGGGGAGGGAGTTGAAGAACTGAAGGTGAGTAAAGATCAGGACCTATCAAGCAGTGTAGTTGGAAAAGGGTTGTAAGGGGCTGTCCCACTTGGGCGACCTAATTGGCGAGTTTAGAAGAGTTTAACAAAATGACATGTTGAAAACCTCCTTCGACCTTCTTCGACTATGTTGAAGACTAGCTTCAACTAGCTACGACTAACTTCGGGAAAATTGGTCACCGAATAGAGAAAAGTGACGACAACCTCCTTCGATCTCCTTCGACCTCCCTTCGACTATGATGAAGACTATCTACGACTGCCTTCGACTGCCCTCGATTACCTATGACTACCATGCAAACCTACTACGACCTACTACGATTAAACCTATGAGTAAAAAAAGTATCGATTTTTTCCATGGCGACCTTTGTTTACCTGCGGGCATTTTTTAACATATTGAAAAAAACGCTGTGACCTAGCTGAGGCCTCGAGTACATGGAGACCACTCTCGAGCATGATGGAGAGTTATGAAGACCTCCTACGACCTCGTGGCGACCATGCTGCGGGTATGAGTCGAGGGCAAACTCGCCAGAACTCGCGGATTAGGTCGCCCGAGTGGGACAGGCCCTTTACAGCTTTAAGTATGAAATCTATTTCAGATTCATGTCAGGCATTTGACAGCTCTGGGTTGTAACTTTGTTGATGTTTTTGGAGTCTGTTTGAAAGAAACATTGGAATGAGCAGCTATGTTTGTTACAACTCCTAGTCTTTTTGAGTTTTTTCTTTCGATCTAATATGTACAAACCAAAGCCCGAGGAAATGATGCAAAACAGTTTAGACAACAGTGAAGGGAAAGGAAGGAAAATGTCATGGAAACTATTATTCTTCAAAAAGAGCTCCAAACATCACAGAAAATGTGTGTTAAAGAAGGAACTGCAGATGCTGGAGAATCGAGGGTACACAAAAGGCTGGAGAAACTCAGCGGGTGCAGCAGCATCTAAGGAGCGAAGGAAATAGGAGATGAAGAAGGGTTTCGGCCCGAAACGTTGCCTATCTCCTTCACTCCTTAGATGCTGCTGCACCCGCTGAGTTTCTCCAGCCTTTTGTGTACCCATCACAGAAAATTCAACTGATTCAAATCAGTTCAATCTCAGCAGAAGCTCTGATTTAATCTATCATGATGCACATGATGTGAAAATAGGTTATAATGTTTAAAAATCCTCTCCATGTAATTAGTTATAAAGTGAGTTGATTGGAATTTTCTTTTTCAAGCTTTGACACATATTAGAATGTTTTTACTTTCTCTATGTTGCTACGTGGTCTTTAGGCCAAAACATTGTCTTTTGTCTATGTGGTGGAAATTTGCTTTTTGTGACTGTGAGATTATACAACATGCAAGCTGCAGGATAAGGTTTAAAGGGTCTTTTTCCTTGAATGCATGTCAGCCAATATGTTTCAGAGTGGGAAGATGAAAGTCACCCTTCTGCCACGTAAGATATCCGTGCAGACGACCACAAACCTATCTTCCACTCAACCGTGTGCTCTTGATACTGACTTGGAAATCTTCATGCGAGTGAACAATAAAATGACGGGCGTGAGAAATGCAAGCAGTCCCGTTGATTTAACTGCGTTCTGATCAAGATGGGGTAGAGCTGCAGCCTCGAGACCCGGGTTCGATCCTGACTACAGGTGCTGTTTGTGCACAGTTTATACGTTTTCCCCATGACCACATAGGTTTGCTCCGGGTGCTCTAGTTTCCTCCCACATTCCAAAGATGTGCAGGTTTGTAAGTTAATTGGCTTCTGTAAATTGTTCCTAATGTGTAGCAGATAACATGGAACTCATGTGAACTGGTGATCGATGTTCGGCGTGGACTCAGTGGGCCGAAGGGCCTGTTTCCACGCTGTATCTCTAAACTAAACTAATGCAATGGGGGAAGTTATCCTTTCTAACATTATGGTGGAATAAAAGGTTTACAGTACCTCTGAAAATGGGAGAAATCAACTGTGCTGTTTACACTGTTGGAGAGGAACCTTTAATCTATTACAAGTCGTTATTAATTTGCTGTGGGAGTGTTTCCATCTGACTGCAGTTGTCTCCAATAAAACTGAGATCCATTTCACAGAACTAATCTTGACAAGCACAAAAATATTGTCAAAAGAAATGTAAATTCTGAACCAAAGATAAAGAAGTGAAAGAAGTGGAGCTTGCAGCATCTTAATGTTTAGTTTAGTTTGGTTTGGAACGCTACAGTTATAAAGCATGGAAGCAAGGTTTTCGGCCCAGCGAGTCTACTCCAACCGTCGGTCACCCATTCACACTGGTTCGATTTATCCCACTGGGCTGCACAGTGGTAGAGTTGCTGTCTTACAGCGCTTGCAGTGCCGGAGACCTGTGTTCGATCCCGACTATGGGTGCTGCCTGTATGGAGTTTGTACGTTCTCACCGTGACCACCTGGGTTTCCTCTGAGATCTTCAGTTTCCTCCCACACTCCAAAGACATACAGGTTTGCAGGTTAATTGGCTTGATATAAGTATAAATTGTCCCTAATGTGTGTAGGATAGTGTTAATGTGTGGGGATCGCTGATCGGCGCAGATTCAGTGGGCCAAAGGGCCTGTTTTCGGCAACAGAATGGTTGCCACCTATTCGGTGATATACTCCAGATATTCTCCAGAGATATGTTGAACATGTTCATGTTATTAGTTCCAGTGACAGGGACAGGAACTCTAGTCAGCAGACAAGCATGAAACTTGGCATAAGGTTTCCGCTTGGCCTGTGCCAAGGTACCAGATTTGCCAGCTGGGTTAAAACGCATGACTGGCAGAGAATAAAGTCACAGTGGCGTTTCCCATTAATCAGAGCTTTGAATTCAGACTCAGCTGCCGTGATGGAGATGAATTGGGAACAAAGTTAATGAAGCAATATCCGACCAAATCTTTTCCTGCAATAATATTGTTTTTAGTTTTTAGATGTACAGCGGAACAGGCCCTTATGCCCACAGAGTCCACACCGACCAGCGATCCCCGCACATTCACACATACTATGGACAATTTACACTTATACCAAGAAAATTAACCTACAAACCTGTACGTCTTTGGAGTGTGCGAGGAAACCGAAGATCTCGGCAAAACCCAAGCGGTCACGGGGAGAGCATACAAATTCCATACAGTCAGCACCCATAGCCGGGATCGAACCTGGGTCTCTGGTGCCACAAGCACAGTAAAGCCCCTGTCCCACTTTCATTACCTAATTGGCGACCTCTGCCGAGTTTGCCCTTGACTCATACTTGCAGCATGGTCGCCACTAGATCGTTGGAGGTCTTCGTAACTCTTCCTCATGCTTGTGAGTGGTCTCCGCGTACCCGTGGCCTCAAGTAGGTCGCGACGATTTTCCAGCCTGATAAAAAATGTCCACGAGTAAAAAAAGGTTGCCATGGAAAAAAATTGATACTTTTTACTTGTAGATAGGTGGTAGGTGGGTCATAGTAGGGCGTGAGGCTAGGCGTAGGTAGTCGAAGGTAGTCGAAGGTAATAGCTCCTTGGTGAAAAAAAGGTTAGTAGGAAAGAAGGTGTTTTAAACAGCGGAATGTCACCTCTGTCACTCCAAGGCATGTTAATTCATAGCTGGAGAGTTTTTTGGAGAGGAGTTGTGTTTTAAGTCTCCACCACCACCCCATCCTTCACTGCCTCATTTGAAGGCAGCAAAGCAGCCCTTCCTCCTGTGTCTGACACAGCATCAGAGGCAGATGCCACATTGGTGGTGAGGGGGGGGGCTGGAGGAAGGTTATGCCCTACATCTTCACAAGGCAGCAGGAGGTGGACCTTAAGGAATGGTTCCAGCAGAATGCCATCCTGTATAGAAAGGAAAATGAGGGGTACAGGGACAGGCACAAGAATGGCATGCTTGCCATCCACTGCCCCACATGTGTGCTTAAAGTTCCATCTTTTGTCAAACCCCAGGGCCACTCTCTTCCAGTCATCTGGTGTACTGGGACAGTTCATCACATCATCTCCATTCACCCACTGAGTGCTTCCTCTTGTGCTTCCTCTTCACCCTTGCTCTTCCCCTTTCTTAAAAGGCTGCTGAAACAAAAGGGCTACTGCAAACAGCAGTAGTTCCTTCCTTGCTTGCATGGTTCACAATGATTTGCCAGAGACCAACGTACTTAGTCGAAGCCAGTGGTCGAAGCCAGTATTCAACATAATCGAAGGAGGTCGAAGGAGGTCGAAGGAGGTCTTCTTCATAGGCGAGGGAAGTCTTCAACATAGTCGTAGGAGGTCTTCAACATAGTCTTGGAAGGTCGTAGGATGTCGTACACATAGTCGAGGAAGGTCGTAGGAGGCCATAGGTCACCGCGACCTTGATTTCTTTTTAAGTTGCTTAAGGTCGCCAGAGGTCGCGGTGATGGTCTTCTAAGTGGGACAGGCCCTTAAGGCAGCAACTCTACTGCTGCGCCACCATGCACCATAATACTTATTATTTACTTTTAATATCATTGTGTTTGCCTGAATAAATTGTAAGTCAGCTTGAAATTCTTTTCAAATAATCATTATCATAATGTACTGTTTGATTGTAATTCACTTGATTAATGTTGGAAAGAAAAAGTCCTTGGAAATACAAATACCGTTGACTTAAATATCTGAACGATTGAATATTTTATACCTTTAAATGTGGTGCAAATATCTAGTGAACAATTCAGTGTACATCTTGCTCCTAGCAAAGCCAACTAATGTATGTAAATTAAATTTTTAAAAAAGTGAAGATGCTGGAAATCAGAAATAAAACCCTCAGTAAGTCAGGGAGCATCTGTGGAAGGTAATACGGTGAATACTTTCACAGAGGCACGGTGGCGCGGCGGTAGAGTTGCTGCTTTATGACACCAGCGACCCGGGTTCGATCCTGGCTAGGTAGGTATGCTACAAAGCTTACCTTCAGCAGGCGCTGCAGTTCTGCCACTGGTCATGTGCACAACTTTGGTGCCTTTGAGAGGGGGGCGGGTTTAAAATGACGTTTTCTACTGCCTGTTGAAGTCGATCTTTGTCAGACTGTTTAGCTGGTGAAGAATAATCGATCCGACCTGCGTTTTATCAAGTTTTTTTTAAACATCGTTGGATAATTTAATAGCAGGAGTAAAATAAAAATCGACTTCTAAAGCCATCAACGCCAACAACGGGACGGATTTCCCGTATGGGACAAAGCAAGGTAAGCCGTTTATTTTTACATATAAACGTGCTTCTTAGGATGCCTTTAATCAAAATTTCACATTGCGAAAAGGCGATTTGGGTCCCATATGAACCAGTAGTGTTTTTCTTGCCAATATGGGGTTTAAATTCACTGCAAATGCAACGTTCCAATCGATCGCGTTCCACAAAATCCCACTCGCAAGATGATTTAAAAGCCCATTAATTTACGGGAATTAAACACTAAATTCCTTCCCTTTGGCTCATAAATTCATTACAATGAGATTAAAAAATCATGTTATATTGTGAATTCTTGTGTGAATGTTATTTGGACACTTAGGCTATTTAAAAATGTTAACCTTTTCTTAAGAAATGGATAGATGTTTAGATCTAGCAATTGAATTTTGTAATTAGCTATAATTAGGTAACTAACTAATTATATGCTTTAATTTTAAGTCTTCCAAGTAAAATTGTTTCATATTTGTTTCAGAATGCTTCAATCTATAATAACTGAAAATTTCATTCAGTTCTCTTAATTTTTAAGAAAGTTATGGGCTATTGAATGTCCTCGATCACAGCTTTTGAGTTAAGTCAATGGAAAAGCAATAGGGAACAAGATGCTAATTTCAGAGTATGAAAATGGTCATAACGTTTGTAATACTGAAGATATGAAAGTGAATTAGGTGTCAAATTAAACTTCTTTTTATGATTTATCTGATAGGATAAATTGCAGACTTGATTTTTAAAATCTCAAAATGTTGTAACATTGCTAGACTACGAGTGCTGTCCGTATGAAGTTTGTACATTCTCCCTGTGACCGCATGGGTTTTCTCCGATTTCCTCGCACTTTCCAAAGACGTACGGGTTTGTAGGTTAATTGGTTTTGGTAAGAATTGAAGATTGTCCCTTGTGTGTAGGATAGTGGTAGTGTACGGGGTGATCGCTGGTCGGTGCTGACTCGGTGGGCTGAAGGGCCTGTTTCCTCTGTTTCTCTAAAGTCTAAAGTCCAAGACTCCACGGATGAAAAGATTTAGGCTTGAAATGTTGACTCTTTCCCCAGATATTGCCTGGCTTGCTGAATGTTTCCAACCTTTTCTGTTTTATTCTAAATTGTAATGGTGTCACTATATCCATCCAAGTCATTTCATTTTGTTTTAATGGCAAATTTTGGACCAACACATTGCAGTAAGACTAATGAAGTTGTTCCTTCCAATTGTTGGCACAGTTATGCTGGGCTGAATGGCCTCCTTTGATGCTGTGAAATTTAGTGGGCATTTGTAGGGTCACTGAATTTTAAATGATTTGCTGAGTCCAGTCGTAGCGTTTAAAACTTTTTATTTAGGCGTACCAAACGTACTAATTTTATTATATGGCATCAGAGTAAAACATTGCAATAACTGCAGACCTTAACTAAAACTGAACGTAACTAACAAAATAAAAACTACAACCAAAAGACTGAAGACTGAACATAACTAGAAGACATGAAACACTGAATATTTCACTAACAACTTTCACACTGAACACACTGCTGAAAAACAGACTTCCTTATTTATGATGTATATAACACCTTCATACCATTGAAGGGGTTATTGTTCACAGTACTGTCTAGGTCATTATCAGTTGTAACTTTGAGTTCACAAACTGTTCTTTGTCACTATGTTCAGCAGACCCATTCCCAAGCAGTTAATGGCTTTTTAAATGAACAAATCCCATCAATTCTAGACTAATCCCATCATTTCTTTGCAAGTTCATAAAGGGTAGAAGTGGTTTCAGTTGCCATAACCAGTTGATAATGCATCATCTTCATTTTCATTAACATCAATTAGTATTGGTTTATTATTGCCATGTATGCTGAGGTGCAGTGAAAGCAATGAAGTTAGACAATTAAGCCATACGCAAGTATAACGGGTAGCGGAAATGTTCTGCTAACAATTACATCCACAATGATTCTGAACAGTGAGGTGCTCAAATGTTAAACTAAAATCTAAATCCAAAGTCAGTCTGAAGCCAACATGAGCCAATTGTTTGTAATCTCAAACCAAGTTAAACTCATACTCAACCCAACCATCATCTGAAATATAATGATCTCAAACATGTAAGCGCACATAATATTATTAAGCAAATTATCTTTCCTTGGAGAGCAGGGTCGAACCTGAATTTATTGATTGAAAGATACAGCATGGAGACAGGCTCTATGGCCCACGGAGTCCATGCTGACCATCTATAACCCGTTCACACTCCTATGTGATTTGTGTTCTATGTTATCCTATTTTCGCATCTGCTCCCTACCTACTAGACGCAATTTATAGAAGCCAATTAACGTACAAATCTATATATCTTTGAGATGTGGGTGGAAACAAGTACACCCAGAGGAAGCATTTGTGGTCACAGGGAGAACGTGCTAACTCCACACAAACAGCACCCGAGTTCAGGATCAAACCCGGCACTCTGGCACTGTGAAGCAGCAGCTCTACCAGCTATGCCAATGTATCAGAATATTTTAGTTCCAGTTGGGCAGCAGGGATCTAAATCTGAAACACTTATGGGTGCATATCCTTGAGATGTTATTTAATTTCGGGGAACGCAAATTCTCTCTGTAGGAAGACACAGAGCTCTGTAACACTGAAGCATTTATATTTGGAGTAGTGTGAACAGTTTTTTTCTACATAATGGTCCTGTCACACGGTACGAGTTCATTCCAAGAGCTCTCCCGAGTTTTAAAAGAATCAAACTCGTGGTAAGCACGGAGAATTATCGTAGCGGGTACGTCGGAGCTCGGGGACGTCTCTAAACGGCTCGTAACGCTTACAGCAGGTACTCAGGAAGACTCGCTAATGGCAGGTAAGCATGGGAAGACTCATGAAGATTTTTCAACATGTTGAAAAATGTCCACGAGAGCCCCGAGTACCAACGAGTGGCCATTACCGTAAATCTCCGAGTTCGAATCAGGGCAAACTCGGGAGAGCTCTTGGAATGAACTCGTACCGTGGGACAGGGCCATATGTATTATTAAATATATGGAGGCATGTGGAAGGACTTTGAAATAGGCGCCAAAATCTGGTGCCTCTTGAATATGGTCTCAGTGGACTATCTCTGTACACTTTGCTAATCGGGGATTGTACTTAGATATGGCAATACTATACTGGACTGTATGTAAGAAAAAGAATTTAACTGCGCTTTTGCACATGTCGCAATAAAAGCACCATTAAACCATTGAGGCATGAAGTACAACAGCAGGGAGTTTACAATGATCAGGACGAAGAAAATAGGCTGGGACAGCCATCTACGAAAAGTGAGAGATGCAATGTCCAAATGGAAGTCTATAAAATACTGTTGAAGTTTGATAAGACAGGTATACCGGTGTTTTTAATTGTAGAAAGTTAAAAATAGGGATCATAAGATATCATATTAACTAAAAATCCCTACGTAGAAAATAGGTGGAGGAGTAGGCCATTCGGCCCTTTGAGCCAGGACCATTCAATTTGAGCCATTCAATGTGATCATGGCTGATCATGCAAAATCAGTACATCTTTCCGGTTTTTTCCCCCATATCCCTTAATTCCCTTAGCCCTAAGAGCTAAATCTAACTCGCTCTTGATAACATACAGTGAAATGGCCTCCAATGCCTTCAGTGGCAGATAATTCCACAGATTAAAAACTCTCTGGGTAAATCTTTTTTTCCTTATCTCAGTCCTAAATGGCCTACCCCTTATTCTTAAACTGTGACCCCTTGTTCTGGACTCCCCCCAACATCGGGAACAATTTTCCTGTATCTACCCTGTCCAATCCTCTAAGAATTTTATTTGTTTCTATAAGATCTCCTCACATCCTTCTATATTCCAGTGAATACCAGCCCAGTCGACCCATTATTTCATCATACATTAGTTCCTCCATCCCGGGAATTAACCTGGTGAACCTACACTGCACTCCCTCAATAGCAATAATGTCCTTCCTCAAATTAGGAGACAGAAATTGTACACAATAGGTGCAGTCCCACCAGGGCCCTGTACAACTGAAGTAGGACCTCCTTGCTCCTTAACTCAAATCTTCTTACAACGAAGGCCAACATGCCATTAGCTCTCTTCACTGCCTGCTTTACCTGCATGATTACTTTCAGTGACTGCTGTACAAGCACACTCAGGTCTCGTTGCACCTCTCCTTCTCCTAATCTGACACTATTTAGATAATAATCTGCCTTCCTGTTCTTGCCACCAAAGTGGATAACATCACATAACTCAGAAGACTACTAGAGTCGAGAATATAAAGAATGAGGTTGCCTTTAAGGAGCAATTAAATGAAGAGGAAAGGAACAGAAACAGCAGAGTTGCTGCCTCATAACGTCAGAGTTGGTGGTTCAATCCTAACTACAGGTGCTATCTGTATGGAGTTTGCATGTTCTCCGTATGACTGCGTGTATTTTTTCCAAGTGCTCCGGTTTGCAAATTAATTGGCTTCTGTAAATTGTCCCTAGTGTGCAGGAAAGAACTAGTGTACGGGATCGCTGGTCTGTGTGGACATGGTGGTGAGAAGGGCCTATTTCCAGGCTGTATGTCTGAACTAAACTAAACTAAACTAAACGTTTGTAGATGGAATTGTTTGAGATAACGTGAGAAGAGATGAGTGAAGCATAAACATCAGCAGAAAACTATCGGCCTGAAAATCTGTTTTTGTTATCTAAAGGGCCTGTCCCACTTGGTCGTCATTTGCGTGTCATTTATGCGACAGGCCGGTAGTGACTGACGCGCGAAAATCGTCTAGCAGTACGACAGTCGCGCACCAAGTGCTCTTAAGGGCCCTGGTTCTTTTGGGAGCCATTTGCGATGTCGTTCGTACTTAGTCCGATCTCCTGGCATGGATTTTC
The DNA here is from genome assembly GCA_963514005.1 of Raja brachyura. The sequence continues at coordinate 34,427,713 of OY740798.1, read as the reverse complement.
CAGTGAAACATTTTCTAAACTAAGCGCGCTCTATACCTGGGTGGTCACGTGGGGAGGCACTCAAATGACACGCAAATGGTGCACCGACGGCGTACGGGTGGCGCATGGTTACGGACGTTGACACACGGTGACGCATAATAAATTAGCATAGGCAATGTTCGTGCGTCACCGTGCGTAACAATGCATCACCACGCGCTACACATACGCCGTCAGTACATCAGCGTACGCCATCAGTACGTCAGCGTGTGAAATGGATACATCATGCATGTGGCACGCAAGGATTTTGAGCATTCCAAAATCCTGGAGTGCCACGCATTACCACGCGTCACTGCATACTTTCCCACCCCTCACCACGCACTATGCACGGGACACGACGCGCCAACCAATTTTTAGAATGAGGCGCAAATTATGCCCAAGTGGGACAGGCCCTTCATTGCTCTTTGACCTTTGATATAATTCAACCTGAATTATGGGATCTATTACACCTGGGATAACTGTCATACTGAGTGTTTGTTATTACTGTGGTTTATACCAGCTCCTAAAATGACTGGTTAATAAATGAGATAAAGTTGATATCAGAAAGACTTATTATGTTTCTTTGTTGTCAAAGTCTATTGCACTCTGAGGGTACATGATTCTATAGCAGCGTGAGGATTTGGGTAACTTATGGTGTCACTGCTCCCTTCAGGTACATTTACCAAAGAAAGGTAGTGGCAATAGTTAGAATACAGGGAATAATCCATCTTTCCTCTGCTTGCAGCTTTCTACTGTGTTCCCATTCAAGTGCAAATTGGAGAATTGTATTGTACTGCTCTACCTGATTGATGGTTTCATGCCCATTGAGAATGCAGAATTGCCAAATTTATCCTTCAGTCTGATGTGTGTCAATTCTGAATAATGTGAGTAATATTCCATCCACAGTCAGATTCAACCTCATACAAATTGCACTGGTGTTGAAAATTGCTGTGCAACAATTCTTGACTTATTTAGTAAATTAATTTGCCATGACACTGAGCAGAATCATTGCGTATATTTTAAGAAACTCTTTCCAGTATTTAGTTTTGATATTAGTATTGGTTTATTATTATCTCGTGTACCAAGGTACAGTGAAACAAAATTCAGATAAATCAGACACTCTACATGAATACAATCAAACCGTACACAAAGTAGCTGAGTGCAGAATATAGATTTCAGTATTGTAACATTACAGTTCAAGAGAAAAAGTCCAATATCTGCAATGAGGTAGGTTGGAAGATTGGGACTGCATTCGAGCTTATGGGAGAACCAGTCAGTAGTCTGATAACAAAGGGGAAGAGGCTCTTTCGGAATCTGCTGGTGCTTGCTTTCAAGCTTTTGTGCCTTCTACCCAGTGGGATTTGGGGAGAAGAGGGAATAACAAGGGTAAAAAAGGTCTTTGATTATGTTGGCTGCTTTCCCAAGGCAGCGTGACGTGCACGAGAGTCAATGGTGGGGAGTCTGGTCTGTGCGACTTATTTCTAGTGATTATGATGAGTGAGTCAGTGTGTCCATAACAGATATAACCACCAAATGAAAAATTGGCATTAAGTAGCTTGAGATCAGAATTGATGATGATGAAGACACTTTACTATCTCATGTACCTAGGTACAGCAAAGTTCTTTGTTTTACATACAATCTGGTAAAATCACACAGCAGACCTCACCCAGGTAGTACACAAAGAGTCACCACATTTCTGGTGCTGATAAAGTTACAAAAAATTCATCGAACGGTTTTAACTTCTCTGCTGTTCTCAGTAAGCACTAACAGTCTTGTTACAATGAGCAAATGGGCACTGTGTAAGTGACTGATTGCAAATTCTTAGCACAATGTAACTGAACAATACACAATCAGCATTGTTTAATAGGAGACAGCAAATCAATGTAGAGTTCTGAATGCAGTGAAATAAACACCATACACGCAGGGAGTGTCAAATCTGCATTGCCAAACTGAACAGCTCCATGGATGGACAATGGCATATCAAGGGCAAGGTTCATATGAGGAGGACTGTGGCAAAACAGAAAGATATGAATACATTTTCAGATCAGAAATGTAATTGGCAACAGTTCGTATACAAAATTGTACAAGAGCAGTGAACGCCGGAAATAAAAAAAGACACAAAGCTCTGAAGTGATAATTTCAGCTCTCCTCACCCCCCTCCCCCAACTCTACTATCAGTCTGAAGATGTTAGCTGCCTCAAAAAGGCAGCTATCATCATGAGAGACCCATACCATCCCGGCCACACACTCATCTCACCACTGCCACTGGGACGAAAGTACAGGAACCTGAGAACTGTAACGTCCAGGTTCAGGAACAGCTTCTTCCCTACAACCATTAGGCTAATAAACACTAAAACCTCATAAGCTATGGACTACAATAGACTATTATTATTATTATTATTATTATTATTATAATTATTATTGCACTGTTATTAGGGTTTTTTTTTAGTTTTGTTATATTATTTATTATGATTACATATTCTGCTGTGCTGCAGCAAGTAAGGATTTTGTTGTTCCATCTGGGACATATGACAATAAAACACTCCCCAGGTCACAACCTGAAACTTTACCTATCCATGTTTTCCAGAAATGCTGTCTGACCTGCTGAGTTACTCCAGCACTTTGTGCTTTTTTTTGTAAACCAGCATCCTTGTTTCTTGCTTCTACTTTCTAAACGCTGAAAATACTCAGGCTTCTGTCTGTCGTGAGTTTTGCAGATGACCATAATACGTAGAAAGTTTAATTAGTTCAGTTTAGTTTAGTCTATTGTCACATGTACTGAGGAGCAGTGAAAAGCTTTTTGTTATGTGCTAACCAGTCAGTGGAAAGACTGTACATGATTACAATCAAGCCGTCCACAGTGTACAGATACATGATAAACGGAATAACTTTAGTGCAAGATGAAGTCCAGTAAAGTCCGATGAAAGATAGTCCAAGGGTCTTCAATGAGGTAGATTGTAGTACAGGACGGTTCTCTAGTTGTTGGTGGGATATTCAGTTGCCTGAAAACAGCTGGGAAGAAACTATCTCTGTAACTGTTATACTCTGCAATTTTGTCTACAACCCAATCCAAATGCCTTTGAAGGTCACCCTGCAATTTAAAAACGGCATTGTATCACTGAAGCAAACTCCTGCAGTGCCAAAGAAGAAGAGAGAATAGTGGAAATGCTCAACAAGTCATCTGAGGAGAGGAAAATAAACTTAACTAAATTTCAGGCCAATGATGTTTTGTTGTCCCTATCATTTTGCACGTCCATTTTAAAATATATGGAGTTATGGTCGCTGTCGTCGAAATGCTCCGCCACTGATGCACTTTCCAACTGACTGGCTTCATTTCCTAAGACGTGGTCTAGTAATATTCTTTCCCTGATTGGTCTATTCCTCCTTGGTCTATCTACACACTGTGTCAAAAAGCTCTCCTCACTTAAAAAAATCCAACCCCCTCTGAGCTTTTTAGGCTAAGCCAACAGCTTGTTAACATATGGGAAATTGAAACCCCAGGTCCTATAACCCTATTATCACATCTACTGACTATTTGCTAAAATATCATGTCCTTCCATTCCTGTATTAGGGAACTACCGTGAACAATGGAATTGATAAGGAAGCTAAAAACTGACTGGCCCATTGTCATAAATTTAATAACACACAACAGAGTGATTGCGGCAGATGAAGGAAACTTTGAAGGTTTTCTTGTCCTGCCCCAGATTTATCCCTTCTTCAGATTTATATCTATCTATATCTATATATAAATCTGAAGAAGGGCCCAGCCCACAATGTCACCTATCCATGTTCTCCAGAGATGCTGCCTGACCCACAAGTTACTCCAGCACTTTGTGTCGATGCTCTAATCTCCCACCAGCTGATCACTACTGGGGCAGCACATGGGGCAGCACAGTGGCGCAGCGGTAGAGTTGCTGCCTTACCACACCAGAGATTGGGGTTCAGTCCTGACTACGGATGCTGTCTGTACGGAGTTTGCATGTTCTCCCTGTGATTGTGTGGGTTTTCTCCGTGTGCTCCAGATTCCTCCCACTTAACAACGACATGCAGGGTTTGTAGGTTAATTGGCTTCTTGTAAACTGTCGCTAAAGTGTAGGGTAGAACTAGTGTGCAGGGTAATATTTGGATGGCGTGGCCTCGGTGGGCCAAAGGGCCTTTGTCCATGCTGCTGTACCTCTCACGCTACAGTTAGCTTTTGCTCTGAACATTTGGATGTCAAAAATGATTGACGAGGTCTGCTCCTTAAATCTTACAAAGCCCACGCGTTTTGACTTTCTTCTGATGAATTAGCAGCACATTGACATTAAAGATGACTATTTTTTGTGGAATGCCACCTGAAGTTTTCTATGTAATGGACGACTGCAGGTTAGTACAATAATAGTCTTGTTGTTTTTTCCACAGCAGATATGCCCTCCTGCAATTGGCCTGCAATTGGTGCCTGACATCAGAAACAAGCAGCAGGATTTTATGCCTCCAGGAACATTGGAGCGGACAGTTGAACAGCACCTGTGCTACAAGGTAAGAGGAACATACTGAGTTGGGACATCAGTGTCAATTGAAAGAAAGCACAATCATGGTCAAAGCCAAAAGCACACCTTTTCCAAAGTTGGTATCCTGTAGATCGCGGCCTGGACTTATAGAGCCGTTAGAATTTATTTAAGACTCTAGAGACAGGTTTAGTGGGATATGGGCCAAATGTAGGCAGGTGGGACGTAGTGTAGATGGGACATCCCTCCCCCACTATAGTTGAGGCTCGCACCAGGGTCTCCTCCGTACCCCGCAACACTGCCCTCTCTCCCCATCCCCCCCACTCAGAACAAGGGCAGAGTCCCCTTGGTCCTCAACTTTCACCCCACCAGCCCGGACACATACAACATATAATCCTCCGCCAGTTTCGCCACCTCCAACGTGACATCTTCCCATCTCTCCACCCCCCCCCCACCCCCCCCCGCCTTCCCCAAAGATCGCTCCCTCCGCAACTCCCTTGTCAATTCTTCCTTTCCCTCCTGCTCCATCCCTTCCCCGGGCACTTTCCCTTGCAACCGCAAGAGATGCTACACTTGTCCCTTTGCCTCCCCCCTCCACTCCTTTCAAGGACCCAAGCAGTCCTTCCAGGTCCGACAGAGGTTCACCTGCACCTCCTCCAACCTCATCTATTGCATCCGCTGCTCTAGATGCCAGCTGATCTACATCGGTGAGACCAAGCGGAGGCTTGGCGATCGTTTCACCGAACACCTCTGCTCGGTCCGCAATAACCAACCCGACCTCCCGGTGGCTCAGCACTTCAATTCCCCCTCCCATTCCGTATCCGACCTCTCTGTCCTGGGCCTCCTCCATGGCCAGAGTGAGCAACACCGCAAATTGGAGGAACAGCACCTCATTTTCCGCTTGGGGAGTTTGCATCCTCTTGGCATGAACATTGAATTCTCTCAATTCTGTTGACCCTTGCTGTCTCCTCCCCTTCCCACCTCTCCCTCAGCCCTCGGGCTCCTTCTCCTCCTTTTCCTTTCTTCCCCCTGCCTCCCCCCACCCCCTATCAGTCAGAAGAAGGGTTTTGGCCCGAAATGTTACCTATCTCCTTCGCTCCATAGATGCTGCTGCACCCGCTGAGTTTCTCCAGCATTCTGTGTACCCTGTAGATGGGACATGTTGGTCGGTGTGGGCAAGTTGGGCCTAGTGACTCTAAGACTCCATGACCCTGTACAGGCTGGGAATTCACGATCGCAACAGCACTTCAATTCATGGCAAATACATTTAAGCTTTAACTTCAAGGGTTTTTACAGGCTCTCAACAGTTGAATTACTGTGGATTCTAAAATTGCCCTGTGTCTCATTCACAGGCAAAATCAAAAGCCACTGACTCACCATGGAAGGAAATCCAGCAGAACATCCCACAAGTGGTAAGTAGTGGAGCCCACTCAGAAGGAACAAGCTACACAGCTTCATCAGTTAATGCTCTATTCCAACCATGAGGAAACAGGCAGTGGATCTGAGAGTGTGAAGTGTGACTTTGGGCAACAGCACAAAGTGGGCACTGTTGACCCATTCCTTCTCTCCAGAGATGCTGCCAGTCCTGCTGAGTTACTTTGTGTCTACATTTTAATACCTCTCCTGATTCCCTGTAGCCTTGAAGTTGGAGAAATGAATACAAGGTTATACATCATGTACCTGATTGTAATCATGTACGGTCTTACCACTGATGGCACGCAACTAAACAAGCTTCTCCCTGTATCTCGGTACACGTGACAATAAACTAAACTGAACTAAAAGAAGATGGGTCCATTATCCAAACGTCAGTAATTGGGAAAATGCTGGAATCTTTAATAAAAGATGTAACAGAATACCTTAAAAAAAAATAAGAGGATGGAGCAGAGTCAGCATGGATTTGTGAAAAAAATATCATTTTTTTTAATCTACTAGGGTTTTTTTTAGCTTAGTTTATTAAGGTACAGTGAAAAGGTTTTTGTTGCTTACTACCCAGTCAGCGGAAAGACTATACATTACAGTCAAGTCGACAACAGTGTATAACTAGCGGAATAGAGAAAGAGGAGCCACTGGGTTTGGTATATCTGGATTTTCAGAAGACTTTCAAGAGGATTCCACATGAAAGACTGGCCACAGTGTCTTTTATAGAGCGGAGAGCAATATATTGACGAGAATTGAGAATGGGTTATACTTGAAGCAAATGGTGGGAATAAATAGATCAGTGTCAGTTGACAAGCTATTACTAGTGAGGTACGTACGTGTATAGGCCCATGTAGGACCACACCTTGTGCATTGTGTACAGTTTTGTCTTCTTATGGTTATTGTTGTCAGATGGAAAGTGTAGCAAAGCTTCACTGTAGATGGCATCTGAGGAGAGATTAAGCAGGTTAGGCCTGCATTCTAAGACTCCTATACCTTCTTCTTGATGGCGTGTATCACAGGAGAAGATGCTGGCAAAGACTCTTGTCGGATTATTGGTGCACCATTTTAGAATCTATCTGGGCTGGCCGCTTTCTGAAAGTTTACCCATGCCTAAGCTGACTGAGCTTCTATCACTGAGATGTACGGGACAGACTGAGCAAGGGATGGGGCCTTGCTGATATGTTGTTGGCCTCTTCGAAATGGGTGAGATAGCATTGAGCTCACTGGCAGAGGTCGCCTGCGATTGTGGCTGGTAGTCCAAGGTTAACATTCACCACTGATACTTCCATTAGTTGAGGATTCCGACAATAAATGGAGGAACCCTTAGGTTGTACAGCAGGGTCAGGTGAGCTAGGGGTGAGCCGCGTTTCAGCGAAACAAAGAACATAGCACTCAGAAGGGTCCTTTTTCTCTAGAGATGCTGCCTGACCCGCTGATCCAGCATTTGGTGTCTATCTTTAGCAGTCTTTGATCTCCCATTGCAACAGGAGCCTTGCAATGCTTTTAAAGTTTGCTTTCGAATGATTGAGTATTGGCTCGGAGTATGCTGGGGAGAGTGAGATAAAATCTCTGTCATTTCAGCCGCTTAAAGTCCCGCCAATGGTACATATCTGTGGTTTGTTCATACATTGGTACTACTAAAGATCAGTAGTTCCGGGAGTTGCTTTGATTTATCGATGATTAACCGGAGACTTCCAGCATTGAATTTATTGACTTTCTCAGCAATGGATCCAGTTGAGTTTGAGTTTAAGTGCAGTTTATCGTCACTTTTACCAGGGTACAATGAAAACCATATATTTGTTGTGTGCTAACCAGTGGCACTGTGGCGCAGCGGTAAAGTTGCTGCCTTACAGCGCTTGCGGCAAAGGAGTCCCGGGTTCGATCCCGACTACGGGTGTTGTCTGTACGGAGTTTGTACGTTCCCACCCGTGACCACGTCGATTTTCTCCCCGATCTTCGGTTTCCTCCCACACACCAAAGACGTATAGGTACGTGGGTTAATTGGCTTGGTATGTATAAATTGTCCCTAGTGTGTGTAAGGTAGTGTTAGTGTTCGGGAATTGCTTGTCGGCACGGACTTGGTGGGCCGAAGGGTCTGTTTCCACACTGTATCTCTAAACTAAACTAAACTAAACAGTCAGCAGAAAGAGAAATAATGATTCCAATCGAGCCATCCACAGTGTACAGATACAGGATAAAGGGAATAACGTTTATCACATTTAGTGCAAGATAAAGTGCAGCAAAGTCCGATCAAAGATAGATAAAAAGGAAAACGATCTTAAAAGATTTAAGAGGAGCTTCATACAAAACGTTGCACTGTGTGGTGCCAATTTTTGTATGAATGTATGAATATATGCCTGGATCCTTTTGTGCCTTGTTCCATTTATAATCTCGTTGTCCATGGAAGGCATTTTATTCCTTCTAACATACTCATCTGTACTAAAATTCATTCATCAATCATGAGCTCATTCTCACTGTTCATATCATCAGTATTTATAATTCCTTATTCAATTAGTGATTGAAATCAGAAGATCTTTAGCTTTATTCTGCAGCACCTCATGGTATGTTAGTTATATATGGTTCCTTCAAGATGTATTTGAGAAATGACCCAGTTCTCACTGTGTCATTTAAAAAAAGTCTAACATTAATATAAATGCAAAAAACTATTTTGGCAAATTACATTCTTGCAGAGTTCTGTTCTGCACACTGGAGAAATGTGAACGGCTCTTCTAAAAGCTGATTAAATATTTAGTTCAATTAAAGGTTTTTAGGTTTAATTATAACCAAAGATCTGCAATGTCTGATTAGCTGGCAGGGAGAAATAATACCACATAAACGGGTCTGACATGAAGACATACATTGTGCTTGAAGAGGGTGAAAAAAATCTCACACTTTATTTTAACTTGCCCAAATAATCCATTGCCGAAGAAGGCCATTTGGCCCATTGGGTCCATGGCAGCTCTCCGCAGCACAACCCCATTCACCCTCAATGTAGTCACAACAAGTCTGTCCTTTATTTTCTCTGATGCATCACGAATTCCCTAAATTGCCAGCTTCTTGACGGCCAAATACATATGCTTTCCGTAGCCTGAGCTCCATGAATCTTGTGGGAAAGGAATTGAATAAGATAGACCTGGAGAGCAGGCACGTGCCATGAGTAATTACTCAGGGTGGGCAGTCAATCGACTTAAAAAAAAAATTTAAACCGCGCATGCGCAGATTGTTCTCCGTAAAAATTAAAAATAAAAATAAAAACAGTAACAATTCAATTTGCCCAAGGCTTCCTAGACTCCTTTATTCTGAATTACTGAATGGGTGGGGGGGGTGAAGGGTGATGGCAGGTGGAGAGATGGTGGGAAAAATGGGAGTACAGGGAATAGTTGAATCAGTTGTCATCTAATAGAATGACAACACTTGTTTAAGGGACCAATTGGGGGAACAGTTCCTTTCACAGCGTGTGGAGAGTCTGTGCCAGGGGTAAAGTTGTGGGGAGGGCACGAGTGTTGAGATGGAGGGGGTCGGGGATAATACTCACTCACCACTACCGCAGCTCTCTGGGCTCGTAGCCACGCACTGTATCCGGGGATAGAAGCAGCTCGGGGAGCTGCTAGCAGCCGCCGGGACCCGATAGTAGAACTGGCCGCCACTTCAGCGCCTTCTGCCGGCCCGTGCACCTCTGGCAGTGCTCGCCGTCAGAACACCTGTCACCTGCCGTTCGCCGACTTCGCTCATGTCAGCGGCTTCCCGCAAATCCTTAATTTCCCACAGCCGAGTAACCTCAATCGCGCTGTCAGAATTTAAGGACATGAGTGAGGCCAGCGAGAGGCAGGAGAGAGGTTTTTAGACGGAGAGCTGCCAGAGGTGAGCGGGGACCGGCATAAGCAGCTAAGGTGGTGGCTGGTTCCACTGTCCGGCCCGGCGGCCGCTCAGCCACCCGAGCTACTTCTCTCCCCCCCCCCCCGACCTCAATGCGGTGCCATTCCACGCCTCCGTGCAAGGAGCGTCGCAAGTGGCATTAACCCAATCCCCTCCTACATAACATTCGTGCCCTCCCCGCAACTTTACTTCCGGCCAGACTCGCCAAATGCTGTGAAAGGAGCTCTCTCCCCACCCCCACACCCCGGGAAATACGGTATTTAAAAACATCACCAATAAATGTACTTACCACATCATTGGTACATGAGCTCCTTTCTTCTCTCCCTGTTTCCTAAGATACACTTAAAATAATGCCAATCCATATTTGAAAATCCCGCCAAGAAACTTGTGCTGCACATGCGCAGTAGGTTGCTGTGCATGCGCAGTGCTGCAAAGGCAGAATTTCAGCTGCCTTCAGTCCCGCTTGTCACTGACGGCTTCAGGAAGCGCTGACAGCACTTGGGCTGCACAGAGCTTCCCATGTTACAAGCACTGCGGATGAAAGGCACGGAGAATAGTAAGATTGAACGAGAACTTACCAGTTCGAAGGTTGATCTTTATTTTATGAGGAGTCGAAGTGAGGGATTTCGTGAAGAGCCCGCCGGCGCGCATGCTTCAAAGTAGCGGCGTGGAATCACAGAAACCAACAATAGAAATGACTTCGCATAGTAAGATTGAAGTGACTAAGATTACCAGATGAAGGTGATTGAGGGTTGGGCGAGGAGGGCACGAAATCCCTCACTTCGACTCCTCATAAAATAAAGATCAACCTTCGAACTGGTAAGTTCTCGTTCAATCTTACTATTTCATTTCGGAGTCACGTGAGTGACTTCGTGAAGACTTCAAAGCTTCTGTGATTACACGCCCTGGACCACGTCCATGCTGACACACCACTACCAGGGATGGATGGGAGGAACAAACTTGCTCAATAGTTCATACTGCAAAACAAGAGCATATTTATGAATAACAAATCAAAAACCCCTCATGCGGGGACATCTCCACGTTCTTGACCTGCATTCAGCACGGCTTCTGCGAACTGTAGAGGAGCAGCAACAGGCTTGTTATAAAAACGCTGGAACACAGCTTCATTAGCCCATCCTGCTGTGGCGAGAATTTGGTCCATAGGCACCTCCATAATCCTCGCCGCTGACGTCGATGCAGCCCTGGTGGAATGAGACTTGAACACATTAGTGTCGATACCTGACTTACCCAAGACGACTCGAAGTCACCTGGATATCGTCTGGACTGTCACTCGATGATGAGGTCTCTTATGAGTGACAAGCAGGTATCTCTCCATTCCTCTGATGCGTGCCGTCACCTTGACATAGTGGCGGATATGTGAGGCTAAACATAGCCTAGCATCTGCGGGGTATGCCGGGAACTTCAGCTGCAGCCCTGTGCACCCAGGTCTATGCTGCTTTAGTAGCTCGTCAATGAAAAAGACTACTTCTGTAGGGGTAGATGTCATTCTGTCGACACAAAGTTTGTGTAGTGTCTGTACCCTCTGAGCTGAAGTCAGCGCTAGTAACATCACCAGCTTCATGGTGAGTTTGTCCAGTTGGAGCCCTTCCATGGGAGACCACGTCCTGAGCAGGTTTAATACGTCCCTGACATCCCAGGTGATATTATAGCGTGGTGTAGGCGGATTCATATTGAATATACCCCGCATGAGTCTGGACACTAGCCTGTTGGATCCTACCTCAATATTGAGGTAGAATGAGAGCGCACTTCTGGCGCTGTTGATGGCACTGTAACTTAAGTGTTCATCATGGTGCAACCCTGCGAGGAATTCCAGGACGTCGGTTATTGTCACGTCATCGTACGTGATGCGAGAGCGGCTGCAGTAGGCTTCCCACTTCTTAATATGCGAGCGGTATCTTCGCCTTGTTGACTCTCGACACGACGCCCCGATGGTATCCATGGTCCGAGCTGAGAGGCTGTATTGGACTAACGGCCTGTTCAGAACCTGCAAGCCAACAAATTTAAATAGCCATGGCAGGGATGTGGCTCCCCTGAGACAGGGTGAGTAACCAATTGTGGGCAACCCTTCAAAAGGACCCAAGGTTCGTTGAGCATGTCAAAGACCACCGGATACCAAGGCTGTGTGGGCCAGTCGGGCATAATAAGGATGCCCTTGGCAGCATCTGCCTGAATCTTACGTAATACCCGACTGATGAGGCAAAACGGGGGGAAGGCATAGAAAAACCAATTCCCCCAGTCCAGCGAGAATGCATCTAGCGCTATAGCCCCAGGATCTGGTTCCCATGAAACGTAGGTTGGTACCTGATGGTTCAACCGTGACGCAAAAAGGTCAATGTCCGGTTTACCAAATTTGGCTGTGACTTTAGCAAAAATCTCAGGATGCAACATCCATTCAATATTGTCATTAAATTTGCGTGACCTGGTGTCCGCCACAGTATTAAGCTCACCTGGCAAATAGGTAGCTGAAATCCAAATGTCTCTTTGAACACACCAGAGCCAAATTGAGTTAGCCAATTTGTCACACGAAACTGACCTGGTACCACCCATATGGTTTAAGTATGCCACTGCTGTGGTGTTGTCTATTTGGAGACGGACATGTGCTCCAACAAGCTTGGAACAATACGCACGAAGTCCGTGGAATGCTGCCAGCAACTCCAAATAGTTAATCCCTTGAGTCAACAACATCGTTGACTCAAGGGTGTCCCATCTGCCCCCACAACTAGAGCAATTATCTGTAGCTCCCCAGCCATTGGAGCTTGCATTAGTCTGCAAATATACCACTGGATTAGCCTCCCTGATAGGCTTGAATGAGCTGCTAATGTGGCACACCCACCATTGCAACTCATTTATCGCTTCGGACGGCAGCTGCATTGATCGATCATAATGACCAGCGTCCTGTTTTAACGCAGCAATTTTAGCTCTTTGCAAACTCTGATAATGCAAAGGTCCATATCGCGCTGCCGGAAACAAAGCTACAAGCTAACCAATTACTGTAGCTGTATGCCGAGTCGATGGTATATTGGTGCGGATTAAACCTTGACACACCTGGGTAACCTCCTCAATCTTGTTAATTGGTATGGTAACCCTCATGCTCATAGAGTTCACCATGAACCCTAGGTAATTAATCACCTGGGCAGGGCAGAACTTTGATTTCTCTGGATGGACAATAAACCCTAATTGTTGAAATATATTGACAACAGCTGCAACTCCCTGTTCAGCCAATTCCAGGGTGCGGCCCACAATTAAGATATCATCTAAATAGGCCATAACTATACGATGTCGCTGTCTCAAATAAGCCATAATTGGTTTCACTAATTTAGTGAACAATCTAGGGACTGTGGTGAGCCCATTAGGCAAACCCTTGTACTGCCAGAGTTGCCCCATCCAGATGAATTTCAAAAACCTCCTGTCGTATTTCTGGATGGATACTGAACAGTATGCGTCTTTCAAATTGATGCATGCCATAAAGCAACCATGAGAAATCAATGATATGGCTGTTTCAAACGTATCCATTTTAAAATGAGCATATGTTACCAAAGTATTCAAACGGGTTAGATCAATAATGACACGACAACCTCCATCCTTCTTAGGTCTGGTGAATATATTCGAAACAAATTCAACTGGCTCATGCACCGCTTTCTCAATCACTCCCTTCTGTTCAAGCCTTAAAATTTCCTTGTAGCCTGCTGCCTGTTCTGCAGCAGATAATTTAAACGTTCGACCGGGCATGTGCGGGGATGGAGGAATGTCGCCATTAATAAACGCAATTTTATGCCCCTGAATATTCTGCAACACATACTCGTCACCAGTAAAATTACCCCATGCACCCAAAAACAGCCGAAGGCGACCACCAACATGTGAAGTTAAACAAAGAGAAAAGAGAGAACCAGACCCCCTCACCCCCGTGGTTACCGGCGGTCCTTGACACGTGTGGGTGGACGTGGAGGTGCTGGGTTGGCTTGAGGGCGCGGTGTCTTCGTTTTCCACCAGGGTCTCTGCCGACCCTCTCCTAAAAAAGACCCCTGGTGCTGGGTCTGATGTTGCTGTCGTTGTGGAGCTTGAGGGTGGGTCCTCGTCGAGGTACTAGCAGACCCTCGTGAGCGAATGTATGGAGCTTTTGTGCCAGACGGTGTGGAGGCACTCTGAGAGCGCATGATCCCCACCGTTTTGGCTTGTTCGTCAAGCTCTTTGACTCTCTTCGAGAGGTCCTCCCCAAAGAGTTGACGGGGCGGCGGCGGCGGCGGTGGTTTGCAATTTTACCTCTTGTTGACGGATAGCCGCACTGATGTTGCCCCATATCGGCGTATTGACCACAGGCACGTTGAGGGAGTTGCAATTGGATGGAGCCTTGAGACGGCTCATTGCCTGAATGAGGACTTCTTCCTGTAGTTGCTGGTTGTTAAGAAAGTCCACAGTGGCTGCCAGCTTTGCGTTTAAAGGAAGTCCAGATGAATGTGGGCCGCAAATTTGGTCGCCACATCCAGAAGATCCTCCGCTGGCACCTCCAACGGAGGTGGTATGGAATCCACCAAAACCTCCTCCTCCTGCTGCTCCAGGCTAATGGTAGAGGCTGGTGACGACGCCCTGTGCCTGTTGCTGCCCTGCTGTAGTTGACGTCGAAGCAGGAGCTCCAGCAGCCGCTCCATACGGTCAATACGCCCTTCACCCTGAACACTCAGGTGGTCGGAGTCCTCCGGCTCTGAAAAGAAAACCGGGCTCCTATCATCGGCCCGCACCTCATCGAGGCCCAGCCGGTGCCGGTAGTTGTCGCTAACAGCCGCCGAGGCGAAACTGCGCGATTCCCGCGCGGGCGTGTTCAACTGCCTCCGTTTAGCGGGAGCTGAAGCCGCTGCCACTAAGGGCACTTGCGGCGTGGTGTCGGCACCAGCCGAAGCATGGCTGCCTGAAGCCCGCGCAGGCTTGCCGGCTGCCCACATCGTGGACTTTGCCGACGCATGGTCTCGCCCACCCATCCATGGGGGGCTCGGCGACCGTGACGAGACCCGACTCAACCGACCCGTCCCGGCGTCGAGAGTCGGGGTGTGCCGGCTGGACCTCACAGCCGCCCCGGGTCTCGCCCTGGAACCTGACCGCTCCTCCGTGTCAGGCAATGCCTTAGCCCTGGCAGGGTTAGGCTTCTGGGCTGCTGCCCTTCCCCTACTCGGAGGGCTGAGTGGAACGGGCCGTGCAGCCGCACGCACCCAGCTCGAGGTCGCCAGCGAGCCCGCTGACGACCTGACTGCCATGGCAGGGTCCCCCTGCTCTGGCGGCACACCACACTCCTCCTCGTCGAACTCCTCCGAGCTGTGGTGTGCTGGCGGATCTGGACCTGTAATCACAGGGCTTACCCACATCTCCGCCTGAGTCCCGGCCTGCGTTGCAGGTACTGCCGATGGTAAAGGCCCCGGAACTGTTGACCGGCGAACTCGTCCTGACGTCCTCCGGCCCTTGGAACTCCCATCCATGTCCTTGCTGCAAGACATAACCAACAACAAGGACCACCAACTAAAGGTAGGATACTTACCTCCGTGGCCCCTTATGAAGGGCTGGCGAGGAGCGCGCTCCACCGCCAGCCGTCGCAGCAACGCGGTACGACAATATGTCGAGCATGCGCGCCGGCGGGCTCTTCACGAAGTCACTCACGTGACTCCGAAATGAAATTATGCCTACCTAAGAGATCGGTCTCTTACATAGGCATAATTCTCCCATGCCTTTACTATTTATATTTAGTTATTACCATTTTATAATTTTAGTCAGGGTAGGCAGTGCCTACCTTGCCTACCCTGACGGCACGTGCCTGCTGGAGAGGATGTCCTCACCTGGGGAAAGAAGGTGGCAGAGGAGCCTAGTCGAGGGACTGCATGCGGGGCCATTAATAAATTCTATAAGAAATTCAGGAGAAACATCTTTACTCACACAATGTGTTCAAACCATATAACATTTACTCTGGAGTTTCAGTGAATGAGACAATGGGATTGACTTCAGTTTGGTGTGTCATGTAGGGTGCGGCGTGATAGAGAGAATTTTCTTCTGCAACATATTGGAGTCAGGTTACTGCTAAAATTCATCCATGGTCTCTATCTTCTTTTTATTGTCTATAATCACTCTTGTAATTTACTCAACACTCATGTCACTTAGTTTGAAGAAAGGTCCTAACCCAAATCGTCACCTATCCATGTTCTCCAGGGATGCTGCCTGACCCGCTGAGTTACCCACGCAATGTGTGCCTTTCCATGGTAGACCAGCATCCGCAGTTCCTTGTTTCTACTCTTTTACTTGCCATCTCCCGCTCTATCCTGTAAATACATCTCTGTAAGGTGTTTTCTTAAAGCAAGGTTTCAATGCATTTCATCAAGAGTTCTGAAACAAGTGCTGGAAGAACACAGCCAGTTTGGCAACATCTGTGGAGAGAGAAGACAGTTAACATTTCGGAGCAGGCACCCTGCCTCAGAACTGGGGGGCAGAGGGGAGGTGTTCCCATTTTCATAACAGGCCTGGGAGCTGCAGATTGAGAGGTGTGAGGCAAAATGTGATATGGAAGACAGACGCGGGTCCAGCAGCAACTCTGGTGGAAAAAGATGGGTGACGTTTCGGATCTGGACCCTTCTTCAGACTAAACGTCACCTACACATGTTCTCCAGGGATGTTGCCTGATCTGCTGAGTTATTCCCTCATTTTGTGTCTTTCTTTGGTAAATTAGCATGGTAAACTACTATAGTTTGACACAAAATGCTGGAGTAACTCAGCGGGTCAGGCAGCATCTCCGGTGAGAAGGAATAGGTGACGTTTCCGGTCGAGACACTTCTTCAAACTAGATGTCAATTAGACGAGACAACACCACTTTCTCTGTCCCCAGTATTAACTGCAGCAACGTTTTCTTTTGCTTCCCACAGTGATCAGAAATCCAGCAACCTGGGAAATGGGCATCTATGGATCTGGAGTCGTGATTATCCTGGTGATAGTCGGAGTGAACCTGTGGAAACTCTGGAAGTCTGGGAATTACCCGGCGCCCTCTCCATTCCCAAACTATGATTATAGATACCTGGAACAGAAGTATGGGACTTCATACTCTGAGGTTAGGCAAAAGGTAAGGCCAGAATAATTCTCCAAATTATTTTAAAAACATAGAAACATAGAAAATAGGTGCAGGAGTAGGCCAATTCGGCCCATCGAGCCAGCACTGCCATTCAGTACGATCATAGCTGATCATCCAGAATCAGTACCCTGTTCCTGCTTTCTCCTCATATCCCTTGATTCCGTTAGCCCTAAGAGTTATATCTATCTTGCTCGTGAATACATCCAGAGAAAGGGGCTCCACTGCCTTGTGTGGCAGAGAATTCCACAGATTCACAACTCTCAGGGTGAAAAAGGTTTTCCTCATCTCAGTCCTAAATGGCCTACCCCTTATTCGTAAATTGTGACCCTTAATTCTGGACTCCTCCAACATGGGGAACATTTTTCCTGCATCTAGCCTGTCCAATCCCCAAAGAATTTTATATGTTTCTATAAGATCCCCTCTCATCCTAAATTCCAGTGAATATATGCCCAGTCGATCCATTCTTTCATCATATGTCAGTCCTGCCATCCTGAGAATTAACCTGGTTAACCTATGCTGCACTCCCTTAATAGCAAGAATGTCCTTCCAGAGATTAGGAGACCAAAACTGCATGCAATACTTCAGGTGCGATCTCACCAGGGCCCTTTACAACTGCAGTAGGACCTTATTGCTCCTATACTCAAATCCTCTTACTATGAAGGCCAACATGCCATTAGCTTTCTTCACTGCCTGCTGTACCTGCATGCTTACTTTCACTGACTGATAAACAAGGACCCCCAGATCTCTTTGTACTTTTTGTTGTACCCCTTTCCCAACTTCACACCATTCAGATAATAATCTGCCTTCTTGCCACCTTAATGGATATCCTCACATGTATCCACATTATTCTGCATTTGCCATGCATCTGCCCACTCACCCTACCTATCCACGTCTCCCTGCAGCCTCATAGCATCTTCCTCGCAGCTCACACTGCCACCCCACCTTGTGCCATCCACAAACTTAGAGATGTTACATTTAATTCCCTTGTCTAAATCGTCTAAGTTCCTATGTCTAAATTTTCTGTGATTTTCATTCCAATGATCTTTCATGTGGGATTTGTGCTTAAATTTGTAAAACAAAAGGCTGGTGGTCCTTCGTTAAAGAGCAGGGAAGAGCAATTAATCGGACTTTACTGTAGTTTACTTTGCACTAAACGTTATTCCCTTTATCATGCATCTGTACACTGTGGATGGCTCGAATGGAATCATGTATTGTCTCTCTGATGACTTGTTAGCACCCAGCAAAAGCTTTTCACTGTACCTCAGTACACAAAAGAATAAACTAAACTAAACTAAACTATCACCACTTTCAAGAGGGAGCACAGCCAGAGTGGGCTGAGTGAAGTACCGTGTTGTAATTCTACTGGTCAAATAACGGATTTTCAAGAATATTTGAAAGGAGGGGCTACACAGGAGGAAATTGCAAAATACTAGGGACGAGACAGCTAAAGGCCTCTGTCATGAGTGAAGAGATTTGGACATGCTCATGAAACCAGGTTTGGAGGAGCACTGAGATGTTGCAGAGCTGCAGAAGGCTACACATGTAGAGAAGTGATCGGTCAAATGTCATCTCTGGGTTGCGAGGTTGTGGTTTGACCAGCTCCAACTGCTCGTCTGTATTAGACACAAAGTGCTGGAGTAACTCAGTGGGTCAGGCAGCATCTTTGGACAAAATGGATAGGTGATGTTTCGGGTTGGGTGAAGGGACCCCACTCGAAAAGTCACATCCATTTTCTCCAGAGATCCTGCCTGACCCACTGAGTTACTCCAGCACTTTGTGTTTATCTATGGTATAAAACAGCATCTACAATTCCTTCTCATTACGTATGCCTGTATCATTCCTTCTCATTACATGTATGTCTGTATTATTGGCTCAAGTCTTCATAACCAATTCTACTTTGCCGGTGCGATCAAATTGGCTAAGGATGGTAATGATAGAGTTTAATGGTGGAGTCCCGGATGAGATTACAGCCCGGCATCCCTGTACTCTCAGCTCACCCCTTCCTGGGGAGTTTCACATGGCCGTTGATGTCCACAACAACCTCTATACCCACAATCATCCAGGTTCAAGACGAAAGGAGTTGCCTCACAAACCTGACCTGTTAAACATCAGATGGAATACAGCTTGCAGATCTGTTAACATACACAAAATGTTAGAGTAGCTCACCGGGTCATGCAGCATCTCTGGAGAACATGGTCACCTATTCATGTTCTCCAGACATGCTGCTTGACCCGATCAGTTACTCCAGCACTTTGTGTCCTTTTGGGTAAACCAGCATCTGCAGTGCCATGTTTTTACATGCAGATAGAGAATCAGAGAGTCATACAGAATGGAAAGAGGCTCTTTGGCCCAACTTGCCCACAGCGCCCAACATGTCCCATCTACACTAGTCTCACCAGCCTGTGTTTGGCTCAGACCTGTTAAGTGCATTAAAGAGTTAAGCGTCACCTCTCTAAATGAGCTGTTAAAATGTCTTCTAATAAAATGTTTGTAAATTGTCTAAATGCATTCAAGGACAAAAGCCTGGAGACAAAAAATGTTACTGGTTAAAAAGGTAAATGGTCCAAGTACCTTTCTGCTCATTAGGAAAGCCCCTCAAGCTTGCCAGCTGAACACATTGAAGACTGATTCTTGCACGACGTATTAAAATTGAGGACAACTGGATGAACAGCCAAAGAAGAATAATTGAACCCAAGTGTGTGACAGACCTGGATTAACTTGCTCACTATCTTATCTCCAAGTACCTGCTCCTGTCAATTACCTAACTACTTGCCACTGGAATATAAATAGGTTTTAGTTGCAATGTTTGAGGTGAGTATCCAGTGAGTAGTTAGCTCCCTGACCTTCCACTTCTGAGTCATAAATCTGAGCATGGTTCAGGCACATCGGTTGAAAACCACTTCTCCTTGCTGACTGATGTGCCTGTTAAATGAGCTTAGACAGTCTAAAGGAACAGCAAGCATAGCAGCTCCCTGGCCTGGTGGTCAGGATCATATCCATGGAGACCTTGCTTTCAACAGAGACCTAAACTAAACTTAAATGGTAGAGCAGAAGGTCACCCTTGTGAGTCCAGAAGATCTATGATCAATGCATTATGGACCTAAAGAAGGGTCCTGACCTGAACCGTAATTATCCATGTTCTCCAGAGATGCTGCCTGACCTGCTGAGTTACTCCAGCAATTTGTGTCCTTCTTTGGTATAAACCAACATCTGTAGTTCCTTTTTATAATATTTTGTGCCATGCATAGTGGTTTCATAGATGTATCTCACTCAGGGAACAGTTAAACTGTGGTCACAAGACCATTCGGCCCATCAAGTCTACACCGCCATTCAATCATGGCTGATCTATCTCTCTATCCTAACCGCATTCTCCTGCCTTCTCCCCACAACCTCTGACCGCTGTACAAATCAAGAATCTATCTATCTCTGCCGTAAATATATCCACTGACTTGGCCTACACAGCCTTCTGTGGCAAAGAATTCCACAGATTCACCACCCATCTGAGATTTTTTTCTGACCTCTGTGACTCATTTAATTATTTGAACATGGGTTGGGTATTAGTGCACCAGCTACATGGTCTTGATAAAGTGCATATTGGTCCAAAGGCAAGAAGATCCAATTTTAGATGGTAAATTGCAAGGAGACCCATCCCTGGCTGGTATAATCCTTTATAAGTATGCAGGTCAAGCAATTATATTGTCTCAGTGATGTCTCTGAGTGTGTGCTAGTTTCCATGAGTGTGTGGATAGAATGGTTACACCTTGCACTAATTATACAGCAGAGTATGGTCTTCAGTCATCTTGGACCTTCTTGCCTTGGGATCAAAACTCCTTTAGTCAGCATGGTGGCACAGCAGCAGAGTTGCTGCCTTACAGCACCAGAGACATGGGTTCAATCCTGACTATGGGTGCTGTCTGTACAGTGTTTGTATGTTCCCCCATGACTGCTTGGGTTTTCTCCACGTGGTTCAGTTTCCTCTCGCATTCCAGGTTTGTAGATTATTTAGCTTTGGTAAAACATTATGAATTTGTAGGATAGTGCTAGTGTACGGAGATCGCTGGTCGGCACCGACTCAATGGGCCAAAGGGCCTGTTTCCTTGCTGTATCTCTAAAGTAAACTCACTTTGTCCAGACCATGTAGCGAATACCAATACCCAACCCATGTTCAAACAATTCACAAAAAGGCAGCCCAGAATGGAGTGGAAGCAATGTGATAACAAGGAACTGTAGATGCTGGTTTATACCAAGGATAGACACAAAATTCTGGAGTATCAGTGGGTCAGGCAGCATCATTTGAGAACATGGCCAGGTAACGTCATTTTGGGCCATGTTCTCCAGAGTGCTGTCTGACCTGCTGGGTGACTCCAGCACTTTGTGTCTATCATTGGAGTGGGAAGCAATCCTCAATCACCAGGGACTGTTTAAGAGAGGGAAAGATGGAGAGTGAGGGAGGGGGAGAGATGGAGAGAGAGGGTGTGTAACAGTGGGAGAGAGAGGGGCAGAGAGTTGGAGCGGGAAGATGGGAGAGAGAGAGAGAGGGAAAGAGTGAGAAAAGGGGAGAGAGGGAGAGGGTGAGTGAGGAAAGGGAGGGGGAAGAGAGGGGGAGAGGGAGTGAGGAGGGAGAGGGAGAAGGGGAGAGGGGCAGAGTTAGAGGGAGCACATAGTCACCAGTTGCCCCAAACACCGGCCACCGAATGGAGAACGAGGTCGGATTAACCTGGACGATGACACGTTGGCCTGCTTCGCCTCAACGGAGCTGCAGGTCTAAAAGACATACAACAGAAGAAGTGGGAGAATAAGAGTGGGGAGGAGGAGGGAGGAGAGGGAGAGAAAAGAGAATCTGTCATTTTAATCTTAGGCTGAAGTGTGGGTATAGAAAAATGTTTGTGACATCACTGTGCGGCCAAACATGCTAGGAACGGAACCAGGGTCGGGAAAGTTGTATAACAAGAGGGTCTTCGGAGAAGATTGAGATTCCTTTTGTCCTAGAGATGAAGGATTTGAGTGGACCTATCATCAGACTTCCCCAGCCCACAAATTCACTCAACCATCTCCCCACTCCATAAACTGACCCCAACCCACCAATAACAGCACGTGGCCTATAATGTTCTATAATGTATGTGTCTGCCAGCTTCATCACAGACCCACACCAACATGGCCACACACCCATTTCACGCCTGCTATCGGGAAGAAGACATAGGAACATGAAAACAGTAATGCCCATCTTCAGCAACAGCTTCTTCCGTACATCCATCAGACTATTAAACACTGCAACCTCTAAATAAGCTCTGAACTATATACACCTGTGGGCATTGGTTTTGTCTTTTTTCACCCTTATTGTTTGTTTGTTTTTATGTGTATGTATATGTGTGTGTGTGTGTGTGTGTGTGTGTGTGTGTGTGTGTGTGTGTGTGTGTGTGTGTGTGTGTGTGTGTGTGTGTGTGTGTGTGTGTGTGTGTGTGTGTGTGTATGTGTGTGTGTACACACACATTCGCGCATACGCACACACATTATATATGCACTGAATTTTTTTTTCTAATTTATTATATTGTTTAGAGTACTCTGTGTACATATTCTGTTATGTTGCTGCATGTATGAATCATATTGTTCTATCAGGGACATATGACAATAAAACACTCTTGACTCTTGAACAGGGTGCAGTCCTGATGCAGGGTCTTGCCAAGTACATCAGTCATCCCTCTCTGCCTCTACAGATGATGCCTGACGCACTAAGCACCGCCTTCAGTTTGTCATGTTGCCACAGACATTGTATTGGAGATATGTTCATCCTGTAACCAAAAATTTTAATGGATATTTCATGTCGACTTTGTCTGCAGTTGATCGATTTTAACAAACAACATCCTGATTAACGAAAATGGCGTGCTTTATTGCGCCATAAATATCCTTTCATAATTGAAAAACGTACCTGTATAAGAAAACTTGATTATTTTATTTATGGAGTTGGATTCATCTGTTGGGTTTCCATTCTGGTATGCATAACTAATGCAACTTATTTGTCATAAACGTATGAACAAGATTAAAAAATGGCATCAACTTATAATTTGCTGTGGACCTCGTTAAAGTTCCTGTGATTCATAGTGATTGTTCACATTACACCAATGTAAAGCCAGTTTAATACTGCAATACTAACGTGATGTGAAGCAGGTGGATGCCTGCCAATTTAGATTTTCATTAAGCAGCTTGATAAATCCATAAGTTCTAGTAGCAGAATTAGGGCATTTGGCCCATCAAGTCTACACCGCCATTCAATCATGGCTGATCTATCTTTCTCTCTCTACCCCATTCACCTGCCTTCTTCCCATACCCATGACACGTACTAATCAAGAATCTGTCAATAGTTGCCTTCAAAATATCCACTAACTTGGCCTCTACAGCCATCTGCGGCAATGAATTCCACAGATTCACCACCCTCTGATCGAAGAAATACCTCCTCATCTCCTATTGTACGTCCTTTTATTCTGAAGCTATGGTCTATGGTCATGGACTCTTCCACTAGTGGAAACATCCTCTCCACATTTACTCTATCCAAGCCTTCATGGGCCTAAAGTAGTTATTGCACCGACTCTGACAAGTAATACCACCCATTTTGGCATTTGTTGGCATTTATTTATAGACCTTGAGAGAGTCTGTCAATGAAAAACCTAGATACCTAAATCAACACTGTGCCATATCATTCATGATTCATGGCAATTAAGGCTAAATTTGTCGAGGCAATGAAGGTTCACTCCTTACCAATGACAAAGCATTAAACAAAATGCAAGGGACCTGGAGAAAAGTAATCTCACATAACGATAGGAATTGCTAAAGTCATGGTCATAAGTGAGTATAATGCATCTTCTTAAATTTGGCTAGTGGAGAGAAACAGAATGGCTTTGTAGACATTTCTATGATGGCTTTGTAGGTTATCTGTCACTGTGGCAAATTACAGCATGAATTACATCACTATTCTGCAGCAGAGAGAGAAAAAAATAATTTGCTGGGATATTACCACAAATGTCATGATAGAAAAGGATTTTAAATACCACCTGTCACAGCCTTAGGCTGCCCGAAAGCACTTGAACTACCTCTGAAATGTTCTCATGTGAATGGCAGAATGGTGATGTTACTCGACCAGAATCCAACACTCTGGAATCAAAATTCTACTACTGTCGGTGTGGCGTTTGCATGTTCTCTCTGTGATCCAGTGGATCTCCCTTGGGCACTCTAATTTGTCACCACATCCCAAAGGTGCATCGGAAGGTTAATTGGCCATGGTCAATTGTCCATTGTGGGTGATATGAGAATCGAGGACATGTGGAGGAGAATATGCTGCGGGGAACTAAATGGAAGATTAGGAAGTGTCTCTGAGATAGCAAGGATTTGATAGACCAAATGGCCTCATACGTCAAAAGGCAATTAAAAAATGGATACACAAAATGACATACAGAAAGAAGACTTTTAGTCCATTGTCCGATTCCACCTCTGGATTCTTTGCTGCTCTACGCTCACTAAAGTACAGCAGATATTTTCTGTTTCAGATTTATGTCAATCCCCTTCTGTAAGTTTTGCAAAGTTTGCTTCGGATTATTATATCACTGGGCACAAAGTTCTTCTAATTTTCTCCCTGATTCATTTCACGCTGATCCCGAAGCTGTGCCTTCTAGTAATATAAACATTTTTGTGGAAATAAATATATTCCCTCATTTGTACCATCAAACCTCTCACAATAATGTAAATCTCCATTAAATGTCCTCTGGACCATCTCTGGTGTACGAACAACCCCAGTGTCTCAAGTCCCTGCACAAAACTCAACATCTTTAGAGAGTGGATCATTCTTGTTTAATCTCTCTAGGGCTTTGGAATCCTTATTAAAGAACAATGGTCTTCAGATAGAAACATAGAAACATAGAAAATAGGTGCAGGAGTAGGCCATTCGGCCCTTCGAGCCCGCACCGCCATTCAATATGATCATGGCTGATCATCCAACTCAGTATCCCATACCTGCCTTCTCTCCATACCCCCTGATCCCTTTAGCCACAAGGGCCACATCAAATTCCCTCTTAAATATAGCCATTGAACTGGCCTCAACTACCTTCTGTGGCAGAGAATTCCAGAGACACACCACTCTCTGTGTGAAAAATGTTTTCCTCATCTCAGTCCTAAAGGAATTCTCCCTTATCCTTAGACTGTGACCCCTTGTTCTGGACCTCCCCAACATCGGGAACAATCTTCCTGCATCTAGCCTATCCAACCCCTTAAGAATTTTGTAAGTTTCTATAAGATCCCCCCCCTCAGTCTTCTAAATTGTAGCGAGTACAAGCCAAGTCTATCCAATCTTTCCTCATATGAAAGTCCTGTCATCCCAGGAATCAGTCTGGTGAACCTTCTCTGTACCCCCTCTATGGCAAGAATGTATTTTCTCAGATTTGGAGACCAAAACTGTATGCAATACTCCAGGTGTGGTCTAACCAAAACCCTGTACAACTGCAGTAGAACCGCCCTGTTCCTATACTTAAATCCTTTCGCTGTGAATGCTAACATACCATTCGCTTTCTTCACTGTCTGCTGCACCTGCATGCCTACTTTCAATGATTGGTGTACCATGACACCCAGGTCTCATTGCATCTCCCCTTTTCCTAATTTGCCACCATTCAGATAATAGTCTACCCTCCCGTTTTTGCCACCAAAGTGGATAACCTCACATTTATCCACATTATACTGCATCTGCCATGCATTTTCCCACTCACCCAGCCTATCCAAGTCACCTTGCAGCCTCCAAGCATCCTCCTCACACCTAACACTACCCCCCAGCTTAGTGTCATCCGCAAACTTGGAGATGTTGCATTCAATTCCCTCATCCAAATCATTAATATATATTGTAAGTAGCTGGGGTCCCAGCACTGAGCCTTGCGGTACCCCACTAGTCACTGCCTGCCATTCTGAAAAGGACCCGTTTACTCATACCCTTTGCTTCCTGTCTGCCAGCCAGTTCTCTATCCACATCAATTCTGAACCCCCAATACTGTGTGCTTTAAGTTTGTATACTAATCTCTTATGTGGGACCTTGTTGAAAGTCTTCTGAAAGTCTAGATATAACACATCCACAGGTTCTCCCTTATCCACTCTGCTAGTTACATCCTCGAAAAATTCTATAAAATTCATCAGACATGATTTACCTTTTGTAAATCCATGCTGACTTTGTCTAATGATTTCACCACTTTCCAAATGTACTGCTATCCCATCTTTAATAACTGACTCTAGCAGTTTCCCCACTACCGATGTTAGACTAACTGGTCTATAATTCCCCGTTTTCTCTCACCCTCATTTTTTTTTTAAAGTGGGGTTACATTAGCTACCCTCCAATCCTCAGGAACTACTCCAGAATCTAAGGAGTTTTGAAAAATTATCACTAATGCATCCACTATTTCTGTGGCTACTTCCTTGAGTACTCTGGGATGCAGACTATCTGGCCCTGGTGATTTATTGGCCTTTAATCCATTCAATTTACCCAACACCACTTCCCGACTAACCTGGATTTCACTCAGTTCCTCCACCTTATTTGAACCCCGGTCCCCTGCTATTTCCGGCACATTATCTATGTCTTCCTTAGTGAAGACAGAACCAAAGTAGTTATTCAATTGGTCTGCCATGTCCTTGTTCCACATGATCAATTCACCTGTTTCTGACTGCAAGGGACCTACATTTGTTTAAACTAATCTCTTTCTCTTCACATATCTATAAAAACCTTTGCAGTCAGTTTTTATGTTCCCTGCCAGTTTTCTTTCATAATCTATTTTCCCTTTCCTAATTAAGCCCTTTGTCCTCCTCTGCTGGACTCTGAATTTCTCCCAGTCCTCTGGTTGGCTGCTTTTTTTGGCTAATCTGTATGCTCTGGTTAATTTGTATGCAAGTTAGATATAATATTTTTACGATTTATATGATTATGGAAAAAGAACAGAGTTTTTTCCATTTGATACATTGATTTACCCTTATTGACTTTGGACATTTTGACTAATCACTGACTTGTCATCCATCTTAGGACTTCACTTAGATCAGTGGAAATTCTAATCTTTAGATCTCATGTTACCTTGATCTTTGTATGCTTCCCACATATGCATTTAATTAAATTTAACAAAGTGAATGTTATTGTTAAAAATAAGATCTGGCTCAAACCCTTGGGAGTAAATACCATTAGTCAGAAGTTTTCTTATCTGATTAAATCTTGCATATAACTTGGAGACAAAGAAAATGCACTTTTATTTTTACAAAAGTTTTCAATTATATCTTGCAGCGCTATGTAGAGTATAATTGTGATTCTACCAAATACTAAGAGGGTGAATACGCATTACCTTAATTATACCCTCTTCTCTTTGGAGGATAGGTTCTATGCCAATATGAATATGTACGACATTGTGCTCCATCATATATTATGCTGAAAATTGTAAGAAACTGATCTCTCATGGGAGGTTGGGGGGAATTCTCCCATTGTACTTCACTACTTTTTCTGGGATGGTATAGAGTTAAAATACTCCTTGATCACAATAACCAAAGTTGACCTATTAGTTTTCCTCTTGGTTAGTAATAAAGTCAAATCAGAGTTGGACCTTCACAGTGACTGGTTGGCCCCAGGGAGTGTGGTTGAACAGTTGGATAAAATCATAGAATCATCGAAAATCAGTGCAGGAGTAGGCCATTCGGCCCTTCGAGCCTGCACCACCATTCAATATGATCATAGCTGATCATCCAACTCGGTATCCTGTACCTGCCTTCTCTCCATACCCCCGATCCCTTTAGCCACCAGGGCCTCATCTAACTCACTCTTAAATATAGCCAATGAACTGGCCTCAACTACCTTCTGTGACAAACAATTCCACAGACTCACCACTCTCTGAGTGAAAAAAGATCTTCTCATCTCGGTCCTAAAGGACTTCCCCCTTATCCTTAAACTGTGACCGCTTGTTCTGGAGTTCCCCAACATCGGGAACAATCTTCCTGCATCTCGCCTGTCCAACCCCTTAAGAATTTTGTAAGCCTCTATAAGATCCCCCCTCAATCTCCTAAATTCCAGCGAGTACAAGCCGAGTCTATCCAGTCTTTCTTCATATGGAAGTCCTGCCATCCAAGGAATCAGTCTGGTGAACCTTCTCTGTACTCCTTCTATGGCAAGAATGTCTTTCCTCAGATTAGGAGACCAAAACTGTATGCAAAACTCCAGGTGTGGCCTCACCAAGACCCAGTACAACTGCAGTAGAACCTCCCTGCTCTTGTACTCAAATCCTTTTGCTATGAATGCCAACATACCATTCGCTTTCTTCACAGCCTGCTGCACCTGCATGCCTACTTTCAATGACCTGGTGTACCAGGTCTCGTTGCATCTCCCCTTTTCCTAATCGGCCACAATTCAGTTAATAATCTACCCTCCTGTTTTTGATGCCAAAGTGGATAACTTCACATTTATCCACATTATACTGCATCTGCCATGCATTTGCCCACTTACCCAACCTATCCAAGTCACCTTGCAGCCTTCTAGCATCCTCCTCACAGCTAATACTGCCCCCCAGATTCGTGTAATCCGCAAACTTCAAGATGTTGCATTCAATTCCCTCATCCAGATCATTAATATATATTGTAAATAGCTGGGGTCGCAGCACTGAGCCTTGCGGTACCCCACTAGTCACTGCCTGCCATTCTGAAAATGACGCCTACTCTTTGCTTCCTGTCTGCCAGCCAGTTCTCTATCCACATCAATACTGAACCGCCAATACCGTGTGCTTTAAATTTGTATGCTAATCTCTTATGTGGGACCTTGTCGAAAGCCTTCTGAAAGTCCAGATATAACACATCCATAGGTTCTCCCTTATCCACTCTACTAGTTACATCCTCAAAAAATTCTATAAGATTCGTCAGATATGATTTACCTTTCATAAATCCATGCTGACTGTGTCCAATGATTTCGCCGCTTTCCAAATGTGCTCTGCTGGACTGAATTTCTCCCAGTCCTCTGGTAGGCTGCTTTTTCTGGCTATTTGTATGCTTCATCTTTAGTTTTGAAACTACCCCGATTTCCCTTGTTATCCACGGATGCACTACCTTCCCGGATTTATTCCTTTGCCAAACAGGAATGAACAATTGTTTTAGTTCATCCATGCAGTCTTTAAATACCTTCCATTGCATATCCACCGTCAACCCTTTAAGAATCACTTGCCAGTCTATCTTGGCCAATTCACGTCTCATACCCTCAAAGTTACCTTTCTTTAAGTTATGAACCCTTGTTTCTGAATTAACAATGTCACTCTCCATCCTAATGAAAAACTCAACCATATTATGGTCACTCTTGCCCAAGGGGCCACGCACAACAAGACTGCTAACTAACCCTGGGTTACACAAAAAGCTGGAGAAACTCAGCGGGTGCAGCAGCATCTAAGGAGCGAAGGAGATAGGCGACGTTTCGGGTCGAGACCCTTCTTCAGACCCTTCCTCATTACTCAGTACCCAGTCTAGAATAGCCTGCTCTCTCGTTGGTTCCTCTACATGTTGGTTTAGAAAACTATCCCGCATACATTCCAAGAAATCCTCTTCCTCAGCACCCCTGCCAATTTGATTCACCCAATCTATATGTAGATTGAAGTCACCCATTATAACGGTTTTACCCTTGTTGCACGCATTTCTAATTTCATGTTTGATGCCATCCCCAACTCCACTACTACGGTTAGGTAGCCTGTACACGACTCCCACTAGCGTTTTCTGCCCCTTAGTGTTTAGCAGCTCTACCCATATCAATTCCACATCCTCCAAACTAATGTCCTTCCTTTCTATTGCGTTAATCTCCTCTCTAACCAGCAACGCTACTCCACCTCCTTTTCCCTTCTGTCTATCCCTCCTGAATATTGAATATCCCAGGATGTTCAGCTCCCAGCCTTGGTCACCCTGGAGCCATGTCTCCGTGATCCCAACTATATCATAGTCATTAATAACAATCTGCACATTCAACTCATCCATCTTATTACGAATGCTCCTTGCATTAAGACACAAAGCCTTCAGGCTTGTTTTTACAACACTCTTACGCCTTATCCAATTATGTTGAAAAGTGTCCCTTTTTGATTTTTGCCCTGGATTTTTCTGCCTGCCACTTTTACTTTTCACGTTGCTACCTATTGCTTCAACCCTCATTTTACACCCCTCTGTCTCTCTGCTCATGCTCCCATCCCCCTGCCACATTAGTTTCTAGGACAGTTCCCTGAAAGTGGCATGACATGTAGATAGGGTGGTGAAGGAGGTTTTTTTTGTTGCATTGGCCATCAATAGACAATAGACAATAGACAATAGGTGCAGGAGTAGGCCATTCGGCCCTTCAAACCAGCACCGCCATTCACTGTGATCATGGCTGATGATCCACAATCAGTACCCCATTCCTGCCTTCTCCCCATATCCCCTGATTCTGCTGTCTTTAAGAGCTCTATCTAACTCTCTCTGGAAAGCATCCAGAGAATTGGCCTCCACTGCCTACTGAGGCAGAGTATTCCACAGATTCACAACCCTCTTTGTGAAAAAGTTTTTCTTCATCTCTGTTCTAAATGACTTGCCCCTTATTCTTAAATTGTCGCCTGGTTCTGGATTCCCCAAATATCAGGAACATGTCTCCTGCCTCTAGCATGTCCAAACCCTTAATAATCTTTTTTGTTTCAATAAGATTCCCTCTCATCCTACTAAATTCCAGAGTATATATGTCCAGCCGCTCCATTCTGTCTACATATGACAGTTCTGCCATCCCTGGAATTAACCTTGTAAATCTACGCTGCACCCCCTCAATAGCAAGAATATCCTTCCTCTAATTTGGAGACCAAAACTGCCCACAATACTCCAGGTGTGGTCTCACTAAGGCCCTGTACAACTACAGAAGGACCTCTTTGCTCCGATACTCAACTCCTCTTGTTATGAAGGCCAACATACCATTCACTTTCTTCACTGCGTGCTGTACCTGCATGCTTACTTTCAGTGACTGATAAACAAGGACCCCCAGATCCCGTTGTAATTCCCCTTTTCCCAACTTGACACCATTCAGATAATAATCTGTCTTCCTGTTTTTGCCACCAAAGAGCATAACCTCACATTTATCCAAATTAAACTGCACCTGCCATGCATCTGCCCACTCACCCAACCTGTCCAAGCCACCCTGCATCCTCAGAGCATCCTCCTCACAATTCACACTTCCACCCAGCTTTGTGTCATCTGCAAATTTGCTAATGTTACCTTTAATCCCTTCATCTAAATCATTAATGTATATTGTAAATAGCTGCGGTCCCAGCACCGAGCCTTGTGGTACCCCACTAGTCACTGCCTGCCATTCTGAAAGGGACCCGTTTATCCTTACTCTTTGTTTATTGTCTGCCAACCAATTTTCTATACATGTCAGCACTCTACCCCCAATACCATGTGCTCTAATTTTTCCCACTAATCTCTGATGTGGGACCTAATCAAATGCTTTCTGAAAGTCCAGGTACACTACATCCACTGGCTCTCCCTTGGCCATTAACCTAGTTACATCCTCAAAGAATTCCAGAAGATTAGTCAAGCACGATTTCCCCTTCGTAAATCCATGCTGACTTGGATCGATCCTGCTACAGCTATCCAAATGTGCCGCAATTTATCTTCTGTAATTGACTCCAGCATCTCCCCCACCACCGATGTCAGGCTAACTTATTCCCTGTTTTCTCTCTCCCGCTTTTCTTAAAAAGTGGGATAACATTAGCTACCCTTCAATCCACAAGAACTGATCCCGAATGTATATCGTTCAGGGCATTGAGTACAGAAGTTGGAGCATTATGTTATAGCTGCACAAGATGTTGGTAAGGTCGCATCAGGACTGTTGTGCTCTGTTTTGGTCACCTTGCTATAGAAAGGTGTCATTAAGCTGGAAAGAGTGTAGAGTATATTTACGAGGATGCTGCCAGGACCCAAGAGCCTGAGCTATTGGGATAGCTTGGGCAAGCTAGGATTTTATTCCTTGGATCACTGCAAGCCGAGGAGTGATCTTATAGAGGAGTGTAAAATCATGAGGGAAATCTGGATCCAGAGACACCTGAGGGGCAGTGTCTCAGAAGGTGGTGTGTTTATGGAACAAGCTGCCAGAGGAGGTAGTTCAGACCAGACACAATAACAAGATTTAAAATACATTTAGGCAGGTACACGAATAGAAAATATTTAGAGTGATGTGGGCCAAATGTGGGGAAATAGACTTAGCTTGGATGGGGACATTTTAGTCAGCATGGATGATTTAAAGTGAAGGGCCTGTTTCCATGTTGTATGACTCTATGACTGTGAAATAATTCAATGATTGATTAAAGGTAGACAAAAATGCTGCAGAAACTCAGCGGGTGGGGCAGCATCTATGGAGCGAAAGAATAGGGTGACGTTTTGAGTCGAGACCCTTCTTCAGAATGTCTACCTTCGATTTTTCCAGCATCTGCAGTTCTTTCTTAAACAGTGATTGATTCATGTGATTGACGAAGATTTATCATTGAGTCACACAACAGAGGCAAGGATGTTCACACGTTGATAGTTGCTCTGGATTTGGTTTCTTGTTTTTGGTTCCGAAATGTAATTTCCTTCCATTTGCTTCAGTTCCTCCTTGTTCTGCAGCAATGCTCTTTCACTCAGCACTAACAGAGAGCCAAACCTGTCCAATGGGATTTTGTCAAGGCTAATCAGTAATCATACAGTAGGAGCTTCATGGAAACAGCCATGCATGAGTCACTCTCCAGTTCCCCATTGAGTGAATCATCAATCTTTATTCATTTCCAATTCTGCAACCTACAGTATATTGAGAGCTTTTCAGATTCAGGATGAGAGATAATAGCTGAAGTTCCAGACGACTTACATTTATGTAACACGTTTCCTTGGGTATCCCAAAGCACTTCAGAGATCATGAAGATAGACAAAAATGCTGGAGAAATTCAGTGGGTGAAGCAGCATCTATAAAGCGAAGGAATAGGCGATGTTTCTGGTTGAGACCCTTCTTCAGACTGATGTGGAGAGGGGGGGGGGGGGGGAAGAAAACAAGAGGCAGAGACAGTAGGCTGTAGGAGAGCTTGGAAGGGGAGGGGAAGGAGGGAAAAAGCAAGGACTACCTGAAATTGGAGAAGTCAATGTTCATACCGCTGGGGTGTAAACTACACAAAATATGAGGTGCTGCTCCTCCAATTTGCGGTGGTCCTCACTCTGACCATGAAGGAGGCTCAGGACAGAAAGGTTGGATTCGGAATGGGAGGGGGAGCTGAAGTGCTGAGCCACCTGGAGATCAGGTTGGTTAATGCGAACTGAGTGGAGGTGTTGCGCAAAGCGATCGCCAAGCCTACGCTTGGTCTCACCGATGTAGAGCAGCTGACACTTAGAGCAGAGGATGCAGTATATGAGGTTGGAGGAGGTGCAGGTGAACCTCTGCCTCACCTGGAAAGACTGCTTGGGTCCTTGGATGGAGTCGAGGGGGGAGGTAAAGCGGCAAGTGTAGCATTTCTTGCGGTTGTAGGGGAAAGTACTAGGGGAGGGGGTGGTTTGGGTGGGAAGGGACGAATTGTTATGGAGGGAATGGTCTCTGCAGAAAACCAGAAGGGGAGGAGATTGGAAGATGGTGGGGTCCCGTTGGAGGTGGCGAAAATATTGGAGGATTATTATTGGCTGGTAGGGTGGAAGGTGAGGACAAGGGGGACTCCGTCCTTGTTACGAGTGGGGGAATGGGGAATGAGAGCGGAGCTACAGGATATAGAAGAGACCCTGGTGAGAGCTTCATCTATAGTCAAAGAGGGGAACCCGCGTCCCCTAAAGAATGAGGACATCTCGAATTCCCTGGTTTAGAACACTTCATCCTGGGTGCAGAACGAGGCATAGACAGAGGAATTGGGAGTAGGGGATAGAGTCCTTACAGGAAGCAGGGTGGGAAGAAGTGTAGTCCAGATAGCCATGGGAGTCAGTGGGTTTGTAGTCGATGTCGGTCAGTAGTCTGTTACCTGTGATGGAGATGGTGAGGTCTAGAAACAGTAGGGAGATGTCCGAAACGGTCCAGGTGAATTTGAGTGCCGGATGGAAGTTAGTGATGAAATTGATAAAATCAGTGAGTTCTGCATGGGTGCAGGATGTAGCATCAATGCAGTCATGCATGTAGTGGAGGTAGAGTACAGGGATAGGACCACGGTACACCTCGAACAAGGATTGTTCGACGTAACCTAGAAAGAGGCAGGCATAGCTGGGGCCCATGCACGTGCCCATAGCTACGCCATGGATTTGGAAGAAATGGGAGGAGTCAAAGGACAAGTTGTTGAGGGCAAGGACAGAAGAGAGTATTAGTAGGCGGGGATTGGTTGGTTCTGCGGTCGAGGAAGAGACGGAGGGATTTAAGATCCTCCTGGTGGGGGATGGAGGTGTCGAGTGACACAGTGACTGGACATCCATTGTGAAGATGAGGCAGTGGGGGCCTGGAAAACAGAAGTCATGAAGGAGTCGAAGAGCGTATGAGGTGTCTTGGGCATAGGTAGGGAGGGATTTGACCAGGACAGAGTCGAGGTTTGAACAAGCAGAAACAATGGGTCTGCCAGGACAGTCAGGTTTGTGGATTTTGGGGAGAAGTTAAAATCAGGCCGTGCGGCACAGGGGAATTATGAGGTTGGAGGCTTGGGAGGGCAGGTGGCCGGAAGCGATGAAGCCAGTGATGGTGCTTAAGGTAATGGCCTGGTGCTCGTCTGTGGGGTCATGGTTCAAGGATAAGTAGGAGGAGGTGTCTGAAAGTTGGCGCCTGGCCTCAGACAGGTAGAGATCATGAAGGTCTTTTGAAGTGAGTGGCATGGTGGCGCAGCGGTAGAGTTACTGCCTTACAGCGCCAGAGATCCAGTTTCAATCCCAGCTACGGGTGCTGTCTCTACGGAGTTTGTACGTTCTCCCCGTGACCGTGTGGGACTTCCCTGAGTGCTCCGATTTCCTCCCATGCTCCAGAGACGTATAGGGTTGTAAGTTAATTGGCTTTGGGAAAATTATGAATCGTCCCTAATGTGTAGGATAGCGCCATTTTATCCATGCCGGCCATCGATCACTGGTTCACATTAGTTGTATGTTATCCTACTTTCACATCCACTCCCTACACAAGAGGGGCAATTTCCAGAGGCCAACTAACTTACAAACCAGCAGGTCTTTGGGATGTGGGAGGAAACCGGGGCCACCTGAAAGAAACCCACAAGGTCATAGGGAGAATTTGCAAACTGCACACTGACAGCATCCAGATGAGGATTTGACTCGGGTTCCTGATACTATGAGGCACATTGCTTCCATAATGATTAAGTAAAATGCATTTATTTCTTTTAAAATCTGTTTATTGGAGTTTTTTTCCAAAGAAAACAAAAATATAAAATTTTAAAAAAAACAGACCAAAAAGTATAATGACAAACATAACAATGATATTGATACATAGGGATCAGGATACATTAATAACAGGTATAACCTGATATGAGACCAATGTCAAAATACACATTGAATATAGACCTCCTGGTCTCTATGTAAATATAGATAAATCTTTAAACGAAAACCTATAAATGTTGAAAAAAACACAACAATAAAAAGACACAAAGAAAAGGAAAGAAGGATAAAGCAAAACCCCCCTAAACTAAAAAAGAAAAAGAAAAAAATAAAATAAAATAAAATAAGACGAAAATAAAATAAATAAATAAAAACTAAAAGCAAAACAGAATCTGAACTAAAAGTTTCAACAATTTAAGTCTGTATGTCGTCAAGTCCGTTCCACCATATGGAGATAAAAAAGTTGTTATAACAGTTAAAGAGGGAGCAATTTATATTGTATGAAAGTGTTGTATACATTTTCCCCAAGTCTTATCAAATTTAACCAAGGGTTCAACAATGTCACTCCAATTTTTTTCTAAATTTAAACATGACATCGTTTCAGAATACCATTGGAGTGTGGTCAGAGGGTTGGAGTCTTTCCATTTAAATAAAATAGATCTTCTGGCGATTAATGTGGTAAAAGCAATCAACCGATGGGCGGAGCGGGACAAATGAATAGAATCTAACATTGGTCGCCCAAACATTGCAGTAATAGCATGGGGTTGTAAATCAATACCTAAGACTACAGAAATAGTATCAAAAATGTCTTTCCATTATTTTTCCAAAAGTGGGCAGGACCAAAACATATGGATCAGTGAGGCCACTTCAGAGTTACATGTTACAGGTAGGGTTTATATGACCATAAAAATGAGCCAACTTATCTTTTCACATATGAGCTCTGGAAACCACCTTGAATTGTATCAAAGCATGTCTTGCACACATTGAAGAGGTATTGACTAATTGAAGAATCCTCTCCCATTTCTCTATAGACAATGAAGTTTTGAATTCTCTTTCCCAGTCATTCTTAATTTTATCAAATATGTCTATTTGTAATTTCAAAATCAACTCATAAATAGTCGTTAGTAATCCTTTCTGATACGGGTTCAGCTGTAAAAGAAATTCCAAAATTTTGGTTTGATGTGGTAGCGGAAAAAGGGGTAGAGTATATTTAAGAGGGAGTTAGATGTGGCCCTTGTGGCTAAGGGGATCAGAGGGTATGGAGAGAAGGCAGGTACGGGATACTGAGTTGGATGATCAGCCATGATCATATTGAATGGCGGTGCAGGCTCAAAGGGCCGAATGGCCTACTCCTGCACCTAATTTCTATGTTTCTATGTTTCTAGTAGTCTTCAAAAAGTGCCACAGGGTATTTGACATCCTCCTACGAGGGCAGGTAGAAAAAAAGAACTGCAAATGCTGGTTAACGCAAAAAGATAAAAAGTGCTGGAGTAATTTAGAGGGTCAGACAGCATCTCTGGATATAATGGATAGGTGCCGTTTCAGGTCGGGACCCTTCTTCGGATGCTTCGCCAGTCTGAAGAGCGGTCCCAACCTGAAATGTCATCTTTCCATGTTCTCCAGAGATGCTGCCTAACCCATTGAGTTACTACATCACTTTGTGTCCTTTCAGGGCCAATGGGTGCTTGGCTTAACATCTCACTTGGTGGTTCATCTGTTAGTGCAGGGCTCCCTTGGAACAATATTGATGTTGGCCTAAAACCTTTCTCCTCAAGTCACTTGTGCTACAACCCTCAGTCTCAGGCCTGAGAGTTGGATGCCGAGCCTCAGCTGACTGTTGATCAGTACCAATCACAGACAGCACCTTGTATGAGTTAAACTTGCAGTGGAGTGATTCAGTGCAGCTTCTCGTCATCAAGTCACAGAAAGATGCAGCAAGGCAACAGGCACACCAAGTCCACGTTAAATATCAACTACCCACTTACACTTATCCTGCATTAATCCCACGTTTTATTCTCCCCATCTTCTTATTTCATGCACTCTCTCCTCCAGTACAACCAGTCACCTACACACTCGGGACAATTTACAGAAGTCAATTAACCTACCAACCTGCACAATTTTGTGGTGCAGGAAAAAACCAGAGCACTTGTAGAAAAGTGGTCACAGGGAGAACATGCAAACTCCACACAAAGAGCGCCCAAGGTCAGGACTGAATTCAAGTATCTTGCATTATAAGGCAGCGAATTTACAAGCTGTGTCTCTGTGTCACCAACGCACAGAGATTTTTGAGGAAAGTTTCCATTGACCTGATGTATATTCCTTTGAGCCATGGAGTCATAGGAGCAAAGTAGGCCATTCAGCCCATCGAGTCTACTCCTCCATTCAGTCATGGCTGATCTATCTTTCCCTCTCAACCCAATTCTCCTGCCTTCTACCCTTAACCCGTGACACCCTTACAAGCCTTGACACCCAAATCACAAATCTGTCAATCTTTGCCTTAAAAATACCCAATGACTTTGCCTCCACAGCTGTCTGTCACAAAGAATTCCACAGATTCACCACCCTCTGACTAAAGAAATTCCTCCTCACCTCATTTAGTGGCACTATGGCGCAGCGGTAGAATTGCTGTTTTACAGCGACAGAGACCCGGGCTCGATCCCAACTGCGGGTGCTATCTGTATGGAGTTTGTATGTTCTCCCTGTGAGTTTTCTCCAGGTGCTCCAGTTTCCTCCCACACTCCAAAGATGTACATATTTGTAGGTTAATTGGCTTGGAAAAATTGTAAATTTTTCCTAGAGTATATGATGGTGTTAGTGTGCGGGGATCAGTGATCGACATAAACTCAGTGGGTCGAATGGCCTGCTTCCACGCTGTATCTCTAAACTAAACTAAATTAAACTAATCTATCTAAATATGCATCCTTTTATTCTGTGACTATGCCCTCTGGTCATGGAATCTCCCATAAAGTAGGCAGTGTTTCAGCTCTTAATTTGATTAAATTAGACATGATGGGAGTAGACAATGCCTCTTCTGATGAAGGGGCACAGAAGCAGTGAGCAGGGATAACTTAACAGAGAGCTGAGGAAGTCAGGCATAATATGGACAATGATTGAGAAAGAACTGCAGATGCTGGAAAAATCGAACATTGACGAAAAATGCTGGAGAAACGCAGCCGGTAAGACAGCTACAATGGAGAGAAGGTATTGGCGATATTTTGCGTCGTGACCCTTCTTCAGACAATATGGACAATGTTACCTCATACAATGGCTGGTGGAGATCTAGGAACACAGATCATTGCACCGTTACTCAATTACTGACAGTGTAACTGATTTAAAAGTGCATTCAACTGAAGTGGGCATGGCTGAACAGTCCACCGCCAGTCCATAAAAACGATATAAAGCACACTGAGTTATCAGATAATATCCCCACACCATTCAGGAGGCAGTAACAGGTCAAATTTTGTTACAGTCAGCTAGCTCCTACTACAGATAAAATTTCCTATTTCTTTCAGGAACATTTGCTATCTGTTTTTTTTTCCATTTAAAACCATGTTGCAAAGGGTTGTTTGTGTAAAAGGACTATAGGGATTGTCTTTTATAGACGCAATCTGATATAGCCAGCATTCAGCAATGCAAGATAATTAATCCATTTGAAATATCTTCGATGCCGGGCCTTTATCTGGAGCAAACACCATTGTTGCAAAAGCACATTGCTTCAGCAAACAAATCACCATTGTTAGTTATTGCTGTGGGATGCTGAAATCTGATCTATTAAGCCAATTTTAAGCTCGGCAGTCCGTCGCGGATGACAATTGCTTGCTTTGAACCGCAAACAACAATATGCGTTGGTGCTTGTGCTGACTGTTTTATTTCTCCTTCTTTTCTCAGAGGACAGCAGCTTTGAGTTATAAGAAGCCGATAGAGAAAGGTTTCCCCAGCCAGCACTCAAGCCTCAAGATAGACGAAACTTATGACACCATCAACGAGCTTGGGACTCTGGAGCTCATGACGAAGGACGTGGAGTTGATGTCCTACGGATCGATGAAGAAATCCGTGTCGACGGACTCGCTGAATTCCATATCTTCGATCGGTAACAACTTTGGCCACGACTTCACTGTGGGCCAGATCGAGATGAGCTTGGAGTACGATGTGAGCTCAAACACCATGCACGTCACTCTTGTTCAAGGGAAGGACTTGTTGGAGAAAGAAGATGCCAACTTTGAATCTTGCTTCGTGCGCATCAGTTTGCTGCCCGATGAGCAGATTGTTGGGATTTCTCGGGTAGGTTGGTTGAATTTCTACTTTTTCCTGTTTGAATATGTTGAGCAGAGGTTTCAATGGATGGTAATGAGAATAATTCAGGCTGAATGATTGAATATACTCATGGTTCAATGGTTCAGTGGTTCAATGGTCCGTTTATTATCGCCTATACCAAGGTACAATGAATTTTATTTTTGCATACAGGCATAGTTATATAGTGTGGAAACAGGCCCTTCGGCCCAACTTGCCCACACTGGCCATCATGCCCCATCTATACTAGTTCCACCTGCCTGCATTTGGCCCATATCCCTCTAAACCTGTCCTATCCATGTACCTGTCTAAATGTTTTTTAAATGTTGCAAAAGTACCTGCCTCAACTACCTCCTCCGGCATCTTGTTCCATACACCACCACCCTTTACCATACACCAGTTACCCCTCAGATTCCTGTTAAATCTTTCCTCCCTCACCTTAAACCTGTGTCCTCTGGTTCTCTATTCCCCTATCCTGGGCAAAAGATTTAACCGATCTATTCCTTTCATGATTTTGTATACCGTTATAAGATCACCCCCTCACCCTCCAATGAATAAAGTACTACTACCACCAATGATATTTTCTCTCTAATGGCGACTGTTCTGAGCGAGTTATAATTGAGACCACGTTGTAGGATGTAGATAAGATGACTCAACGTTAAAATTACTGAATGAGGAATGAGGTGTGTATCTAATGTGTTTTTTTTGTGAAGTTGGCTGCTGTGGCAGAAGCTAATGCTATTCACTTTGGAACTCATTGTCCTCTGAATCAGAAACTGCGGTTGTTGCCATATTTTAATCATAGCTTATAAACTAATCTTCAGTAGTATATTCCTCATTGTTCATCAAATGCGCTCTCAGAAGAATGAAAGGATTATCTTGACAAAGAGTAGGAACATTATCCTGGCTGATATTTGTCCCCTATTAATACCAATCAGATTTTCTGATAAATATCTCATTGCTGTTTGTACCCTATCGAACTATCTGATGCTCTAACGTCTTCCAGAGCTCCTTATTGTCAAGCATCAAGCCAAGGGGGACATTATGCTCATATGCTTAGGTTGGCTGAGCAGTTTGGATCTGCTGATTGTGGTGCGTCACAGTCTGCTGTTCTCTGCTCTGCAACTCAGCGAGATTGGCAGTGGTGATAGTCATACAGCATGGGAACCGGCTCTTTGGCCCAACTTCCCCAAGCTGACTAAGATGCCCTATCTATGATCATGAGACATGAGAGAAGAATTTTCCCATTCGGCCCATCAAGTCCATCTTTCAATCGTGGCTGATCTTTTTTTCACTCTCAATTTGATAGTCCTTCATTCTCATGCCTTCTCCTGTAATCTTAGATGCCCTTACTAATCAAGAACCTATCAATCTCCGCTTTAAAAATACCCAAGGACATGGCCTCCACAGTCGTCTGTGGCGATGAATTCCACAGATTCACCACTCTCTGACTAACAAAATTCCTTCTCATCTCCATTCCAAATGTACATCCTTTTATTCTGAGTCTGCACCCTCTGGTTCTAGACTCTCCAACTGCTGGAAACATCTTCTCCACTTCCACCGTATCAAGACCCCTTTGCTAGCATTTGGCCCATATCTCTCTAAACCTTTCCTATCCATGTACTTATCCAAGTGTCTTTTAAATGCTGTTATAGCACAAGCATCAACTACTTCCTCAGGCAACTTGTTCCATAACCACTGCCCTCTGTGTTCCAGCTCCAGGTTTCAATTATATTTTGCTCCTCTCATTTTAAACACATGTCCTCTGAATCTTGATTCCCCTACCCTGGGTAAAAGACTATGCATTCACCTTATCTATTCTCCTCAGGATTTTGTACACCTCAATATAATCACCCCTCAGCCTCCTGCGTTCCAAGGAATAAAGTCCAACCATGCTCAATCTTTTCCTATAGCTCAGGCCCTCGAGTCCTGGCAGCATCCTTGTAAATCTTACCTGCAATCTTCACAAGTTTTTTGCATAAAATGTTAAAGACAAGCTCAAGTGCTACAACAGGTGAATTGAACCTAATCTGCATCCTTACAGCATGCATCCCATTAATAATGCCTACGTTATCGTTCAAGATCTTCTCAGGAAGTTTATTACAAGAGGCCAGTTTTTATATTATTACAGAGGAGATTGTTCCAGAGTTATTGTACATCATTATGTCATTGCTTTATAAACATCATATTTGAGTCTATTTTTAAATGCTCAATAGTGACAATGTTCCAACACTGGACAAAGGGAAGTTTAAGAAGTCAATTCCTATCCAGAGATTACCAAGGTCACTCCTCACTTTTAAATAAAATGAGCCTTGGTTTATGACACTAATTGTGAAATTCTGTGTCAGTGGCACAGTTAACTGGCTTCTTCTTAAGGGGCTGTCCCACTTGGGCGAGTTTGCCCTTGAATTGTACTCGCAGCATGGTTGACACGAGGTCGTAGGAGGTCTTCGTAACTCTCCTTCATGTTCGAGAGTGGTCTCCGCCTACTCGAGGCCTCAGCTAGGTTGCGGCGTTTTTTTCAATATGTAATAAAATGTTGCCATTGAAAAATATATACTTTTTTTACTCCTAGGTTTAGTCGTAGTAGGTCGTAGTAGGCCGTAGTAGGTCGGCATGTTATTCGTAGGCAATCGAGGGTAGTTGATCGTGGTCAAGGGTAGTCGTAGATCAGAGTCTTCATCATAGTCGAATGGAGGTCGAAGGGAGGTCGAAGGGAGGTTGAAGGGAGGTCGAAGGGAGGTCGAAGGAGGTCGTCTTCACTCTCCAATAATCGGTGTCCAATTTTCCCGATGTTAGTCATAGCGAGTCGAAGCTGGTCTTCAACATAGTCGAAGGAGGTCGAAGGAGGTCTTCAACATGTCATTTTTTCAAACTCTTCTAAACTTGTCAATTAGGTCGCCCAAGTGGGACAGCCTGTTCAAGGTTTGTGTCTTGATTGCATTCTAATCACCTTCCATTTATGCTCAGATAATTAGGTCAGAAATCACTACTTTGAGGCCAACAGTATTTTGGTGAAGATTGTGCCCAATATTGAATGATGGAGATTAGATATGGCAATGCAGTGTAGCTCCAGCAGTGTAAATACCACAATGTTCTTCATTTTATTGGAGTAAGGTTTGTGAACTCATACACTCCATATTACGTTATAAAATTCACATTACACTGAGGCGGCACAATTGCATAGCCATATATTTGCTGCATAACAGCGCCAGAGCCCCAAGTTAACTTCTGTACGGGGTTTGTACATTCTCCCTGTTACCACGTGCATTTTCTCCAAGTGCTCCGGTTTCCTCCCACACTCCAAAGACATACAGGTTTGCAGGTTAATTGGTTTTGGTAAAATTGTAAATTGTCCCTAGTGTGTAGGATAGTGCTAGTGTACAGGGATTGTTGGCCGGCGTGAACTCGATGGGCTGAAGGGCCAGTTTCTGTGCTGTATCTCTAAAGTCTATTGTCTAATATGTTCTGCACTGAGATGAGGTGGTCACTTACTCCATAATCCACAGTGATCCCAAAGTAAGAATGATCGGAAATAACTCAATTTCTTTCACAGTAGAAGGGTCCCGGCCGGAAACGTCACCTCTCCATGTTCTCCAGAGATGCTGCCTGACTCGCTGAGTTACACCAGCACTGTGTGTACTTTTGTGTAAACCAGCATTTGCAGTTCCTTAAAAGAACACAAAGTGGTGGAGTAACTCAGCAGGACAGACATTACCTCTGGAGAACAAGGATAGGTGAATATTCAGGTCGAGACCCTTCTTCAGACTCAGTTCTTCTGTGTATTAACCATCATCCGCAATTCTTAGTTTCTACATCTGCAGTTCCTTGTTTGCCCATTTCTTTTATGCAGATTCAGAGGAATGCATTCTCTGTGTTCTTCGAT
Organism: Raja brachyura; assembly: GCA_963514005.1. The sequence continues at coordinate 34,384,284 of OY740798.1, read as the reverse complement.
GAGAAGTTTTCCATTCCCCTGGACCCCTCTGCTCTCGAGGAAAACAGTCTTCGATTTTCCGTATTTGGAATCGATGAAGATGAAAGAAACATGAGCACGGGATTGGCAGATCTGAAGCTATCGGATTTGGACCTCAGCTGCCGACCCTTCAATGCCTGGCTTTATCTACAGGATGTCAATAAGGTGAGGGGGCCACAGAACAAGAGTAACTCACTTTTTATATTAGACCCTGCTGAGAGGGACGGTTTTGAAATGCAAGTGCAGTGAAAACCCTGTAAACACGCTTTTATCATTCACTGTTCCTAACTTGCCTTGTTTAATTACCAATGTAATTAGTAAAAAACTGGCAAATACCCCAGTCATTAGCTTCCAAGTAACAGTATTCAATAGTGATGAAGCTAAACGGTACAATGATTAAAAGCAAATTAAAATATTATTGTAACGTTTGGAATGAAATTAAATTATCTAAGAACACCAAATCTGAGGAAAGACATCCTTGCCATAGAGGGGGTACAGAGAAGATTCACCAGACTGATTCCTGGGATGTCAGGACTTTCATATGAGGAAAGATTGGATAGACTCGGTTTGTACTCGATGGAATTTAGAAGATTGAGGGGGGATCTTATAGAAACCTACAAAATTCTTAAGGGGTTGGACAAGCTAGATGCTGGAAGATTGTTCCCGATGTTGGGGGAGTCCAGAACAAGGGGTCACAGTCTAAGGATAAGGGGGAATTCCTTTAGGACCGAAATGAGGAAAACATTCTTTACACAGAGAGTGGTGAGTCTCTGGAATTCTCTGCCACAGAAGGTAGTTGAGGCCAGTTCATTGGCTATATTTAAGAGGGCGTTAGATGTGGCACTTGTGGCTAAAGGGATCAGGGGGTATGGAGAGAAGGCAGGTACGGGATACTGAGTTGGATGATCAGCCATGATCATATTGAATGGCGGTGCAGGCTCGAAGGGCCGAATGGCCTACTCCTGCACCTATTTTCTATGTTTCTATGTTTCTAACAGTAAAGACATCAAAGTGTTGATGTAACTCAGTGGTTCTGGCAGCATTTCTAGAAAACATGGATAAGTAACATTTCAGGTTGGGATAGTTTTTTCAGACTGAAGAAAACTTGAGTCTGAAGAAGGGTCTTGACCCTAAACATGACCTATCCATGTACTCTGGAAATGCTACCTGGCCCACTGAGTTGCTCCAGCACTTTGTGCCGTTTTTTGTAAATAAAACAGCATCTGCAGCTCCTGGTTTCTGCAATGTCACTGTTTCAACTACTGAGATGTAATAGTCCCCAAGATGCTTGCTACAGAAATGTAGTGGATTGAGCTCTACTACTAAGTTAACTGGTTCACCCTATGAAGGGAATGATGGTTTGGATTAACATGATTGTGAAGCGTTATGGCTCTACTTGTGCATGAGGTCGGTGTCCAACTTGAAGGGTTGTTGAGCCGCTGCCTGGAGAACTAATCACACTTTTGTCTGTGCAGGCAACGGATACAGTCGGAGAGATCCTGCTCTCACTCAGTTATCTGCCCACAGCAGAGAGGCTGACCGTGGTCGTGGTCAAAGCCAAAAACCTCGTCTGGAACAATGAAAAGACCACCTCCAGTACGTTTACTTTAGTTTACTTTATTATTGTCATGTGTACTGAGGTACAGTGAAAAGCTTTTGTTTGCATGCTATCCAGTCAAAGAAAAGACTTTACATGATTACAATCAAGCCATCCACAGTATATTAATAAAAGATAGAGGGTACAACATTTAGTGGAAAAAAAAAGTCCAGTCAGGACTGCTCTCTAAATGATGAGAGGACCATTCACTCGCCTGATAACAGCTGGGAAAAAAGTGTCCCTGAATCTGGACATATGCGTTTTCTGACCTCTTGCCTGATGGGAGAGGAAAATAGAGAGTGTCTGGGGTGAGACTGGTCTTTGATTATGTAGCAATGTTACAACATTTTGAGATTTAAAAAATCAAGTCTGCAATTTATCCCATCAGATAAAGCATAAAAAGAAGTTTAATTTGACACCTAATTCACTTTCATATCTTCAGTGTTAAAAAAATTATGGCCATTTTCATACTCTGAAATTAGCATCTTGTTCCCTATTGCTTTTCCATTGGCTTAACTCAAAAGCTGTGATCGAGGACAGTCAAAAGCCCATAACTTTCTTAAAAATTAAGGGAACTGAATGAAATTTTCAGTTATAATCGATTGAAGCATGCTGAAACAAATATGAAACAATCTTACTTGGATGACCTGAAATTAAAGCATATAATTAGTTAGTTACCTAATTGTAGATAATTACAAAATTCAATTACTAGATCTAAACATCTACCCATTTCGTAAGAAACGGTTAACATTTTTAAATAGCCTAAATGTCCAAATAACATTCATACAAAAATTCACAATATAACGGTTTTTAAATCTCATTGTCATGAATTTATAGGCCAAATGGAAGCAATTTAATGTTTAATTCCTGTAAATTAATGGGCATTTTAATCATCTTGTGAGTGGGTTTTTGTGGAATGCGATCGATTGGAACGTTGCGGTTGCAGTGAATTTGAGCCCCATATCGGCAGGAAAAATACTGCCAGTTCGTATGAAGCCAAAATCACATTTTCGCCAATGAAATTTGGATTAAAGTCATCCTAAGACGCAAGTTTATATATAAAATAAACAACTTACCGTATGTTTTGTCCCCAATGTGAGATCCGTTCCGTTGTAGGCGTTGACGGCGTTAGAAGTAGCTTTTTATTTTACTCCAGTGATTAAATTGTCCCGGTAATTTTTTTTTAATCATCCGAGAACGGAAGTCGGAATGATTTTTCTGCAACAGCTGAACAGCCTGAGAAAGTTCGACTCCGAGGCAGGAGAAAACGGCATTTTAATCCCGCCCCCCATCCCCCCCCCCCCCCCCCCAAAGGTGCCAAAGTCACGCACACAGCCAGTGGCAGAACTGCAGTGCCGCTGAAGGTAGGTATTGTAACATCGCTATATTATGCTTCTTTACATCGGCGAGACCAAGTACAGGCCCGGCCATCGTTTCACTGAACACCTCCGCGCAGTCAGTCTTAACCCACCTGATCTCCCGGTGGCTCAGCACTTCAACTCATCCTCCCATTCCCAATCTGACCTTTCTGTCCTGAGCCTCCTCCATTGTCAGAGTGAGGCCCAGCGCAAATTGGAGGAACAGCACCTCATATTTTGCTTAGATAGTTTACGCCCCAGCGGTATGAACATTGACTTATTTAACTTCAGATAGCCCTTGCTTTCTCTCTCCATCCCCTTCCCCTTCCCAGTTCTCCCACTAGTCTTACTGTCTCTATCTACATTCTATCTTTGTCCCGCCCCCTCCCCTGACATCAGTCTGAAGAAGGGTCTCTCCCGAGATGCTACCTCACCCGTTGAGTTACTCCAGCATTTTGTGTCTACGTTTGATTATGCTGGTGGCTTTGCCGAGGCAGCATGAAGTGTAGATGAAGTCAATGGAAGGAAGCCATGGAAATAACCTTGAGGTTTGTCAACTGATTAAATGACTAACAGTTAAAAAAGATGCTCACAATGACCATGAGAACCTGATGGAACATTTTATGTCACAAATTATTTAACACAAATCAATAGTAGTTCTTGACAGATTAGGAAAGCCAAGTGGCATTTATTTATGTGTATTTTTAATGCAATTGACAAAATATACTGTGTATTAAAAAAATAAGAAGTTTGAATTTATCTTAGATTAGTTTAGAGATAGAGCATGGAAACAGGCCCTATATGCCCCTTGTGTCCACTGAGTGCATGACGACCATTGATCACCCATTCACACTAGTTGTATGTTATCCAGCTTTCTCATCCACTCCTTACACACCAGGGGCAATATACAGAGGCCAATCAGCATGCAATCCTACACACTAGGGACGATTTACCATTTACAGAAGCCAATTAATCTACAATCATGCACGTCCATGGAGTGTGGGAGAAAACTGGGTCTCCACAGGGAGAACATGCAAACTCCACCCGATATCAGGATTGAACCTGGGTCTCTGGCGCCATGAGGCAGCAGCTCCACCAGCTGTGCCACTGTGTATGGGCTGTGTGGGGCAAGTTTTTTATACAAATTGTAGTGGGTGCCTGGAATGTGCTGCCAGGTATGGTGCTTAAGGCAGATACAGTATTGACATTTGAAAAGGCTTTAAGATGGGCCGTAGATGTATAAGGAATGGAGGGATAGGGATCATGTACAGGCACAGATTGGTTTAGCTTGGTGTCAGATGGGGCTCGTCAGCCTGGGAAGGCAGTCCATCTAGGAGAGGGAAAACTGATTTAAAACCTCCACTGCATTAACCTCCTCCACAAGACATTAACAAAAGATTTGCTCAATTTTATCAAAATCTATATACATGTAAAACTTCAGCAGATAATATTAAAATTACAAACTTCATAGACAATTGTAATCTTCCAAAACTCAACGCGTTGGAACAAGAGGAATTAGGAGCTCAGATTACACTTAAGGAAATAGAAGAAACAATAAATTTGTTGAAGAATGGTAACATGCCAGGACCAGATGGCTTTAGTAATGAATTCTATAAAAGATTCTATGAGATAATTTCACCACGCTTACAAAATTTATATATACATGCTTTTAAAGAAAATATACTACCAGAAACACTAACCGAGTCAACTATTACACTTATACCTAAAAAGGATAAAGATCTAGAAGACCCAGGCTCATATAGAGTCATAGCACTCTTAAATACAGATAAAAAAATATTAGCAAAGACCCTAGCGAGAAGATTGAGTAAATATGTTAGCAAACTAATAAACCCGGATCAAACGGGGTTTATACCCAAGAGATACTCATTCAACAATTTGAGACGTCTGTTTAATATAATGTACTCACATAAAACTGAAGAGGAAGACTTATCAATTATTTCACTGGATGCTTAAAAAGCATTTGATCAGGTAAAATGGCAATATCTATTTAAAGTAAGGCAAAAATTTAATATGGGAGAGAATTTTATCTCATAGGTAAAATTATTATAAGACAAGCCGACGGCTAGAATACTGACCAATAACATATTATCCCCAGATTCCAATTTTCAAGGGGCAATAGACAGGGGTGTGCACTATCGCCCCTGCTATTTGCACTTGTGATAGAACCTCTAGCAGAAAGTATAAGAAGTCATCCGAATATTCATGGATATAATACTAAACACTCAAATAATAAAATGTCATTTTATGCAAACGACATATTATTATACATTACAAATTCGCAAATTAGCATACCAAATATATTAAATTTAATAGAAGAATTTGGTTCCTTTTCAGGATATAGAATAAATTGGAATAAAAGCGAAATTATGACGAAAAAACCTCAAGAGCCGACACATCTGTTGAAATTCCCTTTTAGAATTGCAACAGAAAAATTCAAGTATTTGGGTATCCAAATTACTAGAAAATATAAATAATTATTTAACACAAACTACATGCCTTTATTAACTAAATTGAATGTGTTGATTAAATTCTGGAAAACGTTGCTGATGTCCTTAATAGACAGAATAAATGCTATAAAAATGATCTTTTTACCACAAATACTGTACCTATTTCAATCATTACCAATATATTTACCAAAAGAATTATTTAAAAAACTAGACTCTGATATTACAAATGTCACATGGGACTATAGATCACATAGAATCCAAAGAAAACATCTGTGTAAACCTAAAGAATTTGGGGGACTGACACTCCCCAATTTGTTGTACTACTATTGGGCAGTGAATATTAAATATATAATTTACTGGTTGGACAGTTCTGCCCCACAAGTAGACTGGATAAGAATGGAGAAAGAGGATTGTTCCCCCTATAATATAGGAGCGATTCTCCTTTTTCCGATGAAACTGAACAATATAATATATAAGAAGAATCCAATTATTCACAGTATAATACGAATTTGGAAACAAATAAAATTAACTTTAAAATTAACAAACTTATCGCTTCTTTCTCCAATAGTTAACAATCCCTCATTCAAACCATCTATTATTGATAAAACGTTTATCCATTGGGAAAGAATAGGAATTAAAATGATTGGAGATGTATGAAATGGGAAAACGTCTGTCATTCCAACAACTACAGCTAAAATACAACCTGAAAAGTAATCAATATTTCAAATACCTTCAAATTCGAGATTATTTGGAAAAACACATACAACGATATCAAACTCTAACCTCAGATTTATTAGATGAAGGAATGAACAGAAAGGCAGAATCAAGCAATTTAATATCATATTTATATAATAGAATTTTAAATATAGAAACACCAATGACAGAGGCAATTAGAAGAGACTGGGAACAAGAATTATTGATAAAAACACATTTGTGACAAATGTCTAACTCAAAATGCCACTATAGCACATTCCTTTGTCTCCTTTACAAAACTTCATAAATTTTGGAATGAAATCTTTGGAACTTTTACAAAACTATTTAATATAAAATTTAACCACAATACAGAACTGATTATCTTTGGATCAATGGAAGTGGGACGTAAGCTAACTACGTTCCAAGAATCTCTCTTTAATTATGGTTTAATAACAGCAATAAAACATACTAAAATTTTGGAAAAACACATCCATGCCAACGTTTAAAATGTGGATTTCAAATATGTCGGAAACGTTACATCTTGAAGAAATGAGATTCCTCCTATTAGGCAAAGTAGACCAATTCTTAAAGATTTGGTCTCCTTTTATCGACTTCTTACAAGCATATGGTGCAACATAACCTTAGAAATTAAATAGTTCAGAACCAGATGATGGGTGGGTAAAGATATTAAATAGGTATATCTCTCCTAATTTCTTTTTCTTCTTTCTTTTTTTTAAAAATCTCTTTAGCTTCTTCTTTCTTCTTTCTGTCTCTCTCGCTATTCATTTCTACTCTCTTGTCTATCTATCTCTTTTTCGGGCTCTTCTTATTACATCATGAATTAGCACCATTAGCATTGCCTATGACACTCTCTATTTTCTTCTTTCTATCACTGTTCTTTTATTATTAAATTAAAAATAGGAAGTTGTACAAGAACTGTAATATGTCTGTATTCATCAGGTACTTAGGTAGGTATGTTGCAAAACGTACCTTGCGCAGCGCTGCACTTCTGCCGCTCCCCGTGCGCGCGACTTTGGCGCCTTTCAGAGGGGGGTGGGCTTAAAGTGCCGTTTTTCAACAGGCAGGACAAATCGATGAATGTCGGGCGATTTGGTTGCGGAAGAAAAATCGCTCCGACATTTCATCAATGAAGGTATTTTTAAATTACTCTAAGTTATTTATTAACTAGAGTAATTTAAAAATCACCTTCAAAAGCCGTGAACACCGACAACCGGAAGGATTTAGCGTAGGGGAGAAGAAAAGGTAAATAGTTTATTTTTATATTAAAATTTGGTTTCTCGGGAGGCTTTAATAATATTTTTATGTTGCGAAATGGGCTCCCAAAAAATGTATGAACAAACAGTATTTTCCCCCCGACTTCACCGCTAACCGCAACGTTCCAATCCACCGCATTCCACTAAAACCCACTCGCTAGTTGATTTAAATGGCCATTAATTTACAGGAATCAAACACTAAATTCCTTCCATTTGGCCCAGAAATTCATGAAAATGAGATTTAAAAATTATGTTATATTGTGGATTATTGTGTGAATGTTATTTGGATACTTAGGCAATTTAAAAAAAGATTATCTTTTCTTAAGAAATGGATAGATGTTTAGATCTACTCATTGAATTTTGTAATTAGCTACAATTAGATAACTAACTAATTATATGCTTTAATTTCAGGTCATCCAAGTAAGATTGTTTCATATTTGTTTCAGAATGCTTCAATCTATAATAACTGAAAATTTCATTGAGTTCTCTTAATTTTTAAGAAAGTTATGGACTTTTAACTTTTCCAGATCACAGCTTTTGAGTTAAGTCAATTGAAAGGCAATGGGGAGCAAGATGCTAATTTCCGAGTATGAAAATGGCCATAACTTTCTTAATACTGAAGATATGAAAGTAAATTAGGTGTCAACTTAAACTTCTTTTTATGCTTTATCTGATGGGATAAATTGCAGACTTGATTTTTTAAATCTCAAAATTTTGTAACTTTGCTAACTTAGGTACCACATTACTGTATTTACTTCTAACAAAACAAAAAAAAAACCTCCACTGCCATGTGGCCATATCCAGTCATGGAAAAGGCTCCAGGAGTAAACCTCAAGAAAATCCGTAGTCGGAGTCCCTAAGACAGTTCGTCGTTGTCTACAACCTCACTCTGGCAGCTCCTGCGACGGCGCTGGTGCCAAACTGTAACGGCCCTGCTGTTCCTTTGGATAGATCAGCGACGTGGAGAGGGTGATGTGCTGCATGAGCAACAGCCTGTCCTCCATATGACATTGCCCAGGCTTGCATCCGACCATGAACTAGGATGCATCACCCATGGTCAGTCATGACCGAGGGGGGCCTACTACTACTAGACATGTTCAATGCAGACATTGTGAGCCAAAGGGCCAGTTCCTCTGCTGAACTTTTCTATGTTCTATGTAACTCCCTCTTACCTAAAGTCGGAAGTATACAAGAACTTGTGTGATCGGGTGATCGATGGTCGGCGTGGACTCGATAAGCTGAAAGGCCCATTTCTATGCTGTGTCTCTGAACTCTAAACTAAACTGCTGAAATACTGTGCTGATTCTTAATTGTCAAGCGTCAAGAATGTTTTATTCCTACTTGCAGCAGCACAACAGGTTTGGAAAAACGGTGCTCAATAGATAATGTAATAAATGAGCACTATAAAAATCAATAAATGAAGAAAACTAATATAGTTTAAAAAAACACAAAGCCCTAAATCCCAAGTGAACCAAGGTAGTTTGGAGTTTAGTTGGAGTTTGTAATGTTTAATTGCCTAATGGTCATTGGGAAGTTTTAGTTGAGCTTGCAACACAAAAAAATGATTATTTTGTGGTACATTCCTGCCACTATTTGCTTGGAATCATGTTTAGCTGCGGACTCCACATGAACCAATGTACAGCACACTGCAGTGGCAGGGCCAGTGCCATTTAACTATGTGGACCATTGCCTACATGCAACATTCTTGCATAGAACTGGGCCAACATGGCTGCCCCCATTGAGTACATTGGAAGCATCACCACATTTACCCAAGCTCAAGAAACGTTCAACTCCCATATTGAAGGTTTGGACGTGTTCCCTAAAACAAACAGTTCTGAAGATATTGAAGGGAAAGGCAATATCACATCAGCTCACAATAAGTGATCTGTGTGTGTAAAATAATCTATTCTCCACATGTAGGTTGGGTCAGGTTGGCATGCTGACAAATCTCAGATTTGTATAAAAATGCATAGAAACAAGAGAATTTTATTCTGAAGTTGTTAAAAAATAGCTGCAATTTGAGATTTTGCAGTGTGAGGCATAAGTGAGTACATTGTTTCATTAATCCAGGCAGCATTCTGGTAAACCTCCACTGCACCATCTCCAAAGCCTCCACATCCTTCTTGTAATGGGGCGCCAGAACTGCACGCAATACTCCAAATGCAGCCTGACCATTCATCTAGAGCTGCATCATGACTTCCTGACTCTCATATTCAATGAAGGCAAGTTTATCATATGCCTTCTTGACCACCTTACCTACTTGTGTTACCACCTTCAGTGAGCAATGAATTTGCCTCCAAGGTCCCCCTGCACATCAATGCTGTTGATGGTCTTGCCATTAGCTGTACACTTTCTACTTGCATTCATTCTCCCAAAGTGCAACACCTTACACTTGCTCAGTTTAAACTCCATTTGCCATTTCTCTGCCCATTTCTGCAGCAGGTCTATATCCCATTGTATTTTCTGTTATCCTTGCTCACTGTCTGCAACTCCTCCAACTTTGATGTTTTCAGCAAACGTACTCACCAAAGCATCTACATTTACGTCTAGGTCACATATGTATGAACTCTACTGGTCACAGGCTTCCAGCCAAAATATCTACCTTGCACCACAACCCTCTGCCTTCTATATGTAAACCAGTTCTGAATCCATACAACTCAGTCTAGAACAGCTTAATCTTCTGGCTCAGCCTATCACGAGGGACCTTATCAAAAGCCTTCCTAAAGTCCATGTATAGAATATCCACACCCGACCTTCACCATTCTCCTTCATCACCTTTACGTTTAAATCAGTGTGGGAATGAAGGACCTGGTGTGTTCAAAAGGAGCATTGGAACAGGCCCCCATACGTTTAAAGGTGGCGTGGGAACAAGGTCTCATTGAATTTAAAGGGAATACGGCATCTCAGAAGTGGAGTGTATACAAGGAGCATTGGGAAGGGGACCCATTGAGGTTAAAGGAAGCGAGGAAATGGGGCACCGTAAGTTTAAAGGGAGCATAGGAAACAAACCCAGCTGAGCCAAATGCTGATCCATCAGAATATCCAAACAATTGGAGTTGTCAGAGCTTTACCATACATTGAAATGAACTTTAAAGCTCGATATATCAAAGCCGCATGCACAACCTCAGAAGATGATGATAGGCACACTTGCACTCATGCCATCCATGTATGTGCATGTTTGGCTACCTTAGTTGTCTCCTATTGTGAAAATTGTGTTTGCAGGCATGATGGGGCAATGGCAGGATTAGTATTGGTATTGGTTTGTTCCTGTTGTGTGTTCCGAAACATAGTGAAAAGCTTTTGTTCGCATACTATCCAATTCAATCAGATCATACATGATTACAATCAAGCCATAGACATGTAAAAGAGACAGCGCAAAGAGAAAAATACCAGAGTGCAGAATATAGTTTTACAGCATTGTAGTGTAACCATTACACAGAAAAAGTTCAATGCAGTAGGTTGGACGATCGTGGATGATGTTACACATGGCAGCAAACAATTACGGAATAATTATAACATTTCATATCCACAGCCTCTAAGTAGATCTAAAGCTGCATTGACTGGATATTCCACTCGGCAACAGAATGTGCTACATGAGACATGGGGCGAATCCAAAACCAGGGGCCACAGTCTAAGAATAAAGGGGAGGTCATTTAAGACTGAGGTGAGAAAAAATCTTTTTCACCCAGAGAGCTGTGAATTTATGGAATTCCCTGCCACAGAGGGCAATGGAGGCCAAGTCACTGGATGGATTTAAGAGAGGGTTAGATAGAGCTCTAGAGGCTAGTGGAGTCAAGGGATATGGGGAAAAGTCAGGCACGGGTTATTGATAGCAGACGATCAGCCATGATCACAATGAGTGGCGGTGCTAGCTCTAAGGGCCGAATGGCCTCCTCCTGCACCTATTTTCTATGTTTCTAAGAGAGGATTATGATCTGTAGAACAAGGCAAAAAGTGAACAAAACAATTGATATTGCGAGCAACTGTAGCATTGTGAACTTTCAACAAGAGCTGCGAGTGCAGAGCAAAGATGGATGCACATCAACATGCCTACAATGAAGAGGTAATTTCAACATACCTCTTTTAAAGATATCAAGTTGCTGAGCAAAGCAAGAGTTGTCACTGAGTTGTTGAAGTGGAAAGATCACACGGTACCAATGTGCAAGGGATTAGTAGAGAAAGTTAACAATAGGGGAGAATATTTAATTTGTAGCTATCAGCATGCAACAGTTGCCAGGATGGTCGACTCAAATCAGTGCCGTGCTGTGTCTGGTGAAAAACAAACTGCAGCTACTGGAAAACCTAAAATATAAAAGAGAGAATGTTAGAAATGCTCAGCAGGTTGGGCCACATCTGTGAGAAGAATGATAAAAGTTGACATTTCAGGACAGAGATCCTTTATTAGAACTCACAAAAGAGAATTTCCCCTGAAACATCGAGTTCAGAAAGGGGAAGTAGACTGTAGACTTTAGACTTTAACGATACAGCGCGGAACCAGGCAAATTGACCCACCGAGTCCGCGCCACCCAGCGATCCCCCCGTACACTTAAGTCAAACAGAGTTGAGTCATAGTCATAGTCACACAGTGGTTCTTGATTCCCCTATTCTGGGTAAAAGATTATGCACTTACCCTATCCATTCCTCTCATGATCTTAAGTTGTACAGTATATATTTAAGCATGAACATGATGTTCTCTACATATCCGTGTAACTGCATACTGTCATCCTGTTTGGACAGGAGAATTTACTTTAGACTTTAGAAATACAGCGCGGAAACAGGCCCATCGGCCCATGAAGTATGTGCTGACCAGCAATCACCCCGCACACTCGCACTATCCTACACAATTTACAATTTTACCAAAGCCAATTAACCTACACACCTGTAGCGTCTTTGGAGTGTGCGAGGAAAGCAGAACGCACAGCGAAAAATCACGTTATCATGGAGAGAACGTACAAACTCCGTACAGACCGCACCTGTACTCAGGATCGATCCCAGGTCTTTGGCGCTGTAAGGCAGCAACTCTACCGCTCAGCAGATGAACCATGTGCTAATTTTCACCAGTATGTCCATGGTGGGGAGAGTGAGCATCTTCAGAAGCTTGATCATTCACATCTTTGGAGACCGGCACAGGGCCCAGCAAATAGGTAGAACCAAGAAGAATGTGTGCCCACTTACGCTAAGTCCGCCTTGGCCTACGCGATCACCCGGTTGCCAAACATTTTAACAACCCATCCTATTCCATAATGACCTTTCTACCCAAGGTCTCCTCCACTGTCAATTGAAGGACCAGCACCTCATATTTCGGAAGTCTGAAGAAGGGTCTCGACCCGAAACATCGCCTATTCCTTCTCTCCATAAATGCTGCCTCACCCGCTGAGTTTCTCCAGCATTTTTTGTCTACCTCTTATTTCACTTGGCCAGTTTACAACCCAGCAGTATGAATGTCGGTTTCTCTAATTTCAAGAAACCCTTGCATCCAGCATTCACAACCTTGTATCCTTTCATTATCACCTCTTCCCCAGGCAACAATGGGCCATTATGGGCTTCACCCTTCCTTGGTCATCTGTTGTTCTGTTTTGTTCTGGCCTTTTCTTACCTCCAGTTCCCTCCCCTCTGCTTTCAGTCTGAAGAAGGGTCCCAACCTGAAACGTCAGCCATCCTTTTTCTCCAGTCCGCTGAGTTATTCCAGCACTTTATGTCTGTCTTCTCGACTTTCTTAGACATTTAAAGAAATTCAACATGTCACAGAATGCTCTAACCTCGGCCTTGTCATGCACTGTAGAAAGAATTGTCACAGTCTGCATATTGACCAGGCATGGTAATTCCAGCACGCAGGAACACGAGAGGAATCAGAGAGCAGTGGACCCAGTCTGGTCCATCACGGGCACAGCCCTCCCCTCCATCAAAACTATTTACTCGACACGCTGCCTCAAGAAGGTGGCATCTATCATCATAGATCCCCACCATCCTGGCCATGCCCTCTTCTCACTGGTATCAAAGGGCAGGAGGTACAGAAGCTTGAAGTCTCACATCACAAGGTTCAGGAACAGCTACTTTCCAAGTTCTATCAGGTTCTTGAACTGACCTACTCAACCCTAATCCTACCTCGACCATAGAACACGACCGATCTCCTCTCGCACTACCTAGGACTCGTATTTTCTAATTGTGTTTTGCACTTCTTCTTCTTGAGTATGGCGTGCACAGCCTAAGGTTGTAGGACAACTTGGTCTATTTGATCTTATTTGATTGTGTACCAAATTTTATTTGGTTGATTGCATTCATCAAAACAGGGCAGACCACATGAAGGTTGCAATCAGGCACGTGCCGTGAGTCATTACTCAGGGTAGGCAGTCAGCCGGCTTTCAAAAAAAAATCTTAAAACCGCGCATGCGCAGATTGTTCTCTTCGTAAACAATAAAAAATAAGTGACAATTCAATTTTCCCAAGGGTTCTAAATCTCCTTTATTTTTTAATTACTGAATGGGTGGGGGACGAAGGATGAAGGCAGGTGGAGAGATGGTGGGAAAAACGGGAGCACATCGGGACGTTGAATCAGTTGTCATCTTATGGAATGACAATACTAATTCAAGGGTCCAATTGGAGGGGGAGTTCCTTTCACAGTGTGTGGGGAGCCTGCGGCAGGGGTTAAATATGCGAGAAGGGAGAAGTTTTGAGAAGGAGGGGGACAGAGATCATATCAAACTCACTCACCGCTGCCGCAGCGCTCCGGGCAAGGACAGCAGAACTGGCCGCCACTTCCGGGGATAGAAGCAGCTCGGGTGCGAACGGCCACCGGGACCCAACACCAGAACCGGCTGCTCTTCAGCGCCTTCTGATCACCTCTGGCAGTGCTCTTCGTCTGAACATCTCTCACCTGCCGTGTTAAAGAAGGAACTGCAGATGCTGGAGAATCGAGGGTTACACAAAAAGCTGGAGAAACTCAGCGGGTGCAGCAGCATCTAAGGGGCGAAGGAGATAGGCGACGTTTCGGGTCGAGACCCTTCTTCAGACTGAGTCTGAACATCTCTCACCTGCCGCTCGCCGGCCGGCTGGCTTCCCGCAAATCTTTAAATTCCGACAGCGCGTTCACGGGTCCAGTTTAGGTTACTTGGCTGTGGGAATTTAAAGATTTGCGGGGCGCGGTTGACATGAGCGAAGCCGGCGAACGGCAGGTGAGAGATGGGGGTTACACAAAAAGCTGGAGAAACTCAGCTGCAGGTGCAGCAGCATCTAAGGGGCGAAGGAGATAGGCGACGTTTCGGGTCGAGACCCTTCTTCAGACTGAGTCGGAATTTAAAGATTTGCGGGAAGCCGGCTGGCGAGTGGCAGGTGAGAGATGTTCAGACGGAGAGCACTGCCAGAGGTGAGTGGGGACCAGCAGAAGGGGCTGAAGTGGCAGGGTCCCGGCGGCCACTCGCAGTCACCCGAGCTGCTTCCTTCCGCGGAAGTGGCGGCCAGTTCTGCTGTCCATGCCCGGAGTGCTGCGGCTACCACCCGAGCTGATCCACTCCCCGGCCACAATAAAACCATATGGCAAAAAAGCACGGGAACAGGCCATCTCGGCCCTTTTAGTCCGTGCCGAACACTTACTCTCCCCTAGTCCCATCTCACCTGCACTCAGACCGGAGCGTAGCAAGTGGGTTACTGACCCCAATCCCCTCCTTCACAACGCCAGACTGCCCAAACACTGAACGGAGCTCTCCCCCCCACCCCGGGAACTACAGTATTTAAAAACATAAAGCACAAAGAAATGCACTTACCACATTATTGGTACATTAAGTCCATTCTCCATTTGTTTGCTAAGATATTATTAAAATAATGGCAATCCATATTTGAACATCCCGCCAAGAAACTCGCGATGCGCATGCGCAGAAAGATGATGCGCATGCGCCGAAAGATGATGCGCATGCGCAGTGCTGCAAAGGCAGAATTTCTGCTGCCTTCAGCTCCCATTGAATCTGACGGCTTCAGGCAGCGCTGATGGCACGGGGGCTGCACAAACCTTCCCGTGTTACAAGCGCTGCGGGTGAAAGGCATGGAGAATTATGCCTACCCAAGAGATCGATCTCTTAGACAGGCATAATTCTCCCATGCCTTTACTATTTATATTTAAAAATTGCCATTTCATAATTTTAGTCAGGGTAGGCAGTGCCTACCTTGCCTACCCTGACGGCACGTGCCTGGTTGCAATCTCCCACCCCGTGTTTTGCACCAATTTAGTTTAGTTTTGTGCTACAGCATGGAAACAGGCCCTTCAGCCCACCGAGTCCGCACAAACCAGCGATCCCCTTACACTAACACTATCCTACATGCCAGGGACTATTTACAATTTTTACCAAAGCCAATAAACCTACAAACCAGTACGTCTTTGGAATGTGGGAGGAAACCAGAGCTCCCAGGGAAAACTCACGTGGTCACAGGGAGAACATACAAACACCTTACACATGGCCGTCCGAAGGGGGGGTGCGTTGGGTGCGATCGCACCCCCCTTTTTTCTCCAGAGTTAGAAAAAATCCTGAGAGAAAAAAAAACAATCGAAAAAAAAACCCCCCAAAAAAATCAAATAATATCAAACTGCTTTCTTTTCCTTGATAACAATACTGAAAAATATGAATTCCATAGTTTGTAACATAAATATACATTTTTATGGGATCATTATATACAGATGTAACATTTCAATTTCGAGATCGGGGGGGGGGGGGGGGGGGAGTGGGGGCAAATATGCGTCAAGCCGATAGCCATATCATTGAAGAGTTAAATGATAGCCTAATCAATAAAGAGCTGAGAAGAGGAATCAGAGCTGCCAAGGAAAGGTACTCTGAGAAGTTGAGGAGCAAGTTCCCAGCTAGTGACTCTTCTTCAGTTTGGAAGGACATGCAAGAAATCATCAGCTATAAGAGGAAAGCCCCACACTCTTTGGGCAATCGTCAGCTGATGAAACATAACACTGGTACCCCCTCCCCAACAAACACAGCCAGACCCATCTGCAAAGAATGGACCCTGCACCCTCTCCTTCCCATTCACCACTTCATACCTAGGCAAGGCAAGACTCCAGTATGAAAAGAGTGCACCCTTTCCCACCCCAACCAACACTTTACACCCAATTACTCATTTTTAACCAGTCCCTGCAAAGATGTACTGTCCCTGCCTGCTTCAAGGTCTCCACTATTGTCCCTGTACCCAAAAAGGTTAGGATTACTGGTCTTAATGACTACAGGCTTGACTTACAGAGGCACTGACCTCTGTAGTCATGAAGACCGTTGAAAGGCTTGTGCTGGCCAAGCTGAAAAATATCACAATCCCTCTGCTGGACCCTTTGCATTTTGCATATTGGGCCAATAGATCTGTGGATGACACAGTCAACCTGGGCCTGCACTTCATCCTCCAGCACCTAGACCACCAGGGGACCTATGCAAGGATTTTGTTTGTTGATTTTAGCTCTGCATTCAACACCATTGTGCCAGAGCTACTACACTCCAAACTTTCTGAGTTGACTGTGCCCGAACCCCTCTGTTGTTGGATCACCAGCTTTCTGACAGACAGGAAGCAGCATGTGAGATGGGAAAGCATATCTCAGACCCCAAATGCTCAGCATAGGAGCACCGCAAGATGCGTACTCTCCCCTCTCCTCTACTCTCGCCACACCAATGACTGCACCTCCACAGACACCTCTGTCATGCTTCTCAAGTTTGCGGACGACACAACCCTGATTGGACTGATCCAGGATGGGGATCTCTGTACTCTTTTCAGTTTGACATATTTCCTATAACATGGTGCCCAGAACTGAACACAATATTCTAAATGCAGTCTCCAAATACAAGGAACCATGCAACCATCAACCATTTCTCTGCCTGGCTAATTGATCCAGATCCTGCTGCAATCTTCACTATATGCAAAACCACTCACTTCTGTATCATCAGCTAATCCCAGTACCATTGCTAATCTCAGTATCATTGCTAATCTTGCACTTGTCTGTGACGTTTCACAGAGTGCTGGAGTAACTCAGCGGGTCAGGCTGAGTATAGAGGTTGGGTGGTCATGTTGCAGTTGCATAAGATGGTGGGGCCACATTTCAGAGTATTGTATTCAGTTCTGGGCACCATGTTATAGGAAAGATGTCATCAAACTGGAAAGGGTACAGTGAAGATTTACGAGGATGTTGCCAGAACTAGAGGGCCAGAGCTATAGGGACAGGTTGAGTAGGCTGGGACTCTATTTCATGGAGCACAGGAGGATGAGGGATGATCTAATAGAGGTGTATAAAATCATGATTTGGATAGATATGGTTGAGTCTTTTGCCCAGAGTAGGTGAATCGAGGAACAGAGGACATAAGTTTAAGGTGAAGGGCAAAAGAATCTGAGGGGTATGTTTTTCACACAAAGGGTGGTAGGTGTATGGAACAAGCTGCCAGAGGAGGTAGTTGAGGCGGGGACTATCGCAACATTTAAGAAACAGTTAGACGGGTACATGGATAGGACAGGTTTGGAGGAATATGGATCAAACATGGGCAGGTGGGACTAGTGTAGATGGGACATGCTGGACCAAAGGGCCTGTTTCCACACTGTATCACTCTATGACTCTATCTATCTTTCCCTCTCAAACACATTCTCCTGCCTTCTCCCCATTACCTCGGACACCTGTATCAATCAAGAATCTATCAGTCTCCTCCTGAAAAATGTCCATTGACTTGACCTCCACAGTTGTCTGTGGCAATGAATTCCACAGTTCACCACTCTCTTCTCTTGAAAAATGAGAAAGTCCTTAGCTCTCCTTCCTAAAGGAATGTCTTTTAATTCCAAGGCTGTGGCCACTGGTCCTAGACTCTCCCACTAGTGGAAACATCCTCTCGACATTCACTCCATCCAGGTTTTTACCAGGCTGGGACAGATGGCAACAGCTTCACACCGTGTCCCAAAGCTTGTGTCCTGTCCTGCATCACCCAAGGCAGCAGAGACAACATAGGAGAGGGCAAGCACCGTAACAAAATAGCTCACGATGGTTTGGGATTCAGGGATGTCTATGCATGTCACATCATGAATATTACTGAGGAACGGTCTTGCCCGAAATATAATCTGTACCTTTTCTCCAGAGATGCTGCCTGACTCACTGAGTTAGTCCAGCACTCTGTGACATGTCATCTATCCATGTTCTCCAGAGATGCTGCCTGACCCGCTGAGTTACTCCAGCACTCTGTGTCTATTTTCCCTTCACCCATCTGCCCAAGCCCACTCTCCCCCTATGTTCCTTTCCACTGATAAACCTCTCTCTGCCTTTACATTTCACTCCTCTTTCAAATCTGCTCTACTTATCTACATGCATTTTTCTTCTTAACTTTTTAGTCATAGAATGATGCAGTGTGAAAACCGGCCCTTCAGCCCAACTTGCCCAAACCGACCAAGATGTCCCATCTAAACTAGTCGCACTGACACGCATTTGGCCCACATCCATCTAAATCTGTCCTATCCATGTACATGTCCAAATGTCTCTTCAACATTAGGATAGTCCCAGCCTTAACTACCTCCTCTGGCAGCTTGTTCCATACACCCAGCACCCTTTTTGTGAAAAAGCTACCTTTCAGATTCCTGTTAATTTCTGAAATATTGGTCATAAATTTGGTGCAAAAATGCTCCAAAATAAGGCTCAGAATGCATCAGAGAGCATCTAAAACCCCAGAGCTTCCAGGGCTGTGAAGCGGGCCCTGGACCCTGGCATCAAGGGACTTCACGCTTTGCGCTCGTGATGTGCGCAGCGCGCACATTATTTCACAGTAATTTTTTTGTAATCCTGTCTTGCCACCCCCTTTTTGGAAAGCTTCGTACGGGCCTGTTACAGACAGCACCCACAGTCAGGATTGAACCCGGGTCTCTGGCGCTGTAAGGCAGCAACTCTAACGCTGCGCCACCGTGCCAGACTTTTTTTTTACAGTTGTTTTTCTTTTAGAAATGTAACTGATGTAAAATGTATGTACAATTTATGTTTTTATGTTCTTATCTCAGACTGGGTGCCTGTAATGTATCTGCAAGCAAGATTTTCATGTTACCAGCACCTCACCATACTTGTGAATATGATAATAAATTCAACTTTACTTTAGTATTTCCAGCACTTTCTGTTTTTGTTATTGTGCCTCTGGTAACAACTGGCCTCAGCAAACCGAACGTCTTGCTCAGAGAAAGCTGCATAAAAAGCGACCATTTTGTGAGTGTTTGCCCTTCAGCCAATCTAGTGCATCGAAAACTCATCAGATTAATGTAATGAGCCAGTAGAGGAAGCACACAATAATTTCGCTGAGCAGGAAGAATTTTTCAGAGTTTCTGTAAAGAATTTCTGATAATTTGTTAATTGCAGTGCCCAGCATGGGTAGAAGTGATGGTGCAGGTCTGATTAGTATGTGTGTCAGGGATTATGGGTAAAAGGCAGGAGAATGGGATTAGGAAGGAGAGATAGATCAGCCGTGATTGAATGGTGGAGTAGACTTGATGGGTCGAATGTACTAATTCGGCTCCTGTCACTTTTGAATGTATGAGGTGGACATTTGCAACCCGTGAATCAATGGCCTGGTTGATAGAGGCTCATCTGTCGACATGATGAGTGAAGAAACCGCCAACAATCTTCACTGTCGTCCCTCTCCACTTTGGTGAAGAAACGGCAAGATTTTCCCTTTCATTAACCTTACACCTTTTACAGCTCTGTGAAGCTTTGCAGTGTAAACCCAAAAATGTCAGAGAGATATTTTAGGTTGCCGGAGACGACTGTGATTTTCCTCTGAGCTTTGGTGCAAGTTCAGGTCTTCCCGAGTCAGGGATCATGTATGCAGGGCCTACAAACAGTTGCAAAGGTGATGGAGAGAGAACAGGTTACAGAACGATGTACTAGCTTTGTCAACATTGGCACGCTGTCCTCGATGATGACTCCGCATCAAATTGAAGGCACAACAAGGTAATGTGATATTTGTTCTTCTCTTGGATGGGAGTGGGGTCACAAAAAGTGGAAAGTTGTAAAAATACAATAATCCGCTCGTGATGAAAAATCCTCTCACCAGCAAAAATAATGCAACTGCTGGAAATCTGAATTTAAAAGCAGAAAACAATAGCAGGTCAGGCAGCATTGATGGAAATGATATTGATAGAATTTACTCCTGCCACTGGAAAGAAGATACAGAAACTGAAAACTGTTAAATCCAGGGTCAGGAGCAGCTTCTTCCCAACAACCATCAGGATATTGAACACTACGAACTTCACCTAAACTCCAAACTACGGCCTGCCTTGATTGCATTCGGAACTTGGCCCTTTGATTTTGTTTTTGCTCTATATTTATTGTTCATTTTTATATATTGAACTTCTTGAAAATATATTGAAAACGGTCGGTGGGGGCGCTGCGAGACGGCTGCCCTGCCAGCAGCGCGTTAGTCATTTCTACTTTTTTGTTTTTTTTTAGTAAGTCCAAATGTGTGTTTTAATCATTCTTGACTCTTGATTCTTGAATTAAACTTTTATGCTGGAGGCCATTTATTAGAACTTTTATTCTTGCCCAACTCACACCTCAGTAAAGGTCCTTAAGATCTACCCAAGAGAGAAACGAAATCCAGAGAAACATGTGAAATTCAGTTCATCCCTTGCAGTTGATTCTCTCAGCTTATCTAACACTTTATCATTATGTCCCTTGTGTATGAAGGATGAATCTGCACAGACAATAGGTATCACCTAGTGATATCTGAAACTAAGATGCAGAAGAGGGGCAACATTTAAAGGAGTCGTACAGGGCAAATTTTTTTGCACAGAAGGTAGTGGGTGCCTGGAACACACGCTTGCTGAGGGGATACGGATACGCAGGAAATGGAGGGATATGAAAGGTGCAGGCAGATTGGTTTATCGAGGCATCATGTTTGACATGGGCATTGAGAGCCGAAGGGCCTGTTCCTGTGCTGCATTTTCCTATGTTCTACGTTCTATGAGGGACATGGTGATGTTATCTAAATTGGAGAATTCAACAGTCATGACATTGTGTTGTAAGCTACTCAAGCGGATTATGAGGTGTTGTTCCTCCAGTTTGCAGTCCACTCTGACAACAGAGGAGGCCCAGGATAAAAAGGTCAGGTGGGCAATGGGAAGGGGAGTTAAAATGGTTAGCAACTGGCAGATCCGGTAGGCCTTGGTGGACTGAGAGCAAGTGTTCAGCAAAACGGTTGCAGACTACGCTTGGATCTATTGATTTCCGCTAGAAATGAAAGCTGAAAGTTGAACCGCTCGATAAATGAATTTGTCTGTTAGAACTTCACGAAGTGAAGGATGAAATCAATGCATATCTGACAAAGAAAGCAAACATTTGAGTTCAAATCCAGAACCAAATTGTCCAAAAGTTAAATTGAAAGATCAGGATGGCTCAAAAATCCATTCACTAAACTAGGTTCATTTACATGAGAATATATGGACAATGATTCTTTATTCTTTGTAGTTTGCTGAATAGAGCCATCGACTCACACAGCATGGAAACAGATCCTATGGCCCAACTTGCCCACATCGATCAACATGCCTGCATTTTGCCCATATTCTTCAAAACTTATTCTATCCATATACCTCTCCAAATGATTTTAATCATTGTGATAGTACCTGCCTCAACTACCTCCTCTGTTAGCTTGTTCCATACACCCACCATTCTTTGTGTAAAAAAGTTGCACCTCAGATTCCAATGTCCTCTGGTTCTTGATTTACCAACTCTGGGTAAAAGACTGTACTTACCCTATCCATTCCTCTCATCATCCAAAGTCGTATATATTTAAGCATGGACATGATGTTCTCTACATATCCAGGTGACATCATACTGTCACCTTCTTTGGACAGGAGAATTGATTTTAGACTCTAAGCTTTACACAGGTGCTTTGGCTCACCGAGTCCATGTTGACCATCAATCACAAGCACTACACAATTTACTATTTCATCAAAGCCAATTAACCAGTATGTCTTTGGAGTGTTGGAAGAAACCGGAGCACCCAGAGAAACCCCACGAGGTCACAGGACGAGTGTACAAACTCCGTAAAGACCCGTAGTCAGGATCAAACCCGAGTATCTGGTGCTGTAACCTCTGCGCCACTGTGCCGCTCTCAATTGTGTGGTGTAGACACAAGGAACTGCAGATGCTGCTGTACAGAAAATCACGACGTGCTGGAGTAACTTAGCAGGTCAGGCAGCATCTCTGGAGAATGTGGATAGGTGACATTTCGAGTCCCAACCCATGTTTGCTGGAGATGTAACAACAGTCTGAAGAAGGGTCTCAACCTGAAAAGTCACCCATTCTTTCTCTCCAGAGATGCTGCCTATCCTGCTGAGTTACTCCAGCATTTTGTCTACCTTTAAACAATGGAAAAATGGTCCTGAGAGTCAATAGCAGAAAACTGTCTCTGAATATACTTAATTTTAAAGTTCTGCCATGCAAATAAAGTTTATGTCTCTATGAGTGCAAAGTGACATTTTATTTTCTCTGTGATGGCACTAGCCATTGTGTATCATGTTATTCTGCTGAAATTCCGTGGTTGTGCTGTTGATCCTTTAGGCCTCTGCTGGTTGTAATGTTGATCCTGTCAATATTCACCGTGTGTTTTTGTGATTTTGTAGATGTTCAGCAGGTGTTGATATCCAATGGATATAATTTGATTCCTGTCGGCATCCACTGGGCACTTTGTGGTTTTGTCGAAAATCAGAGAGTGCAATATAATTCCTGTTTGTATTCAATGGGCATTAGGTGCTTTCCGGTGGAATTTACTG
Organism: Raja brachyura; assembly: GCA_963514005.1. Next base: position 34,361,117 of record OY740798.1, on the reverse strand, counting down.
TGTGTTCATGCACTTTCGATTGGTATTTTCTAGTGCAAAGGGATTTTCCCAAGATTCACAGGGTGTAATAATATTGAGCTGACATCTAGAGCTTGAAGTTTGGTTTCTGTTGTAATTCCCTGAGTGCCGAAGAATTTTCTTGCAGTTCAGTGGAAATAATGCTATTCTTTTGTTATTCAGTGGAGGCAGTGTTATTATTGTTGTATTCATCGGGCGTAATGTGATCCCGGTGATACTTTATAATCCACTGATTATAAAGTAATTTTATGTGTTACCACAGGACGCAATATGAATTTGTTGGTGTTCGCTGTGTGGGATCATATTCCATCTGCAATCATTCGAGCTACTTTAATATCTCTTGGTGTTACAGCAGTTGTGTTGTGACTCTGTTGGATATCATTGACTGTACTTTATTCTCTTTTTGTGAGTGCAATACAAAGAGCTTCTGTTAATATTCACTACAAGGTGAATCTGTCAGTGTTAACAGAGAGTCTTTCATTGTACCTGTACACAGTGGGTTTATTTGTGATGGTAAATGCCAAATATGGAACCTCTACAAAGTTAAAAAAACTAGATTGATTTACAGCAGTTAATAGTGTCACCAAGTCCGCGCCGACCAGCGATCACCCCGTACACAAGCGATATCCTACACACGAGGGACAATTTAAATTTTTTATCGAAACCAATTAACCTACAAACCTGTACGGCTTTGGTGTGTGGAGAAAACCCGCGCGGTCACAGGGAGAATGTACAAACTCCATACGGACAGCACCTGTAGTCAGGATCGAACCCGGGTCTCTGACGCTGCAAGGCAGCAACTCCACCATTGCGCCACCGTATCGCCCACTGTTATATGTGTACAGACACCTTTTTCGTCGACAAAAAAAAGCACTGCCCGCACTTCTTCGCACTTGTGCATATGATGATAGATTTGTCTTGATTTCATTAACTGTCAAGTCAGGAGGTGCAGAGAGTGTGTTGTTGTCATATGTCCTAAAATGGAACAATAAAATTCTTACTCACAGATAACACGACTGGTGTTTTCTAAATGTTATGAGATAGAGTTGTCAGTTACTATTACACCAAGGTTCCACTGGAAATTGAGTGTTGAGAGGAGGGGGTTATACAGAGGGATATGGGCAAAATGCAGGCAGGTGGAACTGGTGTAGATGGGGCTTGTTGGTCTGCATTGGCAAGTTGGGCTGAATGTTTAGTTTCCATTCTGTATGACTGTATAACTCTATGAGTGCAAAGTGAGTCTGTTGGCTGGTGCTAATGCCATGTGGCGTTTCTACTTGGTGACGGTGATGTTGTGATTGTTTTATTTTTATGGGAGTATTGAGAATCTGTTGGGAGTCACTGGGTGGTTCTCTTAGTTTTCACTATGTCTGTTAATATTCACCATCAGGTGGCGTTCTGATGGTATTTGTCAGATGTAAAGCTATAGTGTTGGCATTAGCTGTGTGTAATGTGAATCAGTTGCTACTCACTCATATCCCAGTCACATTCATTGGATGTAATTTAATTCTTGTTTGCATTTAAATGGTTATTTATGATTCTGTTGGAATTCAATACATGCAGCGTGATTCTGTTTCCAGCGCTGAGGTTACAATATTTCTGTTGGTATTCTCCAGATGTATTGTGATTCTATTAGAAATTTAATGGGCTTAACTTTGATTCTGTCGGTGTTTACTGTGTATTTTATTATCCTGTTGTAACTCACTGGACATAATGATATTTTGCCACCATTTTTATGTTTATCATTTGATTTTTTGTTGGCATCTTCGCAATAATTTGTGATTCTGTTGGAATTTAGTGGGTGATATGCCATTCCCGTAGACATTCGACAGTGCAAAGTATTCATAGTGCATAATATAATTCATGTTGGAGATATAGTTTATCTTTATTTATATTCGCTGTGTATAATATGGCTTGTTTGCTGTCATTCTGGATGCGGTGCAGGGAATATCTATTGATATTCCCTGGATATATATATGCATTCCAGGAGGAGACCAATAGAAAACCGGAAGAATCATTACACTGGGTGAATGGAAAAAGATCCATGTTACACCTACTGAATACCAACAGAAGCATATCACAGCTAGTGAAAGTAAAGAGGAATTAAATCTCTCTCAGTGACTTCCCATGAAATATCCAAACAATTGTTCTGTCTGGCTGGCAAATCCTTTCCCCATGGCAAAGGCGTTTGGGGATTGGAGGTCTACCAGGCAAGCGGCCCGGCCTGACCCATGTAGCCAATGGAGTGTATGGCTGCTGTGAGCCTGAAGAAGGGTGCCGACCCGAAACATCACCTGTCCACGGTCTTCAGCCATGCTGCCTGACGACGGACAAGAGTGGACCTGTAGGAGGGAGAACGGGTCATTGCCTCCATCGCCGGCAAGAACGGCTGCAGGAAGCGCCCCCTGGGTCACAGGCGGTCTGGTGAGGAGAGGAACGTCGGATATCGGGCCGAGCTGATCGGGGGCGATGGAAGAGGTCCTGCAGCGGCCTGGAGCTTACCCAGATCTGGAGCTGCTTCAATACATTGACCGTGCGGCAGGACTTTGGGCTTTTTGTAAATGACGCCAAAATATAGCAAATCGTACATGTGTTTTCTATGCAAAAATAATTTTACTACAATGCACGCATGACAATAAAGCACCATCGAGCCGTTGATTTACTCCAGCACTGCTGCAAATGAAGCCTGGGAGAGGACAATTGATGCTGCTTTGCTTAACCTTTCAGTGAATTGAGGGATGTTGCAGATATCTCATTGGTGATATCTTGAGAAGTCTGCTATAGGTAATCCATGTCTCATAAATATATGGGAGAATAAGGATCACTGCTGCCTAGCAGACCATCAGGTCTGAGGTCTTTATCTTCAGTGGACCGAAGGATATCCTAATACATTGAAGGCAATGGTGCATGTCATCACTGAAGCTAGTTTTCATCATAGTTTCTCCTGAGATGTGGAATTTTGTCCCTTTCTCCCAAGTTCGGGATGAAACTTTATTGTCATAATGCAATGCGGTGCAGCAGAGAGAATGGGAGAGAATAGTAAGATTGAACGAGAACTTACCAGTTCGAAGGTTGATCTTTATTTCATGAGGAGTCGAAGTGAGGGATTTCGTGAAGAGCCCGCCGGCGCGCATGCTCGACATACTTCAAAGTAGCGGCGTGGAATCACAGAACCAACAATAGAAATGACTTCGCATAGTATGATTGAATTGACTAAGATTACCAGATGAAGGTGATTGAGGGTTGGGCGAGGAGGGCACGAAATCCCTCACTTCGACTCCTCATGAAATAAAGATCAACCTTCGAACTGGTAAGTTCTCGTTCAATCTTACTATTTCATTTCGGAGTCACGTGAGTGACTTCGTGAAGACTTCAAAGCTTCTGTGATTACACGCCCTGGACCACGTCCATGCTGACACACCACTACCAGGGATGGATGGGAGGACAAACTGGCTCAATAGCTCATACTGCAAAACAAAAGCATATTTATTAATAACAAATCAAAAACCCCTCATGCGGGGACATCTCCACGTTCTTGACCTGCATTCAGCACGGCTTCTGCGAACTGTAGAGGAGCAGCAACAGGCTTGTTATAAAAACGCTGGAACACAGCTTCATTCGCCCATCCTGCTGTGGCGAGAATTTGGTCCATGGGCACCTCCATGACCCTCGCCGCTGACGTCGATGCAGCCCTGGTGGAATGAGACTTGAACACATTAGTGTCGATACCTGACTTACCCAAGACGACTCGAAGCCACCTGGATATCGTCTGGACTGTCACTCGATGATGAGGTCTCTTATGAGTGACAAGCAGGTATCTCTCCATTCCTCTGATGCGTGCCGTCACCTTGACATAGTGGCGGATATGTGAGGCTAAACATAGCCTAGCATCTGCGGGGTATGCCGGGAACTTCAGCTGCAGCCCTGTGCACCCAGGTCTATGCTGCTTTAGTAGCTCGTCAACGAAAAAGACTACTTCAGTAGGGGTAGATGTCATTCTGTCGACACGCAGTTTGTGTAGTGTCTGTACCCTCTGAGCTGAAGTCAGCGCTAGTAACATCACCAGCTTCATGGTGAGTTGGTCCAGTTGGAGCCCTTCCATGGGAGACCACGTCCTGAGCAGGGTTAATACGTCCCTGACATCCCAGGTGATATTATAGCGTGGTGTAGGCGGATTCATATTGAATATACCCCGCATGAGTCTGGACACTAGCCTGTTGGATCCTACCCCAATCTTGAGGTAGAATGATAGCGCACTTCTGGCGCTGTTGATGGCACTGTAACTTAAGTGTTCATCATGGTGCAACCCCGCGAGGAATTCCAGGACGTCGGTTATTGTCACGTCATCGTACGTGATGCGAGAGCGGCTGCAGTAGGCTTCCCACTTCTTAATATGCGAGCGGTATCTTCGCCTTGTGGACTCTCGACACGACGCCCCGATGGTATCCATGGTCCGAGCCGAGAGGCCGTATTGGACTAACGGCCTGTTCAGAACCTGCAAGCCAACAAATTTAAATAGCCATGGCAGGGATGTGGCTCCCCTGAGACAGGGTGAGTAACCAATTGTGGGCAACCCTTCAAAAGGACCCAAGGTTCGTTGAGCATGTCAAAGACCACCGGATACCAAGGCTGTGTGGGCCAGTCGGGTATAATAAGGATGCCCTTGGCAGCATCTGCCTGAATCTTTCGCAATACCCGACTGATGAGGCAAAACGGAGGGAAGGCATAGAAAACCCAATTCCCCCAGTCCAGCGAGAATGCATCTAGCGCTATTGCCCCAGGATCTGGTTCCCATGAAACGTAGGCTGGTACCTGATGGTTCAACCGTGACGCAAAAAGGTCAATGTCCGGTTTACCAAATTTGGCTGTGACTTTAGCAACAATCTCAGGATGCAACATCCATTCAATGTTGTCATTAAATTTGCGTGACCTGGTGTCCGCCACAGTATTAAGCTCACCTGGCAAATAGGTAGCTGAAATCCAAATGTCTCTTTGAATACACCAGAGCCAAATTGAGTTAGCCAATTTGTCACACGAAACTGACCTGGTACCACCCATATGGTTTAAATATGCCACAGCTGTGGTGTTGTCTATTTGGAGACGGACGTGTGCTCCAACAAGCTTGGAACAATATGCACGAAGTCCGTGGAATGCTGCCAGCAACTCCAAATAGTTAATCCCTTGAGTCAACAACATCGATGCCTCAAGGGTGTCCCATCTACCCCCACAACTAGAGCAATTATCAGTAGCTCCCCAGCCATTGGAGCTTGCATCAGTCTGTAAATATACCACCGGATTAGCCTCCCTGACAGGCTTAAATGAGTTGCTAATGTGACACACCCACCATTGCAACTCAGTTATCGCTTCGGACGGCAGCTGCATAGATCGATCGTAATGACCAGCGTTCCATTTTAACGCAGTAATTTTAGCTCTTTGCAAATTCTGATAATGCAAAGGTCCATATCGTGCTGCCGGAAACAAAGCCACTAACTTGCCAATTACTGTGGCTGTATGCCGAATCGATGGTATATTGGTGCCAATTAAATCTCTGCACACCTTAGTGACTTCCTCAATTTTGTTAATTGGTATAGTTATCCTCATGCTCATTGAGTTCACCGTGAACCCTAGGTAATTAATTACCTGGGCAGGGCAGAACTTTGATTTCTCTGGATGGACAACGAATCCTAATTGTTGAAATATATTGACAGCAGCTGCAACACCCTGTTCAGCCAATTGCAGGGTGTGGCCCACAATAAAGACATCATCTAAATAGGCCATAACTATATGATGTCGTTGTCTCAAATAAGCCATGATTGGCTTCACCAATTTAGTGAACAATCTAGGGGCTGTAGTAAGCCCATTAGGCAAAGCCTTATACTGCCAAAGTTGCCCCATCCAGATAAATTTCAAAAACCTTCTATCATCTTTCTGGATGGATACTGAATAATATGCATCCCTCAAATCAATGCATGCCATAAAGCAGCCATGAGAAATCAATGATTTGGCTGTTTCAAACGTATCCATTTTAAAATGAGTATATGTTACAAACGTATTCAAACAGGTTAGATCAATAATGACACGACAGCCTCCATCCTTCTTAGGTCTAGTAAATATGTTCGAAACAAATTCAATTGGCTCATGCACTGTTTTCTCAATCACACCCTTCTGTTCCAAACTTAAAATTTCCTTGTAACCTGCTGCCTGTTCTGCAGCAGACAATTTGAACGTACGACCAGGCATGTGCTGGGATGGAGGAATGTCGCCATTAATAAACTCAATTTTATGCCCCTGAATATTCCGCAACACATACTCATCACCAGTAAAATTACCCCATGCATCCAAAAACAACCGTAAACGACCACCAACATGGGAAGTTAAACAGAGAGAAAAGAGAGAACCAGACCCCCTCACCTCCGTGGTTACCGGCGGTCCTTGACACGTGTGGGTGGCCGTGGAGGTGCTGGGTTGGCTTGAGGGCGCGGCGTCTTCGATTTCCAAAAAGGTCTCTGCCGACCCTGTCCTAAAAAAGACCCTTGGTGCTGGTTCTGGTGTTGTTGTCGTTGTGGAGCTAGAGGGTGAGTCCTCGTCGAGGCACTGGCCGACCCTCGTGAGCGAATGTATGGAGCTTTTGAGCCGGACGGTGTGGGGGCACTCTTAGAGCGCATGATCCCCACCGTTTTGGCTTGTTCGTCAAGCTCTTTGACTCTCTTCGAGAGGTCCTCACCAAAGAGCTGACGGGGCGGCGGCGGCGGCGGTGGTTTGCACAATCCTGCAAACTTCGGGTTGAGTGCTGGGCGGATGCTGTTTTTGCGAAACCCGTTGATTTCGTGCTGGGTCGCGCACAATAAGGCCAGAGCATCTTCCTGGTCCAAATTCAGCTCGTCCTCGTCCACCGACCGCGCAAAGGCGGTAATACCGGCCGTGAGGAGTTTCAGGATCCGCTGCAATTGTAGCTCTTGTTGACGGATAGCCGCACTGATGTTGCCCCATATTGGCGTATTGACCACAGGCACGTTGAGGGAGTTGCAGTTTGATGGAGCCTTGTGACGGCTCATAGCCTGGATGAGGACTTCTTCCTGCAGCACCTGATTATTAAGAAAGTCCACTGTGGCTGCCAGCTTTGAATTGAGAGGAAGACCAGCCGTATGTGGGGCCGCGAATTTGGTCGCCACATCCAAAAGTTCCTCCGCTGGCACCTCCTCCGGAGGTGGTACGGGATCCACCAGAACCTCCTCCTCGTGCTGCTCCAGGCTGATAGTAGATGTTGGTGAAGACGCCCTGTGCCTGTTGCTGCCCTGCTGTTGTTGACGTTGAAGCAGGAGCTCCAGCAGCCGCTCCATACGGTCAATACGCCCTTCACCCTGAACACTCAGGTGGTCGGAGTCCTCCGGCTCTGAAAAGAAAACCGGGCTCCTGTCATCGGCCCGCACCTCGTCGAGGCCCTGCCGGTGCCGGTAGTTGTCGCTAACAGCCGCCGAGGCGAAACTGCGCGATTCCTGCGCGGGCGTGTTCAATCGCCTCCGTTTAGCGAGAGCTGAAGCCGCTGCCACTAAGGGCACATGCGGCGAGGTGTCGGCACCAGCCGAAGCATGGCTGCCTGGGGCCCGCGCAGTCTTGCCGGCTGCCCACATCGTGGACGTTGCCGACGCATGGTGCCGCCCACCCATCCATGGGGGGCTCGGCGACCGCGACGAGACCCGACTCAACCGACCCGTCCCGGCGTCGAGAGTCGGGGTGTGCCGGCTGGACCTCACAGCCGCCCCGGGTCTCGCCCTGGAACCTGACCGCTCCTCCGCGACAGGCAATGCCTTAGCCCTAACAGGGTTAGGCTTCTGGGCTCCTCCCCTCCCCCTTCTCGGAGGGCTGAGTGGAACAGGCCGTGCAACGGCACGCGCCCTGCTCGAGGTCGCCAGCGAGCCCGCTGACAACCTGACTGCCATGGCAGGGTCCCCCTGCTCTGGCGGCACACCACACTCCTCCTCACCGAACTCCTCCGAGCTGTGGTGTGCTGGCGGATCTGGACCTGTGAACACAGGGCTTACCCACATCTCCGCCTGAGTCCCGGCCTGCGCTGCAGGTACTGCCGATGGTAAAGGCCCCGGAACTGTTGACCGGCGAACTCGTCCTGACGTCCTCCGGCCCTTCGAACTCCCATCCATGTCCTTGCTGCAAGACATAATCAGACAACAAGGACCACCAACTAAAGGTGGAATACTCACCTCCGTGGCCCCTTATGAAGGGCTGGCGAGGAGCGCGCTCCACCGCCAGCCGTCGCAGCAACGCGTTACGACGATATGTCGAGCATGCGCGCCGGCGGGCTCTTCACGAAGTCACTCACGTGACTCCGAAATGAAATGGTGAGTACAAGGCCCAATGTGTTGATGATGGCTTGGAGTTCAGTCCCCACCCATAGCAAACATAAGCACTTTCTGTATACATCAGGGAGATTGAGAATGCTGTTGGTGTAATACCCAGCTTTGTTTGACTCTGACCTTCACTAGGCTTCACTGACCTTCACTAGTACTTCAATAGAGTACTAATAGTACCCTATTAGTACTCTATTAGTACTCACCATGCATAGTTAGGTGTAGCATGATTTGACCTGTAAATATGCCGCAGCTGGTAGAGTCGTTGCCTCACAGCACCAGAGACCCGGGTTTGATCCTGACCTCGGGTGCTCACTGTGTGGAGTAAGCACGATATCCCTGTGACTGCGTGGGCTTCTTCCGGGTGCTCTGGTTTCGTCTCGCATCCCAAAAATGAGTGGGTTTGTAGTTTAATTGGCCTCTGTGAAATTGCCCCTAGTGTGTAAGGAGTTGGTGAGAAAGTGGGATAACACAGAAATAGTGAACGGTTGATTAATGGTCGGCGTGAACTCGGTAGTTTAGTATCTCCAAACTAAACAATTTACTGTGTAGTTTAGTTTAATTTAGAAATACAGCGTGCAAACAGGCCCTTCAGCACACTGAGTCCACATTGACCCACAATCGCCATACACTAGCACTATCCTACACACAAGGGACAATTTACAATCTTTACTGAAGCCAATTAACCTACAAACCTCTAACCTACAATCGAGAAAGAAACTGAAGTACCTGGGGAAAACCCACGCAATCATGGAGAGAACGTACAAACTCCGTACAGACAGCACCTGTAGTCAGGATCGAACCCGGGTCTCTGGCACAGTGAGGCAGCAACTCTACCACTGTGCCACTGTGCCGACCCCCTCAACCTGTTGATTTTGCACACGTGGTAAATAGAGAGTTGAGGGTGAATAACATTAGGTGATGCTTTGATTATTCTATGTTAGTAACACGGGTTGATCACGTGTGTATTTGCTGTGCTGCATGTTGATCCAGTGTATAACACGGATTGATCCTGCCCATGTTCACTCTGTGGAAAGACTCTTGTCCCTGTGAATCTTCACCCCTGTGACAAGTTGAATCATTGTGTATTCAAGAGTGTTGTGTGCTTTTTATTGCATGAGTATATTCACTGTCGCCGTGATGACCCTTCTCATATATCTTTTGCTTAGGTAATTTTAGCAGCTTTCAATGTGTAAATTGAATTTAAATCTTTTTTAACACTGATCACGGCTCATAATAAAATGATTAATTTGAATTAATTTTGCTCTTGTATCTAAATGTGATATTATTAATATTTTTATGCAATTACGTAAAATAAATAAGTATTAAGGAATAGTTGCAATGTCAGATTTGGACATTACCAGGATATGAAACAATTCTGCACATAATGAAAGGGTACAATTAATTAATTCTGTGATATTTTCTATTATGTAATGGTGGATCAATGGCAGATTCAAAATAAATGTCAGTAACTGAGATTGTTTCCTTCACTTTCACAGTATCCTATAACTGAGTAACTTACTACAGCCTAACTAAGTTATATTATAAATTTATAGATGTTTATCTATTAAGTGCAGTGCCAACAATATATATTTTTTATTGAAAGATACAACATGGAAACAGACCCTTCTGCCCACCGAGTCCACGCCAACCATCTCTCTCTATCACTCCCCCACCTAAGTCATACTAGCTTCTCATTTCCGTTATCATCGTTAGTTTTTTGCATATCATTCATTATTTGTTCTTTATCTCTCCACATCATCATCTATATCTCTCGTTTCCCTTATCCCTAACCAGTCTGAAGAAGGGTCTCGACCGGAAACGTCACCCATTCCTTCTCTCCAGAGATGCTGCCTGTCCCACCGAGTTACTCCAGCTTTTTGTGTCTATCATAGGTTTAAACCAGCATCAGTAGTTCCTTCCTACAGAAATCACCTGTTCACACTAGTTCTATGCTATCCCACTATCTTATCCAGTCCCTACACACTAGGGGCAATTAACAGAGTGCGGAGGCAAATTAACGTGCAATCCGCACATTTTTGGGATGAGGGAGGAAACTGGAGCACCCGGAGGAAACCCACATGCACACGTGAAAATCTAAGTCAGGATCGAACCCGGGTCTGTGGTGCTGTGAGGCAGCAGCTCTACCAGCTGCGCCACTGTGCCTCCACATTTGGTGAATGGATTTTAATTTCCATGTATTGGTAACTGTTCCGCTTCTCTGTTTTTTCTTTCACAAACCCAAATAGATCCATTTGTGAAAGTTTATCTCCTTCAAGATACAAGGAAAATAAGCAAGAAAAGAACGGCAATCAAGAGGGATGATCCCAATCCTGTCTTCAATGAAGCCATGATCTTCTCAGTTCCTGCAATTGTTCTGCAGGTAAGAAACTAATAGAATACTTATTTTAATGAAAGTATAATTCAGTGTCTACTTGGAATCCAATCGACCGATGGGCTTTTATTTCCCTGTGCGATGGTGGACTGATGCCAACGTGTCATCCAAAGAAAAGATAATCCTCTCTAATGTTTGGAGAGTTACTGTGGTTCGTGCAAGTGCCATTTAGTACAAAGCTGATCAATGCAGGCGCTCAGTCTCACTCAGCTCTTTTTTTTGTTATTAATTTAATGGGTTGGACATTACTGCGAAGACTAGCATTTATTTGGCCATCATTAATTGATACTAAGAAAGTCATCACTGATTGATCTTAAGTTTTATTTAACCTTTGCAATTCTTCGGGTGAAGGTGCTTCCTGAGGGTTGGAGGGGTGGTTCAATTGTGGAATTGTGCTAACACAGTGAAATTCTTTATCTTACAAACAATCCAGTAGAGTATTGCCATCCCCTGATTCCCGTTTAGTAAATGTATTGCAATAGTCTACTGAGCCCACATGCAAGAGGCACCATGTTTGGTGCCATTTGCAAAGCCCATGCTCCAGTTCTTATGTGGTGCGTGTCTCTAGCCATCTCCGTCCTTGGACGGCAGTTCCCTCTCTTCGACCGTCCACCTTTGTTCCCCGGGGATGCCTCCTGCAGCCGGCCTCATGGGTGCGGTAGACCAGATCCGGATTCCCACTCCTAAACTTCCTGCCTTGTTCCTCGCCCATCGTCACTGGCTCCATCCCCCCGGTCTCTGGTCTTTGGGGATGAGCAGGGGCCGGCACGGCGGCCTTCCCCTTCCATGACAGGTTTGGAGGGATATGGACCAAGCGCAGGCAGGTGGGACTAGTGTAGCTGGGACATGTTGGCTGGTGTGGGCAAGTTGGGCCAAAGGGCCTGTTTCCACACTGTATCACCCTATGACCCTATGCCGGCAGTCCGCTGGATCCAACAAGCAGGGGACCGGCTCAGTGGCAACTTCATTCAGGCCGCGATCCGTGGTGAAAGTGGTGAACAGATGGGAGATATATTTCTATGTTTGGATCGTGTGTGACTTGGAGGAACTTAGTGGTGGTGCTATGTGTCTGCTGCCCTCTTTCCTTCTTAGTCACAGAGGTTGCATGTCTGGTGTAAACCTGGGCTAATGACTGCAGTGTTTTTTGTAGATGTACATCATGCTGCCGGTGTGCCGGTGGCTAATATATTAAGAATTTAGAATTGTGGATGATGTTAAGATTGACTTTTGCTGGAGCTGTGCTTAGACAAGCAAGTGGACAGTATTCCATGCCCTTCCTGATTTATGCTTTGTAGATGATGAAAAGTCCGCATGTGTAAGAGGCAAGTGACTCACTGCAGGACAACAAGCCGCTGATTTTCTTGTGTATTTACAGTATTTATGTTCATAGTCCATTTGCGCTCCTGGTCAATGGTGACCAACGTGATGTTGATGGTGGAAAACTGGCCAGGGTAATAACATCGAATGTCAAGGGTGGGCAGATAAGACTCTCTCGTTGGGCATGGTAATTGTCCACGGGTGTAGGAAGGAACTGCAGATGCTGACTTAATCCAAAGATAGACACAACATGCTGGTGTAACTCAGCGGGACAGGCAGCATCTCTGAAGAGAAGAAATGGGTGACGTTTCAGGTCGAGACCCTTCTTCAGTCGTCCAAATTCAGATGCTCCTCATCACTTAGTTCATGGGCTCTGTTATTAACATCATGGAGACACAGGGGAGTGGAGGAGTAAGAGGAGAAAGAAGTGATGAAGTAATAAATAAGGAGCCACAAGCGATGGAGTAATGAAGTGGAGATATAAGGGCTGAAGTAAACTGGAGATGCAAGAGGTGGAGTAGTAAGAAGTGACACGAGAGACAGGGTAATAGAATGGAGACAGGATATATGGAGTAATAAAGTGGAGATCCAAGGGCTGGAGCAGTAAAGTGGAGACAAAAGAGAAGAAATGGAGGTACCTGAGTTATTCGTATTGTTTAAGAAAGAACTGCAGATGCTGGTTTAAACCGAAGATAGACACAAAAAGCTGGAGTAACTCAGCGGGGCAGGCAGCATCTCTGGAGATATGGAATCGGTGACATTTTGGGTAGAGACCCTTCTTCAGATTGATTAGGGATAATGGAAATGGGAGATATAGATGGTGATGTGGAGAGATAATTGTAGTTGTAATTGCTTTTATAAGCCAAGTATGAAAACAAAAGTATGTAAATCATACGAGGAATTTAATTTGCCAGACAGTCATATCAAAAAAGCAACAAAACACGCAACCACATAAAAATGTAACATCAATAAAGAATAATGAATGAAAAATATGCAGAAAAGTAACGATGATAAAGGAAACAGGTCATTGTTAGCTGTTTGAAGGTGAAAATGAGAAGCTATTGTGACTTGAGTGGGGGAGGGATAGAGAAAGAGGGAATGCCGGGGCTGCCTGATGAGAGAAATAGATATTCATACGACTGTAAGCTGCCCAAGTGAAATATGAGATGATGTTCCTCCAATTTGCATTTATCCTCACTCTGATACTGGAGATCGAGGACAGAAAGGTCATTGTAGGGGTGGGAAGGAGAATTAAAGTGTCCAGCAACCGGGAGATCAGGTTGGTTCACGCGGGCTGAGCGAAGGTGTTCCGCGAAATAATCGCCCAGTCTGCGTTTGGTGTTGCAGATAATTAAGACAATTTGAACAATGGATAGCGTAGATGAGGTTGGAAGAGGTGCAAGTGAACCTCTGCCTCACCTGAAAGGACGGTCGGGGTCCCTGGACAGAGTCGAGGGAGGAGGTATAGCAACAGGTGTTGCATCTTCTGCGGTTGCAGGGGAAGGTACCTGGGGAGGGGCTGGTTTGGGTGGGAAGGGATGAGTTAACCAGGGAGTTGCAGAGGGAATGGTCTCTGTGGAAGGTGGAAAGGGGTGGAGATGGGAAAATGTGGCCAGTGGTGGGATCCCGTTGGAGGTGGCGTACATTTCGGAGGATTATGTGTTGTTGAGTTGATATGCACCGCTACTTCATTATAAACACTGATGTAGAAATGCATCATCCTAAACTGATATATATTTGCATTATGTGTGGCCTGTTGTCTACCGTGAGCTGTAGTTGACAACCATTATTGTTCTTGGCCACTACAACAGTAATTGCACTTCAGACCCATTCCATTGGATGGCATCCTGAGCTCTTGAAAGGTACCATATAAATGTAAGCACCTTTGTTTTCCTTTAGAGGTTGTGCCACAATCAACAGATTTAATCTGTAAACAGTATCTAGTATAGTTGCGTATCTGCTATTCAGCTGAAGTCGTATACAGTTCCACAAGAACATGAGAATGAAGGAGGACTATTGTACTTGGGACATGTTGGCCGGTGTGGGCAAGTGGGCTGAAGGGCCTATTTCCACACTGTATCACTCTATGATTTTATGACTCTATGAGAGGCACACCATTTGCCTCTTTGCACCACTTTATTTATTAAGATCGTCCTTTACCTCAGCACTGGTTTCCTATACTAACATGCAGGAAAACTGTTCCCAATGTTGGGCGAGTCCAGACACAGGGGCCACAGTCTTCGAATAAAGGGGAGGCCATTTAAGACTGAGGTGAGAAGAAACGTTTTCACCCAGAGAGCTGTGAATGTGTGGAATTCCCTGCCACAGATGGCAAATAGTGGAGTGGAGGCCAAATCACTGGATGGATTTAAGAGAGAGTTAGGTAGAGCTCTAGGGGCTGGTGGAATCAAGGGATATGGGGAGAAGGCAGGCACAGGTTATTGATTGGGGACGATCAGCCATGATCACAATGAATGGCGGTGTTGGCTCGAAAGGCCAAATGGCGTCCTCCTGCACCTATTTTCTATGTTTCTATGTTTCTAACCTGACAGCACCTGATTTCTTTAATAACCAGCTATCTATAGATTTGAATATATTAAACAAATGAGCTTGTCTTCTCTGACATGAGTAGAATAAGTAGAACATGAAAGATTTTCCACCACTCATTGGCTGAAGGAAATATTTTTCATCTCTGTCCTAAATGGCAAAGCTATTTTTTGAGAACAAAAGTAGCTCAGCGGGTTACACATCTCTAGAGAGCAGGGATAAGTGATGTTTCGGGTCGGGGACCGTCTTCAGTCTGAAACTATTGATCCATGCGGACCCCACTCTGTTATCTGGGAATAACATTTAGCGCAAGATAAAATCCAGTGAAGTGCGGTTAAAGTACGCTGTTACTCACAATTTTCTGTGGAGGATTTCAATGAACTGCCTATTTCCTTTTCTTGTGACACAGGAGTTATCTCTACGAATAACGGTGACTGAATGCTGCGAAGAGGGGAAAACTGAGAATGTGGGCCATGTCATCATTGGACCAGAGAGCAGTGGGATGGGGGTAACTCACTGGAATCAGATGCTGGCGACATTAAGAAAACCTGTCTCCATGTGGCACACCCTCCGAAAGAACTAAACAAGCAAATGTCGATGTGTCCATTGCACCTGTATAAAATATTTTGCATGATGTCCACATTCTTAACGCTGGTGTTTTGAGAAGTGTCCAATTTGAGACACTATTTTTCACTACACTTGATCAACTTACTGGTGTCAATCTAATACTGGGAAATCTTTAATAGGATAACAGAAGACACAATTGCAGGTCAACACGAACTCGGCTTAGTAAATGAATGCATCTGCAACTAGGGCTGCCATGAAGTAGCCAACCCACTGAATGTTTCACACTGAATGGTACATATATATATACAGTAGGGTCATGGATAATACAGAGGCCATGTATCTGTCCAAGACATAGCTAAGTATCCTACAACCGCTCTAAACCTAGAAAAATCCCAAACATCAAAGCCGGATGAAATCCTTCCAAACATGCTTCCTTTTTACAGAATATTTATGCCAAGAATAACAAATCTACATGGTGCCCAAGAAAGGTTGTGCACACACTGGCATTTTGTTATGTTTATCTCCAATGTTAGTTTTAGAGATGCAGGTCCTTTGGGCCCACTGAGTGCACACCCACCATTGATCACCTGTTCACTCTAGTTCTATGTTATCCCACTTTTGCATCCACTCCCGACACTCCAGGGGCAATTTATGGAGGCCACTTAACCTACAAACCCGCATGTCTTTGGGATATGGGAGGAAACCGGGAGCACCCAGGGGGAACCCATGTGGTCACAGCGTGAATGTGGAAACATAGCACAGGCAGTACACAAGGTCAGGATCGAGCCTGGGTCTCTGGGGCGGTGAGGAGCTGCTCTACCAGCTGCACCATTATGCTGCCCTGTTGTACTACTACTGTGATTACTAAAGGGACTGTTTATATTGTACATAGAGCAGCGCATTGTTGGCATTAATTGTGGCTCTATGTGGTTTTGGGTTAGTTTGCAGCCAATATGTACACAATGTCCACAAAAATATACAATTTATATATTTGAATATTGTATTATGCAGTAGATCGTGTGTTGAGTAAGTCAGAAATGTTTTCTATATAATTCCATATCTCTCTTGATGAATGTGTGTATTGTGCTGACGAGTGGCAGATATACCTTATTGGATTTTGCCAACTGTGGCTACATTACACCAAAATTTAGGCAAAGAGTGTATTCACCCCACGATGTGTTGCGACAACTTCCCATGCCTATCCTTCTATACTAGAAGTAACAATGTATATTTTCATTGGGTCAGAAGAGTCATAGAACCTTATAGCATGGAAACAGGCGCTTTGGCCCAACTTGCCCACAATGACCAACAGATCCCATCTACACTAGTCCTACCTGCCTGCGTTTGGTCCACATCTCTCTAAACCTATCCTATCCATGTACCTGTCTAAATGTTTCTCAAACGTTGTGATAGTACCTGCCTTAACTACCTCATCTGGCAGCTCGTTCCATACACCCTCCACCCTTTGTGTAACAAAGTTACCCCTTAGGTCCTCTTGAACCTATGTCCTCTGGTTCTTGATTCCCCTACTCCGGGCAAGAGACTGTGCGTCATCAATCCATTCCTTTGGTGATTTAGTAGAAACTACCTGTTAGAATTTCAATTGGCCAAACCATGCTAATTGCCAAGGCAGAAGCCCCCTGCATAGAAAGGAAGGAAAAAGCAGAACTGATTCAACTCTTCTTTTCTTAAGTGTCTAAATTATTCCTTGATGCACGTTTGGTGCCTTGTTTTGGAGTTGACACAAGGGAAATGGCTGCTTTATGTCAAAAGATTCCATTCAAGGTCATTTTTTGATAGGAATAAAAATCGCTTTATTGATAGTCTGAACTCATCTTACAATGAAGGCAGGAACATATTTTTAAATATTTAATGTGTCTAATTTCATGATATCGAGGCTTTTTCATCAGAATTTCAATTAGCACTACCCTTATTATAGGTATGGCAATAAGGAATAAAAAGGAATAAGGAAGCTCTTTGCATCTTGCTAGGCCATGCACTTCCCTTAAACTCCATCACTCTGTAGGATTAAGAGATATTTTTACCTGTGGAACTTCTGAGAGTGAACTGCTTGAGTCACGAATGAGCAATAATTAAACAGATGTATCAATGATTATCATGCATATCTAGCATTGTTCAAGTTTTGGACTAGTTGCACCAAGTTGCCTCTCTTTTCTGGTGACAAACTTTGCTGCTTCAAGGACCATCTTATAGTTTAGTTTGGCTTAGAAATACAGCATGGAAACATGGAAACAGCCACCGAGTCCACGCTGACCATTGATCACCCGTTGACACTAGTTCTTATGTTATCCCACTTTCTCATCCATTCCCTGCACTCGGGGGGGGGGGGGGGGGGGGATTTTACGGAATCCAGTTAATGTACAAACTTGCACATCTTTGGGATGGGGGAGGAAACTGGAATACCCGGAGTGAACCCACGTGGTCACAGGGAGAGTGTGCAAACTCTGCACAAGCAGCACCCGATATTGGGGAAAACTGGAGCACCCGGAGAAATACTCACTTGGTCAATAGTTCAATGGTTCTTTATTGTCAGGTATGCATTGCACAGTGGGATTCTTTTTGCATAACTCACACATGCATGTGTTGCCATATTTTGGCGCCATTTACAAAAGTCCAGAGTCTGGTCCATGGTGTACTGGTGTGGCTCCCGATCCCGATCCAGGAAAGCCCCAGGCTGCAGCAGGGCCTCCTCTGTCCCCCTCGACCAGCTCGTCCCACCAACCGGCATCACAGGTGGAACTTGCAGGATTAAACCCTGCAATGTGAAGTACCAGTAAGCACCAAGAGGAAACCCACATGGTCTCCAAGTAAGCACCAAGAGGAAACCCACATGGTCTCAGGGAGAACATGCAAACTCCGCAAAGACGCCACCTAAGGTCAGGATTGTACCCGGGTTTCTGACGCTCTAAGGGAGCAACTCTACCCCTGCGCAACCGAGCCACTAATCCTTTTTTCTCGCTTCAGATTATTAGTAGCCTAAATGATTAGAACATCCTTGTTGTTTATCAAGCATTCCTGACCAAAGGGTAGTGATCAAAACCCAAAAGTCTCCACTGCAGATTGAATTAATGTTGTATGGACATCTGAGTGGGTGATCACAGTGTTGGAGCAATGATTCCCTCGCCAGGCTGCAGTGGGGGCTTGATGGTCAGCATGGACTCGGTGAGCTGAGGGACTGGTCCGTGCTGTTTGCTTCTGTACTACACGTTCGATAATGAAAGAATCAGCGTTTAATCGTGGGGGCCAGAGTCAACATGGTGACGTTTCTGTGTGCCAATGCTTCAGTCTTTGTGCACCACAACTAGATCTTGTGAACTCTGCCTAATCATTAATGCCAGCACTGGGAGCATATTTGTTAGACGAGTTTCTTAAAATAATGGCACAAGACTTTTGGAATGAACTGAAAGAAAAAATCTAATTTGTATGTTGGATTGAATTATGGAGCTAATTTTCTCATGTCGTACAATGAAAGAAAGAGAGCCTTTGTTCCTAAAAAATAAATGATCCATGTTCTACCTTGGCTCTGCGTGCTCATTTTGTTTTGCATGCTATCCAAGCAAATCAAATATACTATATATAGATTCAATGAGTTCAAACTTAAGTACAATAGATACAGCAAAGAGGAAGATACAGAGTGCAGAATATAGTTCTCAGCATTGTAGTGCATCAGTTCCACGGACAAAGACCAATATCCTCAATGGGGCAAAGGTGATTCGAACATTACCCCAACTTAGGAAGAACTGTTCAGAAGCCCGATAACAGAGCATTACATGTGGACTCACACTTTACATTCTATAGTTTCCACTTTATTAATTGCACAGTTATCATTTGTTGTGAAATGGGATACACAATTTTTCGCCTTTATCCTCCAATTTCATTACAAGTTCATTCTGACCATGGACACAATGTGCTGGTGCAACTCAACGGCATCTCATGTGAAAGAGGATGAGCGATGTTTTGGGTTGGGACTTTTATTCAGACTGAATGTAGGGTTTAGTTTAGTTTAGTTTAGTTTAGATTAGAGATACAGCACGGAAACAGGCCATTCAGCCCACCGGGTCCATGTCGACCAGCGATCCCCGCATATTACCACTATCTACACACACTAGGGACAATTTTTACATTTACCAAGCCAATTAATCTACTTCTTTGGAGTGTGGGAGGAAACCGAAGAACTCAGAGAAAACCCACACAGGTCACGGGGAGAATGTACAAACTCCGTACAGACAGCACCCGTACTGTTGGGGAAGAGGGTGGGGGGGAGGGGGGAACTGGAGGCAAAAAAAACCAGGAGCAATCAGGGCCAGCCACAAATGACCTCATGTGTTGCCTGCTAGGTCCATTGTTGGTTAGGGAAGGGCATGATCTCAAGAAAAACAATGTGGAGAACTGAGGATCTGGTAAAAACAACTATGGGGGAAGGTGGCAAAGTAGGAGGGGGGAGGGGAGGGGAGGCGAGTATAAGATGAAGTTACTTAAAATTTGAGAATTCGATGATCATACCAATGGGTTGTAAGCTACCCAAATGAAATGTGAGGGGCCGTTCCTCCAATTTGTGTGTGGCCTCACTCTAGTAATGGAGGAGGCCCAGGACAGAAAGGTCAGTATGGCAATAAGAAGGGGAGTTAAAGTGGCTGGCAACCGGGAGATCCTGGAGGCCAAGGTCATGCTGAAATGTGTCACCGTCTTATTAACCTTGTTTTGTCTATGTCCAGGAACTTGCTGAACAATAGAACTTGGAAATCTTCATCTGATGCTAACTTACTAAGTAGTTAGGCAATAGGTATTCATTTGTCTGTCGAATTTGTACCTGATCTCAGCAGGATAAGTGCTCAATCAAGAAAACCTAGCCCAAAGTACCATCTAAACTGATTATACCAACATGCTAAGGCCGATAACTACCTCCGTAAGTAATAAACAGCTACCTACATGTTAACAAGCATATATGTTTTTAAACTGATCGTGTAGATGCAAGTACAGTATATGATTGGGGTTATCAAGGCGGCACCTCCCTTCACCGGTGTTTCATTGAGTTAGGCCCACGACAGCTCGGGAAGGATCAACGGCTAGTTCAGGCCTCCCAGAACAACCCCCCTCAATACCTGCTCTCACCACCTATTCTACCAGTATCGACTAAATAAAGGAAACTACAGACAATTAATTCACACTAACAAATGCTGAACACTTGCATCCCATATTCCACTTAAACTAACCCATCATTAAACTCATAACGCTACAAATAGCAACCTTGCATAAAACTGGGATACACTTACACAGACTGCACTTACGAAGAAATACACATACATGTTCTACATTTCCTTTCTGCCCCCAACCTTGTTATACATTCAGAAGCAGGAGAGCACAGTGGTGCAACTATTAGAAACTTAGGTTCGATCCTGACCTCTGCTACTGTGTGTAGATTGAGTCCACACTGACCATTGATCATTCGTTCTCACTCATTCTATGTTATCCCATTCCCTCATTCACTACCCACACTCTGGGGACAATTTTACAATCCCCGCACATCTTTGGGATGTGTGAGGAAACCAGAGCACTCGGGAGAAACCTGCACGGTTACAGGGAGAATGTGCAAACTCCGCACAGATAGCACCAAAGGTCAGGATTGAACCCATGTCTCCGGCGCTGTGAGGCAGCAGCTCTAAAAGCTGCTCCACTGTTCTGCCTGTTTTAACCATGGAAACATGGAAGGGAGAGGAGGCGAGTAGATAGTTCGGAGGGGAGATTACAAATCGGCCGGCTGCTGACCGGTACCACCTCACGCACATAGAATCCTCTGTCACCAAAGCATAGGGCTGGTACGACAAGGTTTTATGCAATCTGCTTGGTATGTAAGATTGCAATTTTCCATTCTTATGAACATTTTCATTGCCAGCTTACTAGTATTATTTTATTGTTGGATAAAGTAAATACAACAAAAAAGCATACCAAGCATATACATACCACTGATTTGAACATACACAAAATCACTGTGTTACTCTTTTATTATGCAGAAAGAAAAGCATGAGTGAACAAAAATAAGCAGGCCTCAAATCAATTCAATTATCAATTTTGTTGTTTAGTTCAGAAGGAGGTCGAAGGATGTCTTCTACTACATTTTTCAAACTCTCCTAAACTCTTCTAAACTCGCGAAATATGTCACCGCAGTGGGACAGCACCTTTACAACGAATGCAACGCCGGAGATCCGGGATCGATTCCGACTAGATGTCATCATCCAGTTTAATGTAGAGATTCAGCAAGAAACAGGCCCTTCAGCCCACTGTGACCATGCCAACCACTAGTTCTATGTTATCCCACTTTCGCTTCTACCTACACACTTGGGGCAATTTGATCCCGACTACGGGTGCTGTCTGTACAAAGTTTGTTCGTTCTTCCCGTGACCTGCGTGGGTTTTCTCTGAGATCTTCGGTTTCTTCCGAAACTCCAAAGGCGTACAGGATTGTAGGTTAATTGGCTTCTTAAATGTAAAAATTGTCTCTAGCGGGCGTAGGATGGTGTTAATGTGTGGGGATTGTTGGTCGGCGCGGACCCGGTGGGCCGAAGGGCCTGTTTCCGCGCTGTATCTCTAAACTCTACACTAAACTAAACTAAATTTACAGAATCCATTTAACCTTACAATCCTGCACGTCTTTTGGAGCTTGGGAAAAAACCGGAGCATCCGGAGAAAACACACATGGTTACAGGGAGAACGTACAAACTCCATCAGACAGCACCCAATGGCAATGCGAGGCAGCAACTCTACCGATGCGGAAACTATGATGCCCAAATGACATCCATAAGTGCTTTGTGAGTAATTTGAGAATTAAGAGGAGCTTTCATCTGGGCAATGCAGAGAAGGCCGATCTTCTGGTCTTCCATGGCTTTCTGGTGATCCCTGTTGAGTACCTCCTTAAACATGTTGCCAACTCTCTACTGTCCACAGCATTCCCACTTATTGACCAATGCTGTCATCTTTAATTTAGCGATTCAGCATGAAAACAGGCTCTTCGGCCCACTGTGATCATGTCGACCACTAGTTCTATGTTATCCCACTTTTGCTTCCACTCGCTACACACTAGGGGCAATTTTACAGAGTTCAATTAATCTACAAACCCGCATGTCTTTGGGGATGTGGAAGGAAACTGGAGCACCCAGAGGAAACCCACGCGGTTGCAGGGTGAACATGCAAACTCCACACAGGCAGCACCCAAGGTCGGAATCAAACTCTTGTCTCTGGCACTGTGAGGCTGCGGCACCACCAGCTGCGACACTCTGCCACTGTTCATTGTTCAATCTTTAATAAAACATGCACTATCATAAGTAATGGTCATCAATCTCATATGTAATTCTGTCCACAGATGTTGCTGAGTATTTTCAGAATCTTGTTTTTATTTACAGCAGATGAAATTATTCTGCTTTTTAAAAGGTGAAAACTTGTTTGCATATTTGGTTTGTTAGATCTGTTCCTTCCCTAAGTTTACAAGAATGTTATCAGCATGATCATTCAACACAACTCTTATCTTCAAGATGTGTAGGAAGGAACTGCAGATGCTGATTTACGCTGAAGATAGACACAAAATGCAGGAGTAAACCGCGGATCAAGAAGCAACCTTGGAGAACATGGTTAGGCAACTCTTGCATCCTCTCCTCTCTCCGTCTCTCCCCCACCTTAGTCGTCTTGCTAGTTTCATTGTTCGTATCCCTTCGTTATCACCTCCTTCACGGACAACAATGAACTATTGTGGGCTCCACCTTCCCTGAGTCACCGTTGTCAGCTCTGATTGGTTCTGTACTATTTCATACCTAGTTTCCCTATCCCCTGATTCTCAGTCTGGAGAAGGGACTTGATCTGAAATGTCACTTATTCCTTTTCTCCAGAGATGGTGCCTGACTCGCTGAGTTTCTCCAGAGTTTTGTGGCTTCTTCAAGACATCCTTCTCCTTCTCCTTTGACCTGTGATTTTATTGCTTCATGATGAAACTATTCCCAACAGCAGTGCGCCCATGTGTATTATTTTCCAGTGTAACTGTACATCACTTTGATGTAGCTGAACCAAAACAATCCTTCCCCGTCAGATTATTTAAAGGTCTGCCAATAAACAGGAATATTAATGGTCAGCTGCTACGAGGGGAAGCATTAAAATGGCAAAACCAAGCCCTCCTCCACCGTCTGGCTCCCACTGTTCACAGCAGGACTGAACAGAGTGAATGCCCAAATAGGTTTGAAAACGACACAAAATGCTGCAGTAACTCAGCGGGTTAGGCGGCATCCCTGGAGAACATGAATAGGCGACGTTTCGGGTTGATGGTTGGAATATAGGCCAGAGATAAGAAAGGAAACAAGGTGTTAGCCAAGTTTGCAGAGTTGCGATTGTAAAACCAGGGAGAGGGAATTCGCAAATAATAAAGGGCCTGCCCTACGATGCGAGTTCACCCAAGAGCTCTCCCGAGTTTTAAAACAAAATCAAACTCGTGGTACCTCATCACCAGTATTTTTTTACTCTTGGGCATTTTTCACACTGTTGATAAAACTTCACGAGTTTCCGCGTTTCCCCGAGTACCTGCCGTTAGCATTACGAGCCGCTACGAGACATCCATGAGCTCCGACATACCCGCTACGTACATTCCACGTACTTACCACGAGTTTGATTTTTAAACTCGGGAGAGCTCTACTGTGAACTCGCATTGTGGGACAGGCCCTTAAGTTTGTTTCCAAGAATGGAAAGGAAGTGGGGTACAATATATATTAATGATCTGGATGACGGAATTGAATGCAACATCTCCAAGTTTGCGGATGACACGAAGCTGGGGGGGCAGTGTTAGCTGTGAGGAGGATGCTAGGAGGCTGCAAGGTGACTTGGATAGGTTGGGTGAGTGGGCAAATGCATGGCAGATGCAGCATAATGTGGATAAATGTGAGGTTATCCACTTTGGTGGCAAAAACAGGAAGGTAGACTATTGTCTGAATGGTGGCAAATTGGGAAAAGGGGAGATGCAACGAGACCTGGGTGTCATGGTACACCAGTCATTGAAAGTAGGCATGCAGGTGCAGCAGGCTGTGAAGAAAGCGAATGGTATGTTGGCATTCATAGCAAAAGGATTTGAGTACAAGAGCAGGGAGGTTCTACTGCAGTTGTACAGGGTCTTGGTGAGGCCACACCTGGAGTATTGCATACAGTTTTGGTCTCCTAATCTGAGGAAAGACATTCTTGCCATAGAGGGAGTACACCAGACTGATTCCTGGGATGGCAGCACTTCCATATGGAGAAAGACTGGATAGACTCGGCTTGTACTCGCTGGAATTTAGAAGATTGAGGGGGGATCTTATAGAGACTTACAAAATTCTTAAGGGGTTGGCCAGGCTAGATGCAGGAAGATTGTTCCCAATGTTGGGGAACTCCAGAACAAGGGGGTCACAGTTTAAGGATAAAGGGAAAGTCTTTTAGGACCGAGATGAGAAAATCATTTTTCATACAGAGAGTGGTGAATCTGTGGAATTTCATTTCGGAGTCACGTGAGTGACTTCGTGAAGAGCCCGCCGGCGCTCATGCTCGACATATCGTCGTAACGCGTTGCTGCGACGGCTGGCGGTGGAGCGCGCTCCTCGCCAGCCCTTCATAAGGGGCCACGGAGGTAAGTATTCTACCTTTAGTTGGTGGTCCTTGTTGTCTGATTATGTCTTGCAGCAAGGACATGGATGGGAGTTCGAAGGGCCGGAGGATGTCAGGACGAGTTCGCCGGTCAACAGTTCCGGGGCCTTTACCATCGGCAGTACCTGCAGCGCAGGCCGGGACTCAGGCGGAGATGTGGGTAAGCCCTGTGATTACAGGTCCAGATCCGCCAGCACACCACAGCTCGGAGGAGTTCGACGAGGAGGAGTGTGGTGTGCCGCCAGAGCAGGGGGAGCCTGCCATGGCAGTCAGGTCGTCAGCGGGCTCGCTGGCGACCTCGAGCAGGGCACGTGCCGTTGCACGGTCTGTTCCACTCAGCCCTCCGAGCAGGGGGAGGGCAGGAGCCCAGAAGCCTAACCCTGTTAGGGCTAAGGCATTGCCTGTCGCGGAGGAGCGGTCAGGTTCCAGGGCGAGACCCGGGGCGGCTGTGAGGTCCAGCCGGCACACCCCGACTCTCGACGCCGGGACGGGTCGGTCGAGTCGGGTCTCGTCACGGTCGCCGAGCCCCCCATGGATGGGTGGGCGAGACCATGCATCGGCAACGTCCACGATGTGGGCAGCCGGCAAGACTGCGCGGGCCCCAGGCAGCCATGCTTCGGCTGCTGCCGACACCTCGCCGCAAGTGCCCTTAGTGGCAGCGGCTTCAGCTCCCGCTAAACGGAGGCGGTTGAACACGCCCGCGCAGGAATCGCGCAGTTTCGCCTCGGCGGCTGTTAGCGACAACTACCGGCACCGGCAGGGCCTCGACGAGGTGCGGGCCGATGACAGGAGCCCGGTTTTCTTTTCAGAGCCGGAGGACTCCGACCACCTGAGTGTTCAGGGTGAAGGGCGTATTGACCGTATGGAGCGGCTGCTGGAGCTCCTGCTTCGACGTCAACAACAGCAGGGCAGCAACAGGCACAGGGCATCTTCACCAACATCTACTATCAGCCTGGAGCAGCAGGAGGAGGAGGTTCTGGTGGATCCCGTACCACCTCCGTTGGAGGGGCCAGCGGAGGAACTCTTGGATGTGGCGACCAAATTCGCGGCCCCACATACGGCTGGTCTTCCTCTAAATACAAAGCTGGCAGCCACAGTGGACTTTCTTAATAATCAGGTGCTGCAGGAAGAAGTCCTCATCCAGGCTATGAGCCGTCACAAGGCTCCATCAAACTGCAACTCCCTCAACGTGCCTGTGGTCAATACGCCAATATGGGGCAACATCAGTGCGGCTATCCGTCAACAGGAGCTAAAATTGCAGCGGATCCTGAAACTCCTCACGGCCGGTATTACCGCCTTTGCGCGGTCGGTGGACGGGGACGAACTGAATTTGGACCAGGAAGATGCTCTGGCCTTATTGTGCGCGACCCAGCACGAAATCAACGGGTTTCGCAAAAACAGCATCCGCCCAGCACTCAACCCGAAGTTTGCAGGATTGTGCAAACCACCGCCGCCGCCGCCGCCCCGTCAGCTCTTTGGTGAGGACCTCTCGAAGAGAGTCAAAGAGCTTGACGAACAAGCCAAAACGGTGGGGATCATGCGCTCTCAGAGTGCCCCCACACCGTCAGGCTCAAAAGCTCCATACATTCGCTCACGAGGGTCGGCCAGTGCCTCGACGAGGACTCGCCCTCTAGCTCCACAACGACAACAGCACCAGAACCAGCACCAAGGGTCTTTTTTAGGACAGGGTCGGCAGAGACCTTTGTGGAAATCGAAGACGCCGCGCCCTCAAGCCAACCCAGCACCTCCACGGCCACCCACACGTGTCAAGGACCGCCGGTAACCACGGAGGTGAGGGGGTCTGGTTCTCTTTTTTCTCTCTGTTTAACTTCCCATGTTGGTGGTCGTTTACGGTTGTTTTTGGATGCATGGGGTAATTTTACTGGTGATGAGTATGTGTTGCGGAATATTCAGGGGCATAAAATTGAGTTTATTAATGGCGACATTCCTCCATCCCAGCACATGCCTGGTCGTACGTTCAAATTGTCTGCTGCAGAACAGGCAGCAGGTTATAAGGAAATGTTAAGTCTGGAACAGAAGGGTGTGATTGAGAAAACGGTGCATGAGCCAATTGAATTTGTTTCGAACATATTTACTAGACCTAAGAAGGATGGAGGCTGTCGTGTCATTATTGATCTAACCCGTTTGAATACGTTTGTAACATATACTCATTTTAAAATGGATACGTTTGAAACAGCCAAATCATTGATTTCTCATGGCTGCTTTATGGCATGCATTGATTTGAGGGATGCATATTATTCAGTATCCATCCAGAAATATGATAGAAGGTTTTTGAAATTTATCTGGATGGGGCAACTTTGGCAGTATAAGGGTTGCCTAATGGGCTCACTACAGCCCCTAGATTGTTCACTAAATTGGTGAAGCCAATCATGGCTTATTTGAGACAACGACATCATATAGTTATGACCTATTTAGATGATGTCTTTATTGTGGGCCACACCCTGCAATTGGCTGAACAGGGTGTTGCAGCTGCTGTCAATATATTTCAACAATTAGGATTCATTGTCCATCCAGAGAAATCGAAGTTCTGCCCTGCCCAGGTAATTAATTACCTAGGGTTCACGGTGAACTCAATGAGCATGAGGATAACTATACCAATTAACAAAATTGAGGAAGTCACTAAGGTGTGCAGAGATTTAATTGGCACCAATATACCATCGATTCGGCATACAGCCACAGTAATTGGCAAGCTAGTGGCTTTGTTTCCGGCAGCACGATATGGACCTTTGCATTATCAGAATTTGCAAAGAGCTAAAATTACTGCGTTAAAACGGAACGCTGGTCATTACGATCGATCAATGCAGCTGCCGTCCGAAGCGATAACTGAGTTGCAATGGTGGGTGTGTCACATTAGCAACTCATTTAAGCCTGTCAGGGAGGCTAATCCGGTGGTATATTTACAGACTGATGCAAGCTCCAATGGCTGGGGAGCTACTGATAATTGCTCTAGTTGTGGGGGCAGATGGGGCACCCTTGAGGCATCGATGTTGTTGACTCAAGGGATTAACTATTTGGAGTTGCTGGCAGCATTCCACGGACTTCGTGCATATTGTTCCAAGCTTGTTGGAGCACACGTCCGTCTCCAAATAGACAACACCACAGCTGTGGCATATTTAAACCATATGGGTGGTACCAGGTCAGTTTCGTGTGACAAATTGGCTAACTCAATTTGGCTCTGGTGTGTTCAAAGAGACATTTGGATTTCAGCTACCTATTTGCCAGGAGAGCTTAATACTGTGGCGGACACCAGGTCACGCAAATTTAATGACAACATTGAATGGATGTTGCATCCTGAGATTTTTTCTAAAGTCACAGCCAAATTTGGTAAACCGGACATTGACCTTTTTGCGTCACGGTTGAACCATCAGGTACCAGCCTACGTTTCATGGGAACCAGATCCTGGGGCAATAGCGCTAGATGCATTCTCGCTGGACTGGGGGAATTGGTTTTTCTATGCCTTCCCTCCGTTTTGCCTCATCAGTCGGGTATTGCGAAAGATTCAGGCAGATGCTGCCAAGGGCATCCTTATTATACCCGACTGGCCCACACAGCCTTGGTATCCGGTGGTCTTTGACATGCTCAACGAACCTTGGGTCCTTTTGAAGGGTTGCCCACAATTGGTTACTCACCCTGTCTCAGGGGAGCCACATCCCTGCCATGGCTATTTAAATTTGTTGGCTTGCAGGTTCTGAACAGGCCGTTAGTCCAATACGGCCTCTCGGCTCGGACCATGGATACCATCGGGGCGTCGTGTCGAGAGTCCACAAGGCGAAGATACCGCTCGCATATTAAGAAGTGGGAAGCCTACTGCAGCCGCTCTCGCATCACGTACGATGACGTGACAATAACCGACGTCCTGGAATTCCTCGCGGGGTTGCACCATGATGAACACTTAAGTTACAGTGCCATCAACGGCGCCAGAAGTGCGCTATCATTCTACCTCAAGATTGGGGTAGGATCCAACAGGCTAGTGTCCAGACTCATGCGGGGTATATTCAATATGAATCCGCCTACACCACGCTATAATATCACCTGGGATGTCAGGGACGTATTAACCCTGCTCAGGACGTGGTCTCCCATGGAAGGGCTCCAACTGGACCAGCTCACCATGAAGCTGGTGATGTTACTAGCGCTGACTTCAGCTCAGAGGGTACAGACACTACACAAACTTCGTGTCGACAGAATGACATCTACCCCTACAGAAGTAGTCTTTTTCATTGACGAGCTACTAAAGCAGCATAGACCTGGGTGCACAGGGCTGCAGCTGAAGTTCCCGGCATACCCCGCAGATGCTAGGCTATGTTTAGCCTCACATATCCGCCACTATGTCAAGGTGACGGCACGCATCAGAGGAATGGAGAGATACCTGCTTGTCACTCATAAGAGACCTCATCATCGAGTGACAGTCCAGACGATATCCAGGTGGCTTCGAGTCGTCTTGGGTAAGTCAGGTATCGACATTAATGTGTTCAAGTCTCATTCCACCAGGGCTGCATCGACGTCAGCGGCGAGGGTCTTGGAGGTGCCCATGGACCAAATTCTCGCCACAGCAGGATGGGCTAATGAAGCTGTGTTCCAGCATTTTTATAACAAGCCTGTTGCTGCTCCTCTACAGTTCGCAGAAGCCGTGCTGAATGCAGGTCAAGAACGTGGAGATGTCCCCGCATGAGGGGTTTTTGATTTGTTATTAATAAATATGCTCTTGTTTTGCAGTATGAACTATTGAGCAAGTTTGTTCCTCCCATCCATCCCTGGTAGTGGTGTGTCAGCATGGACGTGGTCCAGGGCGTGTAATCGCAGAAGCTTTGAAGTCTTCACGAAGTCACTCACGTGACTCCGAAATGAAATAGTAAGATTGAACGAGAACTTACCAGTTCGAAGGTTGATCTTTATTTTATGAGGAGTCAAAGTGAGGGATTTCGTGCCCTCCTCGCCCAACCCTCAATCACCTTCATCTGGTAATCTTAGTCAATTCAATCATACTATGCGAAGTCATTTCTATTGTTGGTTCTGTGATTCCACGCCGCTACTTTGAAGTATGTCGAGCATGCGCGCCGGCGGGCTCTTCACGAAATCCCTCACTTCGACTCCTCATAAAATAAAGATCAACCTTCGAACTGGTAAGTTCTCGTTCAATCTTACTATTCTCTGCCACAGAAGGTAGTTGAGGATAGTTCATTGGTTATATTTAAGAGGGAGTTAGATGTGGCCCTTGTGGCTAAAGGGATCAGGGGGTATGGAGAGAAGGCAGGTGCAGGATACTGAGTTGGATGATCAGCCATGATCATATTGAATGGCGGTGCAGGCTCGAAGGGCCGAATGGCCTACTCCTGCACCTATTTTCTATGTTTCTATGTTAATAATGCAAATCGTCAATGAGCTGGTGGTTCACCTGAATGCTGCCTGGATTACAGGGTATTAATTACAACCAGATGCTGGGTAACCTTAGTTTGTTTTCACTAGAATGCCGGAGGTTGAGCAGAGATCTGTTCTGCATGTAGTATATAATATTATGAGTGGCATAGATTGGGTAGACAGTCAGACTTTTTTCCCAAGGTGCAAATAGCAAAGACAAGAGGGCACAGCTTTAAGGTGAATGGGGCAAAGTTTAAAGGAGATGTGCAGGGTAGATGTTTTTTTCACACAGAAATGGTGGGTGCATATTCATATTAGGTGGATGAGGTAAATTCAACCCAACCGATTGGTCACAGTGCGGCTATGGGAACGGACCTGCTGGCTCTGGCTGGGCCGGAGCTCCACAGCTCCGGCCACAGGGGGAAGATTCAACCCACTGATTGGCGTGGAAGTCCCACTGAGGTAGAGATTGCGGTCTTGGTGCCAATGCCAGTAAGCACTCCTTATGCCATGCATTTTAAGAATGTTAATGAAATTGTGATTCTTACAATGCATTAAAATATGTAATTCATGAATGAGTAAGTATTCACCAATAATTGCATATGGTTGAGGTCTACGTGCTGAGTGACCAAATTGCAGATGACACTAAAGTGGGTGATATTCTCGAGGGTTATCAAAAATTACAGCAGGATCTTAATCGGTTGGGCAGGTGGACTGAGGAATGATCAATAGAGCTTAATACAGATCAATGGAAGGTGTTACATTTCTGGAAGTCTAACCAGGGCAGGACCTAAAGAGTGAGTGGCAGGGCTCTGGGGCGAATTGGTAGAGCAGAGGAATCTAGTTCCAGAGGTAGATAGTTCCTTGAAAGTGGCATATCAGGTAGATAGGGCGGTCAAGAAAACTTTCGACACATTGGCCTGCATCAGTCAGTCTTTGAGTTTAGAATTCGGAAGGTCATGTTACAGTTGTATAAGACATTAGTGAGGCCACATTTGGAGTATAGTGCTCAGTTTTGTTCAGCCTGTCATAAGAAAGATGCGATGTTGTTAAGCTGGGAAGGATGCAGAGAAGATTTACGAGGATGTTGCCAGGAATCAAGGGCCTGAGCTATTGGGAGGGATTGAGCAAGCTGGGACTTTATTCCTGAGAGCTCAGAAGAATTAGAGGTGATCATATATAGATATATAAGATCACAAGAGGAATAGATAGGATAAATGCACAGAATCTTTTACCTCGAGTAGGGAAATCAAGAACCGGGGCATGGCTTTAAGATAAGAGGTGAAAGATTTAATAGGAACCGAAAAGGAACCTTTTTAACATAAAATGTGGTGGTTGTATGGCACGAGCTGCCAGAGGAAGTAGTAGAAGCAGGTATCACAATGTTTAAAAAACATTGTACAGGTACATGGATAGGAGAGGTTTGTAGGGATATGGGCCAAACACAGGCAGCTAGGACTAGTGCAGATAGGACATGTTGACCGGCTTGAGCATGTCGGGCCAAAGGGTCTGATTCCACGCTGAATGGCTCTAAGACTAATCACGTGGTCAATATTAATCTTGATGACTCATCAAAAATCAGAAGCTCTAATCAGTTTTTTTAAATTAATCTTACATAGAATTTCCATGAATAATAAAATGAAGTTTCCTTGTGTAAGTGTGGGATTTGTGCGGCATGGGTTAAGCACATAGAGACTGCGGTAGACTGCAGTAGAGATAATAGAACGGGAAGAATCTTTGACTGATTACAAGACTGATGAGCAAACTGGCTTTTCAGCATTTGAATTTCAGATGTATGCACTTTGGCACTTGTTTTGAATGATATTCAAGTGCTGGAACCAGCCCTGAAGGCACAGCCATAAAAAGCTTTCCCCTCACTTACATTTTGCAAATTACAATATTTTTCATTGTGTGAGATACTCAGATTTATCTATATCTCTATTGAACATAAATCGCAAGTATTTCCTCCAAATAAAAGGACCTCTTCCAATTTGAGCACTGCAATGAATGATTCTGTTACCCTGTTTTCCATACAATGCAAAAGGAGGCCATTCGGCCCATTGAGTTTGTACTGGTTCTCCCTCATTTCCCTTTCATACGTTCGTAAGTTCTGGAAGCAGAATTAGGCCATTTGGCCCATCAAGTCTAATCTGCAATTTAAATCATGGCTGATCTATCTTCTCCTCTCAACCCCATTCTCCTGCCTTTGCCCCATAACCCCCGACACCCATACTAATCAAATTGTCTTATACCCTCTCAGATGGCCATCAACACCACCTTATTTCTCTGCCACCCTCCTACACAAGGGGTCAATTAATCTGCCAGCATCCCTTTGGTTTATGGGAGAAAACATAGCACTCAGGGGAAGGCGACACATGCAAACTCTACAAAGATATAATTGGAAGTAAGGATAGAACATGGATCATTGTAATTGTGAGCTAACAGCAATATCAGGCCACTGACATACCCATCCACCATAGACAACCAATTGCTTTCTTATGTCCCCATTAATGGTCTTGCACCAATAAAAACCTAAATTGCAATGAAAAAATGAAAAATGTACTTTTTTTTCAATACTGATATAATTTTTCTGGTTTCTTTGCAGAGATATCTAGATCAATCTCTCCATATGCAAATTGGAGAAGCAACACATCATATTTCACTTGGGTAGCTTACAACCCAATGGTATGAATATTGATTTCTCCAACTTTAGGTAACTCTAACAAATACCTCCCTCACTCCTCCCTTCACTAGCCCCCACTCCCCCCACCGACCCCCCCCCCCCCCCCCCCACGCAAACTCCCCACCTCCCTTTCTCGACTGAAGGTTGGTTAACGTGTTTCACAGTTTGCAACTATGTATCGTTCTTGGGCTCAGACTTATATCCTTAACCAACAGTCAGCCTATCAGGGAACCACCTTGCCTGAGGCATCTGTTTCTGACCCCGATTTGTCCTGTTTTATTTCTTCGCTTCCAGTTTTTTCCTCAATTGTCTTCCCCTACAATCAGTCTGAAGATGGGTCCTGACCCGAAACACCACCTATCCATTTTCTACAGAGACGCTGCTTGACCTGCTGAGTTACTCCCGCATTTTGAGTCTATAACTGGAAATACGCTTTGTACTAAAACAGGAAAGAGACCTCATTTACATGGTGCCTTTCTCAACCTCAGGCAGTCATACAGTGTGGGAACAGACCCATTCGGCCCTACTTGCCCACGCCGACCAACACGTCACATCTACACTAGTCCCACCTGCCTGCGTTTGGCCCATAATGATGTATTTTTGCAAACGTTCAGCATCTTTGGAGATGTTTCATCAACAGTGTGTATTATGGAGAACAAAAGCCATTTATTTCCATAAAGGTTCAGTAGAATTGTTTAAGTGCAAAATAATAGCACTCTGACTTAAGGGCCTGTCCCACTTGGACGACCTAATTCACTGGTTTAGAAAACCCTAGACGAGTTGAAAAAAATGTCAAGGTCGTGTTGACCCACCGAAGTAAATTCTCCCACGACTATGTCTACAACCTCCTACGACTCCCCTCGACCTCAGTTTTTCACACTTAAGGCCAACTACGACTAGCTATGAGTGGAAAATGATCATATGATAAAATGATGTCATGTTTGCATTTTTCTCTCTCGAGCCAGTTGCCGACCTACGACTGCCTACGACTACCATCACGACCTACAACGACCTACCTACCACCTACCTAGGAGTAAAAAGTATTTTTTCCATACCTTTTTTTTACTCGTGCACATTTTTTAACCGGTTGGAAAAACGCCGCGACCTACTTGAGGCCACGGGTACGCGGAGACCCCTCACGAGCATGAGGAAGAGTTACGAAGACCTCCTACGACCTCGTGGAGACCATGCTGCGAGTATGAGTCAAGGGCAAACTCGGCAGAGGTCGCCAATTAGGTCGTGAAAGTGGGACAGGGCCTTAAAGCAAACAGCACATTAAATCATTGTTTTGGCTCAGAAATGCATAGGTTCATTATTAAACATTGTTATTAGTTGCAAAATAAATTTAAATTCAGTAAGATTGGTTTGCAATCTGTTTCATTGTTACATGTTAATCTCTAGGGATATCTGGATGATGAATCTGTGTCTGCATGTAATTTACATCAGCAACACAGAGCAATCGATACTGTAAACAGTCATGGTAAAATAACTTCAGCTGATGAACGAATTATGCACCTCACAAATGGGTTCCCCAGCATTTTTCACACTGACTACAGTCCAATCAAATGCAATACGTTTAGACCTTCTTGCAACTTTTTGAACACTTGCCAAGCTTTTAAAGTAGTCTTTAAAAATTGTTGGCATGCAAAATATTGTTCCACAATCTTGCTGCACTGTCTTTCTCTTGCACAGCCTGCAAGATGGCAGTTTGGTGATAGAAACATAGAAACATAGAAATTAGGTGCAGGAGTAGGCCATTCGGCCCTTCGAGCCTGCACCGCCATTCAATATGATCATGGCTGATCATGCTGAATTAGTTCCTGATGTGTTGACATTTCAACTTTCTGCTGAGAAGGTAAACCAACACGAGGCTTCCAACTGGAAATAGAGGTGCCCCAAAGTCTTTGATCAAAATTTGTGTTGAGACGAAGGAGGGAATAGAGCAGAAGTGAAAATGGAGCTGCGCCCAAAATAGAGACTCAAGAAGGATCCCAACCAAAAATATTGTCTATCCATGTCCTTTGGAGATGCTGCACGAACCACGGAGTTATGACATTGAACAATACAGCTCAAGAACAGCCCATCGGTCCAGTGTCCATGCCGAACATGATGCCAAGCCCATCGCTTATCAGCCTGTACATAATCCATATCCCACCATTCGCTGCGTACCCATATGCCTATCCAAAAATCCCACTGTCCTATCTAATACCAGCATCATATCCATTACTCTAGCACTTTTGCTGAAAAGGAACTAGATAGGTTTAGAGATACAGATTCAGAGAAACACCATGGAAACAGGCCCTCAGGCCCCCCCAAGTCCATTCTGACCGTGATCACCCGTACACTAGTTCTATGTTATCCCACTTCCGCATCCTACGCACGAGGCGCAATTTACAGAAGCAATGCAGGATGAAACCAGAGCAACCAGAGAAAACCCCCATTCAGTGCATTCGGAAAGTATTCAGACCCCTCCAGTTTTTCCACATTTTGTTACGTTATAGCCTTATTTTAAAATGGATTAAATTCTTTGTTTTTATCATCAATCTTCACACAATATCCCAGAATGAAGAAACGAAAACAAGTGTTTAGAAATTTTTGCAAAGTAATGAAAAATAAATGACTGAAATATCACATTTACATAAGTATTCAGACCCTTTGCTACGACACTCAAAATTGAGCTTAGGTTCATCCTGTTTCCATTGATTATCCTTGAGATGTTTCCACAACTTGGTTGGAGTCCACCAGTGGTAAATTAAATTGTTTGGACATGATTTGGAAAGGCACACACCTTTCCAGTCTATATAAGGTCCCACAGTTGTCAGTGCGTGTCAGAACAAAAACCATGAAGACAAAGGAATTGTCCGTAGACCTCCGAGACAGGATTGTGCCGAGACACAGATCTTGGGAATGGTATAAAACAATTTCTGCAGCATTGAAGGTCCTGAAGAGCACAGTGGCCTCCGTCATTCTTAAATGGAAGAACTTTGGAACCACCAGGACTCTTCATAGAGCTGGCCGCCTGGCCAAACTGAACAATCGGGGGAGAAGGACCTTGGTCAGGGAGGTGACCAAGAACCCGATGGTCACTCTGACAGAACTCCAGTGTTCCTTTGCAGAGATGGGAGAACCTTCCAGAAGAACAACTATATCTGCAGCATTCCACCAATCAGGCCTTTATGGTAGAGTGGCCAGACGGAAGCCACTCCTCAGTAAACGGTACATGACAGTGTGCTGGGAGTTTGCCAAAAGGCATGAGAACCAGGATGCTCTGGTCTAATTAAACCAAGATTGAACTCTTTGTCCTGAATGCAAAGCGTCACATCTGGAGGAAGCCAGGCACCGCTCATCACCTGGCCAATACCATTCCTACGGTGAAGCATGGTGGTGGCAGCATCATGCTGTGGGAATGTTTTTCAGCGGCAGGAACTGGGAGACTAGTCAGGATTGTGGGAAAGATGAACGGAGCAAAGTACAGAGAGATCCTTGATGAAAACCTGCCCCTGAGCATTCTGGACCTCAGACGGGGCGGAGGTTCACCTTCCAATAGGACAATGACCCTAAGCGCACAGCCAAGACAACACAGGAGTGGCTTCATGCAAGTCTGTGAATGTCCTTGAGTGGCCCAGCCAGAGCCTGGACTTGAACCCGATCGAACATCTCTGGCCTGAAAATAGCTGTGCATCGACGCTCCCCATCCAACCTGACAGAGCTTGAGAGGACCTGCAGAGAAGAATGGGAGAGATTACCCAGATACAGGTAGGTATGTTACAAAAATTACCTTGAGCAGCGCTGCAGTTCTGCCGCTCCCCGTGTGCATGACTTTGGCGCCTTTCAGAGGGGGGCGGGCTTAAAGTGCCGTTTTTCCACAGGCAGGGAAAATCGATCAATGTCGGGCGATTTCGTTGCGGAAGAAAAATCGCTCCGACATTTCATGAATGAAGGTATTTTTAAATTACTCTAAATTATTTATTAACTAGAGTAATTTAAAAATCACCTTCAACAGCCGTGAGTGCCGATAACGGGAAGGAGTTTGCGTAGGGGAGAAAAAAAGGTAAATAGTTTATTTTTATGTTAAAAGTTGGTTTTTCGGGAGGCTTTAATAATATTTTCATGTTGCGAAATGGGGTCCAAAAAAATGTATGAACAAACAGTATTTTGCCTCCCGACTTCACCGCTAACCGCAACGTTCCAATCCACCGCATTCTACTAAAACCCACTCACTTGTTGATTTAAATGGCCATTAATTTACAGGAATCAAACATTAAATTCCTTCCATTTGGCCCAGAAATTCATGAAAATTAGATTTAAAAATTAGGTTATATTGTGGATTATTGTGTGAATGTTATTTGGACACTTAGGCAATTAAAAAAAAGTTTATCTTTTCTTAAGAAATGGATAGATGTTTAGATCTACTCATTGAATTTTATAATTAGCTACAATTAGATAACTAACTAATTATATGCTTTAATTTCAGGTCATCCAAGTAAGATTGTTTCATATTTGTTTCAGAATGCTTCAATCTATAATAACTGAAAATTTCATTGAGTTCTCTTAATTTTTAACAAAGTTATGGGCTTTTAACTGTTCCAGATCACAGCTTTTGAGTTAAGTCAATTGAAAGGCAATGGGGAACAAGATGCTAATTTCCGAGTATGAAAATGGCCATAAC
The DNA here is from genome assembly GCA_963514005.1 of Raja brachyura. The sequence continues at coordinate 34,323,511 of OY740798.1, read as the reverse complement.
TTTCTTAATACTGAAGATATGTAAGTGAATTAGGTGTCAAATTAAACTTCTTTTTATGCTTTATCTGATGGGATAAATTGCAGACTTGATTTTTAAAATCTCAAAATGTTGTAACATTGCTAATACAGGTGTGCCAAGCTTGTAGCATCATACCCAAGAAGACTTGAGGCTGTGATCACTGCCAAAGGTGCCTCAACAAAGTACTGAGTAAAGGGTCTGAATACTTATGTAAATGTGATATTTCAGTTTTTATTTTTAATTATTTTACCAAAAGTTCTAAACACCTGTTTTCGCTTTTTTGGTATGGGGTATTGTGGGAGATTGATGATTAAAAAATAAGAATTTAATCAATTTTAGAATAAGGCTGTAACGTAACAACATTTGGAAAAGTGAAGGGGTCTGAACACTTACTGAATGCACTGTAGTTGTGCGGACACAGGGAGAAGGTACAAGCTCCGCACAGACAACACTCGAGATCAGAAATGAACCTCTGCTGTTGTGAGGCAGCAACTCAGCCACTGCACCATTTGCCATCCATCATTACAGAATGCAATATCTTCCTCCACTGCAGGATAACAACAAATTGAATTACACTCATCTTTTAACAATGTCTCTTTGATGTAATTTTTTTTTTACTGGTTTTAGTTTATTAAGAACTCACACGATGTTCCTAATTTGAGTTCACCTTGCGTGGAGAGGGGTGAAATTTGATTAAGTTTCTTGATACCAACATCTCGTTTTTGAAACTATTGTTCTCCAGGCGGAGAAAAGCTCAGGCCAAGTTACATTCTACTCTGGATAGACACAAAATGCTGGAGTTACGCAGCGGGTCTGGCAGCATCTCTGGAGAAAAAGGATAGTTGTCTTTTGGGTTGGGACCATTCTTCAGACTGAAAGTGGGGGGTGGGGGGGAAAGAGTTGGAGGTGAGGAAAGACCAGGAGTAATCAGGGCCAGCCACAAATGACTTCAGGCAGGGTGGTATCTTGGTAGGCCCTTTGTTGGCTAGGGAAGGTGTGATCTACGCAGTCTCTTCAAAATTGATTGTTTGATATTTCTACTTCCAAAGGCCCTAATCAGTTTTACTTTCCTTTACACACCTCCAATATTTTATAATTATTTTCAATGAAACAAAAAAAAACATCCAAGACTATGATTCTCGGGTTCTTGCAGTGATATTCTGATGAATCTTGATTCTAGAATCTTGAGAACTACTTTCTGGGTCTGTTTAATAATTATAACAGTCTTCCAGGCCTAGATTAAATGTATATTTCTTAATCCTGTTATTGGTGGACATTACGGTGGCATGGTGGTGCAGTTTGAAGAGCTCTGCCTTACTGCACCAGAGACCTGGATTCGATCCTGACCTTGTGTGCTGTCTGTGTGTGGAGTTTCCATGTTCTCCCTGTGACTGCGTGGGTTCCCTCCGGCAGCTCTGGTTTCCTCCCATATCGCAAAGACGTACGGGTTTGTGGGTTAATTGGCCTCTGTGCATCGCTCCTAGAGTGCAGGACGTGGATGAGAAAATGGGATAACAGAGAACTAGTGTGAATGGTTGATCAATGGTTGGCATGGACCTGGTGGGCTGAAGGACCTGTTTCCATGCTGTATCTTTCAATCAATCAATATAAAAACAAAATATATATTAACATTATAGAGGAAATCTTCAACCATTAAAATTAAGGAAGACAGTTGTATATATGGGCTTCAGTAAAGCTTTCAACAAGGTTCCTCATGGTAGGCTGCGGTGGAAGGTTAGATCGCATGGGATCCAAGGAGAGATAGCTGAATGGATAGAAAACTAGCTTCATAGAAGGAACCAGAAGATGATGGTGGAAGGTTGCTTCTCAGACTGCAGACCTGTGATTAGTAGTGTGCCTCGGGGTTTGGTGCTGGGCTCATTACTGTTTGTCATCTATATCAATGATTTGGATGAGAACATAGACAGCAGGATTAGCAAGTTTGCTGATGATACCAAAGTGGGTGGTTTTGCAGATAGTGAAGATGGTTGTGAAAAATTGCAGCAGGATCTTCATCAATTGGCCAAGTGGGCTGAGGAATGGTTGATGGTATTTAATGCAGAGAAATGTGAGGTGTTGCATTTTGGGAAGTCTAATATGGGCAGGAACCAAACAGTGAATGGTACAGCTCTGGGTAGTGTTGTAGAGCACAGGGATTTAGGAGTGCAGATGTATAGTTCCCTGAAGGTTGACTCGCAGTAGATCGGGTTGTCAAAAAGGCTTTTGGCACATTGGCCTTCATCAGCCAGAGTATTGAGTATAGACGTTGGGAGGTCATGTTAGGCCACATGTAGGGTATTGTGTTCAGTTCTCGGCACCATGTTATAGGAAAGATGTTGTCAAGCTGGAAAGGGTACAGAGCAGGTTTACGAGAATGTTGCCAGGACTAGACAGTCTGAGCTATAGGCAGAGGTTGAGTAAACTGGGACTCTATTCCTTGGAGCACAGGAGGATGAGGTGTATAAGGTCATGAGAGGTATAGAGCGGGTAGATGCACAGAGTCTCTTGTCCAGAGTAGGTGAATTGAGGACCAGAGGACAAAGGTTTAGGGTGAAGGGGAAAGATTTATTAAGAATCTACAGCTATATTAATAGCAAAAAGATAACGAGGGATAAAATTGGACCATTAGAGAGCCAGAATGGACAGCTATCTGCAGAGCCAAGAGAGATGGGGGAGATATTGAACAATTTATTTTCTTCGGTATTCACCAAGGAAAAGGATATTGAACTCTGTGAGATAAGGGAAAAAAGTAGAGTAGCTATGGAAACTATGAGATTCAAAGAGGAGGAGGTACTGACACTTTTGAAAAATATAAAAGTGGATAAGTCTCCAGGTCCTGACAGGATATTCCCTAGGACATTGAGGGAAGTTAGTGTAGAAATAGCAGGAGCTATGACAGAAATATTTCAAATGTCATTAGAAACAGGAATAGTGCCGGAGGATTGGCGTACTGCGCATGTTGTTCCATTGTTTAAAAAGGATCCAAAGAATAAACCTAGCAATTATAGACCTGTTAGTTTGACGTCAGTGGTGGGCAAATTAATGGAAAGGATACTTAGATATTATATATATATGCATCTGGATAAACAGGGTCTGATCAGGAACAGTCAACATGGATTTGTGCCTGGAACAAATGTTTGACAAACCTTCTTGAATTTTTTGAAGAGGTTACTAGGGAAATTGATGAGGGTAAAGCAGTGGATGTTGTCTATATGGATTTCAGTAAGGCCTTTGACAAGGTTCCCCATGGAAGGTTGGTTAAGAAGGTTCAATCTTTGGGTGTTAATGGCGGAATAGCAAGATGGATTCAACAGTGGCTAAATGGGAGATGTCAGAGAGTAATGGTGGATGGCTGTTTGTCAGGTTGGAAGCCGGTGACCAGTGGGGTGCCTCAGGGATCTGTGTTGGGTCCACTGTTATTTGCCATGTACATCAATGATCTGGATGATGGGGTGGAAAATTGGATAAGTAAGTATGCAGATGATACTAAGATACGTTGTGTTGTGGATAATGAAGTAGATTTTCAAAGTCTACAGAGAGATTTCGGCCATTTGAAAAAGTGGGCTGAAAGATGGCAGATGGAGTTTAATGCTGATAAGTGTGAAGTGCTACATCTTGGCAGGCCAAATCAAAATAGGACGTACATGGTAAATGGTAGGGAATTGAGAAATGCTGTGGAACAGAGGGATCTAGGAATAACTGTGCATAGTTCCCTGAAGGTGGAATCGCATGTAGATAGGGAGGAAAAGAAAGCTTTTGGTGTGCTGGCCTTTATAAATCAGAGCATTGAATATAGCAGTAGGGAAGTAATGTTAAAATTGTACAAAGCATTGGTAAGACCAATTCTGGAGTATGGTGTACAATTTTGGCCGCCTAATTATAGGAAGGATGTCAACAAAATAGAGAGAGTACAGAGGAGATTTACTAGAATGTTGCCTGGGTTCCAGCAACTAAGTTACAGAGAAAGGTTGAACAAGTTAGGTCTTTATTCTTTGGAGCGCAGAAGGTTAAGGGGGGACTTGATTGAGGTCTTTAAAATGATGAAAGGGATAGACAGAGTTGACGTGGATAAGCTTTTCCCATTAAGGGTAGGGAAGATTCAAACAAGAGGGCATGACATGAGAATTAAAGGACAGAAGTTTAGGGGTAACATGAGGGGGAACTTCTTTACTCAGAGAGTGGTGGCTGTGTGGAATGAGCTTCCAGCAGAAGTGGTGGAGGCAGGATCGATTTTAACATTTAAAAGTAAAAAGGATAGGTGTATGGACGGGAAGGGAATGGAGGGGTATGGTCTGAGTGCAGGTAGATGGGACTAGGGGAAAATAAATTGTCGGCACGGACTGGAAGGGCCGAGAGGGCCTGTTTCCGTGCTGTAATTGTTATATGGTTATATGGTTATATGGAATCAAAGGTTGGTGGGTGTATGGAACAAGCTGCCAGAGGAGGTTGTTGAGGCAGGGACTATCCCAACATTTAAGAAACAGTTAGACAGGTATATGGATAGGACAGGTTTGGAGGGAAATGGACCAAATTCTGGCAGGTGGGACTAGTGTAGCTGGGACCTGTTGGCTGGTATAGGCAAGTTGGGACGAAGGGCCTGTTTCCACAATGTATCACTCAATGACTCTACGACGGCTTCTTAACCTGTATTAACATACACACAAAATTGCCGGCATGGTAAGGAGGTGGGCGGCGCGACCCATCATCGTGGAGCTGGCCGAGTTCGGAACGGGAGGAGCTGTGGTGGCGCGCTGCTGCGGCCCGACCCCAGAGCTTCGGAGGCTCCAGCTGCAGGCCCGGTGGACGGTAACACCGGGAGCTCGTGGGTTCCTGGTGGGAGACCGCTTTTCGGAGCAACGGCAACCTCTCCCGCCCGAGTTGCGGGATTGAAAATGGAGCGGGGCCTTGCATCACCCGGCGCGGCTTTAATGGCCGCGGGACTTATTTACCATCGCCCGCCGGGGGCTTTGACTTTGACATTGGGAGGAGAATGGGGAGTGCAGGGGAGAGATATGACTTTGCCTTCCATCACAGTGAGGAGGAGGAGATTCACTGTGATGGATGTTTGTGTAAATTGTGTTGTGACTTGGTTCTTTTTTTGTTGTATGACTGCAGAAACCAAATTTTGTTTGAACTTGAGGTTCAAATGACAACAAATAAATTGTATTGTATTGCATTGTAGCTATCAAATTTCTTTCCCCAAATAAGCAACGTTGTGTAAAAGGTGAGACACTTCACCATGTTGCTGAGCTCTCATTAGCTGGAATACAAAAAGCATGAGGAAGGTAACACACTAGCTGCTGAGCTCATCAGAAGGCAAACAATTGACCTACACCTATATATTAATATATTAATGTTCAGCCAACAAAAAAAAAGCATTAGAGATAAGGACCGTTCTTGAATCTTTTAAACTGCTTTAATCTTTTTTTTAAAAAGCTGTAGAAAATATGGAGATCTGCCAGCACAGTCATTTAAAATCCTGCCCCAAGCTCTTGCTGTAAATTTGATGATTCAGAGCAGCAGCAGGTCACTGAATTGTCAACAGGCCATGATCTTGTGTTGCGTGCACTATACCCAAATCTCACACATGATAATGATGTGTGGCTTGACCTATTTGGAAGGCTGTTGTTCTTCTCACACATGATCCTCTTTCCTTGAATGTTGCAGCCATTAATTCCTTCTGGTGTTCAATTTCTAATCGAGTTAAACCCTAGATTGAATAAATGTCACGGGTAGCAATAAAATGAACAGGCTGTCGAATCAAGTTGTAATCTGTACTTTATATGTCACAAGGGAGTGAGAGAGAGGGAGGGGGAGGAGAGAATGAGAGAGAGAGAGCGAGAGACCATAGTATTGCTAGATCTACATCAAAGGCAATAAGCTTTACTGAGAAATTATGCAATTGTTTTCTTGTCATGGCTTGGAAGAATTCAGCAAATGTGTTACACAAACTGGAGTGTCTTATAAAGCATTTGCAAGTGTTACATTAAAGTTCATCCAGATATTAGAAGGAAACTAGGAATTCAAGGGCCGGGCATATTACACGTTGTCTTTTGTATTTTCTTTGTCATTTCTCCTTTCAACAAACGACCCACAAGGCACGAGCAATGGACTAAAGCAAAACGTCAGTGGAAGTCTGGCTGATACAGGGCTCTGGCTTACTCAAACAAATAGGTTTCCGTAGCTGTACTATTGAATGAGACTGATAATACTTTTTACATATGTAAAATAATGGGCATTAAGCTATATTGACTTTGGTCACCACCAAGAATTATTTATTAATCAAGATTTACTGCATTGCGGGATGGGGAAGCTTTGGAAAGAGTACAAAGGAGGTTTACCGGAATGATGATAGGGTTTGGGGATTAGAGGGGTATTAGATACAGGGAGAGGTTAGACAGACTTGGATTGTTTTCTCTGGAATGGCGGAGGTTGCGGTGAGACCTGTTAGAAGTATATACAATTATGAGAGGCATAGATGGTCAGAACTTTCTTCCCAGGATGCAAACAAAAAATTATAGAGGGTATAGCGTCAAGATGAGTGGGGCAAAAGTTAACGGAAACGTGCGGGGCAAATTTTACAGAGGGTTGTGGGTGCCAGTGATGGTGGTTGAGGCAGAAACAATAGTGGGATTTAAGAAACTTTAGAATAGGCACATGGATAAGGAAATGGAGTGATGTGGATCATGTGCAGGCATATAAGAGTTGGTCTTGGCATCATGTTCAGTGCACATTGTGGGCCGTAGACCTATTCATGTGCTGTTCTGTTCAACGTAACATTTGGAATCTCTTCTCGATTCACCTACTCAGGACAAGAGGCTCTGTACATCTAAACCTCTCATGATCTTATACACATCTATAAGATCACCCCTCATCCTCCTGGTGAGAGGACAGGAATGGGGTACTGAATGTGGATAATCAGCCATGATCACAGTGAATGGAGGTGCTGGCTCGAAGGGCCGAATGGCCTACCTACTCCTGCACCTATTGTCCATTTTTCAGTCAGGATTGCGAGGTGCCTCCCCACGCAGCACAAAAAGAAAGTGATCTCTAGATTTCCCTTTACTGATACGAGTTTGCTATCTGTAAATTGACTTTGCAACAAAACTTAGGAATTCCCACAGACAGCAAACTAGGACAATTTTCACCACCATTTTACAGTTCACAGCATACAAAATAAATTTGATGAAGACTGCGGAAGATCAATTTAACAAATAAAATAAATGATTTTATTTTGAATATTTGAAATACAATGGAATTACAATTCACAAATAAAATCAGATGGCCGGAAATTTAGCAGAAGCCTGCAGAACAGCACACCCTGTGGAGGATTGGGAAATGACGGGCAGTAACTGTACAAATTCACACTTCAGAAGTATCTACTGTACCAGTCTAACTGTGTAAAGACCACAAGCACTGAATATATCACCATTTCAATGGTAATATCCAAGCATTTGTTTCAAAATGTATACATTTTTTTTAAATGAATGGGATAGTGCAGGTCTAGATATTAAATTGTTTGCCCAACATACAAATGTAGTTACACAGTCATATCACATCAAAATTGTAAAGGTAAATAATTCACATGCTCACCATCGCACTGCTTTAATTGTGACAGTAGCAAATAATTGTAGCCTTGCATTTCTCCTGCGTCATTTCGCAATGACAATCAAGAGTTTGAAATAATTATAATTAGGTACAAACTAGGCATGTTAAGTCCGATGTTTACATTCTCCTCGAAATCAATGTAATCTCTTCAGGCAACTACAGAAGCCTGTAAATCTGGTGGTTAATTAATAGCTTTCACGTTCAGAACAGCACAGCAGGGAATTAGTGGATTTATTTCTTTATTGGGGAACAAAATAGATAAATCTGTAGATTGGTATTGACAAATATTTATAATACATTTACTGATCAGCAGGACATTTTGGAAATCAGTAGTTCAGACTAGATTAGGTTTCATTACATTACAAATGATTCCAAACAAAGTCAGACGACCATCAACAATAATGACCAATGAAGACTGAATGGTGTAAATTATCGCCATTCCAGCTATCCATCATACTGGAATTAGTAGGAAGGAACTGCAGATGGTGGTTTAAACCAAAGACAGACACAAAATGCTGAAGTAACTCAGCGGGACTGACAGCATCTCTGAAGAGAAGGAATGGGTCTTCAGACTGAAAAAGGGGCTCAAACCGAAACCTCACCCATTCTTTTTCTCCAGAGATGCTGCCTGTCCTGCTGTTACTCCAGCATTTTGTGTCTATTCGGGATTTTGTGCCTGGATTATTATTTGCAGTCCTAGATTTTTTTTAATTGCTCTCATGGTTTTTCAAACTGCTGCTGGCAGTACAAGGATGAGAAATTCTGTAGCTCAGCACTGCGACACTATCATCTAGAGCAATGCCAATGTTATTTTTCATAATTATTTTGGAGTCCTTTCCATTGGTGATAAAAAATATACATTGCTGTTTCCTAAGAGTTATTTTTACAATATAGGGAAGCTCTTGAAATAAATATACAATATTTAGGCTACTTTATGATACAGCGTTTTTACTTCATTTTTTACTTTCCTTTTTGGCACTTCGCTGACTAGCCAGCTGATCGATCTTCTTCCCCAGCTTTCTTTGCAGGTGAACCTTCTTCACTGGATCCAATGTTTTATCTTTAGTGCCGCTGCCTGCATAGAGGACACCTTCTCGGCTGATGACTTTCCGGGCATGAGCTTTGGCCTGCGCACTACACCCGTGAACCTGGAGGGGCATCAAATGTGGGAGAAGCTTGCGTTACTCGTGACAACGATGACAGAAGCAGTTGCGTTCCTTGAGAATGTATAAACAGATAAAAGTCATATTGCAGTCTCCACAACCCTGCAGGAGAATTAACAGCGAGATCACATTTTAAATGCTGCGCTGGACTTCTCAAATAAAAGAAAAAACAAATTAAAAATAAGGCACTGTGAATGTGAAAATGCTGATCAGGCACCATCCACAGGGAGTAAAATAATGCTAGAATAATAAAGTCTATGGCTCACTTGAGCCCTCCTCTGTTCTACATAGAACGTAGAACTGTACAGCACAAAAACAGCCCCTTTGACCCATGATGTCTGTGCCAAACATGATGCCAAGACCATCACTTATCCACCTGCACATAACCTACCCCTGCATTCTTGCATATCCATGTGCTTATTGCAAAGTATTTTAAATGCCACTAACGTATCTGCTTCAACTAACACCCACGGCAGCGTATTCCAGGCACTCACCAGCCTCTCTGTAAAAAACCTGTCCTGCACATCTCCTTTGAAATTTGCCATTCTCACCTTCAAGCTATGAGAAAAAGTACTGGGATAGGCAAATACGTAAATGAAATAGCAGTGATCAGAAAATTCCAAGCATGCATTTTACAAGTCCATTTTTGTCATGTGCATTTTTGGGAGACAAGCTTACGTTGAGTACCAAACGCACCCACAGTCTAAAATTATAATTCCCTCCGTCACCTGAATATCGTAGCTGCAGTGTGTTCTGTCCACAGAATACAGTTCAGCAATTTGTGATATCTTCTTCAAATCACAGGTTCCATCACCAAGAGGGTAGAGGGCAGCAAATGCATAGGAACGCCACCACTGAATGACAAACATGTCCAAATGGGCCATATGTCACTTTTCTTGGCTGCTGGATCAAGTTACTAGGATGAACCTACCTGGCTTTTTCTCAGGGAGGGATTCATATGCATAGGAGGTAATTAGTTTAGTTTATTGTCCCATGTACCAGTGAAAAGATTTTGTTGCATGCTCACCAGTCAGTGGAAAGACCATACATGATTCCATGCAAGAGAATGTTTGCTAGCTTTATTCCTGGGATGAAGCAGTTGCTTTAAGAGAAAAGTGTTAGGCACAACCTACTTAAGTTTTCTGGTGTTCTCGTGAATGACAAGTGATCTTATTAAAACACGGAGGTTTCTGAGGAGGTTGAGGACGGTAGTTGATCCCTATTGAGGGATTCTAAAATTGGGAGGCTTAGTTAAAGAATAAGGGATCACCCATTTAGGGCAACATTTATGAGGGATTTCTTCTATCAAAGGGGCGGGAATCTTCAGATTGTGACAGCTGATGTACTTAGACCCAAGACAGATGGAAGTTTAGCCTGTAAGGGAATAAACAGTGCTATGTTCCCTCCTCTTTCTCATTGAATTGAATTGAATTGAATTGAATGCCTTTATTGTCATTCAGACCTTTCGGTCTGAACGAAATTTCGTGCCTGCAGTCATACACATATAAAAATAACAATACCATACAATAAACACAAAATTAACATCCACCACAGTGAGTTCACCAAACACCTCCTCACTGTGGTGGAAGGCAAATGTCTTAGGGTCTCTGTCTTTCTCCCCTCCTTATTCTCCCTCTGCGCTGAGGAGATCCAGGCCGCCGCTGGAGCACCGCAGCTCCCGAAACCCAGGCCGCCGCTGCAGCACCGCAGCTCAGAGGGAGCCAGGCCGCCGCTGGAGCACTGCAGCTCCCGAAACCCAGTCCGCCGCTGGAGCATCGCAGCTCCCAAAACCCAGGCCCCCGCTGGAGCACCGCAGCTCCTGAAAGCCAGGCCGCCGCTGGAGCACCGCAGCTCCCGAAAGCCAGGCCGCCAATGGAGCACCGCAGCTCCCGAAACCCAGGCCGCCGCTGGAGCACCGCAGCTCAGAGGGAGCCAGGCCGCCACTGGAGCACCGCAGCTCAGAGGGAGCCAGGCCGCCGCTGGAGCACCGCAGCTCCCGAAACCCAGGCCGCCACTGGAGCACCGCAGCTCCCGAAACCCAGGCCGCCGCAGGAGCACCGCAGCTCCCGAAACCCAGGCCGCCGCTGGAGCACCGCAGCTCCCGAAACCCAGGCCGCCGCTGGAGCACCGCAGCTCCCGAACACCAGGTCGCCGCCGGAAGCCAGGTCGCCGCTGAAGCTCTGAAGGCCGTGCCGCCGCCTCTGGAAGCTGGAAGGCCGTCACCAGGGCCTCAGCACAGACGTAGACGGTGTCGGGGGACACGACAGGAAAAGTCGCATCCCCCCGAAGGGAGAGACTAAAACCCCGTTTCTCACACCCTCCCCCCCCCCCCACACACACATACACAACCCAACAAACCAAAAATAAACACCAAAAACAAGGACGAGGACAAAAATAAAATAAAAGACAGACGGACTGCAGGTGAGCCGCAGCTGCCAAGCAGCGCCGCCACTTCCGGATTGCCAAGGCCAAGATCAGATCAGCCCCGGCAGTGAGGCTTGAGGTGATTTGTGACCAACTCCTAAACCCCTTCATTATGTTCTTATTTATCATCACCATTTTCTCAAGGATAACTAGGACTGAATGATAAGTGTCACGTTGGTATTGATGCCAATGTTCCTAAAAAATGATATTCTGCGTATTGAAACGACTAGGAATGAATTGGAATGGTAGCATGAAATGTTACTTTAGACTTTAGAGATGCAGCATGGAAACAGGCCCTTCAGCCCACCGAGTCAGTGCCGAATAGCAATCATCATGTACATTAGCACTATCCTACATACTCGGGACAATTTACAGTTGTACCAAAGTCAATTAACCTGCATGTCTTTGGAATGTGGGAGGACACCGGAGAAAATACACGTGTGCCAGAAAAAACTTATGTGGGTTTACTATAATATATTCCTATAACACTATAATACAAGGTTCATTCAATGTTTGATTGATATATTAATTTTAAACAATGGTGAACGAGTTAGCATTTGTTTTTATTCAACAAAGTTCTTACCTCTGGGATGTGATGGCTGAGACAATAGTGTTTGTTACAGTGGATGCAATGTTGGCCAATGGTGAGAATACTTCCATTGCATTTTAAAAATGCACAAATGCTATTTGCTTTTATAGATGCTGCAATAAGGGCATCAAAATCCTCTTCCACACCACTTCCTTCTTTGGTTTTCCCTGTTAAACAAGCAGTTAAAAATACCATTAACATTCACCAATCACACAAATGGTGGTGGGTATATGGAATGGCGGCCGGAGAGGTAGTTAAGGCAGGTACTATCGCAACATTTAAGAAGCATTTAGACAAGTACATGGATAGAACAGGTTTAGAGGGATATGGGCCAAATGCAGGCAGGTGGGACTAGCGTAGTGCAGATGGGACATGTTGGCCGGAGTGGGCAAGTTGGGTCAAAAGGCCTGTTTCAACACTGTAAGATTATATGACTCTATACAAAATCGAAAGTATCATGGCCTCAATGCAGGCTTTCAATGTTCTAGCAAGATGGCTTTTTGCATCTCATATAGTCTGATCATAAAAGATTCCCAATCCTCTTGCAACTCAGTCACTTGCATTATTGTCGGTATTTTGCAATAGGATTAATGTACTGTTCATCAAATTTAATTGCAGCAGGAAGAGCAGCCAGTTAACTAAAGCAAACACTGGAGAAAATCCTATTTAATTATATCACACTGTCAGGCTGCTTCTTTTGAAAATGAAAAACCTAATATTGCTGTAACTTGCGTGTATAAAATTATTTTAAGGATAAAGGTACCAAATTGGAAAAATTCCAATTTATGCAAGAATTGCAGTGTTTTTTGTGCAATGGTACTGAGCAGAGTTGATTGAAGATTTCCAAAGTACTGGCTCAGATAAACCAGCTCAACGATGAATAAAAATCCATTCACCATATTTTTTTAATTATAGGAGGCATCAACGGTAGACAGTCAGAAGCTGTTTCTCCCAGGGTGGAAATGTTAAAGACTATAGCGCATAGCTTTAAGGTGTGAAGGTGTTTAAAGGAGATGAGCACTTTTGTTTTTATTACACACAGGGTAGTGGGTGCTGCACTGCTAGGGTTGGTGGTGGAGGCAGATATGATAGTGGCATAAGAGGCTTTTGGATAGGCACATGGATATGCAGGGAATGGATCATGTGTAGGCAGAGATTAGTTTAACTTGGTCTCATGTTTGGAGGGACATGGTGTTGCTCTTTTTGCAAAATAGTGCCATAGGTTCTTTAGGATTAACTAGGAGACGTGGCTTTAGTTATGAGAGGCAGAGATAGGGTAGGCAGTCAGAACCATTTCCTCAGAGTGGAACTGTCAAAGGTTAGAGGGCACAACTTTAAGGTGAGAGGGGCAAAGTTTAAAGGAGATGTGTGGGGCAATTTTGGATACATGGAGGGTGGTGGATGGTGGGTGCCTGGAATGCACTGCTGGAGGAGGTGGTGGAGCCCGATATGAGAGCAGCGTTTAAGAGGCTTTTAGATAGGCACATGGATTGCAATAATGGAGGGATATAGAAACATAGAAAATAGATGCAGGAGGCCATTCAGCCCTTCGAGCCAGTACCACCATTCATTGTGATCATGGCTGATCATCCGCAATCGGTAACATGTGCCTGCCTTCTCCCCATACCCCTTGATTCCACTAGCCCCTAGAGCTCTATCTAACTCTCTTTTAAATTCATCCAGTGAAATTGCCTCTGCCTTCTGTGGCAGAGAATTCCACAAATTCACAACTCTCTGGGTGAAAAAGTTTTTTCTCATCTCAGTTTTAAATGGCCTCCACTTTATTCTCAGACTGTGGCCCCTGGTTCTGGATACCTCCAACATTGGGAACAATTTTCCTGCATCTGGCTTGTCCAGTCCTTTTATAATTGTATATGTTTCTATGAGAACCCCTCTCATCCTGCTAAATTCCAGTGTAATTCCACAAGCCCAGTCTTTCCAATCTGTCCTCATATGACAGTCCCGCCATCCCTGGGATTAATCTCATGAACCTACGCTGCACTGCCTCAAGAGCAAAATAAATATTTGAATTCTCAAAAACAAAGCAGTAATTAAACTCTATAATAGATGGTAGGACGTGTGATAAAACTAAACATCCAGACCTAGTCTCAGAGATAAAGCACACACCCAATCAACTCTCCTCCGCCCATCATTAAAATACAATTTTAAAGCAAGATCAGCAGTTTTATTTTCCTTTAAAAGACAATACATACCATGTTTTTTATTTTTTGACTTAAGAGACGCGGTGGTACTGAAGCTTTGCTTCTGTATTGCTTTCTCCTCTCTCCTGGCTTGCTCTCGTTGCATCCTTTCAACATACAATGTCTTTAAATCCAGCTTAGACTGAGAATCACAAGAGGTAAACTCCTGTGGTTCTCCCTTCTCAGTAAGGATCTGCCCTTTGTCATTTTCCATGGAAATTTGAGGGATATTCAGAGGCACATCCAGCCACTTTTGCTCCACTTGACACTTAAGCTGTCTTTGTCCTTCTGAGAAACACGATTTAGCCACAACTATAAACCTGTCCTTGTTCTCACCAATACTAAAATGATCAAGGCCATGCTCTTCTGCTATTTGATGAACTAACAAACGGTCATGAGAGTTCAGTGATGGAGGGAACTCCAACTTATTCATTGCGCTATCTTCTATAAATTGCAATATTTGTTCCTTAAGCTTCTCGGAGTTATCTTTTACACTTGTAGTTTTGGCACTTTTCTCTACTGTTTCTGAACCAATGTTCTCTTTGTGCATTGTGCAACTATCCCGATCTGCATCCCTTTTTTGACTGCAATGTTTAGCAGGGTCTTTATGTTTTCTTTCAGCCACTGTGCTTTTATCACGATTTGAGCTCTTGTCATTTTTTTGCACCAAATAATCTTTTGCCCTCCTTTGCTCAGCTGGAAGGACCGGTCGCACGTAGTTCTCTGACACCACGTCATCACAGTACTCAAAGGCAGTGCGCACTTCCCCGTGCTCCGTCATGTAGTCCACCAGGGACTTCAAGAAGGGGTGGGTGCTGACCGTGCGGGAATCACACACCACCACCAGGTGGCGCCGTGCGCGTGTTACTGCCACGTTTATTCTTCGGTCTTCAGCCAGAAAGCCCACTTCACCTGGAAAAAGGACCAATATGCAATTATACCCAAGGGAGTGTTGCACCCATGTGGGGGAAAAAAGAGTAGAAAACATTGTTAGTTCCATTAAAGAGACATTTTCTCTAGGATAGCCTTTTACAATTCCCACTCAACATTGAATCATTTTTTTATTATCTATTTATTTATCCATTCACCTATCTATTTATCTATCTGTCTACTTATCTATCTATGTATCTACCTACCTATCTGTCTACTTATCTACCTACCTACCTATTTAGAGCTACAAGTGGAAACAGGCTCTTCGGGCCACCAAGTCCACACCAACCATTGATCACCAGTTCACACTAGTTCTGCATTAAGATGGAGAGAGACACGGTTAATTCAGAGACAAGTGTCCTGAACTTAAAGAAAGGTAACTTTGATGGCATGAGACGGGAATTGGCTAGGATAGACTGGCAAATGGTACTTAAAGGGTTGACGGTGGATATGAAATGGCAAAGATTTAAAAATCGCATGGATGAATTACGACAATTGTTCTGGCATACAAATAAAACAGGGATAGCAGCTCAACTGTGGCTACCGAGGAAAATTAGGGATAGTGTCAAATCTAAAGTTGAGTCATATAAATTGGCCAGAGGAAGTAGCAAACCGGAGGACTGGGAGAAATTTAGAATTCAACAGAGGAGGACAAAGGGTTATTTAAGAGGGGGAAAATAGAGCATGAGAGAAAGCATGCGGGGAATATAAAAAGTGACTGTAAAAGCTTCTATAGATATGTGACAAGGAAACAGGTAAATTTTTAATTGGAAACAAAGAAATGGCAAACGAGTTAGACAAATACTTTGGTTTGTCTTCACTAAGAAATACACAAACAATCTCCCAGAAATACTAGGGGACCGAGGATCCAGTGGGAAGGAGGAACTGAAGGAAATCCACATTGGTCAGGAAATGGTGTTAGGTAAACTGTTGGGACTGAAGGTAGATAAATCCCCAGGGCCAGGTGGTCTGCATCCCAGAGTACTCAGGAAAGTGGCCCTAGAAACCGTGGATGCTTTGGTGATCACTTTCCAATGTCCTCGGTGGGGTCAAGGGCCTGTTTCCACGCCGCATCTCTAAACACCCACAACCCATGTTCCTTAATGGATTGATTGATGAAAAGATGCAGCATGGAAACAGACCCTTTGGCCCATCGAGTTCACGTCGATCACTGATCACCCGTTCAAACTAATTCCATGTTATCCAACTTTCCCATCCTTTCCCTACACTCTAGGGTTAATTTACAGAGGGCAATTAACCTGCAAACCTGCGCGGCTGTGGGATGTGGGAGGAAACAGGAGCACCCGGAGGAAACACACATGGTCAGCGGGAGAAATTAAACTCGGACAGCACCCGAGTTTAGGATTGAACCCGGGCCTCCGGCTCTGTGAAGCAGCAGCTCCACCGGCTGTGCCGTCCTGAGTAGAAACCCCAGGTCTTGCTCGATTATTATTCAGTTTCTCCCAAGAATTTACAGTGATCAATACCTTGCTCCGAGAGTTGATCTCTGAGAGATGAGCGCTCCTGATTTATTATCCTGAGATTGGGGGCTGGAAACAACATATCCAAACTTACTCTTCTCATCAATAATTAAGCTCACAGTGAACTAAGGGAACATTTATTTCAATAGAGAAATAGCTGATCTTTTAGAAATAAGGCACTGAACATTCTGCTGGAAGTAATACAACGTGTAAAATTGGATTGTGTGCTTCGCAACACTATTTATTCACATCTCAGCCCTTCAAGGTATATCACATGCAATACATAATGTACCCATCTTCATCATGCAACTTCCGAATGGGGCAAGAGTGCTTTCCCAAACCACTTTCACCTGAAGGATCAGGCAGTATAGAAACAATGTCATTAAGGTGGAAAAAGTGCAGATAAGATTTACCAGGATGTTGCCAGAACTTGAGATTGGGCAGGGTAAGACTTTATTTCTTGGGAGCACAGCAGACTGAGGCGTATAAAATCAGATGGGGAAGAAATAGGATTAATGCACATAATTCTTTACCCAGAGTAGGGGAATAAAGAACCAGAGGACACAGGTTTAAGGTGAGGGGAAAGATCCAACAGGATCCTGAGGGGCAACTTTTCACACGGAAGGTGTTGGGTTTATGCAACGAGCTTCCAGAGGAGGTAGTTGAGGCAGGTTCTTTAACAACATTTAAAAGATATTTGGACAGGTATATGGATAGGAAAGGCAAAAATGCAGACAAGTGGGACTAGGATAGACGGGGCCTCTTGGTCAGTATGGGCAAGTCAGGCCAATGGACCTGTTTCTGTGCTGTATGACTCTACGACTATGAGTGGAAGTGTGGCATGTTCCTGATCCTTTCTCGCTAATTCCTTTTCCATTTATTATGATATGGCAATCAACAGGGAAACAGTGTGGGTATTGTGATACACTGTACATTGTAGTGGCATGGGAGAGACTGGCCTGTTTAGCGTGAAAACAACAAAACACTGGAAACAGTTTTCTCTGCCCATGTATACTGCCTAGCCTGCTCGGTTTCTAGCCTCTGCAATATTTTCCTGTCTATCATTGCTTGCAATTTCTTCACTCAATAGCGTAAAACTCCTTCCTGGAACACAGCTAACACAAAACATTGGGAGAATCTGGAGAATAAGCAACAGCAGGCAACTCAACTTGCATGAAGCACTCGAATCAACTCTAGCTCAGTTCTCACTTTGGAAATATGACCTTGTGTAGACCGCAATGGCGGGAAAAAATAACAGAAGCCAGAAATTAAAAAATGAAAAACACTTAACAGGTCAGACATTATCTGTGGAAAGGGAAACAAAGTTAACGTTTCAGGTTAATGACCCTTCATCACAACAGTTCTGGTGGATAGTCACTGACCAGAAAGATTAACTTGCCTCTTCTTCGCACAAATGCAGCCTGACTTGCTGAGTATATTATGAGCAGAAGAGAACACATTGCTTGTATATTTAATTAGCAGTTTTGTACATGTTCACCATTATCCTGACAGAACTGGAATCAATTTCACAGCCTCTGCTCACCTTATCTATAGATAATTTACAACTTTATTTTCTCCTGGCAATATGCTGCGATTATGAATTGTCTTGAAGCATTTACTTCACGATTACACATCTGAATGCTCCAAATGTATTTTCTGAGCTATCCGATGACTGCCAATATTTTGACTTTGTATAAATTTGTGGCTATAATTCCGTTTAGTTTATTGGCACATGTACCGAGATACAATGAAATGCTTTATTGTGGCATGGTATCCCATCAGCAGAAAGACTATACATGATTACAATCAAGCCGCCCACAGTGTACAGATACAGGATAAGGGGAATAACGACTAGTGCAAGATAACGTCCAGAAATGTCTGATTAAAGATGGCCTGAGAGTCTCTAATGAGGTGGATTGGAGGTCAGTTTGGTGATAGGATGGTTCAGTTGCCTGGTAACAACTGGGAAGAAATTGTCCCTGAATCAGGAGGTGTGGGTTTTCACACTTCGGTAGTTTAAAGGAGATGTGCGAACCTGTTTTTTTAGACAGAGAGTGGTGGGTATCTGAAGCATCCTGCCAGGGCTAGTGGTGGAGGCAGGTATGATAGAGACACCATGATTGCTGGGGACACGATAGTGGTGTTTAAGAGGTTTTTAGATAAGCACATGGATATGCAGAGATTGGAAGGAAATGGATCAGCCAGATGAAAGTCGTTTATCTTGGCATCATTTTCAGCCCAGACATTGTGGGCAGAAGGGTCTGTTCCTGTGCTGTACTGTTCTATGTTCAACTATTATATCTTCTTTTCATATCTACCTGCAGCAAAGTTAACAATGAATACACAGCATACAGTATGACAAGGATGTTTGGGCAACTTGGTGACAGAAGGGAGTAGGGGTTAAATAGGGAGGCCAATTCTGTCACCAAGCAACCCAACCATTTTATTTTTTACAGGGTTATAATGGAAACATATTCACACAAAAAGACAAAGAGCAAGAACCCAGATTTGTGGTCCTGCTTGCATCAAAAATGAAATGTTTGTCAGATGCAAAGAGCTAAATACTGCAGAAAGCAATAATTATTGAAGGCAAAAGGGTGAGACCAAAAGGAAAACAAAGAGAGCTCGAAAAAAATGCACAAATTCTAAATCCATAAAGAGAATGAGAATACAAAAGGAGTGACCAGTATTGTTCTTACATGAGTGGGGGATGATGCAGAAACTTTGTTAAAGAGGCATGCAAAATATTGGATGAGACAAACATATCATTCATCATCAGTTAAAAATCAGCCCATTTCCAATGATGCGCACGTTATTGGAAGAAGTTCTAAAGGACAGTATACATTGCCTTTTGGAAAGGCACAAAACATGCAGACCCAGGTTCAATCCTGATCATGGGTACTGTCTGTAGAGAGTTTGTACGTTCTCCCTGTGAAACCGCGTGGGTTTTCTCCAGGTGCTCCGGTTTACTCCCACACTCCAAAGACATACAGGTTTGTAGGTTAATTGCCGTCTGTGAATTATAAATTGTCCCTAGTGTGTAGGATGATGTTAGTGCATGGGGTTCGCTGGTCCGCGCGGACTCGGTTGGCTGAAAGGCCTGTTTCCGTGCCGTATCTCAAAAGTCTAAACTATTACATAAGCCTCAGCACTTACCTCTTCTATTGGATCTCACGAGGGATAAAACAACAGCCTCCTTTTCTCTTCCTTGAAATCCATCTACAGACTTAATTTCCAGCTCAGGGTACTTGTTCGACAGTTCTTTTCTCAGGAGTTGTACCTGTTTAATAAGAAATATCATAATTTTCAAAATTCAACTAAACAGAAGTGAAAAGTAAATCTAAATTGAGTTTCTAAATAGATTTCTACACATAATTCCGTTTAGTTTAGTTTAGTTTAGTAATTGTAGGTCCACTTCTGGAACCAACATGCAGTAAGTCGCCTGGCTTGGGCGCCATCTACCTATATACTGTAATATAGCAACTCTTATATAGAGGGCTGGGCAGATTGGCTTAGACAAAATCATGCCCTTAAAATTCTCTTGGATGAGCTCCAAATGCCCTTTTTTCAAAACTACACAGAGCCGGAAATGTCATCACTTCATGGTATTACTACAACTATCAAAGGAGGAAGATCCCACACTCTCTAGGAAACTATAGCGCCCAGAGGAAACCCATGTGGTCACAGGGAGAATATAGAAAGACCTCAGAGACTTCAGAGACTAAGATTGAACCCAGGTTGCAAACTGTGTTACTTGCTACTCATTGTAAACCAAAGGACAACATCATGTAAAACTTGAGGTAAACACACAGTGCTGGAGTAACTCAGCGGGTCAGGCAGCACCACTGGATAAAAAGGACAGATGACGTTTCGGGTTGGGACCATCCTTCCTTTTTATCCAGAGATGCTGCCTGACCCGCTGAGTTATTTCAGCAATGTGTGTCCATCTTTGGTATAAACCAGCATCTGCAGTTTCTACATTATGTAAACCTTGGTTGCACCCCTTTGAGCTGACTTCATTTCACCGTTGAGATATGTCAATGCGCTATTAATATTGAATATTTCCAAGGACTCACACCAAACATACAGATGAATAAAAAGTCAAGACAACAGACAGATTAACCAAAGAGAACACAAAAAGCTGGAGTAACTCAACGGGACAGGCAGCACCTCTGGAGAGAAGGAATGGGTGACATTTCGGGTCGGGACCCTTCTTCTTCAGACTTCTTCAGTTTAACCAACTGGCTGTACCTGCTTGGCTGCAATTATAGATCCTGGCACAACAACATAGACACAATTGTAACCAATTGTCCGTGGAATTTAGGGCAGATCTGGCTGTAGTCAGGCGGCGTCAACTGCAAAAACATCTGCAATCCTTAATGGAACATCTGCGGTAATAACACTCAGGCTTATGTATGAGGATGGCGATATGCAGTGGGTAACAAAGCCCCCTCATCCTCACACATAGCTTCATCAAATGAGAACACTTATGTTTCAGGTCATTAAACAAGCAATATTTGTTGAAGGTTCATACCTATGTGGATTTACTATCTGAACAATAGAGCTTTTATAATTTAATTGCCTTAATAATATTTCAATGTCTGACACCTGTTTTGCCTGTACAGAACTGCAGAAAAAGATCAGCTACTGTACCTGCAGATTGTATGGTGCTATCACAGCAACGTCCTTTGGATGGACACCTGCCTCAATCAGGGCTTGAAGGTGCTTTGCCACAATTTCGACCTCACCTAAAATACATGCAGCACACATCAATATAATATAATTCAGAACAACTAAAGAATCCACCTGTTGTATTTCTGAAGATAGACACAACATGCTGGGGTAACTCAGCGGAACAAATTGCATCTATGGACAGAAGGGATGGGTGATGTTTCGGTTTGAGACACTACTTCAAACCCTGAAGAAGACCTTGAGTCTGAAGAAGGGTCTCGACCCGAAACCATCCCTTCTTCTCAGAGGTGCTGCTTGTTCTGCTGTGCCTAGCTTTGGTATAAACCAGCACCAGCAGTTCCTTCCTGCACATGGTGTATTTCTGCATTCCTTGAGAGGACCTCAAGATATTTACGTGTCAAAATAGATTCTGATTCAATTCAATTCAACTTTAATGTCGTTGCACAGATACAAGTATGGGTACAACGAAATGCAGTTTAGCGTCAGTTCGTAGTAATAGCAATATAGAAATAAATACAGAATGCAGACAATGTGGACAGAGAGACTAGAGAAATCTATCGGCGGGACTCCGAGTTCAGCAGTGTGATGGTGTTGTTGTAGAAGCTGTTCCTCATCCTACTAGTGCGGGACCTGAGGCTCCTGTACCGCCTCCCTGATGGTAGGAGGGCAAACAGTCCATGGTTAGGGTGGGAGGGGTCTTTGATGATCTTCCCGGCCCGTCTCAGACACCGTTTTCGGTGGAGGGCATCCATGGCAGGGAGCGGGGCACTGATGATGTGCTGGGCCATTTTCACCACCCGTTGTAGTGCCTTCCTATCTGCTACAGTGCAACTGCTGTACCATACCGTAAAGCAGGTGGTCAGGATGCTTTTGATGGTACAGCGGCAAAAGTTGGTCAGGATCTGGGGGGACAGGTGGGCTTTTTTGAGCCTCCTCAGGAAGTAAAGGAGCTGCTGCGCCTTTTTGATCAGCTTGGAGGTGTTGAGGGAACAGGACATATCCTCCGAGATGTGTACCCCGAGGAATTTGTAGTTGGAGACCCGCTCCACCTCAGTCCCGTTTATATGGATGGGGGTGTGTCTGCCCCCTCTGTTCTTTCTAAAGTCAACAATGATTTCCTTCGTCTTCTGGGAGTTGAGGGCGAGGTTATTGTTGGCACACCAGGTTGTCAGGTGCTGAACCTCCTCCCCGTAGGCTGACTCGTCGTTGTCACTAATCAGTCCTACCACTGTGGTGTCGTCAGCAAATTTTATGATGGCGTTGGAGCCATACTTAGGGATGCAGTCGTGGGTGAAGAGGGAGTAGCGGAGAGGGCTGAGCACACAGCCCTGTGGCACCACAGTGTTCAGTGTTATAGTGGAGGAGGTGAGGTTGTTGACCCTAACAGACTGTGGTCTGTTAGTGAGGAAATCCAGTGTCCAATTGCAGAGGGAGGTGGAGATGCCAAGACCGCTGAGTTTGGTGATCAAGCTAGCGGGTATGACAGTGTTAAAGGCGGAGCTGAAGTCAATGAACAGCAACCTGATGTAGGTGTTATTGCTGTCCAGGTGGATCTGGGCAGAGTGTAGGGCCGCCGATATGGCGTCCTCTGTAGACCTGTTTGTCCGGTAGGCAAACTGATGGGGGTCCAGTGTGGGGGGGAGGCTGGCTTTGAGGTGAGCCAAGTTCAGCCGCTCAAAGCACTTGGCGATGATCTGATCAGCTCAGATCCCCCAATATTTTAGCTTAACTTAAGAATGCAACAATCCCGGCAATAGAAATTGGATATGTTTTATAGTCGTTTCCCAATCTCCTCCAAATGTTTCAATGATAGACTGCGAAGAGAATCTGGCAGGATGATAAAGTTAATTAGGTAAACTGCTTTATTTCACACACTATGAACATACATAGCCACCTTAATTCAAATTAATGCATCTTTTGCCAAACAAAAAACATAATAATCATGCTTCCCCACAGTGCAGTTTAACTTTGTCCTTTTAACATAAAATAACTACCCTGCTGATGTGCCTGATAAAAACTCACCACTGCAGTTTTCTGCTTAATTACCTTATTGACTATCTACATTGCAGCATTTATATCACCCCACAAGCCCAATCCAAGTGAAAGATCTAACAGATATCCTGCTGATAGCATTGGACCAGAACAAAATCTCAATTTAACTAGTGCAAAAGGTTTAACAATTGAGAAACTAGTTTGTTAAAACACGCCTTAAATGGAGCAACCCCATGCTTAAATCTCTTCTACAGAACCGTGTTTGAAAAATTTAATAGCATATCATATGATCAAATATTGGCGAATATGTTGCGAATATTATCCTTCCTATAACAATACTTCAAATGTAGCCTCACCAATATCTTGCACAGCTGCAGTTTGATGTCCCAACTCCTATAGTCAACCAACTTAATGATGAAGCCAAGGATGCCAAGTGCCTTCTTCATCACCCTGTCTACCCATATCGCCACTTTCAATGAACTGTGCACCTGCTTACCTTGGTCTCCCTCCTCGACGACACTTTCCATGGCCCTATCATTCACTGTGCTATTCCTGCCCTGGGTTAACATACCAAAATGCCTCACTTCACATGGGGAGGGCTGGTGAAATGTATCAAGATATGGAGAGCATGACTATTAAGGGTTTAAATATAATAATTTTAAAAACAAGACCCTGTTTAACCAGGAGGCAATGTAGGTCAGTGAATATGGCAGTTTGGTCAAAGTTAATGAGAATTAATCTTTGTCACTGTGATATTGGTACGACAGCTTGGGTGCTAACTTAGAACTTGGAATCTGGGCAATTGCAAAGTAAGGCAAGATGGGATGAATTTAATAGGAATCTGAGTGGCAACTTTTTGTACACAAAGGGTGGTAGGTATATGGAACGAACTGCTGGAGCAGGTAGTTGAAACAGGTACCATGACAATGTTTAAAATACATTTGGACAGTTACATGGATAGGATAGGTTTAGAGGGATATGGGCCAAATGCAGGCAGGTGGGACGAGTGTAGATGGAGCATGTTGCTCTGAAGGGTCTGTTTCCACACTGTATCATTCTATGATTCTAAAGAAAACCTCGTCAAAGCAACACACCCAAGAACTTAACCTGAATGCATAATTAACAAAATTGCAGAGAAATGCAATTTTTGTTCCAAGAATAATTATCGCAATTTGCTAAAGAAAATCAAACCTCTGAACGTAACCTTATCCCCCATTAATGATACAGTACCCTTATTTCCTTTGGATTGTTCATCTTCTTCATCAATTTCAAGCAGACCACATCCTGAGGTATCAATGAGAAGTAGTGGAATTGTCGTCTCTTCTGTAGAATCAACCCCTGGCAGGTCCCTATGAAGTATGAAAACAGCAGTTAATAGGAAACTACTGCTGTGTATAAAGAACCATCCATCAAAAATCTTGTATTACTGTGGGAGAGAAATCAGCCCACAACACCATAGTCAATAAAGATGATTAATTGGGAGTGTGCATCTGTGCACATGGGGTTTCCTTTACTAAAATTGCTCTAGTAACATTTTGCCAAGATACAATTAATTTCTGTGTAGCATTGATGTCTTCATTAGCCTTTGAAGCTTGGGAAGGATGGAAGTAATTTCATCCCACCTCCCTCCTCCTACTCATTCTTCATCTTGCCAGCTTGCAGAATTGTTATTCCGTGATCAAATTCAGTATATTAATGGCCTGGTATGAGCACAAAGCCATTTTGCAAATCTTATTCCTTTGAGTGCATATATGAACACGCCTGCAATAACACACACAAATATCACTGAAGGGCAAAGCTCTTTTAAAACAATGTTTCCTTATAGTAGACTAATCGGTGTAAAATTGGGAATCAGATTCTGTTTTACCAAGGTGTCACCTTACAAGATAGGATCAGATTGCAGGTGACATCCATCAGTTGTAAGAGGTAATACAAATAAAGTCAATGCCCATTCTTCCTGATATTAGAAAAGTAGACGCTACAACATCTACAAATTTTAAAACTCCAGGAAAGAGCTGGACAAAGCTTTGATTTCAAGAATAAAACAGAACAGATATTGGAACACTGGAATTTAATTCATGCTTTCAAGATCATATAATCCAATTCCTTTAAGTCTGTTCCACTATAATTAAATCATGGCTGATACCAGAATTTCACTGAGACACCTTTGATCTATATACCTTACTGTATAAAATCTTCAATTTTCTATTGAAGCAGCATGTACTATCTATCTAGAAAGTTATTGATTTTGATCACTCTTGGCATTAAGAGGTGCTTTCCAATTGTGCTGCTAAATGATCTAATTTTACTTTTAAGATATGTTTTCCTGGTTTACCCTACCACAGTTTATCATTTTAAACACCATGGTCAGATCCAACTTTAATCTCCAAACCCAAGAATACACTCTGGGTTAAGAAACCAGTCCTCATATCATGTAAACAGATGATCTGTACTTTCCAAAATCAATATGACTTTCCGGGCCTATGGTGCAAAAACAAATATGGTTCTCCAGATTGGTTTAACCACCTCACAAGATGAAACACCTGCACCTGTGCATTCCAACCCCCCTGAAATAATGACAAACATTCTCTTAGTCCTCCTAAATTGTTTGATTCCCTATACACTGGTAAATACCTTATCAAACATTCCAGCTAACATAGTGAAAAAAAGACACCAAGTGTTTCCTCGTCTAGAGGCAGAAAACATGTTCCCGATTTGTGGGGGAGTCCAGAACCAGGGCCACAGTTTAAGAATAAGGGGTAAGCCATTTAGAACGGAGACAAGGAAACATTTTTTCTCACAGAGAGTTGTGAGTCTGTGGAATTCTCTGCCTCAGAGGGCGGTGAAGGCAGTTCTCTGGATACGTTCAAAGAGAGCTAGATAGGGCTCTTAAAGATAGCGGAGTCAGGGGATATGGGGAGAAGGCAGGAACGGGGTACTGATTGGGTAAGATCAGCCATGATCACATTGAATGGCGGTGCTGGCTCGAAGGGCCAAATGGCCTACTCCTGCACCTAATGTCTATTGTCTATTGCATTTGTACTCCCAATTTAGCACACAGCATTTGATTTTCACAATTTGCTCTGCCATATACAAGAGAAACCAAATGCAGTTGGGATTACTACTTTGCAGTCCACAAATGTGACCTTGAGTTTGCAGTTGCCTGTCACTTAATTCTCCATTCCATTCACACTAAAAAATCCTGCAATGAAGCCTAATGTACGCACAATGTGCACCTCATCTTTCATCGAGACATTCTGCCGCTCTGGGGACTCAGTTGAATTTAACAATTTTGGATAACCAGTCTTTCTAGTTTTGTCATTTTGGGCCAGTTCTGATGGAAGGTCATTTATCTGTGATATTAACTCAATTTTGCCCTCTCCAGAAATGCCAGCTAACCTGGTGAGTATGTTTGGCATTCTCTTTTACTTCAAATTCCAAATAGCTGCATTAAGACTTTACTTTAGACTTTAGAGATACAATGTGGAAACAGGCCCTTTGGCCCACCGAGTCCGCGCCAACCAGCGATCACCCCATACACTAGCACTATCCACATTCTAGGGACAATTTACAAATTTACAGAAGTCAATTAACCTACAAACCTGCAGGTCTCTAGAATGTGGGAGGAAACTGGAGCACAGTAAAAAAACAATGCTGAACTGCTATTTGCCTCTTTGGCGACCCTCGGACTATTCTTGATCGGACTTTGCTGGCTTTACCTTGCACTAACGTTATGGTCTTATCATGTATCTATACATTGTAAATGGATCGATTATAATCATGTATTGTCTTTCTACTGAATGGTTAGCACGCAACAAAAGCTTTTCACCATATCTTGCGGTCACAGGAAGATCGTACAAACTCCGTACAGACAACACCCGTAGTCAGGATCGAACACGGGTCTCTGGCGCTGTAAGACAGCAACTCTACCACTGCAGTGCTGTGCCGTCCCCCCCATTTGTTCTATATTGCATAACCACAGTCCTAAATCTCCCAGGCTAACATTTGTACTGACAGCCTGTGAGTCTGTCTCAGTAAGCAATACAACTGGCAAAGGTAGGGAGTAAATCAAAAGGCAGCATGACTGGATGAACAATGCAATGTTACTTGTGAGCAGATGGCTGCACAACCATCTAGTGCCCTCTACTTATGTGCGGATCCCTGCTCATTGATCTAACAACCCAATATCACCCTCCAATAGAACATATAGCATTATGTTTGGCATGGCAGACCTCATATTTGAGATTAGAGTATGAAATGTAGAGTATTAAATAGTTTTAAAAAGAGATAAGAAACAATAGGATTATGTTGAGGGGGTGCGAGCAGGAGGAGAGCATGTAGAGGGTACAATGTGAAAAAGCTATTTTAAAAAAAAAGATACATAGATTTTTAAGGTAAAGAAATTATGCTAAGCCTCTATAAGGTGTGTTCAAGGACTCATCTGGGCATACACTGTAGGAAAGATTTTATTTATTTGCCCTATTACCATTTTATTTTGCTTTAAACTATCACCATCATTTAATTAAGTCTACAAAAACGCTCTTCCTTGGTCCACATTGCTTTTTTCCCCATTCCTGTACTTGTTTTAAATATAAAATACTTTTATTTAACATGTCTAATAGGTCAACCTACCACATTTCAACAGGAACATTATCAATCACAATTTGAAACGAAATCTTAAAGCAAGATCCATGGATAGGTGACCACGAGGACAAGATCATCAAAGAGGTAGATTTTAACACGTAATAAAAATGAAAACAGAGAGATCAATATGAGATGGGGATTCCAGTGGAGTTGTGAAGCATGGTGGTGAGAAAGGGCCAAATAAGTGTTTCTGAATTATATCACAGTCGGAACATGGATGAGGAACAGTACAAGCCAAGGATAGATCCTTTGGGAGGTAATGATGCATAAGATAGGAAGCCACTGCAAGTGATTACCTGGCCATGACTGGATGAGAGAGAATGGAACTATGCAAGGACAGTCCCAGCCAGCTGGGCAACAATGTTCTCTGAAGCTTCTGACACCATTGGCAGGTGACCTGCTTCAGGTTACGATTGTCACAGACACATGGGATAACATGAGTGATTTTGACAATGATCTTTTCATAACTATAATACAGTGAACATATAAATGTACAGCACAGGAACACATCCATTGCCCACAATGTCTATGCCAAACAAGATGCCAAGTTAAACTAATCTTTAAGGGGAGAGAGGGGGAGAGGGAGAGGGGGTTGGAGCGCTGCAATGCCCCTCCCTCCCGGAGTGGCCCGACCTACCTTGTGAGTGCATTGTGTCGTCGCTCTGATTTTTTTTTCCGAAATGGGTGAGTTCGAAGAAATCGGGCTGTTTTTAAAATTTCAACGATAAATAATTTTTGAAATATCGGTGGAAATCCGATGGGAAGATGTTTATCGCCACCATTGGAAAAAATGTGAGTAGTATGTGTGAAAATGGGAAGGCTGTGGCCCAGCGTTTGGAAGAAGATAGGAATTAACCAGATTAACACAGACACACATCGTGGGCACAAACAAGACGAAGACTTTTAGTTATATAGAGATGACTCAGAAATTAACTATGAAGGTACTAAAATACTGTGTGGTTGAAAACTGTTAAATCTCTTATATCATCCAATTAAAGGGCACAGCTTTAAGATGAGAGGGGCAAAGTTTAAAGGCGATGTGCGGGGCAAGCATTTCCAACATATAAGTTGCTAAATGCCTGTAACGCGCTGCTGGGGTTGGTGGTTGAAGTAGATGTGTTAGGTAGTGGCATTAAAAAGGATAGGCATGAATATGCAGGGAATGGAAGGATATGGGGTGTGTGCAGGGCGATAGCTGATGGTCTTGGCATCATGTTCCGTACATTGTGGGCCCAAGGGCCTGTTCTTGTGCTGTATTGGTCTATGTTCACGGAAAGATGACAGGTCATCATCCTGAATCGTTAATTATGTTGCTCTCTCACCAGGAAAGTTGTCAATCTGCGGGATATTTGAAGCAGTTTCAGCTTTTATTTCATTACCGTACTTACATTAGAAGATGTGTTGCCACCATCTTGTGAGCAACAAGTCGTTCTCCGTACATCTGTTTGGAAGCCCATTGCATTATCGCATTGTGCATTCGATACTGCACAGTCAGCATTCTCACAACCTGCTCACCATACTTCTGGATTAGTCGCTCCATCAAGCTGAGTGATAGGCCATTAGCTGCAGCCCTGTTGGGAATGTGCAAAGAACAGTTGAGTGTTGGAAATAATTCAGAGATGGAAGATGAATACATTCAATTAAGCTCAAAGCACAAAAGTTTTTAAGGATATTATTAGAAATGTCCAAATTTACTGATTATCTTCAAAATGTAATTATACTATATTAAACTTAACGAGGCTTCATTAGTTTGTAAAAACAATTATGAAATAATTAAGCATTTCAAATTGACCAGAATATAGCATTCAACTTTGATGGAGTTTTATTTAAATATTGCATGTGCTTCCTTGAAATATCTCTGTATTATGTCAGTTGTTGGTGTCACAGATTAATGTTGCACAGGGCCCAATATCATTACTCAGTACTGGATTAAAAATCCTGCACACGTTAGATGATCAGTTTTATTTATTTTAAAAGGAAATTTGTAAGAACGAAGTCTGGAAAATGACTAGTGCTCATAATGCACCCAACCAGCATTGTATCCAGTGCTAAGCGTCTACAAAATTTACCACTGAAAACCTCCATTAATGCTATCAATAAATATGGCAGAATGAAAAATGATATTGCAGGCTTACTTTTATTTTTATATATCAAAAAATAATTCATCATATAATTTGTAATAACATTCATTTGTCATTTGTGTTCAATCTTACTCATTCCTAATGGTGGCCTGCTGTTTTGAACTTCTGCAATTCTGACGGCTTGGTACGGGTGTGGATTTCCAAATTAGGTCAGTGGATTGACAATATATAATCAGGGTGAGGTGATGAGCAAACAACCAGGGAATTTGGGAGACAAAAGAACATTACGAGGAGAAGAAGCTGGCCAGCTGGTCCATTGGGCAGCTCGGCCATTCAATAAGATCAAGCTAATCGAATCATGATCTCTGCGCCACTTTCCTGTTCTTTCCTCGTACCTCCCGACTCCCTTCTAGTTCAAACATAGGTCTATCTTGGATTTGATTATATTCAAATTCTCTGCACAACTATCTCAATAACTATAATTCTCAGTCTGAAGAAGGATCTCGGCCCGAAACGCCACCTATTCCTTCTATTCGGAGATGCTGCCATATCTAGAGTATCTCAGTGGGTCAGGCAGCATCTCTAGAGAACATGGATAGATGATGGTCCAGGTTACTCAAACATTTTGTGTCTATCTTCGATTTAAACCAGCATCTGCAGTTCTTACCTATACACATCTCGAGAAGCCAATACCAGAGTTTTGACCTTTTCAGTGAAACATATTCCTCCTCCTCCATTGCATTACATACCCTCAACTACAGGAAACATCCTGTCAGCATCCACATGGTAAATCCACAGGTAAATCCACTAAATCACTGCATGTTGACTTTGCTTGATTGGCTGATGATTTTCTAAATGTCCTCCTATTAACTCCTCAATAATGGACTTCAGCATCTTGTCTTTTTAAATAATGACGCAGCAATTTAGGGGTCTGGGGTGTCCAATCTGTCACGATCGTTGTCTGGGTTAGGAAGGGTCCCATGAATTCACATTCACTCGGTCCCCCACGGCAACTATGTTGATATGAATTTGTTCACAATTAAGAGGCAATGCTTTGTCCTGTTTTGAAATTATTGCCTTGAAAAGGTTCTCACACTTTCTTCATAAGATATTGATTGTAGATGGGATTATATATCAAACCGAATCCGGCCCTCGTTCACATGGGCTTTCCAACATAGAGATTACAAGCAGAAATCCTGCTTGCTTTTGCTCCCAACCGAAGTTCAAGAAATTTGCCCATTAACAGTGTTGGCTAATACAACCGAGTGGATTTCTGTAATCAGTGAGTGGCAAAGCAATCAGGGCTCTCCATCAATTGCAACTATAAAAGCAAAAAATACAGGAAACACAGACCAACATGGGCAGCGTGTGTAGAAAGAAAAACAATCATGAGAACTCTATTTCTCTTTCCAAAGATGCTGCCTGAGTTGCTGAATATTTACAGTGTTTTCTGTTTTAACTTCAGACCTCCAACATCTGCAGATTTTGATTGAGACCTACACCGTCCCACGGGCACTGTGTCGACCTTGGCTCTGGTACTCAAGATTACTACAAATATCAAAACAGCTCCGGCCACAAGGAACATAGGATATATGTGACAAGAATAGTAAGATTGAACGAGAACTTACCAGTTCGAAGGTTGATCTTTATTTCATGAGGAGTCGAAGTGAGGGATTTCGTGAAGAGCCCGCCGGCGCGCATGCTCGACATACTTCAAAGTAGCGGCGTGGAATCACAGAAACCAATGAAAAGAAATGACTTCACATAGTAAGAATGAAAACGACTAAGATTACCAGATGAAGGTGATTGAGGGTTGGGCGAGGAGGGCACGAAATCCCTCACTTCGACTCCTCATGAAATAAAGATCAACCTTCGAACTGGTAAGTTCTCGTTCAATCTTACTATTTCATTTCGGAGTCACGTGAGTGACTTCGTGAAGACTTCAAAGCTTCTGTGATGACACGCCCTGGACCACGTCCATGCTGTCACACCACTACCAGGGATGGATGGGAGGAATAACGTGCTGACTAGTCCATACTGCAAAACAAATCATATTTATTAACAACAAATCAAAAACCCCTTATTCGGGGACATCTCCACGTTCTTGCCCCGCATCTAGTACGGCTTCTGCGAATTGTAGAGGCGCAGCGACGGGCCGGATGTAGAAACGCTGGAACACCGCTTCATTAGCCCATCCTGCTGTGGCGAGAATATGGTCCATGGGCACCTCCATGACCCTCGCCGCCGACATCGATGCAGCCCTGGTGGAATGAGATTTGAACACATTAGTGTCGATACCTGACTTACCCAAGACGACTCGAAGCCACCTGGATATCGTCTGTGTTGTCACTCGATGGTGAGGTCTCTTATGAGTGACAAGCAGGTATCTCTCTTTTCCTCTGATGCTTGCCGTCACCTTGCGTAGTAACGGATGTGGGAGGCTAAACATAGCCTAGCATCTGCGGGGTATGCCGGGAACTTCAGCTGCAGCCCTGTGCACCCAGGTCTATGCTGCTTTAGTAGCTCGTCAACAAAGAAAACTACTTCTGTGGGGGTAGACATCATTCTGTCGACACGTAGTTTATGGAGTGTCTGTACCCTCTGTGCTGAAGTCAGCGCTAGTAACATCACCAGCTTCATGGTGAGTTTGTCCAGCTGGAGCCCTTCCATGGGGGACCACGTCCTGAGCAGAGCTAAAACTACCCTGACATCCCAGGTGATATTGTAGCGTGGTGTAGGCGGATTCGTATTGAAAATACCCCGCATGAGCCTGGACACTAGCTTGTTGGATCCCACCTCAATATTGAGGTAGAATGAGAGAGCGCTCCTGGCGCTGTTGATGGCACTGTAGCTTAAGTGTTCATCATGGTGCAACCCCGCGAGGAATTCCAGGACGTCGGTTATAGTCACGGCATCGTACGTGATGCGAGAGCGGCTGCAGAAGGCTTCCCACTTCCTGATGTGAGAGCGGTATCTTCGCCTTGTAGACTCTCGGCACGACACTGCAATGGTATCCATGGTCCGGGTAGAAAGGCCGTATCCAACTAAAGGCCAATTCAGAATCTGCAAGCCAACAAATTTAAATAGCCATGGCAGGGATGTGGCTCCCCTGATACAGGGTGAGTAACTAATTCTGGGCTACCCTGCAAACGGACCCAAGGTTCACTGAGCGTGTCAAAGACCATCGGATACCACGGCTGTGTAGGCCAGTCGGGTATGATAAGGATGCCCTTGGCACCATCCATCTGAATTTTTCGTAATACCCGACTGATGAGGCAAAACGGAGGGAATGCATAGAAAAAGCAATTCCCCCAGTCTAGCGAGAATGCATCTAACGCTATAGCCCCAGGATCTGGTTCCCACGAGACGTAGGTTGGTACCTGATGGTTCAACCGGGACGCAAAAAGGTCAATGTCCGGTTTCCCAAATTTGGCTGTGATTTTTGCAAAAATTTCAGGATGTAACATCCATTCAATATTATCATTGAACTTGCGTGACCTGGCGTCCGCCACAAAATTAAGCTCACCTGGCAAATAGGTGGCTGAAATCCAAATGTCTCTCTTGACACACCAGAGCCAAATTGAATTAGCCAATTTATCACATGAAACTGACCTGGTACCGCCCATGTGATTTAAATACGCCACCGCTGTGGTGTTGTCTATTTGGAGCCGGACATGTGCTCCAAAGATCTTGGAACAATATGCACGAAGTCCGTGAAACGCTGCAAGCAGCTCCAAATAGTTGATCCCTTGTGATACCAACATTGTATTCTCAAGGGTATCCCATCGGCCCCCACAACTAGAATGTTGATTCGTAGCTCCCCAGCCATCAGAGCTCGCATCAGTTTGTAAGTATATCATCGGTTTCGCCTCAATAATAGTTTTAAACGAGTTACTAATGTGGCAAACCCACCATCGTAACTCATCCAATGCTGCAGGCGGCAGCTGCATTGATCGATCATAATGACCAGCATGCCGCCGCAGCGCAGCAATCTTGGCTCTCTGCAAGTTTTGATAATGCAGAGGTCCATACCGGGCTGCCGGAAACAAAGCCACAATCTTGCCAATGACAGTAGCTGTGTGACGAATCGATGGTATACGAGTATTGAGTAAATCTGTACACACCTGTGTTACCTCCTCAATTTTGTTAATTGGTACGGTGACTCTCATGCTAATGGAATTCACCTGGAACCCCAGATAATTAATTACCTGGGTGGGGCAGAACTTAGATTTTTCTGGATGAACAATGAACCCAAGCTGTTGGAACAAATTGACCGCAGCTGCAACCCCTTGTTGAGCTGATTCCAAGGTGTGTCCGATAATTAAAATATCATCTAAATAGGCCATCACGATATGATGTCGTTGTCTTAAATAAGCCATAATTGGCTTCACCAATTTAGTAAATAATCGAGGGGCTGTGGTGAGCCCATTAGGCAACGCCCTATATTGCCACAGCTGGTTCATCCAGATAAATTTTAAGAACCTTCTGTAATATTTTTGCATAGGTACAGTATAGTACGCATCCTGTAAATCAATACATGCCATAAAGCACCCTTGTGAGATCAATGATTTGGCCGTTTCAAACGTGTCCATTTTAAAATGAGTATATGTTACAAAGTTATTCAGAGTGGTCAGATCAATAATGACTCTACAGCCTCCATCTTTCTTAGGTCGGGTAAAAATATTGGAAACAAATTCAACGGGCTCATGAACCGTTTTCTCTATGACCCCTTTCTGTTCCAACCTTAAAATTTCCTTATAGCCTACGGACTGTTCCGCCGCCGTTAGTTTAAACATACGACCCGGTCTATGCTGAGACGGAGGGATGTCCCCATTAATAAACTCAATGCTATGGCCCTGAATATTCCGTAACACATACTCATCACTGGTAATATCACCCCATGCACCCGCAAACAACCGCAAACGCCCACCAACATGTGAAGTTAAACAAAGAGAAAAAAGAGAACCAGACCGCCTCACCTCTGTGGTTACCGGCGGTCCCTGACACGGGTGGGTGGACGTAGAGGTGCTGGGTTGGTTTGAGGTCGTAGCGTCCTCATTTTCCATCTCGGCTTCTGCCAAGCCTGTCCTAAAAAAAGACCCCTGTGGTTGGGGTGGTTGATATCGGTTTGGACCTGGAGGGTAATTCCTGGTAGACGTGCTGGCAGACCCTCGTGAGCGGCCAAGCGGAGCTTTGGAGCTCGATGGCGTGGGGGCACTCTGAGAGCGCATGAGCCCCACGGTCTTGGCTTGTTCATCAAGCTCTCTGACCCTTTTGGAAAGGTCTTCGCCAAAGAGCTGACGGGGCGGCGGCGGCGGCGGTGGTTTGCACAACCCTGCAAATTTGGGGTTGAGCGCTGGGCGGATGCTATTTTTCCGAAAGCCGTTGATTTCGTTTTGAGTAGCGCATAGAAGCGCCAGAGCATCCTCCTGGTCCAAATTAAGCTCCTCTCCATCGACCGACCGCACAAAGGCAGTAATCCCGGCCGTGAGGAGTTTCAGGATCCGCTGAATCTTTAGCTCCTGCTGAGGGATAGCCGCACTGATGTTGCCCCATATCGGCGTATTGACCACAGGCACATTGAGGGAGTTGCAGTTTGATGGAGCCTTGTGACGGCTCATGGCTTGTAGTAGAACTTCCTCCTGAAGCTGGTGATTATTTAGGAAGTCCACAGTGGCTGCCAGCTTTGTATTGATAGGAAGCCCCAAGGAATGAGGGGCTGCAAACTTGGTGGCCACATCGAGGAGGTCCTCTGCCGGTAATTCAGGCGGGGGTGGGATGGGGTCGCCCACGGCCTCCTCGTCCTGCTGCTCCAGGCTGGTGTATGAAGCTGGTGATGAAGCCCTGTGCCTGTCGCTGCTGGATGCCTATTGATGTTGGATGAGACGTTCCAGCAGCCGCTCTATACGGTCAATACGCCCTTCACCCTGAACACTCAGGTGGTCGGAGTCCTCCAGCTCTGAAAATTGGCCGGGGCTCCTGTCATCGGCCCGCACCTCGTCGAGGCCCTGCCGGTGCCGGTAGTTGTCGTCGACAGCCACCGAGGCGAAACTGCGCGATTCCTGCACGCGCGTGTTCAACCGCCTCCGTGTAGCGGGATCGGAAGCCGTTGCCTCTAAGGACAGATGCGGCATGGTGTCGGCACCAGCCGAAGCCTGGATACCTTGGGCCCGTGCAGGCTTGCCAGCTGCCCACATCGTGGACCTTGCCGACGCATGGTCTCGCCCACCCATCCATGGGGGGCTCGGCGACCGTGACGGGACCCCCAACTGACTCGTCCCGGCGTCGGAAGTTGGGGGGCGACGGCTGGACCTCACAGCTGCCCCGGGTCCCGTCCTGGAACCTGACCGCTCCTTAGCGGCAGGCAGAGCCTTAGCCCCGATAGGGTTAGGCGTCTGGGCTCCTGCCCTTCCCCTGCGCAGGGGGCTTCGTGAAGCGGGCCGTGCAGCCGCACGGACCCGTCTGCTCGAGGCCGTCAGCAAGCCTGCTGACGACCGGACTGCCATGGCAGGGTCGTCCTGCTCTGGCGGCACACCACACTCCTCCTCGTCAAACTCCTCCGAGCTGTGGTGTGCGGGCGGGTCCGGACCTGAAAAGACAGAGCTCACCGACATCTCCGCCCTCGTTCCGGTCTGCGTTGCAGGTACCCCCGACAACTCTCGCTCCGGAACTGCTGGCCGGCGACTTTTTCCAGATCTCCGGCCTCTCAAACTCCCATCCATGTTCTTGCTGTGAAGCAAACACAACAAGAACCACCAACTTAAGGTAGCATACTTACCTGCGTGGTTC
The DNA here is from genome assembly GCA_963514005.1 of Raja brachyura. The sequence goes on along the minus strand of OY740798.1, from coordinate 34,286,899 downwards.
CCTTATGAAGGGCTGGCGAGGAGCGCGTTCCTTCGTCAGCCGTCGCAGCAACGCGATACGACGATATGTCGAGCATGCGCGCCGGCGGGCTCTTCACGAAGTCACTCACGTGACTCCGAAATGAAATAAACAACCACATGCCTCCTTAAACAAAGATGAATAAGGTCTGCTTCCACAAATATCAAATGGAACATTTCAATTAATGGAAAAAACAGTACTGAAAGCAAAGGAGATTTAAAAATGCACAGAAGGAAAAAAATGCGGGGTTGAGAGACAAAAATAAAGAAATTGTGCTTTTAAAGTTCTGCAAAACAATTTAAATTATAAGGATGTAGTCTCATTTGTTCAAAAGGTTTTCAGAGATTTTCTACAGTAATGTTACATTTTAAAAATGATCTTCAATGAGCAAATCTGATTTTTTTTTGGCCTGGAGAAAATGCACTAGAGTAACTCAGTGGGCCAGGCAGCATCTTTAGAGAACATGGATAGATGATGTTCCTAGTCGGGTTGAAGAAGGGTCCCTGATGAGGGGCTCCAAATAGAAATGTAACCTATCCATGTTCTCCAGAGTAGCTGCCTGACCTGCTGATTTACTCCAGCACACAGTATCATTTTTTTGTAAACCAGCAGCTGCAGTTCCTTGTTAAATAAGGAACTGCAGATGCTGGAGAATCGAGGGTTACACAAAAAGCTGGAGAAACTCAGCGGGTGCAGCAGCATCTAAGGAGCGAAGGAGATAGGCGACGTTTCGGGTCAGTTGCAGTTCCTTGTTTCTCCTTCTAACTCTTTCTGGCTTGGCTTGGATACTGATGTACATTATGGAAATGCCATAAACTTAGCCCCTTTTATACATTTGTGACTGCTGGTCAATTAGCAAATTGAATAGTACAGCAAAGCAACAGGTGGAGCAAACTACCTTGGACTACTGCATTGAACTTTTCAATACCAGAGAGGTGACAACTTGGTTTAAGTTTGAAATTGCACTTAATGTCTACATGGCTCATAACTGCACTGAAAACACAAACTTACCACACATTAATCCCCAAACACTCTAATCACTGCATTGTGGCTTTAATACTCCAGTAGAACTTTAATCAGTCAATTAATATTAAGAAGCTTCTGAAACATTATTACTCCAAAGTGCTCCCAGGTGGCCGATTAACTAATCCAGTAAAAAGCTAAGGTTGCACATAAGAAAGGTCCCATGTTTCATCTTGGTCTGTGTTGAATTAAGGCCTAATACATATAAAATGGCTCAAAGGCTCCGAAGGAAATTGGCTAAATGAACCCTGATTAGAGAAAGCATCATAAAACAAACATTGAGCTGGCAACTTTTAGTATCACAGCTTTCTAATCGAGTGCAAGATTGGTTTTTGAAATTGTACACAAAAGGGCTCTTCCTTATACTCTCTATCTTTTGAGTGGCCCCTCGGGATCTCAATTCATTACAAGATAACAAATGAGAAATCAAAACATGCTCAAACTGCTTACGTGGAATATCTTTAGAGGTCGTGTGAAATATTTCAAATGTTAACGTTTAATTAGATGATTATTTTCATTATTAATCATTGAACAATGCAACACAGAAGGAATTAATTGCTATGTAACTGAATCAACTATTCAGCAAAAAAAATCCAAATTAAATCAATCTACTCTATCCCTTGCAATTTAAAAAAAAATCCTATTCAAAAATTATTTTGAATCTTCTTCCACTATCTCTCGAAACCTCCAATCCAATTAAAATGTGTTTTCCTAAGACACGGCTTAGTATTCTTTCACTAATTATCTTTTGTAATTAGCTTAAAATCCACGTGCTCTTTATTGTGCTCTTTACAGCCACTGTCACAGGTTTCTTGTAAATTATTGTTTCTTGCAAATGACACCAACTAGGTGGTATCGTAGGCAATGGAGTTGGCTATCAAAAATTACAGCAGGCTCTTGAGCAGCTGGGCAAGTAGACTTTAGTATAGTGAGCAAGGGTAAAGAAGACTTTCAGTACATTGACCATCAGTCAGTGTAATGAGTGCAGAGGTTGGGATGTTATGGTATGACTGTATGGCAAATCAAATTCCTTGTATGTTTTTGCATACTTGGCTAATAAATTAATTATAATTGTACAAGACGTTGGCGAAGCCACATTTGGAATACTGTTTTGTTTTGGTCACTCTGCTATAAGAAGGATATCATTAGGCTAGAAAGAGGACAGAGAAGATTTACTGGGAATGTTGCTAGGACTTGAGGAACTGAGCTATAGGGCGAGGATTTTATTCCTTGAGTGCAGGAGGGTTGATCGTATAGAGGTTTATAAAATCGTGAGAATACCTATGGGGAATGCACAGTCTTTTACCCAGGGTAGGGGAATCAAAAACCATTGGGTTTAAGGTGAGAGGGGCAAGATTCAATAGGAATGTGAGGGGCAACTTCTGGTCAGTATAGACTGAAGTAGGGTCCCGACCCAGATCATCACCTATCTCTTTTCTCCAATGGTACTGTCTGACATGTCAAGTTGAATGCTGTGCAAAAAAAAGCTTTCTGAACCTTTTTCTCCAAACACTGAATTAAACCTCTCAGGATATTTTCCCATCTGTTCCAGCCTGTAACATGGAACCACATTCTCAAGAGCACTCTTCTTCAGCCTTTGCATATAAACTTTCTGGAACCTTATTTTACTGGATATCTTCTAGACGTAAGAGTTCAAAAATATTGTACAAACAAAATGTTTTTTTGCAGGAGAGAGAATTATAAAAGTATGAAGAAATTGTCACGACTTTGCGTGAACTTACTTGTGAGAAATAATGGTAGGAGGAAGTTGTTTGTGATCTCCAGCCAGGATGCATTTTGGAGCCTTCATTAACGGTATCCAGCAGCTTGCTTCTAGTGCCTGTGCACACTCATCAATCACCACAAGATCAAAATAATCATTCGGCAAGAGTTTTAATGGACCATCGTCAGAAGCACCTATGTATAACAAAGAAAACGGTGAAAACAGAACTGTACCTGAGCACTGACATTAGACCGTCAGAATACTTTTTAAACAGTAGGAATCTTTCTCCCAAGATGGAAACATCAAATACAAGAGCTTTAAGTTGAGAAGGACAAATTTTAATGGAGATGTATGGGCCAAATGTCTTTTCACTGATTGTGGTGAGTGCCTGGAACATGATGTCGGAGTTTGAATAGATACGTTTAAAAGCCTTCTGGATTGGGTTGTGCATTGGCAGGGAATGGATGGATATGGATATATGGATATGGGTTATGAACAGATAGATAACTGATGGTTCGGTACAGTCTTGGCATCAGGTTCGGTGAGCCAAAGGGCCTGTTTTTTGTTCTATGTTCTAGTAGAGCCCAGATACCCATGCTCTAGATGTCAGCTGATCTACATCGGTGAGACCAAGCTTGGCGATCGATTCGCCGAACACCTCCGCTCGGTCCGCATTAACCAAGCTAATCTCCTTGTGGCTCAGCACTTCAACTACCCCTCCCATTCTGAATACGACCTTTCTGTCCTGGGCCTCCTCCATGGCCAGAGTGAGCACCACCGGAAATTGGAGGAGCAGCACCTCATATTCCGCTTGGGCAGTGTGCACCCCAGCGGCTTGAACATTGACTTCTCCAATTTTTGGTAGCACTTGCTGTCTCCTCCCCTTCTCAGCGCTCCATCAGCCCTCTGGCTCCTCCTCTTCCTTTCTTCTTCCCGCCCCCCCAACCCTGCATCAGTCTGAAGAAGGGTTTTAGCCCGAAACGTTGCCTATTTCCTTCGCTCCATAGATGCTGCCGCATCCACTGAGTTTCTCCAGCATTTTTGTCTACCTTCGATTTTCCAGCATCTGCAGTTCCTTCTTGAACATCTTGCCCAGATACTCATTCCTTGTTCAAAGGTTCAAAGGCTCAAAGGTTCTTTATTAGTCACATACACTAATTGGTGTAGTGAAATGCGTATTGCCATTGCAGCACATAAAAAAAGAATACAACATAACACTAATAAAGACATTTAAACATAAAAAACATCCCCCACAATGGTTCCCACTGTGAGGGAAGGCACAAAGTCCAGTCCCCATCCCCATGTCCACGCATAGTCGGGCCTATTGAGGCCTCCGCAGTCACCTTTACGGAGGCACGATGTTCCAGGCCGTTCTCGCCGAATGATGGTGCTCCCGGCGTCGGGACAATCCTCACAGCGGCAGTGGAAACCTGGAATGGCCACTTCCTTCCGAAGCTAACAGGTCGCGCAGACGGAGCTCCACCACTGGTGATCTCGGCGAGAGATCCCAGGCTCCGCGATGTTTAAGGTCAGCGCCAATGCCCGCGGCTGGCCGCTCCACAGACCTGCAGCTCCGTGATGTTCAATCGGCAGACTAAGCATTCCGGAGTTCCAGCGCAGCGACCCAGGCAAGGCATCGCCCGCTCCACGATTACGCTCCAGCGCTGTGCCGCCGTCAAAGCTGAGGTTCTGGCCGGTCCCCTCAGGAAACGCCGCTCCAGGCCCACTGGTAGGCCGCGAGGACGGGTCGAAGGTGCAACCGGAGAAAAGCAGCCTCTCCGACCAGGTAGGGACCCTGAAAAGCAGTTTCCAACCCCCCCCCCCCCACCTCCCACATAAAAAAGACTAGAGACCCAAAACAAAACACTTTAACTCTTGTGTGCAATGCAATGGAATTCTCATACAAATTTAAATTGCTAAATGGGATTAGAGCCTTTCATGAGCATAATGTGACTTCCATAATTCCAAAACAACACAATGCACATAGAGGACACAGATGTGACTAATCCTGACAGAATGCTCAATTATATCTCCCCCTGTGACACAGATTCAACCATATGTCATTAACAGTTAGCGTGAGCCAAGCTAAGCATCAGGAACTAGGTCCCTGGTCTAGACCTAGATCCAGATCAGTCTACTCTAGGGACCTATGGAGGTAATGTACAGACAAGATTTCGGGTCAGGAACCTTTGTCAGACTGGAGAAGAGTCCCAACCTGAAATGTTGTCTGTCGATTTACCTCCACAGATGCTGCCTTGCACACTGAGCACCCCCAGAAGTTTGTTTTGTTTTACTAAATTTAATCAGTTTCCGGGTTGTGGAAAGGAGACAGTTATTCAAGGAAATGAAATTAATTGTTCCTTCGAATTGCGTAAATCCCACCCACAATCTTTGTTCTTTTCATAAATCTACCTGTGTTAGTTGCCAAGACGACACTGGCTTTTTTTAATATCTGTAATGTAGCTGCCTCTTCCCTCGATCTCAGCTCCTTTCTCAAACTCTTGATCTCACCACGGAAGTGGACTTTCTGTCCTCTGTCCTGTGCCTTCTTCATTTTTGCCTTTGAATGAAAATTTGAGTTTTTATCTCAGCATTGAACATATTGCCTCATTAACATAAGAAAATTGCTAAACATTGTTTTTTTTAGATGAGCAATGTTTTGAATGTTTCTACGTAGCTACTATGAAAGTGCTTCATGTTTTCTGAAAATAATGTAAATGTAATTTTTTTAAGTAAAGATGTGAAGCAAACAAATACAGTAAACTCACAATAATGGACCTCAATGTAGCGGATTTTGATATAGCAGTCCGAGACCCCATTGCATCACACCCCTTGCTTGTGAATTCCCACAAGTTTAATCCCCTACAACGTGCATTTGGGCCTTGGGTTAAACTTTACTCCCCTCACTCAGTTATAGCGTTTAGTGCAAGGTAAAGCCAGTAAAGTCAGATCCAGGATAGTCTGATGTTCACCAACGAGGTAGATAGTGTTTCAGCACTGCTCTCTGGTTGTGGTAGGATGATTCAGTTACCTGATAACATCTGGGAAGAAACTTGCAAGGGTCTACTGTGCAACCTGTGTGCAAGATACTTACAAAAGCCTGATCAATGTCCTTTCTGATCTCCAATACTATTTGGGTGTTATCTCCATGTGCCAACACTGCATCCAGAGAGTGGCGATGTATAGACTCAAGCAGTCGTGCAGGGTGACCTAAACGCAGGACCTGTGCTTCAATTTGTGCCAGACGCTCTACAAGGTTGTCAACAGCAACATTAGAGGGAGCGCAGCAAAGTACCTAGGGGAATAAAAAGAAAACTTTCTAAGGAAACATAATGTCTAGATAGTGTAACGGACCGATGAAGCAAGATGAATATTTGGCAGGATATACACAAATACTTAAAAAAAAGCTAAACCAAGGTTAAGGTTCCCATGCTGTTGCATTGCCAAGACTCAGAAGACAATGTTCTCCACTCCCAGGCAATACAGGTAGTTCTGCTATTACACATGTTACCATAATGCTGACATCACGTGACTCACAGAAACTATTCAACACCTGTCCCTTTACCTCCTTCGTCGACTCCATCCAAGAACCCCGACAGTCTTTTCAGGTGAGGCTTGCACCTCTTCCAACCTCATCTACTGTATCCGGTGTTCCAGGTGTCAACCTTGAATATCGGCGAGTCCAAGTGCAGACTCGGGGATCGTTTTGCTGAATACCTCCGCTCAGTCTGCCTCAACCTACCTGTTCTCCCAGTTGCTCAGCACTTTAACTCCCCCTCCCATTCCCAATCTGACCTTTCTGTCCTGAGCCTCCTCCATTGTCAGAGGCCCAGCGCAAATTGGAGGAACAGCACCTCATATTTCACTTGGGTAGCTTACACCCCAGCTGCATGAACATTGACTTCTCTAACTTCAAATCGCCATTGCATTCCCTCTCTCTCCGTCCCCTCCCCCTTCCCAGATCTCCCACCAGTCTTACTGTCTCCGACTACATTCTATTTTTGTCCCTCCCACTCAACTGACACCAGTCTGAAGAAGGGTCTCGACCTGAAACTTCACCCATTCCTTCTCTCCAGAGATGCTGCCTGTCCCGCTGAGTTACTCCAGCATTTTCTGTCTACCTGTTAGTTTCACAGCAGGTGACCATTGAAATTAACAAACATTTGCTTCTATTGCTACTTCTGCAATGATAATGCATTAAAAAATAACATAGAGTCTTTAATATTTTGAGCTTGCAGTAACTAAAAATAAACTTTTGGCTATTAAGAAGACATTTGCTTAACAAAATTCAGCAGGAAAAAAAACTTAATTAACTCTAGTCATATCTGCCTTTTCTCTTGTGCCTTTATTGTATCTTTATAACACGATTTTCTATAACGCGTGGTTTCAACTATCCCATTATGGCCAAACTATATGCATTGTGTGCGGTACTACTGCAGGGATGCATCCAGGGATGCATATCCAGCTGCTTTCAAGATTGAGAGTAATGCATAAAAAGTTCTACTTGTTTTTCTTCTACATTGTCCTTAAATATCTTGTGCGATTTTCCCGTCAATCAGAAAGCGGGATAAAAATACCAGACTCTTCAGTGTGAACAAGGATTCCAACCGAAACATCACCTACTCCTATTTTCCAGAGATGCTGCTTGACCTGCTGAGGTACTCCAGCATTTTGTGTCCATCTTTGTATGAACCAGCATCTGCAGTTCCCTTGACTCATCCTGCATAGTTATGACTCTCTCTTGTACATAAGTTCACTCAGGAAGGTGAATAAACATAACATCCACTGCTAACCTCATTACGTCTGGTTTAAAATGCCAAAGACAGCTCCATTAAATGTCATTAATTTTCCAAAACAACCTCCTCCAATCTGAGGGATGGACAAATGAGAGCCCTCGCTGCAAACTTGCATCCCATATACAGAATCTTCTCTGTCTAAGATGTACAAAATGAGCCAAGTTTCAGAGGACTTATAAAATCAATACAATTGTTTGCACAATGTTACAACTTTTTTTCAGCTGCTGTTGATCACTCTGTTAAAATGACCTCACATTTTCATCTGATCACCATCTTCAGCACCCAGAAACTTGCAGGAATCAACAGCTGCCAGCAATTGAAATTATTAAAATTACAATTAATTACCATTAAACAAGTTATTTTTGTGAATTGATTTTGCATTAAGATTATTGCAGGGCTACCAAGACTATGAAGTAAATTTGACTACTTTTTTTCTCAGACACATGCAATTAAATGTAGAGATCCAGTGGTTGTGGCCTCAGTACCTTGCACTGCCACAGGTTGTGCTGTTACAGCACTCACCAGTATACTAAGCATTGGAATCAAGTGAGGAGTTGCTTCATTTATTCACCACAGAAGCCAAAGTATAGACGATAAATTCAGATGACGGTTTAATAAGATGATGCTCTCTTTAATTGCTGTTAAGTAACCTCTTCAAAAAATTACTTTTACAAGAGCTCCATTTGTTCAGAATTTAATGAGCTAGAAGACGTTTAGTGAAGATAGACACAAAAAGCTGGAGTAACACAGCGGGTCAGAGAGCATCTCTGGGGAAAAGGAATAGGTGACGTTTTGGGTCGAGCCATCTTCCTCCTAGATGGAGACAGAGAGTCATAAAGCACAGAAACAAGCACTTTGGTCCAACTCATATGTGCAGAACAAGATGACCCATCCAACCTAGTCCCATTTGCCCAGACCTGGCCGTTAGCCACATAAACGTTTGCTATCCACTAACCTGGCCAAATAGCTATTAAATATTATTGTGCCTGCCTCAACTATCTCATGTGGTAGCTTGTTCCGTACTCACCACCCTTGGAGCAAAATATTGTCCCTTCGTTCCTAGTAAATATTTTGCCTCTCATCTTACACCTATGCTCTCTAGTTCTTGATCCCCCTACCCTATGAAAGACTGTGCAATCGTTCTATCAATTCTCCTCATCATTTTATACATCTCCAGAAGATCACCTCTCAGCCTCCTGTGCTCCAAGAAATAAAGTCCTAGCCTGCCCAGCCTTTCCCTGTAGCTCAGGGTCTCATGTCTGGGCAATATTCTCGTAAATCTTCTTGGTACTCCTTCCAGCTTAATGGCATCTTTTCTATAGCAAGGTGACCTAAAGTGGACACAGCACTCCAAATACTGCACTACAACACCTCGTACAACTGTAAACTAACATCCCACCTTCTAAAGGTAGACACAAAATGCTGGAGTAATGCAGCGGGTGGGGCGGCATCTATGGAGAGAAGGAATGGTTGCAGTTTCGGGTCGAGACCCTTCTTCAGACTTCCCAGTTTCTATAGTCTGATGAAGGACCCCGACCTGAAGTGTCACTAATCCATGTTCTACAGGGATGCTACCTGACACACTGAGTTATTTCAGCACCTTGTCTTTTTTTCTCTACTGAATTCCCTGACTGATGAAGGCCATCATGCCTTCTTCACCATCCTACCGCTCTGTGCACCATATTCTGGTGTTCGGCCTCCTAAATCCCTCTGAACTACAACTTAGGGCCCTAGCCATCCAGAATGAAGTTCCTGACCTGGTTTGACTTCCGAAAACGCAACACGTCACACACATCTAAATTAAGAACCAATTGCGATTCCTCGGCCCATTTGCCTAACTGAACAAGATCCTGCTGTCATTCTTAATTACCATTTTCACTGTCTATGACACCACATATTTTAATATCATCAGCAAACTTATTCATATTGATGTTATCACATTATCAACCAAATTGTTGACGTAGATGATAAAGGGCAATGGGCTCAACACCAATCCAAGACACACCACTAGTCACAGATCTCTAGTCCGAAAATCTACCTTCAACCATCACCTGTTACTTACCTTTGAGCCAACACTGCATCCAGTTAGCAAGTTCTCCCTGCATCCAATGCAATCTAATCTTCTGGAGAAGCCTACCATGTGGAACTTTATCAAAGGCCTTGCTGAAGTCCATTTGGTTCACATCTATGGCACTAACCTCATCAACCTTCTTGGTTATTTCTTCAGAAAAACATAATCAAATTCTAAGACATGCTCTTCCATGCACAAAATTATGCTGAGAATCCCTAATCAACTCTTGCCTTTCCAAATACATGTACAGATTATCCCTCAGAATCAAATTCAGTAACTTTCCTACCAGAGATGTTAGGCTTACAGGTCTATAATTCGCTTCTTGTAGCCTGGCAACCTTTTCCTTGCAGCCCTTATTAAAAACAGGCATAACATTAGCCAATCTACAGTCTTCCGGCACCTCACCCATGTCTAACGATGTGCCTCAGCCAGAGCTCTTCCAATTTCTTCTGTAGTTTTCTAAATATAAATTAAAATGTAGTATTTTTTGCCTTGTTTGACTTTTTTTTTAAATCTCTCGCTCACGTTTTCCCATCTATCTTCTCAACCTTTACTTTGCTCTCCATAAATGGATTTAAATCTAAGTTATACCTGTTCATTTATATTTCCACATTCACTCAATGGTTCAGTGAGAATATTTTATTCTGATGGGTTAAGAAGTTTTACTAGTGTTTTTCCGTCATTGGATATGCCTTGCAGAGGATGCCTTGGATCAGATATCTAGTTAGATTTAGGTCTTAGGGCTGAGGGAATCAAGGGATATGGGGGAAAAGTCAGAACGGGGTAATGATTTTGGATGATCAGCAATGATCACATTGAATCATGTATTGGCTCAAAGGGCCGAATGGCCTACTCCTGTACCTATTTTCTACGTTTCTATATAACAATGGCGAATTGCTGTTCAGATGCCTACAAAGCCCATTCTGGGCAGGGTAGAAGACTCCCTCTGTTTACGAATGATCACAAAAGTGGCACCGTTGCCTTGCACGTGGGAACGAAAGCCTTTCATCATCTTCTGACCACTTTCCAATTTCTTAATAACTAAAATCATGCCTGTGATGAATGAAGCACAGATGCACTCCTCGCTCGTGAACTATTCAAATAAAATATTCCAAGTACATTCTCTGCCTCAGAGGGCGGTGGAGGCAGGTTCTCTGGATGCTTTCAAGAGAGAGCTAGATAGGGCTCTTAAACATAGCAGAGTCAGGGGATATGGAGAGAAGGCAGGAATGAGGTACTGATTGGGAATGATCAGCCATGATCACATTAAATGGCGGTGCTGGCTCAAAGAGCCGAATGGCTTCCTCCTGCACCTATTGTCTACTGTCTATTTCATGTAAAATATTATCACCTTCAAGCCTTGTTTCACAGCTTGCAGAATTATTTCTACAACTGTGGTTGTCTTCCCAGTGCCAGGAGGACCATGGATAATTGCCACTTCCTTCTGCGACAGTGCAAAATTTACAGCTTCTTTTTGAGAGTCATCTAGACGAGGATTGTACAACTCCTGGCTGTCTAAAGAAAAACAGCAAAGAAGACTTCTTATCAAAAGAGATTAATTCACGCACATACGGCAGTTTAGCAACATGGTAAATGTGACTAAAATAAGTGCATTGTTCTGAAGGTTTTTAACATATTTTATCTGCAAGTAATATAAAATTCAACGATAAAGTGAATTCCTAATTTTAATTTACCTAGCCACCTTTCTGAGTTCAATGCTGAACAGAAGTGGAATATATATATTTTCTTCCAGCATTAAATATTGTGTCTACTTTTGCTTTAAGTATGTGGAATCAAAGTGAACATTCACTTTATAGGAAAGGACATTGAAAATCAAAAGATTTGCTGATGCTTAAATATGAAGTAAATAAAAGGAAATGTTGGAATTCAAAGATTATTTTTTTATTGGTCACATATATTAATTGGTGTAGTGAAATGTTTCTTGTCAATGCAGTACATAAAATAAAAGAATACAGACATAACACTAATAAAGAGATTTAAACATAAAAAAACATCCCCCCACAATGGTTCCCATTATGAGGGAAGGCACAATGTCCAATCCCCAACCCATGTCCACCCATAGTCAGTTTGGCCTATTGAGGCCTCCGCAGTCGCCTTCACGGAGGCCCGATGTTCCAGGCCATTCTCGCCAGGTGATGGTGCTCTGGCATCGGGAGAATCCTCTCAGTGGCTTGGGAAACCTGGAACGGCCGTTTCCTTACCGGAGTCCGCGGCTTCCGAAGCCAACAAGGCCGCGCTGAATGGAGCTCCCCCCACAGGCTCCCGATGTTGAAGTCAGCGCCGCCGCCCGCATCTGGCCGCTCCACAGACCCGCAGCTCCACAATGTTTTTTGTCGCCGGTCTTCAGCTCACCGGAGCTCCAGCGCGGCGACCCAGGCAAGGCATCGCCCGCTCCGCAATGGCGCTGCGCCACTGCCGAAGCCAAGGTTCTGGGCTGTCTCCTCAGGAAACGCTGCTCCAGGCCCGCTGGTAGGCCACGAGGATGGGTCGAAAGTGCAGCCAAGAGAAAAGCTGCCCCTCCAACCAGGTAGGGACCAGGAAAAGTAGTTTCCCCCTCCCTCCCCACCCCCCCATAAAAAAGACCCCCCCCCCCATAAAAAAAGAATAGAACTCCAAAAACAAAACACTTTAACTCACTAAAAATAAAGAAAAGAGTGAAAAACAAACAGCTGCAGGCTGGGCAGCCATACCATACAGGACGGCGCCCCCTACATAAATGCTTAGCAAATCAGGGAGCATCTGCACAGGTTTGACAGGTCAGGCTGTGGTCTCCTGCACTGTTACAACAAGGATTCAGCACAAACAAACACCACATTTTCCATTTGGCATGTTGAAACTTTTGGTCTGCATTATGAATTCCCCAATTTAAGGCAACAAGTTCTCCCTTTCAGGCTGTATCAGAACTGGGCATTTCCATCAAGTAATCCATATGTGATTTTGGCTATGTTTTTTACTGTCCATCAGTATAGCCTAGTCTGCTGTAAATGTCCCATAGCCCTACCATTGGCAAAATATAACACAAAGAAGTGTAGTATGTTTCTAATTGCTGAATTAAACAATTTGTCCCACCCGATCAGAGACATTGGTTTTGTTCTCTTGCCCCAACCTTCTCCGCTACAGAAAATTCATACCTTTGCTTCTTTCCGGCTCACTCTGTATCTTCCCCCTTTTTCCCCCAAGGGCAACACGGTGACACACAGGTAGTTGCTGCCTTACAGCGCCAGAGATCCGGTTGCAATCCTGACTACAGGTGCTGTCTATACGGAGTCTGTACTTCCTCCCTGTGACCATGTGGGTTTTCTTAGGGTGCTCCAGTTTCCTCCCACAATCCAAGGGCGTACAGGTTTATAGGTAAATTGGCTTCGGTAAAATTGTCCCTGGTGTGGAACATAGTGTTAGTGTTTAGCTGATCGCTGGTCGGTATAGTCTCGGTGGGCCGAAGGGCCTGTTTCAGCACCATATCTCAAAAGTCAAGTCTTTGCTCTAACTATTTTACTTGAGTTTGATTTGATTGTACTTATGTGTAGTATTAACTGATCTGATTAGATAGCCTGCAAAACAAAGCTTTTCACTGTAACTCGTTACACGTTAGAATAATAAACCTCAACCCATGATGGGTCTTGGACCTGAAATGTTAACTCCGTTTCTTTTTCCACAGATGCTGCCTGACCGCCTGAGTGTTTCCAATACTTTCTGTTTTTCTATCTTTTTCGAGTTGTACCTGCATTGTAAAAGTTGAATTTTCAATATTATCACGACAATTAAGTTAAAATATTTAAGAAATTGATCTTACTTTGACTTTCTGATGGAGAACCTGGCTCAGAAGCACCAAACAAGACATCTATGAGATTAGACGCTGGTCCAGCATGATGTTGGTTTAAGGCTTTTAAAGCACTAGAAAGAAAATATTTTTTTGAATGCAGAGAAGCTTTGATGAAGTAGAATTTTCTAAACATGAGTCTAAGCCTCAAAAAATTATTTTAAATCAGTTGCCAAAACATGATAGGGTTCCGTGAAAAATATGTTATATTTCAAGAGATAGAAAGCACAAACATTAAGATACTTTTGGACCTTGTTCCCAGAAGCAGAGTAGAGATCTGAATTATCAAGTGATGGATGACTATAATAATGCAGTGATATTCTGCTATCCACACGTTTTAAATGTAGTATGACAGAAGTAAGAAGAAGTACAAATGCAGCAATATCTGGCTGATATATGCCACTGATGTATATAACAAGAAACTACATTCACTTCTTAAAAATACCAAACATGCATCAGTTAAAGCTTAACACAGTTTAAGGTACAAAATATAATGTTTACTTTTTCATTCTCTTATAGGTGACGTCATTAGCCAATTTCAAAAGTTTATAGGAAGAATCACCGTCAAAGTTTAGCTGATCACTGGATTCATCAAAGGCTACGGTAATTGATTTTTGGGTGATGCGTGTGACAACGCCGGATGCAAGTTGGTCCAATGGAGTGGAGCCTTGGTTGTCATATAGACCCACAATGTCCCCTGAACAAAGGAAAGATAACATTTAATGCAAATGCCCACTCACAAAACATTCCAGTTTCAGCCTAATGAAGCTTTGTATCACCAGGCTGTATTCCCTACTACAATTAGGGAATGTATTCCCTACTACAATTAGAAAAAACATAGCTGCAAAAATAAATAATAGGATCATTTCAGATTGTTTCTTGATTAGTAAGGGTGTCAGGAAAAGGCATGTGAATGGGGTTGAGAGGGAAAGATAGATTAGTCTTGATTGAATGGCGGTGTAGACTTGATGGTCTGAATGGCCTAATTCTGCTCCTAGGACTCATGAATCTAAATTTGTTCCATGTTCAACAAATGCCTGCTCCAGAAATAATGCAGATCCTTGAAATCACATCTCAATACGCTTTCTAAGCCTTTATTCTAGAGGCTGATTTTAAGGGAAGAGGATACATTTATATTCCACTGCACATCTCATCTCTGTCCGACAGGTAGCTGAATAGAAACCAGACATCTGTCATTGGGACATGGAAGGGCAAAACAAAATCTGTGGGAACTGCATGCATCCCCTGTGAATTCTGCAGTTTAATCAATCAAAACAAAGAAAGTCGTGTTACAAAGATTGAAAATTAATATGGTTGGGAATAGAAACCAACAACCGTGCAACACCAAATTACTTAATCAGTCAGAGAAAGCATCTGGAAAGTTTATATCCACCATAAAGACAATGCAGGCCCATTATTAGTTTTGTACCACAGGGAGTAGTGCTGCAATCCTTACTGCTTGTTATGTATATTAACAATTTGGATATGAATGTAGAAAGTATAATGGTAAGTTTAAAGAAGATATGAAAGTTGGTGGTATCATTGATAGTGACAAAGATTGCTATGGGCTGCAAGTTGATATTGAACAGTTGGTAAAATGGGCAGTGCAATGAGATGAAAGGCATGTATAAGGTGAGGCACTTTAGGAGGCCTAATAAAGAAAGGTCATACAAATTAATGATAAGGTCATGGGAGGTATGGAGAAAGAAAGGAACCTCGCTATACATCTTCAAGGATCCTGAAGCTGATAGCACAGTTGGATAAGGTGGTGAAGAAGGCATATGGGGAACCGGGGCATAGAATATTAGTGAATACTATGGCATAACATTACAATTCATTGAGGAACAAGAAACCACCGATAGTAGTTTACATAAAAAGACGCAAAGAGCTGTAGTAACTCAGGCAGGTCAGACAGCATTCTGGAGCATTTCGGGCCGAAACAGCCCCGATCCATGTTCTCCAGAGATGAGATGCTGTCTGACCCACTGAGTTAATCCAGTACTTTGTTTCTTTTATTACAAATGATTGGGTAGCCCATATCTCGAGTACTTGATGATCTGATTGGATATGGTGGATCAAAGGGCCTGTTTCTGTGCCTTACAATTATTTCTTCACATATGAGGGTTTTTGTGAGAAGAGTTGAATGCGACAGCAATCAGACACTGCAGTATATTTTTGATGCAATTTTTGTGACAGCATTAAGGAAGAATTCAACATGAACACACCAGGACCAAAGTTATTGCTGGGCAATGTTGCGCTGGCTTCATACTTTCTTGGTTCTAAGCTGACAAGTAAGCGTCCATACAGTCCAGTTCTCTGGCTTGCCACCTGAAGCTTCACCAGACATACTCCCCGTTGCTGGAGTTTTTTCACAGAGACATTTTCCTGCCATTCCCTGAAATAACCAAACAAAAATAACAGTATAAAATAGTCAAAAAGAACTTGTATTTATAGAGCACTCCTGACTAGGGCAAAACATCTCAAAGTGCTTCACATCAGAATTCGGATCAATCTTGACAGCAAAACATGCAATTAAAATAGACAGGTTTGGTGGAGGAGAGACAGACAGTGGAGAGAATTGGGGAAGAAATTCCAAAGCTATGAGCCTCGTCTTCTGAAGATACAGCTACTAATGGTGGGGTGACTCAAAGAATCAGGGATGCAGAAGAGGGCAGAATTGTAGGAAAAAAAAATTCAAGAAGTTGCAGAGCTAAAAAAAGTTACAGAGATAGGATAAGGTGAAGAAGCTACAGAAGGATTTGAAAACCAGACTATTAATTTAATATGTGAGGCACTGCTACACCTGGCACCAATTTAGATCAGCAAATCAAGTATGATGAGTAACGGGATTGACACAAAGAGCTTGAGTAACTCTGCAGGTCAAGCAGCATCACTGGAAGACATGGATAGGCGATGTTTCATGTCAGGACCCTTCTTCAGACTGAGAAAGGGGGAGAAAGCTGCAAGAGAGCTGGGGGCAGGACAAGTGGATACTGGTGAGGGAGGGGAGGATTGATTGGTAGAGGATGATGAAAGGCAAGACAGGCAAAAGGCTGTGAGATAAGGAGAGGAAAGAAATGTGACGCCAAGGAAGGAATTTAAGTGGAAGGGATGGAGAATGCCAAAGGGAAGGGCAGGATAGTGGGAGAAATGGGTGTGCATCCAGGTGGGGCACAGGGAAGTGAGGGAAAGGGGGGAGTTGTTGGTTAATTAATTAAAATTGGAGAATTCAATGTTCATACTGTTGGCCATGTAAGCTATCTAAGTGGAATATGGGGTCCTGCAGTTTGAGTGTCGCCCCACACTGGCAGTGGAGGAGGTCCCCAGGCAGAAAGGTCGGTATGGGAATGGGAAGAAGAGTTAAAATGGTTTGCCACCGGGATATGCAGCAGCCCTTGATGGCCCAAGTATAAGTATTTGGCAAAATCGCCACCTAGTCTACACTTAATTTCACCTATGTAAAGGAGGCCGTATTGGGAGCACCCAAAGCAGTAGATCAGGTTAGAGAAGGTGCATATGACCTCTGTCTCACCTGGAGGGGCTATTGGGGTCCCTGGATTCATGTGAGAGAGGAGGTGCAGAAATTGGCATTACATCTCTTGCAGTTGCAGGGGGAAGCACCTGATGTTAGGATAAGGGCAGAGGATGTGTGGATAAACTTCAGTCTGAAGAAGGGTCCTAACCCAAAACGCCACCTATCCATTTGTTATGAGTTTCTCCACAGATCACATAACTTTGTGCAAAGAATGAGCTCAATTCTAAATCGGCTCTCAACATTTAAAGTTGGAATCATTTTACCAATCAGCAGGGACCAAGTTCCGCGAGTATATGCACAGCCTTTTGCTAGCACACACCTTTAATATGTTGTATACTTTCTTCCTTTTGCATATACACCTACATTTTAAGACTGCTAGAAGTTGTTGGATCTGTTCCTTGGTGACAATCCACCAAATGGTAGAACTAAAAAAGACCACAGTAATCTAATCAGCTTTGTTCAACATACATTTACTGACTGAAATCTCCCGGTGGACCGCTTAAAAGCATGAGCTTTCCAAGAGACAGATCATCAATATTTATTATATCCATCAAGCTGTGTATCAGTACAGTTGGCATTTAAAAATCTTCTACAAATTGCAGATGTCAGAGCCAGAATCAATATCTGGTCTTCTATCAATAAGCTCATGAATATTCAACATTGCAAGTTGATTTGAATCAGAAATCTCTCATTTGGAGTCAAGTTTTCATTCCTGTAGCAATCAGGTGAAAGGTATCAGAAAACTAAACTGTTGGTCATAAATTAGTAATTTATTGAGGAAACAACGAATGGAGATGTGGAGCCAAATACCACAAGCTCATGAAACTTAAAGTTATAAGGGAGTTTTGAGAAAGTATACCTGGTTTCTTCAATTTCAGCTGTCCTTTCTTCTTGTAGTAACTCTAAATTTTGTGACACAAAGACCTCCATTGTTGTATCTATAAAAGAAGCAAAGAAAAAATTGAAAAAACAAATTACCTTTAAGGCTTACATTACCTTTAAGGCTTCACCACACTTCTGTGTAGAGAAGCAAGGAGGCATAATTCTAGGGGGTGGCACTTATAGTGTAAAAGGACAGTTTCTTAAAGCACTTTATAAATGGTAACAAAATAGGGATTGCACATGCAAGAGATGACGAGATAAGAACTCAATTGAGGAAGGGATGCACAAAAAGTCAATGAGTTCCAATTAAAGGTGTGGGTGTACAAAGACGAAGGAGATGGCAGAGTTGTTGCTAGTATATCCAAAAGTGCAGATCATTGTGAGTAAGCTTACCCCTGGTGAATAAAAGGTGTTCAATGGATGTTCTGCACACTGACCCCCATTAGGTATTGTGCAGATAGCAGATGGAGAACACCAAATGTGCACAGCGACCCAACCCCATGGGTTTACCCTGTCTCGGGGTCATACATTGGTTTATGAGGGATACTTGACTCCAAAGGGTGAGATGATAGAAGTCGACATTAGTGAGGGGCATTTCTTCCGGTGCATATCCTTCCACTATTCCCAGAGAAACAGCAAGCTACAGTCACTGTAGGTCTATAAGCCTAAGACTGTAAGTTATAACTCTACAAACATTTAGACAGGTACATGGATAGGATAGATACAAAAAGCTGGAGAAACTCAGCGGGTCAGACAGCATCTCTGGAGAAAGGAATAGGTGATGTTTTGGTCCGAGACCATTCTTCAGACAGTCTGATGAAGTGTCTTGACCCAAAACGCCATCAATTCCTTTTCTCCAGAAATGCTGTCTGACCCGCTGAGTTACTTCAGCTTTTTATGTCAATCTTCGATTTAAACCAGCATTTGCAGTTCCTTCCTACACATGGATAGCATTGGTTTAGAAGGACATTCAAGTTCAAGTGAGTTTATTGTCATGTGTCCCTGATAGGGCGATGACATTCTTGCTTTGCTTCAGCACACAGAACATAGTAGGCATTGACTACAAAACAGATCAGTGTGTCCATATACCATTATATAAATATATACACACATGAATAAATAAACTGATAAAGTGCAAATAACAGATAATGGGTTATTAATGTTCAGTTTTGTCCGAGCCAGGTTTAATAGCCTGGCTGTGGGGAAGTAGTTATTCCTGAACCTGGTCGTTGCAGTCTTCAGGCTCCTGTACCTTCTACCTGAAGGTAGCAGGGAGATGAGTGCGTGGCCAGGATGGTGTGGGTCTTTGACAATACTGCCAGCCTTTTTGAGGCAGCGACTGCGATAAATCCCCTCGATGGAAGGAAGGTCAGACCTGATGATGGACTGGGCAGTGCTTACTACTTTTTGTAGTCTTTTCCTCTCCAGGGCGCTCAAGTTGCCGAACCAAGCCACTCCAGTCAGTGGTCCGCACAGGTTTTTAGAACACGACCAGGTATACCATCACCTCCTACAGAAGAGAGATCGAGCAAATGACATGGGCCAAATGAAGGCTGTTGGGACTAGTGTAAATTGGACATGTTGGTTGGTCTGGGCAAGTTGGGCTGGTGGACCTGTTTCCATGCTGTATGACTCATAGTTTCATTCCCTGTATGCAGATCCACACGCCTATCCAAAAGCCTCTTGAATGCCACTATTGTATCTGCCTCCTCCAACATCACCCAGCACTCTCTGTATTAAAATCTGCCTCACACATCTCCTTTAAACTTTAAGCCTCTCATCTTAAAGATATGCCCTGATATTATTAACAACATTTAAAAAAAAGATAATGTGTGCCAGAAAGTATAGGCAATGTGGCAACACCCTTGCAATACTCACATCTCCTGAGTTTAACTGCTGGGTTCACATTTCTTCACTGAAAATACAGGCAGCTGGCAATTGAGCTGAATTTCCCTTTTTACCCTTTCAGAAAATTGACTCTTCTACCAGTTTCTGTTGAGTGTTAACATTGATATCCACACCCTGATTTCAGGTGTGCCCAGCGTGTTCCTTTTGTACCAGCTGTTCAGTGCCCTAACCTCCAGTACTTAAAGGATACTGACTCACTCAAGTCCTTCCAAGGAAACAACCAGATTTCCCACCCTCCCGTAGATGGTGTGTGGCAGAGGCAGTATAATGACAGTGTATAAATGAGGCTTAACGTCAAACTTAGTGCCAATATACCAAAGCCGCTTTGAGGCATGGTTGTTTGGCCAATATTTCTAGCATTCAAGAAATGCACCCCCATCTCGTTAACACCAGGGTACTCCTTTACCACCACCAACATCCAATTATTATATGACCATACTTTCTGTCAATCGGGAGCAGCAAGTATCTAGGTGTCCATATTTACCAACAAGGCTCAATGTAGCAAAATGGCAACTTTCATATTGGACAATGGGCACGGTTAAAGATACAGTTAATGGATGAATTTGAAGGCCTGTTTAAAAAATTAAACAGAATCAGGAGCAGGTCAATGAGCCCCACCAGCCTGCCCTGTCCTTCAGTAAGATCTCAGCTAACCTAATTCTGGTCAAAGCACCAGTTTCCTGCTCTCTCTCTGCATTTACAGTTCTAAGGCGTAGAATTTTACAGAGTTATAATCCTGAGAAAAGAAATGTCAATCTCAATCCCAAACAGGCAACTCTTTATTCCAAGATAGACACAAAATGCTGGAGTAACTCAGCGGGACAAGAAGCATCTCTGGAGAGAAGGAATGGGTGACGTTTCAGGTTGAGACCCTTCTTCAGACCCAAAACATCTCAACCAGAAACGTCACCCATTCCTTCTCTCCAGAGATGCTGCTTATCCCGCTGAGTAACTCCAGCATTTTGTGTCTACCTTTGATTTAAACCAGCAACTACAGTTCCTTCCTACACACTATATCTTGGTCTAAATCCAAGTACCCTACTTCAAGATGCTCTCACTAACCCAAACATCCTCTAAGAGCCCACTCTCTCAATCTGAAAGAATAATTCTTATGTAAACACCCTTGCCCTGTCCCACCACAAACAAACTGACATGTACACACAATAGATGCAAGCATCAGCAAAAACTTCAGGTTGTCACCATTTCATGAGTTGCTTCTTATCAGGCATCTTGTAAAAATCTAATCTGTAAACATGTTGCTTTTACATACATGAAAAAGCAACCTCATAATCATGTTTCAAATTCACGGTCTCATTTATTCATTCATTGCAGAGCCCAGAAGTTCTCATTCCACACAAATTTATAAGAAATTGCTTAACAACTAAATGATCTTTTGGCTTTCACAGTATTATTTAAACAAACCCTCCAGCATATGTACAGTCCAGTTTCATTTAGTTTAGAAATACAGCGCAGAAACAGGCCCTTCAGCCCACCGAGTCCATGACGACCAGTGATCGCCCCAACAACTAGCACTATCCTACACACAAGGGACAATTTACATTTTACCAAACCCAATTAACCTACAAACCTGGATGTCTTTGGGGTGTGGTAGGAAACCAGAGCACCCAGAGGAAACCTGTGTTGGTTTACTACAAATGTTGTTTGTCTTACTTATTATTTCAAGTTTTTTTCCCCAGAGAAGGACATGAAAATATACATCATGCACAGGAAATGTAGAAACATAGAAACATAGAAATTGGGTGCAGGAGTAGGCCATTCGGCCCTTCGAGCCCGCACCGTCATTCAATATGATCATGGCTGATCATCCAACTCAGTATCCCGTACCTGCCTTCTCTCCATACCCTCTGATCCCCTTAGCCACAAAGGCCACATCTAACTCCCTCTTAAATATAGCCAATGAACTGGCCTCAACTACCCTCTGTGGCAGAGAGTTCCAGAGACCCACCACTCTCTGTGTGAAAAAAGTCCTTCTCATCTCGGTCCTAAAGGATTTCCCCCTTATCCTTAAGCTGTGACCCCTTGTCCTGGACCTCCCCAACATCGGGAACAATCTTCCTGCATCTAGCCTGTCCAACCCCTTAAGAATTGTGTAAGTTTCTATAAGATCCCTTCTCAATCTCCTAAATTCTAGAGAGTATAAACCGAGTTTATCCAGTCTTTCTTGATAAGACAGTCCTGACATCCCAGGAATCAGTCTGATGAACCTTCTCTGCACTCCCTCTATGGCAATAATGTCCTTCCTCAGATTTGGAGAGCAGAACTGTACGCAATACTCCAGGTGTGGTCTCACCAAGACCCTATACAACTGAAGTAAAACCTCCCTGCTCCTATACTCAAATCCTTTTGCTATGAAAGCTAACATACCATTCGCTTTCTTCACTGCCTGCTGCACCTGCATGCCTACTTTCAATGACTGGTGTACCATGACACCCAGGTCTCGCTGCATCTCCCCTTTTCCTAATCGGCCACCATTTAGATAATAGTCTGCTTTCCTGTTTTTGCCACCAAAGTGGATAACCTCACATTTATCCACATTATACTGCATCTGCCAAACATTTGCCCACTCACCCAGCCTATCCAAGTCACCTTGCAGTCTCTTAGCATCCTCCTCACAGCTAACACTACCCCCGGCTTAGTGTCATCCGCAAACTTGGAGATATTGCCTTCAATTCCCTCATCCAGATCATTAATGTATATTGTAAATAGCTGGGGTCCCAGAAATGTACTAATATATAACATAGAACTGTGCAGCTCTGGAGAGAAGGAAGTATTCCGCATCGTGACCCTTCTTCAGACTATAAAATAGAACTGTTTGGTGTTTGGCATGCTTGTCTTCATTTTTCGGGGTATTTAATACAGGAAATGGCATACACGATGTTTAAGGAAGAACTGCAAATGCTGGAAAATAGAAGATAGACAAAATTCTGGAGAAACTCAGCGGGTGAGGCAGCATCTCTGGAGCGAAGGAATAGGTGACGTTTCGGGTTGAGACCCTTCTTCAGACTGATATTGGTAAGGTTACTTTTTGAATATGATATGATAGAACTTTATTTATCTCAGGAGAGAAATTAATCTGCCATCAGTCATAAATCACAAAATGCATGGGATTAAAATTAAGAGTGTTAAGGATTGGGGATGTGCAAAGGTCAGGGAGGGGTCAGTCTATCCCATGACAGAAGGGGGAGGAGTTGTACAGAAGGGGGAGGAGTTGTACAGTTTGATAGCCACGGGGAAGAAGGATCACCTGTGGCGTTCTGTACTGCATCTTGGTGGAACCAGTCTGTTGCTGAAGGTACTCCTCAGGTTGACCAGTGTGTCATGGAGGGGGTGACCTGTATTGTCCAAGATGCTCTGCAGTTTGAGGACCATCCTCCCCTCCAAGACGACCTCCCATGAATCTAACTCCGCCCCCAGGACGGAGCCAGCCTTCTTTTTTTTAATATATTTTTATTAGAAGCAAACACATATTATGGTGAAAACATTTCATGTGTATCAATCATATATTATTAATATTATCAATTGAGGATTCATTCTGCTTCCATTTTTTTTAAATATAGATAGAAAGTAAGAGAGAGAGAAATAAAACCCATAAATGTCAAGATTTAAAAAAAAAGAATTGAATGATTTACTAATAATACATCATTGGAGATATGTTTGACGATTATAAAGTATAACTTTTCATCTGATCCTGAGTTCAAGTTTCAGTTAGGTTCCCGTGCAGAACCAATCTACCCTTTCAAATAATCGATGAATGAAGACCATATTCTAACAAAAAGTTCTTGTTTGTCCATTAAGACAAATCTGATTCTTTCCAGGTGTATGGTCTCTGACATTTCCATAATCCACATTTTAATTTTGGGGGTTATAGGACCTTTCCAAAATTTTAATATTAATTTCTTCCCAGTTATTATACTGTAGTCTAGAAAGTTTATTTGGCTTGTTTTGAATGTTAGACTTTGTTCTGATATTCCAAGTATTACTAGTTTTGAGTCGGGATCCAGTTTAGTATTAACAACTTCAGAAATTATTCTAAAAATATCAATCCAGAAATTTTTGATTTTTATACAATTTGCAAAAGGAGCCAGCCTTCTTGATGAGTTTGTTGATCCTATTGGCGTCCGCAGCCTTCGCCCTGCTACCCCAGGACACGACAGAGAAGAAGATGGCACTGGCCACCACTGAGTGGTAGAACATCTGCTGCATCTTACTGCAGACGTTGAAAGAGCAGAGCCTTTCTCAAAAAGTATAGCCGGCGCTGGGTACACTCCAAGGTATTTGTACTCCCTGGTACAGAATACAGTTTTGGTCTCCCAGAAAGGATCTGAAAGGTCTGAAGACTCCTTGCGCCCCCACCCCCCACCCCCCACCCCCACTCCCAGCGTAAGGGAGTCAAAAACTAGAAAGTGTAGATTTACAATTAGCACATTTAATGGACATTGGACCAGTACACAGATAGGAAAGGTTCGGGGGGTATGGGCCAGACGCAGGCAAGTGGGACTCACAAATTAGTCAGCATGGACAAGTTGGGCAGAAGGGCTTGTGCAGCTCAACGTGCTGTATAGCTCTACAGCTCTAAAACTGACCCAGGTAGTTGTTCGGCACCTTTCACAACTGAAAGTACTTTCCAGCCAATGGAGTGGGCATTTTTCTAAATGAATTCACTGCTGTTGTTAAAGAATGCAACCGTTAATTATTCTTCCCTGATGAAGGTTCAGCAATAAAGTGGGCGAAACGTCACTGCTCTTAGAATATCTCTGTGTGTCTTTTACATCCATCTGGCAGAAGATGAGATCTCGCATCTCATTAGCATCTCACCCCGTTTGGCTGTATTCCGGATAAGGTATCGGGCCCTCTGTGATAGAGCAGTAGGCGCTCAGTGACAGGGTATCGGCCCCTTGGTGACAGGGTATCGGCCCCTTGGTGACAGGGTATCGGCCCCTCAATGACAGTGTATCGGCCCCTCAGTGACAGGGTATCGGCCCCTCAGTGGCAGGGTATCGGCCCCTCAGTGGCAGGGTATCGGCCCCTCGGTGACAGGGTATCGGCCCCTCGGTGACAGGGTATCGGTCCCTCAATGACGGGGTATCGGCCGCTCAGTGACAGGATATCGGCCCCTCAATGACAGGGTATCGGCCCCTCAGTGACAGGGTATCGGCCTCTCGGTGACAAGGTATCGGTCCCTCGGTGACAGGGTATCGGCCCCTTGGTGACAGGGTATCGGTCCCTCGGTGACAGGGTATCGGCCGCTCAGTGACAGGGTATCGGCCGCTCAATGACAGGGTATCGGCCTCTTGGTGACAGGGTATCGGCCTCTTGGTGACAGGGTATCGGCCTCTTGGTGACAGGGTATCGGCCTCTCGTTGACAGGGTATCGGCCTCTCGGTGACAGGGTATCGGCCTCTCGGTGACAGGGTATCGGCCTCTTGGTGACAGGGTATCGGCCTCTTGGTGACAGGGTATCGGCCTCTTGGTGACAGGGTATCGGCCGCTCAATGACAGGGTATCGGCCTCTTGGTGACAGGGTATCGGCCTCTTGGTGACAGGGTATCGGCCTCTTGGTGACAGGGTATCGGGGCCTCAGTGACAGGGTATCGGCCTCTTGGTGACAGGGTATCGGCCTCTTGGTGACAGGGTATCGGCCTCTTGGTGACAGGGTATCGGCCTCTTGGTGACAGGGTATCGGCCTCTTGGTGACAGGGTATCGGCCTCTTGGTGACAGGGTATCGGCCTCTTGGTGACAGGGTATCGGCCTCTTGGTGACAGGGTATCGGCCTCTTGGTGACAGGGTATCGGCCTCTTGGTGACAGGGTATCGGGGCCTCAGTGACAAGGGCAGCCGCCGATCAGTGATAGAGCAGCGGCCGGGGTTAGTGCGGGGCTTGGACGCACCGCCCTCGCCCCCAGAGACCGAGGGGCGAGCACTGGGCGATATAAGTGACTACGGCGAGAGCACCATCACCCAGCAGCCGGGAGAGGCCGGCACATTACACATTGACATCCACACTTACCGCGGCCCACGCCGTCGCTGTCCGTCCCCTATCCCGTCCCCTATCCCGTCCCGCCGCCGCCGCCGCCGGCCTGAGGGAGGGAGGGAGGTAGTTCCCGCACGGACCCGCCGGGAAGATGGCGGCGACGGGCTGCGTGAGGTTGCTCGGCAACTGGAGCTGGAGCTGGTGCCGGGCCCGGGCCGGGGCCGCCGGTGAGCGCGCGCTCTGCTCTGCTCTGCACTGCGCCGTGGGCTGGACGACGAGGGGGTGGAAGTGAGGGCTTGGCAGTTGGACGGGTCGGGATGATGTTGAGGTGGATGGGTCAGAAGGAATAGGAGTAGAATTTGCCCATTCGGCCCATCAAGTCTACCCCGCCAGGCAGGCAGGCAGGCAGGGAGGGAGGGAGGGTTGTGGTGGGATGATGGACAGAGGGAAAGTTGTGGGGGGTTGAGGTGGAGTGATGAAGGGGTGAGCAGGGAGGATTGGGCGAGATGGGGGCAGGCAGGAATGGGTGGTTGATGGATACATTACTTGCAGGGAGGGTCGGAGTGGGATGGTGGATATGTGGGCAGGGAGGGTTGGGATGGAGTGATCGAGAGGGGGTTGGGGTCGGATGATGGAGGGAGCATTCAGGTCAGATGATGGAGATGTGGGCAAGGAGAGTTGGGACGGAGTGATGGTGAGGCAAGCCTCAAGGAATTGTAGATCTGGAATCTTGAACAAAACACAATGTCAGGTTGGAGTAACTCAGCGGGTCAGGCAACATCTCTGGAGGACATAGATAAGTGAAATTGAATATGATGGAGAATTGGGTGGGATTGCTTTGGGACAGGTGAGGCACGTGGGCATGAAGGGTTAGGGTCGGTGACTAACAAATGTTGAGGTGGGTGTGGAGTGTCACAGAGGTGATGATGGAGAATGGTGGAATTGTTTTGGTGAAGGCTTCAACTTGTCAACTGAGAGATGATAGAGGTTTGAGGAGTGGGACATTGCAGACTGAGCTGAGGGAGGAAACGGGTGAATGAAGTGTGGCCTGTTGAAGGTTGGCACAATTTTTGGTAACTTGTATAATTGTACCCTATTTTGTTCTGTCTCTGCGCAGCTTAGACTGTATTCTTCCAAGTAATGAATGACCACAAATTTATTTGTGTTGCATCTCAGCTGCTAAATATGTTGAATACTGCACATTTATCACCATCCTCTTCTGATCTGTCTACACCTCAATATTGACAACCACTTTACCCACCTTCTTCACACCCAAAAATAAATACATTGAATCACACATAAACTATTGTGTTCTTGAGCCCAGTAGAGGAGCTGAGGCCTAATTTATATTTAATATGGAGGGTCAGCATGATTAAATTCCCTTTGTACACTATAGCCCCAGAAAGCAAAAGACTCCATATGTGGCTGTAAACTGTATAATAGCTTGTTTTATGCACACAAAATATTTGAATGTGTGGAATTTTAGAAAATTTACTGAATATGACTTTGATCATGGAATAGGTGTGTTTATTTCAAAATGTATATAAATTGTTTATGTCCTGTTTTGATATGAAACTTGTGACGTGTAACAAATAACATTGTTTTTATAGTGTCATCACTGGCATTTACTGCAAGACATCAAAGTTCTCAAAATAATCCAATTCAACAAAGGTAAATGGAGAGTTGACATAAAATTGTTAAATATGGTCATTATTTTTGCACTCGCTACCATAGGGAGTATTAGCAAGAGATATTATGCTTTTCACTTTATTTTTGTGTGGTAGGGCCTGAATTTTTTTTTAAGATGGTGGCCTAATAGTCATTGGGAAATTGTTGGCTGTCTACACTACAAAGTATTTTGCCAGTGCACAAATCTTAGGAAAACATAATATCAGTGATACAACTTCATAATTTCTTCAGATGGTTGTGTCACTCAGAATTCTCCATTGATAACCTCCAAAGCATTACTTTCATGGTTCTTTGCATTTTCAAACCAACTGCAAACATCACATTTTTAATTTTCGGGAGATTTGATAGATTATTTGAGAAATTTGCTCAGCCGCCAGTGTTGTCTTTGCTGTGGAGTTCAATTTATTTTTCTATTTTCTGGTTCCTGACATGCTAGGAGCCAACGGTTTACATTTAACCATTAACTTAATAACAAGGAAATATTTTCAGCTTGTAACACAAAACAATGGAGGATTTTCATTCACTGGCAGTCTGAAGAAGGGTACTCTCTCGAAACATCAATTGTCCATTCCTACCCCAGATGCTGACTGACCCACAGAGTTCCTATAATACTTTATGCTTTTGAATTCGTTTTTTTACCTACATACCTACAGTCACCTTCAATTTTCCTGTTACAGGTTGTGTAAGTACTAAGATTGATAACTTTTTGTAAACACTCGCTGATATATATCTGAGACAAAAAGCCACCATCAGTGATACAGTGCAGAGATAGGTAAACAGCAGAGAACTCTATGGTCATGTCTGCCGGTTCTAAGTATACTCCTGTATTCTTTACCTTGGTTATTCAGTATCACATCAGAACATTTGTGACAGGACAACAGGAGTTAAATTGTAACCGATTCAAGAAATTCAGTCCCATTATTATCCAAAAGAGAGAAGTGGGAAACATATTTTCATTTTGTACATTCAAAAACCAACAAGGTTCAAACAGGTTTTAAATGTTCAGGCATGGATGCAGAGTTGTTGCTGGAGTTGGGTGCACTTTGTTCCCGACAGAATTTTATTGGAGTCTCGGCTCCAAATATTAATTTTGGACAATCCTTAATAATTGTTTCTGTAGATGCAATCCCTTTAAAAGAAAACATGCAGAATTGCATTGTTTATATGAGAGAAGCTAAGGAGCTCATTTATGAATTTTGAATGATTATCTGTGTGGATGTTACTGTACAATATTTTTAATTGCAAAATTGCCTTAAATGTATTTGTTAAACTATAAACCATTTTTAAAAGGTTCAGTATAATGCTCCAGTACATAACCAGAACTTTACCTGCGATTATAACAAAGAATCAGACTTGATATTATTTCATTTTAAATCAAATCTGACAGAAAAGAAGCGGTAACATCATTATCAAAACCACCATGGCCTGAGACCAAATTGCCAGATCCTATAGAAGAGGCAAAACATCACCTAGGTAAGATTTGAAGTTATATACGTTGTCCTGTCCAGGTATCATCTCATTACATCAAATTTCTATGACTCTGTAATGCAATCATCATTCCCATAAAGCACTTGAGGCTTAAATATTGTATTGTCTGCCTCTGCTAGAGAAATATTAGATTATAACTTTGATATTTATTGAATAACTTGAATCCGATTCTGCGCATTGAGACAATTAGTTTTATTTTGTTTGCAGAGGTTGTACAGAATGTTAAGGAGTTGATCACAGCAGGAGCATATGGCAGACTGTTTGCAGTTGTACACTTTGCAAGTAGACAATGGAAAGTAACCAATGAAGACTTGATTCTGATAGAAAATCACATTGAAGCAGGCTGCGGAGACAGGATCAGACTAGAAAAGGTAAGCGGCAAAGAGTCAAAATACATGGAAACGGGTATTTTGGCCAAATTCGTCTGTGCTGACCAAGATGCCCATCTAAGCACGTTCCATTTGCCCGTGTTTGAACCATATCCTTAGAAAGCTTTCCTATCCAAGTATCTGTCCAAATGCCCATTATATAGTCATAGTCATACAGTATGGAAATGGGCCCTTCAGCCCAACTTGCCCACACTGACCAATATGCCCCATCTACATTAGTCCCACCTGCTGACGCTTAGCCCATAACCCTCTAAATTATCTTATCCATGTTCAATTGTCTGTTAAGTCTTGTTATTGTACCTGTCTCAACCACTTGTAGCTTGTTCCATATACATATCACCCTCTGTATGTAAATGTTGCATCCCAGGTTTCTATTAAATCTTTCCTGCTCACCTTAATCTATGCGCTGTTTAAATTCCCAACCCTGAGAAAAAGACTGTGTACATTTATCTTTCCTTCGCTGCTCATGATTTTATACAACTTGGTAAGATCATCTCTCAGTCTCCAACGCTCCAAGGAATAAAGTCCTAACCTGCCCAAGGTTGTGAGACAGTGAATGTAATTATGGAAGTGAACTGTCTATCTGTTCAGCTTGAATGTTTCGTCATGTTGGATAGGAAGCTCTGATCTTAAACAATCCCCAACATGTCAGAAATAAATGCATGATTAGAAATAGTGACATAGTCCTTGGTTTTCTTTTATGCTTTATGCAGGTTCTGTTGGTTGGTGGGGATGATTTCACTCTCATCGGAAGACCACTTCTTGGGTAAGGTTTAGTTTAAAGCTTATATCAAAGGATTCTCTCATAGTCTAAAACTAATCTTATTTAAGCTATCTAGACAAAATAACTTTTGAAATGCATCCAGCAAGAGCTGAGATCACATTAGATTAAATATGACCATCTCACTTGACTTGACTTGAGATCACTTTCAGGTTTTGTTATCAAGCCTGACTGATGGAAGTTCCTCAAGCAAGCTTTCCTATTAAATGTTGAGTTGAGATTGTGCCAATTCCAAGTGCTCTGGGCTGCTAGTTCACCTCTGTGTGCCTTGTAAGAAATCAATTTGTTGCCATCATAACAATACAACATATGATGTGACTTTGCAATGTCATTGAGAGCCAAAATGCAGTGTCTAATTTACAACTTGGACAGGCCCTGATGATATTTTAGTTAGTCGAAGGCACTTTAACAATGTAGATTGTTGTTTCAGGCGAGACCTTGTACGAGTAGAGGCAACGGTCATTGAGAAGACGGAATCATGGCCTAGAATACACTTCAGATTCAAACGGAGGAAGCGTTACCGTAGGAAAAATAGTAAGTTAGATTGCCGGTATTTTAATAATGTAAACAAGCAATTTGCTTATGGCCCGCAGAGTTACTCCAGCTTTTTGTGCTTATGTATTATAATTAGATTAGTGTTTAATCAAAACTTCTCAGCAGGTTGTGTGGCAAACATTAGTGTGCTATTTAGATCTGCTGCTTGTGTCACTGCTGCATTCAAGAGTATGCAAACTCCGACGTTTGCACATAGGCCTTGACAAAGCCGTTTCATATGGGCTTCATTTGGCATTTGTTAGTGCGTGGTAGTATATACATTGTAACCACTCAACTTCAGAACTTGTCATTAGCCATGGTCCAATCTGTAATCTATGTGTGAGTACACAGTTACTGATTGTAAGATGACATTTAATCATCAAGGAGCTTTAGTTAAACTGAAGCCAATCACGGAAAAATGCCACTAGAGGAAGGTGATTTGAGGTTATTAGATATCAGTCATCCCAGCCTCAGTGAATAGCAGGTTGCAATGTCCTGAGCCGTAGATCCAATACTCATTGCTTCTTAAAGGACCTCGTATTCATCATAAGGTTGGAGAACGTGGCTAGGCGACATTTCAAGTTCAGATCCTTCTTCTGTCCAGACCCGAATGGTCACCTATCATATTCTCCAGAGATGCTGCCTAACCCGCTGAGTTACTCCAGCACTTTGTGTCCTTTTCTGTAAAACATCTTCTGCTGTTCCTTGTTTCTATATTGGAACTGGAGGTGTTAGCTGATGATTGCACAATGTTGTATTCCATTTGCAACTTCTCAGCACATGAACCAGTCCATGTTCATTATCTAGTGTCCCAGCATGGCATTTCCTAACTTCATTTATAATCTATCTTAATAATAATAATAATAAGTAAATTTATCTTCATGAATATATTTATCTTTCCTCTTGAATTAGGTTCTTTTTTTTTAGAACTATAATCCTAATATAACAGTAATTTTCTGTAAATATAAATTGATTTCTTGAAAGACACAGCATGGAAACAGGCCCTTCAACCCACCAAATCCATGCCGACCATCATTCACCACCTTCATAATACAGATGGCACGCTAATTTAGGATCGAACCTGGGTTACCGCCACTGTGAGGCAGCAAGTCTACCAGCTGCACCACTGTGCCACCATTGACTTTTCTTCAACTTTTTCACTTCTGTGTTTGCCGTTTCATTTAAACATGATTTTCTTTGCTTTTTTGTAGTAAATATTCAACCTCAGACAGTTCTCAGAATCAACACCATCGAAGTTGCTCCAGCTCTGTCTTAGGAGTGAATGACATTGGAGCATGAGGGTTAAAATATGCCATCTTATGAATCCATAGATCCAAACACGGACAGCATTCCAAGGAACACGCAGTGATTCGTTGTTATGTCATATTTTTAATTGTATCCATTGGAGGTTGGTGCTTGAAGTGTTCCTGGATGTTATAATCTCCTAATAAAGTAACATAAAAGACGTGAAAATAAATATTTTTTTGAGATCTGATTCCACATCTCCTCTTGAAATGTTTTTAAGGATTTGGCCCAACAGGTGGGGGTGGGGGTTCTGGATCATATGTCACCGTGGCAATGAGTCTGGGACAGCATGGCATAAAGCCAAGCAGACTCCATGAATAATTAAGAGCAACAAACAGTATGCTGGAGGAACATCTGTGCATGGAAAAGAATTTCAATTGGCCAAATAATCCTAATTGACAAGGCAGGATCCCCCAGCATGGAAAGGAAGGAAAAAGCAGAACTGACATGAACTCTTCCTTCCTTCAGTGGGTCCCACCAGGTTGAAATGATTGTTTGCTGATCCAGAATTCAACATCTGCAGTCTATTGAATCTCCAATAATTGTTCTGTAGAACAAAATAGTTCACAAAGAATGTGGAGACTTTAGCAAGGATGGTCGAGATTAGGGGCATTAGCCATAAGGAGAAGTTGAACAGACATGGACTGTTTTCTCTGGAACACGGAGGTTGAGGGGAGATCTGGTAGAGGTATTGACATTTCAAGAATCAAGAATGTTTTGTTGTCAATGTCCCAAAGCGGAACAATATAATCCTTACTTACACATATGTAAATATAGTACTCTGTAAACACTGTAATAAACAACAAAAGGTTCAGTACATATAAAAACAAACAATATAGTGCAAAGACAAAAACAATGCCTCCAGCGTCTATGTAATTCTGAGCTTAGGTAGAGGTTGGAGTGTTCAATAGTCTGATAGTTGCGTGGAAGCTGCTTCTGAACCTGGACAATGGTTTTCAGACTCCTTTACCCGTCTTCCCGATGGCAGGAATGAAATGAGTTATATACTTTATATGTATGAGAGACATAGATGAGGTAGACAGTCAGAACTTTTTCCCAGGTTGGAAATACTAGAGGGCTTTAACGTGAGAGGGGCAAAGTTTAAAAGAGATGTGTAGTGCAACCTTTTTACGCAGAGGTTGGTGAGTGCCTGGAATGCACTGCCAGGGTTGGTGGTTGGGGCAGATACGATATTGCATTTAATAGGCTTTTGGATTGCAACATGGATATGGAGGAGTATGGATCATGTGCAGGCAGATAAAAGGAGGTCTTGGTATCATGTTGGGTACAGACAATATGGGCCAAAGAGCCTACAACTGGTAAAGCAATTGGAAAATCCCACTCCATGGATAATAAAGAATATTAACTGGTAAAACGGAATCTGCCAATTTGTCATTTCACATACATTATATTTCCAACTATTTTGGAGATGAAACACTAATGCTGGATACTAAACAAGTTAAGTAGCATTGCTGGGAAGAAAAATAGTTAACATTTCAGGTTGCAAACACTTCAGCATTTTCTGGTTTTATTCTAGATTGTCAGCATCTACAGTGTTTTTGATTTTCAGTAACTGAGAATGTTTTAGTTTGCATGCATTCCTAAATGCAAGCAACTTGTGTAAACACTACAGAGTAGTTATAGGGGTGGGCTCAGGAAGGAATTAATTACTAATTTACTATGGACAAAAATAATGAGAAGATTTTAATGATAATTTGGTTATGTGATTCTCATTGATGAAATAATATACATTTAGTCTTGGGGAGAGTTTAAGGTTTAAAATACAAGTTCTGAAACAATGTTTTAATTAATACTTTTATTTGTTTTCCAATTTTTTAATAAAACTACTTTGATATGGTCAGATCTCTAGACAAACATTAAAATAAACAAGAATCCAGGGGGAATATTTTTACTACTATTCAATCTAACAAATACTGTTGCAAATAAAATAACTTGCATTTATATGGTCCTTGCTGCATCAATGTGAAGATTGCAAGAGCCAAGCAACAACTGAGATGGCATTAAAGAACAATCTTATGAAAAAAAATATTTTTGCAATATTGATTAAGGAAATAGTGTTGGCTAGTCACTGCTGCACAATAGGAAGTGATCTTTTAGATCTCCCACAAGAGAACAATAATGTTTATTTGAGAATGGGTAGCACTGTAATCAAGTTTCGAGTTTTGTTGCCATACCTGGGCTATTGAACCAGAGGGGAGAGTTCAAATCCATCATGGCAACTGGGGAATTTAAAATTCAAGTTAATCAACTAGGTCAAGTATTAATCACTAGTATTCAAAATAATAAACTATTGGATTTTTGTAAAAATGTTTCTGGTTCAGCCTATGTAGCCATTGGGATTGACTGTTAAACACCCGAAATATATAATTGTGGATAGATGTCATCTTTGCAAATTATGTCCACATTATGTGAATGAATATATTTCTTAATCACTATTTTCTGACTCAGAAGAAAAACTACTATCAGTTATGAGAATTATGAGGGGGGGGGGGGGGGATCATGGTTACTCCTGTTGCATCAGCAATTAAATGGCCTTACTGAAGCACTAGCAGCCCGCTATACAGTGAATTCAATCTATTTTTTAAATAAATCTGGAAATCAGAAACTTGGCTCAATAGAAGTTACCACGAAGCTATCATTAAAAGTGTTTCCAAGTGTTTAACTACATTCCTAACAGAGCCATAGAGTAATACACTGTGGAAACAAATCCTTCAGACCAACTTGCCCACACCGGCCAACATATCCCAGCTACACTCATCCCACCTGCCTGCGCTTGGTCCATATCCCTCCAAACTTTTCCTACCCATGTACCTGTCTGACTGTTTCTTAAATGTTGGGATAGTCCCAGCCTCAACTACCTCTGGCAGCTTGTTCCATACACCTACCACTCTTTGTGTGAAAAAGTTACCCCTATTCCTAATAAGATTCCTATTAAATCTTTTCCCCTTTACCTTGAACCTATGTCCTCTGGTCCTCGATTCCCCTACTCTGGGCAAGAGACTCTGCATCTACCTGATCTATTCCTCTCATGATTTTACACACCCCTCATCCTCCTGCGCTCCAAAGAATAGAGACCCAGGCTACTCAATCTCTCCCTATAGCTCACACCCTCGAGACCAGGCAACATAAATTGTCTCTGAACCCTTTCAAGCTTGACAATATCTTTCCTATCACATGGTGGCCAGTATATTCACAATAATCTAAATGCGGTCTCACCAACGTCTTATACAACTGCAACATGACCTCCCAACTTCTATACTCTATATCTGTCTCCAGCACCACATCAATAATTTGGTCCTAAAGTCAGAAGTGCTGAAAAAGCCAATCAGTAATACTAAATAATAACGGTAACTTTCACCACACTGTTGCAGCAGTTCAGGAATACACCCCATCACTGTATTATAGATCATCTAAAGAATGGACTATTGTCAGTCCTGTTAATAATGAATGGGATAATCTTTTAGATTTAATAAAACATGATCAATTGGATCAATAAAATATTTTTATTGCCAGAGGCAATAGCTTTGGTACACAAGAGGAGAGAGTTGGGAGAAATATTTAATGTTTTAGGTCTCTTATTCAGCCCAACAGATCACTTGAGTTGAATTAATGCATTATTGTGTGATTTTAATCGTTGCAGGAAATAAAGCAAAATAAAGCAAAGCATTTGCTGACATTCTATTAATCAGCATAAAATCATGAAAATGTTTTAATGTAGATATTACAATGCATTCTCAAACTTCAAATCTGTATTGAAAAGGGAAAGAAAAAGCCTCGTATAAAATTTCAAATGGTTCTTCAACATTACAGTAGTTGTGGTTCAAACAATGTTGCACATATAACGTATTCTGTGAGGCCTTCAGGATTGATAATTTGCTTTCTAAATGCAAGTTCTTTTGTAATTGACAAGGATTACAACAAGGACACTGACAACTATAACCAACACGTCTGAAATTGTACAAAGAAATGTTTGTCCACAAAATACATGTTGGCAGAAATGAGGCTCAATTTCTATTAAAACACAAGGACACATGACATGTCCGAGGGAAGGAAAATATACATAACCTTTTGACATCTACTCATTGGCACATGTAAAACATTAAAAATCAGACACAACTCAGTGGATTAGGCAGTCACTGAGTTGAGCAAAACACAGCTCACACTTTAGAATTAACCTCTGATAAGTTGTCCTTAAATGCGCAACATTAACATTTTCTCTGTAAAATGTTGCCTGATCTACTGAATATTTCCAGCAGTTCTTTTTTTGTTTAAGATTACAAACATCCTGAGTATTTTGTAGTCTTATGTAACATTTTGTTTTTGTACAGTTGCTGAATCAATACCTGCTTATAATTTTACCATGGTAAAATCCTTAAATAATCTCGACATGTTAGCATGAAGGTAGCAGAAATAGACGGGCCAATAGTCTTCCAAGTAGAAAGTAATCGCCATAGAGTAGAAGTAATAAAGTGCATGAATTCAGCAGGTCAGGCTGCCTGGGTTTAAGAAGGAACTGCAGATGCTGGAAAATCGAAGGTGGACAAAAGTGCTGGAGAAACTCAGCGGGTGCAGCAGCATCTATGGAGCGAAGGAAATAGGAAACGTTTCGGGCCGAAACCCTTCTTCAGGCAGCATCACTGGAGAACATCAATAGTTGATGTTTTGGGTTGGGAGAAGAGTCCCGACACAATACGTTACCTATCCATATTCTCCAGGGATCCTGCCTGACTTGCTGAGTTACTGCAGCATCTTGGGTCTTTCCATAGTCATATAGTTATGCAACATTGGGTCAGAATCAAGAAACAATAAAGGACATTTTGTAAAATATTCAGCCTCTGTAACAAAATAATTTTAAACAGTATTACTCTTTTAATTTTGGTTGCTTTGAAATGCTTATTTGTGAAATACCTTAAAGGAAATGTAGGAATCTTTCAACGGAATAGATTGATTACTTAGGACATACCCATTTCCTCCAATCCCCCTGCCCACTCACACACATTTGATTCACCTTTGACACAGCATATTTTAAACAATAATAACAATTTTTCAGATAAAGTACAACATAAATTCAATTTCAAAATAATCTGAGCAGAGCCCCCATAAACCTGTGGGAAACATACAGCAAAATTTGATACCAATCTGTTATTTTCTACAGTTTTCTGGAGTCTTCAAAGCTTTAAGCTGAGCCTGATGTAAACAAGTAATTTCATAGAAATAATTTTTCATTTTGTTTACATTATATGGATTTTGTCATTAAAAATTGTTCTGGTAATATATTTTCTACTTGGCCATAGGAAGTAACTCTATGCAGATATTTTGAGTCTGGATAAATATTCATGTAGCAAATTGATATTTCAGCAAACCTATCCATAGGGTGCTTGGCATCCTCAATTAGTGTGTGCTTCAAGATTGCATCTGGTCTGCACCACACAAAGTGTCACAAATTGGCAGCATAGTGGCGCAGCAGTAGACTTGCAGCCCTAAAGCGCCAGAGACGTGGGTTCAATCCTGGCTACCGATGCTCTGTACGGAGTTTGTACGTTCTCCCGATGATCACGTGGGTTTTCTCCGGTTTCCTCCCACACTCCAAGGACGTACAGGTTTGTAGGTTAATTGGCTTCTGTAAATTGTAAATTATCCCTAGTGTGTAGAATAGTGCTAATGTATGGGGGTGATCGTTGATAGGTGTTGGCTTGGTGGGCCGAACGGCCTGTTTCCATGCTGTTTCTCTAAAGTCTAAAGTAAAGTGAATTAATGAACAAATGCCACATAAAACAACAGCTACAAGAATGGGCAAGGCATTTTGTTACAGTGTGTTAAAGGTGCTACAGCTTCTGTCTATACAGTCACATTTATTCTCAAATTACAGCAGTGCTTACACAAAACTCCATCACCTGTGTCAGGGTTTAATCTGTGTTGTAGATGCTCAAACTAATAACAAACTCAAGGGTTAGGGAGAAAAGGCGTTTCCAAGACAAATATGGTGAACACAGAGCAATTCCTATAACTCAGAAATGTCTAGCGAGGCCATAAATGCATTCAAGCATCTGATTTTTCTGGCACTGGTGGTTGTTCTTTGATCATTTTCATTTACAGCAGCCTTTTTTTTTGTCACAGACATCATCTTCAAGGTGCAAAGCATCTTCTCTCTGTTTGTCTTCCTGTTCGCTTAATAATCTGCAAGCGGATGTTGTAAAAACAGCGTTTAACATAAAATATAACATTTTGTTCTGAGTCTGCTACTTGTATACATTTCAACAGAACACATTTTCAAAAGACATGCCATTTGGTTGGTTAATACTGTATTAAAAAAAATATCCTGAACCTTTTGATGAAGAAGTTCCACTATTTCCAGAGTATTTAGATAACAGTTGTATATTTTATAGCTTGATTCATAATAGAATTATTTACCTTTCATTTTGAATTTCATTGACCATTATCCCTGCCACTTAGGTCACATGATCCAATATCAATGCATTTTGAAGTACATGATCAAAGACACGACAGTCTAATGCTCTCCAACTTTTAGTTTACTTTAGTTTAGAGATACAGGCCCTTCAGCCCGCGCCGAACAGTGATCCCCGTACACTAGCACTATCGTATATACTAGGTACAAGTTACAATCTTTACCAAAGCCAATTAACCTACAAACCTGTACGTCTTTGGAGTGTGGGAGGAAACCGGACAACCCGGAGAAAACCTACGCGGTCACGGGGTGAACGTACAAATTCCATACGGTCAGTACTCTTAGTCACGATTAAATCCAGGTCTCTGGCACTGTAAAGCAGCAACTCTACTGCTGCACCACCATGCCACCCTTGCCTCATTTAGAGTGTTAAATATTTATGCATTTTCATCAAGCTTCGTCTTTTATCCTGATATATTCTTTTCCTTGGTATAATATTTTTGGCTGGTGATGCTCCGTGAAGTGCATTAGGTATTTCATTTTCCTAATGATGCCATATAAATGCAGGTTGTTTGAATCACAGGGACAAGTCTGGCGCACATGAATACAATTTTCTAACAACTATAAAAACCGGCCTCACCAACGCTCAGTCCGCCTGGACCTACCTGATCTCCCGGTTGCTAAACACTTTAATTATCCTTCCCATTCCCACACTGACCTTTCTCTCCTAGGTCTCCTTCATTGTCAGAGTGAGGCTAAACACAAATTGGTGGAATAGCATCTCATATTTCGCTTGGGCAGCTTACAGCTCAGTGATATGAATTCCCTCTTGCTCCATCCCTCCCCCACCCGTCGCATCAGCTTCTGGTTTTCATCCAACAAACAGCTAACAATGGCCTGTTTCCTTTATCATCGTTACTTTTTTGCATATCTTTCATTCATTGTTCTTTATCTCTCTACATCATCGTCAATATCTCTCGTGTCCCTTTCCCCAGAGTAGTCTGAAGAAGGGTCTTGACCCAAAACGTCACCCATTCCTTCTCTCCAGAAAAGCTGCCTGTCCAGCTGAATTACTCCAGCTTTTTGTGTCTATTTCCCATCCATTGACTCCATCTACACTTCGCAAAGCCTCTGCAGGGTCACCAGCATAATCAAGGACCAGTCTCACCCCGATCAGTCCCTCTTCTCCCCTCTCCCATCAGGCAGGAGATGCAGAAGTTTGAAAACGCACACTTCCAGATTCAGGAACAGTTTCTTCCCAGCTGTTATCAGGCAACCAAACAGTCCTCACATCAGCTAGAATACGTTCCTGACCTATCTACTTCATTGGAGACGTTTGAACTGTCTGTAATCGGACTTCAGTGGTATATCTTTGCACTAATTGTTGTCCTTTATCCAACTCGATCGTATTTATCTATGGTCTTTTCTCCGATTGGATAGCACACAAACTAAGCTTTTCAGTACATGTGACAATAATAAACGAAAATAACCCGTATCCAGCCATCTATTGCATTAAAAACAAATTCTAAATTTGGTGAATGTATCATCACTTCATTAAATCAAATGCTTTTGCTCTTCATGGAACTAAAGATAAACTAGGTACTCTAGGCCAATGTTTACTGGAGGCCTGCACCACACAAAACGTCCTATCCTTAACACACCTGGACAACTTCAGCAACTGGTTTAGATGGATTCCTTCCGCCTCCATTTCTTAACCTCAAGCTTAAATCATTCTCCAGAAAGCAAGAAAATGCAAGTTGCTTTTTAAGTTTCACAACAAAAAACTCCAGGCCTCAACATGAGGTGATTTGTTTCTGCCCTTGGAATGCTGATTATTTTGAAATGTCAACCTTGTCCCAGACATGGCACTCTCACCTACGGATCAGAAGGTTCATTCAAGACCCACTCCTGCGACTAAGAACACACTCTGGGCTGCTAATCAGGAGCACAGCACTGCCCGAGGTTTGCTCTTTGAGACGTGATGTTAAACCACAGCTATGCCTGCCCTGTCACGAGCTTACAAATAATTGTCAGGCAGTGTTAAAATTTGACATTTTGCGCTAACATCTTCAGGGTAGGAAATACTGGACACATTTGACACAATGCCTCAACATCAGGAGGACATGCAATGTTGAATAATGTTTTTACTTCTTTTTACTCCTTTACCAATGACAAAGCTGATGAAAACAGACAGATTTCAGGCAGATTTATTATTTCAGGCAAACATGTTTCAAATGTGGATATAAGCTACAATTTACCTTGCCACATGCATCAGTGGTTCCATTATGTTGTATCCTGATCTGGCACTGCATTCATAGAAAATTGCATTGTACTCCTAATACATATAAAGAAACAGAAGTTTGCAAGTCAGTATTTTACAAGTATTGCATACATTACATTGCAAACTTTAATTCAATTTTAAAGAGATAGAACTACCTTCCAGTCTGATTTTGGTTTAGAGGTACAGCGTTGAAACAGGCTCTTCGGCCCACTGAGACTGTGCCGACCAATGATCACCTGTCGATAGTTCTAACCGACACACTAGGGAGTATTTACGGAAGCCAATTAACCTGCAAACCGTGCAAATTTGGAATGTGGGAGGAAACCAGAGCCCCCAGTGAAAACCCACATGGTCACAGGTAGAACATGCAAACTCCGTACAGATAGCACCTAAGGTCAGGATCGAACCCGAGCCCCTGGTGCTGAAAGGCAACAACTCTACCACTGTGACACAGTGTTGCCCGATAAATACGTTGCTAAAATACCTTGGGCAAATGGTAATCATTTCTGTGGTGGACATTATGTACAAGTTGAGTAAAAGATTGAATAAATCAGACTAATGGATTGTTAAACTGTGTTTATATTTTCAAGACATTCAGGGATATATTTTATTTCCAATAATGTCTATAATATTCAACATCAAGTGACATTACATTAAAAGAAATGTTCAAAAACGGTAAAAGGGAAAGATCCACGGCTACTTGTTCTGGGTATCTAGGGTCAGGCAATCCATGCAGCCTTAATGGCGTATTGTAGGGCCTTGCAGAAAACTGATGGGGGTCAGTTTATTTTTTAAAAACGTTAACTGCTTGGCGACAGGTTTGCTAAACACAGTGGCAAGGAACAGCTTGTGAACTCAGGGATACAACTGATAGGACAACTGAAGAAGGCTCTCAACCCAAAACGTCACCTATTCCTTTTCTCCAGAGGTGTTGGCTGACCCGCTGAGTTACGCCAGCTTTTGGAGTCTCTCAACTGATAGGAGCTTGGGCAGAATTGGGAACAATGATCCGAGGTGGGGCGAGGTGTTTGATACTTCCTAATCATTCTATATAGATAAGGAAGCCTGGTTTCCAGTAGTACGTTCTGAGTGAAAGTTGTTAGTTAAGTGTCTCGTGTCTTTTGTCTGCTAGACATGTTTAGTCTTTCTCCTTTTTATGCAACTCTGTAGTTTCATTGTTTTGTTAGTTGTGATATGTTCAGTTTTTAGTTAAGGTCAACAAATATTTTAATGCTTTACTCTGATGCCGTATTACCATTGTGCCTGAATAGAAAGTTTTAAATGCTACTACTGATTTTGGCAAATCATTGATCCTACATGTATCCATTTACAAAAAAACAATTTAAAAACATATCGATGACATATATGTAAAATTCAAATACAGGATCCCATAAAAAGATTAGCGCTTTTTTAAAAGTTTAAAGGAGATGTGTGTGGCAATTTTTTTACACAGAGAGTGGTTTGTGCCTGGAACATGCTGCCAGGGGTGATGGTGGAGGCATACATGATAGTGGTATTTAAGGTTTTTTTGTATAGGCATATGGATATGATGAGAATGGAGCGATATGGACTCTGTGCAGGCAGATATAAATTGGT
This sequence comes from Raja brachyura, assembly GCA_963514005.1. The sequence continues at coordinate 34,244,620 of OY740798.1, read as the reverse complement.
CATGGCATCATGTTCAGCACAAACGTTGTGGGCCGAAGGGCCTGTTACTGTTCATTCTGTTCCACTTGACACTCTCTTTGAAATAATCGGTCTGTAATTATCAGATAGAGCTGGAACGCATCCAAATGGACTACTGAAGCAGCCACTCATACAATAGACTGAACGTGATGAGAATTGAACGTAATATGTCATCCTCTTATACCCTCAAAACTCAGTATCTTTGTCACATAAAACCTATCGCAAATGAGCAGGACAATTGGCCACTCAGTCTACACCAACTGTCATACGACCAATCAGCCTACACTCGAGTTACGTTCCACTCAAAATCTCCCCCCAATCTGTTTATTTAACTGAATTCAACACATAGAAACTCTCATTTTCTCGCTACAGTACCTACCTTCCCCCAAAGGTATCAAAAGTATTTACCTCAAACCACTCACTGTGGTAGTGGGTTCACCAAGCTAATTACTGACAAGTAAAGAGGTTTCGCTCACTTATTAACTATATATATTATTGTCATATTAGTTTCTGACTACTTGTAATATTAAAAACACACACACATACACACACACGTAATTTTAAATTAGAGATTGATAGGTTCTCCAGTAAGGGCCTGTCCCACTTTGCAATTTTTTACAGCGACTGCGAATGTCAGTGACTGACGCCCGAAAAACCATCAAGTTGTACGACACTCCGCGTCTCCGACACATCAAGCACATCACCCGCCTTCACACTACACCGAAGTATAATAATCACATTGGAAATGATCACCTGCTTCCTTGTCAGTTTGCCCCCTGCTCGAACAGATAGCGCTCTGGGGTTTTTAAGCATGAGTCGTTCTCTGCGAGGTAACTGTTTCATCCCAGCAGTATCCTGTTTCTATCGCGCCACCCTCCGCTCCCGTTCGCCCAGCCGAGTTGGATCTCTGCTGCAGATATCATTCTGCTTTCAATTCCCGCCGTTTGTAAATTCCGCCCCTCTCCCTGTACATTCAGTAACATTTCCCTTGGACATACCAAGGCCAATAATCTTTAAGCAATCGGAGCCCAGTCCCAGTCGCCGAGAATGCCGCTTCTAAGCATTCTCCACCGGCTTCAATCTAAACAAGCAAGCTTGTGCTCATCCTAGTGGACCGCTCAGACCCCCTCGCTAGTTATTGGGGGTCTCTTTAAATTGCGATACATTGCACGTGTGTCAATTTTTGTGATTACAACAGCAACAGGACTACCCTCGCTAGTCATTCTCACATTGTGCTGAGTTGCGTATGCATATCATAAGAAATAAAACAGCAAAGTTGCAGGTGTGGAGCATCACCGGCCATCACCCACAGGACAGCATACGACAGGGCACACAACATGAAAAGACACCCAAGATTTTGACCATTCCAAAATCCTGGGGCGACACGGAGACACCGCGTGTCACTACATGCATCACCCCGTGTCACGGCGCGTCATGCCCTGACCACGCCACAACAAGCTCTTTTCAAGCTGTCACCAAAAATGTCGCCCAACTGGGACAAGCCCTTAAAGGAAAAGGATTCACATAGTCACAGAGTCATGGAGTCATTCATGGAGTCACAGAGTCACAGCAACATAGAGACACAGAGACACAGAGACAGAGAGTCACAGAGACACAGAGACACAGAGTCACATCACAAAGTTATGGAGTCATTCAAGGAGTCACAGTCACAGAGTTATGGAGTCACAGATTCAGTCATGGAGACACAGAGTCACAGAGTCATGGAGCGTGGAAACAGGCCCTTTGGCCCACCGAGTCCATGCTGACCACCGATCCCTACACACTAACACTATCCTACACACACTAGGGACAATTAAGCTCCAAACCTGCTCATCTTTGGAGTGTGGGGGGAAACTAGAGCACCTGTGGAAAACCCACGCAGATCATGGGGGAAGAGCGTACAAACTCTGTACAGACAGCACCCATAGTCAGGATTGGACCCTGGTCTCTGGCGCTGTGAGGCAGCAACTCTACCGCTGCGCCACCGTGATATGGGTGCTGCCTACAATGAAGAGGTTCCGCACATCAATCTTCATTAACAGCATGGTGACGAGGCAGCTGGAGCGACTGTCCTTCCCCTACTTCCTTTTTAAATTAATTGTATGAACACCTTTGTCTCTTCTAATTATCACCCTGAAAGTGTAATTTTGTTTGGGAGAGAGCTTGTTTGGGAGATTCCTGAAGAGCTTTTTTTTAAATAAAAAAATTTAAACTGCTGATCACACATAATTAATTACGACTTGGATCTTACTGTGATAAGGAAGGAGGATTTATTAAAAGTTAAAAGAACTCCTATTATTCTTTGGTGTCGATTTTCTTTTCCCCGCAAGGCTCCAACCCCCTATTTATATCTGCCTACCCCTACCCCTCCCCTCAATTCCTCCTCCGTATATCAGCACAGACAGACGGTGGCGCAGCTGTAGAGTTGCTGCCCTACAGTGAATGCAGCGCCGGAGACCCAGTAACAGGGTCAAATGTAATGGGGAGAAGCAAGAGAATGGCAGAGCAGACTCGATGTGCCAAATGGCCGAATTCTGCTCCTATGTTTTCTGGTCTTCTGGTCAAGCAGCATCCATGATGGGGGGGGGGGGGGGGGAAGGAATTGTCGACATTCCAGGTGGAGACCCTGCATCAGTCCTGTTGATGCTCAGACAGATGCTGCTCTACCTCACGAGTTCTCCCAGCTGTTTTGTTGTCTGCTGCAGATTCCAGCATCTACAGGCTCTTGTGCCCCAGGTTGTGTGTTGCTCGGGATTATAAAACGGCGACACGCAAGCTTGTGAGGAGCACCAAGAGCATCTTTTTATTTCAATATGTCAGAAATTGGTTTTATGCATCACAAGAGTAAAAGTTGGCATTCTCAGCAACATTACAACTGCAAATTCAGCCACTATTCTTGGCATTAATATTTCCATATATTCTTATTGCTGCATTAATCAAACACAGGCAAAATATAATCTTGGACTTAAAATCACTTACCTTCGCTAGCCTTTCACTTTCCACTTTTGACACCCCTTGCGTTTCAGAGTTCAGAACATCTGTTTTGTTGCCAAGTAGACAAATTACTGCCGTTTCATCAATTCCTTCCTGTTTTATCAGATGAGTAAAATATTAATATTTTACGGCATGAAAATGCTGTTGTCAATTTTATTTCTTTTCTCAAATCTAGATTTAAGATCAATCGAACAGGGGGAAAGATATACTTTCAACCACAATAGATGTGTTTGCCTTTGTTTTATGGTACCATAACACAGAGTTTGTTTCCTGGCCAATGGTACACAGACTGCTATTTGAAAGGTTCCCATACATCAAATGTATGGCGTGGTGGCACATTAGAGCTACTGCCTTACAGCACCAGAGAACTGGGTTCAATCCCGACTGTGGGTGCTGTCTGTACGGAGTTTGTACGTTCTCCCTGTGACCGCATGGTTTTCGCCAGGTACTCCAGTTTATGACCACACCCCAAAGACATACAGATGTGTAGGTTAATTGGCTTTGGCAAAATTGTACTTTGTCCCTGCTGTGTAGGATAGTGTTCGTGTATAGGGTGACTGCAGGTTGGTGTGGATTTCAAGGGCTGAAGGGCATGTTTCCGCACTGTGTTCCTAAAGTCACATGTCTACATCAAATTAGTCTTTGGGGGACATCCATCGAATTGCACAGTTACATGGTGACAAATCACAATCCCTGGCCATGGTAAGCAGCAGTTTATTCCTTACAGAAATGCTCTTCAAAATCAGCCCTCGACCAACACAGTCATGATTCAAAACATTCTCGGTGGACCATCTCAGACATATTGCCATCCAAAAATTGGACTACACAAAATAATCTGATGGTTCAAATATAGCAGTCCACCAAGTGCTGATAAATGCCAGCTGATGTAGGAAATGCTGGAAATTAGAAGGTAAATGGGCACATTTTAATATGTTTACCCCAATAGCGTACATACTGGGTGGGGAAGCATGATGGGAAAGAGGCGAACATAGTGAAGGTAACTTAAAGGTCATGTTAGAAAAGTCAATAAATAGATTTAGGAGGGGTTTGGACTACAGGGCATAGCTAGATGGAGTAGAATAAACTGTAGAATATTGTAAACCAGGCCAAGGGCAATAAAACTGATTGCCCTTGAGATAAGAAGTGTTCTTTATTACACCTACACATTTGGCAGATAGATGGGCAGATGTTTTTTTTAATTAATTGAGATGGGAACATAAAGGTGAAGTTCAGAGAAGCTGAGGGGGAAAACAAGGATGAAAGAATGCAAATAAATCTTGGCAACTGATGAATTATTACAAAAATGTAAAATCCACATTGTGTCACGAGAATGTAAAAGGGCTTGGGTGCTGTGAATCATTGAAAACACTTTGGGTTCTCTCAGAGTGTTTCCCAGTATGTACTGTTAAGGACTTGAATTAGCCGACTTGTTTGAGAAACTTACCACAGCTCCATGAGATTTCCTTTGTGTCTGTCCCGATCTGAGCCATAATGCGGATACTATCGCAACGTTTAAGAAATATTTGGACAGGTGCATGTGTAGGATAGGTTTAGAGAGATATGGGGTAAATGCAGGCTGGTGCGACTAGTGTAGATGGGACATGTTGGGCAGTGTGGGCAAATTGGGCCGATGGGCTTGTTTCCACGCTGTATGACTCTAATTAAGAGAACAATTACACTTCACGTGAGAGCCAGAATCAGGGTACAGGTCAAACACACATTTCCCTCCAACATCAGCTTTCATCCCACGGTTGGCCAGTCACCAAAACACCAATATATCCAGTTGTCGCTCTTGTGATTCTCAGGATATATTACGTTTTAACATCAATTTGTTAATTGAAATTGATGTTAAAAAGGAATATATTCTGAGAAGCACAAGAGCAACAACTGTCTATATTTTGGAAACTATCTGCCTGGCACCCTCAGCAATCCCCTACCTGGACATTGTCTATCCAGTTCCTTACGGCTGTGAAGGAGGCCTCAGACGTAACATCGTACATCACCAACACACCATCGGCTTTGCGGAAGTACTGCTTGGATATGCTCCGAAATCTTGAATGAAAGTATCACAAAGAGACAATTGAACTAGCACTAAACTCGTAGTTTGCTAAAACTAAATACTTTTTCACTACCCTTTACTTTGTCAGCAGAACGTCTTACCAACTAATTGCAAGTAGTTTTATCACCACAATTGGTAATGAATCTCTGGAACTGTCTACCCCTAGGGGGTGATGGAGAGCCCGTTGTATTTAAGATGGGGATAAATAAGTATTTGAAAGATCGAGGAATAGAGGGGTATGGTGCAATTGCTCAGAAGAGGAGCTGATCGGCATAGATCAGCCATGATCATATTGAGCTGGAAAGGGTGCAGGAAAGATTGCTGATGATGTTGCCAGGACTCGAGGGCCTGAGCTATAGGGAGAGGTTGAGCAGACTAGGACTCTATTCCTTGGAGCACAAGAGGATGAGGATTGATCTTATAGAGATGTATAAATGCACAGTCATTTACCCAGATTAGGGGAAATCGAGAACCAGAGGACATACGTTTAAGGTGAGGGGGGGGGGGGGGGAGGTTTAATAGGAACCTGTGGGGTAATTATTTTATGCCGAGGGTGGTGGGTCTATGGAACAAGCTGCCAGAGGAGATAGTTGAGGCAATGTTTAAGAAATATTTAGAAAGGTACATGGATTGGTTAGGATTAGAGGGATATGGGCCAAACACAGGTAGGTGAGACTAGTGTAGATGGGACATGTTGGTCACCATGGGCATGGAGAGCCGAGGGAGCTGTTTCCATGCTGTATGACTCTATGGTGGGTCAGACTAGAGGGGCTGAGTGGCCTACACCTGCTTTTTTGGTTCTTGTATTCTCATGTGAACATCATTACATGGACAAACAAGCAAAAGTGATTTAAAAAGTACAAAACACATCAAAAGATTATTGATAGCAAGACGTATAACCTTGAATATTTCTAACAGCCAAATGCCAGGTGAGACATTTCTTTTTGACATTAGTTGCAAGAATGGTCTAGCTTATTATCATTATTTTAAATTATGTCAGAAAGTGGAAAGATTATTTTAATCAAATGTGATCAAGTAGAATAGTCTAACACACGTACTGGCGACAGGTCTCAGACTTGACATCAGTGCACTTTCCACAACAGCTGCCTATCCTGCTGAATGTTTTAGCATTTTCTTGTGTTATTTCAGATATCTAGCAGTTGTTTTTAAGTTTTCATTCCCAGTTGCTCCTGAGAAAGTGGTGTTGAACCACATTTAGGAAGGAGCTGCAGATGCTGGTTTATGCTGAAGATAGACACAAAGTGCTGGAGAAACTCAGTGGATCAGGCAAAATCCCTGTGGAAAAAGGGTCGGTAGTGTTTAGGTTCAGAATCCTCTTTCTGTTTGAAGAAGGGTTCAGTTACTGAGACTGGATTGGCTTTTTCTAAAAAGAATCCCAGATTATTTAGTTAATTTAGTTCAGAGTTCAGAGATACAGCGTGGAAACAGGCCCTTTAGCCCACCGAGCCCACGCCGGCCAGTGATCACTAGTTCTATCCCACACACTGGGGACAATTTACAGAAGCCAATTAACCTTCAAACCTGTACGTCTTTGGGATGTGAGGGGGAGCAGGAGCATCCAGAGAAAACCCATGTGGTAACAGGAAGAATATCCAAACTCCATACTAACAGCACCTGTAGTCAGGATCGAAAATTGGGTCTCTGGCACTGTGAGGCAGCTCCTGTGCTGCCCCAATGAAAATAATCAGCTGTGTTTTTACAATAATCCATCTGGTTTTTGGTCAACGTCTAAAAGGAATTCCAGAATAATTAGTTAAATCTATCTAAATTGCATAGCTGCAAGATTTCAACTCACATCTCTGGCCCTTAGGCCCAGTAAATTAACAACTGCTCAAAAATAAAGAAACTAATGGAGTGTAATTCGCACTGCAGACACATTTACAGAAATAGATTTCCCACATTGATATCTGTTGGGACCAGCACACACATATATGTGCAGTGATACAGGAGAGGGAGAGGGGGAGGGGGGAGGGGGAAGGGGGAGGGGGAGAGGGAGGGGGAGAGGGAGGGGGAGAGGGAGGGGGGAGGGGGAAGGGGAGGGGGAGGGGGAAGGGGAGGGAGGAGGGGGAAGGGGAGGGGAAGGGGGAGAGGGGAAGGGGAGGGGAATGGGAGGGGGAGAGGGAGGGGGAGAGGGAGGGGGAGAGGGAGGGGGAGAGGGAGGGGGAGGGGAAGAGAGATTGGTGCAATTATTGAAACAATAATTGTACAAGATAGAAATGTGGTAGCAGAGTGGCACAGCTGGTACCTCACGGAGCCAGAGACCCAGGCTCAAGCCTGACCTTGGGTGCTGCCTGTATAGAGTTTGCATGTACTCCCTGTAACCACGTGGGTTTCCTCTAGGTGCTCCAGTTTCCTCCCACATCCCAAAGATGTGTGTGGTTGTTGGTTAATTGGCCTCTGTAACTTGCCGCTGGTATGAAGGGGTGGATGAGAAAATTAGATAACAGAAAATAAGTGTGGATAGGTGATCGGTGGTGGACGTGGACCCGTGGGCCAAAGGTCACGTTTCCATGCTGTATCACATAACATGGCCTCTGATAAATCGACAAATATGGAAGAATAATCTAGAGCTGCCGTCTTTCCATTCCAGTAGACTTTGTCTCCCACAGCTCCCAACACCTCAGGTTTAATGTCTATTAAAAATCAACCACTTTCAATCCTAGAGCTGATAGTGATATAGATAGCTTCCCCCTCAACAATGAGGATGAGGTGGGTGTGAGGACAATCACCTTTCCTGGCCGGCGGTGTCCCAGAGCTGGAGGGCCACTCGGGTATTGTCCACGACCAAACTCTTCACTTGGAAATCAATGCCTGTCACGAGAGTGAGAGAGAGAGAGAGATAGAGAAAATAAACTGAAAAGGGTGCAGAAGCAGCAGTTTCTAATCCCCAAGAGATTGGAGAGAAATCACATTATCTGCAGCTCATTTCATTTAAACCACACCAGATGGAGGAGAATATTAAACAGTTGTATCAAATGTACCACTGAGAGAGTACAGATTGAAGCACTTAAATTTAAGTGCGCATTTCAATAGATTGTTTTTTTTTAAACACCCAAATCTGATCTCGGCTCGGCTTTGCACCCTTGCAAGGTCCCAAAAACAGCTAAAGCGATAAATGGTAGTTCATATATCATGTTAATAGGAGAATAAATAGTAGCAAGGACAAAGGAAACCTTTCTTTTTTAAGAAAAATGTATCATTTTCATAAAACTATTACAGTCCTGGAGGACATTAGGCCCACTGCATTTATTCCAGCTCCTCACTGACGAATCTCATCGGTACAATTGCCCCCACCCTTTATCCACAGCCCTACAAATTACCTTCTAAATCATACTTCTAAATTTCACTTATACATATACATCCCTTCCCCTTTCCCCTCCTTCCTCCACTAAAAGTCATTTAAACACCTCGACGGTTTGCTAATCTTGGGATCACAGAGTCGCTAGCTGGCAATCGGCCTATCGGGGAACCTCCTTGCCCTAAGGTCATCTGTTGCCGGCCCTGATTTATCCTGCATTTTGCTCACTTCCAGTTTCTTCCCGCCTACATTCAGTCTGAAAAAAGGATCCCTGCCCGAAACTTCATCCATATATTCTTTCCGGAAATGCTGCTTGGCCTACTGAGTTACTGCAGTATTTTGTGACGTTCTTTGGTATAAATCAGTGTCTGCAGCTCCTTTTTATTACCTATAAATTACCTGCCCCCTCAAGTACCAACCCAATGTGTCTTTCGAAAGGCACAAATTGATTCCACTTTCACCATCTCAACAGCCAATGGTTTCCATTTCCTAACAAATCTAAATGAAAAACTTGACCCTATTATGCACTTGTATCTTTTATCCAAAATATAAAATCTGTGCCTGTTGCCCCCTTGAACAACATCCTGAAGTGAACAATATCACTCTATTAACTTTATCCGAGATATCATGATCCTTTGTACATCCGTCAACCTGCTTCTCGTTATGTTTTATTCCGACTATCTCCATCACTGCCTCAAACCCCAACACCCAACTCCACCACTGCCCTGCATTCCTGTCACTGCTTGCCTAGCATGTCCAAGCTATGCCCATCTACTCTCGTACTTGAAGTTCCTAATTCCTGGACCCAATCTTGCAAATAGTTGCTGCAACCAGTTAGAGAGACCAGGGTCCGTTCCTGACTGCATGTGCTGTCTGTATGGTGTTTGTACATTCTCCCTGTGACCACGTGGGTTTTCAGGTGTACTCCGGTTTCCTCCCACACTCAAAAGACAAACAGATTTGTAGGTTAATTTGCTTCCGTAAAAAACTTTGTAAATTTGTCCCTAGTGTGTAGGGTAGTGTTAGTATATGAAGTCCTCTCTAGGACCTTTAAATCCATTCTAAAATTAGGTGGCCAGCACTGGAAGCAAAACTCCAGTGAGGTACAGAGGTAAAATAATTCTTGTACTTTTGGACTCAATCTCCCTAATTATAACCTCCAAGTTCCCATCAGCTTTAACAGCAAACCTGTTCATGATTGATTGAAATTTTAGAAAGATGCAGCATGGAAATAGCCCCACCGAGTCCACACCAACCATCGATCACCCTATCACACTAATTCTATGTTATCACACTTTCTCATCCACTCCCAACACACTAGGGGTCATTTACAGAGGCCAAATTAGCCTATACCCCCGACTCGCCTTTGGGATGAGATAGGAAATATGAGCACCTGGAGGGACCCCACGCGGTCACAGGGAGAACGTGCAAACTCCACACAGACAACACCTAAGGTCAGGATCGAACTCAGGTCTCTGGCGTTGTGAGACAACATCTCTACCAGCTGCGGCACTGTTCCACTTATGCCTTGATAGCCGCCCTCGTGTCTGCTTGTTTTAAGGATTTATACATGTACAAGCATCCCTACATTTCCAGCACTCCCTTTACAATAAGGATACTTACACCATGGTGAACAGTCGTGAACCTTAAACATGAGTTCCATGTCTCTCTCAGCAGATGTTGCCGAACCAAGTGAATACCTCCTGCATTTCTGTATTTAATTCCAGCTTTCCAGCATCTACATTAATTTGCTTGTGGGCCATGTAGTCAATGTTGCCTCTCACCACCTTCTCTCCACATTAAACTTCATCCGCCAGATTCTTTGGGAATGTCAATAGACATTAGACTTTAGACTTTAGAGATACAGAGTGCAAACAGGCCCTTCGGCCCACCAAGTCCGCACTGACCAGCAATCACCCCATACAAAAGCACTATCCTACACACTAGGGACAATTTACAGAAGGCAATTTAGCTACGAACCAGGACGTCTTTGGGATGTGGGAGGAAACCAAAGCACCTGGGGAAAACCCATGTGGTCACAGGGAGAACATAGAAACTCCATATAGACAGCACCCGTGGTCAGGATAGAACCCGGGTGTCAGACGCCGTAAGGAAACAATTCTATCGCTGCGCCACCCCTAAAATTAAGAAAACATTTTAATTCCACAAGAGATACTCTGCTTGCCTCTCAACCTCAGGCCTCCAGGTGGAGAAGGGGGTGTTAACGTCAAGTTAAGATCATCTCCAGTGATTCCAATGTCAAAGCATTTTAACCTGTACAACTTGTTGATCAGGTTTCATGGCAACCAACAAGTAGCCACGCACAATTAGCTTTCTGGACGTCACATACATTTACTGTTGTGACGGGCAGAAAGTAACCTTATTAATATTAAAGTGATTCTAGACTGGTTGGACTTGCTGGATGCCAGTTGAATTCCAAAGTAACAGCACACTTGGAAATTAGTCCCCAAGGCACAGGTTAGGATTCCCAGTCCTCGCTGGAAATATATCACATAACTTCCTCTCTCTAACTGCCCCAGCTTCAGAGTTCCAACACTGGGTGGCCAATATTCCTAGGGTAGATTTATTTAGTTTGTTTCCCTTCTTTAGGCACCACCTTCACCCAGCAATGAGATCATTTCTAAATGTCCAACGATCTTGGCCCATGCTCGATATTGTTATAACCGGTAAACAAGAAGCAAGAGAATTCAAAGATTTTATTTTTTAATGAGTCCTATAATATTTCTTCCAAATTCCTCTCAGCAGTTCTCTAGCAATTAGTTAATCTCTGGAGATTTGGGAACAATACAAGAGTGAAGGTAACATGAACAGCAAGGATATCTAGTTGGTGGGACGGGGGGGGGGGGGGATTTTGTTTACTCTAAGTCCCACTGCACATGGTTGTTTGCAAATTTCCAAAGAGACATAGTTTGTTTTATCGTGTATCATAGATACATAGAGTATAGAGCAGGGAAACAGGCCCTTCAGCCCAACTACTCCATGCCGACCAAGATGCCCACCTAAGCTAGTCCTATTTGCCCACGTTTGGCCCCTATCCCTCCAAATCTTTCCTATCCATCAGTGATCAGTCGATCACTATCTCCTAGAAGGGAAGAAGAGAGATCTGTTTTTTGTACAACTGGTATAGACAGACACAAATGTCACTATTGTTTTATCATTCATTAATTGCAAGCCAGAATTTAATGGGTTGGTCTAGATACTGAGTTCCCATGGAAGTGAAGTTCCTAAAGATGATTCAATCCTTAAACATGATCACGTGGCATGATTTAGGTTCCAAGAATGTGCTTAGGGACAACTGTTCCAGCTTTCTACAAAACCGGTTTGGCGAAACACCAATTTATTAAAGAAAAGCAAAGAATAAAATGTTGTATATTCCCTCCAGAGGCAATAAGCCAAATTCCAGCAAGTGTCAAAATGTTCCACAAGAAAAGAAAACTTTACTGAAACTGAAATGCCACTTTGTTACCTCAGGCCATCCCAATCCAAACTATAAGTTACCATTTTTAATGTAGTCCCTGGTGTAGGATAGGAATGTAGCAGTTAATTGGCACACAACTAGGTCACACTAACACATGTAGTTCCTTCCACTGCACAAACTAACTCAAGAAGTTTGTATATAGCAATTAACTAACCGCGCAGATATTCTGTTTTAGGTATGGTTTGAGGCTAGGACACAGGGCAACATGCCTGGTGTTCTTCAAAGCATGCTGTGGTATATGTTACATCCGACTGAGAAGATAGATATGGCCATGGTTCGTATCTCATCTGTAAGTGCCACTTCCAATATGCTGCAATCTCATTTGAGACATTTGTTAACCTTGGTGACGTATGACAACTTACAAAAAAAAACATTCAGCTGGGAAGAAAAGACTTTTTTTTAATAATTAAAGTGCAGTTAGAAGTTTCATATTTACCTATTGTGGCACTAGTTTCAGGGATAAATCGATCATAGCAGAAACGATGAATGAACGAGCTCTTCCCAACCCCGGAGTTTCCAATAAATACCACTTTGAACATCCTATCAGGGGAAGAACTCACTGGCTCAGACTCCTGCATAAAAGGATGAAAGAAAAGTCAGCTTAGCCCCTTCCTAGACCAACACGAGTCATTCGCAGGTTTTCTTCATAGATCCATATTTCTCATCTTTAACAACACTAAGTTTCACTGTTTTGTTAGCATTGTAGTTGTTAATGATGCAATCGATTTTAGAATTAAGTCCCATATTTGTCCAATATGGATGTGTACAGGTACCAAAATTTACAACACCACATGATTGAGGGTATAATATATTTAGAGCCGGCCTTTAAGCAAAAGCATGACACAATTAAAACAATGCACCAAAAGTCAATAACCCAATTCAATTGTTCTGAATAGTGACAAATATGTAATATATCTACAGAAATAAATAAATTGTATCATGTGACAAGTTAATATCTGTTGAGAAAACTTCCACTCAGGAAAGGTCATTCCTCTAGTGTTAATTTTCTTAAGGGAAAGGAAGGTGGAATTGTAAAAGTGAAACAGCAAAAAGCAATCATTAAATTGCCTAAAAATGCTGCATTTTGGAAGCAGCAATGAACAATTGCTTTGGGTCCAGAGTTTGTAATGGGTTTCTGTACAGGAAGTTCTTATCAGGCCAACTATACATGAAGCTTCAAGGTATTTGGGATTTTGTGTAGTTTAGAGCACAGAGACAGGCCCTTTGGCCCACCGAGTCCATGCCGGCCATTACACACTAATTCTATGTTATCCCACCATCTCATCCACATTCAGGTTAATTTACAGAGGCCAATTCATCTACAAAGATGCATGTCTTTGGAGGAAACCAGACACCCAGAAAAATCCCACGTGGCCATAGGGAGAACATGCAAACTCCACACAGACAGCACACGATGTCAGGATGGAACTTGGGTCTCTGGCGCTGTGAGGCAGCAGCTCTACCACTGCACCACAGTGGGATGTGTTACCAAAGGAATGATGCTGTGGATCTTCTCAGCCAATCAGAATTCTCAAGAAGTAACTGAGAGCCTGAACCAGGAAGTAACAATCGGAATCTTTTAACTCATCGCAAATTAGATACAGAAAATGAAAGAGGATAATAACTGAATAACTACAGATATTAACAACACAAATCAGAAAGGAGACATGATTATTGTATCTCCAACATTTATTAAACTACTTACTTCTTACAGTTAATGTTCTGTGCAGATAATTGGCTGACATAAGGAACATCACATCATGAGGGGAATATTTACAGGTGAAGTGCAAAGTCCTACATTTCTCTGATGATCTTAGTGTGCATATAATTTGGTGAATTAGGAGTGGTGCAGTGGCACTGCTGGTAGAACCACTGCCTCACAGCACCAGAGACCCAGTTGCGATCCTTGACCTCGAGGACTTGCTGTGTAGAATTTGCACGTTCTCCCTGTGACTGCGTGGGTTTCCTCCAGGCAATCTAGTTTCCTCCCACATCCCAAAGTTATGTGGGTTTGTAGGTTAATTGGCCTCTGTAAAATCGCCCCTAAATAGTAGGGATGCGAAAGTGGGATAACATAGAAGTAGTATGATCGAGTAACTGGTGGTAGGCGTGGTCTCAATCGGATGACGTGGGAAAAGGTTCTATGTGGGAAAAGGTTGTGGATATTATTATTTGTTTATTATACAAATTCTATTAATGTGAATGGGCCGGGACAAATTGTCGGTGACATTATGATGGCATGGTTTTGGATATTATTATTAGTTCATTATTTATTTGTATTATACAAAGTCTAGTAAACAATTTGAAGACAGTTTTCCCCTGGTTCCCTCTGAGCTGTCTCTGCTGTGTACGCACACTGCTGTCCAAGGACAATCAAAGTGGGAGCAAAAATAGACCAGAGCTCTATTTTTGACGATTTGAAAAAATTGCAATGCAAATCCAAAGATGAGCAGGTTGGTAGGTTAATTGGCTGCGGTGAATTCCCACTGGGACATGGGGGAGTGGGAGAATATGGGTCGGGTTAATGGGAATATGGGGATATTTAAACTGGATGTGACCAGTGGAGGGATTAATGTAAATAGCTGGCTGATGGTCGACGTGGACTCGATGGGCTGAATGGCCAGTTTCTGTGCAATACCTCTGTGTGACTCTAGGGTGGTGCATGATTGAAATAGGATCTTAGTGGTCCTCTTCTGATCCCTGGTCTTCTTGTCCTTGTGTGTGGTTTCGGGAACACTGTCACGATGCTACAAATTGCTGCAAGGCATTTGGGAATAGGTGCCCCGTGCAGATGATGGTAGGAGTGCATGTTTGCATATTTATCAGGTGCCAGTAAAAGAGACTGTCTTCACCTGGGAGCCAGAGTTGCTCTAGTGTAGGTAAATAAAGAGCATTTTATCACATTCAAATATGTTCCTTAGGTGATGATACAACTTTGGGGAGTCATGACCTGACCTGCTCTGGTAAACGTGTCTCCTCCTCTAACCTCATCTACTGCATTTAACGCTCATGAAGTGGCCTTCTTTACATCATGGTGACCAAACGTAGGCTAAGCGACCAGTTCAACAAAAATACGCTTGGTCTGCCAAGGCCTGCTGGATCTCCTGGTTGCTAACCATTTTAACTCCCCTTCCCATACCAACTGTTCTGTTTTGGACTTCCTCCGTTGCCAGAACAAGGCCACACGCAAACTGGAGGAACAGCATCTCATATTCCGCTTGGGTAACTTACAAACCAATGATATGAACATTGAATTCTCCAATTTTAGGTAACTAACCAACTACTACTTTCCCCTTCCACCAATATCCATTCCTCTGACTACACATTTCATGCATCTTCTCTCATTATTTCACAGCTTTTTGTCTTCTTCCCATTGTAGGCCTTTGCCCACCCATCTGCCAAAACCCCCCATCACAATCCATCCATCCCTTGCCAGTCTTTGTCCCACTCCCACCTGGTTATTACAATCAGTCTAAAGAAGGGTCCCGACCTGAAATATCATTGTTCTCCAGAGCTAATGCCTGATCGCTGAGTTACTCCAGCATTTTGTGTCTTTTTTTATAAACCGGTGCCTGCAGTTCCTTGTGTCTATTGCCAATGGCAACTCTAAGGATGTAACAGGAAATGGTGGGAACGTTATTGAATGAGAAATGGTTATAGACAAACTGATGTGGAGAATCAAATTGCCTGGTATACATGATATGAAGATACCCTGCCTCTTCTCAGCCCACTGCTGGATGCTTTCAGGCTTCTGCTCATGTTAACACAACCCGATGCATTATCAGAAATATCATGAATGGAACTAAGTGCTGTGCAATCATCACTAAATATCCCCACTTTGTCGCAGTGAAGGCATGGCAGTTGATGGCGCATTGCCTTGGAGATCTCCTGCACGGATGTTCTTGGGCTGAGAGGATTGGCATTCAACCACCAATACTCTCTTCCTCAGTGTGAAGATCAGTCCCGACCCAAAACGGCACCCATCCTTTTGCTCCAGAAATGCCGCCTGACCCACTGATTTACTCCAGCACTTTGTGTCCGACTTCAGTATTAACCAGAATCTGCAGTTCCATCCTCCACATTGCACATCTTTTGGATGTGCAAGGAAACCAGAGCACCCGGAGGAAACCCACATGGTCACAGGGAGAACATGCAAACTCAACACAGACAGCACCTGAGGTCAGGATTGAACCTGGGTCTCTTGTGCTGTAAGGCAGCAGCTCTGCCGGCTCCACCACTGTGCCACCACTTTTCCAGTCACCTTAGTTCTATAATTATTTTGTCAATAATTTCACCAATACTTTTGGAGTCAACTGGTTCCGGGGAAACTCAAACCTTCAGTGGTCAACTTTTTATTGTGGTAAGTGATACTTGATAACATCAAAGATACCTTCCATCGGTATGGGTTTCTCCTGCTTTTTGTAGACAGTACACCTAGATAATTTTACACTTTACACTATGTTCCCATTGTTGGGGGAGTCCAGAACCAGGGGCCACAGTTTAAGAATAAGGGGTAAGCCATTTAGAACGGAAATGAGGAAATGGAGAGGGGGAGGGGGAGAGGGGGAGATGGAGAGAGGGAGGGAGGGGGGGAGGAGAGAGGGGGGAGGAGAGAGGGAGGGGTAGAGAGGGAGGGGGAGAGATGGAGGGGGAGAGGGAGGGAGGAGAGGGAGGGGGAGAGAGATGGGGAGAGAGGGAGGGGGAGAGAGAGAGGGGGAGAGTGAGAGGGGAAGAAGGGGAGAGGGGGGAGAGGGGGAGAGGGGGGAGAGGGGGAGAGGGGGGGAGGGGGAGGGAGGTGGAGAGGGGAGGGAGCGAGAGAGAGGGAGGGGGAGAAAGGGAGGGGGAGAAAGGGAGGGGAGAGAGAGGGAGGGGGGAGAAAGGGAGGGGTAGAAAGGGAGGGGGAGAAAGGGAGGGGGAGAAAGGGAGGGGGAGAAAGGGAGGGGGAGAAAGGGAGGGGGAGAAAGGGAGGGGGAGAAAGGGAGGGGGAGAAAGGGAGGGGGAGAAAGGGAGGGGGAGAAAGGGAGGGGAGAGAGAGGGAGGGGAGAGAGAGGGAGGGGGAGAAAGGGAGGGGAGAGAGAGGGAGGGGGGAGAAAGGGAGGGGGAGAAAGGGAGGGGGAGAAAGGGAGGGGGAGAAAGGGAGGGGGAGAAAGGGAGGGGGAGAAAGGGAGGGGGAGAAAGGGAGGGGGAGAAAGGGAGGGGAGGGGGGAGGGGGAGGGGAGAGAGAAGGAGGGGGAGAGAGGGAGGGGAGGAGGGGAGGGGGAGGGGGAAAGCGGGCAGGGGGAGAGGGGGAGAGGGGGGAGAGGGGGGCAGAGGGTGAGGGGGCAGAGGGGGGAGGGGAGAGGAGGGAGAGAGGGGGGAGAGAGAGAATCAGAGAACATAGGTTTAAGGTGAGGGGGGAAGATTTAATAGGAACCCATCTTTTCCTTCTACACAAAGAGTGGTGGGTGTATGGAACGAGCTGCTGGAGGAGGTATTTGACAGCTACTATCACAATGTTTAAGAAACATAGAGACAGGTACATGGATAGGATAGGTTTAAAGAGATATGGGCCAAACGCAGGCAGATGGGACAAGTGTAGATGGGTCATGTTGGTCGTCATGGATAAGTTACGCCAAAGAACCTATTTCTATACTGTATAACTCTGAAGTGAGAGTTAGCATTATCTATGGTGCGGAGATACAGGAATGGGGCCAGGGATGGATGTGGATGGAGGGGGGAGAAAGCAGAGGTGACGTGGGATGGGCAGGATAGAGCAAATGTTAATTCACAATCTGACCATAAATGGAAGCTCATGAAATAATATATAAAAACACTGGGAGAATAATAATTTTAACAAAGATGTGATTTTATAAAGACATTTGAATCAATCTCAACTAATCAATGGAAAATTGAAAAGTAAACTTAGATCATATTTTATTGTGTTTATTGAATCTAAACACTGCATATCAAGTTCAATGGTTCTTTATTATCACGTGTACAGGTGTACAGTGAGATTCGTTTTTTGCATACAGTTCAGTAAAGTATTGTCATACCACTGCCAATTGTGAGGGAACGACATAGTAACATTAGATGCACATCACAGTCTCCAACAAGTAGATAGGAACAGGACAAGCAAGAGAATTTCCAAGGCAAGTACCCATTGCTTAATAACAATTAATAATTCAGTTTGTTTAATTGCACTGTTTATGCATAATCATGAACCAGACAATCTGATTTAACATTTACCAAACATGATATGTAAGCCCATAAACGTACCTGAAAAAATAAACGCAATCAATTCTGTGAAATCAAATGCTCCCAATCAACTGAATTGGTGCTTCCCTTCTCCCCACAGGAGATTTCTAAGTTCATTTTGTGGACTTGGTTGGAGAAGAAACCATCTTGTAGTTTGAAGATGACACAAAACTTGGAAGTACAGTGGGCAGTGAGGTAAATATTGACTGAGTGCATGAGCTACATCAACCTAGTGGAACAAGAAGATCCGTGGCTGATGATATTTAATGCTAAGAAATGGTACAGTGATGTATTAGAGGAATGAGGAAAGAAAATGTAATATAATCGATGCAATTCAAAGGGAATTTGGGAACAAAGAGATCTGAATGTACTGGTATTAGGAAAGAATGAAAAACTGGTTAGAGCACCATTCAAGGTCTTGGGAATGAGTCCTAGTGATACTGTGTGAAAACAGGCCCTTCGGCCCAACTTGCCCACACTGGCCAACAATGTCCCAGTTCCACTTGCCTGCGCTTGGTCCATATGCCTCCAAACCTGTCCTATCCATGTACCTGTCTAACTGTTTCTTAAACAATGGGATAGTCCCAGCCTCAACTACCTCCTCTGGCCGTTTGTTCCATACACCCACCACCCTTTGTGTGAAAATGTTAGCCCTCAGATTCCTATTAAATCTTTTCCCCTTCACCTTGAACCTATGTCCTCTGGTCCTCGATTCCCCTACTCTGGGCAAGAGACTCTGTGCATCTACCCCTCTGTGCATCTACCTCTCATGATTTTGTAGGAACCATGCACCTGTACTCCTAGATCCCTCTGCTCTACAACACTACTCAGAGGCCTACCATTTACTGTGTAGGTCCTGCCCTTGTTCGACATCCCGTAGCGCAACACCTCATACTGTATTCAATTCCATCAACCATTCCCCCGCCCACCAGGCCAATCAATCCAGATCCTGCTGCAATCTTTTACAACCATCTTCACTATCTGCAAAACCACTAACTTTTGAATCATCCGCAAACTTGCTAATCTTGCCCTGTGTGTTCGCATCCTAATCATTGATGTAGATGACAAATAGTAACGGGCTCAGCACACCACTAGTCACTGGCCTCCAGTCCGAGAAGCAACCTTCCATCATCACCCTCTCCTTCCCTCCATGGAGCCAATTTGCTATCTCCTCGGATCCCATGCAATCTAACCTTTCAGAGCAGCCTACCATGCAGAACCTTGTCAATAGAAAATTAGACAAGGAAGTAATGCCTAGCCTCTATTAAATGTTGATTCAAATGCAACCAGTGTATTGCATCCAACACAGCAGCTCAGTGGCATTGCAAGTAATCTTGTTGCCTTATAGCACCAGTGACCTGGGTTCAATCCTGACCCCTGGCACTGCCTGTGTTCAGGTTGCACATTCTCCCAATGGCTGTATGGGTTGTGTCTGGGTGCCCCCCTCAGTTTCCTCTCATATCCTAACGGTGTGCAGGTTCATAGGTTAGGTTTCAACTGCAAATTGTCCCCAGTGTAGGTGTAGGTGGGCAGTAGAATTGCTGGGATTGTAGAGAGAGTAGGTTTCAGGAACAATTAGTGGAGGAATGGGATTGCTGTGAGGTGGCATAGACACGATGGGTTGAATGGCCTCCATCCCTCCTCCCCCTTGGTCCATACATTGAGGGTGAACTGTATAGTGATTCTTTGATTATGCAGAAGCTCAAACAGGGAGGTCCATTGCCTCAAGCAACCTCATGATCAATAACTTGAGGAAGAGTGATCAACCGGTGTAGCAGGACTGGTCATACTCACCATTGTTTCAGTGCCAATTGGCTGGCCTCTGGGTGAGAGTGGGGCTTCATCTTCCTCTCCGGAGGACAGTGCGGGTAGTCCAGCCACCCCACAGTCTGCATCCTCATCTGGCAGCCCATCGTCCTCTACAGACGTGGGACTGCACAGCCTGCGCAAGAATCCATTTGTCACAGATACAAAAATGAACACAGGAAAAATCAGAACCAACCAATGATCATTTTGAGTATCAGCTTCATCTGAAGTTATTACATGCATGTAAAACAGTGCACAATTTCAACCCAATTCACTTGCCAAAACATCTAATATCATTTAAAATCATATGTGGCTGGATGCAAACCTAGTATCATATTCAGTCCCATCAGGTTTCCAATGGCCAATCCTAGTAAAAATTGCCCCATAACTAAGCAGTTCATAGTCATACAGTGTGGAAACAGGCCCTTCAGCTCAACTTGCCCACACCGATCAACATGTCCCATCTACACTAGTCCCATCTGCCTACATTTGGCCCTTATCCCTCTAAACATATCCTATCCATGTACCTGTCCTAATGTTTTTTAAACATTATAGTATCGGTCTTAACTACCTCCTCTGGCAGCTTGTTCCAGATACCTACCACCCTATGTGTAAAAAAGTTGCCCCTTATGTTCCTAATGAAAATTTCCCCCTTCACCTTAATCGTATTTTCTCTAGTTCTTGATTCACCTACTTTGGCTAATGACAAATAATTATTTGCTAATGCCAAATAATTATTTTTCTCGACCAAACTGAGGCCGCGAGTGTGCTGGAACTTCCCTCGTGCATGAAGGAGAGTTCCAGTGACCTCCTAGGACCACGTGTCGACCATGCTGCGAGTTTGTGGCGAGCGCAAACTCTTCTAAACTCGCAAATTAAGTCACCATAGTGGGACGGGCCCTTTAGGCAACAACAATGGGGTCCCAGAGAATCAGGAATTATGCAATCGATGTGACACGGAATTTTCAATCTGTTTCCCTCTCCACAGATGGAGCCTGACCTGTTGAGCCGGCAGCATTTTCTGTTTTGGTTTCAGATTTTCAACATCTGCAGGTTTTATTATTTTCAGTTACTCAATCAAACATGATACAGTGCTGCAATTATGTTAAAGGAAACATGATCTGGCTTATAAATAAATTCCTTGTGAGTAAGTTTAGATTAAGGTTTAGGATTATTAATGTCACATATACCGAGGTAGAATGAAAAGCTTTTGTTTGTGTGCGACACAATCTAATCAGGTAATACCACACATGATTACAATGATGCCAAACACTAGGACAAAGTATAGAGCAAGGAGAAAATACCAGATTGTAGGATATTGTTTCTCAGCGTGGCAGCAGAACAGTTGGCGAGAAAAACTCCAATGTCTGCAATGAGGTAAAAAAATCAGGACAGTACCCTAGCTTATGGAGGGATCATTCAAATGTCTGAGGCGAAAAAGCTGTCCCCGAGTCTGGTGGTGTACGGTTTCCCCAGAAATTATAGTTTCATATGTTACCTAAAGTCCGTCCTTTTTATTTAAAACAGAGCATTATGTTTCCCATGAAAATAGCAAAGAGCAAAATTCCAGAGCCAGAATCAGAGATTTTCTTAAAGATGGAGAATGTTTTGAATATCAATTCTATCGGGTAAAAAAAAATCTGGGGACCTTGAAAGCAGTCCCTGATCCATCAGTTATTTTTTAATGCCATAGGTGAAGTTAAATTATTATTCATTTGGACTACAGGATTGATTTTGCAAAATTTGGCCTCGTGCAGTGTGGCACAAAAATATATACGTGATCAGAATGTGGAATAATGTAGGATTGGGGTAATGATAAGGAGGGGTTGGCACAGACAAAATGGGCCAAATAATCTGTTTCCATGTTGTTTAGTTCAGTTTTGTTTGGTTCAGAGATACAGCATGGAAACAGGCCCATCGGCCCACCGAGTTCAGCTGACCCGCGATCACCTATACACTAGTTCTATCCTACCTACTAAATATAATTGACAATTAACCTACAAACCTGCACGTCTTTAGAATGTGGAAGGAACCCAGAGCACCTGAAGAAAACCCACGTGGTCACAAGGAGCGAGGATCTAACTCAGGCCTTTGGCGCTGTAAGGCAACAACTCAACCGCTGCGCCACCGTATTGTATCTCCGTGTTATTCTTTGTCCCAAGAAATGGTGAATGTGTTTCCTAGTGTTGTGGGTATGTAAGAGAGCCCCGAATGAAGGCTAGGAGCCAGGCAAATTCTGTAGAGGCTTTAATGAGCACAGCACACTGCTCTCCGCTTCAGTGAGAGACTGAAGACTGGTCTAGCACCAAAAATCCCTACTCTTATCTTCGCAGCTGGGAGCCACCCCCGGACCTGTCCATGAAGTGCCGAGGAGGATGAACCAGGGAGTGGCCTACTCCCCAGGAACCGCCACACTAGCAACATAACTATTTGGTGTGATTTTGAAAGTGGAAAAAGATCCATGTAGAGAATCCGTCTTAATATCATTGGAGAAGTGGATAAATCAAGCTTCGGTTCAGTTTATAAATCAAAGTGAGATATCTGGCAGTCATTCACAAGTACTATAAAGAAGCACATTCAGATGGAAATTGTTAGCATTTTCAAGGGTTTCAATGAAACTGCAATGGCAGACTCAGAGACCATCAAATCTGTTCTGACAGAGTCTGTGAACTCTGGATTACTTTGCAGTGCAAGGATGTCAAACTCAGAAGCAGTCAGTATTTGTCGGGATTAACCTGTAATCAGAATTGGAGAATAGAATTCCATCTCAAACACTAAAGTCTCCATGAAGCCACATACGTCAAGAATGAGCTCTAGAGCTCCTGCAACCTATACCAATCATCCTTCATTCTGCTTGGAGCAAGAATGCCAAGTTAATGTAATATTTTTTGCTGTTTTCAAGCAAATCTATGCCGAATGTGATATCTTTGCTGATTTCAAGCAAGTTAATGCCAAATTAAATCAGTCTGATTCCCATTCCAATTTTACTTTGGGCCCCCAGATATGGTAACCTGAGGAAACTCTAATCCAGAAAGATAGAATTGCAGGTAGACAAAAGTGCTGGAGAAACTCAGCGGGTGTGGCAGCATCTATGGAGCAAAGGAAATAGGCAACATTTCGGGCCGAAACCCTTCTTCAGACTTCTTCCGGACCCCTATTCAGCAATTCCTTCTTAAACAAAGATAGAACTGCAGATGCTAGTTTATACCAAAGATAGACATAAAGTACTGGAGCAACTCAGCGGGTCAGGCAGCACCTCTGGAGAAAAGGGATGGGTGACTTTTCGGATCGGGACCGTTCTCTTAATCTGTAATCGAGCCTGGTTTGGTCTAGATTCCGAAAAATACATGTGAGGTAATGTGTGAATTGTAACAGCATAGTACTGAAGCCTAGTACTAAATTCTGACGTCTTTCCTGCAAATGTAACTATCCTGTCAGTTCTCTTACCGTACATTTCCAACATGTTACCTCCCTTTTCCAAAGGACAGTATGATTAAATACCCAAGCAAAAACTGAACTTCATCAGAGAAGCTTGGCAAGACTTTGTGCAAGTTACATTAAGCCTGACGAATCTACTTGAAATGTTTGAGGTAGACAAAATATTCTATCTGATGGAGTAAGTCAAGAAAGATGGACAGGAGTTTAAAATTAACATTAGGCAATTTAGTGGGGAAGAATGCACTTTTGTTCCACCAAAGAATGGTGATATCTCCACCCATGAAAATACTGTGAAGGCTGTACAATTAGACATTTTTTCAAATGAAATAGAGAGTTATAAGGAAGATTACCTAGGGAGATTGAGTCAAAGGCCAAAATGGTTTTCCTCACATTGTCAAGATTTTACAATTAGTGCACACAATTAATCTTATCAACTTATGTGGAAAATGAGTCCTACATGCCTGCATTTGGCCCATGTCCCAATAAATCTGTCCTATCTATGTCCCTGTCTAATTGTTTCTTAAATGTTGCAATAGTATCTGCCTCAACTACCTACTGTGGTATCTTGTTCCACAGTAGGTAGCTGAGGCCCAGGACAGAAAGGTCGGATTCGGAATGGGAGGGGAGTTGAAGTGCTGAGATCAGGTTGGTTATTGCGAACCGAGCGGAGGTGTTCGGCGAAACGATCACAAAGCCTACGCTTGGTCTCACCGATGTAGAGCAGCTGACACCTAGAGCAGCAGATGCAACAGATGAGGTTGGAGGAGGTGCAGGTGAACCCTTGCTGCACCTGGAAAGACTGCTTGTGTCTTGAATTGGATAATCAAGATTATCTTGCTATCTACTATCTTACACCAAGACATATCCCTGAGAAGGCAACCAGGAACATACTGAGATCAGCAAGGTTAAATTTCCTTCCCTTGGCATTTCCCCTCAACAGCAGTGCTGTTTGGAGCCCTCTGCTTGGATTCCCATTAAATGTGTCTATATCCTCGGACTGCCCTTGATCGGACTTTGCTGGCTTTACCTTGCATTAAACGTTATTCCCTTATCATGAATCTATACACTGTAAATGGATCGATTGTAATCATGTACTGTCTTACTGCTGACTGGTTAGCACGCAGCAAAAAGCTTTTCACTGTCCCTCGGTATACGTGACTACAAACTAAACTAAATCTAAACATTTCCAGAGGCGGTTTACTGGAGAGGCTCTGTAGTTATGTAGTGGCTGAAATTAGTGAGAACATATATTCTCTCCTGTATCAGGTGGAATATCCCTGTGAAGCATTTTACAATTCTCACAACTTGATTAGCTGGCTCTGTAAAGAGGAAGACTTAAGGGAGCAGCATACTTCCACATAGAAAGTATCATGTCACAGGAGATTGCACAAACATTGCACTCAGTATCATGAACAAATGAAGAACAAAGTGCCCGTATTAAAAGAAGATCTCACAACACATTTCATGCACTTAAATTGCATTGACACGGGTCTAACCGTTTGACTGGTTTGTCTTCCACCAGGTAATTCCCTATCACTGAACCTCTCTTCAACAGTGTTTTTTTTCTGGGAGATCTCTGAAAATCAAAATAGTCAGAACAGTTAATTCACACGAGTTTGTGGAGGATGAGGAAATAACAATAAACATTCCCAACAATCAACAATGCATTCACAGAGCAAAATGTCCCAATAACCTCAATAACCCAAATCTTCTCTCTTCACTCTGTGTGAAAGGTTCACTCACATTACACTTGTTTTATATAGCTTATTGCAAGATAATATTTTTGGCCTATAGGTTACGTTACATCATTTAAAAGGGGCAGAAAGGATCCTGAACAATCTGCCGGAAACATGGCTAAATAACTCCCATTAGAAAAGTGTTCATGGTGTTTCGAAAAAGTTTGCCGTCATGAAGCCGGGCTGTTCAGCAAACAACGGCAGGAGCACAGGAGAAAGGGTTCCCTCTGCTTTGCTGGCACACGAGGCAACCATTCCTTCTTCACTCACACAGTTAGACTTCCAACTGATGGGCACATTGCAAAAGGACAATCCTATTTCAGTCTCTGTGTCCGCAATATGTGAAAGCAACTGCATTTTTGCTGGGATGATGGAAGACCACAAATCAGAATTTGCCCGCTCGAAGCTGAGGAATGGGAAGAGTAAATGTTAATAAAAATGCTTTACATTGTATCCAGAGATTAAGTTCTGCCTTTACCACAGTTTATCGATTGATAGTAGAACATAGCATAACACAAACCTGCTCTTTTAAATCTCCCTGACAAACACAGATGAGAGTGCTGCTGGACCTCAGAAAGTTACAGTGATATGAAGGGTCACAGCCAAGAAAAGGATGCTTGGATGCTTCATGTTTGCTCATCATTACATGAAGACTCACACTCTACATAGTGACCAGCTATGGTCACTATGTGAAGGCTTACAGCCATTAAATAGTGACTAGTTGTGCGCACTAGATGAAAACTTACAGCCTTTAAATAGTGACCATCTTTTGATCACTATATGAAGACATACACCCTTTAAATAGTGACCAGCTGTGGTCACTATATGACAAAACCAGGTTGAAAATACCATTTTATTTCAACGATTTTGGTTTCATTGGTTTATACATTACTCTGTAAGCAAACCTGGCCCCATTTGGGGACATAATTACTTTGAAAAGTGCCGTGTTTCTTGTTAAAAAGAATGGCTTTGAACGAAGTTCACCAAATGACATCAGTATGGTTAAGAGTGGCCAGGATCACAATGTAACACTGGCCACCAACGGAGGACGGACAACAAACCTGGGAAGCAACAGGGTAAAAAACCTTCAATGAAACACAAACTCTAAAATGCTGATGAAAAATCTGCACAAAGCACCAGCGATGGGTGGAGAGATTGAATCCATTTCAAAAAGAGGGCATGGAGAGTCGCAGTTTGATTTTAAGTGAATTATACTATAACCTACAAGGTTAAGAGTTTCTTCTGCATTCAGTTTTTCAATCCACACAAATTTATTGTGCACTCTTTGAAATTATTGACCATTAGCAACACGTAATCTGCCCGTCACTTCTCAAAATCCTCTTTGCAAGACTGGTGTTTGCAAGATCTGTTAAGATTAACATTAGTAACTCTGCACATTTCTGTCTGTTATCTTACCTATCATCTGTTATACTCTGATTCTGAAGAAGGGTCTCGTCCCCAAACGTCACCTATTCCTTTTCTCAAGAGATGCTGCCTGGCCCGCTGACTTACTCCAGCTTTTTGCGTCTGTCACCTGGTATACTCCCTGCTTGTAATGCTTTCCTAAGTACCCTTGATGTAGTGCAGGTAGTGTTCTGGTCTACACAGCTTACATGAAACGTTTTCTGTTGAAAGCACAGTTTAGAACATGTTCCAATGAGCTGTGTACAACAGTGCAGATCACTTACATAAATGGTAAGGAAAACAGGCAAAGCTACTTACTAAACTTGGAAAATTGCTATATTTAAATAAATTCCCATCTATAACTGAGCTCAGGTGAGACATTATTTCATAGTTAGATTCCTTGATTAAAATCAGATTTGTTCCCCATATGACAAGTGCTCAGATTAAACTGGGCTTGATTGCACTCAGGAGAAGGACTTTTGGACATTTTACTACATTACTGTTGGTATATAAATGCAATTGCTGTTGTTAGAAAGATATTATTTAAAACAGCACCATATGGAAAATCCGCTTCACATGGGACAAATTAAAACAAATATTGCAACGTTTGTTTGCATCAAATATCTTTATTATCAAAGATCAGCTTACTAAAAGTTTACCTCAAATAATTTTACAAAAATATTTTACAAACCCTTCATAAAATGTTTCATACATATTATGCAGACCTTTGAAATGACTTGGCATTTTAATCAATTGAAAGATAACCCATGAAGGTTTAAACAGGTTTAATTTAGAAATACAGCATAGAAACAGGCCCTTCTGCCCACCAAATCCATGCCAACCATTGATCACCAGTTTAAACTAGTTCTATTTTATTCCACTTTCACATCCACTCCTTACATAGTAGGAGCAATTTATAGAGGCCAATTTATAGAGGCCAATTAACCTACAAACAGAGCCAGGGGCCACTGTTTAAGAATAAGGGGTAAGCCATTTAGAATGGAGATGAGGAAATACTTTTTTACACAGAGAGTCTGTGGAATCGGCCTCAGAGGACAGTGGAGGCCGGATCTCTTGATGCTTTCAAGAGAGAGTTAGATAGAGCTCTTAAAGATAGCGGAGTCATGGGATATGGGAAGAAGGCAGGAACGGGGTACTGATTGTGGATGATCAGCCATGATCACATTCTATGACAGTGCTGGCTCGAAGGGCCAAATGGCCTACTCCTGCACCTATTGTCTATTGTCTCACATTTTTGGAAGAAGTGTTCCTCCTTTTCTCTAGAGATGCTGCATGACCCGCTGAATTACTCCAGCATTTTGTGTCCGTCTTCTCTATAAACCAGCATCTGCAATTCTTTCCTGCACATTTGTTGGATGTGCGAGGAAACCAGAGCACCCAGAAGAAACTCACATGGTCACAGGAAGAAACTCCACACAGCAGCACCCGTGGTCAGGATTGAACCTGGGTCTCTGACTCTATGAGGCAGCAGATCTACCAGCTCTGCCACTATGCCATGTTGTTTGTAAATTTATACCATTCTAGCTTGTATACTATACAACTAATACTTATTTTCATCATCTTAAGCTGCAGAATTAATTATTTGACTACCACAGACTGTCTATTGGGCCATAATATTTTAAACTACTTGTATTGTGCCTGTTCCAGAAAGAGGTGGTGACATTGGGGCACTAAATGTGTGTACACCAATATTGGACAAAGAAAATAAATGGAATGAATGGATTACGTTCAATTTGTCAAATGGAATTAATGGAGTTCTGCAGGGATTACTGCTGGAGCCACATCTATTTGCAATTAATGTCAATGATTTAAATAGCTGGACTGTAAATGATTTAAACAACTATGTGTTTACTCAGCACACAATCATAGTTGGCAATGTGGACAACACAGTGGCACAGCTGCTTGAGCTGCCGCCTCACAGTGCCAGTGACCCGATTTCGACCCAAACCTCAGATGCTGTCTGTGTGGAGTTTGCACCATGTGAATTTCCTCCCTTAATTTTGATAGGTTAATTAACCACTGTGAATCCCCCCATGTGATGAGTGGTAGATCCTGGGGGGAATTAATGGGATTGTGGGGAAAATAATGTAGTATTAGTATAAATGCGTGGTTGATGGTCAACGTGAACTTTGTGGACTACATGGCCCATTTCCATGCCGATTGTCTCTACAATGAAATGGAGAAACAAGAGGAGGACATGAAATGTCTGAAAAGGGGTATGAAAAGTTTAAAGAGTCGGCAATGGTTTGGCAGAGTATAATGTGAAGAAATATGAAGTTAACGACTTTGGTAAGCAAATTTGAACATATAACGTAGAACAGCACAGGAACAGGAAAAGAGGGGAGAGTACAGCACACTGTTGTACAGAGGAAGCTGGGTGTATTCATATATGAAACACAGAAGGTCAGCAACAATTAAAAATGCAAACCTCGGTCGTAACTGCAAAAGAGGTGGAGTACAAAGGCGATCTTGCTGCAACGCTACAGGATGTTAATTGGTACAACACCTGAAGTGTTGTGTTCAATTTTGATCTCTTTATTTAAGGAGGAATTTGTTTGCATTGAGTTTAGGAAAGGTTTATTTCGTTCATCAGATCATAAGGTCATAAGTGATAGGAGTAGAATTAGGCCATTCGGCCCATCAAATCTACACCATTCAATCATGGTTGATCTATCTCTCCCTCCTAACCCCATTTGCCTGCCTTCTCCCCATATTCTCTGACACCTGTACTAATCAAAAATATATCTATCTCTGCCTTAAAAATATCCACTGATGTGGCTTCCGCAGCCTTCTGTGGCAAATAATTCCAAAGATTCACTACCCTCTAACTAAATAATTTTCTCCTCATCTTCTTCCTAAAAGAACATCCTTTAATTCTTCAAGATTCAAGAGAGTTTATTGTCATGTGTCCCAGATAGGACAATGAAATTCTTGCTTTGCTTTCAGCACAACAGAATATTGCAGGCATAAATAATACAGAACAGATCAGTGTGTCCATATACCATTGAATATATATATACACACACACATAAATAAACATATAAAGTGCAGTAGGCTAATTCAAGTTCAGTATTTATTTGAGGAGTTTAATAGTCTGATGGCTGTGGGGAAGCAACTATTCCTGAACCTGGTTGTTGCAGATTTCAAGCTCCTGTACCTTCTACCTGAAGGCAGCGGGGAGATGAGTGTGTGGCCAGGATGGTGTGGGTCCTTGATGATGCTGCCAGCCTTTTTGAGACAGCTGCTGTGGTAGATCCCCTCGATGGTAGGGAGGTCAGAGACGATGATGGACTGGGCAGTGTTTACAACTTTTTACAATTCTAAGGCTATGATCTCTAGTCCTAGACTCGCTCACTAATGGAAACATCCTCTCCACATCCACTCTATCCAATCCTTTTACTATTCCAAACTCCAGCGAGTCAGGCCCAGTGCCAACAAACGCTCATCATAGGTTAACCTACTCATTCCTGGGATCATTCTTTTGAACCTCCTATGGATCCTCTCCAGAGCCAGCACATCCTTCCTCAGATATGGTACCAAAAATTGCTCACAAGGTTGATTCCTGGGGTAAAGAAGTTGGCACGTGGAAAGGTCAAACAAGTTGACTTTGTGAGCTGCACCACTCTGCTGTCCACTGGATTTTGGAATAAGCAATAATACAGATGGGTGTCTAGCAGTCAGCATGGACTGGGTGGGTTGAATAGCCTTTTTCCATTCTGTATGACTCCAAGACTCTATGACAGATGGAACGATTCTGCAGGAGTTCAAGAGGGTGGATGCCGAGAAAAGTAAATTGCCTTATCTGCAAAATGGAAGTAGGGGCATAGTTTCAGAATAAGGGATCACTGCTTTGAAAGGCAAATTAGAAGAGTCTTCATTTCAGTCAGATGATCTGTAGAATTCTTTGGCAATCCTTAACATGGGCATCTGGAGAGACTAAATCAGTGAATACATTCAAAGCCAAGATAGACAGATTTTTGGTCCATTGGAGTCTGTATATTATGCACAGGCATGTCCTTGACAGATGGAGTTCTAGCTGGAAAATTAGATGGATCCAAGTTCTCCAGAGATGCTGCCTGGCCTACCGAGTTACTCTAGCAATTTGTTCCTTGCCTAATGGTAAGGAACAAATGCACATGGAATTCTTCAGGCCCAAAATGGAAACAATTCAACAATTAAAGCTGATCTTGGGAGAGAAGGGTTTTTCAGTGCTGTAAACGATAGCAATTTTAATGTTTAAGGAGAAAAGAGCAAATGTTAGAGTAACAGACTTCTCTTTTACTCATCCAAACAGCAATTCTGTTGGTGGTTAAACAGGATATGATTCAAAGACATTTTAAGTTGTTGTACATAAGAGAATCACTTTGTCCAATTAAATGATGTTTTGTGGATGATCCACTCAGTCACATTTGACCTAAGAATCTATACACACCATGAAGGTTAACAAAGCAATTTTTATACAAATGTCTAATGAATTGTAATCTGTAAAAGACTGTAAAATTAGCATATTATTTCTTAATTTTCCACCCAAAATTCTGAAGAGTATATGACTTATTTCTCCAAATGGGAACTTACACGTCCAGTTTCAAAACTGTGAAGAACAAATTTTCACATCCTTCCTTCTCCATCTTAGTGGAGAGGGGAATAGGAAGGATATTGTACTTGTTAAACAATATTTCAAAGTAGTTACTTATTGAACAATATTTGTAATGAAAGAAAATAAATGAATGCAGAACTATAACTAAAGGAGCATAAAAGATGAACAAATACAATATTTGCATTCCAATTACTTTCAAAGAACATAAAAACATTGAGTGAGTGGGGAATGATTAGTGGTATTGGCTCCTTCCAAAACTTCCAGCAATGGGAAACACGGACAAATCCAATATTATAAAACATTACTAATAAAAGTTTTTATTAACTAATACCCTCAAAATCCCCCCAAATTATTCACAAAACTATAATCATCTAGAGCAAGGGTTCCCAACCTGGGGTAAATTTACCCCCAGGGGGTGAATTTCGCCTACCCACAGGGTAAATCTGTTGATTCTGGATTTGCACATATATTTTCTCATTGACTGACTGTGTTTGGTTCTGGTATACCGGTATCTGTTCATCATTAGTTGTTCATAAATAAGTGAAATAACATTGTCATATGCTATTAAAGTTGCCAGGGGTAAACGGGACGAAAAAGGTTGAGAACCCCTGAGCTAGAGTACAGTCCTGACCTCGCATCTACAGTACCTCTTTGGAGACATTTGAACTATCTTTAATCAGACTATCAAGCTTTATCTTGCACTAAAAGATGTACCCTATATCTTCTTTATTTGTGCACTGTGGACAGCTTGATTGTAATCATGTATAGTATTTTCTTTGGATAGCCTGCAAACCATAGCTTTTCCACGTACCTCAGTACCCATGACAAAACTAAATTAAACTTAAGTAAATTAATCTTTACTTCATATTAAAATCATAGGAACTATTGTTCTTCCTCAATTTAAAAGTGCAAGAATTATAACTGATAGAATCAAAGCTTGTGAATATTGCTACATACATTTAGGTAAAAATCAGCCTACATTCTAATACTTTGAAGGCCCAAAGTTTTCATTAACTCCACTCCTTCTCATTACCTCTAAGGCACCTGTCCTAGGTGGCAAAATAAAAGTTACAGAATAAGAAATGCACCTCATCCTGATACATTGACTTTATAGATTTTGCACATCAGATACCCATCTATGTATTTGTTGACAGGGTCAACTCTACCATTTAATCATGGCTGATCTATGCAGTATCCCCCTCCTATTTGGTATTAGTAACCAGATGGTTACAATATTTTACCGAAGCCAACTAACCTACAAACCTGTACGTTTTTGGAGTGTGGGAGGAAACTGATGCACCCGGAGCAACCCCACACAGTTACGGGGAGAACATACAAATTCTGTACAGCCAGCACCCGTAGTCAGAATCGAACCCAGGTCTCTGGTGCTAAGGCAGCAACTCTACTGCTGCTCCACTGTGCCGCCCTTGCTTTGGTTAATAACCATTGTAAACTCAACACTCCAAAAGAGCATCTTCGGGGTAAATGTGTGCATACATTGGTAGTCTTCAGTACAACCCTTGGACGTGATTCTGCCATGCAGTTGGAGCAAAGCTGATCTAGAATCGAGAACCAGAGGACAAAGTCTTAAGGTGAAGGGCGAAAGATTGAATAGGAATCTGAGGGGCATTTTTCACACAAAGGGTTTAGGTGTATGGAACGAAGGAGGAGGTAGTCGAGGCAGGGACTTTGCAATGTTTAATAAACAATTAGACAGGTACATGGATATGATAGGTTTAGAGGGATAGGGGCCAAATGCAGGCAGGTGGGGCTAGTGTAGATGGGACATGTTGGTCGGCGTGGGCAAGTTGAGCCAAAGAGCCTGTTTCCACACTGCATGACTTATGACTCTAATAATTGCATCCTGTCATTACAGTTTTACCCAGTGAGTGTGCAAAGGTCAAGTGGTCATCACAGATAAGATATGCTCAACTTACAAACCTCCAGACTCCATGTTATGGAGGGAAAATGATGAAAACACCTTCAGGGCTGGAAAGGACGGAAACGTTTCTCAAGTTTAGGAGCTACAGTAATTGGATTGAACAAAGTAAACCATCCAGAAGATATCCAGGGCCTTTACTGGTGACCGAAAAAACAAACACATTATAATGATGTTTTGTTTTTCAAATTGTTCTACAAGGATGAACATCCACAGGGCTTACTTTCTGAGTGATAATATAATCATATCCTTCCTCATGACAGCAGCAATATTTGTCAGGCTTGGTTTGAAAAAAAAGACACTTACCTAAAAATTAAAACTCCCATGCACTGTATAAACACGTTTCAAATAAGTAGCAATGTTTTGCCCTTCAGTGACCTATATATTTTTTTGAATCAATTAGCTGCTTAAATGCTGAGACATGATGAAAACATGGCTAAACAATAATTAACATCTTGTAACCATTTGGGTTTTGCGACCTTCCACATATTGAATGCAGTGAAGAGAACAACATTTCCCTTTTAAAACAAATACACACTCTCTGTCACACACACACAAACAGATTTGAAAGTTGCAGCATTGAATAAAGTTAGTCAAATGAACAAACAGAGCTTCATGAACCAAATTGAATGTCACGATCAAAATAGCCCATTAGACATTTTATTCTGCTCTTTCCATTTGAGGAAATATCTAAGGAGACACTAATCTTGCATTAACAAAGTGCAAATATTTTGCTTGTGTTTGTGTAAATGAAGCTGACCTCACATCTTACCTCAGAGCAGGTGCTCCGTTGTGTTAAGACTGACAAACTTGTATTGTGTCCCTCTCTGAAAATAGCCAGCAGCATGCAACCTAATTGGCATCACACTCTTTCCTCCCAGTAAAAATGATACACTCGATAAGGTATAGAGCTTGGCAGTTATGGTTTACAGTGGCCCCAGGGAACGGTGTGCGGGTCCAAGTGTTGGTGGCGGCGGCAGCAGCAGCAACAACAATAATTGCTATAGTCGGGCACTACAGGTTGCTTTTTGAGACTAACCAGCTTCTTGGCTTCATGGGCATCCTTCTCATCTCGAAGCTTTCTGTTCATGTCCCTGATTTAAAGATGAAAATGGATTATTAATCAACAATCACCCACGTTTCATAGGACTGCACACCTCCCTCCCCAACAACACAATCCCACTGGGTTAAGACACAAATGAATCCTCAACAGTTACTTCACACCAGATGTGACAGTGTGGAGTAAAATCCCAATTTCAATGTTACATACTCCAAAGATATAAAGGTTTGTAGGTTAATTGGCTTTGGTAAAATAGTAAATCATTCCTAGTGTGTAGGATAGTGTTAGTGTACGGGGTGCACGTTGGTCGGCGTGGAGTCGGTGGGCCGAAGTGCCCGTTTCCGCGTTGTATCTCTAAAGTCTAAAATAAAGTCTAAATTCTCCCCTTCAGTGGAGATTAATGACAAAAAGAAGAAAAGGGGTTTTGAAGGGCAAGTAAATAAAATGAGTCTGAAGAAGGGTTTCGACCCGAAACGTTGCCCGTTTCCTTCGCTCCATAGATGCTGCCTCACCCGCTGAGTTTCTCCAGCATTTTTGTCTACCTAAAAAAAATGATACGTCGGAGGAATTACTGGTCCTTGACCTGAAATGTTAACTCTAATTGTTTTTTTCCACAGACGCTAGATGCTGCCTGACCTGTTGAGTGTCTCCAACGTTTTTTTGTTTTTATCCAAGTTTTTCAGCTCCTGCCATTTTTCTTCGGCCTACCAAGTCCATGCTGACCATTGAACACCTGTTCACACTAGTTCTATGATATCCCACTTGCGCGTCCATGGAAGTGAACGGCAAGTGGGAATTAAAAGAAAACGTGTGAGTTTCTAAGTTAATTGGCCACTCACACGTTTTCTTTTCATTTTCAGCATATTACAGGAATGAGGGGAAATAAGGAGATGGGGATAGAGCTCAAGAAATTTCACCTTTGGGAGCCAGCACGGACCCGATGGGCCAAATGATCCCTTTTTGCGTCATGAAAGTGTATCAGGAATAAAATAAAATAATATATTGGAAAATCAGCACGCAAGTGAGTGGCTTAAAATATTATCAAATGTATTTTCTACTGATATTATCCTTTAATCATGGGGTGGAAGATTGCAACCTTCACGTGGTCTGCCCGGTTTCGACTAATGCAATCAACTCGACGTGCACAAACGGAAGATCAAATAGAACAAGTTGTCCAACAACTTTAGGCTGTGCACGCCACACGAAAGAAGAAGATCCTTTAATCATACTAAATGTACTTTTAGTTTCTATAAATGTCAACTTTCTGCATGATAGCTGTCAAATTGATAAATCCCAATCAGTACCTGAGCAGCTCCAGCTGTCTTAACAGACTTTCTCGTTCCTTTTGCATATTCTTGGACACCTTCAGAACATCCCTGTTCAGAAACAAAAAGCTGGATTTGAAAATTGCATTGTTGCATTAGGCAGATGAGTTTCACCTTGCTCATTGGGAGAATCCATTAGAGCTATGGTTGGCTGCATTGCGAGGAAATGCATTTGAACTGCAACAGGACTGATCTTCTGTCATTGTGTGTAGTTTCACACACTGCTGGGAACAGCCTTAATTCAATAGTTCATAGGCGTTACCCCCTTGCATATGTTTAATTTAGTTTCGTTCTTTATTGTCACATGTGCCGATAAGTACAGTGAAAAGCTTTTTGTTGCATGCTATCCAGTCAGCAGAAAAAGTATACATGATTACAATCAAACTGTTCACATTGTACAGATACACTTTGTGCTGGATAACATTGATGATCTTATGCGTTGATCGCAAGTGGAATGTAATCCTGATTTGTGGTTGTAGGTCGTGGTGAGAATTTGGGGAGTTAGGTGCGTCACTAACCAAAGAATATGTATAAAGCTTCCCATCTGATTTTGTGATCATTATGTTAATGTAACTAAGTTGGTAATTGCCAGGTCATTGGTTTAGTTTAGTGTAGTTTCAGTTTATTGACACGTGTACTGAGGTACAGTGAAAAGCTTTTTGTTGCATGCTATCCAGTCAGAAAAAAGACTTTGCAAGATTACAATTACTATACATAATTACATTCTCAAACACCACACCAGTAACCTCTTCACTACGGGTTGTGCCGAGAATCGGAATAAAACCTGGGTCACTTCCCATCTGCATTTAGAGTCAGCAACTGAGTGTGTAGTTATGAGCAAATGGGGCAGCTATCTAAATTTAAGGAGCATTGATAAAGAGTTCAGACACAGGCATGTGTGGTGTTGGAGAGTAAATAATGTGCCATGTAGATGGACACAAAGTGCTTGAGTAACTCAGCGGGTATGGCAGCATCTCTGGAGAAAAAGGATGGGTGACGTTTCAGGTCCCCATCTGAAACATCACCTATCCTTTTCCTCCAGAGATGCTGCCTGACCCGCTGAGCTCCTCCAGCACTTTGTGTCTATCTTCGGTATAAACCAGCATCTGCAGTTCCTTGTTTCTACAATATATGGCATGTAGCATTGTTTTCCATGTTCCAATAAAACTACAACATTGTACATGAATGGTTGCAATAAAACTCCCTCAATATATGATTCTCAACTCGCCTCTCCTGCGGTTTAGCATGCCCTTCAACCAATGTACAGCTGAATACTTTTGCAGAGCCGTTAATGATGGGATATAAAGACTCAATTTATTAGAAATAAATGTTCAAGAAGTGGATAATAAAGAGAAAGTTCAAAGCTTCAAACCAAATGAAATGTTAAGAAAAATTAAACAGTAAGAGTGTCACATGATATCAGGGGCTTGAATATTGGGTAACAGAGTAAACTAATTGGTGGAATACTACAAATCACAAACAATATTCAACGACAATCTTTCCACCTAAAAAAGAAAATTGGAGTCATACAGTATGGATAAAGGCCCTTCTGCCCAACTCGTCCATGCCAACCGAGATTCCCCATCTACACTCATCCTACCTGCCTGCGTTTGGCCCACAGCCCTCTAAACCATTCTTAACCATGTACCTGTCTCATTGTGCTTTATGATCATAGCTGATCTATTCTGACCTCAACACCTCTTCAGTGTCACTGTACACCTTGAAGTTCTTTAGGCTTTAGTGATACAGTGCCGATACAGGCCCGGAGCACCTGGAGAATACCCACGCTGTCACAGGGAGAACATGCAAGCACTTTACAGACAGCACTTGTGGTCAGGATTGAACCCGGGTCTCTGGTGCTGTAAGGCAGCAACTCTACCACTGTGTCACTGTGCCGCCCCTATCTATGGAGCCCTAAATTCCCCATCAACCATAAAACGATCTATAATACCTTAAGTCCTTCTACTGATCGACCCTCCACAACCCTTATGGTAGATAAATTCGAGAGACCCTTTAGACCAGAGATACAGCCAGAAACAGGCCCGTCGGCCCACTGAGTCCTAGCCAACCACCAATCACCCCGTGCACTAACACTATCCTACACAGTAGGGACAATTAACAATTTTATTAAAGCCAATTAACCTATAAACCTGTACAACTTTGGAGTGTTGGGAGGAAACTGGAGCACCCGGAGAAAAGCCATGTGGTCATGGGGAGAACATAAAAGCTCCGTACAGACAGCACCCATACTCAGGATTGAACATGGGTCTCTGGTGCTATAAAACAGCAACTCTACCACCACCCCACTGTGCCGTTTCCTCTATTAAAAATAAATTCTCTGCACCCCCATTTTAAATGACCAATTGAGGATTTAATCCAAATACAAATGACTTAAAAATGGCGAAGAAGCCGGTGCCTACCTGGCTTTCTTCTGATGCTCACTTCGTGTCTCTTCTTGAAGAATCTGGAAGTTATACCGTGTGGTCTCCAGGTCCTGCCTCGTCCTCTCCAGCTGGTCCTGCAGCTCATCATTCACACGTCTCAGTCTCTCGTTCTGGATCCTGACATCTGTCTGCTCACTGTTAAACTCTTCAAACTGTTGTTCCAGCTGTCAACATGATCAATGAAGCATGAGAACATGTGATCCTTTACTTGAATGTGGAAGAAGTTAAAGTCAACGATTTTCACCCATTCCCTTTACTCGTATAGCCAACCCCCACCATTGTACTACTGCCCTCTTGCTGAGCCCCACCTGTCCCACTTAGGAGACCTAAACAGCAACCTCTGGTGACCTTCCCCGCCACCATAGGTTTTCACGAGGTCACAGGAGGTTTTGGTCACTCTCCCTAATGGTCGAAAGTGGTTTCCGCGTGGTCGAGGCTTCATCTAGGTTGCTACTATTTCTTCATCATGATTAAAACCAGCCTCGACTAAAAATAGGTTGCCGTTTTAAAAAACGATAATGTTTTAGTCGCAGGTCTAGTCGAAGCCGGTTTTTTTCATGGTCGATGAAGGTTTTCAACGTATGCATGGGAGGTGGTTGGAGGTTGCAGGTCACCTCGACCTTGTTTTTTTTTTTGGGTGGCAGGCAAGGTCACCAGAGGTTGCTGTTTAGGTCTCCTAAGTGGGACAGGGGCTTTAGTTTGTGAAATTACTATGAAGGCATCAAACTTTGGACCTTTTGGTCTCATACAATGTTGAATTGCACAAAACCAGTGTGTTCATTGGAGTAGTTTATAACTGTCACGTGTAACGAGATTCTGTGGAATGACACAAAACGCTGGAGTAACTCAGCGGGTCAGACAGCGTCGCTGGAGAACATGCATGGGCCGCAACTGTAGACTGCACGGACCGTCTCCTCTTCCCCGGCTACCAGCAAGTGGAGCCAGCAGCTCACCTGGATTCCAGTCCGAGCGTCCGAGGAGGGATCTTGACCCGAACCGTCACCTATTCATGTTCTCCAAGGGGTGCTGCCTGACCCGCTGGTTTGCTCCAGCACTGTGTGCCTCAACAACCTTAGGTCCACTAGTACAACGTTCTCCATGCAGTACGAAAGCCACTGATCTCCGAGATCACTCGTGAGGTGTCTGTCTCAAATGATGTGGAAAAAACGCAGAAAGAAAAACATTCTGCTGCTTTCCAGGCAAGGTCAAGTATCAAAGTGAAGAACATTTGCAGCATCTGAATATACATCAGATTTGTATCTGAATATACATTAACCAAATACTCTAGTTTAGTTTAGAGCTACAGCTCCTAACAGGAAACAGGCCCTTCAGCTCACTGAGTCTGTGCAGACCAGCAATTCCTGTACGCTAGTTCTTTCTTACAATCTAGGGACTATTGACATTTTTTACTGAAGCCAATCAACCTACAAACATGCACGTCTTTAGTGTGTGGGAGGAAACCGGAGCACCCGGGGAAAACGTATGTGGTTACGGAGAGAACATACAAACTCTGTAGAGACAGCAGCCATCGTCAGGATCAAACCCGGCTCTCAGGCTCTGTCAGGCAGCAATAATGCTGCGTGCGCCACTGTGCCACCCTCTGAGGACAAAACCTTTTACTGTGAG
The DNA here is from genome assembly GCA_963514005.1 of Raja brachyura. The sequence goes on along the minus strand of OY740798.1, from coordinate 34,205,101 downwards.
TGCCAGGTTTGAGAAACAAATTGATTTGCGTGATCATCCAAAAATTCACAAACCAAATATGCACCATAGTCGCCATCACAAACATCAGATCAGTCTTTCTGGGAGTGAACCCAGAGAGCGACAACCCTGGATAAAGACCCTGGCCATGTCCTCAGAACCTGCATGGATTCGCTGGCTGGAGTATTCACCCACATCTTTAACCTCTCCCTATACCAAAGTCAGGTTCTCAGCGGCTTTAAGAAGAATACTTTCATCCCGGTGCCAAAGAATAATAAGGTAGCGTGCCTTCACGACTACTGGCTGGATGACACGGCAGGGAATTGTGCAATCCCCGAGATTCATCTGTCCAAACACACATATTCCTTAAAATTACGCTAAGCATTCTCACTTTTTCTATTCAAAGTAATCGCTCTAATAGAGAAAAGACACGAGGTGCTGGAGTAACAGGATGTCAGGCAGCATCTCTGGAGAAAATGGAAAGGTGACACTTTGCATCAGGACTTCTCCATACCCTTCAGAGTCTGAAGAAAGGTCCCGAACCTAGGCATGTTCTCCAGAGATGTTGCCCGACCAGCTGAGTTAATCCAGCACTTTGTCTTTTTCTGCAAATCAGAATCTGCAGTTTCATGGATGTACTAGTTACCTTATTACAATCATGCAATTGTGTTAAACCCATATTCAGTTGGCTTCCAAGGAGACCTCCCAAGGACATGTAAAGTCTAAATATGTGCACTTATTTCCTAAGTGAATGTATTCATATGTGCTAAATGGATTTCATCTCCATTCAGCTTGTAAAATATAAAAAACATAATTTTGCATGCTTTGCAATGCTCTTGGTGTTAAACCTCTCAATGGAAGCCTTAAAACCAGGTAAGGTCCTCTTCCTTCATCCATTACTCTGACAGTTCTCACATAAACTCCTGCTTTTACGGGTTATTTCCCTGATGCAGCATTGTGCAAGCTTGTGATTTCTTGCACCGCAGGGCTCTTTCAATCAACCCAAAAACATTAAGTCAATGAGCAAGCTTTTTTAGTAGCTGACACTAATTTATCAGTGTTTATGGGCACTAAAATGTGAATAAGAGAACACTTTGCATCTTTTAAAAGCAGCCAACACGATTTTACTAATTATATTGCAGTATTACTCATATCAGGTAGCTTTAAATCAGACTGCATACATTATCTGAAGACAACCTATTGATACAAGGCTCAGGTTTTTACTGAATAATTTTTATTAGAAGTATAAGTACAGATGTAAGTACAAATATAAGTACATATAAAAACAACGTTCTTGATAAAGAGATAGGTAATAATTACCATGTTTTCTTATATATACTTCTAAACATTTTATTGTAGTTTTTTTTAGTGAAAAGTAGGAAAATGTGAAAAATGATTAACATAAAAATAGTTATAAAATAACCAAAAGAGAAAAGTAAATAAAATAACAGTGGTATATTATACAAACAGTATTTATATAATAATATATCCGTGATCAATAATGTATTATTCTTCGTTCAATCCTTCGTTCAGGTCTCGATCAGGTCCACAAACCGAGTCATATTGGTCCCTTAAGATATTCAAGGAATGGAGACCAAATCAGATTAAATTGGTCTAACTTGCCTAAAAGTGCAAGTCTTATTCTTTCCAAGTGTAAAGTCTCAGCCATTCCTGAAATCCACAATTTGATTGTAGGGGGTATGGGGCCTTTCCAAAATTGTAAAATTAATTTTTTACCAATTATTAAACTATAATCTATGAAAGTTCTTTGTGCTGTCGTGAGTAATTGATCCCTTTCTAATATTCCCAATATTATTAATTTTGAGTCTGGAACTAGATTCTTATTTACAACATTCGAGATTACCTTAAATATTTCCAACCAAAAATTCGTAATTTTTATACAAGTTGTAAAAGAATGTGTTAAATTAGCTTCTGGGTATTGGCATTTGTCACATATAGGAGATACATTAGAAAACATTCTATGTAATTTAGATTTTGAAAAATGCAATCTATGTAAAACTTTGAATTGTATCAGAGAGTGTCTAGAATTTAATGAACAATTATGTATATATCGTAAACTTTCATCCCAGATATCGGGTTCGATTGTTTCACCTATTTCATTTTCCCATAGTTGTCTGTACTTTTCCGTATTGGGTATATCATTTTCTAATAAAATATTATAAATGTATGATATTAATTTTTCTGTGTTTGGGTGTTTATTTAAGCATTCATCTAGAATTCCCGTCTTTCTCTTTTTATATTCCTGTGCAGTTGTTTTAATGTAGTCAGTTATTTGTAGATATCTGAAGTAGTGTTTAGAGTGTAGTCCATATATTTCCTGTATTTCTTTAAATGAAAGATACAGATTGTCCCTGTAAAGGTCACTGATCTTATTAATTCCTTTATTTTTCCATTGTAAGAATCCTAAATTTTCCAGGGATGGTTTAAAACTTACATTATTAGCGATGGGAAGAACTAATGGGATATCTTCTAGTTTTAACGTTCTTTTTAACTGTCTCCAAATATTAATTTCACTATTAATTATTGGGTTTTCACGATAAATGTTCTTAAATATTTTAATTTTAGAAAATAATATGGAACTGATTTCATACGGTAAGCAGTCTTCCTTTTCCATAAGTAACCAGTTTGGATTTTCATCCAGTTCAACCCACCAAAAGTTCATATTCTTAATACTAACTGACCAGTAATAATCTATAAAATTAGGTAATGTTAAACCTCCATTAATTTTCGATTTACATAAATATTTTTTATTTATTCTATGGCTTTTATAGTCCCAAATAAAATTAGTGACTATAGAGTCAACCTTTTTAAAAAAATTCTTAGAAAGATATATCGGGATCATTTGAAATAAATATAATAATTGTGGGAGAAAAATCATTTTTATCGCATTAATTCTACCTATCATTGAGATAGGTAGTGTTCTCCAATATAAAATATTCTTAGATAATTTATTTAGTATAGGTAAAAAATTATATTTAAATAAAGAATCATATTTTTTTGTAACGTGAATTCCTAAATACTTAATCTGTTCATTAACAATCTTAAAAGGAAATTGTTTTAATGTAGTTAAATTATCTTGTGTTAATGGCATAAGTTCACTTTTATTCCAATTGATTCTGTATCCAGAAAACAAGCCGAATTGAGTTATTAAATTCAATAAATTAGGTATGCTAATTTCAGGTTTTTTAATATATAATAATACGTCATCTGCATATAGAGAAATTTTATTTCTTGTTTCGTTAGTTTCATATCCAAAAATTTCGGGGTGTAATGGCTAATGGTTCTATAGCCAATGCAAATAACAATGGTGATAGGGGACAACCTTGTCTGCATCCTCGAAATAAATTAAATTTGGTAGATATCAGGTTTTTAAATCATGAAACAAACTGGATGCAAATTAGCAAATTAATTCTTTGCATGAGACCTACTGAAGGGTTTTAGACCCAATGTATGTTAAATGATGATTAGGAGAATTCAGACCGATACTAGCAAGATATGTAAAAAAGAACTGCAGATGCTGGTTTATACCGAAGATCAACACAAAGTCCTGGAGCAACCCAGCGGGTCAGCAGCATCTCTGGAGAAACAGGATGGGTGACATTTTGGTTTTCTGGACCCTTCTTCAGGCTTTCCAGATACAAACTACTGGTATGAAAAATGTAACTCTCAGATCCCCTTTTAAACATCCTCCCCCTTATCTTATATCCATGCCCTCTAGTTTTAGATACCTCAACCATGGGAAACACATACCGGTTATCTGCCCTATCTAAGTCTCCCATAATTTTATACAACTCTTCATCCTCGCTGGAGTTTACAAGAATGAGGGGGGACCTCATTGAAACGTACCAAATAGTGAAAGGCTTGGATAGAGCATGAAGAGGATGTTTCCACTAGTGGGATAGTCCAGGATTAAAGGACATAGCCTCAGAATTAAAGAACGTTCCTTTAGTTCCTAAATAATTTTTTTAATCAGAGGGTGGTGAATCTGTGGAATTCTTTGCCTCAGAAAGCTGTGTAGGCCATCAATGGATATTTTTAAGGCAGAGATAGATGGATTCTTGATTAGTACGGGTGTCAAGGGTTATGGGGAGAAGGCAAGAGAATAGGGTTAGGAGAGAGAGAGAGATAGATCAGCCATGATTGATTGGCGAAGTAGATGGTGGGCCAAATGGCCTAATTCTGCTCCTATCATTTATGACCCTGTCAGTTTTCAGCCTCCTTCACTCCACACTAATGAGAAGCTTGTTGGAGAGGATGGGTAGAATTGTACCAAGCGAGATTGATAATATTTTGGGGCTTTGAAGTTGCTTTGCTTGACTCTGGGGGTTTCTATGGTTACAATCGCGCCATGCATGCCAACATGAAGCAGATAGAAGATGGAGATGAATTTCTACATGCCATCAAATTTGAGCGAGGTGATCCAGAGTCAAAGGCTCTGAGTGATGGTGAGATGTTCCTCTGGATTGAACCCAATGCCCACCAATGGAATTGGAGTCATAGAGTTATATAGAAGAGCAATAGGCCCTTATGCCCAACTCATCCATGCTGACCATGCGGCCCTCTAAACTAATCCCATTGGTCTGCATTTGGCCCATGTCCCACTTAAACCTTTCTAACAATGTACATGTCCAAGTGTCTTTTAAAAACTCTTATTGTACCTTCCTCAATACCTCAATTTTGGGCACTTAATACAAATTTGATTGCGGCCCATCAACGTCTGCTGTGGCTCATCAGATAATGCACTCACCTCTGAATCAGAGAGTCATTATTCCAAGTGCACTTCAGAGATCTGAACACAAAAACAACTAGATTCCTCTTCCATTACTACATTAACAATGTAGCTGCCATTGCTGCCATCCTTTGGGAAAGATCTTTCAATTGGGTTCCATCAGTAACATACTCCCTCGTAGGATAAGATCAAAAGTGGCCAGTCGGCTCATCAAGTCTACTCTGCCATTCAATCATGGCTGATCTATCTGTCCCTCTTAACCCCATTCCCCTGCCTTCTCCCCATATCCTCTGACACCCGTACTAATCAAGAATCTACTGTATCTATCACTGCCTTAAAAATATCCACTGATTTGACCTGCTCAGCCTTCTGTGGCAACAAACTCTATAGATTCACCACCCTCTGACGAAAGAAATTTCTTCTCATCTCCTTCCTAAAAGAACGTCCTTTAATTCTGAGGCTATGACCTCTAGTCCTAGACTCTCTTCACTCTCCCACTAGTGGAAACATCCTCTCCACATCGACTCTATGCAAGCCTTTCACTATTCTGTAAGTTTCACATCAAACGTCCTAAAGATTTGACGACCAGGGCAATTTCCCCTGGTGTCTCATCAATATTTATTCTTCAATTAACCTCACAAAATCAGATTGCCTGGTCATTATCACATTATTCTGTGAGAGAGTATACGACGTATACATTTTTCAACATGCTCGCTATATTGCTATGACCACTTTGACTGTTGCATTAGTTGTAAGGTGCATCTGTGAGAGGTTTCACATGCAACGCAATGAAATTACAGATCACATAGAACATAGAAACATAGAAAATAGGTGCAGGAGTAGGCCATTCGGCCCTTCGAGCCTGCACCGCCATTCAATGTGATCATGGCTGATCATCCAACTCAGTATCCCGTACCTGCCTTCTCTCCATACCCCCTGATCCCTTTAGCCACAAGTGCCACATCTAACGCCCTCTTAAATATAGCCAATGAACTGGCCTCAACTACCTTTTGTGTGGCAGAGAATTCCAGAGACTCACCACTCTCTGTGTAAAGATTACAGCTCTCTGTGTAAAGATCACAAATTACAGCTGAGTAAACCTGTGGGTGTTCCTGTAGAGTTCATGATGTTGTGATGTTGTCGAACCAGATTATGTATAAATAGACTTTGCAATCTGCTCCAGGCAGGTATTGTTGACCAGAGCATAGGGACTAACTAAAAGTAAATATCTGAGCACAATACCCACAAACCTTAAGCAAACTAAAAAATAATTACAAAAAATTCTTACGTAAGGAGATCATTGTTTGAATGGAATGCAAAGCAAATCATGACAAGGTTTAAGATTTGGTTCCCACTGCAATCTATTTAAGCAACAGAACGGAAAAAAAGAGAGGCAGATCTAATCATACTAAGCTCTCAGCAAATATAATTATTACTTAACTCCAAATTACACCTTAGTAAAAAATATACAAAAATAATGAAAACATCATGTCCGTTTAATTTAGTTTAGTTTAGTGATTCAGCGTGGAAACAGGCCCTTTGGCGCACCGAGCCCACGCCAACCATCGATCACCCGTACACTGGTTCTATCCTACATGCTAGGGACAATTTACAGATGCCAATTCACCTGCAAAACTGCATGTCTTTGAGAAAACCCATGTGGTCACAGGGAGAACGTACAAACTCCGTACAGACAGCACCCGTGGTCATGATAGAACACGGATCCCTGGCGCTGTAAGGCAGCAACTCTGCCACCCCTATTACATGTGTAATAGATGATCTTGCTCCAGTTAAATAAAATAATGTAACTCTTTTGCAAAAGCTTCTCTTCTTTTCTTTGCATTCAACATATCATCCTTCACAATTTCTGCACCTCCAGTGAGATCCCTCAGCCGCTCTGCGTTTTGTAGGGATCACCCTCTGTGCGGCCCCCTTGTCCACACTTCCATCCCCATACACCACTCCCCTGCTGTATTGAATGAGGAGTGGTGATGGGAACCATTATGGCAGGAGGCTCAACGTCAGTGCTTTCGCCTCTTCTCTTCCCACCATCCAGGGACCTAAACTCGCCTTCTAGGTGAAGCGGTGATCCACTTTTTCCCATCAAGTCAACTGTGTTCAGAAGATAGAGACTAAGTGCTGGAGTAACTCAGCGGGTCAGGCAGAATCTTTGGAGAAAACGAATAGGTGACGTTTCAGGTTGGAACCCTTCTTCAGACTGAAAGTAGATGTGCGGGGTGTGGAAATAAACTGGAGGCGAAGAAAATCCAGAACAAATCAGGGCCGGCAACAAATGACCTCAGGAAGGGTGGACCCTTAATGGCCCACTGTTGGCTGGGGGAGATGTGATAACAAGAGGGAAGCAAATATGCGAACAATGGAACGGGTAGGATGACCGGGGGGGGAGAGTGAATGCAGGAATTACATGCAATTAGAGAAATTAATGTTCATACGTCTGGGTTTAATTTAGTTTAGTTCAGTTTAGTTTAGAGATACAGCGTGGAAACATGCCCTTTGCCCAACCATGTTCGCACCAACCAGCCATCCCCGCACATTAACGCAACCCTACACATACCAGGGACAATTTTACATTTACACTGAGCCTCAGCGCAGGCTGAAGGAACAACACCTCATCTTCTGCCCGAACGCAATATTAAACCCTCTAACCTGTAATGACATGTTTTTTCTTCCAATCTACAGACTAGGTTATGAACACCTGACTTATGAACACTGGTACATATGAATAATACATTGCAAACATTTCTTAATATCATTCTCGTTAAACGCAAGAATAGACCAAATAATCATTGATAAAATACAAACTCAAATGTAAATCTCCCACCCTTCCCTCCTCGTCCGCCCCCCTCACCCCACACCAAATTAATTTTGAGGAAAAGGATTCCAAATGAAAACTGGGTTAAACCCGTTTAATTGAAAAGTAAACCATCATGGAGCCATCTCGTACCTTCTTTTGTTGTAGAATGATGCTTTCCAAGTCCTGCTCCTTGCTCTTCAGTTCCCTTTCTAGCTGATGGTTCCGTTCACTGTGCCTCCACACATCCTGTTGAAATAACAGGCAAGAGCATTTACTTTTCATTACGTTTCACTCTTTCTGTGGTACATTTGCAGAAGACACTAGGGTCACTGGAACTGCAGACTGTCGAGGAAGACAGTCAAAGTATACACCGGCATATAGATCAGCTACAGAAATGTGTGGAGAAATGGCAAATGGTGTTTAATCTGAGCAAGTGTGAGGTGTTGCACTTTTGGAAGACAGGTATATAATTAATGGCAAGTCACTTTACAATATTGATGTACAGAGGGATCTTGGGCTCCAAGTAAATACCCCCCTGAAAGTGACAACAAAAGTAGATAGAATGGTAAAGAAGGCATATGGTGTTTGTTGCAGCATAGAGTAAAGATTCAGCAAGTCATGATGCAGCTTTGGTTAGGCTGCATTTGGAGTATTTCGTACAGTTCCATTACAGGAAGGGAATGGAGGCTTGAAGGGCCTGTCCCACTTGGGTGTCATTTGCGAGTCACGCAGGTGGCATGCGAGGATTTTGAGAATCCCAAAATCCTGGGCCGCCGTGCACACCACTGCCTACGCCACCACGTCTCACCACGCACCACGCACGCGTCGTGCGTTGTAACGTGTAAATGATGTCTCGTAAATGACACGCAAATAACGCCAAGTGGGACAGGGCAGATACAACAAACAGAGAGAGCTGCATTTAGCTGCAACAGTGGAGATAACAGAATGTCAACTTACATTTGAGAAATATTAATAAAAAACAAATTGGAAAATGTTTGGATCAAGCCAGAGTGCCCCAAAAATGAAATCAAGGAGTTACCTCATTCAATAACCTTTTTTTCTCCCGCTTGATCTGTTGCTCCATTTCATCATAAAGGCAGCGTACCTCTCTGTCATGGTCACACTCCTTCCTATAGTTAAAAAAAGGTGCGTCAGACAACAATGCGGAAACATTGCCCACAGTGTCAAGAGGGGACTGGACAACATCATTCAGCTTGGAATGATCTGCTCTCTCTCTTGTACAGAAACCATTGAGGAGGTAGAAAGAAAATATACTGTCTATTTCTTGTAGGTAAAGCAAAGAAACTTAAAAGGTTAAGAGGCCTTTCAAGTTCCTGACATTTCTGCAGGGCATTGTATTTGGTTACTGTATTCTCTTCTCCTCTCTTAAATAATTGATTGCACCAGGTTCAGGGACAGCTTCTTCCCCACTGAATGGTCTTTCCATGAACTAGGCTGTAGGCCAGATCTCCCAACCTACCCCAATGCCCACCTAGCACATTTTATTATTTGCACTTTTCAATGGTTATTTATAATCACATGTTTGAGTATGAGCTTAGTTTATAGTCACATGTTTGTCGAGGTTACGTGCTAACCAGTCATACTGACGTACAGTGAAATTCGATTTTTGCATACAGTTGAGTAAAGTATCGCCATATATAAGCACAATCCCCGATGAGTACAAATGTATAGAAATATTCCACAGAGACCACATGCAAAAGTCGCCAGGTTTTGACGCCATTTTCAAAGTCCAGTCCGGTCTATGCGCTTGGTCTCCTGGAGCAGGTTCCGCTCCAGGCAAGCCCCGGGCTGCTGCAGGGCCTTCTGCCGTCTCCTCCGTCCAGATTGTCCAGTGAACCGTCGTCCCTCTCCTCGCCCAGGCACCCTCAGCCTTTGTGCCTTGAGGGCGCTGATGGTAAGACCCGGGTTCACTCTCTTACGGCCCCTTTGGTCTTGCGTCCACCGTTGCTGGCTGCTCTCTCATTCATTGTAACTGTACTGCTATAATGCCACTGTAACATTATTTCTGCACTCTGCTATTTTTTTCTTCGTGCATTACCTGTATGGCTTGATTGTAATGTATAGCATGATTTGTCTGGATAGCACGCAAAAATATTTTTCACTCTATCTCTGCACTGGTGACAATAGTAAACCAAATTGAATATAATGAGTCAATACTAATTCTTCACATGTTAGCAGGACCAACAAGTACTAGACATTCACTGATGGGACTCAAAAGCATCATGCCCTAACTCATTCCTTCCTTAACCAGGCAATCATAAATAATCACTTCCAGCAAGGGTTCCTGGATGGTGTTCAGGGACTAAGTCAAGAGAGAGGGGGAATATAGAATAAAGGGAATACATTTCTTCAGTTTTTGCTTGTGAGAGAGTGTGCAGTAGGTTTACAGTAGGCAATTACCTTTTCAGTGCTTGCTCTATGGTTTCCTTATCCTGATGCATCTCCTGGATGTGTGATGAAACTTTGACTAAAAAGTGTTCAAAGTTCACCAGCAGTTCCGGCTTCCCTCTCTGGAGCCTGGCCCACAACTCCCTCACCTCACTTTGACTGAAACGGTTAAGAAGAGGCAAATTTAAAGCAAAAATGCCAACGTTTTCATGTTCATTAATGAAAGAAAATTAAAGCAATCAATATAATGAATAAAAGTGGTGTAAGTTTCAGTTTCAGTTTAGTTTAGAGACACAGTGTGGAAACAGGCCCTTCGGCCCTCCGAGTCCATGCCAGCCAACAACCACCCCACACACTAGTTCTATCCTACACAACAGGGACAATTTACAGAAGCCAATTAACTTCCAACCCCGCGCATCCCTGGAATATGGGAGGAAACTGGAGTGCCCAGAGAAAACCCATGCCGACACAGGGAATTCTTCAATCTTTATGTCTCACACCTTTTGTTTTTTAATCTCTGGCCTTTGTTCCAACCATCTGCCTATCAAAACCTGCCACACTTTGTCCTGCCTCCACTCTCTCCCACCTCACTTTCCCTCCACCCCCTAATATCTTGTAAATGTGGGATATCACCATAGAATATTCCATCAACCATTGTGGTGGAAAATGCATTGATCACTTATGTTAAATGGGGTGTAGCCCTGACCAAAGATCCTATAGCAGAGCAAGATAGACCACTCCTGTTAAATGCAATGGGCTGACGTGTAGTACGCAACAGAGCGGAATGTGGGCCTTTTTTTCATCTTTTTCCGTAACCGGACCCGACCCCACCCGACTCGCAGTGTAATCAACGTTGCGGGGGGTACAGTTTGTGTTAATAAATTAAAATTCTGAAAATGAGAAGATTTTTACCAAATAACTTTTATTTTTACGAGGATGTTTCCATAATTGGCTTCCGCCTCTGCACTATTATCCTATGGGATCTTTGGTGCGGAGATGGAAGCCGGTTACGGAAATGGGGCCTATAATTACCCATGAATCTGCACATGACCGTACTAGATGTTTTTCGTCGAGTGGAGTATCTTGCTTGCTATAGGATCTTTGGCCCTGACCAAGCCAGTTAATGTGATAACACACCTTATCTTTTACATATGAACTTTTCACTTTTTTGAAGGCAGATCTCTCAAGTTGGTGCCTAATGAACCAAGTTCTACCTGAGGGTTCTCGTGATGACAGTTCATTTTGGCTCAAAGATTCAAGTAACAAGAATAACTATTTCCTAAAAGCAGATTGCTGTCTGGTTTAGAAGGTTTGAGCTGCAAGGAGAGGTTGGGTTAACTTGGATTATTTTCTCGGAATGTCAGAGATTGAAGGGAGCCTTTATATAAGTAAAATTAAGAGAGACAAAGAGAGGGTAGACTTTAGACTTTAGAGATACAGCGCGGAAACAGGCCCGTCGAGTTCACGCCGACCAGCGATCAGCCCGTACACTAAACAATAGGGAAAATTCACAATTTTTACTGAAACAAATTCAGCTACAAACCTGTATGTATTTGGAGTATGGGAGGAAACTGGAGAGCCTGATGAAAACCAATGCGGTCACAGGATCGATCCTGGGTCTGTGGCGCTGTAAGCAACTCTACCGCTGCACCACTGTGCTGCCTCTAGACAGTCAGAACCTTTTTCCCCAGGGTGGAAATATCCAACACTAGAAGACATGGTTACAAGGTTCTAGGGGGGATGTTTAATGGAGATGCATGGGGCAGATTTATTTACACAGAAAGTGGTGGGGGCCTGGAAATCCTTTCTGGGGATGGGGGGGGGGGGGGGGGGGGATCATGTACAGGCAGATTAGATCAGTTTAACTGGGCATCATGTTGGTGCAAACATTATGGGCCAAGGTCCCACTCCTGTGTTGTACGTTCTATGTACTGTGATCAGCACTGGATCCATTTTAAGGCCAGCTACATTCAATCATAAAACCAGTTGTTAGATATTCATTATATAACCTGATTACATGATCAAATTGATAATCTGGACCAGGTTTTCCAGAGGCCTTGATCAATATTACTTTGAGTTAAACACAATTAATTTGTCTTGAACACAATAAAAGGTCAAAAGGTCCTTTCTTTATCACAATAATACATTCGTGAAAATCAGCTCTCAAAATCTCCTTCACTTATCTGAACTGTACTTTCTTTGGATTTCTGTACCAGCTGGACTAGCAATGTTGAGATTTTAAAAATCAAGTCTGCAATTTATCCCATCAGATAAAGCATAAAAAGAAGTTTAATTTGACACCTAATTCACTTTCATATCTTCGGTATTAAAAAGGTTATGGCCATTTTCATACTCGGTAAATTAGCATCTTGTTCCCCATTGCCTTTCCATTGACTTAACTCAAAAGCTGTGATCTAGAACAGTCAAAAGCCCATAACTTTCTTAAAAATTAAGAGAACTCAATAAAATGTTCAGTTATTATAGATCGAAGCATTCTGAAACAAATGTGAAACAATCTTACTTGGATGACCTGAAATTAAAGCATATAATTAGTTAGTTATCTAATTGTAGCTAATTACAAAATTCAATTACTAGATCTAAACATCTATCCATTTCTTAAGAAAAGATAAACTTTTTAAAATTGCCTAAGTGTCCAAATAACATTCACACAATAATCCACAATATAACATGATTTTTTATTTCTCATTTTCATGAATTTATAGGCCAAATGGAAGGAATTTAGTGTTTAATGCCTGTAAATTAATGGACATTTAAATCAACTAGCGAGTGGGTTTTAGTGGAATGCGGTGGATTAGAACGTTGTGGTTTGCGGTGAAGTCGGCATGAAAAATACAGCCGGTTCATACATTTTTTTGGTCCCCTTTTCGCAACATGAAAATGTGATTAAAGGCTTCCTAAAAACCAAGTTTTAATGTAAAAATATACTGTGCACTTTATTTTCTCCCCTACATTAGGTCTGTTCTGCTGTCAGCGTTCACAGCTTTAGAAGATGATTTTTAAACTACTCTAGTTAATAAATAATCTAGCGTAGTTTAAAAATATCTTCATGGATGAAATGTCGGAGCGATTTCTCTTTAGCGACGAAATCGCCCGACATGGATCGATTTGGACTGTCTGGGGAAAAACGGCATTTTAAACCCGCTCCCCTCTGAAAGGCGCCAAAGTCGCGCACACGGGGAGCGGCAGAACTGCAGCGCTGCTAAAGGTAGGTATTGCAACATACCTACCATGACGAATCAGGTACTAATATTAGTTTTTCTTAGATACAAGAGGTAAAATGAACATGAACAGCAGATTTGTAAAGTGCTTACTCCTCAAAGATCTGCGAAGCTCCCAGCTGTTGCATCATGAAACAAAATCGCTTCTCTTCCTCATCCGTGATGATATCAAGCTCTTCTGACCAGCCCGATTCAAACGTTTCATCATGCTTCGGGTTTTCTAGGTTTTCCGCAGTTGGCACTACCTTGATGCCAGTGAATTGACCTGAATGTTCGAGGGACATATAATAGCTAAAGAAAAAATCCTAACTTTGACAATGCAAATCCTAAGTTCAAATAAGCAGTAAAATCATCAGCATCGAAGGGAACTCAAAAAGGCAACCAACATCACCCACACATCAAGGACCCACACCACCCTGGCCACTCTCATTCCCAATGGCCACTCTCATTTCACTCCTGCCATCGGGAAGAAGGTATAGAGGGTGAAAACTGCAACAGCCAGTTTCAGGAACAGTTTACTACCAACAACTTTACACACACACATAATATATAGATATATTATATGTACAGTGCATTCAGAAAGTATTCAGACCCCTTCACTTTTTCCACATTTTGTTACGTTATAGCCTTATTAAAAAACAAAATTTTCATCAATCCACACACAATACCCCAGAATGAAGAAGCGACAACAGGTGTTTAGATTTTTTTGCATAGTAATTAAAAAGAAATAACTGAAATATCATATTTACATAAGTATTCAGATCCTTTGCTATGACACTCAGAATTGAGCTTAGGTTCATCTTGTTTCCATTGGTTATCCTTGAGATGTTTCTACAACTTGGTTGGGGTCCACCAGTGGTAAATTAAATTGATTGGACATGATTTGAAAAGGCACACACCTGTCTATATAAGGTCCCACAGTTGACAGTGCATGTCAGAGTAAAAACCAAGCCATGAAGATGAAGGAATTGTCCATAGACCTCTGATAAGATTGTGTCGAGACACAGATCTGGGGAAGGGTATAAAACAATTGCAGGTCCCGAAGAACACAGTGGCCTCCGTCATTCTTAAATGGAAGAACTTTGGAACCAGGACTCTTCATAGAGTTGGCCTCCCGGCCAAACTGAGCAATCAGGGGAGAAGGGCTTTGGTCAGGGAGGTGACCAAGAGCCTGATGGTCACTCTGACAGAGCTCCAGAGTTCCTCTGTGGAGATGGGAGAACCTTCCAGAAGGACAATTATATCTGCAGCACTCCACCAATCAGGCCTTTAGGGTAGAGTGGCCAGATGAAAGCCACTCTTAGTAAAAGGCACATGACAGCCCCCTTGGAGTTTGCCAAAACCTATGAGAAACAAGATTCTCTGGTCTGATGAGACCAAGATTGAATTATTTGGCCTGAATGCCAAGCGTTACGTCTGGAGGAAACCAGGCACCGCTCATCACCTGGCCAATACCATACCTACGGTGAAGCATGGTGGTTGCAGCATCATGCTGTGGGGATGTTTTTCAGCGGCAGCAACTGGGAGACTAGTCAGGATCAAGGGGAAGATGAATGGAGCAAAGTACAGAGAGATCCTTGATGAAAACCTGCTCCAGGGCATTCTGGACCTCAGGCTGGGATGGAGGTTCACCTTCCAACAGGACAACGACCCTAAGCACACAGCCAAGACAATGCAGGAGAGGCTTTGTGACAAGTCTGTGAATGTCCTTGAGTGGTCCAGCCAAAGCCCGGACTTGAACCCGATCGAACATCTCTGGAGGGACCTAAAAATAGCTGTGCATCGACGCTCCACATCCAACCTGACAGAGCTTGAGAGCATCTGCAGAGAAGAATGGGAGAAATTACCCAAATACAGGTGTGCCAAGCTTGTAGCGTCATACCCAAGAAGATTAAGACCGTAATCGTTGCCAAAGGATCCTCAACAAAGTACTGAGTAAAGGGTCTGAATACTTATGTAAATGTGAAATTTCAGTTATTTATTTTTAATTACTTTGCAACATTGTCTAAACACTTAGAACCATATAACCATATAACCATATAACAATTACAGCACGGAAACAGGCCCTCTCGTCCCTTCCAGTCCGTGCCGACCATTTATTTTCCCCTAGTCCCATCTACCTGCACTCAGACCATACCCCTCCATTCCCTTCCCGTCCATATACCCATCCACTTTACTTTTAAATATTAAAATCGATCCTGCCTCCACCACTTCTGCTGGAAGCTCATTCCACACAGCCACCACTCTCTGAGTAAAGAAGTTCCCCCTCATGTTACCCCTAAACTTCTGTCCCTTAATTCTCATGTTATGCCCTCTTGTTTGAATCTTCCCGCCCTCAATGGGAAAAGCTTATCCATGTCAACTCTGTCTATCCCTTTCATCATTTTAAAGGCCTCAATCAAGTCCCCCCTTAACCTTCTGCATTCCAAAGAATAAAGACCTAACTTGTTCAACCTTTGTCTGTAACTTAGTTGCTGGAACCCAGGCAACATTCTAGTAAATCTCCTCTGTACTCTCTCTATTTTGTTGACATCCTTCCTATAATTAGGCGACCAAAATTGTACACCATACTCCAGAATTGGTCTTACCAATGCTTTGTACAATTTTAACATTACTTCCCTACTCCTATATTCAATGCTCTGATTTATAAAGGCCAGCACACCAAAAGCTTTCTTTACCACCCTATCTACATGCGATTCCACCTTCAGGGAACTATGCACAGTTATTCCTAGATCCCTCTGTTCCACAGCATTCCTCAATTCCCTACCATTTACCACTTGTTTTTGCTTTTTTGTTATGGGGTATTGTGTGTGGATTGATGATTAAAAAAAATAATTTAATCCATTTTAGAAGAAGGCTGTAATGTAACTACACATATATATATACACACACACGCACATACACACATAAACACACACAAAAATATATATATATAGATATACACACATGTGTGTATGTGTGCATGACTCTGTAGTTCAAAGCTTATTTGAGGTAGCAGTGTTTAATAGCCTGATGGTCATGGGGAAGAAGCTGTTCCTTAAAGTAGACACACAATGCTGGAGTAACTCAGTGGAACAGACAGCATCTCTGGAGAGAAGGAATGGGTGACGTTTCGGTTCGAGACCCTTCTTCAGGCTCTCAACCCGAAAGGTCACTCGTTCTTTCTCTCCAGAGATACTGCCTGTCCCGCTGAGTTACTCCAGTATTGTGTGTCTATCTTTGATTTAAACCAGCATCTGCAGCTCTTTCCTACACAAGCTGTTCCTTAACCTGGACGTTTGAGTTTTCAGGCTCCTGCACCTTCTTCCTGATGGCATGAGTGAAATGAGTGTGCGGCCAGGGTGGTGTGGGTCTCAGATAAAGTCTGGGTACTTCATTGGAGGCAATCATAAAAATTAAAAGAAACAAAGTTATAATGAAGAACTGGAAACAAGGAACTGCAAATGCTGATTTACAAAAAATGGCACAAAGTACTGGAGTAACTCAGCAGGTCAGGTAACATCTCTGGAGTACACAGTGACTTTTTGTGTCATGGCACTTCTTAAAGTGAATGAGGGAATGTGAATCACATCACGTCACACAACAAGCAAGTGGATGGAGATCACACCTAAAGCCCTCGGAGTGAATTGGAGATACAGAATAGACAGCTGGAATCTGGAACCATAAAAACAAACTGCTGGAGGAACTCAGCGTGTCAGGCAGTATCTGCGGGGCAAAGGCATGTGAAGTTTTGCGTCAAGACTCTGCTTCAAAATGAATGTGTCATGGGGAAACACTCAATATACGTGGAAAGGAGGAGATGAAGCAGGATATGGTGAGCAATAAGGTTGGGGGTGTATGGAATAATCTGACAGAGGAGATGGTTGAGGCAGGTACAATCACAACATTCAAAGGGATTTGGACAGGTACATGGATTGGAAAGGTTTAGAAGGATATGGGCCAAATGCAGGCAGGTGGGATTAGTGTAGATGGGGCATCCTGGTTGGTATGGCAAGTTGGGCCGAAAGGCCTGTTTCCATGCTGTACGACTATGACTCAGTAAAGGGACACAAAGTGCTGGAATAACGCAGCGGGTTAGGCAACATTTCTGGAGAACATGGATAGGTGAGGGTTTGGGTCTGGACCCTACTCCAGACAAGCAATAGATGGGTCCAGGTGAGGAAGGTTGATGGAGGATTGAGATGGGTGGGGGAGGGAAGGCTAGAGATAGTAAGAGGTTGAGCAGTAAGCAATGAACAAAGCGAAACAAAAGTCAAACCTGTTCACATAGCAAGCAATTAGAAGGACATAAGGGCCAAAGCTCTCAAAGGTGTTACCCTGCCAGCTGGTGAATGGGCATCACCGAGGAATCAGAACAAGAACATTTTAAGATTATTACAGCTCTGATAATGATTGTTAGATGGCGGTGTTTAGTTCAGTTTAGAGATACAGCGCGGAAACGAGCCCTTCACACCAACTCCGCGCTAGCAATCCCCATACACTGGCACTATCCTACACACTCGGGGCAATTTACAATCTTTACTGGAGCCAATTAACCTACAAATCTGTACGTCTTCGGAGTGTGGGAGGAAACCAAAGCACCGGAAAAAACCCACGTGTTCACGGGGAGAACGTACAATCTCTGTACAGACAGCACCTGTGGTCACCATCGAACCCAGGCCTCTGGCACTGTACTCTACCCCTGCACCACCAAGATGAGAAAATACTTCTTCAGAGGGTAGAGAGTCTTGGAGATCATTCGTGAATGGAGTGGAGGCTAAGTTATATTCAAGTGACATTTGATTTTTGGATATTAAGAAATTCAAGGAATATGGGGTTTGTGCAGGAGGTGAAAGATTGGTCTTGGATGGCTAACTCTTGAGTCACCTCTCAACCATAGTCTGGTCTGTTCTACTAATTGGCTGCAGTAGATGTATCATCAAGCATTCAGTAGAGGATTGTAGGAGACCCGCTGTTTTGCAAAGCAGAATAACCCAAGGATTATTCCCCCCCTAATGACCTGAATGCCTCACAGTTTAATTTAGTTTAGTTTAGAGATACAGCACGGAAACAGGCCCTTCGGCCCACCGGGTCCGCACCAACTAGCGAACCCCTTACACCAACGCTATCCTAAACCCACTCTGGCTTTTACAGCGACAAGGCCACCAGCAAAATCAAAGACAAGTCGCATCCCGGTCATTCCCATCTTCTCCCCTCTCCCTTCTCCAAAAGGTGTCGAAGTGTGAAAAACCACACCTCCAGACTCACTCGGGGACAGTTTTGTCCCAGCTGTTATCAGGCAACTGAACCATGCTACCAACAACTAGAGAGAAGTCCGGAGTTACTATCTACCTTGTTGGAGACCCTTGGGCTATCTTTCAATAAATGCTATTCACGTTATTCCCTTTATCCCGTATCTGTACTCTCGGGATAGCTCGACTGTAATCATGTATTATTTTTTCACTCACAAGGCAGCACACAATAAAAGCTGTTCACTGTACACGTAACAATAAACTAAACTCAAACTCAAAAGTTTAAAATGCATGCTAATTCCACGACTAATTTGCATTGTATCTATGGAGTAGCACCGGAGAGATGAAAGGAAAACCGGAATTAAGTCAGAGCTGTCTGTGTTGCCACTGGAGTCTAACTACAGCATTGGGTAACATGTCCTATTCAAAGTACACCCATAAATTTTACACCGGATCTTTAATTGTAACCGTGTGGGAGTTGAAAGGACATTTCCAATTGAAGGAAGCATTGATTTGGAACTAAGCTGTACTGCGGACATTATCTTTGCTTTTATTTAGGCTGGAGAGTGGGTCTGCTTTTTGTATCAGGAACAAAAGTACAGATGGCTGTTATTCTATTCATCTCTTTCCGCCTCTTTAAATTCACTGAATGCCATTACAATAAATTACGCCGTCTGCTGGATATAAGCTCCTGGATATTATTAACGGTTGGCACAATGCCCTGGCCTCTCCCCAGGGTCTCATGTCATTCACCAATTCAAATATTTCCTCAAGGCTTTCTCAGAAAAATCAGGTGTTTACCTCAAATAACGACTCCTGCACATTTCGCCTGCAGAAATGTCATGATTAGAGGTAATTTACAAGGATATGGGTCAGTGCAGGTAAATGGAACAAGACCTAGATGGGCACCTTCGTCGACAGAAGATTTTCCTCTGAATCTTTTCCAGTCGATCAACTAAAATCAATAACCTTTTGTTGCGATTGAAGAACATAGAACAGGAATAGGCCCACAGAGTCCATGGTGCCAAGTTAACCTAATCAACCTAATCGCCTGCACATGATCCATATCCTATAAGACCATAAGACATGTGAGCAGAATTAGGCCATTCAGCCCATCGAGTCTATGCCACCATTCAACCATGGCTGATCTAATTTCCCCTCTCAACCCCTTCTCTTGTCTTCTCCCCGTAAACCTTGATCCATCCATTGCCCGCATAACTATGCGCATATCCAAAAGCTTATTATTATTTCTGCCTCCACCACCATCCCTGGCAGTGTGTTCCTGGAACACACCATTATTTGAGAAAACAAAAATGTGGCCCTGCTCATCTCTGTTAAACTTTGCCCTTCTCACCTTACACCTACGCTCTCTGGACTTCAACATTTCCATCCTGGGAAAAAGGTTCTGTCTGTCTACCCTATCTATAACTAAATACTAGAACGGATTTTGACATTTAGTTTAGGAAATTAGATCCCAGTCTTTTGACCTCAGATTGGAGTGTACTTCAAGCTTGGACTTTGTTGCTTGGAGGATAGGAGACCTAGTGACAATTTATAAGAGGTGCATAAAATCATGAGGATAGATGAGTTCTTCTCCAAGGGTTGCGGAAAAAGAACTAGAGGACATAGGTTTAAGATGAGAGGGCAAAGATTTAATAGGAACCTGAGGGGCAATTATACATACAGTGGGTGGTACATATAACAACATGATTGATTCATTTCAATGCATACATTGATCTTACCACCACTTTCCCAATCCCCCCCCCAACCACTTCAACATGGATAAAGGCCACATGGTACATACCGAGCCCCATGCTGAATTCTGCTGGTGTTAAGTAACCATTGTTGTCCTGGTCCAAGCTATCAAAGACGTCTTCCAATTGCTCTGGAGTCAGGGGTAAATCAGACTCATTCCGCAACCTCTGTAACACAGCATGAAACAATGGCAATGAAGTCCCTCAGTTCTAATGAGGTTGTCCAGCAATCCATAAATAAACAAGTGGAAAATCAACTGCACCAAAATGAGTTTAATTGCCACAAGAACTCTACAGCAAGAGAATATTGGAGTTATAGCTTACACATTTCCTTGATGTCAAACTTTATTTCCGCAAAGAAAAGGACGCAACAGGTATAATTTCCTGACTGGCATTTAGAGTCAAGGTCATACAGCTGTACAGTGTGGCAACGGAAACTTCAACCCAACTTGCCCATGCCAACCAAGATGCCTCACCTACACTAGTCACACCGCCCCGCATTTTTTTCCATATCATTCTAAACCTTTCCTATCCATGTTCCTGTCTAAATGTCTTTTAAAATATTGTTATAGTATAGCCCAGACACGTTGCCTCAACTACCTCAACTACAACCTCTGGCAGCACATTCCATATACACACCACCCTTTGTGAAAATGTTGCCTTCAGGTTCCTATTAAATCATTCCCCTCTCACCTTAAAGCTATGTCCTCTGGTTCTTGATTTGTACATTAAAAGGCCGCACTGTGTGGAATCATGTTAATAATATACTATGCAAACATAAATTTTCCAGTCTCAGTTTTTTTTCAATTATCTTAAGTATAATTCTTGACCTCTCCTGCTAATAGTTTAGTTTAGTTTAGACAGGCCCGTACAAAGCTTTTCAAAAAGGGGGGTGGCATGACAGGATTACAACACTTTCATGAGTGCGAAGCTCGAAGTCCCTCGCGGCCGGGCTCTGGGGTTTTAGATGCTCTCTGGTGCAATCTGAGCCTTATTTTGGAGCATTTTTGCACCAAATATCTGACCAATATTTAAAAAATATTTTAGTTGAGTCAAGAGTAATGAATGGGTGGAATGGGATGATTGGGATCATTGTTGTATACATTTTTTTAACTCAAGAATTGAAGTTGTCCTTGTTTTAATAATCAAGTTGTACTGTTGTAAAATGGTATGTAAAATTTTATAAAGGAGCATGCAAAAACTGCAAATAAGTTTATGCAGTAAAGAAAACCTTATTTTAGAAAATGTTTTGTGTGTTGATTTGATTACCTGTTAATGTTCGACTGTGTTAGTGTGTGCAGTGCACCTTTAATGGTCCTCCTGACCTAACTTCTTCTTGTGTATGGCATGCACAACCTAAAGTTGTATGACAACTCGTTCTATTTGATCTTATTTGATTGTTCATGCCGGGTTGATTGCATTCATTGAAACAGGGCGAAACAGGGCAATCTCCCACCCCCCTGACCTAACAACTTAACATCACACCAATCTCAATATGAAATAGTGATGCCGATACAACATTTAGTTCAACTTCAATTTCCATCATGAAAATTGAAGTCAAACTAAATAGTAAGATTAAACGAGAACTTACCAAGTTCGAAGTTTGATCCTTATTTTATGAGGAGTTACGTTGAGGGTTTACGTGAAGAAGTCCCGCCAGGCGCATGCGCGTCATACTTCAAAGCAGCGGCGTGGAAACACAGAAAGACATATAGCCGAAGTAATATAGTAAGACTTTAAGAAGACTAGAACTGCCAGATGATCTCTTAGATTATGAGGGTGGGAGAGGAGGGCACGTAAACCCTCAACGTAACTCCTCATAAAATAAGGATCAAACTTCGAACTTGGTAAGTTCTCGTTTAATCTTACTATTTTACTTCGGAGTCACGTGAGTGATTCCATGAAGATTTCAAAGCTCTGTGTTTACATGACGTAGATGCACTCCATACGACAACTGCTTCGGTTTGACATAGTAGTAACAAATAATATATTGAACATTGCTTCAAATTATTCAATAACTATTTTTAATAACAATAATAACAAAACGCAGTAATGACCTCTCTATCCCAGGAGGAAATTACAAACAATGATATAAACAAAGCAAATGAATTAAACGGAACCCAAAACAGCATGCCCAAACCGTGGCACTGTCTGTACAGGTTTATCATAAAACTGTGAGAAAGTTGCTTCTCTAGGCCATCCTGCGGCCGCGAGGATTTGATCTAGCGGCACGTCCTGAGCCTTCGCCGCGGATGTGGAAGCCGCCCTGGTGGAGTGAGATTTAAACACATGAGTGTCGACTCCAGCACAATTGATAACCTGTTTCAACCATCTAGAAATAGTTTGTACAGACACTCTTTTATATGGCTTTTTGTGACTAATAAACAGTCCTGTCTCAGAACCCCTGAGACTCCCTGTTAACTCAAGATATCGTCTAAAATGTTTAACAACACATAACATTTGGTCAACGGGATATGCTTTAAACATCACCTTGGTTCCTGCCATACCTGGCCTGCTTGATTTGATTAAATCATAGACATAAAAAGTAATGTCATCTACAGACGAATGCATACAATCTATTCGTAACAATTGTAATGTTTGTACACGTTGTGCTGAAACCAGCGCCATAAGCGTAACCACTTTCAGAGTTGACCTCTGCATAGACAACGACATAGGAGCCCATTGCCAAAGCAGTGTGAGAACTACACTGATATCCCAGATTTCTGTATACCTGGGTTTAGGAGAGTATTTGTTAAAAATTCCTCTCATAAATCGGGATACTAATGGGTGAGCCCCGATAGGCTGTTGTCCTGCGGACTGCCCTAAATAAGAGGACAAAGCACTCCTAGCACTGTTAATAGCACCATAACTCAAATGCTCATCAAAATGCAACTTAGCAAGGAACTCCAACACATCACTTATGCTTGCAGTACGATAGGATAAATTTGATTGTGCACAAAACATCTCCCATTTCTTTATATGAACCATATATTGTTTTTTTAGTACTATTCCTCCATGCTGCAGTGATAACCTCCATGGTCCTGTCCGACAATCCAAGGCCTCGGAATGGTCTGTTCAGAACCTGCAGACCAACAAATTGATACGGTCATGTAATGGGTGACTTTCTCCTGTAACCGGATGCACCAACAAATTACTGCAGCTGGGAACCATCATGAATGGCTGAACCATCATTCTGAGTACCAATGGGAACCATGGTTGTGTTGGCCAATCTGGGACCACCAAAATGCCTGTGGCGGAGTCACGCTCTATTTTGGTTAAACATTTCGTAATCAGACAAAATGGAGGGAAAGCATAAAAGAATGATTGTCCCCAATGTAATGAAAAAGCATCCACAGCTACTGCTCCTGGATCTGGTTCCCATGAAACATATTTAGGCAACTGGTGATTCAGTCTGGATGCAAACAGATCAATATCTGGCAATCCAAATCGAGTGACAATAGTTTGAAAAACTGTAGAATTCAACATCCATTCAATATTATCATTGAATTTTTGTGACCTTTGGTCTGCCACCACATTGTCTACCCCTGGCAGATAGATGGCCGAAACCTAAACATTTCTTGAAATACGCCAATGCCATATAAGATTAGCCATGCTATCACATGAAACTGATCTTGCTCCTCCCATATGATTGATATCTGCCACTGCCGTAGTGTTATCCATCTGGAGTTGAATGTATAAATTATTCATTGTGGAGCAATATGCCTTTAATCCATAAAATGCCCCCAGTAATTCCAAATAATTTATTCCTTGTGTGTGAAGAATCAAACTTTCTTGTTCATTCCATCTACCTCCACAACTGGACTCCATGTCCGTAGCCCCCCATCCGAGAGCACTCACATCAGTCTGTAAAATCATTGAAGGTTCCTGCACCAATATGTTATTGGTAGCTTGACTGACATTAACAATCCACCACTGCAACTCTGCCAGAGCTGTGGCTGGTAATTGCATACCCCGATCAAAATGACCTGCATGCTCTTTTAGTGCTTGTTCTCTTGCTCTCTGCAAATGCTGATAATGCAAAATTTTACTGCGGGGAAAGCTGCTACCAATTTCCCAATGACCTTAGCAACTTCTCTGATGGAGGGATTAAGCTTCTGTGAGAGACATATACAGACCTCAGCAATATCCACAGCCTTGACTGTAGGTAATGTTACTGTCATATGAACTGAATCAATCAGAAATCCCAAATACTGAATATTTTGGGTTGGCTGTAATTTGGACTTAGTTGGATGCACCAAAAACCCCAATGATTCAAACACATTTTTGGTTACTGCAACTGATTCCTCAGCTGACTGTTTAGTGTTGCTGATAATTAAGACATCATCTAAGTAGGCCATGACAATGTGATTACGAGCCCTTAATAGCCCCAGCACAGGTTTAAGCAATTTAGTAAATATCCTAGGTGCTGAGCTCAATCTATTAGGCAATGCTTTGTATTGCCACAGCTGTCCCATCCAATTAAATTTCAAGTACCTGCGATAATGAGCATGAATTGGTACTGAATAATACGCATCTTGCAAATCAATGGTTGCCATATAACAACCTTGTGAGACCAGCTGTTTTGCAGTAACGAAGGTGTCCATTTTGAAATGTCTATAGAGTACTGAACAATTTAAATGAGTGAGATCCAGAATTACTCTACAACCCCCATCTTTCTTAGGTCTGGGGAAAATATTAGACACAAATTGTTGTGAATGATTAATGGATTTTTCAATCACTCCTTTTTTACACAAATTCTTAATCTCTTCGTTAACCTGTTCAGTTTCTGGAGCAGAAAACACCAACATTTTATTTGGCTTGTGCTGCTGAGGTGGATCTATCCCTGAGATAAACTCAATGGTAGAACCTGACACAGTATTTAGTATAAACATATCACATGTAATACAGCACCATTCATTGTAAAACAATTGTAATCTACCTCCAATAGGAGGCTGTGCACCAGAACCTTTAACAAAAGTTCCCTGTACCTCTGCAGTTGGCCTGAAAGCCTGATGTCTGCTCACATTGGGGTAGAAGCCACTTTGTCTTGGTGGGTAACCTCGTTGCCCCACTGGCCTCCCCCCTGCTCGGTCCAGCACCTGGATCGGATCTTCGAAACACAAACTCGGGTTTGCGAAGAGGTGGCCGTGATGTATTTGGCTTCATCAAACCAATTGTTTTTGCCTCGTCATCTATATCTCGCATCTGTTTGACAAGGTCCGTTCCAAACAGGAACTCAGGCGTTTGAATATTCGTCGCCTTACACAATGCAGCAACTTTTTGATTAAGAGTTGGCCTGATGGCGATTTTCCTAATGCAATTAACTTCAGAGTATGCATTGCATAGCTGAGCCAACATGTCTTTTTGTATTTGATTTATCATGGTCCCTTTGACCATAGTGCCAAATGCAGTGATTGCTGCAGCCACCAGTTGGAGGACGTGTTGATGACGAACCTCCTGTCCTCTCATAGCAGGACTCATGGGTGCCAGAAATAGCTGGGTTCACCGTAGGCACTTTCAATGCTGCACAATTGACAGGTGTTTTGTACTTATTGGTAGTCTCTTGCATTATAGCTTGCTGGAGCTGGTGAGACACTAAATAATAACTCGTCCATTGCCTCACCAGTCCCCTCCGGAATAGCAAAACTCATTGCAATATCCGGGACACCCGGAGCGTGGCTCTCGTGCTCTGGTGTTTGCACATAAGCAGGGACACCAGACATGGGGTCAGCTGCATCCTGCCCCGCTTCTCCCAAATCATATATTAGGAAGGCATCCTCCAGTCCTAAACAAGGCACTGGAAGGAAATCCCCTTGCTGACATTCCACATATTCCTCTTGATATGGGCCTTGTTGAACAGCTGCCTGGGGAATCACTGGGCCCTTAGCCCCTTGTTTTATCAGAGTTTGGAGCATCTTCTCCATATTCTGCATCCTCCCCCACATTCTCTTATTATCTGGAAGGGAGTCACATTCTTCTTCTTCAGACTTGTCTGATAACACGGGTCTATTAGATTTTCTTTTAGCCTTTCTATGGCTGTCGGTGGTCTCAGCCTCCTGAGGAACTGGAATTGCCGTGGAAAGTTCACTTTCTAATGCAACTGCTGTCGGTAAAATGGCACCCGGTATCTGAACTGGCGTTGCCTCACTCATCTCCCGACCAAATCGATTAAGTGAATCCGTGCAACCACGCTTAGAACAAACTCTCCTACCTGACCGCTCCATACCACCAACTCCTACTGACTTCTCGAGCCAGCTTTACGGAGTTAAATACTCGCAGGCAAAGTCTCCAAAACTACTTACCTGTGAGTTTTCTACTTACCGCTGGTGGAGCTGTGCCCTCCAGCCCGTTCAGTGCGCCTGGCGGGACTTCTTCACGGAATCACTCACGTGACTCCGAAGTAAAATGGTGCATTTACATTACTATAATCGTTTTCAAACCTATCTTACTGTCATACTATTATAACAAATACTAGTTACATGATGACTCGTAAACAAGATGACAAATCACATTTTGAATTCTCAAACACAATGTGGTTGTGAATAATTGCAGACCTGTCAACTTTCACTGAGCTTTCCGTATTTTGATGGCTGAAAATTGGTATTTTGTTGGGGAAATCGGTATTTCTCACATAAATGCAATAGAACGTACGACACAGAAACTGGATTTTTGAAAAATCACTATTTTGCATGCAACCTCATGTATTCTCAAATATCAGTATGGAATACTAAAAATCACTACTACTGAATTGTGAAACCAAAAATGTGAATTTGAAATGTGAATTTTTAATTCTTGATATTGATTCAATCATATAATCATTAAAAGTCTGATCTTGGATGTGTGTGTGTTTGTTCATGTGTGTGTTTGTTTGTGTATAATCACATTTTCTCGGAATAAAAACGATGACTGTAAAATGTTTACATATTCTGGTAAAGATTTTTCCCCTGGAGTCCAAAATCACCTTAGCTGAAAATGTCATGCTTTATTTCTCGAGTTTTTAATGAAAATCTTCAAAAATCTTACAAACATTGAAGTCTGCGCCTTCTTGCTCGCGATGTGAGTGTCGTCAACCCCCCCCCCCCCTCACCCCTCCCTCCTCCTTTGGTTGATGTCCGCTGCCCGCTCCCTGCTGCTCCTCTCCCCCCTCACCTCCCCCCCGCCCTCCCCTCCTCCCCCCCTCCACTCCCCCCCTCCACTCCCCCTCCTCTCTCTCCCCCCTCCTCTCTCTCCCCCCTCTTCCCCCCTCTTTCTCCCCCCTCCTCTCTCTCCCCCTCCTCTTCTCCCCTCCAACTCTCCCCTCCCAACTCTACCCCACAACTCTACCCCCCTTCCTCTCTCCCCCTTCCTCTCTCCCCCCCTCCTCTCCCCCCTTCTCTCCCCCCACTCTTGTCCCCCTCCTCTCCCCTCCTATCATCCCCCCCCTCCCCACAGCTTGCACCCCCCTCATCACCCCCCCTCCTCTCCACTCCCCTCTTCTCCCCTACCCAACCTCTATCCTCTCTCCCCTCCACCTCTCCCCCCTCCGCCCCCCCCCCCCACCCAGTCGCCACGCCAGCAACATCCCAGGGTGCACAGGTAACCATGCCAACAGCGCCCCTGAGAAGCAGCAGCAGGTCGGCCCAAGGAGCCGCTCAAGCGGCGGGTTGGTGAAGGTGGATTGCGGCGCTTGCACTCTGACCTCAGCTGCCACTTCTCCTGCTCGGGCTAGGGCAGTTTTTTTGAGCACTGCGGAGTCGAGCCCAAGGTGATTGAGAACCTGGCCAGGGAGAAGTTTGCCGTCGACGCTGCCTTCGAAAACCTTGCCCTCAAGTTTCGCAGCGTGAGCTGCCCAGACTCGGAGAGCGAGCCGTCCCGGCACAGCATCAGCGATAGCAGCAATGAACCGCTCAGGGGGAAGAACAAGCCTCTGCCCTCCCAGTCATCGAGCGCAGCGCCAGGGTGATCCAGAGGCAGAGAGGATGAGAAGGAGTTTCTTCCCAGAGGCCATTAGGACTGTAAACCCCTATCTCACCAGGGACTAACTTACTGCACCACTTTACTGTTGTGTGGTGTCTTTTTAAAATAGCTCTTTTTTTCTTTTTTTTCCTCCCACAAATATGTAATGTGTGAATATGTGATTCTGTTCCATTCTGTTTGTAGTTTTTTGGCACAATCCGCAAGCATTGTCACTTTTTCATTTCACTGCACATCTCATATGCGTATGTGACGAATAAACATGAGTTGACTTGACTTGGCAGTGTGGCTGCAAGAGGGCCAAGGAGCCCAAAGGCAAGGCTCCCTCTGTCCTGGTGTAGAATAAAAAAATATTGCGCACCAATTTTTTTTTTTTCTCTCTCTGTATTCTTTTTTACTCTGGAAAAAAAAGGGGGGTGCGACCACACCCATCGCACCCCCGCTTCGGACAGCCATGTTAGAGATACAGCATGGAAACTATCCCTTCAGTCCAACGAGTCCATGCTGACCAGCAATCACTTTCCAACATACAAGGGACAAGTTACAATCTTTACCAAAGCCAATTAACCAACAAACCTGCACATCTTTGGAAACTGGGAGGAAACCGGAGCACCCGGGGGAAAACATACATGGTCACGGGGAGAATGTACAAACTCTGTACAGACAGCGTCCGTAGTCAGGATCGAACGCGGGTCTCTGATGTTGTAAGGCAGCACCCCTACCACTGTGCCACCATGCGGCCCACTCTAATGCAACAAATGGTTTCAGATGATCAGGGAGATCTCAGCCTTAAACTGTTCATTCCCCACTTTTCAATACTAGTTTCATTTGTTCATGAAATGTCTTATTACACTTTGAACACGGGTTGTCAAGACTCAGGTGCACAATACAACACAAAATTGAAAATTAATCATTTTCCAGATATCCAAGACTTGGAACTCCAGTTAGTGTCATAATATACACGCTGAAATGTAATTTCAGTCATTTACTTGCAAGTTCTTGACAAACATCTACTGTTCATTTTTCTCTCCTACGTTATCTACTGTCCTCCTCCTCAAGAAGATAAACTATTACTTTTAATTTTCTCTTAAAGTTGCTGTCAAAACTGCATTTCCACGTGTTATTGCCTATCTAACCTATCTTTATTATTAAAGTCATGATACGAGCTTGGACTTCACTTTGAGCTACATACCCAGATGCTCTACAGAGGAGTGTTAAAGAAGGAACTGCAGATGCTGGAGAATCGAGGGTTACACAAAAAGCTGGAGAAACTCAGCGGTTGCAGCAGCATCTAAGGAGCGAAGGAGATAGGCAACGTTTCGGGCCGAAACACTTCTTCAGACTGGTGCTCTTGAGGAATTTATTCTTGAGATATACAAAATTAGGAGAGGCATAGATAAGGTAGACAGTCAGAATCTTTTTCCCAGGATGGATAAAGTAAATAGGTTCACAAGGTTAATTCCCTGGACGGCGGGACTGTCATATGCTGAAAGAATGGAGCGACTGGGCTTGTATATAGTGGAATTTAGAAGAATGAGAGAGGATCTTATTGAAACATATTAGATTATTAAGGGATTGGATACGCTAGAGGCAGGAAGCATGTTCCCGATGTTGGGGGAGTCCAGAACCAGGGGCCACCGTTTAACAATAAGGGGTAAGCCATTTAGAACGGATCTGAGGAAAAATGAATCTGTGGAATTGTGAATCTGTGGAATTCTCTGCCTCAGAAGGCAGTGGAGGCCAATTCTCTGGATGTTTTCAAGAGAGAGTTAGATAGAGCTCTTAGAGATAGTGGAGTCATGGGATATGGAGGGAAGGCAGGAATGGGGTACAGATTGCGGATGATCAGCCATGATCACAGTGAATGGCGGTGCTGGCTCGAAGGGCTGAATGGCCTACACCAGCACCTATTGTATAAAATTTAAATTATTTAAAAAAAAATTTAAAACAATCAAACAAACAAACAAGATTTAAGGTGAGAGGGGCAAAGTTTAAAGGAGAGGTGCAGAGCAAGTTTTGCAATGCCTAGAGGTTTCACCCATCTCCATTTAGATCACAATCTGTCTCTAGATTACTCCAACCAAGGTACTTAATCACACACTTCTCTGCATTGGACTCCATTTGCTAAGTTTTTACATCCTTACTCAACCTATCCAGATCCAGAAGCAGAGGCACGACCCTCTCCTCACAGCATATTCTCCCCTATGTTCACGTCATCTGGGAACCTGGATACATACTTTCTGGCCACTCATCCTGGTTATTAATACAAAAAGTAAAATGATTGCAGGCCAAGAACTGATCATTGGGGCATTCCACTAATTTCAGCCTTACATCTCAAGAAATACCATTTATTCTAACTCTGCCTTCTGTGCAATCAGCAATCTTCAATCCACGCTAACACACTTCCCCAAATACCATGTCCAACTCGGCCTGTGCAACATATGTGGCACCTTGTCAAATGCTTTCTGAAAATTCAAAGACGCTACTAGATTCCACTCTATTGACGGCTTATTAAATGGGTGTAGTACATGATCAAAATGGCTGCAAAATACTTATTGAATGCTCAAATCCAAAATTTGTTTTAATGTAGAAACAAAGAACTGCAGATGCTGGTTTATACCAAAGATAAACACAAAGCGCTGGAGTGACTCAGCAGATCAGGCAGCATCTCTAGAGAACATGGATAGGTGACGTTTTTGGTCGGGACCCTTCTTCAGTCTGATCTTCAGCATCTATCCCACATCTCTAAATATATTGCTGCACTTGATTCGTATAACCACTATAATGAAAGCCAAGTCACATTGCAGCCACTAGCCAAGTTGCAGCCACTAGCAACAATATTAAATCAGCACGCGTCTCACAAGCCTCATGTAAACCATTTTGATTACATAGGTTGATCTGCAGCCTCCTTTACACTTCATAATTCAAAGAAGAAAAATAAAGCTTCACGCTGTACCTCAGTACACAAGACAATAAGCTAAGTCACTCTGTGCACTGAACATGTTCGAACTATGCAATAACTTACATGAAGAAATATCAATAAAACAATAAAGTGAGTATTTAGAGCAGCATGTTAAAAAATGTTCATCACATTTAAAATGACTTTCAATTAAGAGTATGAACAAAGATAGCTAAATATAGGCAGATAATTAAATGGGAAAGAAATAAGTTCAAAGCATTGTTCAATATCATTTTTCGAGGGACGAGGCGAGATAATTTACATGTAAATGCTAAGCCAACTCAAAATACACACGTCTCATCAAAGCTGTACTTTCTCTTCAGTGACCTCTCTATTCACTCAATTCAGAACAGCACAATCTTTTCCCAGCCAGATAATTGGTGGAGTGCATTATACACTGCAGCTAATCTTTATGAATGTTAAACACATTATTTCTGAATTAGTCTCATAAAAGACATTTCAAACGGCTAAATAATAAGTAGACAATTAAATCACATGAAACAAATGGGCCTTTAGTCCTTTGCTAATGCATAAACATCAATAACAAAGTACTTCAAATGCAACTTATTTAAACCTGCAATATTTATTAAATCCATCGTCAACTATATAAAACAGACACAAAATAATCCAACTAAACACTGTGTCACAGTTAACCCTAATGCTACAATATCGAGGCAGTGGGAAGATCTATCCACCTGAAAATCAGAACGCACTCACCTTCAATGGATAATGCATCCCCACAGATAAAGGACCCAGGCCAAAAAAAAACATAAAGTGCTGGAGTAACTCAGCAAGTCAGGCACCTTCTCTGAAGAACATGGATTGGTTACGTTTCTGGTTTGGACCCTTCTACAGACTCCACAGAGGATGGGCCAGTGAGAGAGGGTCTCAAAGAACTCACATCGGAGAGTGGAGGAAAACTTCTTCAAAGTAGGCATACCTTGAGGAGATTTTGCAGTGGAACAGTAATATGGAGAAACAAGGAACTGCAGAGGCTGGTTACACAAAGTGCTGGAGTAACTCAGTGGGTCAGGCAGCATCTGTGGAGAACATGGATAGACGACGTTGGATAGGGTCGGGACCCTTCTTCAGAGGCATCCCTGCTAGTGGATGGACATATAGTTTTGGAGCTTATCATTGGCTTCAGTATCCATAGATGAGACAACTTGGGAAGGAGATAAACTTACTGAAAAAAGCAAGTTATATGAGGGTAGAAAGATCTCGATTGATGGAAAGACACGGCATGGAAACCACCGAGTCTTTACCAAACATCGAACACGCATTAACATAGGTTTTAAGCAACTTTCTCATCCGCTCCCTGCCATTTGGGGCCATTTACACACACCAATTAATCTACAAACCTGCACATTTGTGAGATATGGGAGGCCAAATAACCTACAAACCCATACGTCTTTGAGATCCAGAGCACCCAGAGGAAACCTAAGCGGTCACAGGTAGAACGTGCAAACTCCACCCAGACAGCAATCCAATGTCAGGATGGAACCCAGGTCACTGGCACTGTGTGATAGGAGCTCTACCAGCTGCACCATCGTGCCATCTTCAGTCTCACACATAACGAATAATCACCTAATGCTTAATAACAACCTGCAATGGGCAATGTCTTCATGACAGGATTGGAAATGGAGAAATAAAGGTAATGTCGCATGTTATACATCTGTCCCTTGAGGACAATTATCTCCAACCCTGGAATCTCGTTGACTAAGCAAATCCTTTTAACCCATCACAGACCCTTTATTCATTCCACGCTCCATTTACACCCAAGATATGTCATAGTTAGAGAGTCATACAGCATGGAAATAGATCTTTCATCCCAACTTGCCCATGCCGACCAAGATGCCTCATCTAAGGTAGTCCCATTTGCTTGTGCTTAGCCCGTATCCCTCTAAATCTCTCAAATCCATGTACCTGTCCAGGTGTCTTTTAAATGCTATTATGGAACCTGCCTCAACGACCTCCTTTGGTAGCTCATTCCAAGTACCCACTACCCTCTCTCCTAATACGTCTCTGCTAATCAGTCCCATGTAATCCGTATTTCAACCATTCCCATTTATAGGCACATTTTGACTCCTTTGCCCCATCCTTTCTTCTCCTCTTTACCTTCCATTGGTTCTAGTTTAGTGATACAGCATGGAAACAGGCCCTTCCACCCATCATGTCCACTCCGACACAAATCACCCATTTACACTAGTTCTGTTATCCCATTTTTGTATCCACCCACCACACATTAAGGGCAATTTACAGTGGCCAATTAACCTACAAAGCCGCATGTCTTTGGGATGTGGGAGGAAACTGAAGCACTGTGAGGAAAGTCATGTGGTCACAGGGAGAACATGCAAACACCATGTAGGCAGCAGCCAAGGTCAGGATCGAACCTGGGTCTCTCATGCTGTGAGGCAGCAGCTCTACCCGCTGCACTACTGTGCTGCTGCTCGAGACTTCTTTGTTCATGGATACTACTAATCCCCTACTGTCGCAAGCCAAACTCATCACTAGTCAAGTGCTTTCCCCCTCTCCTGCTGCATTGCTGGCTTCAATCCAACCTGACCATATCTAACACAACAACCCATTTTCCCACTGCTGTCAATAGATGGTCATCAGAAGTTCAAATGCTGGCTGATTTTGCCTGTCTTGTTCCCCCACTCTGAATGCAAAACCATCGGTAGCTGCAAACAGGAGTAAAAAAAAACTAAATTTATATCAGAGTTGTAACGCTGTCAAGAAGCACTGGGCATTTAAAAAACAATTAAAATTTACCCCATCATATTTTCATAATTTTACCAGTATTTTATTGCAAAAACATCTTTAACAGTTTAAGCTTCTCTCATCACATCAGTTTTTATTTTCTATACAAGATCTTTGAATCTGTTTACGATGGAGTTTAATATTCTAGGTAATGCAATGCATTTCATCTTTCCAGCCAGTTATGATAATCTTGTTTGTTGTTCAGGATAAGAAAGCAGTAAAATATAACCTTCATTAATTGTAAGGAAGCTGGAGGATTTTAACCTTCTGAAGTGCTTTCATTCTTCGCATGAAGGGCATTTATGATCTAATTGGGTGTCTTATCAACAGCTGTTGAAAATTATGGCTACATTGTAAAATAACGACCTTGCATATATATTGATAAACGGCAAGTTGCTTCTCCACCAGTCAATTCAGACCAATACACAACCTATGAGATCAATGTTTTTGTGGCATTGAATATGGCTTGCAGAGATTTTTTGGTTTAGGTTTATTATTATGCATCGATATAATCAAAGACTCAAGTACAATAGATACAACAAAGGGGAAGATAGCCCGAGTGTAGACTATAATTCTTAGCATTGTAGTGCACCATTCCATACTCAAATTCCAATGTCCAAAATGGGGTAGAGCTGCAGTCTAGCAGTCCCCTAGCTTACGGAAGGACCTGTTCAGAAGCCTGATACCAGAGAGGAAGGAGCTGTTCCTAAGTATGGTAGTGTGCACTTTCATGCTTTTGTAACTTCTGCTGGATGGGAGCAAGGAGAAGGAGGAATAACTGGGATGGGATGAGTTTTTGATTATGTCAGCTGCTTTCCCTTACAGTGTGAAGTGTAGATGAAGTCAATGGTGGGAATTGTGGTCCATGTGACTTCCCTTCTCTTCAGGAAGAAGTACCCTCTTCTCCTAAGCAATTTGTCTGAAAGATAGCAGCCCCAACTATTCAACACTCCCTCAATGCTGCCCTAAGTGGCTGCCTGGGGTCATTACATCCAGACCCTGATGCTGAACATCACTAAGAAAGGATCAGATAAGCAATAGGCAACATAAAATACTCCCTTGGGTAATCAATGTGGGCAACTGCGGTCATTCTGACCATAGCCCAGAAGATTGTGGATTATCAGCCATGATCACAATGAATGGCGGTGCTAGTCCAAATGGCCAAATGGCCTCCCCCTGCACCTATTTTCTATGTTTCTATGTTTCTAACAGGGTATAAAAAAGGCTTAAATGTCTATAACAAAATGAGGAGAAACTCACAGGCTAAGATATCTTTCTGCAATAATCCAACTGCAGGATTGATAGGTTATCTAGCAGTTAAAAGGCACTAAGGTGAATTATTCTCATGTTATAATCATATAAAATCATTGGCTTTATAAGAGCAAGTACAGTCAGTTGCGTCCCTGTCACCCAGCTGGCAATATGGAGAATGGAACTGATCTAGAGGCTATGTAGAGCAAATTCAGAACATATTTCAGAACATATCTTGCTACTAGAGCCAGGGAGACATCACGGCGCCACAGACATTGTGGGCTGAAGGTCTGTTCCTATGCTGCACTGTTCAACCATGCATCCTTGGAAGATACCTCTGCATGTGTATCCCCACTGTCTGTGTCAGCATTGACTCAGTGCTCAAGCTACCACAGTGGGTGATCCAACCAACGTCAGGCAGACACCGGAAATACACAGAACATTTTCAGTGTCATATTCTCTTTACTGTTCCCCAACCTTTCCATTCAAAGACTTCAGGATGTGGAGTTCACCATTAGACCCTACTTCCTGAAAATCGTTCTGTGGGGGGAAACATTTCATAGGAACCTGGAGCATGAGGGGGTAACTTTTTAACACCAAGGGTGGTGGGTGTATGGAATGAGCTGCCGGAGGAGACAGTTGATGCAGAAACTATCCTAACATTTAATAAACATTTAGACAGCTACATGGATAGGACCGGTTTAGAAGGACATGGCCCAAATGCAGGCAGATGGGACTAATGTAGATGGGACCAGTTGGTCAGCGTGGGCAAGTTGGACTGAAGGGCCCATTTCCACACTGTATGACTATGGCTCTAAATCTTTGAAGGATTGAACGGTTGGGGAACAATAATATCTTGACTCTGCGAACACCTGAATCAAGATGACCAACTTGTAGCCGGAAACATTCACACTCACTTCAACACCATAATCAACAGTATTTAAATGCTTCTGATCTTAAAATCGGTTTATTCAAATGTTCCAATGAAAGAACACTACTTTTACACTACCTGCATATCCCTCTTGGTGATGAAGCCTTTCTCTTCTTTGTCGCAAAGCTGGAAGATTTCACGCGCTTTTTCCAGAGTGTCTTGGAGGCTGTTGTGTTCATAGGGATCTGCCCTGAGGTCCCGGGCAGCATTGAGATCCATTTCTCCATCAAACCGCCCGCCGTTTGATGCCTCTTTCTTTCTGGACATCGTCCACTTTCTGCTCTCGACGTGTGTGCCTCTGTGAAGGGCATAAAAACGAAACAATCAGACCTCGTGTTTGCATCATTCAGTGAGGCTTCTCTCGTGCCGAGCATCACTAAGCAACAGCCCACTCAGTAATGGTCTGAAGGCTCTCCGAATATTCAGTTCAATAGTCTCCTTTTGTTCCAGCGGTACAGTAAAGAGGTACCGAGCAAGAAAGATCAGAAGTTTTATTTCCAAAACACTGTGGAATTAGGGCAGTGACAAACTACATTATAACCCAGCATATGAACATTGAATTCTCTCATTTTAACCAACTTTTACTTCCATTCCCCTCCCCTCCCCCTTTGCCCCATTCCTCCACCCCAGTCCTTTTACCAGTGCCGTCGTTCTCCTCATTGTTTCCTCTAGAGATCACACCTTCCATAGCCAACAATGGGCTGACTAGACACCACACTGCCCAAGGTAATTTGTGAGCCGGGCCTTGATTGGTCCAGGTCTTTTCTTGCCTCCAGCTTTTCACCCACCCCCAACGTTCAGTCTAGAGAATGGTCCCTATCGTTTTTCTCCAGAGTTGCTGCCTCACCCGCTGAGTTACTCCAGCAATTTGTGTCTATTTTTGGTATAAACCAGCATCCGCAGTTCCTTGTTTCCACAGTCAGAGATGTCGCCAAACGGAAAGTGGAGAGTCTGATTCCAGTGTAGGAGAGCGCCCAGCGCCCGCTGTGAGTCCCAAACGCACCGCCATCGCTACGCCCCGCAGCTCCAGCCCCTTCCCCTCGCTGTCTCCTGCCCCTCTCCCCAGTGATAACCCCCTCTCCCCCATGGCTCTTATCCCGGCTTTTCTCCGAACTCTCCCCCCCACCGTGGCCCTAGCAGCTGGTGCTTCCCGGCCGATCCGAGACTTGGCACTAAGGGCGCCGACGGCTGATGCTCCTCCGGGGCACGCAAGGAGAGAGAGGAGCAGCAACCTAGAGATTCTGGGGAGAGAGAGTGGGGGATGAGAGGGGAAAGATGGAGAGGAGGGGAGTAGGGTAGGGAGAGGAGTTATGGAGGGAGGGAGGGGGGAGGGAGTGACTGAGGGTAGGGAAAATGAGAGGTGAGGGAGGGATTGGGGGATTGATTGGGGAGGGTAGGAGGTGAGGGAAAAGAAGAGGGAGGTTAGAAGGGAGAGTGGGGGTGGAGGGGGAATTGAGGGAGGAGGGGGAAGTAGAGGGGGGGGGTGTGGGGGAGGTAGGGAGTTGGGAATAGAGGGAGAGAAGGGCAGTAGGGGAGGTGAGGAGGGATAGCGGGGGATAGGGGGAGGTGAGCAGTGGCGGAGGTGGGGAAGGTGGGGAAGGTGGGGGCAGTGGGGGAGGTGAGGGAAGTGGGGTAGGTGGGGGATAGAGGGATAGGAGGGGGTAGCGAGGGGAGAGATGGAGGGAGAGAGGGAGTGACTGAGTGTAGGGGAAAGGAGAGGAAGATAGAAGTGAGGGAGGGATTGGGGAGGAGAGGGGGAAGAAGAGGGAGGGTGAAGAGGAGGCGGAGAGAGTGCTACAGATGGGGGGTAATGGGCTGCGCCTGTGCAGTTGGGGGCTATGGGTGAGTGGTGGAATATTGCGTTGGGGGACCAAACCTCCTGTGTAACAGGGACCCAACGGGTACCACAATCTAGTCTCTGCTTTAAAAATATCAATTGACAGGCTCCACAGCCTTCTGTGGTAAAGAATTGCACAGATTCACCACCCTCTGACTAACGATTAGGAGGCTGGCAGTTGATATCTTAGCCCAAAAATGTAAACAGAAAGAGTATTTCAAACCGGTAAGAATGTATTTACATGAACATGCGGCATACCCGTGCTGTTCACTGCTGGCATGTACAAGTAAAGCACGATGGAGCAGTGGTAGAGTTGCTGCCTTACAGCGCTTGCAGCACCGGAGACCCGGGTTCGATCCCTACTACGTGTGCTGTTTTACAGAAATTGTACATTCTCCCCGTGACCGCGTGGGTTTTCTCTAAGATCTTCGGTTTCCTCCCACACTCCATAGACGTACAGGTTTGTAGGTTTATTGGCTTGGTATAAGTGTAAAATTGTCCCTAGTGTGTGTTGGGTATTGTTAATGTGTGGGGGTCGCTGGTCGGTGCGGACTCGGTGGGCCGAAGGGCCTGTTTCCGCGCTGCATCTCTAAACTAATCTAAGAGCTTAGTTGCTTGGGCCAACATAATAATTACTTCCAGACGCTAAGGAGCAATTTTTGTTGTTGGTGATGTTTTACAACAGGGAGAAGACCTCCAGGTTTAAAAGGGGAAGGTTACACAAAAAGCTGGAGAAACTCAGCGGGTGCAGCAGCATCTAAGGAGCGAAGGAGATAGGCGACGTTTCGGGTCGAGACCCTTCTTCAGACTGGTCAGGGATCAGGGAAACGAGAGATATAAACAGTGATATGGAGAGATAAAGCAAGAACAATGAGTGAAAGATATGCAAAAAAGTATTGGTGATAAGGGAAGCAAGCCATTGTAAGCTGTTTCTGGTGTGAAAATGAGAAGCTAGTGCGACTTGGGGGGGGGGGGGGGGGGAGATGGAGAAGGAATGTCAGGGCCCGAGGGCTGAGGGAGAGGTGGGGGGGGGGGGGGGGGGGAAGGGAGCAGTCTGGGTTAACAGAATTGAGAAAATTCAATGTTTAAGCCCAGAGGATGCAGACTCCCCAAGCGGAATATGAGATGTTGTTCCTCAAACTTGCGGTGTTGTTCACTTTGGCCATGGAGGAGGCCCAGGACCGAGAGGTCGGATACGGAGTGGGAGGGGGAGTTGAAGTGCTGAGCCACCGGGAGGTCAGGTTGGTTATTGCGGACCGAGCGGAGGTGTTCGGCGAAACGATCGCCTAGCCTCCGCTTGGTCTCACCGATGTAGATTAGCTGGCATCTGGAGCAACGGATGCAGTAGACGAGGTTGGAGGAGGTGCAGGTGAACCTCTGTCGGACTTGGAATGACTGCTTGGGCCCCTGAAAGGAGTGGATGGGGGAGGTGAAGGGACAAGTGTAGCATCTCTTGCGGTTGCAAGGGAAAGTGCCCGGGGAAGGAGTGGAGCGGGAGGGAAGGGAAGAGTTGACGAGGGAGTTGCGGAGGGAGCGGTCTTTGCGGAAGGCAGACAGGGGGGGAGATGGGAAGATGTGGCGAGTGGAGGGGTCACGTTGGAAGGAAGGTTAGGTTTGATTTGTAGATAGAAACAAAAAGCTGGAGTAACTCAGCGGGACAGGCAGCATCTCTGGAAAGAAGGAATGGGTAATGTTTCGGGTCGAAACCCTTCTTCAGTTTGAATTGTTCGCTCACTACTGCCCCAGGCTGATAGAGACTTAATTCACACTGTGACTCCAACTCTCAGCGGCACCTCTGTGATATATTTCTTGTTCATCCCCAGTATCCACCAAGACTGCTAATCCACCCAACCCCATAAATTTCACCCAAGCATAAATCTGAACAGGGCATTAAAACATGTTTTACTGTCTATAACAAAATGAGGAGAAACTCATGGGCCACGATATCTTACTGCAATAATCCAACTGCCGTTAGTGTTTTGAAGCCTGCAGGATTTATACTGTAGCTTATCTAGCAATTAATAGGCACAAGACGAATTATTCTCATGGTTAAATTTATATAAAATAATTGGCCTTATAAGACCAAGTACAGTCTGGCGTGTCCCTATGAGCCAGCTGGCAACATGGAGAATGGAACTGATCTAGAGGCCATGTAGAGAAAATTCAACCCATTTCAGAACATATCTTGCTACTGAAGCCAGAGAGTCATACAAGCATGGAAATCCTTCAGCCCAACTTGCTCACGCCGACCAACATGTCCCACCCACATTTGTCCCACCTGCCTGCATATGGCCATTTAAACCTGTCCTATCCATGTACCTGTCCAAATGTTTCTTAAACGTTGCGATAATACCTGCCTCATCTGCCTCCTCCGGCAATTTGTTCCATACACCCACCACCCTTTGTGCAAAAGTTACCCCTCAGGTTACTATTACATTTCCCCCCCCTCACCTTAAACCTATGTCCCCTAGTTTTCGATTACCCAATTCTGGGCAAGAGACTCTGTGTGTTTACCCAATCTATTCCTCTCATAACGTTTTACTGTATACTGTAACAAGACGGTTTGATTCCAAGTGTGGTTCCACATCGCAGACCCACACATCCATAAAAGATATGTTTCCAACCTGACGAACTAATCCAAGCCTCTCCTGACTTGAAAGATTCATCTTCATACATCACCCTTCAGTCTTGGGACTCGGACTTTAGCCAATGCAATTCAGCTGCATAAGCAAAGTACATGGTTGCTGCCATGGATGAAAACTCATCCACTGCAACGAATAAAACTGAATGGAAATATTGTGCCATATCAATACTATGCATCAGAAAGTCTTGAGACTGTGAAGCAATGTTCCTCATGCTCCACTGTTCCATATATTCCAGATCAGGTCCCCTAGACTGGCAGATAACCAGTGTAACCCCATTACTTAAGAAGGAAGGGAGAGAACTATAGAACAGTTAGCCTGGCATAAATAGTAAGAAATGCTTGGATGCGTTAAGCTCTACGGTGCGGTGCAGCTGGTAGACCTGCTGAAGCACAGCACCATAGATCCAGGTTCCATCTTCACTTTGGGTACTGTCTATGTGGGGCTTGCACGTTCTCCCTGTGACTGCTTGGGTTTCCTACGGGTGCTCCGGTTTCCTCCCACATCCCAAAATAACAAGAGGGTTTGTAGGTTAATTGGTCTGTGTAAATTTCCCTCAGCATGTAGGGAGTGGATGTGATAGTGGGATAACATAGAACTGGTGTGAACAAGTGATCGATGGACAGCATGGACCCGGTGGGCCTGCTCCATGCTTTATCTTTCAATTCATCAAAAGAGTAGGAAGAGGCAAAGTCAACATGATGCTAGTGAAAGGGAGATAGTGCTTGATAAATCAATTGGAATCATCCTGAGGTTGTAACTAACAGTAAATATAAGCAGAGACCAGTTCTCACAGTGCATTTGGTTTTTCTGAAGACCTTCAATAAAATTACCTACAAGAAGTTACTGAACAAAATTAGAGTTCTTGGGATTGGCATGGATTATAGACACGTTTTAAGAGACAGAAGGCAGAAGGTGGAAATCATTGGGTTTTGTTCAGGTTGGGTGGTTGTGACTAGTGGGGTGGCAGAGTGATTAGTTCTGGGACCCAGCTGTTCACGATCTGTATCCATGACTTGGGTGACAGGACCAAGTGTAATATATCCAAGTTTGCTGAGATTCTCACTGAGTTGTGAAGACGATGCAAAGAGGCTTCAAGGAGATAAAAACAAATACGTGATCGGGTGAGGACATGTTCGATGGAAAATATTTGACAGAAGAAGACAGAAACATTTTTTTTTTTTAAATACTCAGGGATCGAAAGATGCACTTGTTCAGAGGAACTTGGGCATCCTTATACATGAAGCACATAACTTTGCATGAAGGCACAGCAAGCAATTAGGAAGGCAGACGATATGCTGACCTTTATTGCAATAATAATAGAACACAAACATAAAAAACATAAAAACATATACCACATACCTCTATAAAATACGCACCGGTAAAACTGCAGCAGGCATATTGTATATTATTCCCATCTCCCTGACTAAGGGAGGATGCATTAATGATATTGGGAGCCCAACAAAGAGTCACCAAATCCTGCATCTGTACACTGTGGACAGTTGTAGTCATGTATAGTCTTTCCACTGACTGGTTAGCATGTGACAAAAAACTTTTCACTGTGCCTCTCCAGTTTCCTGGAGATCCACATTTTAGTGAGAAATGTAATATATATACACACACACACACACACACACACACACACACACACACACACACACACACACACACACACACACACACACACACACACATATATATATATACACACACATATATATATATATATATATATATATATATCATACTAATCCCATGGTCCACATCCTTCTACATCCTGTCTATTGAAGTGCTTATCTTTTAAGCGTATAGTTGTATCTGACTACACCTCCTTGATGGGCCTATCCCACTTAGGCGACTGTTTAGGCGAGTGCAGGAGACTCTGCGCTTGCCACATGATCGCCACATGTTTGCTGGTGGTCTCTAGTGAGTCTTCTTCGTGGTCGCAAGGAGTTCCCGCATTCTGGGAACTAGTCACGGCCTTAACATGTTGAAAAACGTTCTGCACCCAAAAATTGGTTGCCATGGAGAAAATCGATAATCCTGTAGTAATAGGTGCAGTTGTAGTGGGGTCGCCATGTAGTTATGGGTAGTCGAGGTAGTCGTAGGTAGTTTTAGTTAATCGCCGTTGCTGACCGGTCATTTTCATTGGCTCATTGGGGAAAAAAACGTAAGCAGGAGTTTTCAGAACCAAGGATAACCGACAGGTAATGTTAAATTTCCGCCAAACTTCACAGCACAGTATCTCTGGCTTATTAAAAGTTGTCTGGCTTCTTAAAAGTTGTCTCCACTCCTTCTCCCCCCCCTTCTCCCTCTTCTCTCCCCCCCTCCCCCCCCCCCCCCCTGGTTTAAAGGACTTACCGTACACCGTGCTAGTCGTCTTAATTACAGCGTCAACCTCCCTGTTCATCACGGTGTGTGTCTAGATAATCTTGGCTTTGCACCATATGACTTTCAGACTGTGCTCTCCCACTTGCCCTGGCCCCCGCCTTTGCGATGTGTGTGTGTGTGTGTATATGGTTGTGTGTGTGTGTGTGTGTATATGTGTGTTCTACTCTGACAGTCGCTGTTCCAGTTCCCGGTTGCCGGAAGTCCCCTGAAAAATCGCCTAAGTGGAACAGGCCCATTAAACTCCATACTTTCATCTTAAACCTATGCCCTCTTATGATAACCTTTCACAGGAAACAGTTCAATTTATTCTATCTATGCCTCATAATTTTATACATCTTCATTAGGTCATCCCTCAGCCTCCTTCACTCACAGGGAAAGCAAACACAGCTTAGGCAATCTTTCCCCATAACTACAGTCCTCTAATCCAGGCAACATCTCAGTGAATCTCCTCTGCATTCCACGACCATCTTCTTCCCATATTGCAGAGAGCAGAACTGCACACAATACTCCCAAGTATGATCTAACCTGTTTTTGTACAATTGCAAGCAAACCTTTTATATTCTATGCCCTGACCTGTAGAGGCAAATGTGCATCAGTCTTCTTCACCACCTCTGGGGTTGTGGGAACTATCGTTTAGTTCAGTGACGTAACAGGTAGAGCTGCTGCCTCACTGCGCTAGGAACCCGGGTTTACTCATGACCTCAAATGTTGACTGTGTGGAGTTTGCATGTACTCCCTGTGACTGCGTGGGTTTCTTTAGACTATAGACTTTATAGATTCTGCATGAAGCCAAGCCCTTCGGCCCACCAAGCCTGCACCAACCAGCGACCACTAGCACTGTCCTACACACTAGGGACAATTGGCAATTTTACCAAAGCCAATTACCCTACAAACCTGTTCATCTTTGGGGTGCGGGAGTAAACCTTTATTTGAGGTGATAGGGACAAAGCCAATAAACAAACTCTCCAAGTTCTTTAGTTTAAAAGTACTTTGTTTGGTTATATAACCAGCCACCCTCGAGAAAAGCGGCGTGTGAATGAGACACAAATATACCAAGAACATGTTCTGAGCTCTGAAACATTTTCTGCAGGGTGCTTCTCCAAAATGCAACAAAAAACAACTGGGAATAACGTTTGAACAATTCCACAACAACATTTAAAAGACATTGGACAGGAATAC
Source organism: Raja brachyura (assembly GCA_963514005.1). Next base: position 34,161,000 of record OY740798.1, on the reverse strand, counting down.
GGATAGAAATTATTTAGATGGATATGTGCCAAACGTGAGCCGCTGGGAGTACCGTAGATGGGGCATTTTGGTCGGCAGGGACAGGCTGGGCTGAAGGGCCCATTCTCGTGCTGTATGACTCTATGACGCTACCTCTCACCTCCATTCTCGCTATCTCCTTGTGTTTGGGCTGCAAACAGTTTACTGGCATAAAGACAACAAGGAACTCAACGTTCATTCGCCTTTCATATAAAGACTTTGAAGTGTTAATCGCATTGTGCGATCGCCAAATACCTTTCCCATAATTGAGACTAGACTTTAGAGATACAGTGTGGAAACATGCACTTTGGCCCACAGAGTCCACGCCGGCCAGAGATCACCCCGTACGCTAGTACTATCCTTTCCAGAGACAATGTTACCAAAGCCATTTAACCTACAAACCTATACGTCTTTGGAATGCGGGAAAAAAATAGCGTGATCATGAGGAGAACGTACAAACTCCATACAGACAGCACTCGTAGTCTGGATCAAACCCGGGTCTCTGGTGCTGTAAGGTAGCAGCTCTACTGCTGTGCCACCCCAATTTATTTCAGCAGGTTTATCTTAAAGTTGGAAAATGAAAATAAAGATTTACAATAGGGTTCCTCAAACAGTTTAAAATAGGAGAATCGCAAACACACTTATCACACAAGTGTCACGTGAACACCATAAAAATGCAATGTTTAGTAGGCTTGTATAAAGCAGCACTAATGATTATTTAAACATGAATTAACTAAAGTCTAAGTGACTTCTACAACTAGTGCAAGTAGCTATTCTATTTTTTAAACACAAGAAAATATATTATCAACTATTCCAGTGCTGACAGGATTTCTCCTGCCGGTAACCTTGGCCATTATATTAGACTCTGTGCCCAAACCACACACAATGCAAAACCATTTATAACAAGGGTATATGCTTCCCAGCAGGGACACAGCAATGATAAAGAGCTTCAATTAATTGCCATGGTTCTGTTCTATGTGAGCATAACAAGCATGAAAGGTTGGAATAGGAATCCTCAGGAATGTTATACAATGTAAAGGCACATTCTGTACAACCCCGAACAAAAGCATTTAATTGAAACAAATACAATTCTCTCCTCCTACCCCACTCCCCCCCCCTCCCTCCCCCCATATTTGACCCTTACGTTAATCAATGGAACTTTAGAACCTAGTGAATCATAGTCATAAGAGTCATAGAATCACAGTCAAAGAGTTATAGAGCGTGCAAACAGGCCCTCTGGCCAAACTTGCCCACACTGAACAACATGTCCCATCTACATGTTAAAATCTTTAGCTGGGCTAATAATAGGTTTAAAAGTGACACACTGCTGGTATAGGAAACCTGCAATTATAGAAAATACAGCATGGAGGGGAATATGAAGTTAACCTTTCAGATCAATGAGAATTCCTCAAATCTCACTGTTTGGATGCATAGTGATTAAACTAAAATGTTGATTGCTTCTCTCTCTCCATTTACTGCCTCACCCACTGAGAGTCCCTCACCCATTCCACTCGCAAATTCCTTGAAAGGGTGCCATTATCTTTAATACTGTAACCAAAACAATGAAAGAATTTTGATCCATTCCAAGTAGAAAAAGCATGGAAAATTGTTGAACCATAGAACAGGGGGTGGCACGGTGGTGCAGGGGTAGCGTTGCTGCCTTACTACCCTGGTTCGATCCTGGCTATGGGTGCTGTCTGTACGGAGCTTGTACGTGTTCCCTGTGACTGCGTGAGTTTTCCCCGGGTGATCCGGTTTCTTCCCACACTCCAAAGACGTACAGGGTTGCAGGTTAATTGGCTTCTGAATATTCTAAATCGTCCTTGGTGTGTAGGATAGAACTAATGTAAACGGGTGATCAATGGTGGACCAGAACCTGGTGGGCCGAAAGATCTGTTTCCATGCTGAAAATCTAAACTAAACACAGAGTAAGATTCATTCTCCTTCCATAGAAAGGCTTTTAAATGTTAATCGCAGTGTTTCCAAGCTGTATCTTTAAACTAAACTAAACTAAACTGCAGATACTGGTTTTAAAAAAAAAGACACAAAGTGCTGGAGTAACTCAGCGGGTCAGGCAGCATCTCTGGAGAACATGATAGGTGATGTTTCATGTTGGGGGCCTTCTTCAGATTGAGTGTGGGGGGTGGAGTGGGAAAAGAAAGCTGGAAGATTCTTAACTGACCAAAGTCTACCCTCTTCCACCCACCCAACCCCAAAGCAAATTTTCGAAGCTTTGCAAAAACACAATCACAATGCAACAGGTTTGTGCTTCTCGTATTCCGTGCTGTGGGTTTAAGTTGACGACCACACATGTGGGAAGTGTAAATGTACAAAAAGCACATCATCTACAAATGACCTGCTTATGCTGGTTCTTATGGAGAGGCAGGAGGTCTGTCAGGTGCTTTTAAAATGGAACATTCCCAGCACATCAGACAATTTTGGCACGGAGAGCCGAGTTTACCTTACAGGGTAATGATTGATTAGAATTAAAAAGTCAACAATCTGAAACAGCAACTCTGTTCCCCTCCCCATTAAGGTCGCCTGATTGCTGAGTGTATTTAGAATTTTAGACTTCAGTCTTTAGAAATAGTGTGGAAACAGGCCCTTCAGCACACCGAGTCCACACCAACCAGCGATCACCTCGTACACCAGCATTATCCTACACACCAGGGACAATTAAGGCAGCACATTGGCGGAGCGGTAGAGTTGCTGCCTTACTGCACCAGAGACCCGGGTTTGATCCAGGCTACGGGCGCTGTCTGTATGGAGTTTCTACTTTCTCCCTGTGACTGCATGGGTTTTCTCCGGGTGCTCCTATTTCCTCCCACATTCCAAAGACGTGTAGGTTTGTAGGTTAACTGGCTTCTGTAAATTGTAAATTGTCCCTAGTGAATAGGATAGTGCTAGTGTACGGGGTGATCGCTGGTTGGCGCAGACTCAGTGGGCCAAAGGGCCTGTTTCCACGCTGTATCTCAAAAGTCTAATGTATACATTTACAATTTACAGATGGGAATGAACCTACAACCTTTTATTATGGAATTTTTCCATTTATAGCATTTTGCTTTTGTCAAGTGCTATTTTGAATTGAATTGAATTGAAAGATAGAGTGTGGAAACAGCCCCTTCGGTCCATCGAGCCCAGACCGGCCATCGATCACCCATTCACACTAGTTCTATGCTATCCCACCTTCGCATCATCTCTCTGCACACAATAGGCAATTTACATTGAATGAGGACAATGAACCCGCACGTCTTTGGAATGTGAGAGGAAACCTGAGCGCCCATTGTCAAAGGTATTTTAACATGAGCTATTAATCACGATCATGTGGCATCACATGATAATTACGCTGCAGTTCCAGTAATTAAAAGTTCTTTGAGATAGAGGAGTGTATATTTACTTAGAAACTGCACGGAGCAGTAAAGTACATAAAGTCAATGGAACGAATTAAACACACAGAAACAACTTTCTTAGAAATGATTCCCCAGGTACAAGGTATACAAAAAAGACAGAACAGCTTATCTTTCCTTGTAGACATTTGTTCCATGCAGACACAAGGATTGCTAGTTTGCTAAAAAAAAGCACAAAGTTCTGGAGTAACTCAGCAGGCCAGGAACAGTAGCAGAGCTGGCAGTCGCTGCCTTTCAGCGCCAGACACCCGGGTTCAATCCTGACCTCGGGTGCTGTCTGCGTGGAGTTTGCACTTTCTCCCTGTGTGACCGCGTGGGTTTCCTTTGGGTGCCCCAGTTTCATCTCACATCCCAAAGACAAGCGGGTTTGCAGGTTGACACAAAAAGCTGGAGTAAGGCGGGTCAGACAGCATCTCTGGAGAAAAGGAATAGGTGACATTTCGGGTTGAGTCACTTCTTCAGACTGAGTCATGGGAGAGGAAATGAGAGATAATAGACTGTGATGTAGAGAGATAAAGAACAAATAAATGCAAGATATGCAAAAAAAGTTAATTGGCCTCAGTAAATTGCCCCAAGTGTGAATGGAGTGGGAAAATGGGATAACATTGCACTAGTGTGAACCGGTGATTGATGGCAGGCCTGCACTCGGTGGGTCGAATGGCCTGTTTCCATGTTGTATCTCTAACCTAAACTAAACATGGATAAGCAATGTTTCAGGTGAGGAGCCTTCCTGGCCCATAACAGTAGATCATGTCATTATATAATGGTTCTCGATATTGCAACTTATTTCACACATTTCGAAACACACTTAAATTTAATCAAATGGCTGACATCCACACAGCCAACATATGATCACATAGCAGTAGGTACAATTGCGTACCCACCGTTAACAGGGAATGTAATATTTTTAGACACAGTTCCACACACAATCATGAGAGGAATAGATCGGGTAGACACACAGTCTCTTGCCCAGAATAAGGCAATCAAGAACCAAAATACCTATGTTTAAGGTGAGGGGGAAAGATTTAATAGGAAACTGAGGGGTATCTTTCTCATTAAAGGGTGATGGGTGTATGGAACAAGCTGCTGTAGCAAGTGCTATCACAACATTTAAGTAATATTTAGACAATTCCATGGATAGGATAGAGTTAGTGGAATGTGGGCCAAACATAGGCAGATGGGAATAGTGTAGATGGGACATTTTGGTCAGTGTGGGCAAGTTGGGCCAAAGGGCCTGTTTCCACACTGGGTGGCTCTATGTCTCACTGGATATAGTTAGTAATTGGAATACCATTATTGATCTTTTGCTCCAAGGTTGTACGTGTAAGTTCTACTTGAAGACCCGGTTTGGGCTTGCAATTGTTGTCATCCGAAGTCCTAGTGTACGTCTTCTGACTTCCTGAATGACGGGTCATCTTTTTCTGTGCTCCCCAGGCGATGACATATATCCATTAAAAAGGGACTCGAGAATGACAGAAAGCAAGCAGAAAATCCCATTCATCAGAATTAAAGGGCTTGGGTGTTATTGAAGGTTCTGAACTGTTGTTTCTCCAAACGATTTGAAAGAGATTTGTCACCACCGATCAATGTACTCTTTGGTACTGACACTAATGGAGAATTCACAGTGAACGATTAACCTACCACCACATCTTTAGGATGTGGGAAGAAATCAGAGCACCCAGAGAAAAGTACACAGTGTCTCAGCCTGTTCCTGTGCTGTACTGTTCTATGTAGAAACAAAGAACTGCAGATGAAGGTTTATACCAAAAATAGACACAAAGTGCTGGAGTAACTCTGGCTGCAGGTCAGGCAGCATCTCTGGAGAAAGGGTGGGTGACGTTTTGGGTCGGGACCTTCCTTCAGGCCGTTCAGTGTTCTATGTTCCATAGCTACAATCAGCCACACAACGGGGAATTAGAGCCAAACGCCTGTGGGAGACTCCAGATATTTAATGATTCATATTTGCTGGCAATTTTCCAGATTCTGATTAATTTGTTTTAAAGGCTTGGAGTTTAGGAGGTAACATGGCTTTAGCTGTGGATTCCCCAGCCAGACATCCTGCACTGATTACTGCCTCACGAATAAGGAACTAATTCTGAAGAAGGGTCTCGACATGAAACGTCTCCCTTTCCTTCCACCCTCCAGTGATACTGCCTGTCCCAGTGAATTACTCCAGCATTTTGTGTATATCCCAGCTTTGATACATTACCTTTCATGTAACTCTTCAAATGTTCCCAAGCAGTTAGCAAGAAATGAAATACTTCTGAAGTGGAGTCAGTGTGATGCAGTAGGAGTGTGTAGACTGGAACAGCATATGCTGGTTTATACAGAAGACAGAAACAAACTCAGTGGGTCAGGCATCGCCTTTTGTTTTCTCCAGATTTGTTTTCTCCTGAGATGCTGCCTGATCCGCAGAGTCACTCCAGCACTTTGTGTCTATTCTTTGATACAGTAGGAGGTTAGGCAGCACGGCAAGCTCTGGCAAAGGACAATGTGATCATTTGTTCTCGGTGACATTGAGTAAGGGATCAACATGGGTAGAAGAACATCAGCAATAACTCCTCATAGCTGTGGCATGGATCTTTTATTTGAAAGAATAAAAGGAAGCATTGGTTTATTGTTTTTTTTTTGCCGGAGAACACCCCCAGCAGTACACTGCTGTACAGCACCTCTGATGCTGGAGTGCGGAGTACTACCAGTGCTGTGGAGTGCAGAAGCTCTGTCGTGCAGCAAATGTTAGGCAATGTCGCGCAGCACCGCTGGCAATGCAGTTGTCACAGGGAGAACGTACAAATTCTCTACAGACAGCACCCGTAGATCGCAAACACTTTACTTGTAAGACTGAAAAGAGCCATTAGCTTTCCTAGAGTTTCCCAAGTCATCTAGTACCAGTTTAGATGGCACAGAAAAATATGCAGCTAACCCCATGAAGAAATGCGACACAATTTGTTGCAAGGTCACCCAGCGCTGCCACACTTACATAAACTTCTTTATTCAGCAGTGGATACCGCAGAAACCAGCAGCAGCTCCTTAACCAAGATAAACGATTACAAAGAGTTTGTGTGTCTCATACATTCAGGCAACAGAAGGTTTTCCAACAAAATCTTACAGTACGTACCACGACATGTCACCATTTTATTGATATGTTACTTATTAAAATTACACATTTGGATTTTTTTTAAGGCAGTAATGATTCACTCAGCATTCAAGCTTGAGAGCTACAGAGACCGAATGAGAGAATAGAAATAGAAACATATTAGAAAGAAAGAAACAGGAACAGCAACAAACAGAGACAGAAACAGCAACAGAAAAACAGAGGTGGACCGACAGAGATGGAGACAGACAGAGACGGACAAAGACAGAAGCAAAGACTGAAGCAGAGACAGAGACAGTGATGGACAGACCCAGACGAACAGACAGAGATGGACAGAGACAGAGACAGACACAGACACACACACAGACAGAGACAAAAGCGAGGCCTGAAGCAGAGACAGGGATAGACAGACAATGGCAGACAGAGATGGAGACAGACAGACAGACACTTACAGACATAGACAGAAACAGAAACAGAGAGAAAGAGATGAAATCAACATTACCAATGTAAATAGTCCAAGTTAGACACAAAATGGTGGAATAACTCAGCGGGACAGGCAGTATCTCTGGAGGGAGGGAATGGGAGACGTTTCAGGTCCAGACCCTTCAGACTGAAGACTGAAACGTCACCCATTCCTTTTCTCCAGAGATGCTGCCTGTCCCGCTGAGTTACTCCACCATTTTGTGTCTATCTTTGATTTAAACCAGTATCTGCAGTTCTTTCCTACACATAAAGAGTCCACGTTCCGAGCAAGCAGCCAGGTAAGAACATAAATGTTATTGACTTTGACCAATTCCGTTTCATCCGCCCAAAATATTAACATGACCATCACTTAATTCATAAAGATGTTCACTTGTCTGTCCACAACTAAAATCTAGCTGCCCATTCTACATCAACCCCTCTCTGTCCCTTTTCCACCAATCTTTTCACAAAGTCACAAAAGAGGGGGTAAAAAAAACCCCAAACTGGCAAATGCTTTAATATTTTAAGAATCTTCACCGGGACAGAACTGGAATAATGAGCGTGTTATCATTCCAGTAGCTGGCCTGTAGACCAGCTCTTGCTCGCAGGGATCAGCTGCTTGGGCTCTAGGTTTGGGAGAGGGGAGCTGAAGAACTCGGTATCTCCCAGGGTTGAGCATGTTCACTTGCTCCTGGACTTAGACCCCGTGCTGAAGGCCGCATGTCACTGATGTTTGCCCAATAAATATTTTTCTTTGGGGATGAATTCTAAATGAACAATAATGAAGGGCTCCTCCCAAATAGTCAACAAACTGCACTCTCTGGCAACAGACTTTGTAAGTAACCGCACAAGTCATACCTTCTCTTCCAGATTATGAGTCACACATAAAAATACGGCCACATTGGAGACAAAGATATTTTTCCCAATTTTAATTAACTAACCCACAACAATCTCATCCTCCTCCCTCCCCCTCCCTCCCCCTCCCTCCACCCCCTGAAACCTGGCTGACCTTAGATTTGTCCCCCCTCCTCCTCCGCTTTTACCTTTACAATAGATACATAATTCACAACTTTTCTATCCCTGGACTTAACAATTCACAACAATTTATCCTCTCTGGCCCGCACCCGTCTTTTCATCTCTGGACTTTGTCCAACCAGCTGACTATCCAACAACCCCCTCATCTGTGTTCATCCACTACCAGCCATGCTTTGCCATGCCCCTTCTCTCCCCCAGTTTTCTATCCTTTCCCCTTACCCACAATCAGTTTGAAAAAGGGTCCCGACCTGAAACGTTGCCTCTCCATGTTCTCCAGGGATGCTTCCTGACCTGCTGAGTTACTCCAGCAATTAATGTCTATTTTTAAACATTTAAAGATCATTTACCTTTAGGGGTTTGATACTATCTTGAATAAATTGGGTTGATTTAGAATTTTTAGAAGGTCACATGAAAAGGCCGACTTTAACTTTAAACTTTAGACTTTAGAGACACAGCACAAAAGCAGGCTCTTCAGTCCACTGAGTCCGCGCAGACTAGCGGTCACCCCGAACACTAGCACTATCCTAAACACTAGGGACAATTTACAATTTCCAGAAGCCAATTAACGTACACACCTGTATGTTTTTGGAGTGTGGGGTAAACCAGAGCACTCGGAGAAACCCATGCAGTCACAGGGAGAACATAAAAACTCCATACAGTCAGCACCCGTAGTCAGGATCGAACCTGCATCACTATGCTGCCCCTGACGAGATGGATGGGTGCAGCAAATCAAAATCACAATCCTTTCCACATGAGCAAGATCAGATATCACATTGCACTGCTTCCCCTTCTCCACAATTCCACATATATATTTCAGTGTTTTTTTGCAACATATTAAACCTGCTGCCACTAATACGGATATGCAGGGAATGGAGGGATGTGGATTACGATGAGATGGTCACGGTAGATAAAGGTCTTGGCATCGTATAGGCATGAGCAAGATCAGATATCATATTGCGTGCTTCCCCTTGTCCACAGGTATTTTGGCCTTCATCAGTCAGAATATTGAGTATAGAAGTTGGGAGGTCATGTTGCAGTTGTATAAGACGTTGGTGAGACCGTATTTAGAATGTTGTGTTCAGTTCTGGGCACCATGTTATAGGAAAGATATTGTCCAGCTTGAAAGGGTTCAGAAAAGATTTACGAGGATGAGAGGGGGGGGGGGGGGGGTCTTATAGAGGTGTACAAAATCATGAACAGATCGGGTAGATGCACAGAGTCTCGTGCCCAGAGTTGGGGAATCAAGGACCAGAGGACATAGGTTCAAGGTGAAGGGGAAAAGATTTAATAGGAATCCGAGGGGTAACTTTTTCACAGAAAGGTTGGTGGGTGTATGGAACATGCTGCCAGAGGAGGTAGTTGAGGCTGGGACTAACCCATCATTTAAGAAACAGTTAGACAGGTAAATGGATAGGACAGGTTTGGAGGGATATGGACCAAGTTCAGGTAAGTGGAACTAGTGTAGCTGGGACATTGTTGGCCAGTGTGGGCCAACAAAGAACAGGCCCTTTGGCCCAACTTGCCCACACCAACCAACATGACCCATTAACACTGATCCCACCTGCCTACATTTGGCCCACATCCATCCAAACCTGTCCTATCTATGTACCTTAATTGTTTCCGCAAGGGACGGACATTGTGGGCTGAAGGGCCTGTTCTTGTGCTGTTCTGTTCTATGCTCCATGTTCTAATGATGTTTCTATCCAAAAGAGCTGAGTACAGAACTAATTTAATAGTTCGATTAATGAGCTGCCACAAGCTTGATAGATTGAATTGGTCTCTTACGATGCTGCATAATTTCAAGGCCACATGGAATTAGAAAGGAACCAAGAGAGAGAATGTATTTGTATTTCTTAATAAAGCGAGGAATAGTGGGATGGAAGTTGAGATAGGTACAAAACATAATAAGACATCTCTCGTCTTGTGTGGAGTTGATTAAATAGGACTGAGGTTGTATGGTTCCTGACAGCATAGGAAGATGATATTCACTCACATAGAAATAATATCTTGGTCGGTCAGAGATTTCTAAGGCTTGGAGAATTATCTTGCTGTGGGAGATGTGGGAAATCCTTAAATTTTTCATGAGAACAGTGGAGGGAGCACAGTTCATATAATAAGATGCTGAGAGCCAACTATTCAGTGCCCATCGCACTGAAGTCCTTTTAAGTCCTTTTAAATTTTAATGGTGGACCAGATGCATTCACTTTGACATCAATAATCTGAGTCACGTTTGAAAATGTCTCCACTGCTGCTGATCTTGACCTTAAAGGGACAATACGAAGCCTGGACTTCATGGCTTTTGTCCTTTCCACAAGCCTGCAGAGATAGGGTGAGTGAGCACCGCCTACCGTGCCACTAATGGCCCTTCTCTTTGGAAACCATTCAGTTTCCCCTGTGATGGGGATCAATAAATAACAGTTGCCTGCAAGGCCTTTTTTAAAGGATCCCCGAGCATTATGCTGCACTTAGCTTAGGGCCTGCCTGCCTGCGGTCAGTCAGACAGTGTTCATAGGCTGTGGTTTGCTTTGCATCCCTCTTGGCACTATCATTTACTCCACTTATCACACCAGGAGCGAGCGTTGTGCTCCCCTCATGCTTCATAGCTACGAGCAGAAAGGCAGGAACAACTTTTAGCATTCAAGTGTGCAGGAAAGAACTGCAGATGCTGGTTTAAATCGAAGGTAGACACAAAATGCTGGAGTAACTCAGCGGGACAGGCAGCATCTCAGGAGAGAAGGAATGGGTGACGTTTCGGGTCGAGACCCTCTACAGAATTATATCAGGGGAGAGGGCGTCTCCCATTCATTTTGTCTCTGTACCACCTGTTCCCCTGACATTAATCCGAAGAACGATCTCGACCCGAAACGTCACCCATTCCTTTTCTGCAGAGATGCTGCCTGTTCCAGCTGAGTTACTCTAGCATTTTATGTGTAGCATTGAAGTCACAGCCAGATATCTTCCCATTAGAAGCAGGCATTGTATTAACAGCATTTGGTTAATGGCCGGGGGGATATTAGGGGTCATTTATGCCCGAAAAAAAGGCCATTTGACCCATTGCAGCCTTGCTGACAAGGTCTATTGAAGCTAAAGACAGACACTAAGTGCTGGAGTAACTCAACGAGTCAGGCAGCATCTCTGGAGGAAAAGGGTGGGTGACATTTTGGTCACGACCATTCATCAGACTGAAGAAGGGTCCAAACCCGAAATGTCAGCCATCCTTTTTCTCCAGAGATGCTGCCTGAGCCGCTGAATTACTCCAGCACTTAGTGTTTATTTTTGGTATAAATCAGTCTCCGCAGTTCATTGTTTCTAAGAGCATTTAGACTATTCTCACATTCCAGCTCTTTGCCCATAGCCACACATATCACATTTTATACTTGCAAGGATATTTTTAAATGTATCTATGGCTTTGATTTCCTCCACTCTTTCAGGCAGTTTCAAGGCTGCACAACGCTCAGAGTGTGAGCTTTATTCTCTTATCCCTTTTACCTCTTGGCTTAAGTCTTCCGTTGACAGTCATAGAGTGAGAGTGAGAGAGAGCGAGAGTGGGAGTGGGAGAGTGAAAGGGATCGAGAGTGGGAGAGAGTGAGAATGAGTGAGAGAGAATGAGTGAGAGACAGAATAAAAAGAGTGTGAGAATGTGAGAGTGAGAGGGTAACTATAAGAGAGTGAGAGAGAATGAGAGTGGGAGTGTGAATGTGAGAGAGGGAGAGATAGAAAGAAAAGAGAAACAAAGTGCTCTTTTAATTCATTTCAGGGCGACGCTATCAGAGAGCCAGCCAGTATGTGACAATGGAAACTGCAACTTCCATTTACTGTAGCAAAAGTTACTTCAAAGCAACAAAGACCTGAGTTACATAAAGAGAAAGCAGGGCAGGCGTCCTTAGGACCTGATCACAGTTGTAAGTTGTGTGGAACAAAATAAGTGAAAAAAACCCTCAGTGGTGGAGAGTGAGGGTGTGGAAGTGCTTTCCAGACAAGGCCTGGCAGCTGAGGGCATCACCACTGATGATGGGGCGATATAATCTGGGGACGTGCTGGAGTCCAGAAGTATAGGGGAGTAGCTACCTATGAAGGTGGAGATTCTAGAGGAAGAGAGGGATCAGGCCATATAGGAAGGGGGCAGCACAGTGGCGCAGTGGTTGAGTTGCTGCCTTACAGCGCCGGAGACCCAACTGCAATCCTGACAGCGGGTGCTGCCTGCATGGAGTTTGCAAGTTCTCCCTGTGACCGGATGGGTTTTCTCCGGGTGCTCTGGTTTCCTCCCACATCTAACAAAACATGCAAGTCTGTAGATTAATTGGATTCTGTAAATTGCGTAGGATGCAGTGGGATAACATAGAACCAGTGTACAGGTGATCATTGGTTGGCACAGACTTGTTGGGCCAAAGGGCTTGTTTCCATGCGGTATCTCTAAACTAAAGTATACTAAACTAAATGAATTTGAAAACAAGGCCATGAGTTGTAAAGATCAAAGCGATGCTTAAGAGTGGTAGCGGTGTGGAATGAGCTTCCAGTGGAAGTGGTGGCGGCAGGTTCGTTGGTATCATTTAAAAATAAATTGGATAGGCATATGGATGAGAAGGGTATGGAGGGTTATGGTATGAGTGCAGGCAGGTGGGACTAAGATAAAAAAGTTGTTCGGCACGGACTTGAAGGGCCGAGATGGCCTGTTTCCGTGCTGTAATTGTTATATGGTTATATGGTTAAGCAGAATCTACTACAATCTTATTTTGAGGTCCAACTTATCCACACCAAGCACAGAAACATTTATTCCACAATCAACACGAGTATAAAATGAAGTTACTTTGTTTGTTGTAAAGTACTTTGTCACACCTGGAGAATATTATGACACAATTGTGTCTTCACCTTTGGATATTAATAACCATGGAATATTCTGGAATCGGAGCTGCAGTCACCCTGGAAGCATTTCACACTTAATTTCTGCAAGAGCAGGATGTGAAATAAAAACATCCATCCCTTTAGATTTATTTTACTTTTGAACAAAGACAAGGAGTAGACTTGAATCATCAAGGCCTCATCTTTTAGACCATCTTCCCCAAGTCTGTCCCTCTCTGTATTAACTTCAGACTTTCTGAAAATTCATTGTATGGGCAAAACCAGTGATCCTCTCACCAATCTTATCCCTCTCCAATTTGACTCAGAATCCAATTTAACATTATGCTTATGCTTCCTAAAGGATTCTTCAGGTATTTAAATACTGTGTAAATGAAGATAGCTGCTGCATTTGAGGTACTGAGAGATTTCTTTACAATCGTGACATATTGTGATGAAATCTTCACAAAATCCCTGCAGGAGCGTAGGCCTTTTACTTTCATATTTTATACAGAAACTTTTTAAAAATATGCTTCAGAACTAAAGTAAACTAAACTAAACGAGTGTCAGGGGCTGCACAATCCTCTGTTTATTGAATGCTAATACAGTGATTTATCAATCCAAAGTGATCCACATTGTGTTCCTAAAAGTAATTCCAAGTGTTTGAGTTTGAAGAAGGGTCATGACCCAAGACGTCACCTCCCCATGTCCTCCAGGGGTGCTGTCTGACCCGCTGAGTTATTCCAACACTTTGTGACTTTTTCCATAAGGCTTTATCCCTCTTGCTTAAGCACTCTAATGGAACCTAAACCATGCCACATGATCGTACTTAAGGATTTAATCATCATTGGGAACTTCACTTCCATGGGAACCCAGCATTGGGACCAACGCATTCTGTTCTGGCCTGCAATTAATGAATTCTAAAAAGAGGATAGTAACATTTGTGTCTGTTTATACCAATTATATCAAAACCAGATCTCTCTTCCTTCTCTCCAGTAGATAGTGATCGACTGATGTATAGGAACGGTTTCGAGAGACAGAGGCCAAACGCGGGCAAATAGGATTTGTCTTAGTCGACATCTTCTTGGTCGGCATGGACTAGATGGGCTGAACGGCCTGTTTCCCTGCACTATGACTCTATCCATCTATGATACATGATAAAACAAACTACGTCTCTTTGAAAATGTACACACATCCATGTGCAGTGGGACTTGGAGTAAAGAGGATTCCCTCTTTCCTTCCAACTTGCCCCATACCCCTACTGTTCATGTTGTATTCACTCTTGATACTCAAACATTATTACTGAATTTGCATTTGCTTTTGATCATACTAAAGTCAAACTTTGTTTCAATCCTATTACTAGTTATGTTCCTTTAACATAAAGAGGAACATCCAAACTAGTTGTGCTGCTGCAAGTAAGAATTTCATTGTTCCATTTCGGGACAGATGATGATTAAAGACTCTTGACTTTTATCGTGTTGACAACCCTCAGGGCAAGCAGATGACGAGTTAATGGATGAACTATATAAAGCATAAGAGTACAGAATAACACAGCCTAGAATGCTTTACATAAGTTTCTGCTTAACAGGTTATGGAAATCAACCATGTTTAACCTCCCCTTCAAGCACCCAAAGCGGCCGATTCAAAACAAGCGGTGGCCAGATGGGATTTGCTTTAATAAGTGGTTTGCAAAATGTGAGCTCTTCACCATACCAACACAAGCAGGTGATTTCATTATGTCCCACTTGCCTTATGTTACCTAGCAACCGGACAATCAGTCTCCCGGTGATGCTTTCTCAGCTTATACTCGGTCCAAAACTGTTTGCTTTGACATCAGGATGTAATTGTAAGCCAAGGAAATGTCAAACGCCTCATTTAGAGTAAAAGCACTCCTGGAGATCAGATGACTGCATTCCTCTGCTGCACCTACTAGGCACAAACGGCAACTCCTGTTGAATTTTCGGTAAAACAACGCCAGGCAACTCACCACACGTAACCACTAAACAATTTATTAAAATTTGATCCTACTTGGGTCCCGTAAAAATTGCTACTTTAACAAGTCGACAGTGTTATACAAATTACGCTGTGCATCTTTCAGAGAGGATTTCAAGAGGAACAAATTCCTAAGCTGGGAAATTCGTTAGGCATATATTTAACATGAGTCACCAAAACTATAGAGGTATACATGTGTGATTAAATCTATGTGAGCTAATAGCCAGAATTGCTTACAACACTCCTTAAAATAAAAGTTAAGAAACAGGTACCAATTTTTTTGAACCATTTAGATTGCTGTTTTTTTTAATTAATTAATACATTTTAATCCAAAGGTGAAGCAACAGCTACAGCATTCTAAACTTCTGATCATTGTTGAACTTCCTCTTTCAAAATAAAGACTAAGATAGAGTGTATAGAATTATTATCACTCATTCCCAAGCTTATTCCCAACCTATCACCTAATTCTTTCTGGCTTAGACTTAAAACAAAACTCACTAGTTTTTCAACAGAAGACGAGAGGGGAAAGATTTCTTAAAAACCTGAGGGGTAATTTCTTCACGCAGATGGTGGTGAGTATATGGAATGAGCTGCCAGAGGAAGTAGTTGAGCCAGGCACAATAACAATATTAAAATAAAACATTTGGACAGGTGCATGGATAGGAAAGCTTTAGAGGGATATAGACCAATTGCGGGCAGGTGGGCTAGTGTGGATGGGGCATCTTGGTTGTCATGGGCAAGTTGGGCTTGTTTCCATGTTGTATGACTGTAACTATTATTTAGAACATCTCAATGCCTGGATCTGAAATCCAAATATTTCAGTAAATCTTTCAGTAAATCATTTTTAAAAAAATTCATAACAGGAAATGTATGAATTTTCTATGAGAAAACTTTCTTTCAAACTAAAATAAATGTTCTTGCGTGTGGGAGAGGTGGAATAGATAAAAAGGGAACAACAATATTGTTAGTACTAGCCAAGCTCTTTAAAAGCACTGGAGTATCATTGGAGACCCTCGGACTATCTTTAATTCATTGGAGGCCCTCGGACTATCTTTAATCATACTCAAATGAAGGTTATCTTCCACTAAACTTTATTCCCTTTTATCCTGTATCTGTCCACTGTGGACGGCTCGATTGTAATCTTGTATTGTCTTTCCGCTGACTGGTTAGCCCGCAACAAAAGCTTTTCACCGTCCCTTGGTACACATTACAATAAACTAAACTGAACCATGCACTATATATTCATGAATGAGACAACAGGTGAGTTTTTATTTTGAAACTGCATGTCATTCTCAAATAGTTACGATGTCTCTGTATAATACTCCATACTATTTTAGAAGTAGATAGCACGAGGACTTGCTTTCATCCATTTCACTTTAATGCTCTGTAGAATTGTTTTGAGAGATTCCCGTGCAAGAGGAAAATAAGTGACTAGGCTAGGTGAAGTGAATGCCTTGTTTTCTTCATTCTCCATTGTAAACATGCAAATCTAAAATTCCACATGAGTTCATCACATATAGTTTGTATTACATTTTTAGTTGGCGAGTCATAGAGTCTTACAACATTGAAACAGGACCTTGAGAACTTGTCCATGCCAACCAAGATGGCTCCTCCACACTGGCCCCACCAGCCCGTGTTTAATCCATATCCTTCCAAATATTTCCTATCCATGTACCTGTCCAAATGCCTTTTGAATGTCGTTATCGTACCTGCCTCAACTGCATCCTCATTCTAAATACCCACTGCCCTCTGTGTGAAAACGTCACATAACGTGGGTGAGAGCATTTCTGGCACCAGAATACATACCTTCATGTGCAACCAAAGGTGGTGAGAGAAGCAAAGAAAACATAACTAAAAGATTAAAAGGGCCGAAGGGCCGAATGGCCTCCTCCTGCACCTATTTTCTATGTTTCTATGTTTTTATGGAAGCAGAAAGAAAAAGAATGAGAGGAGAGAATGGCTGGAGGGAAAGTGAAAGTATCAGAGAATATGAAAGTGTGAAAAAAAATAATAACAGTGGTCTCATTTGCAGCTAGATTAAAAGATTACTGTTCCTTCATATGAGATAAATTAATTTGGTCCTTCGTGACTGCTCCACTATTCTTGAAGATAATGGTTAATCTTTATCACTCTACTGCATTAAACACCAAAGGACACAAAGTGCTGGAGTAACTCAGCGGGTCATGCAGCATCCTCAGAGAACATAGATAGACGACGTTTCATGTCAAGGCCCTTGTTCAGTCTGAAGAAAGGTCTTGACCCAAAACGTCACCTATCCCTGTTCCGCAGCGATGCTGCCAGACCTGCTGAGTTACTCCAGCACTTTGCCTTTTTATCATAGTGATACAGCATGTAACCAGGTCCTTCAGTCTGACCAACATGCCCCAATACAACACTAGTCCTACCTGCCTGCGTTTGGTCCATAGCTAACTATACCTATCCATGCACCTCCCAAACTATTTCTTAATTGTTGTGATAGTAACTGTTTCAACACTCCTCCAGCAACTTGTTCCATACATCCATCATCCTTTGTGTAAAAAGGTTAACCCTCAGGTTCCTATTAAATCTTTCCCCCCTCACCATAAACAAAGGGGTGGCGCAGTGGTGCAGTGGTAGGCTTGCTGCCTTAGAGCTCAATTTGGGTATACAATTCCTTGTTCCTGCTTTAAACACTATCCCTTAAATCCCATATTATCGTTCCCCCCCCCCCCCCCCCCCCCAAGACACCTAATATCAAGTCTGCGGACCCAGGTTTTAGATGCTCCATCCAAAGGTCACATCAAGCCAGCATTCACCCTGTCAAGCCCAGTACCTGCTTTGCATGTTTCAGTAACATCACCCTACATTCTTCTAAAGTATTTCAAATGTGGCACTTTAAATCAGGGTATCTATTTACCAAGGCACTACTCCATTATCTCCAGGACCCAAGCAGAGGAGATTTGTCACCGGCAATGAACACTGTCCTAAAGGTGTTTTTCTGGAGTCATAGAGCCATACAGCATGGAAACAAGGCCTTCAGCCCACCTTGCCCACACCAACCAACATGTCACATCTGCACTAGCCCCATCTGCCTGCGTTTGACCCATATCCCTCGAAACCTGTTCTATCCATATACTTTAATTGTATCTTAACATTGCAATAGTACCAGCCTCAACTATCTCCTGCGGCAGCTCGTTCTATACACCCACCACCCTTTGTGTGAAAAAGTTCCTCTTAAATCTTTCCCCCCTCACTTTAAATCTCTGTCCTCAGTTTTCTCGATTCCCCTACTCTGGGCAAGAGAGTCTGTGCATCAAACCCGTTCTTTTCCTCTCATGATTCTCATACATTCATAAGTTACAGGATTAGGCCATTTGGCCCATCAAGTCTACTCCGCCATTCAATCGTGGCTCTTCTCTCTTTCTCTCTCAACCCCATTCTCCTGCCATCTCTCCATAACCATTGACACCTTTTTACTAATCAAGAATTTAACAATCTGCACCTTCAAAATTCCCATTGACTTGGCCTCCACAGCGATCTGTGGCGATGTATTCCACAAATTCACCACTCTCTGACTAAACAAATTCCTCCTCATCTTTTTAAAGGTATGTCCTTTTATTCTGAGGCTCTGACCTCTGGTCCTGGGCTCTCCCACTAATGGACACTAAGAAGGGTGGTGTTTACTGTTGTCTTGGGTATAAAGAATACCTGATGCATCTCACATCATTCTCTTGTCACGGTTGCAGGAGGAAGGGGGAAAAAAGTCGTGATGCAACGTTATCATGGTTGAATCCATTTCCGATTGGCATCTTTGCAGGCTAAAGTTGCAGACTTTTCATGTGGACCGAAGTTTAAATGCACATTTACCTGTGATCCTGGCTTTCAGTTCTCGCAGGGAATCCCCGGAATGTGTAACTTTGCACGTTGGCAGCTCCCGCTGAAATACTTCCACACTGACACGGGAAAACAGAAGCGATTAGGCGAATACAGCTCCGGTTCCACAGCCCTGCGGAGGTGCAGGGACTGAGAGAGATCACACACACACACCGTGACACAGACTCTGTCCCGACTGGTTGGAAAACTAGCCGAATGCTATTGTATTCGGATGCGTGGGGGAGAGCCGGTAGTCGTTGTCAACTCTGCTGCAAACTTAAACTATCCCGAAAGCAACTCTTCCAAAAGGAACTTGCAATTTACAAACCAGATTATTGAAGCCAATTTCCTGAAGCGGACCGCATAAATCTGGCTGCCAAGGACAAATATTGTTTCTTCAGCACTGAGGGCAACTGAGACATTTGTTTTGTACTTTAACCCTTGCTCTCGGGAAACTGTACTTTAAGGCACGCGGGAAACTATTGTTAAAAACGGCACACTTTCATTTCAGATGCTGATCTGCGCCTGCACAATGCACCTGTCAATGACAATCCACCTGTAAAAAGTGCGAAGCAAATTGTAAGGCACCACCTTTCATTTGAAGATGTCATTAGAATACGGAAACACCCATCGATGCACTCATTTGAATTGACATGTGTAGTTGACATTTGTATTTTCCAGATCCACTTATCCACGTGGCACCGGGGCTGGGATCGAACCCGAGTTGCCTGGACCCTACCAGTAGCGCTACTGCACATTTCAATGACTCTTTAAAGCAAAGTGGTGCCTTATGAAATTACAAGGATACTGAAATAGTTGGGGGGGGGGGGGGGGGGGGGAATCCATTCCTAATGGTCTTGACCTCCAAGATAACCCCTGCTGGCCTGTGCCTCACTTTGTCCTGTGTCTCCTCTCTCCCAGCTTTCTTCCCCATACCCTCCCCCCAAACCAGTCTGAAGAGGGTCCTGATATTTCACCCATCCACGTTCTCCATAGATGCTGCCCCACCCGCTGAGTTACTCCAGCATCTTGAGTGCTTTTGTGTAAACCAGCTTTTCCTCGTGTCTGCATAGATGTGACCATCCTTGGAGTGTGCGGGAATTGGATTGCAGGGAAATAAAGTTACATATAATTCTTTGAATTCTTCAGTCACTTCTCCTGTCATTATTTGCATCCAATATCTGCAGTGGGGTTTTGTATTTGAATACCACTTAAACTGTTTTAAATTGATGAATTGTGAATAGTTGTGGAGACACAAGAGAGCAGGAGCAGATAACAAACTGCTGGAAGAACTTGTTGGAGAGGGGAAGCAAGTCAGAAGAAGGGTCCCAACCCGGAACGTCACCTACCCATGTTCTCCAGTGACTCTGCCTGACCAGCTGAGTTACTCCAGCAGTTTGTGTCATTTATTTTTGCTGGAAGTACGCAGTGGGTCAAGCAGCATCTGTGGAGCCAAATGAAGGGTCAATGTTGAATGTCTGGAACTTGCATGAGGCCCAAGGGTGTAGAGGGACGATGGCCAATGTTTGAAATGTAGAAACATAGAAAATAGGTGTAGGATTAGGCCATTCAGCCCTTTGAGCCAGCACTGCCATTCAATATGAGTAGGTGATAAATGAATGGGGGACGAGACGTAAATGGAATCAAGCAACTGGGATGGGGAGGGGTTTGGGGGAGGGGAGGTGATTGTTGGGACAAGCTGGTAGGTCCTAGGTGCAAATAGATTAGAAAGAGATGATGGTCAGTTGGAAGGAGGTTGGTGGGGATGGCGGGAATAGGAAAGGAGAACCAAGGGGGAAGAAATCCAGGTGCATAGGCATGTGGGTGATGGGCAATGGGATCAGGAAGGGGCAGATAAAGAGGGGATAGGGTGTAAAGTGTGAATAAAGGGGGGGGGGACCTGGCTGGACTGGTGGGAGTAGGAAAGGAACATGGGCGGGGGGGGGGGGGGGTTGGACATTGGAATATTCATTGTTCACACTATTGGGTTAAATAGTATTTTATTTACGGGGCATGATGCTCATCACACCACCTTGAGCATCTATTTAAATCCCAGATGATTATAAAATGTGTGTGAATTCAAGCCTGACAATTCAAGAGTGTCCAATAATTTTAGATTAGTTGTTACTACTGAACAAATTAGTACACCTTTGTGAAAATATACAAAAATAATTAAAAAAAACATCATGTACATTTAATTTAATGTAGTTAATTACTGTAAATTGAAGGATCTCAGGGTCAACAAAGTGCAAATACTCAAGACAGACACAAAGTGCTGGAATAACCCAGTGGGACAGGCAGCATCTCTGGAGAAAAAGGAAGGGTGACGTTTCGGGTCGGGACCCTTCTTCGGACTCCCAGTAGCACTCAGAATGGATGGATGGTAAGGGCGGGGGGAATTTTTAATGCCCGTTGTTAACCTTTTGTTGGTGAGGAACTGAAAGACATGAAGGTGGAGGAGGAGCTGAGGAGGAGCTAACTGGAGATTCAAGGGGAGCTTGCAACAAATAATTATTTGTATCTAGTTAAAAAGAAAAAACAAATGAAAGGGTGACCAGGGATGTGAATATAATTAAACAACAGTGTAACCATCTGTGTTATAGATCCATGGAGCTATAAGCAGGCCCTTTGACCCAATGCATCAATGCTGACTTAGCTGAGCTAGTCCCATTGGGCTGCCTTTGGTTCAGAACCCTCTAAACTAGAAGCCATAGCTACAAGGAGATTCCAGAATATTTAATGGAGATGTGCAGGGCAAGATTTTTACTCAGAGTGGTGGATTTCTGCAATGCACTGCCAGGGGTAGTGTTGGTGGCAGATACGATCGTGACATTCAGGCGTCTTGTAGATGGGCACATGGAAGTGCAGGGATTAGGGGGAATATGGATCATGTACAGGTGGAGGAGATCTCAGTGTAACTGGGCATCATGTTCAGCACAAACACTGTGGGCCGAAGGGCCCCACATATAGAGGGTTGGCTGCCCACATCCCTCAATGGGTAATGCTCTACTTTTAACTGGTACTTAAAACTACCCATCCTGAAAGAGAATTCTACTTGGTGACATACAGTGACATACAGCATGGAAGCAGGCCAACTCGTCCATACTGACCTAGATGCTCCATCTAAGCTAGTTTCCACTTTCCCACATTTGGCTCATGTCGTCCATATCCCTCTAAACGTTTCCTATCCATTTACTTGCCACTATTCCTTTTTGTGTACCCTGCATATGGCAAATGCTATTTTTCATAAGGTCATAAGTGATAGGAGTAGATTTAGGCCATTCGGCCCATCAGGTCTATTCTGCCATTCAGTCATGGCTGATCTATTTCTCCCTCCTAACCCCATTCTCCTGCCTTCTCCCCATAACCTCCGACACCCGTACTTTTTCTATTCCCTCCATGGAATTATTATACTACTTTTCTCCGTTTCCCATCGCCAAAATATGAATGAGGACAACCTCTCCTACTGCTCGTAACACAATGCTGGAGGAACTCAGCAAGTCAAGCACCATCCGTGGACAGAATGGACAGGCGACTTTCTGGGTCGGGACCCTTCTTCAGTCTGCTCCAGATTCAAGCACTTGCAGTTCCCAGTGTCTCTATTCCTGCTCTCCACAATAGAACCGGACAAACAGACACAACCCTCCCCTTTCAATCTCCTCTACATAAATCAGGTACAATTTCCAATACTGCTCCTCCCCATTTGTAATCTGTCCTTCAATCAGCGATCCTTTCATATGATCACAGTGCCATAGAATCTATTTTGCATTTGGTAGATTCTACGCAGGATATGCCCTTTTGTAAGATGCAAATGCATGGTGGCTTAAAAGCACAGTTCAACGTCAGTGAAGCAATTGTTCAGCAAATCCACGCTCATTAGCAAATATAATTATGATAATAAGATTTGCATTTGGACTACATCCTTAAATGCAGAACAGTCTTGACAGCCAAGTAATTTAGTGAGTCGGAATTGTAATGAGTGTATGTTTATTTAGTTGGCATCTGCCCATCTGTGAGGGATGATGGTGCAGCTTTGATGTTGTCCTGCTTGGAGAGGGGAATGATTCATCTGTGGTCGCATTTCCTGCTGTGGGTGACTAGACGCATCCTTGAGAGACAGACCCTCCCACAGCCTCCACAGGTGAAGTTGTTTCTGGCCGTTGCACTGGGGAGTGTGTTGCTGTTGCCGTTGACCATTTTGTGGTGTTGGTGCCTGACCTCCAGGGTCTTGAAAGACATTCTGTTGTGTTGCTTCACACCCACCCAGAGGTCCTTTCTCCACCTCCCCCGATCCTCCACAGCCACTTGCCAGTCTTCAGTGCCAATGTTAACATTTGTCATGTTTCTTTTAATTATAACCCTGTAGCAAAACTTTGACCTGCTCTAACCAGGGTTAGACAAGACCTGCTGAATTACTCCAGCACTTTGTGTCTTTTTGTGTATTAACCAGCAACTGCAGGTTTTGTTTCTACATCTCGCCCTTGTCACAGTGCTATTTTGAGGCTACATACTGACATAAATTAATACACCGTGTTTCTTATTCTCCCTACCCTCACTGTAACACTGGTAAAGGGCCTGTCCCACCAGCATGCAACTCTATGCGATGAACGCGATCAAACCGGCAGCGGGGGCCGCGCGGAGGTCGGGTGATCCCCTGTACAGGGCCGTTCCCACCAGCATGCGCCTGCATGCGGCAAGCGCAACTAAACCGGCAGCGAGGGCCGCGCGGAGGTTGGGTGAGTGGCGCAACGCGGCGCAAAGCGAGGCGAACTTGAAGCAAGTCCAAGGTAAGTTCGCCAGACTTAGAGGGGCACACAGAGAGGGGCACTGAGACACACACACATACAGGGCCACGGAGCCACACACATAGAGGGTCACGGAGGCACTTACAAATAGGTTCACGGAGGCACGATGTCCGGGCAGTGTGTGAATGTCGAAGCGACTGCGAGCCGACAAGCCATTGCCGCGTGGGATTTCTGGACACAGTCGGTTTTTCGGAGCCCCGCGCGGTGTCGGGACGAACTCGGGACGAACTCCGCACAATTCCGCGCGGCTCCGGCGATCGAAGTGGGACTGGCCCCGCGACGCCGGACGGCTCAAGCGACCACGTTAGGTCGCGCTAATCGCATAGAGTTGCATGCTGGTGGGACAGGCCTTTATTTCCTCACCTCTTCTATGCAGGATCTCCCTTCTCATGAGTATCTTGTTGCTGATACCATCCGCACAGAGTGTTACATTTAGGCATTCCTAGTTAGCCAGGGTTAAAGGCTTTGACCTTGAGTTGCAGTGGTCCTGCGGACACTAATAGACCACGATGATGAGGAACATGAAGATAATTGTCCTATCACAGGTCATGGGGATAGACACCAAAAAGCTGGCGTAACTCGGTGGGTCAGCAGCATCTCTAAAGAGAAGGAGTAGGTGATGCTTCAGGTCGAGACACTTCTTCAGATGCCGACCGAAATGTCACCCATTCCTTCTCTCCGGAGATGTTGCCTGACCCACTGAGTTACTCCAGCTTTTTGTGTCTATTTTCAGTTTAAACCAGCATCTGCAGTTGCTTCCTACACAGAGGTGATGGGGACATGGCTTGTTTTTTTCCACAACACAATCACTGCCAAGCGCACTTCGATCCTTGTATGTAAATTTAGGAAGTGTTGCACAGAGTGGTGCATAAGATATCCTCAACGTCCTTAACATAATCAGATTAGTTTTGTAATGGTGCTGTATGTCACGTTGGTATACATTTGATGTTTTCGGATTAAAGTTAACATCACGTTCCGTTTACCACTAACATTGTGTGCACTTCATTGAAAATAAACAATGAGTCTTCCATTAATTCTAGTCTTCGTTACAATAACAGAGAGCCAAAGTCTGCCTCCACAATCAAAACTGTCCAAGATAAGTAGCCAAAAGTATAAGAAAACATAAGGTTTGGGCCTAGATTATGGAGCGTGTACAAATATTATTGCCCTTATACTGCAGACAGGAAAGGTTGAGAGAGACACAAAGAGCTGAAATAACTCAGCGGGCCGTCAGCACCTCTGGAGAACATGGCTAGGTGATGTTTTGGGTTGGTATGGTGACACAGCAGGTAGAGTTGCTGCCTTACAGCGCCAGAGACCCAGGTTCAACCCCGACTAAAGGTGCTGTCTGTATGGAGTTTTTACGTTCTCCCTGTGACTGCGTGGGTTTTCCCTGGGCACTCCGGTTTCCTCCCACACTCCAAAGACATACAGGTTTGTGGGTTGATTGGCTTTGGTAAAATTGAATTTTTTTCCCCGAGCGTGTAGGATAATGCTAGTGTACAAGGCGATCGCTGCAGGGCTGCCAACATTGGGTGAGAGTTGGGAGTGAGAAATTGCGAGAGACCAAGCCCGAGGGAGCGTAGCGATCAGTGAGGAGGGTGTGCCCCCTCCCATTGGTATTGAACTTTTCCATTTTTCAGCTTGAAATTGTGCAATATGGTGCATACTGTAGCGAGTCTTTTAACTTACACTTGAATGCAATATATATGCTTTAAATTGGATTAGCTATGAATAAGGTTAGACTAAATTACATTCCTAATTACATTCCACAGTAGAGCCCAGGCTCTGATCAACACGTGCAGTGCATGAATGATCTTAGTGTATTCGTGTATGGAAATCAGGTTATAATCAAATACTTGGCCCATGTTGACCAACCTGGGTCTCACTGCACACCTGGTACTACTCCTGGCCCTGACTCCAGTTGCATACCTTCTCTCATTCCTGTCCACGAGTACAGCCTTACACCTGGCCCCCTATTCTACCCTGATCATAGCTGCTTACCTGCTTAGGTTCCCAGTGCTGAACACTCCCCTGGTCCCAGCTTTGATTGCACACCTAGTCCTATTCCAGACCTTGACTCTGGATGCACACTTGGCCTTGCTCCTAGCCCCTTTGCACTGACAATATATCTGGCCCACACATAAAGCCTCATATCTGACCCCCTGGACTTAACCTATTACGTTCAAGTCCACAGGTGCTTATCTAATGTAGTAATC
Organism: Raja brachyura; assembly: GCA_963514005.1. The sequence continues at coordinate 34,135,280 of OY740798.1, read as the reverse complement.
CTTTATGAGGCACTTCACAGACCAAATTATGGATAACAATATTTGCTACATTCATTGGCTTCCTTGTTATCTAACATGCTAGTTACTTTGCCAAAGAAGTAATCAATTGGTTGAACACAATTTCTCATCCATAAAATTATACTCACTCAGCTGTATAATTATTCTGTTGCCATTTCTTTCATTTCCGTAACAAACTGGCCTGAAGTCATTTTCACCCCCAATATTTTCAATATTTTGCTGTCTTCCCCTCAGTTGGGACTTTACCGAAATGCAAAGTCTAATAACTATATATTTAAGCAATATTATTCTATTAAATGTGATTTTGAGAGTACATAATATTTTCTGTGGTATTCAAAAAACAACAATGATAAAAAGATCTTTGTTTTGATTGCATCTACCAACGTGCATACATTATTACATTACAGTTAATATGTACCAACTGCAAATTTTTGTTCCAATGCTCCCCATTCCCAATTACTTTTACATTTAAGTGATTGAAATCCAAGTGAAGTTTAAATGGCATCAAAAAAGTAAAACTTCTGGAATGGATGATATTAATTATGTGGTTGGTTGGGGTCAGTATCAGCACAATTATTATATTAAACTTTGAATCTTCAGATGCCGGGTTCAAGCTAAAACAAAAGATAAATAATTATCTCCTCACACATTCCCCTGCACGTATCTCTGTCACTCCTTTAAATTATGCCCTTTCTTTGAATAATCTCTTAAATATCGCATCTGAATCAGTTTCCATTTGATTACACTCCTTGAGGATGTTCATCTACATGTTCAATTAATAAAACAACGAGATTGGGGACATTTCTATTTAACCTATCAAAGGAATTGGGGTTTAGAAATAGTCAGTGAGGTAAACAAACATAATAATTGAGTGTCAAATGACAATAGTGCTACCTTCCCAATATTTAACTGAATTAAATAATGGGTTATCAGGGCTGTATATTGTGACAGACAGCCTGACACCTTGCATGCAATTTTAATATTACACTTATCCCATCCCCCTGGATATTCCGGATGAATAAATTAAGGTTTTGTCAACTAATTACAAATCAGGCTAATTACAAATCAATAATATTAGCCAATTCCGAAACATGAAGCGCTGAACATTGGGATCCAGACATCACGGACAACTGGCCTCAGTTCCCCGCTCACATCTGGCTGAATGTGTTCTGAACCAGGGGCCTTGGAGCGTTTTTGAAAGTGGGGAGGCTGAGCGATCACTGATCACTGGCCTGGGGGTACCCGGTGATGGAGTGGAGCAACTCAGTGGGGAGAGGGTGTGGAAGTAGGGTGTCCCCCCTCCCAGGGTAGGGACTTTTTGAAATTTGATGTATTAAAATCATGTTTTAGTGCATTGTAGAAGTATGATTTCAATGTTTTTTGTATGAAGTATTTTTAAGAGGTAAGTTTTTAAGGGGTAACGTTTTCCACACAAAGGGTGGTGGGTGTATGGAACAAGCTGCCAGAGGAGGTAGTTGAGGCAGGGACCATCCCAACATTTAATAAACAGACTGATACATGGATAGGACAGGTATGGAGGTATGGACCAAAAGCAGGTAGCGTAGCTGGGACATGTTGGCAGGTGTGGGCAAGTTGCGCCAAAGGGCCTGTTTTCACAATGTATCACTCTATGGCTACATTATACCTCCACCATGCATGAATGCTTCAAAATCAAGTGATCGAGTTTTATTGCCATGTACTCAAGCACAGATACATAGAAATAAGGTGCAGGAATAGGCCATCGGCCCTTCGAGCCAGCACTGCCATTCAATATGATCATGGCTATTCATCTAAAATCAGTACCTCTTTTGTGGGAATTTGTTCAAATGCGTGATTCTCACGCTCAAAGCGTGAGAGTTGGCAGCCCTGTCGCTAATCGACGTGGACTCAGTGGGCCGAAAGGGCCTGTTTCCACACTGTATCACTGAGGTCTAAAGACTGAATGTGGGGGGGTGGGGGGGTGGGGGGGGGGGGGGGGGGGGTTACATGAGAAAGCTGGGAAAGAGGAGAGGTAGGACAAAGATAATAGGTGAACACAGGCAAGAGGGTGGGTGGAGGAGGTTCGATAGGCCCACACATTACCAGATACATGGCAATAGCCCACAATGACAAGTGTTACCCAGTGCAGGAGTGCCCTCTGCTGACTATTTCAAAATTGTCTGGACACTGACACCAGCCTAACATTGCCCGGAAAAATAACCAAGTAGTGTTATCATTCTCCTTACCGCATTATTTAATTATAATTAAAGTCAAATAAACCGAATATTGGGCATTTATTGCAAGTCGCATGAGCAATGATTTTCCTTCTAGGCTGCATTTCAACACCGCGGACACCAGAAGCATGTAGCAGGGTGTCAGGGACATCACTGACTACAAGAGCAGCCCCGCCTGCCCCCACAGTGATGTCACACTGGCCAATGAATTAAACACCTTCTTTGCCCACTTCAAAACTGGCAGCAACACCAGGAGAGGAACAACCCCGGCCATGGCTGAGGGACAGGCCTTAACACTGAGCACCCAGGAGGTACAGTGCGCTCTGCGTAGGATCAATCCACGCAAGGCTGCAGGCCCGGATGGAGTCCAGGGTAGGGTACTAAAGGACTGTGCTGTACAGCTGGCGGAGGTATTTACAAGGATCTTCAACCTGTCTCTATCTCTGGCAATGGTCCCCATGTGCCTGAAGACAGCTACCATGGTGCCAGTGCCGAAGAAGTCTAAAGTCACCAACCTGAATGACTACTGCCCAGTTGCCCTAACTCCAACACCAATGAAGTGCTTTGAAAGGCTGGTCCTCTCCCACATCAAATCCAGCATCCCTGCATCATTGGACTTTCATCAATTTACATACAGGGCAAATAGATCCACAGAGGATGCCATCTCTGTGGCTCTTCACACTGTCCTGACCCACCTGGAAAGACAGGGCACCTACATGAGAATGCTCTTCATAGACTATAGCTCTGCCTTCAATACGGTCATCCCCACCAAGCTCACCACCAAACTCCACCAGCTAGGCCTCAGCTCACTGATATGCAATTGGATCCAGAATTTTCTGACGGAGCGACCGCAGGCAGTGAGACTGGGGCCACACCTGTCCTCCACTATCACCCTGAGCACCGGCACACCACAGGGCTGTGTACTGAGCCCCATGCTCTACTCCCTCTTCACCCACGACTGTGTCCCTGCATTTGACACCAACACCATTGTCAAATTTGCAGACGACACAACGGTGATCGGGCTGATCACCAACGGTGATGAAACAAACTATAGAGCGGAGGTGCAGAACCTGGCGGACTGGTGCTCATGGAACAACTTGTCGCTAAACACCTCCAAGACCAAGGAGCTGATGATCAACTGATTATGAGGTCACAGAATGGGGAATACGCCCCAATCTCCATCTACGGGGATAGTGTGGAGAGAGTGTCCAGCTTCAAGTTTCTGGGCACTCACATCGTCCACCAACACAACTACGCTAGTAAAAAAAGCACAGTAACGACTGTTCTTCCTAAGAACATTGAAACGGACTGGTCTGCCCCAACAGCTGCTGCCGACCTTCTACCACTGCCCTCCAGAGAGCATACTAACGTATGGCATCTCGGTGTGGTATCTCAGCTGCACGGAGGCGGAGAGGAGAGCTCTTCAGCGTATCGTCCACAGAGCGCAACAGATTATTGGGACACCGCTACCAGCCCTGGAGGGCATCTACCACACACGGTGCCTCAGGAAGGCCGTCAGCATCCATAAAGACTCCTCTCACCCTTGTAATGGACTGTTCGAACTACTCCCTTCCGGCAGACATTACAAGGCCTTCTACGCCCGCACCTCCAGACTCAGGAACAGCTTCATTCCCAGAGCTATATCGGCTCTGAACCGGCCCTGCTGAGTGTCCCCCCACCCCCCCACCCCCATGGACTGTCTCCGCCGGCCTCGCACTTTAGTCTGTGTTGATTTTACTGGTCTAATGTTCGTTTTTACAAACCTTGTTCTCGGGGTATCTAAACCTAAATTTTATTTGTCGATTAAGTTATGACATCGGATGGAAGTTGCAAACCAAATCTCATTGCACTTATGCGTAATGACAATAAAATATATTATTATTATTATTAATAAGGCACGTCATCACGCAATGGATTCTCACTGTGTTCAATGGTGTGGATACATATCTGATGCTGAGACACAACTTCTGGGGTTAATACGAATGGATGCCACTGGTCATCATTGATGTGGTGGGCCGAATGGCCTGTTTCAATGCAGAAGGATCAATGTCCTTGACACATGGACTGTGCTTTCCATGGGCTATTTGCACAAAAATGTGCTCTTGCATTACTTGCAAACCCCGCATTGCTGAACTTCCAGCATGGTACTAGAACCCCTGTCAAATGGGCCCTTTCAAAAGTAATGTACTTACCAACTCACAACTCTTTATCCTCTCGGGCTCACACCTGCATTTTGATCCCTAGTCTTTGTCCAACAATCTGCCTATCAAATAACCCCTTCGCCTGTCTTCACCTCTGACCTGACGTGCTCTGTCCTGTCCCTTTTCTATCCCAGCTTTCATTCCCCCCACCTACAATCAGTCTGAAGAAGGGTTCTGAACCAAAACGTCACCTATCCATGTTGACCAGCTGAGTTACTCCACCATGTTGTGCCTGTCCTTAGCATGAACTAACATCTGCAGTTCCTGGTGATTACAATGTACTTACCAAGTTGTCCTTTGGGCCACTCAGCCCCACCAGATTCTATCATCCCATTAACAAACCCCCAGCATCCATCTCCCAATTTGCAGCCCGAGATAGATTTCCCGCTTTCCTGACCACCCGTTGGCATACTTCTCCCCTCATCACCATCTTTGCTTCCCAGCAACCAACAGTCTGACCCCTCTCCAGTGTTCCCAACCACCGGGTGGTGCCAACAATGGCTGCCTCACCAGCAGTCTGTCTGTCCCTTCCTTCTTTGTTGTTTCTTTAGTATGTGTTAAATGTATTTTTTTGGTGTTCTTGTTTTATGTGGGGGGTGGTTGGGGGAAACTTGTTTTTAATCTCTTACCTTGACGGAGATGCTTTTTTTTTCCGTATCGTATCTCCGTCTGCACTAGAGTTGGCGACCTCTGCTGGAGCCGACTTTGGTAGCAACAACTGCGGACTTTAACATCATGGAACTGGCGATCCCTTTGCCAGGGATCGTCCACTGAGCTCAACCGCTGGACTTCGACTGCCCCAACACGGGGGCTTCGACCACCAGCTGCGGGAGCTTCGCTCGACCCGACAGATGGTTCGACTGTCCCGATTGCGGGAGAAAAATAAAATGAGGGAAGAAGATTAGACTTTATTGCCCACCATCACAGTGAGGAATGTGGATAATCCACTGTGGTGGATGTTTATGTTAACTTTTATTTGGTTGTGTGTCTTGTTGCTTTTTTTTGTATGGCTGTATGGTAATACGAATATCACTGTACCTTAATTGGTACAAGTGATGATAAAAGACCTTTGAAACCTTTAAAACCTTTGAACTAAAACAGTTCCCTTCCAATATCCTCTCACCAACTAGAGAGCGGTCCTGACCTCCCATCTACCTCGTCGGAGAACTTCAAACTATCGTTAATTGGACCTTACTGGACTTTATCTTGCACTAAACTTTATCCTGTATCTGTACACTGTGGACGGCTTGATTGTAGTTTGTGTATAGTCTTTTCGTTGACTGGAACAGTATGCAACAAAAAAGTGGGTGTCAGGCACTATGCGGAGAAGACAGGAAGATGGGGTTGAGAGGGAAAGATTGATCAGCCATGATTGAATAGCAGAGTAGACTTGATGGGCCAAATGGTCTTTCTGCTCCAATCAGTCATGAACTTATGAAGATGAACTATTCACTGTACCTCAGTGCACGCAACAATAATAAATTAACTAAACTAAACAGATAGACCATTACCTCAGCTGATCACCCTTCCTCTCCCAGAACAATGATAACAATTCTGATCCGAGTTGATCTGCACCCTGCCATCACCATTTTGATCTCAGCCGGACCTAATCACAACCCAATAACTCTCCTTTTGACTGCCCCCTTTCCCATGCCTTGTTTCCTCTCCAGTTTCATCTATCATCCCCACGTCTGCTTGTACAAACCACCAGATTCTGGAGAGTTCCTTTCCATTTGGCACAGTGTGTGCGGGGAAGGCCTTTCACCAGGATAAGCTGGTTGAGGAACAAACACAACTCTCGGTTCTCTATTCCAGCTCCAGGACCTTAAGTTTCTGTTGGACTTGTCTCGCACACTTCCCATCAGCAATAAACAACACAGACATAGAAGCATAATTGTTTCTAACTACTACTGTACATGATCTCATTTGGTCTCCCGCAATCATAGGTATTTTCTCTGTTCAGTCCATCCCATCTGAGAACACAGAGGGTGGAACAATGCAGCATAGGACCAGACCAATTGACCTACAAACCCGCACGTCTTAACCGGGATTGTACTTCTGTATGGTAATAATATCATTGATCTGTATGAAAAAAAAAATCATTGTACCTTAGTACACATGATAATAAAGGAAACATTGAAGGGATATGGGGAAAGAATGGGAAAGTGGTATGAGAAGCCAAGATTGGGTCAGGCATAATCCTCTTCAATTTTAGACCGGGAATGAGGGGCCAATTTGCCCACCTGGCCCCAGTGGCAGAAGCGTCCATGTTGCGGGGCTGGAAACGGGAAGTATCCTGAGCTAAATTTGCTACCACCATCATCTATAGCTGCAAGTGATGGCTTCCACTGATTGTCGCCGGAAGCTTGCGTTCTTTTCAGGACGGACGATGACAGCGAGGTCAACATTTGTAACAAGAAAAGAAGATTTGCCCACCTGATCCTGTTTCTTATGCTCTAACGTAATTATTTAATGTAACACCCTGACATCTTAACGCCAAGCACAGCCAGTCATTTCATATCCTCCCCCACAACTATTACCATTCAGCCAGCTCCATCTGCAGCTGAAACTCTCATCCAGGCCTTGGTCACCTATTCCAATGTTCCCATCAGCTTCTCACTTTCCAATCTCTATGACCTTCATTTTACTTACTCATGTTTTTCTCAGCCTGCACCACCCCTTGGTAATTTATTTGAGATCCCAGTCTGTCAAATTTAAAACATGACATAGCTAGACATAAAGTGCTAGAGTAACTCAGCAGGTCAAGCAGCATCTGTGGAGAAAAGGATAGGACAGATGCTGCCTGACCTGCTGAGTTGCTACAGTACCTTGTATCTATCTTTGGTATAAAGATCTACATTGAAACATAATATATTCTTCATTAAAATATAATATATATTTTTTTAAACCCATAATCATTCAATAGCTCTAATAACCTCCAATCCCATCTGAAGTCAACATCACTCCCTTTAGTTATCCGTGCATCTCTCTCCCTTCTCGCCAATGCTATAGAATTCCCATCTTATGGTTAGTCACCACACCACCGCACCCTTTACCTGTGAAACGTCACTGCTTTAGTTTAGTTTAGAGATACAGCACGGAAACAGGCCCTTCGGCCCACTGAGCCCGTGCTGACTAGTAATCCCCTTACTCTAGTCCTATCCTACACACTAGGGACAATTTACAATCTTTGCTGAAGCCAATTAACCTACAAAACCTATAATATAGGTTTTATTATAGGCTATAATAAAATCTCAGCTGCCTGCTTCTAAATATCCTTTTTGGGTTCCAGGTCCATCATTTTCAAAAAGGCTTTATAAAAAAAGTATGCTGGAATTTCTATTTTGGGGCAAATTGGTGCTATTTCCAAAATATTTGGATCAGACAGGTATTCCCAATATTTGGTGTTCTTCCGACACCAATTTTGCTTTTATTTGAAACGTTTAGTCTATGGGCACCAAGTTTCTCACACCCTTTCTGTGGGTTTCTGTTGCATTTCATCTTGAGGGGACAATTACATTCAAAGGCAATACCACGGGACAAAACAGACTGTAACAAGATTGTAAACAGACAGAGGTATCAATCAGCCTTGTAAAATGCTGGAGAAAATTCACCGTCCTCTAGCTTAAAGATGTGTATAAAAATCAATTGATGCATTAATAAAAACTAACAAATTACACATGAAGCTGCAATGTTGGAATAAGTTCAATACACCAGTAAATGCAATACTTTATTAATTAACACAAAAGTTAAACAACAAAATATTACAACAGAGCAAAGAAACATGTAAACCCTGCATCTGAACTAGTCCAGACTCAAATATCAATACATTTAAACTCCCTCTTTAAATCTTATGGATAAAGGCAGCCGCAAAGTGGCGAAGACATACAAGCCATCAGTCTGCATTGAAGTCTTACTCTCTGCTGGGTTAACTGTCAGCCAGTGCCATTTTCAAAGTTAGGCTAGGTTTTGGTGGAAAATATAATGTGCAAGGGGGAGATTTTAAGCAACATCAATGGAATTCTTGTTCTCAATGGCTAACATGATTCTTTGATGGAGTAAAAGCATGTGTGTTTGTAGGTGTATGTGAGCCTGCATGTTCAGATATAGATCTCACTTAGGTTCATGCCCTCAATAGACCTACATGCGCAGAATGCACATTGTGGAAACACAGCCCTACCTGCGAGATGCAAAATACCTTTAGAGAAGGGAAGAAGTTGGCAAGTGATATGAATTAGGATTGTTGGAATCTTGAGCAAAACACAAAGTGCTGGAGATATCACGCAGACTTAGGTCAAGCAGCATTTCTGGAAGAAATTGATAGCTTTGGCTTGGGATCCTCATTCATAAAATTTGAAGAGGCATCACCCAATGTATCACGTCGTTTCCCTCCATAGATGCTACCAAATCTGCTGGATTCCTCCAGCACTTTCGGTTTTGCTCAATGAAGATTCTACGTTAAAGATAACAAGTAGTTCAGCGGGCCAGGCAGCATCTCTGGTGAAAATGGATAGGTGATGTTTCAGGTCGAGATGCTTCTTCTATGTCCTTCGAAGATGCTGCCTGACCTGCTGAGTTACTCCAGCACTTTGTGTGCTTTTGTGCATTAACCAGCACCTGCAGTTTCCTTGTTTCTACATTCTAAAATTTGTCTTTGTTTTCTGACACGGTAGTAACCTACAGGAAATGTCTCACAATGGCTATCAAGTCAGAACATGTTCAAAACCCTGCATAAAATGCCTTGTGCAATTCTTTACTGCCTGTCAAAGCAGTGAGTATTCATTATTTACATGCAAATCTGTAAACAAAGGAAGTAGAGGAAACTAACTGCAAGAAATAGCATTTTAAAATAATATGTTAAAAATAGAAGGGAAAAAATGTGCTTCGCTTTTTGTCCGCAGGCCCAATGTTACATGAGAACATAATGCATTATTTTTACCTATCTCAATCGGGAGATTTTGGAAGAATTGTCACAGTTAAAAAAATATCTTGCTCCAAGTCAGCCTTGTACGTTACTATATGGTGACACCATTGTTTGCATCTTGAGCAGTTATTGGCATCTTGAGCAGTTATTGGCATCTGACAAACAAGCTTGCATTTGACATGGTGACTTTCAGTTTCAGGCAGTCCTGAATCTAACATGCATTGCATTTCAAGGCACTTTGAAGGGATGTTGCTATTGTTGGGCAACATGACAGTCAACTTCCACACATTGTGTCATAGAATGAGGAAACAGGTCCTTCGACCCAACTTGCCCACACCGACCAACATGTCCCATCTACATTAGTCCCACCTGCCTGCGTTTGGCCCATATCCCTCTAAACCTGTCCTATCCATGTACTAGTAGCAGTCTGAAGAAGGGCCTTGACCTAAAACGTCACCCATTCCTTCTCTCCAGAGATGCTGCCTGTCCTGCTGAGTTACTCACTTTTTTTTCTACCTTCCATTTAAACCAGCACCTGCAGTTCTTTACTAAATACTATCCATGTACCTGTCTAATTGTTTCTTAAACATTGCAATAGTCCCTGCCTCAATGACCTCATTTGGCAGCTTGTTCCATATACCCACCACCCTTGGTGTGAAAAAGTTACCCCTCAGATTCCTATTAAATATTTCCCCCTTCACCTCAAACCTATGTTCTCTGGTTCTTGATTCCCTTACTCTGGGCTAGAGACTCTGAGTCGACCCGATCTATTCCTCTCATGGTTTTATATACTCTATACGATCAGCCCTCATCCACGTCAAAGGCCTCTTAAATCTTTCTGATTGTGGGACAAACCTTTGCCAGAATACAAATAAGTTGTTCGTAAGATTAAAACTGTATGTAATTTGTTTACTTAGTTTATAGAGCGTGGAAACTGGCCCTTCGGCCCACCGTGTCCGCCCTGACCAGTGATCACCGCGTACACTAGCACTATCCTACACACTAGGGACAATTTACAATTCAGACTGAAGAAGGGTCTCGACCTGAAACGTCACCCATTCCTTCTCTCCAGAGATGCTGCCTGTCCCTCTGATATTCCAGCTTTTTGTGTCAATCTTCGGTTTAAACCAGCATCTGCAGTTCCTTCGTACACCTTTATACTTCATCTCCAAGACAGTCAGTTCACACCTACATAACCACGCCTGTCTGCGAGCCCCTTAACTATAACATTGTTTCTTTGGACTTCATGTCTCCAGTCCTCTCCTACCTAACCCCCCTGCACAAATCTGAACACATTGAAAATTCAGCTACCCGCATTCCAACATGCGCTGCCCATTCACATTCATATTCCCGTTCCCATTCCTGCAATGCCACATTTTCATATTTCTCATCACTTGCCCAATCCCTCTCTGGCTTTGCCCCGACTTATCTCTTCCAGTCCAAAAACCATTGAAGTCAATCAATTTCCTTCCTATCTGGGTATTGTACACCTCTGCACTTCTCTTCATTCATTGTCATGCAGGATGCATCTGTCATACAACTGACATCTTTGATCAGGATTTAGTCACATCTTTATATGGCTCACTATTGAATGATGATTGCTGCCATACGGAGAGCGAGATAAATAGAAGACCGGGTGGCTGCCTCGCCAACAGTCTGTCTGCCCTTTCTTCTTTTTGTTATTTTTAGTATTTGTTAAAAGTTTGTTTTGGTGTTCCTTGGTTTGTTTTATGTGGGTGTTTTATGTGGGGGGGATTGGTGGAAACTTTTTTTCAATCTCTTACCACGACGGAGATGCGATTCTTTTCCGTATCGTATCTCCGTCCCCACTGTGGCCTAACATCGTGGAGTTGGTGGCCTTTCCTGGGGACAGACCCGGCGCTCCAAGCCGCAAAAGTCTGCGGGACTTTAGCATCGCGGAGCTTGCGATTCCTTTGCCAGGGATCAAAGCTCCAACCGTGGGGCCTGTGGACTTTAACATCGTGAAGCCTGCGGGCACTGGTAAGAAGAGGCCGATTCGGGACCTCCATGCTACGGAGAGTTTCAACCGCCCCGACACGGGAGTTTCGATCACCCTGACGGGGGGCTTCAATCTTCAGCTGCTGGGGCTTTGATCGCCCCGACTGTGGATGGTTTAACTGCCCCAACCGCGGGAGAACAAGAGGAGGAAGATTGAACTTTATTGCCTTCCATTCACAGTGAGGAACATGGAATCCACTGTGATGGATGTTGATGTTAACTTTTATGTTGCTTTTCACTCAGTATGGCTGTGTGGTAACTCAAATTTCACTGGAACTTAACTGGTACATGTGACAATAAACTGACCTTGAAACCTTGAAACTATTCTGGGGAATACTGGATTACTTAAATGGTGAAGTGGTAGCGGGAGAAACGTCAGCACTTTAACTCATTGGTTTACAAGGCAACACCATCAACAACTGAGCAGAATGTTTAAGCCGCACTTTAATTCAAATGGGATGGCAAGTCGTGAAGAAAATAAGATGCAGGTTTCAGCCTTCCCTGCCTGGTGTTGTGATCTGGTGGAACAAGTAAAGAGCCTGTCCCACTTGGGCGTTATTTGCGCGTCATTAACGCGACATTATTTACACGTCACGGCGTATGACCCGGTATCATTTGCATGGCATGCATCACGCGCTCATGGCGTATGTGAGACATGGTGGCATAGGCAGTGATTCGTGGTCGCACGCAGCCCCCCAGGATTTTGGGATTCACAAAATCTTCGCGCGCCACCTGCGTGACGTGCAAATGACACCCAAGTGGGACAGGCCCTTGACCCACTCTTAATTTCCACCAATATGCAATCCATTAAAAGATCGGATGGGGATTAAGGACCAGGGATCTGCTCTGCCCAAACACAGCCACAGGGTGAAGATTGAAATCTAATCCCATATACAGATTGTATGTCGTAACCCTTTCCTTTAGCCTTTTCAATAATGTATTTGTTTAGATCCCTAAACTTACCATGTATATTCATTCCCTCATTGTCCAAGCACTTGTACAGAATTTTGTTTTTCTAACTGCGACTGTACTTTGAGATAAGTCCAGCTACCCATTCTCCAGCTATAAGTATCTCCCTCCATTTGCTCGAATAAGACCTCTCATTATTTTGCTCATTTCTATCAGACGTACACTCAGTCCAACTAACCACTCGGCTTTGCCCAGTAATCCCATGGGATTTGCGGGATGGGTTTGTATGAGAATAGAGATACATGTTCAAAACCAAAATCCTACCAAATTATACATCCTTCGTAAATTACAGTGCAAAACCACAGCATTACAATGTTTTAAAACCAGGTATCTCTTTCTTAGCAAGTGCACTTGTTATGATGTATTTATTATCCAAAGACATTTTTTTTTACACAAGGATACAGAACCAGTATTATTTTATAGCAAAATAAGTTTTGGAAAACACAAAATGGTCTTTTGTTTAAGCAGTCGCATCTTAGTGAAAATCTTCTTCACTGTCTGGTGGATTTGTATCAGTCTATACATTACAAAGTTGCATGTAATTATCAATCAAAACATACAACATGAACTGCAGCATAATGCAAATTATAGTGATTCCTATTATTATTTTCAATCAGATTATTTTAGCCAGTTAAGCAATGGTAGAACACAGAAAGTAACTGCATGTAAGCTTATAAACCAATGCAGCAGGGGATTCATAATGTGGACAATAACAGCAATGTCCCTTGTCTGACATCTCTTCGTTTTCTTTTACTTTTAATTAACCTATTGAGTTCACAACAGAACATAAGCAAATTATCCATCATCACAGACTCATTCACTAGGCATTTCCTAACTGTAATCAGGTGTTGTTTTCTATCAGAGCTGATAAGTAAGTTGAAATGGCTAATCATGAAATGGTGGTCAATAGAATTACATTGTTTGCTCGTAATTATTTCAGACATAACAGAGATATCATACAGTGTTAACAAAACAGAGCTGAGAGGAACAGAGAGAGCTATATTTGGTGATTGGGTGACCAGTTTAGCTAATGACAGGCAATATATTTGCTGTACTTCAAATGGCCTCAGGGAGGCAAAGGAAGTCAGGGTTTCGACACTCGAGCGCTATCTAGTGACTCTCCTGTGAAATGCACCTGTGAGAATTTCACCGGCATTGCCTTCAGCGCTGAATAACTTGCTAGCATTTACTTTCATGCTACCCATGAGATGCCATGTTAGCATAGTGGTTACCCTGACCCCACAATCAGCTCTGTGCCTACAGGGAAATGACAGGAGATATCTTACTTCAATATCATCGAAGATAGACACAAAATGCTGGAGTAACTCAGTTGGACAGGCAGCATCTCGGGAGAGAAGGAGTGGGTGACGTTTTGGATTGAGACTCTTCCTCAGACTGAGAGTCAGGGGAGGAGACTAGAGGTATGGAAGGGCAAGGTGTGAAAATGACAGATCAAAGCAGAGCTGAAGAGCAGGAGGAATCACAGAGGGGGTGTTGCAGAACTCTCGTCGGAGAACTTCTTCAAAGTATCATCACCCTGCTTAGACTTTCCCCAAAGTACAACCCCTCTCTCATTTGCTCTGCATCTCAAACATACAATCTATGATTACATCTTTAAATACTAACCTCCTCGCTAAAAATAATGCAATCTTACTTAAATAAGTACAACAAGCTTAAATAACTCATCAATTCTCCTTTCAGAAAAATATAATTGGCAATTCTGTGGAATCTATATATTTTAGAATGAAAGCTATGTACACTCTATACAATTTGAGCATAAAAATTAACATATTTTGAAACTCTTATAATATTGTAATGTACACAGGTAGAATATTTTAATTTATAATATATATAAGGTGGTATATCTACGTTTCAAATGAGCTGTAATGTCTTCCCTAATGTAATAAAAAGAAACTGCAGATGCTGGTTGATACCAATTGCCAATTTGTTACTGGCGGCAGATTGGCAATTCACACCTATAACCCCACACTGTGTTTGTACAATCAGGGCTGGTTGTACTCTTCATTTTTGTTGCAAATTTCAATTAGTTACAAATTTCAGCCAAGTAGTTGAGTGGGTGTAAAGATTGAAAATCAGTAACACGGGTGTCAATTTAGGCTGAAGATAGACACAAAAACCTCGAGCAACTCAGCGGGTCAGACAGCATCTCTGAAGCCCAAAGCGTAACCTATTCCTTTTCTCCAGAGATGCTGTTGGACCCGCTGAGTTGCTCCAGCATTTTGTGCCTATCTTTGGTTTGAACCAGCATCTGTATTTCTTTCCTACACAGTGAATTTAGGCTACTCTTTCGTAGTGGCACAAGGTAAAGCTCTACAGCAAATCATTTGCTAATTCCTTAGTGAACTACTGAAAAAGCTCAAGGCAGAAGGAACATAATTGAGAAGAGCCACATTACTTTTATCAATTATGTTTTGGAGATCACGCTGTCCACCATTTTTCACTTTCACATGCCCAATAAACCCAATAGCAATGCCAATGATAATTGGATCAGCATATTAATCTAGATTAGTTTAGTTTTGAGGTACAGCATGGCAACAAGCCTTTTGGTCCACCGAGTCAGCACAGACCTTTGAACACTAGTTCTATGTTATCCCACTTTCTCATACACTGCACATTAAGGACAGTTTCAGAGACCAATTAACCGACAAACCCGGCGTCTTTGGGAGGTGGGAGGAAACCAGAGCACCCGGATGAAACCCACGTGGTCAGAGAGAGAACGTAAAACTCCACACATTCAGCACCCGAGGACAGGTTGGAACGTGGTTCTCTGGTGCTGTGAGGCAGCAGCTCAACCCTCTGTACCACTGTGCTGCCCTTATACTGGATTCCCCACAGTTCTAGATGAGGAAGTGAATATTCGTGAAATACCTGAAACTAGAAATTCATCTTTGAACAGCAGTGTTACTTTGGGGCTGCAACTCCACCAACTTCAATGGGATTTGAATTTCAGAGACCCTTTACCATGTGCCCTAAACTACAGTGTGCAGTATTGACTAGGGATGAATTTTCTGGGTAATAGTGCCTCAAGTACAAAGCTCCTGATATGATACTGCCAGTTTGATCCCCATCCACCTCTGCTGAACTCCATCCATCCTCACTTCTAAAATAAACTTTCAAGATACGCCCTTGTGCATTTCTTGTTTTCCCTTTCTCCTACTTCAGTGCTCTAAACAAAGACGAGGTGGGGAGGTGACCTCTTGTTGGCTTGGCTGTCAGGATGTAGTGGTGAATTGCTTTGCCTTTGGCTGCTTGTGTTGACTTTGGCTGTTAATATTACCTTTTATTCTACGATAACAGATTATACGCATTCATAAACTTAGAACCTGAAGAGCTAACGAATATAGATAACACTGGAGTCTTAAAACGTAAAAATAGTGGATCAGAAAAAAAAATCCTTAAAAATATACCATAGTTTGATGTACGAATTGAGTGCTCAAAAAAATCTTATGGAAATAACATAAATATAAACAGCCAATCTTTTTTTTTTAACAGCAAAATTCTTAACACCAAATATATTAAAAAGGTTAAACAACAAGACTTGAAACAAAAGGATATCGAGATGCATTTTAAATACTCCAGAGTTGCAGTTCGAAATGAAAAGGACTTAGGAAGTAGTGGAGAATTGCATTGATCTGGCGCAGAAGTGGTTTGATTGATTGAAATATACAGCATAGCAACAGGCCCTTTGGCCCAACGAGCCCATAACAACTATCGATCGCCCATTCACACTAGTTCTATGTTATTGCACTTTCACATTCTCTCTACACACTCGAGGCAATTTAGAGGCCAATCGACTTACAGTGAAAATTATAATGCAATCTACTGTAGAAACAAATCACTTTGTATAAATTACCCCTCCATCTACAAATATATATATTTTTTTATGAGATTAAGTTTGTCTTTGGGTTTCCATTGACGATATTTTCCCTTATGAAAACTCACAATTCCCTTTAAAGATTCAATTCACAAACTAAATTCAGCTCCATAATTTTGATTGTGTTCACCTAAATATATTTTTACCAAACTAATTTCATGGCTAAATATAAAGAAAAACTTTGTATCATTTAAATTCATGTTTCGAAAGGCAAGAAAGTTATATTAAATAAACAATGACCACAATCAAGGTCTTGCACTACTGAAACAGAGAACTGTGCATCCCAGTAAACTCTGTGGAAATGATTGAGAATAATGTGTTCAACTGGAAGACGTGTTCTTCATAAGTGCCTCATGTCATTCCACTGCTTTTGAAACAGATGTCATGTTGATTTACTTTAGACTTTAGAGATACAGCATAGAAACAGGCCCTTTGGCCCACCGTGTCCGCGCCGACCAGCGATCACTCCATACACCAGCACTATGTTACACACTAGGGGCAATTTGCATTTACAGAAGCCAATCAACCCAGAAACCTGCACGTTTTTGGAATGTGGGAGGAAACCGGAGCAACCGGAAAAACCCACGCAGTCACGGGGAGAACGTGCAAACTCCGCACAGGCAGCATCTATAGTCAGGATCAAACCCAAGTGTCTGGCGCTGTAAGGCTGCAACTACCGCTGCGCCACCGTGCCACCCTTTGATATACAAGAGAAATCTGTACAAGCTGTATGTGTTAAATGAAACTCGCTGGAATATATGATACTTTCAGTAAGAGGTGCTTGCAGTGTGAGGAAGGTTGCCCCTTCTGACGTTCAGTCTGGTTTCTATGGAGAAGCGAGTGATGGTTTCATTTCTAAGCCAGGATCCACATCCTGTTGGCATGTGGAGGCCTGGAGCTTCCAGTTGACGAGGGGCATGCTGGGCCACAGGTGCCGTTGGTACTGTTCACATTTCAGAATGAGATCATTCACCGAAGTATTGCTTCGGATCCATTGCCGGAGAGAACTGGCAGCCGGCGTCGGTGGTATGAGAAGGCTTTGGGTCTTTTGTAGCCTCGTGCTGCATTGCAACCTGAAACAGAGGGGAGCAGGCAAAATGAGGAGAAGCCAATCATTTAAACACGGAAGGATATTTTTTTAAAGATATTTTAAAAAGAACATTTAAAAAGAACATTTGAAAAAGATACTTTAAAAGATATTTAAAAAAATATTTAAACAAAATTATTTAAAGATATTTAATGCAGGAGCATACAATGCGATACAATATGATAGAACTCTATGTATCCCAGGAGGGAAATTGATCGGCCAACAGTCATAAAACACAAGACAGAAGGGGGAGGAGTTGTACAGTTTGATAGCCACAGGGAATAAGGGTCTCCTGTGGCGTTCTGTACTGCATCTTGGTGGAACCAGTCTGTTGCTGAAGGTACTCCTCAGGTTGACCAGTGTGTCATGGAGGGGTTGAGCTGTATTGTCCAAGATGCTCTGCGGTTTGAAAAGCATCCTCCCCTCCAAGACCTCCTCCCATGAATCCAACTCCGCCCCCAGGACAGAGCCAGCCCTCCCGATGCCCTATCCGATATATTGTAGATGAGATGTACATTTAAAGGTGCAACTTCCCCCCAACACAGCTCTATGGTGTAACACACCCCTCAGTGGGATCCTTCCTCATGCAGGTTAAACAGTTCCTGGGTTGATCTCAAATGATAAGTTAGCTGAGGGGACTAAAGGGGCTGTTTCTTCGTGGGTCTTATAATTAGTTTGACAGATGCCTTGAAGGTGAACGTGGATGCTAAGTGCAAACTACCACAGATGGGCTTGTGGTCCAAAAAAAAAATGTATCAAAGAGTGAGCAAAAAAACGATGCAAAGTGTTGGAGTAACTCAGCAGGTCAGGCAGCATTTCTCCAGAGATGCTGCCTGAAATACTGAATTATTCCAGCACTGCGTCCATCTCTGGAGAACATGTATAGGTGATATTTCAGTCTGAAGCAGAGTTCCGATCCAAAATGCACTTATACATGTTCTCTAGAGATAAAGCTACTCCCGTTTATATCTTTTTTTTAAATCAGCATCTTTGTCCGTTGTCCTTTTGTCCTTTACAGTTCCTTATTTCTCCACAGTGAGCAAAGCAGAAATCATATTAAAGATGAACACAAAACAGGCCCGGTAACAGATCATCTCAGGAAGGGTGGAGTTCACAATGGCCCATTGTTGACTGGCCCTTCCTGAGGTCATCTGTTGTCATCTGAAAGGTTCTGCCCCAAAACGTCACCTATTCCTTTTCTCCAGAGATGCTGCCTGACCCACTGAGTTACTCCCACATTTTGTGTCTATCTTCAGTATAAACCAGCATCTGCAGTTCCTTCCTACAATGAACGCATATTAAATTAGCCACTGTACTAGGCACAGTGCAACGACTAACAGGATAATGTAAGGGACATAATTAGAAGAGTATAAAGTGTGATCCCAACTAAGGTAGCACTATAACTGGCTTTGGCTTCCTGTGAGAGGCAGACTATCAAAAATTTAACACAAATTATCACTGTTTTTGGATAAAGTGCTCTTAGAATGTAATGCGTTCTATACCAGTCCTATTTGCAACGTTGTATCCTTCTGTGTATTAACCAACATCCGTAGTTCCTTGTTTCTATACCTTGTGGAAAGATGATGTCCCAATTTTGCCTTGGCATTTGTGACAAAGTACCACAAGACATTAGCGATCTGATCTTTCATCCAGTCAATGTCCTCTGGGAGATCTGGCAACCATTCCAGGATTCTATCAAAGGTGAAGACAAGATAAATTAAATTCCCACAGACACATCATTAGTATTTTAAATAATGACAGAGTGGATATTCTGTATGTAGTCCTGCCCACTACCCAAAGGCATAGTGGAAGCACTTTCACAAGAAGGACTGCAGTGTTCCAGGATGGAAGCTCACCACTGCCATCTTAAGGGCAGTTAAGGATAGACAGCACAACCTGCCCTTGCCAGCTGCAGCCAAACCCAGAGAAAGGAATGAATAGATACTGTTTAAAATGACAACATTATTAGGCAGGAGCTAGGGAGAATTAATTGAGAGCGGCTGTTATTTGTTAAATTCACATCTGACACATGGGAATCATTTAAAGTCCAGCTAATCAAGTTCAGGAATGGCATATTCCGGTAAGGAGCAGGGACAAAGATGACAAGGTGAGGGAACCTTGGAAGAAGAGAGAGGTTATAAATTTGGCCAAAACTAAAAAAAAAGTTCATGTAAGGATTAGGAAGATGAAATCTGATAGGGCTGTTGAGGAACATAAAGGAGAATTAGATGGATCACAAGAGGCCATGAAATGTCTTTGGCACGTTGAATTGAAGAGAATAAGTTAATAAGTGATAGGAGCAGAATTAGGCCATTCAGACCATTAAGTCTACTCCGCCATTCAATCTCGGCTGATCTATCTCCCAAGGCATTTTATATGGTCATTAAAAAACAGGGTAACTAGGGAGGGTAGGACTGCTCAAGGAGGGAAATTATGCTTGGAGTTAGATAAATGTAGGTGAGGTATTAAATTAGTACTTTGCAGCAGTATTCACCAAGGAGAAGGGCATGGAGGATAGCGAGATTAGTGAGGGGTACACTAATATGCTGCGAGATTTCATGATCAAGAAGAGAGTGGTGTTGGGTGATGGGAAGAGCAGTAAGATGGATGTCCCCAGGGTCTGATGGGACCTATCCCTGGTTATTGAGAGAAGCGAGAATTGGAGATTGCTATGGCCTTGATAATGATCCTCTCTAGCCACAGGCATGCTGCGCAGGATTGGAAAGTAGCCGACATGGTTCCCTTGTTCAAAAACAGAAATAGATAACAATCCAGCAAATTATAGGGTGGTGAGCCTCACAACAGTGGTAGGGAAGCAATTGGACAGGATTCTTTGAGATAAGATTTACACACGTTGAGAAGAGTATGGGCTAATTAGGAACAGTTGAGTTGGTTTGTGTGGGGCAAATCCCGTCTTACAAACGAGAGTGAGGTTTTTTGAAACAGTGAAACAGGTGATTGATGGGGGTAGAGCAGTGGAGGTGTCTACATGAACTTTGTTAAGGTATTTGACAAGGTCCCTCGTGGTAGGCTGCTCCGGAAGATTAAGATTTATGAGATCCATGGTGACGGCAGTTTGATTCAGAACTGTCTTACCCATAGAAGACAGAGGATATGGTGAAAGGGAGTCATTCCGCCCGGAGTTCTGTGACCAATTATATGTATATTATACCAATCACTTGGATGAAAATGTAGATAAGTTTGTTAGTAAGTATACAGATGTCTCAATAGTTGGTGGTGTTGTGGGCAGTGAGGAAGGCTGTCAATGGATACTGCAGGATGAAGTTCATAAGATGTAGGAGCAGAATTAGGCCATTCAGCTCATTGAGGCCGCTCCGCTATTTGATATTAGTTGATCTATTTTTCCCTCTCAACCTCATACTCCTGCTTTCTCCACGTAACATTTGACGCCCTTACTACTCAAGAACCTATCAATCCCTGTTTTAAAAATACCCAATGACTTGACCTCTACAGGCGTCGGTGGCAAAGAATTCCACAGATTCACCACCCTCAGGTTGAAAAAATTCCTCCCCATCTCCATTTGCAAGGTACGTCCTTTTATTCTGAGGCTGTGTGCTCTGGTCCTTGACTCTCCCACTACTGGAAACATCCTCTCCATATCCACTTTTGCTAGGCCTTTCATTATTCTCACAGATATAAGTAATTTACAGATATGGGTGGAGAAATGGCAGATGGCGTGAAGTGTTGCACTTCGGGAGATCAAATGTAATTGGAAAGTTCAGTTACAGGCAGAACACTTAACACCATTGATGAACAGAGGGATCTTGGGATGCAAGTCCATGGTCCTCTGAAAGTAGCAACACAAGTAGATAGAGTAGAAATAATCTCCCCCCCCCCACCCCCCGAGTAGAAATGTCACATACTAGAGGACATAGGTTTCAGGGATGGCGGTTGAAGCAAATACTATAGTGGCATTTAAGAGGATTTTAAATCGGCACGTGGATTTGCAGGAAATAGAGGGATATGAATCACATGCAGGCAGGAGTATGTGATCAATTTGGCAACACGTTCAGCATAGATATTGTGGATCAAATAGGCTATTCCTGTGTAGTCTGTTCAATAGTGATCGGCTTGGAGAATGTGTTGGATTGGGGCCAAACAAACCTTTACTACCCATCCCGAATAGAATACGTCACCTATCCGTGTTCTCCAGAGACGCTGCCTGACCTGCTGAGTTACTCCAGCACTTTGTGTCTTTTATTTTTGTAAACCAGCACCTGCAGTTCCGTGTGTGTAAACCTTTGACGATATCTCATGAGCAGGATAGTCCTGATGAGCCTGGAGTGCAGCAGAAATTCAAACATACCTTACAGTGAATGAAACTGCTGATTCCACGGGCAAGGTGTATGGCAGCATCATGGCTGAGACTAAGCGGACAGGCAGCAGGTTTGAAAAGTTGCTGTGCAAACTCCTTTTTTCAGCGCACGCTTCAATTAGTGCTGAGGGAAAAGAACAGTGTGTATTATTCATGTGTGTATATATTTATATTATGGTATATGGACACACTGATCTGTTTTGTAGAAAATGCCTACTATGTTCTGTTGTGCTGAAGCAAAGCAAGAATTCCATTGTCCTATCAGGGACACATGACAATAAACTCGAACTTGAACAGTGACATAAAAAAATCAAATCACCTTGCAATTAAAATAGATCATATAGACTCATAGAAACAAAATTCTGGAGTAACTCATTTGGACAGGCAGCATCTCTGGAGGGAAGGAATGGGTGACATTTCGGGTCGAGACCCTTCTTTAGACTGATCTGATTCTTCAGTCTGAAGAAAGGTCTCGACCCAAAATGTCACCCATTCCTTCTCTTCAGAGATGCTGCCCGTTGAGTTATTCCGGCATTTTGCGTCAATCATATATTTCATTGTTCTGCCTGGGACATATGGCAATAAAACACACTTGACTCTTGATTTATGCCTGAATGAAATCATCTGCAGTGGTTTCAGAATTTAGGAATGAGCTAAATCTGACCATTTTTAATTAGCCCCCAGTGAACGCACAATTTAATTGTGTCTCGATAGGGAATAAATTTACAGTTTTTCATTAAAAGACTTGAGACTAGAGATA
This sequence comes from Raja brachyura, assembly GCA_963514005.1. Next base: position 34,112,858 of record OY740798.1, on the reverse strand, counting down.
CAGCGCTGAAACAGCCCTTGGGGTCACTGAGTCTGCGCCGACCAACGATCACCCCGTACACTAGCACTATCGTACACATTAGGGACAATTTACATCTTTTACCAAAGCCAATTAACCTGCATGTCTTTGGAGTGTGGGAGGAAACCGGAGCCCCCAGAGAAAACTCACGCGGGCACAGGGAGGTGTATAAGCTCCACACAGACAGCATCCATAATCAGGATCAATCCAGGGTGTCTGGCACTGTAAGGCATCAACTCTATCGCTGCACCACTGCGATGGTCTTGGGTACTGGAAGAATCAAATCTGTTCTACTGAAGCTAATGGCAACGCGGTTGTGCAGCAGTTAGTGCTGCTGCCTCCAAACTACAATGACCTGTGTTTGATCTTCACCTTTGGGTGGTTTGTGCATGGCCTTTGTGATGTTCTCCCAGCCAGCCAGTGAGGCTTCACCTGGTACTTCAGTTCCCCCCCCCCCCCCCCCCCCGCATCCCAAAGATAGACTGGTAGGTTAACTGACGACAATAAGTTACTTGTGTAGGAAAGAGCTACAGGCGCTAGTTTACACCGAAGATAGACACACACCTGTTTGGCCATTCAATCCGGTCACGCTGAATGATGCTCACCTTGGTGAAGCCGTGGCGACAGGTGCTCCAGAATCTCGTCATTATTCTTGGTCAAACCTCCTTGGACTTCCATTTGATTTGCCCCTGCTGCTTCCTCTTCATCATCTTCATCATGACCGTCCTGTGGGGCAGGCTGAACAAGGCAGCACAAAGGCTGTGGCCGGTTCAACAAAGCTGTACAATGTGGGCAACAAAACAAATACGTTTAAAAAAAAATCAATCCTCAATATCATTGATTTGGATGATGACTACGTTCCCCAATGATACAAAGCAATGTGGGCTGTCAAAAGGGTACAAAAAAAACTGCTGGGATCCATAGCCAAACTTCATGAATGGGCGAAACCATCACAAAATGGATAAATGCAAGGTAGAGAAAATAGAAATAAGGATACGAATCGTATGCAGGCAGAGGAGATCAGTTGAACCTGGCATCGTGCAGGGACTGATTGTGGGTAGAAGGGCCACTTCCTGTGCTGTGCTCCTCTGAGTTCTATGTTCTAAATGGTGACAGGTTGGCAGGTATGTTGAGTGGAACCTGGATGCCCTTGTACAGGAATGCTTGCGGGTTAACGTGCAGGTAAAGCAAGCAACTTGGAAAGAGAGCGGTATGTTGCCGTTTGTTACCTGAGGTTTTGAGTTCAAGAGTGGTGATGTCTCAGGGAGACACAGGGAACTGCACATGCTGGTTTGACAAAAATACACAAAGTAACTCAGTGGGTCAGGCAGCATCTCTGGGGAACATGGATAGGTGACATTTTGTGTTGGAACCCTTCTTCCTGACCCGAAACGTCACCTATCCATGTTTGAAGGATCTGGTTATTTCAGTGAGCAGGCATAGCCCACCATTCTTCCCTTTCTCAGAAACAAGGTTTAAGCATGTGGTTATAAGTCTATCATCAATAACACAATGTGGTTAAGAAGGTAAAAGTAGCCACTACCCAATATTCCACCTTCACCACCCATCTCACACACTCTCTCTGTCTCTCTGTCTCTGTCTCTGTCTCTGCCTCTGTCTCTGCCTCTGTCTCTCTCTTTAAGATGCACTTAGACAGGTACATGGATAGGACAGGTGGATATGGGCCAAACGCAGGCAGGTGGGACTAATGGAGATGGGACATATTTGGCAGTGTGGCAAGTTGGGGGCCTGTTCCACACTGTATGACTCTATCATAACTGCAAAAATTAAGAGGGCTTCCAATGATAGAATTACCATCCATCCCTCCCAGCCCAAGGAGAATTCTACCGAGACTGCGATAGTCTGAATAAGGAGCCGATTACAAATGGTCTTCGACAACAAGACCAAGTTGGGTCACTCCACAATGAACACAATTGAAACCATGTAATACCTTATAGCCTGAAAATTAATAATTTATGTAATCCGAAAAGGACAAAAACCATGTACTCATAGTGCCTGTTCTCGAAGGTGAGAAATCCTTTCATCAATGAAACAAGTGTATTGTGACCAAAGCAAGCAAATGATACTTCATCCACATCTTACATAAGTCTAACTAAATCAAGATGATAACCCATATATCTATGCATGGAGTGAAAAAGAATGCAAAATTCATCTCATCTATTGACCTTCCTGCATACAGTATTTTGGTCTGGGCGATATACAAAGGGAGGAATTATTGGACAACCTTGTTTGATCACACCAGACCTACAGAAAGCAAACATATAGCAGCCTCTGACATTTGATTCCACATATGCTCACACAACATGGTCTGTATGCAAATTCCTGCTCATTTTGACCTTGTGAGCACACAAAGGGATGGTTGAAATCAATGCTGGAATTACCATCTGGAAGCACGTGGGATTTGGGAATAAGTGGAGGAATCATATTCTTTGAGATGGGGTGAAGAATGGTCAGATGGATTTGAGGCCTAAGCGAACAGCCTGGGACTGTTTGCGATGGGGTAATGGTGCAGATCACACGACGGAGAGCATTGCTATTGTACAGTGCTGGAGCTTCAATTCGGGAGACTTTCGAGACACGTCCAGAGCCAAGAGGCAAAGTGGATCATGCCACGGCTGTTGCTGCTTTGAAGAAACATTAAGTGGTGCAAACAAATTCTACATTTCAACTACATGTTGGGGAAGATGACAAAAATGGCAGAATAAATGTGCATGTTTGTATTTTGTGGTGCTTGGATGTGTATTTATTATAATCGTATTGAGGCAAAGATCTGACAGGGTGGCTATTCTTTAATATCTGTACTGGGAAAATCTGGCTGGTACAGGAATATAAATCAGCATTAGCATTTACCAGGTCTTCAACACACCAAAGCCTTACAACAGATAACACCAGAGAGCTCAAAGATCTCTCTGCTCCGATTGCCTGTGAAGACTGTTTCACTATTCCTATAATCTATTTTAAAAAATTGTTGATTTCTCAAGATAGACACAAAGTGCTGGAGTAACTCAGCGGGACAGGCAGCATCTCTGGAGAGTAGGAATGGGTGACGTTTCAGGTCGAGATCCTTCTTCCTTCCCTCCAGAGAGGCTGCCTGTCCCACTGAGTTACTCCAGCACTTTGTGTCTATCTTCGGTTTAAACCAGCCTCCACAGTTCCTTCCTACACATTTGAATTCTCAAATTTGTTCAGATTCACTAAAACTACTGTCCTGTAAGGCATGTGATACCTAACATTTATATCTGCTTCTAAAAGTTAAATCCAATTTTACCGAACGCCCCTGTAATGGGTTTAAAGTAGACACTGTACAAGTACCAGATTAACAGTAATTGCACACTTAGAGAGTATAGTTGGTAAGCAATAATCCACACTCACCGTTCCTCTTGAGAAAGTCAAGGGCATCACTATATCCCTGCTTACACATATCCCGCATCACCTGTCCAACACATTAAAATATACCAAATTTAATAACTGATGCAAAAATCAGGCATTTCAATTAACAATTGACATGGATCTTTACATAATTTCATGATATTGAATAAGCATATTAAGCAACATGAATTGCTTAAAACTGCAGCTAAAATCTAGTAAAAGCATCTTTAGTGCATGAAAATCTGATAAAGAAAGTAGAAGAAACTCTACTGCCTGTCTGTTCATCCATCCTAGTTCAATTTTACGATCAAAGTTAAAACCAAATGCATTTGTTCTGGGCATCATGTATTCATGATGGTTGGTCAGAAGTGACATGCCTCCTGCCCACCGACAATCTATTGATGTTGAGCTTGCAGAAACCATCTGTGGAAGTGAAATCTGCCTCACTGCGGTAATTTGACTATAATCGGAAAGATGTCATCAATCTTGGCTTTTAAATTATTACAGTGCCTGTACTTGACACTAGTGCCCCCCCCCCCATTCCACACCTCTGTGCCCCACCTGGAATCTCATTTATTTCTCCCCTCCTCCTCCTCCATTTCCACCTACATTCTTTCCTCCATCTTCACAACTCGCTTCACAATCTTTTGTCTCACACCATCGCTGGCCTTTGTCCAACCATCTGCCCATCAAATAACCCCTTCACCCGTGTCAGCCTAGTACCTGCCAGGCTTTGTCCTGCCCCTAAAATACACAAAGTTCTGGAGTAACTCAGCGGGTCAGGCAGCATCTCTGCAGAAAATGGATGGGTGACATTTTAGGTCGAGATCCTTCCTCAGACCTCAGAAGGGTCCTGACCTAAAACGTCACCTATTATTTTACTCCAGAGATGCTGCCTGACCCGGTGAGTTACTCCAGTGCTTTGTATCTATATTTGGTATAGATGCATTTCTATATTTTGTCCCGCACCCTAATCTCTTTCAGTTTTCTTTCCCCTCTCCTTCCCTACAATCAGTATGAAGAAGGGTAGCCGAATGGCCTTCTCCTGCACCTATTTTCTATGTTTCTATGTCTGAAGAAGGGTCTCGACCCAAAACGTCGCCTATCTTCTTCGCTCGTTAGATGCTGCTGCACCCGCTGAGTTTCTCCAGCTTTTTGTGTAACCCCAGTATGAAGAAGGGTCCGGACCCAAAGCATCGGCTATCTATCTTTACCTGAGATGCTGCTGCCTGCCCCATTGAACTACTTCAGAACTTTGCGTCTTCTTCTATTTGTGCTTACCTCTTGGTCAGGAGGAAATAAGGCCTTGGAAAGGCGGTACATGTTCTGCAGGTTGAACTGGATGCTGGTATTCGTTATTCTCAACTCATGCATGTTGCTGGAGCAATCCCGAGGACAGATGTCACTTTCTCCAGCAAAGGGAGACACAGTAATTGTGTTCTTGAGTTTATACAGAGGTAAATTATCTGTAATGCCTCCATCCACGTATCGCTGAGAATACAAACAAAAATAAAATGATGGTTTAAGAGATCATCTTCCATTACAAGACAACATTACTTCATAACAAGAGGATTTCAGTATAGGAGTAAAGAGGTTCTTCTGCAGTTGTATGGGGCTCTGGTGAGACTATTGTGTACAGTTTTGGTCTCCTAATTTGAGGAAGGACATCCTTGTGATTGAGGCAGTGCAGTGTAGGTTCACGAGATTGATCCCTGGGATGGTGGTACTGTCATATGAGAAAAGATTAAAAAGACTAGGCTTGTATTCACTGGAGTTTAAAAGGATGAGGGGAGATCTTATAGAAAGATATAAAATTATAAAAGGACTGGACAAGCTAGATGCAGGAAAAATGTTCCCAATGTCGGGTGAGTCCAGAATCAGGGGCCACTGTCTTAGAATAAAGGGGATGTCAATTAAGACTGAGGTGAGAAAAAACTTTTTCAGCCAGAGAGTTGTGAATTTATGGAATTCCCTGCCACAGAGGGCAGTGGAGGCCAAGTCACTGGATGGATTTTAGAGAGAGTTAGATAGAGCTCTAGGGGCTAGTGGAGTCAAGGGATATGGGGAAAAGGCAGGCACGGGTTATTGATAGGGGACGATCAGCCATGATCACAATGAAGGGCGGTACTGGCTCGAAGGGCCGAATGGCCTCCTCCTGCACCTATTTTCTATGTTTCTATGTTTCTATTACATTAATACAGGAAGCCAATCATCAACTGATTAAAAGAAAGGAGATGTATTATTTTAATCCAACTACATTCCATATAAAGTGTAGGAATTATGGCTCAAAGCAAGGAATAGAGATAAAGCTGCAATTGGTCTCTTTTCTGGTCACTGTCTGTTCCAGAACAATATCTTCAAGAGTAATTGACCTCTTTGGAGAATCTTTTTATACATGAACGGAACCAAGGGATTGGTTCAGCCATGATTTTAGTCTTTGGAGATACAGCGTGGAAATGGGCCCTTCAACTGACCGAGTCCGCGTCGACCAGCAATCGCCCTACACTAGCACTACCCTACATACCACTGACAATTTTACCGAAGCCAATTAACCTATAAATCTGTGCGTCTTTGGAGTGTGGGAGGAAACTGGAGCACCCGGAGAAAAGCCACGCGGTCACAGGGTGAACGTTCAAACTCCGTGCAGACAGCGTCCGTAGTCAGGATCGAACCTGGGTCTTTACTGATCCTATAGATCTTTATAGACAAAAATGCTGGAGAAAATCAGCGGGTGAGGCAGCATCTATGGTGTGAAGGAATAGGTGACGTTTCAGGTTGAGATCCTTCTGTGGTTCTCGTGGGTTCAGCGGGTGCTCTGGTTTCCTCCCACATCCTAAAGATGTGCAGGTTTGTAGGTTAATTGGCTTCTGTAAAATTAGCCCTACTATGTAGGGAGTGGATGAGAAAGTGGGATAACATAGAACTAGTGTGAATGGGTAACTGATGGTTTGTGCGAACCCGGTGGGGCAAATTTCTACGACGTATCTCTGAAAAAAATATTTTAACAATCATACAGGTGGACAAGAAGTCTGCAAAGGAAACAAATCAAATTGGCATAGACAAAAATGCTGGAGAAACTGTTCTTCAGTCTGAAGAAGGGTTTCGGCCCGAAACGTTGCCTATTTCCTTCGCTCCATAGATGCTGTCTCACCCGCTGAGTTTCTCCAGCATTTTCGTCTACCTCCAATTTTCCAGCATCTGCAGTTCCTTCTTAAACAAATCAACTTGGCATTATTGCTTGTCGATGGAGAAAATAAATGCATTGTATGGTTGACATCTGAAAGGCAATTTCCACATATCTTTATGACGGAGATAGAGGGTATGGATGTAGCCAAAAGACCTCAAAATATTGGCATGGCTGAAAATGAGTCAGAAAGAAAATATCATGCCCAACTGATAAGGATCAGTACGAAGTTTGGCCCTTATCAGACTTTCAAAAATAATGACTGCTGCACGTGGACTGCAAAGAAAGGTCTGTAAATGACCATCGTGTTTCTATTTAGCAATAAACCTCGATTTTCTGCTTCATTTTTTCACGCACATTGCGTCATAAATGTGCAGTGGCTACATTGACGAATGCCACAATGTCATCATGAACTCCTGTGTGTACAATATGAGAGAGTGCTGATGCTTTATCTTAGTGGTGCTTCTTAACCCAAAACTCTTAAATGGCAAAATCCTAAAGTAGCATTTTGATTACATGTGCATGACCAGAAGTGAACAGTTTGAGGCGTGTGATGTAGGCTTCACACACGTCACCTGAAAATATAAAGACGCAGCAGCAGAGAAAAAATTGCCATGTTTACTTGATGTTGACCTTTTACAAGTAAGTCCGATTCTCTGAACAGATGCTTCACTCCCAAGTATGACTCAGGGATCATACGTTGTTCCAACTTTGTAGCAGCAAGGACTTTGGTTAATGATTAGAGTGCTCATATTCCATTGCAGTTCAACTCCAATTTCGTGCCAATCCAAGTAATAAACCGAAACACTTATCAAGTAAACACAACGAATAATACCTAGAAGTCTATGGAGGACTGTTATCATTATTACATGTGACTCATGGATATTTAGCTTGTTGCCCTGAAAGTTTACAAGGTTATTTTATGCGTCTTATTCATCAGTTTAGTGGATGCTTCAGTAAGATGCAAATAGGTTTTCAGCATGGATGCACGCACTGTGACGTAGGTAATCACTCTTTCTTTTACACCACACAGGAACCCAAGGAATAGTATCTTTTCTACCCCTTTGCAGATTCCACATTGGCTTTCTGGAAGAGGAAGAATTCAGTGCTGGGCAAACTGATATGTTTTTCGCACCCATTAATGCTGTCAGAAAGCCTTGTAGAGCAAGGATCCAGCTTAGAAATCAAAAAGCAATAGGTATGTCATTGTATCCCAGAGCAAAGCACCTGGTGGATGCAGGCAACTGTCTGAGATCTGACATTCCCAGATTGTTCAGGGGTAGAATTAGCTAGTTACAATAGAAAGGGCTGAGTGGCGAGATGTCAGCCTCCCATTATAGGAATGTGTACTGTGGTACATGAGAAGGAACTATGAGCTCCCAATGCCTCACTGAGAGTCATCGAGAGATCTGTCCCATTAGGTATTGCAAGCTCCTCACATTAGTTACACGTGACTATTGCCCAGGAAATGCCTATTTTTTTTCCAGAGAAGGAGAAATTATGATTTTAAATACATAAATGATAGATATTAGTTAAGATGAACTTTAGACGGTTTCATTTTAAATGCCTCCATATTTTCACTAATTTTGATAAACAAAAGATAGTTTCTAAGTCATCATCTTCAAGAACCCAATAACGTATTTTTTAAAGTATTTCAGGATAGTCATATTCTTTTAGGTAAACAAAAAAAAACGTAAAACCATTTAGAACATGCCCATTGGTATCCTCGTACCAATGGAAAAGCTTAATTTTTAAAATCTCCATTAAGAAAAGTAAATGAGTGCATTTATCAGAATCTCAACATGGTGATTAATAGACACTTGGAAAGCAGCCAGTTTTGTGGGCAGGAACTAGCTGACTGCAATTTTGTTTTGAACAAACAGAAAAGATTATGGAAACTTGTTCTACGGCAAATCTAATTTCAGCCTCAAATTCCACCACCTTTTGCAATGGGTTTGTTAATCTATTGGTAAATGACATTGAATATATGAATGTATGGAAGCAGGAGCGTAAAAATCAATGAATACCTCTACAAGGGTTTTTCTAAAGACGTCACATAGCTGATTGATATAGACAAAGCACAGTCCCGGGCCCATTCCTAGTCTGCTGCAAGTTGGTGCATCTCCACAGGAATATTTTAAATATAAAGTTGACTTTAAAAACATGCTGTGAGGCATCGTGGTACAGTTTAATATAGCTGAAAATTGATGAATAACCATAAAAAATCAGTTTGTAAGTCATGATCTGCAAGAATCTAATAACCTCTAACCATCCCAACCAGAATGTCTGAATCAGTCACAGGATGCCTAAATTAGGGAAGGCTCACAGGATCAGATGCTTGCTGCAACTTGTTTATAATTCCTCTCTGTGCAATCACACGGGTGAGTTTATGAAAGGTCCTTTTTTATGCACAATAAAGATGTTCATGAGGAGAAATTGCCTTCAGATGGAAAAGAAAAACAAAAGAAACAAGGCAAGGACATTTATAATGATAAAACTTTATATGGTGGGGATAATCCATTATTTGGAAAAAGAGGCTGATAAGCTCCAACTAGTTTGCATTTCCGTGGGTTGAAGTTGCAAATATTATTTATTGTCTCAATCAAATTACAGATAAAATTAATTGTACTCTCCGGTCACAGTTCAACTTACCACTCCTTGCAGTGTTGGTGGTATTAGTCCACAGTACACGGGGATAAATGTGCTGCAAATGCAGGCCTGCAAACAATCAAAATATTTTCTTAATGAGCTGCGAAAGATACCATTTTAATCTGAACTCTTACACTCTGCTGGAAACCAAGGGAAAGTGATCAAGTGGAATCAATACCAGTTGGGAGTCAAGGGCCATAAATCTTTTATTCACTGAAGATACCAAGTTTTGGAGTAAAAACTGATTTTTAGATCTAATTGTTTGGCCTGTAATTTTGGCCACTATTTAGGATTATGCAATTGATTTTATTTTCCTCTTTTTGAATTCACAAGCCAAAGAACTAGTGTGAATGGTGATCAATGGCCGGCATGAACTCGGGGGTCCTGTTTTCCATGCTGCATCTGTAAACTAAACTAGACTAAACGTGAGGAATATAGAATGGTCTTTGCTCCATTAAATTTGTTCAATTGGGATCAATCATACATATAGTAGAGCCATAATACATTTTTAAAGAGTTACTGCTACATCCCATGAAAAGGTTTTTAAAAATATGTAGCTTCAAGCACATTCTCTAAGTAACTTGCATTTTATACACGTTACACTTTAACTAAACACAGCAAAAGCTGGAAACACTGAACAGGTCGGGCAGCATCTGTGGAAATAGAAATAGTCATAACTTGTCAAGTTTAAAAACCCTTCATTACTTCTCTTTCTCTTCACACATATGCTGCCTGACTGGCATTTTGAGCATATTCTGCTTTTGCTTCAGATTTCCCACATCTGTAGGTTGATATATAATTTTCAGATCTGACCTGTTCCTCTTCAAACAAGAACAAACACTCATCTAATAGCAAGCGCACCAGAATAGTTACCAGTAATTATTTTTTATTTAATCAAATTAAGTTAATCTCAACCATGTATTACATGTAAATTCTTCATTGATTTTCTAGTACATAATCAGACAACAGATACCCTATATGTGCGTAATTCTATGCAACTACCACATGTATACATTCTTTCATTATAATTTTTGAATGAGAGCAGAATTCTCCAGGTGTTCTGGTGCAGGTTTTCTGCCTTGAATAACAATATGTTGTTCAGTTGTTAACAATTGTGGGGTTTTGAAGAATGCAAAATATCTTCTGTATTGTCTGCAAAATGGCTGCTGCCTACTGTAGAAAAGTACATGGATAGGAAACGTTTGGAAGGATATGTGCCAGGCACACCCACATGGGAGTAGCCTGGTTAGGCAACTTGGTCAGCATTGACGAGTTGGGTCGAAGGACCTAATCTTTGCTGCATATCTCTGCGAGTCCATAACTTTAACTACCTCATATATATATAACAGTTACAGACCCACATCACTGCATGAAGCAATGCGAGATATTCCTGCCATATGAACATATTATGTAAACCCAACCATTACAATGTAAAATAAAATTATGTTTTACTATTGAGTGGAATTCAGCCAAGTTTGACTCATGAGCTGGAAAAAGAGGAAGGAAAAACAATTATATAATTCCACATAATGGCCAAAACAACAGATCAATTTCAGGCCAAACTTAAACAAACTCAAAACCAGTGAAAACACTGGCCCTGATTAACCATCTCAAAGAATCAATGAAAACCACAAATATAAACAAAAGGATATCATTCATGCGAATCAATGGGATCTTACAAAGGTGAAACTCCCATTGATTAGATCTTTTGCTGTTCAACTAAATGCTCTAGATGAATGGCACAGTGGCGCAGCGGTGGAGTTGCTGCCTTAAAACGCCAGAGACCAGGGGTTCGATCTTGACCACAGGTGCTGTCTGTACGGAGTTTCTACGTTGTCCCTGTGTTCTAAAGTGGTTTCCTTAGGGTGCTCAGGTTTCTTCCCACGTTCCAAATACGTACAGGTTTGTAAGTTAATTGGCTTTGGTAAAATTGTAAGCTGTCCCTGTGTGTCGGATAGTGTTAGTCTACGGGGTGAACTCGGTGGGCCGAATGGCCTGTTTCTGCATTGTACCTCTATACTAAGACTAAGAATAACAACGACAAAATAGTTGTAATTTACCTGCACCAGCTCCTCTTTAGTGTTAAACACCGTCACCAGTACATTCTCTCCATCGGACACACGGGTCAACGAAATGCCCAAGCGACCAGTTGCCAACTCATGTGCGTTGTCTGGGAGCCCCTTGTAAAGCCGGCTACGGATAACCTTCACCAAGTTAAAGGAAGGGTGCAGAGGGCCCAGAAATCTCTTGCGTGCCTCTTTAGCAACATCAATAATATTTGCACCAGATTCTCCTGCAAAATATTGTGTTAAAGAAAGTTTGGCAAGTGTAAATTTATCTCAAGCTTCTGCAATACCAGTCATGTACTCATTTTATGCCTGTGTCTACTATTCCATACAGCTCACTATGACCTGTTAACCAGGGCAGCAAAGTGGGTACAATTGCTGCCTTACCGTGCCAGAGACCCGGGTTTGATCCTGACTACAGGTGCTGTCTGTACAGAGTTTGCACTTTCTCCCTGTGACCGTGTGGGTTTTGTCCGGGTGCTCCGATTTCCTCACGCTCTTCAAAGACTTGAAGGTTTGCAGATTAATTGGCTTCTGTAAATTACCCCTAGTGTGGAGGATAGAACTGGTGTACAGGGGATCTCTGGTCAACGTGGACTCAGTGGGCCAAAGGGCCCGTTTCCACGCTGTATATCTAATCTAAATCAGACTAAACAATCTCAATCGGTCAGTCAAGAGTTGCTTAATTGCCATAAGTACCGACAATGGAACAATGCCATTCTTACTTACAGCAGCACATACGTCTGTAAACACAGTTCATATAAATAATGTATAACAAGCAATATTTCAATAACTTGATAACCCCAGTATGTACAAAAGTCCCAGAGTCCTTAGTGCAACTAAAGACAGTCCATAGTTCATAGTTCATAGTTCATAGTTCATAAGATGATAAGTAATAGGAGTAGAATTAGGCCATTCGGCCCATCAAATCTACTCCACCATTCAATCATGGCTGATCTATCACACCTGCCTAACCCCATTCTCCTGCCTTCTCTTCATAACCCCTGACTGTGTTGAGTAGTGTTTAAAGGCCTGATGGTTCTTCGGAAGAAGCTAATGTTGAACCTTTAGTCCCAGTTTTCAGACTCCTGTACCTTCCTGATAGTAGGAGTCAAATGGGATCACTATAAGATTTGAGATGCCAGTTACCAAGACAGATGTGTACAGCAATTCATTCTCCCCCCCGCACAATTAAAGCATGGAATAGTCTTCACCCTACCATAGTTACCCAACCAGATGCAACTAAATTTAAGGTAGCTCTTTTTCTCCAAAAACACTTTTTCGCTTAAGTCTGCCCTCTGCCACCTCCAGTATAAATTCCATTTGGAATATTTTTGCAGGACCAGGACACCAAGAACCAAGAGATATCACTATAAGAGAGATCATACTGAGACTGATTGAATCAATGAGTTGCACAGCTCCTTGATGGAAGATAGATGGATATAAATGTAAAAAGAAACATAAAGGTGTTCATCGCATCAATGATTCTGTTCCTCCCAGAGTTCTTTGTCTCTGGTCTACTCGTCTTTCCAGGACTATGAGGGAGCAGGGTAAATCCTATATCTTTTCCTCTTGCAAAGGTATTCTGCAGCTACGGGTTAATCAACTGTTAATCTTCTTCTTCCTTTCACCAACTTCTGACAAGACAGAAATTTATTTTTCTGCAGCCTTGGCTGGAAGAAACTTTCCTGATGTGAAATTGAAGGCAAACGTACTCTAGCATTTGATAGTACAGCAAATTTGTCAAGGCACCTGGTTATATTTGCAGGAATTAAATCGGTAGAAATCACCAAAGTGTTTAAAAAAAGGGGTTTACCAAAGACCAGAAAATGGCCGGCAAGTAATAAATAAAATCGTCTTTCTGACTCAAGGAGTTTAACTGCCCAAATTTAGGGAGGTACAAATGTGCGCTCATTACCCCAGTGTCTTTTTGCACAGTTTTGCTTGTTGGCACTTACGTAAACTGCCAACTTCTTCTTGTGCCTAGAATTTTGTACCCAACCAACACAATGTCTCACTCCATCCCAGTTAAAGACCCAGATTCTGTTTTGAATTGCTTAAACAGTGGCCATCCACAACAAACCCTGTCTTTATTTTGGCTCTTTGTAGCATTTCTGTCCAAGATTTGTTGGCACATTTGAAGTACTTTGGTTCGGTTTCCAGCCTGCTTCTGCCAAATTGTATTTGAAAAATGGCCAGCATTCAGCAGATACAGTTACATCAGAGTACAGTTAACAACAAGTACGGGTTAACAAACAAAACCAGCTCAGGAAAGTGCAGTGGGAAGTCATGGTTTCCAGCCTGGGCAAGGTTAGAAATGCTGAACCCTAATATCTTCCCACTCACAGGAATCTCCAACAAATTGCCACTTCTAACATGTCAGCAGCACTACACAATCTCTCTTTGCTTTTTATACCAAGAAACCAAGTATGGTGAATCCTGAAGAGGGAGATGCACAATTTCAAGTAGTGAAAATACACAGCATCAAGGAGTATAATGGGACTGTGTTCCTGGGGTTGATGCAGGCAATGTACCAGCTCACAAATGAATGAGGTTGTGGAAAGCCGGTGAAAGTGTTTAAGAAATCCTGGTCCTTCATTCCAACAATGGTCCTTCATTCCACCCCTAACAATGCACTCCAATGCAGAAACTCATTGGGACACAATCAGCAAGTGCAGTATAAATCTTCATTCAACAAAGGAATCTTTTAGCCAAGCATGTGAAAACCAGCACATTAGCAGAAAAGATTTTTAAGCCACCAGATGATGAACTGAGGGTATGTCACTCGGTTGACACAATCATCATGTATTGATTTAACTTGTATTTTATATAATAATTGCCAGAGGTTTTGGGTATCCTGCTGCTCAAGACTTCATACTGTTGAAACACGCATAATGCCGTAGGTTTTACGTAAGGCTACTCACCAATCCGAGTAATCGTGGTTTCCTGTATCAAATAATTTTCTTAAAAAGTAATGTTTTATTTTTATTAAAAAGTTTTAATAAAACCATGGATATAAGAGGATGCAGCAGGGTGGCACCATGATGCAGCGGTAGAGTTGCTGCCTTACAGCGCTTACAACGTCAGAGACCCGGGTTCGATCCTGGTTTGGGGTGCCTGTCTGTACGGAGTTTGTACCTTCTCCCGTGACCTGTGATGGTTTTCTCAGAGAATTTCGGTTTCCTCCCACACTCCAAAGACGTACAGGTTTGCAGGTTGATTGGCTTGGTATAAAGATAAAAGTTGTTCCTAGTGTAGGATAGTGTTAATGTGTGGGGGTGGCTGATTGGTGCGGACTCGGTGGGCAGGCCTGTTTCTGCTGTATCTTTAAACTAAACTAAATTAGTACTGCTGACAACATCTCCAGGGGCCCAGCTTTGATCCTGACTTTAGGTGCTGTTTGTGCAAAGTTTGTGTGATCTCACTGTGACCCTGCAGATTTCTTCCGGTTTCACTTTTCTCCCACATTCCAAAGTAACCTTTCCTAACTGTCCATTCCAATCCACTGGTAGCTTAATTGGCAAAATAAAATTTACCTTTTAGTTTAGGTTAATGAAAAGAAAAGTCAAAGGGATGTTGATTTGAGAGAGAATAAGTACTAGGGTACGGGGCAAAAGGAGAAGGGGATTGGGAATGGAGGATTCATCGCCTGGGAGCTGATCTGGACCGAATGGGCTGAATGTTACTTTCTGTGTCATTAAAAGATAAGCAATTTTATTGTATTGCTGATATTTATATCAACCTTGCACTTTTTTAAAAACAAAATTTGCTGTACAGTTATCTTGTGAAATACAAAGGATGACAGTATTTTATTTTTTTTAATTTTTTTAAAATTAGAAGTAAATACATAATAAAAACACATTTTGTTTGTTGTAGTCATACATTATTAATATTGTTTGTATTATCAATTGTATAATAATTGTACTTCTATATATTTTTTTATTTTTTATATAGATAGAAAATAATAGAGAGGGAAAGAAAAAAAAACCCAAAATTAAAAGAGAATGGAATAATCAGCTAATTATGCGTCATTGGAGATATGTCCGTGGATTATAAAATGTAATTCTTCATCTAATCCTTGATTCGGGTTTCAGTCAAGTTCTCGTGCCGAACCGGTTTGCCCCTTCAAATATTCAATGAATGGAGACCATATTCTAGTAAATAGTTCTTGTTTGTCCATTAAGACAAATCTTAATCTTTCCAAATGCTAGGGTCTCCGACATTTCCATTGTCCACATTTTAATTGTGGGGGTTATAGGGCCTTTCCAAAATTTTAATATTAATTTTTTCCAAGTTATTAAACTATAATCAATAAAGTGTCTTTGGTTTGTTGTAAATAATTGATTTTGTTCTAGTATTCCTAATATTATTAATTTTGAATCGGGGTCCAATTGGATATTGACAACTTCCGAAATTATCTTAAAAATTTCAGTCCAAAAATTATTAATTTTTATACAACTTACAAATGTGTGCATTAAGTTAGCCTCTGAGTGCTGACATTTTTCACAAATAGACGATATGCTTGGGTAAATTTTATTTAATTTTGTTTTTGAATAGTGCAATCTATGTAATACTTTAAGTTGTATTAAAGAATGTCTAGCATTTAACGAACAGTGATGTATATGTTGTAACCTTTCGTCCCATATTTCTGGCCCTATTGCTTGGCCTAGTTCATTTTCCCATGATTGCCTATATATTTCCGTCATGGGTGCATCATTATCTAATAGAATATTATAAATATAAGATATCAATTTTTCTGTGTTCGGGTGTTTATTCAAACATTCATCAAGAATTGGTGTCTTTCTATTTCTATAGTCCTGTGTATTTGATTTAACATAGGGTTTAAATGTAGCGTTGTTTACAACGGGAAGAGGTAGTGGTAAATTATCCAATTTTAGTGTATTTTTTAATTGTTTCCAAATGCAAATTCCACTATATATTATGGGGTTTTCAATATAGGTTTTTTTGCTTAATTTAGTAATAGCAAATAAGATCGACCCAATTTCAAAAGGTAAATAATCTTCCTTTTCCATTTTTAACCAATCTGGTTGTTGGTCCAGTTCTTCCAACCAAAAATTCATATTTTTAATGTTAACTGCCCAAAAATAGAGCATAAAATTTGGTGGTGCTAAACCTCCATTTATTTTTGATTTACATAAGTGTTTTTTTATTTATTCTGTGGTTCTTATAATCCCAGATAAAATTGGTGACTATAGAGTCAACCTTTTTAAATATCTTTTTGGGAGATATATCGGGAATGACAGTATATTTTCAAAAGTAGAAACAAGGAGCTGCGGATGCCGGTTAACAAATAAAGACACAAAGTGCTGGGGTAACTCAGCAAGTCTGGCAGCATCTCTGGAGAACGTGGATAGGTGACGTTTCGGGTCGGGATCCGAACCACAGACCAAGGGGATATTTTAGTCCTGACTATGAAATCCAGTGTAACTTTACATACAGGAGTCTCTCGATTACCCTTTTCCAATCATTATGGTTCCTATTACACATTAGTCTGAATGCTGATGTAATTTAAATATGAAATGTTGCCTCATATTTAAGCAAATATGCTTATTTGCGTATATATGCTTTATTTGCTTAATTGTGTTTTAATCTAAAGAATTCCTTAATCTGAATAATTTCTTAAAAGTACATAACTTTTTAAAAACAGCTAAAAGCAAGATTCTGAATATATCTCACTGATCATTGTGAGACATTGTGGAGCATTTTCATTCTAAATCATTTCAAACCCAAACAAAAATCAAAGGAGGGTTCCTTTTATATAACCCACTAGGTAAATAATAATTGTACACAAAAATATGAATTAAGTTGCGGTCAACCTCAGGTTTTTAATTTCCAAACTTCTTAGTCATCAAACATTATGGTTTTGTGCAGCAAATTCCATTAATATTTTGTATAAAATTGCTCTCAATGATTTTACTGATAAAATTCAATTTTTACAGGACAAGACACCAGAAAAGGTTGTTTCACAATTTAGTTTTAAAAATAAATCTCAAGACTACACCACAGTTAAGTCCTTCTCAACTTAAATCAAATATCAACATTTGGTGAAAATCCAGAACTACAGTGCTCAAAGAGGGAGTGTCTTATATTGCTTGTAATTAGGACTTCCTAATCCGGTACTAAATGTCTTTAAACATCAAAATGAAAACAGAATTAATTATTACTGCAGAATTCCAATGCAAAATCCACCAGTGTCATTGGAAAGAAAAGCTAGATATGCATTTCCGATTTATAAGGTTTGAAACTGGAGTCATTTTTATGGACATTTAGTAATTTAATTTGCAAAGGAATTTGTTTTAAAATATATTGTCATGGTGATCAATGATTAGCTATAATTTACAGAGTAAACTCTAAGGAGTTCAATATTTATTTAACTTATTATTTAATGTCATTTAGGATGCTAATAAAAGTTTCTGTACTTTCTGTATGTTGGTGGTAAAGATTTTGTTTAATAGATGGTATTGGAAATTTCCACACAATGGGGAAAATTTCATAGAAATGTCTGAAGGATCTCGACCTGAAACTCCACCTATCCATGTTCTCCAGAGATGCAGCTTGACCTGCTGGTCACTCCAGCACTTGGTGACTTTTGGGGGATAGCACCTCATTTATATTCGTAACTAGACTAAGTGGGACCCATAGGGTGTGTGTGGCGGGGGTGGGGGGGGGGGGGGGGTGGTGGGAGGTGAGGTGTAGACTAAGCTGGGTCCCAGTCACCACGAGGGATGTGAGCAGGGGGAGGGTTGTGAGGGGTCTGTGGGAGGGAGGGGTGTGTGTATGTGTGTGTGGGTGAGGGGGTTATGGGGAGGGGAGGGGTGTGGCGGCAGGGGGAGAGAGCTCAGAGAAAAGACAGGGGAAGAACCATGGGGGAGAGTACGGTATCACGGGGGAGGGGGGCAGGAGCCAGCGAGGAGGACCAGAGGGGAAGGGGTGGCAGTGCGATGGGGACTCACATCGGGCGCTGGTCGCTGGCCCGCTTCGCTGGTCGTTCTCCTTCACCGGGATCAGAGTCTCCGCTTTTCATTTGGCGACATCGGCGCCATCTCCGACTCCGCGCTGGATGGGCTGGGCTGGGTCGGGTCGCGCTGGGTCGGACTGTTTCCAGTCCCTCCCTCCGAAAATTGTGTTCGGTAGGAGACCTCCGCCAGCCATCCAGAGCCTCCCGCAGCTGCAGTAAAGACGCAATGGTGCAGGAAGGGGCGGACTGTCCCACGGAGTGGCAGTAGAAGGGACCAATCCGTGCGGCGCTGAATGGCAAGAGAGACAATCGATCTGTGCATGCACGGTTTTTAATATTTTGAAACCTTGATAACTTTTACCACCTTCCACTGATTGGAACGGAACTTGGTGCAATCGCAGCACAGGAGAACGGTGAGTAAGCTAGCGAAAAATCGTAGCGCTATTGCGTACCATTTTTGCGCAAATAGAATGACCGCCAAACTGGAAGATAACAAGATCAGACTTTTAGTTATGTAGAGATATATTCTGAAGGTCACTTTGGCAGACCGATCTGCCATGGTCTGAGAGGGTTAAAAAGTGACCCTTCAGAAAGTTAACAAGGAACATCTGCAAGCTTGGGTGAGGCCACATGAAGCCATGATGCCCATGTCCTGGTTACCTGGTTCTAGGGAGATAAAGCCTAGGGAAAATCTCACCACTGCAATTGAACGTATATCTACATTGAAGTGCTGGAAATGCTTTATGATGTAATAAGTTGCCGTTTGAAGGTGAGTTCAAGAAATTCCATCAAACTAACCAAAGAAAATCATTGAATTTCACCCAATTTATTTGCCTACATTTTTCCTTCAACATACAGTTAAAAAAAGTACTTTGCATTAAGGTTCATGGGATAATGGGATGTACACAAACCAAGGCTAGGTTCTCCACTGCAGAGGTGACTGTACTTCAAAATCAGCTTATTGGTGAGGAATACTTTATGACCTTTCTTACTTCCAAGGACTGCAGTCTCAATGAAAGCCCAACTGTGGGTTTATAAGAAGCTTCATTTAACATACTTCCCTCGGGCTGTTGGCCGCCTTTTTCCCAAGGCTCAAATTCCTTTGTGGTATAAACAGGAAATTAATGCAAATTGTTGAAAGTAATAAATTTGCTCTTATTCCAACATAAACTAGATTCATTTTGCCCAGGAACTCTGTTTTTCATAAAGACAGTATAATAAATAAACAAGGAACCGCAAAATTATATCGAAAGAGGGCACGCAACAAAATAGTTTATGCTACAAGTCTTGACATCACACTATCATTTATCAGGAAGTTGCTTAGTGAAATATTAATTTTCAAGGTCGGAGGTTTGCTTACAGAAATGACTGGTCACTTGAGAGTTTGCCATGATCCTTGAATAAAGAATGAGCAAATGAACCTACGCTGATCCCAGAATAGATGATTACAGGGAGCTTTAATGCAATATGAAATTTATGAAGGATAAAATTATAAATAGGAAGATGTACTGCGGCATAGTGGTGCAGAAGTATAGTTGCTGCCTTACAGCACCACAGGCCTAGGTTCGATCCTGACCACGGGTGCTGTCTGTATGGAGTATGTACATTCTCTCGATGTCCACATGGGTTTCCTCTTGGTGCTCTGGTGTTCTACATCATCCAAAGATATGTATGTGGGTTCTAGGTTAAAGGTATGTAGGTTAATTGGCTTCTGTAAATTGCTCCTAATGTGTAGAATGTAAAACTGGGATAATTTAGAACTAGTGCGTGGGTGATAGATGGCCTCGCGGACCTGGTGTGCCAAAGGTCCTGTTTCCACGCTGTATCTCTAAACTAAACTAAACAAAACAAGTAGCAGGGAGTAGTAGCTGCTAGCAGATGATGGCAAGATACATGGGACTAGTTTCGATGGGGCACCATAATCGGCATGGACGAGTTGGACCAAAGTGCCTGCTTCCATGACTCTAACAGGGGAGATGAAACAGGACAGACAGAGAATTTGTACGTTCAAACAAAAGGTTACCTAGGGTAGACACAAAACACTGGAGTAACTCAGTAGGACAGGCAGCATCTCCGAAGAGAAGGAATGAGTGAAGTTTCGGTTCAAGACCTTTCTGCATTGTTTGGTGACACTAATTGAACAGTAACTTTCAATGAAAAATGGTTAAATAATTGGAAGAAAATTATTTGGAAAGGACAGTCAAGGGAAATTAATTGGATAAACTAAATGTTTTAAAGACATTTAGTTTGATTCATGGAAGTGAAAGGTTTGGAGGGATATGGGCCAATGGGACTAGTTCGGCATAACACCTTGGTCGCACAATTGAGTTGTGCCAAATGGCATTCAGTATAACTCTATAACCGTCTAAAACACTATTGCAGTCAAATAACACTCCTTTACCATTTGACTATTTTAAGTGGATCTTGTGAGAGGACTGATGTAATAGCCTGAGTTTGGAGAGCGAAATGATACAAAAGAGAAGTCATGTATAAAAATATACTGTAGAACCCAATTGGTGCCAAATGTTTTTTTTATTTTGCCTCTATGGCTCAATGACCTTTTTCTGATCATATACTGGTGCATCTAATAATAATATACTGAGACAACAGACAGTAAAATAACAACCAACACATGTCTTCATTTCCTCAGCTTGTGGTTTCTCAAACTATTTCTTCATTTCCTCCAAATTCTGCTCAGCTCTTATTAAACATACATTGTTTTCCTTCTGCATCTTTCCCATATTGATGTCACAATCCTAGCTCATTTCTCATCTTGAAAGTCACAGCAGATAGGAGGAAGGTTGAATGTGTGTTGAAATTATTTGACGATTAGATTTCATGGAATTAAATCATAAATTCCATTAAATGATTAATTCCATTAAATATTGTGTAAGACAAAATCGAGATAATGTCTTCCACAAATTTTTCATCGGAATGATTGTTCTTTGATTGTTTTGATGTTATGTGGATGTAATATAGTTTGTTGGGTTTGGGAATTATTTCACGTTTTCTCAATTATCTTCCTGGATGTCTCTGTATTGGACTCGTGGAGCACTGCATTTTATAATCAAAATGGTTGCTTTTCAGAAACTCAATCATCCCGATGCCAAAGAAAAAAAAAGATAGCACGACTCAATTACTAAAGTACGATGCCTCTGACATCCTCCTTCATGAAGTGGAGATGGTGGAGAGCTTCAAGTTCCTTCATGTAAACATCACCAACAATCGGACGCTACTGCCAAGAATGCAAACAGAATGTGGTCTACTTTAGGGTAGACAAAAGTGCTGGAGAAACTCAGCGGGTGGGGCAGCATCTATGGAGTGAAGGAAATAGGCAACGTTTCGGGCCGAAACCCTTCCCAAGGTTCAGTCTTGTTGGTAGGTCTTCAGCCTTTCACATGTTTAGATCTGGAATTCATTGATACTCTTTGCTCTCTAGTAGCTACCAGGAGATTTAACAAATCTTTCAGAAGAAGGAAGGGCTCAAGTAATGAAGCTACTTGCACATCTGTGGAAAAATGCCTCTACTCTATGTGGAAGTTACCTGCATTGGTCAGGTCAAAATTAAATCCTGTCTTTGGATGCACAAGTGCAGATTCATTAATCCAGGAATAACTGCACACTTTTCGTGTTAAGAAGATCAGTTTTGATCCATACATCTGTGTATTAGTTTCTATCTCAGCTGATATATTGAGGAATGGCACTGAGCATTGGGAACCAGGCAGACAACAGACTGAGGGAAGAAAATCAAATGCCACTTCCTAAAAAACCCACAGTTGGGGCTTCATTGAGACTGTAGCCCTTGGAAGTAAGAAAGGTCGCAAAGTATTTCTCACCAATAAGCTAATTTTGAAGTCACCTTTATAGCGGAGAATCCAGCCTTTATTTGTGCACATCTTGTTTCTGTGATGCAGTGCACTTATTTTTAACTTTGTATGTTGATGGAAAAATGGATGCAAAAAAAACTGGGCAACATTCAATGATTTATTTTGGTTGGTATGATTGGATTTCTTACACTCACCTCAAAAGGCAGTTTCTTACTTGACCTATAAAGAATTTCCGGCACTCGCAATGTAGATTGTAGGTTCAATTCCAATGGTGAGATTTTTCAACTCAGAAAAAAGTGCTACCACTGATTTGAGTTGACTTGACTGAAATTACCAAGTAACTAGACTGGGCTACAAGTGGGATGCAAGTTTGTTGCTTTTCCACCTTCTGTTGGTGTCAATGAATGAGCAAAGAGATCATTCAAAGTTAAACTTCAAAATGTCCATGGATCTCCTCATTGTATCATCCTGCTGACTCTGGGAAATTTGGAAACCACGATATAACTTGCAAGCCTCTGCAATGTTTCATAACAGCCACAAACGTGCTGCCTGTTTTCTCATGATTTTCGTGCTTAGCTTGCAACAAAAATCTTTGGTACAGGTCCACCACTGATTTTCAGGGACGTTTGATTCCAAAGCCTTGCCAGATTACCATTGTGCCGGACCAACAAAGGTCCCATCCTCCGAGGGGAGTCAAATGATGCCGGAACGGTCCACCTACGCCGACAAAAGGGGTCGACATACCGGCCTGCAGAGTTGGCTTTGGAAGCTGGCCATGGGAACGGATCACTCAGCTACGGCTGGGCTGGAGTTCCTGAGACCCACACACAGGGAGCAAATTCAACCCGTTGATTGGCCATGGATGTTGGCTATGGGAACGGGTCTGCTGGCTCTGGCCGGGCCAGAGTTTCAGAGCCCCAGCCCCAGGGGGAATATTCAAACCACATATCGGCAGCAGAAGTCCCGATGAGGTAAGAGATCGGCCGGCCTAGGCGGCATATTTTTGAAGGACCTCCGGGAGGGATTTCAAGTGCTCTCTTGGAATTTTGTCCGGATTAAAGGACCACCGTTTGCAAGGAAATTTGTCGGTGGACCAGTACTCAGCTTCTGCATAAAGCAGGCTCAGAAGCGTCAGAATCCCTGGTACAACACATCAGCCAGCCAGTCACTACACCATCTGATAACTGCACCGTTCAACAAGTGCAAACTGTGGCATGTAGTTGCCTGTGAATATGATTTGATGGAGTCATCCCGTACTTTATTAAAAAAGATCTCCGCCTGTGTTGTGGACAGTGTTTTCTTGAAACAAATGTCCTCTCACTCTTCTCGAGCAAGCAGAAAGCATGTTGCAAAACTGGACAGTGTGATCGTGAGGCACTGCAGGTTAACAGCACGTCCTGTTCTCCACCAACCTTGGGAAGGACCTATTGAGTGGCAAAATGCCATCTCTTTGGGCAATAGGTGTCAATGTAATGGGTACAGACTGCATTGGGATTTGGTAATGCAAACACAGTGCTGTCATAGGCTTCATCCCAGATACACATATTAATACAGCAACCTTGAATGAAATGCACATGTAAATTGATTCCGCTGCTGCCCATCACAGTTCAGTGGATAATGCATATCATCTGGGTTCAATCCTCCTGAATGGCCACAAATACAAGCTCCCTTTGGAACTGTTCAGCTTCTTCAGTGCCAATAACGTGCTTCTGCAGCAGGAATTTGCCACCCTTTCTCAGTCTATTGGTTAATATATACTCGAGAAGTCACAACCTCATAGCAATGAGGTTGACTCTTCCTGAAAATGGCCTGGCACAGCATTGTTCAGAGCTATTAAACATAGGTTACAAACACTGGCCTTGCCAGTAATGACATACACTACAAGGCCAGCACAAGTAGCGGAGCTATAGGAACTTACACACCTTGACAAGGCCACAGCCGTAGAATGGCAAACCTCATATAGGAAAGAAAGGTAGAGAAAGAACAGGGAAGATAGACACAAACTGCTGGAGTAACTCAGCGGGACAGGCAGCATCTCTGGAGAGAAGGAATGGGTGGCGTTTCGGGTCGAGACCCTTCTTCAGACCAGATTCTTCAGATCAGTTCACAAGAGCAGGGAAGTGGTTGAGTAAGTACTGAACACAAACGTGATACTTCAAACAATGCACAGATTGTAGGCTCATTCCATAAATAACTTTTGTAATGCTCATCTCAAACCCTTTCTAAAAACAAGCACAAAAGCTGATGTTGGCTCGTTCCTTCGTTTTGTATTCCCGGCATCACGGGGCTGATCCTAGTGCTTATGCTGTTAAATCCATTTGTTTTTGCAGAACAATAACACCAATTCGTTGACCTAGTTTTTCTCGCACTATTGCTAAACAATTTTGACAGCGTGATTTCTAAATGAGCCAGCCCACTAATCCAGGGCTCCAAAATCTGACTTAAAAGAATGAAACATATTAAAAAACCATCCTTAACAAACCATGAGGAACTGAATGTCAGATGTACTAAGTGCAGACACTAAGACAAAGAAAGAAGCTGCAGAGGTGCTGGTTTACACAAAAGGAAACAAATAGTACTTCAATTTCAGTATTCTGAAACCTATACCTAGGTGATTTCAGAGCTCATCTAGATACTTCCTTTGTAAAAGGGCACAAAGTGCTGGAGTAACTCAGTGGGTCGGGCAGCATCCTTGGAGAACATAGATTGGTGACGTTTCAGGTTGGGACCCATCTTTAGGCTGTCTGAAGGAAAATCCCAACCCGAAACATCACCTATCCATGTTCTCCAGAGGTGCTGCCTGTCCTGATGAGTTACGTCAGCACTTTACGTCCTAATGAGATGAAGAGGTCGGTTGATATTATTAAATACAGTTTTAAATGTAGATGGTAAATGTAGGGCAGCACTGCTGGTGGAACCGCTGCCTCACAGTACCGGAGACCTGAGCTCGGGTGCTGTCTGTGTGGAGTTTGCGCATTCTCCCCTGTGACATGTGGTTTTGCTCTGGGTTCTCCAGTGTGCTCCCACATCCAATAATGTGAGGGTTTGCAGGACAATTGGCCTCTGAACATTCAACCTAGTGTGTAGGGAGTGGATGAGAAAGTGGAATAACATAGAACCTGTGTGAATGGATGATCGATGGTCAACATGGAATCGGTGAGCCAATGGGGCTGTTTCCACGCTGTATCTTTAAACTCTAAATGAGTGGTTGTTTAGTTTAGTTTACTTTAGTTTAGAAATACAGCCCGGAAAAAGGCCCTTCTGCCCACCGAGTCCGCACCGACCAGCGACCCCAACACGTTAACAATATCCTACACATACTAGGGACAATTTTACATTTACACCAAGCTAATTAACCTACAAACCTGTACGACTTTGGAGTGTGGGAGGAAACCGAAGATCTTGGAGAAAACCCATGGAGGTCATGGGGTGAACGTACAAACCCTGCACAGACAAGCATCTCCAGTCAGGATCGAACCCAGGTCGCTGGCGCTGTAAGGCGGTAGTTCTACCATTACGCCAACCTGCCACCCCGTTGCCAGCACTGCCAACATTTATTGCCTATGCCCGTTTGCCCCTGCAGTGAGGAGGCAGCCACATCGCTGCATCTGTGGTCACCTATAAACCAGACTGGGCAATGACAGCAGATTTCCTTCCTAAGTGAACTCGATGGATTTTTTCTGCCAATCGTGCCATTTTAATTTCACTCGTACTGACACTAATCCCTTTTTAAAATTAGGGAGTTATTTAACTACTTGAACTTCAGTTCTCCTGCTGCCATGATGGGATTCATTCCACATCCCCAGATCAAAGGTTCAAAACTCTCACAGCTGATCTAATAACCTAATCACAACTTGAACACACCTCAGCGAAAGTGACTGAGCAAGCAAGCGATTTATGGCATTCCACCACTCAGGTCAGCAGTTCATTAACAGCTCATTGCTGCAATAAATTCAGAGTTCAGGTTTTCTTTAGACAAAGTAATAGGTCACAGCCTCAGCAGGATACTTCCTTCCTTGTGAACATCCCAAATGTAATCATCTCCAGGAAACCCCACAAGATAAAATAAGACAGCCACAGTAAGAATCTGCTCTGGAGCAAGAATCCTCACCTGAAAGTCAGCCGACTTCAAGATCAAGACCATTCCACAGTCATCAATAGAGATTCATGCAGAGGGTAATGGGTATATGGGTATATGGAACAAGCTGCCAGAGGAGGTAGTTGAGTCAGGTACTATAATAACATTTAAAAGACATTTGGAAAGGTACATAGATAAGAAAGGTTTAGAGGGATATGGGCCAAAAGTGCGCAGGTGGGACTAGCATTAATGGGACATCTTGGTTGGCATGGGCAAGTTGGGCCGAAGGGCCTGTTTCCGTGCTGTATGACTCTATGAAACATCTCTTATAAAGCATCTCATCTTTCTATTGTAGGGAATAGAAACCATACCAGGCAAGCCAGATTTGTATTTGATTGGTATTGGTTTATTACAGTAATACAGGGGAAAAAAAATTGTGTGTGCTATCCAGTCAAATCATAGCATCATTTTGTTTTTTGTTTTCTAGAGATACTGCGTGGAAGCCGGTCCTTTGGCCCATTGAGTCCACGCTAATCAACAATCATTCGTTCTATCCTACACCCCAGGGAAAATTTACAGAAACCAATTAACCTACAAACCAGCAGGTGGAATGTGGGAGGAAGCAGGTGCACCCGGAAAAAAATGGGTAACAGGACGACGGACATAAATGCTGGAGTAACTCAGGGGGACAGGCAGCATCTCTGGAGAGAAGGAATGGGTGACGTTTCGGGTCGAGACCCTTCTGAAGAAGGGACCTGTCTATCCGAAATGTCACCCATTCTTTCTCTCCAGAGATGCTGCCTGCCCCACTGAGTTACTCCAGCTTTTTGTGTCTATCTTCAGTTTAAACCAGCGACTGCAGTTCCTACCTACACATTGGGTAACACGGAGAACGTGCAAACTCTATACAGACAGCACCTGTAGTCAGGATCGAACCCCAGGGTCTCTGGCACTGTAAGGCAGCAACTCTACTGCTGCCACCCCTGAACATGAGTACATTGAAGATCTAAATTGTCCCAATGTGCTCAATTTGTGAGATAATGTTTACTTGTCCAGTGGTTCAAATAATGACGTTTCAGTGCTGTCAGCGCTCCTCTTTAAGCTGCTAATACGATCACTGTTGATAATACAAATAGTAAAAATAACAGAAAGAGAAGGCAGCAGAGTTCAGTGACTATAAATTTGATAGGAGAAACAGATAAGTGTTGTTCAATAATCACTGGGACTACGGAATTGAGAATGGAAGGTCAAGTGACTTAAACTAACATGATGATAAAATACCTTTGAAATAGAACATGTTTACTTAACAAGTTCAAATGCTTGTTCAAATAGTACACAATAATTTGGACGCACAAAGACACACACACGCCCACAGTACACTGAAGGAACAACAACCTCCTGTTCAGTGACAAAAAGAGGAAAATAGTTAAATAAGGCACAAGGTGCTGGAGTAACTCAACGGTTCCAGCATCATCCCTGGAGAACATGGATAGATGACATTACGGGTCGGGATCCTTCTTCAAAACTGACTGTTTTACTAGCCAATTTGGGTGCCAATTGCAATTATCCTATTGTAGTAGCTAATATTTATCCCTCCATCAATACAGGCAATATTTACCATTCCTTAGGGGCTGCTAAGATAATTCCTCTATGCCTGTGTCAACCTATTGCCAGCCACACTTTGTCCTGCCTCCCCTCTCTCCCATATTTCTCCTTCCTCCTCCCCCCCCCCATCCTCCCACCTCACCCCCATATCAATCAGATTGAAGAAGGGTCCCAACTCGATTCGTTACCTATCCATATTCTCCAGAGATACTGCCTGAGCCGCTGAGTTACTCCAACACCTTGTGTCTTTTTTTTTGTAAACCAGCATCTGCAGTTGCTTGTTTCTAAATTCTAGAACTACGCAGCCAGCTGAATAGCATGGGTGGAGAGATTAACAGAATTAACATGTCAGGGTGGTGTCACATTAACTCTGCTCTTCTATACGCAGGGTTCTGTTCTTATTTCTGATATCCGGGATCTGCCGTTTTTTAACCTGCATTTATCAATAACCTTTAATGGGCTTACAATATCCTCAGGCGCATCAAAGGAGCGATCAGCATAAAACTCAGCACGATTGCCAGAGAGAGAGGGAGGTATTGGGAATCACAAGGAGGGCAAGGGAAGGATGGGGGAAGTAGGGAATTGTGTGCCCACCCCCACCAAAACAAAATCATGAAGTACATTCAGAACTTGCTTACATGTGTATAATATGTGCTTTAGGCATCTGTAAAAAGTGGTCACCTTTAAACTCATGTACAGTTAACAATTATTCAAGGGGCAATGAACAAAACATGGCCATAGGTCCAGGGGGAGATCTTCAAAGGAGGAAAAGAGTGAGACAAAGATGAGGGAGAGGTATCCAGAGCTTCAGATTTATCCAACTGATGGAAAATCTTGGCATCAAGCTGGAATTCACAGCTTGCTCTGGCCTGCAGATACCATTCCTTCTCTGCATATCACGATGTTTAATTGATCCAGAGCTGAATTAAAAGAAACAGGATGTGGAAACGAAAAATGTTCAACCTTTTCACTTTACGAACAGATCTTGGTGCCATCTTGCCCTCGATCAATACCTCCCTCCGAGCTACTTTTGACTTGCTACAACTTGGTCCAACTTTGCACTTCAAACGCATAGGTTGGACAGGGTCTTGAACCACCTCTGTTGGATCAATCCTACACATTTCTGAGCATAAACATGAAGTACTATTCACATTTTACCACCGTAAAAAGGAACTACATATACTGTATGCACCGCAATGCAACGGGACATAAAACTATCCTGCCCAAAACTGAACCCTATGAGTTGTAGCATGCCATTTAAACCACACTTTCGTTATGCTGACACTACATTCACATAAGGCTGTGGCTGATAATTCAATATCAAGAATTGTTAACTCCCACTGCAGATAGAAAAACATTTCTATCCTTGCGCGAGTTCTATAAAGATATCACAAGTTCACTCAGTTCTTTCTTACACAATAACAGCCATAATCTTTGGTCCAGACAGTAAACATGCACTTACGTTCTCACAAATACATTTTATGTCTGCAAAACAGATTAGTAGGATCTGAAGATGTTCTAAATTATAAAGGAATAATATTAATTTTATCTGCTATGTTTTACTTTAGAAGTGACTGAGGATACTGGGGTGGCACGGTGGTGCAGCGGTAGAGTTGCTACCTCACAATGCCAAAGACCCGGATTTGATGCTGACTACGGGTGCTGTCTGTATGGAGTTTGTACGTTCTCCCTGTGACCATGTGGGTTTTCTCCTGGTGCTCTGGTTTCCTCCCACACTTCAAAGATTGAACCCGCTCTACCACTGTGCCACTGTTCTGCCCTCATGCTGTGGTTGCAAAATAAAATGGAACATTCTGTGAAGTTCTTTCTTTAAAGTACACAGAATAAATGTGCATACTGAATCATTACAATTAATCTCAACCTATAATCGGGGAAGGATGACTGAAAATTTGTTAATAGAAAGTAAAAATTTCCATGGTTCCAATCAACTTCCCCGTGCCATCACCCTTTCTCCACAGCACCACACAATCCTCAAGCTGCCTGACCTCCGACGGCTTCTCCATAATGGTGGAGAAAGTGAAGAGAAGACCTTTGTGTACATTCATTTGCTTGTCTAGTTCACTGAAGCCAACACGGGCGGCAAAGTGGCACAGCTGGTAGAGCCGCTGCCTCACAGTGCCAGAGACTTGGGCTCAATCGTGACTATGGGTGCTGTCTGTGTCTCCTTTTTAAGCCCTTTCATCCTCTAGGGAGCATAGGCCATTGACAATTGTCCTCCACCTCACTCGGTTGTTGCCAGTTCTTTCAAGATCTCCCCAGTTGAGCCCACTCTCAGACATTTCTGCCTGAACACCTCTTCTCCAGCTGTTCCTGGGGCGACCTCTTTTCCCTTTTCCTTGGGCGTTCCATTTCAGGGTTTGCCAGGTGATGTTTGTGGCAGGTTTCCTGAGGGTGCGTACAACCCAACTCCATTTTCTCCTTCTAATTTGTAAGTCAATGGGCTCCTGGCTTGTTCTTTTCCACAGGTCCACATTGCTTACTTTGTCTCTCCACCAGATGTTAAATATTCTCCTAAGGCAGGTGTTAATGAATGTTTGCAGCCTGTTTGTAGCGTGTTTTTTTTTCCTTTCCATGTCTCTGACCCATACAGCATCACCTTTTCACATTTGAGTTGAAGATGCGTATTTTGGTGTTGCATTAGGATAACCAAATGCTGTCTGTGTGGAGTTTGCATATTCTCCCTGTGACAACCTTGGTTTCCTCCGGGAGCTGCAGCTTCCTCCCGCATCACAAAGACCTATGGGCTTGTAGTTTAATTGGCCTCTGCAAATTGCCCCTAGTGTGTAGGGAGTGGTTGGGAAAATGGGATTAGGTAGAACTAGTGTGAACAGAATGTTACGGTCGGTGTGGACTTGGTGGGCCAAAGGGCCAGTTTCAATGCTGTATCTGAAAACTGAAACTAAACACCATGGGACTTATGTGCAACAGAATTTTGTTGTAGCAACATCTCTGACAAAATGTTACGGTCTGGTCCTCACCAACAGTTAACATGACATTCCTGGAGAGGAATAACTTACAAGCGCACATGGCCAATTGAAAGTGTTTTCAATTTAAACAATAAGAGGTACTTTTTTCCAAAGAAAAAAAATATAGGGCAATCCAATTGT
Organism: Raja brachyura; assembly: GCA_963514005.1. The sequence goes on along the minus strand of OY740798.1, from coordinate 34,081,934 downwards.
GGAATAACTAGCTACGTGACAAGGTTTATCATAGTTTTGCCACCTATGTAAAAGGAGCCAATGAAACAGATCTTGATCACTTGAAATGATTGAGGATGTGTTGAGGATGTGTCTTCTTCTTGCGTGTGGCGTGCACAGCCTAAAGTTGTAGGACAACTTGTTCTATTTGATCTTATTTGATTGTGCACGCCATGTTGATTGCATTCGTCGAAACAGGGCGGACCACGTGAAGGTTGTAATCTCCCACCCCGAGGAACTCCACTGATTTATTGAAACAAGAAGGCAGTTTTTCACCTATTTCCCCACACTTAAAACTATGTAAAATGTCACAGGGTATTGGATTAACTCAGCGAATCAGGCAACATCTCTGGAGGACTTGGATAGGTAACGTCTCAGGTCAGGAACTTTGTTCAGACTGATTGCGGGTGAGGGGGGGTGGGGGGCTAGCCTTTATGCAACCAACTGTTATAAAATCCCCCCTCACTTGTATTCACCTATTACTTGCCAGGTTTTGTCCTGCCTCTCCTTTCTTCCAGCACTCTCCCTATACCCCCACCCCCCTCACACCACAATCAGTATGAAGAAGGTCACCTATCCATGTTCTCCAGAGATGCGGCCTGACCCGCTGATCTACTCCAGCACTTTGTGCCTTTCTTTGTAAAGTAGCATCTGCAGTGCCCTGGGTTCTGGGTCTTCTTAAAATTATGAAGGTTTCATTCTAGATTTGGCCACATTTCAATATTCTTGATTGTATTTCCCAGAATATCTGGGTTGAAAGTCTTCACAATCATTATCAAATTTGATAATGAATGTAGCAACCAACCGCTCGGGTGCTTGGCAAAGCAATATAATCTGTGCAGAAAACACCGTTGATCTTTTCAGAGAATTAGTGCCAGTTCTGGAAAAGCATGACTTTGAAAATTGTTTTGGCATTGCACTATCTAAAGCACAGTATTTGTACAGTAAGATATCTGTGTATGAACATCAACTATTTTTCCACCAAAAAGAACACAATCCACCTCCTCAATTATTTATTTAGTAAACAGACCGCTGAAAGCGATCATCTTTACTGGCCAAGGTGGCATCAGGTTTGATTTTCTTTGGCTGAAACATTAGTTCAGGGTCCCAAACCTTGGGACAGGTTAAAAAAGATCCAATAACACACATAGATCCATGCTGCGTTCTAGTGACCACTTGGAAGAATATTGTCATAGCTAGATGCAGTGAAAAGTCTTCAAAAATGCACCTAGAAATTCTATAGGGCTATACACTCGATAGAGGCCATCCCCAGGTACCGAATGCCAATATTTGCAGACACCGCTACATACAAACGGGCTTCCATAATATTATTAAATTCAAAAGTCTCACTACGTACATACATTTGTTGCTATCGATGGCAGAACTAGTTTCCTCTCCAATTATAGCAATTAGACTTTCATATCAGTGGTGTGTGTTTTTGATGCCATTCACTGTAATACTGTGGAGGCATGGTTACCATATCCAATGATTTTTGTGAATTTTCCGAACTTATGGACGTCTGAAAAGATGGAACACATTTGTTATCTTGGGAAGGCTCATAAAATTCTTTTTTTTTCAATCTACAATTAAAATTCAATTTATGTGGAGAATGGGAACATTGTGGCCATTTCCAGGAGTCTTAGTGCCTGTTGTGAAATACAATTCCTGACTTTCCAACAGGATTTTCATTCTTCTTATGACCTTTATCCTGGTGTAAAACCTCTCAGATAGATAACAACGGCACTGCGACATGCAAAATCCAGTGTGATTTTCAACCTCGCCGGTCTGACAAAACTACAGTTCTTATTTGGTTTTGGAACAAGTTTTTGGAACAGGGTAGCACTGTGGCACGGCAGTAGAGTTGCTGCCATACAGAGAGAGATAGATAAATAGAAGAGCGTGTGTACTCATAAGGACATGTGATAGGAGTAAAATTAGGCCATTCGGACCATCAAGTCTACCCCGCCATTCAATCATGGCTGATCTTTCTCTCCCTCCTAACCCCATTCTCCTGCCTTCTTCCCATAACCTCTGATACCCGTACTAATCAAGAACTGCCTTAAAAATATCCATTGACTTGGCCTCCACAGCCTTCGGTGGCAAAGAATTCCACAGATTCACCACCTTCTGACTGAAGAAATTCCTCATCACCTTCTTCCTAAAGGAACATCCTTTAATTCTGAGGCTAGTCCTACACTCTCCCACTAGTGGAAACATCCTCTCCACATCCATTCTATCCAAGCCTTTGACTATTCGGTAAATTTCAATTAGGTCCCCCCCTTATCCTTCTAGACTCCAGCGGGTACAGGCCCAGTGCAGTCAAATGCTCATCATATGTTAACACATGTGAGTAATAATGAAAGTGAGTGAGAGATAAAGAAAGTGTGTAAGTAAAAACAGAGCAATAAATAAAATGAGTACAAGCAGATAGGATGTAAAATACATCAAGGAGAGATTGACCTAGCCAGGTGATCAATACCTGACTACACCCAAAGTCAAAGTTTGCACGAGATCTATGAGAGTTGCCAGTTGTACTTACACTCATTAAGGAGCTAACAACTGCAGAACAGAGTACAAAGGGAACCGAGAGCAATAATGCAATGTATTATCATAAAGAAATAATAAGAATAACATTCACTATCTACAATTAACAGGAAAGAATGAGAAATCTAAACGCCTTAGGACATAAGTTTAAGATGACAGGAGCAAGATTTAATAGGAGCCTGAGCGGCAGCTTTTTCCACTGAGAGGGTGGAGAATATATGGGGGGAGCTGCCAGAGGAGTTTGTTGTAGACAGATACTATAACAGCATTTAAAAGACACTTGGGCAAGTACATGATAGGAAAAGTTTAGATGGATTTGGGCAAAACGCGGGCAAATGGGACTAGCTTAATTGGGGTACCTTGGTCTACATGGACAAGCTGTTTCAATGCTGTATGACTCTACGACTCCAAAAGGAAGTTAAACTATTTACTTGACTATCAAATAGCTGCATAACATTTGACATGGTTATGGTTATTGAACTGGAATTCCAATTGACAGGATTTGATGAGTGGATGTCCAATATGGATATGTGCTGGGGTCACAACTATGCACCAGATATGTAAATAATTTGTAAATAAGGTAGATGATAGAATAGGCAGTGTTGTATGCAGTGTAGGTGGAAACATTAAAATATAAAGTAAAATTACAGTAAAATGTGTAATCACCTTTCATTTGCTTGGAAATGCTGACGGTCCAGGCTCTCTCTCACAGGGTGTTGCTTCTCATGTGCCATTTAGCATAGGTGGACCTGGGTACTAGTCCTCTCTTTAAGGTCACTGCACTCCCAGTTCCCATGCTTTCTTTAACACACTGCCACCTCAGTTCCCATGCGCTCGTGAACAAACCGGAGCCTCACGTTCCCCAGCCTGTTTCCTACGCTGACTTGAAATGTACTGTGTTCACTAGAAAACTCACAACGCCACTATAATGTGCAACATCTTCAAAAGGTGAATTCAAAATGTGTTGGGGTATTAATTGGAATAATATTCAACAGTCCATCTTCAGCATGGTCCTGAGCGCACCGGAATAACAACGTTTCACAGGACTAGATTGAGCAGATTAACAAAGTCGTGGCATATATTTTTCAATGCAGGCAAATAAGATCTTCCACTTTGAACTCAAATAAGGAGAGAAGACAACACCGGCCGTCCCCGGATAATGACTATGCTCCATCCTTACGGACGGCCATAAGTTTATTTTGTCCTTAATTCATAAAATACACAAATATCACTCAAAATGATCACCATACATCTGAAGTCTGTAATGAGTGGCTTTTGATGTAATATGATGAGAGCTTGATTATAGTGGGTGTAGTGTACTTGTATAGCATGGGCAAGTTGGGCCGAAGGGCCCTGTTTCCGTGCTGTGTGATTCTACATGTATGGTATAAAGTACATACTGGAGGCATTCATAACCCGGAAATTGCCTGTACGTCCCGAGTGAAAAAAGTATAATGTCGTAGATAAAATGAGTTTTGGACCTTAGGAGTAATGAGTCACACACCCGGACAAACATCCATCGTAATAGCAATAGCAATGCTGACATTGTTAGTGGATAATAGTGGGACAGAGGCTTCTGTGCACCACAAACAGCACAGGATAGACCATACCTAGAACACAATGAACAGTTCCGAAACTAAACATTGGGGAGGATGCATTGGCTAGAAGGAGCAAAGCATAGGCTATAGACAATAGGTGCAGGAGTAGGCCATTCGGCCCTTCGAGCCAGCACTGTCATTCACTTTGATCGTGGCTGATCATCCACAATCAGTACCCCGTTACTGCCTTCTCCCCATAACCCCTGACTCCGCTACCTTTAAAAGCTCTACCTAACTCTCTCTTGAAAGCATCCAGAGAATTGGCCTCCACTGCATTCTGAGGCACAGAATTCCACTGATTCACAACCCTCTGAGTGAAAACGTTTTTCCTAATCTCCATTCTAAACGGCTTTCCCCGAATTCTTAAACTGTGGCCCCTGGTTCTGGATTCCCCGAACATCGGGAACATGTTTCCTGCCTCTAGCGTGTCCAATCCCTTAATAATCTTATATGTTTCATTAAGATCCCCTCTCATCCTTCTAAATTCCAGAATATACAAGCCCAGCCGGTCTATCAACATAGGACAGTCCCGCCATCCCGGGAATTAACCTCATGAATCTACACTGCACTCCCATAATAGCAAGAATGTCCTTCCTCCAATTTGGAGACTAAAACTGCATATAGATATATGATACCTAGATTCCTAGAGTTCAATGATACTGGATTCCAAGGGATCAACTATCAGCAGAGATTACTCAAACCAAGATAATACTGCTTGCAATTTAGAAGACTAAAGGTTATTTTGTTAAGGTTTCCGAGATGTTAAATGCAACTGATTGGGAGGATAAAGAATACTCAGTTCAGTTGGGATGGGGAGTCTTAAACTCGGGGGTCATAAGTTGAGCCTGAGAAAAGTGACCTCCAGTTTCAAGAACAACTTCTTCCAATCAACCATCAAGCACTTGAGCCACCCTGGTACAACACTACCTACAACCTTGCTGCCACTGAAGTACAGAAAGTGCTGGAGTAACTCAGCAGGTCAGGCATCATCTCTGGAGAACATGGATGTGACATTTTGGGTTGGGACCCTTCTCAGTCTGAAGAAGGATCCCGATCCGAAAAGTTGCTATCCATGTTCGTCAGAGACCTGCTGAATTGCTCCAGCACTTTGTGTCTTTTTTTTGGTAAAACAGCATCTGCAGATCCTTGTTTCTCCACTGAACTACTATATACTTTGTATAAGGTTGGACTACATACTTTGACTTACACGATTATGATGTGGTTATCCAATGTAACTGACAATTCATTGTTCAATTATTTATTGTATATTTATTTGTTGCGTTGTTGTGTTAATGTGCCTGTAAAATGGCAGCAACGAGAAATTGTGTTTTTCCAGTCTTTCGCACCAAAGCAGCACTATTTTTCAAGGAACACCGGAATAGGAACAGGGCATTCAGCCCCACAAGCCTGTCAGCCTTGTCTACCCTGCAACATCATCCCTATAACATCATCATTTGATGCCTTCAAATATGATTAGATTTGTTTTGTATTTGACCAGCGTCCAAGGCTTTTGAAGCGAGGACAGTATTAATTTCCACAATCCGCTGCATGAAAACATATTTCCTTCCAACTGATTTTACTTCCAACTGCCTAAATGTTATGATTGTGTTATCTTATTCTGGGTTTCTTATCCATGAAAGGAAAGGAGTCAAAGGTCCAAATTGGATCATCTTCTAACCCACTACAGAATAACTTGGTGCAAAATGTCCTTCTAATTAAATCCATTTAACCTTGGTTCCATTATGAGTCTGCACTGGCCTCCCTTTTTGAAGTCGTAAGATCTTTTGTTGTATTATGGTGCCAATACTGAAGGTTGACTAAGGCTTAATGCAACAGAAAAGGTCCTTGACTTTGTTATGTCACTCCTAAGCGCAGTTGTGGCTGACGATATCATGACCAACTGCTTGTAAATACTAAGAAGATAATCTACCTAAAACAACGTGGAGACCGTATACATCGCCAAAACCTTTCATCCACAATGATAGGATTATCTAGTGTTACTGCTCGATGTTAACCTTTACAAGACACCGACCTCATATTTTCTAACCCATTGATGACCCTTCGTTGCAACATCTCACAAATTACGTAATGTTATTATTCTGTACCATGACATCGCTCAGCTTTCTGTTGACATGCTCCCGCTGACACTCCATAGCACCACCTGGTGCAGGAGATGTTTGCAAAAGCAGGTTTTGTTCACGGTACTGCAGAGGGGAGGGGGAACAACAAATGCCCTGATAGTGATTCACTCCTGCAAAGGACCAAAGCGCTTGAGACCCAAGGCACGATATTTTAGAAAGTAGGCTTCCAAACATTTGAAATCCATTCCTGTGTGAAAACGTGGGTCTGAAACTTGGTGCTTGGTGGCAGTAGGAAGAAGGAAAGTCGGTGAGGGAGAGACTTATTGCCGGGGTAAACATATTTGGTAAAGGTTTGGGGTCCAGAGAATGCAGGAGAGGGTCATGAGGGGAAGATGATGATTCACAACTGAAGGAACGGCACTGAGGGTGGACTATTTACCTTGGCCTATCTGACAAGGGTTCCCAGCATGAGACTTCATGGGATGGGACATAGACGAGCAATTCTCATTGAAATCCTGATGAAGCAGCTCTCACAATATGATAGAACTTATTTATCCCAGTCATAAAACACAAGATACATGAAATTAAAGTGACAAGTGGAAAGTTCAGGATTGGATTTGTGCAAAGATTGGGTAGCAGGAGGGGGGGGGGGGGGGGGGAAAGAGTCAGTCTAGCCCACGACGGAAAGGGGGGGGAGTTGTACAGTTTGATAGCCACAGGGAAAAAGGATCTCTTGGGGCATTCTATGCTGTAAATGATGTTGTGTGGCGTTCTGTGTGCTTATGAATGTGTCTCAAAATTCCGCATGTGGGGTCCAGCCTGTGTTATGTGACCATAGCCGCCACTGGGCACATCCAGACTTCTCCCTGTTAGCATGCAGAAGACCAGGAAGGAAATGTGTGGGCTCTGCAGAACCCACAACTTCCTCTTTATAATTTCATACATTTAATAGAAAATTGCATGTTACAAACATAATGGCAGAATCATAAATAACAGGCACTGTCTGAAAAATGTGGAGTCAATGTTCAGAATTAAAGGTTAATTTCAGTATGTGTGCACCGAGTCCAGATGGCACTAAAGTACCAAATGAGGTTAAATTTCTTGTGCTTACTCTGGCCCTCGCTGGTATAGTGGCAAGCTGAGCCCTAATGACGACAAGATGAGAGTGATGGCGGGGAAGGGGGGGGGTGTTGTTGGCAAATTAAAGTAAGAGGTGGCAAGAAGTGCACATTTACATGTGAACTGAGCATAGATACTCCACAAAGTGGACAATCAATCTGCATTTCCAGCATTTTATGTGTTCTTGTATTAATTCCAATGCCTACAATAATTTGATTTGGTGTTACCTATAAACTGTTCAAAATAAAAGACATTGCTGAGGGACTCCGGATTAATCTTATTTAATTTTTAATTCCCTTCTGACGCCTCTTTTTTCTGCACACACGATGACTAAAATGTTGTTTCCTGCCCTTGCTCAAGAATGTCACCACCTCTGCTTCCTCCCATCACATGACCTCACTTTAACTTCCTTGCCTTGACTTTGCTACCTACATTCGCAGGGTGGGCTGCCAATATTTACCATAAACCGATTCTTCACGATGCGAGATATCTATGTTAGAGATTCCAAAATACAGACTGAGTTTCCACAATTTGAAATCACCTCTATTGAACACTTTTGGATGAACCAACTTTCACAATGCCTATCACTTTAATTCTCTACCCTACTCCAATTCTGCCCTCTGTGTTCTAAGAGATCTCCTACTCTGTTCCAAGAACGAGGAACCTTATCCCTAGAAACAACTTATCTCTGATTCAGCACACTTCACAGGTTTAACCGCGAGTAAAAATAACTTTAGATCACAACTATCATCAATTTTATCTGACAGATGTTCTTGGAATTAATTTTATAGTTCATATTTATGCCTTCTCTAGGTCTATCTTCTTTGCAGTGGTTTCATGTTCTGGTGAAGCAGCAGTTAATTCTGACGGCACACAGATGTCAAACCTCCAGTGCTGTCTGTGTGGAGTTTGCACATTCTCTTTGGTGGATTACCACTAGTTTTCCAGTTTCATCGAGTATTACAGCATGGAAATAAGCCATTTGTCCAATGTCCATTTGTGAAAGCCAACATGTCTATACTGGCCCACCTGTATTAATCGAATCTTTCAGCACTTGACCCGCAGTTTTCCATGCCTGGACGATTTTATCCCACATTCCAAGAAATTGCTGACAGACCACTACTGTAAACTACCTCCAATTTTTGTGGGTGGCCAGAGAATAGGAAGAGGGGAAGGCCGTTGATGGGCAAATTGGGGAGAATTGGGTAGTTAGAGCAAAAACAGGTGGGGAGTTGGGACTGAATGGGTGACATTTCGGGTTGAGACCCTTCTTCAGACAATACTGACTGATGACGGCCAATGTGCCAAAATACGTTTTGACCACCCCATCTACATGGAATGCCACTTTCAACGAACTATGCACCTGCACTCCGAGAACCCTCTGCTTCACAACATTCCCCGGACCCCTACAATTCACTGTGTAGGACCTGCCCAGGTTAGTTTCCAAAATGCAACACCTCACAATTCTCTGTATTAAATTTCATCAACCATTCCCCAACCCACCTGGCGAACCGATCATTAACCTGCTGCAAATTCTGACGACCACCTTCACTATCTACAATGCCGCCCACTTTTGTATCATCTGCAAACTTGTATTATCATCCGGCTTATATAAGTGCAACATGGTGAGAAGGAAGAGGTGAGCGGAGTCCCGTCAGGTGATGTGCAGTCCCGTCAGGTGATGTGCTGTCCCGTCCCGTCTAGTCTAGTCACCAGGGCGTCTCTCTGGATGAGAGGGAGCGGGCACTTACCTAGACAGGCTCCGCTGACCAAGGCGCTGGCTGTCAGCGCGCCGGCCGATGCCCCGTAGATGTTGCTGGCGTTATGTACCAGATGCGGGGCGTGCTCGCACAGGCAGCTGGCAACCCCCACATGGTAAATGCCGAGGAATCCGCAACCGGCGAACGAAATGCTCCAGGACGAGTCGTCTGATCGCAGCATCTCCTGAGCTTTAGCAGCAAGTGCCCGCCACGCTCACATCTCTCCCATCGCTCCGCCCAGCACTGCTCTCCTCTGTCCTGCTCCACTCTCCCTTCCTCTCGTCTCCTCTGTCCTGCTCCTCTGCCTCTGCCTCTGCCTCTGCCCTGCTCTCCTCCTCTCCTCTACCCTGCTGTCCTCTACCGGCCGACACCGTATCTTTGACGGGCACTGCTGTCTCGTCTCCCCTCCTCCCGTCTCACCCGACCAACCATCTCCCCCGCACAGTCTGATAGACACCCCCTCCCCCTCGGTATCACCAATGACCGGGCTCCATTTCCAAGCCCGGCACCAAGCTGTCAGTCACTCCTGGCCCGGGCTGCAGGACTTGTTTTGATAATATTCTCTTCCTGCTACTAACTAGCTGGCCACCAGGGTATGCTGTGCAATTTCAAAAATAAGGTGCAGGGGATTTGGCCAAGAATTGCAAACTGGTATTAATTGCTTCGTGTTTATAGTTTTAGGATGGGAGGAGCACAGTTTAAGGAGACAGACACAAAATGCTGGAGTAATTGAAAAAAGGGTCTTGACCCGAAACGTTACCCATTCCTTCTCTCCATAAATGCGGCCTGACCGGCTGATTTACTCCAGCATTTTGTGCCTATCTTCGGTGTGAACCAGCATCTGCAGTTCATATCTACACAACGGTTAAGGAGATGTGGGGTACGTTTTTTTACATAGAGGGTGGTGGGTGCCTGTGGAGGCAGATACTACAGTGGTGTTTAAGGTACGTGGAAATGCGGGGAATTGAGTGATATACAGGCATGTATATACATCATGTAGAAACAAGGAAGTGCAGATGATGGTTTATACCAAAGATAGACACGAAGTGCTGGAGTAACTCAGCGGGCTAGGATGAAAAAGGATGGGTGATCATTCGGGCCGGGACCCTTCTTCAGACTGAATAAGAACATCAGACTTCGATGGCCATGCAGAACGTTGTGCTTTATTCAAGATTCCAGCATCTGCAGTTCCTTGTGTCTCCTTTCCGCATTATTCCATGCTACTTAAATGTTAATGTTACAAGGGTGGCTCTTGCCTTTAATTTTACAAATCTAAATTGTGGCCTGATGCCAGAAAGAAATTACGCAAAAAAATACTGAAACTTAAAGGCTAACTTTGAGAGGGACCTTGCACCATTGCGGGGACAGACCCACATGTGAGTCCGATCTCACATTGTATGTTGCCTCTTAATATTCTCAAGGAAACCAAAGGATAAACACATAATACAGCCGTGTTGATGCGATTCACTGTACAAAGGATGACACATTGCATCGAGGCTTACTGTGCTGCAATCAGGCCTTCGCCCCATATTGTCCACACTGATCAAGAACCACCATTCCTACTTGACGCTACATTAATCCAATTAGCCCTCTCCAGAGTCTAACTCTCACCTACACATTAGGGCTCTGTATAGAGGCCAATTCAACTGTTAACCAATATATCTCTGGGATGTGGGAGTAAATAAGAGCACCTCAAGGAAAGCGAAGCAAACACGGGGAGAATATACAAATACCACACATACAGCACCAGATGTCAGGATTAAGCCTGGCTCACTGGGTCTGAGGCAACAGTTCTACCACCTATTAGGGGTAGCACAGTGGCACAGCTGATAGGGCCAATCCCTCACAGCACCAGAGCCGCTGCATGTGTTGGGGTTTGCATTCTCCCTATAACTCCCAAAGGAAGTAGATGTGAAAGTAGGATAATAACTAGCGTGAATGGGTGATTAAGGTTGGCATGAACCCGGTAGTCTGAAGGTCTATTTGCATTATCATTCAATCAAACCATACGTATGGCTGTTGAACCTATTATGAAATCCTTTTGGAAGAATTCCCTGTGAAACGAGTTTTGACAACCGATTTACATACACACTGAAACACAGTTCAGAAAGGTGTGACTTGCATCATATTCAAGTACAACCGGTCATTCATTCTTTAATAGTGTTACAAAGTGTTGTACAACCAATGAAGTACTTTTGTAGCAATTTGTAAATTTTTAGCCAATGTCACAGCCCGACTCCAGAAATATAGACCTGAAAACCTTTGTCAAATAAATTGTTTGAAGAATAATAATGAATGAGCCTTTCTTGAATTAGAATTGTACCATGGAATCTTTAACATATTTCTGAAAGGTCCAACATAACCTTTGATCTGGAAGACACATCTCGGTCATGCAATATTTCTTCTCTACTGCAATAGAGTGTCAGCATTGACTTTGGACACCAATCTTGCAAGTCAGCCATGTACCAGAAGTTATGAAGGGACGCTCTAATGCCCTGATCCTCAAGATCTGGTCTTAATTTGGGGAAAAGACTACAGGGACAGGCATCTGAAATAACTTTGTTAAGGTACATGAAATTATAAGTGTGTGGCACATATTAATCAGAATACTTCTTTGGTTTAAAAAACATGATTGCAAAGGAGCGCAAATTCAAACTAGCCAATGGAGGTCCACCATCAATTTTCCAGCATCCTTTGTTTCTGGATTATCCGTTTTGCTGGACCAACAGGGGTCTTGGCCTCCGATAGGAGCCGAACAGTACCGGAACAGTCCACCTAGGCACCGAGATACCAGCCCACAATCAACCTCAGAAGTCGGCTATGACAACAGACCTGCTAACGTTGGCCAGGCCAAAGTTCCAGAGTCCCGGCCACAGGGGTCAAATTCAACCTCCTGATCAGCACAGAATTTCCGATGAGGTTGAGATCAGCCACCTCACCCAGCCTAGTTCCCGCATTTTTTTTTGGGGGGGGGGGGGGGGGGTTCTGGCTGGTGACTTGTCAGGAAGTTGTTCTTCGCCCAAAGTGTAAGTGACTTCTAGGCAGTTATTGGAGACACATGCAGTGAACATTTTCTGTTTCACAGATTTCAGTTTGGTTTCTGGTTATTGAAATAAAACCTTTTCAACATTAGGAATTCCAGTTACATTTGATCTGTTAAATGTCCTTTCAAGCATTTCCCTGAAAAAGATGCTGATCCCATTTTGGAGATCGTGTTGATACAGCAACCTTTGCCTATTTCTGAATTAATTACACAAAATGCTTTAAGGTTTATATTAAGCACATCCAATTAATTCTTGATTTTGATGCAGTGACCTTGACACAGTAACCATTTATCCTTCTATAGATGCTACCTGGCCAGCTTGTTTGCTTTTATTTCAGATTTCAGACAGTCAGGCAAACGCCTCCGTTGTCATGCTGTGAAAACGGAGAGGATGAGAAGGAGTTTCTTCCCAGAGGCCATTAGGACTGCAAACCCCTATCTCACCAGGGACTAAGTTACTGTACCAATTTACTGTTGTGTGGTGTCTTTTTAAAAAATGTTTTTTGTTTTTTTTCCTCCCACAAATATGTAATATGTGAATATGTGATTCTGTTCCATTCTGTTTGTAGTTTTTTGGCACAATCCGCAAGCATTGCCACTTTTTCATTTTGTATGCATCTCATATGCGTATGTGACGAATAAACTTGACTTGACTGAGACTTCAGCCGATTACCAGCTCCCCTTATTTATTGCTTCCTCCTAGTTGGTAACACTGCAACTAATTTGAATGGGCAGGTCAGAAGAAAGAAATCAAATATTCAAATAGCAAGCACCATGGAACAAGAGGAAATATCTACCTTAGCAAGCTTTTTCATCATATTAAAGACAATTTTCAGATCACCATTCTCAACCAGATCACCATTTCTCTAAAGAGCCCCAGGATATTAATCTACCAAAGTGGCAAGAGGACATGAGAAGAGTGACAGATGAAGGTAAATGAAATCTAAACAACAGAAAAGGGGTAAGCTCCCTGGGGTAGGAACCAGGCTGAAAAGTAGTAGATTTTGAGTGTTTTGTCTTTGGGAAGGTAGAAAGGTGTGTGGTTGAGGACCTGAAAATGGTAAACAAATGACCTGCTGGAAACCAGTAACTGGTTATTTATCCCTAGGAAGCAGTTCCAAGTATATTCCAAGAGGGCTTATGCATAGAAATCAATTCCGAGACACAGAGGGCCTGACCGCCGGCTACGGGAGCCAAGATCGTCCCGTCAACCGCGGGAGAACAAAGAAGGGAAGAGATTTAACTTTTCTTTTGCCTTCCATCACAGTGAGGAATGTGGATGTGCTGGATGTTTATATTAAAATGTACTTTGTGTGCTTTGTTGCTTATGGCAAATCAATTTCTGTATGACTAATTAATTTCCTAACATGTTGCAAAACATACTTGGCAAATAAAGTATGATTATGATTTATTCAGAAACAGCATCCATGGACATGTACAATCCCAAACTGTTTTGTACATACAATGTAATCCGTCCTACCAGCAGTTATCACAGGCCTTAATTTTTTTTCAACTTTGCACCCGTTTCATCTTGAACTTCTGCCAGTGTTCATGAAAAACTAAAATGATAAAATGCAAATAGTCAGCTGACAGGCAACTGCAAATGGACAGTCAATATTTCAGGTTGATGATTTTTCACCTCAGAAGGCAAGTCAATATCCCAGCTGTGGATTCTGCCTCAGCACTTCTAGCTTTCTACTTAAGTCCAGGTGATGCAAATGTGCTGCCTATAACATCTATAAAATTAGCATTTGGGCACAATAGAGGAAATACTGGCTCAAGTTTGCAGCTATGAACAGACCTAGTGTCAAATAATTTTGGTTCTGGATGTTGTTGAACTCTGTCCCCGAGTTACACATGATATAGGTACACCATGAATTTTCCAGCAAATGGTCCTGCACCCACTTTAATCCAGACAAAATCATGGGAGCAGTGCATTAAATGTGGTACACATATGTCTCCATCCTAAAAGTTAATTGTTAATCCTTTAAATTTCTAGCAGTCTATGGTGCTTTAGATTAAGGAAGGGGATAATTAGTGGATCAGTAGTGCATTGTTGTATTTTTATTACGTGACCTCAGTTGGTCCAGTAAAGGGATAATCTGGCAAGACTCAGTCTGGAACATCAATGGTGTACCTGTACTGATATACAGCATTGTTTCTGATATTAAATGAGTGTAAGGCAATCAAAGCATGTCCCAAAAATTAATGGCCGTCACAGAAAAATGAAGAACTGCACACCAAGAATATTAGTGGGACGATTATGGCTGATGGTCACCCTCAACTGTGCCCAAGGCAATAACATGTTTGGTTCACAGGACATTGTTGGCAGCGGTGCTCGATTTCACCATTAAATTAAGTTTGAAAGAATTTACTGGAATGTAGTGCAGCCCATTAAATGATTGAACCACGAGCATAAAGATAAACAGACTCAGTGCCATGAACAAAATCATTTCCCAAACAAGTCACGAAAAATAATGTAATCAAATTGTTTTCCCCTGAATGGTGTAGCACCATCTTCTGGCCACTATGTATAGGGCAATTCTCTCAATGTTACAAATCAACCAACCAATGCTGATGGAACTAGATAGGTTTTACTGCTGGTCATATATTTCACATCAGTGCTGTGGGTAGGTTGTTAGAGTCTACACCTTTGCATAGGTGGGCAGCCACCTTCTCAAAAGCTTCACTATTAAGAACCTCCACCAGCTTGCCTGTCATTTTACCAATGGAATCTGTTCTACCAGAAAGCAGAACTTGCATTCACATGGGTAGTAGGTATGTTCAGACTGAAAGGTCCGAATCAAAATGTCATCTGACCAGTTGCCTCTTTTCTGACCCATTGAGGTCTTCCAGCAGTTTATATCTTAATCACGATTCCAGCACCAGTAGTTTCTTGTGTCTTGCATTCATGTCAGGTAGCTAACCAAACACAACGTTTGACTGAAACTAACCAGAGATCCAATTTCTTGGCTTTAAGGTTTGTCACTATATTAGTGTGTATTTTTCTGAAAATAGCGTGGGAGTTCTCCGCCAGCTCTATACTTAAACCTGCCTTTGGCACCTGTATACACCACGACACAAACACAGGGAAACGTCCATTAAAACAGTTTATTTTTAGATGGTTTTCTATTTAATCAAAGAGTCCAAAGCCCATGTCATCATCTGATTCTTCAGATTCATCCTTCTTTTCCTCTTTCTTCTCTTCAGTTGCTAAAAACACAATTAAGACAAAGATCAATCACATAATGCTAAATTATCCAAAATCCAGAAGATTTAACATTTTGGGAACTAACTGCAGGTGGAACACCAAAATTGAGCTGCAAATGTACTGTCTCAGCCTGCACGCTACATGGCCCAGATATTAACCTCACCCAACTCACCAATTTGTTAGTAATGCTGAAAGTAATCATGCAGAGAAACAGGAATCCTCCATGTAGTGTTTTGACATTCTGGAAAATCAGTGCTTAATCTTGGGTTAAGAGGGAAAGACAGATCAGCCATGAATGAATGGCCTAATTCTGCTCTTATAACTTATGAAATTTACTCCAGCCCTGCCTTGCTGTAAACCAACAAGTGCATCAAGTTAGACCCAACGTTTGTTGTCCCACAGCATTTCATCAAGGTGAATGGATGGAAATGGAAACCGGATAAATAAAAGACAGCACTTACCAGCAGCAGCAGCACCTGCACCCGGGGTAGCAGCACTTGTAGAACTGACAGCAACCGCACCTCCAGACGGGACACTTGCAAG
Organism: Raja brachyura; assembly: GCA_963514005.1. The sequence continues at coordinate 34,066,017 of OY740798.1, read as the reverse complement.
CTTGGCATTGCCTAAAATAAGACAACTGGTCAATTCATTTCTGCTTCACACCCCTCCCCAATGAATATGAAAGTATCACGGTTTAGTCCACCAGGTTAACAATACAGAGGTAATGTAGGCGTAATCCTGTGCTTAAAATCCACCCTTTCAATCTAAAGGATTCCTCCAGGTATGGTAGCTGTGTTCCATTTCAGACCTTCAGGGCCTGTCCAACATTCACAACCTTTATTACTCGTGGACATTTTTCATCAGGCTAGAAAAAAAACATCCCGACCCACTTGATGCCACGAGTACTAGCGTCATGGCCTGCTACGACCATGCTGCAGGTACGAGTCAAGGGCAAACTCGGCAGAGGTCGTGAAAGTGGGACAGGCCCTTTTGCCCAGGTTACTTCACACAAACAACTAAATGTATGACAGCCCGACTATTGAGGAAACTGCAAATTCCAGATTCGCAAAGGTTCCACAATTTTCCAACCATGGGTGTTACCAAGTTTATAAATGTTAGCTCTCTCCAACTTCTTGAAGATGTGCAACGCTGTGGCTGCACTCCAAACCAGTCTTCAACTTCAACAGAACCAGAAAACAAATTATAAGGCCTTGTTAATCTTGTCAGTAGTCTTGAATATTTCCCAAATCTTTCTGAATTCTCCTTTGCAGTAACTCTACTCAAAAAAGTAAATTCTGCAAAATGGTTATTTAACTCCCAACACACCATCATTTAAGAATTACTAAGTATGTAGTAAATAAGTATATAGTAAAGCATATAAATATGCCTGCTACACTGTTAGACTGCAACTAAGAACATTTGACATGGTGAATAACTGCAGGTCATCGGCTTTCTATCTCTGCCTAGAAAGGCAAACGGCCTTGTGGTTCCGCATGCAGCAACTTGGAGCAATAATTGAGCACAAGCCATGGTTGGTTTTTATACAAGCTTGTTCACTTAGTTTTATAAGCGAGTCCGGTATTCTGACTGCGCATGCCCAGGTCATAGGCCGCTAGCTATAAACAGTCTCAGCAACGGTGGTGCTGCATTGTGTGCAGGCTTGCAATTCGTTTGTGGTCGGGGTCAGGCCCGGCTCTCCGTTGCTGCGGCCACTGTTGAGTTTCTGCTGGGCCGTTCTGTCCCCTCCTCGGTGTCCCATCCCTGTCCGGAGGCCCTAGACTTGCAGCCGGTGGCTCCAGCTCCGCTCTGCCAGTCCCTCTGCTGACCAGCAGCCCTCCACCCACTTCTCCTCAGTCAGACACCAAGATCCCGCTGAAGCCCTGGTGTGCAATTTTGGACATTATTGTTGAGGGAGCGCAGTGTAGATTCACCAGGTTATTTCCCAGGATGGCCGGACTGTAGACAATAGGTGCAGGAGTAGGCCATTTAGCCCTTCGAGCCAGCACCACCATTCAATGTGATCATGGCCGATCATCCCCAATCAGTACCTCGTTCCTGCCTTCTCCCCATATCCCCTGACTCCGCTGTCTTTAAGACCCCTATCTAGCTCTCTCTTGAAAGTATCCAGAGAACTGGCCTCCACAGCCCTCTGAGGCAGAGAATTCCACAGACTCACAACTCTGTGAGAAAAAGTGTTTCCTCGTCTCCGTTCTAAATGGATTGCCCCTTATTCTTAAACTGTGGCCCCTGGTTCTGGACTTCCCCCAACATCGGGAACATGTTTCCTGCCTCTAGCATGTCCAAACCCTTAACAACCTTATATGTTTCAATAAGATCCCCTCTCATCCTTCTAAATTCCGGAGTGTACAAGCACAGCCACTCCATTCTCTCTGCATATGACAGTCCCGCCATTCCGGGAATTAACCTTGTAAACCTACGCTGCACTCCCTCAAAGCAAGAATGTCCTTCCTCAAATTAGGGGACCAAAACTGCACACAATACTCCAGGTGTGGTCTCACTAGGGCTCTGTACAACTGCAGGAGGACCTCTTTGCTCCTATATTCGACTCCTCTTGTTATAAATGCCAACATGCCATTCGCTTTCTTCACTGCCTGCTGTACCTGCATGCTTACTTTCACAGACTGATGAACAAGGACCCCTAGTTCCCGTTGTGCTTCCCCTTTTCCCAACTTGACGCCATTTAGATAGCAATCTGTCTTCCTGTTTTTGATACCAAAGTCCATAACCTCACATTTATCCACATTAAATTTCCATCTGCCCACTCCCACAACTTGTCCAGGTCACCCTGCATTCTCATAGCATCCTCCTCACAGTTCACACTGCCACCAAGTTTTATGTCATCTGCAAATTTGCAAATGTTACTTCAAATCCCTTCATCCAAATCAATTATGTATATTGTAAATAGCTGCGGTCCCAGTACCAAGCTTTGCGGTGCCCCACTAGTCACTGCATGCCATTCTGAAAGGAACCCGTTAATCCCTACTCTTTGTTTCCTGTCTGCCATCCAATTTTCTATCCATGTCAGCACTCCACCCCCAATACCATGTGCCTTAATTTTGCCCACTAATCTCCTATGTGGGACTGACATGTGATGAAAGAATGGGTCGACTGGACTTGTATTCACTGGAATTTAGAAGGATGAGAGGGTATCTTGTAGAAACATATACATTTCTTAAAGGGTACACAAAAGGCTGGAGAAACTCAGCGGATGCAGCAGCATCTAAGGAGATAGGCAACGTTTCACGCCGAAACCCTTCTTCAGACTGGCCCGAAACGTTGCCCATCTCCTTAGATGCTGCTGCACCCGGTGAGTTTCTCCAGCCCTTTATGTACCCTTGATTTTACAGCATCTGCAGTTCCTTCTTTAATACATTTCTTAAAGGATTGGAAAGGCTAAATGCAGTAAAAATGTTCCCAATGTTGGGAGAGTCCAGAAACAGGGGTAGGCCATTTAGGACCGAGATGAGGAAAAACTTTTTTACCCAGAGAGTTGTGAATCTGTAGAATTCTCTGCCACAGAAGGCAGTGGAGGCCAATTCACTGGATGCTTTAAGATTGATTTAGCTCTTGGGGCTAAAGGAATCAAGGGATTTGGGAGGGGGGGGGGAAATCACCTATATTTCTACATTTCTCCTGCACCTATATTTCTACATTTCTAAAATGATAACTTTTGCATATGGTTAATGACTTTTGTAGTCCCTCTATTTAAATTAAAATAGATCCCTGGTACCATTCTAAAAAGATCTGCTCTGTATCCACTCTAAAGTATTCATATTCTTCCTGGCTGTTATATAAAACTGGCTGACATTCCAACAGGGGAATATCGAGGCTTTAAAAAAATTAGCAATAGCCTTACTTTACACTCTACAACAACTTCAACTTTCATGATTGCTTTCAATCTACAGATTTAGCTTAAGTGTAGACACAGCACGGAAACAAGCCCTTCGGCCTGCCAGTGAACCCTGCACTTTAACACTATCCTACACACACTAGGGACAATTTTTATATTTACCAAACCAATTAACCTACAAGCCTGTGCATCTTTGGAGTGTGGGAGGAAACCGAAGATCTCGGTGAAAACCCACAAGTCACGGGGAGAACGACAAACTCCGTACAGACAGCACCCGTGGTTAGGATTGAACCAGAGTCTCCGGCGCTGCAAGCAATGTAAGGTAGCAACTCTACCGCTGTGCCAACGTGCTGCTGCCCCACCGATGTGCTCAATAAACAGAACCAGATGTTTTAGTGCATCTTTGAAACCATATAATTGGCCATCATTGTTTAAATGCATAAATGTACATGGCTTTAAAATATACCTACCATCTCATGTCTCAATTTTGCAATAAAAACTTTGTTTACACTCTACATGTTGTGCCAAGTGCAATCCTTAAAATTGCATTTTGTACACAATGTAACCACTCAACCCGCTCACCCATGTCCAAGTTTCTAATCTAGATCCCTGGTACCATTTATGGATATTTTCAAAAGCTAGAACAAAATTGCCGCCTTTTGTTTGACTGGAATGAAACACACAAGATCCTGAGGGGCTTAATAGGGTGGACATAATGAGGAAGCTTTCTCAATTTCCATTGAGGAATCGAGAACTAGGCAGTTACTGCTTAAAAGAAGGGTCAACACATGGGTTGATTTTTTCTCTCAGATGCTTCAGAACACTACCTCAATGGAAGCAAAACCCATGAGTTGGTAGAGAGACATATGAGAATGGCTTACTATAGGAATGCAAAGTTAAGGCTACAAATGGATCTGCCACAATCTCAATCAGTGGCAGAGACGATCAGAGTGGCTAAATGGTCTACTCAGGCAAGTACAAGGCCTTTTCTAATGTAATAATTGAAGCAGGTAGATTGGTTGGCAGGAGGATCAACAGTCTTATCTGGGAGCAATGGAGATTACAAAACAGAGCAATAGGGAAACCTACCCACCTTTAATAGGCAGGGAATTCTTGTAAATGTAGCCTTTAATGAAAGTCGCAGTTGCTGTTCTAACCTGAAAATGGCATTAACAGTCACTTACAATTTTTGGGCCACATTTTTACTGGTTCCACGGGGATTTTCTGCATAGATTCATAACTGAAAAGTGAACCAGATCTGCACTACACCCCCAATCCAGTTGATTCAGAGAAAGTCATGGAGTCAATGCTTAACGTGCTACTCACCAGCAGCGATGACATCGTCCACATTCTTGCCTTTCAGCTCACTGATCACCTGAAATTCAATTTAAAACCATTACTTAAGGAAATTAGGAATTCAATCAACACCGATCAAAATGTGCACGAGTAGACACGATACCTTATTCAGTCGCTCATCATCAGCTTCAATCCCAACACTGTCAAGAATCTTCTTAATGTCCTTCGAAGCTGGGGCTTCATTGCCGCCCAACACAGCGAGGAGGTAAGCTGCGACGTAACGCATCCTGAAAGAGTTGAGCTCGTTTAGTTTAATCTTTTGGATGCAAATTTCATTTGCTACAATTCCAACCCCATTGTCACAAAGGCCATAAATGTACGTAACCGACAGAAATATGGACACCCGATCAACGCTGCACAGAAGAAAACAAGATCAGGAATGATCATCCTCATTGCAGGCTAAGATTTCGCACAAATACAAGTTTAATCATTCAGAATAGTTTTGATGTCCATTTAAGAAGCTGTTTATATCTGTTGTATTGTTGTATATAAGAACTGATGGATGATTACAGAACACAATGCTCTCCGTTAATTGCCCATCGCATTGACACCAAGCATTCAATGCCACCTGCCCTCAACGTGGACAGGACGTATGTAGACTTGATTCCCTTGGTTGAACTGACCAGAAGCAAGGGTAACAGATGCCAGCAAGGAGTCATCGGTTCAAAAGAAGTGCCTTCATCCAGAGTGGTATGCCAGTCTGAAGAAGGGCCTCGACCCAAAACATCACCCATTTCAGAGCTTCTGCCTGTCCCATTGAGTTACACCAGCATTTTGTGTCTCTCTTCAACTAGGGGCTAGTGAATCTTTGGAATTCGTTAATCAATATGGTTAAGGAAGCTCAGTCATTGAGTATATTCATGTACACGGCAATAACTGAGCTTTTCCCTTGTTAGCTGCCAACGACCAGCAGAGTTCCGCAAGGGTCGATGCGGGGGCCGCTACTCTACGTTGTATATCAAATGATTTGGATGATTGAAGGCTTTGTGGCCAAGTTTGCAGATGATACGAAAATTGGCGGAGGGGCAGGTAGTGTAGAGAAAGCAGGGACTCTGCAGAAGGACTTGCACAGGGAAAGTGGGCAGATGGAATATAGTGTAGCAAAGTGAGCAAGCATGCATTTTGGTAGTAGTAATAAAGGCGTAAACTATTTTCTAAATGGGGAGATAACTAGGACCTAGCTGTACTAGTTGGTGCAGGATTCCCAAAAAGTTAATTTGCAAGTCAAATCGGTAGTAAGGCAGGCAAACGCAATGCCAACATTTATTTCAAGAAGGATAGAATTAAAAAAGTTTTCAAAAATTACTTGCAACTTAATGGTATGAACATTTAATTTTTGGAAACTAACCTAAAACAGCACCCCCCCCCCCCCCCCCAACCCTTTCCCTGTGCTCCATTGGGATTTCCATCCATTACTCCCCTAACCCATCAAGGGGTTCGATCCGAAACGTCACCAATTTGAGTCTGAGGAAGGGGTTCGACCCGAAACGTCGCCTACTTCCCTCGCTCCATAGATGCTGCCTCGCCCGCTGGAGTTTCTCCAGCATTTTTGTCTACCGTCAACCCCTATTCTTTCCACTCTGGCGGGCGGCCGAGCTTGGGGCCTGGGGATGGGCGACGCCACCACGTTGTTGCAGCGCCGAGTCGGTGGCAACCGGCAGCAGTTGGGGTGGAGGCCCGGCAGCCGCCCCACATGGCGCAGCGGTCGAGTTGCTACCTCACGGCGCCAGAGACCCGGCTTCAAGTGTGCGGGGGTCGCTGGTCGGCGTGTACAGTGTTTCCGCGCTGTATCTCTAAACTCCACAAACCCGCCGGCAGCGGGGGGACAAGCGGCCTCCCTCCTGCTGAAGCTGACGCCGCTCGGCCCCGCACCCCCTCCTAGTGACCAGGCCCCGGCTGTAGGCCTCAGGCTCGGCCCCAACCCGTACAACGCTGCTGCTGCCGGTGCAACGTGGGCCCCGCGGGGGAGGGAGGGAGGGAGGGGAAGCTGAGGCGCCGTCGAGCCGGCGTGCGGGTCGGGCGGAGCGACTTACTCGGAGCCGCTGGAGAGGAGGAGGAGGAGGAGGAGAGGCCGGGTCACACACACACACGCGCTCACGCTCGCTCCGCTCCAACCGCCGGAAAGAAAGAGCCGCGGCCTCACCCGCGCACATAAAGAGCATGCGCCGCCCGCCCGCGCCCCATTGGCCAACAGCGCCGCCCGCCCGTTCTCCATTGGCCAGCCTCGCCGCCCGCTCACACCCCATAGGCCAACCTCGCCGTCCATCCGCTCGCATCCAATTGGCCAACAGCGCCGCCCGCCGCATCCCATTTGCCAACCGCGCCGCCTACACCCCATTGGCCAACAGCGCCGCCCGCCCACACCCCATAGGCCAACCTCGCCGATGGTCCGCTCGCATCCAATTGGCCAACAGCGCCGCCCGCCGCATCCCATTTGCCAACCGCGCCGCCCACACCCCATTGGCCAACAGCGCCGCCCGCCCGCACGCCATTGGCCAACAGCGCCGGCAGCTCGCACTCCATTGACCAACCTCGGACTCCCGTCCGCATCCAATTGGCCAATCGCGTCGCCGGCTCGCCCGACCAATCACACTGCCGCATCCTCATCCGCCTCCCATTGGCTGGAAGTTTGCAGACAACTTTTGGTCGATGTTTGCTGCAGATTTTAGTTGGTGACAAGGGGTCAAGATTGTTTTAGTGTCATATGTCCCAGGCCGAACAATGAAATTCGTACTTGAGGCAGCAAAACAGAATGTGTGTAGATGGCTGAAGGTGGGTCTCGACCCGACACGTCACCCATTCCTTCTTTCCAGAGATGCTGCCTGTCCTGCTGAGTTACTCCAGCATTTTGTGTATCCTCACACATACACACACACACTCACACGTTTCATTCTCAATGCATTTCATTTCTGAAATTTTTTAAATGAATTTTCTGCACAGTGAAGCTGTCAGCATGTAAAGACGAACTCTGAACTCAGAATGTTTTAAGCCTTTCATTCTTGTTTGATTGGGATATACACTTATTAATTGCTAAGAACCTTTAGAAACTAAAACACTGCAATCTCTTTCAACATTATCATCATTAGTCACCCGTGGATGAGTCTAGGGACAAGGGCACAGCCTCAGATAATAGAACATACCTTTAGAAAGAAGATGTGGAGGAATTTCTTGAGACAGAGGGTGGTGAATCTGTGGAATTAATTGGCACCGACGGCTGTGGAGGCCGTCATTGGGTACTTTATAAGGCATTGTCCGATTTTTGAGTACGGGTATCAGGATTTATGGTGAGAAGGCAGGAGAATGGGGTTGAGATCATTCGTGGTTGATGGCCTAATTGTGCTTCTATGACTTATGGACTTATGAACGTTCAATCTTCTGTTTCAGTGCGCATGGGAAGACCAGAGAAAACTGCCGTAATAATAATAACAGCATCAGTCTGAAGAAGGCACCTGACCCGAAGAGTCGACTGCCCATTTGTTCCACAGATGCTACCTGACCCACTGAGTTCGTCCAGCACTTTGTTTAGTTTAGTTTAGAAATACAGCATAGAAACAGGCCCTACGGCCCACCGTGTCCATGCCAATTATTGATTCGCACCCTACGCACTAATTTTCAGAGGCGAATTAATCCATAAACCTGCATGCCTTTTGAATGTGGGAAACCCATGCAATCACAGGGTGAATATGAAAAAACTCCACATAGATAGCATCCGAGGTCAGGAACAAACCTGGGTCTCTGGCACTGTGAGGCAGAAGCTCTTCCAGCTGCGCCACATTGCCATCACAAGTCATTGCTAAGATATATTTAATATTCTTATTTCAGTGCATTTGGGAAGATCAGAGAAAATTTAATTTGCAGCTACCCAGCAATAATAATAATAATAAATCTGTCTGATGAAGGACCTTGACCCAAAAGGTCGCCTGCCCATTCTTTCAACAGATGCTGCACATGTAATATGTTATAATTTAAAATTATAATTTGTATGGGCAGTGCACATGGTAGAGCTACCGCCTCAGAGCACCAGATTTGATCCTTTTCTTACCCATGTTTGATCCTGTTCTTGGGTGCTGTCGGTGAGGAGTTTGCATGTTCTCCCTGTGACCGAGTGGGTTTGGTCCGGCTGCTACGGTTTCCTGCATATTCCCCTAGCGTGCAGGGAGTTGATGAGAAAGTGGGATAACATAGAATTGGTGTGAATGGATGAACGATGGTCAGTGTGGACTCGCTAGTCCGAATGACCTGTTTCCGTGCTGCAGCTCTAAACCAAAAACAACTAAAATTGGTATTTTTGGAAAGACACAACATGCTGAAATAACCCTCAGCCGGGCAGGTAGCATCACTAGATATTTTGGGATATTGGCAGACACGGTCATGTATGTACCAAGAGGAATATTAGTCCAGGAAATTCACAATAAGTTTAAAGAATGTATTTGCACAGTGAAGTAAAATTATGCATGCGTGTGTGTGTGCATACTGTACGTGTGTGGCTGTCCTTTAAGCGAGGGAACGAAACAGGTCATTCCCGATCAGTAATGGATTTCAATGCTAAAAAAAAAATCAGTTCTTCCGTTTAAATGATCGTTTCCCGTTTGAAGAATGCCAGCGGGTTATTTGCAAAGCCAGTGGCGCGGAAACTTCAGCTTGATCTGAAGCATCACCATCTGTCACCTTGACTGAGAAACACCCAGTCGCCGGGCTCAGGTGCACAGCGCTATTTACATGGTTCACACCTGAAGCATTTTTGTATTTATTTGAAAAAAATAAGTTCATTTTTTTCAAATATAAAGACAAAAACAGTGAATGGTTTTCTGTGTATTCGTGGCATCGTCCGGTCTGTACATTCCCAGGAATGCTGGGTCGATACATTTGAAGTATGAATACATTCCACAGACAAGGCACCATTGTAGCCTCTTTTGAATGATACAAACTTTGAGTGTGTGGGAGGCATCTGTCACTGTGAGTGTATGCGACTGAGTGGTCGAGTAAATAAAGACAACCAAACAGCCCGGTGACCCTTTACAACAAGGAAGGAAAAATACTTCGATCGGAAATGTTTTGAACCAAGAAATGTCGCGACGCTGCAACAAACCTAACTCTGGATAATGTTAATTGCAAACTATGGAATGCAGAAACTGGTAAAGCGCCATTGAGCGGGAATAGTCTCCCCGATGGCGGTTAAAAAAAACTGGGCGAGAGAGCAGTGTAGTCCCTTCCTGCAAAAAGCGGTGACTCAAACCTAACCATCCGGGGCTCCTTAAACTCGTGAAAAACTTTGATTTCAAGCTTCCCAGTTCCCTCTGCATCCGGCGCATTTCTGTACAGTGCTGACGTATGATCAGGAACAGAGTTTTTTCTACTTTATTTTTTGTTTCCACAGGCCGAATACATCGTTCCGTTTCCGTGGGGGACAACGATCGTTGATGTTAAATTGCAAACTGTTTCATATTTTAGATTTGCATTAATCCATTGTCAGGGTAGGTGTATGATATTTGGATAATTCTGCTTTGTAACTTCCTGGGTAAGAAGGTCGTGTGGTGTCTTCTTAAAGGGACTTTATCCCCAGTTGTACTTTGCAATATCGGGCATTTTAGCTTCGCAGAGTGTGTCGGTATGCGGTTTGTGTTGCAATAACTTGCATTTAATTTGTGCCTTTAATGCATTTTAAAAAAAAACTAGAAACATAAAGCAGCGTCTTGACTCTCAAGACATTGGCCTTCGGAACATTGGAGCTGTCAAGAACATATGGTGAATGGAGAAAGTGCAAGAGGTTCACTGACAGCCATGACATGTGCATGTTCTTCACCCTCTCAAGGCTACCTTCAGAACAAGCACGCAAGCCCTTACTCCACATTAGGAGTTAGGATCTGGTGATTTAGGTTGAAGTATATTATTGTCACGTTAACCAAAGTACAGTGAAAAGCTCTGTTTTTCATGCTATCCAATCAAATTGGATAATATACATAAATACAATCAAGCCAAACTCAAATACAATAGGTTAAGCAAAGAGGAGGATATAGGGGGTAGAATATAGTTCTCATCATTGTAGCGCATCAATTCCAGAGACAAAGTCTAATGTGAACAATGGGGTAGAGGTGAATCGGACGGTACACTAGTTTATGGAACGACCGTTCAAAAGTCTGATAACAGAGGGGAAGAAGTTCTTCCTGAGTAAACATGCTCACGATATGATGTTCTAAACAACTGGGACTTTGTCCTTGTGTAGGGAGGAACTGCAGATAATGGTTTAAACCAAAGATAGACACAAAAAGATGGAGTAACTCAGCGGGTCAGACAACATCTCTAGAGAAAAGGAATAGGTGACACCGGTTCTATGTTATCCCAGTTTCGCATCCTACACACTCAGACCAATTTACTGAAGCCAGTTAACTTACAAACCGGCACGTCTTTGGAAATTGGGCAAAAACGGGTGCACCAGAAAGAAAACCCACGCAGTCATGGGGAGAACGCACAAACTCCGTACAGACAGCACCCGAGGTCAAACCTGCGTCTCCTGCGTTGTGAGGTAGCAACTCTACCACTGCGCCACTGTGCCGCCATATGCTATAATTGTGGATATTTTCAAGAAGAGAGAGAAGCCTACCATGATAATGGAAATGGGGTCTTCCTGCTGTTTAACTTGCATTTAATTGTTCCATGAATCATCAAATAAATTATATCCATCTAGAGTTTCATGGACATGTTCTTCACCTAGCAAAAACTTCAAGAAAAATGCAGGGAACAGCTCCAGTCGCTTTGTCATATTTTGATGTCACTAAATGCTTTGCAGAAATCTACAGGGACTGTTGACTACTCTCCTCAAACACTGATGCCGACACAAGTCCGTCACAATTTACAATTTTTCTCATCAGGGAAAGAAAAGTCAGTTTTACCAGCTTGCCAATGCTGTCAGGCAGCGCAGCCGGCTGGTTGTGGCTTTGCACATGTAATTTTACAATTACTTCATGTTGGTAGGTGAGGCACGGTTTTTTAAAAAGTTTACACAATGGAAAACTCATCTTTTCGACTAAACGTCTCAATGTTTCTTTAAATTGTTCAATCTTTCTTTGATAACATCCTCTTAAAGTGTTTAAAATTGTAGGTGCTTTGTAAATGTAAGTCGTCTTTAGATGGGAGATGCAAGCAGGCCCGATTGAAACTGGACTGATAGTCCAGATTAATTTAATGGGAGATACAGGTTGTTAGATAAATGTAAACTTTCTCTGCGATACAAAGGCTGCGACAAAGAGAGAATACTGCAATGTCATCTTTCAAATGTACCTTGAGTGGTGTTAAAAGAGTTCTCAGTCTCTAATTTACAACATGAATGTTTCCACAATGGCCAATATTTATCTCTCAAACAACATATAAACCATTTGATCTGTAACCATATTTATTTGCCGATTCTGGGATCTTGATGGATGATAATTAGCTATCGTACTTTCTAGTTTAGTTTACTTTAGAGGTACGGTGTGGAAGCCGGCCTATTGGCCCACCAAAACTGCATTGACCAACACTCACCTGTACACTAGCACTATCCTACACACTAGGAACAATTTAACTGACAAACCGGCACGTCTTTTGAATGTGGGAGGAAACCGGATCACCCGGAGAAAACCCACCCGGTCACAGGGAGAACATGCAAACTCCGCGCAGACAGCACCCATAGTCAGGATTGAACCCGAGTCTCTGGCACTGTAGGCAGCAACTCTGCCGCTGCGCCACTATGCCGCACGGAATCTACTCTATATCCTTGGTTTCATTTCAAATGCAGTACGTGACTGTTCAGTAAATTCTCAAAGCGATGGATGGTCTTGATGAAGTGATACAGCTTTGAAAAGTTCCAAGAAATACTATTTTAGTAAAAAAAGAGAATGTCAGTTGAGCGCTCAGCAGCTAACAACTAACCGGCCTATAAGCATGTCAAGGTGGCACTGATACCTTTCCTGCCCAATGCGCTCCCACCTCCAACGCCCCCTGCCAACCCCTTACCTCTTATCACCCCCAAGGTAATCCCACAGACCCCCAGGGGCCAGTACCACCCACTTTGACAACCACTGGCCTAGAAGTGAACCAATTAGCTAACGTGTTTGTTAACTTATGCCTTTCTTATTTTATCAATTATTTGCAGTGCAGGCTATTCTTGAGGGAGAACGGTTGTGAAAAACATCTAATGTCTACCTGGCGTGTTGGAACACGCTCCTCGCACAGCTGAGCCATGGTCGATGATGGCGGAGTTGTTATCCTGGGAGGCAGACACCGGCACTGCGACAGAGGTGTACCTGGCAGACAACAGGCTGAATTTAGACGTCTATCCAAATGGCACCAAACACTTTTTGGTGCTGTGCAATGCTCGCAGGGAGGAGTTACTACAGATTGAGTTTCTACGGCTAAACTGCAATGAGGAGGAGATCAGTTCATCACTTTCCATTATTCCTGAACTAAGGCAGCTGAAATCACTCGTGCTTAAAGGTATTGGAACTAGGATTACTAGTGCATCCATTTCATCCATTATATTTAAATGTACATATTTTAAATATTTTTGTATTTACATGTAATATAATTTTCTGGGTGTGGTATAAATGAGCTTTACCATAGATTATCACCCCAATACATTTGATTTCTAAACTGCTGTGATTCATAACGTAAGTGAATGGTGTCAAAAATGCATGTTTATTTTTCAAAAAGTATTAATGTTCTTTGAATTAGTGTGTGTGTGTGTGTGTGAACATGGGGGGGGGGGGGGGTGGCTGTCAGATTGTTTGCGTATGATAGTTATCACTACGACAAATCTGTTGTCGGCATGGTTATCAATGGATGTGGACACTTCCAAGGACTGAGAATAAGATGTTCAAGAAGGAATTCTTTAAGAAGAAGGGTCTCGACCCGAAACGTCGCCTATCTCCTTCGCTCCTTAGATGCTGCTGCACCCGCTGAGTTTCTCCAGCCTTTTGTGTACTGAGAATAAGATGCTGCATTGTACCTTTTTTCAATTCTTATTACATTTACTTCACTAGGTGGTCATCGATGGGATGAATATGGCATGTGTCTGCCTGGTCTGGTAACAACTTTGCCTGCGGAGTTTACACATCTCCAGCACTTGACCCATTTGGATCTGAGCTTCAACAGCTTCACCTCTTTGCCTGAATGTGTGACGGAGTTAAAGGAGCTGACGGTGCTCTTGCTGAGTCACAACAAGCTGGCTGCGCTGCCCGACAGCATTGGCAAGCTGGTAAAACTGACTTTCCTTTCCCTGATGAAAAACCAGCTGAGGGTGCTGCCCGCAAGTGTTGGTGAACTTGTAGCGCTTCAGAGGGCAGACTTGTCCGAAAACGAACTGGAATTGCTTCCCGACGAGATAGGGAACCTCTGCAGTTGTACCTGGATAGACCTTTCAGGGAATCGACTGAAAACTCTCCCATCCTCACTTGGTAAGTTAATTGGACAACAATTCTGATTACTGGAGTGCAGATATAACTTGAAATCTCTAATAGCCTATTAACGTAAGATCATGCAGAATATTATGGAAAGATAAACACAAATTGCTAGAGTAACTCAGCGGGTCAGGCAGCATCTCTGGAGTACATGGATAGGTGATGTTTCGGGTCAGGATTGAAGAAGGCTCATGATCTCAAACGTCACCTATCCATTTTCTAAAGAGATGCTGCCTGACCCGCTGAGTTACTTCAGCATTTTGTGTCTATCTTTGGTATAAACCAGCATCCGTGGTTCCTTTTTATTACAGAATATTATGGTGTTGAAATCAGTGAAAATGTTGAGATAATAATGTGCAAAAATGGTTGAATTGGATTTTTATTACAGAATAGTATGATTGCTCTCAGTTTTCAAACGAATTTGGTACATGTAATATCTTTCACTGACAAGATATGAATTTTAAAAAAAATGTTTTGACAATCATTTATTGTTTGAACTAGCACCTAAATCACAGGTTAGAAGCTTCATTAATGTTTATCACTTTCTATATATATTTATATATATATATATATATATATATATATATATATATATATATATATATATATATTTAAATGTGTTTTAATTTTTAAGATTTTGGTGCAGATTCCAATATTTTAGATGCTGGTGTAGTGTAATAGTTGTGGCAATAATATATTTCAAAAAGCATTTATATGTGGCACAAACCTTGATATTCCTGCCTGCAGCAAACATGACATCTCTTGGGGAATTGCATCTGCACAGCAATCAACTAGTAACGGTCCTGGCAAGCCTTGCAGACCTCCCCAACTTGTCAAGACTTGCTCTGCAGAACAATAGTCTACGCTCGGTCCCTCCTGAGATTCAGAATTTCCCCTTTGTGCATTTGGAGGGGAATCCAATAGGGGAGGCAGACAGCCCTGAAGAACAAGGTACAGTGTCAATAGATTGTGGTTTACCTCACTGTCTGTAATAAAGTATGCTCTGGGAATGTTGTGCTGCATATCACTAATTTGAACAAAACATAATAATGTCTCTAAGAAAGACACAAAGTGCTGGAGTAACACGACGGGTCAGGCAGCATCTCTGGAGAAAAAGAATGGGTGACGTCTCAGGTCGGGACCCTTCTTCAGGCTGAGAAATAGGGAGAGGGAACCAGGGTAAGAAAAGGCCAGAACAAAACAGGGCCGGTAACAGATGACCGAGGAAGGGGGGAGCACAAAATGGCCCATTGTTGGCTGGGGAAGTGGAGATAAAGAAGAGATACAAGGATGCAAACAGTAGAACTAGTAAGATGACTAGGATGGGGTAGGGAGGAGAGAGGGGATGCAGGGATTACTTAAAATGAGAGACATCTCTTTTGGGTTGGGGAACATTCCACGTCATTACATTTGCCCTTGTCCCTGTCGACATTGAATTTTCAGAAATTCTTAAGAATTAATGTTTAGAGATGTTAAACTGAAGCCAAAATGTAATAAAAAACGATGCAGACACTGGTTTAAAGCGAAGATGGACACAAATACTGGAGAACTCAGCGGGTCAGGCAGCATCTCTGGAGAAAATGGATAGGTGACTTTTCAGACTGATTGTAGGTTGGGGTGGTTGGAAACTGGAAGCATGAAAAGACCAGGACAAATCAGGACTGACGACAGCTCAACTCGGGCTGGGTGATTCCCTAATAGGCCAATTGTTGGCTCGGGACAATGAGTTTACACGGAAAATAGAAACAAAATGCTGGAGTAACTCAGCGGGACAATCAGCATCTCTGGAAAGCAGCAATGGGTGATGTTTATTCAGAGTTGGCTATTGAAGTCAAACGTGTCCATCATGCCCTTGATTAATGCCGAAGGTGCACCTTTGAGATGAGTCCTGCAGATTTGTCTAATTTATTTACCAGTTTTGTGAGACTAATATTAAGGTTATTTTATGTATGGTGTATTTTATGCAAGATCTTGGAACTTGCAGTTAGACTAGTTTGGGGATTGCAGTTGCCAGCCTGGTTGCTGAGGTAGATCTGCTTCTCTGAATTCCTGTGTGTATTCAGGCAATTGTCCCCTTGTGCACTTTATTTAATGCACAAGTTGTGCCAGTCTACTCGAGATAGTACATTTTGGCACAGATGCTGTATCCGAATTTCTGTTGATTAAGACTGGCAGTGCACAGTAAAACCCTCACTATTACAGACCTCTTTATAATGGATTTAGGTTATTGCGGATAAAGGCCAATGGGCAGCAGAAAAACGGCGTCGGGGAGAGCGCGAGCAGTAAAACACTCTTGAAGATCGTTGCATTGTGCTTGGGTTTGCAGCAGCCGCCACATAGCGAGGACTTGGGGTGTTGGATGCAGATGCCGCGCTGCCACTGCAGCTGTGCCGCTCTGGCAAAGCGTGTCTCGGTTGCTTGGTCACGGTGCAAGGTTCCCACTTCACCACGCCCCACTTCCACCAGGTTATCCCATGAGCTGACGCAGCGTGGCATGCTTCCAGTTGCAGGAACAGAGAGAGCTAGAGTAACTCGAAGATAGTCACAAAATGCTGGAGTAACTCAGTGGGTCAGGCAGCATCTCTAGAGAAGATGCATAGGTGATGTTTCGGGTTGGGACCCTTTTTTGGACCCTACCTGAAATGTCACCTATCAATGTTCTCCAGAGATGCTGCCTGATCCATAGGATTAGTCCAATACTTTGTGTCATGGAATTACATTGTCTTATTCTTGTGTGAGGGTGATGTCATTGAGTGCTTTGTCAGAATATTTCAAACAACTGTATTATCCAATATTTCAAACAATGAATCAATACCTCATATCCACTCTTCGCAAAGTCATCCACGGTATTTGTAGCATAACTCGACTGATGTCAGTGTCCTCTCCTAGAGTTGACATTCACAGCAGTGAGATTTTAATTACACTTAAGATAGCCACAAAAGGCTGGAGTAACTCAGCGGGACAGGCAGCATCTCTGGAGAGAAGGAATGGGTGATGTTTCGGGTCGAGACCCTTCTTCAGACTTCTTAGGGAAAAGGGAAATGAGAGATATAGACGATGATGTAGAGAGATAAAGAACAATGAACGAAAGATATGCAAAAAAGTAACGATGATAAAGGAAAAAGGCCATTGTTAGCTGTTTGTAGGGTGAAAATGAGAAGCAGGTGTGACTTGGGTGGTGGAGAGATAGAGAGAGAGGGAATGCTGGGGTTACTTTAAGTTAGACAAATCAATATTCATACCACTAGGCTGTAAGCTGCCCAAGCAAAATATGAGATGCTGTTCCTCCAATTTGCATTTAACCTCACTGACAATGGAGGAGACCTTGGAAAGATCAGTGAGAGAATGGGAAGGAGAATCAAAGTGTTTAGCAACGTGGAGATCAGATTCAATAAATTACACTTATTCAGCTCCATTGTGTGTGTGTACCATTTTATTTGCATATCTGAAACCCAGCTCCCACTTCTACTCCGAGTGCTTCACTGTAATGGCAAAGATTACCAGGTGCCAGGTGGAAATATTTCAGGGGTGTTCTTAAAACTTCTTTGAAAAAATGTAACATAGAGTCACAATGCATCGAAAAAATCTCCTCTGCACAACTCGTCCATGCCAACCAAGACGCCACTTTTGCTTGCTTTTATCCAATATCCCTCTTGTTTGCATGCTTTTCCTCCGGGTGCTCCGGTTTCCTCCCACATCTTAAAGACGTGCGGGTGCGTAAGTTAATTGGCCTCTGTAAAATTGCTCCTAGTGTATAGGGAGTGGTTGAGAAATTGAGATAATATAGAACTATTGTGAACGGGTGATCAATGGACGGCATGGACTCGGTGGGCCAAAGGGCCTGTTTCCATGCTGTTTCTTTCAATCAATTAATCAATCAATATAACTCAGCCAGCTCTCCTGCAATTCCCCTTCTAGCTTCCTGCAGCGTCCTTGGATATACCTGATCAGGTCTGGGAGATTTATCTATGTTCATACGTTTTAGGACATCCAGTACCTCCTCGACTGTAGCATAGACTGTTCTCCCGCCATTCATCGCCATTAACATTCCCAAGTTCTCTAGTCTTCATGCCTTTCTCCATGGTAAAAACAACCTTATTGATTCAATGGTACTTTATTGTCACTTGTGACTAGGCGCAGTGAAATTCTTTGTTGTTGCATACAATACACAAAGCGCGCAAAGAGTCGCCACGTATCTGGCGCCGACGAAGTTACGGAAGTAAACATTAGAATCCCGATGGTTGTTCTTTGTTCTCAGCAGTCGCTCTCCCTGCTGGGTCCCTCCTTATTACTGGCAACCCGACCTCAGCCCGCTGTCTCTCTGCGGCCCCACCTCGGCCCGACAGCCTCTCCCCCTCATACAGTTCACCAGCGACCCTTCCCTCTCCTCTCCGGTCCTTCGGCCTTCGTGCCTTGGGGGATGCCTCCCACAGCCGACTTTGAAGATGCCTGAGGTTAGCCCCCCCCCCCCCCCCCCCAGTCCTCCTCCTACCGTACCTTTGTCCAGCGTCCACTGGTGTCTCTGACTCTCTCCTCCCTCCGGTTCCCGATCTTCGGGGGCGAGCGAGAGATGAGCCTCAGACACACTCCAGGTGGGATGCGAGCGAGGGGATGGGATTGTTTCGAGTAGTTACCTAAAATTAAGGAATTGAATGATCACGCCGGGGAGCTATAAGCTACCCAAGCGAAATTACTAGTGGGGTACCGCAAGGCTTGTTCCTGGGACCTCAGTTATTTACAATATATATTAACGATTTAGACGAGGGAATTAAATGTGACATGTCCAAGTTTGCGAATGACACAAAGCTGAGTGGTAGTGTGAGCTGCGATGAGGATGCTATGAGGCTGCAGTGTGACTTGGATAGGTTGGGTGAGTGGGCAGATGCATGGCAGATGCAGTATAATGTGGATAAATGTGAGGTTATTCACTTTGGTGGCAAGAATAGGAAGGCAGATTATTATCTGAATGGTGTCAGATTAGGAAAAGAGGAGGTGCAACGAGACCTGGGTGTGCTTGTACATCAGTCACTGAAAGTAAGCATGCAGTTACAGCAGGCAGTGAAGAGAGCTAGCCTCCATTGCGAGAGGATTTGAGTATCGGAGCAAGGAGGTCCTACTGCAGTTGAACAGGACCCTGGTGAGACCGCACCTGGAGTATTGTGTGCAATTTTGCTCTCCTAATTTGAGGAAGGACATTTTTGCTATTGATGGAGTGCAGCGTAGGTTCACCAGGTTAATTCCCGGGATGGCGGGACTGACATAAATGATGAAAGAATGGGTTGACTGGGCTTGTATTCATTGGAATTTAGAAGGATGAGAGGGGATCTTATAGAAACATATAATCCTTCTTAAAAGATTGGACAGGGTAAATGCAGGAAAAATGTTCCCGATGTTGGGGGAGTCTAGAACCAGGGGTCACAGTTTAAGAATAAGGGGTGGGCCATTTAGGACTGAGATGAGGAAAAACGTTTTCACCCGGTGAATTGTGAATCTGGAAATTCTCTGCCACAGATGGCAGTGGAGGCCAATTCACTAGATGTTTTCAAGAGAGAGTTAGATTTAGCTCTTAGGGCTAAAGGAATCAAGGAATATTAAATTCAATTCAATCCATATTCAAGAATATGGGGATAAAGCAGGAACGGGGTACTGATTTTAGATGACCAGCCATGATCGTATTGAATGGTGGTGCTGGCTTGAAGGGCTGAATGGCCTATTCCTGCTCCTGTTTTTTTCTATGTTTCTATGAGATGCAGTTCCTCCAATTTGTATGTGGCTTCACTCTGGTGAGTGTTAAACCTTCTGACTTGTTTGCTTTATGGTACTGAATTGAATGTGCCAGGAGGGCCATCACGTTCCCCGGGTGACGGTTTCCAGATGCTCTGAGGCTTCTTGTGTACAGTTTTGGTCTCCTAATCTGAGGAAAGACATTCTTGCCATAGAGGGAGTACAGAGAAGGTTCACCAGACTGATTCCTGGGATGGCAGGACTTTCATACGAAGAAAGACTGGATAGACTCGGCTTGTACTCGCTAGAATTTAGAAGATTGAAGGGGGATCTTATAGAAACGTACCAAATTCTTAAGAGGTTGGACAGGCTAGATGCAGGAAGATTGTTCCCGATGTTGGGGAAGGTCCAGAACAAGGGGTCACAGTTTAAGGATAAGGGGGAAGTCTTTTAGGACTGAGATGAGAAAAACATTTTTCACACAAAGAGTGGTGAATCCGTGGAATTCTCTGCCACAGAAGGTAGTTGAGGCCAGTTCATTGGCTATATTTAAGAGGGGGTTAGATGTGCCCCTTGTGGCTAAAGGGATCAGGGGGTATGGAGAGAAGGCAGGTACACGATACTGAGTTGGATGATCAGCCATGATCAAATTGAATGTAGGTGCAGGCTCGAAGGGCCGAATGGCCTACTCCTGCACCTATTCTCTATGAATCTATGTTTCTTCACACTTCTCCAAAACCTATGTAGCATTTGTGGTGGGTCCAAGGAGTCAGTATGATGAAGAACCGAGTAAGGAAAAAAATGTAGGAAACATCATAAATGCGATCTTGGTTAAATTTAAATGCAAAAGAACTTAATCTTTAACCTTTCATCAATGCTTTAGTATTGTTTTGCATTATGGGCAATGGCAAAGGATTTTAATTAAAAACAAATATTTGTGAAAAAATACTAATTATAATTGAGGATTGCAGTCAGAAATCAGTTTTAGGATTTGAATATATTTGATTTCAGTATTTTATATTGTACAAACCCTTTATTTTATTTAGTAAAACGCAAACTGCTGGAGTAACCCAGCAGGTCAGGCAGCGTATGTAGAATTGATATCACAGGTTACGTTTTGGCTCGGGTCTTTTATATTCTCACTTGCTCCTGTTTGCTATTTTCCCTGCATAAATGAACAAGGAACTGGTGAAAATGATAATTTTCAGTATCAAGTCATTTTTCCGTGCATGATCTGCCCAATTTTCCTGCTCTAGAGGTACGGGCTGTTCACATTAATGAAGTGGGGAACTATTTTCTGGAGATTCTCTCAGTGCAGTGTCCAGTTTATGCTGGCGGTTTTCAAGGAGGTCTTGAATTGTGACGGCTCGCCCACCGTGGACCCAGGAGAGGTTAACAGCTGGGCCCGGTCCCTGCCTGCCCCCAGGACCGGGAACCAGAGAGGAGTTGGATGGAGTCGGCCACTGATGCTGGATAAGGGACAGTATGAAGAACCAATGGGTCTTTCCTGCTGCGCCCACAAGGTCAGTGACCAGATGGAGGTGATGGCTGCAACGGGCCTTTATGGCCAGCTGTTGATGGCACTGGGAAGTGGCACCAAAACC
Source organism: Raja brachyura (assembly GCA_963514005.1). The sequence goes on along the minus strand of OY740798.1, from coordinate 34,044,643 downwards.
TGGCGACTCCTGCATGTAGACTCAAGGGGCTGTTTCTATGCATTATGTATTAATTGTACTTTTGTGTGGCAATAATCTCACTGAACTGTATGCAAAACAATAGATTTTCACCATACTTTGGTGCACATGATCATCAAGGAACCATTGGCATTGGCTTAAATCATTCAACACAATTCAATATAAATCAGTTCATTATGTTTTATATTGTGGTCTGAAGAAGGGTCTTGACCCGAAACATCATCCATTCCTCCTCTCCAGAGATCGTTCCCTGTCCCGCCGAGTTTCTCCAGCATTTTGTGTCTATCTTTGGTGTAAACCAGCATCTGCAGTTCCTTCCTACACAGGTTTTATTTAATGTTGCATTTGTTCTCTCATTTTTCGCAGACCATGCCGAACCAAAAGAAGTTGTGAGCCGATACCTTACGTCTAATTCAGACAGGTACCGTCAGTGGATGTTTAATTAAATCAGCCATTTCCTATTTGTGTACTCTGGAGGTTAAATGTACGTGATTTTGATATGTTCCAGCTTTACTGTTACTGCTGAAGGCTGCAATGTTGTTTTGCCCTGCGGGATTGAGATCCATTTCCCTCCGGAGGCAGTGTCCTTGGCGGCTGTGATTTCCTGCAACATAATCCCTCCTGACCCCCAGCAGGTGAAACTCGGCCATCACGACTTCTTACTGAGCCCTGTATTGGAACTCCTTCCTCACGGTATACAATTTGAAAAGGTACAAACTCTCCATCTAATTCACTTGGTATTCTTCCTGGAACTGTTTGCAGTGAGCTGCTCAGTGCATTTTACTAAACAGGAATTACTTCAATGCTGAGTTAAGTTCAGTCTAGTTTATTTAGTTTAATTTATTGTCACGAGGTACAGTGAAAAGCTTTTGTTGCGCGCTAACTAGCTAGCGGAAAGACAACACATGATTATAATCCAGCTTGTGCATGATTACAATCGAGCAAGATTACAGCAGCATATAATCCTCCAACACCTTCGCCACCTCCAACGGGATCCCACTACTGGCCACATCTTCCCATCTCCACCCCTTTCTGCTTTCCGCAGAGACCGTTCCCAATGCAACTCCCTGATCAACTCCTCCCTTCCCACCCAAACCAACTCATCCTCAGGTACTTCCCCCTGCAACCACAGGAGATGCAACACCTACCTGTCCCTTTACCTCCCCCCTCTACTCCATCCAAGGACCCCGACAGTCTTTTCAGGTGAGGCAGTCAGGTGTTGCACCTCCTCCAACCTCATCTACTGTATCTGCTGTTCCAGGTGTCAACTTCTGTACATTGGCAAGATCATTTCACTGAATACCTCCCACTCAGCCTGTCTTAACCTACCTAATCTCCCAGTTGCTCAGCACTTTAACTCCCCCTCCCATTCCCAATCTGACCTTTCTGTCCTGGGCCTCCCCCATTGTCAGAGTGAGGCCCAGCGCAAATTGGAGAAAGGGCACCTCATATTTTTGGTTGGGTAGCAGGAGCGGTATGAACCCCAGCGGTTTGAACATTGACTTCTCTAACTTCAAATAGCCCTTGCTTTCCCTCTCTCTCTATCCCCTCCCCCTTCCCAGTTCTCCCACTAGTCTTGCTGTCTCCGACTACATTCCATCTCTGTCCCGCCCACTCCCCTGACATCAGTATGAAGAAGGGTCTCGACCCAAAACGTCACCCATTCCTTCTCTTCAGAGATGCTGCCTGCCCCGCTGAGTTACTCCAGCATTTTATATCTACCTTCAATTTAAACCAGCATCTGCAGTTCTTTCCTACCCATTACAGTCGAGCCATTCGCAGTGTACTGATACATGATAAGGGAATAACGTTTAGTGCATGGTAAAGTTCGATCAAAGTTCATAAGACTGAGGGCCCACGATTAGGTAGATAATAGTTCAGGACTGCTCTCTAGTTGGGGTAGGATGGTTCAGTTGCTTGCTAACAGCGGGGAAGAATCTGTCCTTGAATTTGGAGTTAATTATCCCCTTGAAGTTACTAAATCTAATTTGTGTTCAGTAAGTGTAGTCTCAGATCAATATTGTAGTGAGGGATGGTTGCAGATTGAAAGACGTTTATAAATTTGGTTTGTTTAGACATGGCATATTGTGTATGACTAGATTCTGCAGATTGTGGAAGGAAGTTTCACTTCTTTCTGAGCTGAGGCAGATGATATACAGTAAACTTTTAAGCCTCATTTCTCCAAAATTTGTATAGTGGGAATAGTTAGTTGACTTTTGGCTTTCATTGGTAAGTTGTAAACCCTGGACCACACTCATTGAACCTAAAACAGCACCCCACTAGAATGGGCCCCCAATATTTGTGCCAAACGTGATGCCTGGATCATGAATAAGAAGAGTCCGAAGAAGGGTCTCAAACCGAAACGTTGGCTATTCCTTTTCTCCATAACCCGCTGAGTTACTCAAGTTTTTTGTGTGTATCTTCGGTTTTACCTAGATTGAACATACACATAACCTTAAAGGGTAGGTTATTGCTCCTCACCTGGTGTAACACGTGGAAGCAGACAAGGTTAACGAGGGAAAATAGGATTAGTGTAGATGGCTGAAAGGTTGGCTTGAACTAAAAGGGTGGTTTCTGTGCTGTGTGACCAATGACTATGACATATCTCTATGATTTTGATAATTTCCCATTGCACAGGAAGTGATGATCTGGATGCCGTATATTATTCATCGATCTGACCACCGAAGAGAAGTTGTGATGCGAACATTCAATGGGAGCTGGACCAACCTGGAGACCAAGATTTCCAAGGTACTTTCTTAACCTGGGATAATTCGTCATGCTCACAATTGCAAATGTGTATTTAATGCTGGAAGATCGGTTGACTTGTTCTAAAACCTCTGTTAGAGAACATCTGGGAACAAATTAAGACAATGCCAACCAAGGCATTTGTGCAGCATTGTAGAATTCGTTAAAAGAGAAATGTGGAATTTATGGTTTATATTCATTTTTGTGAATTGGACATCACTGGTATTGCCAGCACTTTAGACCCATTCGTAATTGCCCCATGAGAAGGAGTGGTGACCTGCCATCTTGCATTGCGGCATTCCTTTTGGTGCAGATGATTGTCAGTGTTGTTTATTGTATTGTACTGTTTATGATTGTCACATATACTGGTTTACAGTGAAAATTAATTCAGTCAAGTCAAATCATGTTCCACATGAGTTTTATCATGAGTTGGGTCCCAGCATCACACGGGAGGGCTGGTCCCCCAACGCAATATTCCACCTCTCCACCAATTCCATTATTGGTGGTCAGTGGGGGTGGGGGGGGGGGGGGGGGCTTTCTGGAGCGCTAGTATGGGTGTTGTGCGCTGAAGGGACTGATTTCCAGAGGGCTAGTATGGACATTGTGGGCCAAATAGATTCTTGGGCTGGCGGCTCAGTCACTCAAGCCTGTTGTGCTGGCAGCTCACTCACTCATGGCTGGTGGGCTGGCAGTTGACTCATGGCTATTCCTTGAAATTCCATTTCAAGCAGGGTGCAAGGCCACCAAATTCAAGTGCAGTTTCATACCACTTCAAGCAGGGTGCAAGGCCACCAAATTCAAGTGCAGTTACATACCATTTCAAGCAGGGTGCAAGGCCACTAAAGACAGCGAGTCATGACCTCTCCCTTCCCCAGCTTGCAGAGACTGAGCCACGCCCACACTTCCGGGTTTTATAGTCCCTCCCCCCAGATTGGCGTGATTGACAGGAGAGAATCTCAACATTTTTTAAACACTAATAACTCTTTTATTTTTCATCGATGGGAAAAATCCTCTTGACCTGCGCAGCGGAGGTAGACTCTGAGTAAGATGGCCAAAAATCAATGCCGTAAGTGGCAGCATTTTGTTTAAAATCAATATACAGAACAACAGGAAGTGGTCAAGATGAGCCTTTTAGTAATATAGTTACACACATACACACAGGTAATGCAAGGAGAAAAATATTAGAATGCAGAATATAGTGTGACAGCATTACAGTGCTACAGTTACAGAGAAAGTACAGATTTTTAAAAGTTCAAGCACCTCAATGAGGTGGGTTGGAAGATCGGAAATACACGCTGGCTTATGGGAGGGCCTTTCAGCAGTGTGATAATGGGGGAAAAAACTGTTTCTAAATTTGGTGATATATGATTTTAAGCTTTTGTATCTACTGCCTAACGAGAGAGGGGAGAAGAGAGAATGACCAGGATGAAAATGGTCCTTGATTAGGTTGGCTGCTTTCCTGAGGCAGCGTGAAATGTAGACCGAGTCAATGGGGCGGGGGGCTGGTTTGTTTGATGGACTGGGCTATATCGACAACTCTGCAATTTCTTGTGGAGTTGTTGCCCAACCAAGACTTTTTGCAGCCTGATAGGATGCCTTCCATGGTGCATCTGTAGAGGTTGGTGAGAGTCACTGAAGATGTTGAATTCCCTTAGTCTGAGGAAGCAGAGGTGTTGGTATTCATTCTTGGCCAGAGCATCAGTGTGGTTGGTCCAGGACAAGTTGTTGGCGGTTTTTGTGTGTAGGAACTTGAAGCTGTCGACCATGGAGAATCAAATTCAGCAACTTTGATGCTGACTAGGGTATGTACACCACATCACTTCCTGATGTCAATAACTAGCTCCTTCATCCTGCTGACATTGATGGAGAAGGTTGGTGTCCAGGTTCTCTATCTCCTTCCTTGTTGGGGAGAGTGTTCCAGGATTTAGACTCAGTGGTAGCGAAGGAACATAGAACATAAATAGGTGCAGGAGTAGGCCATTCGGCCCTTTGAACCAGCACCGCCATTTAATATGATCATGGCAGATCATCCAAAACCAGTACCCCATTCTGGCATTTTTCCCATATCCATTGATTCCCTTAGCTCTGAGAGCTAAATTTAACTCTCTCTTGAAAACAGCAATATATTTCCAGGTTAGGAATAAGGGGTAAGCCATTTAAAACGGAGATGAGGAAACACTTTTTCACACAGAGAGTTAAAGAAGGAACTGCAGATGCTGGAAAATCGAGGGTACACAAAAGGCAGGAGAAACTCAGCGGATGCAGCAGCATTTAAGGAGCGAAGGAGATAGGCAACGTTTCGAGCCGAAACCCTTCTTCAGACTGATGGGAGGTGGGGGGGCGGAGTCTGGGGTGGAATTCTCTGCCTCAGAGGGCAGTGGAGGCTGGTTCTCTGGATACTTTCAAGAGAGAGCTAGACAGGGCTCTTAAAGATAGCGGAGTCGGGGGATATGGGGAGAGGGCAGGAATGGGGGACTGATTGGGGATGAATGGCGGTGCTGGCACGAAGGGCCGAATGGCCTACTCCTGCACCTATTGTCTATTGTCACGATGGTGAGTAACTGGGAGGGGAAATTGCAGCTGGTTGTGTTTGCGTACACTTCCTGCCCTTGTCTCCTCTGGTGATAGAGATTGGGATTTGGGAGTTGCTGTTGGAGTCGCCTTGGCGAAGTAACTTTGCTTCATTTTGTTGACGGTGCACACTGCAGCCACTGCGAACGAGCGCTGGAGGGGAAGAATGGATGGGACGATGGATGGGTTACCAATCCAGTGGGCTGCTTTGTCCTGGATGGTGCAGGTTTCGTGGGAGTTGTTCGCATTGCACTCAGCTGCCACCTGCTGGCACTGCTGTGATAAGACATTCTCCACCAGGGGGCAGCATTGTCCACAAGCCAGCTTGGACACACAGTGAGCATCTGAAACACTAAATGAACAGCTCTTCCCTCCAGCAGGAGCTGCGGAACAAGTCAGAGTTTCTACAACAACCGACTGATTGACCGAGTGCAAGTCTCGTAAGGTCTCTGCTTGAGCGGCTTGATAGCTTGTGAATCTGTGTGAGCAGACAAGACAGGAATTCTTGGAATGAACTTGCGGTGAATCCCTTCTCCTCGGCTAACACTGCACCCCTCAAATGTTTTTGTTGCCTATTGCTTATGATTGTTGGGGGGATTGGGATGGGTTTTGGTGCATGTCTTTCAGAGAGACCTGTCTATCCTTACACTGTGAACATGTTCATTAATCTGCGTCCAGGAGACGTACATAGGCGATAAACAGCAAGGTAAAACTGAGTAAAGAAAGTGTGTGGTGGCACTGTCCTGCATTTGATTGGTATTACAGATTGCCATGTGTGCAGCTATGGAGATGCATGATGACACTAATGCTGTAGGATTTAGAAATTTAACATCATCGTAGATTGAATGTGGAAATAGTCTACAGTATAATCTCAGGCATCCATGGGGAAATGGGGAGGTGAGATTGCTGGTTGCATGAGAATTGTTTGAGAAAAATTACTTTTAGTTTCAGAGATACAGCATGGAAACAGGCCCTTTGACCCATGTGTTAACGCTGACCATCGATCATCTGTTCACAATGATTCTGTGTTATCCCACTTTTCCACTCCTGACACATCAGGGGCAATTTACAGAGGCCAATTAACCTGCAAACCCGCATGTCTTTGGGATGTGGGAGGAGACCGAAACACTCGGAGGAAACACGCGGTCACGGGGAGAATGTGCAAATTCAACGCAGACAGCGCCCATGGTCAGGATCGAACCGAGCTCTGTGGCGCTGCGAGGCAGCAGCTCTACCAGCTGTGCCACCGTGCTGCCAAAATGTTCCGCTCCGAGTATTCTAGGTATAAACCTCTAAATAAATCACTTGGGTCAAGAGTGTTTAATTGTCATATGTACCGGAACGGAATAGTGAAATTTATACTTGCAGCAGCAAAACAGGTCCGTAAATACAGTACTCAATGGATGGTATAATAAAAAGAAACAAAAAGAGCAAGTTCCATAATAAAAACAAAATCCCCAATATTAGTGCAGAACAAAACAAACTCTGAAGTCCCTAGTGCAACCAAGACAGATTGTAGTTGTACATTCAGTTGGTGTTTTGTTGTGTTCAATAGCTTGATGGTTGTTGGAAGCCATGTTATGTTCTTACCTTTTCAAATAACAATGTTTTACATTGCAATTCTATCTTTTATAGCTATGCAGTATTCATGCAAACACAAGGAAAAAGCTGAAGGTACTCAGCAGTTCCAGGTTCATGTGGCATTAGTTCCAAATAGAGCAATATTAAATCAGGTGCATGATTGTAGTCACCATCACGTGAGGTGCCAAATCTTAAAAGAATGTTAATGCTGAGCATAGAACTGCACTGACCTCTTGTGTAAATGCAATTAAATCAAAAACGACATCTCACACTCTAAACTAACTAGATAGAGCAAATGGATGATACAGAGTGCAAAATACAATTCTCAACCATGTAGTACATCAGTTCCATAGACAAGGTCCAATGTCCATAGTAGGGTAGTGGTGAATTGAAGAGTACCCTATTTTTTGAAGGGCTATTCAGAAGCTGATAACAGAGGGGAAGAAACTGTTCCTGAGTCTGGTGGTGCACACTTTCAAGCTTCTCTACAAGAAGGCACAGCTTAAGATGAGATTTAAGAAGGACTTCGGCAGCAACCTTTTCACTCGGAGGGCAGTTCGTGTTTGGAACAAGCTGCCAGAGGAAGCTATAGAAGGGGATACAATCACAACTTTCAGAAGACATTTGGATTGATACATGGATAAGAAGGGTTTTGAGGAATATAGGCCAAATGCAGCCAAATGGGACTAACCCAGAATGCCAACTTTGTCAGCATGGACAGGTTGGGCAGAAGGGCCTGTTTCCATTTTGTATAGCTCTAAGTGGCAATTAGTTTGAAAAAGTTTGTATTATGAATGCTTTTTTGGGTCAATATGATATTAGCTTTGTTGATATTTTGCTCTACGGTACAGTTCAAATCAGTTTGCATACTTTCAGAGATCTATTGTTTTAAAAATACACTTGACTACCATTCAGAGTAGCACTGAAATGGAATGTGTTACTTGGGGACCTCTGCTTCATCGGGTTCTGGTAGTCTTTGTACTTCAGGGATGTACAGTTTGTTGTTTGCTGTCAGTTAGGTGATGCTCGCGAGCTATTTAATATTTTATCATTTTGTTGATGGCAGAGAATTCTTTAAGAGTAGTCATGGTGATGGAGTTCCCATGGTTACAACAAGAATTCCCAAGGACCACAAGAAAGAGTGTGGTGGGTATTTATCTACTGTATGTGGAATTAGCTCAATTTTCCAATACAAACAAATCATGCACAATCTTCCATTTTGCTCCAATGTTATTTTGAGTACCATAGGTAACGAAAGGTAAAGCGGAATCATTATCACTCCTAGTGATTACAAATATTTTGGACCATTTTTCTTCTCCCAATTTCCAGTTAAATTAGCAAATAAATTATCATAAATAATTGCAATAGAAACAGCACTAGAACCTACAACATTTAAGGACACAAAATGCAGGAGTAACTCCGCGGGTCAGGTCGCCTCTCTGGAGAACATGGACAGGTGACATTTCAGGTCTGGACCCTTCTTCGGACTGATTGTTTTGTGTAAACCAGCATCTGCAGTCCTGTTTCTACATTTTGCTGTACTGCTGAAGAAAGGTCCATGTTCTCCAGAGATGCTGCCTGGCCAGCTGAGATATTCCAGCAGTTTGCGTCTTTTTGTGTAAACCAGCATCTGCAGCTCCTTGTTTCTACTTCCAACATTGCATGAGCACTTGAATTGGAAAGGTACAGAAGACTAGGACCAAGTATTGGGAAATGAGATTGGTGTCAATGGGATTGCTATAGATAGGTACTTGATGCTCAGCATGGACACGTGGGGCGAAGGGCATTTTTCTACATTTTAAGGCTCTGCAACTCGATGAGCCAGGTGCAAAATGTCCGCAGATCTACTGTTTTTATACTTGAGGATTTTGTTTGTTGAGGATCTCACAAATGCAATTAACATTCCACCACAGAAACAGTTTGTGGATTCCCATTTGCTGGAATATTTGGTTTCCTGTTAATTTTTTAACAATGCGCTCTTTCCCTGAACAATCCTTTCCTCCGTAGTCGCGACATTTGGCCTGCTGCAGAGTGCTCCACTTCTCCTGGTTCATTGTCATCTCGCGGCTAAGGGAGAATAGCTGCACCGTCCCCATGGAAGGGACCTTGTTGTTCTCGTCTGTGGATCCCAACATCAAGGTGACGTTTCCATCCGGTGCAGTGAACCACACACGCAGTGTGAAAATGCAGGTTTGTCAACGTATTTAAAATGAAATGCTGGAAATAAAACCATGCTGATCCCATTCCTTCCAGTAAAGAGCATAACTTCCTTTATAGAGTCATAGAATGATACAGCAGACCCTTCGGCCCAACTTGCCCACACTGGCCAACATTGGGATAGTCCCAGCCTCAACGACCTCCTCTTGTTCCATACACCCACCACCCTTTGTGTGAAAAAGTTACCCCCCAGATTCCTATTAAATCTTTCCCCTTCACCTTGAACCTATGTCCTCTGGTCCTCGATTCCCCTACTCTGGGCAAGAGATTCTGTGCAACCACCTGATTTATTACTCTCATGATTTTATTCACCTCTATAAGATCGCTTTGTTCCAATTTTGTCTTTGTTTAGCCTGACGCGTCTAATATTGCCTTGAATTGAAACACAGGTGTTGCCCGTTGCGGTGGAGGAGTTACATGAGCTGACAGATCAGGATTCTCTCGCAAGCCCTTTGCTCTGCTTGTCTCAAAACTCAGCAGACAACTTTCTGAAACCAGTAAAAATTCAGCTTCCATTACCTTCCGGAGTCACAGGTCAGTATCCCAACACCTCACTTGAATGTTGGTTGACAATTTAGTTTCATTTCTGATGTCTCGATCCATGTCTAAGTTGTAACCCTTCAAAGCGAATGCTGGAATAGAGGCAGCAGGGAGGCTGTGCACCAAATCTCAGAAAAGAGCAGCAGGTAGAGATCATAAGTGATAGGAGCAGAATTAGGCCATTCGACCCATCAAGTCTACTCCGCCATTCAATCATGCCTGATCGCTCCCTCCTAACCCCATTCTCCTGCCTTCTCCCCATAATCCCTGACACCCGTACTAATCAAGAATCTGTCTATCTCTGCCTTAAATATATCCACTGACTATGCCTCCACAGCCCTCTGTGCAAAGAATTCCACAGATTCTCCACCCTCTGACTAAAGAAATTCCTCCTAATTTCCTTCCTAAAAGAACGTCCGCCCTAGAGCTGCAGCCTCACAGGACCAGAGACCCCGGGTTCACTTCCATCCTCGGGTGCTGTCTGGTTGGAGTTTGCCCTTCTAACTTAAACCCTTCTTACACATTAAGGTAGTGTTAATCTGCAGGGATCGCAGGTCAGTGCGGACTCGGTGGGCCGAAGGGCCTGTTCCCGCGCTGCATTTCTAAACGAAACTAAACTGATGTTGAACATGACCATGAGTTGCTCTGAATTGCATTTGTATAATTCTTATTGCTATGCAGTAGTTGGCTGTGTTGTGCCACATTCCCACCCAAACACTGCAATCTCTTTAACATCATCATCATCGTTAGCCGCCAGTGTAGAGTGTCTAGGACCAAACGCGTAGCCTCAGAATAAAAGGACGTACCTACAGAAAGGACACGAGGAATAATTTATTTGGACAGAGTGGTGAATCGGTGGAATTCATTGCCACAGACAGTGGTGAAGACCAAGTTAATGGATATTTTTAAGGCAGAGATTGACAAATTCTTGATTAATACGAGTGTCAGGGGGTATGAGGAGAAGGCAGGAGAATGGAGTTGAGAGGGAAAGGTAGATCAGCCATGATTGAATGGTGGAGTAGACATGATGGGCCGAATGGCCTAATTCTGCTCCTTAAACATATGAACTTCAGACTGCTTTAGTTTAGAGATACAGCATGAAAAAAGGCCCTTCAGCCCAGCAAGTCCACACTGACCACAGACCACCCGTTTGCACTGGTTCTAGGTTCAATTTTAGTTTCCACTCCGTCCACACCCAGGAATGAGTAGGTTAACATATGATGAGTGTTTGATGGCACTGGGCCTGTGCTCGCTGGCGTTTAGAAGAATGAGGGGGGACCTCATTGGAAAGTATAGGATAATGCAAGACTTGGATAGAGTGGGTGTGGAGGGGATGTTTCTACTAGTGGGAGAGTCTAGGAAGATGAGGAGGAATTTATTTAGTCAGAGGGTGGTGAATCTGTGGAATTCTTTGCCACAGAAGGCAAAGTCAGTGGATATATTTAAGGCAGAGAGAGATTCTTGATTAGTACAGGTGTCAGAGGTTATGGGGAGAAAGCAGGAGAATGGGGTTTAGAGAGAGAGGTAGATCAGCCATGATTGAATAGCAGAGTGGACTTGGAGGGCTGAATGGCCTAATTCTGCTCATATCTCTTATGAGGCAATTTTACGAATTAACCTAGAAACCCGCACCTCTTTGGGGTGTGGGAGGAAACTGGAGCACCTGATGGAAACCCATGTAGTCACAGAGAACGTGCAAACTCCACACACAGACAGCAAACCTAGTCAGGATCGAATCTATAACTCTGGCACTATGAGGCAGCAACTGCACCACTGTGCCATTGAACTTATTTAAACCCTTCTTACACATTGCTAACAGGTCTTGCTATTGAATATAATTTGCATATTGAATATAACTGTCTGTTTGCATATTTTGCATCTCTTTATTTGAAATAGTCACGAACCTTCTAGTTACCAAATATTCTCCGATTTGACATATAAATTTGATCAACCTTGAAGTTCTGCAACTATGCAAATAAGAAAAGGGAAAAGATTCAACAGGAATTTAGAGACCATTCCTTCCTCTCTACAGCCGCTGCATTAAATATTATTCCTACTGTTCAAACTATTTCTCGCTCAATACTGGATCTTATATTGAACGTCCATTATACCAGTTGGAGCATTTTGCTCAGGATATTCTTACATGCAAAATATTTCTGGCATTGTAGAACAAAACTGGCAACCTAAATCCCACTTGTTGCAAATCTGAATTCAACATGTTTGGTGATAAGATAAGTGTCTGAAGAAGGGTCCCGCTCCAAAAGGTTACCCACCCTTTTTCTCCAGAGATGCTGCCTGACCCGCTGAGTCACTCCAGCGCTTAGTGTCTACATTTGTGACTAGTACAACTGCCTGATCGTTGTTGACAACCTAACTGGTTTACTCATGCTCTCTGGAAGAGAACCTGTCAATCCTGTTAATCTGTGTAGGAAGGACCTGCAGATGCTGGTTTAAATCGAAGATAGACACAAAATGCTTGGGTAACTCAGCGGGACTGGCAGCATCTCTATAGAGAAGGAATAGGTGACATTTCGGGTCACTCATTCCTTCTCTCCAGAGATGCTGCCTGTCCCACTGAGTTACTCCAGCATTTGATGTCTAATCCTATGTCATTCTACTTTTCATGTAACTTCAGTGCTTCACTATCCGCTTCGTTTTTATTGATTGTCCGTCAAACTATTTCCATTTCCAAACTAAATCACTGCTAAGTTTATTAAGAACAAAAAAGGCAATTGTATCAGTCAAATTTACAAAGTCAATCTGACTCTGTCATGTAATATGTCCTCTAACATCTCGGTTTCGTAACATCTCGGTGTATTCATTTAAGGGATATCCTTCACATTTTGAGTGAATATGCTTCCATCTTTATTTCACTTCTGACCACTTAATTTGTTGAGTTTAGTTTAGCAATACAGGATGGAAATGGGCTCCTTGGCCCACCGAGCCCACGCCAACCATGGATCATCCGTTCATCCTGGTTTATTTGTTATCCCACTTTTGCATCCTCCCCCTACACACTACGGGCAATTTACAGCGGCCAATTAACCTCCCAACATGTCTTTGGGATGTGGGAGGTATTGATTAGTAAGGGCATTAAAGGTTATGGGGAGAAAGCAGGAGAATGGAGTTGAGAGGTAAATGTAGATCAGCAATGATCGAATGGCGGAGCAGACTCAATGGGCCGGTTGGCCTAATTCTGTTCCTATGCCTTATGATCTTACAGTGTTCCTGGAGGAAATCCACTCAGTCACAGGGAGAACGTGCAAACTCCACACAAACAGCACCCGAGGTCAGGATTGAACCTGGGTCTCTGGTGCTATGAGGTAGCAGTTCTACTACGGTGCCATTGTGCTGCACCATGCTAATTGCAACCTTCTATTTAATCTGTTTTGATTATATCCATTTTGAATCTTTGCAACTTGAAGGATGTTCAGCATATTAAAGTGTTGTTGATTCATACGATTTCTGAACAATTAATCATGTTACATGTTCTGTGATCGCTATTCTGCTGAGGCAAAAAAAGTTTAAAATCTGCTTACAAGGACAGCAGATGCTGGAATCTTGAGTAAAACAGAAAGAGCTTCATGCATATCTGCAGTATTTAGATCACTTCCCATTACCAAATGAGATACTGAGCTGCTTGGGAACTGAATTAATTTCAGTTCTCCAGTAAAGGGCCTGTCCCACCAGCATGCAACTCCATGCGATTAGCGCGACCTAACCTGGTCGCTTGAGCCGTCCGCCGTCGCGGGGCCGGTCCCACTTCGATCGCCGGAGCCGTGCGGAATTGTGCGGAGTTCGTCCCGACGTCGCGCGGGGCTCCGAAAAACTGACCATGTTCAAAAATTCCGCGCGGCAACGGCTTGTCGGCTCGCAGTCGCCTCAACGCATTACACACCGCCCCGATGTCGTGCCTCCGTGAACCTATCTGTAGGTGCCTCCGTGACCCTCTATGTGTGTGGCTCCGTGGCACTCTGTGTGTGTGTGCCTCTGTGCCCCTCTCTGTGTGCCCCTCTCTGTCCTGGCGAACTTACCTTAGACTTCGCTCCAAGTTCGCCTCACTTTGCGCCGCGTTGCGCCACTCACCCGACCTCCGCGCGGCCCTCGCTGCTGGACTGGTCACGCTTGCCGTATGCAGGCGCATGCTGGTGGGAACGGCCCTGTACGGGGATCACCCGACCTCCGCGCGGCCCCCGCTTCTAGTTTGATCGCGTTCATCGCATAGAGTTGCATGCTGGTGGGACAGGCCCTTAACACAACTTTTCCTGTGATCTAATTTTGACCAATCAATCTCCTTTCTGGCGCATACCCAGTGGTGCAGTGATAGAGTTGCTGCCTTACAGCATCAGAGACCCGGGTTCGATCCTGACTTGGGGCGCTGTCTATAAGTAGTTTGCACATCTCCTTACGACCCCGTGGGATTTCTCCGGGTGTCCTGGTTTCCCCTCCCAAAGTTTTATAGGTTTGTTGGCTTCTGTAAATTGTTCCTCGTTTGTGGGATAGAACTGGTGTTAAGGATTGCAAGTCGGTGCGGACTCGGTGGGCCAAACTAAACTAAACTAAACTTTCCAAACTAAACTAAACTAAACTACACCCTCTTTGTCAAATCATAAGATCTCCAGAGAAGGAATTTGGTTTTGGGTGCAAAACCCTTTCAGAACAGCCTGCTGCTGGGTGGCTGCTGCAGATATCAATGGGTAGCGCCCAATATAGTTAGAGCTATGTTCAAGGTTGATTATTACATCAGGGTATAGGGGAATACCCTCGGGCTTGGTATTCAATTCTAACAGTACTGTTTGTAGAGGCTGATGATAAAAATCAATGAAAAGCCATTTGTGTTACTGGTGTCTGTCGTGAAAGAAACCTTTTCAGAAGTGCAATGGAAGTTTATATATAATATTAATTTCCTCGTTCTTCCTTCTAATTACGATATACCCCCCACCCACCCCCATCGCGAGGCGTACATCATTCTCTAGTTAAGAGAACAGGTCTGTGATTCTGCTGGTTGAGAAGGCAGTGCAAGGATGTAGTTAATTCCCCCTCCTATTCCCACACAGACCTTTCTGTCCTAGGTCTACTCCATTGTCAGAGTGAGGCTAAACGCAAATTGGAGGAACAGCATCTCATATTTCACTTGGGCGGCTTACAGCCCAGTGGTAAGAACGTTGATTTCACTCACTTCTAGTAACCCCTGCAATCCCTCTCTCTCTATTCCTCCCCCACACAAGTCACACCAGCTTCTCGTTTTCACCCAACAAACAGCTAACAATGGCCTTTTTCCATTACCGTTACTTTTTTACATACCTCTCATTCGTTGTTCTTTATCTCTCTACGTCATCATCTATATCTCTCATTTCCCTTTTCCCTGACTAGTCTGAAGAAGGGTGTCGACCCGGAATGTCACCCATTCCTTCTCTCCAGAGATGCTGCCTGTCCCGCTGAGTTACTCCAGCTTTTTACATCCTTCTTCGGTTTAAACCGCCATCTGCAGTTCCTTCTTACACAGGATGTATTGGTTGTTTGGCCTTCAAGACTTGTCCTTTTAAACTACAAGTAAAGCCACTTTCTGAATCATTTCCTAGGTATATTTTGTCATATTACTGGAAGCGGTAAGAATTCTAATTTTTTTTTTAAATAGGTGTTAAAACATTTTTTTAAACAAAATCACTGTCCTAGGTTTGAATCTGGACCGATCCAAAGTTCATTTACTCCATGGAGATCCCGAGATTGAGGACTGGACGGACATTACGAATCAGGTGGTGCTGGAATTCACTCACCTTTATGCTATTTTTGAAGTAAACCACTTCTCATGGTAAGATGTATAAAGAATGTTTATAAGTTTAAATGATAGGAACAGAATTAGGCCTGTCGGCCCATCAAGTCTACTCTGCCATTCAATCATGGCAGATCTAGCTTTCTCACTCAACCCCATTCTCTTGTCTTCTCCCCATAAATCCTGACAGCCGTACTAATCAAGAATCTGTCAATCTCTGCCTTAGAAATATCCATTGACTTGGCCTCCACAGCCGCCTGTGGCGATGAATTCCACTATTTCACCACCCTCTGACTAAAGAAATTCCTCCTCGTATCCTTCCTAAAGGAAGGTCCTTTTATTTTGAGACTATGACCTCTGGTGCTGATGCCACCGACATTTCTCATTGTTGTCTCTGCACCACTGGCAAGACCAGATGATATCTCTCGAGAAGGTGGTTGTATGTAGAGTCACAGAGCTGTGCAGCACAGATGTGCCCACTGTCCATGCCATACTACAATTACTGCAGTTGTCATGGCAATGGCCAAAACTTACATTTCCAAGCCTGATTGGAATGTGATTTCCAGGAATAGTAGATGATGGAATTGACAGAAGCGGGCTCCACATTTGCTTACATCACCCAGCTTTATTTTGGACTTTAGTCTTTAGAGATACAGCTCACAAAACAGGCTCATCGGCCCACCAGGTTCGCGCAGACCAACGATCACCCCGTACACTAACGCTATCCTACACACCGGGGACAATTTACAATTTACAGAAGCCAATTAGCCCACAAACCTGTACGTCTTTGGAGTGTGGGAGGAAACCGGAGCACCCGGAGAAAACCCACGCAGGTCACAGCGAGAACATTCAAACTCTGTACATTTGGCACCCGCAGTCAGGATCGAACTCGGGTCTCTGATGCTGTAAGGCAGCAACTCTACCGCTGTGCCATTGTGCTGCCCAGCTACCCAAAGACAACTTAATTAATAGAATCCTTTGGATTGGAAAGGGTTAAAACTACCCCTGCCATAACCA
This sequence comes from Raja brachyura, assembly GCA_963514005.1. Next base: position 34,028,181 of record OY740798.1, on the reverse strand, counting down.
TCCAGCTTCTGTAGTCTTGGAAACGTGTATAGATGTTGATCGGAAATTTCAGTCTGATGCATTTTCCGTTTTATTCTGCATTAATGTTCAAAATGAGTAATGCCCAAGAACCGAGGCTGAATACAAAACGAACTCTTTACGTGGATGGAAGGTGATCTGTGTTTAAACCAAAATAATTGCCAAAAAAATCCATTGCTATTATGAATACGGTGAAGATAAGTGACTGGTTCTGAAATAACACTGACACTGTTGAATATACAAACTGGACCTTGACTTCAATTGGAGAGTTCAGCATTCTGTAGTCAAAACATTTTAAATAGCAATCTTAGGTGGGGCTGCAAAAATAAGCCCATTTGACTTACGTCCAGGAACTGCGATGGTCATAAAATATGTGCTGGGCGTTTGCGATTTTTCTGCTGCTCACTGGATGAATAACACTCCATATTTTCTCATGCTTTATGGTTACCTCATACAATTGTCCTTATTTCAAAAGTAATTTTTTTCATTGAGCAAGTGCAGGTCAGCTAAGGTTGGTAATGTTTAGTGTAGTTTAACCATCCGTGAACAAACGGGTGAGATTTGGTTAAAATTCTATGGGTTGGGTGTGTAATCCAGTCCTTGTGACCTCAAGTCCAAGTTTAACAGAGGCACATTTGGATGCCTGCAAGTTGGTCGCTTGCTAATAGGGAAGATCTAATTATTGCAGGCAGATATTAATGCAAACCTTGCAATTGATTTAATGTTAATTACAAATGAAATATGTGGAAATCCAGTTTCAGTGGGCACAGGATCGGAGATGAGATCGTTTTTATTATTTATATGGTGCGGTTATTGGTGGCAAGTGCAGCATTCAACATTCAACACTCCCTGTATTTGCAAATTCACAGTGAGTTGCCTTAATGTCCATAGTCTGCGAACATAGAAACATAGAAACATAGAAAATAGGTGCAGGAGTAGGCCATTCGGCTCTTCGAGCATCTGGCAACATAACCTCAAATCCCAAGAGTTATGAGTGCTTTATTGTCTTATGTCCCAAACGGAACAACAAAATTCTTACTTGCAGCAGCACAACAGAATATGTAAGCATAGTTCCCTGTAAAGAATCTGATAAATGAAAAAAATATTATATAAAAACAAATAAGCAATAATAGTGCAAAAATACAAAACCAATGCCCCCAAGTCTATGTAGTTCAGAGCTTATTTGGAGGTTGTAGTGTTTAATAGCCTGATCGCTGTAGGGAAGAAGAAGTTCCTTAACCTGGACGTTCCAGTTTTCCGGCTCCTATATCTTCTTCCTGATGACAGCTGTGAAATGAGTGTTTGGCTTCTGATGATGCTTTCGGGTGTGGGAGCAAACCGGAGCACCCGGAGAAAACCCACACGGTCACAGGGAGAATATACAAACTCCACACGGACAGCACCCGAGGTCAAGATTTAACACAGGCCTCTGGCGTGTGAGGCAGCAGCTCTGAGACAGTCTGCCACCGTGTCGTCCACTGTCAAGTAGATACTTAAACAGGGTGGTGCACAATCTCATATCTGAAATCTCATTTAACACAGCTCAACTTTTGAAGGTATTTAGTTTGACCGTATCAGGGTGGTGACCAAACTGGATGCGTGTGACAGGAAGATAGGTAAATGCTGCAAAGATGAGATTGTAATGTCACTTGGTAACAGATATCTGTGGCTGCCCAAAGGAAGATCTGCTTCCTGCAGGTCCTGTGGGTGGGCAGTCTAGCTGTGGAAGTGGCCACTCCTGAACTTTTCTTTGCCTCTGAATCATTCCAGGATCAGCTGTATAAAAGATCTTCGCTTATCCCTTTATTTAATCTAACAATAATCCCTTTCACTAAATGCAGTTGGGACCATTGTTAACAAGGAACCACAATTCCCAAAAGCCATCGCAGCCATTGTGTGGAATAAAAGTTGTCTGGTATTCGAGGAGCAAGGTCTGACCTGGCTTTAAATATGTTTAAAAACATCTACCTCCAGATTCAGGAACAGTTTCTTCCCTGCTGTAATCAGGCAACTAACCGGTCCTCTCATCAGCTTGAATACGGCCCTGACCTGTTATTTTTTTGCACTAAATGTCGTACCCTTTATCATTTATCTTTGCCTGTAGATGGCTTGATTATATTCGTGCATAGTCTGTTTGTTTACTGGATAGCATGCAAACCTAAGCTTTTCACTGTCTCAGTACACGTGTCAATAATAAACTAAACTAAACTAAACTCCCTTCACTGAAACCATGATCCAGGTTGGGCCAGATCTCATGCTGATTCTTCCTGAGGACTACTTGATAATTGTCATATTATGACAATTCAGGTTATCACTATTGGTGTGGTGAGATGTAAACATGATTTTCCTTATGTCTTGACCAGCAGCCTTTACACTGAGGATGTTTTCATCAGTTAGAAAGAGAGAAATAGTTACATTTAGTTTTACAGTCCCTATACACGGAAAATTCCATTGCCATTTTCCTCCCAATTGATCTTGGGAGAAAAAAACAGTTTGGCAAGTTAATTGTGGACACTAGGAACTGCAGATGCTGCTTTACGAAGAAGGACACAAAGTGCTGGAGTAATTAAGTTGGTCAGGGAACATCTCTGGGGAACATGGATGGGTGGCATTTTAGGTCAGGGACCTTTTTCTGACGACTTCTTCTGAAGAAGGGTCCTGACCCAAAAGGTCAGCTATCCATATTCTCCGGAGGTGCTGCTGGACCCGCTGAGTTATTCCAGTCCTTAGTGTCGTTTTTTGGCAAGGTTATTACCGATCCATTTTTATTCATTGTCTGATATCTTCTTGGATCGATTGTTCCTTTCTTTTACTGAATGCCCAGACCTTCTGAATCCCCACTTTCTTCAATAAATCTCATGACCATCGACTCAGTCTGCAGCAGACACAAATTAATGCCTGCAATCAATGATCCTCTTTCTTTTAAAAAATCACATTTCACTTATGCAATTGTATCCTGAGTTTCTGCCTCACAGTACACCAGCCCTCATAAATATACCAGCACAAATGCAACTTTCTGCTGCATACAAACACACAAATGTACAACAGTTAGAAATATTTTATATCCCCCATTTTTGATCCTGACTACGGGCGCTGTCTGCCTTGAGTTTGTAGATTTTGCCCATGACTGCATGAGTTTACCCCGGGTGCTCCAATTTCCTCCCACACTTCAAAGATGTACTGATTTGTATGGTATTCAGCTGCGGTAATGGTTGTAAATTATCCCTATTGTGTAGGATCGCATTAATGTATGGAGTGATTGCTGATCGGTGCGGACTTGGTGGGCTGAAGGGCCTGTATCTTTAAACTAAACCAAATTCAAACATTAAAAAGTTGCAATCCATACAGATGTCATCTCATATAATATTATTCCAAACACAAAATCAGAGACACGTAGTATATTTACACAACATGCATAAAATACATTTAATGATATCATTTCAAGTATTTATATCAACATTATTCCTCCAAGCCCTTTATCCGTGAGCCTTTGGGTTTGAAATAACTCATTTTAAGACCCCTTGGACTTAAGTAAATAAATTAGACTGACATTTTTAACCCTCCCCAGTGGCAGGGTTGCCCAGTAGGAGTTGACCTTAAGGGGTTCGACAAGCTAGATGCTGGAAGATTGTTCCCGATGTTGGGAGAGTCCAGAACAAGGGGTCACAGTCTAAGGATAAGGGGGAATTCCTTTAGGACCGAAATGAGGAAAACATTCTTTACACAGAGAGTCGTAAGTCTCTGGAATTCGCTGCCACAGAAGGTAGTTGAGGCCAGTTCATTGGCTATATTTAAGAGGGCGTTAGATGTGGCACTTGTGGCTAAAGGGATCAGGGGGTATGGAGAGAAGGCAGGTACGGGATACTGAGTTGGATGATCAGCCATGATCCCATTGAATGGCGGTGCAGGCTCGAAGGGCCGAATGGCCTACTCCTGCACCTATTTTCTATGTTTCTATGTTTCTATGACCTATTTTTGGATAAGACATTAAGATAGCATGCAAGCCTATGAAACTTGAAAAGCGTAGACACTTTCTCCCAAGTCATCGCAAACTTTGGTCAGTACTTATCTTCTCCAACATCATGAGCAGCCAAACTGAACATAATTTCATTGCTATTTGCCAGATTATGCTGTGTGTATGCTGTCTGCCATCTTTGTTTTACAGTCACTTCATTTTCAGAAAAAAGTAATGCTATGAAATGGGGGACCTCCTTGAAATGTACTGAATAGTGTAAGGCCTGTATAGAGTGTATGTGGAGAGGATGTATTGACTAGTGGGAGAGTCTAGGACCACAGGCCATAACCATAGAATAAAAGGACGTACCTTTAGAAAGGAGATGAGGACGAGTTTCTTTGGACAGGCTGGTGAATCTGTGAAATTCATTGCCACAGAAGGATGTGGAGGCCAAGTCGATGGAGATTTTTAAGGCAGAGATTGACAGATTCTTGATTAGTTTGGGTGTCAGGGGCTATGGGGAGAAGGCAGGAGAATGGGTTTGAGAGGGAAAGATAGATCAGCCACAATTGAATGGCGGAGTAGACTTAATGGGCCGAATGGCCAAATTCTGCTCATATAAGTTATAAACTATGAATTTATGAAGTAATTTAGGGATTTCTACAATCATGAGAAACACTACACATAAAACTTTCTCCACAAATAGGTTTATAATTTACAATTTAATCTTTTTAATTATATTAAATTAGTTTTACTATCATTTTACTATGCAGTTTTATCATTTTTGGGGTTTAATTCTTTATTTTAACCTTTGTTTTACTAACATCTTTGGCCTATTAGGCTTTAGGCTCTACAATATTTTAACATCATTTGTAGACTGTACAAATGTACTGACAATCACTGGGGTATTTACCCAAAACTGCCATAGTACTCAAATCTTTTTTTGGTTTGCAATAAGTTAGTGGCTCTGGTATTAAATTGTATATTAATTAAAGTAATAATAGATATTGGTCAGTAATGTCACTGATTGGTGGTACAGTCATTAAACACTTTGGGTTAAAAATTAGAATTTAACCTGAAAAAGCCTTTTCACGAAATGCAGTTGATCCTTCACATGGAACAAGAATTCTGCAAAATCCTCTCAAGTCCTTTGCAATTGGCACACACTTGACTTGATGGGCCGCATGGCCTAATTCTGCTGCTAGAACTCATGAACCAGTTTTTCCAAGCTCAGTTGTACAACTGAGATCCCTAAATGCCAACGCTAACTTGTGCCTGACCGTGCTTGGACAGCAGAGGTGAGGTGTACTTCAACTTTAGGGTGGCACATCTGGCAGAGCTGTTGCCTCACCGTGCCGGAGACCAGGGGTTGACTGTGTGGAGATTGCACTTTCTCCCTGTGTCTGCCTGGGATTCCTCCAGGTGCTCTGATTTCCACCCATAAGATGTCATCTGAAAAGTTGCTAATCTCAGTTGTACGTTCTCAACCAAATCATTGCTATAGATGACAAACAACAATGGACTCAGCACTGAACCCTGAAGCACATCAATAGTCACAAGAACAGTCACTTTCTTTCCCCCACATCATTAAACATTGTGGGAAGAGCCCATGGCTGACACAGAATGGCATTGGGAGTTCACACCTATTTGTCCAATGTATTGACTTTGGTGGAATTGTCTTGTCATTGTTTACATTAATCAGGTACTGGCTGTGGTACACAACCAAGACGTACGTTGGTGGAATCGCTCAAAAAGTATATGAGCGCCTGAGGAGGTGGCAGGTCAACTTCCTGGCGCGGCAGAGGAAGAGGGATCCAGAGCAAATATTCCTACAGTGCATTCCCAAACACAAGGTATGCCTTAGATAGGCAAAACGTGCTGGAGTAACTCAGCAGGTCAGGCGGCATCTCTGGAGGTAAAGGATAGGTGACATTTCGGGTCAGGACCATTTTGCAGACTGAAAGTAATTTTGGGGGGGGGGGGGGGGGGGGGGTGGGGGGCTGGGTGTGGATGGAGGGTTCCAGTTCTATTCAAGGTATGGCTTACTTGAAGAGAAAAGACTCAAACTGACATTCGTGATTTTATGATATCCAAAAGTACTTTACACTCACGATGAACTCCTGAAATGTAATCACTGCTGTGACATGGAAAATGAAGCATTAAAGGGTCAACTGACATCAGTTAGATGGGCCCCAACCCGAAATGTTGTCTGTCCATTCTCTTCCCAGAAGCTACCTTACCCACTGAGTTCCACCAGCAGTGTGTGTTGCTCAAGTTTACACCATTTGAAGTCTTGTGTCATCAGGAAGATATTAACTTGATAATACAGTATGAGAGGAGAATGTTGTATGTTCTAATGTGCTTTTAATGTCCATCAGGTCCGTGCCGATCACCCCATACACTAGCACTATTCCACACACAAGGGACAAATTACAATTTACAGAAATAAATTAACCTTCAAACATTTTAGACTTTAGAGAAACAGGCCCCACTTCGGCCAACCGAGTCCGCGCTGACCAGCGATCCCTGTACATGAGTACTATCCTTCACACTAGAGACAATTTATAAGTTTACTGAAGCTAATTAATCTATAATCCTACACATCTTTGGAGTGTGGGAGGAAACCCAGGTCTCTGTCACAGTGAGGCAGCAACTCCACTACAGCTCCACTGTGCCGTTAGTTGGCTTCACTGTAAATTATCTGTTATTCTGAGTTTGTGCAAAAGAACCAAGAGAGAGTTGAAGGACGTGTGTGAGGGTGTAAGTGATGGAGCTACAAGAAATTAGACTGATGGGATTGTTCTGCTGATAACTACGATGACCCAGTGAGCTGCATGAACTTGCTCTTTGCCATAATAAGTGAGCACACTTGAGACTTTTCATAAGTTCATAACTGACAAGAGCAGAATTAGGCCATTCGGCCCATCAAGTCTACTCTGCCATTCAATCGTAGATGGCCTATCTTTCCCTCTTAATCACATTCTCCTGCCTTCTCCCCATAACCCCTGACACCCGTACTAAACAAGAATCTATCTATTTCTGCCTTAAATATATATTTTGTCTTGACCTCCACAGCCTTCCGAGGCAATGAATTCCACTTTTATCGAGTTCTCGCTATATGACTTTTTATTACGCAGGTTGAATCTGTTTGCAAGAATTTGCAGAAGAGGTATTGGGGACCTGAGCCATCTGATATTGTCGAAATGTTTGAAGGAGAAGAATTCTTTGCTGGATTTGAAAAGGGAATTGAAATTGTTTCAGGTAAATGCCAATTCAGGGAATTGTGGCAGTTCAATGGATGTGTGAACTTTATGTTTTATTAGCAACAGGGTATTGCTTTCAAAACTGCTGTTCTATTAAAACGGACACAGTTTCAGTTTAAGTTTGTATTTTATAGAATTGTGTGTCCGTCAATTGCAAGTCCATAATTTCTAGGAGGAGAATTAGGCCACTCGGCCCATCATGTCAACTCTGCCATTCAATCATGGTGGATCTATCTTTCCCTCTCAACCCAATCCTCCTGTTTTCTCCCATAACCCCTGACAACCTTACTAATCAAGAATCTCTTAATCTTTGCCATAAAAATGTACATTGACTTTGTCTCCACAGCCGTCTGTGGCAATGAATTCCACGGATTCACCATCCACTCCTCATCTTCTTTCTAAAGGTGCTTCCTTTTATTCTGAGGCTATGTCCACGCAGCGTGGAAACAGGCCCTTCAGCCCAACCTGCCCACACCGGCCAAAATGCCCCAGCTACACAAGTCACACCAGCCTGTGTTTGGCCTACATCCCTCTGAACCTGCCCTGTCCATGTACCTGTCTAATTGTTTTTTAAATGTTGTGATTGTACCTGCCTCAACTACCTCCTCCGGCACCTCGTTCCATACACCCACCCCCCTTGGTGTGAAAAACGTACCCCTCAGATTCTTATTAAATCTTTTCCCCTGCAAATAAAACCTATGTCCTTTGGTCCTTGATTCCCCTATTCTGAGCAAGGAACAGTGCGCCTACCCGATCTATTCCTCTCATGATTTTATACACTAGACTCTATAGAGGTCCTAGACTCTCACACTAGTTGGAACATCCTCTCCACGTCCACTTTATCCAAGTGAACAGTTAAACAACGGCTTTAAAACAGAGGGACAGCTGAATATTTATTATATTGGAGTTGTGGAATAATGCAGCCTCTATTGCATTATGGCATGGGCTGATGGGCCTCTATCAAGATCACATCATGACAAGCAGGAGGGACAATATTTTAAATAATAATCCCGATTTGTTGCATTCTTGGATAAATCTAGCGCATTCATTTTGAAATGTTGAATGAATAGAAACAATATTTAATATATAATAGACATGAGTTCACAAAATAATATTCTCAAAGCTGCGTTAAGAACAAATTCCTTAAGTGATATCGGGGAAATTTTACATTTGACAAAATTATGTTGTGCAATTTTGATTCATGAACGAAATACTGAAGTTTGAATGTTTTGCATAGTGACGAGGATTGTGTTAAGAGTTCATAAAACCACACAGGACCTTTTTTTTCATTTTAACAATACATGCATTTCTACATTAATATTTTTGACAATTTTGAGTTCTGAGATAGTGTACCTTATGTCCCCTACTCTGGCTTATAGTCGTCTATGACAAAAATGTAAAGGGGAATATTAAAATTATTGTGTCGGAAAGAACTGCAGATGCTGGTTTACACTGAAGATAGACACAAAATGCAGGAGTAACTCAGCAGGACAGGCAGCATCTCTGGAGAAAAGGAATAGGTGACATTTGGGGTCAAGTCCCATCTTCAGACTGAGAGTTAGGGGAGAGGGAGTTTAGAGATATGGAGTGGTAAGGTGTGAAAACGACAGATCAAAGCATTAGCCTGGAATTTCTGTCTATTGGGGAACGGGACACTCCCCATCACTGACTGTGAAACGTGTCTCTAAGATTAACTGGGCTCCGGAGCATGGCATTTTATAATTTTGCAGTGTGGCATGAAGCTGAGCAACTTCTGACACATCACACAACATTGATGGCATAAAACTGAGTTGCCAATAAGCTTGAAGCCTTCAAACCAGGAAGTGAATAGCAGTAATTGTTTTTAAAATATTTTACAAAAATAACAATGAAGGTTGAGAAACACTTGTGAGGTAAAGATAGAAACTGAAACAAGTTAGATGAATTCAGAAAGTAGAATTGTAGAATATGTGCATCATGGTGGGAGGCCATTTGGTCCATGATGATTGTACAGGACGGCTCAGAGGTGCAGCTGGTGGAAGCGTTGCCTCACAGCACCAGATACCCAGACTCCATCCTGATCTCATGTGCTGTGACCGTGTGGGTTTCTTCCGGGTGCTCAAGTTTCCTCCCACATCCCAAAGACGTAGGTTTGCAGGAACTCTGTAAATTTCTCCTTGTGGGTAGAGAGTGGATGCAAAAGTGGATTGACGTAGAACTAGTGGGAATGGGTGATCGATGGTCAGCATGGATTGGGAGGGCTGAAGGGCCTGTTTCCATGCTGGGAACATTGATTCATCTTTTGATCAATCTCTCAGATGGGATGGAATTACTAAATCTAATTCACCTAGGTCAGTTCTGAAGGTCAGACCTTCAAACATCTATGCACATTGCAAATATTTTGAGTGTTTCTGTTTCCACCATCCTTCAAAGCAATAAGTTTTAGGCCCTTATCATCTTCTGTCATTTTAATTTCAGAGATGCATAGTGGAAACAAGCCCTTCGGCCCGCTGAGTCCACACCGACCAGCGTTCCCCACGTATTAATACTATCCTACATACACTTGGGACAATTCACATTTATATCAAGCCAATTAACCTACAAACCTGTATGTCTTTGGCGTGTGGAATGAAACCGAAGATCTCAGAGAAAACCCACGCGGTCACGGGGAGAACGTACAAACTCTGTGCAGGCAGCACCCGTAGTCGGGATCGAACCTGGGGCTCCGGCTCTGTAAGGCAGCAACTCTACCGCTGCACCACCGTGCCGCCCCTTCAGTTGAAAAATGTTTTCCTTAGCTCCACTCCAGTCCTTCCGCAGGTTGCTATAAATCTCTGCCCCGTGGTTTTTCACCCATCTACGCATGGAACTGGGATTTTCATCAGCACCCGTGACCCACGCAATTGTATACACATGTGAAAACTCACTCCTCAGCCTTGGTAATTATAAAGAAGCAACCCCGGCCTATCCTTCCTTTCCCCATTGCTGAAGTTTTCCAGTCCTGGCATCATACTTGTCAATCTCCTCCATGCCTAATTCTAGCGGAATCTAAGAGCCTTTTAAATGCTGAATCAAGAAAATTAAATTTCATGAATATAAAACTTACTTATTCAGGGCCAGGGAGGGCATTCTGCCATTATGATTAGCGTGCTGTTAAAATGGAGGTACAATTAATTCAGCAAATCTTAACATATTCAAGAAAAGATACAAGGAAGTGCAGATGCTGGTTTATTCCAAAGTGCTGGAGTAGCTTCGTGGGTCAGGCAGCATCTTTGGAGAACATGGGTAAGTGACTTTTCAGGTCAGCTCCCTTCTTCAGACTGATTGTAGGTGGGGTAGGAGAAAGCTAGAAGTGAGGAGGGGCAGGTCAAAGACTGACAGGTGACATATTCAATCCTCACAATGTTAAGAATAGTACGGAAAGATTCAAAGTTCAGGGCAAATTACTGAATTTGTGTTGATTGCATCTCCCAAGAGTGAAATATTGTGAAATACTGCTGACATTCTGGATTTAATTTCCATGTGCAGATGCCAGAAGTTGCCAATAACTTTACATAAAATTACATCACCCACCGACAGATTCAAGTTTGGGCTCATACATTCTAACATTATAGAACGGTGCTATTTGTAACTTGTATTGGGAGCAGAATGGTTAAGCTTTCTAGACCAGCAACATAACCCCCAGATTCTGATGCTTAGAGACAAGATTGAATTCCACTATGACAGCTGGGGAATTTAACTTAAATGAATCAACTAAATCCGGAATTAAATCCCGTGTTAGAAACGGCAATCGTGAAACTCAGGATTGTCTTGAAAATCCGGCTGGTGCACTCATGTCCCACAGGAAAGAGAGTCAGCCACCCTTGCCTGTTTAGTTTAGTTTTAGTTTAGAGATACAGTGCGCAAACAGGCCCTTCGGCCCACTGAGCCCGCGCCGACCGGCGATCCCCGCACATTAACACTATCCTACACACACTAAGGACAATTTTTACATTTACCAAGTCAATTAACCTACTTCTTCTTCTTCTTGCGTATGGCGTGCACAGCCTAAAGTTGTAGGACAACTTGTTCTATTTGATCTTATTTGATTGTGCACGCCGGGTTGATTGCATTCATCAAAAAAAGGCGGACCAGGTGATGGTTGCTATGTTCCACCTCAATTAACCTACAAACCAGTACATCTTTGGAATGTGGGGGGAAACCGAAGATCTCGGAGAAAACCCACGCAGGTCACGGGGAGAACGACAAACTCCGTACAGACAGCAACCTGTAGTCAGGATCAAACCCGGGTCTCCGGCGCTGCATTTGCTGTAAGGCAGCAACTCTACCGCTGTGCAACCGTGCCGCCTGTTGGAGTGACTCTGGACCAACCTGTATGATTGACTCTCAGCTCCCAATTGGGACCGGATATTAATTGCCACAATTGTCACTGGTATCCAGATCCCACAAATTAATTTAACAAAAAGAAAATGGAGATGAGGAGGAATTTCTTTATCCAGAGGATGGTGAATCTGTGGAATTCATTGCCACAGATTTCTGTGGCCAAGACATTGAGTATTTTTAAAGCGGAGATTGATAGGTTCTTGATTAGTAAGGGGGTCAAAGATTACCTTATTTCCTTTATCCTTTATCTGTACACTGTGGATGGCTCAATTGTAATCATGTATAGACTTTCCGCTGACTGGGTAGCACGGAACAAAAAGCTCTTCACTACCTTGGTACACGTGACAATAAACTAAACTAAACTTAAAAGTCAGGAGAATGGGGATGAGAGGGAAAAATAGATCCGCCATTATTGAATGGCAGAGTAGACTCGATGGGCCGAATGGGCCTGTGTTTTATGGTCTACCCCGACACTTTGTGCCCTTACTGTCCTTTTGTGTACAGCAGCATCTGCAGTTTCTTGTTTATACCCTTGGTTTTTTTTTGGATGTTAGTTCTATGACTAACATTGTCATAGTGATCAGCCACGATCACATTGAATGGCGGTGCTGGCTCGAAGGGCTGAATGGCCTACTCCTGCACCTATTGTCTATTGTCTATTGTCTATTGACTGATGATTGAAACAGCGACCTTTGCTGACCTAGGCTTTGAACGCAGTCTACAGCAATAAATAACTGAGGTCCCTGTCACACAAAATGCAATACATGTGGCACGTAAACCATGAGGGAAAAAAGTTATTTCGCAAAATATACAATTTAGTTTTGAGACTTTATTGACAATTTGACAAAAGCTATTAAAATTATCCATGGCCAAGGCGTTCTTTCCGATTATGTAACATGAGACCTTGTACTGCCTAATTCAAATCACGGTTCATAAATAATTCAGCGACTGCCATACTGTATTACATCATTTCCATGCTGGTGCTTTGTGTGGTACGAGAATGAGGTGACTAAGATGCTTTAATTAGCCCCTTGATCAAGAGGAATTTAGCAGTCAAATCATCATGACCACGGCTAGTAATCAGACGTGAGATCGAGGAAAATGTGTGATGACATTCATGATGAATTGTTTGTGTTAATCTTTTAGATCTTGGAGTCATTCAGCACAGGCATAGGCCCTTCTGCTCACCACGTTCATGATGTGACCATCTATACTATTCCCATTTACCAGTAATTAGTCTGAAGCATTCTATACCTAGGTGATTCAAGAGCTTGTGTAGACACTTCATAAGATTATAAGTGATAGGCCCATTTGGCCCATTCAATCATGGTTGATCTAACTCTCCTTCCTAACCCCATTCTACTGCCTTCTCCCCATAACCTCTGACACCCATATGGTGTCACTTCTTAAATCTGAGAAATCTAAGAATACACTTCTTAAATGTAAAAGGACGCAAAGCGCAGGAGTAACTCAGCAGGGTAGGCAGCATCCCTGGAGAACATGGATAGGTGACATTTTGGGTCGGGAACCCTCTTCAAACTAGAAGGGTCTTGACCCAAAACATTACTCCTGAACTTTGTACCCCTTTGTCCAATAATCAGCATCTGCAGTACCTTGTTTCTACTTTTCAATGTTGTGGGCGTACTTGCCTCCACACCCATCCAAACAGCGTACTCCATAATCCAATTATCTCCTCGGGTAAAATCTTATTGGCCTTTATCCTGAATCGATGCACTCTAGTTTGAAACACTTTTGGTAAAGGGGAAGGTTTCTTACCTTCTACTCAATCCATGCCCCTCATAATTTTGTATACCTCGACCTCTTCAGTCCATTTGGCTCGAAGGAAAAAAAACCCAGCCTGTCCAGCTTCTCCCACAACCAAAATGCTCCCCCCCGGGCAACATCCTGATCAATCTCCTCCACACCATCTCCAGCACAACCATGTCTTTCTATAATGTGGCAACCAGAACCACACACAATATGAAACATTGGTAAGGCGACAGCTGGAAGAAAGTTGTTCCACAGCAGCTGTTTTTATATTCTACGCTCATGCTAACTAAGACAAATATCCCGTATGTCACCTATTTATTCCTTTTTGTTCCCAATGTTGGGGCAGTCCAGAACCAGGGCTAACGGAATCAAGGGATATGTGGGGTACTGCTTTTGGATGATCAGCCATGATCATATTGAATGAAGGGCTGAATGGCCTACTCCTGCACCTATTTTCTATGTTTCTATGTTATTGACTTGGCACCTTCAGAGATCCTTGGACTTGCGCACCAAAGTCTATTCACTCGGACACTACAATCCATTGTGCATGTCCTACCCTTAGTTCTTTTAAACTGTACACACCATTAGCACAGTGGCGCAGCGGTAGAGCTGCTGCCTCACAGTGCCAGAGACCCAGTTTCGATCCTGACTATGGGTGCAGTCTGTGTGGAGATTGTACAGTTCACACTGTCACCTGCGTGGGTTTTCAATGGGTGCTCCGGTTTCCTCCCACATCCCAAAGATTTGCAAGTTTGTAGGATAATTGGCTTCTGTAAATTGCCCCAAGTGTGTAGGATGCAAAAGCGGGATAACATAGAACTACTGTATTGATGATGGCAGGATGGCAGGACTTCCATATGAAGAAAGACTGGATAGACTCGGCTTGTACTCGCTGGAATTTAGAAGATTGAGGGGGGATCTCATAGAGACTTACAAAATTCTTAATGGGTTGGACAAGCTAGATGCAGGAAGACTGTTCCCGATGTTGGGGAAGTCCAGGAAAAGGGATCACTGTTTAAGGATAAGGGGGAAGTCTTTTAGGACCAAGATGAGAAAATCATTTTTCATACAGAGAGTGGTGAATCTGTGGAATTGTCTGCCACAGAAGGTAGTTGAGGCCAGTTCATTGGCTATATTTAAGAGGGATTTAGATGTGGCCCTTGTGGCTAAAGGGATCAGGGGGTATGGAGAGATGGCAGGTACAGGATACTGAGTTGGATGATCAGCCATGATCATATTGAATGGTGGTGCAGGCTCGAAGGGCCGAATGGCCTACTCCTGCACCTATTTTCTATGTTTCTATGATCAATGGTCGGCATGGAATCGGTGGGCTGGACTTTCCATGCTGTATCTCTAATTTAAAACTAAACCCACTCAGAGATCAAGGATGTAGAGATAAATGCTGAAGAAACTCAGCGGATGAGGCAGCATCTATGGAGCGAAGGAATGGGTGACATTTCGGGTCGAGACCCTTCTTCAGACCGAAGGATAGAAGGTTTAGAGGGATATGGGCCAATTGTGGCCAATGTGACTAGCTTAGATGGGTCATCCTGATCGGTGTGATGAGTGTTTCCATGCTGCAGGGCTCTATGGCCTCACACTTATCTGAATTAAATTCCATCTGCCTTGGCTTTGCCCATTTTACCAACTGTTCACTATCATCCTGTAATTTATGACTATCCTATTCACTATCAACAGAATCAAATGCTCACCAGTTCATTTAAGTCTTACTTTCTTTTCAGATCGGCCAGATTGCATAGATGGGAGAATCAGTTTCACCTTTTACTCGCATCTGAAGAACAGCAAAGAGGTTTATATCTCCACTCTAGATGATAGGAAAACACAGGCTGTGAAAGGACAGGTGAATGATGTTCCCACTGCTTAGTTAAAATGACTGTAAATCTGCATCTCCATTGTTTAGAAACTCAGCTTCTTGCTGATTCAGCATGTTTGCTCTTGATGTCCTGATTCCGGGAAGGTTTCTTCATTTGAATCATTTGCAATGCCTCTCTGGGGGTACCCATCTTGCAGATTCATGAGTTCATTTTCTACTACTTACCGTTGTCGATCAGAACTGACCTGCAGTAGAATCACAACTTAACGTCTGCAGACTCTGAACCAAAGCAGTATATTAAGGGCCTGTCCCACTTGGCCGTCAGTACGCGACAGGCCGGCAGTGACTGACGCGCGACGGTCGCACGCGCGTCATCATGCGTCCGCACAGCTGTCTGGAGCATGTGATGTCATTTGAAGATAGACACAAAATGCAGGAGTAACTCAGCGAGACCGGCAGCAACTCTGGATTCCTCTGAAGGAATGGATGATGTTTCGGATTGAAACTCTTGTTCAGTCTGAAGAAGGGTCTTGACCCGAAACAGGCACGTGCCGTCAGAGTAGGCAAGGTAGGCACTGCCTACCCTGACTAAAATTATAACATAGTAATGTCTAAATATAAATAGTAAAGGCATGGGAGAATTATGCCTATGTAAGAGATCTCTTATGTAGGCATAATCCTCCGTGCCTTTCATCCGCAGCGCTTGTAACACGGGAAGGTCTGTGCAGCTCACGTGCCATCAGCGCTGCCTGAAGCCGTCAGTTTCAAGCGGGGCTGAAGGCAGCAGAAATTCTGCCTTTGCTGCACTGCGCATGCGCATCAGTCTACTGCGCATGCGCAGCGCAAGTTTCTTGGCGGGGTTTTCAAATATGGTTTGTCGTGTACCAATGATGTGGTAAGTACATTTCTTGGTGATGTTTTTAAATACCGTATTTCCCGGGGTGTGGGGGTGGGGGGAGAGCTCATTTCACAGCGTTTGGGGAGTCTGGCCCGGGGTAAAGTTGCGGGGAGGGCACGAATGTTATGAAGGAGGGGATTGGGATAATGCCACTTGCGACGCTCC
Source organism: Raja brachyura (assembly GCA_963514005.1). Next base: position 34,011,916 of record OY740798.1, on the reverse strand, counting down.
TTGCACGGAGGCGTGGAATGCCGGGGGGGGGGGGGGGGAGAGAAGTAGCTCGGGTGGCTGAGCGGCCGCTGGGCCAACAGCGGAACCAGCCACCACCTTAGCTCCTTCTCCCGGTCCCCGCTCACCTCTGGCAGCTCTCCGTCTAAAAACCTGCCGCTCGCTGGCCTCACTCATGTCCTTAAATTCCAACAGCGCGATTGAGGTTACTCGGCTGTGGGAATTTAAGAATTTGCAGGAAGCCGCTGACATGAGCGAAGTCGGCTAAAGGCAGGTGACAGGTGTTCCGACGGAGAGCACTGCCAAAGGTGAGCGGGCCGGCAGAAGGCGCTGAAGTGGCGGCCAGTTCTGCTGTCGGGTCCCGGTGGCCGCTCGTAGCTCCCCGAGCTGCTTCTATCCCCAGCTACAGTGCGTGGCTTCGCGCCCGGAGAGCTGCGGTAGCGGTGAGTGAGTGAGTTACTGGCAGTATCCCCGACCCATTCCTTCTCAACACTCGTGCCCTCGCCACAACTTTACCCCCGGCACAGACTCTCCACATGCTGTGAAAGGAACTGTTCCCCCAATTGGTCCCTTGAACAAGTGTTGTCATTCAATAAGATGACAATTGATTCGACTATTCCCTGTGCTCCCGTTTTTCCCACCATCTCTCCATCTCTCCATCTGCCATCACCCTTCACCAACCCCCCCCCCCCACACACACACACACACATTCAGAAATTCCGAATAAAGGAACTAGGAAGCCTTGGGCAAATTGAATTGTCACTGTTTTTATTTTTTTAACGGAGAGAACAATCTGCGCATGCGCGGTTTAATTTTTTTAAGTCGACTGAGTGCCTACCCTGAGTAATCACTCACAGCATGTGCCTACCCGAAACGACACCCATTGCTTCTCTCCAGAGATGCTGCCGGTCCCACTGAGTTACTCCAGCATTTTGTGTCCCTCTCCAATCGTCTTGGCCCCGCTTTGGGAGTAGGAGTGGGAGCGGATCCGGATCTGCAACGGCCATGAGCCCCAGGCCGAGCTCGGCGATCGTTTCCCTGCTTTTGCTGCTGTTGGAGGTGAGACGTTGCGCCGCGCCAGGTTCTTGGGCCTGTCCCACTTTGGCCGTCAGTTACGCGACAGGCCGGTGGCGCGCGAAGATTTAGTGCAGGACGAAGTCCACACTCCTCCACGTGACTCCATGCGCCCGTCCGCGCTACCCACACGCTAGCAGGTCGCGTAAATGGCGCGCGAATGACGGCCAAGTGGGACAGGCCCTTTATGCAGCTTTTTATCATTGTCAGCTTGGTAATGTATTGCAAGGGTAAAGGACCCACATGCACTCTGTGCCCCTGCGGTCACAGGGAGCACGTGCAAACTCCACACAGACAGCACCCTAGGTCAGGATCGAACCCAGGTCTCAGGCGGCATGCGGCAGCGGCTCTGCCAGCTGTGCCACTGTGTTACCCCCACCCACTTGTGAATGGAGTTTGGATGACTTCCCAATTCTTAAGCAAGTAATGAACTGTAGCAGAGATTAGCAGCCACAGCCTCAAATGGTCGTGAAGCCAGCAAGCTGAGAGGGATCATTACCCTGATCTCTCAAGGCAAAGCAGTCAAAAAAAATGTGAAAAACAAACTTAAGGTAGAAAGAGCAAAGAATGGAATTGGAGTGCTGGGTCTTTGAGTAGTCTGCTTTCTGGGCAAACAGGGTAAGCGGAACCTGGATGTGCTATGAGTAAACAAGAACTATCATTTTCAAACCAGAAGACTTATGCATGTTGCAGTATTTCTGATGTCTTTAGCATGAGTTTTGCACTGGAAAACATTCACAAAAAGAGATGCACAGAAAGAGAAACTCTCCCAAGTAATGAGATGAATTTCCCAATATGTCTCAGGACAGCACAGTGGTGCAGCGGTAGAGTTGCTGCCTTACTGCGCCAGGGACCAGGGTTCAATCCTGACCTTGAGTGCTGTCTGAAAGGAGTTTGTATGTTCTCACTGTGCCCGTGTGGGTTTTCACCAGGTGCCCCGGTTTCCACCCACACTCCAAAGACGTGCAAGTTTGTTGGTTAATTGGCGTTTGTAAATTGTCCCTAGTGTGTAGGATAGTGCTAGTGTACAGGGTGATCAGTGGTCAGTGTGGACTCAGTGGGCCGAAGGGCATGTTTCCACGCTGTATCTTTAAAAGTTCAAAAAAGTCTAACAGTAAAAAAAGGCTACGAAAAATGTGTAGAAAAGTGCTCTCCTGATAAATCTGATTTTTAGCTGAATAGCTATTTATTTATGAAGTTGTCTAAATGGATGACTAACCCTAATTGAAAAATATTTATTGAAAGATACATCTCTTCACTCAAACAAGTCCACATCATCACCCGTTGACACTAGTTCCATGTTTTCCCACTTTCTCATCCACTTCTATATACCAGGGGAAATGTACAGAGGCTGATTGAGGAGGATTAACCAAAAGGAAATGCACATTTTGCGATGTGCGAGGAAACCGGAGCACCCAGGCAGTCATAGGGAGAACGTGCAAACTCCACATAGACAGCACCGGAGGTTGGGACCGAACCAGATCTCTGGCGTTGTGAGACAGCGGCAGCGCCACTGCTATGCTGTGTTTCCTTTCCTAGATTCATCTTGGACCCTGGCGTGCCTGCTCTATGTGGATGCACATTCAATGATGCACTGTCCAGAAATGTTAGAGTTCTAGCAATACTATTTTCCCTCACTTAAACAACTCTTTTATTTTGGTGCAGTAAAATCTTTCATTCTTAATCAACATAATAGTACCTCTTCACAATACCCAGTTCTGTACTGCTTCGGGCTAAATGGAATATTTATTAATTTTCCCTCCACCATTCCTAGCTCAGGAGAATCAGGTTTAATTTAATGGCAATTTTTCATTTCATATTTCAACCAATTAATTTTTTTTTAACACTTTGTGGGGAGGGGAATGTTATTTTGTTTACATATATAGAGGTCTAGACATTGGTTCAATAACATCCATGCGTGTAAGAGGACTTTCAGTGTAGCAAGGAACTGCAGATGCTGGTTCTACCAAAGATAGACACAAAGTCTGGAGTAACTCAGCCTCTCGGGAGAAAAAAGATGGGAGACGTTTTTTCGGTCGGAACCCATCTTCAGACCCAAGACTTTAACCTGAGTCAGATCTTATTAGCTGTTGTTTCTGGCCGATGTTACAAACTTGGTGAGTAATAGTGCCCACAAGAATCATGCTGTAGAGGGTAATGGAGGCTCTCCAGACGTACAGGTCCTCCCTGGGTAACATCCATTCAGCGTATGGATAGTCCGTACATATGAATGAGCATGTGGAGATGGATTTTCTGGCTTCTGTACGGCTGAGTAAGGACTCATTTTGTGGTGATAACATTGCATCTTGTAGAGAAGTGATTGATTTAAACACCCTTTACTGTATCCGTTGGTCTGGTCAAGATGTAGACTCATACATCGGTGAGACCAAACGTAGACTGGGCGATCATTTTGCTGAACACCTTCTCTCAGCCCGCCTGAACCTACCTGATCTTCCGGTTGCCGGACACTTTAATTCTCCTTCCCATTCCCACACAGACCTTTCTGTCCTAGGACTCCTCCATTGTCAGAGTGAGGCTAAACACAAATTGGAGGAACAGCATCTCATATTTTGCTTGGGCATCTTACAGCCCAGTGATATGAATATTGATTTCTGTCACTTCAGGTAGCCCCAGCATTGCCTCTCTCTCTATCCCTCCCACATCCAAGTTGCACTAGCTTCTCGTTTTCACGTAACAAACAGCTAACAATGGCCTGTTTCCTTTATCATCGTTACTTTTTTGCATATCTTCCATTCATTGTTCTTTATCTCTCTACATCATCATCTATATCTCTCGTTTCCCTTATCCATAACCAGTCTGAAGAAGGGTCTCAACCCGAAACATCACTCATTCCTTCTCTCTGGAGATGCTGCCTGTCCCGTTGAGTTACTCTAGCTTTTTATGACTATCTTCGGTTTAAACCAGCATCTGCAGGTCCTTCCGACACCCTTAACCACACATCGCCCCTCGTTAGCCCATGTTTTTATTTGTTGATCAAATCAGATGAGCTATTACAATCAAAATGATACCTAACTGATGGCTGGTCACACAGGTATGTCAGGTGGTTTAGGACTTTTTGTTCAATTAATGAATCCATGTCGACTTGAGAGAGAAATATTAAGTCTAAGACAGTCAGAATAGTTTTTCCCGGGATGGAAAAAAATCAAATACTAGAGGGCATAGCTTTACGGTCAGAGGGGCAAAGTTTAAAGGAGATGTGAGAGGCAAGTGTTTTTACACAGAGAATGGTGGGTGCCTGGAACGCACAGCCAGGGGTGAAGGTTGAAGCAGATACGTTAGTGCCATTTGCTAGACCTTTTGATAGGCATATTGGATATATGCTGAGAATGGAGGGATATGTGTTATGTGCAGGTAGATAAGTGATGGTCTTGTTATCATGTTCGGCACAGACATGGTGGGCCGAAGGGCCTGTTCTTGTGCTGTACTGTTCTATGTTCCATGTTTTATTGACCAGGTCATTGGAGATAGCTCTTCTGCTCTTCCTGAAAACAATCTCCTCAAATCCAAGGCTAGGCTTTTAAAGTTTTGGAGCTGCAAAATGTCCACATTCTCCACACGTGACATACGCTGTTTTTGGGGACACGTATTACATCAGACATTTACCAATTAGACAGCCACAACAAAGATTTATTTTCCACAGTGGGAAGGTGCTGCTATTGTTAAAGGCACAAGAGTCTGCAGTTGTTGGAATCGTCAGCAAAAACCAATCTGCTGGAGGAGCTCAGTGGGTCAGGCGGCAACTGTGGAAAGAAATGGACAGACAATGTTTTGGGTTAGGATCCTCCTTAAGACAGATGAACAAAAAGGTCCTGAATCAAAACGTCATCTGTACATTTCCTTACGCTGATACAGCCTGACTCACTGAGTTTCTCCAGCAGTTTGTGTTTTGCTTCTATTGTTAGTCACTGATGAAGCAGAGGCAGTTTAGACCAGTTCACCCAGTGGCTCCTATTCTGATTTTAGTCACAATGAGACTTGCATGAAAATTATTTTGCTGCACTTAAATTTGAGTAAATCTAGAGGTATTTTACCATTGCTAATAGATCATTTTTCAAAATGGTCAAAAGTTATAAGAGTGGGCATTAGGCCATTCGGCCCATCAAGTCTACTCTGCCATTCAATATTGGCTGACTTACCATTACCTCTCAACCCCATGCTCCTGCCTTCTCCCATAACCCCTGGCACCCGTACTAATCAAGAATCTGTCAATCTCCGCCTTAAAAATATCCATTGACTTGGCCTCCACAGCCTTCCGTGGCAAAGACATTCCACAGATTCACCAGGCTCTAACACAATCAATTCCTCATCTTCTTTCTATAGGTATGTCCTTTTATTCTGAGGCTATAGCCTCTGGTCCTAGACTCTCCCACTACTGGAAACATCCTCTCCACATCCACTCTATCCAGGCCTTTTGCTATTCGGTAAGATTCAATGAGGTCCCCCCTCACCCTTCTAACCACCAGCAATTACAGGCCTGGTGCCATCAAATGTTAACCCAATCATTCCTGGGGTCATTCTCGTAATCCTCCTCTGGACCCTCTCCGACACCAGCACATCCTTCCTCAGATATGCGGTCTGACCAGTGACGTATAAAGCCTCAGCATTACATCTCTGTTTTTATATTCTAGTCCTCTCGAAATAAACGCTATCATTGCATTTGCTAGCGTGAAAATATTTTATCTTCAGACCTATGGTGAGGATTATGAAATAACTCAACTTGATCTGTTTTGTTTGTGCCACAATATTAAGTGATTAAGTGATTACAGTCCTGTGTGTGTGTGTGTTTGCATGTACGTGTGAGAGAGAGAGTCGGTGAGGGGTGGGGGGTAAATGCTTGTCCATATTTGAGGGGAATATGGATCAGACGGACAATGTTTCAGCCATTTGCTAGACCTTGTTTATTTGTTTATTCATTGTAGCTCTCAGTAATTGCTGAAACTGCTTTTTGATTCTTATGGGGTTACACAAAAAGCTGGAGAAACTCAGCGGGTGCAGCAGCATCTAAGGAGCGAAGGAGATAGGCGACGTTTCGGGTCGAGACCCTTCTTCAGACCAACAACTTCTTATGGATTGCTGATCTACAAATTAACAATTATACTGCTCCCTCCCACAGAGAGACTTTGATTCAACCCTTTTCTTCATGATTGCTCTTAAATTTTTAAACTGTTATGCCACCCTGAGGCAATGCAAGCTAAATGTAAAATAGCCAGACTTCAATTAATATCTAAGCATCATTTTTATCCTTTCTTTCTAACAGAAACCAAGCATTTGTTATCCTCGGGAATGGTCATTAATTATTTGGTAATGTGAAATGTGAGTCACATGTCATTAGGGTGACACGGTGGCGCAGCGGTAGAGTTGCTGCCTTACAGCGCTTTCAGTGTCAGAGACCCGGGTTCGATCCCGACTACGGGTGCTGTCTATACATAGTTTGTACATTCTCCTCGTGAACGCGTGGGTTTTCTTCGAGATCTTCGGTTTCTTCCCACACTCCAAAGACGTACAGTTATGAAGGTTAATTGGCTTGGTATAGGTGTAAATGGTTCCCAGTGTGTGTAGGGTAGTGTTAATGTGCGGGGATCGCTGGTCGTTACGATCTCGGTGGGCTGAAGGGACTGTTTCCACGCTGTGTCTCTAAACTAAACTAAATATTTCACATATCCACTTGATTACTATCCTCAGTGGAAATAACAGGTCATTAACTTTTGGGCCTTCGCTTAGGGCAGAGATTAGTTTAGTTTAGGGATCCAGCATGGAAACAGACCCTTCAACCCACCGAGAGCAAGCCAACCATCGATCACCCGTTCACACACGTTCTGACTTATCCCACTTTCACATCTAATCCCTACACACTACACACTTCCTGTAAAACGATGCGGTGACAGGGAGAATGTGCATTTTCCATTCAGCACCGAGGTCGGGATCGAACCAGCGTCTCTAGCACTGTGAGACAGCAGCCCTACCAGCTGTGCCACCATCCCACCAAAGTTGGTGGGACATAAACTATAAAACATCACCCTTCCTTGCTGAGAACTATCTTGCCCACACCTGCAGCTACTGGTAGATTGCCAATTGATAATATTGAACCGATCTGCCAGCTCCAGCAGAGTTACATTGCAACACAAACCACGGCCTGGCAGGTGTAATGGGTATGTTACCCATCTTCATTCTAGGTTTCCTTTTACCGAGGATCCTTACCAGCAAATATACCTGAAGAGGCTGCGAGGAAGCGAAAAGGACCAGATTCGATGTGGCTGGCCACTTTGCCAATCAAGTTGCCAGTAAGTCGATCTATTTTTTGGATGTTTTCCATTTCACTTCAGGCAACTGAAGCTAAAATTAGAACCGGCAACAATCGAACATGTATTTTAATTGAGAAACACAGATGTTCACGACCTTTTACAGTACAGTGCAGGAATGACTAGAAAGTCCAGTGGCTGTTCTTGTATTGACTGATATGGCAGCCATGTAATGCACTGCCGAAGTTTGCCAAATGTAATGAATGGTCAAGATTACTGTTTGTCAGGTGGTTGAGAGAGTATAATTAGGCACAATTTTCTTCAATCAGTGCTGTATGCTCCTAGAATTCCAACTACATAGCACTTTTGTTTTGTCAGTGATAAACATATCCAAGATGATTTATATTTTCCAGAATGAAATGTAATTATGATGGTGACTAAGTCAATCTGCAAAACCTAGGAAATTCCATTGGGTACTTCCTGTATCTAATTGTGATGACCCGTTTCCTCCATTGGACGCACCTGTGATTATGTCATTTCCTGTCTAACGCTCATTTAAAGCATGCCTTGGAAAAATCAATTGATGCAGTCCTGAAGTATCCTGTCTTTAAGGATTTTCAGTCCAACTAAGGTTTAGTTCTGCTTATTCTGCACACTAGGGTAATTTACAAAGACCAATTAACCAACAAACCTGTGCATCTTTGGGATATTGGGAGGAGACCGGAGCATCCGGAGGAAACCCTTCAGGTATATTTAAAGGGTGAGCCTTGAGCAGGTCCTATCCTGCACTGGGAACTGGGCTCAAGGAGAATAACCAGTTTATTTAGTAAACCACAGGTGATCCTCCCAACACTGCCCACATCCATGCTTCCAACTTCGCCCCACAGTCACAGGCTCCACTCTGACCCACCCCATCATTTCACAAGCGGTCAATGGCCCCAACACTTATAATCAAATGATCCTCTCCCCTTCCCTCCCCCCACAATTCACTTTCAGTTCCCTACAGGGCCTGTCCCACCAGCATGCGACTGCATGCGGCGAGCGCGACCAAACTTGATGGTTTGAGCCGTACGGCCTCGCAGGGCCGGTTCCACTTCGAACCGCGGAGGCGTCTGGAGTTGTGCGGAGCTGGTCCCGAAATCATACTCGCCAATCAGCTGGGCAGGAGGCGGGCCGAGTGAATTTGGACGTTGCATGGCGTCGGGCGGTGACGCCATCACACAACAGCACGCCGGGCGGCGACATCATCCGGCAATGACACGTGCTACGTATGGCGTCATGACGCTGCGTACGACGTTGAGACATTGCGTACGGCCTCGATGCGGCTACAGGCCTGTCGGCCGTTGCCACGCGGGATTTTGAACAGTGTCAGTTTTTCGGAGCCCCACGCGATGTCGGGACCAGCTCCGCACAACTCCATATGGCTCCGGCGATCGAAGTGGGACTGGCCATGAGAGGTCGTACTGCTCAAGCGACCACGTTAAGTCACGCTCACCGCATGGAGTCGCATGCTGGTGGGACAGGCCCTTACCCCTCAGCTTTGCCATAGGTCTCAGGCACCACTAAGCTTCCAAGTGAGTGGTGTGCGAGTGGAAGTCATTCACACACCACACAGTGATTGATTAATAAACCACTGCAGGTTCATTTGTAGTTAACAGTGTTTAAACTCTATCCTTAGTTTGAGTTTGATTGTATTTATGTAGACTATTATCTGATCTGGATAGCATGCAAAACAAAGGTTTTCACAGTTTGTCGATAATGAAACAAGTCATTTAATTAATTTAATTAATCCCTCCGAGTTGATGGTGATATGGTGTTTCCTCGGCACTGCAACAAAATGCTAAGCTAGTTTATGTCTGAGATTCCAGAGAGGGGGACATTCTAACGTTTGTCACCTATACCTTTTCTCCAGATATGCTGTCTGACCCACTGAGTTACTCCAGATTTTTGTGTTGATCTTCAGTTTAAACCAGCATCTGCAGTTCCTTCCTACACACAACATTCTAACTCGTATCTGTTGACGGCTAACAACATCTCTCTTTGCCCAGAGTCCATCTTCATATTAGAAGCATTTAAAGTTTTTTTTAATCATAATTTACTTTCTACAGAAACAGAAACCAAGACTTAATAATGAGTCAAGAAAGGAATCATCATATCCACCATTAAATCTAGGTGACGAAGGTGAGACTATATTACCTTCAAAATACTAATATTTCTTTTTTTGTTTGTCTCAATATTAGGCAATGAAACATGTTTTATACTTTAGCAGTCCTATATTTGTCAGCTCTAGTGATTCTCAGAACAAGGACCTTTGCATTAACATCCTTAGAAAGAGCTTTACTTTGGCAGTGTCTGGCTTCTGACATCTTCATTCTATTCCATCTCAACATCCCAATGCCAATGATATTAGCAAAAGATAGTCAATTACCTGCGGATATCTTACGCCTTCTCTTCTTCCTCCAAATATAGAATTTCTTTTTAATAGGAATCAAGTCCACAAATTCTACTGATATGTGCAAAACATGTTGCATTTTTGTGGTAATTCAGTCAGGAGGTGTATGCATTGTGATCTTCCTGATTAAGTCCTCTGTGTCATCTGATGTGCAAAGAGCCAGAGTTGCCTGGACATATACAGTCCACCAGGATGCCAAATCTGTGATTTTCATTCAAGATTGCGATGCCTAATTCATTTAGGTCCATTTGAAATTTAAATTTATTCCACGATATCTCTCCATCTGGCCCCCCAGCAATGGCCCATCCAGCAGCTCTGACCCCAAACCCTCTACATTCTAACCCCGTTCTTAATTGCAACCTCCCTCCTCATCCCTGATCTGCAGGCAATCACAATTTGGCTGCTTTCCTCTGCAACGGCAGGACAAATTGGGAAGCAGCTTACGAGTGTGTCCGACGTGGAAGGCTTGTTCTGATGTGTCCGAAGGCCTTGTGCGCAGTAACATTCATTGTCCATTGTACACTGCCCATTTTATGCATTATAACAAGTGCCGAATAATTTCCAGGCCTCCAATTTCAGTAGAAGTCAAGTGTTGTCTGGTATGGGCATATGTATGTACGTATTTCTCCCTTTAGTGTGTTTGAGGAAGTGGACGTTTTCACCCATTTGGGTCGTGGTGCCGGTTTTGAGATGCTCGGTTGGTTACTATGTCCGAGATGCAAACTTTGGTCCAGAATTGCCAGCATTATGCACTCTTCCTGACATTGCCTTCTCCTCACATAGATAGATCTGGTCAATGCCCTCCATCAGTGCTTGCATGCGGCGAAGTATTTCCTGCGAAAAATTACTTTGGCTGTTTGCTAGCATGGAGCAACACTGTTTAGTCTTGGAACTTACCCGATGTGTTGGAACAGTGCGCGTGGTCATTGGTTCAGTGAAGGGAGAGTGAATGGGAGTAGATATTGGAAGATGGCACAGATAATGGGGGGTAGAGATTGGGAACGTAATAAGAAACCTTCAACCCATAACACGGTGTCTAAAACTGGAAGGCATGACTTAAAGGTTGAGAGAGGATCTGAGGAGGAATTTCTTTTTACCCAGAGGGTGGTAGGAATCTAGAAAGCAATGCTAATGTGAGTGTTTGAGACAGGTACTCTCAATACGCAATAAATATCTGGACATACATTTGGATGGTTTTGGCATAAACGTAAGTGAAGCAAGTGCTGGTGAATGGGATTAGTATAGATGGCCTATCGATGGTTATTTAGCCCAGCTTTCCTGTGCAGTATGAATGAGTCTCTTTGAGGAGCAGACCACACAGATTGCTTCACGATTTTTTTGCATGATGTTCTAACTAGATTCTTACTTTATGATTGGATAGAGACTGGCTACCTGACTGAAGTGAATCTTTTGAGTATTGCAAGAAGGATCGGGCCAGAATGGCAGAACATTGGAATAAATCTCGGTTTAACCTACTCACAATTGGAAAGAATAGCCCACAATCACAGGTGAGAGAGACCTTTATTTATTGCTGGTGTCAAACCTTTGCTTTGGTGTTTTGATCCCAATATCTTTGATGGCTGGCCTGATTAATTCATAAAACACCAGCAACAAACGATCATTGTGCATGTTTATGATTTAACGTCATATTAGTAGGACAACACGCGGTACGGTGACACAGCAGTAGAGCTGCTGCCTTACAGCAGCAGAGACTCTGGTTTGATCCTGAGTAAAGGTGCTGTCTGTGGGGAGTTTGCACGTTCTCCTCGTGACCGCATGGGTTTTATCCAGGTGCTCCGGTTTCCTCCCAAGTTCCAAAGACGTGCACTGTATCTCTAAAGTACTAAAAACACAAGCATGGATAAAGCCCACATGGTATTAGTTTTCAGCAAGTTACACATTTCACCCTTTAGTTACACAATTTGTTTGACCTTGAAACACCTCTGGCTGACCTTGAACTGACCTTGAATGGATAGAGCCGCTATCTCACCACGCCAGAGACTCTGGGTTCTATCCTGAACTCGGGTACTGTCTTTATGGAGTTTATACGTTCTCGCTTTGACCAAATTTTCTCTAGGTTCTTCCCACATCCCAGAGATGTTTGTGCGTATTTGTCGGTTAATTGACCTCTGTAAATTGTCCTGAGTGTGTGGGGAGAGAATGAGAAAGAGCGATTGGGTGATCGCTGGTCGGCGTGGACTGGCTGAAGGGCCAGTTTCCATGCTGTATCTCTAAACTAAAACTTAACGTGCAAGTTACCTCGCTGCTAGACTTCCCATGGCTAAAGGTAAAGCTATACTGCACCAGGATGGAGCTACCACTTGGACCAGCCAAGATCTTCCCACTTACATCCCTTCATTTTCTAAATCTTAGTTTTCTCCACACTGATCATTGAGTGGGAGCAGATGAGACAAAGCAATGTAAAGCCACGTTGAGTGATGCCACTTTATTTGAAGTGACGTTAATTAATCCAGTATCCACTGGAAAACTATGAGGATCCCATGGGATGTCGGATATCTTTAGTATCATGTGCGTCATCGGTTGAAGGTTTGACTCTCATTGAAAGTGTTGCTTCATGTTGTTTTGAAAGGAAAATGGAGACAGCAGATGTTTTATGGAACAATGGACAATTGGAAACTAAATACTGGATGAAGTAATGCTCATCCTATATCATCCATCACCTTAATGAATATAATTTGACCTTCACAATGGCTGTTAGTCATTCCATAGTCTTTCTTACTGTGGCACAGAAGGACACCATTCAACCCATCAAATCCATGCTGGCCCCGCAGAAAAACAGTCCATCAGTTTATTCTCCTTCCACCCAGGGCCAGCACCGTATTCTCTGCCCTCAATTATGAACTATAGACTGCCTTTAGTTGCACTGATTATGTTTTTTGCACTAGTATTGGGGTTATTAATTTATTATTATTTTTGTTTATTTTATATTTAAGTTTATAGTATTAAGCTAAATTAAAAGTAAGAATTTCATTGTTCCATTGTCGGGGCATGACAATTGAACACGCTTGACTCGTATGTCCATCAACTCCCCTATGGTGCTTTGTTATTGATCTAGACTAAGGGATAATTAACAGCAGTGAATTAATTTATCAGCAATTCTTTGGGATGAAACTGGCGTTTTCGGGGAAACCCTCAAGTTCAATTTGGGACAATTTACAGAATTCAATTAACTAATATTGCGCTTAAAGTCCTTTCAAAACCACCGCGAAAAATTTCCCTCGGGAAAAAAGTGAACAGCGAGGAATTTAAAGGCTTAGCTAAAAAACTGGCAAAAGATTTCTTCAACCTGCAACCAGATAAAAGATCCGTAGAAGACAACTGGGTGTGGCTGAAAAACTCTTTAAATAATATTGTCACAAATCATGTTCCTCAAAAACTAATCAAGGGCCGTATGCGTCCTCCTTGGTTTTCGGCAAAACTGAAACGTCTCTGCAGTAAGAAAGAGAAGTTTGATATCCGTGCCAAAAAAGGGGGTACAAAATTGGACTGGGACAATTTTACTAGTAGCGAAAGCAAGTCGATCGTGCAATTAGGAGTACTCATAGACAACATGTTTCCTCTATTCTTGGGCGAGAACAACCCAAGGCTTTTTGGAGATATGTGAAATCCAGACGGACATACAACACTGGTGTCCAGATGCTAAAAGTGAACAACTGCTACTGATCACTGAGGACCAGGCGAAAGCAGAAGCTCTTGAAAACCAATTCCAACACTTTTTCACCCGGGAAGATGTGGAGCCTTCATCATTTCCAGTCCTTCCGCCCAGCCCATATGCTGATATGCCTGCGATTAAAATTGAGGTTGAAGGTGTCAAGAAGTTATTGCTCAACATTAATACCACAAAAGCAATTGGACCAGATCAGATATAAAATCAAGCCCTCAAGATCGCAGCCGAAGAATTCAGCTTTATTTGCTAAATTTAGTCAGGGTCTACAATAAGCTTGCATTTATCAAATCCAAAAGGTGTTACACTGTTTAATTATTTCCTTGTGTATCTTCGGTCTTTTTATATTCTTTATGTACTCTTTAATTGTTTCACGGTTTATCTTCAGTCATTTAGCACAATAGTTATGCAGTTTCTCTTGCCCGTGCTGTCTGAACCTTCTGCCAGGGGAGCACAAAGTGCTGAAAATAATTAGCTTATTTTCCACCTTGACCCCCCTACCTCCCTCCTCATCTCCCACAAGTAGATATGCTGCAGACTGCAGAAGAACGGAAACCAGGCCAATGTTCAGCAGTTGCTATAGTCCAGAAAAAGTCAGAACTTTCAGCCTTGTTGGAAATTGCCTGCAAAGGAAATGTTATTTAAACCAACCCTTGTCTTGTCTTTCCAAAACATTATTTCATTTCCTTCAGGGACGACCTGGGCAAGCAAATCCTGGAGATGCTCTTTACATGGGCACGCTGCAATGCAAATGTCTCAGGCTGCATCAGTCATCTCATTGAAGCTATGAAGGAGAGCGACCGGGAAGATATCGCGGAGGAAATACACAGTATAATTGAACTTGGCAAGAAGAAGTACCGCGAGTCCATTCATCGAGTTGGACTGAGTCACGAAAGCAGTAATGAAGATTCCGCCATTGCAATGGTGTAACCGTGAGGGCACTGGTCTTCGATCGCTGATCAATGAAAATGCATTAAACATTTGGTGATGGTGCTTCAGGAGTTGTTAACTCTTGAATTAGAATTTTATTAGATATTTATTTTTGATGGAAGTCAGTGTTAAGGAGCGTAGTGAACTCTTGGGAGTTCTATTGGAAACTTGCATCACAAATTTCTGGGTTTGTATTTTATGTAAATATACTGAAGGCTTCAAGATTGAACACAAAATTTGAAGCGATGAGCAATTTACAATATTATTTCAATTAGAGTGAAGAGCCCTTTATTTCACTGATTGTTTGATTGATACTTTATTGTCACGTGTACTTGGTACAGAGAGATTCTTTGTTTGCATACAGTGCATGTAAGACTCGCCATGTAAAAGGTGCCGACAATGTTACAAAAGTATTCAATACAGTCCCTCTTCCTTCTCCCCCACCTTGTGTGTTACTAAGAGGAGCACATTACTTATACTCGTACCCTCATGCCAATACGTGTTTGCAGTTACTCACTGGAACTTACCAGCACTGGAACAAACTGTCCACCTAAAATCTACACCTAAGATTTACTCCATCAGTATCTGCTAGTCAATGCCCTTCCTGTTCCCCATGCAATTTTGGAAGAAGGAGTGTTTTTCCATTTAGAAACACAAGCCTTTGCATTGTGAGTTTCCTAGTATTGCCGAACTCTGATGAATGGGTACGGTCTGTAATTCTGGCAGATCGGGTTGCTATGAGGCAATGACAAACCAGGAAGTGAACTTGGCAACAGCACACAATGTCCGCCTTCTTACATTGCAGGCGTCATGTTCATGCTTCCATCCTAAAGCTGGTCTTTTTTTAGATGAATGTTGTACTTCACAGTTTAGCAGGCCCATATAGAATATCTAAATGAGTAAGTCAGTGAGTTACCCTTGCATTGTTGAAGTTTTAGAACCTCCAGCAGCAATTCCTATGGACTGTTAATCTCCAGGTCTGACTGCATTGCACAAGTGTGATTTTTTTTTCTTCTTTTTCAACCTTTGTGCCCTTGCTGAGGGTGATTGACAACAGACTTTTCTAACTGTTGCAGAAACGTAGCCACATGCACAGAAGTTCACAACCACATAGTTTTTGAAACGTAGAGCTGCTGGCATCCATAGTAAATGATAGACCAGGAATAAATCTTTGATAAGCAAATCATTATTCATTTAAAGGTTGAACTCATATGTCCTAAAACGGGTTGTTCCTTTCCAATATGTGGTAGGGTGCCATCATGGTCATTCCAGATAACTAGGACACCTGTATAAAAGGTTTTTTACAAATAGAAGAATGTTTTACATTTCCTCTAATATTAACACCTGTATTCATGCATTCCTACACCACTCTCTTTCACACAGCGCTGGAGTAGCTCAGCAGGTCAGGCGGTCTGACCCACTGAGTTACTCCAGCACTCTCTGCCTTGTTTTGTAAACTAGCATCTGCACGACCTTGTTTCTACCACTCTCTTTTTCTTTGCCCTGTTATCTCTTTTCTTATCTAATTCAATCTATGATATTTTTTAATTCTTCTCCATCTCTGCTTCCCATCTGAGGCTTAAAATATCGCTAATCTTTTTCTCCATTTAAATGTGAAAATTTAACTTTTTATCGTTCCATGGGTACCTCCTAACGTGTGTATTTTAAAATGTTTTGGTTATACTGCAGGTTTCTGTTCGACAGCAAATTACCAGAGTTTTTTTAATTGAAGTAACCTCGTACGATTTGGTTTTAAATGTTTCTCTTCATTTATTTATGTGTATAAATCTGGGTGTTCATCTTGAAATAGTTTTTGCACTGATCATTAATGTTAATTGTTAAGGATGCACTGAGCATTAAGTGAATACATTAGTGAATGTATTTTATTAAACATGGCACAATTTTATGTTAATTTATTTTCAAACTGTGGATTTGTTCAATGAACTATAAAGAGTGTACAGACATGACTTAATGTATTCTAAAATGAATACAGCAATAAATGTTGTCTCTTATTTTAAAATAATAAAATTTTGTGATTGTAATTCTCACTTTCTCCCAAGACACAGTTAAAGTTGAACCTTTTTCTGTCCCACCATTCACACCTGCACAATTTTCCATCTCTTTCTTATGTGTATAAATCTGGGTGTTCATGTATGGCATCTTGAAATAATTTTTGCACAAAAGTTGTCTTGGCCAGCTGGGATCTTGCAAATATTCTCATTTCTGAACTAAAACTACCAAGTGGAGGAGCACGAAGACCTAACTCAAATTGACCAGACTGTGTGAGGAAGAACTTACTGACATCAGCTTGAGATGGACCTTTCACACCGTATCCTCTGGGTATCAATCTTCTTACTCAGCATCAAATCTCGATGCTTGATTGCCTGGTGTGTTTAGTTGTCGTTTGTGTAGACACTGATAACAAAACCTACTGCAGCAGATATATCCCATTCATACAGTCCACGAACAGTCGATTAAAATGATTTAGATATAGAAATCAATATCTAAGATTGCTTTTATTTTAATAGATTTATATGAAAATGAATTACTAAAATAAAATGAAGTTCTGAACATAAGGCATCCAACAAGTTAATTTGTTAATGATTAAAATCTGGTCCTAGACTCTCCCACTAGTGGAAACATCCATTCCATCCAGGCCTGTCACTATTCGGTAAGTTTCAATGAGGTCCTCCCTCATCCTACAGCGAGTACAGGCCCAGTGCTGTCTGAATGGTGAGGCATACACAAATATCAAATGATCACGTGCGTTTTCTGTTACCTGCCTTCCAACTGTTTTTGCCTATCCCGATACTCCTTGAAAGTTAATGTCCCAGTGGCTGTGAGAGTCGTTTGGAAGGCTGGTTGGTGACTGGCCTGTGAGCCAAGGCACCCACCAACCTTTTGCCGTCCGATCCTGTCTTTCCTTGATAAGCAGCTGAAGCCTCCTGCATTAGAAGCAACACAATGGCAATGGTGTGATCAGCGATATCCTCAAAATATAGACCCATTCTGGTAGCAACTAAATTTGAATAGCAGACAGCTGAGGTCCCCCTGTAGTGCTTGGACATGAGCTGGCTTCTGGATGTGTTGTAATGGAAGTGAAATATTAACCATCATGTGCCGCCTCCAGAACAGAGCATACTATGAATACTGACGTATTGTTTCATGTTAATTACCTTTTATCAGAACTGGATACATTTAGAAAACAAGCTAGTTTTTTATGAAGGTAAGGGGGAAGGTGGGAGAGGAAAGAGATTATCTTTATAAACGGAAGGCCAATGGTCAGCATGGTGGTGCAGCTGGGAGAGTTGTTGCCTTACTGCATCAGAGGCCCGGATTCGATCCTGTCTCCATCCTGTGTATGGAGTACGTACTTTCTCCCCGTGACTGCGCGGTTTTCTCTGGGTGCTCCGGTTTCCTCCCACACTCCGACGACATCGAGCTTGTAGTTTAATTGTCTTCTGTAAATTGTCTCTGGTGTGCAGGATACAACCAGTGTACGGGATGATCGCTGGTCAGCGCGGACTCGGTGGGCTGAAGGCCCTGTTTCCACGCTGTATTTCGGAACTAAACTAAATTAAAAATGGACCCAAACTTTATTTTCCATGGGTTAGGATCTTACAGTGGTCTTGTCAGCACACTGATTTTGTTTCTGCTGCAGCCAATTGTGTACAGACGGGGAAATGTGTAAGTGGGTAGCTTGTAAAGTGCTGGAGGTGATGTGGTGGTCACAGTTGATCATCAGGTTCTGAAAGGTGAGTTTAATGCTTCAAGCCATGAAGGCATGTTGCAGTATACAAGGTCAAGTCACCTAGTCACTGAAAGCATGATGATGGATGGCATGATGTTTTTGTAGAGGCTAAGAAATAGGAGCAGGAGTAAACCATTTGGCTCTTCAAGCCCTCACTGATTGAAAGATACCCCATGGAAACAAGCCTATCAAGTCCATACCGATCATCGATCACTCATTCACATTAGATCTATGTTTTCCAACTTGCGCATACACTCATACACGTTAGGGGAAATTTACAGAGGCCAGTTAACTATGCCTTCTCTTATGGTTCGTTTAATTTAGAGATACAGTGTGGAAACAGGCCCTTCGGCCCACGAGGTCCGTGCCAACCAGCGATTCCCGCACATTAACAGTACATTACACACACTAGGGACAATTTTACATTTACCAAGCCAATTTACCAACATACCTGTACATCTTTGGAGTGGGGAAGAAAACTGGAGATCTCGGAGAAAACCCATGCAGGTCACGAGGAGAACGTACAAACTCCATACAGAGAGCACCCATAGTCGGGATCGAACCGGGGTCTCAGGTACTGTAAGGCAGCAACTCTACCGCTGCGCTTTTGTGCCGCACAACATCATGTTGGTTGGTCTGGTCTCGAGAATGGTTGTGAATTTCAGATTGAGTCATCTGTGGCCACATGTGATAATGAACTGCATGCCTGTTCTATATTAGATGTTCCCTGGAGAGGAATGTTGTCACAATCTATGTAACTTGCAGACAGACTCAGTGCAGCACAACAGCCTGGACTTCAGACAGAATTGAGAACTATGCTGACGCTAAATAGTACACAATGTACTGATGAGTTGCAGAACAATTAGTGACCATAAATTATGCTCAAATAACTGGCTTACAAACCTATTTTAAATCCATTCTACGTAAAAAATGGCTACTTGTGGAACAAATCCTTCCCATAGCAGTACTTTAAAGGTGATGGATACATTGTGGCATTCTGATATTTTTAAACATATGGCTATTTCCTTACATGTATTTCTTTGCATACCCACAAGTAAACTTAATTTCAAATGTCATAATGTAAATTCCAGTTTTGCTGTTCAGATTTATTTTATTTGTTTATTTATTATATTTAAATATAATAATTCTGGTAGCTTAATTGTTTAAAATATTTTGTTATTAATTTAAGCACCGTACACTAAAGAGCGGTCAAAGCTACTAAAAACAGCAAGGGAAGTGCTTATCCACAAAGTCGAATTATCTTTCTGAATCAGGAGGATATGTGACTCGGAGGGGAACCTATGGATGGTGGTGTTCCCAGGTACCTGCTGCCCTTATCTTTCTTGATGATGGAGGTTGCTGGTTTGATCTTATGATGGAGGGACAGTCATTGGTGAAACCACTGGCGATGGTTTGATCGGATTCTACCCTGAGGTACTCCTGCAGTTATAGCCTTGCACTGAGCTGGAGTGCAGGTATTGCAGCTGGGGTGATTGCTGGTCCCATAATCTTTGCTGTATCAGTCGTGGAGAGGTTTAACAGAATGCTGCCTGGATTTGTGGGTATTAGCTACCGTATAAGGTTGGATACATTTGGATTGTTTTCTCTGGAACGCCAGAGATTGAGAGGGGACCTGATAGAAGTATGTAAAATGATGAGAGGCATAGAGAGGATAAACAGTCGGTCCAATATCCCAGGAAGGAAAAATCAAATATTTGAAGGCACAGCTTTAAGGTGAGAGGGGCAAAGTTTAAAGGAGTTGTGCAAAGCAAGGTTTTTACACAGAGGGTGGTGGGTGCCTGGAACGTGCTGCTGGGCATGGTGGTAGAGGCAGATATGACGGTTTTAGATAGGCACATGGAAATCCAAGGAATGGAGGAATGTAGGTCGTGAAGAGATATGGTGCAGGCTGATGAGATTTCATCTTGACATTATGTTCGACATGGACATTGTGGGGTGAAGTTGTCTGTTCTTGTGCTGTACTGTTTTATGTTCTCTGTTATCTTATGTGATTGACCCTCTGGCTTGATAATAGTGCTAAAATGTGGAGTATTTTATAGAAATACAGAAACTATTTGGCCCTTGCGCTACAATCAACATAATCCTGTCTGATCATCCATTTCAATACCATATTCCAAGACTCTCCCTGTATCCTTTGGTGCTTTTTGCTTTTTGGTGCAATTTCCTTCTTAAATATATTTAACAACCTGCCCTCTGCAGCGAACTCCATAAATTCACCACGCTCAGTGAAGAAATCTCAGTTCTAAATCCCTCGCCAGAATCTGTTCTGGATACCCCAACTAACGAGAACACCTCTCCCACTTCCAGTCTGTCTCATCCTGTTAGAAGTTTGTAAGCTTCAATTAGGTCTCTACTCATTCACCTGAACTCTAGTGGAGGTAAACCGAGTGAACCATATTTCCCTTCATGCAGTCTCACCGCCACAGAAATGCGATGAGCCTTGACTGCACATTCTCCATGACAATAACCCTCTTTCTTGGGTAAGGTGACCAAAATTGTACACAGTATCCCCACGAGTGGTCTCACCAAGGTCTTTTAATATTGTAGCAAGACATCCTTGCTCCTGTACTCATGGGCCTCTGGTTGTCTTCTTAACTACTCGCTGCATCTGATTTCAGTGTACAATACAGTTAACACTCTTTGTACATTAATATTTCTCAATCCAATACCGTTTCAATAATGTGCCAGTTTTTTGTTTTTGCCACTGAAGTGCATAGCATTACAGTTATCCCCATTATACTGCCTTCTACTTGCCTGCTCATTCGATCCATTTGAAGCATGTCTGAAGAACGGTCTCTACCGAAAACTTCACCTATTCCTTCTATCCAGAGATGCTGCCTGTCCCGCTGAGTTACCCCAAAGTCTGATGAAGGTTCTCGACACGAAACTTCACCCATTCCTTCTATCCAGAGATGCTCCCTGTCCCCCTGAGTTAATCTAGTATTTTGTGTCTATCTGTCTAAATTTGAAGCCTCTTTGTATCTTCCACAATTTATAACTCTACCTACTTCAATGTCGTTGGCAAACCTCAAAATATGACATTTGGCTCCCGTATCCAAATCACTGAGATATATTGTGCATATCTGTGTCCACTCTGAAAGATCCCACTGGTTTCTGCCTGGCACTCCAATGAAGATAAGAATAAGAAACATTTGGACAGGTAAGACAGGTTTAGAGGGTTGTGGGCCAAATGTAGGCTGGTGGGACTAGTGTACATGGGACATGTTGGTTGGTGTGGGCCGATGGGCGTGTTTCCATGCTGTATGACTCTATGACACTATGACTTTAAGATGATGTATTCCTGCTCCGTTTCCTGTCTATCAACCAATTTAAAATATTTGTCCACAAGCTTTAATTTTGCAGACTAACCATAATTAAAGGGACTCTAATTATAAAGTTTACTGAAATTCCAAATACTGTATACCACATGTGCTATATCTCTCTGATCTACTCACTGAGTTCATCAGAAAACACTAAACTGGATGGTAAGTTGTAGAAGTATCACTCGGCTATTTCCATTTAGTTGTGAACTCTGCCTAGTCCATCATGAATTCTGACCTCCCCACCATTGAAGGGAACTGCAGGAATTGCTGCCTCAAAAATGCAGGCATCATCATCAGAAACCCACACCACTGTGGCCACACACTCATTTCACTCCTGCCTTTGGGAAGAAGGTATGGGAGTCTATACTGTAACATCCCCCCACGAACAGCTTCTTCCCTACAGCCATCTATTACACACTACTACCGGAGGCTATTAAACCTCCAGTACTCCATACTACATACTCTTGAACTTCTGCTGGTGTACAGTAGAGAGCACATTCACTGGTTGCATCGTGGCCTGGTTCGGCAACTTGGACGTCCAGGAGCGGAAAAGACTGCAAAAAGTTGTGAACACTGCCCAGTCCATCACCGGCTCTGACCTCCCCACCATCGAAGGGATTTATTGGAATCACTGCCTCAAAAAGGCAGCCAACATCATCTGAGACCCACACCATCCTGGCCACACGCTCATTTCACCCCTACCATTGGGAAGAAAGTACTGGAGTCTGAAAACTCTAACGTCCAGGTCCATGAACAGCTTCTTCCCGACAGCCATCCGGCTGTTAAACACAACAACCTCAAATAAGCTCTGAAATTCAATAGACTTCAATAATAATAATATTAATAATAATAACAGTAATAATAATAATATTAATAATAACAATAGTAATCATTATAATTATTGTAGAGAACTGCACAGACACAGTCTGGTGTTCAAAGTCAGCTTTAATCATCAGTCATGGTGGTGCAGTATAATACGTTGTTAGTTCATCTCTACCACCGGTGTAACTACGTAGTATGGGAAGTGAGTGTTAATATAAAGTGTACAGTAAGGTGGAGCTAGTGTTAGTACATTACTCTGATTGGTGCACATGCACTAACCAATCTACATTATTATTATAAATATTATTATCATTATTGCACTACTATTGTTTGTTTTTGAGTATGTGTCTGTGTGTGTGTGTGTGTATATATATATATATATGTGTGTGTGTGTGTGTGTGTGTGTGTGTGTGTGTGTGTGTGTGTGTTTGTGTGTGTGTATACAGCATATACACACTGAACTTTATTTTTCTCACTCATTTATCATATTGTTTACACTGTACTATGTTTACATATTCTGTTGTGCTGCAAGTAGTAAGAATTTCATTGTTCTATCTTGGTCATATGACTCTTTGACTCGACTTGGAAGCAGTGGTTTTGTCTTTTTGCATTATTATTGTTTGTTTTCATGTTTGTCTATGTGTGTAGGTCTCTCTCTCTATACTGTGGCTTGCAAAAGTTTTCATACCCCTTGAACTTTTCCACATTTTGTCACGTTACAACCACAAACGTAAATGTATTTTATTGGGATTTTATGTGATAGACCAACACAAAGTGGTGCATAATTGTGAAGTGGAAGGAAAATGATACATGGTTTCCAAATGTTATTACAAATAAAAAACTGAAAAGTGTGGCGTTTATAATATATATATAAGCCACTATATATATATATATATATATATATATATATATATATATATATATATATATATATATATATCTGTGTGTATTATATATATATATATATGTGTGCGTGTATAATATATATCTTTGTGTGTGCTTGTATATGTTTATATATATATATATATATTTTAATATTATACACACACCAATTTTTTTCTCTCGTTTATTATATTGTTTACAGAGTAATATTGTTACATATTCTGTTGTGCTGCTACAAATAATAATTTCAGTGTTCTGTCTGGGACATATGACAATAAAACACTCTTGACTTGACTAGTTCCTTGTGGCTGGTTGAGAAGCATTACTTTGCACACAATGCTGTACACAAGAAGATTCGGGGAATGGGGGCAACTTTCAGATAGCAGAAAAAAACTGCTGGATTAGTGAATGGTGTGCAATGTAGATATGCTACAATATGTTGGCATTGTGCATCTGGTTTGTTGCAGTTGTCCTTTGTACTGTATATCATGTTAGACATTGTACGGAAATGGCTGATACCATTGCCTTTAAAAGTCCTTGTTTGTGAGAAACTGGCTGAGTTAACATGTACTTAATGCTCAGTGGTTACATTAGTGTACATTTTATGCTGCAAATAAACTGCAATGACAGCACATTGACATTACTCCTTTTCTCCTGAAGAAGTCGATCCTGCTGGGACCCAGTTCTGTAAGGGAAGGGAGTGGGAGCTGAGAGTGAGAGAGACTGAGGGTGGAGAGACTGCATGGGGGCTGAGGTGCCAACACAGAGTTGTGGCCATAAAATGACACAAAGTGCTAGAGTAACCTAATGTCTTAGGCAACATCTTAATGGACCTTAAGTGACAATGGCGTTTAATGTAACTTAATGGATCAGACAACATGGAGAACATGGATAGGTGAATTTTCGGGTCGAGACCGTTTAGACATCTGAAACGTCACCTATCCTTTTTCTCCAGAGATGCTGCCTGACCCGCTGAGTTACCCCAGCATTTTGTGCCTTTTTGTGCAAACCAGCATCTGCAGTTCCTTCTTTCTGTAATTGTGGTACCGGCTGGCTCCTGCAATGTCCGCCTTGCCACCAGTCTGTCTCGTCCCTTCTCTGTTTTAATTATTTTAAGTATGTCTTAAATGTATTTTTTACCAATGTTTCTTGGTATGTTTCATGTGGAGGGGGGATCGGGGGAAACATTTTACAGTCACTTACCTCGATGGAGATGCAATTTTCCTCTGTGTCGCATCTCCATCCACCTGTGACCTAACAACGTGGAGTGGTGCGGCCTTTCCTGAGGACTGGCCCGGAGCTTCAAGCCGTGTGTGCAGCACGAACTTACCATCTCGGAGCCTGCAATCCTTTGCCAAGAGGCCGGTAAGAAGAGGCCGACTCGGGAGCTCCATGCCGCTGAGTGTTCCGAACCGTCCCGATGCCGGAGTTTCAATCATCCCGACGCGAGGGCTTGAACATTGGACCGTCGGTAGCAGCAAGTGCAGAGGGTTCGGCCCCGACCACGGGTAAACAAAGGTGGAAAATGATTGAACTTTATTGCCTTCCATCACAGCGAGCAATGTGGATTCCACTGTGGTGGATGTTTATGTTAAATTTTATTTGATGTGACTGTGTGTCTTGTTGCTTTTCACTTAGATAACTCAAATATCACCGTACTTAATTGGTGCATGTGGCAATAAACACGAACTTGAACTTGAACTTGATCTTGTTTCTGTCAACACAACAAACTGCAGTTGCTGGTTTACAAAAAAAGACACAAAGTGCTGGAGTAACTCAGCGGGTCAGGCAAAATTCTTCATCTTCTTGTGAATGGCGTGCACAGCCTAAAGTTGTAGGATCTGTTCTATCTGATCTTATTTGATTGTGCACCCCGGGTTGACTGCATTCGTCGAAACAGGGCGGACCACATGAAGGTTGCAATCTTTCACCCCAGGATACATTCTGCAGAATATAGATAGGCGATGTTTTGCATCAGAGCCTTTTTTTAGTCATGACCTGAAACATCATCTATCCAGGTTCTCCAGAAATGCTGCCTGACCCACTGAATTACTCCAGCACTTTGTGTCTTACGGTGTATGTGTACATGGGTTTGTGTGTAATGGACACCTGTAATGGATGGGGCATCGACCACCACTTGCTGCAGCCTCCTTCGTTCCTGAGAGTTTGAAGTACTCCACCGTACACATGTAGAGGTTCCATACAACATTCAGCCACATGAATTATAAATTGGCTTCCTCTAAGGAAACAGAGGCACTGGTGCGTTTTCTGTGTGATTACATCAATTTGCTAGGGTCAGGATTGATATTCAGGAATGAATATGGCCAGGAACTTGAACCTGCTGACTCTATGTTGCTGTTCCATGGAAAAAAGAGAGAGAGAGAGAGAGAGAGAGAGAGAGAGAGAGAGAGAGAGAGAGAGAGAGAGAGAGAGAGAGAGAGAGAGAGAGAGAGAGAGAGAGAGAGAGAGAGAGAGAGAGAGAGAGAGAGGATTCATGGAATCATCTTTGTGTCAGTGTGTGCACCATGCTTGTGTGTTTGATTCTACATCCAAGCTGTTCTGCAGCTCAGTCTGATCTTCGATTGCCATGGGCCTCCTTGCCAGTGGGGCCTCGACTCTTTTCTGTCTAGTCCATGTGGCAGTTGGTGTGCTATGTTAAAGGAATTCAAGGAATTCACATACATGTGTCCTCCACTACTCAGCACTGGAGTGTAATGATATCTAAGACAGCCAAAGAAGAAAGTGCTTGTGTGCCACATGAAGAAAAATCTCAAAAGGTTGTTGGAAATTTTCAGAACTTTGTTTAGAAGTATACTATTTGTAAATCAATCTGCACTCAAACAATTGAAAGAAGTTTAATAAAATGTTAAAACAACTGTATTGCATGAAATAATATCTCAACAAATGTAATTCGTTTGCATTTCTGTCTCGTCGATTTATAATGAGACAGACCTAATCTTTCAGCAAAACCAGTGAAAATGTTTTTTAGCTGAGTGTCTTGTTTGCATGTATTTACTGATATTCCTTATTCGGTGTTTAATGTATTTCTAATGGTATTTTTGATCATTACAATTAAATTGTTAAACAGAATTTTGCAGAGGAGATAGTTCTACTCTTCCACCATCGTAAGAAGGGAAAAATATTTGATAATTTTCAATCTAATCTGAATTGTCTAATTTTAATTTCAGATAATGCCCTTTTCTTCTAAATTCCTGAGTGAAATAAGTGGAAGCCCTCACTTCTTAGGAACAAGGTAAAATTACAGGGGGTGCTGTTATAAAGCAAGTAGTTTTAATTCAGCATTTACAATTAGAATGGAGAATGCTGAATTTGGCATTAGTATGGAGGTGCAGATAAAAAGCAGTAGTCCCTGAAGTGGGTTGTGGCAAAAATATTTGGAAACTATTGAGGCTTCTAGAGGAACGAATTGCACTCTATTGACAGAGTTAATCCTCTTTATCATTATACACACCATGAATAGATCATCTCCAAATCTTTTAAAACTATGGGAATGCAAGGTATTTATAATTTAACCCTTCAAACTCTTCTCATGATTTAACTCCTTAAGTTCCACTATCTTTTGGGTGAATCTGTGCAGTATACCTCCCATTGCTAATGTACCTTTCTGTTCATTACCATAGCTATACATAATACTCCAGATTGACCTATACTTAATCTTGTATTCATTTATTATGACGAGTAAGATGCAAAAAATTATGTAGTAAATGCATAAAGATGCAGAAAAAAATCCCAGGTAGACACAAAATGCTGGAGTAACTCAGCGGGACAGGCAGCATCTCCTGGAGTGAAGGAATGGGTGACGTTTCAGGTCGAGACCCTTCTTCAGATTGATGTCAGGTGAGTGGGCGGGACAGAGATAGAATATAGTCGGAAACAGTAAAACTGGTGGGAGAACTGGGAATGGAGAGGGGATGGAGAGAGGGGGAAAGCAAGGGCTATTTGAAGTTAGACAAATCAATGTTCATACCACTGGGGTATAAGCTACCCAAGCAAATTATGAGGTGCTGTTCCTCTAATTTGTGCTGGGCCTCACTCTGACGATGGAGGAGGCCCAGGGCAGAAAGGTCAGCTTGGGTAAACACAAAAAGCTGGAGTAACTCAGCGGGTGAGGCAGCGTCTCTGGAGAGAAGGAATGGGTGACATTTTGGGTTGAGACCCTTCTTCAGATTGGAATGGGAGGGGGAGTGTACAGGGTGATCAATGGTTGGCATGGACTCAGTGGACCGAAGGGCCTCTGTATCTCTAAAACTAAAACTGTGGAGGGAATGGATAGGCATTTTTTGGGTCTGGGCCCCTTTTCAGCACTTTGTTCTTTGTTCAAGATTCCATAAACTGCTGTTACTTGTGTCTCGATCCAGAATGGTGATGCATAAGATGAACTTTCAGGAAGATTAATGGAGGTAACATTGAAGTCCATCTAAATATATGAACTGAGTTGGGCTCTCCAATCCTTTCAAGTATGCCTACCTACTTATAGAAAAGTCATTCATACGGTATCCACTCACAACCTTTGAGTCCATGCTCGCTTTGATGTGGGATTCCCTTACCTTTGTTGCTCGATAAAATGTATCCACTTTTACTAATGTAATTGCAACAACTATTCACAAAATGTTGCAACCATTAGAGAAGACGTGTTGATTTTCTTTTTTGTCCCCGAAGTAACGCGGATGCAATAAGTAACAGTTTTAGTTTCGTTTAGTGTCATGTGTAACGAGGTACAGTGAAAAGCTATAGAAAGTAACGGAATTTCTGATACAAAATGCAACGTATTTCCCAAGCTTTATTTAACATTTTTTGCTACATGATGAATTGGTGCAGATGATGCCAATTTGCCTTTCATTCTACAGCGAACAATTGAATAGAGCTTGTTATTATAATTAATATTTTAAACCTGTTGTGGGGTTGAAGAACTGGCTTTTGGGCAGGAAGCAGATTATAGGATTTGAAATTTCTAAGTACTCTTCATGATTTAACAGAAAAAACCCATACAATTCTCCCAAATCCAGCACTTTCCTGACCATTTTGCAGTTTGGTTCCTATTCGGGGCAGGGCCGAGACTGCTCGATGCTCAATGCCCGATGGAGTTTGGCGAGCGCGAGCATTTAAAGATCAATTTAAAGAGACGGAGGGGAGCGCTCTGAGTGAATGAAGTGCATTCCCGCGCGCGTCCCCGCCAACCCCGCGCCGCCGACAGGCCCCCTGGCCACGAGCGCGCGTGCACGTGCTTCCAGCAGCAATGGGAGGTTCACGCGCAGTCCGCCAGCAGCAAGGGGAGACGTGCACGCGCACCTCATCCAACAGCAACAAGGGGCGTGCACGCGCATCTCATCCAACAGCAACAAGAGGCGTGCACGCGCAGCCAGCGAGCAGCTACAGCCGACGTGCACGCGCAGTCCGCCAGAAGCAAGGGGAGACGTGCACGCGCACCTCATCCAACAGCAACAAGGGGCGTGCACGCGCATCTCATCCAACAGCAACAAGGGGCGTGCACGCGCAGCCAGCCAGCAGCCACAGCGGACGTGCACGCGCACCCAGGAGCAGCAAGAGGCGTACGTGCACGCGCGGCCAGCAACAGCAGCAGCAGGAGTACGCGCGCGCCCCCGACCAGCCGTGAGTGCGGACGCCGGGAGCAGCCATAGCAATCCTGTGTGTGTGTGAGAGGGGGCAGAGCATATGTGATTCTTGCAGGAGAGGTGCGGGTGAAACTCGGCGAGGGAGGGAGCGAGCTGAGGTAAGGGACACCCGGCGCAGCGCAGCGCTTCACAGCAGCACCGTGTATTCAAGCGAGCTGGGCGGGCGGGCGGGCAGAGCGGGCGTTATCGCTGCACCTTGCACCTCACCTAGCGGTTTTATGAATCGAGTTCCATTTGCAACGCAAAAAAAAAAAGGCACTTCAAGCCCGTCGCAAATGAACGGCAGGATTGATTGGATTGGAGTGGAGTCATCAGTAACTTCGTCTCCGTGTCAGAACTGGGGCGCTACACCTACTGTAAATGTGCACCATTCTTCTCATGGGTTTTTACGTCGCGTTTAATCTAACGCGGGGTTGTAGGATTAAAGGTTTTTGTTTCCCCCAACACACAAAATAAATTGTAAGGCTGAAGGGACCGAGAGCGAGTTGTCGGATTGCGAAAGGGTCAGTGTGTTTGAGATCTTTTCTCTTCCCTTATTGCAGCTCACATAGCTCAGTGTTTCAAGTAAAGCAACCCGACTTGGCAATGAATGACTGGAGCGTTGCAATGGCTGCTCCAGAATACACTGAAGGGGGGGAAATCCTCCTGGTTTATGTTAACAGAAAGACTGCTAAATAGATCTGCATCGCCCTATGCGAAAGCACACGGCTTCTCTAAATTTCGGTTCAGATTTCAGTTTGGCAGGAGTTTCTCTTTCCCTCAGATGAATATCTAATAATGTCCGAAGACGGATTTATTGAACTCTGCAGCTTTGGTCGAGAAAGGGAATGGGGTTGAATGGGAGAAGGAGGGCGATCGTGGAATAAGATGTGTTTTATCTTTTAATGGTTGAACCCCCCCCCCCCCCCCCCCCCCAAATTTTACAATTAATGATGAAATAAAAAGCGATGGTGAAAATGCACTTTCTCTATCGGGCCATTTAAACTTTGCTCTCCTCGGTAAATGGTGCAATGGACACAATCAAATGAAACTTGATACGCTGGAGTCCACCATACAGTCTATAAGCCAAATAGGTCTTAAGTTTGTACATGGATCCTGGATATTGGGGTGCTTTAGAAATACTCATTGTGAATGGTGTAGATTTAGTGAAGAGCTGAAAGAACTATTGTAAGGAAGGTCGTTATATCTTAGGGATATTTCGTGGAAGCTTAGTGGTTGGATGTATAAGATTCAACCATGCCTGAATTATTTAGTAGGTGGTAAATTTAAATTCTAGTAAAATTTAGAATTTATATTAAAAGTAATAGTTTCAGTAAATCAAGAATGAACCTACATGCCCACACCCAAATTGGAGGAGCAGCACTTCATATTTTGCTTGGGCAGCTTACAACCCAGTGGTATGAATATTAATTTCTCTAATTTCAAGTAACCCTTGCATTCCCTCTCTCTCCATCCCTCACCCACCCTAGATGCCCTGCTAGTTTCACTTTGGATACCTTTGTTATCATCTCTTCCAAAGCCAACTGTGAACCATTTTGGGCTCCACCTTTCCTGAGTCATTGTTGCCGGCTCTTATTTATTCTGCATCTTTTCGTATCTCTAGTTTCCCTCTCCCCTGACTCTCCGTGTCAAGAAGGGTCTCGACTCGATTTGTCACCTATTTTTCTCCAGAGAGTTACTCCAGCATGATTGATTAGAAAAACCTGCCTGGAGCACTAATGTCCTTGCCTAGTTTGGTCTAAGCCCTGTCTGACCTTAGACCATCGTTAAATTATGTCCTTAGTTTTGAGGCAATAGTGACAGTCAATAAATATGGGCATTATCCAGGTCCTTGGAATATTTTTTTTAAAATCCACGTTCTAGGTTATGTATTTGTAATAAGTTAACTATTCACTTCACAAATGGCTATTGTACCTTTTTTTAAAAAAAAAAAAAACAATATAAGTATTACAAATAGGGCTAATATTTATTACATCTAGTGAATGTGGCAATGATCCAGTTCCTCAGCCTCTACAGTCTTTGTGATGAGTGGTCTCCCAAAGCGATGTTGGGTGGGGACCAAAATACACTGAAGGAATGCCAATATATTTGTGATGCACTGGCGTGTGACTTGGAAGATTTTTTGTAGGCTTTGGCATTCCCATGTGTCTAGTGTCCTTCCTCTCAGTGGTAGGTTTGCGTCTTTGGCAGGTGTCGGCAAAGATATTTTGGTGGATAACTCGGGTCCATCTTGTAGACAGTTTAAGCTGGAATGGTGCTTTGCCAGTGGTAGAGAGAATGAGCATGTACAGTGGTGGATACAGAGTCACGGCTGCTTCATTCTGGATGGTGTTGAGCTTCTTATATATTCTGCTGGAGCTGTATTCCTCCTGACAAGGAGAGAGTAGTCCATTATTTGCCTTGTAAATGGTGGAAAAAACACAAGTGATGCACAGAGGCTCGCCCAGAGTAGGGGAATCGAGAACCAGAGGGCATAGGTTTAAGGTGAAGGGGGAACGATTATTATAGGAATCTGAAGGGTAACTTTTTCATGCTAAGGGTGATAGATCTATGGAATGAGCTGTCGGAGGAAGTAGTTGAGGCAGGGACTATCGCAACGTTTAAGAAGCAATTAGACAGGTACATGGATAGGACAAGTTTAGAGGGATTATGGGCCAAATGCAGGCAAGTGGGACATGTTGGTTAGAGTGCGCCATGTTGGGCCAAGGGGCCTGTTGATAAGCTGTATGACTCGATGAGTGAACCTGGAGTTGTGTCCTACTTGCTGTCGGATTTCCAACACTGCTGCTCATGCAGCGACATGTGTTGAAATTACGTTGCATCATGTTATTTATTTTGTTTCTCAGAGTTACACAATTAAAATCAATTTCACTGTTCCGGAAAGAAGCATGAAAGTAATCATTTCCCGAGTCGTTACACATCACTCTAGAAATACAGTGGGTCATTTCATGGCTTGCATCATGATTTCTACATCGGAGATACATGGGATGACGTCAATACCTGTGCAATGCTCCTCGCATGCCAACCCTGTCTTAACCAACACAATGCTGAAATGAATCTGGGCAGGACTTTCAACATCTGCAGTAAGATGCTGCAGATGTTCTATCAATTGGTAGTGGCCAGTGCGTTCTTCTACGCTGTCATGTGCTGGGGTAGCAGGGCGAAGGCCGCAGATGCCATTGGAATCAACAAGCTCATCAGGGAGGCTGGCTCTGTCTTGGGAGTGGAGTTGGATTCATTGGAGGTGGTCTTGGAGGGGAGGATGCTCCTCAAACTGTGGAGCATATTGGGCAATACAGCTCACCTCCTCCATGACACGCTGGTCAACCTGAGGAACACCTTCAGCAACAGACTGGTTCCATCACGATGCAGTACAGAACACCACAGGAGATCCTTTTTCCCTGTGGCTATCAAACGTTACAACTCCTCCCCCTTCTGTCATGGGGTTGACTGACTGACCCCCCACCCCAAATCTTTGCGTATCCCTAATCCTGGACTTCTACTCGTCATTTTAATTTAATGTATCTTGTTGTGGTTTTATGACTGTTGGTAGACCAATTTCCCTCCTGGGATAAATAAAGTTCTATCGTATCGTAATCAACACAATGCTGAACTGAGAGCCTATCCGGTAGGTAAATTGCATGCTTTGTTCTAGGAGTAGCTGGGCAGGAAAGGTAGCATTGATCTGAACCCATGATTTGCAGCTCCCAAACACCACTTCCAGTGCCCCACCCCGCTTTGAGAAATGTCATTCCTGGCTGTTTGTTAATTTATTTTTCACTTTTTTTAATCTCACCCCCGAGGTGATGCCACTTGTAGTTATTTCCATTTAAATGTGAACTGTTATTCCGGCTCCAACATTTTCAAATATAAAGGAGACCACTCGGACAAGCATGCTTTAATTAGATCTTTAACATGCAGAATATGCTATTTTGTCATTAAATTGAGTTGATTATAATTTTTTTTTTAAGTATACTCCGAAACAATGTAAATATCATCTCCTTATCCTGGAAAGTGCTTAGTAAAGATCAAGGCTGATTTTGGCAAATATCACAAATCGTCCCAGAAGTTTACTCAGTTGTTGCCCTTTTAGCTGCTTGACAATGCCTTTGCAGATCATGGTCTTACTGCTTCAAAAGACTAAGTGCTGGAGGAAGTCAGTGGCTCACAGAGTCATACACTGTAGAAACAGGCCCTTCGGCCCAATTTTGCCCTGCCGACTAGCATGCTCCATCTGCACTCATCTCACCTGCCTGCCCGCCCTTGGCCCACATCTCTCTAAACCTACCCTATCCATGTACCTGTCTGAAGTTTCTTAAATGTTGTGCTAGTACCTGCCTCGCCTACCTCCTCTGGCAGCTCGTAGCATGCACTCACCACCCTTTGTGCAAAAAAAGTTACCCCTCAGGTTCCCATTAAATCTCTCCCTCCTTCACCCCAAACCTTTGTCCTCTGGTTCTCGATTGCCTTACTCTGGTCAAGTGGCATCTGTGGAGGAAAGTGGACAGACAGTGTTTTTGGTTGAAACTCTTCTTCAGATGAATGGAGTAGAGGGGAAATTGGTGGTAGACAGGAGGGGAAGGGGGGCTTCTTTCATCAGTTTGATTTTTGTTCAAAATCCCAGCATCTGCAGTTTCCTATGTCTTCATGATCTTGCTCCTCCTAGTGGAATACTTCCAAAAGGAAATATAGCATTTTTGGGGAAAATACTTAGTTATCAAAATGACGCTGGATTTGTATTTCAACATGAAATCACATCCTTTATTACAACTAGAAAGAGAGAGTTAGAAAGAAAAAAATGAGAGAAAAATTACAAATTACAGAGGAATTATTACAAATCACTAACCTCACCTAAAGGTTTAAAATTCACATTAAGCCACCAGGGTAAAGTTCAAACATTTTATAACTGCTGAGCACATCTAAGATTTGAGCACGTTACCATTTTTATAGCGTAGTTTAGTTTAGGGACACAATATGGAAACAGACTCTTCGGCCCATCGAATTTGCGCCAAGTTACACGAGTTTTATCCTAAACACTAGGGACAATTTATAGAAGTCAATTAACCTACAAATATCAGTTGGTATCATGGCATTTATGCTATCAGGAAGCAAATTTAAGTGAAGACCAACTTCTGTGGGTAGCCAAATTTGAGGAAGATGTCCACAGTCCCTCCTTATTGACGGAGTCAAAAGCTTCATTGAGATTATTAGAATAGACCATGTGTGTTGTCTGATGCTAATTCCTGCCCTTTTCTTAGGATTGTTATATGGTAACATCCTGTCCACTATGCGTCTATATGGGCGGAGAATACGATGAGTTTCAGAGAGCAGCTCTTCAGTCATTGGGAGGTGACAGTTGAGAATAATTCTGGCAATGTCCCCCTCTGGCAGATAGCAGGGAGACCTTCCTGTAGACACCACAGTCAGATCTGTAGCATTTTCGCTTCCTTCACTTGAGTAATGCACTGGGAACAATAAGATTATGAAGACAGAGGAGATTGCAGATGCTGGGTTCTTCAGAATGGTCCTGATTACGGCACATCCGATGTCTCCTGGATGTGGATGATGAGATTGTGTGTTTGTGACGGATGCACTTTACCCAAGCCAATATTGCAGCATTGAGTCTCTAATGCACTCAGTCAGCTATGCAAAGCAGGCTAGGTCATTCACACACCCAGATGCACTTTGCTGATTGAAAGAGATTACCAGTTGGACAAAGGGAAAGACTTGAGGACCTGTTCAAAACCTTAATTGGCTCCTGGAAATCTCTGTCCTTTAACAAGTTGAGGAAGAGGAGGAGCATTTGTGGTGGTCTTGAGAACCTTGAATCCCCACTGCACGAGCATAAAGAAACCCCACAGAAGAAATGGGGCACTTCACAAACTCTCCACTCACTTGCTCCATCAACCAAGATTGACACAAAAAGCTGGAGTAACTCAGCAGGACAGGCAGCATCACTGGAGAGAAGGAATGGGTGACGTTTGGGGTCGAGCTATCTTCGGTTTAAACCAGCATCCGCAGTTCCTTCCAATACTGCTCCATCGACCATCTCCTGTTCGGTCCCGAGAGGTGATTATGGTATGGACATTGGCCTCATTAGCCAGCTGACTATCCACCAAACCAGAGTGCAAATAAGATGCTTGATCCCAAGGACTGTCTGAGAACTGGAGGAGAGGATTTGTTATATTGCACGAGAGGTTATTGATCTGGTCTGGTGGCTTTTATTCCAGTGTGTAGCTTTTGCATGTCATGTCTCTGAACTCTTTGACCTCCATTTGGACAAAATTGTAAAATGTGGCAATCAGTCCACCTTTATCACTTGATAATCGATAGTTAATCACCATACAATCTGGATTTTAGGAATAAGTCATTGCAATCTTTATCAATGTAGGTTGAATGTGCTGTTACTACTGCATTGAAATTAGGTTTAAATGTGCTTTGTATCAGAATCTTCATAATGCTGGGTAATCATTTTATACACTGACCTTCGATTCTTCACAGTACACTTGGTACTGATAAAAATTCCCTCTGCTCGGAAACTCAGAATTTGTGGAAAATTCCCTGTCATGAAGCACAGATAGGACCAATCATTCCTGGATTGAGGGGATTCAGTTAGAGGTGACATTAGAAATGCGGATGCTTCTTCTACACTTCCCTATAGAATAAATAAGGAAAGTAAATAAAGTAAGCTTAAAGTATCACAGCCAGAGATATGAAGTTCGGAATCAAATTTATGCTGTTCGATGGAGTCCAACATCTTGGAGGACTCTACCAACAAGATTTATATTTTTCAAATAATATAAGATTTATATTATACAAAAGTAAGAACCTGCATTAATTGTAATGGGTTTGCTAGTCTTCACGGCTAAAGATGGACAACACAGAGCCGACATAATGCTCATTTGTCATAGCAGACCCTTGCTTTCCCGACTACACTTTTTTGATGAAGAAAGATGCTCCGTAACTTAGCAAAAGACCAGTAAAGTGCCTGATTTGAGAGGAAAGTAATTGCACAGTATAGCTGACATTTTATACTTCTAGCTCTACTTGGAGTTAGATGGATTAATTAATTAGATACAGCTTGTGCCCTTGCTGGAGGACAGTAAACCAGCGCAATGGTGAAAAAGACCATTTTAGTCTTGAAGAAAAATAAGATAATTGACCTCTTTGAAGTTGTCACTTCCCAAACTATTGGTTGATTTACCCCTGTTAAAAATACAACATTGGTTGTAGTTGAATCTGCCAAACTTATTTTTGAATAGCAAATGAGCTTTGCACATTTGGGTTTGTAGCTCATAACCCTCCTCAACTGCCTAACAGGCTTTAAGACCCCTTACCTGAAGGACAGCCTCTGTTCAGTTCTGTCTGTGATGTTGGTTTGCAATGAGAAGAGCAGGAGGTGGACCTGCTCCACTGGAGGATCTTCGAACAACTATTCTGCGACTGTGAAGTTTTTTGTTCAAATTTGGACATTCAGAAATTTCTACTGTGGAAACAGCGCACTCCCATTACTTCACGACACCTGTAGTTGCCTCTATCTTTCTCAATGCCACATTGCCTAAGTTACCACTGGATTTTCTTCCAAACTGCTGGAGATGAAACATGTGGTGTGATGTTCAAGTTTCCAAAAGGAGTCGACTGCCTGTGGAACCAAGACATATTTCAGTTTAGTTTAGAGATATAGCATGGAAACGGGTCCTTCGGCCCAGCGAGTCTGCGCGGCCAGCAATTCCCCGGACATTAACACTATCCAACACACACTAGGGACAACTTACAATTATACCATGCCAATTAACCTACAGACCTGTATGTCTTTGGAGTGTGGGAGGAAGCTGGAGAAACCCCACGCAGGTCATGGGAAGAACGTACCAACTATATACAGACAAGCACCTGCAGTCGGGACTAAACCCGGGTCTCTGGTGCTGTAAGGCAGCAACTCTACCGCTGCGCCACTGTGATACCTCTAGTCTTGGACTGGAAAACAGTACCGTGGTTTTTATTTTTTTGTTCCAGTGCTTGGCTTATTGGACTCTACCCTTTAATATTTTGTAACTCCTTTCTTTGAGGAAAGTCTATTTTAGTACAATTAACCATCCCAGCTCATTCCCACTTGCTGGGGTTGAATTGCTTACAGTCACCGCCCTGTGTCGAGGCATTTTGATGTGCAGTTGCGCCTAACTTGGGGAGAAACACACACTGCCAAATTTATTCGGCTTTAAACAAATCCAGCATTGAGTGTCAATCTCAGGCTTGTTAAAATTTGAATTAGTGTTACTCAGCATAAAGACCATGTGCCTGAGATGTGTCTAGATGTATTCTGCTGTGATTGGCAATTTTTAAGATGGGAAGCAACTCTCACGTGATACAACCCCCTGAGGTACAACGTTAGGGAATTGCTTCTAAAATATTCCATGCAGTTTTGTTACCAGAATAAATTGGTGGCAGAATGGTTGTCAAAAAATAACATAAGTGACTATACCAATTTGGCATCAGAATCAATGCATTATTGCATGGCAAATGGAGTGCTGGGTTCAAATCTGGCTACAGGGGGTTTGTTTGTATTTGAGTGTATAATGCCTTCACTCAAATAGATGGTATTGTGACTAGTAGTGAAAAAAAATCCAGGAAAGGATAGGCTATCATCAGAGGAGTATAATGAGAACTATAATTGTCTCAGTCTATGGTTAAAACCCCGAGTATCCGACTGACCTTTGGCATAACTAGGACACCTTCAAACATGCTGTTCACAAATTCTGCAATAAATGTGTACTAAGCATATCATCCTGACCTGGAAAGGGTATGGTGCTTGTGGCCCTACCCACCCAAACAGAATATTTTCATCACAATATAAAAGCAACCAAGCTCGCATACAGTTTAGATCTCATTTTGCAAAAGAGGTCGACAGGCTACTGCTAGTTTAGTTTAGAGATACAGCATGGAAACAGAGTCCGTGCTGACCAGCAATCACTAGTGCTACCCCACACTCTACGGACAATTTACAAGTTAACTTAACCTTAACCTACAATTAACCTTAACCTTAACTTAACCTTAACCAATTAAACTACAAACCTCTACACCTTTGCAGTGTGGGAGGAAATCAGAGCACCCGGAGAAAACCCAGACTGGCACGGGGAGAACGTACAAACTCCATACAGATAGCACCCATAGTCAGGCTGGAACCTGGGTCTCTGGTGCTGTAAGGCAGTAGCTTTACCGTTGCGCCACCCGTGTTGTTTGATTGTGGGTTTTATTCGGGTACTCTCGTTTCCTCCCACCTCTCGGAGTCATGTGGGTGGCGCGGCGGTAGAGTTGCTGCCTAACAGTGCAAGACACCTGCGTTCCATCCTGACTGCGGGTGCTGAGTTCGCATGTTCTCCCTGTGTTTTCTCTGGGTGCACCGATTGAAACCACATCTCCAAAAATGTGCAGATTTGTAGCGTGTAAGATAGAGCTAGTGGTCGGCGCGGACATGGTGGGTCAAAGGGCCTGTTTCCACGCTGTATCTCCAAACTAAAAACTAAACTAAAACTAAACGTGTTGGTAGGTTAATTGGCCACTAAATCTGGGGGGACTGGATGGGAATGTGAGGAAACTAAAATGGGGTGTGTGTAAGTAAGTGCTAGATTGTTGTGATGACCTGCTGGCCAAAGGGCTTGTTTCAGTGCTATGTTGCTCAATGGGTACACAAAAGGCTGGAGAAACGCAGCGGGTGCAGCAGCATCTAAGGAGCGAAGGAGATGGGCGACGTTTCGGGCCGAAACCCTTCTTCAGACTCTGATGCTCAATGACTTGACTAAAGGGCAGAGAGTGAGAGGAATTGTATGGTACAAACATGGTGGTGTGCTTCAGGTCTGAGAGCACAACAGAAGCCCTCTCAACACTTTTGTTACTTGTATGAAGGAGCACACAAAGTGAGACTAGCTGTGCAGAAATAGCTTGGGTAAGAGAGGAGGATGTTGGCGTTTGGCCCTTCACGAGTAGAATGCTTGACATTGCGATTGTCAGCAGTTTAGTTGGTATAAGTAAAATGGGTGTGTTGCTGTTTACATTACATGTACAGATTGTCTATTAACTTCAGAGGTCCCATCTAATTCAATGGACGATTTACACTATGGTTAGTGGGTTTAACAAAGAGATGGATGGATAAATGCATAGATTAATCATGTTATGTGTGTATATTGTTTAAACTGAAATTGGGTAGGTTTCATGTTTGTTTAACTAGAAATGTGAGTGGTGGGATAACTTCATTCAGATGATGATATGTAAACTGGCTTAATTGAGTTTCTGCAAACTGGAAACAGAAGTTTTTCTTCTGGAACTGACCTCACTTTCTTTGAACAAAATGTATTAACATGAAAGGTCTTAAGAGATTTTGTTTCGAATGGCTGTGTAGGCACGTTGCTTCATTGTGAATTTTGTATTCTTAAAATAACTGGTGTTGATCAATGTGGAGTCATTGCACCCACACCTGTGTGGCATTTCCACATTCACAGTACATTCACTGCTTATAAGCTCTTAAAGCAAAATCGCCACTTACTCCATCCGGGTATAGACACAAAGTGCTGGAGCAACTCAGTGGATCAGGCACAATCTTTGGAGAAAAAGGAACCTCCAACTCTTTCCCCCCCCCCCCCCCCCTCCAATTTTCAGTCTAAAGAAGGGTCCCGACCTGAAACGTCACCCATCCTATTTCTCCAGAAATGCTGCTTGACCTGCCGAGTTACTCCAGCACTTTGTGTCTATCTTTGGTATGAACAAGTTACTTTAGTTTATTGTCACGTGCACTGAGGTACAGTGAAAAGCTTTGGTTGCGTGCTAACCAGTCAGCAGAAAGACAAAACATGATTACAATCGATCCATTTACAGCATCTGCGGTTCCTTGTTTCTACATTTTGCCTGTTCAGTCCTCATTCATTGATGTGGTTATTTTTCTGTCCCTCAGCCAACAGAGACTAAAAATTACTGGTGATTGACAGAGCATGTGTAAACGAGATGTTACTCGAATGGTGATTGTGGAAACATCACCATTCCACTACCCTTCAATAAACCTCCCATAAAATGGGGTTTAATCCATCTTTTGTATAAATTGTAGCCAGTGCCAAATTAATTCATCTCTTTTCTCTCCACTACTCAATGTGACTATGTTAGATAAATGTTAGATTATTTAAAACTAGGGTTACGCTAAGTAATACTTAACCTGCAAGTACACCATTCCAACAAAAACGTTGAAAACACTCTTCACCCACCACCCACGCCACCTACTTTGAACACTTGGGGTTTCAAGCATTGCCTAGTCAGTGTCATTGCTATTTCTGATGCTCACCAACCTGACATCTTCACTTGTGCCTTGCCCATCAAGGTTCACTGGACACCAGACAGGAAAAAAGTGTTTCTGGTCAATTTCTTCCTCCAAACTCTCCACTCTTTCTCTCCATCCACGCCATTTCAGCCAGTTATTTGACACTGCTAGCTTCCAAAATCTGCTGAATAGATAACTGATAGAGACTAGATGTTACTGGCATGGATAATCTATACATATGAAATGAACTGAGCCACGGAGGGGCTTTAGGTGCATATTTTAGATTGCTGATCCTATTCTACAGAAATCTCTTCTGGAAATACACAAATACCCTGTTAATCAGCTGCATTCCATGCCAGTATTATTAAATAAACCACATAGGGAAGTGCATTTCCAAATAATTTCTTTGCTCACGTTTTCACCAATCGCCATTGCATAATATGCAAGCTAATACATTTTCTGGGCTCAGTATATTATAAGAGCTGCAGAAGCGGCATTTTATATTCTGCATTCATCTCCGACATGACCTGCTGTGGTTTAATCTTTCATTTGATGCAGAGCTATGTGTGCAGACTTTGGGAGGATAAAGGTTTTAATCCCTGCCATTTTGACTGCTTGAATTGCTTGAGACTCCCCACACAGCACGATCAACAATAACAAAAAGCAATTTGTATTGTAAGTGTAAAATGTGAGATTATTTGAATTGTGTCTAATGGATTCTTCATTATTGTTGAGTAACCTGATAATTGTATATCCCTGGACAAAACAAAATAAGCATTCCTTTATTAGAGACTCGAGCAACTGCAGATGCTGGATCTTTGAGGAAAAAAACAAAGGCTGAAGGAACTCAACAGGTCAGGCAGCATCTGTGGAGAGGGTACATTTTGGGTCAGGGCCCTTCTTTGGATTGATGGAGTGGGGAGGGGGGTGAAAAAGCTGGCAAAGGGAAGAGGAGGGTGGGTCAAAACCTGGCAAGTGATAGGTGGATGCAGGTGAGAGGAGTTAATTGGCAAATAGGTGGAGTAAGTAACAAAGGCTAGGGGTGAAAAGGAGACAAGAGTGTGTTAGACAAGAAGAGGAAGAGTGCAATGTAAAGCTTGGAGGGAAGGATATGGATGGAAAAGTACAGGGAGCATGGGAAACAAGGGGGAACGAAAGGGGAATGAGGGGTCCTGGGATGGGAGATGAGCGTGCAGAGTAGGGAAATGGAGCAAGGCGATTGGGGCAATGGGAGACGGTGGGAAAAACGTGTGTGCATTGGGATGGGAGGTTTAGATGAATGGGGGTTTACTTGAATTGGAATTCAATGTTCAAACCATTTGTTTATTTGGCTTGTATTAACATGGGGATCCTCCAGTGTAATACTGACAATATTACCTTGGACATGATGAATGCCAGGTGATCTGTTAAATCGAGGCCCTTCTGCCTTGATTTAAAACATCTCTCAGCATCTATTCAATGAAAAGCAATAAAGATATTTCTACGCCTGGCCAATGTTTATCCCTCAGCCAACATCACGGCAACAGAAAAGATTTGTGGGTTGTGAGCACGTGACTGTTGGTGAGAGTTTGCTGTGTGCAAATTGGCTGCTGCATCACTTCCATTGCAATTGTGAAGCATTCATCGGCACAGAGTGTATAAAAAGTGTATTATATTTTCTGTACAATATGCTATATGGGTATAAGTTGGGAAGTCATTTGCAGTTATTTAAGACATTAGTGAGGCCGTGTTTAGAGTATTGTGTTCAGTTCTGGGCACCATGTGTACAGGAAAGATGTTGTCAAGTTGGAAAGGATGCAGAGAAGATTTACGAGGATGTTGCCAGGACTCAAGGGTCAGAGCTATAGGGAGAGGTTGAACAGGGTGGGACTCTATTCCTTGTTGCGCAGGAGGATGAGGGGTGATCTTGTAGAGATGTTTTAAATCATGAGAGGAATAGATCGGGGAGACGCACAGAGTCCCTTGCCCAGAGTTGGGTAATCGAGAAGCAGAAGACATAGGTTTATAGTGAAGGAGGAGGGGGGAAGGTGGGGGGCGGGGAAGATTTAATAGGAATATGAGGGGTGTCGTTTTCACACAAAAGGATGGTGGGTGTATGGAACAAGTTGCCAGAGGGAGTAGTTGAGAAAGGGACTATTGCGATTTTTAAGGAACAATTAGACAGGTACATGGGTAGGACGTGTTTAGAGGGATATGGACTAAAGGCAGGCAGAAGGAACTAGTATAGATGGGACGTGTTGGTCAATGTGGGCGTTGGGTCGAAGGACCTGTTTCTACCCTGTATGAATAAATGCGACTGTATTGCAATTGTGAATCATTCATTGGCGTAAGGTGCTTTGGGATGTTCCAAAATGACCATGTAAGATGCTTTATAACAGTCGCACCAGAGTAGATGGGATCTTCATTTAACGCACTCCGATTAAGCTTGCTGGTCTTCTAGTTAATCTGCTGATGAGGGAAGATGTTATGTTATGGCGTTCAATTATGCTTTTATTGTTACATGTGCGAACTGCGAACACAGTTAAATTCTTTTTCTTACAATCATTCCAGTAGAGTATTGCCATACCCCGATCTCTGATTAGCAAATGTACAGAAATAGTCTACTGAGCTCACTTGCAAGAGGCAACACTTAAAAGTGTTTCCATTTCCAGGCAACTCCCAGGCTGTTGCTGCCTCTAGCCTTCTCCGTCCTAGGACGGCCCATCCTTCTCCTTGCCCATCCACCTTTGATCCCGGGAGAGCCTCACGCAGCCGACCACGAGGGCACGGTACACCAGACCCTGGTTCCCTCTCCTCTCCTAGCCGCCTTGCTGCTCACCCGTCCCGTCCATCATCGCTGGCTCCAACCTCTTGGTCTTTGGGGAATGAGCAGAGATCGGTTCGGTGACCTTCCCCCTCCATGCAGGTGGTCCGCCGGGACCACCGAACAGGCGACCGGCTCGGCGACTTCCTCCAGCAGCCCGCAATCCACTGGGTCTTGCGTTTGGCTCAGCAGACTCCCCCAGAAGCCACGATCTGCCGGGTCTTCTGTTCGGCCGAGCAAAGGCCTCGGACTTGGAGGGGACATGATATCCTCCTGCGCTGAGTTCTACAAGGGTAGAGGGCAAAGGAAATCTTGTGGTTGTTCCGAAACCCCAATTCCCAATTTTTTCCCCAATTCCTCCAACAGGCAATGCCCTAAAACATTTGCCCTTGTCACCTTTAGAGCAGGTGAGGCCTATGCCCAGAGCAGCCTTCAACTGTGTGCTAAATTGAGATGATGCTGTTTTTTAAAAATATCTTTGTTGTACTAATGGTCCCTGAATGATCGCTGTATCCTCCATTGTCATCAAGGGGAAATGTTGCACCTTCAAATCGTGCAGCACCAATGATAGTCATGACCAGGATGCAAACTGAAATAGGATATCCTCAGTTGCTCATTAAGCGGCTGAGTCCTTCTGAATTAATTGCTGCTTATTGTCACTATGGGATATTCAGCGGCAGGATAGGATATTTTTGAGAACATCTGTGACATTCTGAGGATGCATCGACAGCTGATTTGCAGCATGATACATGCATAGAACACAAGGGTGGCATAACTTCTTGCTATTGAGGGGTGCAGCGTAGATTCTTGCTATTGAGGGAGTGCAGCGTAGGTTTACAAGGTTAATTCCCGGGATGGCGATGTCATATGCTGAGAGAATGGAGCAGCTGTGTTTGTACACTCTGGAGTTTAGAAGGATGAAAGGGGATCTCATTGGAACATATAAGATTGTTAAGGGCTTGGTCACGCTAGAGGCAGGAAATATGTTCCCGATGTTGGGGGAGTCCAGAACCAAGGGTCACAGTTGAAGAAAAAGAAGTAAGCCATTTAGAACGGAGACGAGGAAACGCTTTTTCTCACAGAGAGTGGTGAGTCTGTGGAATTCTCTGCCTCGGAGGGCAGTAGAAGCAGGTTCTCTGGATGCTTTCAAGAGAG
The DNA here is from genome assembly GCA_963514005.1 of Raja brachyura. The sequence goes on along the minus strand of OY740798.1, from coordinate 33,967,808 downwards.
AGCTAGATAGGGCTCTTAAAAATAGCAGGGGATATGGGGAGAAGGCAGGAACGGGGTACTGATTGGGGATGATCAGCCATGATCACATTGAATGGTGGTGCTGGCTCGAAGGGCCAAATGGCCTACTCCTGCACCTGTTGTCTATTGTAAAGCAGTGGGCCAGGCTGCATCTCTGGAGAGCATGGATAGGTGGCGTTTTGGGTCCAGGTCCTTCTTTAGACTGATTGTAGTGGAGGATAGAGACTGGAAAAGAGGAGGCGGCGGGATAAAGCTTGACAATAAAGTATTTAGCTGGATACGGGTGAGGGGGGTGGGGAGGGTTGATTGGTAGATGGTCTGGCAAAGGCTCAGGATGGAAAATGCCTCTTTGATGCAAAGAAATACGGTTGAAGCAGGCAGGTTTCTTTGTAATTTTCCCTTCAGAAATATTGACTAAGGGTAAAACCATTTTGCTTTGCATTGCACTTGGCATGTCTTCCAGATATCACAAAACATCACAAAGCCAAAGAAATACCTTTGAAATATTTTCATCAGTGTGACGAATGTAACCATTCAACCAATGGGCATAAAGCAGCGTCTGGCAATCTCTGCGCCAACATGTGCTTCTCTCATTTAAAAAAAAACTGTTCTTGCCCATAAGGAGCAAATTCCATGATCAATATATCTAGGAATAAGATTATGTTATTAGTTTGTGGGGAAGATTGATGGGTTGACATTGACCAGGAGATGAGGAAGAGCAACCCTGCTCTTCAGAGAAGAAATATCAGATCTTTTGCAGTCATTTGAATGGAAAGTTGCAGTTCCAGCTTTGTATCCTATCCAAATACAAACACAACACATTCAATAGTTCAGTAGCCCACAGAAAAATGAGCCTATGTTACTTGGGTGACGAACTACATGCAGCCACGACCTCCAAGTTGTCCAATAACTTTCTGACTGATTTTATTTTTTAGGCTTTGTCAGGTTTGGCCTCTTTCAGCTTCAGCACAGTCATAATCCAAATATAGACCAAAACAACTTGAATTCAGAGGTGATGGGAGAGTCAAAGTAACATCAATGAGCCCTGGTTACATTGAAGACTGTGCACATGGCAGGGGAAATGCACCAGTGGTTAGGTCATACCTTGTACTGAGGAAGATGGTTGCGATTGTTAGAAGTCATTCATCCTCGGCCCAGGATATCACTGCAGCAATTCCTCAGAAGTATCTTCAGCTTTTTTGTTAATTAATTTAGAGAGGCCCAGCTGGAAGACCTCATAGCGCCAGAGACCCGGGTTTGATTCTGACTTCGGATGTGGAGTTTCTCTCTGTGATGTTCAGTCTTCCTCCCACATCTCAAAGATGCATGGGTTTGTAGATTCATTGGCCTCTGTAAATTGCCCCTAATATATGAGGAGTGGATGAGAATGTGGGATAACATATAACTAGTGTGAGCAATAGTCGGTGTGGACTCGATGGGCTGAAGAGCCTATTTATTTCCTGTATCTCTTAAGATAAGGCATCCATTGGGGAACAAGTGAGGATATTCACTGATTGATGTATGATCCAATGATGCTTCCAGCAAACAATATAGTTAATTCCCACATGCAGCGAGATCTAGAAAACATTTGGACATAAGCTGACAATTGGCAAATAACATTTCCATCGCAAGTGAACTTGTCAGTGGCATCTTTAACGAAGGTGGTGTAACCATGAACTCTTGGTGTTTAAAGGCATTGCCTGCACTGAGTCCCCGACATCAACATTTGGGGGAAGGGTCAATAATGACAAAAAGCTTGTCATGAGCAGCCACATAAAAACTGTGGCTACAAGAGCAGGTGAAAATCCTTTTCTCGAAGCAGCCTGCTTTATTAGTCATCTTTCCATCACCCTCGGCATTTACTCATTTTTTCCAGCATTGGCTGCAGTGTGCGCCATCTCCAATAGATGTGCAGCAAGGATGCTCCAACTGAACCTCCCCCTATGACCTCTGCCCTCAAGGACGGGGGCACAGAAGCATGGAGGCACCACGTACAAGATTCCCTCCTGAGTTACACACCACCCTGCCTTGGAAATATATCAATTTTTCTTCATGACCCTGGAACACTCTACTTAACAGCACTGCGGGGAGTGCTTTAACCAGAAGAATGGCAAAAGCTGGAGAAGGTGACTCGTCAGCACTTTCTCAAGGGAAATTAGGGATGTGCAATAAAATGCAGCCTTGCTGGCAAAGCACAGATACTGGAAAATACATGAAGTGGCTGAGATCCATGTCTGGGCATTGAGGATGATTGCAAGTGGGCTAACTGAGTGCACCACAACAGCATGTGGTTCAAGGCCCTGGAGGGCAGATGCCAATGCTACAAGATGGTCAACAACAAAAGCAACATACTCTCCAGTCCAATGGCCAAAGACAGCTTCACCTGCGGAGGGGAGAATCGATATACACCTCGATATCGCGCAGCTCCGCTTTTGCTCCCCCTCCCTCAGGTGAGGCAGAGGTTCACTTGCACCTCCTCCAACCTCATCTACTGTATCCACTGTTCCAGGTGTCAACTTCTCTACATCAGCGAGGCCAACCGCAGGCTTGCCGATCATTTCGCTGAATACCTCCACTCAGTCTGCCTTAACCTACCTGATCTCCCAGTTGCTCAACACTTTAACTCCCCCTCCCATTCCCAAACTGATCTTTCTGTCCTGGGCCCCCGTCCATTGACAGTGAGGCCCAGCGCAAATTGGAGAAACAGCACCTCGTATTTTGCTTAGGTAGCTTACAACCCAGCGGTATGAATATTGACTTCTCTAACTTCAAATAGCCCTTGCTTCCTCTCTCTCCATCCTCTCCCACTTCCCAGTTCTCCCACCAGTCCTGCTGTCTCCGACTACATTCTTCCTCTGTCCCGTCCCCTCCCCTGACATCAGTCTGAAGAATGGTCTCGACCTGAAACATCCCCCATTCCTTCTCTCCAGATATGCTGCCTGTCCCGCTGAGTCACTCCAGCATTTTGTGATACCTTCGATTTAAACCAGCATCTGCAGTTCTTTCCTACACATTCCTTCACCCATGGAGGCTGTGGGAGGGTCTACCTCTCCAGGATAGGTCTAGTCAGCCACAGCAGGAAATGCAACCACAGATGAATCATTCCCTCTCCAAGCAGGACAACATCAAAGCTGCACCATCATCCCCCGCAGATGGACAGATGCCACTCAACCGAATGCAGATGCTGTTACTGGTCCTATCCTCACTAGGTCTTCCACCTTCCACCAGAGCTCCCTCGGCTCTGTTTAAGAGCTGGAACTGTGCCTGAATCTTCACCAGTGGACTGGGTCCACCACTGCTACCTTGGGTCATCAGCAAATGTGATCAACATGATTGGTCAGATGGGACATTATGTTCCATCCGTCACTAAATGGGTGTGTGCATGTGTGTGTACAATACATTGCATGATGCCTTAGGAGTTGTTGAATGCAGCCATGAATATTTTTTATAATGTATGAAATTAAAAATAGCAAATTTGCCAAGAGGCTTCCTTCAAAATAATTTGAACTATAAATTGATGCGATCCATGGAAAGACCACAAGAGTGTGTGGTTAACTCTGTTGAAGCAGTGTTGGATGGAGAAAGGTTGATCATGCAAGTAAGTTACACACTACACCTGTAAGCCTTTGCCAATCTATAGCACTCATTGGTTGAAAGTATTATTTTTGCAGTTTGTGCTCTCCTGAACCCATGTGAAGATGTTGATGAGGGAGATTCCCAGAGTCTAGGGAATCAATAGGTAGGTTACTGAAGAAATTACCTGAGACATGGATGCCGGTGTAACGTAAAATGGGAAACTGTGGGATGTTATTTACAGTTCAAGTCTTTTTGTAGAACCAGTAATGGAGAATTCTAGTTATGAATAATAAATTAGAAATGAGAAAAAATGAAAAACACTATTGACTTGAAACAGCTTCTCTGCAGGCTTTGTCCAACAATCTGTTCACACACACAGATGGTTCATAACACCAGCAGTCTTGTCAGCTAGCAGAAGTGATTTAGTTGGCTTTGCCAAATGCTTTATTCATCTTCCTATGCCCAGTGCAGTGCAAACCTCAGCTGCATGACGCAAAATGACTCCAGAAAACAAATCATCATTCAAAACCAACCACTTGCACAACTTAAAATGACCCTACTCTTTGACATTTAGATTTCATTTTTGCTAAATATGGAAATCCAGTTTATAAGCTACAATATGCGTCATTCCTCAGAGCTAACATCATCACATCCAAATGCTGTATTTGGGTGCAGTGTAGAAGCTGGCCTGAATAAAGATTGGTGCAGTCTATCACTTTATAATTCACAGCTGTTAACCTGATAAAGGTCAGATAGTGTTTTCTCTTAATTGTCAAGGGACTTAATTTTTCAATTTGATTCCAATGCAATTGGCAATTGGAAATCATTATAGTGCTTATTTTTTTAAGAGTTTGTTCAATTGACCTATGATCAAAAATACTCATTTTTTCCCGGTAACTACAATGAGTGCAAGGTGAGGTGACTATGTTATATCAGATGAACTGATCTAAAATGCTCCGTTGAGTTCACTTCAGTTTAGATTTATTGTTCCGTGTACCGAGGTACAGTGAAAAGCTTTTGTTGCATGCGAACCAGCCAGCGACACGATAGTACATGATTACAATCGAGCCATTCACAGTGTACAGATTCAAAGGTCTTTTATTGTCACGTGTACCAATTAAGGTACAGTGATATGTGAATTACCATACAGCCATGCTAAAAAAAAGCAACAAGACATCGAACTACATAAATGTTAACACAAACAACCACCACAGCGGATTCCTCACTGTGATGGAGAACAATAAAGTCCAATCTTCTTCCTCTTTATTCTCCTGCGGTTGGGACAGTCGAACCATCCGTCGGGGCGGTCGGGGCGGTCGAAGCCTCCGCGTCGGGGCGGTCGAAGCCTCCGCGTCGGGGCGGTCGAAGCCTCCGTGTCGGGGCGGTCGAAACTCCTGCAGCTTGGAGTTCCTAAAGTTGGTCTCAAACCAGAGACTGCGAGCTCCGCGATGTTAAAGTCCCCAGGCACTAGTGGTTGGAGCCCCAAAGTCGATCCCCGACAGGGAATTGTGAGCTTCATGATGTTAAGTCCGCAGGCTCCTGCAGTGGAGTTCTCGACGTCGGTCTCCAGCAAAGGCCGCCAACTCCTTGATGATAGGTCGCAATGCGGACAGTGATACGACACAGAATCACATCTTCGCTGAGGTAAGAGATTAGAAAATTTTCCCCCAACTTCCCCCCCCCCCCCACCCATTAAACAAGCTTAATAAGACTGAAAACATACCTTTAACACATACAAACAAATAACAAAGAAGGAAGGGGCCACCCTGTAGATATGGGATAAGGGAATAATGTTTAGAGTCCAATCAAAGATAGTCCAAGGGCTCCCAATGAGGTAGATAGTAGTTCAGGACTGCTCTCTGGTTGCAGTAAGATGGTTCAGTTGCCTGGGAAGAAACTGTCCCTGAATCTGGAGGTGTGTGTTCTTACACTTTTACACCTTTTGCCTGATGCGAGAGGGGAGAAGAGGAAGTGGCCAGGGTGTGATTCATCCTTGATTATGCTGCTGGCCTTGCCGAGTCAGCTTGAGGTATAAATGGAGTAAATGGAAGGGAAGTTGGTTTGTGTGATCAGGGGCGGAAATCCCGGGGGGGGCGGGGCAGGGGGGACAGTTCCCCCCCCCCTTTTCATTGTAATCTGGATTTTAAAGCCTGGTGAAATCTCCACTTTCCGTGAGACTGTGGGGGTGGGACTGCTGGTCGAGGGCGCCGATTGGACGAGAGAGACGTCAGTCAGCAGGTAATGGGGGCGGGACATGATGATACAGCGCGATCATTGGAGGAGGGAGATGCTGGTCAGTGGTGGAAGTGGGGGGGTGGGACTGAGCGTGATGATTGGAGGAGGGAGACGTACCAAAACACTCTCGGCAGCCCTGGACACAGACCTGCGCTTCATCCGCAGCCAGGATCGATCACGGTCTCCGGCGCTGCAATCACTGCCGCACCGCCACTGGACTATCCCCGTCCCCACATGAGTGCCCCCCCCCCCCCCGGGGGTGGCCAGAGACGTCGGGGTCAGACGGGAGCAGTATCCCCAGGCCCACAGCCAGCGCAGGGAAGCAGCGCTAAACCCAGCTCAACTATGCCTGTCCCGCCAGGTTAACCTACAGCCCTGCCTGGACTTACGGGAACGACAGCCCAGGTTTACAGCCAGCGCGGAGAAACAGAGCTAGCTCCACGACTCCAGGCTGGTGTCCCATCAGTCCAAGCAGGGCTGTAGGTTAACCCGACGAGACAGGCAGAGTTGAGCTGCATTTTGCGCTGGATTGAGCTTCCAAAACCTCGCATGTTGCGTGTGAATGTGCGTATGCTGCCGCCAAGATATTGTGTGTGTCCCCCCCGATCCCGCCCATATTTTGATAGTGATTTCCGTGCCTGCACAGTGTGATGGTCTGGGCTGTGTCCACAAATTGCTACAATTTCTTGCGGTCTTGGATGGAGCTGTTCCCAAACCTTGCTGCGATTTATCCCGATAAAATGATCCTTTCCACAATTGTGATTTCTATCCCATTATCTTTCAGTTGATGTATCAGTACATGCCTTTCTGGTACACATTTCAATGAGCACAATGGAAACTGGTACAGTGTAGCTGCTTGGAATGTAATATTATTTAGCGTAGCTGTTTAAATATTAGCATCAGGCTGGATTTTACGTTGTAGTACAAGGCACAGGAAGTGGAGAAAGTGTTAACTACTTATGCTTTTGTAGCACGGATAATCGCAATTGTGAGGAGCATCATAATGCACAGCAATCCCTTGCTTACAGGACAGTTGTCATGCATGTTCCAACATACTGCTCTGTACCTTGGTGTGAAGGAACATCAATGCATGTCCGTCCGATGGGGGCAGCCCTTAAACAAAGGAAGGGACATCACCCCAAGATGGCCTCATGACTGGCAATGGTGCAATGTATAAAGGAAAAGAAAGGGTGAACCCCACTGGGTGCAACACCAGCAAGGTATTGACAATGAAAACTTATTTTTTGTTTTGCATATTTTTTAATTACATGTAAATCCTTAGCATACGAACCTCCATTCAATAACAGCAGGAAAGAAGCTGTTCTTGAATCAGGTGGTAGCTGTTTTCAAGTTTTTGCATCTTCTGCCTGACATGAGAAAGGAGAAGAGTGAATGACTGGGGTGTGAGTAACCCTTATTGTTTTGCTGATTTGCCGAGAGCACGTAAAATATAAATGAAGTCGACTGTGGCGGGGAAGGGATGCCAAGGCTAGTTTGCATGATGAACTGGGCTGTGTTGACGGCAATTTCTGGTAGTCTAGGGGAGACTATAGACATTAGGGCGGTAGAGTGGTGCAGTGGCAGAGACCTGGGTTCGACCCCTTGGGTTTTTTCCAGGTGCTCCGGTTTCCTCCCACATTCCAAAGATGTGCAGGTTTTTAGGTTAATTTAAAAATTCCCCCTTATGCGTAGGATAGAACCAGTGTATGGGTGATCGCTGGTCGGTGCGGACTTGGTGAGGCAAAGGACCTGTTTCCACGCTGTATCTCTAAAAGTAAAATTAAGCAGTTGCCATTCCAAGCTGTAATAATTCAGGATAGAATGCATCTGTGCAATGGTGTATCTGTAAAATTAGTAAAAGTCATTGGAGACAAGCTGAATTTCTTAAGTTCAGATAGATTCTTGACCTGACCTGCTTGTGATTGGAGTTTCAGAAATGTAATTCTATACTGGAAATATGCTGAAAAGTAGTTGCCAAGCTGAACTTTGAAACATTTTTATAGCATAATTCCATGGACCTCATGCACTATAATGCTGAGAACTATATTCCTTATCTTACCCTTTGCTCTATATGTTGTACTTGACTTGATTATATTCATGCATGATATACCTGATCTGTTTGGATAGCATGCAAAGCAATTTTTTTTTTTCCTGTACCTCGGTACAGGTGCCAAAAATAAGTCAAAACCTAAACCCAAGGTAAAGTACTTTCTTGCAACCAAAATGTAGTTGCTTTCTCATGTAGGAAATAATTGGATAGGCTGTGGACCGAGGAGCTTTTTCGTTCAGGTTCATGACCCATCTCACGGAACTACCTGAATTTTATCATATTGTGTAAAAATATTACATGAAACTCCTCAAGACCACAACCTGCACATTTGTAAGAAATATGAGAAAAACCTCAAATTTTCTGAGTAGTAATTGCCGAATCAATGCACGTTTGACATTGAGGTCAGACGCAAATTGACCAATCCCGCGCTTTGTTTTATGGTCGCTCGGCAGCGAGGACCGCGGGATCATGGCTGCCTCCTAATTACATCAAAACAATAACAAGGTTTCCAAGGAATAATGCTGACCTTGCTGATCATTTTGTTTTTCAATTGATTTATCTTTATAAAGTTATGATGTGAACTGTTAAATAAAATGATAAATAACAAATGTAGAGCTAGGACTAGGGTCAGTCAGTCAGTTTGTCAATCGGTCAGTCTGTCTTCTAGACACATTTTTGATGCTCGGTCCACAGCCTAGGAGCAATAAAGCATCCTACAGCAGTAACATCCTGAGTGAACAGATGCTTTTGTTGCATGTTATTTTATTGAGAAAAGATCGACAGGTCTAAATCTCTGTGAAGTCGGACCAGAGGGATATTTCTCATCTACCGTAGTGCTCATAGAATCCCACAGTGCAAAAACTACTGACCAAGATGCCCCATTTACGCAATTCCCACCTGCCCACGTTTGGCCCTTATCCCTCTAAACCTTACCTATCCATATACCTGTCCTAGTGCCTTTTTAAATGTGGTTATAGTACCTGCCTCAACTACCTCCTCTGGCAGCTCGTTCCATATACTCATGTGGTCTTTGGAACTACAGCTCATCTAAGAGATGAGCATCTCTTGATGAGCTAAGTGCTTTTCCTGCTTGTTTTGAGCAGGTGAACTTCCACCAAGGAAGTCAAATTTCCATTCATGAGGATAAACTCTGGGAAAGTGCCCGGCCCTAACCAGGTTCAGGATTCTCAGACGGGTTCTAAAATCATGCACAAATCAACTGGCCACAGTCTTCATTGACATCTTCAACATCTCAATTCAACAGTCTACTGTTCCCATCTGCTTCAAGGAAACGTTCATCCTTCCAGACCCTAAGACAAGCACTGTCCTATCTCAATGACCACTGCACGATACGTCTTAAGATCGACCATAATTAATCACTTTGAAAGACTGATAATAGTTCACATCCGCACCTATCTTCTGGACAACCTTGACCCCTTAAATTTTAAATACAGGAAAAGTAGGTCTATGTGCGATACTATCTGCTTTGCGCTACATTTTAGCTCCAGATCACTTAGACTGAAGGAACATCAATGTCAGCATATTATTCATTAGCTACAACTCGATCTTCAACTCCATGACACTTAATAATCTCATCCCTAAACCTCTGGACCTTGGCCTTGTTGTCTTCATCTGAAACTGGCTTCTAGACTTCCTAGTTGGTAGACCCTTAACACTGCTGCTCCTCAGGGTTGTGTAACGTTGTAGGAGTTAAATCTAAATGTGCAAGCATTATGTTTGTACCATGTAAGGTTTAGTTAACAGCAGGGTATTTTGCATAGGATTTGAAAATTCTCAAATTAATGTTCTTTTTGGGGACGGGTGGTGAAGACTTCCTAGAATGTGAACTATTTTGCATTTTTCTAAGGGGGAAAGTTAAATTAAGACCGAACTAACTGTGCTGGGTTAGGAACTTGGTTCTCATCTTTTGGTCGGTACTGCAGTGTCCCATTTTCAGTTATTTGTGTGTTATGGACGCATTTGTACATCCTGTAGAGCTCAAGAGCAAAAGATGCATCAATACCAATGATGCTGATGTATCTCTCAGTGTCAAGTTGCTGCTTAATTATGAGTCACACCATGGCCCCACAGTTTTACTGACTGTTAACGTTGCATCAAAGCCTATAGGGTTTGGCAGCCTTCCAGTATATTGTGCTATTTTTGCCTCCTATAATTTTGTCGATCCTCATTTACAATTTGCTACATCCTGTCCTCTTTTTTGCTGGAGCCTTCATCCATCAAATTCCTGCACTTTGCAAGAGTATTTCTAGATTCTCCCTCTAGGTTTTTGCCGATTGGTTTCATAATTTAACCCTATATGTTCCCCGTACCACTTTGAAAGATAATATGTATTTCCCTGGGTTCAGTATTCAAATCTGAGTACTACACTTGACCTAGAAGGTTCCACAAGCTCTATGGAACTGGAGCTGTCGGCACTCCATTACTCCCTGACACACCATATTCACCTTCTACTTACTCTCGCTGCCAAACCTGCCTCCACCCCCTCCTGGACCAAGTAGCTGCGGGCCAGTGGACCAGCACGGATGCTTTGACGTATCTTATAAACAATAGACAATAGGTGCAGGAGTAGTCCATTTGGCCCTTCAAGCCAGCACCACCATTCAATGTGATCATTGCTGATCATCCCCAATCAGTTCCTGCATTCTCTCCATATCCCCTATCTTTAAGAACCCTATCTAGCTCTCTCTTGAAAGTATCCAGAGAACCGGCCTTCACCGCCTTCTAAGGCAGAGAATTCCACAGACTCACTTCAAATAATGGTGCCAATAAATAAATAGATACATTTCTGCTCATCTCAGTTTTAAATGATCTGTTCTCTTATCCTGAAATATGCGCTGTTTTGGACACTCCAGCCAGGAGAAGCGCTTCAACATCCATCTTGCCAGCCTATCTCATTAGATCAGCTTTTGTTCTTCTAGGCTTTGTTGGGCAGTCTTCTTTATTGATCTCTCCTTTTCATAAGATAATCTTATCCTAAGAATCAATTCCAATGCATCTCTGTAGCCTTGATTCCAAAGCATGTGTTTCCTCGGGTACAGAGACTAAAATTGCAAATGACTCTCCAGATGAGGTCCAGCCAATGTGTTCTACAATTTCCAAAAGACCGTGTTTAAGAAGGAACTGCAGATGCTGGAAAATCGAAGGTAGACAAAAATTCTGGAGAAACTCAGCGGGTGAGGTAGCGTCTATGGAGCGATGGAAATAGACAACGTTTTGGGCCATGTGAGGCAGCAGCTCCGCCAGCTGTGCCATTGTGCTGTTCATGTCCAATGCCTTTTAAAAATTCTGGCTTGTGTGTGCCTTCATCTCCCATAGGCCTGTGCATCAAGCCATTTGCCTCTAGATATTTACAATTGCAAACATCATCCTGGGTTAACTCATTCATGTAGAAACTCTCAACACACTGGACTAGAAACTGAATCCGAAGAAGGGTTCCAACCCGAAACATCACCTATGCATGTTCTCCAGAGATGCTGCCTGACCAGCTGAATTATTCCAACATTTTATAATCCAGCATCTGATGTTCCTTGTTTCTACTCTACAGTTAGTTGAGTTACGTTTTGAGGTTGGGATTGAAAGGTTTGTCATGGGAAACACCAACTGCTGTTGATCAACAAATAAACTAATTAATTAAAAAAAAGATAAACATCTAGTTTCTTAATGAGCCACTATCACCAACTGGCAATGTAGCTATTAATTCTCCAGAAGCCCCGATTTAAAAAATAAGTCTACCAATTTTGCCTCAGTACAGTGTATTTTAGTTTACAGCACAGAAACAGGCCCTTCGGCCCACCGAGTCCACACCGACTAGCGATCCCCACACATTAACACTATCCTTTACACTTGTACCATGCCAATTAACCTACAAACCTGTACATCTTTGGAGAGTGGGAGGAAACCGAAGATCTTGGAGAAAACCCATGCAGTCATGGGGAGAATAACAAACTTTGTACAGACGGCATCCGTAGACAGGATCTGGTACTACATATTCAAAGTGGACCCCTGACATGAGATACAGTGCCCTCCTTAATGTTTGGGACAAAGACCCACATTTATTTATTTGCCTCTGTACTCCACAATTTGAGATTTGTAATAGAAAAATTCACATGTGGTTAAAGTACATATTGTCAGATTTTAATAAAGGCATTTTTTATACATTTTGGTTTCACCATGCAGAAATTACAGCAGTGTTTATACATAGTTCCTCCCCCCCCCCCCCCCCCCCCCCCTCCATTTCAGGGCACCATAATGTTTGGGACACAGCTATGTCATGTAAATGAAAGTAATCATGTTTAGTATTTGTTGCGTATCTTTTGCATGCAATGACTGCTTGAAGTCTGCGATTCATGGGCATCACCAGTTGCTGGGTGTCTTCTCTGGTGATGCTCTGCCAGGCCTGTATTGCAGCCATCGTTAACTTGTGCATGTTTTGGGGGCTAGTCACCTTAACTTTTCTCTTTAGCATATAAAATGCATGCACAATTGGGTTTAGATTGGGCGATTGACTTGGCCACACAAGAATTGACCATTTTTTAGCTTTGAAAAACATTGTTGCTTTAGCGGTATGTTTGGGATTATTGTCTTGCTGTAGAATGAACCACCGGCCAATGATTTTGGGGCATTTGGTTGAACTTGAGCAGATAGGATGTGTCTGTACAGAATTTATTATGCTACTACCATCTGCAGTTGTATCATCAATTAAGATAAGTGAACCAGTACCTTCAGCAGCCTTACATGCCCAGGCCATAAACCCCACCACCGTGTTTCACAGATGAGGTGGTATGCTTTGAATCTTGGACAGTTCCTTCTCTCCTCCATACTTTGCTCTTGGCATCACTCAGATATAAGTTAATCTTCGTCTCATCTGTCCACAAGACCTTTTTCCACCTCCGCTCGGTTCGCATTAACCTACCTGATCTCCCGCTGGCTCAGCACTTCAACTCCCCCTCCCATTTCGAATCCGACCCTTCTGTCCTGGGCCTCCACCACGGCCAGAGTGAGGACCACTGTAAATTGGAGGAGCAGCACCTCATATTTTGCTTGGGCAGTTTACACCCCAGCGGTATGAACATTGACCTCTAATTTCTGGTAGTCCCTGCTTTCTCCTCCCCATCTCAGCTCTCCCTCAGCCCACTGTCTCTGCCTCTTCTTTTCTTCTTCCCGCCCCACCCCACCCTCACATCAGTCTGAAGAAAGGTCTCGACTGGAAACGTTGCCTATTTCCTTCACTCCATAGATGCTGCCTCACCCGCTGAGTTTCTCCAGCATTTGCGTCTACCTTATATTAGTTGTATATATGGTTGGGATGATTACACGGTTACTAAAATTATGGAACAGCTGGAAAATATTTGGGTGCTTGAGTTAACCAAATATTGGCAGTGTTACATTGTAAGGCAGCAATTGTGAAGGCAAAGTGATTCTTTATCCTGTGGGAGTGCTTTTGAACCGGAAATCGTGAGAGGGCATTGATAATCAAAGTACCCCATTGTAAAAGACCATAAAGGAATAAAAAGGCACTTGTGATGATAATGGGATTTAAATGGAGACTGACTAACCTAAATCTGACTTCTTTGGAAGACTGAGGATATATTGGCATCTAATTAGTACAAAGTCCAGGAAAGCATGAGCACAGATTACTATTTTGAACTTAGTTAAGTTTGTCTGATTTGAAACCGAGGTGATCGTGTAGCTTGAGCACGGACCAATGCAACTGTTCGTGGACTGGTAGCACCTGAGACTTCTAACATGCTGATGGATCATTGAATGCTGCAAGGTCAGTAAAATTGGGTAGCTGAATGTAATAGGAAAAATAGCTTTCAATTCATGCAATGCTGACACCATTACAAGGGGAAAGAGGATGTTTCTCTTGAGATGTGCTGGGATCAGGCTTCTAGTACAGTTAGAGAAAACCCAAATAACACAGGGTGGCAAAACAAAAGTTGTTAATGATAACTGGACTTTGTCAAGATGGGACAGAGAATGCAAACATGCAGTAAGCCTCCATTTAGAAGCAGAGTAGGATAAGATTGCATTACAAGGGTGGCACAGCGATAGAGTTGCTGCCTTACAGCGCCAAAGACCTGGGTTTGATCCTGACTACAGGTGCTGTCTGTACGGAGTTTGCACGATCTCCCTGTGAGCGTATGGGTTTCCTCCGAGTGCTCCAGTTTCCACCCACACTCCAGAGACATGCAGGTCTGTCAGTTAATTGTCTTTGGTAAAATTGTAAATTGTCCCTAGTGTTCACAGGTTTTAGGAGTAGAATTAGACCAATTCGGCCCATCGAGGCTACTCCGTCATTCAATCATGGCTGATCTCTGCCTCCTAATCCCATTTTCCTGCCTTCTCCCTATAACCCTTGACACCCATTCTAAGCAAGAATTTGTCTATCTCTGCCTTAAAAATATTCACTGACTTGGCCTCCACAGCTCATTGTGGCAATGAGTTCCACAGATTAATCAACCTCTTAATCTCTGTGTAGGATAGTGCTAGTATACTGGATTCACTGGTCAGCACTGACTCAGTGGGCCGGAGGGCCTAATTCTGTGCTGTATCTCAAGTCTGAAGTCTAAAAGAAAGATCTTTATATGAATACATGCAGTATTTGTAACAAGGTACATGAATTGATGGGATATAGAGAAATAAATTGATATCATCAATAGTCATTCATGGTTGCAGAGCAACTCAGGATAGAAATTGCATTTTCTGGGTTACTGAAGTTTGAGAAGAAATAGGCAAAAATAGAAAAGATGGAGTAGCTCTTCTAATAAAATAAGGTACGGAAAAACGATGTTAACTCAATCAAAGTAGAATCAGTTTGGAGCTCAGAAACGGCAAGAGGCAGAAACACAAGCGGTTGTTGTTTATAGACTCCTTGCACGGTACTGTAGGGCACAGTCAAAAGTTTGTATAACATGAATAATTTTGTTATCGAAGGGAATTTTAATCCACATATAGATTGGAAAAATCATTTTAGCAGTAATAGCAGGAAAGATACATTTATGGAAATACAAGAACTGGCTTTCCAGATTGGTATGTGGGAAACTAACCAGAAAACAGGATTTTAGATTCTGCATGATGCACTGAGAACAGTTAGTAATCATGTACTTAATGGACTATGAGCGAAAGGTGATCAAAACATGATAGAATTTAATGTTTAAGATTGGAAAGTAATTTGATCTGAACCTGGGGTATTAAATTTAATCACAGCAAACTATGGTGTGAGATGACTAGAATAGATTCAGAGGCTGCATTAAAATATACAACAGCAGGCAATCACTTGGTTATCACTGAATTGATGAATAGTTTACAACAGACATATATTCTAGTAAGGATCAAAAACCCAGAGGAGAACTTGTCAAACAAGAAGTTAGAGATAGTATTAGAGCAAAGAATAGTTCGTAATAATGCCCAAAAGAGCAGCCTTTATAGATGAGAAGAAAGGCAATTTACAAGAATATCTATTGTGCACCATAAAACAGATGATATAAAAGCAATAAAATAGACTATAAATGTAAAAAAATATGAGATCAGCAAAAGGTAATCTGAGTCTCCTTTGGACTGTGATAGGAGAAGGTATATTGGAAGGGATATTAAATTAAATTATATAATAAGGAAATGTCAAAGACATTAAACATATCTTGCAACAAAATCAATGTGCTGGCTGTACACAGCAGATCAGGCAGCATCTGTGGAGCAACAATCCATTGACATTTCACATCAATGATCCTTGTAATCCACCTCTATTTCAGTATTCTGTGTCGGAACAAACTGCAGATGCTGGTTGACACCAAAGATAGACGCAAATTGCTGGAGTAACTGAGCAGTCAGAAAGCTTGACCCGCTGAGTTACTCCAGCATTTTGTGTCTATCTAGATTATTCTGTCGTCATTTTCTCTGGCCCCATCTCCCCTGCCACTTTGCCATGTTTTTATTTCCCATTCTCTGAATGATCAGTTCTCAGCAGCAGCGGCAGCCTTTGCCACTCCAGTCCATCTCCTTGCTCAGGAATTCTGAGCTTGACATGACATGAACTCTTCTTCCATTGCCTTTGCCTTTGCTAGGCATCTTCATCCACATACTGTTGACTCTCTCACCTTTCTTCAGAACGGCACTAAAGCATGGTGACTCTTACTGTGTTGATCCCAGTAGAGGATCCACAATCATCCATTACAGTTGCTCCACCCTGTTAAATTCCATTCGAAATCTATAGTCGGAGGGTGGTGAATCTGTGGAGTTCACAGAAGGCTATGGAGGCCAAGTCAATGAATATTTTATGGTGGAGATTGATAGATTCTTGATTAGTTCATGTGTCAGAGGTTATTGAGAGAAGGCATGGGAATGGGGTTGAGAGGGAAAGATAGATCAGCCATGATTGAAGGGCGGAGTACACTTGGCAGACTCTTTTTTTCGAATTTCAGATTTCACTCTTACTATTTCACTTCACCCACAGGGTATTGATTCTTTGTACCCAAGAAGGCTTTGGAATCTGTCAGTGAAATCTTCGAGACAGATGTCGATACATTTTTTGAATATGAAGGGAATCCAAGAATACAGGGTTGATACAGGCAAATAGTGCTGCAGTACAAGATCAGCTATTATTTTATTAAATAGTATAAGGGCATGAGAGGCGTGTTGGCACATCTGTTTTTTACGATGCATATTTGCCAATTCCTGTGGTCTTGTACCCAAGAAATTTATGAGGGTGTTGCCAAGGCTTGAGGGCCTGGGCAATAGGGAGAGGCTGGGCATGCAAGGACTTGGAGCCTTGGAACACGAGGCGGAGGGATGATCTTATAGAGGTGTATAAAATCATGAGGGGAATGCATATTCTTTTACCCAGGACAGGTGAATCAAGAATCAGACAACATAAGTTTAAGGTGAGAGGAGAAAGATTTAATAGGAACCTGAGGAGCAACATTTTCACTCAGAGGGTGGTGGAATATGGAACAAGCTGCCAGAGGAGATAGTTAAGGTAGGTAATGTAACAGCATTTAATAAAACACGTGGACAGGTAGATGGATAGGTTTGGTTTAGAGGGATATGGGCCAAACGCAGGCAAATGGGACACGTTTAGATGGAGCGTCATGGTCAGCAGGAATGAGTTGGACCGAAAGGCCTTTTTCTGTGCTTTATGACTATGACTAAGAGAGAGACGTTTGGTAAGTGTTTAATGGAATTAGTGAAATAAATCTATTGTGTTAATAATAGGAAAGCCAACTGACAGTATGACAGGAAAACAATTAAAAAAAAATTATAATCTAATGAAGCCATTCATAAGTTGAGTGAGGAATTGGGGCTTGAACTTGGCATTCAACTGTTTGGTTGCTGCTGTGATCCCGGTTGATGACGAATAAAAATTTAAGTTGTCATATAGAGTTAACAACAATTCAATTTATACATCAGTTGTGTATCTGAAAGTTTATCTTTACTATTGTTTTTAATATAAAGTTATCATCGCACTGGATGAAAGTCTATGTTTAATTCCTCTTAACATTTTAACAATCCAGAATGATGCAGGGGCTGTTTAAGTATAGTCCTCAATACTGGGTATGTATGGGACCAGCTATCAGTTTGTCCTTTGAGACCTCGATAAGAGCCGGAGGAGGTAGTTGAGGCAGGTGCTAAATGCACAGACTATCTCATCCAGAGTAAGGGAATCAAGAACCAGAGGACATGGGTTTAAGGTTAGTGGGGAAAGATTTAGTAGGAACATGAGGGGTAACTTTTTTACACACAGGGTGGTGGGTGTATGGAACGAGCTGCCGGAGGAGGTAGTTGAGGCAGGTACTATCGCAACGATTTAAGAAACATTTCGACAGGTATATGGATCGGACAGGTTTAGAGGGATATGGGCCAAACGCAGGCAGGTGGAACTATGTTGCTGGGTCATGTTGGTATGTGTGGACACGTGGGCCGAAGGGCCTGTTTCCATGCTGTATGTCTCTAGGACTTTAAGTGAGCATATTGCAGGGACCACAGTAAACAGTTCAACTCCTGGTATCCGTTGCATTATTAGTAAAGAGCTTGTTTATAGACTCCACCTGTTATGAATGCCAACCAATTGATTGCGACATTATTTTCACTCCCTCTGTCTTTGGACTATCGAATTATTAAGTGTGATGACATTTTCCCTCTGCTTTGTTCAGAGTGGATTGCCCTGAGCTACCGCCTCTCTCCTATAAATGAGTGCTGGAACACAACAGATGGTGCAATGTTGAAGGCCGCCTTAAAATGAATTGCACCGTTAACATATTGGCAGTTTAGTGGTTCACAATCATGCCTTTGGATCTTCTGGGCTACTTGACCGAGGAATTCTATTTTTCTAAATTTCTCTGCGTGATTATTCTGAAGGCTCATTGAGCAAAAGGTCAGCCTTGTTATGTCGTTTGATACACAAAAGGAGACAAAGTGCTGGAGTAGCTCAGCAGGTCAGGTAGCATAGACACAAAATGCTGGAGTAACTCAGCAGGACAGGCAGCATCTCTGGAGAACATGGATAGATGACATTTAGGGTCGAGATCCGTCTCCAGAGATTGTGCCTGACCAACTGAATTGCTCCAGCACTTTGTGTTCTTTGGTGTAGTAATCAGCATCTGCACTACCTTGTTTCTATATTATTTATTTTGGGGTGTGGATTGTATCAGGGCTGCCAACATTGGGTGAGAGTTGGGCGTGAGACATACCGAGAGACCAAGCCCGAGGGAGTGTAGCGACCGGGGGGGGGGGTGGTGGATGGAGGAGGGTGTCCCTCCTCCCATGGGTACGGAACTTTTGCATTTTTCAGCTTGAAATTGTGCAATATGGTGCATACTGGAGCGAGTCTTTTAACTTGTACTTGAATGCAATATATATGCTTTAAATTGGATTAGCTATGAGTAAGGTTAGAGTAAATTACATTCCTAATTACATTCCACAATAGAGCCCAGGCTCTGATTAACAGGTGCAGCACATGAATGATCTTAGTGTATTCATGTATGGAAATCAGATTATAATCAAGTACTTTGCCCATGTTGACCAACCTGGGTCTCACTGCACACCTGGTACTACTCCTGACCCTGACTCCAGTTGCATACCTTCTCTCATTCCTGTCCCTGAGTCCAGCCTTACACCTGGCCCCCTATTCTACCCTGATCATAGCTGCTTACCTGCTTAGGTTCCCAGTGCTGAACACACCCCTGGTCCCAGCTTTGACTGCACACCTAGTACTATTCCAGACCTTAACTCTGGATGCACACCTGGCCTTGCTCCTAGCCCTTTTGCACTGATAATATATCTGGCCCACACATAAAGCCCCATATCTGACCCCCAGGACTTAACCTATTACGTTCAAGTCCACAGGTACTTATCTAATGCAGTAATCCTTTATGGGGCACTTCACAGACCAAATTATGGATAACATAATTTGCTACATTTATTGGCTTCCTTGTTATCTAATATGCTAGTTACTTTGTCAAAGAAGTCATCAATTGGTTGAACACAATTCCCATCCATAAAATGTAATTCACTCAGCTGTATAAGTATTCTGATACAATTTCTTTAATTTTCGTAAAAAAACTGTCCTGAAGTCATTTTCACCCCCAATATTTTCAGTATTTTGCTGTCTTCCTCACAGCTGGGACCTTTCCGAAATGCAGTCCAATAACTATATATTTAAGCAATATTATTCTATTAACTGTGATCTTGAGAGTACATAATATTTTCTGTGATATTCATAACACAACAATGATAAAAAGATCTTTGTTTTAATAGCACCTACCAACATGCATACATTATTACATTACAGTTAATATGCACCGAGGGCAAATTTTTGTGCCAATGCTCCCCATTCCCAATTACTTTTACATCGGTGATTGAAATCCAAGTGAAGTTTAAATGTCATCATAAAATTAAAACCTGCAGAATGGATGGTATTCATTATATGTGGTTGGTTGGGGTCAGTATCAGCACAATTACTATATTAAACTTTGAATCTTCAGATGTCCTGGTTCAAGCTAAAACTAAAGACAAATAATAATCTCCTCACACATTCTCCTGCAAGTATCTCTGTCACTCCAAAATATGCCCTTTCTTTGAGCAAGCTCTTAAATATCGCATCTGAATCCGTTTCCATCTGATTACACTCCTTGAGGATGCTCATCTACATGTTCAATTAATAAAACAACGAGATTGGGGACATTTCTATTCAACCTGTCAAAGGAATTTGGGGGGGGGAACGTCAGAAATAGTCAGTGAGGAAAACAAACATAATAATTGAGTGGCAAATGACAATAGTGCTACCTTCCCAATATTTAACTGAAGGAAATAATGGGTTATCGGGGCTGTATGTTGTGACAGACAGCCTGATACCTTGCATGTCATATAGTATTACGCTAATCCCATCCGCCTGGATATTCCGGATTAATAAATCAAGGTTTTGTCAACTAATTACAAATCAGGCTAATTACAAATCAATAACATTAGCCAACTGTGAAACATGAAGCATTGAGCATTGGGATCCAGACATCACCGACAACTGGCCTCAGTTCCCCGCTCACATCTGGCAGTATTCTCCGTCTGAACCAGGGACTGCGGAGCGTTTTTGAAAATGGGGAGGCTGAGCAATCACTGATCACTGGCCTCAGGGGTACCCGGTGATGGAGTGGAGCAACCGAGTGGGGAGAGGGTGTGGTAGATGGGTGTCCCCCCACCAGGGTAGGAACTTTTTTGTATGTATTAAAATCATGTTTTAGTGCATTGTAGAGGTATGATTTCAATGTTTGTATGAAGTATTTTTAAGAGGTAAGTTTTTAAGGGGAAACTTTATCCACACAAAGGGTGGCGGGTGTATGGAACAAGCTGCCAGAGGAGGTAGTTGAGGCAGGGACCATCCCAACATTTAAGAAACAGTTAGACTGATACATGGATAGGACGTAGCTGGGACATGTTGGCGGGTGTGGGCAAGTTGCACCAAAGGGCTTATTTTCTCATTGTATCACTCTATGACTACATTATACCTCCACCATACATGAATGCTTCAAAATCAAGTGATCGAGTTTTATTGCCATATACTCAAGCATAGAAACATGGAAAGATAGGTGGAATAGGCCATCGCCCCTTCGAGCCAGCACTGCCATTCAATATGATCATGGCTATTCATCTAAAATCAGTACCTCTGTCCTGTTTTTTCCCCATATCCCATGATTTTGTTAGCCCCAAGAACTAAATGTAACTCTCTCTTGAAAACATCCAGTGAATTGGTCTGCACTGCCTTCTGTGGCGAAGAATTCCACAGATTCACAACTCCCTGCGTGAAGAAAGTTTGTCCTCATCTCAGTCCTAACTGGCCCTCCTTTATTGTTAAACTGTGACCCCTGGTTCTGAACTCCCCCAACATCGGGAAAATTTTTCCAGCAGTTACAGTAAGTGAAAATCGAGCAGGGAAGCAGGATGCTTTCTCCAACCACCCCCATTTGAATCCACCATCTTCCACCGTTTCTACCCAGTGCTTGGTACTTACTTCCAGCAGCCACTGGTTGTCCTTCAGGATGCACCGAGCCGCAACCTGATCCATGCTAGTCACCTGGGCATCTGACGCCTTGCACTGAGGCTGCTCCATGGCCAGAGCTGCAGTGAGCGACTCACCAGCCCGGTAAACACTCGCCAGCCCCTCTCCCCATCCACATCTGTCCCCGTCGCTGCCTCTGCTTCCAACACCCATGACCCATGCAGTTGATATGAGTTTTGAAATTTTTGTTGATCACAGAATTTCTCACGACAGAGCGTGAGAAATTTGTGATCAGCGTGAGAATTTGGCGAAATGCGTGATTCTCACGCTCAATGCATGGGAGTTGGCAGCCCTGCCTCTCTATCCCCCCTCCCCCCCTCGCTCTCCCTCCCCCCCTCCCCCCCCTCCCTCCCCCCCTCCCTCCCCCCCTCCCTCCCCCCCTCCCTCCCTCCCCCCCTCCCTCCCCCCCTCCCTCCCCCCCTCCCTCCCCCCCTCCCTCCCCCCCTCCCTCCCCCCCTCCCTCCCCCCCTCCCTCCCCCCCTCCCTCCCCCCCTCCCTCCCCCCCTCCCTCCCCCCCTCCCTCCCCCCCTCCCTCCCCCCCTCCCTCCCCCCCTCCCTCCCCCCCTCCCTCCCCCCCTCTCTCCCCCCTCTCTCCCCCCCTCTCTCCCCCCCTCACCCCCCCTCTCCCCCCCTCTCCCCCCCTCTCCCCCCCTCTCCCCCCCTCTCCCCCCCTCTCCCCCCCTCTCCCCCCCCTCCCCCCCCCCTCCCCCCCCCCCTCCCCCCCCCTCCCCCCCCTCTCCCCCCCCTCTCCCCCCCCCCTCTCCCCCCCCCTCTCCCCCCCCTCTCCCCCCCCTCTCCCCCCCCTCTCCCCCCCCTCTCCCCCCCCTCTCCCCCCCCTCTCCCCCCCCTCTCCCCCCCCTCTCCCCCCCCTCTCCCCCCCCTCTCCCCCCCCTCTCCCCCCCCTCTCCCCCCCTCTCCCCCCCTCTCCCCCCCTCTCCCCCCCCTCTCCCCCCCCTCTCCCCCCCCTCTCCCCCCCCTCTCCCCCCCCTCTCCCCCCCCTCTCCCCCCCCTCTCCCCCCCCTCTCCCCCCCCTCTCCCCCCCCTCTCCCCCCCCCTCTCCCCCCCCTCTCCCCCCCCCTCTCCCCCCCCCTCTCCCCCCCCCTCTCCCCCCCTCTCCCCCCCTCTCCCCCCCTCTCCCCCCCTCTCCCCCCCTCTCCCCCCCTCTCCCCCCCTCTCCCCCCCTCTCCCCCCCTCTCCCCCCCTCTCCCCCCCCTCTCCCCCCCCTCTCCCCCCCCTCTCTCCCTCCTCTCCCCCCCCCTCTCCCCCCCCCTCTCCCCCCCCCTCTCCCACCCCCTCTCCCACCCCCCTCTCCCCCCCCCCTCCCCCCCCCCTCCCCCCCCTCTCCCCCCCCTCTCCCCCCCCTCTCCCCCCCCTCTCCCCCCCCTCTCCCCCCCCTCTCCCCCCCCCCTCTCCCCCCCCCCTCTCCCCCCCCCCTCTCCCCCCCCCCTCTCCCCCCCCCTCTCCCCCCCTCTCCCCCCCCCTCTCCCCCCCCCTCTCCCCCCCCTCCCCCCCCCTCCCCCCCCCTCTCCCCCCCTCTCCCCCCCCTCTCCCCCCCCTCTCCCCCCCCTCTCCCCCCCCTCTCCCCCCCCTCTCCCCCCCTCTCCCCCCCTCTCCCCCCCTCTCCCCCCCTCTCCCCCCCCTCTCCCCCCCCTCTCCCCCCCCTCTCCCCCCCCTCTCCCCCCCCCTCTCCCCCCTCTCCCCCCTCTCCCCCCTCTCCCCCCTCTCCCCCCTCTCCCCCCCTCCCCCCCCTCTCCCCCCCCCTCTCTCCCCCCCCCTCTCTCCCCCCCCCTCTCTCCCCCCCCCTCTCTCCCCCCCCCCTCTCTCCCCCCCCCTCTCTCCCCCCCCCCTCTCTCCCCCCCCCCCTCTCTCCCCCCCCTCTCTCTCCCCCCCCTCTCTCTCCCCCCCCTCTCTCTCCCCCCCCTCTCTCTCCCCCCCCTCTCTCTCCCCCCCCTCTCTCTCCCCCCCCTCTCTCTCCCCCCCCTCTCTCTCCCCCCCCTCTCTCTCCCCCCCCTCTCTCTCCCCCCCCTCTCTCTCCCCCCCCTCTCTCTCCCTCCTTCTCTCCCCCCTACTGGGAGCGACTCGCCAGCCCCGCAAACTCCCGCCAGCCCCGCAAACTCCCGCCAGCCCCGCAAACTCCCGCCAGCCCTGTTCCCGGCATCTGTCCCCGGCAAACACTCGCCAGCCCCAGATCCCCATCCGCATTGGTCTCCGCTGCTGCTTGTGCATCCATCCCTCCCTCAGCCCCGGCTCTCCAACACCCGTGGACCATGCAGTTTATCTAAGTTTTGACATTTTCATTGATCACAGTATTTCTCACCCAGAGCGTGAGAAATTTGTGATCAGCGTGAGGGCATGAGAATTTGTTAAAATGCGTGATTCTCACGCTAAAAGCGTGAGAGTTGGCAGCCCTGATTGTATGAAATTCTCAAATATGAGCAATCAATGAAAAGCAATTTTTAATTTTATTCTCTCGCAATTCACCCTTATCCTTCATTTTCTACTTATTAAATTTTTAAAAATCCAAATTTTCTCTAGTTTTCTCAAGTTAAAGTAAATCTGAGTAACAGAAAGAACAGATTAGTTTTGATCAGCAATTATTTACTACTTAATCCCTTTAAGAGCCTGTTTTCCTTTCCTAACCTCATGGGTGGGTTTAATGATGGCTTTGTGACAACAAGACTTGCATCAGTCAGTTTTGTTTTTCACAGTATGACTAAGTTTTAAATATAGTTTTTCAGATCCTTTTGTTTGTACTTAGCCATCTGTCTAATCCTGCCAGCTTTGTTCATTTTATTTAGATATGAAAAAGCTTTCAGCCCACCGAATCAGCACCGACTAACGATCTCCATACATTAGCACTATCCTATACACTAGGGAAAATTTACAATATTTACCGAAGCCAGTTAACCTACAAACCTGTACGTCTTTGGAGTGTGGGAGGAAACTGGAGCACCCGGACAAACCCCAAGCGGTCACGGGGAGAACGTTCAAACTCTGTACAGACAGCACCTGTAGTCAGGATCGCAGCTGGGTATCTGGCACTGTAAAGGGCCTGTCCTACCAGCATCCGACTCCATGCGGTGAGCGTTACCAAACTGAAGCGGGGGCCGCGCAGAGGTCGGGTGATCCCTGTACAGGGCCAATCCCACCAGCATGCGCCTGCGTGCGGCAAGCGCAACCAAACCGGCAGCGGGGGCCGCGCGGAGGTCGGGTGAGTGGCGCGAAGTTGGAGCGAAGTCCGAAAGGTAAGTTCTCAAGGACAGAGAGGGACACAGAGAAAGGGGCACGGAAGCACACACAGAGAGGGTCACGGAGGCACATACAGAGAGCGTCACTGAGGCACGACGTCTAGGCGGTGTGTAATGCGTCGAGGCGACTGTGGGCCGACAGGCCATTGCCGCGCGGAATGTTTGAACACGGTCAGTTTTTCGGAGCCCCGCGCGATGTCGGGACCAGCTCCGCACAACTCCGCACGGCTCCGGCGATCGAAGTGGGACCGGCCCCGTGAGGCCGGACGGCTCAAGCGACCACATTAGGTCGCGCTCACCGCATGGAGTCGCATGCTGGTAGGACAGGCCCTTAAGGCTGCAATTCCACTGCTGCGCCACCGTGCACAGACTAGTCCTGTTTGCCTGTGTTTGGCCCAAAGCTTCCCAAACAATTCCTATCCATATATCTGTCCAAATCCTGTCAAAATACCATAAATTATAACTGCTTCTATACCTTGCTCTGGCAGCTAATTCCAAATATGGCCTACCCTGTGAGTTAAAAAGATGCCCCTGATGTTTCTCTTAAATCTCTCACCTTAAAACTATGGCCTCCTGTATTAGAAGTCTCCACCTGTGTGAAAAAACTGGTTAGTGTTCACTTTATTCATGCCCCTCACGATCTCGTACACCTCAATAAAGTCACCCCTTGGCCTCTCTCCCTCCAAGGAAAGAGGTTCTTGCCTATCCAACCTCTCCCTCTAACGCAAGCCCGCATGACATCCTGGCGACTCTCTTCTGACCATTTCCCAACTTACTGGCATCATTCCTATAGCTGGGTGACCAGAACATTATTTCATGTGTGACCTCAACAACTACATGTACTGCTGTATCATGATATCCCAACTTTTGTATGCAAAAGTGGTTCATTAACTGGGGCATCTGACCCTCACTATCATAGCTTGCTATTATCACTGTAATATAATTGAAAAAGTTACCCCTCGTGTTTCTGTTAAATCTTTCTCCTTCCCTCACCTTCAACCCATGTCCTCTGGTTCTCGATTTCCCCTACCCTGGGCAAACTAAATAAATACACCAGTGAAAAGTTAGTTTCAAGGAAATTGTACATTCACAATGGATCAGTATGTCAGATAAGAGAAATATTGTGTTCAAAGGGTCTCAAACATCAACGATCCATGTTCTCCAAAGATGCTGCCGGACCTCCACCCATTCCAGCATTTTGTGTCCTTTTGTGTATTAACCAGCATCTGCAGTATTTTATTTCTTCGTATATGACAGGTACTTCTTTTGTAACAAAATAATTACATTCCTAAGAAATCCCCAGCAACTGAAAATCTCATTATAGAACAATTGTCTTAATGGAGAAACGGGACCAGAGTGTTTCAGATTTGCATTATCAAAGTTATTTTTCCCCACAGTATTTACAAAAATAAAGGTATTTTTTGTAATTTTACTTTTGTTACTGCAAGTTTAAAATTCTATAGGCTGTATTAATAGAGTTTTAACATTAACATTGCTTAATAGAGTTTCATTGCACAAGTGTCAACAGTCTGAGTTAGGGTCCCAACTCGAAACGTCACCTCTCCATGTTCTCCAGAGATGCTGCCTGACCGGCTGAGTTACTCCAGCACTTTGTGTTCTTTTGTGTAAGCCACCACCTGCAGTACCTAGTTTCTACATGTTAGTATAAGTGATCGCTTGTCAATTTTAAATAGCCACCCATGGTGAAAGTCATAGCTGTGATCTGAAGAGACAATGGTGTCTGATTACTGCCAGGAGATTACATAGAAATGAGCAACAACACCTCTCTTAGCCTTTCATTAGTAGAAACTTTGCTTCTTAGTTATCTCATCATGTTCAGAATACCCACAAACTGATTCATGTGAAGATTGCTTAAAAATACAATTTAGCGAGTCGAGACAGTAGGTTGATTACCAAACAAGCTTTATTGCGAAAGTGGTGAAAACAACGGTAATCATGTAACAGCTAAATACTGTGCTACTACCACAACGGTGGTTAACAGAATGAATGGGCTTGCCCAGAAACGTGCGCAAAAACAAACCCCTCCCCAAAGTCACGTGACTACCCACAGGCACCAGCAGGTGCCGCTACAACCCCCACCCCCCCAGAACCCGAGGTATGGAACCGAGCGGAGACCCGCATGGAACGACCAGAACGTGTGGTCTGCCAAGGCGGGGCGGGCGTAAGAAGGGGGACCGGCGAAACAAGGCCGGGATTAGGCAATGGGGCAGAAATAACGGGCTGGGAAAACAGGCACCCTCAGTGCGGGTGGAACGGCCGGTGGACGATCTCTACGTCGCGGCGAAGCAACAACCACCGGGCTGCCCACATCCACGTGGGCAGGTTTGAGATGGCCGACAGAGACAAACTCCTCCCGGCCTCCGACGTCCACAGTGAAATGGCGGCCCCGGCTTGCAGCACCTGGAATGGCCCCGTGTATACTCGTTGTAATGGCGAGCGGTGAGAGTCCCTGCGAATGAAAACATAGGCACATTTTTGCAACACCGCGGGCGCATTCACCGCGGATGAACCATGCCTGGAAGTGGGAACAGGGGCCAACGTGCTCACCCGCTCCCGAAGGCCAGCCAGCAACGCCGGGGCTGATGCGGCCTGGCCACGGGCGGTAGGGAGAAAATCCCCAGGCACAACCCGTACATCCACGACGAGGGAGGAGGCAAGGAGGCAATCATCCCTCGGGAGTGGCTGAGCGACGTCCGCCACGATAAACGTCCACTCGTACGAGCGGGAGTCGAAGGTAAGTGAAAGGGTCCGCGTACCGTACGTTCGAATGGTGCTCCCATTGACGGATGTGAGCACGGGGCCCCGCTTACCAGCACGGGTATCGTGCCTGGTCGGAGGGAGGACGCTGACGATTGCACCGGAGTCCATGAGAAAACGGTGGCCGGAGTGGCGGATGTAGAGGCGGTTGTTCGGGTCGATCATGATCGCCTCTACAGACGATCGGCCAAGGCATTTCCCTGAAAAGCACAGGTCTGGCGGCAGCGTCGGGCCTCCGCGCCCCATTGGAGATGATAGAAACACCAACGGTGCCTACTGAGAGTCCCGGATCGCTGCTGTGGCTCCACGCTGGAACTTGTGGGTGGGGCCTCATCGCAGTCATGCTGAGGGGAAGGGTGCGCTGGTGCAGACACACGGTTAATGGCGCCACCATCTTGGTGCTTCGTCAGCCAGAGTTCATCGGCCCGTTCGGCGAGCTGCAGAGGATCGGCGAAGTCCGAACCTGCGAGCATGAGGTGGACGTCGTCCGGCATCTGTTCTAAGAATGCCTGCTTGAACAGCAGGCACGGGCGGTGGCCGTCCATTAGGCGAGCAACTCGGCCATGAGAACCAACAGCTTGCGATCTCCCAAGCTGTCCATGTGCAGGAGGCGGGCGGTGCGGTCCCGGTGGCTGAGCCCGACAGTGTGCAGGAGGAGGGCCTTGGCGGTTGTGGGTGGGTTCTGCAGGAAGGGCAGCAGACAGGACGCTGACTGCTGCGTAAGGGCCCCTACGACGTGGAAATATTTGGTTTTGTCAACGACGATATGGCGCAGGTGGAACTACGCCTCCACGTGCGCGCACCACACTTGAGGCTGTTCAAGCCAGAACACCGGCAGCTTGAGGCTGACGACGCTCTGATGGGCACCGGGAACAGCGGTGTCCTGCATTTCGGCGTCCAATATCAATTGGGTGCGTAGGGATCAACAGTTTAACGAGTCGAGACGGAGGTTGATTTCCAAACGAGCTTTATTGCGAAAGTGGTGAAAACAACGGTAATCTTGTGACACTAAATACAGTGCTACTACCACAACGGTGGTTAACAGAATGAAAGGGCTTGCCCAGAAAAGCACGTGAAAACAAACCCCTCCCCACGGTCACGTGACCAAGGTAGACAACCGCAGGGTTCGACTACTCACAGGCACCAGAAGGTGCCGCTACAACAATTTAATTCGTACTCTCACTTTTGTTAATAATATCCACAGCAGGACACTAAGGGGCAGAGTCCAGTGGGGACACCCCTTAAACAAAGGAAGGGATATCACCCCAGGGGGCCACAAGAGTGGCAAGGGTGCCTGGTTTAAGGATAGTTGCAAACACTACCAAATGCATAGTTGCTGAAAATGTCTGAAGAGTTTTCACACTGTTCTTGTTTTGTGTTTTTTTTTAATATATATATATATATCTTATTCTGTGCAAAGTTTATCTTTGGGGAACAAATATATTTAGTTGTGCAAATAGGTTACCAATAAAATAAGGAGACTTTTCCTTTGCTGGTTCTCCATTAATGCTGTAATGTATATGGATTGGAGCCTTTACTGAGTTACTGGGAAGCTGTAACCATGGTAATTAAAAGTCGAGGGTGTTTTATTGTTATATGCCTCAGACAGAACAATTAAATTGTTATTAGCAGCAACACAACAGAATATGTAAACATAGTACTCTTTAAACAATATAATAAATGAGAAAAAAAAAGGTTTGGTGCGTGTGTGTGGATATACATGCACGCGCACATAAAAACAATAATAGTGCAAAAAGGCAAAAGCAATACCCAACCTAAGTAGTAAAGAAGGAGCTGCAGATGCTGGAGAATCGAGGGTACACAAAAGACTGGAGAAACTCAGCGGGTGCAGCAGCATCTAAGGAGTGAAGGAGATAGGCGACGTTTCGGGTCGAGACCCTTCTTCAGAAGAAGGGTCTCGACCCAAAACCCAACCTATGTAGTTCATAGCTTATTTGAGTTTAATAGCCGAATGGCTGCAGGGAAGAAGCTGTTCCTGAACCTGGACGGTACAGCTTTCAGCCTCTTTTCTCTTGTTCCCAATGGCAGGAGTGAAGGGCTTGGGTGGTGTGGGTCTCTGATGATGCTGGGTGCCCTTTTGAGACAGCGACTCCTGTAAATCTTTTTGATGGTGGGGAGGTCAGAATTATGTTCAGTGCACTGAAGCTCCTGAACAAATTTGGATGCTTCATTCGAATAGCAAGGCACACCACAATATAGTGCACACATCTTATTTCCAATGATGATTTCTGTTTTCTATATCCATTTTATTTTACAAGGTGAGTTGTCCCTGTGCTTCCCCTCTAAAATTAAGTTTGTGAGTGCACTTTCCATGCATGCATTGTATTGCAGATTTGGTCTTCCTTAATTTGTTTGACCTCCAAATGTGTGCTTGCATCTGATGATGTATGAGTGCTTTTGAAGTGGAAATCCTCTTGGCTCCACTCAGCACCATCCTGGGACTCTTCAACATTGGGGAAATAGATCATGTACCACTCCTGCATGTTTAGGTATAACCTTGCAATGACCTTGTGATTCACACGGACAATTACAACTTCATTGAACGAAGGATTTTGCTGCCCTTCCCTCTTTCCCAGTGTTCTTTCTCCCACCCACACAGTCCGTTTGAGCAAGGATCCTGGCACGTAACATCATCTACCTATCCACGTTCTCCAGAGATGCTGCCTGACCCGCTGAGTCACTCCAGCATTTTGTCCTATTTTTGATTACTTTACCAGGTTTCATTATTAACTCAGAAATGTGCCATTGTTTTGGTATCTTGCTCTGTCCCTTCTAGACTATACTGCATTGAGTTCAATTATAAGTCAAGACAGCAGTACATTAACAGCTCTGCTGCAGTAAAGCTCGCAGCAGTGTGATATATTGCATCGAAGAAAGTGAGAAAAGCAATGAATCACTGTGAAGCTCGGGTAACCTTGGAACATCTGCTTCCTTGAGAGCTTTCATCACATCAACGGATATCTATGTAACTCCATTGGAAAATAGATTATGTGGAGAAATCGGTTGACATTTGATACTATTACAGCTTATGAAGCTCAAATATTTGCAAAGCACATTCAGAAATTAAATCTGCCAATGTTACGAGGAGGCACATTGTTGCAGTGGGAGAGTTGCTGACTTAAAGCACCAGAGACCCATGCTTGATCCTGACTATAGGTGCTGTCTGTGCGGAGTTTGTGCGTTCACCCTGTGACCACGTGGGGTTTTCTCCGGGTGCTCCAATTTCCTCCCACACTCCAAAAACTAGCTGGTTTGTAAGTTAATTGGCTTTGGTATAATTGTAAATTGTCCATAATGTGTAGGATAGTACTTGTCTGGAGGGGGATTGTTGGTCAGGGCGGACTCAATGGGCAGTTGGACCTGTTTCTACGCTGTATCTCTAAAGTCTAAATATTCAACATGAAGCAACGATACACCAGCAAGGATGAATTTTCTTCCTTGATTGTTCTGCTGTTGTACAAGTACATGTTCATAAGGTTAATTGGCATTGGTAAAAATTGAAAATTGTCCCTACTGTATAGGATAATGCTAGTGCAGGGGGTTTTCATTGGTCGGCGAGGTTTGATGGGCCGAAGGGCCTGTTTCCAGTGTCCAATCTCTAAAGTCCAAAGTCTAAGAGACTCTATGACAGTGAGCTGCATCTTCCCTGGAATAAACAGAGGGAGCTTAGTCCATCTTGGATTCCAGCCACAGCAGCCACCAGATGGTTACACTGCAGAGTTGGCAGAGACCTGGCAGTCCGCCACCGCTGCCCACACTGAGTTTTTGACGCAATGCACTTAAAAATAGCTTCATTTTCCCTGCAAAATGCCCAGTGTCAAATTATAATTTGTGCAAAATGCACGGTGAGCCCGCCTTGGCAAGTTTGGTGGAATGTGTCCAGTTTGTAAAGTAAGATGCGACCAGTGAAATCGTGCAGTCGAGATCCAGGTGTACATTTAACTTTGCTCAGTAGTAGCATAAACACCCTCCACTACTTTAGCTTTCCCAGTGAAAAACTGCACCCCTTAATATTACAGGACCACGAAATTCCAAGGAAAGTAGACTCTTTCGAAGCTGCAATTTAAAATGCATAAATAGGTGGGATTTAAACCTGCTAGTGTCAGAGGCTTTTGTTTTGTTGCTTGTGGCTTATTGCCATTCTATCAACAAATGGAGAGCAGTCCTGAGCTACTATCTACCTCATTGGAAACCCTCAGACTATCTTTAATCTGTTCAGTGCCACCCATGAGTATACTCTGGTCGGAGTATACAAGTGAAAACAAAACTTGGCAGTGAACAGGTAATTGGACTGTACTGGACTTTATCTTGCACTAAATGTTATTCCCTTTATCATGTATCTGTACACTGTGGATAGGGATGCCAACTTTCTCACTCCCAAATAAGGGACAAAAGGTCAAAATAAGGGACAAATTCCCGACAGCAATTCGTTGACTGACACAGCCATGGCTGGGTGAATGATGAGTTGGCCCGGGTGCTGGACTGCACACAAAGCCTAGCCGGTGGGCCAGCTGAGGAGTTTTGGCCCGGGCACCGGACTTTGCGCAATCCGGGCCAAAACTCCTCAGCTGTCCCGCCAGCTGTGCTTTGTGTTCTGCTGCACGCAAGGTCCAGCACCCCATCCAACTCATGAACCGATGACCGCCCATGAGAAGGAGGGGTGATGGTGTCGGGGGTAAGCGAAGGTCCAAAGGTCGTACAGCTGGCCGGGCTGCTGCTCGACGGGGCCACGGGCGAGGCGCTGCTGCCGCACTCCATGGGCTGCACTACGTCGGGACGGGTGAGGCGGGGCAGAACATGGCACTCCAACCCGACAGTCCCATCGACCCGAGTAGTAGCAGTCAAATACGGGACAAGGGCAGTCCCGTATGGGACAAACTAATTTAGACTAATATATGGGGTGTCCTGGCTAATATGGGACAGGTGGCAACGATGACTGTGGATGACGCTATTGTTAGTGTGCATTGCCTTTCCGCTGATTGGATAGCACACGACAAAAGCTGTGCTTCAGTACACGTGACAATAAACTAAACAGTCACTTGCTGTAGCTCTCCATAAGTCAAATGTAATGGGCTATTTTAAGCCCATTGCAAGAGTCATAGTCGTATAGTGTGAAAAGTCCTTCAGCCCAACTTGCCCAAACTGACCAACATGTTCCATCTCCACTAGTCAAACCTGTCTTCCTTTGGCCCATATCCCTCTGTCCTATCTATCTACCCGTCTAATTGTTTCTTAAATGTTGCGATAGTCCCCGCCTCAACTACCTCCTCCGGCAACTCATTTCATATACCCACCACCCTTTGTGTAAAAAATAAAATTACCCATGAGATTCCTATTAAAGAATTTACAAAAAGGTTTTACTAAGGTTGGGGTTCACTAATTGCATCAAGAAACTTATAAAAATGCCTCCAAGTTGTAAAATAATTTAATTCTGTTGAAGTGATTTGTAATGCACATACAACAGCTCTGTGCAGAGATCTTGCTTGTTGCAATGAATGATCCGATTTTACATAGCTGATAGCAGAGATAAGAGAAGGGCATTGTAAGTGGCAGCCCTAATAGACAGTTTGGAGCACAGTCTGGTTTCGTTTTCAGCTAGATGATCTTGAGTGGTTGTGGTTATATCACTACCATCATTTACAGCAGTGTTTTATGACTGTTAATATGCTGAATTTGTATAACATGTGCAACAAGATGCCAGGAATCAAAATTCAGCAGCATGACAAATTATAAGGATGGATTTAATTTCAAATGTTTCCCTTTCTAGTTGGTTTAATGTGTAATCCTACAATTTATTGGCCTGTCCTTTTGTCCTTGTTACAGAGCAATGTATTCCAAATGCCTTGAATTCATTTTGATAATGATGGTGGACATTTTATGGAGTTTACATCTTAATATTTTTGCATTATTTCTTTCATGTTTTCTCATGCCCACTAATTTTCCCCCTTCCGCTCTGCAATTTGAAAATATGGAAGCTTGCCGTGTTCCAGTATGTCCTTCAAATGTCCTCCTTTCATGTGTGAGTCTTCACCACACGTCTTAGTAGGCTGACCAATGATGGGACATCTCAGCTGAATCATGCTGGCAAATGCTCACTCGCAACTTGGACTACGCAATGACAAGCAGCCCTGTTTGAAATTCCTCTTGTCTATTCAAAGCTTCTGAGGCCTACTGTGATAAGTAACATTTGTAGTTGTGAATAAATCCTATATTAGTCCTTGCCTTTCCAGTATCAGAGATGCTTGCCAAAATGAAAATTACTATAGTGAGTTTCTTTCTGGTACTGCAGTTCAACTTCAGTTCTTCATGTTGCATTGTGCGGAATGGCTAATTCATCTGTTAAAGGACTCGTACAATTAGGTTTATTATTGTCACGTGTGCTGGGGTACAGTTAATAGCTTTGTTTTGCATGCAATCCAATAAGATCAAATAATACTTAACATAAATTTGATGAAGTTCAACTCAAGTGCAATAGGTAAAGAAAAAGGGAGGTGACAGCGTGCTCAGCAGCTACAGTTCTCAGCAATGTAGCGCACACGAGACAATGTCCAATGTCCGCAATGGGGCAGAGGTGAATCGGACAGTACCCAAGCACTTGAAGGACCGTTCAGAAGCTGAATAACAGAGGGGAAGAAGCTGTTCTTGTCTAGTTGTGCACTGTTTCTTCATGTACACAAGCTATTTACAAGTACAAACTGTATTCACAAAATCTACGTAAATATATTGAAGTATAAAATGTTACTGAACAAGTTAACTTGTTTGTTACACAAATATCTTTAGCACTTGACTATAGAGATACAGTGTGGAAACAGGCCCTTCGTCCCACCGAGTCAGCACCGACCAGTGGTCACCCCGTACCCTAGCACTATCCTACACACGAGGGACAATTTGCAACAGAAACAAATGAAACTACACACCTGTGCATATTTGGAGTTAACTGGTAACTTGCACTCTTGCGGTGGAAACAATTTACATGATTAGAATAGCTTTGAGATGAAAGGCTCTTCAGATCACTTTGGCCATTTAGCACCGATTAAAATACAATTTTTTGATTTAAATTGTTATGTACATAATTAATCACATAGATGTGAACAACCTTCCGTTGTAACAAAACAAAGTATGTACAAAACAGTGGTGGAGGAGCCTAGCTGGGCAGGCAGCATTATTGGAGGGAATGGAGAGGACGTTCGGGTCAGAACTCTTCTGCAGACACCGTCTGTAATCTTGTTGATGACAGTCCTCCATTTAAGTTTGCCGTTATACAACATAATATGTGGCACATGGACTTGCAGGGAATGGAAGGCTATGGATCACTTGCAGGCAGAAAAGATTAGTTAATGTGACATCTTGTTTGGCATGGATGTTGTGGAGCAAAGGGCCTGTTCCTGTGCTGTACTGTTTCAAGTCCCATAACTTCAATTACCACTGCAGCTGCTTTCGTATAATTTGGCTATTATGGATCCATTAGTCAATTATCCTTCTATTTAAGATACACTTCTGTGCAGATCATAAAAATAAAATCATTTAAATAGCTGTGCAGAAATAAAGGACATTTTGGATTTCAAATATTGTTAAACCAGATTTTCAATTAAAATGCAGTGTATATGTTTTAAAGTTGAGCAATAATTAAGAGGATTATTAATAATTAAGAGAAGATCCAACACCTTTACAGCACATGAATAGGCACACAAATGGAATATATAGCATATATTCCACCTGTTCATGATAGCTGTCAAGGTGATGGATAGAGTTGGCCCGGGTGCAGTCCAGCACCTGGGCCAACTCATCATTCACCCTGCCACCTTCAATTGTTACAGTCATCTACCAAAGGTACTCTCAGTGCGACTCAGGGCCAGGATTTGTAGGACTTACACCGAGTAATGAGGATCTACACCTAGCAATATTTCCAAAACATGTTGGTATGTGTCTAGAGGATCGCAAAGTGCCAAACTTGGGAGATGCTTTTGGAGGAATTGAGCTGAATGACTTGCATTACATTTTGTACACGGTACACTCGACAACCATGGTACATCCATGGTGGGAGGGAATGAGTGGTGGAGACAACTCATCAGCATGTACCTGGGTGAGCGCTTAAAGATCCATAATCACTGGGGCTGTTGACCAGGAACTGAGTAATGTGAGTCTTCTCGATAGCTGTATGGATGCAATGGTCTCAATGGCTGCCTGTAATGGTATAAATGTCCATAGTTATTTGTTTTCGATTTAGTTTCAGAAATACAGCATGGGAACATGCCATTTGACCCACAGAATCCACACCGAGCTCCGATCCCCATATACTAGCACTGTCCTACACACTAGGGCATAATTTACATTTTTTTACCAAACCCAATTAACCTACAAACCCACTCGTCTTTGGAATGTGGAAGGAAGCCAGAGCACCCAGAGAGAACTCGCAGTCACAGGGAGACCGTACAAACTCCATACAGACAGCACCCGTAGTCAGGATTGAATCCGGTTCTCTGGCGCTGTAAGGCAGCAACTCTACTGCTGTACCACCTTTAGCTTGGGAGATGCTTTTGGAGGAGTTGAGGTTCATGCTGAAGATACTTGCAGATCAAACTGGGAAGGATAAGAGATCATCTCCAAAGAATATCAGTAAACCAATTTGTTGACAATTTGGCACTTTTACACATACCAGCCTTTATTTCTGTTTTATTTTTGGAAATTGCATTCAGATTGTGCACCTGCCTTGGTAGGATTTGAATTTTATGTTTTAATAGTCTCAGATGAGGCAACATTCATGGAAACTCGACAGATGGACAATTCCTTTAGCATACCTGTATCCAAATGATTTCACTTACATGACATTTTTGTATTTTAATGGTTACCATATCAGTCTCTTGGAGCATATGTGCCTAGAAGGTTGGTTGGGGTGAGCTCGATCATTTAGTGCCATGCAATTTGCAATTCAAATTAACCAGGCTGGATAGTATTTGCAGTAATTTTGAGTCGGATCTCATCAGTCCTGAAGTTTGCTGGAGTGCTTCATGTAGTCAGTCATCCCTCCAACCCTGATGCATTTCTATGTAGTTGATTCACAGGTTGATTTTATTCACTGTGGAACACCTAATTTAAATGCATCTTTGGAGATCTTGGTGGTGTTATCCTCAGTGTTGATTTGTTGGCCACTCCCTGGACAACGTGATCCTAATCCCTTGGAAGGCCCCCGAGTTAAAATGAACCAACTTCTTGCAAACCACCACCCTTCCCCAATGTACAACCACTCTCCAGTCTCCCTTTCTCTGCCCTCCCAAGCCCCAGTTTAAGTGATGCCCCCACCTCTCCCCTTGCCTCTGCTTGCAGAGAGTACCAGACAGGTTTCCATTCCCATGCTCAGAGGAATTTTCAACCCTTCTCCCCAATCTCTCTCGGATCCAAGTCAGTGGATATTTATAAGGCAGAGATTGACAAATTCTTGATTAGAACGGGTGTCAAGGACTATGGGGAGAAGGCAGTAAAATGGGTATTAGGAGGCAGAAATCAGTCATGATTGGCGGAGTAGACTCGATGGGACGAATGGCCTAATTCTATTCTTATAAGTTGTGAACACCAGGGACAATTTACAATTTTACAAAAGCCAATTAACCTGTATGTCTTTGGAGTATGGGTGGAAACTGGAGCACCCGGAGGAAACTTGTGAACTTGTGTCCCTCCCAACATAACGTCTTGCTAACTGGAGTGAGTCCATGTAGTCACTGAGTGATGGTAAGCTTCAGGCCCTATCCATTGCTCCCAGTGCCCAATTGGGTCTATTAAATCAAACGTCGGGAGCGGTGCACTTGGTAATTGGTGGGGCAGTGACCATGCTGATCATTGTTCAACTGCATTAGTTTCTTTTTCTATCAATCTTGATTGATAGTTTCTTGATTAGTACGGGTATCAGGGGTTATGGCGAGAAGGCAGGAGAATGGGGTTGAGAGGGAAAGATAGATCAACCATGATTTATTGGCGGAGTAGACTTGATGGGCTGAATGGCCTAATTCTGCTCCGAGAACATGAACTTTTCGGATCCGAACTGCAATTTCCAGCCCATGTTGTTCTGTATCAATGCTAGCATTCAGTGCCGACAATTCCTGATTCACGGTCACTGAATAAGTCAAATTCCATTACCAAATCCACCTTTTGAAATCCTGTTGGTGATGTGGGATTAAAATTTACAACTCCTGTTGCACATATTTCAATAACTATGTCATTGGAACGCCTGCTTGTACATTCCTTGATCTATATATATATTTTTTGTCCTTTATTTTAAAACTGCAAAACTGGAGGAATAGCTTGCCAATCTGTGTAGTGTTTTATAAAAGCGACAGTGCAATAGTGAGGGAATTTAAATATTGTTCGAGGAGTTGGAAACGTTTCAAGGTTTGGCGGCGCTTTTGGACTCCTGCGGTCTCTCAGTATTGTTGCATTGGTGACTGCAAGGCAGTAGTATCTTTATTTAAATTAATCTTGTTTGGCTTTGATTATATCCAGAAAATAAGCCTGTGTCTGTCGTTCCTTCCTACACAGAAATTGACATAGTATGCCATTCATTGAGATGTTTGTGAGTCTTTATGATTCTCTATGACTCTCCATGATTCTATGACTCGGCCTCTGAAGGACATACAGTGACTGTTCTCTCCAATTTCTCTGCTAATCACACGTATCTATTTTCTGCCTGGTTTGTTGCTCTTTGACCTGCTTCTTTGACCAGGTCTGTAAAAATAAGTGGTTGACAAAAGAAAATAACAAATTTGCCCTTCATTTGCAGTTTTTACAGAATAGTGTACCACAAATGGGCTGGGCAGCAATCACATTACTGTCGAGTAGAAGCAGCATGAGAGTGGAAGTAGATTCAGGCTACATTTTTGCCACCTGCCACCTGCTTCCTTTTCTTTCACATCTACCTTGAGTGGTGCCAGTTGAACTCCCTTGGTTTACCTCTCGCACAATAGGCACTACAGATTCTTCAGCGTTGGACTGAGATATAAACCTATTTTACAGGTCGATGTCTCGGAACATTGACACAGAACAGTTCAGCACAGGAACAGGCCCTTCAGCCCACAATGCCTGTGCCAAACATGATGCCGAGACTTACTCTTACCTGCCTGCACAAAATCCATGTCCCTGCATATCCATAGGCATATCCAAAAGTCTCTGAAATGCCACTATCGTATCTGCCTCCACCATTGCTCCCAACAGCATATTCCAGGCACCCACCACCCTCCACAAGAAAAACAGTTGTCCCACATATCTCCTTTAAATTTTGCCAGTCTCACCTTAAAGCTATGCCCTCCAATATTTGAGAATTCCATCCTGGGGAGAAAGGGATTATAGAAAAAGTGGTGTTGAATTTCTGTAGAAGTTGTATGCTCTAATTCAGGACATCACCAAGGAGAATGTACAAGGTGCAGCCAGTGCAATGTGTCATTAAATGTTCAGAAAGTATTTTGTCTTGGTTATGCACATTGGTGTTTGCACAAAGCTCCTGATTTGGCTCCATTCTATTTACAGGTGACTGACTGAGATAACAACTACTCTCCACGTGACTACGCCGTACTCCTGAATTTACTTTAAGAATTTAACATCGAGTTGAAGAGTGTTTTCATTCCACAGAAGACTTGGGTTTAGAGTTAAATGGCTGATAAACAAATCAGGTATTTGAGCCAATGTTATTTTTACTGTTTGTTAAAATTTTCCTCTAGAATTGCTCTCGACTACATGTAGGATAAATTCCATCTAAATTAATAATTAAGGAACTTGTCCTCTCATTTTAGCAGCAGAATCTGTTTTAACCCTGTGGTAATGCCTTTTAATATTTCTGCCTTCCTCTCTTCCAAATCACTACTCAAAATGGGGTACAGTCTTCCTGGTAAGAGATGCCCATTGTAAACTGAGCTGATAGCTGTTCATGTATACTGTTTTACTCAAGGGAATTTAAAGGCTATAATTCACCCGCATTTTACTGTTACTGCATTCTGAATTGTATCACTTTTGTGTGTTTGTTTACAAAATTACCTTGACTGCTTTCCACCAAAGGAGAATCTTTAGTTCCACTGTATGCTAAATTCATGCAGCTTGGACAGGATCCATGGTTTCCTTCTTTTGTTTCTGCATGGACAAGTGTTTAATTGTCATATATCCTGACAACAGAACAATGAAGTTCTTACATACAGCAGTTTAAAAGGCCCTTAAACAAAGCATTGATATACAATAATCAACAAATAATAACAGTAATACTAGATAGCTATAATGGTTTAAAAACCAAAGTCCATAAACAAAGTCCATCGAGGATCATAGTGGCTGAGGTGAGTGTTGTTAAAGGGCCTGTCCCACTTTGGTGTCATTTGCGCGTTACGCAGATGGCGCGTGAAGATTTTGTACACCCCAAAATCCTGGGGTGCCGTGCGCGACCACGTGTCACTGCCTACGTCATCACGCATCACGTGCGCGGCACAATGTGCACTTCGTATAAGTCGTGACGTGTAAATGATGTCACGTAACTTACGCGCAAATTACGCGCAAGTGGGACAGGCCCTTAAGTGTTCAAGAGCCCAATAGTTGCTGGGAAGCAGCTGTTCTTGAATCTTGTTGTCACTGTGTTCAAGCTTCTGTACCTTCTTCCCAATAGTAGTAGCGAATGGAGACTGTGGCCAGGGTGGTGTGGGTCTTTGATGATATCAACCTGCCTGTCAAGACAGCATCTCCTATAGATCCATTCAATGGTGGGGAGGTCAGTACCTGTGATGGACTGGGCAGCGTCGACAACCCTCTGCATTCTACTTCCTTCCTAGATGTTGAGTTGCTGAACCAGACTGTGATACATCTGGTCAGTCTGCTCTCCACTGTCCACCTGTAGAGGTTTGGTATTCATCAACATACCAAATATCCTCAATGTTATAAGGAAGTAGAGGTGTTGATGAGGTTTTTTAGTGCTTGCATCAATTTGCTGGGCCCAGGAAGGTCAGAGATATGCACGCCTAGGAACTTTCCACTGTGGTCAAGTCGATAAAGACAGATTCATGAATCCTTGCATTATACCTCCTGAAGTCAACATTCAGCTCCCTGGTCTTACTAATAGACAATAGGTGCAGGAGTAGGCCATTCGGCCCTTTGAGCCAGCACCGCCATTCAATGTGATCATGGCTGATCATCCCCAATCAGTACCCCGTTCCTGCCTTCTCCCCATATGCCCTGACTTCGCTATCTTTAAGAGCCCCATCTAGCTCTTGAAAATATCCAGAGAACCGGCCTCCACCACCCTCTGAGGCAGAGAATTCCACAGACTCACAACTCTCTGTGTGAAAAAGTGTTTCCTCATCTCCATTCTAAATGGCTTATCCCTTATTCTTAAACTGTGGCCCCTGGTTCTGGACTCCCCCAACATTGGGAACATGTTTCCTGCCTCTAGCGTGTCCAAACCCTTAAAAATCTTATATGTTTCAATAAGATCCCTCTCATCCTTCTAAACTCCAGAGTATACAAGCCCAGCCACTCCATTCTCTCAGCATAATACAGTCCCGCCATCCCAGGAATTAACCTCGTAAACCTACGCTGCACTCCCTCAATAGCAAGAATGTCCTTCCTCAAATTTGGGGACCAAAACTGCACACAATACTCCAGGTCTTGTCTCACTAGGGTCCTAAACAACTGCAGAAGGATCTCTATGCTCCTATACTCAACTCCTCTTGTTATGAAGGCCAACAAGCCATTTGCTTTCTTCAATGCCTGCTGTACAGCAAGAGCAAGATTGTTGTTCTGGCACCATTCAATTAGATTTCCAATCACTCGCCCATATTCTTACTCATCATTATTTATTATTTATCCAGCAATGGTGGTATACTCAGCAAATTTAAAGATGGCGATGGAGCTGTGTCTGAAGCCATAAGTCATGGGCGTAGAGTCAGTAGAGCAGGGGACTGAGCACACAGCCTTGAGGTTCTCCTTTGTTGATGGTTATTGAGGAGAAAGCGTTGTAGCCAATTCATGCTGATTGTGGTCAGCCAGTAAAGTCGAGGATCCAATTACGCAGGGATGAGCAGAGACGCAGTTCTGAGTTTCATGATCAGTTTGGAGGGGCTGATGGAGTTGAACACCAAGCTTGACGAACATGTTCTCATTATCCAGTGGAGAGCAAGCAAGATCGCATCCCCTATTGATCTATTGTGGATATAGGCAAATTGTAGTGGGTCCAGGTGCTTACTGAGGCAGAGTTTGATATGTGTCATAACCAACCTCTCAAAGCACCTTTTCACCACAGACATCAGTGTCACCGGTCAGTAGTATTTGAGGCATGTCATCATACTTTTCTTGGGGTCTGGATTTATTTATGTCCTTTTAAAGCAGGTGAGGAACTCCAGGTCTTAGTAATGAGAGGCTGGAAATATCCACAAAATCTCCAGCCAATTGGTCCGCGCTGATTTGCATAACGTGGCCAGGTTCACTATCTGGCCAGACTCTCTCTGAGGGTTCACCCTTTGTGAAGGATCATCTGACATCGGCCTCGGTGTTTGAGATTACAGTGACGGCTGGGGCTGTAGGGACCAAGAAGGTACATTGATTTTCTCCTTTTCGAAGTGGGCATAGAAAGCATCGAGTTTGTCCGGGAGTGATTGCCTTGCAGGAAGTGATGGCATGCAAGCCCTGCCACAACTGTCAGCCATCCATCTCATCCTCCAGTTTAGATCAAAAGTCCTAGAGTTATACAGCACGGTAACAAGCCTTTGGTCCAACTCGTCCATGCTGCGAAGGTGCCCCATCTAGGCTCATCCCATTTGCCTGTATTTGCCCCGTATCCTGCTAAACCTTTTCCGAAGGAGCTAATTATTCAGGAGACCTTCGCTCCATAGATGCTGCTGCACCCGCTGAGTTTCTCCAGCACTTTTGTCTACCTAATTGTTCAGGAGACCTCGGTGTGCATGTCTCTTAAGTTCCTGGGCCCAGCGTATTGATGCAATCAGAAAGAAAGCCCATCGACACCTCTACTTCCTTACAAGGTTGAAGTAATTCGATATGTCGATGGTTACTGTATTGATATTCTACACGTGGACAACAGAGATGATACTACTGGTTGGCTTTATCGGGCTCATACCTGGACCTGTATCTCCAGACTTGAATGTCTGATGTCTGGTCCTCAGTAGATTATGGATCTCCTGGTTTATCCAAGACTTCTTGTTTGGGAACACTCCAATGGTTTTCTCTGGAATGCCACGGCATTCTACCTTCTACAGAAATTCCTTTACTTTGTCTCCACAACTTTTCAGTGTTCTATTCATATTTTCTTCAATGAGGTTTCTTTTTAAACTAATTTGGCACTCTGACCATTTTGTGTGGCCAGATCTCTGTGCAGAATGGTAATGAAGAATAATTGAGGTCCTTGTTATCTCTGCCAAGGTCCTGAAATTATTATTTATTTTTACCTTTCCAAAGATATTTTTCAAATAGTTGGTCCACTTACCGAAAATGGGTTTACAGTCCACTGTAAGTGTTTTTTATTGAAAAAGTGCCAAAGCCTAACATAAGCAATTGCTGAATATCGCAACAGGAGTAAGCTAACTGGCAGGATCAATGCTCCATGCTGTGAACAGTCAAAAGATTCAAGAGTGTTTATGTGTAACATGGGCCAATTGGGTCAGTCTACACAATGCATCTCACAATGCTAGTGATGATCTCGGAATCCACACAGATTTGGGAGACCTTTCGTTAGAGATATAGTATGGAAACAAGCCCTTAATTCCAGCGGTCACCCTGTCCACTAGCACTATCCTACACACTAGGGACAATTTATAATTTTACCAAATTACAAATCTGTTGGTCTTTTGAATGTGGGAAGAACTGGACCACCCAGAGAAACCCCACATGGTCACAAGGAGAATGTACAAACTCCAATCGGTAGGCTATTGTTAGGCAGCAAACTAAACTCCATACAGATAGCAAACTAAACTAACAAACAAACTAACTAACATACGTGCTAGACTGATCACATTTTCATCCCCATTTTTAAAAGAAAGTAGAACCATGTAACACACCGTCCCTCAAACAGCGCCTGCAATATGGATCAACTACTGCAGCAACCTCCCTGTTTTATTTATTGTACCTGTTTAGTGAACTGTGGTAATTGATTATTTTGAGGCAGTGTTCTTAACTGTTGCCAAAGGTTAGTTCAGCTTATCGTCGGGTGTACCAAGGTACAGTGAAAAGCTTTTTTATTGCATGATAACCAGTCAGCAGAAAGACAATACATGACTACAATCGCGACATCCATAGTGCACAGATAAAACCATGTTAATGGATTTGGCTTTCCAAGAGCTATGAGGGTTTGGGGTCAGTAGGACCAGAGGTCATAGCCTCAGAATAAAAGGACGTACCTTTTGAAAGGTACCTTTAGAAAGGTATGAGGAGGAACTTCTTTAGTCAGAGGGCGATGAATCTGTGGAATCCATTGCCACAGAAGGCTGTGCAGTCCAAGTAAATGGATATTATTATAGCAGAGATTGACAGATTTTTGATTAGTATGGATGTCAGTGGTTAGGGGGAGAAGGCAAGACAATTGGGGTTGAGATGCAAGGATAGATCAGTCATGATTGAATGGCGGAGTAGTCTTGATGGGATGAATGTCCCAATTCTGCTCCTATAACTTATGAACTTCATCCAGTGTTATCCAGTGAGATACCAGTGAGTGTTATCCAGACAGCGGAAAGACTATACATGATTCCAATCAAGCCGTTCACAGTGTCCAGATACAAAATAAAGGGAATTAGAGGTTTAAAAGAGTGGAACTGTTGTAATGTGATTACAGATCCGCTCCTGGGACCAGCACGCGGAGAGTCACCT
Organism: Raja brachyura; assembly: GCA_963514005.1. The sequence goes on along the minus strand of OY740798.1, from coordinate 33,923,482 downwards.
GGCTTGGGCGCCATCTTGCAAGGGAAGATCTATCAGCAATCATTATGTTCAAATGCTGTCTTTGACGTTAGCCTATTGTGGGTTTAACATACCACTGTGGAACATTTTTTTGAAACACTGAATATTATGGAGGGAATGCATCCAACTTTTGTTTTGTGGCAGAGCAGTTTGGTTCTAATCCAATGTTCTGGAGCCTGCATCTTGTGTAAAGGATTGGAAGGGTTTTGTTTCTCCCATTTTACTACGGGAACAAGAAAACCTGATGCAATAAATGTAGTGGTGTGCCGATCAGATGGGATGATAAAGGCCTGATAAACTTGTTGGCGTAGAAACTACTATTTACTCTTTCTGTTTTGTTTTCTGGTACTAAGCATTTCATTGTTGGATTAGGAGGAATTAAATCAAGAGGATATGCATTCTGTATTAGCAAGAGTAAAACGTCAAATTACTTTTTATTATCCTGCACTGATGTTTTTGTTAACATTGGAATATGATGAAGAGTCTAGGTCAGCTGCAGTGTGGTCTGAGTGAGTTAGTCACTATCTGGCAGCGATGTTCTTTTTTTTTGGTTAGTTGGTGTCAGTTTACTGATGATTATACCCAATTGGCCTTGCTTATTGAAGCTAGCAATACTTTCCATGAAGGCTACCTTAATATTCCTGTTGGAAACAGTCCTCCCAGCTTTTGCATAAGGGTTTAATTTAATTTAATTTAATAGATATAAGGGGTAAATATTCACCCAGCTGCATTTTTAGCTGCTCTCTGGAGGTTAGATGTGCAGTTCAGATAAAGCTGGACTGTGGAATTCTCCTCTGCATTCTTCCAGCTTTCCCAGTAAGTTTCGTCACACCAGCTTCACGCTGGCTGCTCCTGAGAATCATCAGTATCTATCTAATGCATGCCTCCTTGCCACCTTCCCCTCAGCTCACAACGAACCATTCTACATTTCTTTATCACCCTCTGATCTGTCGTTTTCACACCTTTCCCGGCCATTTCTCCTCTCCCCAACTCTCAGCCCAAAGAAGGGTCTCGACCCAAAATGTCACCTATTCCTTTTCTCCAGAGATTCTGTCTGACCTTTTGAGTTACTCCAGCTTTTTTGTGACTGTCTTTGATTTTAGACTAGCATCTGCAGTTCCTTCCTACACACAGTTTCTCATCAGCACAGACTGCAGCATTGAGTGATCATTGTCTCAATAAGGGGCCCGTTTCTGTGAGCAGTGTTTCCCAGTTGGAGCTGTACTCTATTAACAGAGCCTGCTTGTGTCTCTCGAAAGGTTGGTGCATTTTTGCTCAGGTATGTGTTGGGAGATAGTGTTGAGTTTTGCAACTTGCCAAAGACAAAGCCAGCTCCGCTGTTTGTAGATGCTACCCTGGATTCTCTGGTGCAGGAGTTGGGGAAGGGGAGAGATACCCAGATTTTGCAAGGAGTCAGGTGGCCTTCCAGACACACGCCAACAAGATGGTGACAGAGGATGGCTGTGGCAGTTGAACCATGAGAATCTGGAGATAGACACAAAAAACTGGAGTAACTCTACATTTAAGAAAGAACTGCAGATGCTGGAAAAAGCGAAGGTAGACAAAAATGCTGGAGAAACTCAGCGGGTGAGGCAGCATCTATGGAGAGAAGGATTAGGCGACGTTTCGGGTCGAGATCCTTCTTCGGACTGATGAGGGGGGGGGAGGCAGAAAAAAACAAGGAAGAGGCGGAGACAGTAGGCTTGTGGGAGAGCTGGGAAGGGGAGGGGAAGGAGGGAGAAAGCAAGTGTGGAGGTGAATGTTCATACCGGTGGGATGTAAACTACCCAAGCGAAATATGAGGTGCTGTTCCTCCAATTTGCGCTGGGCCTCACTCTGGCCATGGAGGAGGCCCAGGACAGAAGGTCGGATTCGGAGTGGGAGTTGAAGTGCTGGGCCACCGGGAGGTCAGGTTGGTTATTGTGAACTGAGCGGTGGTGTTGGGCTGTTGAGTAACTCTACGGATAAGGCAACATCTCTGGAGAAAAGGAATATGCACCGTTTCAGGTCAGAAGAATGGTTCGAAATGTCACCTATTCCTTTCCTCCAGAGATGCTGCCTGACCTGCTGAGTTACTCCAGTATTTCGTGTCTATCTGTATCTGTATCATCCCACACATGATAATCTGGGTGCAGTTCCACAAAAGGGACAGTGATCTTGAAAACCTGCAGCTTCAAATGCAATATTCAACCACAAACTGATAGTTATGTGAACATCACCTCCTAACACTCAACCCCCAACTGCCTCAATTGAGATCACCCCCCACCAAATAACGTGCACACTGCCACTATGTACTTTTGCATCATGAAGCTCCAAACCCCATGCCCATGTCTCACTGTGTGTACACTGCTGTAGCTATTCAACCATGGCAGGTGCAACGCCGAAACGCGTTCATTAATACCCCTCTCCCTCTTGCAGGAGTAGGTGTCACACAGCTGGAGTTGACCTGCAGGGGCAGGTGTGGCTGCATCCCTGTGGAGGAATGGTGCAGACCATCGTTGAAGTGCCATTGCAGAGTCCATGACCAGTGAAGGAGCTGAAACCAAGCAAGGTGACAGTATCCTCATAACCTAATCCTCCATCTCACGACCCGCTAATCCCACATGCTCTTCTGATTTAACAGCAGCAGATGGAATAAACCAGTTTAGTTTAGAGATACAGCGCGGTTCAGTCCACCGAGTCCACACCGCCCAGCAATCCCCACACTCGAATTTCACACACATTATGGACAATTTATAATTATACCAAACCAATTAGCCTACAGACCTGTATGTCTGTAGTGTGGGAGGAAACCGGAGAGCCCTGAGAAAACCCACGCAGGTCACGGGGAGAACATATAAACTCCGAACATGCAGCACCCGTAATTAGGATTGAACCCGGGACTGACACTGCAAGGCAGCAACTCTACCGCTGTGCCACCTCAGTAAGCTTCTCTTACTTTTCACTCAACCTTTGCCATTCTTCCAGATAATTTGAGTACTGTATTTACAGACCTGTTATACTGCTGCAAATAAGAACTATGTTGTTCTGTATGACAATTAGACACACTTGACTCTTGACTCTCTTAACCAAATATGTCAAGTGGATAGGTGGTGGTAATAAACATTATAATACTAGTTTAACACCCCTTGTTATCAGCTCAGTCATAGTTTAGACTGCACTGTTGATTATAGAAGCTGGGAAGTCATGCTGCAGTTATATAAGATGTTGGTGAGACCGCGTTTAGGGTATTGTGAAGATAAACACAAAATACAGGAGTAACTCAGTGGGCCAGGCAGCATCTCTCGTGGCATAGCGGTAGAGCTTTTGCCTTACAGCGCCAGAGACCTGGGTTCGATCCTGTCTACGGGACGCTTGTCTGTATGGAGTTTGTACACTCTCTCTGTGAGCTGCGTGGGTTTTCTCTGAGATCTTTTCTTTCCTTTCACACTCCAAAGACGTACAGGTTTGTAGGTTAATTGGCTTGCTGTATGTAGGATTGTGTTAATGTGTGTGAAACGCTGGTCGGTGTGGACTCGGTGGGCCTGTTTCCGCGCTGTATCTCTAGACTAAACTAACCTAAAAGAGATAGGCAAAGCTTCAGGTCGAGACCTTTCTTCAGAAGGGTTTAGGGTATTGACAATAGACAATAGGTGCAGGAGTAGGCCATTTGACCCTTCGAGCCAACACCGCCATTCAATGTGATCATGGCTGATCACCCCCAATCAGTACCCTGTTCCTACCTTCTCCCCATATCCCTTGACTCCGCTATTTTTTAAGAGCCCTATCTAGCTCTCTCTGGAAAGTGTTCAGAAAACCTGCCTCCACCGCCCTCTGAGGCAGAGAATTCCACAGACTCACCCCTCTCTGTGAGAAAAAGTGTTTCCTCGTCTCCGTTCTAAATGGCTTACTCCTTATTCTTAAACTGTGGCCCCTGGTTCTGGACCCCCAACATCGGGAACATGTTTCCTGCCTCTAGCGTGTCCAAACCCTTAACAATCTTATATGTTTCAATGAGATATCCTTTCATCCTTCTGAACTCCAGAGTGAACACGCCCATCTACTCCATTCTCCCAGCATACAACAGTCCTGCCATCCCGGGAATTAACCTTGTAAACCTTACACTCCCTCAATAGCAAGAATGTCCTTCCTCAAATTAGGAATTTGTGTTCAGGTTTGGTCACCATGTTGAAGGAAATGTATTGTCAAGCTAGAAAGAGTGCAGAGAGGATTTACAAGGATGTTGCCAGGACTTGCGGGCCTGAGTTATATAGGGATTAATTGAGAAGGCTAGGACTTTATTCCTTGGAGTGCACGAGGGCTAGTTTGACTAAAGGGCCTGGTTCCATTGTATGACTCTATGACTAATTTGCAAAGTCTGCATGTGATGTGTCAAGAGTATCTTTGTCCAAGGCATGGTCTGGGAAAAAGGAAGCCAGGTGTAACATCTGGGAAGCTGATGTGGCAAGCATGCTCTGCTGCAGGAGAGTCAAATGAAGACTTCACGGATGCCAATCCTATCCAGCATGAGGAGTGTGGAACTTTATTAACATACCTGTACCCCCTCTGATGGCAGATGTCCTCTGATTCCACTGCAGTGCTGGCAGATGCTACTTAATATCTGAATGCTTTGGTTATCTTGCACAATGTTGCCTCTCTGGTTGAGAATTACAGTCTGCAGAAGAACTGAGGAGGCTTCATGGTGTTTCACCAATTTCTCAGTAGGATTGGTTCAGGTTGTGGATGTGGTCAATGTTCAACTTCAACCTGCAATATAGTTTTACACTGACAGCCTTCAGGGCATCCACTGACTCCACTGTATCAGTATCCTTGCTGCTTCACATTAGACTGCTCATACCCATGAGGAAATGTCACAGCCTGAAAATGGACCCAGTGAGCCCATCATATGCTCCCACCATATGTTAGGGATGTTTTCCCAATCTCCCAATCCACCTCATTGCAGCCCTTGCACTTTAAACTGCACTTTCTCTGTACCTGTAACACAATATTCTGCACTCTTAAATTTGTCTTGAGCACTACTTGTCACGTATGGTATAATTTGCTTGGAAAGTACACAAAAACAAAGTTTTTCACTGTACCTCGGTACACGTGACTATAAATCTATGCAACACCACCAAGAGTTAGTGGTTTTCTGCATTTTACAGTTTTTTTGCGAGAACTGCTGGGGAAACAATGCCAACGTAGGATGGGTAAAGGTGAGGACAGCAGGCATTAAGGATGCACAGTCTCTCTTGCCCAGAGTGGGGAATCGAGAACCAGAGGGCATTGGTTTAAGGTGAAGGGGGAAAGATTTTATAGGAATCTGAGGGGTAACTTTGTCACGGAAAGGGTGGTGGGTGTATGGAACAAGTTTCTGGGGGAGGTAGTTGAGGCAGGGTCTATCGCGATGTTTAAGAAGCAATTAGGTACATAGATAGGACAGGTTTAAAGGGATGTGGGCCAAACGCAGGCAAATGGGACAAGTGTGGATGGGACATCTTGGTTGATGTGGACACGTTGGGCCGAAGGGCCTGTTTCCACACTGTATGACTCTTTGACTCTAAGGACAAGTTAGGGGTAAATTAGTCCATAATTTCAAAGTACGTATCAAGCACCAGTTGTACATTTGATTTGGTTTTTTATTGCTTTTGCATCGTGGGGAGGTAAGATGAGGACTGCTGACATATGTGTTTGAGCAGGGAACGAGAATCCAGTCGGCATTCAGCAGACCATCACGAACAGTGAGCATTGCCATATACCGGAGAAATGTTCAGAACCCCACCAGACCCGAGTTGTATTACTTTCTAATAGAATGTAATTTGCAACTCTTCAATCCTTTTGTCTGTCTTTTCATCTCAGACTTTGTCCAAGCATCTATCACATCACCCCCCCTCACCTCTACCTACTTATTACTTACCGGGCTTTATCCTACCTTTCCCTCTTCCAGCTTTCTTTCCACCTCACATTCAATCCCCCACAATCAGTCTGAAAAAGGGTCCCAGTCCAAAAAACATAATTTATTCATTTTTTCCAGAGATGCTGCCTGACCCGTTGAACTACTCCAGCACTTAGTGTCTATCTTTTGTATATATCGGCATCTGCAGTTCCTTTCACCACAGACTCTGCAAGGCACTGGAGGGTGGAGCTAACACAGTATAGTATTGACAGGGCTCTCACTTAACTTTTTTCTCTGTTGTCAGCCGGGCAACCTAGGCAGCGTTTTAGGTTGCCAAATGACATTTTAGGTGGTCATTTAAGATGGCTTGCATGACGCGTGCGATAATGTGCTCGGACAAAGTGCGTAGTTACCAGTCGGAATTATGCTCAATGAAGCATTCATATATTATTTCTGATTCAAATAAAGTCACAAACTAAACATATTCACCAATCAAGACATGATATATACCACAATGACATGCAGCAAAATTATAATACAATATCTCAACTCTTTTTACACGTTGCAATGAATGCAATTTCTATTATTTCTTTCCACTTCCAAACAAAAATGTGGTTGGACTATTCAGCGTATGATCAACCTGTGCCAATAAATCCTGGACCATGGTAACATATATGCTTAACCATGCACACTACAGATTGATGGAAGCATGTTTTCTGTGAAGGACCGAAAATTATCATGACATGGCCATAGCATGGGTCATTATTGCTATTGGTACAGAAACACTCCCGCTTCCCACATAATTTATCCACGACAAAATGTACAGGTTGCAAGGAAATTTCTAAAGTCATTTTATGATAAATGCTGTTAAAATCGACTATACCCATCTGAGAGGTTAAACATTACACTAACTGACAATAGATGGCCAAAGGACATAACTGTAGCAAATGTTCTTTTGGCAATATGTTTAAAGGTGTCAAAACGCCACATTGCCAGACGTTCAGATTAGATGTATGTGTTGTGAACAGCAATGAAGATACCCAGTTTGTACGCACCAGATTTTTTAAATTATTGTTAAACGCTGTTTCCACAATTCCCACTTCAGAATTAACATTAAAGTTTCAACCAAAATATCTGCTGACCAAATTAGTGATGTATATGACCAACTGTAGAAGTAAAACCTGGATAAATCCAACGAATAGTTGTGAATGTTGCTCATTAAATAATTACAGCACTGTACTCCACATTAAGACCTTAATTTGCCGTTAAAATGAATTCTGTAATAAAGTGTCAATGGCAGCAGTGACAATCGAACTGTCATTTTAATGTTTCACGTGTTCACAATTGAATTAATGCATCTTTATGGATTAAAACAAATAATAACATTGGGAGTGAAAACACATTTGATTGCATTCTGTTATCAACCATAGTTAATGTTCAGCGCAGTAGGGTCGGGGGGTGGGGGATTGGGTTGAATCAGTGCGGGATGGATGGAGGGGGGGGAGGGATTGGGTTGAATCAGTGCGGGATGGATAGATGGGGGGGGATGGGAAAGCAATTGGTGCGGGATGGATAGATGGGGGGGGGATGGGAAAGCAATCAGTGCAGGATGAATAGATGGGGGGGGATGAGAAGGCAATCGGTGCGGGATGGATGGATTGATTGAGGCAGGGGAATTAGTACGTGTTGGTTGGAGTAGGTAAAATTGTGAGGGGAGAGGATTGTACGGGATGGATGGGGGGGGTCAGTGCAGGATGAATTGGGGGGGGGGGTCAGTGCAGGATGAATGGAGGGATCACTACAGGATGGATGGGAAGATGACTACAGGATGAATGGGTGGATAATGCAGGATGAATGGGAGAATCACTATAGGAAGAATGGGGGGATCAGTGCAGGATGTATAGATGGGGGGGGATGAGAAGGCAATCGGTGCGGGATGGATGGATTGATTGAGGCAGGGGAATTAGTACGTGTTGGTTGGAGTAGGTAAAATTGTGAGGGGAGAGGATTGTACGGGATGGATGGGGGGGGTCAGTGCAGGATGAATTGGGGGGGGGTCAGTGCAGGATGAATGGAGGGATCACTACAGGATGGATGGGAAGATGACTACAGGATGAATGGGTGGATAATGCAGGATGAATGGGAGAATCACTATAGGAAGAATGGGGGGATCAGTGCAGGATGTATGTGGGGGATCAGTGCAGGATGAATGGAGGGCATCACTACAGGATGAATGGGGGGTTCACTACAGGATGAATGCGGGGGGATCAGTGCAGGCTAAATGGTGGAATCGGTATAGGATGGATGGGGGGATCGGTGCAGGATAAATGGAGGGGGGGGGGGTCAGTACAGGATGGATTGGGAGAACAGTGCCAGATGAATGGCTTTATTAGTGCAGGATGAATGGGGGGGACCAGTATAGGATGGATGGGGAATGGCAGGGGAATCAATGCGAGGTGGATAGGGTGATCAGTGCAGGATTAATAGATCAGGCGGGGGGGGTTGTAGATGGCGAGGGGAGTACAGGAGATGTCTGTGAGGACTGAATAGAAGCAGGAATGGGGGTCAGTGCGCGATGGAGAGGAGGGGTCCCAGGATAAGGGGGATGGAGGTGGGCGTACAACAGAAAGAGGGAGAGAGAGAGAGAGAGAGGGGAAGAGGCAGAGGAGGTGGAGAGGAAGGAAGGTGAGCGCTCCTCGGACAACACCGGCATCAACACTTGGCTGTCCCTGTCCACCGTTACGTGCAGCCGCCAAAGGGGGAGGCAGTTGGGATCTCCTCACCACCCCCTCCCCTCCTCCACCAGCCAACAGGAAGGTGCGGGGCCGAGCAGTGCAGGTGCTTCAGACAGTGGAAAGGGGCCTCCCCTATCCTCCATCCCTCCCTCCTCCCGGCGTGTGGGAGGGTTTGTTTTTAAAACAGTTATTGCTGTTGGAGGAGCAGCACGCAGCAGCCGCTGTGAGGGTGGATGGGGTGCAGGAGGAGGTGGAGCCGCCACTGCCGTGCGGGGCCCATCATTCGCTCCGACCCTCCGTCACCCCGCATTACAGCCGTTGCCGCCACCGCCAACCCAAAACTTCACTTATTCCTTTTCCCCAGAAATGCTGCCTGACCCGCTGAGTTACACCAGTTTTTTGTGTCTATCTTCGGTATAAACCAGTATCTGCAGTGTCAAGTCGGGCAAAATGACCGGGATTTTAGGTTGCCAGGCGTGACTTTAGGTGGCCATTGGCACCCGGGCAACCGTTAATTTCGAGCCCTGATTAATAGCATAAAATAGGAACCATGTTCCTGCATTAACCCCATTACAGAATTGTTGCACACTTAAAGGAAGACTTTTAGCCCTTTGAGTTTCTTCTGGTGCATTTGACAGTTTCTTGTTTTCCTTCAAGTACGTGGAGAGACCACAATGGTAAATATTTCTATCAACGTTATAGGCAGAACATTATTTCAGTCTGAGGAAGGGTCTGGACCCAAAAGGTTGTCTATCTATGTGCTCTGGAGATGCTGCCCGACCTACTGAGTTACTCATAGAATCATAGTCATACAGCATGGAAACAGGCCCTTAGACTCAACTTGCCCACACTAATAAACATGTCCTGTCTAGACTTGTCCCACCTGCCTGCATTTGGCCTGTATCCCTCTAAGCCTATCTTATCCATGGACCTGTCTGATGGCACAGAGTAGGAAACGTTGATTCAGTAATTCTGTTTCCTTTTTGTTCTTGTCCCACTGTTTCCGTGATCTCTGTCTCGAGACTCGTCCATCAGTGAAAACTGTTTCTCTTTATCCATTTGTTCTGGATCCTTCATAATTTTGAACACTTCTGTTATCTTCTCTAACAGGATCAGTCCCAGCTGCTCCAGACTATCCATAGAATGATAGGCTTGTGAAACGGGGTAAAGCTGGGTGGGTAACTTTTTCTACATCAATGAGTTTTAGAGGAGTTTCATGAACCTGCCGTTTCTTGCCTCACTGAAATGCCTCAATAATGTAATAAACCTCCACCCCACAGCCTGGTTTGTGGCTCCAAGATTATCACAGTCTGCAAGTTTACCTGTTCAGGTGCAGACAGAGTGGTAGTGTTCTATTGATGACGTTCAGCGATGAGTGCAGCAGGCAAATCCCGGCAAGAAATTCCAGGCCAATATCTTGTCCCTCCATATTCTTCCTACTAAATCTTTCATTTCTCAGCATTCATTTTATCTTCCTCCTTATCGACCTAGTTTTGTAATCCAGCAGATTTTGAAATTCTACTTGTACATCAATTGACAAAAGGTTCAGGCATCACTTGCTGGACCTCCACACCATCTGATAAACCCTATTTGCCACTGCCTGTTTCTTGTTCCTAAGCTAATTTCCTATTTTTGCTAAAACTACACATTTTCCCCCCACACCCCTTGATTTGCTCGATGCTCAAAATTTTATCGATCTGTTTTGTATTTATTCGGTGACTAAACAAGCACAGATTTCTAGCTGGGAATTACCATTCAGGGACACCAGCCACATTGAAAATTAATAATTCACACTCAGTCAGCATTGCATACAAACTCATCATGTTTTTATTAATGTTTTACTGCATTTTTATTTAACTTTAGATTAGATGTCTTTGTATCTGCACATTGCATTCCGTTTGTCACAATGTGGTTGTATAACCTATCTTATTGAACCCTCATTTTCCTCCTCCTGGGCTTGCATTGTCAGCACTGTGCAACAATCCACTCATCTAAATTACTGATACCCCTCTGATAATCTGTTAATCATTGTCAGGCAGGTCAACAAAGTCCCAATTATTCCGAGTCTTTCTTTTCTCTGCATTGAGTAATCCCTGCTAATTTATTCCCCAAACCTGCAATCCACTTTTTTTTAATATGGCGATTAAATACTTTTTGTAAAATCAATATTTCTGTACGCAACGTCAATAGGTTCCAGCATTGCTGCACTGGCTAATTGTAACATCAAAAAACAAATCTGGTAGAATCGTAAAGCATGGTTTCCCTTCTATAAATCATTGTTCAGTCTATGCGACAGTAATGATTTTCTCGGTGCTCTGTTGCCTTATTGACAACATTGACGTCATGCTAACACTCTATGTATTTTCTCTCCTTCCTTTCTAGAAAAGCGGGGCCATGTTTGTTAATATGTTAATTATTCTAAAATTATTCTAAAACTTTGGAAGATCATAATTAAACATTCATCATGTTGCTAAGGGTTACACAAAAAGCTGGAGAAACTCAGCGGGTGCAGCAGCATCTAAAGAGCGAAGGAGATAGGCGATGTTTCGGGTCGAGACCCTTCTTCAGACTGGTCAGGGATCAGGGAAACGAGAGATATAGACAGTGATGTGGAGAGATAAAGAACAATGAATGAAAGATATGCAAAAAAGTATTGATGATAAAGGAAACAGGCCATTGTAAGCTGTTTGTTAAAGAAGGAACTGCAGATGCTGGAGAATCGAGGGTTACACAAAAAGCTGGAGAAACTCAGCGGGTGCAGCAGCATCTAAGGAGCGAAGGAGATAGGCGACGTTTCGGGTTGAGACCCTTCTTCAGACTCAAGAAGGGTCTCGACCCGAAACGTCGCCTATCTCCTTCGCTCCTTAGATGCTGCTGCACCCGCTGAGTTTCTCCAGCTTTTTGTGTAACCCATTGTAAGCTGTTTGTAGTGTGAAAATGAGAAGCTAGTGCGACTTGGGTGGGGGGGGGGGAAAAGATAGAGAAGGAATGTCAGGGCCCGATGGCTGAGGGAGAGGTGGGGAGGGGGAGGAGGCAGTCTGGGTTAACAGAATTGAGAAAATTCAATGTTTAAGCCCAGAGGATGCAGACTCCCCAAGCGGAATATGAGGTGCTGTTCCTCCAACTTGCGGTTTTGCTCACTCTGGCCGTGGAGGAGGCCCAGGACCGAGAGGTCAGATACGGAATGGGAGGGGGAGTTGAAGTGCTGAGCCACCGGGAGGTCGGGTTGGTTATTGCGGACCGAGCGGAGGTGTTCGGCGAAACGATCGCCCAGCCTCCGCTTGGTCTCACCGATGTAGATCAGCTGGCATCTGGAGCAACGGATGCAGTAGATGAGGTTGGAGGAGGTGCAGGTGAACCTCTGTCGGACTTGGAAGGACTGCTTGTGTACCTGAAAGGAGTGGATGGGGAAGGTGAAGGGACAAGTGTAGCATCTCTTGCGGTTGCAAGGGAAAGTGCCCGGGGAAGGGGTGGAGCGGGAGGGAAGGGAAGAATTGACAAGGGAGTTGCGGAGGGAGTGGTCTTTATGGAAGGCAGACTGGGGGGAGATGGGATGATGTAGCGAGTGGAGGTTTCACGTTGGAGGTGGCGAAACTGGCGGAGGACTATCTGTTGTATGCGCTGGCTGGTGGGGTGAAAAGTGAGGACCAGGGGGACTCTGCCCTTGTTGTGAGTGGGCGAATGGGGACAGAGGGCAGTGTTGCAGGGTATGGAGGAGACCCTGGTGCGAGCCTCATCTATAGTGGGGGAGGGGGAACCCCGTTCTCTGAAGAACGAGGACGTTTGTGATGACCTGGTGTGGAACACCTCATCCTGGGAGCAGATGCGGCGTAGACCGAGGAATTGGGAATAGGGGATGGAGTCCTTACAGGAAGCAGGGTGGGAGGAAGAGTAGTCCAGGTAGCTGTGGGAGTCAGTTGGTTTGTAGTGGATGTCGGTCAGGAGTGTATCACCTGCAATAGAGATGGTGAGGTCAAGGAATGGTAGGGAAATGTCGGAAATGGTCCAAGTGTATTTGAGTAAGTCATGTTGCTAACTTGTTTTTGAATCCCTAGGTTGTAGACCATTTGGTCTGAGGAATTTGTTGGCATACAATGCCATTCATTTAACTCGTACTTTCTTCGAGAATCTATTTAACTTCTTCATTCACACTAATCATTTGGTTCCCTATTATTTTCCAGAATTTTTTTTATGTTCCGTGCAAGAATTAAGAATTTGTTTTATTATTTCTGCCTTTTCCTTTTTTACCATTATAATTTTTCAAGATTCCCAATAAGCCAATGTTTCTTTTTTTTCCTTAGAAGCTTTGCAGTCTCTTTGCTAGTGTATCCTTTTTCCTTATCACTTTACTCTCCCCTTCCACCCGAACACACATTTCTTCCACCACCCCCTGTCTCCCCATCCATCCCCTCCCCCCTCCCTCTGGCCCTCTAAATTTCACTCCTTCTCTCCTTAACCGAGACCCTTTTGTCACTTCATCATCCCTAGTCTTTGTCACTTACTCCACCCATCTACCAGTCAAACCCCCCTCAACTGTATCACACACCAAACTTTGTCCCACCCCCACCTCGTTGCCAGCTTTCTCCCTGCCCTGATTGTAATCAGACTGAAGAAGGGCCCCGACCTGGGACGTTGCCTATCCATTCCCACCCCAAATGCTGCACCGCCCGCTGAGTTTCTCTGGCATTTTGTTTTATTCCTTATCACTTTCTGACGTGATCTTTAATGAAATGCAAACAAACGTTCCCAGTTTGTACGATGCGTTGCGAGTGAATTGAACGTTCTCCTGTGTCTCTTGCAGTTTGACCAACAAGCTGATCAATGGAGGCATCGCAGGATTAATCGGCGTCACCTGTGTGTTTCCCATAGACTTGGCAAAAACACGGCTTCAAAACCAGCAGAATGGCCAGCGGATCTACAGCAGCTTGTGAGTACGGCGGAATTTTATCGCCCTCATTCGGGTCCATAATTATGCAAAAAAATTAATCTAGTTCATCGCAAAAAAAAGCCTCAGACTCTGGAAATCTGAGATCTCAAATGTTGTATTCATTCGCAGCTTCTGTACTGTGCAAAAAGAGGCACAAATGCTGGAGAAACTCAGTGGGCCAGGTGGCATCCCTGTAGAACATGGATAGGTGACGTTTCGGGTCGGGACTTTTCTGCAGACTGATTGTAGGGGGGAGGGGAAAGAAGAGGAGAAGCAGGACAAAACATAGGTCAACATGGGCAAGGGAGGATTTTGATAGGCAGATGGCTGGGCAAAGGCAGATTCATTATTGTTTAGTAAGGGTGTCAAGGATTGTAAGGAGAATGGGGTTGGGAGGGAAAATAGGTCACCTATGATTGAATGGCGGAGTAGACTCAATGGGCCAAATTTCCTAATTCTGCTCCTATGATTTATGAAAGGCTACAGATGAAAACAGCAGAAGGTGTGAGACAAAAGGAATCAATTGAAAATTGAGAAGCTAGAGGAAGGAGTGTAGATGGTGGGGATGAGAGAAACAGTTGCTAACTCTCTCTTTCTGTACGGTACATACTGCTTTGCATAACCACTTTTGCTTTCTGGTTCTCCAGCTGCTAATTCCCGTACTTCCTTTAACACAGCAGGACCCTGGTTCCTGCACTCCTTATAAATTTGGTTCACTTGAAAATTAATTATGCTACTGTGCAATATTTTTTAATAATGTATTGGTGCAATAATAGGAATATCATCCAGGCAGCACAGTGGCGCAACTGCCTGAGTGCCAGAGACCCAGGTTTGATCCAGACCTCGGGTACTGACTATGTGGAGTTTGCACGTTCTCCCTGTGACTGCGTAGGCTTCCTCTGTGTGCTCCAGTTTCCTCCCAAGCCCTAAAGACATGTGGGTTTATTGGTTAATTGATCTGTAATAATGGCCCCTAATATGTAAAGAGTGGAAGACAAAATGAAGTGGTGTGAACAGGTGATTGGTGGTAGGCTTGGACTTGGTGTGCTGAAAGACCTATTTTGATGCTGTGTCTCTAAATTAAACTCATGTCTGCCAGTATGGCACCACCAAAATCTAAAATGTTTAATTTAATGGGAGTTGTTTGTATTTGCATTAACACGTTGCGCTTTTTGTGCATAGTTGGCATTTTGAACCAGTCATACCCAAAGGGGTTAATTATAATCGTCCCATTCTGCTGTCAGCTACACTACTACATCCAATCTGATCCTTGTGCTACTTTTGCTGTTGGATTGGGGTCTGTTTTCCCCCAAAGCAAAGCAAGGTGATGATCAATATTGAGTGAGTGACAGCATCTACGCGTCAAACAATAAACATCTTGGACGCATGAACATGAGCAGAGGGTTGGAAAAAGTCCTGACTTTGAGATGGGGGATGGCTGCTTTGCTGTACAGATGAGTTTGATGTCTGAGTACAGCAGCATTTAGGTTGTGGAAGGGATGGAGTTGAGAGGTAGAACAGAGCAGAAAGTGCCTCAGTGGCAGAAGATATTTTAGGGAAGAAAGACTGTGCCATCTTACATGGACTGGAGAACTGACTGGAATAAACTAACATACTTGGACTGTTTCTTCAAATTCATGTTGATAACTCATTGGAGCAGAATTAGGCCATCAAGTCTACACTGTCATTCAATCATGGCTGATCTATCTTTCCCTCTCAACCCCATTCTCCTGCCCTCTCCCCATTACCCCTGACACCCATACTAATCAAGAACCTGTCAACCTCTGTTTTAAAAATACCCAAATTCTAAGGCTAACATTTATATGTTGTGATTTTTTTAAATCTTAATGTGCTTAATTACTTTGGTGGGAGTTACTGAATTGTTGAGGCTTCAAACAGATTTTTGGATGTAATCAGCTTTCGGGATTTTTTAATTCACTCCAAAATATTTGTTCTTTTATTTTTACTTCCTTAAATCCTGCAATTTTCTCATTGCTCATTAGCCTGGCCAGTTGATGACGCTAGCATGAGAGGGAATATAGTTTCAAGTTGCAGCATGTGATTGCTAATGGTGCATTGAAGGTCACCTCTGATATCATAATTTGTCCTTGAAAATGCAGTACAGGGTGAGAGTCTGAAAGTAAAACTCATGTCACAAAAAATGCACTTTTGTGAACATCATGTGGATTAATGATTTTTAACAAAATAGATATTGCCACATTTATATCACTAGTTCCACTAATTTGTGTACAGTGTTCAGGCATTTACAGTGTTGCTAATTATTTACAGTATTTCATCCTTGAGTGGGAAGTTCTGCTTGTTAATGAAATGAGGTTTGCCATGAGTTGCATGTATGCAGATTATAAATTTATAATTGAAAAATAAAAAACACTTTATCCACAACTTGATCCTGTTTACAGTTCTGGTATCAAGAATGGAGAGCTGTGTTGATCTGGAAAAAGCAGAGGAGTTTTGCAAAGATGTTACCAGAATATTAAGGACTGGAATATTATAGTTTTGGGGATGAAGATTGAGTTTGGAGGACATAGGTTTAAGGTGAGGGGGTGGGGGAAGATTTAATAGGAACCTGAGGGGTAACTTTTTCAAGTAGAAGGTAGTGGGTGTCTGGAACGAGCTGCCGGAGGAGGTTGTTGACTCAGGTAGTATCGCAACATTTGAGAAACATTTGGACAGGTACACGGATAGGACCGGTTTAGAGGGATATGGGCCAAACGCAGACAGATGGGTCTAGTGAGATGGGACATGTTGGTTGATGTTGGCAAGTTGGGCCGAAGGGCCTGATCCATGGCTATATGGCTATTTCATTTGGAACAGGAGAGCTGAGGGAAGATTTATTTTGGGTGGATAAAATGAAGATTGACCTATTTCCTTTCGGAGAGGTGTAAGAATTCCGAGATGGTGGGGCACCTAAAATAATTAGTTGAAGGATTTATTTTCTGGGGGCAGTCCTTTACCTTGAGAGGCCAGTAAAAGTCTGTAACTAGTCTGAAAGCATGGAAGAGATGAAAACCGACACCAGTTTTAAGCAATACATATGTACTTGAAGAGCCATCACCTACCAGAAAGTGGGTTTGGATTCTGGTATCAAAAATGCATAATATTTGCAAAAGGAATTTCACTCTGCAGGTTAGGAAACTATTTTGACCAACACTGACATGATGGGCCAAGTGGTCAGCTTCTTGGCCATAAATATTTCATAACTTTGCATGAACATCGCAAATACTAATGTGAGGAAAGATGGGAAATATTATGGAATGGTTGTTGTTTGGTCTTTGCTGCTTCAGCTGTGCTTGTACAAGAGAGATTCTCAGTGCAATGTGGGGATGTGTTTGAAAGCAGGAGCTGAAGAAAGTCAGGAATGAGTAGAGTCTGGCTGGTATTTTGCAGTTTGGCCAAATTGGAGGCTTGGCATGTCAATAATCCACAATATAACCAGGTATGACAGAATGATATACAATAGTTTTGCAGATATGATAGTGGCACTTAAGAGACCTTTATACAGACACATGGATATGCTGAGAATAGGGTCACATGGGTCACATGCAGGCCGAGGAGATTATTTAAGTTTGCATCATGTTCTGCACAGACATTGTGGGCTGAAGGACCTGTTCTTGTGCTGCCCTGTATTATTCCTAAGTTGACCAGCATTTTTTTGGGGGGGGGGGGGGGGAGGGGAGCGTTGGTCACTTCCAAAGGTCAGAAAGAGAATGAGCCTCGTCTGTCAGACTCACTCATACAGAATAAGTAGCAAATAGGAAAAATGCCTTGAAAATAAAATTAGTATGAAGATGGAGATAATGATCACCTACCCGCCATGCTTGGAGCTCTCCTTATGAGGTGATTTATATACATTTTGTTGGTGATTAATTTTTCATGTTGGGGAATGGTACATAAGTGAATCCTTTCATGGTGAAACTATTAAAGTGAGAATGAAAAATAGGTTGTCACCATGAACAACAATTGAAGGAAATCTCCAGTATCTGTCTTTAAATTGAGAGAAAAACAGGCAGCAGTTACACAATCTATGAATGCTTAAGGGAAAGTTGTAATTCTCCTTCTGTTTCAGGTCCGACTGCCTTATTAAGACAATCCGATCAGATGGCTATTTTGGAATGTATCGAGGTAAGTCTTTTTAATTTTCGGTTTTCTACTGTATTCTATAAGTATGCAGAGGGGTTAATAAATAGTGTAACAACTTTTAATTCCCAATCCTTCTGTAAGTGAATTACGTTTGTGAGGGTTTGATGGCATAGAACTTTCCCAAGTTGGGGAAGCAATGACTGGCAACTGGGAGTAGCAGAACCTATTGTAACAATTGTACATCTTTTCATCATGAAGCCAGTAATGGACAGGTGAATATTCATAAACATTATTATGAATATTCAGCATTTGTTTAAATCTGCTTTGAAGTCTGCAAGCTAAGTGCATGAGAGCAAGAAATTTGTTGACCTCTGAATGTCAAGAGATGAAAAAGGATAGAGCTGCAAAATATCAGATGTAGTAAGTGAAGTCCCTAGAAGTTCCCAACTATGCATCATGTTTAGAAAGGACTTGGAATTATAAAGTAATTGCTGCACCAAGGGTGGATATTTGGCCCATCGTGTTCATGCCAGTTCTTTGCCAGAGCAACTCACCATCTCCAGCACTGGATACTTATCTATGATCGTCCACATTTTTCTTCACCCACCACCGAACCAATTCCCTAGTGAAGACCACAATTGAACCTGCTTGTACCTTGGATAAGGAGATATTAGCTACAAACTTGATGATGACACAGATAGTCATGGTATTTTAAGAAAAGTGAATCCCAGCGATAGATTACTAGGAGATATGGATGGACAAGACCACGGCAGGTGGATTTCAAGGTAGGCCAATGTGAAAAATAATTTGGACATAAAGTATACATCAGAGTATTTTCTCAATTTTTTAGTGTAAGGTTATAAGGAGCAGCGATAAGAAGAGATTTAGAAGTCTATGTATCTGCTGTAAAAAAATAAAAATAAAAGTACTGGACAGTGCATCTTTTGCCATGGAGGAAGCATCGCAATAATTTACCAGAATGACACCTGAATACCAAGGATTAAATTAAGGTCTGATTACAGAAACACAGTCTGCATTCCACAGAATTTATAAGATTAAGACATGATTTGGTAAGATCACTGACAAATTGATCGGCAGGGAAAGCGATGTCTGCATCTTCAGCAAGCTGGGACTTGGAATTGTCTAAAAAGTAGAGCACACCCTTTCTGGGAAGCATTTCACTTGCAGGTCGGTAGATACTTAGAGCCTGCTTCCACACATAACAGTTGAAGGGAGGTTGATGTTAATTTTGAATTGGAGTCCGATAAATTTTGTTCACAGAAACAAAAGCAGGCATAATGTATGAACTCACAGATTATTAGGGTTTTTTTTAATTGTATGACAAAACAAACTAAAGGAGTTAAATGGTCAGCTGCTGAACTCATTTTAATCCATGTTCTTTGACCAAGGTGTCAGTGGGAACAGAGCAATAAGTTGTGATGTACGCTGCTCCACATCACTTATTATGTGGTCCCCAGAGAAAACCTGGTGAATCCACCGAGGTAAAGAAAGAGTAGACATGATTACCTTTTTAGATTTTTTAAAACGTATGGGCTGATTTAGTTGAAGGTTTTTAAGTAGGATACATAGAAACATAGAAAAATAGGTGCAGGAGTAGGCCATTCGAGCCTGCACCGCCATTCAATGTGATCATGGCTGATCATCCAACTCAGTATCCCGTACCTGCCTTCTCTCCATACCCCCTGATCCCTTTAGCCACAAGTGCCACATCTAACCCCCTCTTAAATATAGCCAATGAACTGGCCTCAACTACCTTCTGTGGCGGAGAATTCCAGAGACTCACCACTCTCTGTGTAAAGAATGTTTTCCTCATCTCGGTCCTAAAGGAATTCCCCCTTATCCTTAGACTGTGACCCCTTGTTCTGGACTCCCCGAACATCGGGAACAATCTTCCAGCATCTAGCTTGTCCAACCCCTTAAGAATTTTGTAAGTGTCTATAAGATGCCCCCTCAATCTTCTAAATTCCAGCGAGTTTGGAATTTGACCATACACAGGTCAAAACATTAGGTGCAAGTACATCAGGCAAATCTGCTTTACAGTGTCATCCTCACCTGCTGCATGCAACGTTAGAGTGAGATAATCTGAATAATCGGTTCTGTATATCATTAAACTAAACTTTGAGAAAGTGAATTGAAAACTGAGTAACTGATCAACTTTTGAGAATGGTCCTGAAATTTTCAAAGGATAGCTTGTCAGTGTATGTCCAATGGCTTTTGTAGAATGGTGGGGAATCAGAAATTGATAGGGCACAGTTCACAGAAGTAGCGTGTGTAGACTAGTTTTAATTAAGTTCTTTTTCTCAATTGGGCTGCTCTTGAACTGCCTGAGGGGTTCCAGCCTGAAATCTTTCTGGCAAGTGGCTCTGGAAGTCCCTCCCAACCCCAATCAGGACCCTTCTTCCAAATTCCACTATTGCCAGAAGAAGGCATGTTCTTCAACTTCCAGTACTCTTCTCCTCCAGTACAATTGTTTATCTTTCTCCAGAAGTGAACATTCAATTTCTAATTTGTGAACTGCAAAGAGTAGCGACATGCCCATGCTGAGCTTGAGGCAAATTGTGAATTAGCTGATCTCAGGTGAGTTGACACGGGAGTCTGGAGTCGTTCGTATTGGACAAAGAGTGGAGGAATAGCAGGAATTGAAAAATGTGGTGGTTGTAGAAAAGTGGCATTCAATGACACTGGATGAGAAAATGCAATAGTCATTCTTCACCTTGACCATTTGCAATGTAATATACCATACTTAGCATTAGTCAATTTTCTGGAGGAAGCATTAGTCATTTTTTAGGGCGAAGAAGAAAATAAAGGAAAAAACATCGATTGTTCATGAGTTGGGAACTGGGTAGTTTGGGCATGACAATTCTACTGTCTTTGGACAGCACTCCATGAATGCCCGGTTGGATAGCAAAATTGCATTGATTAGGTAGCCACAATATGGGTCAATACAAAACAAGTTGATTCAAACTGATATCCAAAATATTTTCCTGCTGATCAGATGATGTTTATGCTTTCAACTGGAGGATTAGCCATTCAAGAAAATAGCATTGCAGAGATCCATAGATTGATTTCTGTTTTTTCTCGCTAATTGTTTACACTAGAACCTTTAGCTTATAGTAGCATTAACTTCTTAAAGCTAGAGTGTTCCAGCTGCTTGATGCCTTCCAGTACTTCATATGAAACTATTATTGATCAACCATCCTCAACAGTGAATCATCATTTAATACAGTGAGGGGGAGAATGGAGTGGAATTATGCCATTCCAGTAAATTGCTCGACCATGCTTAACTACATTTATGGACTCTATAATAGTATGCTTTATGGGTGAGAGGTGGACATAGACTACGTGAGGGTACTCTACCCACAGAGAGGTTGTCAAAAACATCTGAGTTCATAGTTAATTTATAATGATTGCTGCCATCACAAGTGAAAGCTCTTGTAATAAACTCTAGATGTAGGTTGTTATTGCCATGGATACTGCCACAATGTGGCCAATCATGTATACCTTGCACTCAGTGGCTTCCTCAGTAGTTGTGTGACTAAAGATTTAATACCCCACTTCTCCCTATCTCTCCCTTATGCGCACCCCACCCCACTGCACACCAATTTCTCCCTCTGTCTCCTACCCCCTTAAATTAATCTGCTCCTTTCCCTTCAATAGTACGCTCATCCCCCGAGCCACATCATATCCCTTTTATTCCCCCTACATTTCCCTGTCCCTTCCACCTATATCCCTCCCTCTAGCTTACTTTTTATTTGTCTTCTTTCCTTATCTGACATCCTTTGTCTCTTACTCACCTCCAGCCTTTGTCATTTACTTTGCCCTCCTGCCAATCAAAATCCACCTTGCCTGTATCCACCTATCACCTGTCAGGCTTTGTTCTGCCCCTTCTTCTCTTTTCCAGCTTTCTCCCCCCACCGAAGTCAGTCTGAAGAAGAGTCCCAACCCAAAACATTGTCCGTTTCCTCCACAGATGTTGAACCACTGAGATCGTCCAACACTTTGTGTTTTGTTCAAGATTACAACATCTGCAGTTCCTTGTACTTCCATCTTCCTATTCACCTGTCAATTTTGCTGCTGTTATTGCAACCATGTGGCATTATTATTATCTTGGCCTCACTGATAGTGTTTGATATGGTTCCTTCTAACATCTTTCCTTCACAGAATTGTCCTTAGAGTCATGGAATGATACAGTGTTGAAACGGGCCCTTCTGCCCAACTTGCCCACATCGGCCAACATGTCCCAGCTGCACTAGTCCCACTTGCTCACTTTTAGCCCATATCCTGTCCTATCCATGTACCTGTTTAACTGTTTCTTAAATGTTGGGATAGTCCCTGCCTCAACTACCTCCTCTGGTACCTCCTCTGGCAGATGGTTCCATGCACCTACCACCTTTTGTGTGAAAAGGTTACCCCACAGATTCCTATTACATTTTCCCCCTTCACCTTAAACCTATGATCCTTGGTTCTTGCCCTTATCCTTACTCTACTTCATGCAATGATCAGGCATTTGTGATCTGACAATCTGCAACAGTAGCTTCTCGTGGATGTCCTCAGCTTTTGCTATTCCCTACGTTTCTATACTTAAAGTGCTCTTAAAATGTGCAATGTCTTCAAACTCTTACAATGCCTCTGGAATAAAATTGAATATAACAGAAGAGAACAATTTTGTAGTTTCAACCTCTCCTGGCTGACTATGTTTATGTTAGTGGAGAGTTGTGCGAGTAGAGAATAATGAAGTTGCTTTTCTCCGTCTCATCATTGAAATCTAGCAAATTGCAGTTGCTGGAATCTTAGCAGTTCAAGCCACATCAGTGAGAAAGAAACGGAGTTAACTTTTCGTGTTGAAGAATGTGAATAGTTGGGAAATAAGCACTGACCCCTACAGTACTATATTAGTCACAGCATGCCAACTTGAAAAGGACAATTTATTTTTGCTTCCTGCTGGCCAGCTTGCAGCCCAATCCCATGTACTCGAACCTTGTTCAATAAACTCCTGTGAGGGACCATTTGGAACCTCTTGTGGAAATCAAAGTGCACACATCTACTACTGCCCCCTCACCTACTCCACTCGATACATCTTAAAAAAAACCTCAATTGATTAGTCGAAAATTATGTTTCTTTCATAAATCCGTGTTGACTATGCTCAATTGTATCAGTATTTTATGTGTCTTAATATCATGCCCTTTTATTAGAGAAATCAACTTTTTCCCACCTACTGATGTTAGGCTAGCAGGCTGGGAATTCTCTGTTTTCTTTCATTTGTTTCTTAAATGCTGGAAACATTCCAGGTTCTGTAGAATTTTGGAAAATGATATCCTGACCATACACTGAATATATTTTGCTCTTTCAAAATTTGATGGATCACTAAATTTCTGCAATTAATAAGCTTTTGTGCTCTTTAGCTATCCATGCAAATTTATTTATTTCCTTAAATTCCGTGTATCCACTTGGTTCTGCAGAATATCCAGGATATTTTAGTTGAATTTTTTTTCTGTGAAGATGGGCGTAAAGTATTTGTTTCCATCCTTGTATTCCCTTTATAATGAATTCTGTGAGGAATTCTTGTTTTGTCTTTGTTGGTCTTTTCCTTTTTGGGTAATTCAATGGTTTCTTTATTGCCATGTGTACAGAGATACAGTGAAATGCTTGTTCCGCAAGCTTTCCACCAAATCCTATCATACATGAACACAATAGATCCTCTTCTGAAGCAGCACACAAGGAGTTGCCGCATTCTGGTGCCATCTTGCAAGTTCCAAGTTTCTTCAACATCCAATCTCTGTCTAAGGCAACATGCAATTCTTGTGTATCTCACTTTAAGGCCTGGTGGCCAAGCGGCACTAGTTCGATGAAGAAGACTCAGCTGTTTGTATTTGTTTCTTGGTCATTTACTCTTCTATTTCCCCTGCTTAATATGTTTCTAAGTCATCCTTTGGGCCATTCTTTGGAAAGCAAACTAAAATGTTACCCACGTGACCAAAGTAATACATTAAAATATTATTGTAAGAGATTAATCTCATTCATCGCTATGTTCCTACCTACAGAACTCTAATGCATGTCTTCTAAAGATATGAACATTCTAGCTTTTCAAAATTCACAGTTTGAAAAATGCTTTTGTGTGTGTGTCACACACGTGACCAGACATGTTTGATCTCTGACCCTAAACAAACATTGTCAGCATAACATATAAAAATTTAAATTGATAAACTGAAAAAAAAGATTAATCATATACACAGCACAAAACAATATGTCTGTAATGCTTTCAGAATTAGAAGAGATGTATTCCACAATTTTGCATCTTTTTGGTCACACACGTGACTAAGAATGGGGGAGGTGGGGCTTTGCTGAATCCTAACATGTTCCCAGACGCAGGCCCACCATTTCTTGCAATTTTATAAGCCTTTTCTTTTAAACTGAATGTGTTCTTTAATATCTCCTGTGAATCATGGTTGGGAGTCATGGAGCAGTTTGCTGGTCCTCACATGCAGAAATCCAGCAAAACGTACCCAAGGAAATGTACAATTAGATGTGGGAGTAAGCAGGAACGAACAGTTCAGTTTACAAAAACATCTCAACAACTCTTAACAGTCCAGGGGTGGGAAAGACAGTTGGCATGATAGTGGGCTGTTCATTATTAATTCAATTGCATTCAATTTCCTGGAAAATGAAGCTCCCACTGATATTCTTCAAAAGTGCAGACTACAGGCAAGGGGTTGAAACAACAGTGATTTTGTGTGTGACTTGAACTTTATAGAATGTTGCTTCCTGCACACTCAGTTCCCGCTGACACTCTGGAAGAAATGCTATGCCCTTTTCCACATGGTGCCAATTAAGTCACAAACATGTTTGCTTGGTATTGAATGCGCTGTGTTTTATTTATTTTTGTTTATCCAACAAGGTGCTCCAAAGCAAAATTTATCCAGAATGCTTTTAGTTTTTCTTTTGCTCTTGAGATATGAGATGTTCTGAGAGGAAACATTTCTTGCCATTTTGTAACTTGATTCCATGTAGCATAGTTCACCTAAAGGGCATACAACATGGATTGTAGGTTTGCACCCATGGAGACAAGTTAGTTGCAGATTTGCAGTACATTGGATGTAGTTCACAAGTTGCCAGATCGATTGAATTCTAGGTATCAGCCTGCTGTATATTAATTGAAATTTCCTGCCTTTGCTCTCTATTCCATAAGCACTGTACATACAGCAAGTCTTGTGTGGGAGGAAGAATAATTGACTTTCTTTTAACTAAGCACCAAAGTTAAAAAGAGAGTGACGTATTGGCCGATATCCTTAGAAGTCTGGTGTGGTTTTGAGGGCTTGGAAGCAAATAAAGACACCCATTCTTGATTTCAACAAAGTGGATGTAAGTGTGGGAAGAACTTTGTGTTTGGAGCACAGAGAGAACGGGAAGGAACATGGAGACCCATTGTGTAAGATAGAATCAGGAAAGTCAACAGGTAGTGTAGAACTTAATGGTCTTTTGATCTCTATGACGACGTCCTTTGGTTTGCACTCTTATGGAGGAGTGATGGAGTGTTTTTTAAATAAACTGATGTTCTTGCAGAACATTTGATTTGACTAAATATGATTCAGCAGTTTGTACACACACACACACACACACACACACACACACACACACACACACACACACACACACACACACACACACACACACACACACACACACACACACTCTGTATATATACATACACATATATTCTTGAAGACATTGACTTTTGGTGGGTTCCAGTTGCAAAGTAGCTAGTGGTTAATTAGTTTCCCCTCATTCCTATTTTGCGAGATACTTTAACCACAAAGGCAAGGAAGTCATCACAATCAAGCTCATTCCACTCAACTGTTTGGACATCGGTTTGTAATAATGATCACTCAATTGGATCAAAGTAGCCAATTCTCCTTGCCTCTACTATAGACACTCTGACATTAATTTGCATACAACTTCTCCTTGTCCTCAACTAAGGTGAGCTAATTCAGAAAGCATCGGTCAAGCTTGAGGCACGATGGTTCATGGAGTGATATATATTGCCAAACAGAACACATCGCAATTTAGTTACCAAAAGCGTATTGCTAGAAATCCTCTTTCAGTTTCAAATGAGTTTTGAAACCAATTACTGTTTATACTTTGGGTAAAATTTGTGCTTGTAGTAGAAAATGTGAGTATGCAGTTACAAATAAAGCCTTCAATTGTAGATGTGAAAATACTTTATTTGTTTTCTTTCAGAGTACAAGAAAATATGGGCACTCAAAAGACCAGTGCCACTTTTAATGGTATGGTAAATGCATAAACTGAAAGAACATGTTGCAACTGGGGAAGGATTGGGATTTGCTGAATTGGGGTTGCCTTTTGTACAGAATGGTGGAGGGATGTTTGAAGCAAGGCTCCTTTTCTTACTAACTGGTTTTATGCATGGTACTCCATTTCAAGTTGATGGTCTAAGTGTTTCTAGTTGTTTAAAATCTTTGAATGAAGTTTGCTTCTGTTTTTATTTCCAAAATATATTGCTCAACTCATGAAGTAGCAACATTTGGACCATAACATTGGCACAGGTCTTTTACTCTGTTATTGTTTTCATTCATGGGTATGGATAATGTTGGCAAGATTGTACTTGTTGCCCACTCCTTGTCCTGTCAAGGTGGAAGGCTTCTCCTTGAACTGCTGCAGTCCTTGTGGTGATGTTAAATGGCCAAATCCTGTATTTTGAGCCATTATCATTGAGACGTCCCTGTCAGGATGATTCCTATTACCAAGTCGCATGCCCTCTCCAAGCGTTAACAGTAATTATAATTTTGAGACAAATAAATAAATCATCGTGCACCTTACAGAATATTTCCATTTTCTCTGGAACTGTAAAGCCACTAAAAATGATTTATTGCATTTTGTTTCATTCTGTTAAATAAATAATAGAAAATATGTTGAATATATGAGTATTATGAAGAAAGGGTTATGGTTTAAGAGCATTCAGAAACTGGGACTCAGGTAGCACTCATTAATACAGTGTAACATTGTTTCGTTTATGAGAGGGTTTTCTCTCTCCACTTCTTCCTGTCTTGTGTGTGGCTGGTCTGACAACCAGCTTTGATGTCTTCCCATTGCCTCTGTCATTGCCAAGCATAATGTGACAATGAATGCCTCTGTCATTGGATTAGTTGCTAAGAGACCTTCGACTATGTTTTTCACACCTTTTGATTTTAATCTCCTCACTAGAAACCTAAACGGTCTCCTGCTGGATAGGGACTTTACGGCAGCTGAGTCGGTCAATTTAGTAAACTGCAAGATTGAACTTGCATTGCACCATTCCCCATCCACACATCCGTATTATTCCCCTCTCCACACAACTTTATATTGGGGTGTAATCCAATTGTGAAATCTTAAATTGACCCATGTAAATGAGCACTCATGGAATCCAACTTTTTGGGATTCACCATTCTTAAATGGTTTTACAGCTTCACAATGTATTGATATTGTTTATCAGCTGCTTTCAACACTACAAGGAAATCATAAACTTAAGCAGAAACAGGAGAATTGACTCCATGTGTTTGTTCTATCAACAGGATAATGGTGGATCTTTTAGCTCTGGGTCATTTTCCTACACTAATCATGTAACCAATTGCTTCCCTCAATATCTAAAAATCGATCATTAGTATCTATAAATCTATTGTTTCTCCGTATTTGATGCCTAGAACACTTGAGGCTCTGGTGCAATCCAAGCATAATGTGACGATGAATTATTTCACTTCCTCACTTGGTTAGAATATTCCACAAGTGACTGACCAATGATGAACATGAGGTTTTCTAAACTTGTTTATCCATGTCTTCCAATTCACCCCCACCCCCTCTCTTGACCTATGTATATCTTGCAAATCACAAAAAAAAACAGTGAATACAGGGCTTTAGAACCTCTGAATCATGTGGAAATAATTAGCCTTTATTTCCTCGAGCTCAGTAAACCCAGTAATTGACCCTGCATCTCCTAGTTGTATTGTGACTGGGAAGATCACCACAACTCACAACATTTATATTATCCATCAGAAAACTGCTCAAATACAACTCAAGTGGATAAAGAGCTGATAAGAGTGTGAAATCGGGATAGAAAAGTGGAACTGAATTGTGGAAAATGTGACCTCTGCATACAAGGATCTATTCCTGTCCTTGAATATTGTGTGAGATTGTACATCCCACTCCCATGTCTCTGATATGTTGTACCATGCCCTGCTGCCAGTGAGTGTTTGCGAATGACTGTACATAGAATCTCCCTTGTGAAGAGTTGCATCTCATCCAATTCATCGATATTGATATGGTAGTGTCATAGAGTCATAGGATTAAAACATGCCCTTCATCCCCAACTTGCCCACACCGTCTAACATGTCCCATCTACACTAGTGCCACCTGCCTGCATTTGGCCGATATCCCTCTAAACGTATCCTATCCACGTACCTGTCTGAATGTTTCTTAAACATTGCCATAGTACCTGCCCCAACTACCTCCTCCAACAGCTCGTTCCATACATCCGCCACCCTTTGTGTAAAACAAAAAGTTATCCCTCAAGTTCCTACTAAATCTGTCCCCCCCCCCACACTTTATGTCCTCTGGTTCTCGATTCCTCTACTCTGGCCAACATATTCTGTGCATTTACCCGATGTATTCCTATCAATATTTAGTGCACCTTTACAAGATCACACCTCATCCTCCTGCACTCCAAGGAATAGAGTCCCAACCTGCTCAATCTCTCCCTATAGTTCAAGCCCTCGAGTACAATGAGAAGAAACTGTATAGTAAAACTCCAGTAATCTATTAGTCCAGTAGTCTGAAGAAGGGTTTTGGCCTGAAACGTCGTCTATCTCCTTCGCTCCTTAGATGCTGCTGCACCCGCTGAGATTCTCCAGCCTTTTGTGTACCCTCCAGTAATCTATTGTTTAGATGATTAAGAATTTGACTTGCTGTGTGATCCCAACATTCCTCTTACAACATTGGGGCCCTAGTTCCTGCACTCACTTTAAACTCATTGGGTTCATTGATAAGAATTATTAAACTACTATGTAACATCTAAAAAAAAAACCCATAGAACTTAGAACAGTACAGCATAGAACAGGCCCTTTGGTCCACAATGTCAGTGCCAAACATTTCCCCAAGATGCTTCAACCTCTGAATTCAGAAGGGTTCCGAACCCGCAATGTCACCTGCCCATGTCCTCCAGATATGCTGCTTGACCCGCTGAGTTACTTCACCACTTTGTATCTTTTTTTTCCAACTTTTGAAATACTTATTTTCAAACTTTCAGCATAGATGCCACTGGCAGAGCTGATTGTGACAGATCCCCAGGCTGTGTGACTGAATGGGCTGCTTGCCACTTCAAAGGACATTAATCCGTCAATCCATTGTTTCAGACTGAACAGCTCCTTCCTAAAGGAGACGAGCAAAACGCTTGCGTTTTCACACCGCGCCCGACAGCTTTATGCTAACGTGCATTCGGTCCATTTAATTTTCTGCGTTTATTTTTCATGTCAAATATTCAAATTCTCATTCGCCCACAGTAAGATTTAAACTCCTGCTCTTTGGATTACTGCTTAATTTAACATGACCGCATCACGGCCGCCATGACCTGCTGGAGGCTTTCAGTAAAACAAAAATAAAGTTGTGGTGGATTTTATGTACAGTACATGTTTGGCTCTGTGTTTATGACTGCCATTGGAAGACTCCCAATTCCATTGATATGTACTGAGTACTTTCAAAGTTTCCCGAGCCTGATTTTCAAGACACTGCCTCAGTGGTTGTGTAAAGTTGGGGGTTGCACCTGGTTGCACATCAGAGATTGCTTCATCCTCCACCCTTTGTGTTATTGCAGGAACTCTCACCTGCATCTCCTTCCTCATCTGGCATCTAGGCAGTGAATTGGCCCATACATGCATTAGTGCTTCACACTCCAGTTGCTAGTCATGCACCGTATCCCATTAGCAGCCCTGTTTCTGGTGATGTTGGGGATGTAGGTTTCATTAAAAACCTCTCCCCTCCAGTCTCATTGAAAAAATATGTACCAACCAACCAGTGAGTCTGGCACAAAAAGCTGGAGTAACTCAGTGGGTCGGGCAGCATCTTAGGAGAAAAGGAACATGTGACGTTTCGGGTCGAGACCCTTCTTCAGACTGAGAGTCAGGCGAAAGGGAAAAGAGAGATATAGAAGATACATAGAACAAATGAATGGAAGATATTTAAAAAGCAACGATGATCAAGGAAAGCTGGAGCCCACAATGGTCCACTGTTGACTGTGGAGTAGGTGATAACGAGTTATACAGACAGTGAAACTCAACAGGACGGCAGTGAAACTAGTATGATGACTAGGGTGGGGAGGGACAGAGAGAGAGGGGATTCAAGGGTTACTTGGATTTAAAGAAATCAGTATTCATACTGCTGGGTTGTAAGCTGTCCAAGCAAAATATGAGGTACTGTTCCTCCAATTTGCATTTGGCCTCACTGGCATTGGAAGAAGTCCAGAACAGAAAGGTCATTGGTTTAGTTTGGTTTAGTTTAGAGATACACCATGGAAACAGGCCCTTCGCCCATCGAGTCCGCACCGACCAGCGATCTCCGCACATTAAGAATACCCTGCACAGACTAGGAACAATTTTAAATTTATACCAAGCCGGTTAACATACAAACCTGTACGTCTTTGGAGTGAGGGAGGAAACCAAAGAAAACCACACAGTCACGGGGAGAATATACAAACTCCATACAGACAAGCACCCATTGTAGGATCGAACCTGGGTCTCTGACGCTGTAATGCAGTAGCTCTACCACTATGCCACAATGTCGCCCGAGAATTGGAAGGGGAGTTAAAATGTTTGGCAACTGGGAGATCACCTAGGCCAAGGTGGACTGAACAAAGGTTTTGCAGCGAATCGATGGCCTAGTCTGCGCTTGGTCTCACCTCTATATATATATATATATATATATATATATATATATATATATATATATATATATATATATATATATATATATATATATATAAGAGACCACACCCACACCTGGAACAGAGGATACAGTAGATGAGGTTGGAGGAAACATAGCAGCATAGAAAAATAGGTGCAGGAGTAGGCCTTTCGGCGTATTGATTTAAACCATTCAATATGATCATGGCTGATTATCTAAAATCAGTAACCCGTTCCTGCTTTTTCTCCATATCCCCTGATTCCTGGAGCCTTAAGAGCTAAATCTAACTCTCTTGAAAACATCCAGTGAATTAGCTTCCACTGCCTTCTGTGGCAAATAATTCCACAGATTCACAACTCTCTGGGTGAAAAGGATTTTCCTCATCTCAGTCCTGAATGGCCTACCCCTTCTTCTTAAACTGTGACTCCTGGTTCTGGACTCCTCCAACATCGGGAGCACTTTTCCTGCATCTAGCCTGTCCAATACTTTAAGAGTTGTATATGTTTCTATAAGATCCCCTCTCATCCTAAACTCCAGTGAATACAAGACCCATTCTTTTATCATATGTCAGTCATACCATCCCGGGAATTAACCAGGGAAGTGCAAGTGAACCTCTGCCTCAGCTGAAAGAACTGTTGGGGTCCCTGGACAGTCAGATGTTGCAGATGTAGGGACAGATGTTGCATCTCCTGCCAGTCTGAAGAAGGATCTCGACCCAAAACGTTACCTGTTCCTTTTCTCCAGAGTTGCTGCCTGACTGGCTGAGTTACTCCACCTTTTTGTGTCTGCAGATCTAAAACAGCACCTGCAGTTCCTTCCTGCACAATGAGTCTGGCAATTCATTCCTGGCCAGTCTCACCTTCTTAGGAATAATTTTAAACCATGGTAATGGCGAGAGGATAGAAATTGTGAAGATCTGAAACACTTAAGGGGAAAATCAGTTACGATCTCCAAAATATATATTTTTTAAAGCTGGTCAATGGATTTTATTTGCAGTAATTAAGTTCATGTTTTCTTTTCCCCACTTATTTTGATTCCCATTTGCTCTGATTCGTCACAGTTTTACCAATGTGCCCCTACCATGCAACTTAGCCACTGTTTATTGTTGGAGCTGCTTCATAATCTAGTGCCAGAGACAAAATGTCCTTGCAGGGATAATTGTTGAGTGGCAACTATCCTATGTTTGCATCGTTTAAAGCCGATTCGTTTAGTTTAGATATACGGCACGAAAACTGGCTCATCGGCCCATTGAGTCCACGTTGACCAGTGATCCCCATAAACCATCACGAGGGACAATTTACAATTTTTACCGAAGCCAATTCACCTACAAACCTGTACGTCTTTGGAGTGTGGGAGGAAACCAGAGCACCCGGGGGAAACCCACGCGATCATGGGGAGAACGTACAAACTCCGTACAGACAGCACTCGTGGTCAGGATCTAGCCCAGATCTCTGGAGCTGTGAGGCAGCAACTCTACCGATGTGTTACTGCGACGCTCTGTTGCCTCTTGAAGTAGCAGTATGAGGATGCACCATTCCTGTGTTTCTCCTCCCACTTGCTGAATAGCCTATATCAGTTTAGTTTAGTTTATCGTCATGTGTACTGAGGTACAGTGAAAAGCTTTTGTAGCGTGCTAACCAGTCAGCTGAAAGACAATACATGATTACAATCGAGCCATGGTTATTGGGAAAACGTACAAATTCCATCCCAACAGCACCCATAGTCAGGATCAAACCTGGGTCTCTGGCGCCTAACAAATAAATGTACATTGGCATTCTAACAATGTACAGCAGCTCTACAACTGTGCCACAGTGCCACCCTAAGCTAAACATCTCAAAACTAAAACTCTAAAAAAACTAAAACAAGGCACCGAGGTGACAGTGGGATCGCATGAGACCACCATTAGAGAGCAAGCGAGGGTCACGTTGAGGCTGGGTGCTGTAACAACACAAGAATGTGCCAAACATCAGGTTTTCCTGACTTTTTGCCAGCAATTTGTGGTAAAGTTTATTTTTCCTGGTACTGTACTCTGTACATACATACCTGATTAGTTCAAGCTTTACTGTCACTGCAAAATCATCAGCATCTCTTAGTCCATCAGCACCAATAAGGAAAGGAATACCCTGACCCGAGAAATAAGTGTTTTGTTAAATTCTGCAAAGTGTGAACATGAAGCTCACTAGTAAACAGTGGTTATGAAATCAAATAACGGTAGAGGAAACTGGGGCAACCCTGGTTACATAATACTGTTACATTTCTCCCTGTTAGACTGAGACCTTACAGCACTTGAAACGATTTGCCTTTGTACATTGCAACATCCTCAGTTACATGACCACTGTTTCTCCATTGGTTCACTTGAGGACCTAGTTACGCAACCCTTGAACAAAGGCTCAATGGGCAGTACTGCCTTCCTCTGTGTTCCTGTGGGGGGGGGGGGGGGGGGGGGGTGCGCGTGTGTCCCTTGGGAGTTTGTTTGTTCCTCGGGGGTGTGTGTACCGCTTCTCGTGCGTGTGTGCTTCTCTTGGGGGTGAGTGTGTGTGTGTGTGTGTGTGAGTGTGTGCTTGTCTTGGGGGTGTGTGTGTAACTGCATTGTGGCAAGGGGGCTGCTCAAGGCAGTAAATTAGTATGTCATACTCTGACTTACACTCACTCTCACACACGTACACACTTCTTCTCCCTGGTGTGATTGGAGATACGGAACTCCTTGTTCAAATACATGGTAAACTTACAATCTTAACAAATAAATGTACATTGGCATTCTAACATTGTTGTAAATGCACTTGTGTAACAGTGACATCCCATCGGAGTGAGTGTTAGTGTTGTGCCGGCATGGAACCATTCTTTGAATGAAGGAAGAAGGATTATAGAATGATATATCAAAATAATGTCATAATTGGCTGCATGTCCTCTGAAAAATGTTTGATGCTGAACAGCCCACATAAGAACTGCAGCCTCTTTCAAAGCTTCTCCTACTAACCATACATGGTGCTCATGCTACTTCTAACCTCACTGTCTGCTGCCTCGCGTTGTTTTCATGTAAGATTTGAGAGCTGTCACTGTGGAGTCACAGAAGCATAGATATCTTAATTAGTTTTGCTTCGTGTTAGTGCACATGCACCTATTGTATTTGCTTTCTAGCTTTGAACTATTATAAATTGAAGATCTCAAGAGACAAAATCATTGACTTCTTACAACTGGAAATGATTTGTTGTGTTTTCTCTCTTCCCACCCACTCCCACCTCTATTTGTCCCCAATCTGCATAATTCCAGGAGCTGCTGTCAACCTTACCCTAGTTACACCTGAAAAGGCCATCAAACTTGCTGCAAATGATTTCTTCCGTCATATGCTGTCCAAAGATGGGTGAGTGGAAGTATCTTTTGACACAATTGAGCAAAATATGAAGGGGGGGGTGGGGGGGGAGAAGAAATCTCTTTGCCTGAGGTCCAGCCACGCATGCAGGCACAATTAGATACCCCTGACTTACTGCTTAAGAAATCACTATCATCTTCGTTATGCATTAAAATCGATGTGGGGATTATTGAGTCATCTCTGCTGACTCGGTTGATGTTAATGAAATATGAGGTATGAAGTATTGATATATGATTATGAAGTATGTTTTAATGTTGGAAAGGAGCATCTCTATAAACTTCAAGTTGTTATGAAATTTCACATGAATATCATTCCAGTTTGTCTGAACCCCACATTAATTGAGTTAAATAATTCATGTCTTACTCCACATGTCACCATTTGAAGCCACATTTCTTGCACATCTTCCATGAAGTTTTTGGATGCAAGATTTAGCCAAGATTTAATCCGCTGTTACTGTGTTTAGATCCTTTGGGCTTCCTTAAATATCTACAAATTCACAATTCAGGTGGTATACTCCAGTTTATATACATTTCCGTTTTTTGGTTTAGCTGCGAATATTAAAAAAAAGGGGCAACAAGTTAGACAAAATCAAAATCGCAACCTTCCAAAATATATCACAAGGCTCTTAGCATCTTGTACGGTTCTGACTCAAAGCAAGAATTTTAATTTCCGGCACTGGCATCTCTCAGTCTGGTTAGAACCCCTGGAATAATACCAACACCCATTATAGCAAACCTTAACTGATGCAGGTTACCATGTTTGTCTCTCCTTCTAAACAATCTTCACATTCATTGTTTGCAAGAAATATTCTATTTTACTGATTTAAAAAATAATAATAATTTAAAGAATAATAACAAGCTGAATGTTGATATTGCTTATTAAATAACTCCCATTCTTATACCAGCTCAGTCTATGGTGCCTATTCTCGTTTTAACCTTGTAAGCAGTCAAAGTCATCTGCAGCTCCACTGCAGAGATGCCAACAGATGTTTCCATACGTAATCACTGTGTACGGATCATGGCTATTTCCGATATATGAGAAGCAAATGTCCAGGGATTAGAGATCCATAATAGCACGACAAAGTGGTCATTTCTGCATGCACTGTCTCTCTTTCACACGCTCTCTCTTTCTCACGCTCTGTCTCTTTTTCTTGTGCTCTCTCTCTTTCTCATGCACTCTCTCTTGCACGCTCTTTCCCTCCCTCTCTCACACACTCCCTCTCTCACTCTCTCGCACTCCCTCTCACTTTCTCGCACTCCCACTCTCGTACTCCCTCTCTCTCACATGCTCTCTCTCTCTCTCACACTCCCTCTCTCTCTCTCTCTCTCTCTCTCTCTCATACTCTCTCTCTTTCTCACACTCTTCCTTTCTTGTACATTCTCTTGCACGCTTTCTCTCACTTTCTCGCATGCTTTATCTGCCGCTCTCTACCGTGGTTTCTCACACTCTCTATCTCACTCTCTTTTTAGGTACTAACTCTGTTTTCTCTTCCCCATCCGCCTCTCACCTGCTTGTCTTCATTTGCTCTCTCTTAAAATTCAACGCTTTTTCAGAAAAGTTGTTTCATTTTCTAAGGATGATTCTTTTACAGGAGCTTTTGAATATAATTACCACAAAGTATGTTCTGTTGTAAGAGGAAGGAAGTAATTACTTTTCTACACAATTGAAACTCTCCTATTAGTTGTACCTTTCTCAATGTCAAACAATATAATCCATGGCAATTGGTACTGTTATTTATTATGCCCAAATACTGCTGATGTCAACTTCTGAAACAGAATGATCAAGTACCTATGAATTTTGGTCGACTTCACATATTCAGTACATTGTAAAGGTCACACTTGCCATCTCTACGACAGAAAAAAAAACTGGATAATGATTTTGCTCTGCGTGATATCGAAAACGAGATAGTGGCAGAATGCGCCTGGTTAATTTGTTAATTTTTAATTACCTACATCTTTTTAGAAGATGTATGATCGATTTGGAAACATAGAGATGAATTAGTTCATATTTCCTGCATTCATTTTCCCCTTAGTATATTCATTTTTAAAAAGATAGGGGATACATAATGGGCAAGTTAAGGCTGCGTAACGAGGAACCGTCAATGCATTGAAATGTCACTTCAGCGTCTGAAGAAAGAAAGCTTTCCACAAGCTGTGCACATATTAACCACAGGCTGGTGTCTCAAGTGCGATTTCATGAAATGCATTAGGTACTTGCGCATTTAATATTTATGCGGTATAACTTTCGAGGCCCAAGTGTTCCACTTATAATGCATGTTTACAAAACTGCAGGTAATTTGCACTCCCTGCACACATTCATGCTTTTACTCTCCTGTGTTTCTAGCTCTTTTTCCCTCGCGCTTTCACTCTCCCGTGCGCTTGCAGTCAAAGCTGGCAATCTGTGGAAGGAGAGCTAAATCCTCAGCCACCATGAATAAAAATGCTTTTATGAAAACGTATATAATTTTTTTTTTCTCTTTACGGAATTTACTAAGTTATTTTCAGAGGTAGACAAAAATGCTGGAGAAACTCAGCGGGTGAGGCAGTATCTATGGAGCGGAGAAATAGGTGATGTTTCGGGTCGAGACCCGTCTTTAGTCTGTTACCTATTTCCTTCGCTCCGTAGATGCTGCCTCACCCGCTGAGTTTCTCCAGCATTTTTGTCTACCTTTGATTTTTCCAGCATCTGACATTCTTTCTTAAACAAGTTATTTTCAGTGTCATATAAAGTATATAATTAAGTTCTTAAGTTGAAGTTGTGTCCAGGAACTTTGAATAAAATTTCTGAAAAC
Organism: Raja brachyura; assembly: GCA_963514005.1. The sequence continues at coordinate 33,886,702 of OY740798.1, read as the reverse complement.
ATATTCTGTTCCTAAAGGGGAGTGATCCTTCTTCTTTCTACAAAATTTAATCTTTTTCTGTTTGTTGCACTTTTCTGTATCTCAAAAATAAAGCAGCCTTCTGTCTCTATGACCATTGAGTCTGATCAAAGCATGCAGATAATCACCTTTCAAAGCACTTGTACATTAAAGGGCCTGTCCTACCAGCCTCCGACTCCATGTGATGAGCGCGATCAAACTAGAAGCGGGGGCCGCGCGAAGGTCAGGTGATCCCTGTACAGGGCCATTCCCACCAGCATGCGCTGCATGCGGCAAGCGCGACCAATCCGGCAGCGAGGGCCGCGCGGAGGTCGGGTGAGTGGCGCAATGCGGCGCAAAGTGAGGCGAACTTGGAGCGAAGTCTTAAACGTAAGTTCGCCAGGACAGAGAGGGACACACAGAGAGGGGCACAGAGGCACACACACAGAGGGCCACGGAGCCACACACATAGAGGGTCACGGAGGCACCTACAGAGAGTGTCACGGATGCACGACGTCGAGACGGTATGTAATGCGTCGAGGCGACAGCGAGCCGACAAGCCGTTGCCGCGCGGAATTTTTGAACATAGTCAGTTTTTCGGAGCCCCGCGCGATGTCGGGACGAACTCCGCACAATTCTGCATGGCTCCGGCGATCGAAGTGCGACCGACGCCGGACGGCTCAAGCGACCACGTTAGGTCGCGCTCATCGCATAGAGTTGCATGCTGGAGGGACAGGCCCTTAACATTATACATAACCAAGAACTAAGTGTTCCACTTTTTCTAATGCATGTTCTGTTGATAAAAGTGAAAATTTAAATTGATATGTATTTTACTTGGTGTTATTGAAAATTATTGCAAGCGCCTGTTTAGCCTTTCACAGTTTATGTCAAACATCAAATTTACTTTCACTTTTATCTGCTTAGCCAAAGAAATTGGGACTCCTCACCTGTAGTTGCCTGTATTCTGTGATGTTGCCTTTACCAAAAGGACTAGGTATAGAGAGAGGCTTAGATGGATTCTTCCCATTGATTTCATTGCCATTAGCAGAAAAGTTAAAAGCGACAGAGGCATTGGTTTAATGCAAATGATGGAAGGATCTGAAAGGGGAAGAAGAAGAAAAAAGATCATCCAGTGTGTGGTAGGGATCTAAATCTCGGGTTGGTAGACGCAGGAACCTTCATTGTATTTAAACAGTACTTGATGTATACTCGAACGGCCATGAGCCATAGATTGTTGACCTGGTCAACCATGTTCAAGAGAGCGCAGCAGCGGTTGCACTTTCTGCGCCGGATGAGAAGAGCTCATCTCCCCCATCCCATCCTCACTACTTTCTACAGGGGCACCATAGAGAGTATTCTGACCAGCTGTACCTCTGTCTGGTTTGGGGACTGTAAAGCCTCCGACTGGAAGTCTGTGCAGAGAGTGGTGAGGACAGCGGAAAAAATCATCGGGACCTCTCTCCCCTCAATCGGGGATATTGCGACCAAACGCTGCGTGTCTAAGGCCAGCAGTATTATAAAAGACCCCACACATCTCCATCACGGACTGTTCACTCTGCTGCCCTTGGGAAAAAGATATCGCAGCATAAGGAGCAGAACATCAAGGTTCTGCAACAGCTTCTTCCCACGAGCCATCAGACTCCTGAATGCCATGTAATGGGCTGCCACCATTGTCTATTTATCCTTTACATCCATGCCTATCCTTCGGTTAATTTATTGTGTTGCACAGGGAGCCAAATGCAACGTAATTTCGTTTGGAACTGCATATATCAATGTATTTCTAAATGACAATAAAGTTTGTTTGACTTTGACTTGACTTGGTTGCTAGGAGGTTGTTAGGTAGGTTATTCTTCTTTAACCAGCACACACAAAATGGGCTGAATAGCTTCATTCCATGTCATGACTTCTCTGTGAATTTAGTCTGTGAGCATTTCGGCAGCTGATTCTCAAGGGCATTTAGGGATGGGCAAAGAAATACTGGCCTTATCAGCCGTTCCCTCATCACTGAAAATGAATGAGGGAGAGGGGGAGAAAAATTATCTGCCCACTGAATGTTTTTGCATCTTTTCTCCTCAGTGTTTGGATTTTGGCAATTCTTCTCCCAAGAAGGTGCTGAAGCAGTGGGGTGCAAAAAATAATTAGACTTACCTTTGCACAAAAGAGACTGGAAGCTGAATGAGGAGAAAGTGTACAGACGTTGGGTCTGATCACCACTGATTATGTATTAAACATTGAATACAGTAAAGATAAAGGATTTACTTTCTCTGAAGGGCAAAAGAAGCAGGGAAAAGCAAACTATTAAATGTCAAGTCAAGCCACTTAATCATAAAGTTGGAGGAAATGTATTTTCATGAAGGTGATGATCTGGAGCAAAGGACAATCTGCTGAAAGAACTCAGCAGGTTTAACAACATCTTTGCAGACAAAGGGATGGTCGACGTTTCGGATCAAGGCTCCTTTCCTCCAGATTGCAGCACCTTGTGACTGAGAATCTGGAAAATCACTTCTGTTGAAATTTTAAGCATTGAGATGTTTTTAAATTGTGATTTAAAGGCATTTGCTGATCATTTTCAAAGGGACCAGTGATCTTGTGTTATATCACCATTATTTAAAGGCTTGTTTCCCCATCAGTAGACATTTACCCAGTTAGCTTACAACCCAGCAGTATGAATATTGATTTCTCTAATTTCAACTAACCCTTGCATTCCTTCTTTCTCCGTCCCTCCCAACCTAGTCGCCCTTCTAATTTCACTGTCATCCTGCTTAATTTTACCGTTTTTATCCACTCGTTATCACCAACAATGGACCATTGTGGGCTCCACCTTTCCTTGATCATCGTCGCTGGCTTTGATTTGTTCCATTCATACATTTCATTCATTTGTACCTTTTCATACCTCTTGATACCCTCTTCCCTCTGACTCCCAGTCTGAAGAAGGGTCTTGACCTGAAAGGTCACCTATTCCTTTTCTCCAGAGATGCTGCCTAACCCGCTGAGTTTCTCCAGCATTTTGCGTCTATTCTCCGAGTTGAGATAGTTTGAAAAAGAAAGCTACAAACCTGCAGAGACAGTCCCACACACATTCACCACTGTAAACAGGTCAAATAACAGCTTTCACATCTTTCTCTACATTTAAATTAATTGAGGCATTAGAGGCACCGTCCTCGTCCAAGTCAAACTTCAATAGTTCAATGGTTTCTTTATTATCACGTGTACCAAGGTACAGTGAAATACTTTTATGCAGACAGAATTAGCAAGACGATCGCCATACATAAGCACAATCCCTGGTTAGTATAGAAGGTACAGAATAGCCCACTAAGTCCATATGCAAGAGTTGCCATTTTGACGCCATTTTACAGGCCCAGCTCCAGCTGGCCATAAAAGCCCGTTGCAGCCGCCACCTCCATTCCAGTCATCCCACAAACCATCATTTCTCTCCTTGCATGGACCTCTTCAGCCCTTGTTCCCCTGGAGCACCTCCAGCAGTTGACCTTGAGGGCGCGGAAGGTTAGACACCCTGGTTCTTCTTACCGGGCTTCTGCCGCCATTTCCCTCCATTCCTCCTCTCCGTTTCCCAGACTTCAGGGACGAGCAGGGACCACGCATGGCGGCTTCCCTCTCCAGGCGGGTTCCCAGTTCCGTGGAGGGCGAGCCAGCTCTGCTGTTGGGACATGGCCGCAGCTCGCCAGGGGACCTTCACACTGCTCGCTGGGAGACCTTGTATCTGTGATTCAGGAAAACCACTGGGTAATGCCTTATCCAGAAAACCATTCTCATAGTCCCGTCTTACAGTTTATCTGTAGGATTGCTTTCTTTTTGGTGCATCTCGGTCACGGTAGAGCTGCAGTAGAGTTGCTGCCTTACAGCGAATGCAGCGCCGGAGACCCGGGTTCGATTCCGACCACGGGTGCTGTCTGTACAGAGTTTGTACGTTCTCCCCATGACCTGCGTGGGTTTTCTCCGCGATCTTCGGTTTCCTCCCACACTCCAAAGACGTACTGATTTGTAGGTTAATTGGCTTGGTAAATATAAAAATTGCCCCTAGTTGGGTGTAGGATGGTGTTAATGTGTGGGAATTGCTGGTCGGCGTGGACCCGGTGGGCTGAATGGCCTGTTTCCCCACTGTATCTCTAAACTAAACTAAACTAAACTAAATCTCAGCCTAAAGGTTTTGGGATAATATTTTGTCTTGAAGGCTAAATCCACAGAAATAGATGGTGTGCTTGAGGCGCAGAACCTGATTTGCATTTTTAATCAAATCTTTTCAGAGACGGCAAAGTCAGTCAGTCTGATGGTAATCGGACAATCCAGTTACCATATTATTTTGTGTTTATGTAATCATTTAATAATTTGATTTTGGGGTGTTAAGAGAATTTAAGATTCTATAATTGTGTTATTGATCTGTGCCTGCGTCAATCGTGGCATGTGTTAAAAATGGAACGTAATATATTGAGATAAATTAGTCACATGTGAAGAGCTTTAACAACTGACGTCAAAGAGCATTACATGAAGAAAGATGTGAAACACATCTTAAATCACATACGTTACACTATAAATAAAAGTCACGATCTACAACCTTGCCGTTCTTGGAAAGATGTGATGACCAGATAATAATCCTTGTGAATTCAGTAAAATGGCTTTTCATATGAACTGACAAATTGGTAATTTTCTTTGAAATAGGAGTCGCCTAGCAAATGACTATATGACAGAATCCTAACAATAAATGTCAGTGGTGTTATTTTGCTGAGGTTTACTGTTTGGATACTAACTAGGAGGTTCAACCAGTATTCTTGAGTAGGTTGGCTAGTTTAGCTGATGTGCACTTGGCAAACCATTATCACTCATACAGAATATTAGTCAGTATCTGCTTGATTTTTCCCATTACCCATGAACTAATTCCAGATGGTGTGTATTTGTGTTTGTAAATGTAGGCATACTCGCAGCTGTTAGTGCCCACTTAACAGAATAGCTTGACCGCACGTACAATAGGATCTATAGAAAACACACTTTTGAGTTGTTGGAAGAATGTTTTCTTGCAAGAGAGTGGATGCTACATCAATGGTTTGTTTCCAATGATATAAACAGCCACAGGCAAATTATGGACCTTGGCAAAAAACAAGTTGAACATTAATTAACATTTGCTGAATGCCCCCCTGCTGCTTGTTAAGCACACACTTTTCACTCGGAACCGCAGCGATCTGTAAACCCTCTTCTGGAAATGTATCTAAATCAGTTTATTTTATTTTATTGTCACGTGTATCGAGGTGCAGTGAAAAACTTTTGCACAAAATTAGTGAGTCAGAGAAGAATATGAGGCTGCTTCTTAAGTCCTTCATGTTTCTGCGTTCCCCACACACTGGATTTGATGATCTCATTATTCACAGCATCATGTTGTTAAGCATTTGTCCTGAAGAATAGATGGTTTGTAAAAAAATCCCACAGCCCCGCTGTCATTTAACGATGTGAATTAAAAATAAAGTGTGTGGTTTTCTTTATCTTGGATCCCTTTTGCATAAGGGTTATTGAACGCACACAATCCTTAGAAGATCTGAGACACTCATGCATCAGTTTCATACTCTGAACTCACCCAAAGCTCCTCAAACACAATGATAGTGGAAGCAACACCCACTCCATGTGGGTCTCAGCAGGTAATAACATTGGGTGGGATTAAAGGGTCTCCGTGCTTGTAAGAAAACTTAAATAATGCCTGTGCACTGTTTGAGTGGATCAGTGCATCAATAACCATATAACCATATAACAATTACAGCATGGAAACAGGCCTTCTCGGCCCTTCCAGTCTGTGCCGACCATTTATTTTCCTCTAGTCCCATCTACCTGCACTCAGACCATACCCCTCCATTCCCTTCCCGTCCATATACCCATCCACTTTACTTTTAAATGTTAAAATCGATCCTGCCTCCACCACTTCTGCAGGAAGATCATTCCACACAGCCACCACTCTCTGAGTAAAGAAGTTCCCCCTCATGTTACCCCTAAACTTCTGTCCCTTAATTCTCAAGTCATGGGTGTTGAGTGGTACTGCCCTCTTATTTCACAACAATTTTATTTGAGGTATTAAAAGTAGTTGATGAAATGATTTGTTCCCGCTGAGCCATTGTTGTAAATCCATTGAGACCAACCCTATTTTATTAAGGAATGCAGAAGGAGCAAGACACCTTTATCTAGAGATGAGCAGGCAGTCTAGTGCATCTGCAATAGGCATTCTCCATAACAACAACAACCTGTAGAGGAGTGAGGTGATCCCATAGCTCTGTACTCCTGCAACATGCATGAATGAAAGTGGACAAGTAAACATTTAATGGAGGGGAGAGACTCTAAGATGATGATGATGGGGCCCAGCATGTGAGTGCCACTGCAAATCTGCGGCTGCAGCCAACTGAAAGCAAAGTTGTCAAAATGTGAAATATTTCAAAACCATTGAAAAACCATTAAAAAAATTCAAAATATTTAACAGTTAATTTACAATAAATAAATAAGTCATAACACCTAAATAGATCCAACCACACAGCCATTTGGACATTTCAGTGAAATAAAATACGTCAGCTCATGTAAATTAAAACTAAACTGATTATGAAGGCAGCATTTGTGAAAGTGATGTTGGTTCTTTCTGAAGTTGTATGGTTGGCTGGGATGCAATATTTGGCATTTCATACTTCCAATTCAGCGTAAACTCCTGCTAGGATCAAATGATGCAGGCCACCGCACTCAACATGACCCAACCATCTTGCATAGATAACACAGGAGCTCAGCGTGGGTGGTAGTACATTCAAAACTGTAACAGGGCTGTAATAGCGCAGGGATGCGTTAAACTAAGATAGATACAGAGTGCTGGAGTAACTCAGCGGGTCAGGCAGCATGTGGAGAAAATGGGTGGGTGATGTATCGGGTCGGAACCCTTCTTCAGATCTGTAATGGCACCCATCCTTTTTCTCCAGAAATGCTGCCTGACCCGCTGAGTTACTTCAGCACTTTGTGTCTATCTTCAGTTTAAAGCAGCATCTGCGGTACCTATCTACACAAGCGTTACATTAACCTGATCGAGCATGTTTTTGAAGCAAACATCGAACAACTGAGAAATTGATATTTTCCTGCTCTTGAAAAAAAAAATACAATGACAATCAATGATAGACACAAAAACCTGGAGTAACTCAGCGGGGCAGGCAGCATCTCTGGAAAGAAGGAATGGGTGACGTTTCGGGTCGAGACCGTTCTTCGGACTTGTTGGGGATAAGGGAAGCGAGAGATTCCCTTATCCCTGACCAGATGTGGAGAGATAAAGAACAATGAATGAAAGATATGCAAAGAAGTAACGATGATAAAGGAAACAGGCCATTGTTAGTCCAAAATTTCCGCCACCTCCAATGGGATCCCATCACTGGCCACATTTTCCCATCTCCACCCCTTTCTGCCTTCCGCAGAGACCGTTCCCCCGGTAACTTCCCCTGCAAAACCTGTCCCTATGCCTCCTCCCTTTACTCTGTCAAGGGATCCCGACAGTCCTTTCGGGTTAGGCAGAGGTTCACTTGCACCTCCTCCAACCTCATCTACTGTATTCATTGTTCAAGATGTGGACTCTTATCGGCGAGACCAAACGCAGACTGGCCGATCGTTTCGCGGAACACATTCGTCAGCCAGCGTGTACCAACCTGATCTCCCGGTTGCTGGTCACTTTAATTCTCCTTCCCATTCCTACACAGACCCTTCTGCCCTCGGTCTCCTCCATTGTCAGAGTGAGGCTAAATGCAAATTGAAGGAACAGCTGCTCATATTTTGCTTGGGCAGCTTACAGACCAGTGGTATGAATATGATTTCTCTCACTTCAGGTAGCCCCGGCATTCCTTGTCTCTCTATCCCTCCCCCACCCAATTTGCACTTGCTTCTCATTTTCACCCTACAAAAAGTTAACAATGACCTGTTGCTTTATCATGATTAAGAAGGAACTGCAGATGCTGGAAAATCGAAGGTAGACAAAAGTGCTGGAGTAACTCAGCGGGTGAGGCAACATCTATGGAGTGAAGGAAATAGGCAACGTTTCGGGACGAGACCCGATTTTTCTCGATTTTTCTTCGCTCCATAGATGCTGCCTCGCCCGCTGTGTTTCTCCAGCATTTGTGTCTACCTGTTGCTTTATCATCACTACTTTTTTTGCATATCTTTCATTCATTGTTCTTTATCTCTCCACATCACCATTTATATCTCTCGTTTCCCTTATCCCTAACCAGTCTGAAGAAGTCTTGAGCCAAAACGTCACCCATTCTTTCTCTCCAGAGCTGCTGCCTGTCCCACTGAGTTACTCAGGTTTTTTGTGTCTATCTTCGATTTAAACCAGCCTCTGCAGTTCTGTATTACACATGACAATCACTGACGATTCAATTTCTTTCAATAAATCTTTAGATGTATACAAAGGGAACAAGATTGTGATGGCCTCTATTGATGATATCTAACTGACACCAATGTTCAGCATTGATTATAAGCTTAACTGTTACCCTTTTTGCTTCCTTTCACAGGAAGAAGCTGACTTTGCTGAAGGAGATGCTGGCAGGCTGCGGTGCTGGGACCTGTCAGGTTATCGTGACCACCCCCATGGAGATGCTGAAGATCCAGTTGCAGGATGCAGGTCGTCTTGGTAGGTGGAACTGAGAAATGAATATGTCCAGGAACCAAGGACAGACCCGGATGTCAGAGTTCCATTTGTAAGCACTCGGAAGGTCAGGCAGCGCCCGTGGAAAGATGGAAAGAGAAACAGAGTTCATATTCCAGGTTGAAGAATAGTCAGTGGCAGAAGAATGTGGAACAAATGATGGGTGAGGAACTTGGGTTGCAGGATAGACAAAGGTACATGCAAAGAGGTACTATGAGGTGGCATAGAGGTGCTGTCAGAGTGCCAGAGACCCAGGTTCGGTCATGACCTTGGGTGCTGTTTACGTGGAGTTTGCATGTTCTCCCTGTGGCCACGTGGATTCCCTCAGGGTGCTCTGGTTCCCTCCCATACCCTAAAGACTTGCAGGTTTGGAGTGGATGAGAAAGTGGGATAACATGTAAATGGTGTGAACAGGTGATCGATGGCCTTGTGGACTCTGTGGGCCACTGTGCCACCCAAATCAGAGGAAGAACGTGCAAGTTCCATACAGTCCGCACATGAGGTGCACTGGTCAGTGAATAATCGGAGGGTCGTGTTACAGGTGATGAATGGTGGAGCGAGGGTTGCACTTGCTGCTATTGCATTGTGTTGACACAGTCTTGGAAGGGAGGTCTGGATTGTTGCCAAGAGCGGAACTCGCTATCAAAACATGGAGGGGACGGGACCCAATTTTTTGGCGACCGCATGCGCACACTCACCCACGCTTGCGCGAGGCTTCGGAGGCTCAATCCAGCGCTAAATGCAGCTCAACTCTGCCTGACTCACCGGGTTAACTACAACCCTGACTGGACTGACAGGACACCAGCGCTGCTTCTCCGCGCTGGCCATATTTCCCGCAAGCCCAGGCAGGTTCACTTAGCGGGACAGGTATAGTGAGCAGGGTTTAGCGCTGGCTGTGGGCCTCGGGGAGCCGCGCCCGTCTGACTGCCGACGTCTCTGGCCACCCGTGGGGCGGGCTGGGGGCTCTCGGGTGGGGACGGGACAGCGCCGGAGATCCGGCCGGGATCGATCCTGGCTGCGGATGAGGCACAGGTCTGTGCCACGTCTCCCTCCTCCAATCACCGCTCTCTATCCTCAGTCCCACCCCACCCCACTCCTCCCCCCTCCAATCATCGCGCTGAATCATCATGTCCCGCCCCCATTACCTGCTGACCGATGTCTCTCTCGTCCAATCGGCGCCCTCGATCAGCAGTCCCATCTCCACTGTCTCGCGGAAAGCGGAGATTAAAAATTCCGGATGACAAAAACTTGGGGGGGATGTCCCCCACCTCTCAAAACATGGAGGGGACGTGTCCCCTCTGGCCCCCCCCGGGTTTTCTGCCCCTGATTGTTGCAACTCAACCCTTTCCAGGTTTCTCCCTCGCCCCCCAACATTCAGTCTGAAGAAGGGTCCCAACCCGAAACATCCCCTATCTATGTTGTCCAGAGAGGCTGATTGACCCACCGACTTACTCCAGCATTTTGTGTATTTTTTGTAAACCAGCATCTGCATTTCCTTGCATCCCCCTCCCTCAACCCCAAGAAAGGCCAAGGTCGCGTAATTGGACCTTCTTGGGTGGTCAGAGGTTAGCACGGGTGTCAGAGGGAGAGATAGATCACCCATGATTGAATGGCGGAGCAGACTTGATGGGGCGAATGGCCTAATTCTACTCCTTCGCTTAAGATCGTATGATCATATGATAGTGACCACTCCCTCCCTCTCCCCCTCCCTCTCCCCCTCCCTCTCCCCCTCCCTCTCCCCCTCCCTCGCCCCCTCCCCCTCCCTCTCCCCCTCCCCCTACACCTCCCTCTCCCCCTCCCCCTCCCTCCTTGTTTCCCCATGCACACAGAGAAAGCATAGGAAAGAACTGCAGATGCTGTTTTACACAGAAGACAGACATAGAAAGCTGGAGTAACTCAGTGGGACATCACTCAGTTAACAGTACCACCGCATTTCTGGAGAGAAGGAAAGGGTGAGGTTTCAGACTGTGAAGAAGGGTCTCGACCCAAAACGTCACCCATTTCTTCTCTCCAGAGATGCTGCCTGTCCTGCTGAGTTACTCCAATATTTTGTGTCTATCTTCACAGAGAGAGAGAGCGGCCGTTTTGCTGAGATAACTGTTAATTGTGCACCAGCGTGAGTCTACACCTTCAATGAAGCATTCCATTGTGCAGACGGATCTATGATATATCTGGCTTAATTGTCTTGCGGCGACTGACCTACTTCCTCTGTGATTACATGCAGCCGCCCAACAGAAGCTGATGGCTGCCCAAGCAGTTTCGAGTTCCCCCTCAGGGAGCCCTATTTCCACCACAAGCCAAGCTACCTCCGCTCTCAAGCCCCAGCAGACCGCCACACAGATCACCAAAGAGCTGCTGAGAAGCAAAGGAATTACTGGCCTCTACAAAGGCTTAGGAGCAACTTTGCTAAGGTACATGAAAAGTTGTACATTGTGTGATTTCTAATTTGGTCAGAAGCCAAGTTGAAAGGTAAAGGCTAGCGGTGTTCGCGGGCGGGGGCTGACGGTGTTCACGGGCGTGGGTGGGCTGGACTCGCGTCCCCCTCCCCCAGTGGATAGATAGATTGATTCTCCCACTGATATCAATCTATATATCTATCTATCTTTCTATCGATCTTCTTCTATGCTATTACTAAAACTCTCATCTTGTCCTCTTCCGGTTTGCGTTGTTTTTAAATTTGTGCACAAACTGTACCATAGCTGTACCGAGTGAACGAAGAGGAACCCGGCGTGGGGGGGGGGGGGGGGGGGGCACCAAGAGAACAATGAGGGACCCGGTATGGGGGGCCAACGAGAACCAAGAGAGACCATTGGGACTCCAATGAATACTTTGTGATTTGTCGGCTCCATATATGTGGTGACTCTTTGCTTTCGTTGTGTATGGTATGCAAAACAAAGAATTTCACTATGGCATGTCACATGTGATGACAAAGTTTCATTCATTCATCTCCGGGTTGAAAAGCAATTTAATTCCAGGGTTTGTGGTGGAGGGAGATACAACCGTAGCATTTGAGGCCTTTAGATAGGCACTTGGATATGCAGGGAATGGAGAGGAACGGATGAAGTGCAGGCAGAGGAGATAGTTCAATTTAGCACCATGTTTGGCCTGTGCCTGTGCTGTAATTTTTCTATGTAGTTTAAGCACATGCTTACTTAACAAAAAAAAGGGGGACCTCACGGAAAGGAACAATCGGAAGCGGGTGACCAACAGCTTGTTGAACCAGGCGGATTTTAAGGATAGTCTTGAAGTGGACAAGGAGATGGAGGAACTTAAAGGGCCTGTCCCACTTGGCGATTTAGCCGGCGTCCTATCAGTGTTGCCAAAAGATTTTGAACATTTCAAAATCCAGCGGCGACAGGAAAGTGGTTGCGACACTTGAAAAAATACCGCATGTCATACACCATCACGCCGCATCATACATCGTCACGTCGCATCACATGATATGTCTGTCAACAATGCCGACAGTCGCCGAAAAAATCGCCGTGGGACAGGCCCTTAAGTGGTCGTTTTCCAGAGCCTGGGGCCTACATTGCCAAAGGCATGGGCCAAGTGGTGGACTGAAGGATGTGCAAGAGGTCAGAGAGGAGGAGAAGGTCTGGAGGTAGTTCCTAAAGGGCCTGTCCCACCAGCATGCAAATCTATGCGATGAGCGCGACCTAACGTGGTCGCTTGAGCCGTCCGGCGTCGCGGGGCCGGTCCCACTTCGATCGCCGGAGCCATGCGGAATTGTGCGGAGTTCGCCCCGACATCGCGCGGGGCTCCGAAAAACTGACTATGTTCAAAAATTCCGCACGACAACGGCTTGTCGGCTCACAGTCGCCTCGACGCATTACACACCGCCTCAACGTCGTGCCTCCGTGACCCTCTCTGTAGGTGCCTCCGTGACCCTCTGTGTGTGCCTCTGTGCCCCTCTCTGTGTACCCCTCTCTGTCCTGGCGAACTTACCTTTAGACTTCGCTCCAAGTTCGCCTCACTTTGCGCCGCGTTGCGCCACTCACCCAACCTCCGCGCGACCCCTACTGCCGGTTTGGTCGTGCTTGGCGCATGCTGGTAGGACAGGCCCTTAAGTAAGAGAGGAAAGAGGCCAAATTGAATTTCAAATACAAAGGTGCCAATTTTAACATTTAAGAGACTGAGTACCCGTGAGGATCAGTCAATCAACACAAAACCGTTTCAAAACTCCAAAGGAAAAACATAGCCTGAAAATAACCCACCAAACAGAAACAGCTTAAGGATGTCGCCAAAGCATATCCATGAAAGCTGTCACACTAAAGACCGTCTACAGTTCAAATGGTACATGGCCAATTAAATGTCTGCAGCATGAATAAACCCTTTCAGGAGAGTTGTGAAGAGCTGTCAAGCACACCAGCTTTTATACTCTTATCCTGTTTCTCTATTGGCAATGAAATCTAAACAGATAAAATGAAACCAAATTGATTTTGATGCGGTCATTAAAATATTCTTCTACGATCTATCTTTAGTAAATGAGTCAGTTGGATAAATCAACTAGAACGACGAGGGGTGGATTTGCACCAGTGAAAATACTACTTTTCTGTCACCACTAAAGCTTTCAGGTCTCGGGCCCTTTGCATTTACATGAATAATTATGTCACGGCTTACTTCATTGTGAAAGAAATAGTAATGGAATGGGTAAAGTAGATTCACTTTGAAAATGACCAATGATAAGTAGAAATCCCTGGTGTTACCACGCTTTTTAAATCAAGACCACCTCCAACTCAGCAATAGTTCTGTGGGTGCTGGTTCCCATTGCCTATTTATTCCTGATCTATGAACCTTGTCAGGTACCTTAGGGTATTTGACCATTTGAGCACCACAGGACTAATAACCATAATTCTTGTTTGAAGAGTAGTGTGAAATAATAGCTCGCTACCCTGGGGAGAAAGAGTTTCTTTCACAGCGTGTGGGGAGTCTGGCCAGGGGTAAAGTTGCGGGGAGGGCAGGAGCGTTGAGAAGGAGGTGGTCGGGGATCATGCCAGCAACTCACTCACTGCCCGCATTGTGGCCGGGGAGGACCGGACAACGGAACTGGCCGTCACCTTAGCGCCTTCTGACAGCCCGCTCACCTCTGGCAGTGCTCTCCGTCTGGACACCTCTCTCCTGCTGCTCACCAGCCTCACTCATGTCAGCCGCTTACTAGCTCAGTCTAGCTAGATATCAAGCTATCCAGTATGTAGTTCAATCTAGCTAACTCAGTAGGAATCCAGTACGTAGCTCAGTCTAACTAGCTACCTAGCTATCCACTATGTAGTCATCTAGCTAGTAACATCTAGTGCAAGTAACCTCAATTGGTCCCTTGATCGCGCTGGCACAGGAGTAAGCTTCACCGCCCGCTGTCCTATTATCCATCGCATGCTGACCTGTCCTTGAGCTGGTCCCGTCACTGAGGTGAGCGGGCCACTCGCAACCACCCGAGCTACTTCCCTCCCCGGCCACAATGCGGTGGCTCCGCACCCAGAGCGCCGTGGCAGCAGTGAGTTAGTGAGTTGCTAGTATGATCTCCTTCTGAATGCTCCTGCCCATGCTGACCCTGGACCCCCCCCCAATTGGTCCCCTGAACTAGTATTGTCATTCAATAAGATCACAACTGATTCAACTTGTCCCGGTGTTCCCCCATTTTTCCCACCATCTCTTCACCTGTCGTCACCCTCCACCCTCCCACCCAGTCAGTAATTCCGAATTGAGGAGATTTGGAAGCCTTGGGCAAATTGGCTTGTTACGTTCCTAATTTTATTTTTTTATTTTTTTGAGTGTAAGAAATTCTATGTCCCGCCAGCCTTTTTTCAAAATTAAGCAACTCAAAATGTGGGTGCATCTTGATTGCCAGGAAATGCTGCACTTTATTAAGAGATATGACTTTTGAAGACAAATTACTTTATAAAAGTCCACTGACAGCTTACGGAGAGGAGAACAATCTGCACATATACGTGGTTTAAGATTTTTTAAAAGCCGACTGACTGCCTACCCTGAGTAATTACTCACGGCACATGCCTGGTGTATGTGTGTGTATATATATATATATATATATATATGTTCTTTATATTGTTGAGAGAGTAAGAATTTCCTTCTTCTGTTTGGGACATAAACACTCTTGATTCTCAGTCTGATTAAAATGAGTGCACTGTCCAGGGCTATAATCACCTTCGTGCTAGCTAATAAACTTGTTAGTTCTTTACTGCAGGAACCTTCTATGGGATCCTTGCTGGTAAGATAATCAGCAATGTGAACTTTGCATTTTCTGACATTGTGACTTGAAGGCCACCATTAAGAGACCAATATTAAGCACTTGTTATACAAAGTGCAGGAAGATCTCAGAGGGTCAGGCAGCATCTGGGGCAGGAATGGACAGGCGAAGAATGAGAATAAGGTCTAGAAAGATATATAGGTGTAATTATTGCCTGGCCCTCTGTGCTCTTCCTGCACTTAGTATTTTGTATAAAAAAATGCTTATTATGGGTCTTGTATTGGTGGCATTCAAGTCCCACAATGCCATGTGTCCATTCCCTCCACAGGTGCTGCCTGACCCTCCAGCAGTGCTGATGTTCCTCTAGCACTTTGTGTTTTCCTCAAGATCCAAGCATCTGCAGTCTCTTGTGTCCCAAGCACACATAATACTTGCATCCATGTTCTTAATGGTTACTGGGGGAAGAGAGGAGGGGAGGTGCAAAATAGAAAATGCTGTATTTTTCCCGTGATGTACTTACAAATTTATAGAAGTGTCACCACATTATTGTTGACTGGTTACATGAGAGTAGAAATATAACGTGTCATTACTGCAGCACCTTGACCAACAATGCCCTGCCTGTATGCTTGGGTATCTTTATAGCCTCTTTTTTACTGCTGAGGATGTACTCTGAAGACTGTGTACATGAATACATTTTCTAGTTCAAATTAATCAATGTCGAGTGGGTGAGAGGAGGGCATATTTTAGGAAGATTGCTACATTATCTTCCATCTAATTCCAAAGAAAAACTGATTCCAAACTGTGAAGTGATTTATGACACTAATCAGCATGTGCTCTTAATGCTTTGGAAAATATATTGGAAAGAAAAGGAATGTGATGGAAGGAACTGCAGAAGTTGGTTTCAACCGAAGATAGACACAAAAAGCTGGAGTAACTCAGCGGGACAGGCAGCATCTCTGGAGAGAAGGAATGGGTGATGTTTCGGGTCGAGGCCGTTATTCAGACTTAGTAATGTGACTTGCCTAACTCTGTAAAAGAGAATGTTCAGGATTCTCATGTGCTAATTTAGATTTCTCTCCTGGAAGCATATTTACAACCCTAGACAATCATGCTTGAATAATTACCCCTATATATCTTTCTAGACCTGATAATCATTAACTATGCAACACGCCTCCCATCTTTATAGTTGGATTGATAATTTTGCTCTGATTAAACTCAGGACAACATGCTTCCTTAAATATGTAGGAAGGAACTGCAGATGCTTGTTTACGCTGAAGATAGACACAAAATGCTGGAGTAACTCAGCGGGTCAGGCAGCATCTCTGGAGAAAAGGAATAGGTGGCATTTTTGGTCCTTCAGTCCGGGGAGGGGGGACCTAGAGGTAGGAAATGGTACAGAACAAATCGGAGCCAGCACTGATGGCAAAGGAGCCGACAATGGTCTATTGTCGGCTGTGGAGGAGTTACGAACAATGAGACTAGTAGGACGACTAGGGTGGGGGTGGGATGGAGAGAGGCAATGCAAGAGTTACTTGAAATTAGAAAAATCAATATTCATACCACTGCGTTGTAAGCTAACCAAGCACAAAATATGGTGCTGCTCCTCCAATTTGTGTGGCCTCGCTCTGACAGTGGAGGAGCCCCTGAACAGAAAGGTCAGTACAGGAGTGGGAAGGGGAGTTAAAATATTTGGCAACTGGTAGATCGCGTAGGCCAAGGCGGACTAAGCGCAGGTGCACGTAGGCCTAGGTTGACTGAATGTGGATACTGTGGTGCTCAACTTTAATTAAGATCTACACTTAATTTCAACTAAATTATTTAAACATGCATTTAGTTATGAACTGGACTAAGTGGGACCCATTGGGTCCCAGTCACGCAGGAGGCCTGGTCCCCCAACGCAACCCATTGTCCAATGCAATATTCCACCACTCAACTGTTCCCCCAACACAACGGTGGGAGCGTTCTGTAGCTGGGGGACGGAGATGGCTTCAGGTGGGGCCTGTTGGGGGTTGGTGGGGGGGGTGTGTGGGGGAAGGGGGAGGGTGGGTGTGTGGGGAAGGGGGTGTGTGGGGGGGATGGGGTGTGTGTGGGGGTAGGGGCGGTGTGTGGGGGAGGGTGTGGAGGAGGCTGTGTGTGTGGGGGAGGGGGGCCGTGTGGGGGAGGGGTGCGTGTGGGGGAGGGGGGGCATGTGGGGGAGGGGGGGGCGTGTGGGGGAGGGGGGCATGTGGGGGAGGGGGGTATGTGGGGGAGGGGGACGCGAGTCCAGCCCACCCACGCCCGTGAACACCGCCAGCCCCCGTCGCGAACACCGCCAGCCCCCGCCCACAGAACACAGCCCACACTCCGCTCCTGAAGGAGCCAGTAATTGACTTGGCGGGTGCCAGAAGGGGCATTACCTACATGGTGACTGACAAGCGGGAAGACCAATCTGATGATCTCACCATTTTCTAAACCTTCATAACTTTTCTAATATTCCACCGAACGGAACAAAACTTGTTGCGCTTGGAGCAGAGGAGAACGCTGAGTAAGGTGGCGAAAACATCCTAGCGATATATGGTGCAGTTTGTGCGCAAATTTAAAAACAACGCAAACCGGAAAAAGGACAAGATGAGAGTTTTAGTAATAGGATAGATAGATAGATAGATAGATAGATAGATAGATAGATAGATAGATAGATAGATAGATAGATAGATAGATAGATAGATAGATAGATAGATAGATAGATAGATAGATAGATAGATAGATAGATAGATAGTAGTGGGAGAAAGTGCTACATTATATGGTATTCTCTGGATAACAAAATGTTTTTTGTTTGAAGGGATGTTCCTTTCTCCATCATCTATTTCCCACTGTTTGCTAACCTAAACAAGATGGGGCCGAGGAGTGCAGAAGGGAAATCTCCACTTTATGTCTCCTTCATCAGTGGCTGTGTAGCAGGCAGCACGGCAGCTGTGGCAGTGAATCCCTGTGATGGTAAGGCTCTGTTTTCATCTAATGCCAGTGAAATATTGCAGGGAAATTTATCATCTCTGCCTGCCTTGTCAATATTTTATATCTCATCACAGCATCACACATGGAGGTCATTTGGTCGATGTTGAATCCCATAGGAGAAATCATATTAGTTCTGTTGCCCATTCATTTGCAATTGGCCTGGCCATCTGTCTCTATCTCCCTGCCAATGAGAGTTCGCTTCACCAAACGGAACAATTTAATTTAGAGATAGAGCGTGGAAACAGGCCACTCGGCCCACTGAGTCCGTGCCGATCAGGGATTATCGTACATTAGTACTATCCTACAGACTAGGGACAATTTACAACCTTTTACTGGAGCCAATTAACCTCTAAAACTGCACAGCTTTGGAGTATAGGAGGAAACCGGAGCACCCGCACAGTCACAAGGAGAATGTACAAACTCCGTACAGACAGCACCTGTAGTCAGGATTGAACCCGGATCTCTGGCACTGTAAGGAAGCAACTCTAGCATTGCGCCACCCTGTCGCCCATTGTATCCCATCTTCTGGACTTTAATACTCTTTCCACTTGAAATCTTGATGTATAATCTTGAAAGCTCCAACATACAGCTCATGCAGAAAGTCTTCAGACCCCTTCACTTTTTCCACATTTTGTTACGTTACAGCCTTATTTTGAAATTGATTAAATTCATTTATTTTATCATCAATCTACACACAATACCCCAGAATGAAGAAGCAAAAACAGGTGTTTAGAAAAATTTCCAAAGTAATTAAAAATAAATAACTGAAATATCACATTTACATAAGTATTCAGACCCTTTGCTATGACACTCAAAATTGAGCTTAGGTTCATCCTGTTTCCATTGTTTATCCTTGAGATGTTTCTACAACATGATTGGAGTCCACTAGTGATAAATTAAATTGATTCAACATGATTTGGAAAGGCACACACCTGTCTATATAAGGTCCCACAGTAGACAGTGCATGTCAGAGCAAAAACCAAGCCATGAAGCCAAAGGAATTGTCTGTAGACCTCCGAGACAGGATTGTGTTGAGACACAGATCTGGGGAAGGGTATAAAACAATTTCTGCAGCATTGCAGGTCCCAAAGAGCACAGTGGCCTCCGTCATTCTTAAATGGAAGAACTTTGGAACCAGGACTCTTCATAGAGCTGGCCGCCTGGCCAAACTGAGCAATCGGCGGAGAAGGGCCTTGTTCAGGGGGGTGACCGATGGTCACTCTGACAGAGCTCCAGTGGTCCTCTGTGGAAATGGAAGAACCTTCCAGAAGGACAGCTATATCTGCAGCACTCGACCAATCAGGCCTTTATGGTAGAGTAGTCAGACAAAATCTATTCCTCAGTAAAAGGCACATGACAGCCCACTTGGAGTTTGCCAAAAGGCATGAAACAAGATTCTCTGGTCTCATGAAACCAAGATTGAACTCTTTGGCCTGAATGCCAAGCATCAGGTTTGGAGGAAGCCAGGCACCGCTCGTCACCTGGCCAATACCATACTTATGCTGAATCATGGTGGTGGCAGCATCATGCTGTGGGGAGGTTTCTCAGCGGCAGGAACTGGGAGACTAGTCAGGATCGAGGGAAATGTGAATGGAGCAAAGTACAGAGAGATCCTTGATGAAAACCTGGTCCAAAGTGTTCTGGACCTCAGACTGGGGTGGAGGTTCACCTTCCAACAGGACAATGATCCTAAGCACACAGCCAAGACAACACAGGAGTGGCTTTGTGACAAGTCTGTGAATGTCCTTGAGTGGCCCAGCCAGAGCCCGGACTTGAACCCGATCGAACATCTTTGGACAGACTTGAAAATAGCTGTGCATCGATGCTCCCCATCCAACCTGACAGAGCTTGAGAGGATCTGCAGAGAAGAATGGGAGAAATTACCCAAATATAGGTGTGCCAAGCTTGTAGCATCATACCCAAGAAGACTTGAGGCTGTGATCACTGCCAAAGGTGCCTCAACAAAGTACTGAGTAAGGGTCTGAATACTTATGTAAATATGATATATCAGTTTTTCTTTTTAATTACTTTTCAAAATATTCTAAACAACTTTTATCACTTTTTTATTCTGTGGTATTGTGTATAGATTGGTGATAAGAAAATTAATTTAATCAATTTTAGAATATGGCTGTAACATAATAAAATGTGGAAAAAGTGAAGGGTTCTGAATACTTTCTGAATGCACTGTATCTATGAATATATGTTTGTTAGATGTTCTTCCTATTCTGACTTCTGCGGGTAGGTGTGTCTGTATTTTCTCCCAAGATTATAAAAAGGACTAAAATTGCCTGGAGAATTTTAGTCTCGTGAGTCAGCATTTAATTTGAACTTACATTCCAGTTGTGCGCTAACACACTCTATCTCTCAGCCCAGCCTCAGCCTGCTGAAGAACACTCTCCCAAAAGGGATAAAATCAGTTGAGAAGTACTACTGCACCTCAGGACTCTCATTTCCTTTCTATTGAGAAGCCAGATAGTGCTAGATCAAAGAATGGTAACAGTAAGACATGTCCAGAAATACCACTTTCACTAAAGTATGGAACTCATTGGAGAAAACCCACAGATCAAGGGGACAGAAGAAATCTGGAACCTTTTTTTTTTTCTGGGCAAAAATAAAGAGATAGGAGACAGTGATGCATGGACTATTCATTCTGACGTGTTTCTGCCCTGGTGTGTTAGAGGGCTCAGATATGTCTTAATCATCCTTCCAGCTAATACCAAGCATTGAGCAAATAATGAGGATTGCCAATGGACGGTATAGAGCAAGCATATACTTTAAACACCAGCAGCAGCAAGGTTCAATCATTGAAATAGCCGGAGATCAATGAAAGTTAGTTACTGTAAGTGGAACTTGAGTGAGGCAAAGTGCAAGCCAAAATATAGAAACAGAACTACAGATGTTGGTTTACAGCAAAAAGAGACACAAAGTGCTGGACTAAAACAGCGGGTCAGGCAGCATCTCTGGAGGAAAAGGATAGGTGACATCTCGGGTCTGGACTCTTTTTCAAATTGAAAATAGGAGATGGGAGGGTCCATGGGAGTGGGGGTTGTGGTTGGTGAAGAGCTAGAGGCGAATAAATACCAGGACCAATCAAGCTGGCAACAAATTATCTCAGGCAGGGTAGTGACCGGGTAGGCTCACTGTTGGTTAGGGAAGGTGTGATGTCAAGAGGGTTCAATGTGGTGAACTGTGGAACTAATTAAACGACTAGGGTGGAGGAAGGAGGCAAGGGGCGGGAGGGGAATTAGTAGTAGTTACTTAAAATGAGAGAATTCAACGTTCATACTGCTGGGTTGTAAGCTACCAAGCGAAATACAAGGTGCTGTTCCTCCAATTTGCGTGTGGCCTCACTCTGGCCATGGAGGAGGCCCACGACAGAAAGGTCAGTATGGGGATAGGAAGGGAAATGGTTGGCAACTGGCGGATTACGCAGGTCTTGACAGACCCAGTGTAAATATTCAACGAAACGATCGGCGACTACGTGTAGTCATGCAGGAGACCACATTGGGAACACCGGACGCAGGAGATGAGGTTAGAGGGGATAAAGGTGAACCTTTGTCTCAACTGAAAGGGCTAATTTTTGATTTCTTTCTCAAATACCTCGGAATACTTTTGGGAGTTAATAAAGAAACTCCCACCTTCAGATCAGCCTGAAGAAGGGTCTCGACACGAAACGTCACCCCTTCCTTCTCTCCAGCGATGCTGAATTACTCCAGCATTTTATGTCTATCCCATATAATAACCATATAACAATTACAGCACGGAAACAGGCCTTCTCGGCCCTTCCAGTCCGTGCCGGCCATTTATCTTCCCCACCACATTGAGATGTTTTGAACGTCTACTGTGCTGAAAACAACTGGGTGTGGATAAGAGCCCTGCCTTTCATTATGGCTGGACCCCTCAGGCTACATTGACTCCATGATGCCTCTGACCTTTAAGGTTTGCATTTACGTAATCTTAATTCAGAGTTGAGAAGGTTCTGGGCTATGTCTCATTTTCTCGGGAGGACTGAACCGAATACTCGTCCTTTATCCATAGGGCACAATTAATATCATCACTCAAAAAGTTCGACATGATAGCTTCCCATTTAACACAGACATTATCACGGTACAGCTATCGCCCTCAGTACAGCTATCGCTCGTACCATTAACATTTTAACATCTTACTGAGCAACACAATTTTTTTCATAATTTAGGTTTCCTTTCCAAGAAAGTGGGACATTATTGCTGCATCTTAGTTTTCATAATGTGAGGACCTTGAAGCAGACGGTCAACCTTTTTCTCCCTCAATGGATTTCTCTTTTCCAGGCAGTTGTGGGAATTCTTCGCTCATCTAGTGTAGAAATATAATAGCAGGAGTTGGCCATTTACCCTGTTGAGCCGGCTTCACCATTCAATGTGGTTGTGGCCGATCTTCTATGCCTCTCCCAAAGCCCTCAATCCATTTTTGTGTTTAAAGAAAACTATTTTCTTAAATTCAATGATGGCCTCCACTGCCATTTTGTGGTGGGGAATCCACAAATCTACCATTATGTGAGTTATGAAATTTCTCTTTACTTTAGACTTTAGAGAAACAGTGTGGAAACAAGCCCTTCGGCCCACCGAGAAAGCACTGACCAGCAATCACCCCGTAAACTAACACTATCCTACACACTAGGGACATCTTACAATTTACAGAAGCCAATTAACCTACAAACCTTTAGGTCTTTGGAATATGGGAGGAAGCCCATGTTTTCCAGGGAGAATGTATGAACTCCATATAGACAGCACCCTTGGTCAGAATCAAACCCGGGTCTCTGGAGCTGTAAGACAGCAATTCTATCACTGCGCCACTCTGCAGCCGTCTCGTCTCACTCCTAACTGCCTTGCCCTGCAACTGTAACCCCCAACACAAGATCTCCCACCAGGGGAAACATCCTCCCTGCTTCCAGCCTCTTAAGCCCTCTAAGAGTTTTGCCCCTTTTGATGTGGTCTCCTCTGGTGCTTTTGAAGTGTAGTACATAAAGGCCAAAATCTAATCTCTGAGTGAAACTCGTGGATTTGATCACAACCTGGTGATCAGCATTAGGCCAGCGAATGGCAAGATATTTGGCAAAGGCAGTTTATGCAATGAGTTTGAGGCACTTAAGGTTCTATTGGAGTTAGTTAATCCCAACAGAGCATTGAGAGCCATGTTATGTCACACCTTGAGTAAAACACAAAGTACTTTAGAGATACAGCACGGAAACAGGCCCTTCAGTCCACCGAGGCCATGCCGACCAGCCCCTTACATTAACACTATCCTGCACACTTGGGATTATTTATAACTTACAATTTTATCTAAGCCAATTAGCCTACCAACCTGTATATCTTTGGAGTGTGGGACGAAAGCAGAGCACCCAGAAGAAATCCACACAGTCCCAGGGAGAACGCACAAAATTCCGTACAGATAGCACCCGTGGTCAGGATCGAACCTGGGTCTCTGGCACTTAAGGCAACAGCTCTACTGCTGCACAGCTGTGCCGCTCCACAAGTGCTGGAGTAACTCAGCGGGTCAGGCAGCTGGAGGAACTAGATGGGCAATGTTTCAGGTCAGGATCCTTCAGAGAAGAGAGACTCATCCATGTTCCCTATCCAGATTACTGCGCTGTTATATCTATGAAAAGCCAGTATATAGGCATATAACAGGACTCTTACGAGATAATTGCCAACCATGAACTAAAATGGCCATTTGCTTGAAGTGCTGAAAGAAACCATACACTAACATGGGAAGTGGAACCAAAGAATTCAGGAAATTGAATCCTTCTTCTTGCTACTTACAGTTTGTCTTTTGTTCCAATTTAGTAATAAAGACAAGACTCCAGTCTCTTCAAAGGGGCTTGAATGAAGACACATACTCAGGAGTAATGGACTGCATCAGGTAATAAGTAAAGACTTCAACATTCTGAATCAACAAGCATCTGCCTTTAATATAAGCAAGAAGGAACTGCAGATGCACGTTTAAACCGAAGATAGACACAAAAAGCTGGAGTATCTCAGCGGAACGGGCAGCATCTCTGGAGAGAAGGAATGGATGACGTTTCGGGTCTGAAGAAGGGTCTCAACCCAAAACGTCACCCATTCCTTCCCTCCAGAAATGATGCCTGTCCCGCTGAGTTACTTCAGCTTTTAGTATCTATCTTCTGCCTTTAATATGAAACAGCTAACTGAACACTTGATGGAGCATGAGGGAAAACTGATGTAAGGGCACAGGAGAAATTATAAATGATGAGGATCTTAGTCAGGGCTGGGTTAGGCTTAAGGGGGAAACGAAGTGTCGAGCTTATGGATATGCAATGAGGATATTCCACAGATAGATCTATGGCAGGAGATGAATGAGCTTTTGGAATCATAACAGTGGAAGTAAAAGCAGAGGGGCAGATGTTGGACTGTACATCTATAGCAAGTCAGAAATAGACCTGGATGAAGCCATGGAGGTATTTACAAAGAACTTTAACTTTCATGTAATTTAGGGTCAGGCTGCAGGTTAGAGATATATATCATGGTGGATGATCGGGACATTGTGTGGCATAGCATGTGAAACAGCTGCTATTGGGTGAAATGAGATTAAAATGTAGAAACAAGGAACTACATCTACTGGTTTACAAAAAAAGAAAAACACAAAGTGCTGGAGTAACTCAGCAGCTCAGGGAGACACCGCAAGTTGGAGGAACAGCACCTCATATTCCGCTTGGGGAGTCTGCATCCTCTGGGCTTAAACATTGAATTTTCTCAATTCTGTTAACCCTTGCTGTCTCCTCCCCTTCCCACCTCTCCCTCAGCCCTCGGGCCCTGGCATTCCTTCTCTCTCTATCTCTCCCCCACCCAAGTCGCACTAGCTTCTCATTTTCACACCACAAACAGCTTACAATGGCCTGTTTCCTTTATCATCGATACTTTTTTGCATATCTTTCATTCATTGTTCTTTATCTCTCCACATCACCGTCTATATCTCTCGTTTCCCTGATCCCTAACCAGTCTGAAGAAGGGTCTTGACCCGAAACGTCGGCTATCTCCTTCGCTCCTTAGATGCTGCTGCACCCGCTGAGTTTCTACAGCCTTTTGTGTACCCTCGATTCTCCAGCATCTGCAGTTCCTTCTTTAACAGCTCAGGGAGAATCCCTGGAGAACCTGGGTCGGTGATGTTTCGGGTCAGGACCCTTATTTTCATACTGATTTTAATCTGGAGAAGATCTCCACTCGAAACATGACCTATCCACGTTCTCCAGAGATGCTGCCTAACCCGCCGAGTTGCTCCAGTACTTTATGTCTTTCTTTATCCGTATTGTGATCTACCAGTGAGAAAGATTTGAAAGAATTGGAGTGAAGCAAAGGCATATGATGGTCAAATGAAGTTGTAATTAATAATTGGAAAAGTTTAATGCTGTGTTCAGAACAGGTTGGGATGTAAATTGGTTAAATGTTTTGCTGTAAGATTAAAAATATCACTGGCAATGTTAACGTGCTTTTGCAAACCAAGATTATTGTAAAACTGGAAACCTACACTTACGCTAACTACTTTAATATCTTAAGGATGCCAATGACTGCTGATAACCACTAATGCAAATCAATATTTTAAAATGTCAATGCTCTTTAGAAAATCATGTTCCGCAGTTTAGACTTGGGAACAATTGTCTTTATTTGTATATATGTTCCATTATATTACTTTTGTTAATGATATGCATCAGTGCTTTGCACTAATACCAATATCAGGGTTATTAAATATTCCCCATTACTCAGTTTTACTGAACTAGCAATATTTTCAAAAGCTGACAGTTCCAATTTCACCATAGTTAACATTTATTGTAGAACAGAGGATACTTGTTTTATTGGAGCTGCTGCCCTTTATATGAACATGGGCCAAAAACTGTCCTTGATCCATCATTAACCAAAGCGGATATCTGGTCACACATTGCACTTGCTGCTTGTGAAATTTTAGATGGAAATGGTTATTGCACAACTGTAATAACTCAATAGTTCACAATGATAAAATTCAGATCACTGGGAAAATTGAATAGTTAAATATCAGTGTAATCATCTTATTTACAATCCTCCCAATGAGACCACTTGCCAGCACAAAATCTCTTAATACATGAAATAAATGTATCATGGCTTGTTGTTATTTTTCACGTGTGTTATTCTAATGGGCCTGTCCCACTTAGGCTATTTTTAGGCGACTGCCGGCGACTGTCATCGTCGTAGTAGACTGGACCCCACTTCGATATAAAAATTTAAATAGAATCATTACTTTAATTGGCGACAATCTGCGACACATGGCAACAACTACGACAGCACCTACGTCAGGAGAAGTCAAGCTACACGCATTGGCGTCAAACCCACTGTCGCCGACTGTCTCCGAATATCTTTCAACATTTTGAAAGTCCAATGGCGACCAGAAAGACGCTATGACTCTTTGGGCGACTGAGGAGATTACTCACGACCATACAGGCGACACCCCGGCAACCATGTGGTGACAGCCTAGTTGCCGGCAGTCGCCTAAAAAATCGCCTATGTGGGACAGGCCCAAAAATGCTTCACTGAGAGTTTCTGAATATCACCAGTGGGCCTCTTTCAGGCTAAATAATTTCAACGCCTTGCATTACCTAAATGATATCTGCAGTGGTTGTTGTTCTATAGTTACTATCCAATAACTGCTGCTGAACAGTAGCTGTGTATAAACATTTGGAGGGCCTTAGACCCATGGTTGCTTATATTACCAATGTAGTCTAATCTCGTATATGAAGAGTAACTATATGAGTAGAAGATTGGAAAGTTCTCAGTCACCAATAAACTGTCCCCATGAGAAAGAACCATCCCCACCCAAAGAATCAGCTAAAAGCAGGAGTATAAGAATTACTGTGTGGTATGTATAATCACGATTAGTGACAGGCAACCTTCCATTGTAGCCAACGTCGAGTTTAGTTCATGAGAGTTTGCAGCAATGACTCCTTACAATATATATCTCAATTGTTGTTCCAAAGCTCAGATTAATAACTCCTGTTGAGGATGTAGAAAAGATTATTATAGTGGAATTAAGAACTTATTCTGGTGAAATTGTGCATTAGCACTCCAGCAGAGAGACCACCATGTTAATTTTGTGTTTGGGTCATCTTGATCCATGTATGACGATGTCTGATCACAAACATTTTGCTTGTTGACCATCTCGCCACAATGCTGATTTCCTGCTGTATTTCCCCTTTTATAGGAAAATCTGGAGAAATGAAGGACCAGGAGCATTTCTAAAGGGTGCATACTGTAGAGCACTGGTTATTGCCCCCCTATTTGGCATTGCACAAGTTGTTTACTTCCTGGGAATAGCAGAGACCATAATGGAGATGCTTCCGAGCAGACGATATTAATGAAGGTGGAGCACCTCAACAGGACATCCAACCTAGTTCCACAGGGTTACGTATGTCACATGAACAGCACAGTTTTTGGAGACTAAAGCCCGGATCACCGTCCTCTTCCCCATTCCTACCCACCCCAACCTCCCCCCACCCCCACCATCATCCCAAAAACAGATTCCGCTTTTCCCAAACATTCCTAAAGACTGTCAGTATTTTTTGTTTATTTTTTAAAAAATGGTTAACACTTGCGTCTGGGGTGTGAGAGCACCAGATATCAACACCATTACTGTACTTATGTTCTCTTGAGTTGGTCAGTACTGACACAATAGATATCGTTTCAAAGGGATCATCCTCAGAGGAATCAAAAGGCCCTGTTTCCAATTGTTCCCATGTGGGAAACAACAATGCAAGAGCTTGATTGAATTTCCAGTAGCAAAACACTAACAGGGTTATTGATACATGTTTTCACTTTGGGCTTTTGTACCTAGGTGCTGAGTGACATTTTTTAACAATGAAATCTAGCTAGTCCATCTTGAGTCTCTTGAACATGGTGTTGTTGGGTTTTCGAATAACAGGTAATTTAGTCTTCTAACTAGATAATTATTTTTTATGCCACCAGCTGCCAATTAGATATTGTGTCTGGTTGGGGTTACAATTGGCTTATTGAAATTCAATGTAGGCTGGACATTTTATGATTAGCTAACGCAATATCACTTGTTTCATTCCCTACTCTCATATATTTCAACCCCTTATTCCTTACCAAATATCTGGGAATCTTATGTGTAAGATGTAACTTGAGATGAAGCAAATAAACAAGTAGAATGTGAAGAAATCAGAACCAAACAGTTGCTGATGGCTGTGGCTGGCATTAGTTTGTATGAACATGTTGGACACCAAAGCTGAGACGAGACATAGAGTCATACAGCAAGGAAACAGGCCGGTCGGCCCAACTTACCGCAGCCGACCAAGATGCCCATCTACACAAGTTCTACCTGCTCACGTTTGGCCCATATCCCTCTAAACCTCTCCTATCCATTTACATGTATATATAAACCAGTTGGACAAGGCTGCTGAAACTTTAGTTGAGGCAGGATTGGAGAAGTGATTCATTTGGCATGAATCTTCTAAACTAAACTAAACTAAGCACAACATCTTAAATCCAAATGATTCCTGAACTACGTATGTTAATGGGTTTGTCATTTTGTGGCAACATTCCTCCCTTAACACCAGCGCCCAGGTGTCAGCTTTGTAAGGCTGGTTACTTCTCTTGTGTTTAGCATCCAAACTATTGGCAGTGTGATACTCACTGCTGCATTTGTGACCAAAGAAGACCTGTTTCACCAGGTCCCATTTTAACTTACATTATTAGAACAAACTAGTGTGGCCCTTTGAAATTCAGTAGGTTCCATAGAGGGAATCAGAATTAGAATTAGAATGCCTTTTATTGTCACTATACACATGTACAATGAGATTAAAACCTGCTCCTAATCAGTGCAAAACAAACAAGGGGGGGGGGATAAGGTGCACAGTTCTGCGGCGCTATATACATATCTATAAGAAGACAATGGATAAATAGAATGAATAAATAGGATTCCTATATCCAGTATGGGTTATTGCACATATTGGAAATTACAGTTACAGTACAAATGGGATACATGGGATATCCATCCCTATTGATGTGTTTTAAAGCTAATAGACTTCAATCCAGAGTCTCTTGGTTTGTGAACCTATGTTGCTCCCACAACCTCCAATTAGCAGCTAACAGTAGATACCCTTGTCTGACTTAATTCAAATTATTTTGTCAAACGCTAGACTAATTTAGAAAGGTAAAATGTTATTTCCATAAATGAACAAGTTCCCAAAGACCAACCTTTTGCAATGTATTTGGTGAATTGTAATTCAACATGTAGCAAATCGGTGAAGCTTTGTTCTGAAGGTTTATGGCTTCATTTTAACTCTGTGACTGGATTATCGGTTGGCAATCCACTGCCTAGATATCTGGTATCTTCTCTGCACAAAATTCTATAGCTGTAAGTAATTTATTAGAGCTGATATGTTTAATATGCTGCCGTAGAATGGAATGAAACAGCAAACAAAAAAAGTGCTTCTTGAATGCAGCTGGAAGATAAAACACGGGTACAACACACATACAGGTTTAATGTAGGAAACATTTTTTCAGAGCTGAGTAATATTTTTGTAAAGGAAACAATTTCTTCACGCCCCCACACACCAGTTATTCACAACTAAGTTTTTATAATCCCTGATGTGATCCCTTGGAAATACTGGGTTGTCAAAAAATTTATTTTTACAGTGCAGTACTTCTTGTATCTAATGTTGTCAGTACTGATACTAATGTGTTACTTGAAATCTGCTTCACACGATTGAAAAGGGTTATTGTTCCGGTCCCTTTTGGAGGTGCTGAATATTTGTGTGTGTTTTAATTACCAATATAATAGTATGCTTATAGGCTCTGTAGGGAAGTGCGTTAGATTTTGGTTGTCAGGAAGTATTGAGATAACAAGGGAAAGAGCATTCATGGAATGATTTATCTTCAGTGAAATTGCATTTGGAATTTGACATCTTAAATAATTCTCATTATTGTGCAATATAGATAAAAAGTAAATCTGCAGGAGACTAGGTGATGTAGCCTTAGATTGCTGCCTTATACCTCGGGGACAGGTGTTCAAATCCAGTCTACAGCAATGGGTTAAAACCGCTGCTTTTCAAAATTTTCTTGGTCCTAAATGAAACGAGTTTGCCGTCTAACCAAATTGCTGCTAATCAGCACTAAATTGCCAATCGTACAAGATACACTATAGGATGGCTGGTGTTTGGATGTGAGCCGGCTATACTGGTGCAATAGAAAGTCATCAGGCTTCGTGGTGAAGCCACGTTGCTAGAGCAGTGTACTGAGTGCGTTTAATTCTGACACTTCATGTGTGGCCCAATGAACACAAAAACACTGAATGTTCGATATCTGAATTAAAAAATCGCAGTAAAATCCATCGGATTCTGATTGGCCTCCACACGTTTCCAGCATTCACTGTCTTTTGTGCACTCCAATGAAACTCCTTTATGATTCAATGCCCTTAAAGGTGACCAGGCGCCACGTTGAGAGTGTGTAAGACATTGTTTGATGAATTGTGCTGGGGGGCAGTATTCTAGCATGCACATTCTCATAGTTGCTCTTAAGGAAATCATGCAGTTATAATTGTGAATTACATCTTGCCTTAATTCCTATTTTGGAGCATTGAGATATCGCGGGCCCTCTGAGTGCTGTGAAAACCTACTGAACAGTTTGTAATTGCAGATTGCGACCAAAGAACTAATGGACTTGAATGGATAGTTAGTGGTACAGTGGAACTATGCACGCTGAATTAAAACTAAATATAAATATTTGAACACTGAATTGTAGATAAAACTTGTTATTTCCTCAATTCTTATTACCCAGTCTCATCATCTTCTTTCCACATTCTCATCAGCTTCATTTGGAACTATGACACCTGCCTCTCACTCCTCAAGTCCACTTGCAATTCATCACTAAATAGAGCAGAGGAGTAATTCTCTTTATTCTTGTGATTTGGTTGTTTGAACTAACTTACTCATTGAAAAGTGAGAGAGTCTAGGACCGGAGGGCGTAGCCTCGGAAGTAAAAGACGTTCATTTGGATAGGAGATGAGGAGGAATTTCTTTAGTCAGAGGGTGGTGAATCTCTGGAATCCACTGCTAAAGTAGGCTGTGGAGGCCAAGTCAATGGATATTTTTAAGGCAGAGATAGATTTCTGATTAGTATGGATGTCAGGGGTTATGGGGGGAAGGCAGGAGAATGGGGTTAAGAGAGAAAGCCATGATTGAATGGTGGAGTAGACTTGATGGGCCGAATGGCCTAATTCTTCTA
Organism: Raja brachyura; assembly: GCA_963514005.1. Next base: position 33,855,591 of record OY740798.1, on the reverse strand, counting down.
TCACTTATGAACTTATGACGACAGAGGTTTCAGGTAGACGGGGGTTATTCTGGTCTATGATCAGTGGAGTTCTGCAGGGATTTGTGCTGGGACCGCTGTTTGTCGTCTTCTTTTGTGTGGCGTGCACAGCCTAAAGTTGTTGGACAACTTGTTCTATTTGATCTTCCATTTGTGCACGTCGAGTTGATTGCATTAGTCTAAACAGGGCGGACCACGTGAAGGTTGCAATCTTCCACCCCACCGCTGTTTGTGATACATATATATAAACGACTTGCACATAAATGTAAGGTAGACAAAAATGCTGGAGAAACTCAGCGGGTGAGGCAGCATCTATGGAGCGAAGGAAATGGACAACGTTTTGGGTCGAGACCCTTCTTCAGACTGATGTGAGGGTGAGGGGGAAGAAGAAAGGAAGATGCACTTAAATGTAGATGGGTTGGAAATAACTTTGCAGAATACACCAAAATGAGGGAATTGCGGACAGTGAGGAAGGGGATCAAAATATGCAGTGAGATGTTGATCAGCTGCAGACGTGGGCAGAAAAATAGCAGATAATGTTTTCATATAAGTAGCTGTGAGGTGTTGCACTTTGGTATATCAAATGTAAGGAGGGGCAAAGTTTTAAAGGAGATGTGCAGGGCAATGTTTATAAGCAGAGAGTGCTGGATGTCTAGAATGCCCTACCAAGGGTGGTGTTGGAGGCAGATACAATAATGGTATTTAAGAGGCTTTTGGAAAGGCACATCGATATGCATGAAATGGAGGAATATGGGTCATGTGCGGGCAGAGGAGGTTAATTTAACTTGGCATCATGTTCGAAACGGACATTGATGTAATGTCTGTTCCAACTCCTATGCTACTGAGACTAACTTGTTTCCTCTCTTAATCCTGATGAACTGAGAACATTAACTGATTATCTTCTCACAGATGCTGCCTGACCTGCTGAATGTTTCCACCATTTTCTGCTTTCATTCCCAGTGGAACAAGTACCTTCAGGGCTCTTAGAACACTTTTGCACAGACAATAATTTCACCCTTTCCTTAAAAACCCTTGTCTGAGGTATTCCATCATTTCTGGTAACGCCTGGTCACCAAATTCACGGTGCCATTCTTTAAATTCTAAACATCATTGCTGGCATCTTTACATGCCCCGCCCCAATTTTTTTTATTTTTGAATTCTCTTCCATCTGGTTTCTCTCCCACTTCTATCATCAAGCTTTATGGACCAGCCTGTGATTTGACCCAGAGATTCAGATTGGGAATGTTTTGCCTTCACCCTTAACTGGTTTCCTTTACTTCATTGGAGATGCTGAATTCTTCAGACCACCCATGCAAATACCTCCTCACCTTCCACGATGTGTTTTCCTCTACTTGTCCCTTCAAACTTCTGAACTTCTCATGCCCACTCAACTGGTTTCAGTACTTGAAACATGGGGGAATTGTTGTCTGTTGCCTCCTTACATCCCGTCCCCTTGCCCATATTCAGGGGTGAAGGTAGGCTGGTGTGGTACACCGGTGGAGATTGTCTGATGCAGTCAGCACAAATGCGTGCAATTGGCTTCATCAATACAGTACAGTTACTCTCATCTTGCCTCGTTGTTATTGATCTGGTCCCAGCAAAGAGCCATCTAAAATTCTTTCTCATCTTATGCCTGCGCTAGTGAACTCCACAGACCTGTCATAACATTTCTCATCTACGTGCTGCTCCCTGGAAATACTGAAAACACGATCTCAATTTCCATGTGTGCGACAGCATCTGATTCTATCTTGCTCCTGGGAACTCTCACGTTTGCGCTGTCTAAATTGCAAGGTGTTTGTTCAGCATGTAGCCCTGGATGTACTGAAATTCAAGGATGGTGCAATTCATTGCCACAGAAGGTGGTGGAGGAGGCCAAGTCAATGGACATATTTAAGGTGGAGATTGACAGATTCTTGATTAGTATGGGCGTCAGGGGTTATGCAGAGAAGGTAGGAGAATGCGGTTGAGAGGGATAGATCAGTCATGATTTATTTATGGCCATGATTTATCAGCTATGAGTTGGATATAGCTCTTAGGGCTAACAGAATCAAGGGATTTGGGGAGAAAGCAGGAACGGGATACTGATTTTGGATGATCAGCTATGATCATATTGAACGGTTGTGCTGGCTTGAAGGGCCGAATGGCCTACTCCTGCATCTATTTTCTATGTTTCTATGATTGAATGACAGGATGGGCTGAATAGCCTAATTCTGCTCCTCGAATTTATGAAGTTAAGCCTACTTCACTGTTTATTCTAGAATGTCGAGAAGACTGAGCAATTGTTAACTGTTTGCCAACTCAAGCATATTCCATGGCCACCAATTCTATTCATGAACCAGACCCTGTAATCCTGACCCAGAACTGATCTACACCATCTGCAAACTGTAACCTAATTGACCCTGTGGAAACCTTCTGGTGTCTGCATTGTCGATACAATCTTGAATTACCAGCTCAGTAGCTCTACACTCCTTACTCAGATCATTTGATGCTGATATCTTTATGCTAGACCACTAACCTGGCACCCATCTGGTCAACCTCTCTTGTTCTAGCCTCCATGATCTTGATCCACATCTGAACCAGAGCTAGTGCTCACGAACCACTGTCTGCTCCATGTTAAGCATCACTTTGATTTAAAAATTCTCAACGCCTCTAACGTATCAAACGCCTCTACCCATCTTTTTGACAACTTAAGGCATGCGAGGAACTGCTCAATTCTGGCTTCTTGACCAGAGGTGAATGTAATTGCTTTCCTCTATGTCCAATTGACAATCCTCTTAAGGTCTGAAATGGTCTGCTGAAACCTTTCTGATGCCTACCCGTTTCTTCAAAATGTTTCTCAAAAACATACTTAAAAATATAACTTCAACCTAAAAACCCCAAGCTTTAGATTATGACTCCTAATGTCTGGCTTGGTACAAAATACCTTGAAACATTTTGCTACATTAGGCATCATGCAAATAAAGTTGTTGTGTTTTTCTCCCTCAATGGCATGTTGTAACGTGGTCTCTCTGGATTCTTGTGTGCTTCGGCCCCACCTCATCTATGCCATTCAAGATAGACCCATCAACCCGCATTTAGCCTACATCCCTCTAAGCATGATGTTTCGGGTTGGGACACTGCGTTAGATTCTGAACATTAAGTCTGGACAAGGATCCCAACCTGAAAGGTCACCTGTCCATGTTCTTCAGAGATGCTGCCTGGCCCACTCCAGCACTTATGGGGTTTTTTTGTAAAGCAGCATTTGCAGTTCCTTGTGTCTACATTGGAAAATGGGAGAAGCAGGAGTAAGACTGACAGGAATCAGTACCACAGATCAGGGAGAAGACATTTGTTGGCAAGTTAAGCAATGGTATCAGTCCTTGAGTGGGGAGGATCTTGCATTTCCAATGGAATGGCGTAGCACTTGATATTCAGTCATGTCCCACTCTGTCTAGACTACGAGGGATGAAATTTGAATAATGTGTCATTCTACCAAACACATCTACAAGCTACCACTATACTTGATTTTTTTTTAGTCTGATTTAATGTTTGTGCGTCCTGTACACCTGCTAATGTTAATCGCCGACTCTCCCCTGACAGATCTGTCATTAAAGCAACCTCCTGCACACAATTCAGTGGAAAAAAGAAGTATATTATCTACGTGTTTAAGGTAACTTAAGCAATAATGCTCTCTCCCTGGCAATGTTAAATATGCAGTGTGGGCTTGCAGTCTGATGCTTGCCTCAGTTTTTCCATTGCCAGCTCATCTTGCAGTCCGGCCAACACGTTGACCTCAGCCCTCTGTTAAGGCAAAAAAAAAACGTCTGCAGCACTTGATTCACAGTAAACCTTTACATTGCAGCAGTGTTGAAACTTCAAAACAAATCACTGCATTTCACAGCTCCTGAGCTTCGTGCTTAATTGAAGACGTCTCCCCGGAGATTTTATTTAACTATGTGTGGCAATTTGCTGCTGCTAGGGACATTGCAGCAATGACCATGGACAGGTGTAGGTTCAGTAACTTCTTGCTCCTGCAACCGAGAAGTGAACTTGCCAGACATGTTGCCTTGTCTATGTTTGTCCCTTAAATGCTGGCTTTGGCAAGTTGCTGAGCTGTAGGGATAGGTTCAAATCTGTAAAGATAGGTACAAATCTATGGAGATCTAAGACTGCTAAAGACTACTTGTGACAGACAGATTGCAGGTAACCTCTGTACCATGTTATAACTCCAATGTATTACACTCTATTTGGATGATTTATCATTCTCCTTCTGTACTAAAAGTCAATAGGAATATATTTGTTTTAAAACTGTGTGTTCTTTTGATAGATCGGTCACCTGTTCTTCTTTCACGCTCTTATCTCTAAAGTGCCTGGGCAAACTGAACACTGGAGAGACACCAAGTGCTGGAATAACTCAGCGGGTCAGGCCGCATCTCTGGAGAAAAAGGATGGGTGACATATGAGGTCGGAACCCTTCTTCAGACAGCCTGTTGAGGAGTCCAGGCCCATGACATCACCCTTCCTTTTTCTCCAGAGATGCTGCCTGACCCGCTGAGGTACTCCAGCACTTTGTGTCTATCTTTGGTATAAAATAAAGTTCCTTGTTTTTTTACAATCTGAACTCTGGGTCTGGATTCAAAATTAAAGTTTTCATTACTAATCCTGATTGCATTCTGATGTGCTGCACTGCAGGGTATTGCTATGCAGGAGGGGCAGAGGGTATGTCCCAAACTTGGCCAATTCTGTTTCTTGAATGGCACTGAATTGGGAGTGGGAAATATTGCTACATGGATTTCTATTGAGCAAAACCAGAAGACTATGTTTTCTGGACATTTATGCAGAGTGTCTAGAAAGAGCAGAATTCACAATGGGTAGAATAAGCACATAGAAATAATTACCACATTTTAGTACAGTATTTTAACTATCATGAGACACGGTGTCTGTGTTGTCTGTGGAATGAATGGAAAAACTGGGAATCGTGAAAGCATTGGGCTACTTTCCGGACTAGTGCTGTAAAGCTGGTCAGTAATGCAAGAGACCCTGGAGAGGAATGTTAGCTGTAGTGTTGTCTGAGAATTGAATGTCCTCTAATGTGAAGCTGTTGGTCGCTAGCACTCGTGATGTTGGTTAGATTTTGTGTTTTTTTCCTTTGCAACTGTTGGGAAAATAAACTTTGTTGGCCTGTCAATGATTCTGTCAATATGTATGCAAAATATTCTGTGCAGTTTGCACTGGTGCTTCTCAGTGTCAAGGCTAATCAGTGTCGTAAACTCCCAGTTCTGCAATCCTGCCAGGTTTTTGTTCGCTTCCAACTGGATTCCATACACAGCAACTGTGTGGACAACTCCAGAACTGAATGAGCAGCAGCTTGAAGAGTGAGTGTATATAGCATTAATGTTGCTTCTCTGGACAGCCAATTTGTTGGGGGGAAACGTCTTGCATTGATTGTGATCTCCCCCACGTTCACACTTCTCTCCTCCAGTTCCACGTGTGCTGGCCTTTCACAGCGAGTCTGTTAATGCCCCCTTGGGTTGTTTACATTTGTTTTCTACACACGTGACCTTTGTCCGCACGGATACAGCTGTCGCATAAACACCTCCAGGGCGAGAAGGGTTTAGGGTTTATATGCACTTCATCTGGTATCTTACTCTTTAGTTCTGAGGAATTTGTCACTGTCGGAGGTGCTACATTAAACTGAGTGCCGCCCCCTCCCATCTTTCACTTGTCCCAGTTAATGTTTTAAGTCGGCTGCTTATCGACCAGCATAACATTCTGCTGGTGTTCTGATCAATGTTCCTCCCAAAACTACAACCACCAAAAAGAAGCATGTCAAAGGGTAGCTTATGTGGGAACCTGCAGGTGGAAATGGTAACAATATCCATTTCTCTGCAGAAATGGTACAAGATGTTTTGAAGGCATCTAAGGTACTATATAAATCCCTTTGCTGGGTAATTTCTCTGTTTAAATTATTGTAAGCAAATACAAAGGAAGGAAAAGACTGATGAGTTATTTGTTCTCTGTCTTGCTGTTGTCAATGGACAGAATTGGGATTGTGTTGGTGAGGAATAGAACCATCAGTCTGAATTTTGGGTGTCGAAACGGGGCCTGATCAAGAAGGGACTCGACTGATTCGTGCTGTCACATTATTCTACCAGCAGATGCACTTTCAAAAATGTCGCAAAGGGTTTGTAAAGGTTGGGTTGGCGCCTGCAGTTGGCTTGTTCCCTTCATTCCAGCCTTCTGCACCGTGTGGTGTGGGAGCGAAGAGGTCTGGGATAATGAAAGCAGCCATACCTCAGGCTCAATCAGCCGATGTGAAAATTACCTCAACGCTAGAGATAATCTGCTGTCGTTAATCTTTACACAAGACCCTTTTTCATGTATTTATTGCTGATTGGCAAATTAAGCATAAAACTAGAGTCAAAACTGATTGACAACAAATGTCATTGTGTTTGTGTGAGGGAAACGAGATCCCTAAACTGAAGCATCAGGAATTTGCAGTCGGCAGAGTCAGACGATATCACAGACTAGACAGTGTACAATGAGTTGGAGGGGAGGAGATGATCAGAGGAGAGGTAAGTTTGGTTATGTGGGCATGGATTGCAGGTGACAATCTAGGATCCACATCCTTTGACCATTGTAACTTGAAAGCATTCCTAATACGTGTGGCTGTTTAGATTGAAGATTTACTCCAGAGTTGCATAAGTGATAACATTTCAGCAAAAGCTAATTGGGAATATTTAACTACTCTGAAGTACTAAACACTAATTCCTTAATGGTGTACAAAAGAGTGCAATTTATGAATGTTTATTTAAGTAAATGGAAATATATGCTAGACTATTTGTGGAAAATACAGTTCAAAATATATTTTTCGAGTATTTCTTTTCCATTATTGCAGAATAACAAATGATCTGCAAACCATGAAACCTGCCGTCTTTTAATTTCACTGCAGTAGGAACGGCTCCCCTTCTGCATTAACTACAGTTTCAAAAGACATTGAAACGGACTTATTTTTGCACATTGACCCGTAAAAACATACTTCCTTGCCCTCATTAAAAAAAACCTTTTTTTTTAAATAGTGGACTTTTTAAAGAAATAGTATTTTCCGAACTCTGAAAATGTGAAATGTTTTCCTCAACAGTGGGTTGTTTAAATGCAGTTGTAATTAAGATCCAAAGTTAACCTGCTGTGATGAGTGTAATTTTGTGAATTAATGTAATTTGACGTGAAGCCTGTACACTGCGTTTAGTAGCTGCTGCAATATGGCACTATTTAAATCTGTAAATGGATCTGTATTAAAATAATAAAATGAATTATGTGTAATTGATGTAATGTGGCAAAATAATAAAGGTTATTGAGACCAGAACACCGAGGTGGATCACTTTATGCCTCTTATGCCCTCCAGAGATGCTGCCTGACCTGCTGAGTTACTCCAGTAATTCGTTTTGGAGATACAGCACGGAAACAGGCCATTTAGTCCACCTGTCCATGTTGACCATTGATCACTAGTTTCATGTCATCCCCATTCCCTACGCATTAGGGGCAATTTGCTGAGGCCAATGAACCTACAGACCCACACATCTTTGGGATGAAGAAGGAAACTGGAGCACCAGGAGGAAACCCACGCAGTCGCAGGGAGAACGTGCAAACTCCACACAGTCAGCACCCATGGTCAGGGTTGAACCCCGGTCTTTGGCACTGTGAGGCAGCGGCTCTATTAGTTGCACCACTGTGCACCCTTTGTGATTTACTCAGGATTCCAACATTTACAGTTCCTACCGTATCCACTTTATAGCTTATCTACATTTCATTCCTAATTTCTCATGGTAGATGTGTCAGTTGGATACCACATACTATTCTTGGTGAATAGCGTGTGGTTTCCATGGTGCTGCCCATCTGCTGTCGTGCCACTTGGCCACATGTTTGACCCACTGCCCATTGACTATCTGCTCCCATGGTGAGGTGGAGTTTAAAGCAGTCTTGAAAAACATGATAACCATCAGTTGGAGCAGGTACCACTAATTATTTCAGAGGTCCTGAAGGGAGAATTTAGAAAGAAAGAAGGATGGGAGCGAATTTAGTAAGAGATAATTAGAAGATGAGAGAATTTAGTTAGTTATGGGATTGCACGACAAATTAGTCAGGGAGCTGGAGAGAATGGAGCTCAAGATAAAGGGAAATTTTGACAAGAGTGCCTTGATTGTACTTCGAAATCATGTGAGTGACTACGTGAAGAGCCCGCCAGCCCGCATGCGCATCATTATTGTCTAACGCATGGTGCACGGCTGGCTGGCAGGCCCGTTGCTCCTCCAGCGGTAAGTTTCAAAACCTGAAGGTAAGTTTTGAACTTATTTTTCAGGTTGTTTTTTACTTGCAGGAAGCTCTTTGACAGAGTTCCTGCTCAATGACAATCCGGGGAGAAATCCTGTGAGCCGCGGGGATACCCGGATACGGAGACCGCGGGGATACCCGGCTACGGAGACCGCGGGAAGACACGGCTACGGACCGCAGAAGTGCGGGTAGCCGGCGGCGGTAGTCACTGACGGGCGACTTCAGACTCCGGCAGCCCCGAGAGGTTGTGCACCCAAACGAGTCTGAGTGGCCTGGACTGGGATGAGTCAGGCCATGAGTGTTCCCCTCCGATATGGGTACGTTCTCGGACGTTTTTACCCAGATGGAGCATGGATAATGTCTGCAGGGCGTTCATCCCACTGAGGTGATGCTCCATCCTGATATGGTCCGTGGAACAGGGCCATATCAGCGCAGGTCTCTTCGGTGGCCTGCAGCAGCACCTGTTTCAGGGCTGCTTACAAATCTCCCTCTCTGTGGAGGGGAGGGTGAGGGGTCAGTGGGTGACTGACTCCAAATTCGGAAGTATGTCCGTGGAACATACTGGAGTACATGCGTGTTAGGTACTTTCCCCCCCCTCCTGTTGAATACTGTACTTACCTGTCTGTTCTCTGCAGGCCGTGGCTGGGAGCCAGGAACCAAGGGGTTAACAGCTTCTGTACCCGATTGGCCCAGCAACATCAGATGACTCATCGGGAGCTTTAAAAGGCAGAAGCTCCCAGAATTCTCTCTCCCTTCAAGATAGATCTCTGGAGGAAGAGATGCCGGGCTGATCTGCATGTGGCCTGGCCGCATGGCACTGCACTTTGTATATTTGTGATATACTTTTGTAAATTAATTTTCTATTGGGACGGAAGGGATGACCTGAGAGTTTTCGGGTATTTTTGGTTGTAGAGTTAGGACTATATAGGCAGTTTAGAGCCTGCAGTCCGACGGTCCATTAAGGGCTGGCTGGAGCACCATTATATATTTTATAGCCAATTCTGGTCCCTGACCGTGTTCTTTAAAATCAGGTTCGGGTTTTGTTTAGTGTTACAATTAAAGACTTTTTTAATATAAACTTGACCCTGGTTTTGATTTGTTATGCGACTCTGAGGAACCAGCCTTTGGAAGTCGTAACAATGCGTAAGGTTCACGTGACCTCACGTCACATAGTGCCGGCAGTGAATAACGCTATCTGGGGAGACTATGGATGGCGGGTCATCGGACGTCCAGCAGCATGCCCTGGCATTGACGTGCAATGCACACTTCGAAATGAACTACTTTCAGAAGAACGCCATCAGACCTGTCTTACAAATCCCAAATTTGCAGGCTTATGTAAGGACAGCAATGTCCAGCCGCCAAATCTTCTCCTCGGAGAAGACCTAGCCAAACAGGTAAAAAACCTGAATGAGGAAGCAAAGCTGTCGGACTAGTCAAGGTACCTACGACGAGCAAAAGCCTCACCGTTTCGGCGACAACACCCCTACACCTCCATCGGTGGTAAGCGGTTCACTGAAGCTAGTGGCAGCTTGTAAGCTGATTCTCTGGGCAGAGGTCTTTCAGACAAAGGCCCAAGCCGGCCCTCAGGGAAGATGTGCAATCCACGCACCCAGCAGTCCTACCCTCCACATCAAGGACGTAAATAGAACCTGAGGACGGAAATGGAACCCGCATCTGGGGTCTTTGGGCTTACCATAAGACCATCGGTAACCATGGAGGTAGGTGGGTCTGGTTCTTTCCAAAACATGGGGTGTGTGGACCACTTACAAGTTGGTATAGATTACACTTGTTTTTGCACGAATGACGACGGATAACTTCAGATCCGTTTATAACTGACAAGATGACATCAGATCAGTTTATATTGCACGGTAAACAAGGCTTCCAAATTGAATTTACTTTAATTCATTGCCACCCATACAATATACACCAAGTTGGACATTTATTCATTCCAAACAAAAAGGTTTGGGTACATAAGCAGATATCCAAACAAGTAAAGATCTGGTTGAGGAAGCAAAAGCTGTCAGTTTAATTAAAACACCCACGACGGGCATAGCTTCACCATTTCCACGATGACATGGAGGATGTCGGATCACCCTTGATTAACTCACATTCACATGTGCAGTATGGACTTTGTTACTCTCTAACAACTTTCCATAGGATGCTTTATGGCATGCATCGATCTCAAAGATGCATACTATTCAGTTCCCATTCACAGGGATCACCGGAGATTTGAAATTTAGCTGGATGGGCAATGATAGCAGTTAAAGCGTTGTGAAATGGGCTAACTTCAGCTCCCAGGTTATTTACCAAATTACCAAGCCAGTGCTTGGGCAGCTCAGAGCTCAAAAACACATTGTTATGGCCTATCTGGATTTACCTTTAACTCCATTAATTTGTCTATGACTTCGCCCTGGGGCAAGAGATTAGAATTAATGGAAACTTGTAACAATCTTGTTTATGCATCAAGTGGCCAGTGTAGTTGGCAATATAGTGGCTGTTTTTTTCAGCTGCGCATTTTGGACCTTTGCATTATCAGAACTTACATCATGCAAAGGAGCAAGCTCTCAAGTACCATGTAGGTCCTTGTTAACAGACCTATGCTATTACCAGCTAAAGTTATAAAGTCACAATGATGGACAAACAGTATTCAGCATTTCTCCAGTAACTTTTGGTCATTAAACCTTTAGTTGTATTACAAACTGATGCTAGCGCTCACAGATGGGAAATTACTATACCATTTCTAGTTACAGAGGCGGATGGGATGTGCATGAATTACCAATTCCTCAGTTATATGGTATCGACTACCTAAAGACACTAGGGGCACTCTATGTGTTAAAGGCTTATTGTGCGAATATGCATATCTGCATGTCCATCTACAAGTTGACACACTACTGTGGTGGCATATATTAATCACATGGGTGCAATCATGTCAATATCCTGTGGTAGTTTACCTACTCTCATTTGGCGCTGGTGTATCATCACGTAAATCAATGACAACACAGAATGGATGTTGAATCACAAAGTATTTAAGGACATTGTGGCTCGAGGGAACACCAAATATAGATTTGTTTGCATCTAGGCTCAATCACCAGTTGCAAAAATATATGGCATGGCAGCCATACTCAGGGGTAGTGGCGATGGATGTATTCTCGCTACATTGGGGAGGAATGTTCTTTATGTCTTTCCTCCATTTTTCCTCATCAGTCGGTGCTTGCTTAAGATTCAGCAAGACTGCGTCTCAGGCTTTTTGGTAGTGCCTGTCTGGCCTACACTGATACTGGGAATGATAACAGAGTCTTTTATGGCTGTTCCCAAACGCAGAAATCTGCTGGGTTACCCCGGGCTGGGGAGAACCGTCCACTGCATGAGCAAATCAATTTGTTGGTTTGCAGACTCTGAGATGACCTTTCCTGGGGTTCAGACTGTCAGGTTGTTCGGTGAATGTAATCACTGCAGCCTGGAGAGATAGTACCAAGAAACAGTACATCTCCTATATCAAGAAATGGGAAGTGTTCTGTTTATAGTCCAACATATCGTATGACACGGCACATATAAAAGATGTCTTGGAATTCCTCTCAGAGCTATATTTTCATGAGAGATGGAGTTATAGTGCTATAAATTGTGCCAGAAGTGCCTTGTCGTCATACTTGTTGCTGGGATTGGGACACCAATCTGTCGGGTCTCAACCACTGATATCCAGATTTATGAAGGGGATCTTCGGCTCAAATTTCCCCAGGCCCAGGGACTCGGAAATATGGGGTGTTAATGTTGTGCTGACGCTGCGTTGCCGGTGGGCTCCAGCTACATCCCTGTCCTCGGTCAAAATCACATACAAAGTGGTTATGCTCATGGCACTGGGTTCAGCGCAACGGGTCCAGTCATTGCATAGGCTGCAACTGGACAGGATGGTTACATCTGCGGATAATATAATATTTTATATTCATGACTTAGACTAACAGAGTAGACCGGGGCGTCAGGTCTCAAACTAGATTTCATGGCATAAATCTATGTCATGTCTGAATGCATTATTCCATTTCACTCATCCTTGGTCAACTAATGCAGTGTGTGACGCATGGACTCATGTTCACGGCATGAAATCACAGAGCTTTGAAATCTTCACGTAGTCACTCATGTGACTCCGAAGTAAAATAGTAAGATTAAACGAGAATTTACCTGTTTGAAGTTTGATTTATGAGGAGTTACGATGAGCCGATTACAAGCCCTCCACTCCCAACCCTCTCTCATAAAGGTCAGCTGATAGTTCTAGTTTCTCGAATCTTACTATATTCAGTTCATAAACTGTTATCTGTGATTTCATACCACTGCTTTGAAGATTGACGCGCATGCGGGCTGGTGGGCTCTTCAGGTAATCCCTCATCATAACTCCTCACAAAATAAAGATCAAACTTCAATCTGGTAAGTTCTCATTTAATCTTACTAGTCTGTTGGATATTCTATTGGAAATGTGAAGGGAATGAGATTCTGTCGGAAACAAAGGAAATGCAGGGAAATTTAGTAATGTGGAGGGGGAGGAGGGAGGAATTAGTATGAATGTTTTGAGGGCACAGGGAAGTGCTCTCCTAGATCCATTCTCCTAGATCCTGCACTCCTAGATCCATTTGTTCTACAACACTTCCCAGAGCCCTACCATTCACTGTGTAGGATTTGGAGACGTATTTAATGAGGATGTTTATAAACTGCTGGATTTGACAAAGACTTCAGGGAAATCCAATAAAAAAGTTAGGGAAGCACATGGGGACCTGCTAAGTATGATAGAGGGAATGTTGAGGAATTCACCAAGAGGGAAACGGTAAAGCTCTAAAAGAGGGTTAAATACGAGAGTTATGTATTGGAGTGAAATTAAAGACAGGAATATAGTGAGCAAGGGCAGCACGGTGGCACAATGGTAGAATGGTAGAGACCCGGGTTCAATCCTGACTACGGGTGCTGTCTGTATGGAGTTTGTATGTTGCACATTCTCCCTGTGACTGGCATAGGTTTTCACTGGGTACTGCAGTTTCCCCCCACACTACATAGGTGTACAAGTTTGTAGTTAATTAGCTTCGGTAAGAATTGTAAATTGTCCCTAGAGTGCAGGATAGTGCAAGTGTACGAGGATCGCTTGTCAGCTCGGACTCGGTGGGGCAAAAGGCCTGTTTCCGTGCTGTATCTCTAAACTAAACTGAACTAAACTAAAGGCGAATTTAAGAGACTGCAGAGTTATTTACCAGTGAAAATATGGAGTCCGTGGAATCATTTAGCAAGAGAATTTTTGGGAAGCCTGAGGGAATTTAGATGAGGATTACTAGGGGAATGCAGAGAAATACATGTGGTTGTTATTAGATATGGCAGGAGGATATAGGCAGTGTAGGGGAGTTAAGAATGTTATTTAGTGACTGTGGGATAATTCAGAAAGAGTTACAAGCCCTAAAGGGGAATTTAGTTAGAATCATTGGAGCTGGAGCGGAGAATTTACTAGGAGTTATAGGATGGCGGGGAAGTTGAATAAAAGTACTAAAGGATTGGAAAGGCATGAATTAAGTCTGCATGGGGATTAATTAAGTAAAGCATGTTATGTGGAAATAAAACAGTAATGGGGACCAGTGAAATTTATTTAGATCATTATTGGAATTGCAAGGAAATTGAGTAAGAGTAAGTAGTTAAATGAAGAAAATGTAATGGACAATGCAAAGGACATTTAGGATGAATTGAAGGAATAAACTAACGGGAATTTGTTAAGAATGGGGATTTGATGGGGATTGTAGTAATAATATTAGAGAGACACCCAGAGGAGTTATTAGGAGGTTTAACAGAGAATTCAAGAAACTTATTTTAGAGGTTGCATGGGAATTTTAATGAGCAACCTTATAAAGACTCCAGGGAAATGTCTGGTAATAGAAGTTATAATAGAAGACCCTGGAAAGTACAGTCTGCTTCCCATTTCTTGAGCCACCTCTCAACAAAGATGGACATCAAAAATAATGTCTACTTTACTGTACAGTAAAGCCGTGGTTTATTATTGTCATCTGTGCTGATAAACAGTTAATAAAGGGCCTGTCCCACTTGGGCGTCATTCGCGCGTCATTTATGCGTCAGGACGCAGGATGCGCGCGTCGTGACGTGCACTTGATGCGTGCATGGTGCGTGGTGAGGCGTGGTGGCGTAGGCAGTGACACTCAGATATCAAATATCCCGAGTCTTTGGTTGTTTGATGATCAAGATGAGAAACCTGACACAGATTTCATTGCTGTACCCAGCAGCCATGATTATTGACCTCCTCAACCTCTACTGCTGACAGCTAAGGGTATGTAAAAATAACACCAACATTGTCCATCCTCCAAACTTTGCTTTAGAGATACAGCACGGAATCAGGCCCTTTGACCCACTGAGCCTGGCCCAAACATCGATCACCATGTACCCAAGATCTGTCCTACACACTCGGGTCAATTTACATTTTTTATTTACCAAAACCAATTAACCTACAAATCTGTAGGTCTTTGTGTGGGAGGAAATGGAGCACCCGGAGAAAACCCATGCAGGTCACGGGGCGAATGTACAAGATGGCGCCCGTGGTCGGAATTGGACCCAGGTCTCTGGCGCTGTAAGGCTGTAACTCTACCGCTGCGCCACTGTGCTGCCCCACATCCCAAAGATGTGCGGGAATGATGTGAACCAATGCTGGTGTCCTCACATCCCCAGCAAAGAAGCCCTGGTTACTCTTGCTCATCCCCACTGTGCAGAACAGACAGTTCACATGCCAGACTCACAACTCCCCAAGCAGGCACTCTGTCCTGAGCACTTCTCCCAGGAGTAGATTACAGGAAGACAGAGGGAAAGATGCACGGATATTCTCAATGCCCCCTAGAAAAAAAAAAGCCACGTCCCCACTGTGGCGCAGTGGTAGAGCTGCTGCCTCACAGCGCCAGAGGCCTGGTTTTCATCCTGACTACGGGCACTGTCCTGTACGTTCTCCCGTGACATGCAAGGGTTTTCTCTGGGTGCTCCAGTTTCTTCTCATACACCAAAGACGTACATGTTTGTAGGTCAACTGGCCTGTTGTAAATTAAAAAATGTCCCCAGTGTGCAGGATAGTGCTAGAGTACGGGGTGATCATTGGTCAGTGCAGACTCGGGGGCTGAAGGGCCTGTTTCCATGCTGTGTCTCCAAAAGTCTAAATCCCCATTAACTTATCTGAATCTCTGGCACGTGACTGCAGGGGAATCCAGTAAATAACGGGGATTGTGCAGGGATTTACTGAGGGAGTTATTGGGCCTGCAGGAGGGATTAGTAAGAGAGTTATAAGGAACTAGGGAGGATTTTGTAAGAGAATTATAAAGACTGCTGAGTAATTAGCAACAGAGTTATTAGGAGTGGAGGGGTGTTAGTTATGGACCTGTCCCACTACGGCGATTTTTCAGGCGACAGTCGGCGACTGTCAAGTTATAGCAGGTTGCTGAAAAACTGGCGACTGGAACGGTGACTGCCAGAGTGGAACACACATACACACATCGCTTCCTTCACCAGCCAGTTATGCAGGCGGGGACAGGGCAAGCGAGGGGGAGCGCTGTCTGAGTGAAATTCACACAGTGCAAAGCCAATGTGATACAGACACACACCACGATGAACAGGAAGGTTGGCGCTGAAATTAAGAATGTACAGTGTACAGGAAGGGTCACTTTAAAAGTCCTTTAAAAGAGGGGGAGTGGGGGAGAGGAGGGGGAAGGTGAAAGAAGGGGGAGACGGGGTGGGGAGAAGGAGTGGAGACAATTTTTAAGAAGCCAGAGATACACGGCTGTGAAGCTCGCCAGACATTAACATTACCGGTCGGTTATTCTTGGTTCTCAAAACTACTGTTTTTATCCCCAATGAGCCAATAAAATTCGCCGGTCAGCACCGGCTACGTCCTACGACAACCTATGACCTCCTGGCGACCCACGACCACTGCACCTACGTCCTGAGAATTTGCGCTACTTTCCATGGTGTCAAAATTCTGGTCGCCGCTCATTTTTCAACATGTTGAAAAGTTATCGGTGACCAGAATGCCGTTATGACTTGTTGCGAGTCTAAGGGCACTACACACGACCATGAAAGTGATTCCCCGGCAATCACCCACGAACATTTGGCGACCGCATAGTCTCCTGTAGTCGCCTAAGTGGGACAGACCCATAAGAGACTCATTCATATTCAACAACCTTATCCATAACTATTTTGAAGCTAATAGTACTGCAGTCACTGGTGCCAAAGGGCTTGCCCACTGACACTTCAGTCTCTTACCCTGCCCAAATCCCTAAGAGTAGAAGTAATGGAGAAGCCAACAGGAGCGTTGAAGCAAGTTTGGTGCTGAGAACATTTTAGTCTGGGTGGAATTTGATGGGGTTTTCAGACATGTTGCGGAATAAACTGACACGGAAACTGACCCCCTCCCCTCCAGTCTTTGGACCTCCCCAATCCCTTCCACTCGTCACTTTAATTTCATGTTTCATGTATGTTATGTTTTTGTGTTTTTATGAAAATTGGCAGATCAATTTCCCTCCTGGGATAAATAAAATTCTATTGTATCGTATCGTAATGGATTGACATGAAAACATGTAAATATTGTAGTACTGCAAGTAAAATAAAATTAATCTCATCTTGCACACAGCAGCGTGATTTACACAGCATGTCTCTGTGTAGCCATGATTATTACAATGTGCCCTACACTATTACCACAATAATACATGGCTTGGGTAAAGACTTTCTAAAGGAGAATGAAACTAATTGGCCGCCTTGCCTCGTATGGGAAATAGGCTTTTTCTCAGAAAACTGTGGCCACATTGCTACAGGGACAGCAGCTCCTTAAACTTGTTCTGTCAGTCAGCTCAACGGATCCACACCACAACCCCGTTCACTCCTCTCCCCTTCAACGACACCATTTAACGGGATATTAAAACTGACAGACTTGGCTCGTTTGGCATCTGTAGCATTTTTCAGGAAGAGAATTCAAATTGGCAACTGCCACTAATTTTAAAAAGATTGTGTTTCTTCACAATAAAATGAAATAGATTCTCACCGCATGGTTCACAATTTAACAATATCAATTATATATCAGCTACACTCTTGCTTCCTTATGTTTAATAAAGTACATAAAGTACACTTGTTTGGGTGGCACAGTATGGTCAGCAGATGGGAGATTCAAAGTGCCACTTTGAGAGAACAGAGAATGGTACAGCACAAGAAGAGGCCCTTCAGCCCGCAATGTCCGTGTTGAACATGGTGCCGGGTTAAATTAATCTCCTCTGCTTGCATGTGATCCATATCCCTCCATTCCCTACATATCCATGTGCCTATCTAAAAGCTTCTTAAAACACCAGCATCGTATCTGCCTCCACCACCACTCCTGGCAGCACGTTCCAGGCACCCGCCACCCTCTGTGTAAAATAACTTGCCCGGGTCAAGATCGGATGCCTCACCCGGCCTAGGACCACCTTTTCAAGGTGGCGTCTGAAGGGATTCTCAAGTAGGCTCTCGTAATTTTGTACGGATTGAAGGATGTAGTGGAGCATCAGTGCCAGGACATCTGTAGTGGACCCGTATCTACATTTCCAAACTTGTGTCTGATTTGAAGTGTACTGTAGCACCCTCTACTGTTGATATCTGCTCCGCAACTTTACCATACATTCTCCAGAATAAATAAATCCTCTTCATACAGGCCCTGTATAAAAGCAATTATAAAAATAGGTTTCTGTATTAGAAATTGCACTAGTCTTTGCTGCAGACAAATTCAAAGACTTTAGCCTTTAGAGAAACAGCCTGGAAAGAGGCCCTTCGGCCCACCGAGTCTGTGCCGACCAGCAATCACCCTGTACACTCGCACTATCCTATACGCTAGGGACAATTCAGGGAGAACATACAGGGAGTATCAAAGCCAGGTCTCTGGCGCTGTAAGGCAGCAACTCTACCCCTGCGCAACTGTGCCACCCAAACAAGTGTACTTTATGTATTTTATTAAACATAAGGAAGCAAGAGTGTTTTATTGTCATAGGTACTGAAATGAAACAACTCCATTCTTACTTGCAGCAGCACAACAGGTCTGTAAATACAATACTCAATAGATAATATAATAAATAAACAAAGAAAAAAATGTTCAATAAATAAAAACCCCAACACAGTGCAAAACATAAGAAAAAGCCTGAGTCCCGAATGCAACCAAGATGGTTTGTAGTTTAGTTGAAGTTCGTAGTGTACAATAGCTTGATGGTTGCAGGGAAGAAGCTGCTCCTGAACCTGGATGTTACAATTTTCAGGCTCCTATACCTTCTTCCCGATGGCAGGAGGGAAACGAGGAGTGGAAACATGACAGGATTTGAAGGGAAGAGAACAAATGGGTCACCCAAAATGGTACCCATTTCCGCTATACAGAGATGCTGCCTGTCCCGCTGAGTTACTCCAGCATTTTGTGTCTATCTTAAATGGGTATTAAATCTTTATTTGTGCAGAGTTTTGGTCAGAGCCTATGTGGGCCCATTGCACATAATTCCAGGCACCAAACCTTGACCTTGACTGGGGTTGTTGAATAGATTAATAGAATAGTACTAGAACTTAAAGAATTATATCATGTTATCGAAGTATTCCTTGCAAGGCCGAGTGGTGATCTAATTTGGGTACTTAAGATGACAAAACAATTGGATGGGGAGTGCAGATAAACTACTGCAACAGAAAAGCAGATCAAAGAGCCTTGCCGTCTCAACAGAGATGATCTTCAGTTGTTCATTTAACGTGAAGCTGGCTGAAGGCCACAGAAAAGTGAATTGAGAATCTGCTAACCAACATGTGCGGAAACAGGCACTTCGGCCCAGCGAGTCCGCACCGACCAGCGATCCCTGCACATTAACACAAACCTGCACACACACACTAGGGACAATTTACATGGTCGCAGGGAGAATGTACAAACTCAAACGCTGTAAGGCTGCAACTCTACCGCTGTGCCTCTGTGCCGCCCAAATTCTTAATGTTAATTGTGTGGGAAGGAACTGCAGATGCTGGTTTGCACGAAGATAGACACAAAAAGCTGGTGTAACTCTGCGGGACAGGCAGCACCTCTGGAGAAAAGGAACAGATTATGATTCGGGTCGAGACCCTTCTTCAGACTTCATGTTAATTATTTGACTGTATGATTCTATGGAACTAAGGTAGTGATATTCCACTCTATTCCACGTACACTTTGCTGCTGTCTATTAAAAAATTAGTGCATCATAATTATTTGTGACTGAAAATGTGCCGTGTATTGCATTGCTGTCACTGGAGCTGCATTTGGGATGAAAGCCCTTCCCTGTGACTGCAAGGTTAGCTCTGGCTCCTTGGATTTCTTTTCACTGTCAACTGAGGGAAAGACAGAAAGCCATCATTTCATACACCTATGATAAGAGACTGCCAGAAGACAATGGAAAGGAGAGAAAGTTACTTCAATGTCACCTCTATGCTGCACCTGTGACAAGATGGATGTCTGTGTGCATTGAATTCTTTAACCCAAATTTTTTTTTAATGCAAACTACTCTTAAATTTGGTTAATCACAGCATTTCTCCTCAAGAGCCAAGCATCAAGAGTGTTTAATTATCATATGTCCCAAACAACAATGAAATCCTTACTTGCAGCAGCACTTGATATGTAAGCATAGTGCGCTGAGTACTAGAGTATATATATACACACACACACACACACACACATATGAAATAAATATATATATATATATATATATATATATATATATATATATATATATATATATATATATATATATATATATATACAGATATATATATATATATGCATGGACACAGAAGCATACACATATACACATACATACATACATACATACATACATACATACATACATACATACATACACTCCAGACGAACTAATGGTGATGCTCTCTGCAATGGTAAAATCAGAGCCAGGTTTCAGCAGGGCTGATCCACAGGTTTTAGTTCATCCTGGCTGATTGCCAAGACAAAATGGATTGAAGATCAGACACCCGGCTCCCAGCTAATGCTTGGCCCCGTTTCAATTCAATGGATTGAAGATTTAAAACATTGAGGATTAATGCATTCAATTGCAGTCATTTGGGCCATTTATAAAGCTCCGCTATAAAAAAAATCAATGAAGAAGTGCATGCTTTAATAAATGAAACGAGATGTACAGATTTGGCTGTAGACATTTAAACCAGCCTTCCTTCATTGTCTCCATCTGCACTTTATTCTGCCTCAGCAAGGCCACCAACATTATCAAGGACCAGTCTCACCCCGGACTCTACCTCTTCCTCCCTCTCCCATCAGGCAAGAGGTACAGAAGTGTGAAAGCGCACACCTCCAGATTCTGGGACAGTTTCTTCCCAACTGTTTTCAGGCAAATTAACTATCCTGTCAATAACTAGAGAGCGGCCCTGAGCTACTATCTACCTCATTGGAGACCCTCGGACTATCTTTTATCGGACTTTACTGGACTTCATCTTGCACTGACCGTTTTTCCCTTTATCCTATATCTGTGCACTGTGGCCGGCTTGATTGAAATCATGTACAGAATGTGATTGAGAGGGACGATAGATCAGCCATGATTGAATGGTGCAATAGACTTATGAACCTTTAGTCTTTTTGCTGACTGGATAGCATGCAACAAAAAAAGCTTTCTACTGTATCTTGCTAGACATGACAATAATAAATTAAACTAAACTAAACTAAGCTCTTTCGAACATAATCACCTTCAGACTTATTGGCTTTGATTGGCACTTTTCTTTACCAGTGGAAAATAGATCGAACCTGAATGGCCGAAACGTAACAAATCATGAGAGGAATAGATCAGGTGGACACACAGAGTCTCTTGCTCAGTGTAAGGGAATTGAGATCCAGAGACGGGTTTAGCGTGAGGAGGGAAAGATTTAATAAGATTCTGAACGGTAACTTTTTCACACAAAGTGTGGTGGGTTATGGAATGAGCCGCCAGAGGAGGTAATTGAGGTAGGCACTATCGCAACCTTTACGACACATGGGCAAGGATGGGCAAGATGGACGTACAGCTGGGACATGTTGGCCCGTGCGGGAATGTTTGACCACTCTGTGACAATGACCCTCACTGATTGACCGTGTTATAGACAGAAATATCATCTCTCAGATTTGTATTGATATTCTGTGGGTCAGATTGAGCAGTCAGTGTGTGTATAGCTCACATCTGATATCCGCAGTGCTATTTGGTTTCAACGTCAGTGTTCTTCCGGCTGTGGGAACAACGTGCGTTTACAGTAGATTCGGTTTTACTTAAGTAACCATGTCCACGGAGAAAGGAAGGAGCCATCTTTGCTGTTCGATAACTTGAGGCCTGCAATCAAACACAAATCCCATGGAAAGACACAAAGTGCAGGGGTAACTCAACCGGTCAGGCAGCATCTCTGGAGTAATTACAAAGAGTGTATTGATCAACAGATGTTTATCACTGACAAAGGTAGGAATTATTCCATCTGTGTGATCAGAGAGCACAACTCACAGTGCTGCACATGACACAGTCCAACAATCCAACCCAGTTGCCAAACATTTTAACTCCGCTTCCCAGTCCCACACTGACCTTTCTGTCCTGGGCCTCCTCCATTGTCAGAGTGAGGCCAAATGCAAATTGGAGGAACAGCACCTCATATTTTGCTTGGGCAGCTTCCAGCCCAGTGGTATGAATATCGATTTCTCTAACTCCAAGTGGCCCTTGCATCCCCTCTCTCTCCATCACTCCCCCCCTCCCTAGTCATCATACTGGTTTCACTGTCGTCCTGCTGAGTTTCACTGTTTGATTCACTCATTATCATCTTCCTCACAGCCAACAGTGGGCCATTGTGGGCTCCAGCTTTCCTTGATCATCGTTGCTTTTTGCATATCTTTCATTCATTTATTCTATGTACCTTCTATATCTCTCGTTTCCCTCTCTCCTGACTCTCACTGGGGAAAGATCTTGACCTGAAACATCACCTGTTCCTTTTCTCCAGAGATGTTGCCTGGCCCGCTCGAGTTACTCCAGCTTTTTGTGTCTATCCTGGTTGTCAGACTAATGTCCTTTGTTATTGCCTTTGTCTCTTGCTATTGTCCTAGATACTGGGCTGGTGATGGTACACTCCATCCAGCATGTTAAGGACTTACAAGGGTAACCGAGTCATCTTGTATGATTGTTACACTGCAGTGAAATATGTAATATTAGCTCTTTTATCACAGTGACCCAGCGAGAGCAACGCTTTCATCGCCTGTTTGCCTATTGCTCCCTGATCTGTCATTTTAGAAATCAGGCATGCAATTCGATAATTCTGGTGGTAACTGTGAAAAATCAGTCACTGAAAGAGGACACATGAATGGCAGCATTTTCTCAGTGAAGGAATTATTTGTGTCCAGGGAAGTGGGGTGCATTTAGACATAGAAGCATAGAGACATACAGCAGGGAAACAGCTTCTTCAGCCCAACTTGCACATGCAGAACAAGATGTCCCATCTACTAGTCCCAGCTGCCAGCATTAGACCCAACCTCCTCTGGCAGCCCGTTTTATATACCCACCACCCTCTGTGTGAAGAAGTTGCCCCTCAGGTTCCCACTGAATCTTAGAGTGGCACGGTGGCACAGCGGTAAGGTTGCGAGTGGGTGAGAGTGGGGGACATGGGGAACGGGGGATGGGGGATTGGGAGGGAACCTCAGGATCTGCCACCTAAGGCCTGGTCACCCCTCGTTCACCACTGACCAGGATCGCAGCATCTCAGGATGGCAGGACTGCCAGGGTCCAATAAAATAAATACATCTGATTAACACAAGATCCAAGTGCAAGCTGTGTCTGGATTAAACACAATCTATTTTTTATTCCCAAATATAAATTTTGATCTGAATAAAAAATCTTTACAAAACAAGAACAGTGCAAAAATTCTGTTGACATTCTCAGTGTCTATACCTTCATTAGTGCCATGTTTAGTATTGTTCACAACATATCCATAAACCAAGCTCCCTTGCCACCCTGCGGTGATATCCCTCCAAACGTAGACACAAAATGCTGGAGTAACTCAGCAGGACAGGCAGCATCCCTGGAGGGAAAGAATGAGTGACATTTCGGGTCGAGTCCCGCTGAGTTACTCCAGCATTTTGTATCTACCTTTGATTTAAACCAGCATCTGCAGTTCTTATCTACACGTGACATTCCTCCCCTTGTTTGAGGGGTGTTTGCACCGACTCTGCCCCTCAATATACCACAGCGGAAGGACCCTAGATTGGGGCCCCTCCCCCACAGAGCCTTTGCATTTTTCCAAAAATATACGTTATTCAGAATTAAAGCAGATACAAAATAAAAACGGTGCAAAGACTCTGCCGACATTCTCAGTGTCTCCACATTCATTAGTGTCATATTCAGTAGTACTCGCACTTACCTTTAAACAAGCATCCTTGCCACATTGAGATGGTATCCCTTCCCTTGTTTGAGCGGTGCCCCCACTGGACTTTGCCCCCCATGTCCAGCAGTGGAAGGAGCCTAGACTGTGGTCCTCCCCCACAGAGCTTTGCCTTTGGCTGTACCAAGCTTCAATGCGTCCCTCGGCTCATCCTTCAGTGCGTCCCTCAGCACGGCAACATTATGTTCCCTGGTGGATATCTTGTGGTGCCGGGAGACCCACAGTTTTTGGGCAGACCCATCAGCATTTTTGATGGTCTTCCAGTTGATGATCTGATCCATTGCTGTTCTTTTATCATCACTGGATCTATATCCATCACCTACAGTATCCCTTATTTGGGCGGCACAGTGGCACAGAGTTAGAGTTGCTGTCTTACAGCGCTAGAGACCAGGTTGACCCAGGTTCGATCCTGACTATGGGTAGTGCCTGTATGGAGTTTGTATATTCTTCCTGTGACCACGTGGGTTTTCCCCTGGTTCTCCGGTTTCCTCCGACATTCTGAAAACGTTGAGGCTTGTAGGTTAATTGGCTTAAGTAAAATCATAAATTGCTTCTAGTTTGTAGGATAGGCCTAGTGTATGGAGATTGCTGGTTGGCACTGACTCGATGGGGTGAAGGGCCTGTTTCTGAGCTGTATCTCTAAACCAGATGGGCTGCAAACGTACAAGCAGGCAGTGACCCACCTGGGCTGTCAAGGGCAGTGAATGACAAGCAAGTAATGTGACCCTTGTCTCCAATGTTTAAATTTGGAAAATAATTTAAAAAAAATACATACCACTAAACATTCTGTGGACAAAGCCAGTAAAACTGCAATGCAAAATACCCAAGGGAATATCCAAATTTGTTGTGTGGTTATTCCAGAGCGGATGAATACACAAATTATAGATAAGCTACAGATGGTGGAAATCTGTTACGGAAACAAAGAGTGCTCAGAAACACCAAACCAGTAGTGCAACATCGGTTTTACTTTACTTTAGACTTTACAGATATTGTTTGGAAAGAGGCCCTTCGGCCCACCGAGTCTGTGCTGACCAGTGATCACCCTGTGCACCAGCACTATCCTACATGCAAGGGACAATTTACAATTTTACACGTCAATTAACCTTCAAACCTGAACGTCTTTGAAGGCGGGGAGAAAACCCACGCGGTCACAGGGAGAATGTACAAACTCAATAGACAGCACCTGTAGTCAGGATCGAACACGGGTCTTTGGCGTGGAGTCTATGTGCCACTGTGTGGCCCCTAGCATGTGTGGAAAGAGAAACAGTTAATCTTTCAGGTTGAAGGTCTCAATTTTGAAGTGAAGTCTTTGATCTGAAACTTTTTTCCCTCTCTCCATAGATACTGTCCACCTGTGAGTGCAAATAAAAGGATATTTCAAACACTTATTGCCAGGATTTTATCCTTAGGTTTAGAGATACAGCATGGAAACAGGCCCTTCAGCCCACCGAGCCCATGGCAACCATCGATCACAGGTTCACACGAGTTATATGTTAATGGATTTTCACATCTACCTCCTTGCACACTAGGAGCAATTCACAGAGGCCGATTAACCTACAAACCTGCACTTCTTTGCGATGTGGGAGGAAGCAGATGCACCTGCAGGAAACCCACAGTCACAGGGAGAACATGCAAACTGCATGTCTGTTGTGAGATGACAATATCCGAGGTCAGGATCGAACATGGGTCTCTGGCAATGTGATCAGCAGCTCTACCAGCTGTGCCACTGTTTCGCCCCAGGTTTAGGTTTATTATTGTCATGTGGACAGCGATACGGCTAAACCTTTGTTTTGCATGCTTTCCAATCAAATCAGATAATACTATACATAAATACAATCAGACCAAACTCAATTACAAAAGGAAAAGCGAAGGGAAAGATATTGAGTGCAGATTAGAGTGTATGCAAACTACATCTTTTAACCTGACAATTTTTCTTCAATAGAAAAATAATTTTCACTTCTCTTTCAAGAAGTAAAAATAGCCTTGATTTCAATGCACAATGCCTACGATGTTCTTAATTGGTCTTATTCTTGTCTTTGAATGTCTGAAACTAAAAGTGAATGTGTGAGATTTTGTGCAAGTTATTTGTAGGATACTGTTTAAGATACTGCACTGCTGTCTGCAAATTACTGCCTGGGGCATGAGTCATCCACTATCCCAGAAATCAACTGGAATATGACTGCACTTCTGCAATCTTGTAACTGTTTACAGTGACCTTGAAAAATTACAAGCAGTGGTCCAAAATAAGGTTCTATCCAATATTTGGAAGTAGCTGACAAAATGAAGAATGCTTATAATTTTATATATTTAGTATACACAATGACATAATTATGAATTTTAGCAATAAAAGTGGTCATTGTTGTATTCACCCACACGAGAGTGAGAATGGTAGGTTCCAAATTTTCCAGCACATAGCTGGCTCTCCAATATACTGCCTCCTTCCCATCTCGACGATATTGGTGCAGCATCTTTAGATGGCAGGCCAGCTTCGTTTGCAGTGAGGTAGAACGGCCGTGGGCGTCACTGGGTTGCAGCAGAGGACGAGCCGAATGATTTGATCCCAGAGAACCTGAAGGAAAGGCTAAGCAGAAACGAGAAGGTAGGATGACTTACTTAAGAAACAATCGGCAAAAATGCGTTTAGCTTGCCCGTAGCTCACCAGGCGATGGTGGGGAACTGCATTGCATTGTCTTCAGATTTGAATGGATGGGACACAGTTTGTTGAGGTCTGGCTGTTTTATCCCCACACAAAAGCAGTCGTTCTGTGGGTGGGGGGGTGAGGCGTTTCATGGATTAAGCCTCAAATAAAATGTAAAACCCCTCTGTATGGAGACGGTCAGAAACAAGGTCCTTCAGGATAATCATCACAATGCAAATCATACTCCAAATAATTTATTTCTTCACAATGTGTTTGTGGCAAGCTTATTTTTCTTCCACAGTGCAGATTTTAAGGCAGTTTAATTTTTTAAAATACATTACGATGATTAATTTTGGGAGGATGCTCATTTAATTCGAAGTAAAAATCAATCTTTCCCACCTGGTTACATGCAAAGAGGAAACTCATCAGAATTAAAATTAAATAAATTGCCTGTCATTTGACCTTTCTAAAGCTATGTTTGTCCTCACTGTTTCTGGACTTGACCTTGAATGCCTGGGCTCCATTATAGGGGCGATTTCAGAATCAATATTGCTGCCCAGATCACGGAGATTTGAGGATTGAGAGAAGTGGAGGAAAGAGAGAGAGGGATAAAAAGACAAGACAATGCTGGAGATCTTTATTACTCAATGAATAATGAATGTCAATAGGGATGGGAGGGCCTCTGACTCTGTGTGTCTGATGGTTGAAGGTTGCAGCTCAAGGGGGGAAATTGCTTAGGAAGGAACTGCAGATGCTGGTTTAAACCGAAGATATCCTCAGGGAAAATTGCTTAATAGACCACACTTACATTTGCAGTGTCTCCCAGACAGTTCAGCAAACATTAAAACATTAGCAGATTGTGTGGTGCGAAGGAGATATTTGCTTGGCTCTGACGAGAATCGAATCAAATTTTGTAAATGCAGATGATATTCCGAATGATTGAATCATTTTAAGATACTCCCGTGAGCAGCTTGCCTGTCCCCATTGCCCAGGCCTTAAGTCGCATTTAATTTTTAAATGCTCGCCCGGCTGAGTTAAAATGTTGTCCCCGTCAAGCTGCTGGGTTCACAGGTCAAGCTGACACCAGCGTTTGTCAGCTGGTTTATTGTATTCCTCCGGCACCAAATGCCTTTGTTAAGACGAGCGGCCTGCAAACTGTAAACAGCCAAAGTGGAACTGGTTGCTAGGGACCAGGCCCTTTTATGTTTCGCAGTCACTAATCGTCTTGCTACGAGTGCTAGGAATCCCCTGTGCTGCGAGCATTGGCAAAGATCAGGGTATGACATTGGTCTGGATCCTGAAGGCAAATCTGATCCTGCCTGAAGGGAAACACACCAAAATAGTTCATAAATTCAAAGGAGCAGAATGAGGCCATTTGGCCCTTCAAGTCTACTCCATCATTCAATCATGGCTGATCTATCTTTCCCTCTCAACCCCATTCTCCTGCCTTCGCCACATAACCCCTGGCACCCTGACGCCCCATAACCCCTGACTAATCAAGAATTTGTCAATCTCCGCCTTAAACCATCCATTGACTTTTCCTCCGCAGCTGTCTGTGACAATGAATTCCGCTGCTGGTTACAATGGTTGCTGGTGCAATGCAATAAAATTGGTGTTGCAAGCATTAATTGCTGGCAGCAATTAACTAACCAGGCACAACTCAAATTAATGTGTCGGTAAGCTTTTGTTTGCATGCTATCCAGTCAAAGAAAAGACTATACATGAATATAATCAAGCCGTGCACAGTGGCGGCACAGTGGTTCAGCAGTAGAGTTGCTGCCTTACAGCGCCAGGGACCCGGGTTCGATCCTGACTATGGGTGCTGTCTGTATGAAGTTTGTACATTCTCACTGTGACCACGTGGTTTTTCTCCGGGTGCTCTGGTTTCCTCCCACACTTCAAAGACGTACAGGTTTGTAGATTAATTGACTTCTATAAATCGTAAATTGTCCCTAGTGTCAAGGATAGTGCTAGTGTATGGGGTGATCGCTGGTCGGCTGAAAGGCATGTTTTCATGGTGTGTCTCTAAAGTCTACAATGCACAGATAAAGGGTACAACATTCAGAGCAATTGAAGATAGTTCAAAGGTCTCCAATGAGGTGGATAGGAGGTCAGGACCGCACGCTGGCTGATGAGTTGTGAAGAAAGTGTTCCTGAGCCTGGACGTATGTATTTTCAAACTTCTGTGCCTCCTCCCTGATCATAATCATCATACTTTATTAGCCAAGTATGTTTTGCAACATACGAGGAATTTCATTTGCCATACAGTCATACCAATAAAAAGCAACAAAACACACAAAATACATTTTAACATGAACATCCACCACAGTGACCCCTCCACAATCCTCACTGTGATGGAAGGCGAAAAAAGTTCAATCTCTTCCCTTCTTTGTTCTCCCGCGATCAGGGGCCTCGAGCCTTCCATTGACGGGGCGATCTTGGCTCCCGTAGCCGGCGGCGTTTGGGCCCTAGTGTCGGGGCGATCAAGCTCCTGCAAAGGGGGGGAGGATATCACAGCTCACCCGTGCCGGGCGCGGGTCAGGGCTGGTCGAAACCTTCTGTGTCGTTTGGAGCTGCCGACATCAGTCTCAACCCGAGACTGCGATCTCCTTGATGGTGAAATCCGCAGGCTGAGGTTGGAGCGTCGATCCCAGGTAAGAGATCGGCTTCAATGGTAAATCCACATCCACGTCCCCGCGGTGGGGCTCAAAGTCAGTCCCGAGCAAGGCCTCCAGCTTCATGATGTTAGGCTGCAGAGCGACCGGAGATACGATCTGGAAAACAATCGCTTCCCTGGCAAGGTAACAGATTGAAAAAAAGTTTCCCTCAACCCCCTCCCCCACCCCCACATAAAACAAACCAGAGAACACTAACACATACTTTTAAAACACACTAAAACATTTTTTTTAAACGACAAAAAGACAGACAAACTGTTGGCGAGGCTGCCATCGTGCCCTGATGGGAGAGGGGAGAAGAGGGAGTGACCGGGGTAAGACTGGTCCTTGATTATGCTGGCGGTTTTGCCGAGGTAGTGTGAAGTGTAGATGGAGTCAATGGAAAGGAGGCCTGGAATTGGAACTACACTGGTCCCCAAAACACCCAGTTGTTATGAATAGTCTTCACAGAGGCCAATTTACCGTAGTCTGATACAAGCTTATTTTTATACGTTCCATGAATTTCACCCAAGCATTTTAGCTGACTGCACATCATATGATCCATGAGTATACTGTGGGATGTGAATTATTCTACATTAGTCATCCTTGTTACAAGCCTGGTTAGAAAGCAGGAGTCTCAATGCATAATTTAAATCACCCCCACAGCGATGACAAGCTCTCACTTCACTTCATTCAGTGAGGACCAACTCGTGGGTAGGACATTAGTTTGCAAGGCCAAGTAGCTGCTTCTTAGTTCGATGATGTTGAATATTCTGAATATTCAGCAATTGAGGCCCAGATGAAAGTCACATTGAACATCTTGTTTTGTTTCCCCCATTAACAATTTTTTTTTGCTGTGCCATTATACACGATAATAAACCTTAACCTAAATTGGACTTATTTACCCTTTTTAAAGGGGGGGGGGGGGGCTCATTGAAACGTACCTAATACTGAATGGTCTGGAAAGGGTGGATGTGGAGAAGATGTTTCCACTAGTGGGAGAGTCTAGGAACAGAGGGCACAGACTCAGAATAAAAGGACATAACTTTAGAAAGAAGATGAGGAGGAATTTCTTTAGTCTGAGGTTGGTGACTCTGTGGAATTCATTGCCACAGATGGCAGTGGAGGAAAAGTCATTGGATATTTTTAAAGTGGAGATTGACGTTCTTAATTAGTAAGGGTATCAAAGGTTATGGGATAAGGGAGGAGCATGGGTTGAGAATGAAATATAGATCAACCATGATTGGATGGTGGAGTGGACTCAATGGGCTGAATGGCCTAATTCTGCTCTTATCATTTATGAGTGTATGAGCTTAATAGTCTGTGGCCTGCAAATGGTCTCTTAAGATTAAAATGGCATCGTGGGTCACCATCATATAGTTTTCACAGAACAGTGAAGAATAAGACTGGTTGTGGACGTAGCCCAGACCATCACACAAACCAACCTTCCTTCCATTGACACCGTCTACAATTCACATTGCCTCAGCAAGGTCATCAGCATAATCAAGGACCAGTCACTTCCTCTTCCCCCCTCTCCCATCGGGCAAGAGGTACAGAAGTTTGAAAACGCACACCTCCAGATTCAGGAACAGTTTCTTCCCAGCAGTTACAGAAAAAAATGGAGAACTTGTACAGAATCTTGCACCTTTAAAAAAAATGTTTATGTATCAGGCAACTGAACGGTCCTCTCATCAGCTAGTGTGCGGTCCTGATCTCCCATCTACCTCATTGGAGACCTTTGAACTATCTTTAGTCGGACTTCATCGGACTTCAGTGGTATATCTTGTACCGAATGTTGTGCCCTTTATTCTTTATCTGTGCTCTGTGAATGACTTGATTGCATTCATGGATAGTCTTCTCTTTGACAGGATAGCACGTTAACACAAACCTTTTACTATACCTCGGCACACGTGACAATAACACATTAAAGTAAACTCAATTAAAGTTGAATTGGTCTCACTGAAGAAACAGAAAGATCTGTAATGAGTAAGGATTTAAATTATTGGTTTTCCACATTGAAACTGATATTGTCGGTTTTGGCTCAATGCTCTTGAAATATTGATAGGTCACCCAGATGTCAAGATGTAGCAGATCTTACAGAGACGTATAAGGGAGAGCAGCAAAGGAAGAATGAACGCTGCAATGAGAGCAGGGGTTGGGAGCATCAAAGGCATCTCCATGGGGTTGGTGAAGAATAGCTCCCATAGGAGGCATGAGCTTTAGTTTAATTTAGAGATACAGCGTGGAAACGGGCCCTTTGGCCCACCGACCTCCTACCGACCAACGATCCCTGCACACTAGCACTATCCTACACACTCGAGGCAATTTACAATATTACCGATGCCAATTAGCCTCAAACCTGTACATCTTTGAAGTGTGGGAGAAATCTGGAGGACCCGGAGAAAACCCACACAGGTCATGGGGAGAACGTGCAAACTCCGTACAGACAGCACCCGTAGACAGGATCAAACCCGGGTCTCTGTCGGTGTAAGGCAGCAGCTCTACTACTGTGCCACCATGTCGCTTTGTGAAGGGACACAGATGTTCTTCAGGACCACTGCCACTTGTAAGTAGTTTCCAGAGGTTCGCTACGAAGAGGAGAATGAATGTCTGCACTTTGACAAAGCCTACAAAGCTGGACTATTATATAACAAAAAGGAACTGCTGATGCTAGCTTACAACCGAGCAGTATGACCGTTGAATTATTTAATCTGAGAAACATAAAAACATAGAAAAATAGGTGCGGGAGTAGGCCATTCGGCCCTTCGAGCCTGCACCACCATTCAATGTGATCATGGCTGATCATCCAACTCAGTATCCTGTACCTGCCTTCTCTCCATACCCCCTGATCCCTTTAGCCACAAGTGCCACATCTAACGCCCTCTTAAATATAGCCAATGAACTGGCCTTAACTACCTTCTGTGGCAGAGAATTCCAGAGACTCACCACTCTCTGTGTAAAGAATGTTTTCCTCATCTCGGTCCTAAAGGAACACCCCCTTATCCTTAGATTACTTCAACATACGCTCCCCCCTCCTTTGTTCCCCTCACTCTTCATTAAAAGTCAGTTAACCCTCACCCCCCACCCCCTACAATCAGTCTGAAGAAGGGTCCCGACTCAAAACGCTGCCTATCCATTTTCTCCATTGATTCTGCCTGACCTGCTGAATTAATCCAGCATTTTTGTCTATCTAATGCATTCACTTTGGCCCCTACTGTAGGCTAAAGGAAAAGCAGAGGAAATCTTCTGTCCTTTCATGTAGAAATCTGGTGACCTCCTCAAGATAGTTGTGAGCAGTAGGCTGAGTGATAGGGCAGGGAGCAGCTGAGTGACCCTGTTGCAGGGAGCTGAGGGTGAACCTGACCCTGACGGATATGGGCAAAGCACACACATGAGGCAGTATCTGGTATCACAGGAGGTCACAAAGCCCAGTGAAGACAAAACTTTGCCTTTTGAAAGACCTTCCATTTCCTTCAGCGGGACCAAGCGCAGACTGGGCCATCGTTTCGCTGAACACTTACGCGCAGTCTACCTTGGCCTAGGCGATCTCCTGACCTTTATATCCTGGACCTCCTTCTTTGTCAGAGTGAGGCCACATGCAAATTGTAGGACAGCACCTCATATTTCACTTCGGAAGCGATATGAATATTGATTCATTTCTCTAATTTCCCTCTCTCTCAGTCCCTCCTTCACGCTAGTTGTCCTACTAGTTCCACTGGTTGCATCCTTGCATCCCTTTTTCATCACCTCTTCCCCAGTCAACAGTGGGCCATTATGGGCTCCACTCTTCCTTGGTCATCTGTTGCCGGCAATTATTTGTTCTGATTTTTTCTTACCTCTAGTTCCCTCCCCTCTACTTTCAGTCTGAAGAAGGGTCCCGACCTGAAACTTTTCTCCAGAGATGTAGCTTGACCCGCTGAGTTACTCCAGCATGTTGCGTCTTTCTTCAGTCTAAACCAGCATCTGCAGTTTCTTCTCACACACTTTCACTTTGAAAGCTTCTCCCAGTTTCCCTATGAAAGTTGCCACTAGGTGTGCTTTCACCATTCTCTCTGCTGCCATATTCAAGAATTCATTGCAAAGATGTTGCTCCTCATGTAGTCATGAGTGAAGTGTTTAATTGCCATGTGTCCCCACAATGGAACAATCAAATTCTTCATGCTTAACAGATCTGTAAACACAATACACAGAGACAATAAGTGAGTTCGGTATTTCGAAAAACGCAAGGAATCATGGGATTTGTCAAAGGTCATTCGTGATAAAGAAAAAGCGAACAAAACGCTGGCTATAGAAATTGTGCATAACTTTTTAAGTATTTTACCAATGAATTCATCTAGAATTCTGGCTCTCTAATCTGGTGACCTCCTCAAGATAGTCAGAGAGAACTAATCTATCTAACATTAATTTGATGTTATTTCTATCTCTCTTCATAAACTCCCCCACTGGAATCCCACACACACACACACACACACACACTCTCTCTCTCTCTCTCTCTCTCTCTCTCTCTCTCTCTCTCTCTCCCTCTCTCTCTCTCTCTCTCTCTCTCTCTCCTCCCCCCCCCCCCCCCCCCCCCCCCCCCCCGAGGGGGTTAACTGACAGCCACTGGATAAGGCAAGCGGTGCAGCTGACGGTCCCAAGCCCGTCGGGGAGCAGAGTTGAGCTGGAGTTAGCACGTCTTCTCCGCGCTGACTTTAAGCCTGAGGCCTCCACTGCTCTGGGCCAGTGTCCCGTCAGTCCAGGGTCACTCTGGACATCTCCGGGAGTCCCCGGACAGGGATGGGACACTCGGGAGAGGACGGGGACGGTAGTGAGACTCCGCTCACAAATCTGTCTCCTGGGGTTATGCAGGAGAGGGGTGCATGGCTCGCCCCTGTATAATGACCCTGTATAACCCGGGAGGGCAGCCCCAGTGAGAATGGAACCCATACACCCAGGCTGAGGGGGACCGGAACGTGATTCATCTGTTGGGACAGTGGGGAATAGGAGGCAGGGTGGACAGAGAGAAAGAGAGAGAGAGGGAACCTCAGGTTCCTATTAAATCTTTCCCCTCTCACCTAAGCCCTCTAGTTCCTGACTACAGATGCAACGCAGGTCTGTATACATGCAGCAGCTCAGCTGCCGAGAATGCTTATCTCGAGTGACCTATGACCTGGGCATGCGCAGTTGAAATACCGAACTCACTTATATATAATGAACAAAAAATCAATAAAATAATAACCACAATTCCAGTGCAAATAAACCTCACAAATATATTCCATCGAGGTTCATAGTTGCGGTTAGTGTAGTGTAGTGTTCAAGAGACACCTGGTTTCTGGGAAGAAGCTATTCTTGAACCCAGTGGTCATAGTTTGCCGACTTAGAGTCAAAGCGAGTCATAGTCATACAGCGAGAAAACAGGCCCATTGGCCCAACGTGCCCACACCGATCAACATGCCTCATCTACACTTGTGCCACCTGCCTACATTTGGCCCACATCTCTCTAAACCTACCCTATCCATGTACCTGCCTAAATGTTTCTTAAAAGTTGCGATAGTACCTGCCTCAACTAACTTCTCTGGCAGCTCGTTCCATATACCCACCACCCTTTTGTGTAAAAAGTTTACCCTTCAGGTTCTCTGTATCTTTCCTCTCTCACCTCAAACCTATGTCCTCTGTTTCTCTATTCCTGTACACTGGGCAGAGATCTGTGCGTTTAACCAATCTATTCCTTTCACTATTTTGTACACTGCCATACCTTCTTCCCAACGGTAGGAGTGAAATGAAAGTGTGACCAGGGTGGTGTGTGTCTGTAATGATGCTGGCTGCCTTTTTGATGGCACACCTCCTGTAGATCCTTTTGATGGTGCGGAGGTCAGTACCTGTGATGGCCCGGGCAGAGTTCACGACTCTCTTTAATTTCCTTCGCTCTGCCTACTCTACAAATCTTGTCATTTTGAACCCACCTGTTAAATCTTCCCTTAACTTTTACTTCATGTGGTGATTGATTGCTCTGTCTTCTCTTCTCTCAAGGTTGTTCCATCAAGACAATGGAATGTGAGAATTGAAGAGAGAACATTAAAGGAGACCTGTTCATTTACAATGAATACATTTTAAAAAGACCATCTGATAATTTTGCCTTTGTAGATTGGAAAATACTGGGAAGCAGCCTAAGGGAGCTCGGAGCCAGCCATGGAAACAAGAAACAGATCCAAGGCAGAAGCAAAAGATTCGCCCAAGTCTGCTACCTCAAAGGCAAACGCTGGTGCAGCCGATAAGAAAGAATTTGCCAGCAAGCAACCGGAGCCCACCAATGTTCCCAAGAAGGCAGCCGCTGAGGCTACAGCGGCCAGTGAAACGAAGCCCGCAGCGGACAGCTCAGTGACACTACCCGCCGTCAGCTCGGACAGCAAGAAGGCCGCAGACCCAGAGCTCGAAACCCAGGGCACCAAGGAAGAAACGTCCGAAGGTCAGCCCAGCAACTTGTTTGAGAATATGAAGCCGTACATACTTGGAGGGATTGCAATCACAGGTCTGGCAGTCCTGGTCGGAGTGATCTTCATCCTCCACAAGAAATAAAGAAAATGTATAAAACTGTATATTGATATCGGTTATTTTCTGCATGTGTGTACATTGGCGAATATCTTCTCGCTTCTGAACTAGTAATTGTACAACTCTGCTCACCACTATAATCTTGGTTCAACGTGATTGTATTTAACTCACAGTGTCCATACGCATTGCAGAACATTTTGGATTAACTTGTATATTGTAAAGGTTGACTCTCCACTCCCACCCCTCCATCCCCACCTTTCCGCAAGGCCTATGGCAGTGTTGAACGGGCTACTCTTGTTCCCATGCTAGCTTCCCACTGAAGATGATAACACACTGTAGATCCCTTCCCCCCTTCCCTTTTAAGTGTTGAGTGTTTATCTCATTGGAAGCCTTATAAAGCTATTCCATTCTCTTGTAGCGAACAAAATAAGACGCATTTCAGCAGCATGCAAGCCAAATTTGTATCCCCTGGGCTCTTCTAGCATACACACACATCCCTCTTTCGTTTGACCCTTGCTATTATCATCCGTGATAGCAACCCCACAAAACAAATACTTTTGAATTGGACGGAGGCGACAAACTGAAGCTCCAACACTGTCGGTAGAAAGAGAACAAAACGGTGGCAGCAATAAAACCAAGTTCACCCCGAACTTCCCATTCCTTCTAGGATTTACCAGTAGATTCTCTGTGTGATTTGTTCTTGGGCCCACGATAGTATTTAATTCAAATGATGGTGTCACATTTACTTTGACTTAAAACAAGCGTATACATGCAATAAAAAGTTATGTTTAAAAAGAAAACAAATTACTAGTTGGAAGTTGATAATAGTTAGAATAGCTGTGACCCAGGCTGCTGCTAATGTTCCCATCCCTCGTTTACTCATATATTCTGGACACTGCTTGTTATTTTAGGTGTTGTATCCACTTGTATGTGGACAGTAAGGTTGCCTAACGGATGTGCTGTATGTGGACTATGTATTCTTTATTCTGTACATAATAAACTATTGGTCGGATTTCAACGTCCGACTACCCAATTGGTCCGAGGAACGTCATTAAATAAAATACCATTTTCGAAAGTTGAATGTGATGCGCTGCCGCCAAGTTTGAGCTGAGGTGTAACATGAAGACAAAACGCTGCAAACCACTCAGGCAGTGTCTATAGAAAGGGAAACACTTTCATAGAGGCGTTTCAGGTCTGGGGCCCTACACGTGTTATTGTTGCAGATTTTTAGGCATAGGTTTATTATGGTCACGCGGATGTCACAGTGGCACAACGGTAGAGTGGCTGTCTTCCAGCGCCAAAGACCTCGGTTCGATCCTGACCAAGCCGTGCTGTCTGTACGAAGTATGTATGTTCGCCCGGTGACTGCGTGGCTTTTCTCCGGGTGCTCTGGTTTCCGCCAACACTCCATAGACGTGCAGCTTTGTAGCTCAATTGGCTTCTGTTAATTGAAAATTGTCCATAGTGTGCAGGATAGTCCACACGGACTGAAGGGCCTGTTTCCACACTGTATCTCTAAAGTAAACTAAAGTAAACGTGTACCGAGGTACAGTGAAAAGTTAGTTGGCTACTATAATTCATCACTTGGTTTAGCTAAGCGATTGCTAAGTTTAGCTAATTTGAATCTAAGATTCAAAGGGGGGAAGGTGAGAGTGAATTGGTTAGCGGGGGGACAAGGAAATAATGAGAGAGGGAATAAGGGACTGATTGGATTGCTCTGCTGGGAGCTGGCATGCACCTGACGGGCTGAATGGGCTCCCTCTGTGTCATGAGAAGATCAATGCCATGCAGAACAGAACAAACTGTTTAATGGACAAGCCGTCCACTATTGCACATCTATAAGCCACCGCGTGATACACCCACTGTATAAACAGTATAAAGCATCTACAAGGTGCGCAGCCGCAACTCACTATAATGGAGACACAAGGAACTGCAGGTGTGGGAAGCATGTGTAGAGCAGAGTGCTGGAGTAACTCAGTGGATCAGGCTGCATCTCTGAAGGACTTGGATAAGCTCCGATCTGGGTCGGGACCTTTCTTCGCTAAAGGTCCTTAGGTGCAAAGACCATAAAGCAGTACAGCACAGCTATGGGTCCTTCGGCCCACAATGTTTGTGCCAAACATGATGGCAAAATAAACTGATCTCATCTGCCTGTACATGATCCATATCCCTCTGCAACTGCCTTGTGCCTATCTAAAAGCCTCTTAAACGCTACTATCATATCTGCCTCTTCCACTACCCCAGGCAATGTATTCCGGCCCCAACCACTCTCTGTAAAAACTACCCCTCTCACCTTATGGCTACGCCCCCTAGTGTTCGACATTTGCACTTTGGGAGAAAGGTTCTGATTGTCTGTTCAATCTTTGCCTCTCAAAATTTTATATTTGTATAATTTTATCGTAATTTCATATTTTAATTAAATTAATTAATTAATTAATTGATTTATAGTAGTAATTCACAAGCACACAACATTGAAATCTCAGAAAACACCGCCATCTCCCCCTCAAATGTCCACATGATATTGTAACTTAGATATCTTTTGCTGAGCATTCATCTACTTTTGGTTGTGCAGAGACCCGGGTCCGATCCTGACTACGAAAGCTGACTGTACAGTTTGGACGTTGTAACCGTTGGGTTTTCTCTGGGTGCCCTGGTTTCCTCCCACACTCCAAAGATGTGCAGGTTTGTAGGTTAATTGACTTTGGTTGTCCCTAGTGTGTAAGATAGTGTTAGTGTTCAAGGATCGCTGGTCAGGTTGGACTTGGTGGGCCGAAGGGCCTGTTTCCGCGCAGTATTGCCTAACTAAATTAAACAAAACAAAATCAAACCGTCCAGAGTGTACAGATACAGGATTAAGGGAATAACTTCCCCTTAGAGCAAGATAAGTCCTGTGACGTCCGATTAAAGATAGTCTGAGGGTCTTCAATGAGATAGATGGTACGTCAGAACCGCTCTCTAGTTGGTGAAGGCAGATGGTAGTCAGGACCGCTCAAAGTCTCAGTAATGAATAAACAAACCTATTAAAGAAGGGTAGACAGTCCCTGGGTGGAAATGTCAAAACCTAGAGGGCGATGCTTTAAAATGGGAAGGGCAAAGTTTAAAGGAGGTGTGCAGGGCAAGTTTTTTTGACAGAGTGGTGGGTGTCTGGAACATGCTGCCAGGTGTGGTGGTGGAGGCAGATACAATAATGGTGTTTGAAGCTTTTGGATAGGCACATGGATAAGTAGGGCATGGAGGCATATGGATTTTGTACACGCAGAGCAGATTGGTTGAACGGCATCATGTTCAATGTGAACATTATGGGTCAAAGGGCCTGTCCGTGTGCTGTGCTAAGCTGTTCTAAGTTGGTCAACTGCCTGAAAAAGGTTCTCGACCCAAAACA
This sequence comes from Raja brachyura, assembly GCA_963514005.1. The sequence goes on along the minus strand of OY740798.1, from coordinate 33,816,629 downwards.
TCACCTATTCCTTCTTCCAGAGATGCTGCCTGTCCCGCTGAGTTACTCCAGCATTTTGTGTCTATCAACTGTTTCAAATCTGTACATAGCACTCAGTAAATCAGAAACATACAGTAATACTGAAAATGTGAAATAAAAATTGAAAATATAGTGCATTCACAAAATATTGGCGTCAAAGCATCAGGAGTTATAATTAGCATGTAGTAAAGGTACTGCTACAGTTGTTATGGGAGATTTCAACATGCAGGTAGACTGGGAAAATCAGGTTGGTACTGGACCCCAAGAAAGGGAGTTTGTGGAGTGCCTCTGAGATGGATTCTTAGAGCAGCTTGTATTGGAGCCTACCAGGGAGAAGGCAATTCTGGATTTAGTGTTATGTAATGAACCAGATTTGATAAAGGAACGAGGTTAAGGAGCCATATGGAGGTAGTGACCATAATATGGTCGTTTAATCTACAATTGGAGAGGGAGAAGGGTAAATTGGAGGTGTCAGTGTTGCAGTTGAATAAAGGGAACTATGGCGCCATGAGGGAGGAGATGGGCAAGGTTGACTGGAAAGATACCCTAGCAGGGATGACAGTGACAATGGCAGCAATGGCAGGTAGTTCCTGGAATAATACAGAAGGTGCAGGATCAGTTCATTCCAAAGAGGAAGAAAGATTCCAAGGGGAGTAAGGGGTGACCGTGGCTGACAAGGGATGTCATGGACAGTATAAAAATAAAAGTGAAGAAGTTCAACGTAACAAAGATGTGCGGAAAGCAAGAGGATTGGGTAATGTTTAAAGAGCAACAGAAGATAACTAAAAAGGCAATACGGGGAGAAAAGATGAGGTACGAAGGTAACCTACCTAAGAATATAAAGGAGGATAATATAAGCTTCTTTAGGTATGTGAAGAGGAAAAAAATAGTTAAGGTCAAAGTTGGACCCTTGAAGACCGAAAAAGGTGAATTTATAATGGGGAACAAGGAAATGGCAGATGAGTTGAACAGGTACTTTGGATCCGTCTTCACTAAGGAGGACACAAACAATCCTCCTGATATGCCAGTGACCTGAGGATCTGTGGTGACAGAGGAACTGAAGGAAATCCACATTAGGCAGGAAATGATGTTGGTTAGACTGTTGGGACTGAAGACTGATAAATCCCCAGGGCCTGATGATCTGCACCCAAGGTACTTAAGGAAGTGACTCTAGAAATCGTGGCTGAATTGGTGATAATTTTCCAATGTTCTTTAGATTCAGGATTAGTTCCTGGGGATTGGAGGGTTGGAGAGAAAATAGGGAAGTATAGACCAGTTAGCCTGACATCGGTGGTGGGGAAGATGCTGGAGTCAATTATAAAAGATTAAATAGTGGCACATTTGGATAGCAGTAGTAGGATCGGTCCGAGTCAGCATGGATTTACGAAGGGGAAATCATGCTTTACTAATCTTCCGGAAGTTTTTGAGGATGTAACAAGGAAAATGGACAAGAGAGAGCCAGTGGAGGTAGTGTACTTGGACTTTCAGAAAGCATTTGATAAGGTCCCACATAGGAGATTAGTGGGCAGAATTAGGGCACATGGTACTGGGGGTAGAATGCTGACATGGATAGAAAATTGGAAACAAACAGTAGGGATTAACGGGTCCCTTTCAGAATGGCAGGCAGTGACTAGTGGGGTACCGCAAGGCTCGGTGCTGGGACTGCAGCTATTTACAATATACATCAATTATTTAGATGATGTGATTCAAAGTAACATTAGCAAATTTGCAGATGACACAAAGCTGGGTGGCAGTGTGAACTGTGAGGAGGATGGTATGAGAATGCAGGGTGACTTGGACAGGTTGGGTGAGTGGGCAGATGCATGGCAGATGAAGTTTAATGTGGATAAATGTGAGGTTATCCAGTTTGGTAGCAACAACAGGAAGGCAGATTACTATCTAAATGGTGTCAAGTTGGGAAAAGGGGAAGTACAACGGGATCTGGGGGTCATTCTTCCTCAGTCAATGAAAATAAGCATGCAGGTACAGCAGGCAGTAATGAAAGCGAATAGCATGTTGGCCTTTATAACAAGAGGAGTTGAGTATAGGAGCAAAGAGGTCCTTCTGCAGTTGTATAGGGTCCTCGTGAGACCACAACTGGAGTATTGTGTGCAGTTTGGTCCCCTAATTTGAGGAAGGACATTCTTGTTATTGAGGGAGTATAGCGTAGGTATTGAGGGAGTCTATCACGGTTAATTCCCAGGATGGCGGAACTGTCATATGCTGAGAGAATGGAGCGGCTGCGTTTGTATACTCTGGAATTTAGAAGGATGAGACGGGATCGTATTGACACATATGAGATTATTAAGGGTTTGGATACGTTAGAGGCAGGATACATGTTCCCGATCTTGGGGGAGTCCAGAATCAGGGGCCACAGTTTAAGAATAAGGGGTAAGCCATTTAGAACGGAGATGAGGAAACACTTTTTCTCACAGACAGCTATGAGTCTGTGGAATTCTCTGCCTCAGAGGGCAGTGGAGGCCGGTTCTCTGGATACTTTCAAGAGAGTGCTAGATAAGGCTCATAAAGATATCAAAATCGGGATATGGGGAGAAGGCAGGACCGATTGGGGATGATCAGCCATGATCACATTGAATAGTGGTGCTGGCTTGAAGGGCCGAATGGCCTACTCCTGCACCTATTGTCTATTGTCTATTCAGACCCCTTCACTTTTTCCATCTTTTGTTATGTTACAGCCTTATTTTAAAATGGATTCAATTCCTTTTTTTTAATCATCAATCTAACACAATACCCCAGAATGAAGAACCGAAAACTGGTATTTTGTAAAGTAATTAAAAAGAAATAACTGAAATATCACATTTACTTAAGTATTCAGACCCTTTGCTATGATACTCAAAATTAAGCTAAGGTTCATCTTATTTTCATTGATTATCCTTGAGATGTTTATACAATTTGGTTGAGATCCACCAGTGGTAAATTAAATTGATTGGACGTGATTTGGAAAGGCACACACCTGTCTATATAAGGCCCCACAGTTGACAGTGTATGTCAGAGCAAAAACCAAGCCATGAAGATGAAGGAATTGTCCGTAGACCTCTGGGACAGGATTGTGTTGAGGCACGGATCTGGGGAAGGGTAGAAAACAATTTATTTAGCATTGCACGTCCTGAAGAGCACAGTGGCCTCCTAAATCACAGTCACTCCTGAATGGAAGAACTTTGGAACCAGGACTCTTCATAGAGCTGGCCACCCGGCCAAACTGAGCAATCGGGGGAGAAGGGGCTTGGTCAGGGAGGTGAGCAATAACTCGATGGTCACTCTGACAGAGCTCCAGAATTCCTCTGTGGAGATGGGAGACCTTTCCAGAAGGCCAACTATATCTGCAGCACTCCATCAATCAGGCCTTTGTGGTAGAGTGGCCAGACGGAAGCCACTCCTCAGTAAAAGGCACATGAGAGCACACTTGGAGTTTGCCAAAAGGCACCTAAAGGACACTCAGACCATGAGAAACTAGATTCTGATGAAAACAAGATTGAACTCTTTGGCCTGAATGCCAAACGTTACGTCTGGAGGAAACCAGGCACCGCTCATCACCTGGCCAATACCATACCTACGGTGAAGCATAGTGGTGGCAGCATCATGCTGTGGGGATGTTTTTCAGCGGCAGGAACTGGGAGACTGGTCAGGATTGAGGGAAAGGTGAACGGAGAAAAGTACAGAGAGATCCTTGATGAAAATCTGCTCCAGAATGTTCTGGACCTCAGACTGGGGCGGGGTTCACCTACAAACAGGAGAACGACCCTAAGCACACAGCCAAGACAAAATTCCGGAGTGACTTTGTGACAAGTCTGTGAATGTCCTTGAGTGGCCCATCCAGAGCCTGAGCTCGATCGAACATCTCTGGAGGGACCTGAAAACAGCTGTGCATCGACGCTCCCCATCCAACCTGACAGAGCTTGAGAGGATCTGCAGAGAAGAATGGGAGAGATTACCCAAATACAGGTGCCAAGCTTGTAGCGTCATACCCAAGAAGACTTGAGGCTGTGATCGCTGCCAAAGGTGCCTCAACAAAGTACTGAGTAAAGGGTCTGAATACTTATGTAAATGTGATATTTCATTTATTTATTTTTCATTACTTTGCAAAAAATTCTAAACACCTCCCTTCTACCTGTTTATGATCCACATCTTTCCATCCGTTGCATAAACTATGGCATCATTTAAATTAGTTTAGAGATAAAGCGTGGAAACAGGCCGTTTGGTCCACTTTGTTGAGCAGCAATCACCCATACACTAGTTCTATCATACACACAAGGGATAATTTACAGAAGCCAATTAACTTACAAACCTGTTAAAGAAGGAACTGCAGATGCTGGAAAATCAAGGGTACACAAAAGGCTGGAGAAACTCAGCGGGTGCAGCAGCATCTAAGGAGCGAAGGAGATAGGCGACGTTTCGTGTCGAGACCCTTCTTCAGACTGGTTAGGGGTCAGGGAAACGAGAGATATAGACAGTGATGTGGAGAGATAAAGAACAATGAATTAAAGATTTGCAAAAAAGTATCGATGATAAAGGAAACAGGCCACTGTAAGCTGTTTGTAGTGTGAAAATGAGAAGCTAGTGCGACTTGGGTGGGGGAGAGATAGAGAGAGGGAATGCCAGGGCCCGAGGGCTGAGGGAGAGGTGGGAAGGGGAGGAGACAGCAAGGGTTAGCAGAATTGAGAAAATTCAATGTTCAAGCCCAGAGGATGCAGACTCCCAATTAACTTACAAACCTGGAATGTGGGAAGAAACTGGAACAGCCAGAGAAAGCCCAAGCAATAACAGGGAGTACGTACATACTCTGTACGGACATCACCCATAGTCAGGATCAAACCCAACTCTTTGGCGCTGTAAGGCAGCAACTCTACAGCTGCGCCACTGTGCCACCCTGGATTAGAATAAACAATAGCTACTAAGAGAGCAGATGAGACCTCCGTGGAATCTGGTTCATGTTCTCTCCATTGGAGATCAGTCTACCCCAGTGTTCTCACGTTGTTGTTCGTGGGATCTCACTGAGGGAGGCCAGTCCAACACAAGCCAGCCCTCAAGGACAGCAGTTGTTCTGTGCTTCAGTGGTTCGCTCCACACCAGGCCCTGCTGCCACCACATAACTCTCCTGTTGTTCTCGGAGCATCAAGCACTTGACTCAACAAGGTGCAGCCTGAGAGAAACCTTTTGTAAATTACAAAGGCAAACACACCTGCAGGACCAAGAGCAATGCAGCGGCGTAGCTGGTAGAGCTGCTGCTTCACAGACCCAGGTTCGATTCTAACCTGGGTGCTGTCTGTGTGGAGTTTGCATGTTCTCCCTGTGACAGCGTGGGTTTTTCCCAGAGAGGGGAAAATTGATCAGCCATGATTGAATGATGGGGTAGACTCGATGGGCCAAATGGCCTAATTCTGCACCTTTGTCATGATATTATTGATTTGGAGGAAGGAAAGGAAGATTGGCTGAAAAAGAGGAAAAGATGGAGATGCCCGCTGGGGCCGTGGTGCAGAGCTGCTGCCGCCAGACAGGGGCGCTGTGAGTGTGGGGTGGGGCTGGGGCAGCCAGGGGTGCGGTGGGTGCAGACGACTGGGGCCACCAGGGGTGCTGTGGTTGTGGGGTGGGGTTGGGGCCACCAGGGGCGCTGTGGGTGTGGGGTGGGGCTGGGGCAGCCAGGGGTGCGGTGGGTGCGGACGGCTGGGGCCACCAGGGGTGCTGTGGTTGTGGGGTGGGGCTGGGGCCGCTAGGGGCGCTGTGGGTGCGGAGTGGGGCTGGGGCCGCTATAGGGCGCAGTGGGAGCGGGGTGGGTGCAGGGTGGGGCTGGGGCCGTTAGGGGCGCTGTGGGTGCGGGGTGGGGCTGGGGCCGCTAGGGGCGCTGTGGGTGCGGAGTGGGGCTGGGGCCGCTATAGGGCGCAGTGGGAGCGGGGTGGGTGCAGGGTGGGGCTGGGGCCGTTAGGGGCGCTGTGGCTGCGGGGTGGGGCTGGGGCCGCCAGGGGCGCTGTGGCTGCAGGGTGGGGCTGGGGCCGCTAGGGGCGCTGTGGGTGCGGGGTGGGGCTGGGGCCGCTAGGGGCGCTGTGGGTGCGGGGTGGGGCTGGGGCCGCTAGGGGCGCTGTGGGTGCGGGGTGGGGCTGGGGCCGCTAGGGGCGCTGTGGGTGCGGGGTGGGGCTGGGGCCGCTAGGGGCGCTGTGGCTGCGGGGTGGGGCTGGGGCCGCTAGGGGCGCTGTGGGTGCGGGGTGCGGCTGGGGCCGCCAGGGGCGCTGTGGGTGCGGGGTGGGGCTGGGGCCGCTAGGGGCGCTCTGGCTGCAGGGTGGGGCTGGGGCCGCTAGGGGCGCTGTGGGTGCAGGGTGGGGCTGGGGCCGCTAGGGGCGCTGTGGGAGCGGGGTGGGTGCAGGGTGGGGCTGGGGCCGCCAGGGGCGCTGTGGCTGCGGGGTGGGGCTGGGGCCGCTAGGGGCGCTGTGGGTGCGGGGTGGGGCTGGGGCCGCTAGGGGCGCTGTGGGTGCGGGGTGGGGCTGGGGCCGCTAGGGGCGCAGTGGGAGCGGGGTGGGTGCAGGGTGGGGCTGGGGCCGTTAGGGGCGCTGTGGCTGCGGGGTGGGGCTGGGGCCGCTAGGGGCGCTGTGGGTGCGGGGTGGGGCTGGGGCCGCTAGGGGCGCTGTGGGTGCGGGGTGGGGCTGGGGCCGCTAGGGGCGCTGTGGGAGCGGACGGCCGGGGCCGGGGCCGGGGCGGCTGCGACGCGATGGCGCGGAGGGTGATGTGAGTGACCGGGGCTCGGGCGGGGGCGGGGGCGGTCGCTGTCGCTGTCGCTGCAGGGGGACGGATGGATCCGGGAGGGGAGACCTGCAGTTTGGCGATGGCGACCGGTGAAGGTCAAACCAAATCTCCCCCCCCTCGTCCTCGCCCTGTCCCCCCTCATCTCATCTAGATCCTGCCTCCCCTCCCCGACCGTCTCTACCCCCTCATCATCCCCCCTATTTGTGCCTCGCCTCCCCCACATCCCAACCTTCACTCACCCCCTCCCCCACGTTGCTACCATCCTCCCCCCTCCCTCCCCGCCCCCATGCAGTCTCTACCCCTCTTGCTGTCCTGCACTGCCACTCACACCCACCCCATCACCATCCCGCCCTCCACGCTATCCTCCTCCCTCCCTCCATCCCGTCCTCCCTCCTTCCTCCTTCCCCTCTTCTCTCACACCCATCCCGTCCTGCTCTCCCCTCCATGTCCTGTCCTCCCTTTCCTCTTTCCCATTCCATACTCGCTGCTCCACTGCCCTCCCTTCCTCACCTCATCCCCTGCCCCTCTCCTACTAATGGTCCTTTCCCTGCGCAGAGCCTAACATCTTGGAGTCTCCCAGCAATGCCTCCCTTCCCCATCCTGGTCCATTGAAGCTCAGACACACTCTCTGGGAGCCCTGTATGTTCCGGGCTCTCCTGGTGAATGGGGTGATAGCCCATGTTTGGAGACCTTCAATCTGATCTGTGTACTGTTTTACAACAAGACCTGAATAAATCTCGTTTGGTATACCGTGAAGAAGCATTTTTGACATGTTCGACTTTGAACATATTTTGGGGGTTTATTTCCAAGTAAAATGCATTGAAATTAAAGAAAAAGCAGGGATATAAATATTACATCACTATTGAATTTACATTGTAAATTGGACTTTCAATAAAACAAAGGGAGGAAGTTAGAGTATATCCGGAGGCACATTGAGTTGACTGAAAGGGTTGGGCAGCTTTGTTGGCATGACCTTCTTCCCCTCCAAACTTTGCCCTCATCCCCTCACAATCATGCCCCTTCCTTAGACTGACACAAAATGCTGGAGTAACTCAACGGGTCTGGCAGCATCTCTGGAGAAAAGGAATATGTGACGTTTCGGGTAGGGACTCTCCTTTCTCTTTATCCCTTGTTAGACTTTAGAGATACAGTATGGAGTCCGCACCGACCGCGAGCACGATCCTACACACTAGAGACAATTTACAATTTTACCAAAGCCAATTAACCCATTAATCTGTCCGTCTTTGGAATGTTGGCGGAAACCAGAGCACCCAGAGTAAACCCATGTGGTCACAGGGTGAACGTACAAACTCCGTACAGACAGCACCCGTAGTCAGGATCGAATCTGGAGTCATAAGGCAGCAACTCTACCCCTTCCCACTGCGTGGCTTATTTCCTGATGTGGATAGTTTATGATCTTGGGCCCAGACTACAAAAGCCAGTTCCCTCTGTTCCACCCACAAATGCTGAATGACCCACTGAGTTCCTCCAGCACTTTGTGTTTTGCAAAGATAAGGTTGACAATCAGACCTTTTTTCCAAGGGTGGAAATGTCCAATACTGGCATAGTGATAAGGTGAGAGAAGGAAAGTTTATTGGGGTTGTGCGGGGCAACTTTTTACACAGAGAATGCAGACGACCTGGAACCACCTGGAGTGGTGGAGGATGATACGATAGTGAGGCTTTTAGATAGGCACATGGAAGTGCAAGGAATCGAGGAAAAATGTAGAAACAAGGAACTGCAGATGCTGGTTATTACACAAATGAACAAAAGTGCTGGAGTAACTCAGCAGGTCAGGCAGCTTCTCTGGAGGAAATGAATAGGTGATGTTTCGAGTCGAGGCCTGAAACTTCACCTATCTATTTCCTCCAGAGATGCTACCTGACATGCTGTGATGAAGTACCTCCAGTACTTTAAGGAATAGAGGGATATGGATCATGTACAGACAGATGAAATCAGTTTAACGGCATCATGTTTGGCACAGGCATTGTGGGCCGAAAGACTCGTTCCTGTGCTGTACTGTTCAATGTTTTAACGACAGTTGCTTGTGCCCCATTTTCCTGCTGCTTTTCAGTTGAGCCTCACTCAGTGTGCCTGTCCAAGTGTGGATGTCTGAGATGAGCTGGAGGTCAGTTGCACATAGTCTCCTGGTTGGCTGCTGAGCTCACTATTTGGTCCAAAGGGAGAGCACTGATGTGTTTACAGGTTCTGGATGTGCTTTACGCTGTGGTACAGAATGGCACATCTGCCTCAAAGCCTTTTTCTATGGGAAGGAATCCTCAACAACCAGTGATAACCCCTTCTCTCATCTCCAATGGGACTCCTCCTCTTTGACTCCCCCCGGACTGCCTTCTACCCTCTTTAGACCTTTTAATTTCTAATTGCTAGCAGTACATCAACATCAACATCAACTCCCCTTACCTATTCTAACCTTACCCCCTCCGAACGTACAGCCCTCCGCTCACTCTCCAACAATCCCAACATCATTACAGGGAGGTGCCATGGTGGCCTGGCGGGCTGATCTTTACCGGGCTGAGGCCAAGCGCCAGTTCACGGACACCTCCTCCCACTTACCCCGAGAAGACCATGACTCCACAGATTAGCACCAGGCCATTATCTCTCAGACACTTTCAGTCTGAAGAAGGGTTCCGACCCAAAACATCACCCATCCTTTTTCTCTGGAGATGCTGCCTGACCCGCTGAGTAACTCCAGTATTTTGAATGGCGATCCTATTGATTGATTGAAAGATACAGTATGGAATCAGGCCCTTCATCCCTTGGAGTCCATACCGACCATCGATCACACCGACCATTGATCACATCGATGGACATATGTTACCCTTTTCCCACTCCCTATACACAAGGGCAAATAACAGGCCAATGCATTTACAAACTCACATCTTTGGGATGTGGGAGGAAACTGGAGCACCCAGGGGAAACCCACGCAGCCAAACTCCGCACAGACAGAATCCTATGTCATGATTGAACCTGGGTCTCTGGCTCTGTGAGGCAACAGCTCTACCAGCTGCACCACTCTGCAGCCCCATTAGAGTGACTTTATTTGAAAGGCAAGAAATAGCGAATGCTGGAAATATGAAATACAATCAGAAATGATTGCAGATTCCCAGTAGGTTGGGCATCATCTCTGGAGAAGGAAAGAGAGTTATTATTTAAGGTCAGTGCCCCTTCATTAGAGTTGGAAAACTGAATTGCTTCAATGTTTTATCCCATTCATTAGATTGGTGTCACCGACCCTGCGGATAAAGCTGACTGCAGTCAAATAATTGAATTACTTTACTCTGTTGAAGCATTTCTAATTAGCTTTATTTCAATGCATTTCCAATCATCAGTTTTAAAAACTAACGTTTAAAAATCAATATAAAGTGTTCTTGCGTAGGCCATATTTCGCTTAGGCAGCTAACAACCCAGCGGTATGAGTATTGATTTCTCTAATTTCACGTACCCCTTGTATTCCCTTTCTCTCTGTTCCTCCCCCACCTTGGTTGTCCTGCTAGTTCCACTGTTTGCATCTATATATCCCTTTGTTTTCACCTCTTCCACAGCCTCCAATGGACCAGTGCGGGCTCCACCTTTCCTAGGTCATCGGTGCCAGCTCTGATTTGTTTTGAACCTTTTCATACCTCTAGTTTCCCTCTCTCAGTCTGAAGAAGGGTCTCGAACTGAACCGTCACCTATTCCTTTTCTCCAGAGATGCTGCCTGACCCGCTGAGTTACTCCAGCATGTTCTGTCTGTAAAGTGTTCTCGAATGTCTTTGACAATTAAAAAATCTCTGACATCCTTTGAGTTGTCAACAGTCATTGAGATGATACTTGGGCCTGTCCTCGGGACATGCTGCCCCAGTCCTGCTTGGCTCTTGCAGCTCAATCCATCTCATGGGTAACTTTCAGTCCACCTCTCCCTCCTCTTTGGGAGAATGAGCAGGCACTACTGGCAGCATTTGTCGTCTTTATTTGGGTACAGCATGTTGTGCCCCAAGACAGACAATGGGACTACCAGATCGGGAACTAAATGGGCCTTTATTACTAATCGTTTCTTGAGAAAGAAATCTGTCCTTAACTCAGTCTGGAGTACATACATAATGGTTGCTCAAAATTCTATGGTGCAGCATTAAAATAAAATTGGACAGACTACATGACAATCAACCTTTGTACAGTTAATCGGACTTTATTGGACTTCAATGTTATATCTTTGCACTGAAAGTACTCCTTATCCTTTATCTGTGCACTGTGGATGGCTTGATTGTATTCATGTATAGTCTTCTTTGACTGGATAGCAGGCAAACAAAAACTTGTCACTTGTACCTCAGTGTACATGACAATAATAAACTAATCTGAAAAAAACGATATTAGTTTCAACCTTCCTGTTCTAACACAAGTATAAGAGTGGCAAAATGAGTCATTTCCCTTAAGATGAAGGGGATTCTTGATGGAGTTTGGTACCAAGAACCCATGAGAACACATGTTCAAGTGGACTACAGTGTTCTTATGGGTCTATAAGAACATTGGACCCAATGTTTTGTATAGGAAGGAACTGCAGATGCTGGTTTAAACCAAAAGACTCAAAAAGCTGAAGTAACTGAAGCTGAAGCTGATTTGAGTATAGGAGCAGGGAGGTTCTACTTCAGTTGTATAGGGTCTTGGTGAGACCAAACCTGGCGTATTCTGTACAGTTCTGGTCTCCAAATCTGAGGAAGGACATTATTGCCGTAGAGGGAGTGCAGAGAAGGTTCACCAGACTGATTCCTGGGATGTCAGGACTGTCTTATGAATAAAGACTGGATAGACTCGGTTTATACTCTCTAGAATTTAGGAGATTGAGAGGGGATCTTATAGAAACTTACAAAATTCTTAAGGGGTTGGACAGGATAAGATGCAGGAAGATTGTTCCCGATATTGGGGAGGTCCAGGACAAGGGGTCACAGCTTAAGGATAAGGGGGAAATCCTTTAGGACCGAGATGAAAAGGACTTTTTTCACACAGAGAGTGGTAGGTCTCTGGAACTCTCTGCCACAGAGGGTAGTTGAGGCCAGTTCATTGGCTATATTTAAGAGGGAGTTAGATGTGGCCCTTGTGGCTAAGGGGATCAGAGGGTATGGAGAGAAGGCAGGTACGGGATACTGAGTTGGATGATCAGCCATGATCATATTGAATGGCGGTGCAGGCTCGAAGGGCCGAATGGCCTACTCCTGCACCTAATTTCTATGTTTCTATGTTCTAACTCAGCGGGTCAGACAGTATCAGTGGAGAAAAGGAATAGGTGACATTTTGGGTCTGAAGAAGGGTCTCTACTTAAAACGTCACCTATTCCTTTTTTCCAGTGATGCTGTCTGACCCGCTGAGTTACTCCAGCTTTTTGTGTACATCTTAGGACCCAGTGTTGCTATGGGCAAAGCAGAGTCCTTTTGTAGTCATACCGTGGTCAATCTTTTCATAAGTTCATTGAAAATGCCATTCAGTTTCAGGTATTTTAACTGTATTGTCAATGGCCTCCTGAGAAATGCAAGGTGTAGATATTTACTATGCTTGTGCAGTATTTTGTCTATGGAACTGATGCACTACAATACCAAGAACTGAATTCTTAGCTCTGCCTATTGTATTTGAATTTGACTCGATTGTATTTATGTATAGTATTATCTGCTCTAATTGGATAGCATGCCGAACAAAGCTTTTCATTGTACACATGACAATAAAAAGCCTACACCTGATAAACCAGTGCTGAATATTGTTTGGGCTGGTAAGTGGTGTGGCACAATGACCATCACCACAATACAAGAATCCAAATACTTCTCTTAATGTGGCATTATTGTTGTGACATTTATCACCTGACATTCAGAGACATTTAAAAACAATCCTGAAATAAATGCTTACAAAAATACCAAATGATTGCAAAGGTTAAATTAACACTGAAAAGCACTGAAAATTAAACATTTGTTTGCATTCTTATGTTCAAAGTCACATCCTCTCCCTTTGGAATCTCCTGCTGCCCAATAACTCTTGTATCTTTGTGACTTTCACTTTAGCCTTTCTTGCCTCCTTTCACTCCCTTCCAACTTCTCTTGGTTTTGCATTTCCTCTCTTGCACATTTTCTGATTGTCCCGCTAGAAGATTCTCTTTCTTCCATAAAATCCATTTTAACCAAATGTTTTTCTGCTATTGGATCAGCGTTGGTTATTCTACAACGCACCTTGGGACAGTTTTCAACGTATACGCGTTATTCAAATGCAAGTTAGATGTGGTGGTGTAGCTAGTGCAGATCAACAAGGCATATTTGGATTTAGCTGAGGGAAAGCCCATGAAATTTATGGAGAATCCATTTGAAAGACTGATGGGAAAGGTTCAGAGGTGATGAAAACTTGCATTAGGAAATGGAGGTTAGGCATCACATGCGCTAGAATATGGATTTAAAGTGCAATTTGAGATAAGCTTGTGAATAATTAGTGTAGGGTGGAGAAATGGTGATTGGTGGAGATTTGTATATTGGGTGGAGAATGAAAATATAGGCTTTGCTATCCTGTAATTGAATTGGGGCTTGTTGATTCAAACCTCAATTCTAGATACGTAGTTTCAAAGGGAAATGAATTGTTAGTTATGGAAAGTGCAGAGAGATAAGATTGTTGATCTCGACTGAGACTGCTGAATTGGTCTGGTTTTGGAAGATAATGGATTAAAGTTCTTACATAAAGAGATCACTCATGCAACCTAAAAATTAAATGTGTTGTGTTGCGTCATTTCTACATGTTCACAGGATGTGAGCAATACCGGTGTTTACGTTCCTTCACAATTATTCCCAAAGGGTGGCACAGCAGCATGCACAGCAGCCTTACAGCACCAGAGACCTGGATTCAACCCTGATTACAGGTGCTGTCTTTATGAATCTTGCACATTCTCCTTGTGGGTTTTCTCCTGGTGTTCCGGTTTTTCCCACATTCCAAAGACGTGCAGGTTTGTAGGTTAATTGGCTTCTGTAAATTGTCCCCAGTGTGTAGGATAGAACTAGTGTATGGGCGATTGTTGGTCAGTGTGGGCTCAATTGGCCAAAAGGGCTGTTTCCATGCTGTAAGGGTTATGAGTCACATGGGTAGGTAAATTGGACATATTTCGTGAATTTCCTTTCCTGAAATCAATGAGTAACTTAGATGGTTTTTTACAATTGTTCGTTAGTTCCATGATACTGATACTAAGATTCCTTTTTTTTTAAATACAGATTTATTTAGTTTCTTGAATTTAAATTCCCAAATGCCACGGTGAGTTTCAAACATGTCTCCAAGATTCTGTGGGACTAGTTCAGTAACTTAACTACCACATTCCTTATTTATACAACAACTGATGCTCCCATACAGATATGCTAGTTGATCATGTGGTTGGGCATGCTATTAACAAGAACTGCAGTTGGAATGAGAGACAAAAAGTGTTGGAGTAACTAAACGGGGCAGGCAGCAACCTTGGAGCACATGGATAGGTGATCTCTGCATTCTGATTGTAAGGGGGGTGGGTGGGGAGAAAGCTAGAAGAGAGGAGGAGTAGGACAAAGCGCGGCTGATACTAGGTGAACACAGGGTTTATTTATAGCAGATGGTTGAACAATATCCGATGACGAAAACAAAGGTATGAGACAAAAAGAATGAAGGGTTATGAATTGTGAAGCCAAAGGAAGGACTGCAGATGGAAGGGATTGGAGAAATAGGTGCAAGCCTAGGTAGGGTACAGGGGAGTGGAAGTGTGGGGGAGAAAGAGGGGTGTGGGGGAGAAAGCGGTTGGTAGAGGTTACTTAAAATTGGAGAGTTAAATGTTCATAACTTTGGGTTGTAAGCTACCCAAGAGAATAAGAGGTTCAACTTATATTAGGGGAAGCGAAGATGAAATGTCTTTTTGTCTGAAAGTTAGTTCCCTATTTATTATAAAATATAATATCCAGATGCAGGGCATAAAGTGGCCATACGTGTGAATGAGAGTATATGTTTTTTTAAACTTTGGCGAGACTGCATGAATTGGCATGATTTTGGAGGCTGATGGCATGAAGGGATTATTCAGGCACACCATTGATTTTCCGCTACCCTTGAATACAGAGCCTTGCTGGATTATCCATTTTGCTGGACCAACAGAGATCATGTAATAATAATCCAACGATACACCTCTGACCCACTAATTATGCCCCCCCCCCGTGTCTGTAAAGCACCATGGTCTTCGAGAAACCGACACAATACTTTTCTAATTTCTTTGTTAATTGTGAATTCTTTATTTAAGTTTCTAGCGGTCCATGGTGCTTTAGAGACACAAGAGGGGCATAATTAAAGGAGATGCCGGACCATCAGTGACCGGAAAATCAACGGTGAAGCTTTATTAATGCAGAGCCGTTATTTGTTTTACTACTCAATTGTTTAGAACCATCTTTGCCCCTTGAAGAACTGCCATGAATTTTGAATATGTAAAAGGTATGCTTTAGAACTTCTGGTTTTTGTGAAATAATGTTCCAAATTTTAACTGTTCTGCCTAACGTTTGTCATCACAGATATATCACACTAATTATCTAAAGATGTGGTGTTATGCAAACTATTCCAGAATTAATTGAAAGAATATTTGTTTGCTGGAGCGCCCACAAATTTGACCAGTTCTGCCCGATAGTACGGCAATCGTATTTTTGTGTGTTAATTTTGTGCTGCAAACTCTTTTCTAATTATTTTGCCTTCCACCCCAACCCACCCCTTCAATGTTTCTCGCTTTAAGGTGAAAAATGGATGCTGAAGTTAATAATTAAACAAAACTCTGGCTTTTTAAAAGAATCCAGATGGTGAGAGGCCATTGCACCAAGTGGAGTATTGCCAAAAAAAACTTTCCATCTGCCAACTGTTGTGAATTAAACTGTGTGTGAACTGAACCTAACTGGCCTCAACCCCGTACAATAACGGGAATCTGTTTATTGCTCCCTTTTTTAACGGATGCATAATCTTGTTCGTTTTGACTCCTGACAGATAGGTAGTTACCACGCTTTGAACTGTGAATTTAAAAATGGCAAAGCTGAAGGGTTGGAATGTATGGTCGAGGCTGATATGATAGTAACTTTCTAAAAGGTCTTGGGATATGCTTGGAAAAGGTTATAAGGAGAGCACACTTAAATCTGAGCAGGAACAAGTCCTCCAAGCCTTCTCTGCCATTCAGCGAGATCGGAGTTGATTGTAACCTCACCATTTTCCTGCAATCATTTCTCACCATCTTACTTATCAAGAATCTATCTCTGCCTTAAAATTATTATAAACTCTCCTCCATCCAACCATTGAGGGAGAAATTCTCAAAGATTTACAAAGAGAAAATGTCACCATGTCTTTGCCTTAAATGGTTGAGCCCTGCCTTTGTATAGTGATTTCTAATTCTAAATTATCCCACAAGAGGAATCATCTTCTCCACCCTGTTAAAACTCATTAGGATGTTTTATGTTTCAATAAACATAGAACGGTGCAACACAGTAACAGGCCTTTCAGCTCACCATGTCTGTGCTGACCATGATGCCAATCTTACTAATACCATCTGCTTGCACATGTCTGTATCCCTCTATCCCAGCTCGTTAATGTCTGTCGAAATGCTTCTGAAATATTGCCATCAATTTGCTTCCATCACTTCCCTAGCAGCGTGTTCCAGGTGCAACCACTCTCTGTGTAAAAAAATATCAGTCTTGTACTCTGTTTAAAATTTCCTCCCTTTCATTTTAAAGCTGTGCTCTCTAGTGTTTGACATGTCCAGTCACTTTTCTTCAGGACTCCTGTCAATAGATGCATAGCCTATCCAAACTATGTGGGAAGCCAAACCTAACCATCCCAGGTATCAGTCTAGTAAACCTCAATTACTCCCAATGTGTGAACATCCTTTCCCAAATGCGGAGGCTAATAGTTTATGAAGTAGTCCAAATGAGGGAGTGGAATAAATCAGATCACTTTTTGATAAATCAGATAACACTACTGCCACAATGGCCGACATTTTACATTGTAAAATCTGCAATATATTAGATATGAAAATCTTAGTTTAGTTTACAGATGCAGCCCTGAAACAGGCCCTCAGCTCACTGAGTCCACGCCGTCCAGTGATCACCACGTATACTAACACTATCCTACATACTAGAGGCAATTTACAATTTTACAAAAGCCAATTAACCTGCAAACCTGTACATCTTTGGAGTGTGGGCTGAAAGTGAAAACCCACATGGTCACAGGGAGAACGTACAAACTCCGTACAGACAGCACCTGTAGTCAGGATCGATCTTGGGCCAATGGTGCTGTGAGGCAGCAATTCTACCGCAGTGGCACTGTGCCGTCCTGGGACTATTGCAAGGGTCGGGCAGCCTCTGTGGAGGCAAAGGAGACAAATTGTTTTCACAGTGCTTGGAAAGAGGACAAATATATCATTGTTTTCATTGTAAGAATAACATTGTTCTGATAAATTCTCTCCAGCTGCAGTATTAATTATTTTTTACCCTGAAGGCTAAATACATCTGTCGCTTACGTTTGATTTAGTCATCATGTTCATAGTGTGAAAGACTCCGGAGTTGTACCCAGTTTAAATACTCACCTTGGCTCACTCTGACAGTGGAGGAGGCCCAGGACAGAAAGGTCAGAATGGGAAGGGGAGTTGGCAACTGGGAGATCACAAAGGCCAAGGCGGACTGAGCATAGGTGTTCAGCGAAGTTATTGCCCAGTCTGCGCTTGTACTCGCCAATATATAGGCAGTTGAAATTCTGCTTGGTAAAATGCACAGTAAGTAGCAGCTGACACATTTACTGTAGTGGCTGAAATAGATTGGTTGTGAGGGGGAATACAGAGGGAGGAAAATAGGAGAAATGGGAGAGGTAAAGCAAATCATTCACAGGAAGTGGGATGTGACACTGGGGGAGACTTCCAGCTGCATTTGCATTCTAAACTAGAATCGTCATACAGCAAGGAAACAGGCCATTCGGCCCAACTCATCCTTGCTGAGTACATAAATTATGTTTTCAAAAATAATATTTTTTTCACTCTGATGATTAAATGATGTTCAAATAAATCATTGGGGTTCCCTTGGTCCCAATTGCAACCATCCCTAAATTGTCTTTTGTCACCAATGCATAATCCAGTGGCTCTTCTGTGGTCTTAATCACAGCAGGAATAAGAGAATGCGGTAGAAACTGCGGATGCTTTTTATTACACAAAGTGCCGGAGTAACTCAGTAGTTGAGGCAACATCTATGGGGAACACGGTTAAGTGAATTTTCGGGTCGGGAGGTGATGTTTGAGTCTGAAAAAGGGTCCCGACCCGAAATGTCACTTATCCATGTTCTCCACAGCTGCTGCCTCACCTGCTGAGTTACTCCAGCACTTGGTGTCCTTTTAAGAGATTGCAATGTTTGTTACTGTTTATCTTTATATATAATATCTTTCTTTATTTTTTCAATTGTGTTCTGTTTACCTGAGCATATTTCCTTTCTTCATAGCTAACAGGTGATTTGGTACAGTCGACTCAGTAATCTCAAAGGCTGCTGTATTTCCCATAATTACATTCAGAGAGTCATACAGTCAGATATTCATACAGCACAGAAATAGGTTATTCAGTTCATTTTTGCCCATGCCCACCAAGATGCCCCATCTATACTAGTCCCATCTGTCTGCGTTTGGCCCTTATCCCTCTAAACCTTTCCTATCCAGCAAGGGATTTTTGAACAGTGCCAGTTTTTCGGAACCCCGCACGATGTTGGGTACCAGCCCCGCACAACTCCATACGGCTCCGGCGATCGAAGTGGGACCAGCCCCGCGAGGCCGTAAGGCTCAAGCGGCCACGTTGGGTCGCGTTCGCCGCATGCAGTCGCATGCTGGTGGGACATGCCCTTAACTCAGCCGATTAGACAGCGTCTTTAGTTTTCAGTTTAGAGATACAGCACGTAATCAGGCCCTTCGGCAATTCCGTGCTGACCAACGACTCCCGTACACAAGCACAGTCCTACACACTAGGGACAATTTACAATTTTTACTGAAGCCAATTAACCTACAAACCTGTACGTCTTTGGAGTATCGGAGGAAACTGGAGCACTCTGGGAAAATCTACGTGGTCACAGGGAGAACATACAAACTCTGTACAGACAGCACCTGTAGTCAAGATCGAACATGGGTCTTTGGTGCTGTGAGACAGCAACTCTACGGTTGTGCCCCCTTCCGCTGGAGGACATGGATAGGTGATTTTTCGTGTTGGGACCCTTCTTCAGTTCGCAATGGCTAGTTTTGTTCAACCTGTGTGCTGACTCCTGTCATTTTAGTTTGATAATTTTCTCCGTTTATTTGAAGCTTTGATTGCTTCATTTTAAAATAAGTACGCCTCACTGATAACACACCATTAGCAACTTGTTTTGTCCGAGCTATCTTCATGTCCTTCTCTTGTTCTCTCCTTGCAAACCCACAGCATGGCCTGTAAGCCAGTTGCATTCCTTTGTATCAAGCTTTCAGCTGCAGTTTTCTGTCATTGACCTCGTTCATCATGCAAACATCTTTCTTCCCTAATTCTATAAAAATGTATAATGTTACAGCAGATAAGTGATTTAAAGGTTTTAGATAATGATGACCATCATGACAGAGCAGCTAGCAGCAATAGAGTAATGCAGCGTGAAAGCAGGCCCTTCAGCCCAACTTGCCCACCCCGAACAACATGTCCAAGCTACACTAGTCCCACCTGCCTGCGTTTGGCCCATATCCCTCTAAACCTGTCCTATTCATGTACCTGTCTAAATGTTTCTTAAACGTTGCCATAGTAACATTTAGCTCTCTCATTAAGAGAGAGAAACACCAAGATGTAGATGAGGTGAGGGTTGCACTGAGGTCAAAGATGGATGTAAGCATCTGAAAGGAAGAAGCTTCACTAAAGTAGGTATTATCACCGGAACAGTTGATGCCAATAGTTAATTAGAGCTGTGGTACCCATGCAAGTTACTAACAGGGAGTTGAAACGTATGGAATGTGCAAAGATGGATCATAAGGGGGGGATATATGTCAGAGCTGCAGTCAAGAGGAGCTGAATAAAAAAATAATTAACAATTTAAAGGAGTGGGTGTGGCCTTCAAGTTGAGGTCTTAGTGTTAAGGTAGTTTAAGGTGCAGTGTTAATGTCCTGTTCCACTGAGGCAATGTTTTAGCCGACTACTGGCGACTGTCATAGTCCTAGCAGATCGCCAAAAAAACGGCGACTGGACCCCCCTACGACAATGCCTACGACAACCTATAACCTAGTCGAAGTCAAGCTACGGCAAGCTACGGACAACCGGCGACCCAATCGTCGCGACTTAGGACGTCCACCTACGACAACCTATGACGACAACTACGACAACAGAAGGCAACCGAAGTCCACCCGCTACGACAAGCTACTATCCTGTCGGCGACAACTGAAGACAATTCAGTCGCCGGTTGACGTAGGTAGTCGCCAATGGAATTCACTGAAGGCAGCACCGGCGACAACCTACATCAGTTGGCGTCAACCTACGACAGCACCTATGTCAGAAGAAGTCAAGCTGCGCTCATTGGCTTCCACCCACTGTCGCCGAAAATGTTTGAACACGTTGAAATTCCAGCGGCGCCAGAAAGAAGCTACGACTCTGGGCGACTGAGGAGACTACTCACGACCCATACAGGCGACACCCCGGCGACCATGTGGCGACAGCCTTGTTGCCTGTAGCCAGTCGCCTAAAAGATAGCTTGTGAGACAGCCTTAGTGAGCCCCATTTACATGGCACTGTGGGGATTGTAGGTGGATCATTTTTAGGATTATTAGAGTGGGAGTCCTTTGATGATCAATAAAACACATTAGGGCGTTAAATTGTACATTATGCATTGCGTAAACTACCGGTATATGTTTGTAGAATGGAATGATGCAGCCCGTCCTGATGAATATACTTCATAATTCCCCCATCATTGCACATCCAGTTCTGTCAATTTGTCTCCGTGCCTTGGCTTTCATGTTTCTAAAAGGCTGTGCATTTATAACATTCACCTCAACTACTCCCTGCAGCAGTGTGTTCTACTTCCTCACCTCCCTCGAAGCTTCCCAATTCCCAAGGTGGCTGTCATATTCATGGCTGAAGATATTGATGGTCACAATATTTTTTCTACCTCATGTGGAAAATAACCCTGCACCTACTCCTTCATGATAAATATGACCTTGTACTCTGATGTCATTGTAAATCTCTTTTTTATATCCTTCCTGTGCCTTTATATTATTTTACTCAGTATTGCGATCAAGACATGCAGCTTATGCTGTGTGGTCTAACTAAGGTTCAATAGAAGTTTAACATAACATCTAATTTATCCTATCCCCCTTGTGTTTGGTTTGTTTTGTTCCTGACCTTATTAACTGTGTTACTCCTTTTGGTGATTTGTGTATTTGTACTCTCAGATCCCTTTGCCCTCTTGTCCCATTTATATTATTTCTAGTTTAGTTGATCTTATTTTTATTACCAAAAACGACACCCCATTTAGTGATGTTGCAATTCATTTGCCTGTTTTGTGACCACTCTACAGCAGTAGAGCTGCTGCCTCACTGCGCCAGAGTTGTTCAATCCTGACTCCTGGGTACTATCTGTGTGGAGTTTGCATGTTCTCCCTGCATGGGTTTTCTCCGGGTGCTCCGGTTTCCTCCCACATCCCAAAGACTTGTGGGTTTGCTGATTGGCACAAAGTACTGGAGTAACTCAGCGGAACAGGCAGCATCTGTGGATAGAAGGAATAGATGGCTTTTCGGGTTGAGACCCTTCTTCAGTTGTGGCGATGAGCAAACCCACGCGATCACAGGGAGAACGAGCAAACTCCACAAGTGCAGCTCCCGAGGTCAGAATTGAACTCGGGTCTCTGGCGCTGTGAGGCAGCAGTTCCACCCACTGTACTACCACTGACCACTGGCATCTCTGACTGACCAGTGGTCTGTAGATATGTAAATCTCTGGAGATGTTTTATCTCCCATCTTAAACATGGTAATTATAGTTATTTACCAGTCCTTTGACTATATTATAACCTTACAGGTAATTGAATGTTACTCCAAAAAACGGCCAAATTTGGTTTATGGCAAAGTTATTGGAGTAACTCAGCAGGTCAGGCAGCATCTCTGGAGAATATGGATAGATAACGCTTTGGGTTGGAACCCTTCATCAGATCCTCCATGAGTGAAGAAGGGTCCCGACTAAAAACCTTACCTATCTATGTTCTCTAGAGATGCTGCCTGACCCGCTGAGTTACTCCAACACTTTGTGTTCTTTTGCTTTGTGATGGATTCTACATTGTGATGGAGTAGGTTAGGGAGTAGTAGTAGGTGTGAGTCTTGGGAGAAAAGGAATGAAAACACCAGGACGAGAGATGAGATTGTATAGGTGCATTTAAATCATGCTTGAAATGGGGAAGAAAAGTTTTGGATGCTTTCAGAATTTGTAACTTGTTGCATTCTCTCTGTGGCAGACTGCAACCACAGCATTACAGTACCCCCAGGGCAATATGTGGATAGAAGGCATGCTTCAGATCTAGGGACATCACAACCACTTAGCAGTCAGAAAGTAACTTTTAAAATGTGGCTACAGTAGTAGCCCTGAGAAATATAGCAGTTAGCAAGTATGTAAGGCCCCATGAAGAATAATGAAATAAATGACTGGAAAATTTGATGTGGTTTCATTTGTTGCAAAAGTACTGGGCTGGAAGTCAGAAGAAGCCCCCTTGACTTGCCTCAATGGAAAGTCAGGGAAGTATGGAGAAGCCAACAAAATGAACAAAGAATGCAGGCTTTCACATGATTTATGAATGTAAGCCCAGTGGCAAAAAATGTGTGTATAAATTTTAAATCTCTTTTATTTTTGTTTCGGCAGCTATCCACTGTATCAATATGGAAACCCTCAACTCAGGATATTTCGAACCAACTTTTTTATGACCCTGGTGAGGCCTGGGACGGAGCAACCAGAGGATACAGTCCAGTTTAGGATCCCCATGGAGTGAGTAGGAGGAGATAGAACCAAGCCAGCACAGTGGTGCAGTGGTAGAGTTTCTGCCTCACAGTGCCAGAGACACTGGTTCAATCCTGACTTCGGATGCTATCTGCACAGTTTGTACATTCTCCTTGTGACCACGTGAGTTTTCACTGGGTAGTTTCCTCCCACACTCCAAAGATATGCAGGTTTGTAGGTTCATTGGCTTCAGTAAAAATTATAAATTATCCCTAGTGTGTAGGATAGTGCTAATGTGCAGGGATCGCCGGTCGGTGAGGACTCTGTGGGCCGAAGGGCCTGTTTTTGTGATGTATCTCTAAAACTAAAACTAAAGCAGCAAAACTTCAGGGTTATGCATGAACTTAGGTGGATCTACTATTCTCACTGGTTCGTTGGAGCGCTCAGTTATTTTTCTGAGGATGAACTAGAATCATAGAATCATAGAAAATAGGTGCAGGAGTAGGTCATTTGGCCCTTCGAGCCTGCACCGACATTCAATATGATCATGGCTGATCATCCAACTCAGTATCCTGTACCTGCCTTCTCTCCATACCCCCTGATCCCTTTAGCCACAAGGGCCACATCTAACTCCCTCTTAAATGTAGCCAATGAACTGGCCTCAACTACCTTCTGTGGCAGAGAATTCCATAGACTCACCACTCTCTGTGTGAAAAATGATCTTCTCATCTCAGTCCTAAAAGACTTCCCCCTTATCCTGAAACTGTGACCCCTTGTTCTGGAGTTCCCCAGCATCGGGAACAATCTTCCTGCGTCTAGCCTGTCCAACACCTTAAGAATTTTGTAAGTCTCTATAAGATCCCCCCTCAATCTCCTAAATTCAAGCGAGTACAAGCCGAGTCTATCCAGTCTTTCTTCATATGGAAGTCCTGCCATCCCAGGAATCAGTCTGGTGAACCTTCTCTGTACTCCCTCTATGGCAAGAATGTCCAGAACAAGGGGTCACAGTCTAAGGATAAGGGGGAATTCCTTTAGGACCGAAATGAGGAAAACATTCTTTACACAGAGAGTGGTGAGTCTCTGGAATTCTCTGCCACAGAAGGTAGTTGAGGCCAGTTCATTGGCTATATTTAAGAGGGCGTTAGATGTGGCACTTGTGGCTAAAGGGATCAGGGGGTATGGAGAGAAGGCAGGTACGGGATACTGAGTTGGATGATCAGCCATGATCACATTGAATGGCGGTGCAGGCTCGAAGGGCCGAATGGCCTACTCCTGCACCTATTTTCTATGTTTCTATGTTTCTATGTCTTTCCTCAGATTAGGAGACCAAAACTGTACGCAATACTCCAGGTGTGGCCTCACCAAAACCCTGTACAACTGCAGTAGCACCTCCCTGCTCTTGTGCTCAAATCCTTTTGCTATGAATGCCAACATACCATTTGCTTTCTTCACAGCCTGCTGCACCTGCATGCCTACTTTCAATGACTGGTGTACCATGACACCCAGGTCTCGTTGCATCTCCCCTTTTCCTAATTGGCCACCATTCAGATAATAATCTACCCTCCTGTTTATGCCGCCAAACTGGATAACCTCACATTTATCCACATTATACTGCCATGCATTTGCCCACTCACCCAACCTATCCAAGTCACCTTGCAGCTTCCTAGCATCCTCCTCACAGCTAACACTGCCCCCCAGCTTCGTGTCATCCGTAAACTTGGAGATGTTGCGGCCGGCAGAAGGAGCTAAGGTGGCGGCTGGTTCTGCTGTCCGGCCCGGCGGCTGCTCAGCCACCCGAGCTACTTCTCTCTCCCTCCCCCCCCCCCCACGGCCTCAGAGCGGTGGCATTCCACGTCTCAGTGCAAGGAGCGTTGCAAGTGGATGCTCCCGACCCCTCATTCACAACATTCGTGCCCTCCCCGCAACTTTACCCCGGGCCAGACTCCCCAAACGCTGTGAAAGGAGCTCTCCCCCCCACCCCCACACCCCGGAAATACGATATTTAAAAACATAAGCACAAAATGTACTTACCACTTTATTGGAACACGACAAACCATAGTTTAAAACCCCGCCAAGAAACTCGCGCTGCACATGCGCAGTAGACTGATGCGCATGCGCAGTGCTGCAAAGGCAGAATTTCTGCTGCCTTCAGCCCCGCTTGAAACTGACGGCTTCAGGCAGCGCTGACGGCACATGGGCTGCACAGAGCTTCCTGTGTTAAAAGCGCTGCGGATGAAAGGCACGGAGAATTATGCCTACCTAAGAGATCAGTCTCTTACATAGGCATAATTCTCCCATGCCTTTATTATTTATATTTAGTTATTACTATGTTATAATTTTAGTCAGGGTAGGCAGTGCCTACCTTGCCTACCCTGACGGCACGTGCCTGCCCACTAGTCACTGCCTGCCATTTTGAAAATGATCCGTTTACTCCTACTCTTTGCTTCCTGTCTGCCAGCCAGTTCTCTATCCACATCAATACTGAATCCCCAATACTGTGTGCTTTAAGTTTGTATGCTAATCTCATATGTGGGACCTTGTCGAAAGCCTTCTGAAAGTCCAGATATAACATATTCACAGGTTCTCCCTTATCCACTCTACTAGTTACATCCTCGAAAAATTCTGTAAGATTCGTCAAACATGATTTACCTTTCATAAATCCATGCTGACTTTGTCCAATGATTTCACCACTTTCCAAATGTGCTGCTATTCCTATCTTTAATAACTGACTCTAGCATTTTCCCCACTACCGATGTTAGACTAGTCCTCAAACGCTACTGTGCTGTGGCTTGTGCGTTAGTGAGCATGTTATGACACCAGGATAGCCATTAAACTGATTTGTGTAAATAGATTGTGCTTGGATTGGTGCATCGTGACTATTCCTGAACCTGTTGGGGAGCTTTTAGTTTAGTGTAGCTTAGTTTAGAAATACAGCGTGGAAACAGGCTCTTTGGCCCACCGGGTCTGCGCCGACCAGCGTCCCCCGTACACTTGCACTATTCTACACACGAGGAACAATTTGCAGTTTTTTCCAAACCCAATTAACCTTCAAACCTGTACGTCTTTGGAGTGTGGGAGGAAGCCGGAACACCCGGCGAAAAACCCTCATGGTCACGGGGAGAACATACAAACTCCGTATAGACAGCACCCGTGGTCAGGATCAAACCTGGGTCTCTGGCGCTGTAACTCAACAACTCTACTGCTGTGCCACTGTGCTGCCCTATTTTTCTCTCAACCCATTCTCCTGCCTTCTCCCGTAACCTTGGAAGCCCTTACTAATTCGGAAACTACCAATATCCACTTTAAATGTAGCCAATGTGTTGGCCTCCACAGTCATCTGTGGCAATGAATTCCACAGATTCACCACTGTAAGACTGCACTTCCAACAGCAGGTGTAAAACCATTTGTCAAACATGTCCTGGGCTTATAGTAGGTTTGTAATTCCAAGACTTATTTATAGTGGAACCACTGACTATAACTAACACAACTCGGCCACATTAGTGTGCTTCAAACTTTATTTAACAGTGCTGTGTTTCATCCACTAGAGGACTCAAGAGAGCTGTGCAAGAATTGTAGATCCACCTACCGGTACATTAAAAATGGGCACATCTAACTTGCAGTGTATTGTATATGAAACATGGAGCCAATGTACAAAACCTTAATGATCGTCAATCTATGATATTTTAGTTTAGAGGTACAGCATGGAAGCAGGCCCTTCTACCCACTAAGTACACGCCACTCATCACACCCATTCACACTGTTCTATGCTACCCCACTTGCTCATTCACTCCACAATAGGGGCAATTTTACTGCAGCCAATTAACCTGCAAACCCGCACGTTTTGGGGATGTGGGAGGAAACCGGTACACCCAGAGGAGAACATGTAAAATCCACACAGACAGCAGCCGAGGTTAGGATCGAACCAGGGTCTCCGGCGCTGTTAGGCAGCAGTTCTATCAACTCCGCCACTGTGCCCCCTTTTGATATGACAATACATTTCTCCAATAATTAAATGGCATTCAACTAATAGCCTGTAAAACATCTTGTTGAATTGACCACAGTTGATTGAAGCTGTGAAATTCTCATCTATTTTAAAGTTGCATGATGGTGAGATTCTAACCCCTGGGTTAGCAGTAGCCTTTGATCATGTTTCCCCCTCAAGTATTAACATATTAATATTCTTATTTTTCCAACTTGCATTGAACAGGATGACAAAACCTGATGTGAAAAATTACCTACAGGACATCTACAGTGTCCCAGTGGCTGCAGTTAGGACCAGAATACAATATTGTAAGTAACTGTTAATACTTGTTTAGAGGCTAAGTCTACCTGCTGTGTTTATAAATCCTACTTTAATATTGACTGGGGTCTGGACAACCTTGATGAGTCAACAAATTTTGCCAAGTGTTCTAGATCTTTATCTTATTTCTGTCCAGTAGACCATAAACAAGGACATAATCTTTGATTACTTATTTCTCATTGTCTTTCATAACTTTTTTAGGTACTAACAAGAAGAGAAATCATAAGAATCAGAAGGTGAAGCGGCCTGATTATAAAGTTGCCTATGTTCAGTTAGTAAGTGCAATCAAATTTCTCTTCATTTAATGTGCTCTAATTCTCAACTACTAATCATGATTTACAGTTCTTCAGCTTTTAATCCACTTGGTTCGATCCACGTGTTTAATTTAGAAAGTACAGAGGTTACATTTTCACATGCTCAAAGCAGTTTTGTTTCCTTTGTTAATGTTCATTCTTCCTTTGGCAGCAAATGTTTTTATTTTATTTCCACTCATATTTTCCTATTCATCTTCATACCCAAATAAATAAATGGTTAACTAATGGTCTTCTAGTACATGTGTGTTACAGCTTACCTAAATATTTAAATTATTTATCATTATGCAAACTAAATGTGTAGCTCTTTTATCCCAGGCTAACCCCAGTGCTGTGGAGATGTTAATTGCAGTGAAATGTTGGCAGGGGATATATTTTAGGATACTTCCATTTTGAAAGGTGTAATGTCTTTGTAGATTTGAATCTGTTGGGGAAAAAAATAGGGTTTGAATTTGAACACCCCTTTTAGCATGAAAATGCTTAAATTACATAACTGCTGCAGGTGCATAAATAAGTGATACAATCAATCATAGCTCATGTCAAAGAATCATGGGCTTCTCCTGGAAGTGATCACAACTGAAAGTGAGCTTCGACGCTAGGTTTTGTACAAAAGTCCAGACTTGTCAGCCTACAATAGTAGACATTGCCTCATAATTCAAAATAATGGTTGGTTGCCTCAGAATATGCAAACTGACCTTCATTGTGCGTTCCAAAGAATGTCAGACGTAGACAAACGAAGTGCAGTGTCGTAGGATATCGATCCACTTAATTCATCCCGATATGTTATCCACAGGATAATGGATTTTCTTTTTCTTTGCTTCCTGTACTGAGTTGGAATGAGTATAAAAGTGAGTGAGGGGATAATTGTTTACTTTCAGTGAGAGAGTGCAGGAATGATGTGATGACAAGCCTTTTCTGTCGTATAATTATTTGATGGACATACCACCAGATTGTGACACCCTGTTCCTCTCCTGTTTATCTAGCCAATTGGAACAAATAAAGATGCCTGAATCATCAAATCTACGTGGTATTTGAAATTAATATCGATTATTTAAACAAATAATTTCTTAATGAAAGATCATTGTTGTTTGTGCGAATATTTCTAAAAAGATCTGAACATGTTAGCGCATAACGGTGGCACAATGGTGCTGCAGTAGAGCTGCTGCATTACAGCGTCAGAGACCTGGGGTCGAACCTGACTATGGGTGCTGACAGTACAGAGTTTGTACTTTCTCCCCGTGACCACGTGGGTTTTCTCCGGGTGCTCCGGTTTTCTCCCACACACTAAAGACGTACAGGTTTGTATGTTAATTAGCTTTGGTAAAAATTGTGAATTGTTCCTAGTGTGTAGGATCGTGCTAGTGTACAGGGATAGCTGGTCGGCGCGGACTCGGTGGGCCGAAAGGCCTGTTTCCATGCTGTATCTCTAAACTAAACTCAGCGTTAAGAGAGTGGAGGCAATTGGGCAGATCCATTGAGAAGTGGTTTGCCAGTTCTGAAAGACAGTATCAAGTGGCTAATTGAGCCTCTGAGCAACAAATGTCGTGAGGTGTTTTGTTAGACGTAGAATAGTGTTAAATATTTTCTGACAGATAAATCAGGTGTAAGTTGAGGCAGGTGAAGGGTTAACGCTTCACTCATGCAGTTTTTTAAAATTCGTAAACAGGAAATGTTACAATTTTTATTCCAAGCATTTTTTTAAAGGATACACTGAGCTAGTTGGAGCACATTGCCAGGTCAGTAGAGTCATGCTTTCTCACTTGTTTACAAGCTAACAAGCAATGAAGTTGGAGTTGTTTCAGAGACCTCTGAATGGCAATAAAATGGCAAGGAGCGGGAGAATAGTGTTTAAGAATTAAGTCACCATTCCTCAGTGATGACATCGGCTGCAATGCTTCTCATAACTCCTTTCTGCAAACTTGCTGATTTAGCAGTATTGTTTTAAAGAGAAGAAAGGTCAGTGGGGAAATAGAACATGGGGATCAGATATTAGTTATTTTAGATCATATTGCACAGACACAGGTCCTTTGGCCCAACTCATCCATGCCCACAAAGCACCCATTTAAGCTTGTCCTGTTTTATTACAATCGACCTATATCCTTTCCTATCTATGTACATGTCCAAATGTATTTTAAATGTCGTTATTGTATCTGGGCCAATTACTTTGTCTGGTACATTGTTCCATATACCCACCACCCTCTGTGTGGAAAAAGTTGTCCCTCAGGTTCCAATGAAGTTCTTCCCTTCTCACTTGAAAGATATGCCCACTAGTTCTTGACTCCGTAACCCTTCATTGCTATTTAGAGGTCCTGATATTTTGACTGTGGAATCACGCATTCTGATCGGGTAAACCAATGGAATTACACAACAGGCATTTGCGCAGTGAGGTAAATATAAACTAACTTTTCTCCTGAAGCCTTAAAATAGATATCCTGATATTGCCACTGCTCTAGGAACAGTAATCAAACTTGAAGTTTAGGGAAGTATTGTTATCTAAGTATTGTTTTCTACAGAAAGACTGTAAGAAAAAAAGAACAGTCATAATACCTATAACAACTGTCTGAAGAACTGCCTGAATTACTCTAGCACTTTGTGTCCTTTTGTGTAAACCAGCGTCTGCAGTTCCTCGTTTCAACATAATACCTTGCATGCACTCAAAGTATCTCAAGTGTTTCACAGCTTTTGAATCATCTTGAAGAGTTATCACATTTGTTACGCAAGGAAGTATGGCAGCCAACAGATGAGGTAACAGTGAGATAAAAGACAGCTTTGTATCGTTTCAACCCTTAATTTTGGAGTAAACATTTTCATTTAGGGCAGCATGGTGGTGCAGCGGCAGAGTTGCTGCCTTACAGCGCCAGAGACCTGGGTTAGTTCCTGAATACAGGTGCTGTCTGTATGGAGTTTGTACGATCTCCCCGAGACCGCGTGGGTTTTCCCCGGTTTCAACCCACATTCCAAAGACGTACAGGTTTGTAGGTTAATTAGCATCCATAAAAGATTGTAAATTGTCCCTCACGTGTAGGATAGTGCTTGGCATGGATATCGCTGGTCGGCACAGATTCGGTGGGTCGAAGGGCCTGTTTCCACACTGTATCTTTGAACTCTAAACTAAACTAAACTCTATTCGTTGGATAGTTTATGTCCACCTGAATGAGGAGGAAAATGGAGAGCTTGGTTTAATGATCCAACTGAATGAGGTAATCTTCCGATCCTCTCAATAAAAGCCCTTGATGAGCATTGGACCTTGTGCACTGTCTTGCGCGAGCATTTCCACTGGCATGTGTGGGGCAGGTAGTTTTTTATTCTGCAGAAAGATAAATCCTGAGCTAACTCAGTGGGTCAGGCAGCTTCTCTGGAGAACACGGATAGGTAAAGTTTCGGGTCGGGCCCCTTCAGACTTAACATGGATAGGTGACATTTTGGGTCGGAATCCTTCTGTAGCGTTTCCATGTCCTCCAGAACTGCTGCCTGATCTGTTGAGTTACTCCAGCATTTCATGTCTATTTGTGCTATAAATCAGCATCTGCAGTTCCTTGTTATTACATTTTAGTTTATTATTCTGTATTGCTCACTCAATATAATTGTGTGGTTCGTAGTGTACCAATTGTCCACTGAGGAGTTAAACTGGGGAATGTGTTAATAATTTCTCGAATCATGTACAGCCATATTACTTGCTTTTCTTAAAGATTTTTATTTTAAGCATCCAAATTCTTCTCAGAACTTTATCAGTCTCCCTGTAGTTAATTGTATTTCACTACTAAGTGCCATTTTGGCATTATAATGTGCTTCCACTGCACTCTTTTCCAGCTTGTATCCTAATGAAAAAGAATGTAGCTACATCCACAAGCAATGACCTTTTTGTGATGTCACATTGTTCCTCATAAGTCATGTAGTTCTGGTTTGGAAGACATATCCCTATTCATTCACGCATTTGCGAGAAGGAGTGTGCCTTATGTAAACCATCATTGTCAAGATACTTTACAGCATTTCAATATCTGTCAGTTACATTTTATCATTTGGTCACAATATCCCTGGGCTGTTTTGCTCCCTATTATAGTCAGTGAAATGTTCCTCTTCCACCGAAACGGGAATTTGTATCCCTTGCAGTGTCACAAATTATTTGAGGAACTTTGCAATTTTCCCAAGTAGTAAATAGAACAAATTTATTTAGTATCATTCACAGGAGAAAATATGTTGCCAGAGTGCTCCCTATCAATAAGGCCTGGATAGAGTGGACGTGGAGAGGATGTTTCCACTAGTGGGAGAGTCTAGGAGCAGAAGCCATAGCCTCAGAATAAAAGGACTTATCTTTAGAAAGACGAGGAGGAGGAATATCATAGTCAGAGGATGAGGGAATTCATTGCCACAGAAGTATGTGGAGGTCAAGTCAATGGATATTTTTATGGTGGAGAGTGACATTCCCGATTAGTACAGGCCGATTAATTAGTATTATGGGGCAACAGCAGGAGAATGGGGTTTAGGGGGAAAGATAGATCAGCCATGATTGAATGGCGGAGTAGACGTGATGGGCTGAATGGCCTAATTCTGCTCCTACAACTTTTGAACATGAATAAAGAGACATAAAGTGCTAGGGTCAGGCAGCATCTATGGAGAACATGGATCGGTAACGTTTCAGGTTGGGCGCTTCTTCAGACTGATTGTAGTGGAGGGGAGAAAGTTGGAAGTGAGCTGGGGAGTAGGACAAAGCCTGGTTAGTGTTAGGTGTAGTCAAGTGGGTTGGTGTGAGGGAGGGATGGGTTGATTGGCAGATGGATGGATAAAGGCCAGCGGTGGGGTAAAAGACAAAATGCTTTGAGAAAAGGAAAGAAAATGTGAAGCCAGAGGAAGGGATGTAGGTAAAGGGGACTGGGGAAGGGGAAGGCGGTGTGGGATAGTGGGAGAAATGAGTGTGCATCCATTGTTCCGTTTCGGTACATATGACAATAAAACATTCTTGATCTTGACTCTCTTGATCCTCTGGATGGCAGTGTTGCCCTGACGACGCGCTTCCCATTTCTCATTCATAGATTCTCTCTCAATGGTGGGTGGTAGCAGTCTTTTCATATTTATAAAATATATTTCTACCTTAAATCACCTTGCTGCCGTTGGTACCTATTATCTTTAGTGCATCAAGGTTTTTTTTATTGCTACTGCTGCTTAAATTCTGAAATATATCTTCAATAGTTGCCCCATTGGCAGTGGCCTAAAGTGATCCTGTTACTCACCCACAAATCGTGATGAACCCTGGGGTGGAAGATTGCAACCTTCACGTGGTCCGCCCTGTTTCGACTAATGCAATCAACTCGACATGCACAAACGGAAGATCAAATAGAACAAGTTGTCCTACAACTTTAGGCTGTGCACGCCACACGAAAGAAGAAGAAGTGATGAGCCCTGTGGTCGCTGGGCTTGTTTATGACTTTGGCTTTTCTGGATGAACCTGTGAGTTTCTCCTCTACTGCCTATGTGGTTGTGTGGGAAATTACTAGTACTTTGACTCTTTTGTCAGGGAGTTTGGGTGATTTAAGTGACTCTGAGGCTTGTCTTAACTATGGTGCCTCAAAATTGGATTGCACCCATTTTTGGTGTGCTATAACATGGCAGCATTGAACACTGATATCCTGAGGCCCCGGCAGAAAAAGAAGTGGAATTGGCCAAAATCCAACATGAAGTGATTTTGGGATGGTTAGGATGTACGTGATTGCTGAAGCCACCTCACAATTATAGGCGACCCCAGATATTTTACTACAGAGCATGAGCAAAAAGTAAATTTGGGCGGCACAGTGGCACAGCGGCAGAGTTGCTGCCTTACAGTGCCAGAGACCCTGGTTCGATCCTGACTGTGGGTGCTGTCTGTACAGAGTTTGTACCTTATTCTTGTGACCACATGGATTTCCTCCGCGTGCTCCGACATCTGTCCACACTCCAAAGACATGCAGGTTTGTAGGTTAATTGGCTTCGGTAAAATTGTAAATTGTCCTTTGTCTGTAGGATAGTGCTAGTGTATGGGGTAATTACTGGTCGGCACGGACTCGGTGGGCTGTACCTCTAAAGTGTAAAAGTAAAGTGTAAAAGTCTAATCAACCCTTCAAGTCATGCTTTACTGCACATTTTACAGAAATGCACATTTTGGCTGCATGGAGGAGAGAGCGCTGACAATAACTCAAAGGTGCATTCAAGTTCTGCTCTCTCAGATGTACGGGAGGAGAACGGCTTCTTGTACACAACAGGCCAAGAGACATGTCAGGTGACATCAGTCAGTCCTCCAGAAGTTAGAATCGCCACAGTATGAAGCAATGTGGAAAGAAATGTCATGATCCAGCAAAATACATCAAGATGATCAAGAGATGTACATCACTATTTACATCTGGAGAGAGGTGATCCTTGCAAAAACTTTTGAGGACATCCAAATTTCTCCACTCGTAAGGAAATGAAGACATTTTAGAATGCCATTAAAGTAGTTGGAGTGGGTTTATTAATTCATTCATGTGATATGTTCCGGACAGGTATTTGAGCCCTCAGGGTCTCTAGTGATTTTATACTACACCCGGCCGATTCCAGTTGATTTTAGTGTACTGTGTTGGTATCAGTAGATGGTAGTGTGGAGAAGGTCACTTGGTTTTCATTTGCAGAATTTTAATTTACAGACCTCTCGTAAAAATCCCCTCTCTGCTTGGGAGGACGTTGAATGCTGTGTGGCCAACGCCTTCTCCTCCACTGGGGGATGAAGCTGGGAATGCTGAGCAGGGACCACCATCCTCTGGCATTTGTTGTTCCTCCTGCTGTTCAGTCTGTACCCCGCGTCCCTCTGCCCCGGATCTTTTGGCTGCCCCTTTCCCTGCACTCATAAAAAGTGCTGATGTGACCTCTGCACTTGCTGTGTATTATAAGGAACCCTACAGGCAACAAAATCTTATTGTGAAGAAATCGTGGCACTAACCTAACACTTGTATGACTCTTGATGTTCAGCTGCTGTGATCAGAGAACACATTGGCACGAGGGATGAGGGAAGAAGGCATTAGTCCCTTGAACCCCAGGTTGCATTCAGGCTGTACCTACTGCTGACAATCCCTAGCAATACAGTCTCCCTCAGGATGAAAGAGTTCAGTCTGTCCTGGAAATATATTCTCAAGGCGGAAATTCTTCTTGTAACCCACACACACCTCTGCACATTGAGGAAGTGCAAACATGAATTGTTCATAAAAAGGCCCTGTTTAGTTAAGAGGAGGTCATATGAGTGCAGTCAGCAATTGCCTGCCTCTCTTGGCAGCCACTAATGCTGGGAAATCTCAGTGCCTGGGACACCACCAGTCCCTCACCAAAATCATAGTAGATTAAATACTTTATTTGCCAATAAAGTGTGTGGAAATTCCTCTGATGCAAATGTAAGCAACAAATAGGATACAATCTTTTCTAGTCACTCGGACCTATCATGCAGTTGGTAAGTCAAGAGACCGTGACTTCCACAGAGATACACTGGTTTGAGAGTGCGGCTATAGTTCTGCCCACCGAATATCCCATTTGACGAATAGCTCAGCCTGCAAATTTATTGCTCATCAGTGAGGTCTTGGTAGAATGTAGTGTCTCTTGTTTCATAAGGAGTGGGGTCTTTCCTAAAGTGCATGCCTTGCGTCTGCTCCTAGGTCCCTGATTTAACCTGAATGGTCTTATCAATGGTCTTATGATGAGCGTAAATAATGAGCATTTGTCGGCACTGGGCCGGTACTTTCTGGAGTATAGAAGAATGAGGGGGACCTCATTGAAACTTACCGAAGAGTGAAAGGGCTGGATAGAGTGGATGGTGAGAGGATGTTTCCACTGGTGGAGGAATCTAGGACCAGTGGGCATAGCCTCAGAATAAAAGGACGTACCTTTAGAAAGGAGATGAGGAGGAATTCCTTTAGTCAGAGGGTGGTGAATCTGTGGAATTCATTGCTGTGGAGGCCAAGTCGTTGGCTATTTTTAGGGTGCATATTGACAGATTGTTGATTAGTACAGGTTATGGGAAGAAGGCAGGAGAATGGGGTTGAGAGGGACAGTTGTAGCAGTCTGTGGACTTGTGTTTAGGTTTATCATTGTCATGTCATTGTCATGCAGTGAAAAGCTTTGTTTTGGAAGCTCTTCAACTAGATCAGATAACACTACACTTAAATACACTCAAGTAAAACTCAACTATAATAGATAGAGCAACGGAGAAGATACAGAGTGCAGAATATAGTTCTCAGCTTTGTAGCACATCAGTTGCATAGACAAAGTCCTACGTCCACAATGGGGCAGAGGTGAATTGGGCAGTACTCTAATTTATGGAAGGATCATTTAGAAGCCTAATAACAGAGGGGAAGACGTTGTTCCTGAGTCAGTTGGATGCGCGCACGCTTTCAAGCTTGTGTGCCATCTGCCAGACGGGAGCAGAGAGAGGGAGGAGTGATCGGGGCATGACAAGTCTTTGATTATGTTGGCTGGTTTTGTGAGGTGGTGTAGGTTGAATGTGTCACTTACGAAGGTGCCAGTCAAGTCTTCTTGTGTTAGCAGGGTGTTGTTATAACTTGTGAAAAATGTAATGGATTAGCATGATGTTTTCCTCATTCTGTTGTGTGGTGATTTTTGAGCTTGTCCGTAATGCTGTGGACAAAAATTGGAGTGCCCTTTCAAAATGATATCAACTGTGTGCCTGATACCAACTGGGAAAGTGCCTGGCATGTAATGTGAACAGTGGTCAGAAGTGTTCAGTTAAGCATCTGGCTCCATTTAATCTGGACACTATCTCCAGTGTGACCAACTGTGATTTGGTAAAAACTCTTGAGAGTCCGAGAAATGGGTGCAAGATGATCAATTTTTGAATATTGGGATGTCAGTTCTGGGATTAGTGAAGACTCTTTCTCTTCCCCCATTAACAAATTCAATGACACTTTCATTGTTATCTTACTGCCACATGTACCTAAATACAGTGAAATGCTTTGTTTTGCGTACAACCCCATAAAGTCACATGGCAGACCTCACCTGGGCAGCACACAAGTGTCACCACGTTTCTGGCGCTGACAAAGTTACAAAAGTTCACCGAACCGTCCTCTCTTTTAAGCCCCTGTCCCGCTTAGGAAACCTGAACGGAAACCTCTGAAGACCTTGCGCCCCACCAAAGGTTTCCGTGAGGTTCCCGGAGGTTCTGGTCACTCTCCCGAATAGTTGAAAGAGGTTTCCGCGTAGTCGAGGCTTCTTCTATGTTCCTGCGAACAAATTCAAAACCGGCCTCGACTAAAAATTGGTTGCCGTTTGGTCGAAGCCAGTGGAGTGGGGTTGCTATTTACTTACAGCCAGTCGAAGGCAATCTCCTTTGCTGACCGGCCATTTTGATTGGCTCATTGGAGTTTTCAGCAGGTTTTCAGGACCTAGAAGATCAGCCGGAAGGTAAAATGCCCGCTAACTTTATTAAACTTCTTAAAACTGCCTCCACTCCTTCTCCTTCCCTTCTCTCCCCCTTCTCTCTCCTCTTTTCTCCCCTTCTCTCCCTTTCTCCCCTTCTCTCTCCCCTTCTCTGTCCTTCTCTCCCCTTCTCTCCCTCCCCCCCGCGCTCTCTAAATGACTTATAGTGCTCTGTGGCAGCCATTTACCTCCCTCTTCATTGCGCAGACACGCTCCTCCGCTGTCCCTGGCCCCCACCTTCGCGATGTGTGTGTGTGTGTGTGTGCGGTCAGTAGCAAAGATCCTATAGGATCTTTGGTCAGTAGATGCAGCTCGCGCTTCGGTCGGGGCTTTCCAGGCGAGTGACCAAAACCTCTTGCGACTCATGGAAACCTTGGGTGGGGCGCAAGGTCGCCAGAGGTTTCCGTTCAGGTTTACTAAGTGGGACGAGGCTTTAGTAATCAAACTCTGTTTTCAGCTTTGTCTCCTATTCTCCAATTCAAAAAAAACATGGCACTTCTTTTGTTTGGCAACTGTGAAATAAAAGAAAATGAATACATTTTATAAACAACGATGGACTTGCCAGTTCTTAGTTGTTTTTATACTTATGGAGCTAGTTATCTGTTGCTGTGTGAATAACTGATGCTAATCCAGTTAAGTGCTTGGCACTTCCAGTGCAGCTCACTGGACAGAATGTGAGAAAGAGCTTCTTATTCAAAACTGTGACAAATAGAGAAATACAAATTTTACATTTCATCCTTCCAACTAATTGCGGTAGACCCACGAAGCAACTGTTATAAGTTTCATGTTAACATTTTAACATGTTAACATGAAACTTAATATTCGCCACGTCCACAGTTTAATTTGCACTACTTTTTCCAAGCTTTGATTCCACTGCGCTAACTGACACATCATATTTTAATGACTGGAATTATTTGACTACTGTATAATCGTTCTGAACCCATACCATAGTAGTTTAATTGATTTGACTACATCTTGATTGGAATCAAAGCACAATGGAAGTGTAGTGTATTGACCATGAGACCTATCATTTTAATATGCAGAATTATCCAATGCTTATAAATAATTAAATATGAGCATTTTTAAAGAATTAAATATGTAAGTTTTGATCTGGCTCATAGTACTAGTCAACTTGTACTGGGGTATAATCGTACTCATGTATAGTAAGATTTGACTGAATTGTATGCAAAGAACGATTTCCACTGTGCATAGTTACATGTGACAATAAAGTACCATTGAACATAACTTCCAGATTTTGCAGATTTGACAATCCTGTAAATTTTCTGTTCAAGTGTTAAATCTTTTTAATTGCATTTTTCAATTTTTTTGTTGAATGTTAGAATTGTCGATATTTGCCCAGATTGGTCTTCATATACATTTTGCATCAGTAAAGATACTTGATTCAACTTTAAGATATTTAAATAAAGTATGTATAAATAGGCGGTACGGTGGTGCAACGGTCGAGTTGCTTCCTCACAGTGCCAGAGACCCGAGTTCCATTCTGACTACGGGTGCTGTCTGTATGGAGTTTGTACGTTCTCCGCGTGACCGCTTGGGTTTTCTCCGGGTGCTCCGGTTTCCTCTCACACTCCAAAGACGTACAGGTTTGTAGGATAATTGGCCTCGGCAAAAATTGTAAATTGTCCCTTGTGTGTAGGATAGTGTTAGTGTACAGGGATCACTATTCGACGTGGACTCGGTGGGCTAAAGAGCCTGTTTCCACATTGTATCTCTAAACTAAACTACTCTAAATTAAACTAAACCAAACCATAAAGTTTTCTTTATATTACTGAGTTGAACTCTTATAATAGAAGTTTAATTTTCAAACCCATAGAAAATGTGTTAAAATCTGAGAGGGGAATACAATTCTCATTCCCAGAATGGGGCTAGGAGTTTCCATGGGCGGCATATTATTGGTGTGACAACTCTTTGGATTGTAAATGACCTCATTTATTTCCTGGTATGCCTCTCTAAATAACCAAATAGTAAATAAAGTATTAAAAATACATAGAGGCTTCATTTTTAATGTGGATTTACTTATCTACGAGTATCAGCCTTATCTGTATATAGAGGATTAGTTGTTATGAGAAAATAGCTCCTGGCAAGAAAGCCCAGTTGGCTTTTTGTAGTCTGTT
This sequence comes from Raja brachyura, assembly GCA_963514005.1. The sequence continues at coordinate 33,777,746 of OY740798.1, read as the reverse complement.
TGGAACTTGGCAACTGCGAGTCAGTATAAATTATGGTAAGTTCTCAATTGACCAAACTCAACAACAGGTCCTTCCATTATATTGAGCGTTCATAGCAGCAGAACAAGGTTTTAGTCAATATCCATGGTCTTGTGCTTTCTGGTCCATGTCCAAGAAAGATAATTGGAAATTCTTTTTAGTTGCAGAATTGTGTAGGATGCATCAAAGAAATGTAGGCTGGTGTCACGTGGTTTTTATTGACATAATTTAAAAAATTCATTCATGAAAAGTCAGAACCACAGGCAAGGCCATCATTTAGTGCCCATTTCTAATTGTACTTGAGATGGTGCACTGCCTTTTTGAACAGCTGTTGTTCTGATGAAGGCACTCCAATGGCAGTGTGGCGAAGGAAGTTCCAGGATTTAAACTCCACAATAGTGAAGGAGCAGTGACATGTTTCCAGGTCACTGGTGTGTGGTGTGACATTGGTGTCAATGGTGTGTGACTTGGTGGGAACCCACAGGTGATCTTGTTCCATTGTGCCCGGTATCTGTATCTCCCTTGGGATTGGAGATTGCAGGCTTGGGATGTGCCTTAGTGAAAAACTGTCACACGACTTGTGTCTGACGCACACTACAGGAATGGTCTGCCAGTGGTGGAGGCAACGTTTAGTGTGGTGTTTGTGGGCTGCTTTATTTTGGATGGTAAATTCCTTGAATTGGCAGGGCTGTGGGCATTCATGCGAGTGTAGGATATTCCATAACCCTGACTCACCACATTGTACACAGTTTATGATCTGCTGGTGCATCCTTAGAATCGTCTGTTGGTTAAGTTAAGTCTCTGGTCACAGTGACCCCAGAATGTTAGTGATGTGGGACTTGGCAGTAGTACAGTTGCATGAGGAATCTTGTTGGAGGTGGTCATAGTGTGACATTGGTGGTGCAGCCGTTATAAGGAAACGCATGCCTGAATCTCATATGGGTCTTGTTGTAAGCAGGCATTGTTGAGAGATACAGTACGGAAACAGTCCCTTCAGTTCACTGAGTCCACGCCGTCCAGCGACCCCCATACACTAGCACTATCCTCAGCACTGTGGACAATCTACATATTTATGTCAATTTGTTCTTTTGTTCCTGGTGTCACCCCTCCACAGCAGGTCCCCCTTTGTTCTGGGCGCCATCCCCCTCCACTCCGGGTTCCCCTTTGTTCTCGGTGCTTCTCCCTACCCAGACCCCCTATCGGAGGTTTAGCTGAACCTACCATTGGGTCCTCATCGTTGGTTCGTGGTGGGCGAGTTCTCCGTCGACGGTCCGTGGCTGGCGAGTTGGGCCTGATTGCCGGGAGTGTCCTGGCACTGGAGCACACCAGAGAAAACCCACGCGGTCAACGTACAAACTCCATACAGGCAGCAGCATCTGTTGTCAGGATCAAACCGGGGTCTCTGGTGCTGTAAGGCAACAACTCTACCACTGCAACACTGTGCTGGCCATCGCCCATTCATTGCTTTATTTTCTGAGCATTGTTCTTGAAAGCTCCTGTGGTGATTGGAATTGTAAAAGGTTTACTATTTCCTTTACTGTCATCTATGTACACATAAGCTACTTATGGGTTACACAAAAAGCTGGAGAAACTCAGCGGGTGCAGCAGCATCTAAGGAGCGAAGGAGATAGGTGACGTTTCGGGTCGAGATCCTTCTTCAGACCCTTCTTCAGATAAGCTATTTATGGATTTGATTTTACTTGCTAATCATTTTTGATACTGTTTGTTATTTTAGCTTTTAATTTCACTCTTACACGCTTTCTGCTATATGCATGAAGCCTTTCAAATCTGGCACAGCCTGAACCACAATGCACCATGCCATCAGGGGACTCTAGACTTTACAGTCCTAACCTTTTTGTGGTCGCATGTTTACCCTGAGACTGTTGGATGTCCTTAAGTGCCTCGGTTGCAACACTTGATTTACCTTCAAGAAGCTGCATCTAGTCCATTGCTGCCAAATCACTCCTCTGTCGAGTAAAATTGCCCTAGGCCCGATGTAGCACTGATTCTTCTGTTTTATCCTCGTCAATTTCAATAACACGGCTAATTCTAACTTAATCTTAATCACTGCTACAAAAGTGTGTTCCTACTTCACCTTCCACTTGCCCCGGATTATTTCCCAAAACAAAATGCAGAATTTCAACCCGCAGCCCCATCCATTATCCATCCCACCCCACTTGGAACATTGAGCGTGTTATATTCTGGTTCCAGATCCAATTTAGGAATGTTGTGCTAATTTATCACTAACATTGGTGTAATTAAAATCCCCTACTATATATTCACGGTCGCAATTGGAACCTCCAAAATAAATTACAATTAAGATAATTTTTAATCCTGGTGAAAGGTTAAAATAAGGATCACGATTGCCTGCAGCACAGGAGGAGGCCATTCAGCCTATTATGTCTGTGCCAGCTCTCTACCAGAGAAACTCTCTCATCTCTCCCTTTCTCTGTCAATGTTTCTCCACTTTTTGTCCATTCGCTCTTGAAGGCCACAGTGAATCTAACTGCATGGGCAGCTGGAGCATTGCAAATATCAACCACATGTGTGAAAGGAAGCTTTGCTTCAAGTCACTCGTTAAGCTCTTCCCTGTTATTTCATGGCTCTATTCACTTGTCCTTGCCTCCCATCCAAAAGAAAGCAACCCCTCGCTGTCAATTCTTCTCATTCTGTCATTTCATATACAGTACATTCAGAAAGTATTCAGACCACTTCATTTTTTCCACATTTTGTTACGTTACAGCCTTATTCTAAAATGGATTAAATTCATTTTGTTTTATCATCAATCTACACACATTACCCCATAATAAAAAAGCCAAAACAGATATTTAGAAATTTTTGCAAAGTAATTAAAAAAGAAATAATTGAATATGTCACATTTACATAAGTACTCAGACCCTTCAGACTCAGTACTTGAGGCACCTTTGGCAGCGATTACAGCCTCAAGTCTTCTTGGATATGACGCTACAAGCTTGGCACACCTGTATTTGGGTAATTTGTCCCTTTCTTCTCTGCAGATCCTCTCAAGCTCTGTCAGGTTGGATGGGGAGCGTCAATGCACAGCTATTTTCAGGTCCCTCCAAAGATGTTCGATCAGGTTCGAGTCCGGGCTCTGGCTCCGCCACTCAATAACATTCACAGACTTGTCATGAAGCCACTCCTGCGTTATCTTGGCTGTGTGCTTAGGGTCGTTGTCTTGTTGGAAGGTGAACCTCCGCCCCAGTCTGAGGTCCAGTACACTCTGGAGCAGGTTTTCATCAAGGATCTCTCTGTACTTTGCTCCGTTCATCTTTCCCTCGATCCTCACTAGCCTCCCAGTTCCTGCCACTGAAAAACATCCCCACAGCATGATGTTGCCACCACCATGCTTCACCATAGGTATGGTATTGGCCAGGTGACGAGCGGTGCCTGGTGTCTTCCCGAACTGACTCTTGGCATTCAGGCCAAAGAGTTCAATCTTGGTTTCATCAGATCAGAGAATCTTGGTTCTCATGCCTTTTGGCAAACTCCAAGCAGGCAGTCATGTGCCTTTTACTGAGGAGTGGCTTCCGTCTGGCCACTCTACTATAAAGGCCTGATTGGTGGAATGCTGCAGATATAGTTGACCTTCTGGAAAGTTCTCCCTTCTCTACAAAGGAACTCTGGAGCTCTGTCAGAGTGACCATCAGGTTCTTGATCACCTCCCTGACCAAGGCCCTTCTTCCCCAATTGCTCAGTTTGGCCGGGCGGCCAGCTCTATGAAGAGTCCTGGTGGTTCCAAAGTTCTTCCATTTAAGAATGACGGAGGCCACTGTGCTCTTCAGGACCTTCAATGCTGCAGAAATTGTTTTATACCCTCCCCCAGATCTGTGCCTTGACACAATCCTGTCTCGGAGGTCTGTGGACAATTCCTTCGTCTTTATGGCTTGGTTTTTGCTCTGACATGCACTGTCAACTGTGGGTCCTTAAATAGACAGGTGTGTGCCTTTCCAAATCATGTCCAATCAATTTAATTTACCACTGGTAGACTCCAATCAAGTAGAAACATCTCAAGGATAATCAATGGAAACAGGATGAACCTAAGCTCATTTTTGAGTGTCATAGCAAAGGGTCTGAATACTTATGTAAATATGAGATTTCAGTTATTTTTAATTACTTAGCAAAAATTTCTAAACACCTGTTTTTGCTTCTTCATTCTGGGGTATTGTGTGTAGGTTGATGATTAAAAAAATGAATGTAATCAAATTTAAAATAAGGCTGTAACATAACAAAATGTGGAAAAAGTGAAGGGGTCTGAACACTATCTGAATGCACTATATATCTGTCAAATCCTTACCTTGGCCTTCACTTCAACAACATTAAAATTGTGTTCACTTTGTACGAGCAAACCCCGTAACTAATTTTTGCACATTAATGTTTTGCAAGCAGCAATTAATTAATGATCAGATAAATTGTTTTGATGCTGTATGTTGAGATATATATATATTGGCCAGAACACAAGGGAAAACTCCTCTGATTTTCAAAAACAGTGCTGTGTGGTTAGTTGCATTTATCAAATGAAGAAGTTGGTAGTTCAGTTTTACATCCCAACCCTAAGACTGCCTCTTGAGCAGGATGGCACTCCCTCACGTCAACTAGTCAAGAGTCAACAGTGTTTTATTGTCATGTGTCCCAGTTGGACAATGACATTCTTACTTCCTGCAGCATAGATTTTCTCCGGGTGCTCCCGTTTCCTTCTACATTCCTAAGATGTACAACTTTGAACATTAACTGGTTTCAGTAAGTTATAAAATTATCTCTAGTGTGTAATGTTAGTGCCTCTGGTCAGCCCGGACTCAGTGGGACAAAGGGTTTGTTTCCCAGCTGTATCTTTAAAAAAAAACTTTCAATTACTAACTTGTGAACTAAACAGAATGGCCAGGTTATTCACCTGTTGCAGACCAATGCACTCATGTTTTTATCACATGCCCATGTAAGTATACTTTCCAGCATTTATCTTTAAGAAAAGCAATTGGAGCAGGACGTGTGGCTCTTATTCCCCACCTTCCATTGAGCAGGGCATTGGTTGGTAATATTACCCCTGAATTCTAGCACAGATTGCCCGTAGATTCTATAGTTCAGTCTTTGTGGCTGCATGGAATGTATCTACTCACCAAACCATGAATGCATATTGGATGACCTTATGGAAGTGAAGAGCAATTTTATCACATAAAATAATTGGGATTCTGCTTAGTAACATTTAAACAGCTAAATTAGGTAACTAACCATACACAACAGTTGCTTACCAGTTGTCTTGGGGAATGTCACACATCTTCAACTGTAATGCACTTGCATCTGTTGTTATTTTCCCTCATCTTCAAGTAGTCACTCCTGCTTTGAGTTTTAATAACATTTAACCTCATGCTATGGCAGGTCTGGGCTTGATTACGGTTATATTCGGCCTTTGGCTTAAGCCTACCTTAAATAGCTGTGCATTTTGAAACTTGTTTTTTTATAATTTTGCTCAAGTTTATGTTACAGCGTTTTTTATCCAAAAAGATGTTCTGTAAGTCTAGTATCTCTTGAAAATATGCAACAAATACTATTCATGCTTTTGGATTCTACTTGAAGAAGATTGGCGGCAAAATCTAATTTTAGCTTTATTGTTAAGTGCTTTTGCAAATGTTACAGGCAGCCATTGATTGTTGGTCTGAGAAAATAAATCCTGTTCCAAAGAATGTCAGGAAATTTCCATTATCTTTCATTGCCAAGCTTCCCCTTAGTGGAGGTCAGGGCTTCTATCATTGAGGCCTATTTCTATGTGGATCTTTAGGCTGAAAATATTTATCGTTCGATCACAGCTGCTCTCATATCTGTAGCTGCCGTGTATGCTGTTGATACGGTGAGTTTGCAGGAGTTGCCATGTGCAAATGTACGAGAGACAGTTATGTTGTTGGACGGAGAAAAGAGGCCCAGGCTCACTCTATGAATAAACTACAAGAATGGTGCCATTTTCCTTCTCTTACTTTCATTCAAGGAGCCTCATAGGTAGGACAGTGGAACTGAGAGCATGGATCAGCTCATGAGATTATGATATTGCTGCAATCATGGAAATGTGGTCAAGGGAACAGCATGACTGGCCGTTCAATTTGGGTTAGAAGTTCCTGACGTGACAGAGGAGGTGTAAAAGAGAAGCAGGTGTTGCAGTTGACTGTCGTGACCCCTGGACAGAGTCGAGGGGGGAGGTATAGGGACAGGTGGTGCATCTCTTGTGGCTGCAGGGGAAAGTACCTGGGGAGGGGGTGGTTTGGTGGGGAAAGGATGAGTTAACTAGGGAGTTGCGGAGGGAACTGTCTCAGCAGAAAGGGTGGAGATTGGAAGATGTGACTAGTGGTGGGATCTTGTTGAAGGTGATGAAAATGTTGGAGGATTATGTTTCGCATGCGACGGCTGATGGGCTGAAAGGCGAGGACTAGGGGGATTCTGCCCCTGTTGTGACTAGGGGGAATGGGGAGCAAGGGCGGAGCTGCGGGATACAGAGGAGACACGTGTGAGGGCCTCACCAATGATAGAGGAGGGGAACCCCTGTTCCCTAAAGAATGAGGACATCCCGGATGTCCTGGCAGGGAATACCTCATCTTGGGCGCAGATGTGGCGTAGACAGAGGAACATTTCGTATACTTGCCAGTTTTATGCAGCTGAACTTTATTTTAATTCTCTGCGTAATCAAGGACCAATCTCGTGCTGGTCACTCCCTCCTCTCCTCTCCCATCGGGCAGGAAGTACAGAAGTTTGAAAACGTACACCTCCAGATTCCGGAACGGTTTCTTCCCAGCTGTAATCAGGCAACTGAATGGTCCTCCCATTAGCTAGAGTGTGGCCCTGAACTCTCATGCACTTCATTGGCGACCTTTGAACTATTTAATCAGACTTTATTGGACTCCAATGTTACATCTTTGCACTAAATGTAGTGCCCTTTATCCTTTACCTAGCACTGTGGACGGCTTGATTGTATTCATGTATTGTCTTCTCTTTGACTGGATAGCATGCAAATGAAAGCTTTTACCGCGGATATAAATTAAACTAAACTAATCTAAACTATACACTCGTTTGCTCCACATTTTTCTGACACCCTATTCCTTTACGCGCTTTCCTGTAATTTACGTCTTAGAAATTATGCATAAATTACTCTATATTCATTTGCATTTCTGTCTGCTTCTGTAACACAATTATCACATGCTCAATAGTTGAGTGCAGCCTACATGACTGCAAACATGAAAGTTTACTGGAATAAATGGGAATCCAGTCTAGAAGCAGACTATGCAATAGCATTAATAATAAAACAGCAGTATAATTAACAGGGTAGTGACATAAATGCACCTCATGTATTATGTATTAAACCCATCTCAACTTTAATATCTCAACTTCAGCAGGGTGAACGGTTAGCGATTTAAAACTGTTAATGAAGGCTATTTGTCGTTTACCTGAAAAAGAAAACAAATATTGCTGTGAAATTTGATTAGCAAATTCCATTCTGTTCGACTGAAATGTCCCTTCCTCATGAATGCATCTGACTGTGGAAGTTACCCGAAACCAATTTGGAGCAGAGACATATCATCAATTACTCATGAATAGAAATTATTTTGGCAGAATGTACAAGGATTACATATTGTGCTGCACATCCGCTGGTTTACCCAAGTGGCTGTCTAATTCTGAGTTGAACATCTTTTAGGGTAGGCACATGACTTCTTTGCAACCATCAAAAATTACGATAGAGACATATTCATTACGATAGGCAGCTTTCACAATATAGGATAAATACACTAAATTGAATGATTTAGGCCAGCACGGTGGCGCAGCAGTAGAATTCCTTCCTTAAGCGGCAGAAACCCGGGTGCTATCTGTGTGGAGTTTGTACGTTCCCCACATGACTTGCTTGGTTTTCTCTGGGTGCTCCGGTTTCTTCCCACACTCCAAAGCCATACAGCTTGGTAGGGTAATTGGCTTGGTGTATGTGTAAATTGTCACTAGTGTGTAGGATAGTGCTCGTGTGCAGGGATCGCTGGTTGGCGCAGACTCGGAGGGCCAACGTGACTATTTCTGTGCTGTATCTTAAAAAAAATAACTACCAGAAATTGTGAAGAAGTTATTTGTTTTTCTTTTTTGTCTTTATATCATCTTATTCCCCATCAATATGAGAGTCAATGATTTTAATTAGTTAATCTGCATAACCTTGTCGATGATACTTCATTCGCATGTTTTGATCAAAATAAGATACATGCTAAACCTTAAGAACATTTGAATGACTGACCAAACGCATGGACAAAGAGAAGGTTTTGTCTCTTAAAAGGAGGAAGGATGGAAAAAAGTTATGAAAATAAATTCCAGCGCACGCCTGCCAGTGTTGGAACGAGTATGTTGGGGATGGGAAAGAAGCCAAACTTAAATGAGTTCAGATATCCAGGTTGTTTATCGGGCTGGAGGGTATGGGGAGAGCTAAGTGAGTAGAGGGCAGTCCCAAATGTATGGGGACAAGCAGAGGATCAAAGGGTGGTAGATAAACAGCACAATTTACATCACAGAGATCAGAGTTTATGAGTGTAGTTATTCTCACTCGCTGTCTTATTAAAAGATGCAATCCCACTTCAATGGGTAATGGTTCTTTATTATCGCAGGCACAATTGTACAGTGAACTTCCTTTTTTTGCATTCAGTTCAGTAAAGTATCGCCATTCATAAGCATAATCCCAGATTACTACAAAGTCCACTGAGACAGCATGCAAAAGTCACCCAGGTTTTCAGCGGCTCCCTCTACTGGCCGCGGTCCGCCGGTCGTCCTGTTTGGCTGCGCCACCCACCGGTCAGTCACTTGTTCCCAACACGAGGATCTTCCCGTTGAAACAGTTATCATAGGCAGTAACAAATTATGACCCAGGGTCCAGTCCCACATCTGCCTTGGTTTATCTGCCACTTAAATATTGATTCATTCCTTTGATGCCAGCTTTTTTTGTTCCACTCTTTGTAAACCTGAGATCATTCAATTTGGGAATTGCAAGTGCACTGTCCCAGCTGAAAGTGAGTCCCTTTGTGAATTAGCCAACCTCTTATTTGCTGCATTTCTATAACTGTTAGCAATCTTAAAATTAATTATTTTTTGGATTGTTGGCCCCGCATAATTATTTAACATTGCAATTCTTTTTTTTTATCATATAGGCTGAAGGTCAGACTTTCAAATTTCCAAACATTTTTCCCGAGAAGGATCAAACTACTGAATCAGGCTCTCTGGAAGAAATCCAAAATAAGTTCTTGGAAGAAGATAAACAGAAACAGAAAGCAGACCCACGGCGAGGGGGTGTCACTGAATGGTTTGGACTTTAAGAGAAACGCTTCTTTGGAAGTTGAGAGATCTTTTTCAGAAGAATGATCATTTTTCAGATACTGTTCAATATGAGGGATAACTCTGTAGACATTATACATTTTGATAACTATTGCTTACCAACTTTCCAGTGATTTGTGTACATTACTTATAAAGCAGCGGTGTAGTGCTCTGCTACGTAATGGGCTGCGAGTCAGTTTTGATGTTGATTCATTGAAAATCCAGTTCAATATGCACATACTGACCATAAGAGCAGAATTAGGCCATTCATGGCTGATCTAATTTTCCCTGTCAATCCCATTCTCCTGCCTTCTCCCCGTAGTCGTTGACGCCATTACTAATCAAGAAACTATCAATCTCTGCTTTAAAAATACCCAATGAATTGGCCTCCACAACCATTTTTGGTATTACTGAAGGTAGCTCATCTGTGTATGGGTGCTAAGCTGAATGTGTATGTAAGTTAATATATCCTGCACCCGGTAGTTCATGCTAATTTGTTAAGAGGGCAGACATGATGTTTGTTGGGGGGTTGGAGAGAAGGTACGTGGAAAAGAAATCTAATTATTCGAAGACCAACTGTCGTATAAAAGATTATGCCTGCCAAGGAATTTATTGAGTTACTTCTGTAAACTTTTTTTGAGAGAAAATCAAATTTAAGTGTATCTGTTTATTTCTAGCAACAGTCTAAAATATTGAATAAAATTTGAAAGGGCAAATGCAAGTGAGTTTGTGCTGCATACGAAGAATATAGGGATTAAATGTTTTGTGAACTTCCAGCATGAGTTGCAATGTTGACGCGTTCCAATTTCCCAGTGGTGCTGGATATAAACACATGTTTGCATTCCTCAAAATGAAAATCCCTTGTCTCAGGAATCACTCCCTGCGAGCCAGGGTTGTTCTCCGCGAGTGAGGCCAAGCCTCCCGCTAGGCCCGGCTCACCCACTGCAGACTTTGATGGGAACCACGCCGCAAGAGCGAGGAAAGACCCACGAACAACCGCCGAGAGTGTCGGAGAGGGAGGAGGGCCGTCGAAGAGTGAGGAAGACCATTAAGTACAAAGGGGGACCCGGTGGACGGGAGGTCACAGGTGGTGGGGTATTGAGAATGCAGGGGGTGCCTGGAGGTGTTGGGGGGGTGGGCAGACGCGGAGAATTAAGGGACCAGGCGGTGGGGGAAGGGAGGCTTAAATGAAGGGGGGACCTGGCAGAGGGTGGTTGCTGCTGCCATGTGCAGACACAGTTTGCCCTAATTAGAAGAAAAGTAGGAGGGACAAAGCGGCGTGATGAGGAGAGGGGGCTTTTAATTCCTGAGTAATGCAGTTTTGGTGCAATGTAATCTACAGTACTCTCAGTAGTTTGGGACAAAGACCCATCAGTTATTTATTTGCCTCTGTACTCCACAATTTGAGATTTGTACTATAAAAAATCAAATGTGGTTAAAGTATCACATTTTAATAAAGGCCAATTTTATACATTTTGGTTTCACCACATAGAAATTACAGCAATGTTTATACATAGTCCCCCCATTTCAGGGCACCATAATGTTTGTAATTGGTCAGGCATGTTTAATTGCCTCCTTGATGCAGGTATAAGAGAGCTCTCAGCACCTAGTCTTTCCTCCAGTCTCTCCATCACCTTTGGAAACTTTTATTGCTGTTTATCAACATGAGGACCAAAGTTGTGCCAATGAAAGTCAAAGAAGCCATTATGAGGCTGAGAAACAAGAATAAAACTGTTAGAGACATCAGCCAAACCTTAGGCTTACCAAAATCAACTGTTTGGAACATCATTAAGAAGAAAGAGAGCACTTGTGAGCTTACAAATTCAAAGGGACTGGCAGGCCAAGGAAGACCTCCACAGTTGAAGACAGAAGAATTCTCTCTATAACAAAGAAAAATCCCCAAACACCTGTCCGACAGATCAGAACAACTCTTAAGGAGTTATGTGTGGATTTGTCAATGACCACTGTCTGCAGAAGACTTCATGAAAATAAATATAGACGCTACACTGCAAGGTGCGAACCAATGGTTAGCCGCAAAAATAGGATGGCCGGGTTACAGTTTGCCAAGAAGTACTTAAAAGAGCAACCACAGTTCTGAAAAAAAGGTCTTGTGGACAGATGAGACGAAGATTAACTTGTATCAAAGTGATGGCAAGAGCAAAGTATGGAGGAGAGAAGGAACTGCCCAAGATCCAAAGCATATCACCTCCTCTGTGAAACACAGTGGTGGGGGTGTTATGGTCTGGGCAAGTATGGCTGCTGAAGGTACTGACTCACTTATCTTCATTGATGATACAACTGCTGATGGTAGTAACATAATGAATTCTGAAGTGTACAGACACATCCTATCTGCTCAAGTTCAAACAAATGCCTCAAAACTCATTGGCCGGTGGTTCATTCTAAAGCAACAAAGGAATTTTTTAAAGCTAAAATATGGTCAATTCTTCAGTGGCCAAGTCAATCACCGGATCTGAACCTAATTGAGCATGCCTTTTATATGCTGAAGAGAAAACTGAAGGGGACTAGCCCCCAAAACGAGCATAAGCTAAAAATGGCTGCAATACAGGCCTGGCAGAGCATCATCAGATAAAACACCCAGCAACTGGTGATGTCCATGAATCGCAGACTTCAAGCAGTCATTGCATGCAAAGGACATGCAGCAAAATACTAAACCTGACTACTTTCATTTACATGACATTGCTGTGTCCCAAACATTATGATGCCCTGAAATGGGGGGACTATGTGTAAACACTGCTGTAATTACTGCACGGTGAAACCAAAATGTATATAAATGGCTTTTATTAAAATCTGACAATTTTTAGCCACATGCGATTTTTTGCTATTACAAATGTCAAATTGTGGAGTACAGAGGCAAATAAATAAATGATGGGTTTTTGTCCCAAACATTATGGAGGGCACTGTAAATGGTGTGAATGAGTTATTCCCTTGCAGATCCTGACGGTTGCTTTGCTCGGCAAACATTTCAAGCCATTAGAATCTCACACTATTTTGCAACTGAGGCCTTCAAGTTCATTGCCATATGCACAGTATGTTGCGGTGCGGGTACAATGAAAAATCACGCTCGCAGCAGCAGCCTAGGCACAGAGGTTCAGATAAACATACAAAATTAAATTAAAAAAAAAAATTACATATAAAATTCGAAAAGAAAAACTGCAAAAAAAACAAGACATCAGTGCAAAGACTTAAATAGAAAAAATGAAGTCCATAGCGATGCAAGAGGTGGGCCATATTCTGTTGTCCAGGTGGGTTTAGGGTTGTGTAGTAGGTTGGTTTAAGAACCTGATAGTTATAGGAAAGTGGATACAAGGAACTGCAGATGCTGGTTTACAAAAAAAAGACAAAGAGCGCTGGTGTGGTCAAATGAGTCAAGTGGCATCTCTCTGAACATGGGTAGGTGACGTTTCAGGTTGGGACCCTTCAAACTGGTCAGAAACATTACCGATCCAAGTTCCCCAGAGATGCAAGACACAAAATGCTGGAGTAACTCAGCGGGACAGGTAGCATCTCTGGAGAGAAGGAATGTGTGACGTTTCAGGTCGAGACCCTTCTTCAGTCTGAAGAAGGATCTTGACCCGAAACATCACCAATTTCTTCTCTCCAGAGTTGCTGCCTGTCCCGCTGCGTTACTCTAGCATTTTGTGTCCATTTTTGGTTTAAACCAGCATCTGCAGTTCCTTCCTACACATTTATACAGAGATGCTGCCTGACGTGCTGAAGTACTCCATCACTTGATGTCTTTTTTTGTTTTAGGAAAGTAGTTAGTGGGATACCGCAAGGCTCGGTGCTGGGACCCCAGCTATTTATAATATATATTAATGATTTGGACGAGGGAATTGAATGCAACATCTCCAAGTTTGTGGATGACACGAAGCTGGGGGGCAGTTAGCTGTGAGGAGGATGCTGGGAGGCTGCAAGGTGACTTGGATTGGTTTGGTGAGTGTGTAAATGCATGGCAGATGCAGTATAATGTGGATAAACGTGAGGTTATCCACTTTGGTGACAAAAACAGGAAAGTAGACTATTATTTGAATGGTGGCCGATTAGGAAAAGGGGAGATGCAACGAGAGCTGGGTGTCATGGTACACCAGTCATTGAAAGTAGGCATGCAGGTGCAGCAGGCAGTGAAGAAAGCGAATGGTATGTTAGCATTCATAGCAAAAGGATTTGAGTATCGGAGCAGGGAGGTTCTACTGCAGTTGTACGGGATCTTGGTGAGACCACACCTGGAGTATTGCGTACAGTTTTGGTCTCCTAATCTAAGGAAAGACATTCTTGCCATAGAGGGAGTACAGAGAAGGTTCACCAGACTGATTCCTGGGATGTCAGGACTTTCATATGAAGAAAGACTGGATAGACTTGGCTTGAACTCGCTAGAATTTAGAAGATTGAGGGGGGATCTTATAGAAACTTACAAAACTCTTAAGGGGTTGGAAGGCTAGATGCAGGAAGATTGTTCCCGATGTTGGGGAAGTCCAGGACAAGGGGTCACAGTTTAAGGATAAGGATTATCACACAGAGAGTGGTGAATCTCTGGAATTTTACTTCGGAGTCACGTGAGTGATTCCGTGAAGAACCCCGTCTTGGCTGCAAGCGCGTCAGTACGTCAGCCGCACTGGAGCAAGCACCAGACTGGCCGGACAGAGCTCCAGCCAGCGGTAAGTTAAACCTAGAGGTAAGTTTGTTTTTACTTACCAGGTATTTTCAGGCAGGAGCCCCTCTTCACAGAGGTTTTCCTGCCAGTTTCGCGGCTCCCAGCCTGCGGGGATGCCATGGAACGGCAAGAAATTAAAGCCAGGATCGCTAACAGTGCAGTCAACAGCTCCCAGCCTGCCGGGATGCCGTGGAATGGCAAGGAAGTAACGCTAGAGTCACTTGTGGCTCACAGACGTTGGTCCCCAGGCAAGGAATAAAATGGGACTCATTCAGCCCAATTTGGACTCAGGTGAGTCGGGCTACAAAGGGTTTCTCTTAATAATAAAATGTATGTATGTTATAGTGTTTTTCTTAAAGTTAAAGTCGTAAAAGATTATTGTTATATGTCCCTGACAATGTAATCCTTGTTGTTTAGCACGTTGCTGTGAATTGTTTTAACCCTTCACAGGTAAAGTTGTACACTAAAAATGTTGATTTAGTGAGCTTACACTGTAATAGCGCTGGCCTATGGGACAAGGCAGCACCAGCAGCGCCTGGGATAGAGCTGCTTCATGTGTAATAGTGCGGGCCTATGGGACAGGCCACGTCAGCAGCGCCTGACAGGGCTGCTTCATGTATGAAAGTGCCGGCCTACGGGAGAGCCATGCCAGCAGCGCCTGATACAGGGCTATTTCATTTGTGACATTAACGGCTTACGAGAGAGCCGTGCTAGCACCACCTGGCACAGGGCTGTTTCATGTCAAAAAGCGCCGGCCTTTACGAAAGGCGGTGCCAGCAATGCCTGGGACAGGGCTGCTCAAGCTCACACATAATCTGCTACGCCCACGGAGTTGGGAGATGATTCTCCACCAGGGCTGGATAGCAATGCCCACGGAGTCGGGGGATGATTCATCACCGTGGCTGGATAGTGCGTTTGAAACGACAATCCCAAATCCAGCAACTGTTGCATACAGTGCTACAGCAGGGCACACGCCAACAGGAGGAGTGTCAGCACCACCCTGAACAAAAAAGGCGCCAGCAGTATCTAGTAGAGAACTGTTTGATAGTACTTTCATAGATGAGGATTAGTTCGGACACCGACTCTGATGGTAGGGTGAGACAGAAGTTCCACATCCGCAGGCCGCACCAGCAGCTCCAATTACAGAGCTGCTACAGGTCTCCTTCTTGGAGGCAGAGACCAAGACAGATCAGTATCCTGTTGACACTGAGTCTCAGGGTATGGCCGTGGGACATACCCCGAGGGATGAAGGGCATGTGTCAGAGGTACCTTTTTCCTGACAACAAAGTTGCCATCCCAGCAGAATATTCTATTTGGGTTAGATCCAATGCGTTCTTATCAGTATTGGTATCGTGCGGCCTGCAGCAGCGCCTGTTTAGGGCTGCCTACGAATCATCCTCTTTGAGGAGGGAAGAGCAAAAGGTCAAGATATAACTGACTCCAGGCTCTAAAGAAGTCAATAGAACATAGTGAAGCACATATGTGCCGGCAGTGAACAGCGCCAACAGGGGGATGCGAGAGCCAGCCGTTGAATCTGTTGTTCAGGTAGGCCTATTCAACAGTTCTCATGCAAACCACCCATGGAATAAGGCAGGAGTGGCATGTTATTATGAAGAATGGAGAGTGTCGGGCATATGAACTTTCCGAATATGAAAACTTATTTTTCTTGACTAACCACAGATTCATAAGGGTCAATGATCCATGCCATGCAAATCCCATTACAGAGGTTATCAAAGACAATATAACTGTACTAATAACAGTAAAGCTTTGCGGAATGGGATAAACTTTTCGTTGGTCATTGGGATTTACCTTTAATTATTATTAGCCTTGACTCCGCCCTGTGGCAAGAGAATGGAGTTAATAGCAATTTGTTATAAAAGTGAGTTTTATTTTCATCAAGAGTAATTGGCAATATAACAGCTTTGTTTCAGCTGAGCAAATCAAGGAACTGATATTGTGTAAGTAGCAACCTCTCAAAGGACAATTAGACCATTGTTAGCAACCTTATGCTATTGTCAGCTGAAGCTACCTCAGTCACAATGATGAAGTAACAGTATTCAGCATTGCTGAACATGACAATAAACTAATTTGAACTTGAACTTGAAACTCGCTACAGTAGTGTGGTCGGTCGAATTCAATTATTACAAACTGATGCTAAGGACTCTTAAGGTGAGAAGTTACAAATACTATCTCCACTTGGAGGTATTGGAGATTTGCCTGAGTTACCAATTCTTCAATTGTTGGTATCAAGTAAATGTATACACTAGATGCACCCCATGGGTAAGGAGCTATTGAGCAAATATACATATTCTACATGCTCAAATTCAAGTTGCTGCTCTACGATGGTGACGTATGTTAGTCACATGGCAATCAAGTAGAAGTATCCTGTAATAATTACCTAATCTCCTGTGCCACTGGTGTATCATCCAGTTCAGATCGATGACAACACAGAATAGGTATTGGATCTCAAGTATTATGAAAGTATGGTTCAATACTACAATGGTGCATGTTTATTCACTGATTGCAAAAATATGTGGCAAAACAGTGCGGAGAAATACATTCTCGCTACAAAAGGAGGAATGTTTTTTTATGTTTTCCTCCATTTTTTGCCTCATTAGCCGGGTCTTAAAACAGTCAGCAAGACCTCGCTTGGGTCCGTACTGTCGGACTGGCTAAGCAGCCATGTTGCCTGCTTCATCAGGCATAATGGCACAACGGTATACGGTTATTCCAAAAAACAAAAACTTGCTGGTTCAAACGGTGGTTCAGGAGACCGGCCTTTGCACGATAAAACAATTATTGACTAACACATTTTGAATGGATTGTCACATTATGCCTCAGGTTGTCACATCAAGACATGAATGTGCTCACTGCAGAGTGCAGGGATAGCACCCCAAAAAGCAGTACATTCCTATTGAGGAGGATCAGAAGTGATTTTGTTAAAATGTTAATGTTACTTTTAATACGGTACAGATTACTGACATTTTCCAGTTCATTCTTAATTGGTATTTGGCAATAATTCAGTTATAGAGACACCACAGCTGCAACAAAAGGGAACTACTCTGTTGGGTTCAACCCGGATATCGAGTTGTTAAAAAGATCTTGACACAAGTTCTCCCACTACAAGATTATGCAGTTGGTTATTGAAAATGTGTGAACATTACTTCACCAAGGGGTTCCAGCTACATCCTTAGTCATGACACTAATATCAGCACAACGACGGCAAACATTGCAAATGCTGTGGCTAGATAGGATGGAATTGGCTGCAGGTGCCATTACATTTGACATTGTGGTCTACACAAGCAGAGCAGACCAGGGGTGGCATGATTTAAGATGATTTTTCATGTCTATGTTATCAAGGCCACCAGAATGCTAAGAAGTGTGGAATCAGCATTGTTTATTAATCAACAAACAACTACACAAAGGAAGGGCGGTTCAGACTATTTCAAGGTGGCTGCAGCAGGTTCTGGGTTATGCAGGTATTAACACTGACGATTGTATATCTCATTCCACCAGGTCAGCATCAACGTCAGCGGCCAGGGCAATGGACATGCCCAGCGACCATATCCTCGCGACCGCAGGATGGTCAACTAAATTATTTTTAAAACATTTTCCATAGGCCGGTTACTGACCCAGGGTTTTGCCCATTCCGTTTGCGTCCACTTTAGCCTCCCCTGAGTTACAGGGGTTGCTATTGATTTCTTTATTAACGTAAACCATTAATACATGTGAATCAATATCATGCTAATGCATTTTGATTATTCACTCATCCTGAGTCAATCGATGCAGTGAGAAGCCGCGATTTCGATCTGCGTCATGAAATTACAAAGCTTTGAAGTCTTCACGGAATCACTCATGTGACTCCGAAGTAAAATAGTAAGATTAAATGAGAACTTACCAGTTTGAAGTTTGATCTTGATTTTATGAGGAGTTACGTTAGTGATTACGTGCCCGCCACGCCCAACCCTCTCTCATAAAGATCATCTGGTAGTTCTCGAGTCACGCATCTTACTATGTCACTTCGGTGATTGTTATTTGTGATTTCATACCGCTGCTTTGAAGATTGACGTGCATGCGGCCTAGACGGGGTTCTTCACGTAATCACCAACGTAACTCCTCATAAAATCAAGATCAAACTTCAAACTGGTAAGTTCCCATTTAATTTTACTATTCTCTGTCACAGAAAGTAGTTGAGGCCAGTTCATTGGCTATATTTAAGAGGGAGTTAGATGTGGCTAAGGGGATCAGGGGGTATGGAGAGAAGGCACGTACGGGATACTGAGTTGGATGATCAGCCATGATCACATTGAATGGCGGTGCAGGCTCGAAGGGCCAAATGGCCTACTCCTGCACCTATTTTCTATGTTTCTATGTAGCTGTTTCAGAACCTGGTGCTGTGTGACTTTAAACCCACAGCCCCACATACTGTATTTAAATCTGTGTCAAAGTTCCCACAGCACTATTCTGCAGGAGAATCTGAGAAAACACGATCCCCAATGTCCTGGGTCACTATCTATGCTTCAATTGTCATGAGTAAAAAGATTATTTGGTCATTGTCTTATCACATGCGTGCCAATTGCCTCGTGTTCTGTACATTAAACAGTGGCCATCGGTCAGAATTACCTCAGGAGCTGTAAAGTGCTTTGGGCCATTCTGAGATCATGATAAACACACAAAAAAAATGGAATCTCTTCCTTGCCTTCGCACTTACGTGAAGGTTTGAACACTGGTGCCAGCTTGTGATGGATGGATGGTCTTTTCCTATCAATAAACTTCAAGGTAGTTCAGCAGTTTAAAATGTGGTTTTGCAATTATTTTGCTGGCAGTTTGTTATGACAGACTCCCTTGAATGAGTTTTCAGGATTCTACTGCATGTCTTGCATTGATGCGGCACAAATACTTGTCTTCCTTTGACCTTAAAAAAACACTTGTAAATTGGGCAGAACTTCAGTCAGTGGAAAGTAATGTGTGATTAAATATTAAATGTAGATTTACCCAAAACTGAATCACTGGAGTTTCCAGTGAAGATTAATTTTTTGTGCTATGTTTAACAGCGTATTGAAAATACATTATATCAGTTTAAAGAACCAGACATATAGCATTCAATATGTGTAGCAAGGACCCGCAGATGCAGGTTTATACAGAAGATAGACACAAAATGCTGGAGTAACTCAGCGGGTCGGGCAGCATCTCTGAAGGAATAGATGATGCTTTGGGTCAGAACCCTTCTTTAAGACCACTAACATTCAAAAAAGTTTTAATTGGAAGGCTGAGAGCCAGCATCTCCAATAATAATTTTTTTTGAGATGATTAAGTTTTATTTTGACGACGTTTACTGCAATATAGTTAATGACTCATGCAGCCTTCCAATGGCTTATCAAAGATTTGAAACATTTTTTACATGGCTGACATGATTGCTGGCTGCATCATCCGCAACTGCTAGAATTCCCAAACACCCTTAATTAGGAATGAAAGACCAGTGAGTAATTGTGAAGTGATTAATATAGTCCGTTGCCATGGAGACACACAAACATGCACTATAATAGATCATGGTGACTGTCTCCTCTCATTACAAAGGATTCTCTCTTATCAGTTCTCCCATGTTTGGACCACCGCAGCAGCTACCAAATCTGACCATATGGGTTATGTTATAGTTTTGAGTGTGGTAGGTATTTTGACATGCACTCTAACACCAGACAGTCTCACTTGATAGCCCCTCAAGCTTTGAGAACAGCTTGACTTTACAAGTAATGATTACAAGTGCCTGGCATGTTTCTTGCGATCTCGGTGAAAAGCAGCTTTGACTAATGATCTGTAAATGGTGTCATTAGAAAATAAAACCACTGCTGACTGGCTTTGATTGACCAATGAAGTCAAAATAAAAACGAACAAAGTGAAGCTTGACATCAGGAAAACATTTCTTTTTCTTAAAAAAACCCCAAATGTGTTTGCACCATTTTGTCATGCAGTTTGTTGCAAAGTTGACTGCAAAACTTCTCTCACTCAAGGTGAAAGGTCAGCTGGGCTATTTCCTACTGAAGTATTTATTTTCTTCCGTGTAGGTCTCCAGAACACACAACAAACCTGTCAGAAAACAGATGAAAATGTTAGGGCCTCGGTAATGTAGACAGCCATGAGGATTTGAGAGTGCCTTTGCACATTGTACCTGAGATTTAAGCCACAGTTTTTCCAAGTCTCCTTGGCACTTTAAGCCAATTTGACGATTTCAAAGAGGAATATTTGGAACACGTTTGTGCGCTGGTTTTTTAAACATTTACGGCGTGAACACCAATGTTTAGAAAGGAATTCTGTTCAAGTTTTAGCTATTTTCCTTTTCCTTTTAAATTTCAGAAAATTTTACTGATGGGAGCATTGTCATTTTCCAAGTCAGGATCAAACCCGGATCGCTTACGCTGTGAGACAGCAGCTCTACCAACTGTGCCACTGTGCAGCTGATTTGAAGTTTGAATGATTAATTTTATTGCTGAAAGGAGCTGTGTGTCGATGGGTTTTATGTGACAACTCGAGAATTAATTGAAACTTGTAATTACATTTTTTTTCTCTAAAGTCCATAATACCGATGCAAGTGTGACATTGCTTCAATTAAAAATGCACTTAATTGAAACTGATAATTAAGGTTTTTCTTTAAATTCTATAATACAGGTACAAATGGGACCTTACTTCAATTAAAATTAAACTTAATAGAAATGTAATTTTTCACTTAAGTCTATAATACAGATACAACTGTGACATAATTCCAATTAAATATACACTTAATTGAAACTTGAATCTGACGACCCATAATATCTGACGGACTTTATCGAAACATGACAAGAGTCTTGTGGTACCATTAAGACTTGACCTCTCCCAATGAAAAGCCACTTTCCTGGCTATCAGCTGGCTTTGTGCACTCTGCATATTTGCCATGATAATGGAAGCATTTA
Organism: Raja brachyura; assembly: GCA_963514005.1. Next base: position 33,756,779 of record OY740798.1, on the reverse strand, counting down.
AAGGGAGTTAGCAGCTTCAAATCTTTTCCAGGCTGGAAGAAAAAAACGAAGGTGGAAAAATCAGTCTTGGAAAGTGGGGGTAGGGTGGGAACGGAAAAGGAAGATCTGACAGCAGGGGGAGCCATTTGGCAACAGGACAATCTAAATAGGTCCATGACAGGTGACACTGAAGAATGAATTTACGAGTAAGAGAATGCATGCATGTACGTTATAGTTGGAAAATCATTTTGATGCTTGGAAGAAGTGTGTGCTATCGTCCATCTACAATGAAAGATCTATTGAGGTGAAACATTTAAATTGTAGGCTCTGTGATACCTGTAAATATAAAAATCTGAAACAGCTTCTAATAGCAATCAAATAAGACTCTGTTTAGTAGCTTTAGAACTACAGCACGGAAAAAGGCCCGTCAATCCACCGAGTCCACGTTGACCAGCGATCCCTGTACACTAGCACTATCCCACACACTAGGGACAATTTACATTTTTTATTGAAGCCAATTAAACTACAAATCTGTATGTCTTTGGAGTGTGGGAGGAAACCGGAGCACCCGGAGAAAACCCACGGGGTCACAGGGAGAACATACAAACTCCACACAGACAGCGCCCGTAGTCAGGATTGAACCCGGATCTCTGGCGCTGTCCGGCGGTTACTCCACTGCTGCGCCACCGTGCTGCCACACTTATTGTGTATTATGGACTTGAGAGGAAAAAACGTAATTACATGATGAACTTTATTTTGGGATGTAAACTCATTTATTATCATTGATAAGACCAGCATTTATTGTAGAAACAAGGAACTACAGATGCTGGCATACACAAAGGGCACAAAGTTCTACAGTAACTTAGCATTGCTAGAGAACATGGATAGGTGGTGTTTTGGGTCAGGATTACCTGAAACTAGAGAATTCAATGTTCAACCTTTCAAGAGGCTAGGCATGTGAAGAAAATAATTTATACAGTAATCAAATCTATGATTGTATGTCCATACTTCTCAGTGCCAGCATGAGAGTTATTATTGGGGGGACAGAGTGTTGGTGTCAACTGTAGCCTCACTCCTCAGCTACCTCCACTTCTCTGAGATCATGTTATTTAAGGATATGATTAGAAGCAATGTCCGACCACTTTACAAGAAGCCTTAAGACCATAATGGTCATGGAGAACATAGATAGGTGGCATTTCAGATCAGGATCCTACTTCAGACTTATTGTGGGGAAAGAAAGCTGGAAGAGAGGAGGTGTACAAAATCTTGAGGAATAGATCCTGTGGACACATAGACTCTTTTGCCCAGAGTGGGGGAATCGAGAACCAGTGGACATAGGTTTAAGTTCAAGTTCACATTTATTGTCACATGCATCAATTAAGGTACAGTGAAATTTTAGTTACCATGCAGCCATACAATTAAAATAACACAACACACGATAAAACTTAATATAAGCATCCACCACAGTGATCACCGTGATGGAAGGCAACAAAGTTCAGTCGGATTTCCTCCTTTTTGTTCACCCGTGTTTGGGGCCATGAACCCTCCGTTGTCACCGCTACGGACGGCCCGATGTACAGGCCCTCTCGTCGGGATGATTGAAGCTCCGACGTTTCGGACAGAGTACCTGAATCGGCCACTTTGTTATTGGAAACCGCGGCTTCTCGATGTTATAGGCCGCAGGCAGGCCAGCGGTCGGAGCTCCTCTCTGGTGATCCCCGGAAAGGGATCCATGGCTCCAGGATGGTAAAGTCTGCTCCACGCCTGCGGCTAGAAGCTCTGCAGACCGCGGCTTCAAGATGTTAAAGTCAGCAGGCCGGTGGTCGGAGTCTTTCTTCTGGCTCCGCGATGGAAGTCCGCGCTGCTCTGGGCCGTCTCCGGGAAAGACCGTGACAATCCAAGTTGATAGGCCATGAGGAAGGGCGAAAATGTGACTAGGAGAAAAGCCACATCTCTGCCGAGGTAAATGACTGGAAACGTTCCCCCTAATCACCCCCACCACCCCCCACATAAAAACATATGGAGAAACATTAACACATTAACAAAAGTCGAAATGACTGACACACTAATGGCGAGATTGCCATTCGCAGCGCCACCCAATGACGAAGGGGGAAGTTGAAGGGGGAGAGTATTTATAAGATTCTGAGGGGTAACCTTTTCACACAAATGGTGTTGGGAATATGGAACGAGCTGCCGGAGGAAGTAAGTGAAGCAGGGACTATCACAACGTTTAAGAAGCAATTAGACAGGTACATGGATAGGACATGTTTAGAGCGATATGAACCAAGCACAGGCATGGGACTAGTATAGATGGGACATGTTGGTCAGTGAGGGCAAGTTGGGCTGAAGGGCCTGTTTCCACACTGTATGACACTATGGTTCGATAAGACAGAGGAGCAGAATTAGGCCAATCAACCCATCATGTCTACTCTGCCATTCAATTGTGGCTCCTGTATTTTTACCTCTCAACCCCATTCTTCCGCCTTAATTGTGAGGCAGATGCATGTGAGGCACAAATCTGCAAATGCTCTCAGAAACGCAAGTTGTTTTGGCAGAAGGGCCTGAATGTATTTTGCTGTGCAAATAATTTTGAAGTAAAAGTATTCCTTTTAGGTACCGTGGTAGTTTGCGTTAATGTTTTCATACCGTGCATTCAGAGATTCAAAGAAGACATCGTTATTGTTCATTGAGGAAAGATCTATTAAAACTGGAAACCAATTTAATAAAAAAAGACCAGGTTAATTATAAGCGGTTTTACTGATATCTGGTTTGTTCTTTTAACATTGAACAGTTTTGATTTCTTGTTAAATTAAAGATATCCCTCGGTTGCAGAAGATTTCCACATTCTCCAGCGTTCCAGTTCTCTCTCCCACTTGACTCAGGTGTGGCTGGAAGTTGTATTGGATAGTTTGTAGGCCAAATTGCTCTGTGCTTCAGGTGTAGACAGCTTGAAAATTTGAACCTGTTCTGTTTTTGGCCCTCATGGTGGATTGGTTAGACAAATCGAGTTAAAGGGCCAAAATCTGCAAAGGAATTTGGGCACCACCTTTGGACCAGAAGTAAGATGAAAACAACTTCTGCACTTTTTTCCTCTTGTGTGGTGATTTAACCAACTATGCACCAGAAAATCTGGCAAAGAAAGCAAAGAAATTCACCTTTGATGTAAATACAGAACAGAAATACAGTTTGAGGCAATTCATGATAAAAGCGGCAAAAAAGCAGTTTTTATTTAAGAAACATCAACATATACTGGAAACTTTAATTGTGCTTATTTTCCTAGCAAGTGACAGTGTGGTTGCGAGCAAGTTATTTGGCTTTGCAAATAATCATGAAAGAGGAATATTCCTTTTAGGTACCAAGGTACTTGTACTGTATAATTAATACAACTACATTAGTAATAGGGTTGCCAACTTTCTCACTCCCAATTAAGGGACAAAAGGTGGCGTGCCATCGCGGAGTGGGTATGGTGCAGATCCGGGATGAAGTGAACCGTGTTAGCCTTTCCGTGGGAGGAAGCGTCGAGGGAGGGACTTGTGAGGAATCTTGCAGGAGGCAAGATGGACATCGAACGGCAACTCATCTGATGAGCCGGTTGATAAAATCTCAGAGACTCTACCTGCTGTGACAATTCGCCATGTGTTAGCTCCTGTGGGGACTGGCACTCGGGAGATTTAAGAGGCGTCGGTGTTCATGGAATTGGTGAGCGCTCCAACCAAACAGGGACGACGGTGGGAGTTGGGGTGGGGTGGGGTGGGGGTGGGGTGTGGTGGGCGGCTGAGATACACCTAAGAGATTTCATAATTAAAACGTAGAAATGAAAAGCACTCCCAGAGGCAGAGGCGGAGGTAGAGGACTGAAGAGGAGAGAGGGAGGGGGAGGGGAAACTAACCCAGAGAATGAAAACCCACAAGTGCCTGGCGGTCCAACCCTGTACACTCTGGTTAGGTTACGTATATTAAATGCATTTTCAACTTGCGATATTTTCGCTTTACGATGGATTTATCAGAATGGAACCCCATGGTAAATTGAGGAGCACCTGCTAGTAGCAGTCAAATAGGGGAAAAGGGTGGTCCCATATGGGACAAACCAATTTAGCACAATATACGGGATGTGCCGGCTAATATGTGGCAACCCTACTTAGTAACGAAAGGTTTAGTGTAGTTTATTGTTTATTATCACATCTACCAAGATACAGTAATAAGCTCTTTGTTGCAGGCTATCCAGTCAGTGGATAGACTATACATGATTACAATTGAGCCGTCCACAGTATACACATACAGGATAAAGGGAATAACATATAGTGCAGGTTAAAGTGCAGTAAAGTCCGATTGGAGTTTGAGGGTCCCAATGATGTAGATGGTATCTCAGGACTACTCTCTAGTTGGTGATAGATGATTCAGCTCCCTGATAACAGCTGGGAAGAATCTGTCTCTGAATCAGGAGGTGGGCTTTTTCACACTTCTGTACCTTTTGCCTGATTGGATCGAAAATAAGAGGGAGTGACCGGGGGTGAGACTCGTCCTTGATTATGCTGGTGGTGTTGCCGAGGCAGTGTGAGGTGTAGATGGAGTCAATTGAAGGAAGGTTGATTCGTGTGCTAGTCTGGGCTGCGTCCACAATTCTCTGCAGTTCTTGGATGAAAGTTCCCAAATCATGCTGTGATCCATCCCGATAAAATGCTCTCTCCTAGGTACATTGTATTAAAGGTAGTTGCATTATATAAAGGAATATTAAAACAATGTTTTGATGTTCGTGTGCAGTGTTTTCAGAGGTCCAAAGACAGTGGTGCAGCAGTGGAGTAGCTGCCTGACAGCACCAGAGACCTGGATTCGGTCCTGCCTACGGGTGCTGTTTGTACGGAGTTTGTATGCTCTCCCTGTGACCACGTGGGTTTTCTCTGGGTGCCCTGGTTTCCTCCCACAATTCAAAGATGCACAGGTTTGCAGGTTAATTGGTTTTGTTTAAATTATAAATTGTCCCTAGTGTGCAGGATAATGTAAGTGTACAGTGTCATCGCTGATCAGTGTGGACTCGTTTGGCCGAAGGGCTTGTTTCTACGCTGTATCTCTAAAGTAAAGTCAAACAAAACTGGAAACAAATTTGATTAAATAGAACAGATAAATTATGAGCTGTTTTATTTAGTCAGAGATAGTCATAGAGTCATACAGTGTGGAAACAACTTCCACTTCCTTTGGCTCAACCTCCACATACTGACCAACATGTCCCATCTGCACTAGACTCGCCTATCTATATTTGGTCCACATCCCTCTAAACCTATCCTATCCATGTACCTGTCCAAATATTTCTTAAACTTTGCGATAGTACCTGCCTCAACTACCTCCTCCATCAGCTCGTTCCATAGGCCCAGCAACCTTTGTGTGAATTTATATTATTTGAGGTTTTTTTAAAAACTGACCAATTTTGATGAACTTGCTTGTTAGAGTTATGTTTAAAATTCAAGCTGTATAATGTCTGTATAGCAAAGGGAAAAAAACACTATTGTGCTAGCAGGCTCTGGGGTGGTGCAACACCATTCCCATAGGACTACTTTTAATTACCATAACATTTTGTAACCAGCTAAAACAAGTCCAGACGCCACTGAGGCCCAAAAAAGTAGAGCAGCAGATGAAAAGAACCACACAGAAACTCCACGCACTATAAACTGTATGCCACAGGATTTGTTAAACATATGTATCTTTCAGACAGTACATTCTTTGATTTTTCTTTCTTGTGTGTGTGTTCCAAACTGAGATGTGTAGTTCGGCAGCTAGTCACGTTCACCTGCTGTGTGTTTCTTCAGACTTCTTTGGCAATCTTCTCCAAGTCAGTGATTTATTCTCCTTATTTACGTCAGAGGAGGAGAGATCGGCACTAAAGCAATATATCCACGTACCAGCCATGACCACCTGCATTTGTTGGGGAACTGCTGTATGAAGGTGTGCCATTGGAAGGCTGCCATTAAACTGGAAAGAGCGCAGAGAGGATTTATGAGGATGTTGCCAGGAACTCAATTGCCTAAACTGCAGGGAAAGGATGGGCAGGCTAGGACTTTATTCCTTGGAGCATAGGAGGTTGAAGATAATCTTCTAAAGGTGTATAAAATCATGAGGTGGGATAGATAGGGTGATAGGGAGATAGTGTCTTTTACACAGGGTAGGGTAAAAAACCAGAGGACATAGATTTAAGGTGAGAAGGGCAATATTTATTTGGAATATGAGGGGCAATCTTTTCACACAGAGAGTGGTGGGTATATAGAACAAGCTTCCAGAGGAGATAGCTGAGGTAGGAACTATGATAGCATTTAAAAGCACTGGGACATGTACAGTACATGGATAGGGAAGGTTTGGAGAGATATGGGCCAAATGCAGGCTAATGAGACTAGCTTAGATGGGGCATCTTGGTCGGCATGGACGACTTGGACCAAAGGACCTGTCTCTATGATGTTAGGACCTAAGGTCGATACATTGGCGGAAGGTTAGGTGTGGAAGCTAAACGTTTGTTTTTAGATGTGAGTCTTAATGCAGGGAAGAGAGGTGAAGAGGCTTAAGAAGGGAATTCCAGTGTTTGTGTCTAGATGATCACAGACACACCTGCCAGTAATGTGAAGATATGTTTAGTTTAGTTCAGAGATACAGTGCGGAAACAGGCCCTTCAGCTCACCAAGTCCACGCTAACCAGCGATCACGCCTACACTAGTTCAATCCTACACACCTAAGCGCCAAAAATGCGGGCTTGATCCTTGCAAGAGGTGCTGTCTGTGTGGAGTTTGCACGTTCGCCCTGTGATCACATGGGTTTCTCTGGGTGTTTAAAGGAGATGAGCGGAATATTTTTGAAACAGAGGGTGGTGCGCTGTGGAATGCGCTGCCAGGACAGGTAGTGGAGGCAGATATGATAGTAATGCTTAGACAGCGCATGGATATTCAGGAATGGATCATGTGCAGGCAGATTACATTAGTTCAGCTTGGCATCATGTTTGGCACAGACATTATGGACTGAATGCCCGTTCCTGTGCTGCACTGTTCGATGTTCTAATGTCCTTTAATGCCAGTTGTGGTTATATCTTAAGAAAAATCACAGTAATACTAATCTGTCATTATGAAGCTGGGTCCCGACCCAAGATGTTATCTGTCCATTTTCCTCCGTAGATGCTGCCTGACTCTGAGTCCCTCCAGCAGCTTGACTGTCTAAATCCGTGGGTAAAGATGATACACCTGAGAGCTAATTTGCAGTGGTAAAAGAGCTCTGTAGTTTTTAGTAACCACAAAAAAAACAGTGGTTATAAAGTACGATTGATGTCTTTGTTATGTCTCAAATGCAGAAGTGTCTTTTAAGTAGAGTTTTATGTGTAGGAACCAATAATTTCTAGATAATTTGCATACTGCTGTATCTACAAACAGCAACGATAAATTATTATCTGGGGTGGTGTTTACGGGATAAACTCTGACTTGAGATCTACAAATAATGATCAGATCATAAGACAGAGTAGTGCAATTAGGCCATTTGGCCCACCCAGTCTGCTCTGCCATTCGATCATGGCTGATCTATTTTTCCTTCTAAATCCCATTCTCCTGCCTTTTCCCTGTGACCTTTGACATCCTTACTAATCAAGAACCTATCAATCTCCGCTTTAAAAATACCCAATGACTTGGCCTCCGTCAGCATCTGTAGCAATGAATTCCCCAGATTCACCGCACTCTGGCTAAAGAAATTCATCATCATCTCCATTCTTAAGGCGCATCCTTTTATTCTGAGGCTGTGCTCTCTGATCCTAGACATTTCCACTACTGGAAACATCCAGCCACATCCACTTTCTCATCCACATCCAAGTGTTTTCACTTTGGGCTTTATCTCTACCTACCATTATTTGGCAGCTTTCAATTAGATCCCCCTCATCGTTATAAAATCTAGCGAGTACAGGCTCAGAGCCATCAAACGCTCTTCATACGTTGAGGCCATAAGACATTGGAGCAGAATTAGGCCATTCGGCCCACCGAGTCTGATCCACCATTCAATTCATTCATCCCCTGCATAATCCTTGTAAATCTCCTCAGGACCCTCTCCAATACCTGCATATCCTTCCTCATGATTAAAATAACAAATAATGCCATGGATTGACTTCTACTCATCTGATTAGGTAAGTGTGGCTACAACTTAACATCACATCTGATAACTTTAGACTTTAGAGACAAAGCGTGGAAACAGGCCCTTCAATCCACCAAATCCGCTCCGACCAGTAATCAGTCCGTTCACTGCCGTTATTCCACACACTAGGGCCAATATAAAATTTACAGAAGCTAATTAACCTATAAACCTGCACGTCTTTAGAGTGCGGGAGGAACCCAGAGCGCCCGGAGAAAGCCCACGTGGTCACAGGGTGAACGTACAAACTCTCTACAGACAGCACCTGTAGTCAGGATTGAACCCGGGTCTCTGGGGCTGTAAGGCAGCAACTCTACCCCTGCGCCACCGTGCCGCCATGATTCTCACCCAATTGGAACTCTTACATCAATAACTGCTGGCAAGGATATTGCAGTTATCAACATTGCAGTTACTGGCTGCAGTATTTTCATCTTAAGAGACAAAGTCCTTTTCAATTGTTCATTTGATGTGAGACATCAATGCGTTACGTTGATCTTTTTCCTATGACCTCGTGTAGCACACGTGGCGCTTGTTGCTATTGCAAGTAGCTAATTCACTCCCAAATGCATTGCAGCAGTACTTTGAAACCAGCTGCCAGTAGGGGGAGGGTGGGGGGTGGTATAAAAGAAGTCTTGTCGAGTTGTCTTTGATTTTGACCCTCTGCTTCCTGTGGGTAAGCATTTGGCCCCTGTCCAGCATCACCCTGTGGTGTCTCTGCTCAGAGAGCAGCTTCTCCAGCAAGGGAAGGGTAATAGACATGGCCCATGGTAGAGTGCATTATAACCACTCCATGCTGCCCTTGCTCCTCTGGGCCATATATCTCTGAATTAAAAGAAACATTGGATGTTAGCCACAGTCGTGTTGACCTGTAATAATCAGTTAATTTTTTTATGATCAAATATATGGCTGGGTAATTGATTGAGCCAAGTGTTTTCACTCTGGGCTTCATCAGCAATCTGGATGAAGATTGGACAAGCTTCGAAGAACATATTTCTTCTCTGTCAAGTTTCAAATGCTCTTGCATGTCAGAAAACACCAGATTTGCCACGAATCATTTCTCTTGGGAAGTGCTTTAGAATTCAATATCTAAAGATTAAACTTTCTATTGAAAATATTCCATACTTAACTGTAAGCCACATATGTATGTATACTTATATCAGGTCTCCCCTCAACATCTGATGTTCCATAGAAAGCAATCCAAATCTGTCCAACCTCTCCTGTAGCTAATACCCCTAATCCAGGGATTATTCTGATAAACCGGCACCCTCCACAAAGCCTCCCCATCCTTCCTGTAACGTGTTGACCAGAACATAACAAATCTCCAAATGCATTCTAACCAAAGTCCCATAAAGCTGAAATATGACATTAGACTTTATTTTAGAAGTTAGAGATACAGCATGGAAATAGGCCCTTTCGCCCGCTGAATACGCACCGACAAGCGCTCACTCCGTACGCTAACACTATCCTACAAACTAGGCACAATTTACAATTTGACAGAAGCCAATTGACCTACAAACCTGCACCTTTTTGGAGTCTGTGAGGAAACCCACATGGTCATTGGGAGAATGTACAAACTCTACAGACAGGACCGGTAGTCAAGAATGAACCCGAATCTCTGGCGCTCTAAGGCAGCAGCTCTTCTGTTGCGCCACCGTGCTGCTCTCTTGCTTATAATCTATGCCCCGACTGATGCGGGCAAGCATGCCAATTGGAAATTATTTAGGGTTTGCAATTATTTAGATTTGACAGTATCTTCTGGGTGACGATGTTTGCTTGCACAATATCTTTCCAAATAGCATATAAAGATTTGCAAAACTTGATTCATGCCTAATTTCTTTGAGTTTGTTTTCTTTGATAGGGATGCTGTTATCCTCTTCCTCGGCATTGCCTTGGGTCGAGGATGACTTGATTCCACTGAGTAGAAGATGCCTGTGCGTGAATCCCTTTACTGTGAAGTGGCCATTGAGTCTCAGCTCCCAACCAGCCCTAATAGAGCAAGGTCTTTGTCATAGAGTCATAGAGTGATAGTGTGGAAATAGGCCCTTTGGCCCAACTTGCCCGCACCGGCCACATGTCCCAGCTACTCTAGTCCCACCTACCTGAGCTTGGTCCATATCCCTCTAAACGTCCTATCCATATACCGGTCTAACTGTTTCTTAAACATTGGGATAGTCCCAGCCTCAACTACCTCCTCTTGCAGCTTGTTCCATACACCCACCACTCTTTGTCTGAAAAAGTTACCCCTTAGATTCCTATTAAACATTTTCCCCTTCCCCTTGAACCTATGTTCTCTGGTCCTCAATTGAGACTTGAGGTTCAATGGTTCTTTATTGTCACGTACGCACAGCGCAGGGTAATTCATTTACACAACCCACAAATGCACAGTCACAATATTTTGGTGCCATTTACCGATAAAAATTCCAAAGTCCAAAGTCTGGTCCACATGCTGGAAGTACTGGAGCACCTCTGATCCAGGTAAGCCCAGGTGAGCCCCAGGCAGCTGCAGGACCACGACCCAACGCCCTTCTCCTCGCCGACGGCCTCTGTGTCACCGGGGGCCACTTCCTGCAACTGACCTCGCAGGTGCTGGAGACAACACCCTGCTCCCTCTCCTACCGGCCCACTCCTCGCGTCCGTCGCTGCCAGCAGCTCCCTCCTCCTTGACTCTCCGGTCTTCGGGCCTTCCGAACTTCCCTCTGTAGGAAGCGACCCGCCAGGCCCTTCTTAGCAGCGGTGAACTATGTCTGCCACCGCACGTGGTCACGGGAGGCCTGTTCTCATTGGCTGCTGGGTCCATCCTTGTGGCCAGGCCTTTACAAATTTAGTTTGATTGGAGATCAATCAATCTCAGCTTGCTCCCTGACCTGCTGAGTTGCTCCAGCACTTTATGTTTTGCTCAAGATTTCAGCATCTGCAGCTCCTTGCGTATCTGGCATCAGCAAACCAAAATGTTGATTCTTTCAAATGTTGATGGACTAAAAGTACGACTCCAGACTATTTTAGTATTTATTTTAGACTTCTAGCCCTTGCAGTATTTTTTCTTATTCCCACAGGAATTTTGCAGGACAGTGTAGTTTTAATTTTTGCCAGGAAAATAAAAGTAAATAAGAAAAATAAAAATGGCAAATTGCTACACACAGAGGTCCTGTGAGTTATGCCTCGGGCAACCCATCAAGCACCAAAGCATGTTTCCCAACTACTGGGCACCCTGCCTATGAACCTTGCATCAGGCTGTACAACCGACTTAGTGCCTTAGTGTGAGCTGGTTATTTTTTATTATTTTTTAATTTAATTTAAATTTTTTTTTTTTAACCATAAATATATTTATGCAATCATTACAATACTATTTACAATACTAAACAACACGAACAACCCCACCGCCACAATACAAGTAAAGAAAATATTCTTTAATAACTAGTTCACAATCCTTGTCAAGGATACATTCCACCCCCTCCCACGGTGCACCGCGATCCCAGAAATCCTGCAGGGTTCCTGTGGACAGCGAGTAGTCCTTCTCCCAAACCACCTGGGCAGCAGACGTAATCCCGGAAAAGGGATAGGCAGCTGGGTCGGGCAGGGAGCTGATTATTACTGTCCTCGGATGAAATTCCAGAGAACCGGAACCACCTGAAATGTCAACTCTTTCACTTCCAGGCTACAGAAAAAGCATGGGCTGCTTTTCTTAAAACAAATCTGTGAGTAACGTTTACCTCACAAACAAAAATCAAAATGCCGGTGAAATTATCCACTGCATGCTGAAGTGACTAAAATAGTCCAAGGATACAAGCCACAGGATTTACGAAAGGTAAATCATGTCTGACGAATCTTGTGGAATTTTTTGAGGATGTAACTAGTAGCGTGGATAGGGGAGAACCAGTGGATGTGGTGTATCTGGACTTCCAGAAGGCTTTCGACAAGGTCCCACATAAGAGATTAGTATACAAACTTAAAGCACATGGTATTGGGGGTTCAGTATTGATGTGGATAGAGAACTGGCTGGCAAACAGGAAGCAAAGAGTAGGAGTAAACGGGTCCTTTTCACAATGGCAGGCAGTAACTAGTGGGGTACCGCAAGGCTCAGTGCTGGGACCCTAGCTATTTACAATATATATTAAATGATCTGGATGAGGGAATTGAAGGCAATATCTCCAAGTTTGCGGATGACAATAATTTGGGGGGCAGTGTTAGCTGTGAGGAGGATGCTAGGAGACTGCAAGGTGACTTGGATAGGCTGGGTGAGTGGGCAAATGTTTGGCAGATGCAGTATAATGTGGATAAATGTGAGGTTATCCTCTTTGGTGGCAAAAATAGGAAATGATGGCCGATTAGGAAAAGGGGAAATGCAGCGCGACCTGGGTGTCACGGTACACCAGTCATTGAAAGTAGGCATGCAGGTGCAGCAGGCAGTGAAGAAAGCGAATGATATGTTAGCTTTCATAGCAAAAGGATTTGAGTATAGGAGCAGGGAGGTTCTACTTCAGTTGTATAGGGTCTTGGTGAGACCACACCTGGAGTATTGCGTACAGTTCTGGTCTCCAACTCTGAGGAAGGACATTATTGCCATAGAGGGAGTGCAGAGAAGGTCCACCAGACTGATTCCTGGGATGTCAGGACTGTCTTAGGAAGAAAGACTATATAGACTCGGTTTATACTCTCTAGAATTTAGGAGATTGAGAGGAGATCTTATAGAAACTTACAAAATTCTAAAGGGGTTGGACAGGCTAGATGCAGGAAGATTGTTCCCGATGATGGGGAGGTCCAGGACAAGGGGTCACAGCTTAAGGATAAGGGGAAAATCCTTTAGGACCGAGATGAGAAGGACTAAGAGGGAGTTAGATGTCGCTCTTGTGGCTAAGGGGATCAGAGGGTATGGAGAGAAGGCAGGTACGGGATACTGAGTCGGATGATCAACCATGATCATATTGATTGGCGGTGCAGGCTTGGACCGAATGGCCTACTTCTGCACCTAATTTCTATGACTCTATGACTATGACATAGGTTCCACTGGATAAAGTGTAGCTTGTACTGCTAGCTTGTGCTTGGTTCCTTTGGAGATACAGTGCGGAAACAGGCCCTTCGGCCCACCGAGCCCACGCCGACCTGTGACCCCTGTACACTACACTATCATACACACAAGGGTCGATTTGCAATCTACAGAAGTGAATTAACCTCTGAACCTGCACGTCTTTGGAGTGTGGGAGTAAACCAGAGCACCCGTGGAAAACCCACGCAGTCCCAGGGAGAACAAAGAAACTCCTTACAGACAGCACCTGTCGCCAGCATTGAACCCGGGTCTCTGGCGCTGGAAGGAAACAACTCTAGGCTGTGCCACCGTGTCGCCCTCATCATCAGCATATCATTTTTTTGGAAGTGAGAGACACTTGCGGTTCGAATTAATCGATTTATTGCAGCTCCACTGGGCTGAAATAAATAAATTTTCAACTAACCAGTTACAATGACAAACAGTGCATTTTAGATTGAGAAATAATGTCAGGAGTCTTTAATCAAACCATTTCAGACTCTTGTAGGACACTTTCACAAACCGCCACATCCTACAGTGAGAACTAATTTCTAACTTTCAGTCCGTATGTTGAAGTGCTGATGTGTTATTTTTTTCAAACTGTTTTCAGACTGCAACATAAACATGTCTCATAGACTGGACCCAACTCATCATAGTTGATGGTGTAATTGGTGTCCTCACAAAACCCGGTTGGAGGCTTTTTTTAAAGCCTTTGATTCAGAAATGTGGCAAACATTGAATAGCTTTCACAGTGATTGTGTCTGAAGTAATTCATGATACAGCGTTAAAAGGATCATGTGACCACTACACGGGAAAGCCGAGACATTATTTATTTCCAACAGAGGGACTCTAGCGTAGTACAGTGCAGCACAGGAACAGGTCCTTCATGCCAACAATGTCTTTAGTTTATGTAGCCGAAGGAACTGCAGATGCTGGTTTACATGGAAGGAGAATACAAAATGCTGGAGTAACTCAATGAGTCAGGCAGCATCTCTGGAGAAAAAGAATAGGTGATGTTTCGGATGGAGACCCTTCCTCAGACTGAGTCAGGGGAGTTTCCCTCTCCCCGACTCTCGATCTGAAGAGGGGTCTCAACCCTAAATGTCACCTATGTTTTTAGCTTAGTTTAATTCAGTTTATTGTCACGTGAAAAGTTTCTTTTGCATGCTGTCCAGTCAGTGGAAAGACAATACATGATTACAATCAAGATGTCCACAGCGTACAGATGAAGGGTGAAATGAGGTGCAAGGTAAAGTCCTGCAAATTCCGATTAAATATAGACTGAGGGTCTCCAATGAGGTAGATGGCAGGCCAGGACTCATCTCTGGATGGTGATAGGATATTTCAGTTGGCTGATACACCTGGAAAGAAAATGTTCCTGATCTCATCTGCCTGCAATGAACCATATCCCTCCATTCCATGTTTATCCATGTGCCTATCTGAAGCATCTTACACACCATTATCATATCTGTTTCTACCACCACTCTCCATGCAACAATACTTGCCCCGATCATCTATAAATGTTGCCCTTTACTTTAAACCATTGCCCTCTAGTTTCTGACATTTCCACCCTCTAATTCCTTTCAAAAATGTTTTGAATCATTTTTATCATTTCAAATCAATGTGCCTTGTGACTTTAGACATCACATTTAATTTGTGCTGATACAACTCAATGAACTTCCCTGGATTCACAAGTATCTGTAGATGCTGGTTTATAAAAAAAGACATGCAGTGAGGCTTCAGAGTGGCACAGTGGTAGTGTTGCTGCCTTATGGGCCTGTCCCACTTAAGCGACTTTTTAGACGACTGCAGGAGACTATGCAGTCGCCACATGGTCACCACATGTTCGCGAGTGGTTGCCGGGGTGTCACCTTCATGGTCGTGAGGAGTTCCCACATTCTGAGAACTGGTCGCGGCCTCATCATAGTCGCCGGGAATTTTTCAACATATTGAAAAAAATAGCAGCGACTAGAATGAAGTCGCCATGGAGAGTAGCGAGAATTCTCGAGCCGTAGGTGGGTCGCAAGGAGGTCCTGGTGGGTTGCCAGGAGGTCGAAGGTTCTCGTTGGTTGTAGCTGGTGCTGACCGGTGAATTTCATTGGCTCATTGGGGGAAAAAAACGGAAGCAGTAGTTTTCAGAACCAAGGATAACCGACCGGTAATGTTAAATGTCCGCCATACTTCACAGCTGTGTATCTCTGGCTTATTAAAAGTTGTCTGGCTTCTAAAAAGTTGTCTCCGCTCCTTCTCCCCCTTCTCCCTCCTTCTCCCCCCCCCCCACCCTCGTCTCCCCCTCCTCCCCCCCCCTCTTTTAAAGGACTTACCGTACACTGTGCTAGCCGTCTTAATTACAGTGTGTCTGTATCACCTTGGCTTTGGCCCATGTGAATTTCAGACAGCGCTCCCCCCTGTTTCCCCATTGTGACATGTTTGTGTGTGTTTATGTGTGTTCCATTCTGATAGTCGCCGTTCCAGTTCCTGGTTTTTCAGGCGACTGCCGGCAACCTGACAGTCGCCAGCAGTCCGCTTAAAAATGGCCTGTGGGACAGGCCCATTACAGAGCTAGAGACCTGGGTTCAATCCTGACTACTGGTGCTGTATGTATGGAATTTGCATGTTCTCCCTGTGACCACGTGGGTTTTCTCCAGGTGCTCAGGCTTTCTCCCACATTCCAAAGATGTGCAGGTTTGTAGGCTAATTGGCTTCAGTAAATGGTCCCTAGTGTGTAGGATAGGACTAGTCTACGGATGATTGCCGATCAGTGCGGACTTAATGTGTCAAATGGCCTGTTTCCATGCTCTATCTCTAAACTAATCAAAACTAGAACTAACTCAGCTGGTTAGGTAGCAACTCTGAAGAAATTAGATAGGTGTCCATTTGGGTCGAGATCCTTATTCAGTCACAATTCAGTCACAATTCAGGCGCAAATTGCTGGAGTAACTCAGCGGGTCAGGCAGCATTTCTGGAGAAAATAAATAGGTGAACCTGGCTATGTACGATGCCCCAGTGGGAACGCACTACAGTAATGCTCACTAAAGACTGGGTGCTTCTGAATCATTCAACTTACTTTTTGCAAGCACAATCAACGCTTCAGCATAGAAATTCCCACATACTTTTTTTTTTATACTGCTTCCAAAAAAGAATGAAAGAAAAGAAAAACTGGCGTTTACACAGTGTCTTTCATGTCCTCAAGACATTCTAGGGCACTTTACATTCAGTGAAGTGCTTGTGATGTGTGGTCAATGCTTTAATGTAGAAATGAGGCAATGATCAGTTAATTGTTCTTTTATGAAGTTAGTTGAGTGGGAAATTCAGAGACAACATCACTTCTCCTTTCTTAGAAGTTTAGAAGTTTAAAGATATTGACTGTTGGTCAAATATAAAATTATGAGAGGCACAGATAGGGTAGACAGTCAGAATTTTTTTCCCAGGGTGGAAATGTCCAACACTAGAGGGTATTTGCTGTAAGGTGGAAAGTTTAATGGTGATGTGCAAGTTTTTTACACAGAGAGTGGTGCGGGCCTAGAAAGCTGCCCTGGAAAAGCAACCAACGTAATCAAAGACTTGTCCCACCCCGGTCATTCCTTCTTTTCCCTGCTCCTGTCTGGCAGAAGGTACAGAGGCTTGAAGGTGTGCACACCAAACTCAGGAACAGCTTCCTCCCCTCTCTTATCAAGCTTCTGAACAGTCCTTCCATAAGCAAATGCATTATCTGATTCACTTCTAGCCTGTTTTGGACATTGGACTTTCTCTATGGAACTGATGCACTACGATGCTGAGAACCATGTTCTGCATTCTGTTTGTGCCTTAGCTCTATCTATTGTCCTTGAGTTTGATTTGATTTTTTTTTTTTTGTTAAGTTTTTTTATTAGTTAGAAGCAATTACATAATTTTAAAAAAAGATACGTGTTCATTGTTGACATAATAAAAGTCATTTTGTTCTTTGTAGATATACATAATCAGTATTATTTATGTTAATCCTTGCTTAATAATTGTGCTTCTATATTATTTTTTTTTCCCATTGTTTATAAAGGTAGAAAATAGTGGAAAAAGATGAAACAAAAAATATCCGCGTTTTATGAAATGTACTACTTCATCTATTCTTCGATTCTGGTTTCAGTCGGGTTCTCGTGCCGAACCAGTTTGCCCCTTCAAATATTCAATAAATGGGGACCATATTTTTTTAAATAGTTCTTGTTTGTCCATTAAGACAAATCTTATTCTTTCCAAATGATTTGATTTTAATCATGTATGGTATATCTGGTCTGTTTGGATAGCAGGTTAAACAAAGCTTTTCACTGTACTTTGGTAGACGTGACAGCAATAAATCTAAATATAAAATGGTGCTGAATACTCTACCAAACTACTACAGATGGACTGTAGATTTACAAGGATGTTGCCAGGACTGAACTATAGGGAGAGATTGAGCAGGCTGGGACTCTATTCCCTGGAACACAGGAGGATGAGGGGTGATCTTATGGAGGTGCATGAATTCATGAGAGGAATAGATCGGGGAGATGCACAGTCTCTAACCCAGAGTAGGGAAATCTACAACATAGGGCATAGGTTTAAGGTAAAGGGGGAAAACTTTGTAGGAATCTGAGGGCCAACCGGTGCTGGCTCGAAGGGCCGAATGGCCTCCTCCTGCACCTATTTTCTATGTGACCTTTTCATGCAAAGGGTAGTGGGTGTATGGAATGAGCTGCCGGAGGAGGTAATTGAGGCAGGGACCATCGCAACCTTTAAGAAGCAATTAGACAAGTAGATGGCTAGGACAGGTTTAGAGGAATATGGCCGAAACACGGACAGGTGGGACCAGTGTAGATGGGGCATGTTGGTCGATGTGGGCAAGTTGGGCTGAAGGGCCAGTTTCCACGCTGTGTGACTATGACTCTATAGAAGTCAGTGGAGAGTAACATTGTGTAGGAAAGAACAGTAGATGCTGGTTTAATTCAAACGTAGACACAAAATGCTGGAGTAACTCAGTGGGAATGGCAGCATTTCTGGAGAGAAGGAATTCCCTCTCTCCAGAGGGTAACATTGTGTAGGGTGCAAAACTAATGTTGCCCATAATCTCTGTCTTTGCACTCAACAAACGAGAATAAAATTGTCTCTTTGTAGGTCCAAAACAAAGCAAATTGCTACAAGTAGCAAGCTGTTAATCCTGGGGTCAGGGACAGGCTGCTGATTAAAACTACAGCTTCCAGTATTTCAGCCCTTTATTGAGATTGTTTTACCACAGCACCTCTCCACCTCAGGAACTTGGCCTTTGATGTCAAGATTTTTTTTTTTAATTTACTCGAATAATTTTTGTTGCCTCCCTTGTAAAATTCCCTCATAGGTTTTTACAAAGAACAGGATCACTTTAGGTGGGCATTCGGAAGAAAAAGTTCAGAGTGCCAAAAGTTGTTAACTTGTTTTTGGAAAATACATTTTTTAAACTATGATTTGGATGAATGACGAACATGTTTTGGCCAGAGATGTTTGTTATGCCAGAAAAATAAATAGGCTAGTTTTATTAACTAAACGTATAAAGAGATTTTATTTTCATGCCTTTCTGTTTTATAAGAAGTACATTTTGTATTTTAAAGATACGATCTTCACTTTACACAAACAAGTAGAATATCATGACCGGGGTTTTGTAATAATTGTGATTCCATCTGTCAGTTGAAAATTAAGTCTGAAAAGAATAATGTGTAATGCTATTGAACTAGCCAGCATGTTCCTTTTTAAGATGTGCTATCCCGTGGCAGCAGTTCATGATCTGTGTGTATTGGCCTAGAGACCACATTCTAATGTCCTGATGTCTAATGCATTGGAACCAAATGCTTTAATAATGTAATGTTGTGCTCAGTTCCGGATTAGTCATAGAGTCATACAGTGTGAACCCTTTGGGCCAACTTGCACACACTGACCAACATGTCCCATCTTCACTAGTCCCACCTGCATTTGGCCCATATCCCTCTAAACCTGTCTAATTGCTTCTTAAACATTGCGACAGTACCTGCCTCAACTACCTCCTCCGGCAGCTCGTTCCATACACCCACCACCCTATGTGTGAAAAAGTTACCCCTCAGGTTCCTATAAAATATTACCCCCTTCACATTAAAGCTATGCCTTCTGATTCTCCATACCCCTACTCTGGGCAACAGACTCTGTGCATCTACCTGATCTATTACTCTCAATGACTGACCAGAGGACATAGGATCAAGGTGAAGGGGAAAAGATTTAATAGGAATCTGAGGGGTAACTTTTTCACACAAAGGGTGGTGAGTGTTTGGAACAAGCTGCCATGGGAGGTTGTTGAGGCTGAGACTATCCCAACGTTTAACGGTACATGGATAGGACAAGTTTGGAGGGATATGGACCAAGCTCAGGCAGGTGGGATTAGTGTAGCTGGGACATGTGGCCGGTGTGGGCAAGTTGGGCCGAAGGGCCAGTTTCCACACTGTATCACTCAATGACTATACAACATGAAAACAGGTACTTGGGCCTACTGAATCCACGTTACCCTTCGATCACCCATTTACACTAAATGACCCAAATTGCTGGAGTAACTCAGCGGGTCAGGCAGCATCTCGGGAGAACATGGATAGGATGATGTTTCGGGACGGTACCCATCTTCAGTCTCATTGTAGGGGGGAGGAAAAAACAGGAAAATGGGAGAAGCAGGGTGAAGCATGGCAAGTAATAGGTCAACAGAGGCAAGGGGATTTACTGACAGGCAGATGGCTGGAAGAAAAGTCAGAGATAAGAATAGTAGGTGTGAGACAGGATTGAAGGATTGCGGATTGTGAAGCCAGAGGGGGGAAAGTAGCAGGGTCGAGGGTGAGGGGAGAAATAGGTGGGAGTCCAGGTGGGGCAAATAGGATTGAAGGGTGGGAGGGGGGGTGGGGAGGGGGGGTAAGTGTAATGCATTTATGTTATCAATCACTCCCTACACAATAGAGACTGGTTACAGAGGCCATTTAACCGACAAACCTGCATGTCTTTGGGTAGTTATGGTTCAGTAGGACACTCATAGTGCAGGGTCGCTGAGTATCCCTGTTCCAATCAAACAGGATTCCTTCAAAAAGTCACAATATGCTTTAAAATTAGAGATTTAATATCGGGTCTTTAGACTATAGACTTGTGATTTCAGAGATACAACCCGGAAACAGGCCCTTTTAGCCCACCAACTCCGCGCCGACCAGCGATCACCCCATACACTAGCACTATCCTACACTCTAGGGGCAATTTCCAATTCTACTGAAGCCAATTAACCTCCAAACCTGCACGTCTTTGGAATGTGGGAGGAAACCATGCATCAGGAGGAAACCCAAGCAGTCAATGGAGAACGTGGAAACTCCACACAGACAGCACCCGAGGTCAGGATTGAACCCAGGTCTCTGGCGCTGAGAAGAAGCAGCTCTGCCAGCTGCACCACATCAGTGGTATTTATATCTAATAAATCCCTAAGTATTTATATGTGTAACTATTCCTGATAGTGAATGAAAGAAGGAAATTGGATGCACTTAATGTGAGTGACAGAGTGGCACAGCTAGGTAAGGGCACTGCACAGCGGTACCAGACATCTGAGTTTAATCCTGACCTCGGGTGCATCTGTGTGGAGTTTTGCACTTTCTCCCCGTAACCATGTGGGTTCCTGCAGCTGAGGTTTCATCGCACATCCTAAACATGTGCTGGTTCGTAAATAAACCTGGCTGTGAGAAATTAGCCAGCTGAGAGAGCACCCGGCGGAAACCCACGTGATCACAGGGAGAACGTACATGCTCCGTATAGACAGCACCCGTGGGCAGGATCAAATCTGGGTCTCTGGCACTGTGAGGCAGCAACTTTACTGCTGCACCACCGTGCCACCCATTGCTCTGCTGTGATTATTAACATCATTCACCTTCTAGTATTTAAGAAAATTATCTGACGTAAATGTAGATGGGTTAGTTAATACATTTGTAGACAACACCAAAAATTGTGGAGCTGCGGACAGTGAGGATGGCTGCCAAGGTATACAGCGGGATACACATCAGCTACATAAATGGGTGGAGAAAGGGCAGATGGAGTTTAATCCAAGCAAGTGTGAGGTGTTGCACTTTGGGAGTTCCAATGTAAGAAGCAAACATACAATTAATGGCATGAGTCTTAACAACATTGATGTACAGAGAGACCTTGGGCTCCGAGTTCACAGCTCCCTGAAAGTGGCCACACAAGTAATAGATTGATAAAGAAACCTATGTTTATATTCATCGGTCAGGGCATTGAGTATAAGAGTCATGATGCCATGTTCCAGCTTTATAGGACTGTGGTTAGGCCGGAATTGGAGTATTTTGTGAATGTTTGGTCGCTCCATTACAGGAAGAATGTGAAGGCTTTGGAGAGGGTGCAGAAGAGATTTACAAGGCGGCTGCATGGGTTAAGTATTAGCTAAAAGGAGAGGTTGGATGAACTTGGATTGTTTTCTCTGGAGCATCAGAAACTGAGGGGAGACATGAGTGAAGTTTATACAGATATGAGAGGCATAGATAGGGTAGACAGTCAGAACCTTTCTCCAATGGTGCAAATGTGAAAGAGGGCATAGCTTTAAGGTGAGAGGGGCAATGTTTAGAGGATACAGGTATCTAGAACGTGCTACTAGGGGTGGTGGTGGAAGCAGATATGATAGTGGTACCCAAGAGGCTTTTGTATAGGCACAGGAATATGGATCGCATGCAGGTACGGGGCACTAGTTTAACTTGCATCATGTTTGATGAAGGGCCTGTTCCTACGCTATACTGTTCTATGTGCTAAGTGAACATAATATCTAATGATGCCTGCTTTCAATTTGGCAATAATACTTTAGTAGCTAGAATATCTCAAGGGAGGTAGAAGGGTTGATAAGGACATGCGATGCAAGAGAATCCAATGTTCCATAACTCCCTTTGCACTACAGCTACATATTTCATTTTAATCGGAATCAGATACAGACTCTGCAATGTTTCACTTCAACGTTATTTGCTGAGTGTGATTGTTAGTCCACAGGATAGTTCGAATGTTAATCACTGGGACTGAAGCCACTGTATTGTCCTGAAACTTTGTTAATCAGAACATCCCATTCCCAGCGAACTAGTAATCAAATGGAGAGCAATATTGAGATGTCTTTGCACTTTATTAAACAGCTAGCGAATGTGACAATTACTACAACAACCTCCATAATAGCCAAGCGACCGCTGAGAAACAACAAATGTAGAATCAAGGAACTGCAGTTGCCGATTTACAAAAAAAGACACAAAGTGCTGGAGTAACAGAGGGTCAGGTAGTATCCCTGGAGAACCTGGCGGGGTGATGTTTCAGGTCGGGATTGATCAGTCTGATTTCTTCATATCAATCCCAAGAAGGTTTCTGACCTATCCATGTTCTCCATGGATGCTGCCTGATCCGCTGAGATACTCCGGCATTCTGTGTCATTCCTCATTCACTGAGAAAAACTCAGGGAAATATTCTATGGATCTAAACGTTGGATGTATTCGGATCAATGCATAGGAGAAAAAATGGTCTTTAGTTTTCCTGAATAAATAGTTCTATCTGGGACATATGACAATAAAACTCTTGATGCTCTTCCTCCAGGTGCTGTTTCCACTCCCATCCTAAAGACGTGCAGGTTATTAGGTCAATCGGTGTCTGTAACTTGCCTTCAGTGTGTAGGGAGTGGATGAGAAAGTGGGATAAAATTGAACTCGTGTGAATGGGTGATAGAAGGTAGGCGCGGACTTGATGGGCCGAAGGATCTGTTTACATGCTGTATCTCTAAATTAAAACTAAACTAATCTATGGAGGGAATGGATAGGCGATGAAGAAGAAAGGTCCCGACCCAAAACGTCACCAATCCATGCCCTCCACAGATGGTGCCTGACCCATTGAATTACTCCAGCACATTGTGCTTTGATCAAAATTCAAACATCTACAGTTCCTTGTGTGTCTCTCTCTGGATAATTATATGTTTTTTTTTCAAAAAGGCAAATTGAACACTATAGAACTATGTATTAAACAATCTGGGAAAGGAGCTCGATGACATGAATCTATGATGTTATCTTTGAACGTTGAGGCTGCAGGAATGGTAATAAACCAAGACGTTTACAAGAATCAAAGCTGACATTGAAAGTTTGCGCTGACATCTGTAATGTCATTCAACTGCCAAGAAAGCAGCTGAAAGAATTAAACTTCCAGGAAAGGAGCTGAGCACTGAGTAAAAAAAAAAGAAAATGTATGAGCAGATGAAAAAGCTAAGAACGTTTGGGAAGCTACTGAGTTATATTGTAAATAGTGGCAAGTGTCCGGTTTCAATCGGAACAGCGGCTTGGTCAGATGTTAGAGATTAAAGATGCATTGAATCTGAAACTGCAACAAAACCTTGTAGAAACAAGGAACTGCAGATGCAGGTTTACAGAACAAAGGTAGTGCTAGAGTAACTCAGCGGGTCAAGCAGCATATCTGGATGGTTCAATGGTTCAATGGTGTTTTTATTGTCACCATGACAAATGCAAACATATAGTGAATTAATTTTCTTACAAACAGTCTAGTAGCATGTTGCCATACACAAGCACTTTCTGATTAGCAAATTTTACAGAAATTGTCTACTGAGCCTGCGTGCAAGAGGAGCCATGTTTTGGTGCCATTTTCAGAGTCCAGTTCACTCTCTAGGTATTATGAGCGGTGCCCGTTCCAGGTGAGCCCCAGGTTACTGTGGGCCTCCAGTTGCTGCCTTCCCTTGGACAGTGAAGAAAGCGAATGGTATGTTAGCTTTCATAGCAAAAGGATTGAGTATAGGAGCAGGGAGGTTCTACTTCAGTTGTATAGGGTCTTGGTGAGACCACACCTGGAGTATTGCGTACAGTTCTGGTCTCCAAATCTGAGGAAGGACATTATTGCCATAGAGGGAGTGCAGAGAAGGTTCACCAGACTGATTCCTGGGATGTCAGGACTGTCTTATGAACAAAGACTGCATAGACTCGGTTTATACTCTCTAGAATTTAGGAGATTGAGAGGGGATCTTATAGAAACTTACAAAATTCTTAAGGGGTTGGACAGGCTAGATGCAGGAAGATTGTTCCCGATGTTGGGGAGGTCCAGGACAAGGGGTCACAACTTAAGGATAAGGGGGAAATCCTTTAGGACCGAGATGAGAAGGACTTTTTTCACACAGAGAGTGGTGGGTCTCTGGAACTCTCTGCCACAGAGGGTAGTTGAGGCCAGTTCATTGACTATATTTAAGAGAGAGTTAGATGTGGCCCTTGTGGCTAAGGGGATCAGGGGGTATGGAGAGAAGGCAGGTACGGGATACTGAGTTGGATGATCAGCCATGATCATATTGAATGGCGGTGCAGGCTTGAAGGGCCGAATGGCCTACTCCTGCACCTAATTTCTATGTTTCTATGTGTGGATTAACCAGCGAACCGATGCCCCTCTCCTCGCCCGTCCACCTTTGTTCTCCGGGGGTATCTCTCGCAGCCAACCACAAGGGTGTGGTAGGCCCAACCCCAGTTCCCTCTCCTCTCTTACCGGCCTCGCGCCTCACACATCGCATCCATCAATGTCACCGGCTTCATCCTGCTGATCGTGAGCATGTGCCGGCTCAGCGGACGCCCCCTTCCTTTTTTTAATTTACAATAGTAAATGTAATCAGTTATTGCAAAAATAATATGTACAATATACAACATTGTTCCACTCCCCATTCTTCCACCCCCCCCCCCCCGCAGTGGGCTCCTCCCCTTCCAGATGGCGGTCCGCCAGGATCGCCGAGCAGGCGCCGGCTCGGACGTTGAACATCCTCTGGATGTTGAAACTTCTTATCATCTCAGTCATGAATGGACACACCAGTCTGTTTTTGATATGCGCCCGAACCACAATGTTCACTCACTTCCCCACCAACACCCTGTAGCAGTAGTTTGTAGCACCTACAAGATGCATTGCAGCAACTCACCAAGACTCCTATATACAGCACCTTCCAAACACACCAACTCTACTAGCTCGAAGGGCAAGGGAAGCAAAAGCAATCAACCAGGACAAAATCCTCGTTCTCCACGTACAAACGGGGAGAACGTACAAACTCCGTACAGACAACTGCTCTGCCTCCGACTTGAAAACACTGCAGAGGGTGGTGAAAACTGCCCAACGCATCACCGGTTCCTCACTCCCCTCCATTGAGTCTGTCCAGAGCAAGCGATGTCTGCGAAGGACGCGCAGCATCGTCAAGGACTACTCTCACCCCAACCTCAGGCTGTTTACCCTCCTCCCATCTGGGAGGTGCTACAGGTCTCTCCGTTGCTGGACCAGCGGTTTCAGGAACAGCTTCTTCCCTGCGGCTGTTACCCTACTTAACTCTGCACCTTGGTGATTGCCAGTCACCCTCCCGCCCCCCCCCCCCCCCCGGACACTCCTTCCCCCGGTGACTGAACTCCCCTCCCGAAAATTGCACTACTGCGACTGTATATACATATATATATTTTACTGTTCCATTATTCTGGGTGAGATGCTAACTGCGTTTTGTTGTCTCTGTACTTGTGCACTGCACAATGACAATAAAGTTTGAATCTGAATCTGAATCAGACAGGTACCCGTCGTCGGGATCAAACCCAGGACCCGGGGCTCTGGTGACAGTAAGGCAGCAACTCTACCGCTGCGCCACAATAAAACTTGTAGCGTAACAGCTCCAACGAAAAAGTCCAATGTCCGCAATGAAGTAGGTTAAGGAATCGACATTAGCTTATGGACGGACTGTTCAGAAACCTGGGGTTGAGAGGGAAAAATAAATCATCCAGCATTGAATGGTGAAGCAGACTCGATGGGCCGAATGTCCTAATTGCCCTCTGATCTTATGAACCTGAAGTCAGCAAAATACCTACAAAGCATTAGCCCTGAAACATTGATGCCTAATGTTTGCTGTCCCTGTAACTAACTAATGGACGGCTGGCCGTTAATGTTTGCCAGCAATTTGCCACCGCACATTTCGTATTTCAGTAGGCTCTGACATTCAAATGGAAATCCCTGCTGCCTATCCCACACACACACACACACACGCACGCACGCACGCAGTCATGGAGTTGAGGACACTGCTGTTTTGGAATATTGGTTACTGGAAGAGGGAGATTTACAAGAGAGTGCGCTTGGTAACCTACTTTTCCTACCACACCTAGAGGAGCTGAAAGCCGACCACTATGCTTTATATTATTTCCTACTCAGAGGGCAGTTACATAATTGTTTTCTTTACTTCATCCAGCTGATGATAGATCTATTGGCTTTTGGGGGGCACAGAAAGCTCGAGTAACTCATTGACTCTGAAGAAATATTCAACTGATGGTGCCAGGAAACACTGAGTTAATTTAATGGTTTTATATATATATATATATATATATATATACACACACACACACACACGCACACGCACACGCACAAGCACACGCACACGCATACACACACACACACACATATATATGTGTGTGTGTATATATATATATATATAAAACTATTGCCCTTCAACTAAAAATGCTACGCTATGTGATGTCACGGATTTTCCAGTTAGCAATGGGAATGCAAGAGGGCTTTCCCATATTAAATCTGCTAAACATTCTTTTATGAATGCCTTGTACTGTGGTTATTCCAAGACTTTACTTAGAAACAAACTCAACACATAATTGTGTTTCTGCAAACACTTGCTGTTGACTCCTCTCCCAGACGAATATAAAGAATGTATCTGTTAATGCTTAAGAATTTTTTTCTCATTAAGTGATCACATTTTTCTGGAAGGCACCACAAATATTTATGGAATAATAATATATTTTTTTTAAATCCACTTTTGCTCATTTGAAAACCATTGCATTGGCCACTGTTAACATTTCCATTTAGATTGGCAAAAGCTTATTCAGTGGTGTTGATGCGCTCAACATAGATAGACTAATGCAGAATTAATTTAGCCGTCAACATGGAAGTACGTTGAAGTCTGATGCGTGTATTTTCACTATATCCCGCAGTGCATTAGCAGACCATAATCCTGCTTGATGCCCCTGATCAACGATCATAGAGTCATAGAGTCATAGAGTGATACAGTGTGGAAACTGGCCCTTCGGCCCAACATGCCCACACCGGCCAACATGTCCCAGCTCCACTTGTCCCACCTGCCAGCATTTGGTCCATATCCCTCCAAACCTGTCCTATCCATGTACAGTATGTCCTTCCCATTGGCTTCAATTTAGTGCGGCACAGTGACTCGGTGCTGGAGTTGCTGCCTTACAGAGCCAGAGACCCTGGTTCGATCCTGACGACGAATGCTGTCTGTACGGAGTTTATACGTTCTCCCTGTGAGCGCGTGGGTTTTCTCCGGGTGCTCCGGTTTCCTCCTGCACTCCGTAGACATACAGGTTTGTAGGTTAATTGGCTTTGGTAAGTTGTAAAAAAAAATTGTGCCTAGTGTGTACGATAGTACTAGTGTACGGTTGTGATCGCTGGTCGGTGCGGACTCGGTGGCCAAAGGGTTTGCCTCCACGCTGTATCTCTAAAGTGTAAAGTGTTAAGGGTTTGGACACGCTAGTGGCAGGAAACATGTTCCCGATGTTGGGGGAGTCCAGAACCAGGGGCCACAGTTTAAGAATAAGGAGTAAGCCATTTAGAACGGAGACGAGGAAACACATTTTCTCACAGAGTGTGGTGAGTCTGTGGAATTCTCTGCCTCAGAGGGCGGTGGAGGCAGGTTCTCTGGATGCTTTCAAGAGAGAGCTAGATAGGGCTGTTAAAAATAGCGGAGTCAGGGGATATGGGGAGAAGGCAGGAACGGGGTACTGATTGGGGATGATCAGCCATGATCACATTGAATGGTGGTGCTGGCTCGAAGGGCCGAATGGCCTACTCCTGCACCTATTGTCTTTTGACTATTGTAATCTAAAGTCAACGTATAAAATAAGGCAGTTTGATCCTCCGTTGAAAAGTGGTAAAGCAGTAAACAACACTCTATGATCCCATCGTTTAAGTTCTGCTCAGTTCACTATCAGGTGAGCACAGTGGTTTAAAGATCCCATTAACCAGTCAACATCTGCATGTTGATGCCTAAGTTGGGAGAACTGTCCCATAGACTGCCAAATTTGTATTTTATTTAATTAATGCAAGGAATGAGGACTTTGCAGGCTGAGCTAGCATTTAATTGCCTGTCCCTGTTCCACATTGCCCTTAAGATGGTGATGCTGAACTGGCCTTGCGACCCCCTGCAGTTCTTGCTGTGTGGATATAGTCACAATGTTGTTAGGGAGGGAGTTCCAGGCTTTTGACCTGTGGAGCTGAAGGAACGGCGATGTATTTCCACATCAGGGTGGTGTGTGACTTGGAGCTCAATTTCCAGGTGGTGGTGACCCCAACCTTTTGCTGCTCTTGTCCTTTTAGCTGGCGGATTTGGTGGGATTGCAGGGCGCTGTCTAGGGAGACTTGGTGAGTTGCTGCAGCACTGTAACCTATGGATGGTGCAAACTGCTGCTACTGTGTGTCAGTGGTGGAGTGAGTGAATGGTTGTGCATGGGGTTCTTATCAAGTGGGCTGCTATGCCCTGTATGGTGTCGAGCTTGTTAAGTGTTGTTGAAGCTACACTCATGCAGGCAGGTGGAGAGTACTCCATCACACTCCTGACTTGAACCTTGTAGATGGTGGACAGGCTTTGGGGTGTTAGAAGGCGAGGTACTCAGCGCACGGTTCCTTGTCTTTGACCTGCATTGGAGGCCACATTGTATATGTGGTTGCTCCTGTTGAGTTTCTGGTCAATGGTGACACCCATGATATTAACAGTGGGGGATTGAGTGATGGTATTGTCATTGAATGTCAGGAGGTGACAGCTGGATTTTGTGTGTTGGATATTGCCATTGGCTGACACTTGGCAAATATATTCGCTGTCAGAGTGAGGTCAAACGCAAATTGGAGGAACAGCACCTCATATTTTGCTTTGGCAGCTCACAACCCAGCAGTATAAATATTGATTTCTCTAACTTCAAGTAATCCTTGCATTCCCTCTCTCTCTGTCCCTCCCCCACCCTGGTCATCCCACTAGTTTCACTGTCGTCCTGCTTAGTTTTACTGTTTGGATCCACTTTAAGGTGGTGCTGCACAGGACAAAGGGAAACTTCTCTACAGCCAACAATGGACCATTGTGGGCTCTACCTCTCCTTGATCATCGTTGCTGGCTTTGATTTGTTCTTTTCATATATTTCATTCAATTATTCCTTATACCTTTTCATATCTTTAGTTTCCCTCTCTCCAAACTCTCAGTCTGATGAAGGGTCTTGACCTGAAACATCGCCAAATTCCTTCCTGCAGAGATGCTGCCTGCCCTGCTGAGTTATCTCTTCTTTATCATCTCTTCTACAGCCAACAATGAATCATTGTGGGCACCACCTTCCCTCGGTCATGGGTGTCAGCTCACATTTGTTCTGAATCTTTTCATTTCTCTAGTTTCCCTTTCCCCTAACTCTCAGTCTCAGGAAGGGTTTCGACCCAAAATGTCACCTATTCCTTTTTTCCAGAGACGCTGCCTGGCCTGCTGGGTTACATATCTTTGGTGTAAACCAGCATCTGTAGTTCCTCCCTACGCAACCTATTACCTAAAAGCCCACGGCTGGATATTGTCTCATTCTCGCTGCATTTGGATGTGGACTGCCTCATTAAATGAGGAGTTGCGAATGTACAAGGTAGACTGGTGCAGGAGCATGTGCTATCATCAGCGAACATCCCCACTCCTGACCTTAACGACTGAAGGAAAGTCATTGAAGAAGCAGCTGCCCTTGGTTAAATTTGATAGGACTTGGAGAAGATTTATTCAACATTTTCACACAACATAAATTGCCCCCTCTCCAACCGTTACAATAATAATTTTACCTTTATACGGTGGAACGGACTTGACGACAACCAGGCATTTAAATTGTTGAAATTCTTTGCAGCCCAGATTCTGTTTTGCTTTTTTTTTCTAGTTTAGGGGGGTTTTGTTTTTTCCTTTTTTCTCTTTTTTTTCTTTTTTCTTTTTTTTCTTTTTATCTTTTTCTTTTTTTTAAATGTATAAAATTTCATTTAAACATAGACAAAAGTGCTGGAGAAACTCAGCAGGTGCAGCCAAATGTAATCCTGATTCCTATGTATCAATATCATATTCCTTGTTGTTGTTGTTTTGTTTTTGTTTTTGGGAAACAAAACGAATAAAAAGATTTTAAAAGAAAGAAAGAAACAAGCAGCTGGAGATGGTTGGGCGAAGGAACTCCCCTGAGGAACTCTTGTGGCTGAGATGATTGATCTCCAGCACCCACAGCCATCTTCCATTGTGCTTTGTATTTCCTTAGAAGACTTGGGAAGTTCGGCATGTCCCCAACAACTCTCACCAACTTCTACAGATGTGCTGTAGAAAGCAAAGCACCAAGGCAAATTCCTTGTGTGTTTACATATTTGGCTAATCAAATGTATTCAATTCAATTCTATCAGGATGCATCACAGCCTGGTTTGGAAACAGCTCCATCCAAGACTGCAAGAAAATGCAGAGAATTGTGGATGCAGCCCAGACCCTCACGCAAACCAACCTCCTTACTTAACATTTAACTGACAAAAGCAAGTTTATTCCAAAGAAAGACACAAAATGCAGGAGTAACTGCATCTTTTCTCCAGCGATCCAGGCGGCATCTCTGGAGAAAAGGAATAAGTGACATCTTGGGTCGAGACCCTTCTTCAGTCTTAGTTACTGCAGCATTTTATGTCTATCTCCCGTGTAAACCAATATCTGCAGTTCCTTCCTACACAAGCAAGTTTAATCCATCTGGCATTATTTTTTCCCGAGAAATAAACTTCACTCAGAATAATGAAAAAGTGTGTAAGAAAACAAGAACAGTGCAAAAACTCTTCCGCCATTCTCAGTGGCTATACTTACATTCACCAGCATTATATTTGGTGGTGTTCCCAGAACTATCCTTACACCAGGCATCCTTGCACTCATGTGCCCCCCTGGGTTGATGTCCCTTCCCTACATCTGGCATTATCCTTGGAAAATAAAGTTATTCGTTTACAGAGTTATAGTTCGGAGTCTTGGTTAGTTTATCGAGCTCAAGAAACACTCATTTGTCACGTGATTAAAAAGTGTAGGCCCAATTTAATATAAATGTTATTATAAATGTTTTTATGAGCAGTATATTTTGCACTTCAATTGAGTTCTGAGAAAATTTGGAAACATTGCTTTCTATTTTTTTTGTAGTATTTCCAAGATTTACTTGTGAGTTGCTTCAACCAATGTAATCACATTTAAGTCCATGACAGATAATATATCTACATTGTGTAAATATTATATATCTGCTGATCTAACTGTATTGCTTCAGTTCATGCTGCACCAGTTACATTTCCTAGGGGCCTATTTGGGGTTGCGATTTAGTTTAGTTTAGTTTAGAGATACAGTGCGGAAACAGGACCTTCGGCCCACTGAATCCGCGCCAACCAGCGATCACCACTAACACTATCCTACACACACTGGAGACATTTTATAAATTTTACCAAGCCAATTAACCTGTGCATCTTTGGAGTGTGGGAGAAAACTAGAGCACCCAGAGAAATCTCAAGTAGGTCACGGGGAGAAGGTATGAACTCTGTACAGACAGCACCTGTAGTCAGGATCGAACCTCGGTCTCTGGCGCTGTAAGGCAGCAACTCTACTGCTGTGCCACCGTGCCACCTATTGTCCACAATACCGATTATTGTGGTACATTTTCAATTCATGTTGTGTTGGATAATTCAGACAAAGCAAAATACAGATGTTGGCCTGGAACAAGCAACAAACAGTCTGAAGAAAGGTCCCAACCCAAAACGTCACCCGTCCTTTTTCTCCAGACCCGCTGAATTACGCTAGCACTTCGTGTCTATCTTTGGTATAAACCAGCATCTGCAGTTCTTTGTTACAACAAATCCTCTATATGCGTTTGTATATCGGGTTTGTAAATGTGACTTTTGGAGATGTGTATGTTTCCTGGGTGCTATCTTAGTGCCTTGGGAAGCTGCACATGCCTGAAAGAAAAAGTATATACAGGTTCAATTACATCCTTTGTGTTTCTTGCATACTCAGCCTTTGAATTCCTTTCAGGTAAATTTTCATTCAGCACATCTTTGGTTCATGTCTCATTTTCAATAAGCTGCAAATTGAACAGTGAGGGAATCAAATAAAATAAACAAAAACCCTTGCAAATTAAGGACTCTTTTTTTATAAAACAGTCTCTTGGCATTTCTAAATAAAATTGTGAGAGGCATAGATAGGGTAGACAGTCAGAACCTTTCTTCCCCAGGATGGAAAAATCAAACCTAGTTTAGAGGTGGGTGGTGCAAAGTTTAAACAAAATTTGCAGGGCAACTTTTTATACAGAGGGTGGTGAGTGCCTGGAATGCAATGTCAGGGGTGGTGGTTGAGGCATGTATGATAGTGGCATTTAAGACACTTTTGGATAGGCAGGGAATGGAGCGATAGGGATTATGTGTAGGTAGAAAATAGATAGTCTTGGCATCATATTCAGCACAAACATTGTGGGCCAAAGGACCGGTACATGTGCTGTACTATTCTATGTTCTATGTTCTTTGTCTTTCTTCCATAACAGTTCTCTAGGATCTTAGGTGGTTGCTGAGGTTAATGTAGGATCTTTATGAACTTATCTCCTTATAGGTTTGCACAATATTGCCCTCTCTTGCCTAGTCGCTTCCCACCTACATCCAGAACAACACACATGCACTCCACAATTTTAACTATATCCAATTCCCCGGCCCCCACTGCCTACTCTTCACCATACAAGTCTAGTTTATACTAAAGACAGACACAAAGTGCTGGAGTAACTTAGACCTTTACACCACCTTTCCTCATCACAAAGGCCTTAGCACCCTCTGTATCTTTTTACAACAAAGACTCCGTTCCAATTCCCCTCTACCAACGTTCTCTTCCACCTGGCAGAATATGTGTGTACCTTGAACGATTTCTCTTTTGATTCCTCCCATTTTGAAAGGTGTATTGTCAGAATAGTTTACACGAGACGTGAGTGACAATTAACTTCTTCTTTATTCGCAATAACTTGTCAGACAAGGAGAAGAATGAAGCAAGAGTCTGTTCTACTAATGCAAAGCATGCAGCTTCTGAAGAATGGTTTTGACCCGAAACGTTGCCTATTTCCTTCGCTCCATAGATGCTGCCTCACCCTGCTGAGTTTCTCCAGCATTTTTGTCTACCTTAGTGTTTTTATATCATTGTTTATAGCATAAATGTTAGGTCAGCCACATTCACTTTGTTAACTATTGTAATCCGCATTCTGTAATATTCCCCTCAATACCAAGACAAATGGTTCACTTAGTGCGCCTCTCGAAGCTTCAAATTCCTAGGAGTAAATATCACCAACAACTTGTCCTGAACCACCTATATTGAAGCAATGGCCAAGAAAGCACACTAACACCTCTACTTTGTTTGAAGGCTTAGGAGCTTTGGCATATCCCTGACCACTCTCACCCACGTCTCCAGATGCACTGTAGAAAGCATTTTATCGGCATGCATCACAGTATGGTTTGGGATCAGCTCCATCCAAGACCGCATGAGATTGCAGAGAATTGAGGACACAGCCCAGACCATCACACAAACCAAACTCCATTTATCCATTGACTCCATTTATCCCTCGCTGTCTCAGCAAGGCCACCAGCATAATCAAGGTCAAGTCTCACCTTGGCCACGCCCTCTCCCATCAGGCAAGAGGTAAAGAAGTGTGAAAATGCACACCTCCAGATTCAGGGACAGTTTCTTCCCAGCTGTTATCAGGCAACTGAACCATCCCACCATCAACGAGAGAGCAGTTCTTAGCTACTATCTACCTTATTGGAGACCCTCGGACTATCTTTGATTAGACTTTACAGGACTTTATCTTGCACTAAATGTTATTCCCTTTATCATGTATCTGTACACTGCGGATGGCTTGATTGTATTGTCTTTCCATTGACTGGTCAGCACGTAATAAAGCTTTTCACTCTACCTCGATACACATGACAATAAGCTAAACTCAGAACTCAGAACAAGACATATTTAGCCTAGTGCTGAAGGGCAACTTCACCGATGTAAAGCTCAATTCCCGCAGAATGAAGTGCTGTCCACATTTAACACAAGAACAGCTCAATTCTTCCCACAATTTCCACTGTATCCATGGGCACCGGTTCCACCGGCCTTTTCATTGATCACAAGGAGCAGTTCCAAACCTGCTCTGGCACCAATCCTAAATACTTTCCACAGTCCAGATCAAGGGTTCTGACCTAAAATATCGGCTGTACATTTCCTTCCGTGGATACTGCTCGACCTGCTGAGTTCCTACAGCAACCTGTTTGTTGCCAACAATTAGATCTCATGGCTGTCTCAGAATTGAATCATCGAGTTATAAAATCATACAGTGTGGAAACAGACCCTTCGGCCCAACATGCCAATGCTGACCAACATGTCAGGGGAGAAGGCAGGAAAATGGGGTTAGGAGGGATGCTAGATGCAGGAAGATTGTTCCCGATGTTGGGGAAGTCCAGGACAAGGGGTCTCAACTTAAGGATAAGAGGGAAATCTTTTAAGACCGAGATGAGAAATACTTTTTTCACACAGAGAGTGGTGAGTCTCTGGAAC
The DNA here is from genome assembly GCA_963514005.1 of Raja brachyura. Next base: position 33,721,990 of record OY740798.1, on the reverse strand, counting down.
TCTCTGCCACAGAGGGTAGTTGAGGCCAGTTCATTGGCTATATTTAAGAGGGAATTAGATGTGGCCCTTGTGGCTAAGGGGATCAGAGGGTATGGAGAGAAGGCAGGTACGGGATACTGAGTTGGATGATCAGCCATGATCATATTGAATGGCGGTGCAGGCTGGAAGGGCCGAATGGCCTACTCCTGCACCTAATTTCTATGTTTGCTATGTTTTCTATATCTATCTTATATGTTTCAATGAGATCCCTTCTCATCCTTCCAAATTCCAAAGTATTCCAGTTGCTCCATTCTATCCACACATGACAGTCTCATTATTTTGTATACCTCTATAAGATCACCTCTCATCATCCAGCGCTCCATGGAACAAAGCCCTAGCCTGGTCAACGTCTCAATTCTGCAACTCCCAACTTAGTAGAAGTGTCAGAGGAACTTCACTGTGTGGGCCCCACTAGTTATAACATCTACTCCCCACTACTTGTGAAGGTAAACAACGAATAGGCAGCAAAGTTTGTTCAAGGCCACAATGCCTTCATCCTGAGAATGAATTTAAAAAAATATTGTCAACAGCACGTACTTGTTTCGTGCTAGACAATACTTCCAGAATTTGCCAGTAAGCTATTTAATCCTTAACGATGTCTAGGTTTGAGAATACTTCATCTGATTCTAATAAGCACCATCATATTTTGGAGCTGTTTCAACTAAATAAAAACTTCCTAACCTTCCCGTCCCCCATCACCACAAACTTATAATCTCTAGAGGCAAAAATGAAACAGAGGCATGCCTACGGTCAATTAGAGTAACCAAATACTCAGAAAAAAGTAACTTTTCAAAGCCTTTCATTTAAATCATTGCAGGACAATATTTGGTTCAAGTATAATTGTAAAAAAAAGGAATTTCATTTGCCATATGAGGAATTTCATTTGCCATAGTCATAGCAATAAAAAGCAACAAAATACACAAAATACATTTTAATATGAACATCCACCACAGTGACACAATGTTCAATCTCTTCCCTTCTTTGTTCTCCCTCGGACGGGGGCCTCGAGCCTTCCGTTGACGGGGCGATCTTGGCTCCCGTAGCCGGCAGTCAGGCCCTCTACGTCGGGGCGATCAAGCTCCCGCATTGGAGGGGAATCTCAGCTTCCCCGTGCCGGTCGATCTAACCCCAGGTCGGGGCTGGTTGAAACCATCTGTGTCGTTTGGAGCTCCCGACATCGGTCTCTACCCGAGACGGCGAGCTCCTCGATTGAATAAATGTAGCGGTTATCAGTCGTTAGTGCTTCTTTGCTTGTGTTATCATAAGGCTGTACAACTCGCCCAGGAAGTTTACATGGGAAAAGAAAATCTGAAGCAAATTTTTAGTTTAGTTTAGTTCTGTTTAGTTTAGAGATTACAGCGTGGAAACAGGCTCTTTGGCCCACCGTGTCTGCACCAACCAGTGAACCCAATACACTAGCATTATCTTACACATTGGGGACAATTTACAATTGGCCTACAAACCTGTATGTCCTCGGAGGGTGGGGGGGAATCGGAGCCCCCAGAGAAAACCCATGTGGTCATAGGGAGAATGTATAAACTCCGTACAGGCAGCACAGTGCTTCAGTGGGGACTTTAACATCCGTGCAGGCACAGCGGGGACTTTAACATCGAGGACCCCCTTCCGGGGGTCGCCGGGGAAGCGCTCTGACTGTTGGCCTGCGGCCTACAACATCTTGGAGCCTCTGTCTGTGGAACTTCTGGCGGCAGGCGTGGAGTGGACCTTTCATCATGGAGCGGGCGATCCCTCGCCGGCAGATCCCTCGCCGGGGGTCGCCTGCGGTCTACAACAACGGGAAGCCGCACAGGTGTGCTCGACCAGAGGGCTTGAACATCGGGCCGTCCGTAGCGGCGACTACGGAGGGTCAGGGCCCCGACTACGGGCGATTAAGGGAGGAGGAGGAGGAGGAGGAGGAGGAGGACTGTCTGAACTCTATTGCCTTCCACCACATTGAAGAATGCATGTGACAAATAAATTTGAACTTGAACTTGAACGAACTCATAGTCCAGATTGAACTCGGATCTCTGGAACTATAAGGCACCAACTCTATCGCTGCACCACTGTGCCAGCTTGTGAGAGTATCTGCCCCAACCAGCCTCCGGGCTGTGCGTTCCATATTCCAACCACCCTCTGGGTGGTAAACACCTCTCCTAGAATTCTCTCTGAACCTCTTCCCCATAACCTATTATTTTATAACTTCTGAAGAAGAGTCCCAACCTGAAACACTGTCCATCCATCCCCTCCACAGATGTTGCCCGACCCACTGATTATCTCCCACACTTTATGTTTAGCTCAGGATTTCAGCAATTACAGTTCATTGTTTCTCTATAATATTCTACAACACTTTTGTGGTCAAAAGGTTCCTACAATCTACCTTATTATTTTAGTTACTTCTACCAGTTCCCTTATCCAGCCTTCCTTGTTAAAAAAAAACAAACTCAACTAATCTTGTTCCTCCTCGTAATTGAAATGCTCCTTTCCAAGCAACTTTCTGGTAAATCCCTTTTATACTCTTGCCCATCCAATCACTTCTTTGCGCTGCCTTTTATCAGATTGCCGCTAAATCTATGCTGCTACAAAATAAGTTGATGAAGCCAAACTTGGACACTAAATTAATGCCAAGTAAACAGTGGATGGGATAACAAGTCTATCTCCTAGTCAACCTAATATCCTTAAGATGCCTGATCTGGAAGTTTTATGAATTATGGTTATTAACAAAGCCCATGACTAATTACACCTTCTAGACAAGCCATTTTTCTCCACATTATGAAAGCAGGATTAGGAAATTTGGATTATTTTTCCTAGAAAGAAAATGATTGATGCGAACAAATGATTCCAGGAGTTCACTTATAGAAGGAATTGTTAAGAAGGTCTCTGCTCAGTTTAATTTAATGTTTTTCAGGCTCTTGTATATACAGTAATAACAGCCTGTGAGCTCTGTGAAGGAAATATAATTTGTGTACGTTAAATAGTTTATATTTTATGCTCACTGAGTTGTAACACTGGCGACTGTGTGGGGGAACAGGCAGGACACATTGACCTTACACAAGTCTCCAATCCAGTTTGAAGAAGGGCCATGACCCGAAATGTCACCTATTCCTTTTCTCCAGAGATGCTGCCTGACCCGCTGACTAACTTCAGCTTTTTGTGTCTATCTCCAGGTTAACCTGCTGCTGATTTGACACATTGCACCATTAGAAAGGACAAATGTGTGCGCATCGTGTTCGTGGGAAAAGGGGCAATGCAGGGAAAGTGACAAGAGGAGAGAAGAGTAAAATGTCAATGCAACGCTCAGCTAACAGCACCAAAGGTGTAACCCGGCAGGTCAGGCAGCATCTCTGGAGAACAAGGTTAGGTTTCATTTCAGGTAGGGACTCTTTAGACTGAAAGTGGGGGATAGGGGAGGGGTTGAAAAGCTGGAGGCGAGAAAAGACAAGGGCCGGCAACAAAGGACCTAGGCAGGGCGGTGTCCTGGAAGGCCCAGTCTTGGTTAGGTAAGGTGTGATCTCAAGAGGAAACAATGTGGTGAATTGTGGAACTGTTTAAACGACTAGGGTGGAGCTTGAGGGCCAGCCAGCTCTTCACCCCCAACTTTCAGTCTGAAGAAGTCGCAAACATCATCTATCCTTTTTCTCCAGACCTAAGGTCATAAGTGATAGGAGCAGAATTAGGCTATTCGGCCCATCAAGTCTACTCTGCCTTTCAAACATGGCTGATGTATCTCTCCCTCCGAACCCCATTCTCCTGCTTTCTCCCCATAACCTCTGACACCCGCTGCCTGACCTGCTGAGTTACTCCAGCACTTTGTGTCTATCTTTGGTGTAAACCAGCATCTGCAGTTCTTTGTTTCTACATTTAAGCTAACAGTATGCTTTGTTCAACAAATTAAGCCCTTCATTGGCTTAAGGTGTCATCTGCGCAGGAAAATGCAGTTCAATTAGAATTTAGTGTCATAGACTTGAAGAAGGTCGGAAGAAGGGGCTCCACCTGAAACGCCACCTATCCATGCTATCCAGACATGTTGCCTGACCTGTTGGGTTATTCCAGCACTTTGTATCCTTTTGTTTTTCGCTCACCATTCCAGCCGTGAAAGTTATTCTCTTCCTTCTCTTCCTTCATTGTGTATCAAGTTTTACTGTATGTCTTTCGCATATTGTTGATGGAGTCAATGGTGGGAAGTCTGATCTGTGTGATGGAATGTGCTGCATCTACAATTACTTGCAGCCTTCTGTAGAGCTGTTCCCCAACCAAGCTGTGATGCAACCCACCAGCATGCTTTCTATGGTGCGTCTGAGAAGTTGATATGAGTCATTGGAGATATGCTGAATTTCCAAAATCTCCTGGGGTACTGTGAATGATTCAGATCTGCCTTTATTTATTGACTAATGCCGCCGACAGTGGCACACAGAACAAGATGATTAGGAGACGGTAAGCGGGAACCACACAAAAAGAATGCAACAGAATGTCTGAAAAACATTTTAATTTTGCCTTGGCAGCACAGTGGGATGGCCACCTTCCAATTACAATGGCTTGACCGTAAGGCAAGTCATCGTTGAACAGATTGTTTCATTTCAATAAAAGATCAACGGGAAAGCAAGCAGTACAGTTTAAAAAGAACACATCACCAGGGTCACTAACAGTGGCCGGAGCGACTCAGGTTGGTCAAACATCTCCAGTTTACTTAACTATTAGTTGTAGGCAACAAAACGAGAAGAGAAACACACAACTTTTCAGCCCCATTGCGGTGTCCTGTCTGTTAATCTTTTCTGGAGAGTTGGTAGCAGTTTTGCAAAGTTAATGTTATTGCTTATATGGTTGAGACCGGCTGTGTCTCAATTAAGTAAGCATTCTGTAACAACAGCTCATTTGATTGTAAAATACTGGAGGCCGTATATTGAAACTGGTTTTTAGAACAATCGATAAGCTGGAAAGAGTGCAAAGAAGATTTATGAGGGTGTTGTTAGCACTTGAAGGCCCGAGCTGTATGGAGAGATTGAGCAAAATAAGACTTTATTCCCAAAGTGCAGGATTAGTTTAGTTTAATATAGCCTGAGAACAGGCCCTACGATCTAACGAGTCCGCTCCGACTAACGATTACCTGTACACTAGTTCCAAGTTTCGCATCCTAAACACAAGGGACAGTTTTACAGAAGCCAATTAACCTACAATCCTGCATGTCTTTTGAATGTGGGAGGAAACTGGAGCACAGGGAGAAAACCGACACGGTCACAGGGGTAATGTACAAATACCATACTCTCTGCAACTGTAGTCAGGATGGAACCCGGCTCCCTGGCGCTGTGAGGCAGCAACTCTACCGCTGCGCCACTGTGCCACCTAAGACTAAGAGATAGCTTATAGAGATATAGAAAATCATGAGGGGAATTGATAGGGTGAATGCACAGTCTTTGACCCAGAGTAGGGGAATCAAGACTCAGAGGACATATGGGAAAGATTGAATAGGAAAGATTTAATAATTTTCACACAGAGGGTGGAGGGTGCATACAACGAGCTGCCAGAGGTGGTAGTTGAGGTAGGTACAATGACAACATTTAAAATATGTTTGGACAGGTACATGGATAGGAAAGGTTAAGAGGGATAAGGACCAAATGCAGGCAAGTGGGACCAGCTTAGATGGGGCATCTTGGCCAGCATGGATGAGTTGGGCCAAAGGGCCTGTTTTCATATTCTATGTGCCTTTGACAATATAACTTATGTTTCATGAAGCAGAGACCAATTGAACACATTATAACCTCATAATGCTGCCTCACGTTTAAACCTTAGTTGATCTCATCTTAGACATACAGCATGGAAACTGGCCCAGCGACACGCCACATCCAGGTCGACCATTCATCACCCTCACACTGGTCTATCCTACACACGAGGGACAATTTACAGAGCCAGTTTACCTACAAGTCTGCTTGTCTTTGGATGTGGGTGGAAGCTGGAGCACCCGGAAGAAACCCACGCCATCACAGGGAGAATGTGCAAACTCCACAACGGCAGCAAATGTAGTCAGGAACAAACCCGGGTCTCTGGTGCTGTGAGGCAGCAGCTCTACCGCTTTGCCACCTTATAAGAACTTATAAAACATTTTACATCGATCATAATTACATAATCTGTTAAAATGAAAACTGTTGACATGTTTGCATCACACATGGATTGAATATTGGCTCAATTGATACATAAGACAATGAGATGTAATTTTAAAGCAATTGGTGATACTCTTTCAATTTAGAAAGCTCAGATTTAAGAGGGAGCTAAATAAATGTAAGTAGTAAAGCAGGCTGACTCAGGGAGCATGTTCACTATGTTACTTAATTTCCGACGGACAGGTTTGTGCTTGGCTGGAGACTGGTTTCCACTATTTAGTGAAGTAACAGTACTTAGTCACTGTATTATCAATACATATAAAACTCCTTCCCAGTGGCACTATTGCTGTATCAAATATCTTGCTTTTTTCCTCCTGTGATTACCTTTTATTCAGCAGTTTGAAAGTGCTTACTGTTCTTTTTTAAGGATTTATAATGTTTGGCAAACTGTGTGTGTTTGTGTCAATTGGGAGTAAAGAGACTTTTACAGTCTGTGTTGTTATTCCAGGGAAAGATTAAATGCCTGTTCAAAAATAAATATACACAAATTAAACCGTTATGTTCCACTGTAAACAATTGCTAGCCTGGTGCAAGTTCAGAATCCATTCAAATGTTGGCATAAATTCACATGACGATCTGAATGAATTCTTAAGGCTTTCTTGGTCAACTTTAGGTCACAGTGGACAGAAAGAGCTCAAATCAATTGCTACCAGCAATGCTTGGAGAGGATTAATTTGTGCAATTATTGCAATTATGTGTTTCTTTTAACCTTTTATTCATTCAGAGCTTATATTAGCACCATTGTACAATTTCAAATACTATTCGCCTTTGTTCTGAGGGATGCTTACTCTTAATTATATTTTTACTTCAGAAGACCATACAACTGAGGGTGGCAAGAGTTTACGGTGGAGAAATATAACTTTATAAAGTGCCTTTCACATCTGTGGGAACATAAAAGCATTAAACAGCCAATGAATCACCTGAAACTAAGTTATAATTAGTGTTGCCATGAAGGTAGTCTGGCAGCCAGTTCGTATACAGTAAGGTTCCACATACAGAAAGCAAGATAAATTAGATGGGATTATGTAGTATTAATGGCATAAAGACAAATCATTTTTGGCCAACTGTTCCATGATGGTGTTTATACACCACGTAAGTGTTCTCCCAACTTATTTTGTCCCACCCTCCTAACATATCCTTTCTCCCTCATGCTTTTGTCTCGCTGTCTAATTTAGTTTAGAGATACAGCGTGAAAACAGGTCCTTTGGCCCACCGAGTCCACGCCGATGAGTGATCACCCGTACACTAGTTCTATTCCACACCCTAGGGACAACTTACAGCAGCCAATTAACCTTGAAGCCTGCACGTCTTTGGAACGGGGGAGAAAACTGGAGAATCCGGAGGAAACCCACACGGTCACGGGAAGAACGTGCAAACTTCACACAGACAGCACCCGTATTCAGGATCAATCCCGGGCCTCTGCACCGTAAGGCAGCAACTCTACCACTGCGCCATTGTGCTGCACTTAAGCCAATTTTGTAATAACTGAGAATAGGACTGTATAGGACACAAAGTGCTGTAGTAACTCAGTGGGTCAGGCAGCATCTTTGGAGAACATGGATAGATGACATTTCGTATTGGGATTTTTCTACCGACTTTGTATACCTTTGCTCTCTTGACTTTTATATTACTCTAAATGTGTTTAATATTAATTAGTTTTGTTTAGTTTATTGCCATATGTACCACGGGAGTTGAGTTGAGTTGAGTTGAGTTTATTATTGTCTTGTCTATAGTAAAAAACTTTTATTTGTGTGCTATCCAATCAAAGAAAAGACTATACATAATTACAATCAAGCCGTCCACAGTGCACAGACAAGGGATAAAGAGTATAACATTTAGTACATTACAGTCTGATAAATTCCGATTAAAGATATTTCAAAGGTCTCCAATGAGGTATATGGGAGATCAGGACCATACTCTAGCTGGTGAGTTGCCTGATTACAGCTGGGAAGAAACTGTCCGTGAATGTGGAGGTATGCATTTTCAAACTTCTGAAGCTCTTGCCTGATGGGAGAGGGGAGTAGAGGGAGTTGATGTCATGTGTCCAGAGATACAGTGGATAGCTGTTCTGCATGCTATCTGGTCAAATCATACTGTACATGAGTACAATACATCCATTTCTACCACAGAGTGTCGCCACCTCCGGCAGCACCTTGCAACTTCTAAGTCCCTAAAAGTGTGAACTTGGCCCAAGGAGATATTACATTTTTAAATGCTCTCACTCTTAGGCCTGGTGTCCTGGCAGCACTGGATTGGTAAGGTAGGGGTGAGACTGGCCCAGCGTGATGTCATCAGCTCCTTCCACCACCGCTCTGTGCAGGTGCTGCAGACTGCGCTGGATCTACCCACTCACCTGGTGGCGGCATTGCCTCCTGCGACCGCCCCCGCCAAAATCACGACCACTGCAAATGCACAGTTAACAAGATTGAAAGGCATTATTTTTGTACAGACTGCATTATTCTATCCGATGCTTTGTTGCAGTCTTCCCCATTCCACAATACCCTGCTATCACTCACAATTTTTAAAGTCTTGACTTCCCTATGCAATTTGTTTATGAAGCAGTTGAGGCCCCTTTTTCAGACCCGAAACAACACCTATCCATGTTCTCCAGAGATGCTGCCTGACCTGGTGAGTTACCCCAGCATTTTGTGTCCTTTTGTGTAATAACCAGCATCTGCAGTTCTTTGTTTCTACAAGGTAATTATTCATTGTTTCTATCCTGAAGACCTCCAGCTCCATTACAATATGCAGCCGTAAGATATCAGGAAGAGTGAGATCAATTCTGGGTTTTCAGGTACAGAACTTTTATTGTTTTTGCTTCACCCTGTTCAGAGTGTATGGACAGACAAGGTCCGAGGTGACAGAAATAAAGGAAGAACAAATAGAATGTAGAACATTGAAGAGTACAGCACAAGAGCAGACTCTTTGGCCCAGAAAATCTGTGCCAAACATATTGCCAAGATAAACTAAATGCCTCAGCCTGCACATGATCCATATCACTCCCTTCCCTGCATATCCTCATGCCTATCTAAAAGCCTCTAAAATGCCACTCTGCCTCCACCATCAGAGGCGGCACAGTAGCACAGGGGTAGAGTTGCTGCATTACAGCGCCAGAGACCCGGGTTGGATAAAGACTATGGGTGCTGTATGTATGGAGTTTGCACATTCTCCCTGTGACCATGTGGGTTTTCTCAGGGTGCTCCGGTTTCCTCCCATATTCCAAAAAAATGTGCAGGTTTGTAGATTAATTGGCATCTGCAACTTTGTCCCTAGTGTTTAGGAGAGAACTGTGGTTGATAAGCAAATGGTATGTTAGCATTCATAGCGAAAGGATTTGAGTATAGGAGCAGGGAGGTTCTACTGCAGTTGTACAGGGTTTTGGTGAGGCCACACCTGGAGTATTGCGTACAGTTTTGGTCTCCAAATCTGAGGAAAGACATCCTTGCCATAGAGGGGGTACAGAGAAGATTCACCAGACTGATTCCTGGGATGTCAGGACTTTCATATGAGGAAAGATTGGATAGACTCGGCTTGTACTCGCTGGAATTTAGAAGATTGAGGGGGGATCTTATAGAAACTTACAAAATTCTTCAGGGGTTGGACAAGCTAGATGCTGGAAGATTGTTCCCGATGTTGGGGGAGTCAGAACAAGGGGTCACAGTCTAAGGATAAGGGGGAATTCCTTTAGGACCGAGATGAGGAAAACATTCTTTACACAGAGAGTGGTGAGTCTCTGGAATTCTCTGCCACAGAAGGTAGTTGAGGCCAGTTTATTGGCTATATTTAAGAGGGCGTTAGATGTGGCACTTGTGGCTAAAGGGATCAGGGGGTATGGAGAGAAGGCAGGTACGGGATACTGAGTTGGATGATCAGCCATGATCACATTGAATGGCGGTGCAGACTCGAAGGGCCGAATGGCCTACTCCTGCACCTATTTTTCTACGTTTCTATGTTTCTATGATTATTTGTGCGGACTTGGTGGGCCAAATGGCCTGTTTCCACATTGTATCTCTAAACTCTAAACTGCTGCAGTAACTCAGCGGGTAAGGCAGCAAATCTGGAGTACATGGATAGGTGACGTTTGAAGTCGGGACTCTTCTTCAGACAAACTTCTATCTGGTCTCCCTTCAACCTCCTATGCTCCTGAGAAAACAATCCAAGTCTGTCCAACCTCACCTTGTAGCTAATACCCTCTTATCCAGGCAGAATTCTGGTGAACCGTTTCTGCACCCTCTCCAAAGACTCCAAGCTCTTATTGCAATGGGGCACCCAGGACTGTACACAATTCTCCAAATGTGACCTAATCGAAGTCCTATCAAGCTGTAACATGACTTCCTGACTCTCATACTCAAAGCTTGCGTGAAGCTTGCACGAAGAACAAATGAGAAACAAGCTATAGATCTTATGGGCAGTTTGAGAGGTGGATGTTTTCATGCTGCAGTATGATAAGTCGGAATGTGGATGAATATCCATGGTTGATTTTTTGTCCCTATTCGGACATACACATAATTTTACTGAAAATGTTGGTGCTGTTATCACATTTACCAATGAATCTTTTTTTGGTTTAGTCTAGTTTATTGTCACGTGTAGCAAGGTATCATTATCATTATACACATGACAGCTTTGGCTTAAAACAAATCATGAGAAACAAATGTAAGATTACCAAACATGTTCTTGTTTGGTTGAAGCTATTCTAATGTTATTTAGCTCAGTTTATGGCTAATCACTCTTTGTTGTGTTTGACAAATAGTAGGCTCATGCGTCATGCTTAGATCTCCAGTATAGATCTCCAGTATAGATCTCTGCTTCAAAGTGGTGTGGAACAACTAGAATCTTTCAGAAGCAGGCATTAACCTAGTTTCAATTTAGCTGGAAATAAAGAGATCTCTATCATTAGTTATAGGTGAGGATGCCATTGTACTGAAGTTCTCCAGCAAAACCACAAACTGATTAACTGGCCACTTCACTGGTCATTTGTTTCTGGGACTAATTCCAAAATGGCTGCTCTGTTTGCCATTGCAACAGAAAATCCACAAGTTTTTTTGTTGATTACTGAGTTCTAGAGGTGTTGTAGACAATGCTGTACAAATACCAGTACGCTAACCTCACAGTTATTGAGGTATTACCTCTACATAAAATTAATCTAGGTTTATTTGATATAATTTGCGTAACAAAGATCTATGTTCACTCTCCGATCTGGCTTGATAAGCCCAAGCTCTTCGACGATGTGCAACATGCAAGATAGACTTATAATGTTCAATACTTCAACGATATTGTGGAAGAGTATTTGGTCCACTCATTTATCAGGCAATTGAAAGGTCCTCTCACTAGTGAATGCATCAAGAGGACAATTCTTGACTCACCACATGTATGCAGGTGTGTATGTGTGTATATATATTTACATATTTATATATATACACCCACATTCATATATATATATATATGTATATGTGCACTATACACACACACACACACATATATGTACAGTATATATCTATATATAATATATATATTACACGCACACGCACATGCACACACACACACACATACATACATATATAGGAAGGAACTGCAGATGCTTGTTTAAACCGAAGATAGACACAAAAAGCTGGCGTAACTCAGTGGGACAGGCAGCATCTTTGGAGAGAAGGAATGGGTGACGTTTCGGGTCGCAACCCTTCTTCAGACGTCTGAAGAAGGTTCTTGACATGAAAATTCACCCATACGTGATGGAAGTAAGAACGTCATTGTTCTGTCTGGGACATATGACACAAGACACTCTTGAATCTTGACCCTTGACTCTTAATGTTCTAGGGCAAAAGCCATTATGTTCTTAAGACTTATCAATCTATAGTTTTAGTATTTTAATACTTTATGTTCTCTAGCAAAGACAATTGACCATGTCTTTGAATGCTCTATCAAACTTATACGGAGATACTGCACAAAGTATTCTGACTGCTTCATGATCTGGCACGGCAATTCCAACACACACGTATGTAAGAGGCGGTAGAAAGTGGTGGAGTCAGCCCGGTCCTTCAAAGGCACGGTCCTCGCCACCGTCGTAAGCATCTACATGAGGAGCTGCCTCAAGAAGGCAGCATCAAGGATCCCCACCATCCGGCCATGCCCTATTACTGGTACCATTGGTCAGGAGGTACAGAAGCCTTCCTTAATAGCCATTTGGAAGGGTGCCAGGAGGGCATAATGATATAACGGTAGAGTTGCTGCCTTAATGGCCTGTCCCACTTTCACGACCTAATTCACAACCTTTTTAACTTGTGGACATTTTCATCATCTTAAAAAAAACGCCCCGACCTACTTGATGCCACGAGTACCTACGACTAGCATCACGACCTGCTACGACCTCCTACAACCTACCTACGACCATGCTGTGAGTATGAGTCAAGGGCAAACTCGGCAGAGGTCATGAATTAGGTCGTGAAAGTGGGACAGACCCTTTACAGAGCCAGAGACCCAGGTTCGATCCCGTCTATGGGTGCCGTTTGTATGGAGTTTGTATGTTCTCCCTGTGACCGTGTGAGTTTTCTAAGGTGCTGTGGTTTCTTCCCACACTCCAAAGACATACAGGTTTGTAGGTAAATTGGCTTCAGGAAGTTGTAAAAAAAATTATCCCTTGTGTGTGTAGGTTAGCGTACGAGGTGACTGCTGATTGGTGCGGACTCGGTGTGCCGAAGGACCTGTTTCCGCGCGTATCTCTAAAGTCTGTCTAAAGTCTAGAACCCAAATTAGGCCTTCTCTAAACTCTTCCTAAAGGCCACACTCCATTTGTTACCCTCGTCAGCCTGAGGTACAGCAGATGGAATCCATACAGCGTACACCTACCTCCCACTTGCTAATGTCTGGGGCTTGACTGGGGCTCTGTTGTGCTTCACTTGTATAGCGAGGGAACTTTTAATTTCATGCAGTACCAACAAGTGCTTCTGACCCGAAACATCACCTCTTCATGTTCTTCAGGGATGCTGTCAGATCCCATTGAGTTACTCCAGGACTTTGTCCTCTTTGACATTGTATGCCTATTCTTTGAGCAGAAGGGCACATTTTCAAACTGAAGGGGGATTAGGATAATGGGCCATTTTAGTGCAGTGTATGAGTGACTGATGGAGAGTGTTTTGCTATTTGCCCTCGCTCTGATAATCTGCTAAATATTAGCTGTACTGTCAACTCTCAGTAGAGTTACAGCCTTACAGCACCAGAGACTTGGGTTTAATCCTGACTATGGGTGCTGTCTGTACGGAGTTTGTATGTTCTCCCCGTGACCTGCGTGGGTTTTCTCTGGACGCTCCGGTTTCCTCCCGCACCAAAGACATACTGGTTTGTAGGCTAATTGACTTTGATAAAATTGTGAATTGTTCCTAGTGTATGTAGGATAGTGTAAGATTGCTGGTCGGAACCAACTTGGGGGGCTCTTGTGCCTGTTTCTGCGCTGTATCTCTAAACTAAACTGGTACAGGGAAACTTGCCTTGTTCATATTTACTTTGTGGCAGCGAGTCGCACAGGAACAAGTCAAACTCCCTTTGTAGGAAGGAACTGCTGATGCTGGTTTAAACCGAAGATAGACACAAAAAGCTGGAGTAACTCAGCGGAACAGGGAACATCTCTGGGCAGAAGGAATGGGTGACATTTCGTGTTGTGAAGAAGTGTCTCGACCCGAAACGTCACCCATTCCTTCTCTCCAGAGATGCTGCCTGTCCTGCTGAGTTATTCCAGCATTTTGTGTCTATCTTAAGTAAAACCTGTTAACTACGGGGAAAAAATGGGAGATAAAATAACTTGTAAATGAGCAGCTCATTCCTTTACAAAAAAGTGCCTGGCTAAATGAGAGTTTAGAAGGAACATTTCATGCAGAATTGTTTATTTAGGTAATAAACTGGCACCTTGGAGAATGAACACTGGGTCTACAGAGTCTTTCAAAAAGAGAACTGCATGTGTTTTTGTTAGATGATTTAAAACTTAAACTTAAGGCGGGCTGGTAACAGAAAAGGTTATGGTTTTTGGGATGAGAGAACAGGAGAATAATGGTGGATTTTCACCACAGATCTGTCGGAAATAATGAGCTCAGTGGGTATGGAAAATGCTGACAATTCACAGCAGAACAGCAAGCAGCTGAAAGGTGAAGTTACAGTTTTAACTTTCAGTGTAGATATTCTTGAGAACGACATAAAGAGGGTAAAAGTGCAAGGTTTATAAGAGCAAAGAGAAAGAAGGGGAGACTACTGGAACCTGAGCAGCATCCAGCAGCATGGAGAAGAGGTAATGGGTTTAATAAGATTCAGTGAGCTTTGATTTGATGTATTGTCTGCTGCTTTGGTCCCATTACAGGAAGGATGTGGAGGCTTTGGAGAGGGTGCAGACGAGGTTTACCAGAATGCTGCCTGGATTAGGGAGTATTAACTACAGGGAGAAGTTGGACAGACTTGGATTGTTGTCTCTGAAACGCCGGAGGTAGAGGGGAGACCTGCTAGATGTACGCCTGAAGAAGGGTCCTGACTCGAAACGTCACCTATCCATGTTCTCCAGAAACCTGATAGTATTATATAAAGTATTGAGAGGCATAGATAGCGAGACAGTCAGACCTTTTATTACAAGGGTGGAAATGTCAAAGAGTAGAGGGCATTCATTTAAGGTGAGAGGGGCAATGTTTAAGGGAGATGTGTGTGGCAAGTCTTTTACACAGAGAGTGGGGGGTGCGTTGATAGCGCTACCGGGGGTGGTGGAGGCAGATACAATAGTGATGTTTAAAAGTCTTTTCGATAGGCACAGGAGTGTGCAGGCAATGAAGGGATATAGATCATGTGTTGGCGGATGAGATTAGTTTATCTTGACGTCATGTTCGGCAAGGACACAGGGCCAGTTCTGTGCTGGACTGTTCTAAGTTCAATGTTCTATATATATTGTGCTTATTAATACAGAGTTATCAGTGCTCAATTATTGATGTTATTTTTTTTAGATCATGTATCAACCGTAAGCACATTTATCCCGATACCTCCTTCCTCAACTCCATCCAGGGACCCTAGCTGCCCTTTCAGGTGAGGCAGAGGTTCACTTGCACCTCCTCCAACCTCATCTACTGTACCTGTTGTTCTTGGTGTGGACTCTTCTATCTCGGTGAGACCAAGAGCAGACTGGGCGATCAATTCGCTGAACAGTTCCGCTCAGTCTGCCATGGCCTACGCGATCTCCAGGTTGCTAAACATTTTAACTCCCCTTCCTAATCCCATAATGACTTTTCTGTCATGGGCCCCCTCCTCTGTCAGAGTGAGGCCACGTGCTAATTGGAGGAACAGCGCCTCATGTTTCATTTGACCAGGTTACAACCCAGCACTACAAATTTGATTTCTCTAATTTCAAGTAACTCTTGCATTTACCCCGTCCCGCACCCCCCCCCCCCCCCCCCCCCGTCCCTCCCAGCCCTAATAATCCTGCTAGTTTAACTATTCATATCCCTTCTGTATGACCTCTTCCCCAGCCAACAATGGACCACTGTGGGCTCCACCATTCCTTGGACATCGGCGCTGGCTCTGATTAGTTCTGTACCTTTCCATACCTCAAGTTTCCCCCTCCCCTCTGAAGAAGGGTCTCGACCTGAAACGTCACCTATTCTTTTTCTCCACAGATTTTGCCTGACCTGCTGAGTTACTCCAGCATTTTGTGTCTATCTTCGGTGTAAACCAGCATCTGCAGTTCTTGCCTACAGATTAAACATTTTTACCTGTACATACGAATCTCACAAATCCCACAAATCCCACAAAACACACTAGTCGAACTAATGATGTTGTTTTACAAGCAGTTTTCTGTTGACTACTTAATCCTACAATGAACCACAAAAGAGGCTAGCCGTTGGCAATTTGCTTGAAAACTTTACAATCATTTCTAGCCTCTCAGTCTCATCTAGATTTAAAGCCAAGAACAAACAATGGTAACACTTTGGAGCACAGGAAGTGAGTAAGAGGAAGGAGGAAGGAGAAAGGAGAGATATATAATCATGTTTCTTTCAATATATCTGCATATTTATCTAGATCAGTCCTTAATAACTATAATAACTTGATGGCTATTTTTGAATTATTTTTTTATTTTACCTTCTTCATTTTTTCTATTTCACAAAAGTTTCGTTTTTTCTCAGTTTAGTTTAGAGATAGACTGCGGAAATAGGCCCTTTGACCAACTGAGTCCGCGCCGACCAGTGATCCCCATACACTAGCATTGTCCTACACTCCAGGGACAATTTTTACCAAAGACAATTAACGTACAAACCTGTATGTCTTTGGATTCTGGGAGGAAACCGGAGCACCTGGAGAAAACCCCCGCAGTCACAGGGAGAACGTACAAACTCCATACAGACAGCACCCGTAGTGAGATTCGACCCGGGGTCTCTGGCACTGTGAGGCAGCAACTTTATTGCTGTGCCACCATGCAGCCAACAGTTGATTAATATCGCGAAAACATTTGTGATTTAATGCTTGGA
This sequence comes from Raja brachyura, assembly GCA_963514005.1. The sequence goes on along the minus strand of OY740798.1, from coordinate 33,705,318 downwards.
ACCTCCCTTTATGATCTGTAGTTCCTTTTACCTGCACTAAACATATAACAGCATGGGGAGTTGTTTGTTGAAGATCCTTGCCAGCTCTTGAGTCCTTTACAGGGAGCACCGAGGGAGTGCTGCATTGTTTAAATAGTTCAGAGGTGTGTAATAGGCCCCAAAGCATTTTACAAATGAACTCATTTACCTCATTTCCAAAAAGTAATGCGCTATATGTGAAGCATTTTGGGGTAAAATCATAAAAAAAATTACAGAAATTCACAGTGCAGAAGTTATTTGATACTTCATACATATGGCAGCAGATATTGGATTTCAGCTTTATTCCATGTTTCCCAGACTTGTCCCATTGTTCCACGCATTTGTTCATCCAGGACCTTCGCAAATGTGCGAAGATTTTGTGAAAACATTGGAGACTGATAAATAAAATATATTTACAGTCTAATTTTATAATGGTTCTTTAATTTGGTCTAGTGTTTCCCAGGTATCATATTCCATCCTGCCCTTGGACTCTAATCATACTACCTCACTTTTTTTATTTGGTTTGTAAAATGACAGTAAATGGGTTTATAACATCATAGAACCCAGGAGCAGAATTAGGCCAAGCACAAGGTTATGGGGTATAAAATAGATCAGCCATTAATGAATGGTGGACTAGACTCAATGGGCTGAATGGCCTAATTCTACTCCTATGCCTTAATTCGGCCCTCTCAACCCCAATCACCTGCCTTCTTCCCATAACCTTTGATGCCCTTACTAATCAATCTCCACTTTTAAAATGCCCAATAACTTTGTCTCCATGGCTGTCTGTGGCAATGAATTCCACAGACTCACCACCCTCTGGCTAAAGAAATTTCTTCTCATGGATTGTACCATTGAATAATATTATGGTTAAATTATTAATTTATTGACTATTGAATTAAAAAGCTCACGATAGAATCAATATAAGGAGCGACAGACACAAGGAACACAATGAGCAATGTTTTACTGTGAAGACTAGTCTAACATAGATATTAAAGTGACTCAGCGGGACAGGCAGCATCTCAGGAGAGAAGGAATGGGTGATGTTTCGGACATTCTTTCCCTCCCGAGATGCTGCCTGTCCCTCTGAGTTACTCCAACTTTTTTGTCCACCTTCGAGTTAAACCAGCATCTGCAGTTCTTTCCTACATATAGATATTACAGTTTAGACTTTAGAGATACAGTGTGGATACAGGCCCTTCGGCCCACCGAGTCCACGCTGACTAGTGGTCCCTGTACACTAGTACTTTCCTACACACTAGGGACAAGTTACAATTTTACCAAAGCCAATTAAGTTACAAATCAATACGTCTAAGGAGTGTTGGAGGAAACCGGAGCACCCGGAGAAAACCCACACGGTCACAGGGAGAACATACAAACTCTGTACAGACAGCACCCGTAGTCAGGATTGAACCCGGGTCGTTGGCACTGTAAGGTAGCAACCCTACCCCTGCGCCACTGTGCCGGCCTGCATGTTATTGCAAGACCAAAACAGATGGAGTCTTGATGCAGGGATATGGCTCACCAGTGAGTCCTTTTCAGGCCTCATCAAAAAAGTACAACAATATAGTCAAAACCATCAAGAACACACAGATTGATCTGTGAGAAATTCACCTCAATTTCTTTTACTAGCACATAAGGCTACTGTCTAGCCAAGTGCTTAGTTGTAAGATTTCCAGAATGAAAAAAATAATCATTGAAATCAGAGGGAAATTGTGTGGAAACATTTGCAAACACTGAGTTAATAGAAAACTGTACTTTCTTCAGCAATTTGCTCAGGCCTAAAGGTCATTATGATTCTAACAGGCCTGTATACTGACACAATTATGCCCTTCATTATTCCTATGGGGCACATGGGACTTTCCTTCCAGTAAAATTCTGGTTCAAGAAAGTAAAACAGCAACACAGGAACAATTTAGAAACTGGCTGGAAAGTGCCCAAAGCCACAATGGAAATCGGAGCACGCGGAGCAAACAAACTTTAAAACAAAGGGATTCAGATTGTGGTAATTGAGTCATTTAGGAACAAGCAAGTAGATGAATTGAGCAATACCAAATGTATTGTCTGCAGTCGCTCATGCTGAAGAACCTTGCTCGGGCAGTGCAAACACAGTGAAACGTATTCTGAAAGCCCAAACACTGATGTCAAAATATGAATTTCCTAAATGTAGAATTGGGAAAGCATAAATGTTTCCACATGCGTACTTTGGCAAGAGGAGAGTTTGTTCATGGCCCTTGGAAAATAAAAACCTTTAATATGTAGCCATTTCGATGAATGTGATCCTTGACTGTTGCAAAGTATCTACAGGTAAATGGAGGGAAATTGAAACCAACATTTTCCCCTCCAACAGGTTATATCACAAACAAATGCGTTTAGACTTTCCCCGAAATCTCTGACATCTCTCAGAATAATTGCTCATTGAAACAGCAGAAAAGTCATGCAGTCTACCATTACATCATTTAATTGGGCTGAAGTGGAAAGTGTATTCATTTATATCAATTACTTTAAACATATCTGGTCTCTCACCTTTAACACAGTGTTCTGGTGGGTTGAGGGTATTCCTAGCACAACACGACATTCTGACTAGTCTTCAGATGAGGGAGGGCTAAAGGAAGAAGCAGCGAAAAGATGTGGCAAAATAGAGCAGTAGGGTTGGAGTTGAGTGTAGTTTAGTTTAGTTTATTGTCACGTGTACCAAGGTACAGTGATAAGCTTTTGTTGTGTGCGAATCAGTTAGTGGAAGGACAATACGTGATTACAATTGAACCATCCACCGTGTACAGATACAGGATAAAGGGAATAACATGAATGATGTTTAGTGCAAGATAAAGTCTAGTAAAGTCTGATCTAAGATGTCAGACAGATAGTTGGAGAGAGCAGAGTGGACTGGAGACATGGGCAGCATGATGGGTTTAAAAAAAGTTTAAAAAAAAATCTAACTCGTGGTAAGCACGTAGAATGTACGTAGCGGGTACGTCGGAGCTCGGGACGTCTCTTAGCGGCTCGTAACGCTAACGGCAGGCACTTGGGAAACGCGGTAAGCTCGTGAAGACTCGTGAAGATTTTTCAACATGTTGAAAAATGCCCATAAGCCTATAAGCGCCTATTGCCGTAATTCTCCGAGTTTGAATCAGGGGAAACTCGGGAGAACTCGTGAATTACCTCGTACAGTGGGACAGATCCTTTATAGAGCCCCAGCCACCCAGGTTCGATCCTGGCTATGGGTGCTGTCGGTACAGAGTTTGTCCATTCTCCCCGTGACCGCATAGGTTTTCCCCAGGTTCTCCGGTTTCCTCCCACACTCCCAAGACCTACAGATTTGTAGGTTAATTGGCTTCTGTAAACTTATAAATTGTTCCGAGTATATAGGATAGTGCTGGTGTGTAGGGATCGCTGGTCGGCGTGGACTGGGTGAGCCAAAGAGCCTGTTTCTGCACTGTATCTCCAAATTAAACCAGTTTAATGCAGGTGCTAGTATCTTGAGTTTAAAAAACAAAGTGCGGGAGGAGATGCAAGGAATTGCAGATGCTGAAATCTTGAGCAAAGTGCAAATTGCTGGAGGAACTCAGAGAGTCAGGCAGTATTCGTGGTGGGAATGCACAGGCGACATTTCGGAACATTCTTCAAACTGATTCGTAGTGATGTGGTGAAAGCTGGAATAGAGAGGTGGGGGTGGGGGGGGGAGACAAAACCCTGGCAAGTGATAGGTAGATACAAGTGAAGTGGGGGGGGGATGTGAATACCAGATGAATGGAAGAAGCGGAGGTGTAAAGGAGACAAAAAAAGTGTCAGATGAGGAGAGACGAGGCATGAAATGTAAAGGGCCTGTCCTACAAGCATGCAACTCTATGCGATTAGCGTGACCTAACATGGTCGCTTGAGCCGTCCGGCGTCGCGGGGTCGGTCCCACTTCGATCGCCGGAGCCGTGCGGAATTGTGCAGAGTTCGTCCCGACATCGCGCGGGGCTCCGAAAAACTGACTATGTTCAAAAATTCCGCGCGGGAACGGCTTGTCGGCTCGCAGTTGCTTTGACGCATTACACACCGCCCCGACATCGTGCCTCCGTGAACCTCTCTGTAGGTGCCTCCGTGACCCTCTATGTGTGTGGCTCCGTGGCCCTCTGTGTGTGTGTGCCTCTGTGCCCCTCTCTGTGTGCCCCTCTCTGGTCCTGGCGAACTTACCTTAGACTTCGCTCCAAGTTCGCCTCACTTTGCGCCGCGTTGCGCCACTCACCCGACTTCCGCGCGGCCCCTGCTGCCGGTTTGGTTGCGCTTGCCGCATGCAGGCGCATGCTGGTGGGAACGGTCCTGTACAGGGGATCACCCGACCTCCACGCGGCCCCCGCTTCTAGTTTGATTGCGCTCATCGCATAGAGTTGCATTCTTGTAGGACAGGCCCTTAAAGCCAGAGGGAGAAATGTAGGTGGAGGGGAAGGGGAAAGAGGGGGGATAAAAGGGAAATGAGGAACTTGGGGATGAGAGATGAGTGTATGGAGAGGGAAAGGATAGCAGGAGAAAGGGATGTGCGCTGATGCTGGAAGGGAACATGCAGAAAGTGTTAGAGGAACTCAGTGGTACAGGCAGGATATGTAGACTGACATGGACAGATAACGTTTCAGTTCGAGACCCTTCTTCAAACTGGGGACTCCAGGTTTTCGAGCAGAAAATCTGAATAGCTGAAATAGCAGAGCCAGATTGGAGCAGGAGTTGGACAATAAGACTGAGATTAGCTAATGAACCTAATGAAGCTGAATGGACCTTTGGCAAAAGCAATTTTGCAAATGAGAGCAAATTTGAAAATTGTTGCTTAATGAAGGTGAAACTCTCTGGCATGGTAAACAATACTAGTGACTTTATGTCAGTCACAGCTTCTAATGAAACCTCTTTAGAGATTTAGACTTAGAGATACAGTGCGGACACAGGCCCTTCAGCCTACCAAGTCCACACCGACCAGCAATCCCCATACACTCGCACTATCCTACACATTTACAATTTTCCGAAGCTGATTAATCTACAAACCTGTACATCTTTGGAATGTGGGAGGAAACCCACGCGGTCACGGGGAGAGCATGCAAACTTCACACAGACAGCACCCATAGTAAGGATTAAACCTGGGTCTTTGGGTGCGGTAAGGCATCAACTTTACCGCTGTGCCGCTGTGCAAACTCCTTTTGGTGAAAATTATTTTTTTGAATACTTTAACACTGTTCATCTTGCATTTGACTTATGATTAATTGATAGATATAGCATGGAGACAGACCTCTCGGCCCACCGAGTCCACACCGACCATCGAACACCCATTCAGCCTAGTTTAATGTTTTAAAGAAGGAACTGCAGATGCTGGAGAATCGAGGGTTACACAAAAAGCTGGAGAAACTCAGCGGGTGCAGCAGCATCTAAGGAGCGAAGGTCTCGACCCGAAATGTCGCCTATCTCCTTTTCTCCTTAGATGCTGCTGCACACGCTGAGTTGCTCCAGCTTTTTGTGTAACCCCCCAGCCTAGTTTAATGGTTGAATGAACACCCATCGAACACCCATTCAACCAGCATGGCCAGTCCCACTTTCTCATCAACTCCCTACACACTACATGCAATTTACATAGGCCCATTAACCTACAAAGCTGCATGTTTTTGGGATGTGGGAAGAAACCAGAGCACCCGGAGGAAACCCACGCGGTCACAGGGAAAATGTGCAGACTTCATACAGACTGTACACGAGGTCAGGGTTGAGTGCCGGAACAATGAAATTCTAAACTGCAGAAGCATTGTAACCTGAAAACACTCTGAATAACTGAGAGGTTTTACTGTTCATTCTGCTAATTATAAAGTGGTGTTTGAGGACATGCAGGGGGAGTGCTGATACACTGAATTTTATAGCATTTACATCTGATTCTTAAAATAATGGCTGACTGCAATTGCAACAACTACCTTACATGTAAAATGAATATGCACTGCAGCAATAATAATCTAATGGATTGTCTTTGGGATGTGGGAGAAAACCGGAGCATCTGAAGGAAACCCACGCGGTCGCAGGGAGAATGTGCAGACTCCACACAGACAGCACCCAACGTCAATATTGAACCTGGGACCCTGACGCTGTGAGGCAGCAGCTCTACCAGCAGTGTCATTGTGCCACCTTAACGTGTAATCCGCCAGTGGGATTTTTTTTAGTTTGGTTTAGAGATGGAAGCATGGAAACTGGCAATTGGTGACCAGCCTGCACCGACCAGCGATCATCTGTACACTAGTTCTATCCTACATACTTGAACCAATCTACAGAAGCAAAATAACCTACAAACTTGCATGCCTTTGGAGTATGGGAGGAAACCAGAGATCCTGCAGAAACCCCAGGTGGTCACAGAGAGAATGTACAAACTCCGTACACATAACACCCCTATTCAGAATCGGACCTGGATCTCTGGCGCTGTAAGGCAGAAACTCTACCGCTGTGCCACTCTGCCGCCTAAAACTTGTTCACGTGCTGTTGGACTGACCTGACAGCTTAGGGCATTGAGCTAATGTTCTGCCATTGGACCTGCCATTGAGCAAGGAGCAAGGATATGCTGGGGAGAGAGGCCAGCTGGTTTTCACACCTGTCCCCTTAGCTTTGTGCCAGGACTGGCTGGCATACAAACAGCAAACCCATTCATTAGTTGGAGCCATCAAGTCTGTGGAAAAAAGGTGGGTGCGGGGAAATGTTTTAATATTCCTGTTTTACTGGTTTTAATTATTTGTTGGCATGTTAAAGTGTTTCAATCAGTCTGAAGTAGGGTCCCGACCCAAAACGTCGTCTGTCCATTCCCTCCACAGATGCTGCCTGACCCACTGTGTTACTCCAGCACATGTGGTTTGCTCAAGATTCCAGTATCTGCAGTTCTTTGTGTCACTTTATTAAAAATTCGTTTTGGGCTATTTTAACAGTTTTTAAGTGTGTCTGACTGTCAATGGCATCCAGAAAGTGTTTTGCAGTCAATAATTCATCAAAGGCCATCAGGGGCATAATCTGCTCCTTGAAGCTCAATTGGCGCAAGGGTCAACCTGTCCAATTGTCTGCATGTTGATTCATTTGTAGAAACCGAGGAATGGCAGATGCTGGTTTCCAAACAGGCATTTATGACCGACCCGGGCCTCATCCATTGCCAGTGTGAGGGGACAGGTAAACTGGGGGAACAACAGTTGTTTAACAACAGAGGATAAACACAAAAGGCTGGAGTAGCTCAGCGGGACAGGCAGCATCTCTGGAGAGAAGGAATGAGGGAAGGTCACAGTTGTTTAACGACAGGTCCCCGAGTGCCTTAAAAGGTTAAAACAAATTGTCTCAGTTTCCCTCAGTGCTGGAGAAAGTATATTTGTCCCTGGCAGCCAGCTTTATTGCAGGTACTATCGCAGCGTGTAGGAAACATTTAGACAGGTACATGGATAGGGCAGGTTTAGAGGGATATGGGCCAAATGCAGGCAGGTGGGACTAATGTAGATGGAGCATGTTGGTCAGAGTGGGCAAGTTGGGCTGATGGGGCTGTTTCCACACTGTATGTCTATGAGACCTGATACTCTGTTTGGGTAGCTTACAACCCAATGGTATGAACATTGAATACTGCAATTTTAGGTAACTACATAACGCTAAACTTCTCCCTTCTTCCTCCATATAAACATCACCTTCTTCCCTCATGCCCTCTCTCTCCCTTATTTCCAACCAGTACTCACACGTATTTTATCCCCTTCCCCTCCTCCACCACCCGCATTCCTTCCTCTCACTTCACAATTCGCAACTCTTCAATCCTTTTGTCTCACACCTTCTGTCCTTTCACCTCTGCCCTTTGTCCGGCAACCTGCCTGTCAAAGAACCTTCCTCACCTGTGTGAGCCTATTACCTGCCACTCTTTGTCCTGCCCCTCCTCTTTTCCAGCTTTCTTCCCCCCACTCCACCCCCCCCACCCCCTGCACAGTCAGTCTGAAGAAGGATAGTGTCACTCGAAATGTCACCCATCCATGTTGTCCAGAGATGCTTCTTGACCCGCTGAGCTACTCCAGCACTTTTTGACGGGGCACCATCTTTGCAACGAGAAACAGAGTTAACGACTTGGGCCGATCACCTTTCTCCAAAACAGTTAGAAGGCAAAACATGTTCTAAATTTCAGAGACACTTAGGAGTAGGCACAGTGGCGCAGCGGTAGAGTTACTGCCTTATGGCACCAGAGACATGGGTTTGATCCTGACTAAGGGTGCTGTCTATATGGAGATTTAACATTCTCAATGTGGGTGTCCTCCAGGTGCTCCGGTTTCCTCCCACACTCCCAAGACGTACAGATTTGTTGGTTAATTGGCTTTGGTAAAAATTGTAAATTGTCCCTGGTGGGTTGAATAGCGCTAGTGTATGGCGTGATCGCTGGATGGCATGGGCGCGGTGGACCGAAGGGCCTGTCTTAGAAGTGCCTCCACGCTGTATCTCTAAAGTCTAAAGTCTAAAGAAAGGGGGAGGGTAGAGAGAACAAAGAGACTGTCAGTGGTAGAGTGAAGGCCAAGAGAGGCTGGGTGGATGCTAGTGATGGCGGTGCTAGCTGAAGCAAGGTGCTGAAAGCCTGTTAAACACAGATGATCGGTCTGGAGAAGATGTAAGCAGCTTGCGATAGTTCAAAATCAGAAAGTCAGAAAAAAGGAAAAGAGTAACAAAGAGAAAACACCTTCTGAACTGTGAGGTGAAAAATTCTGAGGCAAACAAAATACTGCAGATGCTGGAAATGCCATGCCATTATTTCTTTTACTTCCCATTTAAATCTAATATTACTTTCATTTTGTGTAGAACTTTTCATTTGCACCATCCCGAAGAATTTAATTTCCATATCTAAAGTAACTCTTGTTTCTACAAAACCAGGAACAGTAAAGTGTGTAAAATAAATATGGTGGACCGTGAACTGTGAATTTTTTTGTACAAACGGAAGAACTATCTCCTTATTTCTAGTAAGCCATGGGATCTTACTGGGAAACGAGTAATTTTATTTCAACCATTAACCTTTTTGTACCCTCATTCTTCATTGGCTTCACTGATATCGAGCAGTTTAAAACAAAAATACACATTTAAACATAAGGAGAAGGTATTGAATTTATATGGGACTTTTCATAACTTCAGCATCACAGCACGCACTTGGAAACCACAGACTTGGAATAGCTCAGTGGGTCATAGAGGCATAGACTGACACAGTGCGGAAACAGGCCCTTCGACCCAACTTGCCCACACTGGCCAACATGTCCCAGCAATACTAGTCCCACCTGCCCGCGTTTGATCCATATTCCTCCAAACCTAAGCAGCATTTTTGGAGAGCATGGGTAGGTGACATTTCGGGTTGGGCCCCTTCTTCAGACACTGAAGGAGTCTTTAAATACCTCCAATGATCTTGCCTCCCGAACCCCCAAGATCGAGAAATCCTGACATTTATCACACTCTGAAGCTCTTGCACATCTAAGATATTAATCAGCACCCCCCAATTTACAGCAAAGAATAAATATTGGCCAGGACAGCAATGAGATGTAAATGGATGGTTATAATGTCAAGAATCAAGAGTCAATCGTCATATGTCCCCATAACGGAACAATGACATTCTTACTTGCAGCACCACCATATTTATATAAACAAAGTATTCTATAAAACCCGTAATAAAAAAAAATATATAGATATTTAAAGAAATTATATCTATGAATTTCCTTTGAGGGAAGCAGTGGTTTATAATCAGTTTCCATGTGCAAACATGTACTGTCCATGTTTTCTTCCATGTTCCTTTCTACTATTCCATGAGAGGAATAGATCGGGTAGATGCACAGAGTCTCCTGCCCAAAGTAGGGTTATCGAGAACCAGAGGACATAGGTTTAAGGTGAGGAGGGGAATGATTTAATGGGATATTTATTTTAAGGTGGCACAATGGCATAGTGGTAGAGTTGCTACCTTACAGTGCTAAAGTGTTGCATAAAGCACAAAGTGCTGTAGTAACTCAACAGGTCAGGCAACATCTGTAAAATAAATGGATAGGCGACATTTTGGGTTGGTACCCTCCATCAGACTGATTGTAGTAGGGGGGAGAAGGCTGGAGGGAACAATGCCTGGCAAGTGATAGGTGGATACAGGGGACATGGGTTGATAGGCAAATGGGGGAATAAAGGCTAGTTGAAAAGGTGTAAGATAAGGAGAACAGAGGAGTGAAATATAAAGCTAGAGGGAGGGATATAGGTGGAAGGAGATGGAGATGGGGATGGGGTGGGGGGGGGGGGGGAGAAAGGGAAATTAAGGTCTTAGCGGTGGGAGATGACCATATGAAGGAGGGGAAAGGAGCAGGGTGACTAGGGCAGAATAGTGGAGAGATGGGTGCGCATCAGGGTGTAGGGGAAACAGGAAAGAGGGATGGGAAAAGGGGAGTCTTACTAAAAACTGGGGATTTCTGTTCCTTCCATTGGGTTGTTCATAACTCATAGGAGCAGAATTAGGCTATTCGGCCCATCGGGTCTACTCCACAATTAATTTATAGCTAATCTACCTTTTCCTCTCAACCATATTTTCCTTCCTTTTCCCCATAACTTTGTTGCCCTGACTAATCAATCTCTGCTTTAAAAATACTCAATGACTCGGCCTCCACAGCCATCTGTGTCGATGAATTCCACAGATTCAAAGACCCTCTGACTGAATTCCTCCTCATCTCCTTTCTAGAGTTACGTCCTATTATCCTGAGAGGTACCCCAGTGGAATATGTGGTGCTGTTCTTCCAGTTTGTGTATGCCTCACTCTGGCAATGGAGGAGGCACTTCTAAGAACTTCATTGGCCCTCGTGCTCTTCAAGATGTTCTGAAGCGATGACTGCTGCTGTATAAAATGTAAGTATTTATGATGTTTTCTTTCGTTCTTGGAAAGTTGTGCTGAAATACTTTTGAATTCTTTAGACTTTAGAGATACAGTGTGGAAACAAGCACTTCGGCCCATCGTGTCCCCGCTGTCCAGTGAGCCCCATACACTACCACAATTTAACCAAAGCCAATTAACCTACAAACCTGTCCATCTTTGGAGTGTGGGAGGAAAAACAGAGCATCCGGGGAAAACCCACGCTGTCACGAGGAGAACGTACAAACTTTGTACAGGCAGCACACATGGTCAGGATTGAACTCAGGTTCCTGGTGCTGTAAGGCAACAACTCATCTGCTGCGCCACCGTGCTGTCTCAAATTTGAGAAATTGGACTATCACTACCGGGAAATAAATAATCACAAAAATAGCAGGATTATCATCCTGAACCTGAATGTTTCATCGATGTCTTCTGCGGCTGGAGGATGCTCACTGTTTCACAATAGCCAACAGACAAATGCAGCAAGGTTGATGCTTAAAGGGACCTCACATGTTGCCCAAGGGCCCACCATCATTCTCACTTTATCGGGCACGTTGAGCATGGCCAAAATCTAAGGCCCCAACATGATTAACTATGCAAAAGGATGCAAAAAAAGATTTTAAACATTTAGGCAGCAACACGGTTAGGATTGGTTTAGATCGAAGATAGACACAAAGTTTTGGAGTAACTCAGAGGGTCAGCCAGCATTTCTGGAGAAAAAGGATGGGTGACGTTTCGGGTCAGAACCCTTCATCAGACCCGAAGAAGTCTGAAGAATTAAAGAGGGGTCCCACTGGAAACGTCACCCATTCTTTTTCTACAGAGATGTTGCCTGACCCGCTGATTTACACCAGCACTTTGTATCTATCTGCATAAATCAGCAGTTCTTTCCTACACATAGGTTTCGAAGGATATGGACCAAACACAGGTAGATAGATGGGGCTTGTTGGTCGGTGTGGGCAAGTTGGGCAGAAGGGCCTGTTTCCGTGCCGTATGACTCTGTGACACTATGTTTGAAGTTGAAATGTGCCTGATCCTTAATCCTAACCCTATAATAACGTGAATGAAATAAAGATAGGAAATAGTGCAAATACACAGTGGTTTTAGCAGCATGTGGAGAGACACTCCTGAATTATTACCTTTGTTTCTCCCTTCACAGATGCTTATTGTTGGTATTATTGGTTTATTATTGTTATGTGTAACGAGATACAGGGTAAAAATTGTTTTGCGAGTTAATCCAGGCAAATCAAACCGTGTATCATCATGTAGTGAAAAGAGAAAATAAAACAGAATGCGGATTATAGTGTCATAGTGACTGGGAATAAGCACGGACCGCAATGAAGTTGATTGGAAGATCGGGAATTCATCCCCAGCATATGTGAGGACCATTCAAGAGCCCGATAACAGCAGGGAAGAAGCTGTTAATGAATCTACGTGCATCTGCTTTCAAGCCTTTGTATCTTCTGCCTGCTGGGATAAGGGAGAAGAGAGAATGAATGGAGTGTGAGTGTTCCTTGATTGTGTTGGCTGCTTTACCGAGGCAGTGTTAAAGTATTAACGTGTTAAAAGTCTGAAGAAGGGTCTCGACCAGAAATATCACTTATTCCTTTTCTCCAGAGATGCTGCCTGGCCCATTGAGTTACTCCATCAATTTGTGTCTATCTTCAGTAGAAATCAGCATGTGCAGTTCCTTCCTCCACAGTGTTAAAGTACTGTTTGAGTTGAAGGGCAGGGGAGGCTGGTTTGTTTGACGAACTGGGCTGCGTTCATTCTATGTAATTTATTTTGATCTTGGGCAGAGCAATTGCCAAACAAAACTGTGATGCATCCAGATAGGATGTCTTCCATGATGCATCTGTGTGAAATTGGTATGAATCAATGGAGACATGCCAAATTTCCTTATCAATGTGAGGAGGTAGAGTCATAGTCATAGAGTCAAACAGGCCCTTCGGCCCAACACGCCCACAGTGGCCAACATGTCCCAGCTACACTAGTTCCACCTGCCTGCATTTGGCCCATATCCCCCCAAACCTGTCCTATCCATGTACCTGTCTAACTGTACAATTCTTAAACGATAGGATAGTCCCATCTTTTTACAGTTTTCGTTCAGATTTCCAGCTACGGTTTTTTTTGCTTTCCAAACTGATCTATTTTTAAATCCTACATAAATGGGCTCCTGATTTGGTGCTTTGGGGCATACACATTCCAAAGATGTACACATTTGCAGGTTAATTGGCTTCAATAAATGGTCCCTAGTGTGTAGGATAGAACTAGTGTACGGGTGATCGCTGATCAGCATGGACTTCATGGGCCGAATGGCAGGTTTCCATGCTATTTCTCTAAACTAATCTAAATTAAACTTGATACAAAATACTGGAGTAATTCAGCAGGTCGGGCAGTACCTCCGGAGAACGTGGACAGGTGATAATTCGAGTCCCGACTGAAACTCTGGTCCCGAGATCCTGACCTGAAATGTCGCCTGTCCATGCCTTAGTTGAGTTTAGTTTAGAGATACAGTGCAGAAATAGGGCCTTCGGCCACCAACAAACAATTGACCAGCAATCCCCGCACACTAACACTATCCTACACACACTAGGGGCAATTTACAATTTTACCAAAGCCAATTAGCCTACAAACCTGCATGTCTTCGGAGTGTAGGAGAAAACCGGAGACCCAATGCAGGCCATGGGGAGAACGTACAAACTCCGTACAAACAGCACCCACAGGCAGGATCGAACCTGGGTCTCTGGTACTGGAAGGCAGCAGCTCTACTGTTGCACCACTGTGCCTGACAAGCTGAGTTGTTGCAGCACTTTGTGTCGTTTTTTTGGCAAACCAGTATCTGCAGTTCCCTGTGCCTCTGCTAAATCTGTCGACTGCTGTGGATGACGTTATGGGGCAGGACAGGGGTATGTGGGGACAGCAAGTTTGGCCCTTGTGCCTGACCATGATTAACTAGGCGGACTGAAAGCAGTAGTTGTGGGCCTCTGTGTGTTGAGCAATGAGCCTGAGGATGGGTTGCCAATTCTGCTTGAACACATTCCAGGACGTTTCACCATGTGATCTTCTTCCAATTGCTTGCCCGGTTAAAAAAAAAAGCTTTTGGTCTCCCGTTGAATAATTATCTACCTTGTAAATAAATGCTATCAAAAGAAATGGAAAAGCAAGCACATGTCAAACCGGGATACCAACAGCAGTGAACAGAAGATGACCTTTGTTTTGTGGTGATTCCAGAGTTACTCTAGTGTTCTGTGGAAATGCAAATATGTTAGCCACTGTGTACTTGTAAAATGGGCTGCTTTAGGGTAAGATCTATGGCTTCGTTGTGAATAGTCCCATTGTTCCATTTGTCCCCACCTCACCTTCTGCGCGACATACAACTAGTTTGTTTTCTTGTGTAGGAAGGAACTGCAGATGCTGGTTTAAACCCAAAGGAAGACACAAAGTGCTGGAGTAACTCAGCGGGTCAGGCAGCATCTTAGGAGAAAAAGGATGGGTGATGTTGTGGGTCGGAACACTTCTGTAGACTGAACCTGAACCTGAAGTAAGGTCCAGACCCAAAACGTCACCAATCCTTTTTCTCCAGAGATGCTGCCTGACCAGCTGAGTTACTGCAGCACTCTGTGTCTAATTTGTTTTCTATTTTCCCCCACTTCTGACAAACAGAGACCCAAAACATAAACTCTGTTGACTTTCCACAGATACTACCAGACCAGCTGAGAGTCTTCAGCAGTTCCTGTTTATTTTTTAGATTCAGATTTCCGGCATCTGCTGATTTCCTTTGGATTTACAATACAATACAATACAATACAGTTTATTATCATTTGAACGAAGTTCAAACGAAATTTGGTTTCTGCAGTCAAACAACAAGAAAAGAACCAAGACACACAACCAATACAATATACGCAATCATCCATCACAGTGAATCTCCTCCTCACTGTGATGGAAGGCAAAGTCGTGTCTCTCGCCTGCTCTCCATTCTTCTCCCGATGTCAAAGCCAAAGCCAAAGCCCCCGACGGGCGATGGTAAGTCCCGCGGCCATTAAAGCTGCACCGGGCGATGCAAGTCCCCGCTTCATGTCATTTTCAACCGCGCAACTCGGGCGGGAGAAGTTTCCGAAAATGACCTGGAGTGGGGACTTGCATTTCTGTCCATCTCACTTGAACGGTTTCAGTTTAGACCCAGATCTTCAAAAAGTGTTGAACAAAACATAGTTACATCTCCTTCCATAGTAAGTCTCTGGCTCCCGTATGGCACCAATCCCCAATGCAGATCAATCCAGGATGACAGGTATGTTCAGTCTGAAGAAGGGTCCAGACTGATAAGTCACTTATCTACAGTATGTCCTCCAGTGACACTGCCTGGCCCGCTGTGTTACTCCAGCACTTTGTTTTTGACTCAAGATTCCAACATTTGCCACTGCTTGTGTCTCAATGTTCAAACTGTCTAATGCTTGTTTCGTTGCTTTGGTGCCATTGGTGCCTGCTCTGATGTGTTCTGTACCTTTTCATACCTCTAGTTTCCTTTTCCCCAGACTCTTGGTCTGAGGAAGGGTCTCGAACCGAAACGTCACCTATTCTTTTTCTCCAGAGATGCTGCCTGACCCGCTCAGTTACACCTGCATTTTGTGTCTGTCTTCAGTGTAAACCAACATCTGCAGTTCCTGCCTACATACCATCTTCTGTTACCTTGGCTTCGTTACCCCTTCTGTCTGTCAGGATTCTTCACCAGTCTGTGAACATTTTCCCCCATCTTCAGAGTCACCAATCCATCCAAACACTTCGCTTTGGCCTCTTACTTTCTCCAGACCTATTGACCATTCACCCACTCCACATTCGTACTGTAATGGGGCGAACTGAACTGCAAACAATGCTTGAAATGTGGCCTCACCAAAGTCCGATAAAGCTACAAACATGGTAAGCTATAAGGTCCTGTCTTTATTGACAGTGTTTGGAAAATCTTACTGCTTGTAAACTCAGATCTGTTATGGTATTCCCACAGCAATGATCTGAACAAAACTGAATATGTTGGATTGTCATGAGGATTTGACCTTTCTACCTTTCAGCTGAGGCCAAAAAAAGTGGAAAACACACAGGCCCATCCAAAATTGAAGTGAGCAGTATTCAGAGTTCAGATTTAATGCAGGAAATATCATAGAAGTTAGAAGTGTTTGGTTTCTTTTTAATGTCGTTTTCTAGCTTTCATAAACACCACACTGCAAGGGCAAGTCATGGGGACTCCTACAAGAACTGTGTGAAGATTAGTGAAATATGTTATATTTTGATCAGTTCAATGAGTTCGTCTTGATATTGAGCCTGAGTCATGGATTAAGGTGGTTGATTTAATTGCACAGCGCGTTACAATTTCCCTTAATATTCATATTTGTAAAAAGGGAAACATTTGGTTTTCAGCACCATTCTTAATAGAGCTCCCACATCTGAGATGAATTTAGTGAACAGTATTTATTACAAACCGTTCCAAACATATTTATGTCAGGAGGGGTTAGATCGCAGTTGTGACAGATTGCCAAATATAGTCCGGCAATAGAAAGGATAGTTGGCCTGAAGTGATATGAAACGTTATAACATTGTTGACCAATGTTGGGTGCTAAAGAGTTGCGTGCATTGTGCACTTACATCATGTGCTGTTTCATTTAATTTAGAGATACAACATGGAAACAGGCCCTTCGGCCCACCATTTCCACACAAACCACCGACCACCCATTTACACTAGTTCAATGTTATCTCACCTTCTCCACTCCCTCAACATTGTATCTGTACACTGTGGATCACTTGACTGTAATCATGTAGAGTCTCTCCACTGACTGGATAGCAAACAACAATAAAAAAGCTCTGCGCTGTACCTCGGTACACGTGACAATAAACGAACAAAACTAACTAAACTAAACACATTAGGGGAGTTTTACGGAGATCAATTAACCGCAAATCTTTGAGATGTGGGAGGAAATCGGAGCACTCGAAGGAAACAAATGCTGTCCAAGGGAGAATGTGCAAACTCCTCACAGGCAGCACTCAAGGTCAGGATCGAACCTGGGTCTCTGACGCTGTGAAGCAGCAGCTTACCAGCTGCGCCATGTGCCGCTCTAATGCTTTTTGATTTCCAACCTTCATAGTCCTACTGCACGTATCAGGCCCTTTGACCCACCAAGTATGTGTGTTTGCACTAATCCTACTCTGATCCTTTTTGTTATGCACCTCACAAATCACTTAATTCTTCCCAGAATCTACCACACACTTGGGACAGTTTCCAATGGCCAATTAGTCTACCAACCCGTCTTTGGGAATGTTGGAGGAAACCTGCACATTCTTGTGAAACCAACACAGTTACAGGGATATAGACACAAAATGCTGGAGTAACTCAACGGGGCAGGCAGCATCTCTGGAGAAAAGGAATAGGTGACATTTTGTGTCGAAACCCTTCCTGAGACTGAGAGTCGGGGGAAAGAAAAACTATAGAAATGAAAAGGTTCAGAATAAATTTGAGCTGGCACCCATGACCGAGGAAAGATGGAGCCCACAATGGTTCCTTGTTGGCTGTGGAAGAGATGATAACGAAGGGATATATAGATGCGAGCAGTGGAACTGGCAGGATGACTAGGATGGGGGGTGGGCAGAGAGAGAGGGACTGCAGGAGTTACTTAAAATTAGAGAAATCAATATTAAGACGGCTGGATTGTAAGCTGCCCAAGCAAATTATATTCCTCCAATTTGCATTTGGACTCACTATGGCAGTGGAGAAGGCCCAGGACAGAAAGTTCTACATGGTCAGTATGGGAATTGGAAGGGGAGTTACTCCATCTTTTTGTGTCTATCATTGGTGGAAACCAGCATCTGCAGTACCTTCCTACACAATTACAGGGTGAATGTGCAAACTCCACACAGACAGCGCCGGAGGACAGGATTACACTTGGGATGCTGGAGTTTAGTTTTAGTTTAGTGTGCAGTGCAGAAACAGGCCTTTTGGCCCATCTAGTCCACACCGACCAGCGATCCCTGTACATTAACACTAGGGACAATTTCACATTTATACCAACCCAATTAACCTACAAACCTGTACATCTTTGGTGTGTGGGACGAAACAGATCCCGGAGAAAACCCACACAGGTCATGGGTGATCATGCAAATTCCGTACAGACAAACACCGGTAGTCAGGATCGAACCTGGGCCTCTGGTGCTGTAAGGCAGCAACTGTACCGCTGCGCCACCGTGCCACCCACGTGCCACACAGTTCTGAGCCAGCAGCTTAATTGACTGAGATACTATGAACTGACTCATGTTGGGAAATGAGAAATCTTGCATTTATGTGGCACCTTATGCAGCTCAAAAACATCTGGAAGATACTCTTGTTTCCTTTGCTTCACTCTCCACGGACACTGCTTGACCTGCTGAGTATTTAGTTTAGTTTATTATTATCCCATGTACTGATATAGAGTTAGAGGCTTTTGTTTGTGTGCTATCCAGTAAAGAAAAGGCTAAGCATGCATACAATAAAACCATCTACAATGCAAAGATAAAGGATAAAGGGAACAACATTTAGTGCAAAGATGTAACAATGAAGTCTGATAAAGTCTGGTTAAAGATAGTTCAAAGGTCTCCAATGAGGTAGATGGGAGGTCAGGACTGCACCCTAGCTGATGTGAGGACCATTCAGTTGCCTGATAACAACTGGGAAGAAACTGTTTCTGAAACTGGAGTTAAGTGTTTTCAAACTTCCGTTCCTCCTGTCTGATAGGAGAGGGGAGAAGAGAGAGTGACCAGGGTGGGACTGGTCCTTGATTATGTTGGTGGCCTTGCCAAGGCAATAAAGTTGGTTTGTGTGATGGTCTGGGCTACGTCCACAACTCTCCGCAATTTCTTACGGTCTATGATGGAGCTGCTCCCAATCCCAGCTGTGATGCAACCCGAAAAGATGCCTTCTACTGCGCATCTTTAGAATTTATTTTTACTTTGAGAAGAATTGGTAAGAGGACAATGGCACTTGATGCCAAAGATTCTCAAGCACCTGGTTGTTTAGTCATTGCCACTGTCTCATCCTTCACTATGATCGAACAGACCAGCTGGGGCATATTGTCATGCGCTTGCTTGTTTGTCCAATCCTCTTTGCTGTAGCTGAGTACAGGAAATTGCAGCCCGTAAAAAGCTTGTGGCTGGAGGTGGGATGTCAACATATTGCCTGCAACACTTTATCCTGCCTCCCCCCTTTTCCAGCTCTCCCCTTCCCTCCTCAAAAGGCCACAGCTGAACAGCTGTAGATTTTCTGCCTTACTGCATTAGATTCCTGGGTTCAATCTGACTACAGGTGCTGTCTGTACAGAGTTTGTACTTTCTTCCCGTGACCGTGTTGGATTTCTCCGGGTGCTCCCATTTCCTCCCGCACTCCAAAGACGTACACGTTTCTCGGTTAATTGGCTTCGGTAAAATTGTAAATTGTCCCTAGTGTGTAGGTTAGTGCTAGTGTACGGTGTGATCACTGGTCGGCATGGACTTGGGGGGCTGAAAGGCCTGTGCCCGTGCTATACCCCTAAAGTCTAAAGTCTAGATCAGTCTGAAGAAGGGTCTCAACCCAAAACGTCACCTATCCATGTTCTCCAGAGATGATGCTGGACCTGCCGAATTACATCAGCACTTTGTGTCCTTCACTGCATTTCAGTGCTTGATCTGAGATGGGGAGTATAAGTGTGTAATCTGGAGCAATGGACATTCTCCCTATGACGGAAGGGTCTGTTTGTGCGTTGTTTCTCTAAAGTCTAAAATCTAAACTAAACCTTCATTGCAGAATGATGGTCTGATGTCTTCTTGGAATGTTTTTTGACATTCTGAAACTACAGAAAGTACTCACAGTGGAGAGTTAGCATTAGATTTGGAAATTATAGTTCTCCCTTTTACACTGTGGATGGTGCTGTATAAATGTTACCAACAATAAAACACAAGCACCTTTTTCCTGTTGATTTGAGGGCGGCACGGTTGTGCAGCAGTAGAGTTGCTGACTTACAGCACCAGAGACCCAGGTTCGAACTGATATCCATCTATTCCCTGCTTTTCCATGCTTCTATCCAAAAGTGTTAAATACCTCTATTGTATCTTCCTCCGTCATCACCGGCAGCAGTGTGATTCAGGCACCCACCACCCCATGTACAAAATCATCGAATCTCCCTTTATAATTGTCCTTTTCCCTTTAAAATTGTCCTTAAAGCTACAGTGGCTTGCAAAAGTATTCATACCCCTTGAACTTTTCCACATTTTGTCACCTTACAACCACAAACGTAAATGTATTTTATTGGAATTTTATGTGATAGACCAACACAAAGTGACGTGTAATTGTGAAGTGGAAGGAAAATGATACATGGTTTTCACATTTTTTTACAAATAAAAAACTGAAAAGTGTGGCGTGCAAAAGTATTCAGCCCCCCTGAGTCAATAGTTTGTAGAGCCACCTTTCGCTGCAATTACAGCTGCAAGTCTTTTGGGGTATGTCTCTACCTGCTTTGCACATCTAGAGACTGAAATGTTTGCCCATTTTTCTTTGCAAAATAGCTCATGCTCAGTCAGATTGGATGGAGAGCATCTGTGAACAGCAATTTTTAAATCTTGCCAGAGATTCTTAATTGGATTTAGGTCTGGACTTTGACTGGGCCATTCGAACACATGAATATGCTTTGATCTAAACTATTCCATTGTAGCTCTGGCTGTATGTTTAGGGTCGTTGTCCTGCTGGAAGGTGAACCTCCGCCCCAGCCTCAAGTCTTTTGCAGACTCTAACAGGTTTTCTTCCAAGATTGCCCTGTATTTTGCTCCATCCATCTTCCCATCAACTCTGACCAGCTTCCTTGTCCCTGCTGAAGAAAAGCATCCCCACAGCATGATGCTGCCACCACCACATTTCACAGTGGGGATGGTGTGTTCAGGGTGATGTGCAGTGTTAGTTTTGGCCAAAATGTAGGAAATGTTCAAGGGGTATGAATACTTTTTGCAAGCCACTGTGTGCCTTCTAGTTTTTGATATTTCCATTCTTGGAAAATCATCCATCCTACTTCTATCAGGTCAACCTCCAGCATCCCAGAGAAAGCAATTCAGGTCTGTCCAAACTCTCCCTGTAGCTAATACCCCCTAATCTAGGCATCATTCTGGTAAACACAATCTGCACCCTTTCCAAATCCTCCACATCCTTCCTATAATGGAGCTACCAGAACTGCATTCAATATTCCAAATGCAGCCTAACCAACGTCCTATAAAACAGCATCATGACTTCCTGTCTCTTATATTCAATGCACCAACCAATGAAGGCAAGCATACCATACGCCCTCTTTACCACTCCATCTACTTATGTTGCCACTTTCAGGGAGTTATCGACTTGAACCCCAAGAAGCCTCTGTACGTATACTCCATGTGGTTTTACCAAGACAGTATATAGAGGAAGATTCCCGGCTCTCTCTTGACCATTCTTCCCAGTAGTACTTCGGTGACTTTCATGAAGAAAGGCAATGTCGCTATCTATGGAAGATACTTTGCTAGCCTTTCCAGCTCGCCTCAGAACCACTTTCTCAAGTAATTTCTCATCTCTCACCATAAAGAAGTAGGATCTTATGTTTTTTTTTAAATTTTTCTTATAAAAGAGTATCTTGTTTGGCCAATGGTAGAAACACTGGTAAAGCACATTTTTTACAGAACTACTTCTTACAATTTGGTTACTCCCTAGTTGGTGTAGCTCATCTGTCTTGGGATGTTACATGTGGAAAATACATATCCTAGCAAGCTAAATTTGTCATGGTAGAACGCAGGGTGATGTAAGGGCACAGTGACACAGTGGCTGTCTGACAACACCAGAGACCCGGGTTTGATCCTGACCTCATGTGCTGCCTTTATGGAGTTTGTTTGTTTTCTCCGAGTGCACTGGTTTCCTCCCACACTCCAAACACATGCGGGTTTGTAAGTTAATTGGGTTCTGTGAATTGTCCCTAAGGTGTAGGATAGAACTAGTGTATGGGTGATCTTCGTTTGGCATGGACTCTGCACACCCTGTTTCCACGCTGTATCTCTGAACAAAACTAAACTAAACTAAACTTGGCAGTGCCAGAACAATTGTATCTAGCTTCCTCCTGTGCTATTTTATTCCAGTCTCAGCTCTTATTTGAGTTTGATTTCTTACTGCTTGCCTCTTCATGAGATTATGATCTATGAATCAGTTTTGAATGACATCAACTGTGTTTATATATCTATTCACAAATGGGATCTGACCTAATCCCAGGCAGTTGTCAATGTTCATTCTTAGCTGCTTGCTAAAGGTCATTTCAAATGAGCCACTTATGTTATGTTTACAACACCCATGGAAACAGTAAAGGGGATATCATCACACATAGAAGTATGATTTAAAAAAAAAGCAAAAAATGAACTGCAGATGCTGGTTTATAACAAAGATAGACACAAAGTGCTGGAGTAACTCAGTGGGCCAGGCAGCATTTCTGGAGAAAATGGATGAGTGATGTTACAGAACGGAACCCTTCTTCAGACTCACCTGATGCCTGACCCATTGAATGTTGCCAGCATTTTCTTTCAGGCTTCCACATTCCAGAGTCATAGAGTCATACAGTGTGGAAACAGGCCCCTCGGCCCAACTTGCCCATGCCGACTAATGTCTCATCTACATTAGTCCCACCTGCACACACTTGGCCCATAATCCTCTAAACATGTCTCTTAAATATTATGATAGCACATGGATGTTATGATTGTACCCACCTTGTAGTGTTAGAGCTGAGACAAGTTCATTAAGCTCATGGTGTAATTCTTCTCATCCATTTTCGAATATTTTTACAAGATACAAGATACAAGAGAGTTTATTATCATGTGTCCCTGATAGGACAATGAAATTCTTGCTTTGCTTCAGCACAACAGAACATAGTACGTATGACTACAGAACAGATCAATGTGTCCATATACCATTATATAAATATATACGCACATGAATAAATAAACTGATAAAGTGCAAATAACAGATAATGGGGTATTAATGTTCAGAGTTTTGTCTGAGCCAGGTTTAATAGTCTGATGGCTGTGGGGAAGTAGCTATTCCTGAACCTGGTCATTGCAGTCTTCAGGCTCCTATACCTTCTACCTGAAGGTAGCGGGGAGATGAGTGTGTGGCCAGGATGGTGTGGATCCTTGATGATGCTGCAGCCTTTTTGAGGCAGCGACTGCGATAGATCGATGGAAGGGAGGTCAGAGCTGATGATGGACTGGGCAGTGTTTACTACTTTTTGTAGTCTTTTCCTCTCCAGGGCACTCAAGTTGCCAAACCAAGTCACGATGCAACCGGTCAGCATGCTCTCTACTGTGCACCTGTAGAAGTTAGAGAGAGTCCTCCTTAACAAACCGACTCTCCGTAATCTTCTCAGGAAGTAGAGGCGCTGATGTGCTTTCTTAATAATTGTATCAGTGTTCTCGGACCAGGAAAGATCTTCAGAGATGTGCACGCCCAGGAATTTGAAGCTCTTGACCCTTTCAACCATCGACCCGTTGATATAAACGGGACTGTGTGTCCCCATCCTATTCCTTCCAAAGTCCACAATCAGTTCCTTGGTTTTGCTGGTGTTGAGGGCCAGGTTATTGTGCTGGCACCATATGGACAGTCGCTCGATCTCTCTTCTATACTCTGACTCATCCCCATCAGTGATACGTCCCACAACAGTGGTGTCGCCAGCGAACTTGATGATGGAGTTTGCACTATGATCGGCTACGCAATTATGAATATAGAGTGAGTACAGCAGGGGGCTGAGCATGCAGCCTTGAGGTGCTCCCGTGCTGATTGTTATCGAGTCTGACACATTTCCACCAATGCGAACAGACTATGGTCTGTGAATGAGGAAGTCGAAGATCCAATTGCAGAGGGATGCGCAGAGACCCAGTTCTGCGAGTTTGGTAACCAGCTTGGAGGGGATGATTGTATTAAATGCCGAGCTGTAATCAATGAATAACAACCTGACATATGAGATTTTGTTGTCCAATTGGTCTAGAGCGGAGTGGAGAGCCAGCGAGATCGCATCCACCGTTGATCTGTTGTGGCGGTAAGCGAACTGCAGTGGGTCCATGTTTTTTTTCGACGTAGGAGTTGATTTGCGCCATGATCAACCTCTCAAAGCACTTCATCACCACAGGCGTTAGTGCCACTGGTCGATAGTCATTGAGGCACGTCACCTTGCTCCTCTTGGGCACCGGTATTATTGATGCCCTTTTAAAGCAGGTGGGAACCTCAGACCTCAGAAGTGAGAGGTTAAAAATGTCCGTAAAAACTTCAGCCAGTTGGTCCACACAAGTTTTTAGAACACGACGAGGTATACCATCAGGTCCAGGCACTTTTCGAGGGTTCACCCCTCTGAAGGATTTCCTGACGTCGGCCTCTGTGACTGAGACTGAAATACCATCACAGCGAATGGGGACTCGGGAAGGCACATCAGTGTTCTCCCTATCAAAGCGTGCGTAAAACGCATTGAGCTCATCAGGAAGTGATATTTTGCCAACATTCGAGCTGCCTCCTGATTTCGCCTTGTAGGAGGTGATTGCATTCAGGCCCCGCCACAGCTGCCGAACGTCTGTCTCATCCTCCAGTTTGGAGCAGAAGTCCCTTTTGGCCTTTTTGATGGCCTTACCAAGGTCGTATCTGGACTTTTTGTAAACCACTGTATCATCAGACATAAATGCCCTGTGTCTGGTCTTCAGAAGAGTACGGATCTCACAGTTCATCCAAGGTTTCTGATTGGGAAACAGTCGGAAGGTTTTCGGAAGGGGTGCAGTCCTCCACACATTTCTTTATGAAGTCTGTAACGACTGGCATATTCGTTCAAGTCCGTTGCCGAGTCCTTGAACATTGCCCAGTCTACAGACTGCAAACAGTCCTGGAGTTGTTCATCTGCCCCCTCCCCCCTTCTGACCAGCTCTGTACTGTCCTCACCTCTGGGGGGGGGGGTGCTCTTTAATTGCTGCCTGTAGGCAGGAAGAAGCAGCACCGTGGTATGGTCAGATTTACTGAAGTTTGGGCGAGGGATAGAGCGATAGGCATTCTTGATGGTGGTGTTGCAGTGGTCAAAGGTGTTTGGTCCTCTGGTACAGCAGGAGACATTTGGTGGCAGTTAGTGAGTGATTTCTTGAGGAATGCCTCATTGAAGTCCCCAGCAATGGTGGTAAATGCCTCGGGGTAAGACGTCTGGTGTTTGTTGACCACGGCGTGCAGCTCCTCCAGTGCCAGAAGGACGTCCGCCTGGGGTGGGATGGAGACCGCAGTCAGGATGATGGAGGTGAATTCCCTTGGGAGGTAGAAGGGACGTTCAAATATCGTTCAAATATTTTGGGGATTAAATTTATTTAAAACAGTGGAAGTTTGACTGATTTAAACGCTTGCCTGTTTTGTACCCTGTAGCTAAACAAATATCTCTGTGCATATGTAATATCTGACATCAACTGCAATTGATACACATCAGAAGTATTTCATGAGTTATAAAGTGCTGTTGAATATCCAAAAATTAATAAAGATATTACATAAAAGAGTCATCTTTTATTCATTGTTAAATAATGCATTCTGTTTTTTTAATGTTAGCCGTGTATTACTTTGGGAAGAACTGTTACAGTTGCTAGGCTAATTGTTAATACTAAAGTACTATCAAGTATCATTCCTAATATACCACAGTGAATTGCAATTTTTAAAATCGTGTTTCTATAAATGGTATGCAGTGGCTGACCCACTGAGTTACTCCAGCAGTTTGTGTCTATCCTTAGTGTAAACCAGCATCTGCAATTCCTTCCCATCATATCCACCTATTAAATGTGAAGCTTTGGCCTGCCCCTCCTCTCTTGCAGCTTTTCCTTCTCGCCCCTCAATCCCACCTCAATCAGTCCGAAGAAGGGTCCTGACCCAAAACGTCACCTACCTACTGTATGTTCTCCAGAGATGCTGCCTGACCCGCTGAGATACCAAGTACTTTGTGTCCTTTGTTTCTGGGCATTTCAAGCCCGTTTCATGTTGGAGCTGTTGGGCCACGCACCAGCAGGCCCGGCTCACCTGCAGCGGAACCGGGAAACCCGCCTTGAGAGGGAAGCCACCGCGCCCGGTCCCTGCTCGTCCCCGAGAACCGGAGAACTGGAGAGGAGCGTGGAGGGAGTCGGCGACGGGGACGGACGCAAGAGAGAGGGTCAGTAAGAGTGTGAACCGGGGTCTTACCCTCAAGGCCAAGGTCGACTGTGGGAGGAGCCCTCAGGACACAAGGGCTGCAGGTGGCCGGGCGAGGAGAGGAACGACGGTTGACTGGACAATCCGGATGGAGGCGACGGCCGCAATGGGCCTTTATGGGCAGCTACAGCTGGGACTTTGAAAATGGTGCCAAAACCAAGTCACCCTTAGACATTCTTGATTCTTGATTAGTGCGGGTGTCAGAGATTATGGGGAGAAGGCAGAAAAATAGGGAGAGGGGGAGATAGATCAGCCATGATTTAATGGTGGAGTAGATCTGATGGTCTGAATGGCCTAATTCTGATGTTATCACTTGTGATCGTATGATCTTATGATATGGATCAGAGCTGTTTTTATGCATTCCATACTTAATCTGGTATTGTACTGTTGTATAGCAGTAATTTTACTGAACTGTATGCAAAATAAGAATTTCACTGTACCTTGGTACATGTGATAATAGAGAACCATTGAACCATTGAGAACTGACAAATGGGTGCATATTTAGCTTAAGACTATGAATATTTCATTTTTATATGTGTAAATAATTGACGCTCTCCTCTTTCTCCATATCTGCCTTAGTACCGGCAATCCGATCGCCGCAATGAAGTGAATGTCTGAAAGGAGAGCAAGAAGAATTCCAGCAAGTATAACACAAGTTGTCACTTTATGCATTCATTATTAAGATGGCACATAATCTGCGTTGCCTTCTTATTCTGCAGTGGGGAGTTGTGTTGCATTTTCCCAGTTATTACCGTGCAGTTTTAACTGTGAAACGTTATTTTTTGAGTAAGCTGTCCCTTTTTAGATTCATTTATTAGCAATGTTACAAAATTTTGAGATTTTAAAAATCAAGTCTGCAATTTATTCCATCAGATAAAGCATACAAATAAGTTTAATTTGGCACCTAATTCACTTTCATATCTTCAGTATTAAAAAAGTTAGGGCCATTTTCATACTCGGAAATTATCAACTTGCTTCCTATTGCTTTTCTATTGACTTGTCACAAAAGTTGTGATCGAGAACAGTCAAAAGCCCATAACTTCCTTAAAAATTAAGAGAACTTAAAGACATTTTCAGTTATTATAGATTGAAGTATTCTGAAAAAAATATGAAACAATCTTACTTGGATGACCTGAAATTAAAGCAAATAATTAGTTAGTTACCCAATTGTAGCCAATTACAAAATTCAATTACTAGTTCTAAACATCTATCCATTTCTTAAGAAAAAAAAAACAAATTTAAAGCCTAAGTGTCCAATTAACAGTCACACAATAATTCACAATAAAACGTGATTTTTAAATCTAATTGTCATTAATTTATAGGCCAAATTGAGGGAATTCAGTGTTTAATGCCTGTAAATTCATGGGCATTTTAAACAGCTTGCGAGTGGGATTTTCTGGAACGCGATGGATTAGAACGTTGCGGTTACGGTGAATTTAAACCCAATATCGGCAGGAAATTTTCTGCCATTTCATATGGGGACTAAATCACCGTTTCGCAACATGAAATATTGATTAAAGTCCCCTAAAAAAACAGGTTTATATGTAAAAATAAACAGCTTTCACTTACCTGTCCCCTACGTAAAATCGGTCCCCATTGTCAGCGTTCATGGCATTAGGAGCTAATTTTTATTTTACTGCAGTGATTAAGTAGTCGGGCTATTTATTTAAAAAAACGGACTTACCGGCAGTTGGAACGCATCTCCAAAAATAGCTCGCACTCCGACAACAGTAAACTCCGGATAGCATGGAGAAACCCGCATTTTAACCCTGCCCCCCCCCCCTTAAAGGCGCCAAAGTCGCGCACACGGCCAGCGGCAGAACTGGAGCACCGCTAAAGGTAAGGTTTGTAACATACCTACATTTATGTCGTGTGGGTGCTCCTGACATTGACAGTGGTTACAGTTCATTCACTAGTTTCCCGTGGGGGCAGCATGGTGGCGCAGCGGTAAAGTTGCTGCCTTACAGTGCTAGGGACCTGGGTTCAATCCTGAGTAGAGGTGTTGTCTGTATGGAGTTTGTATATTCTCCCCGTGACCAGGTGGGTTTTCTCCAAGCGCTATGGTCTCCTCCCACATTCCAAAGACATGCGGGTTTGTAGGTTAATTGGCTACTGTAAATTGTTCCTATGTGTGTAGGATAAAACTGGTGTACACGTGATCGCTGACATGGCGTGGACTCATTGGGCCTAAGAGCCTGCTTCCACGTTGTATCTTTATTCTAAACTAAACTAAATTGTGAGGCATGGATGCTGAGCTGCCCTCTTGATCTATTGATTTCCCTATAGTGAAGGTGTTCCAGCTACTGTAGAGGGAGCAATCCACCAGCAACATGTTAGAGACATATTAGTTGGGTAACTTCTCATAGTGCGGCATAGTGGCGCACCTGGTAGAGCTGCTGCCTTACAGCGACAGAGACACAGGCTCGATCTTGACTTTGGGTGCTGTCAGTATGGAGTTTGCACGTTCTCACTGTGAATGTGTGGGTTTCCTCCGGTTTTCTCCCACTTCGCAAAGATGTGCGGGTTTGCAGGTCAATTGGCCTCTGTAAATTGCTCCGAGCATGTAGGAAGTGGATGCGAATATGGATAGTATAGAATTAATATGAACAGGTGATCGAAGGTTGGCGTGGACTTGGTGGGCCAAGGAGCATATTTCCATGCTTTATCTCTAAACTATATTAAAGTCTACAAGCAATTCAGACAATCAATGGCAACCTGTACAATGGGGATGCCAGCAATCTTTGTAAAATAATATGCTTTTGTGAAAGGGAACAAAATGCAGTTGGCTCACTTTAACTAGAAAGCATATACAATGTGATTGACCCTTTAGGTTGCTTGCCTTTGATATATTTTTCACTGTGGTGAATAGCATGGCACTCCTCATATAGGAAGGCATTGCACCAAAATGGATTTTATCCCCAACTATGGTACTGGTAGCTCTCACGGAGCTCGTTAAATGCTTGGTTTCAATCCTGCCCACTGTGATGGTTTTACCAAGACAGTACAATGTGAGGTCTTGTTTGACTATCCTTGAAATTGGTTAATGCAAAAGACTGGAATAAAAGCCCATCAGCACCTGCCTCATTACCTGCTATGGAAAATAATGGTTGCAATCTGCAGTCTGAAGATAGGTCCTGAAATGAAACATCATCTATCCATGTTCTCCGGAGACGCTGCTTGATCCTCTGTGTTACTCCAACACTTTGCATCCGTCTCTGGAGGTAAATAGGAGTTGCTGGAATTAGTGATCACCACCAAAGACATGTGACCATGTCCTCAGTTTTTATTGTCCTCGGACTCAAAACGCATTGGTGGGGAAGTTGTGTGGCTCGGTACTCTGAAGCAGTGGCCCGACCCGAAACATCATCCATCCATGTTCTCCAGAGATGCTGCCTGACCCGGTGAGTTACTCTGGCACTTTGTGTCTTCCTCTGAAGTATCATTAGCCTTGGACCTGCAGTGAGTCAAACGTGTATCCAGCGGACCTCCTCAGCTCCAGCTTCCTCTCGCCTCCTTGTTGAGCACAGGAATGAATGCTGGAGACTTTTGACAATATCAAACAGTAGAAAATAGGATGAGGTCATGACGGGGTCACACAAGTACAGTCCTGGCACACTTCTGGTAGTAAATCTGCCTCAAAGGGATATCTAGGCCCTAGATCCAACTAGGCTCAGACTATTGAATTTTTATTCAGAACAAAGGTCTTTTTCATATAGCAGATTTAAGAGGGAAATTGTAATATAAATAGTATTTCAGTTACTAGGACAATTAATCCCAGTTTGTTTGAACCATTCGCACACTGCAGAAATCGCTACTTTGCTTGTGTGTGTGAGAGCGAAAGTGTCACCAGCGTTTGATAATGTTCAGCTTGGCAGTATTAGCCACCCACAGTTCTCTGGGCATGTTATTATTTATAAGTGGTGCTTGTTCCTAGTAAAGTGCCGGCAATAATGCACAAATCTTTTATGCCACAAAACGATCAAAGTAACACAGCTTGTAATCATTGGAGAATACGACTGGTTCATGTATAGCACTACTGTAAAATTAAGAGTTTACTAAATGGAAAACAGCTGGCGAATACTGTAGGCGTTTATGTCCTACCTCGAATACGGTACTGGACACTAAAACCTAATTGTATTCTGACCTGTGATTTGACCTCAAACAATATACCAATGTCTGCTTTCACAGTACAGTCACTATTCTCAACAGAAAGAATGTTATTGATGTTTCTTTAAAGGGAAAGTCTACCTACTGGTTTGTCACTTAATCCCAAATTAGTCATGGAGACACCAATGTTTTTCAAGGAACTTTGTTGGTGTTTTATACTTTAAAAAAATCCTCATTAGACAACAGGCACTTTGTGGAGTAATCATTAGGGAGGCATTGAGCACTGTTCCCTCGTCTACTGTTGACAGTGCAAAAGACCAGGGTGGCACGGTGGCGCAGCAGTAGAGTTGCTGCCTTACAGTGCCAGAGACCCTAGTTTGATCCTGACCAGGGGTGCTGTCTGTACGGAGTATATATATTCTCTCTGTGACCTGTTTGGGTTTCCTTTGTCTGCTCCGGTTTCCGCCCAGGCTGCAAAGACGTACAGGTTTGTAGGCTAATTGGCCTCAGTAAAATTATAAATTGTCCACTGTGTAGGATAGTGCTGGTGTACGGGGTGATCGCTGGTCGGCGCGGACCTGGTGGGGCGATGGGCCTCTTTCTGCGCTGTATCTCTAAACTAAATTAAAAAACAGCTTTGTCATGCCCTCAGTTGCGACCTCTCTCCTTCTAGCAGTTTTAAATAAAGACAGACCCTCCCAAGTGGCTTCATAGACATGCTTTCCTTTAGTTGTCTTCTAGTCAAAATGTATTTTTTGTTATTTTAACGTAATTAATATCCTGCTTAAAAATAAAATTAATTACAAGAAGGAAAATATTTTTTCAGTGTGTGTTGGGGAAGGAAATTAAATTCCTAAGTGGGCAGTTATCTCTCTTTTTAACCTTTAGCATTTGTGACATTTCCTTTGTAAAAAGCAAGTGCAATCAGTGTTGCTTTCAAAAATCAAATCACTGTTTGATTTATCTCATACTTGTTTTGTCAGAAAATAGGGGTCATGTGAGGGAATTAAATTTATTCTGGCCAACCTTTGGAAACTGTGGAGTTATCTGGATTTAGCGCAATACAGTGGCACAGTGGTAGAGTTGCTGCCTTACAGCACCAGAGACCCGAGTTCGATCCTCACTACGGGTGCTGCCTGTATGGAGTTTGTACGTTCTCCCTGTGACTGCATGCATTTTGTCCCGGTGCTCTGGTTTCCTCCTACATTACTATGATGTACAGGTTTTAGCAATGTTACAAAATATTGAGATTTAAAAAACCAAGTCTGCAATTTATCCCATCGGATAAAGCATAAAAAGAAGTTTAATTTGACACCTAATTCACTTTCATATCTTCAGTATTAAACAATGTATGGCCATTTTCATACTCGGAAATTAGCATCTTGTTCCCAATTGCTTTTCCATTGGCTTAACACAAAAGCTGTGATTAAGGACAGTCAAAAGCCCATAACTTTCTTAAAAATTAAGAGCTGAATGAAATTTTCAGTTATTATAGATTGAAGCATTCTGAAACAAATATGAAACAATCTTACTTGGATGACCTGATATTATAGCATATCATTAGTTAGTTACGTCATTGTAGCTAATTATAAAATTAAATTATTAGATCTAAACATCTATCCATTTCTCAAGAAAAGGTTAACATTTTAAAAAAGCCTAAGTGTCCAAATAACAGTCACACAAGATCACAATATAACATGATTTTTAAATCTCATTGTCATGAATTTATAGGCCAAACGGAAGGAATTTAGTGTTTAATTCCCGTAAATTAATGGCCATTTAAATCATCTTGCGAGTGGGTTTTTAAGGAACGTGATTGATTGGAATGTTGCGGTTGCGGTGAATTTAAACCCCATATCGGCAGGAAAAATACTGCCGGTGCGTATGGGTCCTAAGTCACCTTTTCGTCACATGAAATTTTGATTAAAGGCATCCTAAGAAGCAAGTTTATATGAAAAAATAAACGGTGTACCTTGCCTTGGCCCCTACGTGAGATCCGTCCCGTTGTCGGCGTTGACGGCATTAGAAGATGATTTTAATTTTACTCCTGCTTTTAATTTTTCCAGCGCTAATTTTAATAAACTTAATAAAACGGCAGTCGAAGCGATTTTTCTTCAACAACTAAAAAGCCTGTTCGAAATTGATTTGAATAGTCTGAAGAAAAATCTCATTTTAAACCCGCCCCCCTCTCAAAGGCGCCAAAGTCGCGCACACGGGCAGTGACAGAACTGCAGCGCCGCTAAAGGTAAGTTTTGTAACATACCTACAGGTTTGTCAGTTAATTGGCTTCGGTAAATTGTAAATTGTAAATTGTCCCCAGTGTGTAGGATACTGCTAATGTGTGGGGTGATTGCTGGTTTGCCTGGACTTGGTGGCCCAAAGGGCCTATTTCCATGCTGTATATCAGGTTCATTAGTGATAGGAGCAGAATTCGGCCATTCGGCCCATCAGGTCTACTCTGCCTTTCAACCATGGCTGATCTATCTTTCCCTCTCAATCCCATTTTCCTGCCTTCTCCCCAGATACCTGTTCTTTTTTTCTCCTTTTTATTTATTTATTTATTTATTTATTTATGGCCTCTGGTCCTAGACTCTTCCACTAGTGGAAGCATCCTCTCCACGTCCACTCTACCCAGGCCTATCCAGGTATATCTAAAGTCTAAAATCATCTAATTCTGTGGTGTTACAAGGCTACAATGTGAAATATGCAAACTTGTCGTTTGTGTTTTCAAATATCCAAGGCATGGTTTGGAAAGTAGTGCTGGGGAGATGCGTAGTCAGTGTATGAAGGTGCCGTCTCTGTGCAATGTAGGAGTTCACTGAGTAATTATGTGAGTTATTTACATCTGTACAAAGAGTATACATAAGAGAAGCCCATTGAATTTCTCCTTATCCTCTTGAACAGAAGCAACTGACTCAGCTCCTTCTCCTCATGGTATTATTATTCTATAGCTCATGTAGTGATCATTATATGTGTCTATGCAACTAATGCTGAATTATAAAATATACAAAGATGGACACAAAGGGCTGGAGTGACTCTACAGGTCGGGCAGCATCTCTGGAGGAAAAGGATGGGTGCCGTTTTCGGTCGGGACCCTTCTTCAGATATATACGCAGGATTCAAGGATTCATATCAATGAATGAAGCACATCCTGAAGAACACAAATGACTATTTATTGAAGCAAAATACAAGTAAAATATAAAACCCATTAATACTCACACCACTTTGCATATCCAAGTGCCCTGTCGGCACTGGCTAGCACCGGCACACACTGTAATCC
Source organism: Raja brachyura (assembly GCA_963514005.1). The sequence continues at coordinate 33,671,817 of OY740798.1, read as the reverse complement.
AAGCTCTCTCTCTCTCCCTCCCTCCCTCCCTCAAGGTAAGGTCCTTCTCTCCCTCCACGAAGGTGAAGCTCCACTCCCACGGTCATTCCGGATCTTCTACCCTCCCTACTCTGGGTCAGTAAAACACTGAATCGAACACTGGAGTCCAAACCCTTCTTTATTAGTATTAATCACGGGGCCGGCCTCGGATCCACTCACTCGAGCCCGCAGCAGCCTCGTGCAAACAGAACAGAAGAAAAGACAATCGACGCACCCCAATGAAACAATTACCCTGTTATATCCCTATACAGTGGCGGGAAACTAACGGCGCAAAAGTACAGGGGAGGCAACCCCTACAAACTAATCACAAATACAGGCAGGAAGATACAATGGGAGGCAACTTCTTTGCCCAATCATAGATCCAGAACAAGCGTCAGTGTATTGAAATAAAACAGAAATGTCTTCAGGGGTCCAGACTCAGTGTCAGCAGGTGGGTCACATGAATGAGAGTCACCCTCTCTGCCCAATCACAGATTCAGTGCATAGAAACAAAGTAGAAACTTCTTCAGGAGTTACACAAAAAGCTGGAGAAACTCAGCGGGTGCAGCAGCATCCATCTCCTTCACTCCTTAGATGCTGCTGCACCCGCTGAGTTTCTCCAGCTTTTTGTGTAACCCTCGATTCTCCAGCATCTGCAGTTCCTTCTTTAACATCTTCAGGAGCCCAGACTCAGTGGCAACAGGTCGGTCACATGGGCAGAAGCTTCTTGAAACTTCCTCAGAGGTCCAGACTTAGTGGTGGCAGGTGTGTCACATGATTACCAGGAACTGAGCTTCCACCCTATGATGTCACCATTAGTGAAGCCCAGTCTTTCACAGACATCTGCCATTTCCCAAAGCACCCCAATCCCTGCATATTCACATTCCCTCCTTTTATCATTTCATGCGAACCAACTCTTTCCGAAAAGGATTCACTCGACATAGGGACTCTTGCTCCCTCCTTTTAACATACATCATTACATGATCTTTACAAGCAGGGTGAAATAACAACAGTCCATATTTCAGCAGTCTAACAGTGATTATGGAAAGGTTGTGCCACGAGTCTAAGATATTCGACCAATAAGTCTCCACCTCCCGGCTTTTCATGGGTGTGGATTCTTTAGGGGGCGTTATGTCAGCATACTTCATTCTCATGACCAGTATTCCAAAGTAAACAAGCAGCAGCAGTGTGCCCAGGGTAACTCAACTCATCTATACTAAAAATAAACCTCTCAAAGAGAAGAAGAGGATAGCAGCTTAAGTTTTAGGCGCATTACTGATAATTTTACAATGGTGAAGGTGGACCCATGCATAGCTCCCTTCTAACTTGGGCAGCAGTTGGGATTGTGAGGAGGACCTGATAATAAGCTCCTCCCCACTGAGCATCCAGACCCTTTCTTACCCAATTTATAACCATAACATAATCACCAGGTTCAACCTTGGACGAGGTAGTTAGAGGTGATAGTTCAATATACTCTGGAATGCAAATCTTTCAATGACCTGGTCATTGATAAAGTATAGTTAGTCATTTCCATCATCATGTGGTGAAAGTGAACAGCATTTGGGGTACTCTGGTTCCATGGGGTTCTGAGTGGACGACCATACAAAATCTCTGCTGGACTCAATCGTGCTCTCCCTGCTGGTGTCGTGCACATCTGGAATAATGCCAGAGGAAGTAATTTAAACCAGTTAGCCCATTTCAGCTTTTAATTTAGCAAGTTTGGTTTTTAATGTTTGATCAGCTCATTCAACAAGTCCAGCAGCCTGTGGTCGATAGGCACAGTGTAATTGCTGCTGGATACCCATCTGTACACAAAATTCTTCATTTACCTGTCTCACAAAATGAGGACCATTGTCTGAACTCAGCCGAATTGGAATTCCATACCTAGGAATAATTTATTTCATAAGTACCTTAACAACTGTAGAGGTTTTGTTGTCCACTAGGGTAGGCTTCGATCAATTTGATAAACACATCTACAATCACTAATACATATTTATATCCCTGACATCTTTCCAACTCAATGCAGTCCATCTGGAGGGTTTCAAAGGGACCTATGGGTAAGGGTGTTTTCCCAGTTCTACAAATTAAACCTTTCCCGAGATTATGTTGCTGACAGATCAGGCAATGGCTACGAATCCTCTGAGCCAGTGTCTGCAACTTTGGATGCCACCATGTAGCTAATAGTGTGTTGCCTGTTGCTTGAGCACCACAATGCAGGTATGTTACAAAACTTACCTTGAGCAGCGCTGCAGTTCTGCCGCTCCCCGTGTGCGTGACTTTAGCACCTTTCAGAGGGGGGCGTGTTTAAAGTGCCGTTTTTCTACAGACGGGGCAAATCGATCCATGTCAGGGGATTTCGTTGCTGAAGAAAAATCGCTCCGACATTTGTTTTATGAAGGTATTTTTAAATTACGCTAGATTATTTATTAGCTAGAGTAATTTAAAAATTATCTTCTAAACCCATGAGCGCCGACAACGGGAATGATTTTACGTAGAGGAGAAAAAAAGGTACAGTTTATTTCTACATAAAAACGTGGTTCTTAGGAAGCATTTAATTAAATTTTCATGTTGCGAAATGGGGACAAAAAAATATATGAACCAGCAGTATTTTTCCTGCTGACTTCACCGCAAACCGCAACGTTCTAATCCACCGCATTCCACTAAAATCCACTCGCAAGTTGATTTAAATGGCCATTAATTTACAGGAATTAAACACCAAATCCCTTCCATTTGGCCTATAAATTCATGAAAATTAGATTTAAAAATCATGTTATATTGTGAAGTATTGTGTGAATGTTATTTGGCCACTTAGGCAACTTAAAAATGTTTATCTTTTCTTAAGAAATGCATAGATGTTTAGATCTAGTAATTGAGTTTTGTAATTAGCTACAATGAGGTAACTAACTAATTATATGCTTTAATTTCAGGTCATCCAAGTAAGATTGTTTCATACCCGTTTCAGAATGTTCAATCTATAATAACTGAAAATTTCATTGAGTTCTCTTAATTTTTAAGAAAGTTATGGGCTTTTGACTGTCCTAGATCACAGCTTTTGAGTTAAGTCAATGGAAAGGCAATGGGAACAAGATGCTAATTTCCAAGTATGAAAATGGCCATAACTTTTTTAATACTGAAGATATGAAAGTGATTTAGGTGTCAAATTAAACTTCTTTTTAAGCATTATCTGATGGGATAAATTGCAGACTTGATTTTAAAAATCTAAACATTTTGTAACATTGCTACACAATGAGTTGCAAAGTGTATACATTCAAGAACCCACATTGCGAGTTCATTTGACATGCATGTTTGTCCTGCCGGGGTAACCCACAATCCCGACATACAATCAACCGTACAACCGATTTGCTTCCATATTTCTACATCTCGTTCAAAAGCACCCTCCTGTAATCTTGTGACGTCTTGGATAGTTGGCATTGGCTTTTCCGAGGGAGACTTGACTTTTTCTACACATTTAGTCTGCCTCATCATTTTAGGTACAACCACCCTGTGCTCCCGGGACATTTCTTTAGCTTTTTGGTCAGCACGACGATTTATATCTATTGGGGTTTGACCCTTAGTAGGAGCACTATATTTCATAAGGGAAATTTGTTCTGGCAACATTAAGGCTTGTAACAGGTCTGATACTAATTTCTGATGGAATATCTGTCTTCCCGCTAAGTTAAGGATCCTCTATTTCTCCACAACTGGCTGAAGTCATGGACCACTCCAAATGCATATCTAGAGTCAGTGTAAACATTTACTCTTCAGTCCTTCCCTAAGACGCAGGCTCTTATCAAGGCAAACAGTTCCGCTTGTTGGGCAGAGAATGGTGTTTCAAAGGCAGCCGCTTCTATACTATCCCCATTCTGATCTACAATTGCATATCCTGAAAACCTTTCTCCTAAGGATCCGATTGATGCACTTCCATCCACATACAGGGTCAGGTCATAGGAACATCTGTTAAATCTTCCCTAACAGAAGTATCTTCTTTGATCACAAATAGGCATTCATGCCCTGATTCCATTTGTTCCTCTGGTGGTTTAGCGGGAAAGGATGCTGGATTGATGGTGGTACAATACTTAAACTGCAATTTGGGTTGTTCAACAGGTCTATCTTGTATTTATTCTGGCAAGCCGTAGTTAGGTGTTGAGTTTGCAACAAGGCAGCAACTGATATACACTGTTATATCTTATTGTAAAGTCAAATTGGCAGCTGTTGTAGATTGCAGTCAAGATCTGTGTACATATGGGATGTCCCCGTGCTACCGGATCAAGCTTTGAAGAGTAATATGCTACCGATCGATATTTGTCTCCATGTTTCTGAGTAAGAACCGCAGAGAGGATTGTGCAGTATAACTCGAACGGTCAATCATAAAGTAGCCTTCCGAATGCTGGGCCCTGTAACAGACTTTTTCAGATTTTCAAAGGCTTCTTGATCTTCCTCAGACAATTGAAACTCACCCTCCATATTAGTTTATGGCGTCAGTTTTTTAGTGTCCAGAGCAATGTTGGGTATCAACTGTACACAATAGTTTACCATGCCGAGCCACTGTCTCATTTGATTTGCCTCCCATGGTACAGGGAATTCACAGATTGGTTCGACTCGGCTGTTCTCCAGACTACGCTCTGTTGCCGATAGTATCACACCAAGGGACTTCACCTTCTTTCGGGCCACTAATACTTTTGATTGGAAAACTACATATCCCAGTGCTGATAGATGATTCAGTAACTGAGTGCTGTCTTCACAGTTGCTTTGTTTATCCCGGCTGGCTACAAGTAATTCATCCACATATTGAACCAGGGTGGAGCCACATTAAGGTTTGCAACAATCCTTAAAGACATCTAGAAAACAATTTTGGAGAATTCACGAATCCTTGAGGCAATCGATGTGTACTGTTGTCCATTGTAGGTGAAGGCGAAGAGGTACTGACTGTCCTGATGTAGAGGTAGGGAGAAGAATGCATGCTGCACGTCCACTATTTGAAAAGATCTGTGCCTGTGCTGGAATTTGGGCTAAAATATGAGCTGTTTTAGGCACCAGTGCCTGAAGCGGTTCTACTATAGCATTAATGGACCGCAAGTCTGGACCAATCTATACTGATTCGGTTTCCCTGCTTTGGGTACTGCGAGGTTAGGCGTGTTGCAGGAGGAGTGGCATTTTACCAGAATGACCTGTTCTAGCAGTCCCTGAATTAACTTGTCAATGCTTGGTATTGCCTGCTGCTTCAGCTGAAACTGTTGTATAGAAGGCAGTGTTACATTTCTCAGGAGAGCTATCTGGATGAGGTCAATCTGAACATATCCTACCTGAGTAGGGTCTTCTGCCCACACCTGTGGGTCCACATACTCTTTTACCTCACTCCCCAGATGATGGAGTAACCGCATTGTAACTGTCCATGGTGACTGATAGAATAGGAAGATTAAATGAGAACTTACCAGTTTGAAATTTGATCTTTATTTTATGAGGAGTTACAATGAGGGATTATGTGAAGAAGCCCGCCAGCCCACATGCACATCAACTTTCAAAGCAGCGGTGTGAAATCACAGATAACAGTTGTTGAACTGAATATAGGAAGATTCGAGAAACTAGAACTACCACATGACCTTTATGGGAAGAGGGTTGGAAGCAGAGAGCACGTAATCTCTCATTGTAACTCCTCATAAAATAAAGATCAAACTTCAAACCGGTAAGTTCTCATTTAATCTTCCTATTTTATTACGTGAAGATTTCAAAGCTCTGTGATTTCATGCCATGAACACGAGTCCATGCAACACACTGCATCAGTTGACCAAAGATGAGTGAAAAACTAACAATGCATTCAGACATGACATAGGTTTGAAACATGCTGATGCTTTTTTAATAAACAAATGATATATAAAAATAATAGTGACCCCTCATATCCGGGAGTAAACTATAAAACAGAACTTAAAATTGAGTTGGCAAACAACCCTGGCCTGGCAATAGGTTTGTTATAAAAAGTTTGGAATGTTCGCTCGTTTGACCATCCTGCAGCCGCTAGGATGTGGCCCAGCGGAACCTCCATAACCCTCGCTGCTGATGTTGATGCAGCCCGGGTGGAGTGAGATTTAAAAACATTAGTGTCCACTCCTGCACAAGCCAAAACACGTCTTAACCATCTGCAGATGGTCTGCACTGATACCCTCTTGTGTGGTTTTATATACCTAAAAAACATTGCTAGTTCAGTTCCTCTAAGGCTCTTTGTGGCCTTCCAATACTATTGTAGATATGTGACCATACACAACTGAAGCTCCATGGGGAATGCCATAAACTCTAGTTTGAGACCTGACGCCCCTGGCCTGCTCTGCTTGACTAAGTCATGAACATAAAATGTTATTTTATTGGCAGATGTAACCATTCTGTCCAGTCGCAGTTTATGCAACGACTGGACCCGTTGCACTGAAACCAGCGCCATGAGCATAACCACTTTATAAGTGAATTTGACCAAGGACCGGGATGTAGCTGGAGCCCACCGGCGAAGCAGCATCAGCACAATGTTAACATTCCATATCTCTGAGTACCTGGGCCTGGGGGGATGGATTACTGTTGAAGATACCCTTCAGAAATCTGGATATCAGTGGGTGAGACCCTACAGAGTGGTGGCCCGATCCCAGCAACAAGTATGACGACAAGGCACAATTCTGGCACAATTAATGGCACTATAACTCAATCTCTCGTCAAAGAATAGTTTAGAGAGAAATTCCAAGACATCAGTTATACGTGCCGTGTCATATGTTATGTTGGACTGCAAACAGAACACTTCCCATCTCTTGATATAGGAGATGTACTGCTTCTTGGTGCTATCCCTCCAAGCAGCAGTGATCATGCCCACAGTTCGATCTGACAGACCGAGCCCCAGGAAAGGTCTTCTCAGAATCTGCAAATCAACAAATTGATTCAATCATGCAGCGGATGGCCCTCCCCAGTCACGGGATGAACCAGCAGATTTCTGCATTTGGGAATGACCATAAAAGGCTCTGTAATCATTCCCAATATCAGTGGGAACCATGGCTGTGTAGGCCAGTCAGGCACTACCAAAATGCCTGAAGTGGAGTCTTGCTGGATTTTTTGCAAGCACCGACTGATGAGGCAAAATGGAGGGAATGCATAGAAGAACATTCCTCCCCAGTGCAGCGAGAATGCATCTATCGCCACTGCCCCTGGGTCTGGCTCCCATGCAACATACTTTGGTAACTGGTGATTGAGCCTAGATGCAAATAAATCGATATCTGGTGTTCCATACCGAGCAACAATGTCGTTAAATACTTTATGACCCAACATTCATTCTGTGTTGTCATTAAATTTTCGTGACCTGGTGTCCGCCACCATATTAAACCTACCCGACAAGTAGGTAGCTGAAATCCAAATGCTTCTTGCAATACACCAGTGTCAAATAAGGTTAGCCAATTTATCACAGGATACTGGCTTGATTCCACCCATGTGATTAATACATGCCACCGCTTTAGTGTTGTCAATCTGTAGTTGAACATGCAGATGATGCATATTCCCACAATAAGCTTTCAACCCATAGAATGCTCCCAGCATCTCTAAGTAGTTAATACCATGTAACTGAAGAATTGATGACTCATGCACATCCCATCTGCCACCGCAACTAGAGATGGTATTAGTAACTCCCCATCCTTGAGCACTAGCATCAGTTTGTAATATAACTGAAGGTTTGCTGACCAAAATGTTACTGGAGCAATGCCGAATATTGGTTGTCCACCATTGTAATTCAGAAATAGCTTCAGCTGGTAACCGCATAGGTCTGTTAAAATGACCTACATGGTATTTGAGTGCTTGCTCCTTTGTACGTTGTAAATTCTGATAATGCAAAGGCCCAAACTGTGCAGTTATAAAAACAGCCACTAATTTGCCAATTACACTGGCTACTTGTTGAATAGATGGTTGCTCCATAACAACGAGGTTGTTACAGGCTTCTATTAATTCTAATCTCTTGCCCCAGGGCAGACTTACAGACATGTTAATAGAGTTAATGGTAAATCCCAAATAATCAATAACTTCAGATGGTACTAACTTGGATTTAACTGGATGGATGAGAAACCCCAATCTCTCAAACATAACTTTAGTGGCTGAAACAGCTAGTTTAGCTAATTTCAGAGTTTCCCCTATGATTAGGATATCATCCAAGTATGCCATAACAATATGATTTTGAGCTCTAAGTAGCCCAAGCACTGGTTTCAATAATTTGGTAAATAATCTGGGGGCTGAAGTTAACCCATTAGGCAACTCTTTAAACTGCCACAGTTGCCCCATCCAGCAAAACTTCAAATATCTCAGGTGATCCCTGTGAATGGGTACCGAATAATATGCATCTTTGAGATCGATGCATGCCATAAAGCACCCTTTGGAAATCAGTTGTTTGGCAGTAACGAGGTTTTCCATTTTAAAATGTCTATACTGCACAAAAGAGTTAAGTTGAGTCAAATCAAGGATGATTCGGCACCCACCATCTTTCTTTTGTCTTGTAAATATATTAGAAACAAATTGGTGATGTTCATGACTTGACTTCTCAATTACTCATTTTTCACATAATGTTTGAATTTCAGTGTGTACATCCAAACCTTCCTGTTGTGAATGAACAAATGTCTGGTTTGGTGTAGGCTGTGTGGGTGGCAATGAATTGGGAAGGAATTCGATTTGGAACCCTTGTATACTGTGCAGTATAAACGGATCTGATGTTATCCAATGCCATTCATTCAAAAACAAGCGTAATCTCCCACCAACTTGTGACCGACAGCTTTTGTTTCTTCATCCAGGCCCTTGACCTGTTTCGACAGATCTTCTCCGAACAGAAGATTTGGTGGCTGAACATTGCTGGCCCTGCACAATCCCGCAAATTTGGGGTTCAAGGCAGGTCGGATGGCGTTCTTCTGAAAACAATTTGTTTCGAAATGTGTGTTGCACATCAAGCCAGGGCATCCTGCTGTACATCTGACAAGGGACCCCTATCCACAGACCTGGCAAATGCCGTAATGCCTGAAGCCATCAATTTCAGGATTCTTTGGAGCTTCATCTCCTGGGCTTTGATGCCCCCTCCAATATATTCCCGTGTTCACAGCTGGCACGTTCAGTGAAGAATAATTTCCAGGTGTGTGGTACTTTGCAGATGTTTCCACCATTATCTGTTCCAGCAGCTGGTGCAATGTGAGGTAATTAATACTCACAGCTAGTTCCTCTTGCAGCGGCTCCCCTATTTGTGAGGGTATCGCAAACTTTGACGCTAGGGCAGGTAATTCTTGTGCTTCATGCACCTTGTGCATTCTGATATGCACCCCGGACATATCTCCAAATTCAGTGTCAGTCCAGAACTGACCCCGTACGCTCCCCTCCTCAGAGAGGGGGACATTATGCAACCTTGGACCAGGCGCTGCCGCAGGCCCCCGAGTAGACCCGTGCTGATATAACTCAATTTCCTGGAACATATCATGATCGAGCATCCTTTCCATTAGGTGCTCCATCCGGGATAAATGCCCGAAGGCGATATCCATTGTAGGAGGCGAGTCCTTCCGGCCTGACTCATCCGAGGGAACAGGCCTGTCAGACTTTTTCTTGGCTTTCCCCCCTGTCGGGGTTGCCAAGGTGCATTGGACAGGCACCAAGTCTGAAGTCGCTGACCGTACCATCAGCGACTCGGATGGCGAAACCAACGGCCGCCGGCTACCCGCACTCCCGCGGTCCTCCGTTGCTGGTTTCCCCGCGGACCGTCTGGACTTCGCCCTGGATTTCTCCATGCTTAGTTCGAACTTGAAACTCTGTAACAAGATTTTACTGAACAAAACAACCTCAGAATAAGTTTAAAACTTACCTGTAGGGCTTTTAAACTTACCTCTGGAGGAGCGACGGACCTCCAAGCCAGTCGTGCGCCATGCGTTAGACGTATTGACGCACATGCGGGCTGGTGGGCTTCTTTACGTAGTCACTTACGTGACTCCAAAGTAAAATTGAACAATATAATTATTGGATAATTCTTGCTCCTCGTTTGTGTTTGGATTTGGCAGACCGATTGCCCGCTGAAACATAGATAGATGGGGTATTGGCATACCTGCCCTTGGAATCCGGACAGTCGCTGGGTTTTGTCAGATTTAGGAAGATTGTAAATGGACTGAATAGATGACATGGATGCCCCTGTGTCCACTAAAAAGATGCACTTTCTTCCTGCAACTTGTAGTGATAAAACTGGTTCCTCATCAGTGTTGCACCCGTTCACCACTAAATTGGCCAGGCAGTTCTGGGAATACTGATTATTCTGGGAGAAGTTCATATGCCTCCCCTGTCCTCTATTTCCTTGCCAACCTCTTCTTCGCTCTTGCTTGTTTTTGTGACGGACACTCCCTGCTCCAATGACCATACCAACCGCAGCTAAAGCAACAGTCTGGTCCCAATGCTCTGCTCACTCTAAAATGCGGCTTTGATGGAACATAGGGTTGGCTGTAAGTGGGGGTGTATGGTTCATTGGGGTGACCTGTTCCTGTCTCTCGACACATCCTGGCACACCGTACTGGGGTCCCGCTTGGTAATGTACAGAGAAGATTCACCAGACTGATTCCTGGGATGTCAGGACTTCCATATGAGGAAAGACTGGATGGACTCGGCTTGTACTCGCTGGAATTTAGAAGATCGAGGGGGGATCTTATAGAAACTTACAAAATTCTTAAGGGGTTGGACAAGCTAGATGCTGGAAGATTGTTCCCGATGTTGGGGGAGTCCAGAACAAGGGGTCACAGTCTAAGGATAAGGGGGAATTCCTTTAGGACCGAGATGAGGAAAACATTCTTTACACAGAGAGTGGTGAGTCTCTGGAATTTTCTGTCACAGAAGGTAGTTGAGGCCAGTTCATTGGCTATATTTAAGAGGGCATTAGATGTGGCACTTGTGGCTAAAGGGATCAGGAGGTATGGAGAGAAGGCAGGTACGGGGATACTGAGTTGGATGATCAGCCATGATCACATTGAATGGCGGTGCAGGCTCGAAGGGCCGAATGGCCTACTCCTGCACCTATTTTTCTATGTTTCTATGTTTCTATGTTTCTAATTACTAGCATCTGGAATGGCTTTCGGTCCTTCCTTTTTCATTACATACTCCGTTTTTACTTTAACCTGCGGCTGATTATTCTGTCTCTTACTATCCATCCAGTGGTATCTAACTGCATGAGCCTTTTGACTTTGACTTTTTTCAGAGCAGTCCATATTGTAGGTTTTGATTGCCTCTGCAACAGCGGCTGGCAGGCAGGCAGTTTATTAAAATAGCACAATACTGGAGTGAGTTCGGACCGTTCCGATAATTATCATCTCCCGACTGGTCTATATACATCTCTGAAACTCTTTCCAAAAATTCTTCTGCCCCCTCTTCTCTCTGGGGTCTAATATCGAAAATTTTGGAGCTATTGTGTTTTTGCAGAGTGGTAGTAAGGGCAGCTAGGATTGCATCCTCCCGTGCCATGCTCTGGGCAAGCAGGTAAGCTAGTGCATCATGAGTTGGGGATCCCACATTAACCAAGAATCTTGCATCTCCTATTGGAGTTAAAACTTGTTGCACTGGAGCAAACAAATGTCTTGAATCGGCATGATATACTCGTATGGTAGTCCGGAGGTAGTCTATAAATTAGGCGGGTAACTTATTTTTATCAGGCATCTGGCTCAGTACGGCCATCATCTCATTCGGCTTCCAAGGGGAATAAACACCTATGCTTTGGGTGTTACCGGCGCCAATTGCATTTGCTGGATTTTTTTTATTTTTATTTTTTATTTATTTTTGTTAGAAGTAAGTACAATAGTGTGGTACTTGAGTACCTAATACATACATACATACATATTTCCATTCTTGTAAAACTTTGTATTTTTAATTTAATAATAAAAGAACAGTGAGAGAAAAAGGAAATAAAGAATGTCGCAATTGATAGACAAGCGAGTAGAAACAGATAGCAAAGGAAATAAAGGACAGAGATGAGAAGCTAAAAAGATTGAAAGAAAAGGAGAAAGTAGAGAAAAGAGAGATTAGGAGAGATATACCTATTTCGTATTTTTGCCCATCTGTCACCCGGTTCTAAACCATTTAATTTCTAAGGTTATGTTATGTTGCACCATATGCTTGTAAAAAGTTGATAAAAGGAGACCAAGTCTTTAAGAATTGGTCTACTTTGCCTAGTAGGATGAATCTCATTTCTTCAAGATGTAGCGTTTCCAACGTATTTGAAATCCACATTTTGAATGTTGGCGTGGTTGCGTTTTTCCAAAATTTGAGTATGTTTTTTTGCTGTTATTAAACCGTAATTAAGAAAAGCTTCTTGGAATATAATTAGTTTACTTCCCTCTTCCATTGATCCAAAGATAATCAGTTCTGTATTGGGGTTTAATTTTGTGTTAAATAGTTTTGTAAATATTCCAAAAATGTCATTCCAAAATTTATGCAGTTTTGTACAAGAGACAAAGGAATGTGCTATAGTGGCATTTTGAGTTAGACATTTGTCACAGATGGGGGAAACATTTGAAAATATTTTATTCAGTCTAGTTTTCGAATAATATAATCTATGTAAAATTATAAAATTGAATTAGGTTATGTCTTACATTAATTGAACATTTATTTACATATAATAGATTTTTTTCCCATCTATCGTTCGGAATTTTTATCAATAACTCTTGTTCCTAGTCCCTTCTAATTGCCTCTGTCATTGGTGTTTCTATATTTAGAATTATATTTTATAAGTAAGATATTAAATTGCTTGATTCTGCCTCTGGGGTTAGAGTTTGATATCCTTGTATATATTTTTTCAAATAATCTTGAATTTGAAGATATTTGAAATATTGATTACTTTTCAAATTATATTTTAGTTGTAATTGTTGGAATGATAAAAGTTTTCCTATTTCATACATATCTCCCATCATTTTAATTCCTATTATTTCCCATTGATTAAACATTTTATCAATAATAGATGGTTTGAATGAGGGATTATTAGCTATTGGAGAAAGAAGCGATAATTTTCTTGATTTTAAAGTTAATTTTATTTGTTTCCAAATTCGTATTATACTGTGAATAATTGGATTCTTCTTGTATATTATATTGTTCAGTTTCATCGGGGAAAGAAGGATCGCTCCTATATTATAAGGGGAACAATCCTCTTTCTCCATTCTTATCCAATCTACCTGTTGGGCAGAACTGTCCAACCAATAGATTATATTTTTAATATTCACTGCCCAATAGTAATACAACAAGTTAGGGCGTGTCAGTCCCCCTGATTCTTTAGATATACACAAATGTTTTCTTTAAATTCTGTGTGATTTATAATCCCATATGAAGTTTATAATATCAGAATCTAGTTTTTTAAATAATTTTTTGGTAAGTGTATTGGTATTGATTGAAATAGGTACAGTATTTGTGGTTAGAAGATCATTTTTATCACATTTATTCTGCCTATTAAGGACATCGGCAGTGTTTTCCAAAATTTAATCAACCCATTTAATTTAGTTAATAAAGGCATATAGTTTGCATTGAGTAATGATTTATATTTCCTAGTAATTTGGATGCACAAATACTTAAATTTTTCTGTTGCAATTCTAAAAGGGAATTTCAACAGATGTGTCGGCGCTTGAGGTTTTATCGTCATAATTTTGCTTTTGTTCCAGTTTATTCTATATCCTGAAAACGAACCAAATTCCTCTATTAAATTTAGTATATTTGGTATGCTAATTTGCGAATTTGTAATATATAATAATATGTCATCTGCATATAATGAGATTTTATTATTTGAGTGTTTGGTATTATATCCATGAATATTCAGATGACTTTTTATACTTTCTGCTAAAGGCTCTATCACTAGTGCAAATAGCAGGGGCGATAGTGCGCACCCCTGCCTATTGCCCCTTGCTAATTGGAATTTCGGGGATAATATATTATTAGTCAGTATTCTAGTCGTCGGCTTATCGTTTAATAATTTTACCCATGAGATAAAGTTATCTCCCATGTTAAATTTTTGCAATACTTTGAATAAATATTGCCATTCTACTTGATCAAAAGATTTTTCTGCATCCAATGAAATAATTGCTAGGTCTTCTTCAGTATTATGTGAGTACATTATATTGAACGGCCATCTCAAATTGTTAAATGAGTATCTCTTTGGCATAAACTCTGTTTGGTCCAGGTTTATTAGTTTGCTAACAAATGTACTCAATCTTCTCACTAGGGTCTTTGCTAATTTTTTTAATCTGTATTTAGGAGTGCTATGGCTCCATCTGAACCTGGGTCTTCTAGATCTTTATCCTTTTTTGGTATAAGTGTAATAGTTGACAGTTAGTGTTTCTGGTAGTTTATTTTCTTTAAAAGCGTGTATATATAAATCTTGCAGGCGTGGAGAAATTATCTCGTAGAATCTTTTATTGAATTCATTACTAAAGCCATCTGGTCCTGGCGTTTTGCCATTCTTCAACAAATTTATTGCTTCTTCTATTTCCTGAAGTGTGATCTGAGCTCCTAATCCCTCTTGTTCCACCATATTTAATTTTGGAAGATTACAATTGTCTAAGAAATTTGTAATTTGAGTATTATTTGCAGAAATTTTCGATGTATATAAATTTCGATAAAATTGAGCAAATCTTTTATTAATATCTTTAGTTAGTGTTAGTAATTCCCCTTTGTATTTTCTGTTTCCTGTTTTTTCAGTTGGCGTGCTAAGAGTTTATGTGTTTATCACCAATTTCGAAATGTTCTTGCTTTATAAATTGAAATAATCTTATTATTCTGGCCGATAAAATTTTATTTAATTTATATTTTAGTATTGGTATCTCATTATGTTTATCTATAGTTGGTTCTTAAGCATTTTCTAAATCTAATTGTCTAATTTCTTGTTCTAACTGCAATTGTTCAGTGCTATTCTTTTTATTTTGGAAAGCTTGATATGAAATTATAGATCCTCTAATAAATGCCTTAAAAGTTTCCCATAATAAGGAAGGTGAAGTGTCTGGTGTATCATTTGTCTCAAAGAAGAATATCATCTGCTCTTTTAAATATGTGCAACCTTGTGAGTTGTTTAAGATTTGGGGGTTAAACCTCCAGAATGATTTTTTATCAGGCATTCCTTCTAATTTTAAAGAAAAAGTTAACGGGGAATGATCAGAAATAATACTATTATGATATTTAGAATTATATGTATATGGAATTAATTTTGTGTCCACTAAGAAATAATCAATACGTGAATATGTTTTATGTACTGTTGAATAAAATGAATATTCCCTACCTACTGGGTTAGCGATCCTCCATACATCTGTTATGTTGGTATTTTTCATGTATGTATTTAGGAGTTCACTAGTTTTAGATTTTATGTTAATCCTTTTTTGTTTTGCTGATTTATCCAGATATGGATCTAAAACACAATTCAAATCTCCCCCTATTATCACATTTTGATAGTTAAGTTCTGAAATTGTATCCAGAATTTTACTAAAGAATGGGGGGTTGTCAAAATTAGGAGCATAAATACTTATCAAAGTAAGTGGAGTAGAATGAATTTCTCCCATGACTATGACATACCTCCTCTCTTTATCTGCTATGGTATTCTTTAATTTAAATGGTATACCTTTATGAATGATAATAGCCGTGCCTCTAGATTTAGAAGTAAATGAAGAGTAGTATGTTTGCCCAATCCAATTTACCTTCAGTCTTATCTGTGTTTGATGTTTCAGATAGGTTTCTTGTAAAAAAATGATGTCACTGTTGAGAGCTTTTAATTGGGCAAAGATCTTACTCCTTTTAATTGGTTCATTAGCGCCCCTTATATTCCAGCTACAGAACGTGATTCCTCCAGTTTTCTTTTGTTTATCGTCTTGCATTATGGATCATGTTAATACCTTTACTTCATATGGTGCAACCAAGAACCTCATAACTCTAGGTGACAGATGGTCATCCCCAGCTGTTAAGTTTTGTTGGCATCTCCCCTACAGAATGGACCTTGAAAAAGACCAGAAAGTGTAAAATCATGAAAAGATAATTAACAAACAAAAAGTGATATTATAATATCCAAAAATAAAGATATTATAATTAAAAACGAACCACCAACAGGTGGTAGAAAAATTCTTGTTGACTTCCATAGGTGTTTTTATACCTTTTGCTCTGCCCCCTTGACCAATTATTATTAATTGGAAGAGAGATCGATACAAAGTTAAAAATAAATAAAATAAAATAAAACACATTTCTAATCTATCTATTGGAATGTATCTTCAGAGAGGAAAAACAGAATAAAAAAGAGTTTCCTACATTAAGTATATACTTATATACAACAGTAATGATGTTAGTTATATATCCATATCAACCGATATGCCAAGAACTATTACAATTAAGTCTCAAGCTTTTGTATCAGACAACAGCAGGTTCCAAGGGGTTAACCAGATTCAGACCTTTGGATAACTTCCAAGTATCTGAGTCTGCTCCCCCCCCCCCCTTTACGCACAGCTTAGACTAGATCTACCATATCCATACAATTTGTTAGTATATTATTAATACTTATCAATCATATTTAATTCGTTATTCTTATATTTAGCAAGTAATTAACATCATGCAATAAACATCAGCCATTATTACACTGTGCCTTAATATTACACCATTTTATTAGTTATATTTTATGTTAGTATATAATTGTGTGTTTCATAAATCATAAATTTCTATATACAAGTCCATTAATAATATTTTTCCATATTCTCAAATTCCGTTTGTTTTTTTTTGTTATTTTCCCCAGCACAGTTTTTCTTCTTTTCCAATCCTTTGTTGAAATGAAACATATAATCTGACCTTGAGTTAACATTCCAAAGATAAAAAGTCTAGACAACGCCTCGAGGAAAGTTCGCCATCTTGACCAGAGCAGTCTTTTTTGTATACTAAAAAAAAGAAACACAGTCCTTTCTTCGCCGCTTCCCCTCTGTGTTATTGTGGGAGACCAACTCCTAATGATCAGTAGTCCTCCTCTGTGATACTTTGTGCATATTTAAATGCCTCTTCTGGATCTGTGAATGCACATTCAACAGAGTTATAAGTAATTCTTCATTTTGCGGGATACACTATCCCATAT
Source organism: Raja brachyura (assembly GCA_963514005.1). The sequence goes on along the minus strand of OY740798.1, from coordinate 33,654,713 downwards.
CTTACTCCCGAAACCTCTTTCAGTAGCCTCCTCGTCTTTGTAAACTTGTTCCTCTTTTCCATGACTTCAGCTGGAAAATCACGGAAGATTCGCTGGATTAAAAGTGGGGTTAGGCATTTCTCTAACCGGGAATTGGCGGCGAGCAGGTCGTTGCACAACTATCTTGTCTGTCCTTGACTCAGTCTCAGCTCCAGATTCCCAGGGAATCAAATCACTTTCAGAATCCTCGTTCGCGGTTTTGAGGGGAAGGCGATAATTTTCAAAGGACTGGTTCCGTTCTCTCAGTCTACGCTTTATCCTTCTTTGTTTAGGGGGTTCCTGAACTCGTGGCATGGGTATACATTTTCTAGTCTAGTTTTCATCCTAGTACCCAACGCAACTGGGGCATCTGCCAATGTTGGGGCCGTTGGGGTCAGAGAACTCGGAGTTAGTGCTGTTGCAGGGGATGTAGGTGGTGCTGCGCGATCAATATTTGCATAAGGTGGGGGTTGTAGATGGGTCCTAATACGGACACTTTCCCAATCTTCTAAATATTCATCGTCTCCCTCTTCTAAGCCGAAGCCAACCATTGGATCATGCAATCCTTTCTTCCCACCTCTTTCTAACCCATCTGGTTCCATTTGGACTCCTGTTCCTTATATTCCTTATAAGCACAAGTACATTCTCCTTTCAGTGTATCCATAGGTTTGATCAATCCTCTTTGTGAAAGCTCTATCCCCAGTTTCAAAGCCATTTCTTGCCAATTTGCGAACATTGCGGCATCTTCCTGTTCCCTTGGCTCTTGATAATGTTGTCTCCAGAGACCAATAAGCTCCTTAGCAGCAATATTTTGACTATACTTCCAAATTATCTTCTCTATGTATTTCACACCTTCCAGGGTTCCAACCCTCCCTCGGGCCACAATTCACACCCCAATTTTTTTATTCAAAGTTCCAGACAAAAGTTCAATTGTTTTGCTTCATCGAGATACTTAGCACACAATATTTGCAACGGACTCTCGGGATCAGCAGTAGTAACTATGTAATTACCCATTTCAGCCAACGATCCACACACAAGATCGATCTACACACAATACAATACAGCAAGTATTTCACACACATTTATCTCCACGCAAATGGGGCCACAAAACAATTCACACACAATTCACAAAGCGAATCAAAGCGATATTCACCAGCGTATTAAAGCAATACCACCTCCCCAAGGGAGAAAGCAATCACAATACAATAGCAAAATCACCCAAACTTAAACTAAAGCATCAAAATCACACAAACTTGAACAGGAGCATATAAAACTGTAATACAAAAGCAAAATCACCTAAGCAAGACCTTATACAACCAACAACTATAATACAAAAGCAGACTATCTATATTACTAAAAGTCTGATCTTGACCGCTTTTGGCTCACTGTGGTGTGATTTCCCAGAGATTGCCACCACCTACGTCCATCATTTTTGGCCACCTCACTCAGAGCCCCCTCCACCTTCCTGGACCAGAGGACTTTTCCCATCGATGAAAAATCAGAGAGATATTTATGTTTTAAAAAAAATTGCCATTCTCTCTGCTGCCCCTGCTGGAGGGAGGGGGAGGAACTATAAAACCAGGAAGTGGTGTGCCTCACTCTGTAAGATGGAGGAAGCCAGAGGGTCACATCTCTCTGAGCTCTGAATAGCACTGAACACATGTCTACTCAACTGTGAGTGCCCTTAATGTGGTTAAAAAATGCTTGCAAAAAGTGTCTATTGGTTCTAAAATGTTTGCAAAAAGTGTCTCTATTGGTTCTAAAATGCTGCAAAAAGTGTCTCTATTGGTTTTAAAATGCTAGCAAAAAGTGTCTATTGGTTCTAAAATCCTTGCAAAAATTGTCTCTATTGGTTCTAAAAAGCTTGCAAAAAGTGTCTCTATTGGTTCTAAAACGCTTGCAAAATGTGTCTCAATATAAAATGCTGCCTGGCCAGACTGACTGAGCTGCCTGGCCAATCATCCATTTGGCCCAGAATGTCAATACTAGCCCTCTGGAAACCAGTCCTTTTGACCCACACCACACATACTAGCGCTCCAGAAAGCCCCCCCCCCCCCCCCCCCCCCCACTGGCCAGCAATATTGGAATTGGTGGAGAGGTGGAATATTGCATTTGGGGATCAGCGCTCTCGTGTGAAGCTGGGACCCAATTGGTCCCACTTAGTCTTGTAATATAATATATGAGCATACAACTATAATACAAGATTAAATTACACAATCATACACACGTAAGCAAAAGCAAGCAACTATAGTACAAGAGTAATTATGACCTTAAGCTAAAGCATTCAATATGAACACTTTAAATTTAGCAGAATTTAGAATTTAAAATTTTGGATTGCACGGTACTTGGATATCACAGACGTGTCCTCCTAATTTCAGCACTAATTTTTACAGTAACTATGCCAATCTACGTTAGCACTGATCCCCAGCACCAACAGGGACTCGCACCCATCACAGGTAGGGACTCGAACCCCAGGGACTCCAACCCTCCAAACCTATAAGGTACTGATCCTCAGTTCTTACTGTACTTAGTACTGGCTCTCAGCGCTGATCTTTAAAGTGAATCTGCCAATCTCACCTCAGCGCTGGTTTGTAGAAATTACCCCACTTAGTACTGATCCTTCCCAGTATTGTCTTTCAAGGTACCCTGCTAATTCGTACCCCAATGCAAGGCCAGGACTCTAACCCCAGGGACTTGAACCCTCCAGGGACTTTAACCCTCCAAGGTGGGGACTCTAAACCTCACCCAAAATTATTACCAGTGTTCGCCAAACTACTAACCTTGATCGATCGTGTCGGGATTCCATGCACAAGTCAGCGAATGACCAATTCGTCGTCACATTTGCGGAGTGGGGAAAACTGATTCAGTAAACAACGACTTACATCGGGGCCCCAATTCCACCTCCCACAATCGGAAACGACTCAGCTCCTGGGGCTTTGAGATCCCGGACGAGCCCCCAAATGTTGATTCCGGATCTTCTACCCTCCCTACTCTGGGTCAGTAAAACACTGAATCGAACACTGGAGTCCAAATCCTTCTTTATTAGTATTAATCGCGGGGCCGGCCTCGGATCCACTCACTCGAGCCCGCAGCAGCCTCGAGCAAACAGAACAGAAGGAAAAACAACTGACCCACCCAAACAAAACAAGCACCCTTTTATACCCCTATACAGCGGCAGGAAACTAACGGCTTGAAAGTACAGGGGGAGGCAACCCCTACAAACAAATCACAAATACTGGCAGGATGATACAATGGGAGGCAACTCCTTTGCCCAATCATAGATACAGAACAAGCGTCAGTATTGAAATAAAACAGAAATCTCTTCAGGGCTCCAGACCGAGTGGGGACAGGTGGGTCACATGCATGGGAGACAACCCCTCTGCCCAATCACAGATTCAGTGCATAGAAACAAAGTAGAAACATCTTCAGAAGCCCAGACTCGGTGGCAACAGGTTGGTCACATGGGCAGCAGCTTCTTGAAACATCCTCAGAGGTCCAAACTTAGTGGCGGCAGGTGGGTCATATGATTACCAAGAACTGAGCCTCCACCCTATGTCACCACCAGTGAAGCCCAGTCTTTCACAGACACATGCCATTTCCTAAAGCGCCCCAATCCCTGCATATTCACATTAGCATGCACTTGGATAATAACTTTATCTCTACAAGCAACGAGTGAATGAATAAATGAATGAATGATTACTTTATTATCACATGTGACACGTCACAGTGAAATTCCTTGCTTGCATACTTAAAGTATGCAATAGTCACCACATAAAGTGTGCCGACAAAGTTACAAAGCATCGTGTGCCAGGTCCTCCTTTATTCTCCCCCTCCTAACCCTCCCCCTACCCCCCACCAAAGCTTTTCCTAGTGTCCTCACAGGTATGAGGAAGTAGTTATTCCTATCGAGTCCACACACAAGATTAGAAGTTGTTCAGCCAGAGCTGAACACACTTCTCAGCATCTGCGTACAATGGTGTCTGTCTTGTCGCTTCTTGTGCGTGGTGGTGGAAAGATTGGTAGAAACAGGACCGTGACATGAACGGTCTTTCCTTGAGCCCAGGAAGTAGTTGAGGCAGGCACTATCTCAACGTTTAGACAGGTACATGGATAGGACAGATTTAGAGGAATATGGGCTAAGTGCAGGCAGGTGGGACTACTCTTCTTCTTGCGTACGGCGTGCACAGCCTACAGTTGTAGATCAAGTGGCAAGAAAAACACTACATCTATTTGTTTGTGTGCGTCAGTTTGATTGCATTAGTCAAAACAGGGTGGACCACGTGAAGGTTGCATTCTCAGGCCAAATGGCCGGTTTCCACACTTTGACTCTTTGACACTATGGCATCCGTTAAAGACAAGCAAAATAGGTGAATCGCGACAGTGGGGTGGGGGATAGTGGGAGAAATGGGGGAGCACCTGGATGGGGGGGGTACAGGAAAGAGAGAGGGGGATGAAGATGGGGGGTGGGTGGAAATATTACATAAAATTGGGGAACTCAATGTTGAAGAGCATTATTTTCTGAGAGTATAGTGTGCAATCTCGCGCGGGAAGTAATGAAGTGAGAGGAAATTCACTGTGGCATGCATAACTTGCCTTGCTGCCTGATGCAGTGAGACGCTGCCTGGCTTTACCTTGGCAGGCTCTTTAAAGCTATTAATCTTTCCTTCTCCCTCCCTCCCTCCCATCTGCCTTCAGAGTGTTTGTAACTATATTTACTCTGGCAGGCAACCCTTGCCAAGTAGACTTTATGGAGCGGGGTTTCCTCTGTGGTGCATTGGCGACGGATTTTCGGCCTGGCTCAGCCGGGACCCACCTCGTGACTGCACCCTTGACCACGACGCACTTCCCAGTGCCAGGCTAATCACCGCCAGCTGAGAGGGTGCCAGGAACCATCGGCTCACCACCAGGTTTGCCAGTTTCAAGTGGCAGGATGTGGTAGGTGAAAACTCTGGACGCTGCATGCATCCAGAGCTTGAGGGTCAGGCAGATGGGGGAATGTCGCCAATGGACATTTGATGGAACTCAGTGGAGGTGCAAGAGTACAGAATTTGTGTAGCATTGAGATGTTGGAGGCTTTTGGTGCTGGAGGAGGTTACAGAGATGATGAAGACGGGAGTTTATTCAAACTAATGATTTCTGATATTGAAATATTTCTAATCCATTGTGTATTTTGACAGCTGGCTAAGCTGGGCTCCTGGCTCGGCCAGCTGTCACAGCTTTTTCACTACTTCAGTAGTCACCCCCCCCTCTTCAGTGTCATCCCAGGGGGCGGGATTTACATGACAACCGTCCGTGACACCGGGTCTTGCTACTGGGAATGGGGTAAGATGCAAGGAAGCTGGTGGAAACATGATCAAGTGAGGATTGGTAACCACGCTAACTACAAAATCTGAAGCCAGGTGTCTGAGGAGGGGGTCCTGACCTGAAACGTCAGCCATCCTTTTTCTCCAGAGATGCTGCTCGACCAGCTGAGTTACACCAGCACTTTTTGTCTACCTTTGACAATCTCAAGGTTTCAAGGTTTCAGAATCTGAGCCATTTGTTTCCAACAGTTATAGATTGAAAAAGCATTCTCCCTTTCTTTCTACAACCTTGAATAGTTCGATTTTCTATATTCTATTTCTGATGAGGCTTCTGATTGTGTGAAATGGCTAAGAAGATTTTTATCTTTAGGCAAGAATGTGGAATACATTTTGGCAACAATTGATCTGAGTCGGTCACCAACAGGTTATCAACAGCAGAGAAGGTTTTTGCAGTTTAAGGTGGGATGATTAGCCTGTCTGTACACTTGTAATAGAAATGTTCATGTAATGCGTAAATTTAAATTGTTGAGAGAACCACATACTTATAATATCTGTAAATATAACAAATGCTAATGCTTGGGTGATCACGTATATCTTTGCGTTAAATATTTAATTTAGTTCAGAGATGCAGCATGGAAGCAGGCCCTTCAGCCCACCGAGTCCGCACTGACCAGCGATCACCCAGATGCTAGATCTATCATGCACACTAGGAGCAACTGTACAAAGGCCAATTAACCTACAAACCTGCACGTCTTTGGAATGTGTGAGGCAAACGGAGCAGTCAGGGAAAACCCATGCAGATACAGGGAGAACGTGCAAACTCCGTACAGACAGCACCCGGGGTCAGGATTGAAACCGAGTCTCCGGAGCTGTAAGGCAGCAACTATACTGCTGCGCCACTGCTAAATTTGCCATCACTTTGCCCATTCACTTACCTGGGACGAATCTTTTGTATTTCTTTCAAAAGCAACTAACTCTACACCACATATCTCCTTTTGAATAGAAATAATGTGAACGTCTGGCTCCAGCTGCAACTGAGTCGCAAAAATAACTACAATGAGATGATGTGGCTCTCTATGGAAGACGATTATTTATGGTCTGCTGGGTACATGGGAATGCCATCTGTGGAATGTAAGTGGTCAGAGTTGAATAAAGTATTTGCAATATTACAATAATATGTTTAACTTGAGTTTTTCACAACAATCCAAGGTTTGGGCATGGTGGTGGAGGAGGGGGAAGGAGGGGGGGGGGGGGGGGGGCGGGGGATGGTGGAATCAGGGACGAATTTCAGATAATTATTCTTTGAAAGGGGTGCAATTGGTTATGCAGCATCTCAGCAGGTTCATTAGAACATAATACAGAAGGACAGTAGTACATGGTGCAAAGAACACAGGACATGCAACACCAACATAATACAAAGAAAATAGGACATAGAACAGCACAAGAACAGGCCCTTCGGCCACAATGTCTGAGCCTAACAAGATGCCAAGTTAAACTAATCTTCTCTGCCTTCCCGTGATCCATGTGCCTATCCAAGAGCCTCGTAAACGCCACTATCGTATCTGCCTCCACCACCACCCCTGGCCGCATGTTCCGGGCACTTACCACTACCTGTGTTAAAAGAAAATCTGCCCCGCATATCTCCTTGCCTCACTCACCTTAAAGCAATGTCTTCGAGTTTTAGATTTAGTTTTATTACTGTGAGGTACAGCGAACAGCTTTGTTTTGTGTGTCAAATCAGCTAATACTATACATTAATGCAACCAAGCCAAACTCAAGTTCTACAGTTGAGCAACGGGGAAGATACAGAGCGCAGAATATATCTCCGAAGGGTCTCGACCCAAAACGTCGCCAATTCCTTCTCTCCATAGATGCTGCCCCACCCGCTGAGTTACTCCGGCATTATGTGTCTATCTCCGATTCTAGTCTTTCACAATTCCACGCTGGGATTCTCTACCCTACATATGTTCTCATAATTTTATAAACTGCTATCAGGTAGACTCAGATAGAGTTCAATCAGAAATGAATCAGATAGATTGGGGCAAAGAGTATTCTGTATATTGCAGGATGGGAAGAAGGTCACAATAAATGGAGGTATTTTCTCAGGGGAGGTTGTGTTGGGGCAGATTCCAGTGTGGGACCCAGTGAATGCAGTGGCGGGGGCAAGAGGTTAGTGGGTGGCGGGAGGCTTCCGAGCAGGGAGAGCGTTCCTTCTGCTAATGGTTTATTGGCATCGGTGGTTTAAAAATGACAATCTCTGCCTGATGGTGGCAGCCTATGACTAGGCCACAGCAGCTCCAGAAGATTTATTAAGTATTGGTTCCTTTCATTGAAGACCAATTTCACAGTGAGAGGCTATTTGTTAACATGTTCATAAGTACCTGATGCCTGTTTAATCAAGTAAAGTAGAACCCCATTAGATCAAGCCAAATTAACTTACCATAGAGTCCTAGCGTTATACAGCAGGGATATCCATGTCGACCAAGGTGCTCCATGTAAGTAAGTCCCATTTACGTGCATTTGGCCCATATCCTTCTAAACCTTTCCTGTCCATGTACCAGTGGACTAAATAAGTGGGATGAATGAACTAGGGTTCTGGTGCTGCTGATGTTGTCATTCGAAAACCAGACAGAAGTGCATCAGCCCTCATGCTAGCATCCTGCCCTCTGCCCTCTCCTGACAAGTTTCAGGATGGAGATTCCTGACCGGTGTTACGTTTAATGTTTATATGTTCTCACTTGGACGATGGGTTGAATCTGGTTCTGACATTATTCCACCAGGGTTACATTAGCTTGTGCAACTTGATGGAATTCTCGGAACATTGGGCGGGTACATGTTGGAAGGAGGAACGTTAGCCAATTCATATGAGATGAGTTTTAAAAGAAAATCATTCATTTATGCAGGTATTAATAGAAAGGAAACATTTTTCCCCTTTTCTATTTGTGCTAGAGCAGATGGAGTTAGCCTACCTTCTTGAACCACTGTGGTCCATATAGTTAATTTGCTTCCAAATTACTGTCAGATAGGTTCCAGGATTCTGGCCCAGTGATGATGGGGGCAAGGTCATACAGTCGTACAGAGCGGAACCAGACCCTTCGGCCCAAATTGCCCACACTGACCAACATGTCCCAACAACACTAGTTCCACCTGCCTGCGTTAGGCCCTTATCCTTCCAAACTTATCCTATCCATGTATTTGTCCAAATGTGTTTTATATGTAGTGATAGTATCTGCCTCAACTATCTCGTTCCATGTGCTTATCACCCTTTGTGTACAAATGCTGCCCCTTTAATAGGTTCCTAATAAATCTTTCTCCCCTCACCTTAAACCTATGGTTTTTGATTCCTGTGGGTAAAAGACTCATTTACCCTATCTACTCCTCACACAAACGTGTACACTTCTATTAGATCACAGCTCATCCCCTGCACTCCAAGGAATAACCTCCTAGCCCACTGGACCTCCCCCTATACCTTAGGCCCTTGAGTCCTCATAACTCTTATTGGCACCCTTTCTGGCTTAAGAAAATTGTTCTTATAAGAGTGTGACCAAAACTGAACGCAATAAGCTAAATGTGGCCTCACCAATGTCTTCCACAAATGTAACATGAGCTCCAAACTTCTATGCTCTATAGTTGGTCGGAAGGAACTGCAGATGTTGGTTTATACCGAAGATAGACACAAAATGCTGCAGTTACTCAGCTTGTCTGAAGAAAAGGAATCAGTGACATTTTGAGGCCTGAAGAAGGGGTCCAACCTGAGATGCCACCTATTCCTTTTCTTCAGAAATGCTGCCTGACCCCCTGAATTACTCATGCACTTTTTGTCTATCTTCTATATTCAATACTCTGACTGATGAAGGCCAATCTGCTGAAAGCCTCCTTGACCACCCTATCTACCTGTGATGCCCTTTTCAGATCCATAGGTCATATATACATCCAAAACAGGATTGTGTGAGTTTGATGACAAAATAAATATGGTATTTGCTGTGCTTGTCTTTGTGGATAATGTAGTTTGGGGAGTTGGAGGTGCTGTTCAGGAAGCCACAGTGAGTTGGTTTGATGCATCTTGGCATCGGTACCCAATGCAGTCAACATGTTCCACTGGTAACAGTGACTGTGATGGCGGTGGATGGTGTTCCAATGAAGCAGGTAACTTTGTCTAGGTTGGTGCTAAAACTGGAAATGCTCAGCAGATCAGGCAGCAACTGTGATTTAGGGAAAGAAAGTGAGTTTCAGGTCAATGAACTCTTCAAAGAGGTAGAAAGATGAGGAAAAAATGTTTTCAGTGAGGGAAGTGTGGAGTGAATAGAGGAAACGTCCAAGAAAGGGTGGAGACTAAGGTTGACTAAGATTTGGTGCCGCACTGAGAAAGGGAAACATTAGTTAATCTTGGCTTATCTGTCTGGAGGATAGGAGTGTAAATCAAGGAAGATGAATGAGAGCAGCTAGAGAAAAAAGACATATTGGGTTTGACTGCAGACAGGTGGGATGTTATTGTTGGGAAATAGACATAAGAGACAATGGTGGATATACTGTTTTGTCCGGCAGCATCTATAGAGAGGGAAGCACTGAGTTCATGTTACAGGTGCATGATCTTATATCAGACCTGGTCAGTTCTGACCTTTCATTAGAACTGGGCAGTTCTGGGAAGGCTGGTAATCTGAACTTGTTGAATTCAATACTGTGTCAGCAGATGTGCAATGTATCGAGGTGGAAAATTAGACTGTGTTCTTTAAACTGATGCAGGGTTTCTTGGAAGATTAATATTAATTCCAATGAATTCAGATAATCGGCCTTCATATAAAAACAAAGAATCTTTCTAAACTAAATTATCTTTACAGCTTTGAGAGAGCTTTCAACGCGGGCGGCGCTGAACAACTTTGTGGAGTCCTGCGGCCCTTTGCCGAGGGCCTCCAGCGTTGCATCTCCACCAGGCGCACCCTGCGGACCTTGGGAGCCGCGGACTCCGGTAGAAGGGGGCCGACTCGGGGTCCAGGCCGCTGAGGACATCCCCCAGCCCCGACATCGGACTTACATCACCCCGGTGACGGGGCCTGAACATCGGGCCGCCCGGAGCGACGACGGGTGAACAGTGGGGAACATCTGAGGAAGAGGCTGACTTTGGTGCCTTCCCTCACAGTAGGAAATTTTGATCCTGCTGTGTGGGGATGTTTTATGTCGAATTCTATCAACTCTATGTGTGTTCTTTATTTTTTACTGTATGGCTGATTTCATTTCACTGTGCCAATTGGCACACGTGACAAATAAATGTATCTTGAATCTTGAGAAAAATTATATATTTAGCAAAACAGAAAGTGCTGGAGTAACTCGGCGGGTCAGGCAGCATCTCTGGAGGACACAAATAGTTTTTTAATGTTGGTTTGCTCTGCCTCAGTCTTGATACTGGAGAGATAATAGGTCCATACTAAATTCATATGCCTGATTTGGCACTGTGGGAATTACATGTATTAAATTACAAGGCTTGCTGAATGCACCTCTGATCTAGTTGATTATGCTGTTCAGACGGCGATACTGAGACTAATTGTTCAAACTGTGAAAATGCTGCATGAACATCAAACTAACATGCTACATTGTCCTGAAACTGCTATATTTCTGTTAGCAGAAGCTGGGTTTGTATTACTGTTTTGAAATACACAAATATTTGTACAGGTAAACAGATAAGGGAAGGTTTGCCACGTTTTTACAAAGATAGTTACAATATATTTTTCGGTGGAAAGTCTGTTCCGTTAGCAACCAGCAGGACTGGCCAGCACATTCAGACTAGTTTAACCAAGAGAGAGATTGGTGAACACAGATACAAAAAGCTTCAGACCCTGAAGAAGGATATCCACCCGAAACGTCACCTACAGCATCCCTTCTCTCCAGAGATGCTTCCTGAACCGCTGAGTTACACCAGCTTTTTGTGTCTGTCTTCGGTTTAAACCAGCATCTGCAATTCCTCCCTACACACAGATATACTGGTGAGACTGTGATTGATGCTGTGATAAGCCATAAGTGGCTATAACAATGATTTTGTAAATGGTAGTTTAGTTTTAAGAAATTGCTTTTAATCAGAAACGATGTTTAACTGATACAATAGACGTCAGTGAGATCGTTCGCCCAGAAAGAAGACTTGAAGGAAGGATAGCATAAAACTGTAGATTGGAAGGAAATAATTATCAGGTACTGACCTTCCCATTATCGAAGGGATCTAGAGGCAAAAGGCAGCCAGCATCATCACTGTTGGCCACACTCCCATTTCACTCCTACATTGGGAAGAAGGTACAGGAGTCTGAAAACCGTGACCACCAGGTACAAGAACAGCTTCTTCCCAGCAACCATAAGCAATAGAACACTACCATCAACTATGAAATACTATGGACTGTGTCTTTGGTTTGCACTATGGCCTTTGGGTTGTTGTTTTGTAAGAGCATTATGGTTATAAATTTTGATTTGTCATTATTTATATTTATCTGTGTGTATTGCATTTACAGGCATATTAAACTGCTACAAGTAAGTTTTTGATTGTTCTGAGGTCAGTATATATAGAACATACAACATAGAATAGTACAGCACAGGAATGGGGCCTTTGGCCAACAATATTTGTGCCGAACATGATGCCTGGTTAAACTGATCTCATCTGCGTGTATATGATCCGTATACCTCTATTGCTTGCACGTTCATGTGCCTGCCTCAAAGCCTCTCAAACACCACTATTGAATCTGCCTTCACCACCACTCCTAGCAGTGTGTTCCAGGCCCCCACCACGCTGTGTAAAAATACCTGCTCCACACACCTCCATTAAACTTTCCCCCACTCACCTTATAGCTATGCTCTCTTGTGTTGGACATTTCCAGCCTGGTATAAAAGTTCTGACTGTCAACCCTATCTATGCCTCTCATAATTGTATATACTTCTATCAAATCTCACATCAACTTCTGGCGTTCCACTGACAACAATCCAAGTCTACCCAACCTCTCCCTAAAATGAAAACCCTTTAATCATAGAAACATAGAAAATAGGTGCAGGAGTAGGCCATTCGGTCCTTCGAGCCTGCACTGCCATTCAATATGATCATGGCTGATCATCCAACTCAGTATCCCTTACCTGCCTTCTCTCCATACCCCCTGATCCTTTTAGCCACAAGGGCCACATCTAACTCCCTCATAAATATAGCCAATGAACTGGCCTCAACTACCTTCTGTGGCAGAGAATAGTAAGATTGAACGAGAACTTACCAGTTCGAAGGTTGATCGTTGTTTCATGAGGAGTCGCGGTGAGGGATTTCGTGAAGAGCCCGCCGGCGCGCATGCTCGACATTCTTCAAAGTAGCGGTGTGGAATCACAGAAACCAGTAACAGAAATGACTTGGCATAGTAAGTTGAAAGAGACTCAAATTACCAGGTGAAGGTGATTGAGGGTTGGGCGTGGAGGGCACGAAATCCCTCACCGCGACTCCTCATGAAACAACGATCAACCTTCGAACTGGTAAGTTCTCGTTCAATCTTACTATTTCATTTCGGAGTCACGTGAGTGACTTTGTGAAGACTTCAAAGCTTCTGTGATTACACGCCCTGGACATCCATGCTGACACACCACTAGCAGGGATGGATGGGAGGAACAAACTTGCTCAAATAGTTCATACTGCAAAACAAGAGCATATTTATTAACAACAAATCAAAAAAACCCTCATGCGGGGACACCTCCACGTTCTTGACCTGCATTCAGCACGGCTTCCGCGAACTGTAGAGGAGCAGCAACAGGCTTGTTATAAAATCGCTGAAACACAGCTTCATTAGCCCATCCTGCTGTGGCGAGAATATGGTCCATAGGCACCTCCATAATCCTCGCCGCTGACGTCGATGCAGCCCTGGTGGAATGAGACTTGAACACATTAGTGTCGATACCTGACTTACCCAAGACGACCCGAAGCCACCTGGATATCGTCTGGACTGTCACTCGATGATGAGGTCTCTTATGAGTGACAAGCAGGTATCTCTCCATTCCTCTGATGCATGCCGTCACCTTGACATAGTGACGGATATGTGAGGCTAAACACAGCCTAGCATCTGCGGGGTATGCCGGGAACTTCAGCTGCAGCCCTGTGCACCCAGGTCTATGCTGCTTTAGTAGCTCATCAACAAAGAAGACTACTTCTGTAGGGGTAGACATCATTCTGTCGACACGTAGTTTATGCAGTGTCTGTACCCTCTGTGCTGAAGTCAGCGCTAGTAACATCACCAGCTTCATGGTGAGTTTGTCCAGCTGGAGCCCTTCCATGGGAGACCACATCCTGAGCAGGGTTAATACGTCCCTGACATCCCAGGTGATATTGTAGCGTGGTGTAGGCGGATTCATATTGAATATACCCCACATGAGTCTGGACACTAGCCTGTTGGATCCCACCTCAATCTTGAGGTAGAATGACAGCGCGCTCCTGGCGCTGTTGATGGCACTGTAACTTAAGTGTTCATCATGGTGCAACCCCGCGAGGAATTCCAGGACGTCGGTTATAGTCACGTCATCGTACGTGATGCGAGAGCGGCTGCAGTAGGCTTCCCACTTCTTGATATGTGAGCGGTATCTTCGCCTTGTGGACTCTCGACACGACGCCCCAATGGTATCCATGGTCCGAGTTGAGAGGCCGTATTGGACCAACGGTCTGTTCAAAACCTGCAAGCCAACAAATTTAAATAGCCATGGCAGGGATGTGGCTCCCCTGACACAGGGTGAGTAACCAATTCTGGGCAACCCTTCAAAAGGACCCAAGGCTCACTGAGCATGTCAAAGACCACCGGATACCACGGCTGTGTAGGCCAGTCGGGTATAATAAGGATGCCCTTGGCTGCATCCATCTGAATCTTTCGTAATACCCGACTGATGAGGCAAAACGGGGGGAATGCATAGAAAAAGCAATTCCCCCAGTCCAGCGAGAATGCATCTAGCGCCATAGCCCCAGGATCTGGTTCCCACGAGACGTATGTTGGTACCTGATGGTTCAACCGTGACGCAAAAAGGTCAATATCCGGTTTCCCAAATTTGGCTGTAACTTTGGCAAAAATTTCAGGATGCAACATCCATTCAATATTGTCATTAAACTTGCGTGACCTGGTGTCCGCCACAATATTAAGCTCACCTGGCAAATAGGTAGCTGAAATCCAAATGTCTCTTTGAACACACCAGAGCCAAATTGAGTTAGCCAATTTATCACATGAAACTGACCTGGTACCGCCCATATGGTTTAAATAAGCCACCGCAGTGGTGTTGTCTATTTGGAGACGGACATGTGCTCCAAAAACCTTGGAACAATAAGCAAGAAGTCCGTGGAATGCTGCAAGTAGCTCCAAATAGTTTATCCCTTGAGACAACAACATAGTAGCCTCAAGGGTATCCCATCTGCCCCCGCAACTAGAGTAATGATCCGTAGCTCCCCAGCAAGAAGAGCTCGCATCAGTTTGCAAGTATACCACCGGATTAGCCTCAATAATAGGCTTAAATGAGTTACTAATGTGACGCACCCACCATCGTAACTCATCCTTCGCTTCGGGCGGCAGCTGCATTGGTCGATCATAATGACCAGCGTGCTGTCTTAACGCAGCGATCTTGGCCCTTTGCAAATTCTGATAATGCAAAGGCCCATATCGGGCTGCCGGAAACAATGCTACAAGCTTGCCAATTACTGTAGCTGTATGTCGAATCGATGGTATACTAGCGCTGATTAAACCTTGTCACACCAGGGTGACCTCCTCAACCTTATTAGTTGGTATGGTGACCCTCACGTGAATAGAGTCCACCGTAAACCCCAGATAATGAATTACCCGGGAGGGGCAGAACTTTGATTTGGCTGGATGGACAATGAACCCCAGCTGCTGAAATATATTGACAGCAGCTGCAACACCCTGTTGAGCCAATTCCAGGGTGTGGCCGACAATTAAGATATCATCTAAATAGGCCATTACTATATGATGTCGTTGTCGTAAATAAGCCATAATTGGCTTCACCAATTTAGTGAATAATCTAGGGGCTGTGGTAAGCCCGTTTGGCAAAGCCCTATATTGCCAGAGTTGACCCATCCAGATAAATTTCAGAAACCTCCTATAACATTTTTGAATGGATACAGTATAGTACGCATCTTGTAAATCAATGCATGCCATAAAGCAACCATGTGAAATCAATGATTTGGCTGTTTCAAAAGTGTCCATTTTGAAATGAGTATATGTTACAAAAGTATTTAAACGAGTCAGGTCAATGATGACTCGACAGCCTCCATCCTTCTTGGGTCGAGTGAATATATTAGAAACAAATTCAACTGGCTCATGAACCGTTTTCTCTATCACTCCCTTCTGTTCTAGCCTCAAAATATCCTTATAGCCTGCTGCCTGCTCTGCAGCAGACAATTTAAATGTTCGACCAGGCCTATGCTGGGATGGAGGAATGTCCCCATTAAGAAACTCAATTTTATGACCCTGAATATTTTGTAACACATACTCATCACCAGTAATATCACCCCATGCACCCAAAAAGAACCGAAGGCGCCCACCAACATGTGAGGTTAGACAAAGAGAAAAAAGAGAGAACCAGACCGCCTCACCTCCGTGGTTACCGGCGGTCCTTGACACGTGTGGGTGGACGTGGAGGTGCTGGGTTGGCTTGAGGGCGCGGCGTCCTCATCTTCCACCAGGGTTTCTGCCGACCTTGTCCTAAAAAAGCCCCCTGCTGCTGGGGCTGTTGGTAACAGGGTGGAGCTGGAGGGTAGGTCCTTGTAGAGGTGCTGGCAGACCCTCGTGGACGAACAAGCAGAGCTTTCGAGCCCAACGGCCTGGGGGCACTGTGAGAGCGCATGATTCCCACCGTTTTGGCTTGTTCGTCAAGCTCTTTGACCCTCTTCGAGAGGTCTTCTCCAAAGAGCTGACGGGGCGGCGGTGGTGGTTTGCACAACCCTGCAAACTTAGGGTTGAGCGGCGGGCGGATGCTGCTTTTGCGGAACCCATTGATCTCATGTTGAGTTGCGCACAATAGAGCCAGAGCATCCTCCTGGTCCAAATTTAATTCATCCCCATCAACCGACCGCACAAAGGCGGTAATACCGGCCGTGAGGAGCTTCAGGATCCGCTGAATTTTCAGCTCTTGTTGACGGATAGCCGCACTGATGTTGCCCCATATCGGCGTATTGACCACAGGCACGTTGAGGGAGTTGCAGTTGGATGGAGCCTTGTGACGGCTCATGGCCTGAATGAGAACTTCTTCCTGGAGCTGATGGTTGTTGAGGAAGTCCACTGTGGCTGCCAATTTCGAGTTCAGGGGAAGCCCAGACGAGTGTGGGGCCGCGAACTTAGCGGCCACATCGAGAAGTTCCTCCGCTGGTAAATCTGACGGAGGTGGTATGGGATCGACCAAAACCTCCTCATCTTGCTGCTCCAGACTGAAGGTGGAAGTTGGTGAAACAGCCCTGTGCCTGTCGCTGCTGGACGCTTGCTGCTGTTGACCATGAAGCAGGAGCTCCAGCAGCCGCTCCATACGGTCAATACGCCCTTCACCCTGAACACTCAGGTGGTCGGAGTCCTCCGGCTCTGAAAAATTGCCGGGGCCCCTATCATCGGCCCGCACCTCATCGAGGCCCACCCGGTGCCGGTAGTCGTCGCTAACAGCCGCCGAAGTGAAACTGCGCGATTCCCGCGCGGGCGTGTTCAACCGCCTCCGTTTAGCGGGAGCTGAAGCCGCTGCCACTAAGGGCACTTGCGGCGTGGTGTCGGCACCAGCCGCAGCATGGATACCTGATGCCCATGCGGGCTTGCCGGCAGCCCTCGTCGTGGACCTCGCCGACGCATGGTCTCGCCCACCCATCCATTGGGGGCTCGGCGACCGTGACGAGACCCGACCCAACCGACCCGTCCCGGCGTCGAGAGTTGGGGGGCGTCGACTGGACCTCACAGCCGCCCCGGGTCCCGCCCTGGAACCTGACCGCTCCCCGGCGGCAGGCAAAGCCTTAGCCCCAACAGGGTTAGACTTCTGGGCTCCTGCCCTTCCCCTACTCGGAGGGCTGAGTGAAAAGGGCCGTGCCGCTGCACGTACCCTTCTGCTCGAGGTCGCCAGCAAGCCTGCTGACGACCTGACTGCCATGGCAGGGTCCTCCTGCTCTGGCGGCACACCACACTCCTCTTCGTCAAACTCCTCCGAACTGTGGTGTGCTGGTGGATCCGGACCTGTAAACACAGGGCTTACCGACATTCCCGCCCGCGTCCCGGCCTGCGCTGCAGGTACTGCCGATATCAATGGCTCCGGGACTGCTGACCGGCGACCTCGTCCAGACGTTCTCCGGCCCTTAGAACTCCCATCCATGTCCTTGCTGCAAAACACAAAGTAACACAACAAGGACCACCAACTTAAGGTAGGATACTTACCTCAGTGGTTCCCTTATGAAGGGCTGGCGAGGAGCGCGCTCCACCGCCAGCCGTCGCAGCAACGCGATACGACGATATGCCGAGCATGCGCGCCGGCGGGCTCTTCACGAAGTCACTCACGTGACTCCGAAATGAAATTCCAGAGATTCACTACTCTCTGTGTAAAAAATGTTTTTCTCATCTCGGTCCAAAAAGATTTCCCGCTTATCCTTAAACTGTGACCCCTTGTCCTTGACTTCCCCAACATCGGGAACAATCTTCCTGCATCTAGCCTGTCCAACCCCTTAATAATTTTATGTTCCCATAATTAATTCGTATATCCCCCCTCAATCCAGGCAGCATTCTGGTAAACCTCCTCTGCAACCTCTACGAAGCTGATTGTAATCATGTATTGGCTTTCCGCGGACTGGTTAGCACGCAACAAAAGCTTTTCACTGTACCTCGATACACGTGACAATAAACTAACACTGAAAGTAATGGGGCAACGAGAACTGCATGACATTGAAATAGTCCTGTCGGAACAAAGAACTCAGATGCTGGGTAATACACAAAAGTGCTGGAGTAACTCAGCAGATCAGGCAGCATCTCTAGAGAACATGGATAGGTGACTTTGAAAATGGAGCAACAACCTGCTGACTCTCGCATGCACTCACAGTGGACTATTCCGACGCACTCTGTACTAATTGGAATTGTGGCTAGGTATGGCTATACTTTACTGAACCTTATGCAAAAAAAAAGAATTCCACTGAACTGTAGGTCTGTACATGTGATCATAAAGAACCATTGAATCATTGGCGCTTCGGGTCGAGACTCTTCTTCAGATTCACCTCTCTTGACTCTTGAACACTGGCGTATCTGTACTGTGAGTTAAGCACAATATGGGTAAACAGACCCCAAGTCCTTCAAGATCTGAACTGTTTCTATTAACTACTGGGTTCTGGAACTGAGTCAGCTTGTCACACTAGTAACACTGGGCAAAAAGCTTACAATCCGATAAACAATCAGTGTTGGTCTACTTGGAGTACAGTGTGACCACGTTATACATGGAACGTTCCCTCCAACTGAAAGCAAGCATTCTCAAGCCCAAACTGATTTGGAAAAGTGTCAAGGCAAAATATGAAAAGACCTCAGTATAGTGAAGAATGAGAATAAAGGACCACTAATAAACTCTTTTCTTTATACCAGAATAGCCTTTCCTGAAAATGCCGCCACAGTTGCAAGCGAGCAAGTTGAAAGAAAACCCCCTTCAAATAAATCCACGTTCAGTCGTATTGCTGGGAATGAGAGGCGCCTGAATTAATTATTGCAGGCAGGTTTTGGTGTCAAAGGTCAGACTTTAACCTTAATGTCTCTTTTTTGAAAAGAAAAATGTTTAGAGTAGGTATTCCCTCTGCACTCGATGCTCACAATTCAGCCCAATTTGTACCTTTTGGCAAATCCCTCCAGGTACCTGTTCATGAAAATGATACGTCTTGTGAATTAAAGATCAGGACAAAGGGAGTATGGGGTCACATCAGAACACACAGCTGCATCAAACCGTGTCTTTTTAGAATAAATCCACCACATTTCATTCTCGATCCAAATGACTTGACTGCTTTTCATATTGCTTCCTTCATTTACAGTGTATCGGGATGAAGACAGGCACACACAATAACACGCGCAAGCACACACACACACACGCACACGCACACGCACACACACACACACACACACACACACACACACACACACACACACACACACACACACACACACACACACACACACACAAAATAACACACAGGCAGAGTCTGTTCATATTTGTTTCAAAGTTTTTCAAAGCAATTAGCGTTGTGAGATGTATATATTTTTTGTAAGCAGATGAATGAATCTGACCATCTTGAGCACAAGGCTGGAAACAGATAATTCCGTCCATTGTCTACCTTGTCATCAGTCTTCGCACTTAACATTTCAACCGTTTCCCCTTTAACAGATTGAATGAATCTGGCACAGAAGCATCCAGCCGGTTCCAAAAGTTGCTTCACGTCTAGCCATGTGACATTGTTTACTTTCTGTGCAGGTCTCTCATTTATTCAACATCCTTCTCTCAGCGTTTCCATGCGTGATCTGCCTGAGAAGACTTATATGGCCTTTGTCCTCAGCAATGCAGCAGTCTGTGCGAGCTTTTCGCATGAACATTTTGCAGATGCTGAAGAAATAATATTAAGATTTTTCTGCCTTGAAAGTTTAAAGGCTATTTCTTTCCCCCAAGTACTAGGTAGCTGATTGAAATCAATCAGCATAAAGTACCAAGGTGACAATTATTGCTTTTGAAGAAGGGACCCGTCCTGAAAAGTCACCTATCCATGGGTAGGAAGGAACTGCAAATGCTGGTTTACACCAAAGATAGACACAAAGTGCTGGAGTAATTCAGCAGGTGAGGCAGCATCTCTGGAGAAAAGGAACAGGTGACGTTTTGGGTCGAGACCCTTCTTCAGACAGTCAGGGGAGGAACAAAAATGTCACAGTTCTTTGTACTTTTTCATACCTCTAGTTTCCCTCTCTCCTGACTCTCAGTCTGAAGAAGGGTCTCGACCCAAAATGTTACTTATTCCACGCCACCTATCCATGTTCTCCAGAGATGCTGCCTGAACTGCTGAGTTACTCCAGCACTCTGTCTTTTTCTGATGACAATTTGTTTCACTGATTGAAATACATAAGTCAATAGCAGATGCTGGAGTCTTGAGTAAAGCACAAAGGCAGCATCTCTGGAGAACATGGATAAGCCACGTTTTGAGTCAGGTCACCAAGTCAGAGAACAACTGCCAACCATGCAGCGCCCCTGGTGGTAGACATGATATAGAAAATAGATGCAGGACTAGGCCATTCGGCCCTTCAAGCCAGCACCGCCATTCAATATGATCATGGCTGACCATTCAAAGTCAGTACCCCGTTCCTGCTTTCTCCCCATGATTCTGTTAGCCCTAAGAGCTCTATCTATATCTAAATCTAAAAAAAAACAGCTACCTGCGGCTATGCAGAGATCCACGCTGGGTTTCAAGTCTTCATAACCAACAGAATCCATACAATGGTGCTGCTCACAAGTTAGTGGAGGGCACATATAAACTTGAGAAGGAACATAACAAAAGGATCCAAAGTGCTGGAGTAATTCAGCAGGTCAGGCAGCATCACTGGAGAACATGGATAGATGATATTGCTGGTCGGGACTCTTCTTCAGACTGATTGGAGGGGTGGAGGGGGGGGGGGAAGGGGGAGGGGGTTGGGAAAGAAAGACAGGAAGAGAAGGGAGGAGAGGCAGGACAAAGTCTGGCAGGTAATAGGTGAACACAGGTGAGGGAGTTTTTGACAGGCAGATGGTTGGAACACAGAAACTGGAGCTGAAGGTGTGAGGCAGACGAGTTGAAGAGTTGCAGGTTGTGAAGCCAGAGGAAGGAATGGAGTGGGAGGGAATAAATAGGTGCGAGTCCAGGGGGGAGGGGGTGGGGGGAGTGGAGGAGAAAGGGGAGGGGAGGTGATTTAGAGCTCACCAAAAATTATAGAATTCATTGTTCATACCAATTGGGCTGTAAGGTGCCCAAGTGGAATATGAGGTGCTCTTCCTCCAGTTTTGTGTGTGGCCTCACACTGACAGTGGAGGCTGCCTAGGACAGAAAGGTCAATATGGGAATGGGAACGGGAATTAAAATGACCGGCACACGGGACACCAACAGGATAAAGGGTATATTATTTAGTGCAAGATAAAGTCCGATAGTCAGGTTAACGATTGTTCAAGGGCCTCCAATGTTAAGTTGGGACCACACTCCAGCTGGTGAGAGGACAGTTCAGTTGCCCGATAACAGTTCAGTTGCTGAAGAAACTGCCCCTGAATCGGGACTCTGCGCACATTTACCTCACTGCAGGGTAGCAAATTAAGCAAATTCTGCAGCACAATGTCCTTGAGCAACTGAATGGAAGGTGTCCAAGGTTGGATGGGCCACTGCGAGATGGGTGGGAGATGTCGAGGGCCACGGCACCACCCGAGCCTGAAATGCAGATTGGAACGATGTGTCCCACCCACAGTGACAAACAATGCCCAATGAGCAGCTAGAGTTGATGGCACTGTTCTCAGCTCCGTGCATTGCAGTGTATGTGTGGCAAGGGGGATTACGAATGCTGATGGCTGAGTTGCGTGTATTGGAAACCATCCAGAAGGGAAGGTCAGAGGTGACACCTTCCTAGCTACACAAGATCAGATGCGAGATAGAGAAATACACTGTCTGCAGGAAACTGGAACAACAGCTGCGATGTACAGGAAGGCACGGAGATGGGAAGCATTAAGAAAATATTAAATTGAAAGTTATTATTATTATTATTATTATTATTATCAGTTTGTGACATTTGGGAATCTGTACATTGTGGATGGCTTGATCGTAATCATGTATAGTCTTTGCACTGAGTGGATAGCACGCAACAAAAGGCTTTTCACTATACATGTGACAAGCATAATAAACTAAACTAAACTAATATTTTGGAAATATATAATTGTAATAACTATATTACAATTCACAGGGAGAAAGTGCAAACTCCACACAGAAGTTTTGGTCTGTTAAGTTTTGAGGGTTACACATATTTCTCATGATGTACTGTATTCATGGTTATGTATCATCAAACTAACTGTAGCATAAGATGTGAAGCATATATGACACCAATAAAGGTCCTTCATTGGTTTATCAATCTCAGGCATACAAACTATTGAACTGTTAAGTTTGGTTTACAAGGTAGTGCTTAGAATTAGAAAAGAAGTAGATCTTTTTAGCTAAAAATTATGGTTATTAAATATGTGACCTGCAAGTAATTCACTTTTAGAACATTTTATATTGTTTGTGAATAGTTAATGGATTGAATGATACTGTTATCTAGTTATTGTTATGCATTTTGTTATACTATTTAGGAGGAAATTAGTGTAGTACATTATACAGTCATAAGTTATAGGAGCAGAATTAGGCCATTCAGCCCATCAAGTCTATTCCACCATTCAATCATGGCTGGTTTATCTTTCCCTCTCAACCCCATTCTCCTGCCTTCTCATCATAACCTCTGACACCATACTAATCAAGAATCCATCAATCCCCACTTTAAAAATATCCATTGAATTGGCTTCCACAGCTGTCTTTGGCAATGAATAGTAAGATTAAATGAGAACTTACCAGTTTGAAGTTTGATCCTTATTTTATGAGGAGTTACATGAGGGATTACGTGAAGAAGCCCCACCAGGCGCATGCGCGTCATACTTCAAAGCAGCGGCGTGAAAACACAGAATATGATATAGTAAGACTCAGAAGACTAGAACTGCCAGATGATCTTTGCGATTATGAGGGCTGGGAGCGGAGGGCACGTAATCCCTCATCGTAACTCCCCATAAAATAAAGATCAAACTTTAATCTGGTAAGTTCTCGTTTAATCTTACTATTTTACTTTGGAGTCACGTGAGTGACTACGTGAAGATATCAAAGCTCTGTAATTTAATGCCGTAGATCCATTCCATACGACGCACTGCTTCAGTTGACACAGTAGTGAATAAGTAATGTATTGAACATTGCTTTGAATTATCCAATAAACATTTTATAATAATAATAAACTAAACAGTAATAACCCCTCTGTCCTGGGGGAAATTACAAATGAAATTTAGAAAGAAAAGAAATCAAACCGATCCCAAGACAGCATGCCCAAAACCTTGCACTGTCAGGACAGGTTTAGCATAGAATCTTGAGAAGGTCGCCTCCCTAGACCATCCTGCAACCCCAAGGATTGGGTTTAGAGGCACGTCCTGTGCTTTTGCTGCAGATGTTGATGCCGCCCTGGTGGAGTGAGATTGAAACACATGAGTGTCTACTCCAGCACAATCCAAAACCTGTTTTAACCATCTAGAAATAGTTTGTACTGACACCTTTTTATGAGGTTTTTTGTGGCTGATGAGCATTGCTGTCTCAGAGCCTCTGAGACTCTTAGTTACCTCGATATATTGACTCAGGTGCTTGACTACACATAGCGTTTGGTCAACGGGGTATGCTTTAAAGCTTACTTGGTTCTGGCCATTCCTGGCTTGCTTTGTTTGATTAAATCATACACATAAAACATAATGTTTTCTACAGAAGAGTACATGCCATCTAGCCGTAGCTTTTGCAATGTTTGAACTCGTTGCGCTGATACTAGCGCCATGAGCATAACCACTTTAAGTGTTAATTTCTGAAAAGACAGTGACGTAATTGGAGCCCATTGCCAAAGCAGTGTGAGAACTATACTGACATCCCAGATTTCTGTATATCTAGGCTTAGGAGGGTTCTTGTTAAAGATTCCTCTCATGAATCGGGACACTAACGGATGAGACCTGATAGATTGTTGTTCTGAAAACTGCCCTAAATAGGAGGACAAAGCACTCCGAGCACTATTAATGGCACTATAGCTCAAGTGTTCATCAAAATCCAAAGTAGCAAGGAACTCCAATACATAAGATATATCTGACTGCAAGCAAAACATCTCCCATTTCTTAATATGAGACACATATTGTTTTTTAGTGCTAAGCTGCAGTTATCACATCCATGGCCCTACTCGACAGTCCAAGCCCTTGGAACGGTCTGGTCAGAACCTGCAGATTAACAGATTAATACAATCATGTAACGGATGACTTTCTCCTGTTACTGGATGCATCAACAAATTACTGCAGTTGGGGACAGCCATGAATGGCTGAGTCATCATTCTCAGCACCAATGGGAACCATGGCTGTGTAGGCCAGTCCAGAACCACCAAAACGCTTGAGGTGGAGTCCTGCTCTATTTTGGTGAGGCATTGCCTAATGAGGCAGAATGGGGGCAAAGCGTAAAAGAACGTACGTCCCCAATGTAGCGAGAATGCATCCACCGCTACTGCTCCTGGATCTGGTTCCCACTAAACTTATTTAGGCAACTGGTGATATAGCCTGGATGCAAACAGATCTATATCTGGCAAACCATAGCAGCTGACAATCATTTTAAAAACATCAGGATTTAGCATCCATTCTATGTTGTCATTAAATTTCCGTGACCTGTTGTCTGCCACCACATTATCTCTACCTGGTAGGTAGATAGCTGAGACCCAGATATTTCTGGAAATACACCAGTCCCAAATGAGGTTAGCCAGATTATCACATGATACTGACCTTATTCCTCCCATGTGATTGATATAGGCAACAGCCGTGGTATTGTCATTCTGGAGCTGAACATGTAAATTATTCATTGTTGAACAATAAGCTTTTAATCCATAGAATACACCCAGAAATTCTAAGTAATTTATAGCATGCCTTTGCAGGATTAAATCCTCTTGCACACTCCATCTACCACCACAGCTAGACTCGCTGTCCGTGGCTCCCCATCCCAAAGCACTCACATCTGTTTGTAAAACCACTGAAGGTTGTTCAATCAAAATGTTTTTGGTACTTTGTGCAATATTGATTATCCACCATTGTAATTTGGCGATGGCTTTGGCTGGCAACTGCATAGGTCTATCAAAATGACCTGCATGTTGTTGAAGTGCTTGTTCTCTAGCTTGTTGCAAACATAGTGCAGGGGTCCAAAATCCACTGCAGGGAAAGCAGCCACCAATTTACCAATAACATTGGCTACTTGCCGGATGGAGGTTTGATGCATTTCTGCGAGACTGGTACATATCTTTGTGATTTCAACAGCCTTGGCCGTAGGCAAAGTCACTGACATATCAACTGAATCAGTGGCAAACCCCAAATAGTTAATATTTTGGGATGGCTCTAGCTTGGATTTTGTTGGATGGACGAGAAAACCTAACCTCTCAAACAGGTGTTAGGTTGCTGAAACCGACTCCTCAGCTGTTTCCTGAGTGTTGCTTATAATTAAAATATCATCTAGATAAGCCATCACAATGTGATTCTAGACACGAAGTAGCGCTAGAACTGGTTTTAACAATTTCGTGAACAACCTTGGAGCTGAGGTTAACCCATTGGGCAAGGCCCTAAATTGCCACAGCTGTCCCATCCAACTAAATTTCAAGTATCTTCGGTACTGATGATGAATTGGTACTGAATAATATGTACCTTTCAGATCTATGGTTGCCATATAACAACCTTCTTATAACAGCTGTTTAGCAGTATTGAAGGTGTTCATTTTAAAATGCCTATACTGGACATAGGAATTTAACTGGGTTAGATCCAGAATGACTTGACACCCACCATCTTTTTTCTGTCTGGGAATATATTGGACACAAATTTATTGAGGATGGTATGTTGTCCTCTCAATTACCCCTTTTTGGAACAAAACCCCAATTTATTTACCTGCAGAGTTTCTGGTCCAGAAAAAAACAATACCCGACTAGGCATATTTTGTGCAGGTGGATGAATCCCTGACATAAACTCTATTTAGCAATGTTACAAAATTTTGAGATTTTAAAAATCAAGTCTGCAATTTATCCCATCAGATAAAGCATAAAAAGAAGTTTAATCTGACACCTAATTCACTTTCATATCTTCAGTATTAAAAAAGGTATGGCCATTTTCATACTCGGAAATTAGCATCTTGTTCCCCATTGCCTTTCCATTGACTTAACTCAAAAGCTGTGATCTAGAACAGTCAAAAGCCCATAACCTTCTTAAAAATTAAGATAACTCAATGCAATTTTTAGTTATTATAGATTGAAGCATTTTGAATCAAATATGAAACAATCTTACATGGATGACCTGAAATTAAAGCATATAATTAGTTAGTTATCTAATTGTAGCTAATTACAACATTCAATTACTAGATCTAAACATCTATCCATTTCTTAAGAAATGATAAACATTTTAAATTGCCTAAGTGTCCAAATAACATTCACACAATAATCCACAATATAACATGATTTTTAAATCTCATTTTCATGAATTTATAGGCCAAATGGAAGGCATTTAGTGTTTAATGCCTGTAAATTAATGGCCATTTAAATCAACTTGCGAGTGGGTTTCAGTGAAATGCGGTGGATTGGAACGTTGTGGTTTGCGGTGAAGTCGGTATGAAAAATACAGCCGGTTCATACATTTTTTTTGTCCCCTTTTCGCAACATGCTTGATTAAATGCTTTCTAAGAACCACGTTTTTATGTAAAAATAAACTGTGTACCTTCTTTTATCGCCTACGTTAGGTCCGTTCTGCTGTCGGCGTTCAGAGCTTTAGAAGATGATTTTTAAACTACTCTAGTTAATAAATAATCTAGTGTAGTTTAAAAATAGCTTAATGAATGAAATGTTGGAGCGGTTTCTCTTTAGCGACGAAATCGCCCGACATGGATCGGTTTGGACTGTCTAGGGAAAAACGTCATTTTAAACCCGCCGCCCTCTGAAAGGCGCTAAAGTCACACACACGGGGAGCGGCAGAACTGTAGCGCTGCTAAAGGTAAGTATTGTAACATACCTACTCTATTCGAGACCCTGAGACAGTGCCCAGTATAAACAGATCAGATGTTATGCAGCGCCATTCATCATAAAATAACTGTAACCTACCCCCAACCGGAGGTTGTTCCCCAGAGGATTTATCCTGGACTGAATGAATCAACCGTACCTCCATAGTCGACCTAGAACTTCTTGTTCTCCTTGCCATGCTGGGGTTGTAGTTGGCGTACACAGGTGGGTAATAACGCCGTCCAACTGGTACCACTCTGCTTGGGCCTGCCCCAGGATCTGACTCCTGTCGTGTCGAAAAAGACCTGCAAGGCGGCATCCTGGCCGAAGGAACGTAAGTCTTCATGAGGCCAATCGTTTTGGCCTCTTCGCCCAGGTCTTTGACCTGTTTGAGCAGGTCCTCACCATATAGATAATTTGGCGCTTGAATGTTTGATGACCTGCACAGAGCTGCAAATCGTGGGTTCAGTGTCGGCTTAATAGCAATTTTCTGGATGCAGTTTAATTCAAAGTATGCATTGCCCAGCAGGGCCAACATATCCTGCTTTGTCCTGGACATCGGTGCCCCTTGGACCATTTTGCCGAAAGCCGTGATCCCTGCCCCCAACAATTTGAGGACTCGCTGGAACCGAATCTCTTGTCCACGCATCGTTGCACTCATTTGTGCCCAGATAGCAGAGTTCACAGTGGGCACCTTGAGCGACGCACAGTTAACAGGTGTTATGTAATACGTGGTTGTTTGTTCCATAATGGAATCCGGTAGCTGGTGGGAGGCCATGTAGTTGATGTTAGAAGCCAGATTTTCCTCCATGGCTTCACCAGTACCTCCGGAATGGCAAAACTTCTTGCCACATCCGGGACACCTGGAGCATGGTCTTGTGCCTTGGTGTGTGCCCAAGAGCAGTGACACCAACTTCAGGGTCAGACTCCTCCTGCCCTGGCTCTCCTGAGTCTTGCTCTAGGGAGGTCTCTAGCAGCCCTAAACAAGGTGCTGGTGAGGGTGATTCCCACTGATATTCATAGGCAGCAAAGTCCTCCTCGCCATATGGGCCTCTACGTGAGGCTGTTTGGGGAATCCTAGGGGCATTCAACCCCGATTGGAATATTTTGTGGCTCATCATTGTTTGCAGCATTTTAACCATTTGATTGAGCCGTCCCCAAACCTTCTTGTTAGAAGGACGGGAGTCTTCCTCATCAGACTCGTCGGATAAAACGGGCCTGAGAGATTTCCTTTTGGCCTTTCTCCCTGCTGGAGTGGCCTCAGCGCCCTGAAGCGCTGGAGTTAACAGAGGCAGATGAGCTGCCGGTAGATCAGCAGTCGGTGTCGGAGCCGGCGTTACCGCAGCCGGTATCTCCCTACCCGATCTGCGAGCACTAACCGCGGGCCCGCGAGTTAAGCTCCTATCACGGACAGGACAGACTTTTTTACAACTCGCTCCCTTGTCGAACAACTCCCGCTGGCTCCTGAGCCAGTCTCATAGAGTTTAAGTACCCGCAGAAAGGTTTTAAATCACTTACCTGCCGGTTTACTACTTACCGCTGGTGGAGCTGCGCTCTCCAGCCCGTCGGTGTGCCATGCGTCGGACGTAATGACGCGCATACGCCCTGTGGAATTTACTCCAAAGTAAAATTCCACAGTTTCACCAGCCTCTGACTAAAGAAATTCATCCTCATCTCCTACCTAAAGATACATTATTTTATTCTGTGGCTCTGGCCTCTGGTCCTGAACTATCCCACTAGTGGAAACATCCTCTCCACATCTACTCTATCCAAGCCTAAGACATTAGATGTCCAAATCCCTTCAAGGACTATGTACTGTTGTGATAGGTCTTCGAATATATGTAATATCACAACTATTGCTTGTAAAGTGTTGATCACCTTCAATACAGGATGTTCTTTTCGAAGCTTTATGTTTATAATTTAACAGCTTTATACAGGAGAAATGACATAGGATTCAACTGTAAAAAGAAATATCTGTATATTGAATAACCACTAGACAATAGACAATAGACAATAGACAGCAGGCAGTGGGTCATTCGGCCCTTCGAGCCAATACCGCCATCCACTGTGGTCATGGCTGATCATCCACAATCAGTACCCCGTTCCTGCCTTCTCCCCATATCCCCAGACTCCGCTATCTTTAAGAGCTTTATCTAACTCTCTCATGAAAGCATCCAGAGAATTGGCCTCCACTGCCTTCTGAGGCAGAGAATTCCACAGATTCACAACCCTCTGTGTGAAAAAGGTTTTCCTCATCTCCGTTCTAAATGGCTTACCCCTTATTCTTAAACTGTGGCCCCTAGTTCTGGGCTCCCCCAACATAAGGAACATGGTGGGGAAGTCCTTGTTCATCTTATATGTTTCAATAAGATTCCCTCTTATTCCAGAGTATACAAGCCCAGCCGCTCCATTCTATCAACATATGACAGTCCCGCTATCCCTGGATTTAACCTCGTGACCCTACGATGCACTCCCTCAATAGCAAGAATGTCCTTCCTCAAATTTGGAGACCAAAACTGCACACACTACTCCAGGTGTGGTCTCACTAGGGCTCTGTACAACTGCAGAAGGACCTCTTTGCTCCTATACTCCTCCTCTTGTTATGTAGGCCAATATGCCATTCGCTTCCTTCACTGCCTGCTGTGCTTGCATGCTTACTTTCAGTGAACAAGGACCCAAAGATCTCGTTGTACTTCCCCTTTTCCCAACTTGACACCGTTCATATAATAATCTGCCTTCCTGTTTTTGCCACCAAAGTGGATAACCTCACATTTATCCACATTCAACTGCATCTGCCATGCACCTGCCCACTCACCCAACCTGACCAAGTCACCCTGCATCTTCACAGCATCCTCCTCACAGTTCACACTGCCACCCAGCTTTGTGTTATCTGCGAATTTGCTAATGTTACTTTTAATCCCTTATATTCCTGCATGTTATTGCATTTCCCGAATGTGGCACAAAATGAGACTTCTAAAACGAGATGATAATTAGAGTGATGCGACTTATAGCGTCCTTAGATCCTAGAACAGCACCATCTAGTGTGTTTATGTAAATAAATATATATATATATATCTATATAAGCATGATGTATGGGTTTGAGCTCCTGGCAAAGAAATGACGTCCATTAGCTGAGTATAATGGGACATTGTATGCAAACTGCCCATGATTAACAGTTCATTAATTCTCATCTTGACGACATAAAGTTGGAAAATCAGCTCTATAATGTGCTTAACATTTTGAATGTTAGCAGTCCCAAAGAGTCATTGAAAGCTTTCCAGGTGAAAATTGCAGATGATTCTTTCTGAATTAAGGGCCTGTCCCACTTGCCCAATTTTTCGGCGACTGCCGGCATCATTGACTGATGTATCAGGTCACCGAAAAAGTCGCGTCGTGATGCGGCGTGACGCGGCGTGATGACGTATAGACGCGCGGTGTTTCCTCAGGTGTCGCAACATTTGTTTTGTTGCCGCTGGATTTTGAAATGCTTAAAATCTTTCGGCGACCCTGGTACATCAGTCAATGAGGCGGGCAGTCGCCGGCAGTCGCTGAAAACATTGCCAAGTGGGACAGGCACTTGAAAGACTCAAGATGAGGTAGAATTCCACCTAACATCCAACAGTGTCATGTTAAACCTCGAACAAAGGAACTAGGCAATAATCTCAATCAGATAATGGGCACCAACAACTATATGAACCTTTGCAGAGTCACAGGGTCGTATAGCATGCAAAAGGCCCTTCGGCATAACGTCCCTACATCGACCATGATGTCCCATCTCTGCTAGTCCCATCTGCCCACCTCACATGTAGCCCATTTTCTTCTAAATCTCTCCTATCCATGTTCCTGTCCAAATGTATTTTGTTTAGTTTTTGTTTAGATATATGGCATGGAAATGGGCCCTTCGGCCCATTGTGTCCATGACGACCATTGATCAACTATTTTCACTAGTTTTATGTCATTCTGTTTTTCATCACTATGGGTCTGACAGAGAAAGTAGTGGACTCTCTAATCCACTCCATACACACTATGGGCAATTCACAGAGGCTAATTAAACAATGCGTGTCTTTGGGACATGGGAGGAAACCGGAGCATCCGGTGCAATCTCCACACAGGGAGCATCTGAGGTCATGATCAAACCCGTGTCTCTGGCGCTGTGAGACTGTAGGTCTACCAACTGTATCACTGTTCATCCTCGAATGCTGTTAAAATGCTGCTGTAGTACCCGCCTCAACTACCCCCTCCAGCTACTGATTACATATTTCCACCACCGTCTGTGTGAAAAATTTGCACCTCAGTTTCCTATTAAATCTTTCCCCTCCCATCTTAAAGCTATGTCCTCTGTTCTTGATTCCCCTATTTTACTTCGGAATCACGTGAGTGATTCCGTGAAGAAGACCTGCCAGGCCGCATGCGCTGCAGTACGTCAGCCGCATTGGCGCAAGCACCATTCTGGCAGGACAGAGCTCTTAAACTTAAAAGGCAAGTTTGTTTTTTTTCTTTTTACAAAGGTTTTCCTGCCAGTTTCTCAGCCCGACAAGTTGTCGGTTATGGACTGTGGGGAAATTCCAGTCCGACCGCAAATGTGGATAAACCCGCAAAATTGATCGGGTTGCAAGATAAGGAGCCACTAACAGTGCAGTTAGTGGCTCCCCAGCCTGCAGGGATGCTGTAAAAATGGCAGGAATTTAAGCAGAGTCGCTGACAGGTGGGTCAGTGGCTCCCCAGCCTGCGGGGATGCCGTGGGAATGGCAAGGAATTTAAGCCGAGTCACTGACGGG
This sequence comes from Raja brachyura, assembly GCA_963514005.1. The sequence continues at coordinate 33,622,802 of OY740798.1, read as the reverse complement.
GGTCAGTGGCTCCCAGCCTGTGCGATGCCGTTGGAACAGCAAGGAAGCAACGCTGGAGCCACTGACAGTGGGGTCAGTGGCTCACAGATGTTGGTCCCCAGTCAAGAAATTACTGGGACTCATTCAGCCCTATTTGGACTCAGGTGAGTTGGGCTATAAAGGGTTTCTCCTTATAATAAAAAGTATGTATTGTATAGTGTTTTTTCTTTAAGTTATGAACTTTCCAAATGTAAAAACTTATTCCTGACTTCAACATAGAAACATAGAAAATAGGTTCAGGAGGAGGCCATTCGGCCTTTCGAGCCAGCACCGCCATTCATTGTGATCATGGCTGATCGTCCCCAATCAATAACCCGTGCCTGCCTTCTCCCAATATCCCTTGATTCCACTAGCCCCTAGAGCTCTATCTAACTCGGCCCATCGTCTAACATTCGGCCCATCAAATCTACTCCACCATTCAATCATGGCTGATCTATCTCTCCTTCCCATTCCCCTGCCTTCTCCCCCTAACCTCTGACACCTGTACTAATCAAAATTATAACTATCTCTAGCTTATAAATATCAACTTGGCCTCTACAGCCTTCTGTGGCAAAGCAATCTACAGATTCACCACCCTCTCACTAAATAATTTTCTCCTCATCTCCTTCCTAAAAAAACATCCTTTAATTCTAAGGCTATGACCTCTAGTCCTAGACTCTCCCACTCGTGGAAACATCATTTCCACATCCACTCAATCCAAGCCTTTCACTATTCTGTATGTTTCAATGAGGTCCCCCCCCATCATTCTTCTAAATTCCAGCGAGTACTGGCTCAGTGCCGACAAACGCTCATCATAGGTTAACCATTCCTGGGATCATTCTCGTAAACCTTCTCTAGACTTTCTCCAGAGCCAGCACATTCTTCCTCAGATATGGTGCACAGAATTGCTCACAATATTCCAAATGCAGCCTTACCAGCTCCTTATAGAGCCTCAACATTACATCTATGTTGTTGTATACAAGCCCTCCTGAAATAAATGCGAGCATTGAGTTTGCTTTCTTAATACCGATTCAACTTGCAGATTAACCTTTTCAGAATCCTGCAACTGCACTCCCAAGTCACCTCCAATTTCTGGATTCTCTCCCCATTTTGAAAATAGTCTGCACCTTTATTCCTACTACCAAAACACATGACTCCCTATATTGCTGCACTATATTCCATCTGCCATTTCTCTGCCAAATCTCCCAACCCGTCCAAGTCCTTCTGCAGTGTCCCTGCTTTCTCTACATTGCCCTTGCGTCTCCGCCCTTCCATCTGTTTTTGTATTATCCTCAAACTTGGCCACAAAGTCTTCAATCCCCTTTCAGGTAAGAGATACATGTTATACAAATCCCATTACAAAGGTTATCAAAGACAATATAACTGTACTATAACAGTAAAGCTTTGCAGTATGGGATAAACTGTTTGTTGGTCATTGGGATTTACCTTTAATTATTATTAGCCTTGTCTCCACCTTGTGGCAAGAGATTGGGGTTATAGCAATCTGTTACAAAACTGAGTTATTTTCATTAAGAGTAATTGGCAATATAGCAGCTGTGTGGCAGCTGAGCAAATCAAGGAACTGATATTGTGTAAGTAGTAATTAGATCGTTGCTAACAACCTTGTACCATTGTCAGCTGAGGCTACTTCAGCCACAATGATGAAGTAACAATATTCAGCATTGCTGAACATGACAATAACTTTTGAGTAAGGTTTTGAGTGAATATACATATTCTTCATGCACAAATTTAAGTTACTACTCTACAATGGTGACATATGTTAGTCTCATGGTAATTAGGAAGAATATCCTGTAATTAATCTCCTTGCCACTGGTGTATCGTCCAGTTTAGATTGATGATAACACAGAATAAGTGTTGGATCTCAAAGTATGATGAAAGCATGATTCAATACTTCATCAAATGTTCATCAAGTTTATGCATGTTTCACTGTTTGCAAAAATATGTGACACAACAGTGTGGGGAAATACATTCTCGCTTCAATAGGAGGAATGGACTTTATGTCTTCCTCATTAGTTGGGTCTTAAAACAGTCAGCAAGACCTCGTTTGGATTCGTACTATCGGACTGGCCAAGCGTCCATGTTGCCTGCTTCATCAGGCATTATGGCACAACGGTACAGTTATGCCAAAAAGCAAGAACTTGCTGTTTTAAACTGTGGTTCAGGAGACTGGTCTTTGCACAGTAAAACGATTATTGACTTACACGTTTTCAATGGATTGACTTATGCCTCAGGTTGTCACATTTAGCCATGAGGGTGTTCACTGCAGAATGCATGGATAGCATCCAAAAAAGCAGTACATCTCTATTGAGGGGATCAGAAATGTTTGTTAAATATTAATTATACATTTGATACGATACAAATTACTGACATTTCCAGTTCATTTTAAATGATATTGACAATAGTTCAGTTATAGAGAAATTACAGCTGTAACATAAGGGAACTACATTGTCGGATCCAACCCGGATATCAAGTTGTTAAAAAGATCTTGATACAAGTACTCACATCACAAGATTATGCAGTTGGTTATTGTAATGGTGTAAACATTACTTCACCAAGGGGTTCCAGCTACATCCTTAGTCATGACTCTAATATCAGCACAACGACGGCAAACATTGCAAACGCTGTGGCTGGACAGGATGGAATTGGCTGTTCATGCCATTACATTTTACATTCTGGTCTACACTAGCAGAGCAGACCAGGGCTGGCATGATTTTAAGATCATTTCGAATACCCCACGGTCTCATTTTTATGTTATCAAGGCCACCAGAATCTGTAGAAGTATGGATTCAGCACTGTGTATTAGTTAATAAACAATTACACAAGAGAAGGTCGGTTCAGATTATTTCAAGGTGGCTGCAATAGGTATTACCACTGACGATTGTCTGTCTCATTCCATCAACGTCAGTATATCATTTAGATAGTGTGTTTACATCTCATTATACTAGGGCAGCAGCTATGTTGGCGGCCAAAGGGAGGGATGTGTCCTTTGACCAAATTTTAGCGGCCGTCGGATGGGCAAATGAGCTGATGTTTCAGAATTTTATCATCGGCCAATTGTCAATCCAGGGCTGTTTGCCAATGACATTTTAAGTACCTAAATTTTAGGGGTACTGTTGTTTATTTACATTGTTAAATAAACCCTATCATTACATTGAATACAATGTTATTACTAATGCATTTATTTCTCTTTCGAGTCAATCAAATGCAGTGGGATGCCGAGATTGTAATCTGCGGCATGAAATCACAAAGCTTTGAACTCTTCACGGAATCACTCATGTGACTCCGAAGTAAAATAGTAAGATTAAACGAGAACTCACCAGTTTGAAGTTTGATCTTGATTTTGAGGAGTTGCGTTGGTGATTACGTGCCCACCATGCCCAACCCTCTCTCATAAAAGATCATCTGGTAGTTCTCGTGTCACTGATCTTACTGTTTACTTCGGTGTTGTTTATTTGTGATTTCATATCGCTGCTTTGAAGTTTGCTGCGCATGCGGCCTGGCGGGTCTTCTTCACGTAATCACCAACGTAACTCCTCATAAAATCAAGATCAAACTTCAAACTGGTAAGTTCTCATTTAATCTTACTATTCATAATAAATATTAATCGGAGATTGACAGATTCTTGATTAGTACGGGTGTCAGGGGTTATGGGGAGAAGTCAGGGCAATGGGGTTGAGCGGGACAGATAGATCAGCCATGATTGAATGGCGGAGTAGATTTGATGAGTCGGATGCCCTTATTCTGCTCCTGTTACTTATGAATTTATGAAATGCAATGGTAAAACTATAGCATTTACTTCAATGAGAAATATTGACTACCATCCCATTAATGACACATATATCGAGATCATCAAAGCTACGAAAAGCCCATTATGTTTTTATTCTGGCAAAGAGCATGGGCAACAGTGGAGTTGTGGCTGTAATTTATGGCAGCAATTAAAAGTTGTTCATATGAAGGTCAATGCTGACAGCGGGAGAAAAACATCCTGCCTTAGACTCACCAGGATTAAACAAGCCTGAAATGAACTGAACTCATATTGCTGCCAGCCCCTTGAGATCCCACCGGCTGTAAACTTCTCACTGTGTGTATGTGTGTGTGTGCCTTCATTTGGATTTGGATGCAGGTGCCGGAGGTAGAGAGGTAGCATTTCCCATTTCCAGTCTCCTGTGTGATAAATGTTTTTGCAGCCCTCGCATCTAAACGATCCATCAAATCTTTGATTTCCATTCCCAAATGGAAAGAACAATCGTCGCGAGCCCCTGTGAGCAATATTTGCTTGATGTTCAAACTCTTTTTTCCTGTAACACAATGGCTAACCATAGAATGTTAAGATAATTTTTTTTAGAAAGGAAACTATTAGACATAATGATTTTTCTTAAATTTTATTTTCAATTTTCCTTTTTATACAGACTCAGTATGGTACGTGAGGTTAACTAATGACGGATTGCTGCAGTATTAAGAATGCCTGTACATTGCAATGATGAAGAAAATAGACACAAAGTGCTGGAGTAACTCAACGGGTCAGGCAGCATCACTGGTGAAATGGAAGAGATGATATTTCGGGTCGGAATCCGAAAAGGGTTCTATCATTCATTTTGTGTCCATCTTCAGTATAAACCAGCATCTGCAGTGCCTTGCCACACATTGCAATGGTGTGCTCCCTAATCCATGGTTGGCTTTCTGTCTCTTTCCTGCACCGAGGTATAGATGGACCATGTCACAGCCAATCTCAGTATGTATCGTGAGAGCTGCCAACCTTTGCACTAAGGACTATCACTTTACGTGAATCTATCTTGCTTGCACTCCACGTTTAATCACATTTACTGACCCTGCAGGCCGACCATTTTAACTCCCTACCCCTATTCCCATACGGAACATTCTGTCCTGGACCTCCTCCACTGTCAGAGTGGCTACATGCCAATTGAGGAACAGCACCTCATATTTCACTTGGGCAACTTACAACCCAGCGGCATGAACATTGATCCCTTTAATTTCAAGCACTCCCCTCTCTCTGTCCCTCCACCACCCTTTATGTCCTGCCTGTTTTATGGTTTGTATCAGCTCCTCCACAACCAACAATGGACCATTGTGGGCTCTACTTCTCTTGAGTCATCGGTGCAGACTCCGATCTGTTCTGTACCTTATCATACCTTGAGTTTCCCTCTCCCCTGACTCTCAGAATGAAGAAGGGTCTTGACCCGAAACGTCACCCATTCCTTTTCTTCAGGGATGCTGCCTGTCCCGCTGAATTACTCCAGCAATTTGTTTATCTTTGGACCTGTACATTCAAGTCAGATTCCGAGTTTAAACCATATCTAGATGAATGGACCATCGACTTCAAAGATGTGTTAAGTTGGGATGGAGTCAACACCAATATTTGATACATGCTTTCCCATCCTTGCTTTGTACCTACATCTTAATCTTTTGGATCAGCCTACCACGTGGGATCTTTATCAAATGCCTCACTATAATTCACGTGAACAATATCCACTACCGTACCATCATCTTCATCATTTTTAGACTTTAGACTTTACTTTAGACTTTAAAGATACAGTAGGGAAACGTTTCCTTCGACCCACTGAGTTCGGGCCGACCAGCGATCCCTGTACATTAACACTACCCTTCACACACAAGGGACAATTTTACATTTATACATTCATACCATGCCAATTAACCTACCAACCTGTACAACCTCTGCAAACCAAAGATCTCGGAGAAAACCCAAGCAGGTCATGGAGAGAACTTACAAACTCCGTACATTCAAGATTGAACCTGGGCCTCAGGCACAGTTAAGGCCGTAGTTCTCCCGCTGTGTCACCGTGCTGCCTGAAACACAGATATTCTGTATCTGTGATTAATTGAATAAAAGTTCCTTGTTAAGAAAAAACAAAACAGAATCGCAGTGTCAGGAACATAATTCATCAACCAGTACTACCTGGGACAGAGCCTGATGATCCTTCCTTCAGAGTACAGAAATGGAATGGAAGATAGACTTTTAATCCCGACGAGTAGACTGAGAGAAGGAATTGATCCACTAGCTCACAAAATGGCTGGAGGTGCCAAGGCTGTGGGAGAGTTATCTCTCACCTCACTTTCGAACCTCATGTGTCAGCAGGTACCGTATTATTTTCTGGATCTAATGAGGAGTGTGGAGCACTAACAGACATATCTACAAATGGGATAGCTGCCTTACAATGCCAGAGATCTGCGTTTGATCCTGACTACGGGTGCTGTCTGTACAGAGTTCATACATTCCCCGGGTGCTCTGGTTTCCTTCCACACTCCAAAGACGTACAGGTTTGTAGGTTAATTGGCTTTGGCAAAGATGGTAAATTGTCCCTAGTGTGTGTAGGATAGTGCTAGAGTATGGGGATTGCGTGCCGGCGTGGACTAGGTGGGCTGAAGGGCCTGTTTCCGCGCTGTATCCCTAAACGAAAATGAATTAAACTGCCTGAATCCTGAATAACTAAAACCAGAATGTGATAGACAGAGCTATGCCTCTCATAATTTGATGTACTTCCATCAGGTATCCCCTTAGCCTCCGAAATTCAGAGATACTGTACGAATTAATAGGCTTTGATAGGGAGCTGGCAGCTGCCGTGAACAGAGATGGATCCAGTGAACTGCACGCGGCCATGTGCATGGCAGGCCAGGCCTGGCAGAAGAAGAACCTCGGGGGGAAGCTCGGAAGCCACCGAACTTGGCCCCGAAGACCGGAGAGTGGAGGAGGAGGAGGGAGACGCTGATGACGTCGGGCACGATGAGTGGGCGAGTGGGCGATACGTGAGGACAGGGAGCTAATCTGGGTAATCTGGAAAATGGCATCTCAATTTAATGTCTCATCCAGAGGCTGGCAACTTTAACTGGGTGGAAGGTCACAATGTGTGCCTCGCAGTGTCCACTGCTCTGAATACGCCCTCAACCTTCTGAAACGGAAGCTTGAATACACAGCCTTGCAATTCACGCTTGCGTGCCGCCAGCCGATACCAGTTCACTGAATCATGCTCATCTAATACCCTCCACCTAATTAATCAGCTCCTGCAAATCCACAAAGGATGGGCTCCAAAATTTTCCACTTACACTGAGGTAATCACAAGAGAAGAAAAGTGCACAACATGAATGTGTCAGTGCATATGGTAAAAACATACACAAAGTGTTCGAGTAACTCAGCGGGTCAAGCAGCCTCTCTGGACGACATGGATAGGTCATGTTTGGGGTTGGGGCCCTTCTTCAGACTGCCTGTAGCAGTCCGATCCAAGTTGGGACCCTTCTTCAGACTCATTGTATCAGTTTATTTCAGATCATCAGTCTGATTGCCGTAGTCTGTTTCAGGTTGGGACCATTCTTCAGACTGATTATAGTTCAATCAGTAGAGTTCCATTCTGAAACGTCACCTATCAACGTCCTCCAGAGATGCCGCCTGACCTGCTGGGTTACTCCAGCACTTTGTGTTTTATTATGTAAACCAGCACATGCAATTCCTTGTTTCTCCACTTGATTCCCTTCCACCGCTCAGAGACAGATATACTTGTACTCTACCACCCTGATGATAACTTTTGCACATAACAAGGTTTGACATGGCCCCTGCCAGGATAGATTATCCGCTTCCATGCTGGTGGTGGCCACTTCAAAGCCAAAGCAAGGCGGCACTTCAACAAAGCTACTGGAGCACACACGCTATCTCAAGCTCCTTATCTATGGGTGTCTTTTGCTGATCCCTGTTGTGCAGGGTTGTTATCACAGGGTGTGCGTGTGACAGTGTTGTGTGTGTACGTCTGAATGTGTCGTGTGAGTGCGACTGCGTGTGTGTGTATGTATGTGTTTGGTGTAGGTGTTCATAAGTGTGTGTGTGATGTATGTGTGAGTGCATGTGCATGTGTTTGTACATATGTATGTGTGTGTATATGTGTGCAAAAACTATGGGCAACATTTTGGGTCGGGAACCTACGTTATATGTGTGTTTAGTGTGGGCGTGCGTACATGCGTGTGCTTTCTGTGTGTGCATGTGCGTATACCGTACGTATGGAAGATAGACACAAAGGGCTGGAGTAACTCAGGCCTGGAGTAACTGGCAGCACCTCTGGAGAAAAACAATGGGCTACATTTTGGGTCGGGACCCTGTATATGTGTGTGTGTGTGTATGTGTGTGTGTGTGTGTGTGTATGTACGTGTCGGTTTATATGAGTGTGTGTGTGTATGTGTGGGTATATGTGTTCGCTGTTTGTGTGCATGTGAATGGGTGTGTGTGTATGGATGTGTGTGTGTGTGTGTGTGTATATGTGTGTGTGTGTATGTGTGTATATGTGACTATATACAGTATGGGTGTTTCCCCCTCTGTAAACTGCAATTAATAAATACTCAGAATGAAAACTGCCTCCTGTTTATTTTCACTGAAGAAGGGTCTTGACCCAAAACATCACCCATTCCTTCTCTCCAGAGATGCTGCCTGTCCCGCTGAGTTACTCCAGCATTGTGTGTCTACCCTCTTGTTTTTTAACACCGTCCACGGCATGTATATTAAAATACACGCATTAACTGTTGTGCGCTATTCCTTCCATCTGTATAATTGTTTGGTGATGAATTATATTTTCATTCAATCACGCAGATAGAGTAGTGTTTCAAAGTTCCTGAGGTCCCCATTGTCTCCAATGACAGAATGACATCTGAGATGTGCAGAGTTGAATGGTTTGGCCCGACTTCAGTGACAAAGGTTTCAAGTCCAGTTCCTGTCCCACAAGGAGGCGGAACTTTGTTGCTTTGATTGGCAGAGGTTTGTATCTTTTCCTTATGTTTTTTTCCAGCACAATAATATGCAAGGCTTTCCTGCAAAACACAACACACAAGAGCTTATGGTTCATTGTATGAACACTGAACTCTCCAATTTTCGGAAGCCAACCTACAACCAGCCCCCTCCCACTCCCCTCCCTTTTAATCCCCCTCTTTTCCCTGTGCCCACCTGGTGCACACCTTTTTCTCCTTTCCCCCTTTCCGGCTCCCCCTCCCACCTATGTTCCTTCTTCCGGCTTCACATTTCACCCCTCTTATATCTCCTTATCTTGCACCATTTTGTCTCCTTTTCATCTCTGACTTTGTCCACCCACCTGCCGCCCAAACTCCCCTGACCTGTGGGAAGGAACTGCAGATGCTGGTTTAGCAGTATCCACCTATCACTTGCCAGAGGAGAGCTGCCCCCACCTCTCTTCCAACTTTCTCCCCCAAACTACGATCAGACTGAAGCAGGGTCCTGACCCGAAACGTTACCTGTCCATGTTCCCCAGAGATGCTGCCTGACCCGTTGATCTACTCCAGCACTTTGAGTATTTTGTTTTGGTAAACCAGCATCTGCAGTTCCTTGCGTCTACAACAGATGAGAGATTGGGTCTTGGGTTCTCCTGGAGCCTTCGGTTGTGAACAGCTGAGGTGCACTGAGGGTGGAGTGACTAACCCACTAGTTGCTTTAGTTCAGAGCCTTTTACGAATATCCCCAATCAATTTAAAGTTAAACAGATCTTGAAGTGCTTTAACTGTTCTGCGGCAGCTTCAGTCACCACACACACACATTCCCACCAACAAACAGTGTATTTGATTACCAATGAAAGTGGTTGAGGGCATCGAAGTTTACAGGGAGGCGGCAGAAGAGTGGGGTTGAGTAGGAAAAATATATCCGTCATGGTTGAATGATGAAGTGACTTTAGTTTAGTTTAGTTTATGGTCATGTGGACCGAGGTACACTGAAGTGCTTTTGTTACATGCTAACCAGTGAGTGGAAAGACTATACACAATTACAATCGAGCCATTTAGTGTACAGATACAAGATAAAGGGAAAAAGGTTTAGTGCAAGATAAAGTCCAGTAAAGTCCGATTAAAGATAGTCTGAGGGTCTCCAATGAGGCAGATAATAGCTCGGGACTCTCTAGTTGTTAATAAGATGGTTCAGTTGCCTGATAATGGCTGGGAAAAACTGTCCCTAAATCTGGAGGTGTGCGTTTTCACATTTCTGTACCTTTTGCCTGATGAAGAGGGAGGGTGAAACTCATCGTTGAAAATGCAAGTGAGTCTCACCCCCTGTCACTTCCTTTTCTTCCCTCTCCCTTCAGGCAAAAAATATAGAAGTATGAAAACTGTTAGCTGTTATTAGCCAATAGAATCACCCTGTCAACAACTAGAGAGTGGTCCTGAGGTACCATCTACCTCATCGACCTGAATGAATGGTGAATCGCCTAATTCTGTTCCTGTGTTATGGTCTACCTATAAGTGTCCAGGGTACTAGTGGAGCACTGGAGGTTGAGGGGTGATCTTATAGAGGTGCACAAATTGTGAGAGGAACAGATTGGATAAACGCACAGAGTCTCTTGCCAGGGTAGGGAAATTGAGAACTTTCAATTTGAGAGTCTTTGTTTACGCAATGGCGGGTGCCTAGAATGTGCTGCCAGGGGTGGTGGTGAAGACAGATACTGTAGTGGCATTTAAAAGGCTTTTGGGTGGACACATGGAAGGATATGGATCATGTGCAGGCAGAGATTAGTTTAACTTGGTGTCATATTCAGCATGGACATGCAAACATAAACTTGCCCCATACATCTCCTTTAAACTTTAAACTTAGTTCCTGCCATCTAAATGATATGCCTTCTAGTATTTGACTTCTCACCCATGGAGAAAAGTTCTGACAGTCTACCCTCTCATAGTCATATATACTTCTCCCAAGTATTGTTTTCACAAGGTAGACACAAAATGCTGGAGTAACTCAGCAGGACAGGCAGCATCTCTGGAGAGAAGGAATGGGTGACGTTTCGGGTCGAAAGCCTTGTTCGGACTTGTTCTCACAACATCGATAGACAGAGCGATCTTCAGGTCCAAGTTCATAACTCCCTCAAAGTAGCAACACAAGTAGACAGAGTGGTAAAGAAGGCATTGGGTATGCCTGCCTTCATTGGTTGAGGCATTGAGTATAGGAGTCAGGAAGTCATGATGCATCTTTGTAGGACTTTGGTTAGGCTGCATTTGGAGTATTGTGTGCGGTTCTGGTCACCTCACTACAGGGATGAAGTAGAGGGTTTGGAAAGTGCAAAGAAAGTTTACAGGATTTACCAGAGAAGGTTTACTAGAGTATTATCCACAATAAGAGGTTGGACAGACTTGGATTGTTTTCTCTGGAATGCTGGAGATTGAGGGGAGACCTGACAGATAGATAAAATGATGAGAGGCATAGATAGGGTAGACAGTCAGAACCTTTTTCCCAGGATGGAAATATCAAAGAATAGAGGGCATAGCTTTAAGGTGAGAGGGGCAAAGTTTATAGGAGATGTGCAGGGCAGGTTTTTTACACAGAGGCTGCTGGGCGGTCGGTGCCTGGAATGTGCTGCATGGGGTGGTGGTGTAGGCAGATACGATAGTGGCATGTAAGACACTTTTTGCTAGGCACAGGGTTATGCAGGGAGTGAAGGGTTATGCATTATGTGCAGGCAGATAAGAGTTGATCTTAACATTTTGTTTGGCATAGGCATCGAGGGCTGGAAAGCCTGGTCCCGTGTTTACTGTTCTATGTTCTACGTCTCCTCAATCTCCAGGGTTCCAGTGTCCCAACTTCTCCTACAGCTTTCTCCCCTTCCTCCCCCCACCCTAACAGTAATCAGTCTGAAGAAGGGTCCCGACCTGAAATGTCACCTATCCATGTTCCCCACAGTCGCTGCCTGGCCCACTGAGTTACTCCAGCACTTTGTGTTTATTTTGTAGAGCTGGACTGTTGCTAGAAACGTAGAGGTGCCCGTGGTTTACATTGTGTAATGTCAAAGCCTTTACATTATTGCCTCTGTCCATCACCATTAAAATTACCCTTAAAGTCTTGTTTAACTCTTCCATTCTATCCACTTATCCACACTCACTCCTTGGACATAGAGTCATACAACATTGAAACTCACCTTGCAGTCCAACTTGCCCACGCTGACCAACATGCCCCATCTACACTAGTCCCACCTGCCTGCGTTTGGCCCATATTCCTCTAAACCTATCCTATCCATGTACCTATCTAAATGTTGCTTAAATGTTGTGATAGTACCTGCCTCAACTAAGTCCTCTGGCAGCTTGTTCCATACACCCACCACCCTTTGTGCTAAAAGGTTACCCCTCAGGTTCTTATTAAATCTTTTCCCCCTCACCTTAAACCCATGACCTCTGGTTCTTGATTCCCCTGCTCTGGACAAGAGACTCTGCCTGTATACCCAATCTATTCCTCTCATGATTTTGTGTACCTCTATAAGATCACCTCCCATCCTCCTGTGCTCCAAGGAATAGAGTCCTAGCCTGTTCAACTTCTTCCTCTAGCTCAGATCCTCAAGTCCTGGTAACATCCTCGTTAATCTTCTCTACACCCTTTCCAGCTTGATAACACCTTTCCTATAGCATGGTGACCAAGACTGAACACAAAATGTGGCCACACCAAGGTCTTATATAACTGCAATATGACCTCCAAACCTTTGTACTCAATGCACTGACTGATGAAAACCAATGTGCCGAAAACCTTTTTTGATCACCCTATCTACCTGTGAATAAGAATGGTGTTAATAACCATCAGATTCACTTCGCATTTCTCTAGCCATCTCTCTTTCTCTTCCTTTCCCTCTTCTATCCTGAAAGTCCACTTCAAAAAACTCCCAATTAGAAACATAGAAACATAGAAAATAGGTGCAGGAGGAGGCCATTCGGCCCTTCAAGCCAGTACTGCCATTCATTGTGATCATAGCTGATCGTCCCCAATCAATAACCCGTGCCTGCCTTCTCCCCATATCCCTTGATTCCACTAGCCCCTAGAGCTCTATCTAACTCTCTTAAATCCATCCAGTGATTTGGCCTCCACTGCCCTCTGTGGCAGGGAATTCCACAAATTCACAACTCACTGGGTGAAAACGTTTTTTCTCACCTCAGTCTTAAATGGCCTCCCCTTTATTCTAAGACTGTGGCCCCTGGTTCTGGACTCGCCCAACATTGGGAACATTTTTCCTGCATTTCGCTTGTCTGGTCCTTCTATAATTTTATATGTTTCTGTAAGATCTCCCCTCGTCCTTCTAAACTCCAGTGAATACAAGCCTAGTCTTTTCAATCTTTCCTCATATGACAGTCCCGCCATCCCAGGGATCAATCTCGTAAACTCTCACTGCACTACCTCAATCTCAAGGATGTCCTTCCTCAAATTGTGTAGACTAGATCTTAACCTTGCACCTGTCTTGCAAAGCATCTCAGGGTGTAAAAGGTTCCACAGAAACCTAAGTTTCCAATGCAGACTTTGGTGAAGAATATCCTCACTTCCTTGGCATTTTGGCAGGTACGCAAAGCAAGGCCCGCTGCTTGTCTAAGGAGGCCGTGCCTCTTTAAGACAATGTTTTTTTGTTAAAAAATATACATAAGCCTTTATTTTGATCGCGCTAAGTTCAAAAAGGCACTTTGTCTGTTTTGAAGCAATTGCCAATGCAAATCCTCCGCTGCTAAACTGAAACACAATTATATTTAATTTGGCCTGAAGTGTTTTTACAACGATATCAATCCACGTTACAGTAAACTCCATCAATAACGATGTAAAATCCATTTCAGGTATTTACATCTCAAGTGCTTCTTTGATCTCGACTTATCTACTTTATTTTTGTTTTCTTCCCCAGGTGATCGGTGTGGTCTTGAGCCTTTGAAGTAAAACTGGCATATTTTCCAATCTGCAACAAAACTTGAAAGGAATTAATGAATGACCTGGCAAGCCACTCCAAAGACAGCCTCATAATCCCTTACTACCAGTCATGCGATCTGATATCATGTATTTACTTAATCAGAAACACTTGTAATATGCACTTATTGACGTCACTTGGCCTTGTTTCTCAGTGCGTTAAACCAAGGTGGATTGTAGACTGGAAATGCTGCTGGGAATAATAAACTTTTAAGCACATAAAATCAGATTTGTTCTCACAGTGTTACAAAATGAAAAGCTATCTAGGACCCAGTTAAATTCAGATACTCTGAATAAATGACCTTCGCTTTGTTTTCCGTTGTATCTCCTTTGCTCTCCAGGAAGAATGAATACACGTTGCCAAGAAGGATCAGTTCATCGTCCACATGTTGATATTCCAGGATTGTACGCCACGGGAAATGCACCAACAAGAGGTTTTTGACACCTTTTGGCAAACATGGTGGTAAAAGATTTCCTTTGGATGAAACCTAGGGGAGTTTCTCCCTGGTACCCAAGCCATTCTTTCTACTTTTCGCAACATCTCCAGGTCAGACACCATCTTGATTTGGGAAGTAGCGCAAATTCTTCATTGTTGCCCTGGCCAAAGTCCTGGAACTACTGACAAAACATTTCCTCCAACAGACTTCCTTCCCCAGGACAGTAGCCGGGATAGTCAGTAGCCCCAAGTTGGCTGACCTGAGGGGCCTGGAGGTAGAATGGTGGGTTAGCAGATTTTTGATTTGGGGGGGGGCAAGCCTGTTAAAGGCTTTGTATAGATATAGGAGGAGCTTGAAATTGATTCTGTACCGAACTGGGAGCCAGTTGAGAGAGGCCAGAATCGGGGTGATGTGGTCCCTTTTACAAGTACCTGTCAGAGTGTCGCTGCGGCGTTTTGGACCAATTGCAGACGGAACAGGGATGATTGGCTGATGCCAGTGTAAAGGGAGTTGCAGTAATCAAGGCGGGAGGAGATAAATGCGTGGATGATCTTTCCAAGGTCATCAAATTGGAGGAATGGTTTGATTTTAGCTATCGTGCAAAGCTGGAAGAAGCTAGCTTTTACCACGGCATTGACTTGTTTGTCAAACTTCAATGTAGAGTCCAATATCACTCCAAGGTTTTTGACGTGCGGTTGAGTAAGGAGGTTAGGCTTCCAAGGCTGCCTGCTATCATTTTGATGGAGTCCGAGGGGCCAACTAGGATGACCTCAAACTTGCTCTCGTTTAGTTGGAGGAAGTTCTGGGCCATCCAACACTTTATATCCTCGAGGCAGTGCATAAGGCTGAGTAGATTTGATCGGTTGTTGGGTTTCAGGGGGAGTTAGAGCTGTGTATCGTCTGCATAGCAGTAGAAGGAAATGCCGAGCCTTTGAATGACTTGGCCTAGGGGAGCATATACAGAGAGAAGAGAATGGGGCCAAGGATGGAGCCTTGTGGAACCCCGCAGCAAAGGCTAGCTGGGGACGAGAAAGAGTTGCCTATGTTTGTAGAGAAACTCCTATCTTTGAGGTAGGAAACTAACCAGCTCAGGGCAGTGCCATTAATACCAACCCCATACCGGAGACGGTCAATTAGGATGGTGTGGTCCACTGTATCAAACGCTGCGCTGAGGTCGAGAAGGAGCAGGATTGCACAGTAGCCGTAGTCGATGGCGAGAAGCAAGTCGTTATCTACCTTCAACAAGGCAGACTCCGTGCTGTGGTGGGCCCTGAAACCTGATTGGAAACTTTCCAGGATGGCATTTTGGTGTTGGTAAGGCATTAGTTGATTTAGAATTACCTTTTCGAGGACTTTTGAAAGGAAAGGCAGTTTGGAAATAGGTCTAGGCAAGGTGGGGTCTAGGTTAGGTTTTTTCAGGAGGGGCTGGACCACCGCGTGCTTGAAGCAGGTAGGAACAGAGCCAGTGGCCAGAGAACTGTTGATGATAGAGAGGATGCTGGGACCAGTTATTGCAATGACATCCTTCAGAAGGGCAGTGGGGACAACGTCCCAGCTTACGGAGGAATTGTTAAGAAGCCTGATAATAGAGGGGAAGAAGCAGTTCCTGAGTCTGGAGATGCACGCTCTCAAGCTTCTGTACCTTCTACAGGATGGAAGCAGGGAGAAGAAGGAATGACCGGGGTGGGGCAAGTCTTCATATTGGGTGCTATTCAAAGGTAGTGTGAAGTGTAGATGGAGTCAGTGGTGGGAAGTCTGATTTGTGTGACAGACTTGTACTGTAAAAATGCAAATGGCTTTAGTGTTGATTTACATTTTGACATGTACTGGTGTTTAGGAGGCTTTTAGATAGGCACATGGTCATACAGGGAATAGAGAGATATGGGTCATGTGCAGGTAAAGGAGATCAGTTTATCTTGACGACTCCTTCAAGATAGTGGTGGCGGCAAATGGAGGAGAAACCGGGCAAAGGGCCCAGTGAGAAGAATGGGTGGAGGGGGGGGGATCATAACCTCCGCTCCCTCAGGGTCGGGCAGCACCCCCTGGGAAAAAGAGGCTGAGGAGTGCCAGGTGGGGAGAGGGATATCAGATCGCAGAATGAATTGATGGAGGCGATGGTTGCAATGCGCCTTAATGGCCATCTGCAGTTGGGACTATAAAATGGTGCCAAAATGGCGCCTCTTGCAAACAGACTCAGTGGGCAGTCCCATGCATATTGTACTGACCGGGGTGATAGTTTCGCTGAGATGTATGCAAAAATATGTATTTCACTGTAGCTAGCACACGTGGCAATAAATAAACCATTGAACCATCAGTGGGGTAAGCGAGCTGTGGGCTCACCTCCCACGCCCTCGGAACCATTCTAGGGGTTCCGATGTCGGCTGCGGGATATGTCCCGGTGCACGGGGTCAGAGTGGAGGTTGTGGAAGGTGAGGGATGGCGTGTTCGTGTGTCGAAGTGTCCGTGGATTGGGCTGCTGTAGGCCCTGCTCTAGGCGGGTGAACAGTTGAATCAGTGGGCCACTGGTGGTCCCACTGAGGTCAGACTAGTGGGCGGATCGGACGTGGCGCTCAGCGTCGGAGCAGTGGTGGAGGACACCAGGCAAGGCTGACCCCTGCAAGTCTGAACCAATAAGGCCCCCTGGAGAATGGGCCTTTGTGGTCAAGTTAGGATTACAGTTTTAAGAATTTTTAAATTTGAAGGATACAAGATAGCTCAAGGAACATGACAACTCTTGTGTACGGCCTCAGTGTGATCTACTATTTTTGCACTCTTACACAGGTCCACCACCGATTTTCCGGCAATTGATGATCTAACATCTCCTTTAATCCAGACAGAATTATTAGAATGCACTTGAAATCACTCCCCCCCGGAAGACCGCCAAAAAATGTGACACAAACCTGTATGCCTGGTGAGGCGGCCAATCTTAACCTCATCTGGACTTCTGTGGTGTATCAGCAGATCAAATTCGTCCCCTGTGGCCGGGCCTCTACATCTCTGGCCTGGCAGATCCAATCCCATAACTGACTTCCGAAGCCGACTTTGCGGGCCAGTATCTCGGTCCCCCCCAAGGCCGTGACCTCCGTTGTTCTGGAAAACCGGATAATCCAGTGAGACTCTGGATCAAAGGCTAATTAGAAAATCGGTGGTGGATCTGCACTTAGGTATGATTGTGCTTATCTCTAGCAAGAGTTTGACTGAATTGGATGGAAAAAGGAATATCACTATCCCTAGCTATGTGTAACGATGAAGTACCATTGTCCCATTGAATGTCGGCACAGACATTGTGGGCCAAAGGACCTGTTCCTGAAGCTATACTTTTCTATGTTCTTTGCTCAATTGAGTTGGCATTCGTCCATCTGTGAGGGATGATGGTGCGGCTTTGATGTTGTCCTGCTTGGAGAGGAGAATGTTTCATCTGTGGTTGCATTTCCTGCTGTGGCTGACTAGACCTATCCTAGATAGGCAGACCCTCCCACAGCCTCCACTGGTGAAGTTGGCTCTGGCCTTTGCACTGGGGAGTGTGTTGCTGTTGCCATGGTTCATTTATTGCCGTTGGCGCTGGACCTCCAGGGTCTTGAACCAGCCTGATGCCTGAAGAAGGGACCCGACGCGAAACGCTACCCATCCATGTTCTCCGGAGATGCTGCCTGAGCTGCTCAGTTATTCCAGCACTCTGCATCTTTCCTTGGTAAATCAGCACCTACGGTTCCTTGTTTCACCAAATTATTTCAGCTATATGCTCTAGTTTGAATTGAAGAGGAGAGGAGTGAAATATAAAACCTGAGGGTGGGGTGTAGGTGGAAAAGGACTAGGGAGTGTGGGGAACAGGGGCAGGATGGTGGGGTGATGGATGCACACTGGCATGGGGTGGAGCACAAGGGGAAGTAAGATGGTCACAAGTTGCTGGAGTAACTCAGCGGGTCAGGCAGCATCTCTGGAGAAAAGAAATAGGTGACGTTTCGTGCCGAGACTGAAAGTCAGGGGAGCGGGAAACTGGAGGTATGCAAAGGTGCAGAACAGATCAGAGCCAGCACTGATGACCAAAGAGCTCACAATGTCTATTGGTGACAACTGGGGGGACAGTAAAACTAGCAGGGTGAAAATGGTGGGGGAGGGACAGAGAGAGTGGGAATGCAAAGGTTACTGGAATTAAACTAATCTCCTCTGCCCGCACATAGTCCATATCCCTCCATTCCCAGCATACCCATGTGCCTATCTAAAAGCATCTTAAACGCCACTTACGTATACAGGGTATGTCTCCACCCCCATCTCTAGCAGCATGTTCCAGGCACCCACCACCCACTGTGTAAATAAACTTGCCATGCATATCTCCTTTAAATTTTACCATTCTCATCTTAAAGTTATGCCCTCTAGTCTTTGACATTTCCACCCTGGGACAAAGGTTCTATCCTATCTATGTCCCTCATACTTTCACATATGTCTATCAATATCCCCTCGTTCTCTGATACTCCAGAAAAAACAATCCATATTTGTCTTATCTCTCCTTATAGCTCAGATAGACACAAAATGCAGAACAAATCAGAGCCGGCAACAGATGACCCCACGAATAGTGGAGCCCAAAATGGCTCATTGTTGGCTGGAACTGATAGGATGACTAGGGTTGGGGAAGGACAGAGAGTGAGGGAACGGTTGAGTTGATTGAAATTACAGAAATCAATGTTCATACCGCTGGATTGTAAGCTGCCCAAGGGAAATATGAGGTGCTGCTCCTCCAATTTGCATTTGGACTCACTCTGACGGTAGAGGAGGCTCAGGACAGAAAGGTCAGTGTGGGAATGGGAAGGGGAGTTTAAATGTTTGGCAACCAGGTGATCACGTCGGGCAAGTTGGATTGAGTGTAGGTGTTCAGCGATACAATATGTGTGAGAGACAAGCAAAATAACTGTCTCTTATTGTTTAACTTCATCTCAATCAACAGGGGATCAGAATGCATTCCATCCACCAGACGTCTGAAAATCTGCAGTGTTTGAATCCAGAGACACCTCAGCCCGCTGGAGTGCTTGAAATAGTTCTTCAAACAACGTAATGATTCTTAGAAGCAGGTTATTCAGTTCAAACATCCCCCCCGAAGTTTGAAGTAGGTTATTCAGTTCGTCCAAACCCGCTGGATGTTTGAAGCAGGTTATTCAGTTCAATTCAAGCTCCACGTTTTCAAGGTGCTTCTCCAGAGAATTAAAAACAACTTTTTCCTCGTGTTCAGCTGGATGGTTTGCTATCTGCTTTATTTGTGTGCCCTCTGGTCTTTTAACACAAGGGACAAAAGTAGGGAAAAAAAACATTTGGCCCCTGATGCTTGCTCCACCATTCAACAACATGCAGGCTGATCTTTTAGCTCTGCACCACTCTCCCCGCATTAACCTCACACCCCTTGATTTCCCTTTAACTTCTAAATTATCTCAGTCTTGTACATAAAATGCCAGAGTAACTCAGGAAGCATCTTTGGAGAAAAGGAATAGGTGACGTTTCGGGTCACCTATATTAGTTTAGTTCGTTTCCGGATACAGCGCGGAAATGGGCCCTTCGACCCACTGAGTCCGCGCTGACCTGTGATCCCGTACACTTGCAAGCTAGGGCCAATTTACAATCTTTACCGAAGCTGATTAACCTACGAACCTGTATGTTTTTGGAATGTGGGAGGAGATCGGAGCACCCGGAAAAAACCCATGCTGTCACAGGGAGAACGTATAAACTCTGTAAAGACAAGACCCGTAGTCAGGATCGTTCCCAGGGCTCTGGTGCTGTAAGGTTGCAACTCTACCACCATGCCACTGTGCAGCCCTAGTCCTTTTCTCCAAACATCACCCATTCCTTCTCTCCAGAGATGCTGCCTGACCCGCTGAGTTACTTCAGCATCTTGTGTTGATCTGTAAACTAGCATCTGCAGTTCCTTTGGTGCTAGACAAAAATGCTGGAGTAACTCAGCGGGTGAGGCAGCATCTATGGAGCGAAGGAAATAGGCGACGTTTCGAGTCGTGGCCCTTCTCCAGACCTTCCTGCACATTCAGTCTCGTACATGCCCAATGGCCCAGCCTCCACTGCCCTCATGGCTGGAGAATGTGAATGAGGCACGTCCCTCTGGGTGAGGAAATTACCTCTCATTTTGGTCTTGAATTGCCAGCCTCTCATTGTGAGATTGTGACCTCTAGTCTTGGCACTACAACCATGGAAAACATCAAATCCAAATCTACAAGTCAAGTCCATCAAGGACTTTTCTTTCATGTCATTACTTTCATTCTTTTAAACTCAAGGGACTATATATAGACAATAGACAATAGACAATAGGTGCAGGAGCAGGCCATTTGGCACTTCGAGCCAGCACTGCCATTCAATGTGATCATGGCTGATCATCCCCAATCAGTGTCTCGTTTCTGCCTTCTCCCCATCTCCCCTGACTCCGCTATATAGGCCCAGTCTGCTTATTAGCTACTCAAATAATTTATGAATCATTCCAAGAATCAAGACACAAGATGGTCTGAAAAAGTTCTTAATCCAAAATGTCACCTTTGCATTTACCTCCACTGACCTGCTGAGCTTCACCAAAGCTTTGTTTTATTTCCAACAATCAATTTGGTGAACAAACGTCACTAATAACCTATTTGCTTGAGCGGACAACTCATCAAGGCAGGCACAGTGGTGCAGTGGTAAAGTTGCTGCCTTGCAGCGCTGGAGACCCTGGTTCAATCCTGTCTACGGGTGCTGTCTTATGGAGTTTGCATGTTCCCTCTGTGACGGCGTGGGTTTACTCCAGGTGCTCTGGTTTCCTGCCACACTCCAAAGACGTACTTGTTCGTAGGTTAATTGGCCTTGGTAAAATGGTAAATTGTCCCTAATGTGTAGCATAGCGCTAGTGTATGGGGTGATCGCTGGCCGGCGCGGTCTCGGTGCGTGGAAGGGCCTGTTTCTACACTGTAATGTTGAAGTGCAGTCTAATGTCATCCTATCTAATCTCTTTCAAATATTGTATACTTCTATTAAATCTGTTTGCTGACTTCCCTCTGGGTTTTGTCTAACAAATTTCACCCACCTCAACTCATGTTCATATTACCAACCGGGTCATTAATCGGGGGTGAAATGAATAAATAGTTGGAAAATGATGGCTTAGTAAATGTAAGCAGATACGTTAAAAGTCTGAATAAACTTGATTGGCTTTGGTGAAGTAATGCAGAAAGTTGATAGAAACACAGAAACATAGAAAAATGGATGCAGGAGTAGGCCATTCGGCCCTTCGAGCCAGCATCGCCATTCAATATGATCATGGCTGTTCATCTAAAGTCTGTACCCCGTTCCCGTTATTTCCCCACATCCCTTGATTTCTTTAGCCCCAAGAGCTAAATCTAAAGGGCCTGTGCCACTTGAATGACCTAATCCATGAGTTTAGAAGATCCTAGACCAGTTGAAAAAAATATTAAAGTCGTGTTGACTCTCCGAAGTAAAAGACCTCCTACGACATCCTACGACTATGTCTACGACCTCCTACGGCTATGTCTATGACCTCCTACGACTATGTCTACGACCTCCTACGACTATGTCTACATCCTCCTACGACCCCCCTCGACCTCAGTCTTCCACACCTAAGACCAACTACGACTAGCTACGAGTGGAAAATGATCACATGATAAAATGATGTCATATTTGCATTTTTTCTCGGGCTAGTTACCGAACTACGACTATCTACGACTACCTATGACTACCATCACAACCTACTACAACCTACCTACGACCTACCTACGAGTAAAAAGTGTCAATTTTTTTCAAGTATCAATTTTTTTACTGGTGGACATTTTGTTATCAAGCTGGACAAAACGGCGCAACCTACTTGAGGCCACGAGTACGCAGAGACCACTCACGAGCACGAGGAAGAATTACGAAGACCTCCTATGACCTCCTACGACCTCGTGGCGACCATGCTGCGAGTATGAATCAAGGGCAAACTCAGCAGAGGTCACCAATTAGGTTGTGAAAGTGGGACAGGGGCTTTATTCTCTCTTGAAAACATCCAGTGAATTGGCCTCCACTGCCTTCTGTGGCAGACAATTCCACAGATTCACAAATCTCTGGGTGATGAAGTTGTTCCTCCTCTCAGTCCTAAATGACCTACCCCTTGTTACATGCTAGAATTAGTGTGTATATTGACTTTCAAAAGGCCTTTGATTAAGTGCCACATAAAAGAAACATTAGCAAATATGAAACCTGTGCTACGAGGGGGGACAGTTGTGAATGTACAAAATTGGCTCAGAGGCATTGAGTGTGATAAACTTGTTGTTTTCAGATGAGGAAAGTTGCTGAAAAGTTCATCGAGTTAAATCGGGACCATTCTCTTTCTCGATTCATGGCAATAACCTGGAGTGGTTATACTGCAGCACCATTTCAAGCGTTACATGAGGGATTTTGAGAGGGGAAATGGAGGTGCTGATCAGGGGGAAGCAAATTCAGTGCGTAGTGCAAAATGATTATTTTTGATAGGGAGCAGGAAACCCCCCCCTCCCCCCCATCCCATTATAAACCTAACAAAATTAACTATACAAGGTATGGAGGAACTCAGAACTAACGATATGTATTTAAAACTTCCAAGGTGCCTCAAGAAGTTGAGAAGGTTGTTTAAAAGGCATATGGGATTCTTGGCATTTTAAACAGAGGCATACAGTACAAAAACAATGAATTTTGGCTGAACCAATGTAAACACTGGCTAGGTCCCAGTTGGAGTATTTTGTCTAATTCTGGGCATCATTCTTATGGCAGTTTTAAACCCTTATGTTGCAAAGAGAATAGTAAGATTGAACGAGAACTTACCAGTTCGAAGGTTGATCTTTATTTTATGAGGAGTCGAAGTGAGGGATTTCGTGAAGAGCCCGCCGGCGCGCATGCTCGACATACTTCAAAGTAGCGGCGTGGAATCACAGAAACCAACAAAAGAAATGACTTCGCATAGTAAGATTGAAGTGACTAAGATTACCAGATGAAGGTGATTGAGGGTTGGGCGAGGAGGGCACGAAATCCCTCACTTCGACTCCTCATAAAATAAAGATCAACCTTCGAACTGGTAAGTTCTCGTTCAATCTTACTATTTCATTTCGGAGTCACGTGAGTGACTTCGTGAAGACTTCAAAGCTTCTGTGATTACACGCCCTGGACCACGTCCATGTTGACACACCACTACCAGGGATGGATGGGAGGAACAAACTTGCTCAATAGTTCATACTGCAAAACAAGAGCAGATTTATTAATAACAAATCAAAAACCCCTCATGCGGGGACATCTCCACATTCTTGACCTGCATTCAGCACGGCTTCTGCGAACTGTAGAGGAGCAGCAACAGGCTTGTTATAAAAACGCTGGAACACAGCTTCACTAGCCCATCCTGCTGTGGCGTGAATTTGGTCCATAGGCACCTCCATAGTCCTCGCCGCTGACGTCGATGCAGCCCTGGTGGAATGAGACTTGAACACATTAGTGTCGATACCTGACTTACCCAAGACGACTCGAAGCCACCTGGATATCGTCTGGACTGTCACTCGATGATGAGGTCTCTTATGAGTGACCAGCAGGTATCTCTCCATTCCTCTGATGCGTGCCGTCACCTTGACATAGTGGCGGATATGTGAGGCTAAACATAGCCTAGCATCTGCGGGGTATGCCGGGAACTTCAGCTGCAGCCCTGTGCACCCAGGTCTATGCTGCTTTAGTAGCTCGTCAATGAAAAAGACTACTTCTGTAGGGGTAGAAGTCATTCTGGCGACACGAAGTTTGTGTAGTGTCTGTACCCTCTGAGCTGAAGTCAGCGCTAGTAACATCACCAGCTTCATGGTGAGTTTGTCCAGTTGGAGCCCTTCCATGGGAGACCACGTCCTGAGCAGGTTTAATACGTCCCTGACATCCCAGGTGATATTATAGCGTGGTGTAGGCGGATTCATATTGAATATACCCCGCATGAGTCTGGACACTAGCCTGTTGGATCCTACCTCAATATTGAGGTAGAATGAGAGCGCACTTCTGGCGCTGTTGATGGCACTGTAACTTAAGTGTTCATCATGGTGCAACCCCGCGAGGAATTCCAGGACGTCGGTTATTGTCACGTCATCGTACGTGATGCGAGAGCGGCTGCAGTAGGCTTCCCACTTCTTAATATGCGAGCGGTATCTTCGCCTTGTTGACTCTCGACACGACGCCCCGATGGTATCCATGGTCCGAGCTGAGAGACCGTATTGGACTAGCGGCCTGTTCAGAACCTGCAAGCCAGCAAATTTAAATAGCCATGGCAGGGATGTGGCTCCCCTGAGAAAGGGTGAGTAACCAATTGTGGGCAACCCTTCAAAAGGACCCAAGGTTCGTTGAGCATGTCAAAGACCACCGGATACCAAGGCTGTGTGGGCCAGTCGGGCATAATAAGGATGCCCTTGGCAGCATCTGCCTGAATCTTACGCAATACCCGACTGATGAGGCAAAACGGGGGGAAGGCATAGAAAAACCAATTCCCCCAGTGCAGCGAGAATGCATCTAGCGCTATTGCCCCAGGATCTGGTTCCCATGAAACGTAGGTTGGTACCTGATGGTTCAACCGTGACGCAAAAAGGTCAATGTCCGGTTTACCAAATTTGGCTGTGACTTTAGCAAAAATCTCAGGATGCAACATCCAATCAATATTGTGATTAAATTTGCGTGACCTGGTGTCCGCCACAGTATTAAGCTCACCTGGCAAATAGGTAGCTGAAATCCAAATGTCTCTTTGAACACACAAGAGCCAAATTGAGTTAGCCAATTTGTCACACGAAACTGACCTGGTACCACCCATATGGTTTAAGTATGCCACTGCTGTGGTGTTGTCTATTTGGAGACGGACATGTGCTCCAACAAGCTTGGAACAATATGCACGAAGTCCGTGGAATGCTGCCAGCAACTCCAAATAGTTAATCCCTTGAGTCAACAACATCGTTGACTCAAGGGTGTCCCATCTGCCCCCACAACTAGAGCAATTATCCGTAGCTCCCCAGCCATTGGAGCTTGCATCAGTCTGCAAATATACCACCGGATTAGCCTCCCTGATAGGCTTGAATGAGCTGCTAATGTGGCACACCCACCATTGCAACTCATTTATCGCTTCGGACGGCAGCTGCATTGATCGATCATAATGACCAGCGTCCTGTTTTAACGCAGCAATTTTAGCTCTTTGCAAACTCTGATAATGCAAAGGTCCATATCGCGCTGCCGGAAACAAAGCTACAAGCTTACCAATTACTGTAGCTGTATGCCGAATCGATGGTATATTGGTGCGGATTAAACCTTGACACACCTGGGTAACCTCCTCAATCTTGTTAATTGGTATGGTAACCCTCATGCTCATAGAGTTCACCGTGAACCCTAGGTAATTAATCACCTGGGCAGGGCAGAACTTTGATTTCTCTGGATGGACAATAAACCCTAATTGTTGAAATATATTGACAGCAGCTGCAACTCCCTGTTCAGCCAATTCCAGGGTGTGGCCCACAATTAAGATATCATCTAAATAGGCCATAACTATATGATGTCGCTGTCTCAAATAAGCCATAATTGGTTTCACTAATTTAGTGAACAATCTCGGGGCTGTGGTGAGCCCATTAGGCAAAGCCTTGTACTGCCAGAGTTGCCCCATCCAGATGAATTTCAAAAACCTCCTGTCGTATTTCTGGATGGATACTGAATAGTATGCGTCTTTCAAATCGATGCATGCCATAAAGCAACCATGAGAAATCAATGATTTGGCTGTTTCAAACGTATCCGTTTTAAAATGAGTATATGTTACAAAAGTATTCAAACGGGTTAGATCAATAATGACACGACAACCTCCATCCTTCTTAGGTCTGGTGAATATATTCGAAACAAATTCAACTGGCTCATGCACCGCTTTCTCAATCACTCCCTTCTGTTCAAGCCTTAAAATGTCCTTGTAGCCTGCTGCCTGTTCTGCAGCAGATAATTTAAACGTTCGACCGGGCATGTGCTGGGATGGAGGAATGTCGCCATTAATAAACTCAATTTTATGCCCCTGAATATTCTGCAACACATACACGTCACCAGTAAAATTACTCCATGCACCCAAAAACAACCGAAGGCGACCACCAACATGTGAAGTTAAACAAAGAGAAAAGAGAGAACCAGACCCCCTCACCTCCGTGGTTACCGGCGGTCCTTGACACGTGTGGGTGGACGTGGAGGTGCTGGGTTGGCTTGAGGGCGCGGCGTCTTCGTTTTCCACCAGGGTCTCTGCCGACCCTGTCCTAAAAAAGACCCCTGGTGCTGGGTCTGATGTTGCTGTTGTTGTGGAGCTTGAGGGTGGGTCCTCGTCGAGGTACTAGCAGACCCTCGTGAGCGAATGTATAGAGCTTTTGAGCCTGACGGTGTGGGGGCACTCTGAGAGCGCATGATCCCCACCGTTTTGGCTTGTTCGTCAAGCTCTTTGACTCTCTTCGAGAGGTCCTCCCCAAAGAGTTGACGGGGCGGCGGCGGCGGCGGTGGTTTGCACAATCCTGCAAACTTCGGGTTGAGCGCTGGGCGGATGCTGTTTTTGCGAAACCCGTTGATTTCGTGCTGGGTTGCGCACAGGAGGGCCAGAGCATCTTCCTGGTCCAAATTCAGTTCGTCCCCGTCCACCGACCGCGCAAAGGCGGTAATACCGGCGGTGAGGAGCTTCAGGATCCGCTGCAATTTTACCTCTTGTTGACGGATAGCCGCACTGATGTTGCCCCATATCGGCGTATTGACCACAGGCACGTTGAGGGAGTTGCAATTGGATGGAGCCTTGTGACGGCTCATTGCCTGAATGAGGACTTCTTCCTGTAGTTGCTGGTTGTTAAGAAAGTCCACAGTGGCTGCCAGCTTTGCGTTTAAAGGAAGTCCAGATGAATGTGGGGCCGCAAATTTGGTCGCCACATCCAGAAGATCCTCCGCTGGCACCTCCAACGGAGGTGGTATGGAATCCACCAAAACCTCCTCCTCCTGCTGCTCCAGGCTGATGGTAGAGGCTGGTGACGACGCCCTGTGCCTGTTGCTGCCCTGCTGTAGTTGACGTTGAAGCAGGAGCTCCAGCAGCCGCTCCATACGGTCAATACGCCCTTCACCCTGAACACTCAGGTGGTCGGAGTCCTCCGGCTCTGAAAAGAAAACCGGGCTCCTATCATCGGCCCAGCACCTCATCGAGGCCCAGCCGGTGCCGGTAGTTGTCGCTAACAGCCGCCGAGGCGAAACTGCGCGATTCCCGCGCGGGCGTGTTCAACCGCCTCCGTTTAGCGGGAGCTGAAGCCGCTGCCACTAAGGGCACTTGCGGCGTGGTGTCGGCCCCAGCCGAAGCATGGCTGCCGGCTGGCCACATCGTGGACTTTGCCGACGCATGGTCTCGCCCACCCATCCATGGGGGGCTCGGCGACCGTGACGAGACCCGACTCAACCGACCCGTCCCGGCGTCGAGAGTCGGGGTGTGCCGGCTGGACCTCACAGCCGCCCCGGGTCTCGCCCTGGAACTTGACCGCTCCTCCGTGTCAGGCAATGCCTTAGCCCTGGCAGGGTTAGGCTTCTGGGCTCCTGCCCTTCCCCTACTCGGAGGGCTGAGTGGAACGGGCTGTGCAGCCGCACGCACCCAGCTCGAGGTCGCCAGCGAGCCCGCTGACGACCTGACTGCCATGGCAGGGTCCCCCTGCTCTGGCGGCACACCACACTCCTCCTCGTCGAACTCCTCCGAGCTGTGGTGTGCTGGCGGATCTGGACCCGTAATCACAGGGCTTACCCACATCTCCGCCTGAGTCCCGGCCTGCATTGCAGGTACTGCCGATGGTAAAGGCCCCGGAACTGTTGACCGGCGAACTCGTCCTGACGCCCTCCGGCCCTTGGAACTCCCATCCATGTCCTTGCTGCAAGACATAACCAACAACAAGGACCACCAACTAAAGGTAGGATACTTACCTCCGTGGCCGCTTATGAAGGGCTGGCGAGGAGCGCGCTCCACCGCCAGCCGTCGCAGGAACGCGATACGACGATATGTCGAGCATGCGCGCCGGCGGGCTCTTCACGAAGTCACTCACGTGACTCCGAAATGAAATTGACTGGAATAGAAACTGGATGAAGAATAGCAGAACGACTCCAGGAATGAGGAATTTCAGCCATTATGTTAGACTGGAGGAGATGTACTTGGTCTCTGTGCAGCTAGAAGCTTGAGAGGCCATTTATAGATCCACAAGGAACTAGAAGCTGGAATCGTGTGTAGAATACAAAGTGCTGGAGTAACTCAGAGGGTCAGGCAGCATCTGTGGAGGATATGGATTAGCAATGTTTTGGGTCTGGACCCTTCCGTAGACTTATAGAGGTGTCTAAGATCACAGATAGACACAAATTGCTGGAGTAACTCAACAGGTCAGGCAGCATTTCTCGATTAAATTGATAGTTGACATTTCAGGCTGTCCATTTTACTATCCATTTTCTCCAGAGTGGGAGAAAGCTGTAAGGGGGCAAGTCAAATCCTGGCAAGTGATAGGTGGATACAGGTGGGGGGGGGGGATTTTAATAGGCAGGTGGTTGGACAAGGCCAGAGATGAAAAGACAAAAAAGTGTGAGAAGGAGAGAAGGATAAATTAGTGTAGTTGAGTGGTTGAATATTGTCTTGGGCTTGGTGGGCCTGAAGGGCCTGTCCAACTTGACGATTTTGCTGGCGTCATATCAGTGTCACCAAAAGATGTTGAACATTTCAAAATCCAGAAGTGACAAAAAAGTGGTTGCGACACTTGAAAAAACACCGCGCATCACACGGCTTCATGCCGCGTCACCGCCGCGTCATACATCATCACGCCACATCACGGGGCGTATTTTTCGGTGACATGATACGTCAGTCAATGATGCCGGCAGTGGCCGAAGAAATTGCCAAATGGGAGAGGCCCTTACGTGCCTATTGCCATATCATATGACTGTATGAAATCTTTCCTCAATAAAGTTCATCTTTACTCAGGTCTGCTTGAATACACTTCTGGTGATGAATCATGGATCGCATCAGTTCTAACTACTACAGGGTTTGAGTGCCGGCTTCATTGCAGTAATCAGCATTCTGAAGATGCGGATTAGAGAGGGCCAATGTTCCAACACCAGACCAGCGTCATTCCCTCAGTATCTCCCAGACCTCTTTGGAAATCAATTAATGTGCAAGTGTATAACATCTCTGAGACAGGCTTGATTTCAAATGACACTCATTTCAGATAGAAACAAGATGCATCGCCAAAAACTGCTTTTTTTTGTTCTGCTTGACATACAATTTAAAAAACTATGAAAGAAGTGAACTAGTTAAAAAAACTTTTCAGGAAAAAGGATGAATTTGGGGGGAAGGTCAGGAAGAAGTTGTGTACCAAATTTTCTTTATTAAAAAAATCCAAAGTCCCCAGTGTATGGGATTTTGCATCATCTTTTTAGTGGCACAGTAGCGCAGCGGTAGAGTTGTTGCCATACTGCTCCAGAAACCTGATCACGTGTGTTGTGTGTACGGAGTTTGTACGTTCTCTCTGTGACCACGTTGGTTTTCTCCAGATTTTCTCCCGGTGCTCTGGTTTCCTCCCACACTTTAATTGTCTTTGGTAAATTGTCCCTCGTGTGTAGGATAGAACTAGTGATTGCTGGTCGGCGCGGACTCGGTGGATAGTAAATTCTAAAGTCTTGACTCTCTTCCAAAGTGATTAGGCTTATTGGGATATGGGCCAAATGTGGGTCAATAGGACTGGCTTAGATGGAACATCTTGGTCGGCATGGACGAGTTGGGCTGAAGGGCCTGTTTGCATGCTGTCTTCTTCTTGTGTATGACGTGCACAGCCTAAAGTTGTAGGACAACTTGTTCTATTTGATCTTATTTGATTAAACACACCAGGTTGATTGCATTTGTAGAAACAGGGCGGACCACGTGAAGGTTGCAATCTCCCACCCCTTTGCATGCTGTGTGAGTCCATGAGCCTATGATTTAAAAAACAGAAAAATTTTAAATAGAGCCAGCATGTTCCATGTGAAAGAAAAATACATTTAGGAATTGCAAACGGGCAACAACAAAGATTCCAGCTGGATGAAACAAAATCGTCTCGACAGGAGGAACCCTTGTGCTCGTTTGCAGAAGGATGTTGACCTGAATTTCTTCAGGGCATGAAGGACTGACCCAGAAAAAAAGAGCAGAAATGGGATAATTAGTGACTGCGGGGACATACTACAGGCACAACAAATAGTGACAACATAAATATTTCATACTGGAGCCCTGTACCTGAATATCTGAAAAGCACATTGATATTTAAGCTTGCAGAAATTCCTGAAAGTCTAATCGAAAGTGTAATTTAGAGACTGCTGTGCAAGCTGGCTTATCCAAGTTGACCTTAGGTAAACATATCCCTTGCTCTTTGCAGAAATGATCACTCCAAATGCTTAAATAGCAAGCAAAGACTCGCCATGTTGTGGCTTTGAGGAAGGGTGGTAGGTGGTGGTGGTCTTTTTTCGTGGTAGTCAGCATCTTGGATAATGTCACATCCTGAATTTTAATAAGAAAACCACACAAAAAAAGGGAGCCATTGACTGCAGTTGCCAAAGAAATACCAGGGTTGCAGTTACCATGAAAGTGGATGCCAAATATATGCATCTGATGCTGGTTGATGCGAAGAGCAGAAGAAGCTTTAAATATGGAATAACGATGAACCACATCGGATGAACAATGTAAAGCTCAGCCGAGAGATTCCGTGCTGTTGTCCCAATATTCCTATAAGAACCAAGACATTCCATTATTACCCAAGGCCCTTCCGTTGACACCCGTGAGGAAGTGGTGAATATTTGCCTGTGACCACTGAATTGGAATCATGACCTTACTTACACTTTATGGATGTGTTTTTCTTACACTGTGAGCTTTTGACCTCCGTTGCTATAAACAGCTCTGTGTACTGCAAAATTGGATCCAGAAACCCTTCAGTTGCTTTGGGTTTTCGTATGAAAATATTGACCTTAGTGTAAAAACAAAATTCACCTAAAATTTTTTTTTTAAATCCATGAGCATGGGGATTTGAGCCGTGCTGTTGCAAGGCTTACTGAGCGGCACTTGGGTTGGCTTAGAAATCAAAATACTTCACCAGGAGAGGTCTTGCAGGCTGTGGTTATTTTGTTTCTATGTTACATTTTCTCATTGAGAAATATTAATGGCTTGGATCACAAAATCCTAATGTATTCAGTCATGTCAAAGTCATAGAGTTGTACAGCGTGGAAACAGGCCCTTCGATCCAACTTGCCCACACTGACCAACATGTATTACTGCATCTGCACCAATCCCACTTGCCTGCATTTGTCCCATATCTTTCTCAACCTGTCCTATCCATGTACCTGTGTAAATTTTCACTCATGTGTGTAGGATAGTGTTGTGGTGTGGGGATCGCTTGTTGGTGTGGACTCGGTGGGCCAAAAGGGCCTGTTTCCGCGCTGTATCTCTAAACTAAACCACTGGGTTCATCACGGGTACTGACCTCCCCACCATCAAAAGGGTCTACAGGAGGCGATGCCTCAAAAATGCAGCCAGTGTCATCAAGGACCTACACCACCCTGGCCATGCTCTCAATTTACTCCTGCCATTGGGAAGATGGGACAGGAGCCTGAAAACTGTAACATCCAGGTTGTGAAGAGGCTTTTTCCCAACAACCATCAGGCTATTAAAGACTGTAAACTCCAACTAAACTCTGAACTACAAACTTCTTTGAATGCACGAGGGACATTGGGCTTTGTTTTTGTTTTTGCACGATATATTTTTTAAATTTATTGAACTTATTTTTGTTGTTTATTATGGTAACGGCTGAGTACTACATTTGCATACCTGTTGTGCTGCTGCAAGTAAGAATGTCATTGTTCTATCTGGGACATATGACAATAAAACACTCTTGACTCTTGACACTTGTTGATTGCAGCAACTGATAATTCAACAAGGCAGATTTCTCTGAAGGGAATTGTTGAATAGTTTAAGCTTGCAGCAACTGAAGTTTGTAAAAATAAGAGGAGGGTTGCCTGAGATTGAGGAGACTTTGAGGGGAGACCTAATAGAAGTAGAAAAAATTGTGAGGGACAATGGATTGGGCAGACAGTCAGAACATTTTTTTCCCCACAATGGAAAAGTCAAAGACTAGAAGGCATAGCATTAAAATGAGAGGGGCAAAGGTCAAAGGAGATGTACGGGGAACGTTTTTACACAGTGGGTACCTGTACATCACTATAATTATGCATAAGGTAATAAACCTAAACTTGAACATGGACTTGATTGGTTCTTGCAGTTATAGAGTCATAGAGTCATACATCACGGAAACGGGCCCTGTGGCCAGGCTCGTCCATGCTGACCAAGTTGTCCCATCTAATCTGTTTAGGAAGGAACTGCAGATGCTGGTTTATATCGAAGCTAGACATAAATTGTTCTGAAAGTCTGTAGAAAGTCTGTAGAAAAGAGTGTGTAGAAAGTTTACGGCCCGTTCCTTTTCTCCAGAGATGCTGCCTGACCCGCAGAGGTACTCCAGCACTTTGTGTCCCATCTAAACTAGATCCTTTTGCCTGCTTTTGGTGCATGACCCTCTAAAGCTTTTCTATTCATGTACCTGCCGAAATGTTTTTTTAATGGGATATGGACTAAATGCAAGCAAATGGATCTAACTTAGATGAGGCATCTTGGTCGGTCGATCGGTCGAGTTGGGCCGCAGGGTCTGTTTCCATGCTGTATGACTCTATTACTCCATGGATCTCCACACTCTTCCCACTCCTCTGACTCCCTGCCCATGACTCTGGAGTCACAGATGCCAGGCACCACTCCTGTGGGTCCTCCTCTAGGCTACCAATTACTTACTTGGGTAGCAGAAGCCAAAGATGGCCTCGCCCTGAAGATGTGGCATGAGCAGTCCACATCTTGGAACCTACTCTTTGGACTTGCAGAAAGTGTATTTTAAACACTGTTAGAGTACCTGCCTCAATTACTTCCTCTGGTAACGCGTTCCATATATCCACCACCCTCTGAGTGAACAGGATGTTGCTTAGGTTCCTGCTAAATCTTTCCCCTCTCACTGTAAACCTATGGTCCCTGATTCTCATATTCTGGGCAAAAGGATCTGTGCATTCATCCTATCTATTTCCCTCATGACTTTATACACCTTTATAAGTTCACCCCTCAGCCTTCTGCCCTGCAGGAATAAAGTTCTCACCTGCCCACCATCTCTCTACAATTCAGGCCCTCGAGTCCAAGCAACATCCTGGTAAATCTTCTCTGTACTCTTTACGCCTTAATGACCACCGTCCTATAACAGGATGATCAATATTGAACACAATAAGAGATGTCTGAAGAAGGGTCCCAACCCGAAAGATCACCTAGCCATATTCTCCAGGGATGCTGCCTGACCCGCTGAGTTACTCCAGCACTTTGTGACTTTCCTTGGTAAACCAGCACCTGTGCTTCCTTGTTTCTACAATAAAAGAGGTAATGTGAGTGGATGAGGTCATGTCCTTCCATCTCCTCTTGCTGGTAAATGGGGTGGTCCAAGAACCACGAAACATAGAAACATAGAAAATAGGTGCAGGAGTAGCCCATTCGACCCTTCGAGCCAGCACTGCTGTTCAATACGATCATGGCTGATCATCCAAAATCAGTACATGTTCCTGCTTTCTCCCCATATCCCTTGCTTCCGTTAGCAATAAGAGCTATATCTAACTCTCTCTTGAATATATCCAGTGAATTGGCCTCCACTGCCTTCTGCGGTAGAGAATAATTTTATAAAATAACCTTTTTCTGAAAATATGCCAGGCCAATTTTGAAGGGACCTTCTCATGCCCAGCCCTGAACAACTATAACTGAAGATATAAGACACGGTCTATGTGAACATTGCTGGGACAATATGGGATTGCTTGCTGCTGAAGAGGTTCTGTGTAAAATAAGTAAGGTATGAGAATGGAAGACATGCCGTGGCTTTCTTATTTTTCTGTTTATTGCGTTAATATCTGTGATGTGGCTAGTTGACTCAGACTTTAATCAATTTATAAATTGCCTGCAAAAATGCAATCAGAGTGTAATGGTTCAAAGGTTTTGGATAGAGCAATCAAGACACACTTTACGGATGTTAAACTTGAAAAGGACCAAATTTGCATTTGGACCAAGTTCTGCTGGAATGTTTCTTCAGTCACGAAAATACCTTAGTGATCATTGTTTAAATTGCACAGAAGGGACTGAAAATGGTGGGCAGAGAAATCAATCTGTGCATTATCTACAAAGTGCGCGACGGCTTGGGAAGCTCGGCCTGTCCCCAACAACTCGCACCAACTTCTACAGATGCGCCGTAGAGAAACATTTTATCGGGAAGCATCACAGCATGGTTTGGCAACAGCTCCATCCAAGATCACTAAAAATTACAGAGAATTGTGGATGCAGCCCAGACCATCACACAAACCAACCAGCCTACCATTGACTCCATTTACGGTAAGGCCAGCAGCAGAACCAAGAATGAGTCACACCCTTTCTTCCTCCCTCTCTTCTCCACTTTTTCATTGGGCAAAAGGTAAACAAATGTGAAACGCACACCTCCTGTTTCAGGGACAGTTTCTTCTCACTTGTTATCAGGCAACTGACCATCCCACCAACAAATAGAGATCAGTCCTGAGCCACAATCTACCTCATCGGAGACCTTTGAACTATCTTTGACCGGACATTACTGGACTTTGTCTTACACTAAACGTTATTCACTTTATTCCCTTCATCACAAATCTATGCTCTGTGAAAGGCTTGAATGTAATCATGTATTGTCTTTCCGCTGAACAAAAGCATACAACAAAAGCTTTTCACTGTACATCGGTACACGTGACAATTAACTAGACTCAATTCAAGCTCAACTAAAGGAGAGATTTTCATTGAGTAACACAATTCTGCACACATTTTATGTGTTGTTTCAAGCTTCTGTATCTTCTACTTGATTGAAGCAGGGAGTAGAGGGAATGACCACAGTGAGGCACAGTGGCACAATGGTCGAGCTACTGCCTTTCAGTGCCAGAGACCTGGGTTCCATCCTGACTACGGGTGCTGTCTGTATGGAGTCTGTATGTGGACCCTGTGGCCTGCGTGGGTTTCCTTCGAGATCTTCGGTTTCCTCCCACACTCCAAAAAAGTACAGGTTTGTAGGTTAATTGGCTTGGTGTAAATGTAAAAATGATCCTTAGTGTGTGTAGGGTACTGTTGATGTGCGGGGATCACTTGCTGGTGTGGACTCAGTGGGCCGAAGGGCCTGTTTCCACACTGTATCCCTAAACTAAACTAAGACCAGGCTGGGAAAGGATTATGTTGGCTGCTTTCCCGAGGCAGTGTGAAGTGTCAATTAAATCAATGGTGTGTGGTCTGTGTAGTGGACTAAGCTTCATCCACAACTCTCTGCAATTTATTGCAGTGGAGACATGTTGAATTTCCTCAGTGTCTTGGAGAAGTAGAGGTGTTGATGTGCTTTCTTTGTGTCGCTCCACTGTGGCTGGTCCAGTAACCTCTTGTTTGGAGGCATCAGATGTGCCAATCTCTTTGGAGCCTTTTTACATGGAACAATGGTTCAATGGTTCTTTATTGTCACGCATGCACTGCACAGTGAAATTATATTTGCATAGGTCACACATGCTTGATTCGGCATACTTTGGTGCCATTTACAACAGTCCACAGACAGGTAGGTCCATGTGCTCGATGTACTGGAGTGGCTCCCACTCCAGGCAAGCCCCAGGCTGCTGCTGGGCCTCCTCCGTTGCACTCCACCGGCTCAGCCCGCGAACCGATCTCCCTCTCCTCGCCCGACTGTCTCTTTATCCAGTGGGAGAAAATCATAACATGGAATGGAAATCATAAAAGCTGCAGATGCTGGAAGTCTGCAATTAAGATGCTGAAAGCACTGGTCAGTTGAGGCAAGAGCTATCCTCATTCTGAACAGAGAGCAGTATGCAACTTTTCTAAGAAATGCACAGGCACGTGTCTGGGCCTTGGTTTGATCTGATGGCATAAGATTGTGCATAAATCTTCAGCGACTGCTTTAAAACTGTACACTTGAGCTTGAGAGGGATTAATTGCGAGTGTGGGTGTAATGTTTCTGGCATGCGTACCAGGAGTCTGCATTTGAAGTGATTCTTTAGCGGACATGTGAAGTAATGATGGGAAATGTGAAATAATAGATGGGGAATGTGGATTAAGAAATGGGAAACAGGGAAGGGGCAAGAATCCATTAAAAACAACCTGAAGGGCAGTGAGCAGTGAGGGGGGAGCAATTAAGGCGCAGGTCATACAGATCCAGCCAATGGCAAAGATCATAAAACAATCGGATTTTAGCCAAAGAACTACTGTGTCACCTCTTGGCAGCCTATTTGGAATTGTAATGTCTAGGAAAATAATTAACACCTTCTGTGATGCCAACTTTTTAAAAAAAACACTGCTGTTCAGATAGCAAGAAGCGATTTTTCCAGATGACACCAGAGAAATGACTCTAGTAGAATTCGAGTAGCTTGTTTTGTTTTTGAAAGCAAATTAGACAACAGTTCTTTCACCAAATATATAAACGAAACAAGGAAAATTTTAGTTTAAGTGTCGGTAATTGTTAAATAATTGGTCATTTTCACAGTAATGCTTTTAACATTTGCTGATGATTTGTCGGCCTCGAGTCCAATAAAAATGTATGTGTGGACATGGATTCTGATTCCTTCCTCGTCCTATTGAAATTGGTTGCCATGGAAGGAATTACGAAGTCAATAATTCTTTAGTGTCATAGCCACAGAGTCATACTGCATGGAAACAGGCTCTTTGGCCCAACTTGCCCTTCCCGACCAACATGCCCCATCTACACTAGTCCCATCTGCCTGCGTTTGGCCCATATCCCTCTAAGCATTTCTTGTCCATGTACTTGTCCAAATGCATCTCTCTTATGCCAACTGGGATGCAGATTCCAGCAACCTCTGAATTTCACTTATTTTGCAATCAAAAAAATGTTAAAGAAAACTATGATAGTCAGATGGTAAATTCCACGAAACAAAAACATTCTTTGAAAATCACATTATTTAAGTTCACAAACTGAGGGTTCTGAATCATAATTCTGGAGCCTTTTTTGAAATTACATTTGCTGATTTGTTTTTCATTTGCAAGCAGATACCACCATGATAAAATGAGCGAGTTTTATTTACATAGTTGACGTTCCCATTTCAGGCTCAATCTGTTTACAACATATTTACTTGATTCCCTCCCTATCACGCTTCCCTCAGTCGGGTGGTCCTTGTGAGTGGAGACACAACTACATTCCATCCCTTATAAAGCCTCCATGCAGCAACAGCATTACACAGCACAATGCCAGCTGCTGTCCTTGTAAATGCTTACAACACACACCAAACAATCAGTAGTAAATCAGAACATTCTCTTATTTTAGCCCCTTTTCTGATGTTCGGAGTCATTAGCTGCTGCCTATTATCATAGAGTCATAGTCACACAGCGTGGAACCAGTCCCTATGGCCCAACTTGCCCATGCCTACAAACATGCCCCATCGACACTAGTCCCACCCGCCTGCATTTGACCCATATCCCTCTAAACCTATCCTATCCATGTAGGTCCAAATGAGAGGGTGAGGCCGAAACATTGCCCATTTCCTTCGTTCCATAGATGCTGCCGCACCCGCTGAGTTTCTTCAGCACTTTTGTCTACCTTTGATTTTCCAGCATCTGCAGTTCCTTCTTAAATATATTAAACTGTGACCTCTGTTCTTGATATTTTACACGTTTGTAACTCTTTCTCCACTGTTTTACATTCTTGGATCTCACTCTCTCTTTGCCTCCGGTTTTCCCCACAGGTCCAGGTGAAAATCTGGACTGATCCTACCCTTTGGCATTCCACATCACCCACACTCACCACAAGTGAACTGTGGCCTTTTAAGTAGTTAAGTTGGCAAATTTTCTCCCGGCTTTTCAGCATGGGCAAGAAATGCAGTTGGTGTCACTCACTTCCCGTGAATGAGTAAATCATCTATTAAAAAAATAAACATCATCAGCGCGCTGACGGAAATGAGATTGTCAGAGTCTAGCTTGCTTTTGCGTGGTGTTAATCCAATGCCACTTTCTCCTGTCTTGGAGATGTTGCAGATTTTCTTGGCAATTTTCGAAGTACAACCAGATGTTGCCTTGGAGTCTCGGCCAGTGCTCTTCAATCATCACAACCGCAGTTAAATTGATGATCAATCTCGTTTCCTCTTTGCGGAATCGTATCCAACATTGATGCAGTCGGTCACACTCTCACTGTGTCAGCCCTGGCTCCAGTGGTAACTCTTGCCCTGTGTCAGAGGTGCGAGCTCAACGTTTCAAAGCAGGGATCTGTCTGCTCTCCAAGGTATATGTTAACATGCCACAACGGTGTTTTAAAGCTGGGCAGTGGTTTATCTTCTGGCCAATATTTATACCTCACCTGCTTCACTAGAAACATTGCCTTCCATATTTTTTCAATTATAAGAGCTTAGATAAACACAAAATGCTGGATTTACTCAGTGGGTCAGGTAGCAACTCTGGAGAAAAGGAATAGGGTGATGTTTCAGGTTAAGACCCTTCATCAGACTGAGTCACCTTGCCAATGGGAAAGAGCCCTATTGTCTATGTCTCTGGCACTGGGAGAAACCACTCTCTCTTATTTTGATGCTTTTCAGTGGGCTGATGTTATCAGTAACCATTGACTATCTCAAACCTGTTATCTTTTGTTATCTATATTGTTGCACTTTACCAAGAGGTGTACGATTTCAATAAGATTCTGAGAATGTTATTGCTTAACTACTCTTGATATCAAGTAACTAATAGTATTTTGTCGAATGGCCCGTGTTTACAGATAAGTAAACTTGCATGCTGTACTTCGTTGCCTATCTCCTTCGCTCCTTAGATGCTGCTGCACCCGCTGAGTTTCTCCAGCTTTTTGTGGACCCTCGATTTTCCAGCATCTGCAGTTCCTTCTTTAACAACATGCTGTACAGGTATATCATTTTGTAGGAAGGAACTGCAGAAGCTGGTTTAAATCAAATTGCTGGAGTAACTCAGCGGGACAAGCAGCATCTCTGAATAGAAGGAATGGGTGACGTTTCGAGTCAACAGGAATATAATTTAACGTATGTAAACATTCATGCCGTTCTGATCACAAATTACTGAATACTTTCTGACTTACAGCAGTAGAAATGTGTTAATGGATGCATCTTTGTTTCTTTTGAGTATTCTTATTTTTTCCGGTTCCCTCATTCAATAGTCAAGAAGGCTGGTTTAAAAATGAAGGGCAGGTTTTACTTTGCATGAATTTGACACAATTAACAAATCCATTGAAAATGCAAAATGTTACATTACCACCACCTTTACAGCATTACAATGTGCTAATAAAAATGTGATGTAAATTCAGGTGAAATTCATTCACCGACCATCTAAACTTAGTCTCTAACATAGGCAGTGTCTGCATAGATACCTAATGCTGATTTAGCCCAACTTTGGTGCAGAAATATTCTTGCAGCTGACAGAGGATTATGATTTAAAAAAATAACATAATTGCAAAATATTTGGCAAATGGGCGGCATGCCGATGCGATTGGTAGAGCTGCTGCCTCACAGTGCCAGAGACCTGGGTTCAATCCTGACATCAGGTGCTACCTTTGCAGATTTGGCTCATTCTCCCTGTGACCACTTGTGTTTCTGTCCACAATTTAAAGACATGTGGGTTTGTAGGTTAATTGTCCTTAATTTAGTTTAGTTTAGTTTGGAGATACAGCATGGAAACAGGCCCTTCAGCCCACCAAGTCCATGCCGACCAGCGATCACCCATATACTAGTTCTATTCTACGGCCAGGAACAATATAGAGAATTGACATATCGTCGTACCGCGTTGCTGCGACGGCTGGCGGTGGAGCGCGCTACTCGCCAGCCCTTCATAAGGGGCCACGGAGGTAAGTATCCTACCTTTAGTTGGTGGTCCTTGTTGTTGGTTATGTCTTGCAGCAAGGACATGGATGGGAGTACCAAGGGCCGGAGGACGTCAGGACGAGTTCGCCGGTCAACAGTTCCGGGGCCTTTACCATCGGCAGTACCTGCAACGCAGGCCGGGACTCCGGCGGAGATGTGGGTAAGCCCTGTGATTACAGGTCCAGATCCGCCAGCACATCAGCTCGGAGGAGTTCGACGAGGAGGAGTGTGGTGTGCCGCCAGAGCAGGGGGACCCTGCCATGGCAGTCAGGTCGTCAGCGGGCTCGCTGGCGACCTCGAGCTGGGTGCGTGCGGCTGCACGGCCCGTTCCACTCAGCCCTCCGAGTAGGGGAAGGGCAGCAGCCCAGAAGCCTAACCCTGCCAGGGCTAAGGCATTGCCTGACGCGGAGGAGCGGTCAGGTTCCAGGGCGAGACCCGGGGCGGCTGTGAGGTCCAGCCGGCACACCCCGACTTTCGACGCCGGGAAGGGTCGGTTGAGTCGGGTCTCGTCACGGTCGCCGAGCCCCCCATGGATGGGTGGGCGAGACCATGCGTCGGCGAAGTCCACGATGTGGGCAGCCGGTAAGCCTGCGCGGGCTTCAGGCAGCCATGCTTCGGCTGGTGCCGACACCACACCGCAAGTGCCCTTAGTGGCAGCGGCTTCAGCTCCCGCTAAATGGAGGCGGTTGAACACGCCCGCGCGGGAATCGCGCAGTTTCGCCTCGGCGGCTGTTAGCGACAACTACCGGCACCGGCTGGGCCTCGATGAGGTGCGGGCCGATGATAGGAGCCCGGTTTTCTTTTCAGAGCCTGAGGACTCCGACCACCTGAGTGTTCAGGGTGAAGGGCGTATTGACCGTATGGAGCGGCTGCTGGAGCTCCTG
Organism: Raja brachyura; assembly: GCA_963514005.1. The sequence continues at coordinate 33,581,751 of OY740798.1, read as the reverse complement.
CTTCAACGTCAACTACAGCAGGGCAGCAACAGGCACAGGGCGTCGTCACCAGCCTCTACCATCAGCCTGGAGCAGCAGGAGGAGGAGGTTTTGGTGGATTCCATACCACCTCCGTTGGAGGTGCCAGCGGAGGATCTTCTGGGTGTGGCGACCAAATTTGCGGCCCCACATTCATCTGGACTTCCTTTAAACGCAAAGCTGGCAGCCACTGTGGACTTTCTTAACAACCAGCAACTACAGGAAGAAGTCCTCATTCAGGCAATGAGCCGTCACAAGGCTCCATCCAATTGCAACTCCCTCAACGTGCCTGTGGTCAATACGCCGATATGGGGCAACATCAGTGCGGCTATCCGTCAACAAGAGGTAAATTGCAGTGGATCCTGAAGCTCCTCACGGCCGGTATTACCGCCTTAGTGCGGTCGGTGGACGGGGACGAACTGAATTTGGACCAGGAAGATGCTCTGGCCCTCCTGTGCGCGACCCAGCATGAAATCAACGGGTTTCGCAAAAACAGCATCCACCCAGCGCTCAACCCGAAGTTTGCAGGATTGTGCAAACCACCGCCGCCGCTGCCGCCCCGTCAACTCGTTGGGGAGGACCTCTCGAAGAGAGTCAAAGAGCTTGACGAACAAGCCAAAACGGTGGGGATCATGCGCTCTCAGAGTGCCCCCACACCGTCAGGCTCATAAGCTCCATACATTCGCTCACGAGGGTCTGCTAGTACCTCGCCGAGGACCCACCGTCAAGCTCCACAACGACAGCAACATCAGACCCAGCACCAGGGGTCTTTTTTAGGACAGGGTCGGCAGAGACCCTGGTGGAAAACGAAGACGCCGCGCCCTCAAGCCAACCCAGCACCTCCACGTCCACCCACACGTGTCAAGGACCGCCGGTAACCATGGGGGTGAGGGGGTCTGGTTCTCTCTTTTCTCTTTGTTTAACTTCACATGTTGGTGGTCGCCTTCGGCTGTTTTTGGGTGCATGGGGTAATTTTACTGGTGACGAGTATGTGTTGCAGAATATTCAGGGGCATAAAATTGAGTTTATTAATGGCGACATTCCTCCATCCCAGCACATGCCCGCTCGAACGTTTAAATTATCTGCTGCAGAACAGGCAGCAGGCTACAAGGACATTTTAAGGCTTGAACAGAAGGGAGTGATTGAGAAAGCGGTGCATGAGCCAGTTGAATTTGTTTCGAATATATTCACCAGATATAAGAAGGATGGAGGTTGTCGTGTCATTATTGATCTAACCCGTTTGAATACTTTTGTAACATATACTCATTTTAAAGTGGATTGTTCACTAAATTAGTGAAACCAATTATGGCTTATTTGAGACAGCGACATCATATAGTTATGGCCTATTTAGATGATATCTTAATTGTGGGCCACACCCTGGAATTGGCTGAACAGGGAGTTGCAGCTGCTGTCAATATATTTCAACAATTAGGGTTTATTGTCCATCCAGAGAAATCAAAGTTCTGCCCTGCCCAGGTGATTAATTACCTAGGGTTCACGGTGAACTCTATGAGCATGAGGGTTACCATACCAATTAACAAGATTGAGGAGGTTACCCAGGTGTGTCAAGGTTTAATCCGCAACAATATACCATCGATTCGGCATACAGCTACAGTAATTGGTAAGCTTGTAGCTTTGTTTCCGGCAGCACGATATGGACCTTTGCATTATCAGAGTTTGCTGCGTTAAAACAGGACGCTGGTCATTATGATCGATCAATGCAGCTGCCGTCCGAAGCGATAAATGAGTTGCAATGGTGGGTGTGCCACATTAGCAGCTCATTCAAGCCTATCAGGGAGGCTAATCCGGTGGTATATTTGCAGACTGATGCAAGCTCCAATGGCTGGGGAGCTACGGATAATTGCTCTAGTTGTGGGGGCAGATGGGACACCCTTGAGTCAACGATGTTGTTGACTGAAGGAATTAACTATTTGGAGTTGCTGGCAGCATTCCACGGACTTCGTGCGTATTGTTCCAAGCTTGTTGGAGCACATGTCCGTCTCCAAATAGACAACACCACAGCAGTGGCATACTTAAACCATATGGGTGGTACCAGGTCAGTTTCGTGTGACAAATTGGCTAACTCAATTTGGCTCTGGTGTGTTCAAAGAGACATTTGGATTTCAGCTACCTATTTGCCAGGTGAGCTTAATACTGTGGCGGACACCAGGTCACGCAAATTTAATGACAATATTGAATGGATGTTGCATCCTGAGATTTTTTCTAAAGTCACAGCCAAATTTGGTAAACCGGACATTGACCTTTTTGCGTCACGGTTGAACCATCAGGTACCAACCTACGTTTCATGGGAACCAGATCCTGGGGCAATAGCGCTAGATGCATTCTCGCTGGACTGGGGGATTTGGTTTTTCTATGCCTTCCCCCCGTTTTGCCTCATCAGTCGGGTATTGCGTAAGATTCAGGCAGATGCTGCCAAGGGCATCCTTATTATACCCGACTGGCCCACACAGCCTTGGTATCCGGTGGTCTTTGACATGCTCAACGAACCTTGGGTCCTTTTGAAGGGTTGCCCACAATTGGTTACTCACCCTGTCTCAGGGGAGCCACATCCCTGCCATGGCTATTTAAATTTGTTGGCTTGCAGGTTCTGAACAGGCCGTTAGTCCAATACGGCCTCTCAGCTCGGACCATGGATACCATCGGGGCGTCGTGTCGAGAGTCAACAAGGCGAAGATACCGATCGCATATTAAGAAGTGGGAAGCCTACTGCAGCCGCTCTCGCATCACGTACGATGACGTGACAATAACCGACGTCCTGGAATTCCTCGCGGGGTTGCACCATGATGAACACTTAAGTTACAGTGCCATCAACAGCGCCAGAAGTGCGCTCTCATTCTACCTCAATATTGAGGTAGGATCCAACAGGCTAGTGTCCAGACTCATGCGGGGTATATTCAATATGAATCCGCCTACACCATGCTATAATATCACCTGGGATGTCAGGGACGTATTAAACCTGCTCAGGACGTGGTCTCCCATGGAAGGGCTCCAACTGGACAAACTCACCATGAAGCTGGTGATGTTACTAGCGCTGACTTCAGCTCAGAGGGTACAGACACTACACAAACTTCGTGTCGACAGAATGACATCTACCCCTACAGAAGTAGTCTTTTTCATTGACGAGCTACTAAAGCAGCATGGACCTGGGTGCACAGGGCTGCAGCTGAAGTTCCCGGCATACCCCGCAGATGCTAGGCTATGTTTAGCCTCACATATCCGCCACTATGTCAAGGTGACGGCACGCATCAGAGGAATGGAGAGACACCTGCTGGTCACTCATAAGAGACCTCATCATCGAGTGACAGTCCAGACGATATCCAGGTGGCTTCGAGTCGTCTTGGGTAAGTCAGGTATCGACACTAATGTGTTCAAGTCTCATTCCACCAGGGCTGCATCTACGTCAGCGGCGAGGATTATGGAGGTGCCTATGGACCAAATTCTCGCCACTGCAGGATGGGCTAATGAAGCTGTGTTCCAGCGTTTTTATAACAAGCCTGTTGCTGCTCCTCTACAGTTCGCAGAAGCCGTGCTGAATGCAGGTCAAGAACGTGGAGATGTCCCTGCATGAGGGGTTTTGATTTGTTATTCATAAATATGCTCTTGTTTTGCAGTATGAACTATTGAGCAAGTTTGTTCCTCCCATCCATCCCTGGTAGTGGTGTGTCAGCATGGACGTGGTCCAGGGTGTGTAATCACAGAAACTTTGAAGTCTTCACGAAGTCACTCACGTGACTCCGAAATGAAATAGTAAGATTGAACGAGAACTTACCAGTTCGAAGGTTGATCTTTATTTTATGAGGAGTCGAAGTGAGGGATTTCGTGCCCTCCTCGCCCAACCCTCAATCACCTTCATCTGGTAATCTTAGTCACTTCAATCTTACTATGCAAAGTCATTTCAATTGTTGGTTTCTGTGATTCCACGCCGCTACTTTGAAGTATGTCGAGCATGCGCGCCGGCGGGCTCTTCACGAAATCCCTCACTTCGACTCCTCATAAAATAAAGATCAACCTTCGAACTGGTAAATTCTCGTTCAATCTTACTATTATATTGGATACCTTCTGAATGAAATGAAATGATTTTAAATTGTTCCTTTTAACTGCGTTGAAAAGAATGTAGTTATTTCTTTTCCAAGTGAACAGCAAGGGCAACATGCCTGATCACAGGTCCGTGCCAGTGGTTCTTTGTAATGGGCTCCCAGGAGAGTTGTGAAAGAACAGCCAAGGTCAACTTGAAGCTAGTTTCCCTCCCTCCCTTTGGCTGTTTACAATCATGGGGGAGCCACCATTCACTTACTGTCCAAAGTGGGATTGGACAACCTATCTCCACATCTGGTCCACGTAGGTGGTCCCCGAAGATATTTTATTTTATTCTGAAAATATTGCAAATGATAAATCAGTTAATGCGTTTATATTCTTTGAAAACCGGAGTAAAACATTTTTTTGGGACCATCTATTCAACCAGAAACCATGTCTAGACAATCTATTTAATGAAGATAATTATGATATAATGCTGCTAATGACCAATAAAAAATGAATCGTGCTGGCTCTGTATAAGTGTGAGGTCCCAATTGACCTTGATGGGGATTGTGTCAAATGTTCTTGGCTTTCTCCCTCCTTGGATATGGTAGTAGCCAGTCTTGAATTTGCAGAGTTTCTGACCCCATCGATGTCAGAAGGTGTGGAGGGGTTTATGCCCCCAACAGTGCGGGTATGATATTGTTGTTCATGGAATGATGCACAATTTGGAGATTGCAATTTCTATCTCTGAGATGTTTACTCATGAAGGGTGGAATTATGTCATATTTCACTCCAAATGATCTTCGGAAATAAACTGCAGAAGCTAGCGATTCGAAATAAAAACAGAAAAGCATTGAAAATCATTGACTTCAAGAAATTGCAGAGAATCGTGGCTGCAGCCCAGACCATCACACAAACCAACCACCCTTCCATTGACTCCATCTACACTTCACGCTGCCTCGGCAATGCCAGCAGCATAATTGAGGATGAGTCTCACCGTGGTCCCTCCCCTTTCTCCCCTCTCACAAGAGACAAGAGATACAGAAGTATGAAAGCACACACCTGCAGATTCAGGGACGATTTCTTCCCACCTATTATCAGGCAACTGAAACATCTTTTTGTGGAATCAAGGGATATGGCGAGAAGGCAGGCACGGGTTATTGATTGGGGATGATCAACCATGATCACAATGAATGGCAGTGCTGGCTCGAAGGGCCGAATGGCCTCCTCCTGCACCTATTTTCTATGTTTCTGTGTTTCTATCCTAACACCAACTAGAGAGTGGTCATGAGCTATCATCCACCTCATTGGAGACCCTCGGACTATCTTTAAGTGGACACTGAATTTTATCTTGAACAAAATATTGTACCCTTTATCCTGTATCTGCACACTGTGGACGGCTCAAATGCAATCATGTATAGTCTTTCTGCTGATTGGTTAGTGTGCAACAAAAAGTTTTTCACACGTCTCAATAAACTAAATTAAACTAAGCACAGAGCTCTCTCTCTCTCTCCCTCCCTCCCTCTCCCCCTCTCTCCCTCTCTTCTAGGGTTTCCAACTTTCTCACTCCCAAAGAAGGAACAAAAGGTCAAAATAAGGGACAAATTCCCGACTGCATTTTGTTGACAGACTCGGCCGTGGCTGGGCGAATGATGAGTTGGCCCTGGTACAGGACTACACATAAAACACAGCCGGCGGGCCAGCTGAGGAGTTTTGGCCCCGGCACCCAACTCATGAACCGATGATCGGCCATGAGAAGGAGGGGTGGTGGTGTCGGCAATAAGCGAAGTTCCGAAGGTCGGACAGCTGGCCGGGTTGCCAACCAACAGGGCCACGGGCGAGGCACTGCTGCTGCACTCCATGGGCTGCACTACGTCTAGACGGGTGAGGCGGGGACGGACGCGGCGCTCTGACCCGACAGTCCTCTCGACCGGAGTAGTAGCTGTCAAATACAAGACAAGGGCAGTCCTGTATGAGACAAACCAATTTAGCCAGGGCCGGATTTACCACTAGGCTTCATAGGCTGAAGCCAAGGGCCTCAAAATCTAGGGGGCCTCCGGCCAAGGCAGGACACCTGCCGTTCAACTCTGAGCGGGCCCCCCTCTCTATCTCTCTCTGTGTGTTACTCCCCGTCTCCGTTCTCAGCTTGCTTCTCATCCGCCGGCACGGCAGGCCGCCTTGCACATGCGCACTGCTACGGCCAGCACATCCTCCCCCTGCACATGCGCACTGCCACGGCGACTGGTCGGCGCTGGCCACTTTCTCCCTCACTTTGAATTGTTGGAGATCTGGCCACCATTGATGAAAACCCACCGCTGAAAACCAATGCAGAATCACTCCCTCGAGCTGGAGTAACTCCCCGGATTAACTCTTGCTTCTGGTTTCCTGGTCCTCCAAAAATATTCTAAATGGAATTTAAACTGGAGGTGGTGGAGGGTCCATCACCAAACTCCAAACTCTGAACAATACCAGCCTATTGCATTTCATCTGTTTATGTATTGTGTATATATATGGTCTATGGTATATAAACGCACTGAACTTTTATCTCCTGTTCTGTATTATGTTTACATATTCTGTTGTGCTGCAGCAAGCAAGAATTAAATTGTCGTATCTGGGACACATGACAATAAAACTCTCTTGACTCTTGACTTAAACAAAAAAGGGTTCTTGGGGGAAAAACGAGCTACTTTAAATTTAGTTCTATCTGGTTGGGTAACTATGGTAGGGTGAAGACTTTTCCATGCTTTAATTGTGCGGGGGAACCCCATGGATCAGCGAGCAACTCTGGATAGAAGAAATTGGGTGACGTTTCGGGTAGAGACCCTTCTTTAGACTCCCTCTGGTTTTAGTGTTTTTAGTTTAATTTAAAGATACAGCGTGGAAACAGGCCCTTCGGCCCAAATAGTCCAGGCCGAACCTGGACTATTCTATGGCTAGTTCTAACCCACACATTAGTGATGTAAGACAAGAGTCAAGAGTGTTTTATTCTCACGTTCCAGTTAGAACAATGAAATCCTTAAGGGCCTGTCCCACCAGCATGCGATTGCATGCATCTAGTGCGACGAAACATGGTCGCTTGAGGTGTACGGCCTCGCAGGGCTGGTTCCACTTTGAACCGCGGAGCCGTATGGAGTTGTGCGGGGGCTGGTCCCGACATCATACTCACCAATCAGCTGGGCAGGTGGCGGGCCGACTGAATTTGGACGTCGCACGGCGTTGGGCGGTGACGTCATCACGCAACGGCACGCCGGGCAGTGATGTCACACGCAATGCTACGTGCGTATGCTACGTACTCCGTCAAGACGCTGCGTACGATGTCAAGACGCTGCATACGTCATCAATGCGGCTGTGGGCCGACAGGCCTTTGGCGCGCGGGATTTTTGGACAGTGTAAGTTTTTCGGAGCCTCGCGCGATGTTGGGACCAGAACCCGCACAACTCCATACGGCTCCGGCGATCGAAGTGGGACTGGCCCCACGAGGCCCTACGGCTTAAGCGACCACGTTAGGTCATGCTAGCCGCATGCAGTGGGACAGACCCTTAACTTGCAGCAGCACAACAGAATATGTAAACATAGTACTCTATAAACAATGTTATAAACTAGAAAACAAAACGGTGTATATTTATATATGAATATATAACTATATAAATGTGTGTGTGTGTATGTGTGTAATATATATACCCACACACCCAATTTCCCTCCTGCGATTAATAAAGTTTTATCGTATGTGTGTGTGTAGGAAGGAACTGCAGATGCTGGTTTAAACTGAAGATAGACACAAAAAGCTGGAGTAACTCAACAGGTCAGACAGAATCTCTGGACAAAAGGAAAATATTACGTTTTGGGTTTCGTCTGAAATAGGTATCACCCATGTGATCAAAGGGAAAAGGAGTAAACTCCATACAAACAGCACCCATATTCAGGATCAATTCTGGGTCTCTGGCACTTTTAGGCAGCAACTTTATGGCCAATGTACTGCCCCATAGTCTTGAACTTAATTAAAACATACAGTAGCTGTAAAGGGGGACATAGCGTCACTTGGAGATTTAAAACTGAAAATGGATATTTTCATTTTTTTAGTAACCAAAGTTATTAACGTATACTTTTTTTTGTGTTGGAAAACAAAATATAATGGCACAGCTGGTGGACTTGCTGCCTCACACGCCAGAGATCTGTGTTCGATCCTGTCATCGGGCACTGTCTGTGTTGAATATGCACATTCTCCCTGCAAGTGTGTGGGTTTGCTCCCACATCCCAAAGACGCATTGGCTTTGTAGGTTAACTTGTCTCTGTAAAATTGGCCCTAATGTGTAGGGAGTGGGTGAGGAAAGTGGGATAACAGAACTTGTGTGAATGGGCAGACAAAAATTCTGGAGAAACTCAGCGGGTGAGGCAGCATCTATGAAGCGAAGGAAATAGGCGACATTTCGGGTTGAGACCCTTCTTCTTTACAGTACGCGTCTCTCCGTGTCACAGAACGGCACACTGGGCATGTCGGGAAGGCAGCTCATGTTGTGCAGGGCTGGCCCCCCGGGAAATATTCCGGAGCCTGGGCCCGATGAGCAATTCCGGTCGAGCGGGGGTAAGCTCAGTCAGAATCACTTCAAGCACATGCTTCTCCTCAACACCCGTCAGAGTCCTGAGATGGAGAGCTGCCATCTGGGTACGCTCGCATACCAAGGACTGGCTACCGTCTTGGTTTTTTCTTTCCCAAACCCAGTTGTAGTGGGCGGTGGGAGAGTGCAGGAGCCTGGCCATTCACTGACTGGCTCATCGCTGTCAGAGGTATCGGGACCCTCCCTCGACACTGATCCCGGGGGTGGAATCATGTTGGAGGAGGGGGAGCGTGATGTGGCCAGCTTGCATAGTGGGGTGAGCAAGCTGACAGCCAGCTGCAGCCTCCTAAACTCAGATGAACCAAGACCTTGAGTGTAGACAGGGGGAAGATGTTGCTGCAGGTGTCAGTGGGCTGGCAAAATGCCCAGATTCCAGTGCTGTGTCTCGAGGGGCCGGTATCTGGGAGATTCGGGAGTTTCTGAAAGAATTCAAGGGCAGTAGAAGTAAAGTCCAGTTAGCTGTCAAACAGTGGCCAGATCTGTCGGGATTTATCGGCCACTTGAAGCTATCTTTTGCAGTAAGGCTGGTGGTCTTCTCGAGTTTGAGAAGTGTCAGTTCGGGGAATTTTTGAAGTTCCATTCCATGCCCAACTCCGTTCCCACATTCATAAACGCCCGCCTCTTAAAGCTCAGGATCCCTTTAAGATGCGGGTCGTGCCAGGGCTGCATAAGCCTAGCCAGCCTAGACTGCACCTCCCCAATCTTTGCCAGGTGTGGAAGAAGGAGCGCATCACGGATGAAAGTAGAAACACAGTGCAGCGCAGGAGAACCGGTTTCACAGTGGACACCCACGGTTCCACCGGTACAAAGATCCCACCCACCGTGGGCCCCATCTCCAAAGCTAAGGCCACCGCCTGCTGTGACTTTACGATAAATTCACATTTCCCCCTTCCAACCCCGGAAGAGGCAATCGCGTTCTTCTGAAAAAGATCGTGCAGACCCACTTCTATTGCCTCCTTGGTCGACCGGTACCCAGTGTGGACCGTGATCCCATATTTAATCTCCACCGTCAACATAAGGGTCCTCCTCGAGTGACCCCGAAGATGCTGCCGACAACAGCAATCTCAGCTCAAGAGCAATCTCAGAGCCTGTCTCAAGAAGCAGCAGAAACAGTTCTCTCCAGCCGAGCAAGAAAAATCACCCACGCTTAACTTCCCTGCCGAGAGCAGCTTTTGGGAAGCTTTTCCCAGGTCTTCTGAGTCTCCAGAAACTGCCGGATTCGAAACGTACCTTCTTTTCATTTATGCCCAGGCGACCTGGTCTGGGCAAAACGGTATGGGAGCAGGGTTACGATGTTAGAAACCACATAAACACCGCCTCTTTCCAACACCCGGCCTCGAGGTACGATTGGCAATCTGCCAGCCACTGCCGCTCCCACGGCTCTCCAGAAAAGTACTGGAATTCCTCATTGAATGGAGAAATCATTTAAAAAAGGAAATTTTACGCGATCCAACGTTGTCAATTGTGATATTTGCTGGTCGTTGTGATAATTGCTGATCGTCCCCTATCAATAACCCGTGCCTGCCTTCTCCCCATATCCCTTGACTCCACTAGCCCCTAGAGCTCTATCTAACTCTCTCTTAAATCCATCCTGTGACTTGGCCTCCACTGCCCTCTGTGGCAGGAAATTCCATAAATTGACAACTCTGGGTGAAAAAGTTTTTTCTCACCTCAGTCTTAAATGACCTCCCCTTTATTCTAAGACTGTGGCCCCTGGTTCTGTACTTGCCCAACATTGGGAACATTTTTCCTGCATCTAGCTTGTCCAGTCTTTTGATAATTTTATATGATTCTGTAAGATCACCCCTCATCCTTCTAAACTCCAGTGAATACAAGCTTTCTCTTTTCAATCTTTCCTCATATGACAGTCTCGCCATCCCAAGGATCAATCTCGTGAACCTACGCTGCACTGCCTCAATCACAAGGATATCCTTCCTCAAATTAGGAGACCAAAACTGTACACAATACTCCAGATGTGGTCTCACCAGATCCCTATACAACTGTAGAAGAACCTCTTTAATCCTATACTGAAATCCTCTTGTTTTGAATGCCAACATTCCATTAGCTTTCTCCACTGCCTGCTGTACCTGTAAGCCAACTTGCAGTGACTGATGTACAAGGACACCCAGGTCTCGCTGCACCTCTCCCTTACCTAACCTAACCCCATTGAGATAATAATCTGCCCCCTTGTTTTTGCCGCCAAAATGGATAACCTCACATTTATCTATATTATACTGCATCTGCCACCCAACTGCCCACTCACTCAACCTGTCCAGGTCACCCTGCAACCTCCTAACATCCTCTTCACAGTTCACACTGCCACCCAGCTTTGTGCAAACTTGCTAGTGTTGCTCCTAATTCCCTCTTCCAAATCATTAATATATATGGTATACAGTTGCGACCCCAACACCGAGCCTTGAGGCACTCCACTCGCCACTGCCTGCCATTCTGAAAAGGACCCGTTCATTCCTATTCTTTACTTCCGGTCTGCCAACCAATTTTCTATCCATGTTTAGCTGGAGAGTTTATGAACTGTCCACCTGCCCTGGTAATAAATCTAAATGCACAAATAACAATGTGATAAATACAAGTGAATGATCTAACCGGTACTGGAACTGAACTACCAAACTAGTTCCAAGTCTAATTTTTCTAGTTTGCAATTGGTGATTTTACAGTAGTTATGTTTAAAATTAGTTTGACTTGGATCTTTTTATATCACTCCCTGAATCCAACTGATCATTGTCTGTATAGGATGGACTGCAGATGCCATCCCATTATACTCATCCCGTTAAAAAAAATTCTCCCCACATTCTTAATATCGAAAAAAAAAAGAGACAGGTACATGGACAGGAAAAGTTCAGAGGGATGTAATACAAATGAACTACAGATGCTGGTTTATACCGAAGATGGACACAAAGTGCAGGAGTAACTCAGTGGGTCAGGCAGCAACTCTGGTGGAAAAGGATCACTGTTTCATTTATCTCTTTCTTTATCTGATTTGCTACCCACATTTTCTCCGTCTGGTCTTGCACTGTTAAGTTCACAGTTTTCCAGCTCTGTAGAAAAGGAGAGGTTTTCCGTTTGGTTCACAGTTGCCTACACTGCCCACAACCTGTCCTTTATCAGGAACAGGCCCTTCGGCCCACAATGTCCGTGCTGAACATGATGCCCAGTTATCAGTTTGTACTTTTGATAGTTTATTGCACAACGTTATAATTCTCATGAAACATAGGCATTGTTAGCAAATGCCACAATTGACCCATATCAATAACATCTCTGGTCTTTCTGAACCATCATGGACCTTGTCATAAAGCAGATTGCAAAAGCTTAAACCCATAAGCTTTGGTGGCACGGCGGCGCAGTGGTAGAGTCGATGCCTTTCACAATGACAGAAACCCGGGTTCGATCCTGACTATGGGTGCTGTCTGTATGGAGTTTGTGCGTTCTCCCCGTGACCATGTGGGTTTTCTCCGGGTGCTCCGGTTTCCTCTCACACTTCTAAGACTACAGAGATGAACAGGTTTGTAGGTTAATTGGCTTTGGTAAAATTGTAAATTGTCCCTAGTGTGTAGGATAGTGCTAGTGTACGGGGTGATCACTGGTCAGAGTGGACACGGTGGGCTGAAGGGCCTGTTTCCTCATTGTACCTCTACACTAAATTAAACTAGAAGGGAAAGCTTAATTTGAAGAGGACACAATTAGATGGAAAATTGGTACAATTTGGTTTGATGCATTTTGTGCAGTAATCCACATCATTTCCACATCTGCTTGTCTTTTATTTGCACCAAAAGAAAACCAGGCGGAAAGTTTGGCAACTAACTAAAGGCTTTGATTTGACCATGTTTACAGAAAACAGCAGTAACATATAAGAGACATGTGTTCAAGAAGGATAGGAGGTAAATAAAGTTTTATTTTTGCTTATTATTTTAGTTTTCACAATAAAAATACACATGCTAAACTTACAAGACAGTCTGAATGTTTGATATTATAAAGACTGGTTTCGAAAGAATTTTAATTCACATTATTTTTACTCTATGTACACTCATCAAAAAAATATGCATGAGACTACAAATGTGGTTTAGTTTAGTTTAGAGATACAGTGTGGAAACAGGCTCTTCGGCTCACTGAGTCCGCGCTGACCAGCGATCACCCCGTACACTAAAGGCCCTGTCTCACAGTGCGAGTCCACCCAAGAGTGACCCCAAGTGAAAGAAAAAAAACGGACTCGTGGTTATGCACGAGATTCAAAGTTTATGGTCAAGTGTTTAACCGAGTTCCCACGGACATGTTCTTTATGCGATGTTCCAAGGTGCTCTCCCGACTTACCAAGTTCCTCTCCCGTTACACTTGAGCCAACCATGAATGAAGGTATGTTTTAATAAAGTAACAATGTTAAAGAAAACACCTCCATCCTGTGGCTTTGAGTTAAAGATAGAAATCAGCGCGGCTGCATCTATTAATATGACCTACAAAGGGAAAATGCGCATCAGATTGTTGGGAGACGGAGCTCAGGGTTCGCCTCCTGAGCTGCTTTGGTGCCCAGGTGTGAGGGAGGTTGGGGAGGGGGGGGGGCGTCATTAATCTGTCTGGGGTGACAAGGCCCTTGGGTTAGGAGTGGTGTGCAAGGAGACTTAATTCTCTCCGATCTCTCTGAAGCCCCGGATGAGAACAAAGGAAACCCACCTTGCCAGCGCGTACAAGCCCGTTGTATATAAGGGTCTCGACCCGAAACGTCGCCTATCTCCTTCGCTCCTTAGATGCTGCTGCATTCGCTGAGTTTCTCCAGCCTTTTGTGTACCCCCGTTGTATATAACTTTGCTGCTGACGCGCACACCCACTCTCTCTCCCTCTCTCTCTCTCTCTCTGCTCTCTCTCACTGCAGCTCAGAGCCCAAGCTCGCCATCCTATAGTGGTAACATTCACATCGGGTCCCCTCCACACCCACACCCCCTCTCTCCGACACACACCCCCCACAAGGCAACAGGCAGCGTGAGAGACAGAGAGTTTGTAGGGTGTTGGTTTTGTATAAGGATTTATTTTTAAATTATTAGCCAAGGTCGGATATACTTATTTTAAACGAAGTTTGGAGTGCTTGACAATACTTTTTACTCTTTGCGCTCGTTTTCAGAAAGGGTTCAGACCCCGCTTGGCTCGTTGCCCCCTTTGAACCAAGCCCTGCGAGAGGGATGGAGGGAGGGAGGGAGGGAGGGAGTGAACAAGAGCGCCGAGGAGGAGAGGGAAATAGGGGGGGGGGGTGGGGGAGTGGGTGGAGGAGAAATTGGGAAGAAGTTAGTTGTTCAGATCAGAAACCTGTAGGCTGGGAGCCATAATGGTGAAGAGCACACCCAGTTCTTCTGAGGAGTGCATAAGAGACTTAGATCGGAAGCAATGTTCCTCTAGAACTGTAACTGAAACCGTGTCCACATCACCTCCTCTTGGCGGGACCCCAAAACCAGATCTACGCGTCAGGAAAATCCAATGTTCATTGATTCATCTCCATGGTTTTTATAGCTAATTTTCCAATAAATAACTGCAGTAATCACCCCCCGAAAGGGTAGGATAGGGCTGAAGCCCTGTGTTTAGACATTGGAATGTTTTTTTTTAATCATTCTAATAGAATGATTTTCCAACTCCTGGTAATTAAACTTTTTTTTCACTCCTAGTTTTTTTTAACATATTTTTAGGATATACATTATATATAAAATTGTACACATGGGAAAATAAGACGAAAATGATCAAAAAACAAAGAATATTTAGTCTAGGGTGAATTAAATTTTGTGATTAAGACTCGAGTGTGAATGGCACTGAAATATTTTAAAGAGTTCCCACGGTAGACTCACGAATCACTACGTTAAACGCACGGGCCCTACGTTCTTACAACGAGTCTAAATGTTTCCATTTTAAACTTGAACAGTAAATTTGACTCGTGGAAAAAGTCAAACATGTTTGACTTTTTTCACGAGTTCACAAGTTTCGCGGGTACCTGCCGTTAGCGCCACGAGTGGACAAGTTGATCGCGCGAGGTCCCACGTTCCCGCTACGTTGGCTGTACGTGATCACCACGAGTGAAAACTCGGGGTCACTCGTGGGCCAACTCGCACCGTGAGACAGGGGTTTAACACTATCCTGCACACACTTGGGACAATTTACCATTTTACAGAAGCCAATTAACCTACAAACCTACAAACCAGCAACTCTACTGCCATGCTATTGTGCCGCCCCTATTTATGATATGGTATTTATGAGGGTAGGTGGGGTGGGGGGGGGGGAAGGAGAGACAAAGGGAGGTACGGTGGGGGGAAGGTAGGTCAAGGGGAGGTAGGGTGATGGGAGGTGGGGGACGAGGGATGGTGGGGTTTGGGGAGATGGGATGATGGGTGGTGGCTGGAAGGAGGTGGGATGAGGGGAGGTGGGGTGGGGGGTGTCGGTTGGGAGGGAGGAGAGAAGATGGAGTGGGGAGAGGGTGGGTAGAGTAGGAATAAAGATAATAACAGAAGCATTTGGGATTAGGCACCAGGGCAATGAGATATAATTTGTTCAACAACTCTTTAAGAGTCACGATTCATCCTTTAGCATCCTGCCGCTGGTCGTTCGCAGAGACGGAGTACTAAATTAGCTGCTGTAAAAGTCTTGGCTGCAATCAGGCTCTCAAGCTAATGCTCTGCCTGACACTGATACCATAACTCATGTTCACGCATGATAAAACTGGCAACTGTACTACATGAACTGTCTGTAACTCAAAGTTATGCTGTCCTCAGATTACTTCCCAGAGGAACTCTCCACAATTCGCACAGTTCAGAACGGACACGAAGAGCTCTCAGCTTTGTTCCAGAGGTCAAAAGAAGTTCTTGCGCTAATCCAGTTAAATATTACTAATGTCATAAGAATAGAGGTCAAAAATGTTATCATTTTTATGGTCTCCCTGCTATCTTTGGACCATTTGGATATGTCTCTTCTCTCAGTTGCCAGCGCTCCTGATTGATGTCTAATTGTGTTGGTTCATTGAATACTAATCCACATGTCCACATGTGCTTAAGCTTACGAATAAAGCTTTCAAGAACTGTTTACGAAAAATGTCAACCATAAATCAGCTAGGATAGAATTTGACATTGGGCCTCTAATGTTCAGAGCCTAATGTTCAAAGGTTCCCAAGGTATTTAATCACATTTTTCTTCCTTTATTAATTACATGTGAACATGGGTTGCAAAATGCACCATTTATTTTTGGGTTTATTATTATCACATGCACTGAGGTACAGTGAGAAGCTTTGTTTTGCATTCTTTCCCATCAAAGCAGATAATACCATACATAAATACAATCAAGCAGGGTCACTTTGCCCCAGAAAAGCAGCCAACATAATGAAGCCAAACTCAAGAACACTAGGTAGAGCAAAGGGGAAGATACAAAGTACAGAATTTAGTTCTCAGCATTGTAGTGCACCAGTTCTACAGACAATATCCAATTTTTGCAATGGGGATGAGGTGAATTGGGCAGTACGCTAACTTAAGGAGAGCTTCTTCAGCTGATAACAGAGGGGAAGAATGGTGGCCTGAATGGTGTGCACCTTAAAGCCTCTGTATCTTCTTCCTGATGGGAACAGTGGGAAGGAATGTCCAGGGTGGACTAATCTTTGATTATGTCGGCTGCTTTTCTGGGGCAATGTGGCCCTGTTTGAATTAATTGGCTAGATTAATTAAGCAACTGCCATCTTGGTGGGTCTGGGGTGAAATTAGGTCATACCAGATAGATGGACGAAACACTGGAAGAATACAATAAAATACACGGAGTGCAGAGATAAAGTTGCTGCCTTACAGTGCCGGAGACCTGGGTTCCATCCTGACTGTGGGTGCTGTCTGTACAGAGTTTGTGCGTTCTCCCCGTAACCTGTGTGGGGTTTCCCCGGGTGCTCCGGTTTCCTCCCACACTCCAAGACATACAGGCTTGTAGGTTAATTGGCTATGGTAAAGATTGTAAATTGGCCCTAGTGTGTAGGATAGTGATAGTGATAGTGATAATACTAGCTAGTGCTAGACGGGGATTGCTGGTCGGCGTGGACTTAGTGGGCCAAAGAGCCTGTTTCTGCGCTGTATCTCTAATCTAAACTAGACTAAAATCAGAGCAGCAATAGGTCACAGGGCCTCTCACATCTGACACGTCATTCATATGTTCATCTCCGATGTACCTCAGGTCTCTACTCTTCTTCTGTGCCAGATTCCCATAGCTTTTAATCCACTGATCTTCCCAAAATGTACTGTATCTACTTCCACATAAAAAACTTCTATTGTTCCAGCTTACGCAGTTCTGTGGGGTAGAGAATTCTAGAGATGCACTACTCACTGTAAGAATAAATTTCCAAAGTACCTCAACCCCCAATAGAACGTACAACAGCCCAGCACAGGTACAGGCCCTTTGGCCCTCAATGTCTGTGCCGAACAGGATGCCAAAACAAAATCTTATCTGCCTGCGCATATTCCATATCCCTCCATTCGCTGGTTGACTGTGTGCCTATTCCAAATTCTCTTAAATGCCACTATTGTATCTGCCTCCACCACCAGCCCTGCAACATGTTCCAGGCACTCATCGAAAACTTGCCCCGCACACCACCTTTAGATTTTGCCCCTCTCAATTGCCTTCTGCTATTTGACCTTTCCATCCTGGGGAAAAGGTTCTACCTGTCTATCCTTTCTATGCCTCTCATATCTTGAAACTGTGTCCCCCAAAAGTAGTATGGTGTTATCGTATCAACTACCCCCCTCTGGCAGCTTGTTCCATGTACCCGCCACCATCTGTGTGAAAAACGTGCCCTCAGGTTCCTATAAAATCTTTCACCCTCACCTTGAACCTATGTCCTCTGGTTCTTGACTACTCTTCTCTGGGTAAAAGTCTCTGAGGACCTATCCTTTCTATTCCATTATGGTTCTACTTTGCTGAGTTGGTTTGGGTTGCATGAGAGCTGAGCTCATATCTCCAGTTTCCCTCTCCCCTTACTCTCAGTCTGAAGAAAGGTTCTGACCCAAAACGTCTTCTATTCCTTTTCTCCAGAGATGCTGCTTGACCCGCTGAGATACTCCAGCATTTTGTGTCTATCTTTGGTGTAAACCAGCATCTGCAATCCCTTCCTACATAGGATCTGCAGCATCCTTGTCTCTGGACAAAGCGAGATGGAATACATAAGATATGGACCCCTTCCCTTGCTCTGCTGACCTGCTTTAACCTCCAGCCGTGCAAATCCCTCCCAGATGCATCAATGTAAATGCTCCCACTTCCCGCTCCTTTTGACTTCAGGGGACAAAGGCTGCCAATTTAGCGAAATCTTATGCCGTGAGCTCACCTCCGCTCATTCTGTTGAAGCAGAACAGAAGCGTTCACTTGTTCCAAAAACATACATGTGCACATAACGATTTACATGAAAGGCCCAGAAATAATCCAGTTCTCTGCTGGCTGGCCAGATCCGCTTGGGACTGCAGTGAAAGACGAGAGTTCACTGTGGCTGGTGTGGGACCTCATTCAGAGATTGGCCCAGGGGCGATCATTCCACCATTTCCATTGATAAATCTGCAGTTTTGTTTTGTCTATTGCTATCAAGTGTACCGAGTTACAGTGAAAAGCATTTTTGTTGTGTGCTATCCAGTCAACAAAAAGACCACACTTGATTACAAGTGTGTAGGAAGGAACTGCAGATGCTGGTTTACACCGAAGACAGACACAAAATGCTGGAGTAACTCAGTAGGTCAGGCAGCATCTCTGGAGAAAAGTAATAGGTGATGTTTCAGGTTGAGACCCTTCTTCAGACTGAGAGTCAGGGGAGAGCGAAATAGAGATATGAAATGGTACAGAACACATCAGAGCCAGCACTCATGACCCAGAAAAGGTGGAGCCCACAATGGTCTTTTGTTGGGTGTGGAAGAGGTGACAACAAAGGGATACAAACAGCGAAAGTAACAGGATGGTTATGGTGGGGACAGAGAGAGATGGAATGCAAAGGTTACTTGAAATTAAATAAATCAATATTCGCACCGCTGGATTGTAATCTGCCCAAGCAAAATATGAGGTGTTGTTCCTCCAACTTGCGTGTGACCTCACTCTGACAGTGGAGGAGGCCCAGGACAGAAAGGTCAGTATGGGAATGGGAAGGACAGTTAAAATGTTTAGCAACTGGGAGAATGCATAGGCCGAGGCTGACTGAGCGGAAGTGTTCAGGGAAATGATTGCCCAGTCTATGTTTGGTCTCACCAATATATAGGAGTCCACACATATTTACAATCATGCCGTCCACATTGTACAGATACAGGATAAAGGGAATAATGTTTCGTGCAAGATAAGATGCATTAAAGTCCAATTATAGATAAATCCAGGGTCTTCAATGAGGTAGATGGTACCTCACTCTAGTTGGTGATAGGATGGTTCAGTTGCCTGACATTGGATTCTTAATTTCATTTCGGAGTCACGTGAGTGATTCAGTGAAGAAGCCGCCAGCCCGCATGTGCGTCAATACGTTGACGCATGGCGCAACGCTGACTGGCAGGAATGCTGATCCTGCCAGAGGTGAGATTAAACCTGAAGGTAAGTTTTTAAACTTTTCAGGTTAGGTTTCCATTGCAGGAATCTCTTCTTACAGAGTTTCCTGCTGGATTTCGGGGTGAAGCTGGGACCGCGGGGAAACCTTTATGGACCGCATCTCAGTCGTGGACTGTGGGGAATCCCGGTCATGACCTCGGGGAATCCCGGCCACGCACGCTTCAGACTGGTGCCGGCAGCACCTTGGCAAACCCGCTTGGAGGGTAGCCACAAAATGATATCTCCCTCTCTGAGCGTAGGGGAGAGGCCCGTTGGCAAAAACAAGTCGGGCCAGGAGGGAGGATTCCTGATGGAGAGGATCCCCTCCTTCAATGGGTAACGTTCTTCGGCCTAATGGAGAGGTGCTCCACAATGGTATGCTCCAAGGAGGGAGTTATATCACCGCGGTTCTCTGCGGGGCCCGCGGCAACAGCACCTGTGTACAGGGCTGCACACTGTCTCTCTCTCTGAAGAGGGGAGAAGTTGGGATCAGTTCTGTCTGACTCAGAGTTCGGAGGTATGCCGGGAGCATACCACGAGGCACGAAGGATATGGTCCGTGGAGGGGCCACGTCAGCGCAGGTCTCCTCGGGGCCTGCGGCTACAGCTCCGGTGTCCAGGGCTGCACAGTCTCCCTCTCTGAGCAGGGGAGCAGTTGGGGTCAGTGTGTTACTGACTCCAAACTCGGAAGTATGTCCGTGGCACGTACCGAGTTCCTGAAACAGTGAACAGCGCTATCAGGGGTGACGTTGGAGGGGCATAGTACCCCAGGAAACCAACCGCAGTATCTGCTATTCAGGTAAAACCAATTCAACAGGTGAGACCTGCATGAGGGAGCTAAACCTATCAAACTACAAGTACAGCCTCATCGTTTCGGCGACAATACACCCCACACCTCCATCGGCAGCACGCGGTTCACTGAATCGGGTGGCGGCCAGAAAGCTGGGCACAGGGCTTTAGGCCAAGGTCCAAGCCGGTCTCAGGAAAAATATGGAATCCACGTACCCTACCAGTCCTCTCCAATCAAGGACGGAAATAGAACCCGCATGAGGGGCCTTTGGGCTTACCATAAGACCACCGGTAACCATGAAGGTAGATGGGTCTGGTTCTTTCTGAAACATGAGGTATGTGAACCATTTACAAGTTGGAAACACTTTTTAAAAACCTGTAAACAACCTTGTTGTTATGAAGCAGCCTCTATTCATCAAGAGTATTGGCAATATAGTGGCAGTGTTTTCAGCTGTGCATTTGGACCTTTGCATTTTCAGTGCCATGTAGGTCATTATTAACAGACCTATTCCTAATACCAGCTGAAGCTATCAAAGTCACAATGGTGTATTCTACATTGCTGCTGTACTTCTGTTCAGTAACTCTTCAGTTATATTACAAACTGATACTAGTACTCAAAGATGAAAAATTATGAATACCTACTCTAGTTACAGAGGCGATGGGCTTTGCGTGCTCAACTCCAAGTTGATACACTATGATGGGGGCATTTGGCGCTGGTGTATCATCACAAAAAATCTATGACAACAGTATGGATGTTGTATCACAACGTATTTAATGACATTGTGGTTTGATGGAACACCGAATTCAATATGTTTGCATCCAGACTCTATCACCATTGCAAAAATATGTGGCACAGTGGCAATAGATGTATTCTCGCTACACTGAGGAGTAATGTTCTTTATGTCTTTCCTCCATTTTGCCTCATCAGTCGGGTCTTGCACAAAAAACAGCAAGATCTCGCCTCAGATATTTTGTACTGCCTGACTGGCCTCTGCAGCCATGGTTCCTGAATGTTGGGGATGGTTACAGGGCCTTTTATGGTTGGCCTAAACACAAAAGTTTGGTGGTTCAACCCGTGACTGAGGAAACCACCCTCTGCATGATAAAATCAATTTATAGACTTGGAGTCTCTGAGAAGACCATTCCGCGGCACGGGTTGCCAGACCGATCCATGTACGTGCTCACTGCAGAATGCAGGGATAGCACCGAGAAAGCAGCACATTTTTCCTCATCAGGAGATGGGAAGTGTTTTGGTTTAATGCCAATGTTCCATATAATACGGCACAGATAACTAACGTCTCGGAGTCCATTTAGTTGGGTCTTTGACAATCAATTAAGTTATAGTACCATTATAACGTGCCAACGTGCTTTCTCATCATAGTTGTTGCAGCGATCAGGACTCACTCTGTTGGGTCTCACTCTCTGATATCTAGATTTATAAGGATATCTTTAACATAATTCTCCCAAGCCCAGGTACTCGGAGATATGGGATGTTAGCATTGTTCTTAAACAGCTTCGCCAGTAGGGCCCAGCTACATCTCTATCCCTGGTCAAACTCAATTACAAAGTGGTTATGCTCATGGCGCTAGTCTCAGCGCAACTGGTCCAGCCACTAATTATATTGTGACTGGACAGCTGCAGGATGGTCAAACGAATGAACTTCCAACATTTTATATTAACCCATTGCCAGACCGGGGGTATTTGCCAAATTCCATATATGATTTGTTTCATAGTTTCCCCCAGGATGGAGGGGGTCACTATTATTCTCCTTTGATGATTAAAGCATCAGCATTTTTAACAAACTATGTCATGGCTGAATGCATTAATCATTTTCACTCATCCATGGTCAATTGATGCAGTGTGTGACGCCTGGATTTGTATACAGCATGAAATCACAGAGCTTTGAAGTCTTCACGGAATCACTCACGTGACTCCAAAATGAAATAGTAAGAGTAAACGAGAACTTACCGGTTTGAAGTTTGATCTTTGTTTTATGAGGAGTTACGATGAGTGATTACGTGCCCACCGCTCCCAACCCTCGTATCATAAAGTTCATCTGGTAGTTCTCAAGTTCTCTCCAATCTTACTATATTCAGGTCAACAACTGTCATCTGTGATTTCACACTGCTGCTTTGAAGAGTGACGCGCATGCGGGCTGGCGGCTTCTTCGCGTAATCGCTCATCGTAACTCCTCATAAAATAAAGATAAAACTTCAAACTGGTAAGTTCTCATTTAATCTTACTATTCTTGATTCTTGATTAGTGCGGGTGTCAAGTGTTATGAGGAGGAGGTAGGAGAAAGATAGATCAGCCATGATTGAATATAGACACAAAGTGCCATAGCCCTTTGGGATCTTCAGCCGCCTGTTCCTGTGTCCTGCTGTTCTATGTTCTAAACAACGGCGACTTTTCTTCAATGTTTAGAGAAAGCAATTAATGTGGAGGATGCAGGATGGACAGTTGTATATTTAATATACTAAATATTCGTTAAAATACAACAAAATCCATTGTCATACAATATATCCATTATATAATATAACTTCATCATCAGATGAATCAAGTTCCAGCTGAATTGGCTTGACAGGTATTTTCCACAACTAATTTACTTGAAGCTTAATCGTAAAATGTACGGTGTTTTATTAGACTTCTGGTAATCTTAGAGAGAGGTTGAAAATGAGAGGTTGCACTTCAAGATGCTGTATTATGAGGAGCTGTGCTTACAACATACAAGTCAGGAAGTCCAGAAAGTCTATTGATTTTTGGTATACCATTAGCTTCCTTGAAGTTCGCTGTCATTACAGCAAGATCTTTTAATTCATAACATTGTCAGTTCCTGCCATCAAAATCAATCTTCCTTCCTGTAGTCGAGACAGGAGTCTGGGCTGTGAAAGATTTTAAGATTGGGAAGGAGAGCTGTCTCATATATACGAAAGGAAAGTTGATGGGGTTTTTTTTTAGGAATTTCTTCACAGAGTCTTAGAGTCAAAGAGACACACAACATGAAAACAGGCCCTTTGGCCCATCTTGCCCATGCTAACCAAATGTTGGTATAGTATCTGCCTCAACTACCTCCACTGACAGCTTGTTCTATATATCCATCACCCTCTGTGTGAAAAAAATGTCCCCTTAGATTCCTATTTAATCTTTCCCCTTTTACCTTAAACCTATACCTTCTGGTTCTGGGTTCCCCACTCTCGGTTTAAGACTTTGTAAGTTCATCCCATCTATTCTCCTCATGATTTTCTACACCTCAGCCTCTTGTGTTCTAAGGAACAGAGTCCTGGGCTGCCCAACATCTCCCTATAGCTCAGCCCTGCAAATCCTGGCAACATCCTTGTAAATCTCCTCTGCGCTCATCCAGCTTAATGTCATCCTTCCTCTAGCAATATCCTCAAAATCTTTACATGATTTATAACCAGAAACATATGAAAGGAATAGGTGGCATTTCGGGATGAGACCCTTCAGTCGCAACCCAAAATATCACCTATTCCTTTTCTCCAGAGAGGAGCCTGACCCACTGAGTTACTCCAGCATTTTGTGTCAATCTTCGGTGTAAACCAGCATTTGCCATTCCTTTCCACACATGTGGTTAGATATTGGACTGCCCCATTTTGGTGTGCTAAGACACAGCTGGTTTCAGTGCTAACTCGTCACTGCTGGATATCTTGGAGAGAGCTAAAGGCCTCTGTGACCAAAGCCAGAGCTTTGTCGCAGTGCTGGCAAATCCCAGAGCCTGTGATGGCACCATCTACTCACCAAACTAGATGTCTCCGACAAAAATTCAGCAATACCGTCTCTCGCTGCTTCCACTCTGTGATTCTGCTTGCACCAGCTCTACGCCCTTTGATCTCTCTTTTTCACCATACCCTTCCATATCTCTATGTCTCCCTCTCCCCTGACTCTCAGTCTGAAGAAGGGTCTGGACGTGAAATGTCACCCATCCTTCCTCCAGAGATGCTGCCTGTCCTGCCGAGTTACTCCAGCATTTTGTGTCTATCTTAGATATAATAATCTCCTCACTAAAATAGTGCTGGGTGACCTTTCCAATTCACAGTGTTGGACAATTTGGAAACCATGCCAGAGATCTGTTGCAACTGCTTAAGGGCCTGTCCCACTTTCCCGAGCTGCTCACAAATTCTCCCGGGTTTTCCCCTTGATTCAAACTCGGAGAATGTTCGTAATGGGTCCGTAGGAGGCTGTAGGAGTCCGGGGCACCTCCGGGGTATCAGGTTTTGTTTGCGTGCTGTCCAGTCAAAGTAAAGACTACGCATGAATACAATCAAGCCATCCACAGTGCACATTTAGTGCACAATATAACATTGAAGTGATAATGCCCAATTTTATATCAAAGTCTCGTGATATCGTGATATATGACATTTGACAGCTGACAGCTTTTATGAATGAACTCATAAAGCAAACGGGCATTGTTGGGTAAGTTGGACTTGACACCATACCCACCAGATTGGAGCTTGGGGGTGTCGATTATGTAAAAATAATTCAAATAATTTCATGTCTCACTCTATCAGGGGGGGCTTGCTCGTTAGCAGCCAATAGAATGGAAATTCCCCTATGATCATCTTCTTGCAACAACAGGAGACTCAGATAAGTGCATTTGCAGAAGTTATAAAATGTTGTTGAACATGTCTGGATGGTTGCAGATAGAATTCTGAACAATGTTGCATGAGCTATTGTCTAACCCAAAGACAATTGGGACTGTGGTCCGATTAAGGGCAATGTACATGTATGTAAGTTAGCATCATGTTGTTAATAGACCATGTTTTTTCTACTATTTATGGTTTATCTGTGTAAGTGTTTCACACACAGATTGGTTTACTGCATGAAACCACAGAGCTTCGAAGGCTTCCCGTAGTCTCTCATGAGACTTCGATATAAAATAGAAAGATTAAATGAAAACTCACCATTTGAAGTTTGATCTTGATTTTATGAGAAGTTGAAATGAGGGACTACGTGCCCTCCACTCCCAACCCTGAATCTCATAAAGATCATTCGGTAAGTCAAGCATTATTAATCTTTCTATAGTTTAAGTTCCTGCAAGTGGTTGTGGTTTCATACAGTTGCTCTGAAGATTGACGTGCATGCGGGCTGGCGGGTTCTTCACATAGTCCCTGGATTCAACTTCTCATAAAATAAAGATCAAACTTCAAACGGTAAGTTTTTGTTTAATCTTTCTATTAAAGATAGTCCAAAGATCTCCAATGAGGTAGATGGGAGGTCAGTACCACACTCTAGCTGATGCGAGGACTATTCAGTTGCCTGATGACAGCTGGGAAGAAACTGTTCCTGAATCCGGAGGTATTTGGCTTTAGCTGGCTGTTCTGATTATTTCATGATAAGCAGATTTGACATTATTAAAACAAAGTCACAAAGTGTTGGAGTAACTCAGCGGGCAGGCAACATTAACAATGGGTATGTGTGTTAATTTGCTTCCAGTTGCATTTCACTGGCAGGCGACCATGTTTATTATTTATTTCTTCCAACAGCTAGCAACAGCAAATATTCTGCAAATATTACGGTGAATGATTTTGAAGGACATAAATGTTAATTCACAGAATCCCATTGAAGTGGATAATGTGAAGTGGGATCTGAGAATTCTGAATGGTCTGAACAAGGCTGCACTGTGTCGCAGTGGTAGAGTGCTGCTTTACAGTATCAGAGACTCAGGTTTGATCCTGACTACGGGTGCTGCCTGTACGGAGTTTGTACGTTCTCCCCTTGACATGCATGGGTTTGGGATAGTGTTAGTGTATGGCGATTGCTGGTCGGCGTGGACTCAGTGGGCTGAAGGGTCTGTTTTTGCGCTATATCTCGAAACTAAAAACTAGATATCTCTCCTTTGCAAAAAAAATTATCTTCAAAATATAAATACTCCTTGCATTCTTGCTTTTCATTAAAATGCTTGTCTTTATCAAGTTAAGGAAACAAGATAAGTAAAATAAATAGTCCTTAAATGTATGGCTATTTTTAAGTGCGTATGCACATAAGATTGCTTCATTGTGCAAATAAAAAGGGAAAAGGTGATATTATGTTTCTATATTTAGCAGTAGCTACTCATATGGGAGAGTTGAGTATCAGAAGGATAAATGTTCAAAGGCTCTTTGTCCTTGAGCATTTGCCATTCACAAGATATACATTAGAGTCATAGTGTCAGATGCAAACTGGCCCTTCGGCCCGCCAAATCTATACTGACCATCAACCTCCATTTATACTAATCTTACATTAATATCATTTATCTTTATCCACTCAACTCTTCTGTTAACTCCCTCAGATTTGGCCACACATCTGTACATTTGTGGAAATCTACAGTGGGCAATTAACCTTCCAATTCCCAAGTCTTTGGATGTGGGAGGAAACCAAAGCACTCTAGAGAAATCCCACATGGTCACGGGGGGAATGTGCAAACTCCACAGAGACAGCACTGGTGGTGAGGATCCAACGCAGGTCTCTGGCTCTGTGACATAGTGGCACCTATTAAAGAGTGCTGAAATTGTAATAGCTGATATCGGTGAACAATAAGTACTGAAACAGCTATTCTTAAAAAGACAAAGTCATAGAGTCATACAGCATGGAAACAGGCCCTTCAGCTCAACTTTCCCATGCCAACCAAGATGCCCCATCTACCTTAGTCCCACCTGCCCGCAGTTGGCCTATATCCCTCAAAACTTTTCCTATCCATGTACCTGTCCAAATGTTTTTTAACTGCTGTTATAGTACCTGCCTGGAGTGCCTCTTCTGGCAGCTCGTTCCTGATACCCACCACCCTCTGTGTAAAAAAGTTGCTACTTTGGTTGTATTAAATCTTGACCCTCTAACCTTAATCCTACAGTCTGTCCTCCAGTTCTCAATCCCCCTACCCTCAGTACAAGACTCTGTGCATTCACCATATCTATTCTCCTCATGGTTTTATGCAACTCTATAAGAACACCCCTCAGCCTCCTGCGCTCCAAAGAATAAAGTCCATGCCTGCCCAACCTCACCCATTGGCTCAGGCCTCTGGGTCCTGGCAACGCCCTCGTAAATCCTCAGTGTATTCTGCGTCATAAACCGTATTGGGGAATGCTGCTATGTTAGAATTTTCCAATTGTTAAAATGTTCCCTTCACCTGTTACACTTCCCTGTAAATTCTGTAGGTGGCATTATGATAGTATTTCCAATGTGGAGCTGAACACCGACAAAGACAGCTTCCTGTAACACAACAACGCGGCACTCTATACTGTCTTTACATCATAGAGTCATACAGCGTGGAAACAGGTCTAGTAGCCCAACTTGCCCATCCTAATCAATATGTCCCATCTATACTAGTCCCACCTGCCTGCCTTTTACATTAACCCTTGTATTCCTTCTCTCTCCTTCCCTCCCCCACCCCAGTCATCCTACTAATTTAACTGTCATCCTGACATCCTCACTGTTCATATCCCATCGTTATCATCTTTTCCATGGCCAACAATGGACCATTGTGTGCTCCACCTTTCCTTGATCATCTGTGTTGGCTTTCATTCATTTCTTCTTTGTATCTTTTTCATATCTTTAGTTTCCTTCTCCCTACCCTCCCTATTCTTTTTCTCCAGAGATGCTGCCTGACCCACTGAGTTACTCCAGCATTTTGTGTCTATCTTCCCTCTATCCCTATCCCGTCCGTGTACCTGTCTAAATGTTTCTTAAACGTTGCAATAGTACCTGCCTGAACTAACCTCCTCCAGCAGCCCATTCCATACACCTACCACCCTTTGTGTAAAAATGTTGCACCTCAGGTTCCCATTAAATCTGTACCCCTTCACCTTAAACCTATCATAACTAAAACCTTTTTTGAAAAGCAAGTTCCTTTTCTCGTGGTGAATTCTGAACATCCAATTTAAAATATTAAACAACAATTTGCAAATTTAACATGAACATTGGTACATGTTGTCTGTGGTTTCCATGTTGGTTCCATTATTCCCCACCAAACCTGAATGGAAGCAAGTCATCCCCTACCTCAGGGTGCCACCTAAGAAAGAAGAAAGAAGGAAAAATATATTTCTAAATACTGTTGCCTTTTATATCTTTGAGTTAGTAAGTGATTGAGCGCATCAACTTCACAAGTTATAGGAGTAGATTTAGGCCATTCGGCACGCCGAGTCCACCCTGCCATTCAATCATGACTGATCTCTGCCTCCTAATCCCATTTTCCTGCCTTCACCCCATAACCCTTGACACCGTTCAAATCAAGAATTTGTCTATCTCTGTCTTAAAAATATCAACGGACTTGGCCTCCACAGCCCTCTGTGGTAATGAGTTCCACAGATTAACTACCCTCTGACTAAAGAAGTTCACCCTCACCTCCTTTCTAAAAGAGCATCCCTTAATTCTGAGGCTATGACCACCGGTCCTAGACTCTCCCACCAGTGGAAACAGCCTTTCCATTTCATTATTCATCCTTTCATTATTCTGTAAGTTTCAATGAGGTCTCCCCTCAACCTTCTAAACTCCAGTGAGTAGAAGCCCAGTGCTGTCAAGTGCTCATCATATGCTAACCCACTAATTCGTGGAATCATTCTAGTAGCTTCTCTAAGCAATGAACCTGTTGAGGATTTTAAATCGTGGAATCGCCCTCTTTAAAAATTCCACAGATTCTTGATGTGAAAGTAGCCATGCAACCACATTATTTTATAAAAGCGTGAGAGAGATGATAGAAAATCGCAGGGCAGTTGGCCTGATATGGCTAGGAATTTTGCTAGAATTTATCATTAAAGAAAGGATAGAAGGGCACATGGAAAATTAGGGGATTGGGAAGAGTCAACAGGAATGGTGAAAGGGAAGTGGTGTTTGACAAATCTGGTGGGGTTTTTTTTGTGGCTACAACTAGCAGAATAGATGAGAAGCAATTAAAAAGTGGATGTGGTGGGTTTTGAATGTCAGAATTTATCTGATAAGTTGTCCCAAAGAAGGAATCAATAGATGAAAATTCAAGTGGACATGGTGGATTTTGATGTTCAGAAGACATTTGATAAGATGCCCCAAAGCAGGTTAGTAAACTAAGTTAGAGAACATAGGATGGACCCAGGGTTAGTCAAAGGACAGGGAACAGAGAAATAATTATGTCATTGTTGGGTTGGAGGGTGTGAAGGACACTGGGCATCTATCCTATCTTTTCCTCTCATGATCTTATACACCTGTAGAAGATTACTCCTCAGCCTCTGTGATCCATGGAATCAAGTCTTAGCCTGCCCAACTCCTCCCTATAGCTCAGGGACTCGAGTTCTGGCAACATTGTCGTAAATCTTCTCTCCACCCTTTTCATCTTATTGAGGGTTCAGTAAGACAGTACTGGATATAGGAAATGAGCTGCCAAGAGGAGGTAGATAAGGCAGGTACTATAACAGCATTTAAAAGACACTTGGACAGGTACAGGGACAGGACACATTTAGAAGCTATGGGCCAAACGTGGGCAAATGGGATTAGCTTCGATGGAGCATCTTGGTCGGCATGTATAAGTTGGGCTGAAGGGCCTGTTTCCGTGCTATATGACTATGTGACTCTATTAATGAAATCAAAGTTTGTGGATTTAGTGTAGGGAAGCTGTGCTGGTGTTTTTTTAGTTTTAGTTAATGTTATTATGGTCACTTGCAATACACAATACAGTTTATATATGTCACCTGCAGGTACAGTGTAAAAGGCTATGTTGCCTGCTATCCAGTCACCGAAAAGACTATACAAGATTGAACATGTCTTTACTGAATGGTAGTAAACGTAGGAGGAGCCAGATGGCTCACTCCTTCTGCTACTGTCTATGTTCCCATGTTCTTGAATTTTGGAGGGGAGGTTTGTTGGATTGGGTTGAATTCAGCTTGTGCAGTCTGGGCAATAGTAGTGTAACAGTGGCTCGGGCTTTGTAGGGAAATAACAGCAGTTCCCTGTTAATGTTGTCATTTCCCTGCTGAAGTGCCAGAAGGTTCTGAATTTCCAAACATTTCGGAATAAGTGTGCAAGTTTTGAACGTAACATCTGTTTGCCAGGAATCTGCTTGAGCAGCTTGGCATATTGAGTTTTACTTTCAGTGCCATGGGCAAGGGTGGCTGAGGGACTCATGTTAACAGATTTTGATTTTTCTTTTAGACTAACATTTAATTGCATTCAGTCTATATAGGCATTTGATTAAAACATGTTTTTATAGCTTGACTATTTGTTAGCAGATTTTGGAGTCACAAGGAACTGCAATTGCTGGAACCTTACATTGAACATGAAGTGCTGGACATGAATTCAATTGGTCAGGCAGATCTTTAGACCTTAGTCTTTAGAGATGCAGTACAGAAATAGGCCCTTCAGCCCATCGAGCCCGTGCCGACCAGCGATCACCCCGTACATGAGTATTATCCTACACACAAGGGACGATTTACAGAAGTCAATTAACCTACAAACCTGCACGTCTTTAGAATGTGGGAGGAATCTGGCGCACCCGGAAAGACCCACGCAGTCACAGGGAGAACATACAAACTCTGCACAGACAGCACCTGTAGATAGGATTGAACCTAGGTCTCTGCTGCTGTAAGGCGGGAGCTCTACCACTGCGCCACTGTGCCGACTCTCTGTTGTTACTCCAGCATTTTGTGTCTATCTTTTGGATAGGTGATATTTCAGGTCGGGACCCTTCTTCAGACTGGAGAAGGGTCCTGACCCAATAAGTCACCTATCCATGTTCTCTAGAGATGCTACATGACCTGCTGAGTTTCGCCAGTAATTTGTATCTTTCTTGGTATACCAGCATCTGCAGTTCCTTGTATCTTTGTAGAGGAATTATTTTAGCCAGAGAATGTTAAATCTGTGGAATTCATTGCCACAGACATCTGTGGAGTCCAAATCAATGGATATTTTTAAAGCAGAGATTGGTAGGTTCTTGAATAGTAAGGGTCTCAAAGTTTATGGTGAGAAGGCAGGAGAATGAAGTTGAGAGGGAAATATAGATCAGCCATGATTAAATGGCGGAGTAAACTGAATGGCCTAATTCTGCTCCGTGGTCTCTTGATCTTATGGTCTTTTGGAATGCAGTGAATGAGCGTCCATGGAAATCTTGCTTGAGGGTGGTACATGCAACAATGATTCTAATACTAACACTGAAGGAATCCCTTGTACCTTTTGGAGCCTGGGCCTAGAGAATGGCTTTGGGGCGGAAAGCTCCTTACTGGTGTTCCTTATCATCTTGAAGCCAATGGTTTTCAACCAGTTCCATGCCAACCTCAGAGTATAGAAGTTTGGAGGTCATGTTGCAGTTATAGAAAACTTTGGTGAGGCCACATTTAGAGCATTGTGTTCAGTTTTGGGCACCATCTTATAGGAAAGATTCTGTCAAGCTGGAAAAAGTGCAGAGAAGTTTAACGAGGATGTTGCCAGGACCCAAGGGCCTGAGCTATAGGGAGAGGTTGAGCAGGCGAGGACTCTATTCCTTGGAGCACAGGAGGCTGAGGGCTGATCTTATAGAGATGTATAAAATCATGAGTGCAATAGATCAGGTAAAGGTACAGAGTTTTGTGCCCAGAGTAGGGGGATCGGCAACCAGAGGGCATAGGTTTAAGGTGGGGGGGGGGGGGGGGGGGGGGTGGAGGGGAAGATTTAATAGGAATTAAATTCAATAGGGATATTTTTTTTTTACACAAAGGTTGAGGGTATATGGAATGAGCTGACTGAGGAGGTTGTTGGGGCAGGTGCTATTGAAATGTTTAAGAAACATTTAGACAAGTACATGAATAGGATATGTTTAGAGAGATATGGGCCAAATGCAAGCTGGTGGGACTGGTGTAGATGGGGTATGTTTGTTGCCGTGGGCAAGGTGGGTTGCAGGGCCTGTGCCAATGCCATGTGAGTCTATAACTCTATGATGAGGAGCTGGAGCAGGAAGAGGAAGCTGAGGAGAAAGGAGGACGGAAAGGAGGCGGGTTTTGCTCATCATTGTGCAATTCATCGCAGAGATTGACAGATCAGGAATAGGAATACTTTATTGTCACAGTGAGATCCTTTGCTTGCATACACAATGTTTACAAATACCGGCCACCTACGGCGCTGACAAAGTTATAAATCGCGCCGACTCCCCCTGTTGTCCTCCCCCTTCCAACAGTTCCCCCCCGCCAGGTCCTCCACTGTTCTTCCCCTTTCCCCTCACGGTGGTCCTCCACGCTCTCATCGACCATCGACCGCGGGTCGACCCGCGAGGCATCGCCGCCACCGCGAGGATTCACCACCGCCGAGGCCCCATCATCGTGAGGCTTCACCACCACCGAGGCTTCACCGCTGTCACTGCCCCATTTCACGCCACTGTGGTGCCGACCTGGGCCCCAGCCACGGGCTCCGTCAGCCGCTCTGCCGACCCGGACTCCGACCTGCGAGGCCCTGGGTGGGCCCCGACCAGATGTGGCTATGGGCCAAATGGGACTCGCCCAGAACCTAGTTGTCATGTACAAAGTGGACTGGCTGCTTGATTAATATGGGTGTCTGGGGTTATGTGGAGAATGCACGAGAGTGGGGTCGAGAGAGAAAGACCAGCCATGATTGAATGGTGGACTAGACTTGCTGGGCTGAATGGCCTCATTCTGCTCATAAAATCTTTGAACTTGTGAATCCCAATAACAACACGCCCACTGCCCCATCCATCTACATGATGCTCCCTGCAATTGTTGCCTCTTCAACATCATTCTTTGCATCTCACTACACCATGTGGTGAGGTTACAATTTCGAGCAGCTTGGTGGATTGAGGAGATATGCAAAAGTTGCATTTTATACCGTACTGGCATTACCATGTTCAATTCCACTCCAAGAGAATGCAAGATCAACTAACTGTTAATACTTTGGTGACTCAAGGTTACAATAGCGTTTAATGCAATAGTGCAATAGTGATTGAATGCTCTGAGAGTGTCGGGATGCCAGCACCACAGAGGTTAAGGAGATACTCTCTATAAATTGGCACTGTGGATGGCAGCTATGCCTGATACACTGGCCTGCCAGCTGGAAAAAATATATTCACTCAGGACTTACCCTGAGAAGCATCGAAGCTCCTGGTGCTGCTTCCTCCTGGACTGGAAAGGATGCCGATCATCATTGAAAACAATCTGCTGTCTAACCTGCCCTGTTAATCAGCAGGATAGCATTCCTCAGTCTGGGAAATTTCTGTGGGAAAGCCTTTCATCTGAAATAATTTCCATTCCACTCTGGCTTCCTTTTCAAATTAAAATAAACAATACAATAGATACACACTCGCACATCATTGTATAATATGGTCTATCCTTGTCATGGCAAATACCCGTAGCCTTTACAGCCACACCTTGTATAATCAAGAACGTGCTGCCACATTATCACATAAAATTTAACATGAACTGTCTAACTACCATAAAACAATTAATTCTTATTATTTAAATAAAAATGAACTGCCGATGCGGGTTTACCAAAGAAAGGCACAAAATGCTGGAGGACTACACAAAAAGCTGGAGAAACTCAGCGGGTGCAGCAGCATCTAAGGAGCGAAGGAGATAGGCGACGTTTCGGGTCGAGACCCTTCTTCAGGCTCCTGGAGGAACTCAGCTGATCAGGCAGCATCACTGGAGAACATGGATAGGTGGCGTTATGGGTCGGGACCCTTCTTTGGACTCAATTATGAAGTCCAAAGAAAGGCCCTGGCCCGAATTATTGCATTTCCATGTTCTCCAGAGATGCTCCTTGACCCGCTGAGTTACTCCAGGATTTTGTGTCTTTCTTCTTATTAATTTGTTTTAATGTCATAGTAATGTGGCCAAGAGTTATTTAGATTTAAGGATAACTTCAGATATGGTACCTTTATGAAAGTTAGGGCAGAATTGGGCTCTGGAGAAAAAGGATGGGTGACATTTCAGGTCTACTGACTGTCAGTTTACTTCATTTATAGTACCTTAGGTTGACAGGGGTGATAGTGTGTGTTGAGAATGATGAGAGACATGTTGTGTCATCTAGATTAAGGACTGTAATGAATGGATAACTAGAGCATTTTGTCCCATGGAAACGGTTCCTCCAAACAACCAAAGTAAATGTATATCTATGAAATCATATTTGGAGTGTTTAGTTTAGTTTGGAGAAATAGCATGGATACAGGCCCTTCAGCCCACTGAGTAAATACTGACCATCGATCACCCCATACACTAGTTCTATCCTACACACTAGAGACAATTTACAGAAGCCAATTTACCTACAGACCCTGCACGTCTTTTGAATGTGGGAGGAAACCAGAGCACCCGGAGAAAACCCATTCGGTCACAGGGAGAACGTGCAAACTGCGTACAGACAGTTCCCATAATCAGGATCGAACCTGGGTCTCTGGCCCTGTAAGGCAGCAACTCTGCACTACTGTGCCTTTGCACCACTGTGCCGCTCAGGTTAGCCTTGGAGATCAGCTACAAAGAGGTTTGAAGAATGGTTGAGGAAATGAGCGGAGAACTGGTAGATGAACGTAAACAAACCCGCACCCACGCACACGAGGGATTAGGAGCAGGACGATGGATTACAAAATAAATGGGCGGAAATACCAACAGAGGTGGAGAGAGCAAGGGTCTGGGAATCAGAATAGGTTACCTCCTTTGAGGTAACCTGCAAGTTTTGGTGACCGCCAAGTAGCAAACGTGATACCAAGTGGCCACAACATAGAATGAAGTGTGGATCGGCGACAGCGATTCTGTTATTATGCCGAGTATTGTACTACTTAGGTTGCACCTGGAGGATTGCATGCATTACTGAAACACGCACCACAAAAATGTAAACAAATGTAAAGAGAATGAACATGATAGGGGAATGAAAGAAGAAAACATATGGGGAGAGGCTCCGTTCTTATTGGAGAGGAAAAGAATGAAAACGGATATAGCTGAGATTTTTAAATGAATAGGGCTCAGGAATGTGAAGGGTCAGTTGGGGCTGTTTGACTTGGCACGAGACCACAGGATAAAGGGACATAAATGCTGGCTGAGAAGGGAGCGATACAGGCAGGATACTGAGAGGGTGGTCAGGTTTTGGAATCGCTTACTGAGGGAGGCGAGCAGGTTAAATCTTTGAGGAAAAATAAGTCAGATAGTTAAAGAGAAACATATTTTTGGATAAAGCAGCTTGGGGGCAGCAAGAAAACCAAGCATGCCATCACATCATCACTGCTTCCTGATTTAGGGCTTGAGTAGATATTGAAAATGATTTACTTAGTCCAAGCTCAGGATGCTTTTCTTTATGTTGAAAATCCATACTTAAGTCAGGTAAACATAATCAAATTCTCCATCACCAGAAACATTGTAGCAAATTTTTTATTTAAAAAAAAGCAGAATCTGATAAAAATCAAATTGCCGTGACAGGGTGAAATTAAAATCTAGAGTAATATGTGATGTTATCAAGTGGTGGAGGTTAAGTGGAAGTTTATGATCTGATGTTAACTAGCGTGACTGCAGGAAATCAACTTACTATTATCTTCCTTTCTACCCTACTTACCGAATCTTTTCACCTCCTCAATATTTTTGGTGTTCTTTCTAATCTCCCAACGATGCCATTGTCCAACATTCAATCTGAAGATTAGAATATGCGGCATTCATCACTTTCATTTTCTTTATTCAGTTTTATATTATTATTATTTTGGGGGGCTGCTGTATGACTAGACTAGTGGCGGCATGGTGGCGCAGCGGTAGAGTTGCTGCCTTACAGTGCCAGAGATCCGGGTTTGATCCTGACTATGGGGGAAACCGGAGCACCCGGAGAAAACCCACGTGGTAACAGGAAGAATGTACAAACTCCGTACAGACAGCATCCGTAGTCAGGATCAAACCCGGGTCTGTAAGGCAGCAACTCTACCCAGGCAAAATATTGCCCGCTCCGCTCCCCGATGGTGCTCCAGCGCTGAGCCGCTGCCAAAGCTGAGGTTCTGGGCGGCCCCCTCAGGAAACGCTGCTCCAGGCCCGCTGGTAGGCCGCGAGGACGGGTCGACGGTGCAGCCTGGAGTTACTATGAAGCCCTTGGTGTATAATAAAATATAACTGTTCATGTTGATATGTTCATAAGTTGTAGGAACAGAATTAGGCTATTCAGCCCATCAAGTTTACTGTACCATTCAATCGTAGCTGATCTATCTTTTTCTCTCAACTCATTCTCATGCCTTCTTCCCATAACCCCTGACACCTATTCTAATCAAGAATCTATCAATCTCCGCCTTAAAAATATCCATTGACGGGCTCCACATCTATCTGTGACAATGAATTCCACAGATTTATCACCCTCTGACTACAGAAAATCCTCATCACCTTTTTAAAGGAATGTCCTCTTATTCTAGGGGGCGCTGTCCAGTTGGTATGGCTGCCCAGCCTGCAGCTGTCTGTTTTTTAACTTCTTTCTTTTATTTTTAGTGCGTTTTAGTGTTTGTTTTTTGAGCCCTAGCCTTTTTTATGTGGGAGGGGGGGGTGTGGGGGGGAAGGGGGAAACTGCTTTTCCTGGTCCCTACCTGGTTGGAGAGGCAGCTTTTCTCCGGGCTGCACCGTCGACCCGTCCTCGAGGCCTACCAGCGGGCCTGGAGCAGCGTTTCCTGAGGGGGCCGCCCAGAACCTCAGCTTTGGCAGCGGCTCAGCGCTGGAGCACCATCGGGGAGCGGAGCGGGCAATATTTTGCCTGGGTCGCCGCGCTGGAGCTGCAGAATGCTGAGACCGCAGGTGAACATCGTGGAGCTGCGGGACTGTGGGGCGGCCAGCTGCGGGCGGCAGCGCTGAACTTTAACATCGGGAGCCTGGGATCTCTCGGCGAGATCACCAGTTGTGGAGCTCCATCCAGCGCGGCCTTGTCAGCTTCGGAAGCCACGGACTCCGGTAGGGAAGCGGCCATTCCAGGTGTCCCAACCCGCTGTGAGGATTCTCCCAACGCCGGAACACCAACACCCGGCGAGAAGGCCTAAAACATCGGGCCGCCGTAGCGCCGACTGCGGAGGCCTCAATAGGCCCGACTATGGGTGGAATTGGGGATGGGACTGGACTTTGTGCCTTCCCCCACAGTGGGAACCATTGTGGGGGGATGTTTTTATGTTCATTGTTAATTCTTTAGTGTTGTGTCTTATCTTTATTTGTGTGCTGCATGGCAAGTCAAGTTTCACTACACCAATTGGTGTATGTGACAATAAATGTCCTTTGTCCTTGAACTTTGTCCTTCTGAGGCTATGACCTCTGGTCCTAGACTCTTCCACTAGTGGAAACATCCTCTCCACCTCCAACCTATCCAGGCTTTTCACTATTCAGTAAGTTTCAATGAGGTGTCCATTAATCCTTCTAAACTCCAGCAAGTGCAGGCCCAGAGCTGTCAAATGCTCATCATATGTTAACCCAATCATTCCTGGGATCATTCTCGTAAACCTCCTCAGGACACTTGCCAATGCCAGCATATCCTTCCTCAGATATGGGGCCCAAAGCTGCTCAATACTCTTAATATGGCCTGACCAGTGCCTTATAAGGCCTGTTTGTATATTCTAGTCCTAGAAACATAGCAGCATAGACAATAGGTGCAGGAGGAGGCCATTCGGCCCTTCGAGCCAGCACAGCCATTCATTGTGATCATGGCTGATCGTGCCTGCCTTCTCCCCATATCCCTTGACTCCACTAGCCCCTAGAGCTCTATCCAACTCTCTCTGAAATCCTCTCGAAATAAATGCCACCATTACATTTGCCTTCCTTACCACCAATTGAACTTGCAAGTTATCTTTTAGGGAATTCTGCACCAGCATTCCCAAGTCCCTTTGCACGTCTGATTTCTACATTCTCTCTTCATTTAGAAAATAGACTATGCCTTTATTCCTACTACCAAAATGCATGACTCCACATTTTGCTATGCTGTATTTCATCTGCCACTTCTCTACCCACTCTCCCAACCTCCCCAAGACTATCAACAGAATCCTTGCTTTCTCTATTCTACCTGCCCCTTCACCTATCTTTGTATCATCTGCAAGCTTGGCCACAAACCCTTCGATTCCCTCATCCAAATCATTGTTATACAATGTGAAGTGTAGTGGCCCCAGCTCTGAACCCTGCAGAACACCACAAGTTACTGGCAGCCAACTAGAACAAGCCCTCTTTATTGCCACTCTTTGTCTCCTGCCATGCAGCTAACCTACTATCCATGCTCTTATCTTCCCTCTGATACCATTATCTAAGGAACAGGAATAAATTACTCAGTAACAGCTTCTTCACCTCTGCTATCAGACTTATGAATGGTCCTTCCATATGTTAGGGTACTGTCCAGATTTTCCAACCTGCTTTATTGAACTTTTTCTCTGGAACTGCAATGCTATCACGCTAAGAAAGTTGTACGCTGAAAAAACTAGTGGCTGTTTCCACTAGGGAGAGTCTCGGACCAGATGTCATAGCCTCAGAGTTAAATGAAGTTCCTTTTGGAAGGAGATGAGAAGGAATTTATTTAGTCAGAGGGTGGTGAATCTGTGGAATTCTTTGCCACAGGAGGCTGTGGAGGCCAAGTCAATGGATATTTTTGAAACTGAGATAGATACATTCTTGATTAGTATGGGTGTCAGTGGTTATGGGGAGAAGGCAGGTGAATGGGGTTAGGAGGGAGAGATAGATTAGCCATGATTGAATGGCAGAGGATACTTTATGGGCAAAATGGCCAAATTCTGCACCTATTACTTATGACCTTATGACCTTATGAAACTATATCCTGCACTCATTATTTTTCTCAATGCTCTACCTGTTACACTTGTGTTTGACTTGATTGTACTCCTGGATAGTGTTATCTGATGTGATTGAATAGCATGCAGTTAAAGTAGCTGATGACACATAAGCTCATTGAAGTTGCTTCTCTCCAGTTTTCCCCTCAGTAATTTCTCAGAACTTCGACACCGGACTTTGCCCCGTAGAGAAAGATGTTCCAGTGTAGACTCAACACAGGGCTTTGGAAATATCGGTCTATGGATCTCTGCAGCATATTAATAAAAGTAGTTTCATGTGCATTAAAATGTCAAATGCTAGTTCTGTTAGAAGTCAAAACAGTGGGGTAGTTTACTTTGTTAAAATTGTAAATTGTTCCTAGTGTGTAGGATAGTGCTAGTGTAGGGGATCGCTGGTCGGCACGGATTCGTTGGGCCGAAGGGCCTGTTTTCACACTGCACCTCTAAAGTGTAAAGTATAAAGTATGGGTTTTGATGATCATGAAGTCCACTAATTATGAAGTGCTGCTTTAGGTGTTATATAGGTGGAGAGCTTATACACTGAATTTTATAGTAATTACATATTTTTCTTGCAGTTATAGCTAATTGCATTTGCCACAATGGCCTTACATATGCAGTAAATATATGCTACTGTAATATTAATCTAATGGATTGTTTTTTGTTAGGAAAGTAGCAGTGCGAGGAGAGGTACGCTGCTCCTAAACCTGCCATGGGATTAAAGGAAAAGTGATTTTGCAAAGCAAGCCCCAGGTAGCAATCAATATTTAACGAACTACTGAAAGCAAAGCTTCCGGTCTTTTCCAACAGACAAAGTGAAGCTGGTTAGTCCAACGACCTAATGGATTTGCTAATGCCTGCACTTGACATGTTTTGTGTGCCTTGAACTTATTTGACCTTCAGCTCTTCTAGAGTGGATCACTTAATCTGCCAGAAAGAGAGGCTTTCACCTCGAACAAGCTTGTACTGGCCAGTTAAAGTAACCAGTTCCCCTCAGCAAAAACAGTTTTGTTCACGAGTAGTAGCTCTACTCAATAACCAAAAATCTGTGGCCTCCTTTTGCTCTGGAATTTTATGTAATTTACATGTTTAATCGATAATGTTTTATTATTAATGTTTAATGTTTTAGGTATCATTCCTAACTGTCACTGTATGTCATGTTGTCACTTGCGGGCGGAGCACCAAGGCAAATTCCTTGTATGTGAACACTTGGCCAATAAACTTATTCATTCATTCATTCATTTATTAACGTTCATCATGCATGTTTAGTTTAGTTTAGAGATATAGCGTTGAAGCAGGCCCTTCGGCCCACCAAATGCATGCCGACCAATGATCACCCGCACATTAGTTCTATGTTATCCCAGTTTCGCATCCTACACACCAAGGGCAATTCACATGACAATTAACCTACAAACCTGCCGTCATAGGAATGTGGGAGGAAACCGGAGCACTGTGGGAAAACCATGCGTCACAACTAATCTGTTGGTCTGCTGAAAGTAAGATTTTCATTGTTTCGTTTCGAGATATATGATAATATAACACTGTTGACTTTTGAGAACGTACAATCTCTGTACATACAGCACCCATAGTCGTGTTTGAACCAGGGTCTCTGGTTCCACTTTGCCGTCCATAACTTGAATCATTCACCCTCAACTTAATTGATGACAGATTCACCAAGACCAAATCATTCCAACACCATTGGGAGACTCCCCAACTCTCTAATTTTAGGTAACCTCTACAAACCCCTCTCCCCTCATCACCCCTTCCTCCACTAAAAGTTGGTTAACCAGTTCCACAGTTTGTAACAATGTATCCCTCTTGCGATCACCCCATCCCTAGCTAACAGACGGCCTATCAGGGAACCTCCCTGTCTGAGGTCACCTGTTGCCGGGCCTGGTTGGTCCTGGTCTTTGCTCGCTTCCAGATTCCTCTCCCCCCCCACCGCTCCCCACAATCAGCATGAAGAGGGGACCCGACCCATCATGTCACCTATCCATGTTCTCCAGTGATGCTGCCTGACCTGCCGAGTTTCTCCAGCACTTTGGGTCTATCTTTGGTATAAACCCGTCCCTGCAGATCCTTTTTATTATGTTTAAACTTGGGGTTGATCCAGATACACAAGTGTCAGGGTAAAATAAAACAAACTAATGCCTTGCTAATGTCTCTTGAGAGTCTTCCCTCAGAACTGGGGCCACCATTTCTCGGGGAGTATTGTAATGAAGACCAGGTGATTGGATAACGGTGCTCGGCTGATGGTTTGGATGCAGCAATGTATCAGGGCATTGTTGAGATTGAATGAAATTCTCCCAGTATTAAAATATTCAGTCTCTAACAGTCTCATTTGGAGGTGTCCATGGCGCAGCAGTAGAGTTGGCCTTACAGCACCAGCGACCTGGGTTCAATCCTGACAACGGGTGCTGTCTGTACAGAGTTTATATGTTCTCCCTGTGACAGCATGGGTTTTCCTCGGGTGCTCCGGTTTCCTCCCACACCCTAAAGACGTACAGGTTTGTAGAACAGACAAAAGTGCTGGAGAAACTCAGCGGGTGAGGCAGCATCTATGGAGCGAAGGAAATAGGAAATGTTTCAGGCCGAAACTCTTCTTCAGACACGAAACGTTCCCTATTTCCTTCGTTCCATAGATGCTGCCTCACCCGCTGAGTTTCTCCAGCACTTTTGTCTACCTTCGATTTTCCAGCATCTGCAGTTCCTTCTTAAACAGGTTTGTAGATTAATTGCCTTTCATGTAAAAATTATAAATTGTTCCTAGTGTAGGATAATGCTAGTGTATGGTGATCACTGGTCAGCGTGGACTCGGTGGGCCGAAGGGCCTATTTCCAACTTTATCTCCAAAGTTTAAAGTCTAAAGTATCTCTAAAACAAAGAAAGACAGAACACCAGACACCTGAGAATGTTACTAAGCTCCTCTGTTCCTCATTAGGAAGATTGTAAACTGTCCCTAGTGTGTAGGGTAGTGTTAGTGGGCCAAAGGGCCTGTTTCCACACTTTATCTCTAAACTCAAGTAAAGTAAAGTAAAGTCAACTCTAAACATAGCCCTGATGTCTCCCAAGCTATTGTGCATTTTTGAGACAGGTCCGTCATCTGAAATCAAGGAAAACATTCAGCAAACACAAACGCATGTCTTTGATGTCATCGCACCCTGTAAACACCATTGATATTTGAAAGATTTTCAAACATGTTTCGGTATTTTTGATTAAATCCGGCACAAGGCCAGTGATGCATCTTTGCCAATTTGTAAGGACGAGGGATCCATCAACAAAAGAGTCCCATCACGCACTGTGTCACACCCAGATACACAGGCATGTAACACAATAACCAGGATCGCCCCAGGTCACAATAATCGCATAGATTTTTAATTTCATTTCCTGCAGCAATTTGCCCTTGAGGAAACACACATTACTGTTATGATTTGTAAACCACATTGCTGACAACCGCCCAAAATGTTGTTGAGGAGATTACAGCAACATCCATCTTCGGACGGGGGAGAGGGAAACTAGAGGTATGAAAAGGAACAGAACAGATCAGGGCCGGCATCGATGACTTAAGGAAAGGCGGAGCCAACAGTGGGTTTGTTTTTTGCTTATCAATCAATCAATCAATCAATCAATCAATCAACTTTTATTTATATAGCACATTTAAATCAACTCACGTTGAACCAAAGTGCTGTACATAGAAGAATATGGGTTGCCATGCATCCATAGAAATAATCATACGTCTAGT
Source organism: Raja brachyura (assembly GCA_963514005.1). The sequence goes on along the minus strand of OY740798.1, from coordinate 33,539,301 downwards.
TTCCCTGTCTCCTGACTCTCAGTCTTAAGAAGGGTCTTGACTCAAACTGTTGTCTATTCCTTTTCTCCAGAGATGCTGCCTGACCCGTTGAGTTACTCCAGCATTTTGTATCCATCTTTGGTATAAACCAACATCTGCAGTTCCTTCCTACATTGAGAGTCCTGAGCTTGACAAATAGTCTTTACAATCAAGAGTTTCATCCAAATATAGTTTCAAAATTGGCAAGATTGGCTCAACTATTAAAATCCCAAGGGATTTGTTTTCCCAAAAAACAAAGGTAATCTGTGGGTACATTGCACGCAGGGTGGCACAGTGGGATAGCTGGTAGAGCTGCTGCCTCACAGTGCCAGAGCCCGGGTGTCATCCTGACTATGGGAGCTGACTCTAGGGAGTTTGTATGTTCTCCCTATGATTGCATGGGCTTTCTCCCGGTGCTCCGGTTTCCTCCCGCATTCTAAAGATGAACAGGTTTGTAAGTTAATTGACTTGAATAAAAATTGTAAATTGTCCCACGTGTGTAGGATAGTGGTAGTGTACGGGGAGATCGCTGGTCGGCGCAGTGTCGGTGGGCCGAAAGACCTGTTTCCACGCTGTATAACTAAAGTCCAAAGTCTAAACTCACAGTGGCCCATGCATCAAGGGACAACTCAGTGGTGCAGCTGGTAGAGCTGCTGACTCACAGAACTAGAGGATCCTGACCTTAGGTGCTGTCTGTGTGGAGTTTGCATGTTCTCCAAGTGAGAGTGTGGATTTTCTCCGGGTGCTCCAGTTTCCGCCCCCATCCTAAAGACAGCAGGTTTGCAGATTTATTGGTCTCTGTAAAATTGCCTCTAACGTGTGTGTGTGTGTGTGTGTGTGTGTGTGGGGGGGGGGGGGGGGTGGATGAGAAAGTGAGATAGCATAGAGCTAGAGTGAATGGGTGATCGAGGGTCAACGTGGATTCAGTGGGCCTTATGCAGTATCTCTAAAACCCTCTAAAACAATTCCCTTTGAGCACCTTTTAAATGAACTGAAAATTCCGCATTTCTCAATTGACACTCCTTAAATCAGTGATAAGTGTTTCTGGGCGATGATGCACCTCGCCAGAAGTGTGAGATTTGAAAATATTCCCTTAAGCAACTTCCTTAAGGCTCAATGTTTCAAAAGCATTGCATTTTGACCCAGGGTGGGATTGTCAACATATATCAGTGGAAAGTTGTAAATTGCTGAATGCCAGGAATGTGATCTAAAACCATTGACAACTTGAAACCGGAGCGCACCTTGGGATTTGAACTCAAATATTGGCTTTGATTTTGTGTTCCCCCTGAAAGTACAGTGCCTACTGTTTGCTGTGGCTGAACGTTGTCCTGGGATTTTAATCGGAGTTTAGGTGCAGACTTGCTGACATCTGTCTTCTGATCTGGCGAGGCATTTCCCCCTGGGGCTAATCTGTGACAAGGCACGCTGGAAGCTAAACTTGATCGCCCCTGAAAACAGGCATAAGGGACCGTGATGTGTGTCTATCCTGTGCTAATGGCGTGTTGACCTTTGCTTCCTACTCATTGTCAAGGTTGCCGTGTGTGGATGCTTTCCAGGCGCTTGCTGAGAGAGCAGCGGGAAGAGGTGTCGAGTTCACCGCCAGGAGCACAGCTCCAGAAATACTTGCCTAGCACAGGAAAACCTTTAATGATACAGCGGATGTCCTTGTAGGCAGATGCAAACTCAAATGCCATATACTGCTGCCACTTTCCCTGCTAACCAGAGACTGCTCACCTCACCATCGCAGCCCCTCATGAGGCTGCAAACAAAACAGTCAGTACTCCACGTAAGAGCCATTTGACTCAAACCGTGGGGGAGTCCAGGACCAGAGGGCACAGCCTCAGAATAAAAGGACGTTACTTTAGAAAGGAGATGAGGATAAATTTATCCGCATTTCGCCACCTCCAACGGGATCCCACCATAAGTCACATTTTCTCATCTATACCTCTTTCTGCTGTCCGCTGGGACGATTCACCTCCGCAACTCCCTGGTTCACTCATCCCTTCCCACCCAAACCATCTCCTCCCCAGGAACGTTTCCCTGCAACCGCAGGAGATGCAACACCTGTCCCTGTACCTCTCCCCTCGACTCCGTCCAGGGTTCCTGACAGCCCTGTCAGGTGAGGCAGCGGCTCACTTGCACCTCCTTCAACCTCTTCTACTGTTTGCGTTGTTCTTGGTGTGAGCTCCTACAGTATATATTGGTGAGACTAAGCGCAGACTTGCCGGTCGTTTTGCTGATCACTTACACTCAGACCGTCTTGGGCTACGCAATCTCCCAGTTTCCAAACATGTCAACTCCCCTTCCCATTCCCATACTGACCTTTATCCGCCTTGGCCTCCTCCACAGTCAGAGTGAGGCCACACACAAATGGGAGGAACAACACCTCATATTTAGCTTGGGTAGCTTACAGACAGGAAGTGTCACAGCTGGCGTCCTGGTGCCGTAGCAACAAGCTACAGCTCAGTGCTCTTAACACAGTGAAATTGATTGTAGACTTTAGGAGAGCTCCCCCTCCCCTCACACCACAGTCACATCTGTGGAGTCTTTTAAGTTCCAGGGAACCATCATTTCCAAGGACCTTAAGTGGGGGGCTACCATCGACTCCACAGTCAAAAAGACACAACAGAGGATGTACTTCCTACAGCAGCTGAGGAAGCACAATCCGCCACAGGCAATGATGGTCCAATTCTACACGGCCATCGTGGATTCTGCTCTCACCTTCTCCATCATGGTCTGGTTTGGCTCAGCCACCAAGCACAACACCTGGAGGCTGCAGCGAATCATCCGATCAGCAGAGAAGATTATTGGCTGCAACCTTCCCTCCAATGATGAACTGTACACTGCAAGGGCCAGGAAGCGAGCGGGCAAGATCATCTCTGACCCCTCTCACCCTGGCCACAAACTCTTTGAATCACTTCCCTCTGGAAGGCGAGTCCGGATTGTCAAAGCTGCCACAGCCAGACATAAAAACAGTTTTTATCCATGAGTAGTTGCTCTACTCAACAGCCAAAAATCTGTAGCCTCCCTTTGATCTGGTATTTTGTTGGTTCACATGCTTGATCAATGGTGTTTTATCATTAATGTCTTATTATTATTATTATTAATGTTTAGTGTTTTCTGAGTCATTCGTAACTGTACTGTATGTCATGTTGTTACTTGTGGGTGGAGCACAAAGGCAAATTCCTTGTATGTGACTACCTGGCCAATTAACTTACTTACTGACTTACAACTCAGCGGTATGAATATTGATTTATCTTATTTTAAGTAACCCCACCTGTCCCCCCCCCTGCCCCCTCCAACACACTAATTCCACTACTTGTATCCTTGTATCCCTCTGTTATCAACTCTTCCCCAGCCAACAATGGGCCATTATGGTCTCCACCTTTCATTGGTCATCCTTTACTGGCCCTGCTTTGTCTGGCAGTTTCTTACCTCCAGTTCCCTCCCCTCTATTATCAGTCTGAGGAAGGTTCTAGATCCGAAACGTCGCCCATCCTTTTTCTCCAGAGATGCTGCCTGACCCGTTCAGTTACTCCAGCACTGTGTCTATCTTCCATTTAAAACCAAAACTTTGAAAATAAAGTTCATATGCCATAGGAGCAGAAATAGGTCATTTGGCTAATCCAGTCTACTCCGCCATTCAATTGTGGCTGATCTATGTTTCCCTCCCAACTCCATCCTCCAGCCTTCTCCCTATAACCTTTGACACGCTTACTAATCGAGAAACTGTCAATCTCTGCTTTAACAAATACCCAATGACTAAGGACCCAAAGAATTTCTTTTTTCTTTTTTCTCCCACTGTTCTTTTATTATTAAATCAAAAATATGAAGTTGTACAAGAATGGAAACATGTATGTATGTATTAGGTACTCAAGTACCACACTATTGCACTTACTTCTAACAAAAATAAACAAAAAAAAAATACCCAATGACTTTTGTTTTGAAGCCAATTTCCAGAAGCTAATTTTCAGAAGCCAATTAACCTACAAACCCACACATCTTTGGCAGAACCAGAGCAACCAGAGAAAACCCATGCAGTCACAGGGAGAATGTACAATCTCTGTACAGACAGCACCTATAGTCAGGATCAAACCCGGGTCCCTGGCGCTGTGAGGAAGCAACTCTACCGCTGCGACAACCTATCATTCTGGTGTAGTTTCAGTGTTGCTGCTCCCATTTAGCCAGGCCCATCGAACCACTCGTCATTGTCCTCTATGCTGGTCGCAGCCCATGCATCGAGATATAAGCCTCCAAGCCAACAAGAAGCTAGGTTTAGTTTAAAGAAGGCTTTAGTCTGAAGAAGGGTTTCGGCCCGAAACATTGCCTATCTCCTTCGCTCCATAGATGCTGCTGCACCCGCTGAGTTTCTCCAGCATTTTGTGTACCCTTAGCTTTAGTTTAGTTTAGTTTGTTATTGTCACCCGTATCAAGGTACAGTGACCAACACCAGTAGTCAGGATTGAACCCGGGCCTCTGGCGCTGTGAGGCAGCGGCTCTACTGCTGCGTCACTGTGACACACAAACGCTGAATTTGTACCTCCCAATTCAGGAATGTTTATCAATGACATGCCAGGGTGCGTGGAAGTTTCTTACAATCACAGTCTGGTATAACTTTGGAAATCCCTGGCATTCCTGGCACAATAGTAAAAATGTCCTTTCAGAAGTGTTCTGTCATTTTTGACCAGAAACAGGGAAAATGGGAAAGCCTCTTGGTGTGTTTAACAGTGTTAATGGCGTACATCCAGTGGTGGAGGTCTCCCTCAATGTCCTTCGCAAACATTGATAGCATCTTGTCAGGCGGAGTGTACTTGGAGAAAGATGTTGCTGCAGCTGATGTTCATAAGTGATGGAATTAATCACAGCTGTTGGAAGCGGTGCCACTGGTCGCTTGAGTCACTGGGTTAACATGCAGCCTTTGATGCACAAGCAGCTCTCGTTCACTAAAGCCCCGTGATCACTGCTCCTCCGCACACAAACCTTTTCTTTGAAGGAGAAAAAGCCAGGCTGCGGCTCCGATCGACCCTGATGGGAGGCCGTACGCATTTTATTTTCCTTTGCGATTACCCTCGGAGTTGCCGGATTATCGTGGGGGAAATGAGGAAGATTGCAATCCATCCCTGCTCCTTTCTGGCAGTCAGGTTTGGCAGCGATGGAGCCTGAGAAAGTAAACAAAAAGACCGATGCCACATTGCTGTCGGCGGTGACATGGGCTTTTGAAACCAGATTATTTTTGGAAGCATTTTAGAACAAAACAGATGGTGATGTAAGGTCATGCAGCTTTATAAAAGCCTGTCTAAGCAGGTTGGTGCCTGTCGAAACTTGTTTAGGCGACTCATTTTAGCGTGCTTGATACACTGATATTGGTGGGTTAGGCTATGAGCAAAGTAACACAGATGGCAAACCACCAGTTGTTTTCAATCCGTTTAAAAGAAAGTGGAGATCACCTATAACTGTGTCTAAATTTCACCAAGCAATGTGAGGTTCCAAAAGGTGAAGGAAGCACTGGCTGTTTTTTTTCTCTCTCTCTCCCTCTCGCTCTCTGCACTCTTGTGGATTGTTGGTGCATGAATGTGGTCAAGACTTTTTCATTTGTTTGAACAGCTGCAGAGATGTGTCTGTTCTGCTTTTACTGCCGTGAAAATTGTTCGACCACAAGCCGGGCTAGAACTTGTGACGCACGGAGGCACGCGAACGGGCGTGTGGCCGTGCAGTGCACCCGGATCAGTGGGAGGGTTGTGGTGTCTTTATAAGGACGTCGAGCACATGGCATTGGAAACCATCAAATCTCCGTTCTCCGGGCCAGCAGTGCCCTCCCGTCATTCCAACCATTGACTCCGTTTGCACCTCATGCTGCCTCAGAAAATCAGCCAACTTAAACAGCCAACAGCCTAACAATCCCGATCCAGAATTTCACCTATCCAGGTTCTCCCTGGTTGGGGTCAAAATCTGACCCCCAGCTCCTGTGGTCCTTTAGACTCACCAAGGGCCAGTTTCCCATTTTCCCTTTACATTTAGAGTCATAGTTACAGCATGGAAACTGGCCCATTGGCTCAAATTGCCCACACCAGACAACATGATCCATCTACACTAGTCCCACCTGCCTGAGTTTGGCCCATATCCCTGCCTTAACTACCTCCTCTGGCAGCTTGTTCCATACACCCGCCACCCTTTATTTGAAAATGTTACCTGTCAGATTCCTACTAAATCGATCCACCTTCATCTTAAACCTCTGTCCTCTAGTTCTCGATTCCCCTACTTTGGGCAAGAGGCTCTGTGTGTTTACCTGATCTATTCTCATGAGCTTTACCTGATCTGTTCCTCTCACCCCTCAACCTCCTGCCCTCTATAGAATAGAGTCCTAGCCTGCTCATCCTCTCACTGTAACTCAGGCCCTCGAGCCCTGCCAACATCCTGGTAAATATTCTCTGTACCATTTCAATTCAATTCAATTCAATTCAATATTTATTCCATGTCATTTGAACCTCAGTGAGGCTCAAACGAAACTCCATTTCTAAACTCCGTTTCCAAAGTAACAACATCTTTCCTGTAACATGGTGCCCAAAACTGAACACAATACTCTAAAGGTGGCCTCACCAACATCTTATACAACTGCAACATGACCTCCCAACTTCTATACTCCATGCTCTGACTGATGAAGGTCAATGTACCAAAAATCGTTTTTGACCAACCTATACACCTGTGATGCCACCTTCAAGGAACTATTTACCTGCACTCCTAGATCCAGAGATATACAACATTCCCCAGAGCCCTACCATTTACTGTGTAGGTCCTCCAATGTTAGTCTTTCCAACGTGCAACCCCTCACTTGACCACCTGACCAACGATTGAGACCCTGCTGTAATTTTTGACAACCACCTTCACTATCTACAATTACACCCACTTTTGTATAATCTGCAAATTTGCTGATCTTGCCATGTATGTTCTCGTTCAAATCATTGATTATAGATGGCAAACAGTAGTGGACCTATCACCGAAAACTGGGGTGCACCACGAGTCACAGGCCTCCAGTCCAAGAAGCAACTTTCCACCATCATCCTCTACTTCCTTCCATGAAGCCAATTGTCTATCCATTCCGCTAACCCTCCTAGATTCCCATATGATCTTGTAAATATGCTCTTCTAAAGCTTACCCCCTTAGTCTAGTTCAGTAAAAAACACTGACTCAAGCACTGGGCCAACTAAACTTTATTTTTAGATTGAACAGCAAATTCCCCTATACGATACCTAAACCAACGCAGGTTCGATCCTTGTCTCTGCCTGGCCAATCCCTTCAGCCTCATGCAAACAGACAGACTACAAAGGGTTATGCAGTCCCAAGCGCTCCCCCAGAAGATCGACATCGATCTAAAATGGGGCTACCTTGTATAGGTCCACGAACCTTGAGGGGCTGAATTACATAGGGGTGGTCACTTTACAGTCCAACCAAACATATTAATTACATCAATACATTATTGACAGTTCTCAAAACTAATTACAGAGTATTCCATACAATGTTTCTGGCAGAAGCTTCTGGAAAGAAGCTAACTAACTGAATGATGCAACATTTACCCTGGAACTCAAAACAATTCTGCCAGGGCTTAACACTTTGGCCAATCAACAAACAGCAGGATAACTGTCTTGCAACATTATTTACATTATTTACAATTCCTTTGCAGCAATTCAATCATATCAATGCATTTAAGTTTATTTACGGTGTTTTAGTACATTTTATCAAATAAGGGGAAATGAGGAAAACACCTGGATATTTCACCATCCTGCATATCAATCTGAGCCTCAGACTGCTCTGTGCAATCCACAGCCTGTAAATTTCCACTGACAAAGATTAAGCAATTCTGACAAATGCAGGGATCCTCCATTTTATGGTGTCTTTAATTTGGTCAATATTAACATTCGCCTGTTTTATCATTTATGATAACCCTCATCATTAATGATAACCCCAAAATACAATGACGACTGCTTTACTCTAACAAATGTTCTAACAAAAAGATACTGATGTTTTGTCCCAGAATTCCATCAAGCTTCCCGAGTTTTCATGGGCGTAGGTTCATGATTCCCGTCTGATGGGTTTTCATGGGAGCGAATCCCATTCATCAATCTTGATCGTTCATCTGTGCTTGATCCATAATAGAGTATAGAGTTCCTAAGAGAACCTGGGATGAAGTGAGTAAACAATCTACACTTTCACTTATGCTTTTACAGTGATGGAGATGTACCCATGCATTCCTTCCATCCACTTTCACTGCTGTTGGAGTCATTATAAGAACTTGGTAAGGTCCCTCCCAATGAACCTCCTTTCCTCACCCAATTCTTTATTAGGAAATAGTCTCCAGATTTCCCTTTAATGGGAGTTGCTAATGAAGGCATCTCACTATAGGCCGCTCTTTACCATGTGAATCCCTTAAGGCTCTAGTCAAAGCTAGAATGTAGTCAGTCATCTCCACAGTCATATGGTGGAAGTTGATTATTTTCATCGCATTCTGGTTCCAAGGTGTTTTCAAGGGTCTACGATAAACAATTTCAGCTGGGCTTAAAATCTAGATTTCCCCACAGGCATGACTCTCATCTGAAATAGGGCTATTGGGATTAATTTATTCCATCCAAGTCCAGTCTCTGCCTTTAATTTGGCTAATTTACTTTTAACAGTCTGATTTTCCCTTTCTACAAGTCCAGCAGCCTATGGTTGATAAGCTCAGTGCAATTGCTGCTGGATCCCCAGCTGTTCACAAAATTCTTTATTAATTTGTCCAATAAAGTGTGGACCGTTATCTGAACTAAGTCGAATGGGGATACCGAATCTAGGGACAATTTCTCTCATTAACACCTTGACAACAGGAGCCACTTTGTTATTAAGGGTTGGGTAAGCTTCGATCCACCGGCTGAATACATCGACTATGACAAGTACGTATTTATACACCTGGCACCTTTCTAATTCAATATAGTCCATCTGCAATGTCTCAAACTGACCCATTGACAATGGTGTTTTTCCTCCTTCACATCCTATTCCTTTCCCTGGATTGTATTTCTGGCAGACCAGACAATTACTGCTCACCTTCTGAGCTAAAGTTTGTAGTTTTGGATGCCACCAAGTAGCCAATAGAGTGTCCCCTACTAGTCTTGCACCACAGTGGGTTGAATAGTGCATGTACTCTATAACCCATACTGCTAATGAGTCTGTCATGCAAGTTTGCCCTGCTGGAGTGGTCCACAGTCCAGTCATACAATCCAATACACATACCAGTTGTCTCAACCACTCCTTGTCTCTTGCTAGTAGCCTCCTCTTGGATGCCAACCATCCATTTCTTTCGATGGCATCAGTTTCTCTGAATGCAACTTGTTAGTTATACTTTTAGTCTGCCTCATCATTTTTGGTACCACCATCTTACGTTCCCATGATACTTTCTTAGCTACTAATTCGGCATTACAATTCCCAATATCCACTGGAGTCTGTCCTTTAGTGTGGGCGCTACATTTCATAACAGAAATTTGTCTGGGTAGCATTAAGACCTTCAATAAATCTGTCACCAATTGTTTATTTGAGATATAGGTTCCTGCGGAAGTTAGAAATCCCCTATTTTTCCATAATTGTCCAAAATCATGCACCACTCCAAATGCATACCGAGAATCAGTGTAAATATTCAATTTTAGATTTTCCCCAATAATACAAGCCTGAATTAAATCGAAAAATTCTGCTTGCTGTGCTGAATAAGGTGACTCAAACTATAATTTCTATAATTTAACAGAATTCTGCTTCTATAATTTCCACTTTCTGATCAACAATTGCATACCCAGACAATCTCTCACCCCACGGTCCAATAGATGTACTGCCGTTCACATATAATGTTATGTCAGAGTCCTATATGGGCGCATCTCTCAAGTTCTTTCTCACAGATGTTTCTTCATCTATGACAAATAGACAGTCATGTCCTGCTTCTGATTGCTCTTCTGGGCATGAAATAAGAAAAGAGGCTGGGTTAATCAATGTACAATTGAATTGCAGTTTTGAGTTGTTCAAAAGGTAGATCTCATCCTTTTTTTGGCGGGCCATTGTTAAGTGCTGGGTTTGAAGCTGCCTCAACAATGCCGATTCCGAACGTGAACTGTACAAGATTCAAGATTCAAAAGAGTTTATTGTCATGTGTCCCAGATAGGACAATGAAATTCTTGCTTTGCTTCAGCACAACAGAATATAGTAGGCATTAATAAATACAGAACAGATCAGTGTGACCATATACCATTGAATATATATATATATATATACACACACATAAAAAAGCAGATAAAGTGCAATGGGCTATTAATGTTCAGAGTTGTGTTTGAGTTGAGTTTAATAGCCTGATGGCTGTGGGGAAGTAGCTATTCCTGAACCTGGGTGTTGCAGATTTCAGGCTCCTGTACCTTTTACCTGAAGGCAGCGGGGAGATGAGTGAGTGGCCAGGATGGTGTGGATCCTTGATGATGCTGGCAGCCTTTTTGAGGCAGCGACTGCGATAGATCCCCTTGATGGTAGAGAGGTCAGAGCCGATGATGGACTGGGCAGTGTTTACAACTTTTTGCAGTCTTTTCCGCTCCTGGGCGCTCAAGTTGCCGAACTAAGCCATGATGCAACCGGTCAGCATGCTCTCTATTGTGCACCTGTAGAAGTTAGAGAGAGTCCTCCTTGACATACTGACTCTGATGTGCTTTCTTTATAATTGCATCAGTGTTCTCAGGAGAGATCTTCAGAGATATGCACGCCCAGGAATTTGAAGCTTTTGACCCTCTCCACCTTCGACCCATTGATATAAACAGGGCTGTGGGTCCCCATCCTACCCCTTCCAAAGCCCACAATCAGTTCTTTGGTTTTGCTGGTGTTGAGAGCCACGTTATTGTGCTGGCACCATTTGGTCAAACAGTCGATCTCACTTCTATACTCATCTCCATCAGTGATATGTCCCACAACAGTGGTGTTGTCAGTGAACTTGATGCTCGATTTCGCACTATGACCGGCTACGCAGTCATGAGTATGGAGTGACTACAATCTCCTGCTGGAGTGTCAAATTAGCAGCTGATTATAAACTATTATATATTGCAGTTAAAATTTGAGTGCAAAGTGGATGTCCCCTGGCTACCGGATCTAATTTAGAGGAGTAATACGGATCAGGCCTATCCCCATGTTTTTGAGTCAGAACCAAAGTTGCACATTCAGATAAAATGGTGCAACAGAGCTGGAAAGGTCAGTCGTACAATGGTCTTCCCAACGCCGGGGCTTGCATCAGTGATCTTTTTAAGTTTTCAAAGGCCTCTTGAGCTTTCTTTGTTAATTTAAATTCATCCTCCCTGCTGGTATAGGATGTTAGCTCCTTGGTTTCCAGAGCTATGTTCGGGATCCAAGGTCTACAATAATTGACCATGCCAAGCCATTGCCTCATTTGTTTGGCTTCTTATGGGATTTGGAATTCGCAGGTGGGTTCAAGTCTGCTTTTCTCGAGACTCCTTTTGGTTGCCGAAATTATAATCACTAAAAATTTTACTTTCTCCAGGGCCATCAGTACTTTTGACTGGGAGACTACATATCCCAAAACAGCTAAATGGTTTAGCAGTTGAGCAGTATCTTTTCGATTATAGGATTCGTTTTTGCTGGCCACTAATAAATCATCACCATACGGCACTAATGTTGAATTCATTTTTGAACTTTAAAGTACTCAATTGGTCTTGTAGACACCTGGAAAATAAAGTAGCCAAATTGATAAACCCTTGAGGCAATCTGGTCCCGGTGTATAGTTGGCCCCTATATGTGAAAGCAAACAAATATTGGCTGTCTTCGTGAAGAGGCAAAGAAAAGAATGCATGATGCAAGTCGACTATCGAAAAGATTTTTGCTTCAGCAGATATTTGGGCTAGGATATGGGCAGGGTTTGGCACTAGGGCATGGAGCGGTTCCACAACAGAATTGATTTCTCTCAGATCTTGCACAAGTCTATATTGGCACTCCTTTCCCGGTTTTGGAACGGCAAGAATAGGGGTGTTACAAATCGATTGGCACTTCACTAGTATTCCTTGTTCCAGCAAACCCCGATTTAATTTGTCAATGCTGCTGACGGCCTGTAATTTTAATGGATATTGTTGTATTGAAGGAAGTGTTACCCCTTTCTGGAGAGCTACTCGGATGGGATTGATGTTCACGCATCCTACCTGAGCTGTGTCCTCTGCCCACATTTGAGGATCCACATACCCGCATACGTCAGTCCCCAGCTGATGACGTAATCGGGAAACAACTGTCCTTGGGGCCTAATAAAATTCAACAACATATTGATTAGACACATTTTGCTTTTGGTAATTATTCAAGTCAGTCATGGTGATTGCCTTTCTTACAATCGTTCCTAGGTCTTTGGCTCTCGCCGGGTAGTTCACCTTTCGGGAAATGTGAGGAGCAACTCCTGCAGTTCTTTTCCATAATTGTGCTGGTATTTTGGTATATCCGGCAGCTCCCTCAACTAGTGCCAACACTTCCACCTCCCAATCCTGTCCTTCGTGTGGTTTAAAGAAAGTTTCCAGCTCTTTATTCCTCCCATTCCCTTTTTTGGTCTTATCTCTAGGATTCTGGCTAAGTCAATTGGCTTTTGAAGGGTGTTTGCAAGTGCCGTTAAAACAGCCTCTACTCTTGCACTATTGTCCACTATTATATATGCTGGAGCTTCATGCGACGGATGTCCTAGAACTGTTAGGAACCTGGTGTGTTCGCTTGGGTGGGGTAATTATTTGCTGGATCACTGCCATAAATATTGGGAGTCTGCGTGATATACACGCATTGTAGTTCTTAGGTGATCCACAAAGGAAGCAGGCGATTTTCTACGATCGGGTATTTGACTTAAAATGGCCATCATTTTGTTGGGCTTCCATGGGGTATAGACTCTTATTGTACTGGGATTATTTGCACTCACTGCATTGGCCGGATCAAAAGAAGGATTAGGCATATTCCGTTCACAAGCTACACAATGCGTATCTGAAGTGTGGGGATCGTAAGAGAAATAAGGTGGTGGTCGGGGATCTCTACTTCTAACACTTTCCCAATCTTCTAAATACCCCCTCAAAACTAACGCCAACCATCGGGTCCGCACGCTCGAGATTTACTGGTGCCTGTTTCCCTTTGGAAGATTTCCTTGTTTCCTTATCTTAAATACTTTCAGGATCCTCTCTCAAGATGCCTGGAGGTCGGTATGCTTCAGTATCCTCTAATCCTATCCCCTGCTTCACAGTTGCTTCCTTCCAACTTCCCATTCTTTCTTCGTCTCTACCTGCATTCCTTATAATAATTTTTCCACAATCCAATTAATTCCCTTGCCTTTTCACTGTTGCTGCATTGCCATATAATTTGCTCAATGTACTTCAATCCATTCAATGTACCAACGCCACCCCCGGGCCATAATTTGCTCCCTAATTATTTATTTAATAGCCCGGAAAAATGTCTCAATCGTTCAGCTCTCTGTGGAAACTCACTGCATATTATGTGAAACGGACTTTCAGAATCGGCCGTCATATCTCATTCCGCGTGATTCCCTATTCTTTTGGACAATGGAAGCAACTCCTAAGCCACTCACACCTTCTTAACAATTCACCCCTTATCTCAATCTCCGAGGCTCCCAAGGTCACTCCCGAACAATGGCCAGATGCTCCGAAGATGCTCCGAAACGCTAGCAGTCTCGCACCTCTTTTCACATAATTGTACAATCAATCTTTCCAATCTACTATTCAAATTCTACTCCTGTCTCCCACAAATCCACACAATTCCAACTCTACAATTTTAACAATCCTCAATCATCCAAAAGTTAAGGTGCTCCAGGGAACAATCAAACACAATCAAACATGTTCCCGCAGCCTGTTTCCTATACCCAGAGCAACCTCAATCTGAACACATGCAAATGAGCTCCAAACACACAAGCAAAACCGCACACAGACAAGAAATCATTGTCTTGTTATTATTATTAACCACTTATTATTATCATGCACAACCAGAATCCTATATAAACCACAAGCATTCGTCTAATATATTGCATTTATTAACTGTACAGTTTGAAAAACAAATCACTGTATATTTTATTTCCTCCTCGTGGTGTGTTCGGTCAACGGAACAATCCCTTCCCTGAAATAACGATCGGAAGGATAAGAACCCCCTATTGAACAAGCACGAATCGGATTCCAATGATAATAGCAATTCCGATACCTTTACGAATCTTCTCCCTCTTCCTTTCAGAGATCTAGATACCTCAAACAGGCATGAACTTTAACCGCCATAGGCTCACCCTATCAAAAAGGCTTCTTCCTTTCCACCTGCTTGGCACTGGGTGTCAACGCGTAACCTCTTCATGCTGGCAGTCGATGCCGATTTTCAGAAAGCGCTTGCAATCTGCGCCCCCAGCAATGACGCAGTACTTAGCCGCTAGGCATTGTTAAACCCAGTTCATCTTTAAATATACAGTCAATTGGATACCCGATTTGGGCAGGGCCTCGAACCTCTAGTTTTTATTTGAATTGAATAGTTTTGGACTTAGCAGCAGTTGCAGCTACTAACTTCGACCAAGTTTTACAGGCCTTTAACCCAAAGGAGAGGGCCTTTAACCCAACCTGAGCAAGGCCTCTAACCCCAAAGGCACTTTTACCTCCAGTGCTTGCTTGACACTGTTCTACGATCTGTTCTACGACCTGTTCTACGATCTCGCTCCGTAGCGCCAATTTCTGCACTGGCGATCGGGAACAGCTCAACACCTTTAATCGCAAGCTTGTGTTTGGGGGTCCGTTGAGATCCCGGATGAGCCCCCAATGTAAATACACTCTTCCAAATCTTACCCCCCTAGTCTAGTTCAGTAAAAAACACTGACTCAAGCACTGGGCCAATTACATTTTATTTTTAGATTGAATAGCTAATTCCCCTATATGATACCTAAACCACTGCGGGTCTGATCCTTGTCTCTGCCTGGACAGGCCCAACAGCCTCGTACAAGCAGACACACTCCAAAAGTTTAAGCAGGCCCAAGCGCTCCTCCAGAAGATCGACATCGATCTAAAATGGGACTACCTTTTATAGGTCCACAAACCTTGAGGGGCCAAACTACATAAGGGTGGTCTCTTTACAGTCCAATCAAACATATTAATTACATCTATACATATTGACAGTTCCCCCAAACAAATTACAGAGTCTTCCATACAACATTTCTGGCAGAAGCTTCCGGAAGGAAGCTAACTAACTGAATGATGCAACATTTACCCTGGAACTCAAAACGATCCTGCCAGGGCTTAACACTTTGGCCAAACAATCAGCAGGGTAATTGTCTTGCAACATTATTTACATTATTTACAATTCCTTTGCAGCAATCCAATCATATTAATGCATTTAAGTTTTACAGAGTTTTAATACATATTATCAATTAAAGGGAAATGAGGAGAGCACCTGGATCTTTCACCATCCTGCATATCAATCTGAGGCTCAGACTGGCTGGCACCATCCACAGCCTGTAAAGTTCCACTGACAAAGGTTAAGCAATTCTGACAAATGCAGGGATCTTCCATTTTATTGTGTCTTTAATTTGGTCAATAATAACAATCTAACCTTCCAGAGCAGCCTACCACGTGGAACCTTATTGAATGTTTTGCTGAATTCCATATATACACCTACAGCTCTGCCCTCATCAACATCTTGGTCACATCTTCAAAAACTCAATCAGGTTTGTGAGATACGACCTCCCATGTACAAAACCATGCTGACTCTCCCTAATCAGCCCTTGTTCATCTAAATGTATGTATATCCTATCCCTCAGAATATCACAAGTACAGTAACTTTCCAACTATAGATGTAAACTCACTGGCCTGTAGTTCCCAGCCTTTTCCCTGCACCCCTTCTCGAATAGAGGCACAACATTTGCCACCCTGCAATCTTCTGGCACCTCTCCTGTATTAATGATGACTCGTAAATTTCAGCCAGGACTTCTGCAATTTCCTCTCCAGTTTCCCACAGTGTCCTTGGATATATCGCATATATCTATAAAAGACACAAAGTGCCGGAGTAACTCACTGGGTCAGGCAGCATCCCTGGAGAACATGGATAGGTGATATTTCATGTCGGGACTCTTCATCATCCTGTCACCAGTCAAGCAAATTATACAAAATCTTGAAAGCATGGACCACCAGATTCTACTGAACAGTTTCTACCCCACTGTCAGCCGACTATTTAACGGAGCTATAAATGTAGGATGAATGTCACATCTTCCAACCTACCTGATTGTGACCCTTGCACTATTTTATATAAACATTCTCTGTAGCTGTAACACTATATTCTGCGCTCTGTTTCGTTTTCTCTCTTGCACTATCTGTTGTACTCACGCATAATGTGATTTGCTTGGATAGCCATACAAAACAAAGGTTTTCAGTGTATATTGATACAGATGAGATAGCATAGAACTAGTGTGAACAAGTGATCTATGGTCAGCAAGGACTTGGAGAACTGACAGGCCATTTCCATGCTGTATCTCTAAACTAAACATAACTTACTCTTCATCAATCAAAACCACTCACCTGTATCCACCTATCACTTGCCTGACTTTGTCCCGCCCCCATCTCTCTTCCAGCTCTCTTCCCTTACAACAATCAATCTGAGGAAGGATCCCAACTCAAATCCATGATTTCCGGGGATGTTGCCTGCAGCTCCCTCCTCGACTCTCCCGATCTTCAGGGCTTCCTAGCTTCCCAGCTTCCCACTGTAGGCAGTGGTCTGCCGAGTCTTTGTTCTTACCCGCTGCTGGGTCTGTCTTTATTCTTTGCTGGCCGCCAGTTATTCACAGCGGATCAGCATGTACAAGGAAATATTTCAGGACCTTGGGAGAAGGGTTGTCAGTGGACCTGCAACATTCCTTACAGCTTGTCGCCATGGACTTGAGGGAACACAAGTCCCCTTAAGGGCCTGTCCCACCAGCATGCAACTCGATGCGATTAGCACGACTTAACGTGGTCGCTTGAGCCGTCCGGCGTCGCGGGGCCGGTCCCACTTCGATCGCGGGAGCCGTGCGGAATTGTGCGGAGTTCGTCCCGAGTTCGTCCCGATGCCGCGTGGGGCTTCGACAAACCGACAATGTCCAAAAATCCCGCGCGGCAACGGTTTGTCGGCTCGCAGTCGCCGCGACATTTACATACCGCCCGGACATCGTGCCTCCGTGAAACTATTCGTAAGTGCCTCCGTGACCCTCTATGTGTGTGGCTCCGTGGCCCTGTATGTGTGTGTGTCTCGGTGCCCCTCTCTGTGTGTCCTGGCGAACGTACCTTGGACTTGCTTCAAGTTCGCCTCGCTTTGCGCCGCGTTGCGCCACTCACCCAACCTCCGCGCGGCCCCTACTGCCGGTTTAGTTGCGCTTGCCGCATGCAGGCGCATGCTGGTGGGACCGGACCTGTACAGGGGATCACCCGACCTCCGCGCGGCCCCCGCTGCCGGTTTGATCGCGTTCATCGCATATAGTTGCGTGCTGGTGGGACAGGCCCTTTAGTCCGCTGCTATCACTGTATAACTCAGTAAGCTATAGGAGAAGTGTATTGTTGCAATAGAAACATAGATAAGTAATGAAAACACTATATAGATGCTGCCATGCATGTGTGTATGCATGTTCATGTTCGTCAGCTCTACTCTTGGTCTG
This sequence comes from Raja brachyura, assembly GCA_963514005.1. The sequence continues at coordinate 33,521,606 of OY740798.1, read as the reverse complement.
CTTTACCAGTTGGAGCGATATTTTGCTAACTGTTCATTATGAAAGATTTTATCAAATATCTGTGCAAGTCCATATGTAACACCCACAAACCTTCCCTTGAGACCAAAAGGATGCAAAGCACTGGAGTTACTCAGCTGGACAGGCAGCATCTCTGGAGAACATGGATAGGTAATGTTTCAGTTCGAGACCATTATTCCGACCATCTTCGACTCTGAAGAAGGGTCGCGACCCGAAACCTCACCTATCCATGTTCTTCAGAGATGCTGACTGTTCTGCTGAAGGCTCCAGCACTTTTTGTCCTTTTCTGTACTAAACAACATCGGCAGTTCTTTGTTTCTACATTCTTCCCTTGACCATCATTTAAGCCAAGTCTTAAAATAATCATTCAGGCATATCAATTTCAACAATGATTCAGCATGTTAATGAGCACCTTATTAGCATAAATGCCATTTAAAAGGGAATGTTAATTACAAATCCATACTTGTTCTTCTAATCAATTGGAAATGTCAGTATGTTCATGCACAGTGGTGCAGCAGTAGATTTGCTACCTTACAACACCAGAGACCCAGGTTCAATCCTGACTACAGGAGCTGTCTATACGGAGTTTGCACGTTCTCCCCGTGACTGCACGGGTTTTCTCCGGGTGCTCCAGTTTCCACCCATGTTCCAAAGATGTGCAGGTTTGTTGGTTAATTGGGGTCTGTAAATTCTGTAAATTGTCCCTAGTGTGTAGGATAGAACTAGTGAATGGGTGATTGCTGGATCATGTGGACTCGATGGGCTGAAGGCCCTGTTTCCACGCTGTATCTCCAAACTAAATTAAACTAAACTAAATTAGGCTAAACTAAACTTGCAGTCTGATAATTTCTTATGATGACTGATGTTACATTAAAGGGTTTATAACTTTTTAGTTTCCTCCATAAAAACTTTTATTAAACTACAGATTACTATGTGCAAATTCTCAATCAAATTTAGTTTCTGAATCAAAGTAGCATTGGAAGATCAGACACAAAGTGCTGGAGTAACTCAGCAGGTCAGGCAGCATCTCTGGATAACATGGATAGGTAACGTTTCGAGTTGGGAGCCTTCTTCATTCTGAAGAAGAGGAGCCCCCAATCACAAAAATCACTTATCCATGTTCTCCAGCGAAGCTGCCTGACCCGCGGAGTTACTCCAGCATATTGTGCCTTTCCTTGAGCATTTGAAAATGATAGCTAGGGCATTTGTAATGTTCTTACCCAGATGGGTGAAGTAAGTGACAAACGGCTAGAGAATAAAAGGAGATAAAAGGATGTCCCCAAAGGAGAGAAGGGCAGTGAAATGTGATGCCAGAGGGAGGGATATAGGTGGAATGGGACAGAAGGGGTAAGAAGCAGGATAGTGATAGTAATGGGCACTCACCAGGGTGGGAGGGAGTTGGATTAATTAGAAATGACACACAAACCTGAAATGTTGATTCTGTTTCTGTTTCCACATATGTTGCCTGCCTGATCAGGGTTTCCAACGTTTTCAGTTTTTATTTACTCTAATCTTAATTGGTTGCATCACGAGGGTTTTGCATCAGCCACATTACATATTTTCAAGTGTTTTCTTTTTACTCTTGATCGAACACAGAGGGTGAAAATAAAGTGATAAATCAATAGTCTCTATTAAATCAGTAACAATGATTTTACACTTTATTTTAGACTTTAGACACACAGCGCGGAAACAGGCCCTTCGGCCCACCGAGCACACGCCGACCAGCGATCACCCCGTATACTAGCACTAGAATAATTTATAATTTTATCAAAGCCAATTAAGCTGAACCCTGTTTGTCTTTGGAGTGTGAGGGGAAACCGGAGCACCCGGAGAAAACCCAAGTGATCACAGGGCGAACAGCATCCGTGGTCAGAATTGAACCCAGGTCTCTGCCGCTATAAGCCAACAATTCTGCCGCTGTAAGGCAGCAGCTCTACCTCTGCGACACTGTGGTGACGATGGTTGCAATCCTTTTAAAATAGGAGAATGATAACCTTTGCTTCTATTGTGTAAGTTCATAACTATGATGAACTCTTCATCCTTGTTCTCTGTTGAGATATTGATTTCTGATGCAGACCATTTAACCAGCACCTGACTTATAAATGCTTAACAGATGTTGCGGATGCCATGACCCATCATTTATGCTGACAGATCTGCTACCATTTTGAAATTATACTAAAGGGAAAGTTACCAAAGTCAAGGGAGGATGTTCTTGGACAAATTGATAGCTTTAGTTCATACGTTTATGTTATAGGAATAGAATTAGCCATTTGGCCAATCAAGTCTACTCCACCATCCAATCATGGCTGATCTATCTTTCACTCTTAACCTCATTCTCCTGCCTTCTCCCAATAACCCCTGACACCCGCCCTAGAAGAAAGTTCCATTTGATTTATCCATAAATTAAATGAACTAATACGAGAGATCTTTTCTGTTTACAATCCACAGCAATAGTGTGAATGCCTTCTTAGTATCATGTTTATTGCATCATGGGGCGGCAAATTGGCACAGCTAGTAGAGCTGCCACCTCACAGTTTCAGCAAGGCTGGCTCAATTCTGACTAGTTTGTAGATGGATCAGAGAATCTGGGTGGGGTGGAAGTGAATGTGAAGAGAATAAAATGGGTTGGGGTGGGATCGGTGTAACAATGGGTGTTTGATGGTCAGCGCAGACTCAATGGGCCGAAGGGCCAGCTTCTGTGTTGTATATCTCTATGGCTCTCCCACACTAAATACTGGACATTTTCACTCTCTCTTAATGCTATTGGGATATCCAAGTTAGAATTATTCACCTCTACTTCCTTCTGGAAGCTTTTCCTTGGAGTGTGAGTGTTCCAAGAGCAACAGATGGAATTTCTCACAAGAAAAGAGACAGCAGGAAAGTCCCTGAAGAGAATAGTGTTGGTGAACATCAGATGGGAACAGTTCACAAAGCAGCTGCAAAAACGTCTGATGCATTTGGCCGCTGCACTGTGCACACGTGAAAAGTAGATTTTATATGTTGGAAACCTTATGCACGTAGGTCAAAACCTTCTTGGACTGCAGGGAATGCAAACAGAAAAGCTTTAATTTATTGGAGTGCCTTTTCCATATCCCAATGTCCAAAAGCATAAGAAATACTTCTGAAGTTTGGTACACAGTTAAAATTGTAGAGAAATGTTGCAACCTCACTCTATAAACTGCAATGGGGAAAAATAAGATCAGCTCTCTGGTTTTAGATGTCAGCTGAGAAGAGCTGAATGTTGATCGTGGATAACTGCCTGCTGCTGTTCAACACCTTGTGTCTACCTGGCCTTGGATTATCACCTCAGTCAAATATAGTCTCTCTGATTTTACAGCACATCCTCCATAGTTTAGTTTAATTTGGTTCAGAAAAACAGTGTGAAAACAGGTCCTTTGGCCCACTGAATCCACGCTGACCAGCGATCAGCGAGTACACTAACCCACACACGAGGAACAATTTGCTGCATCCAATTAACCTACACACCTGCATATCTCTGGAGTGTGGGAGGAAACCGGAGCACCTGGAGAAAACCCACGCAGTCATAGGGTGAACGTACAAATACCGTACAGACAACACCCATAGTTAAGATCGAACCCAGATCTCTGGCGGTGTAAGGCAGTAACTCTACCACTACGCCACTATACCGCCCCTACGTTACTGAAAAGTAATCTTGAGATATAATCATGCTGCAATGAGATGTCACAACCAGAAACAAATTTGAAACAGCAACTTCTTGCTCAGAAGAAAGAATATGGCCACCCAGCCAAAGCTGACACCTTGAGTTCTTTGGCTGCACAGTTGTTTCAACTGGGTCACCGTCAAGTCTTATTTGGCTGAGGATCAGCCTTCTCCATCTCCAACATTTCCCCTGTTCTCAGGTTTCTCTATGAGACAAACTTGTGAAGTTTGCAGCAGGCAAAATAAACAACCCAAGTATTAGCTTCAGAAGCAGTGCTTCGTGACATCTGCATCTTGGCATCTGTTTGGGTTCCATTGTAACCTCAGTTCACTGATCACCGTGCCCTATGTATTAATACCACGAGGCAGAGTGTAGTTTAGTTTAGTTTAGTTTAGAGATACAATGCGGAAACAGGCGCTTTGGCCGCGCGGACCAGTGATCCCCATACACTAACACTATCCTACACACCAGGGATAAATTTACAATTTATCAAGCCAATTAGCCTTTAAACCTGAGATAGACACAAAATGTTGGAGTAACTCAGCGGGATAGGCAGCATCTCTGGAGAGAAGGATTGGGTGACGTTTTGGATCGAGACCCTTCTTCAGACTGACCTTGACATTTTGGGTCGAGACCCTTCTTCTCACCGCCTAGCTGAAAAACCTGTATGTCTTTCGACAGTGAGGTCACAGAGTGAACGAAGTCCGTACACACAGCACCCGTGGGCGGTATCAAACCCGGGTCTCTGACGATGTAAGGCAGCAACTCTACCTCTGCGTCAACGTGCCACTGTGCAGCTGAAGTGAGAAGAAACATTATTGTCACATGTACCGAGGTACTGCAAAAAGCTTTGTTATGCATGCTATCCGAGCAAATTAGATAAATACTATCAGGTAAAACTCAAGTACAATAGGTAATGCAAAGGGGAAGATGCAGGGTGCAGGATGTAGTTCTTAGTGTCAAAGCACAACAGCTCCATAGGCAAAGTCCAATGTCCGCAATTGTTCTGCATCGCGTTGCCATGGTTACACATGATGCAGCCTTCTCACCTGAATGTATGAATGAATTAATTAATGCATACTTTATTGTCACATGACAAGTCACAGTGAAATCCTTCATTGTAACTGAATTTATCTTCACTGTCGTGCTACAGGAAGAAGATTGACAACCTTGAATCCTGGTGTACAGACAACAACCTTTCGCTCAATGTCAGGAAGACAAATGAGATAGTGATCAACTTCAGAAAGCAAAGTGGTAGACATACCCTGGTATGCATTGATGGTGCTGAAGATTCTAGGAATTTCAAGCTTCTAGGAGTAAATATCAGCAGCAACTTGTCCATATTAAAGCAATGACCAAGAAAGCACACCAACACCTCTACTTCCTTAGAAGGATTAGAATGATTCCCATGACCCCAACGACTCTTACCAACTTCTACAGATGCGACGTGGAAAGCATTTTATCAGGATGCATCATGGTTTGGAAACATCTCCATCCAAGATTGCAAGAAATTGCAGAGTTGTGCACACAGCCCAGACCATCACACAAGCCAACATCCCTTCTATTGACTCAATTTACACCTTACGCAAGGCTGCCAGCATAATCAAGGGTGGAATATGTGACAATAAACTAAACTAAGCTGAACTATCCTCTTGCTCGCCTTGTTAAAATAAAATCCCAAAGCCAGAGAAAATCCAGCTGTTCAAAACATGCATTTCAAACTTTAATAAATAACTGAGACCTTAGAATGTCCTTGGCCTGCTTCGTGTAGTTTATAGGGGGGAAGCAGAGTGCACAGCATATTCCTGTATTTAACTGCAATTTCCATGAATTACTTCATAAAACAAAGCTCTTTAGACATGTTGGCCAGATGACAAATTAAATATTGCCCACAATGGACTCTTGCCCAAATCGCCAACTCCATCTTGCCTGCATCGTACCAGAGTAAATGATCAGCTGGAAAACCTTTGCTAATAAATCAGTTGAAATTAATGGAACTGCAAAATTAATGAAATTTCAAATATTATGGATCTGGATTAGCATTTGTTTGCAACCTTTAGGCTTTTCCTGGATTTATGCATATCACACACTGAAGCTTCAATGCTACACTGTCCTAAAGGGATTTGTAGTCAAGAAGGAGAGTATCATCTTGAGAACGCAGGATAAACGTAACCTATACAAAAATAACTATTTGTCATAATGTACAACATTCAGTGCTTACATCAACTATTCTTGGGACGTTGATTTGGAACGGTGTAAATTCCCAGGTGGTAATTTGCAAAAGCTGCAATTTCACAGTGCTAACACTTAACGTCACAGGGACATTTATGGCCGGGGCTATTGACTCTTCCAGTTAGGCAGCCTTGGCTAGAGGTTGATTTGACAGTACAACCTATGTTCTCATCTGTTGCATTGCCAACTTCAAAGCGATATTCCAAGATAAACTGGCTTGGTTTGCAAGGTTCAGTTACTGCTCCATAAATGGTGATCATTCAGGAGCAGAACTAAGAAAGCAGCTTTTTCTAATTATTCCACCACTGATCAAGCCAGTGATTGCATGCCACTTTCATTTGGAGCCGCCTTATTTTCTGCATAATAATAATAATAATAATAATTATTATTATTAATATTATTATTATTAGAAAACAAACTCTGCTTCTGTTTTTACCTTATTAATATACATTACAATCAAGATAACCAGTCAGTCTGCACCTTGCTAGGATCATTGTTGCAGTTCTCAAACACCATTCCTCTGTTTCATTATCATAATAAGTAGTTTCATAATTTGATGACATGTTAATTTATGAAAATTCATATATTAAATGTTTTTAAATTAGGGCATGTTTAATGAAGGACATCTACATGCCTGAAATCAGTGGGGAGATAAATGAAGCAGGAAGGTGGCATTTTAAGTAACCCATGGAATGTAATAAAGAGGAATGATTGCAGGCTTTTATGGAGGGGCTACTATGGTGTACATGGATAAGTCAGGACCCAGATCTATACTCAGAATTCATACACAGGATTACTTCTCATATCAAGTTCTCATCGCCCTATGAGGAGTTGATCAATGTTAATAAATGAAGGCGTGAAACTTTAGGATGTCTTTCATCACGATGGGGTCTCCAAGAATACCTGAAGGCCGGTGTATACTTTGTCAAGTGTGCTCAGTTTTATTGCAGAAAGAGTAGGCAGAGATTTCCCGCAAACGCTAGTAAGATAATTAACAGATAATCTGTTTTAGACTTTACTGTTTAAAAAAAAGCACAAAAACAGGCCCTTTGGCCCATCGTGTCCGCACCGGCCAGCAACGTCCTTATCAAATTATTTCACAATTTTAAAGGCCCTCTCAGGACATTGTTTAGCTACTTTGTAGTTGGAATATAAATGTAGAAGCAAAGAACTGCAGATGCTGTTTTATACCAAAGATAGCCACAAAGTGCTGGAGACATTCAACGGGGCAGGCAGCAACATGAGATCCATTGTTGGCTCGGGAAGGTGTGATCTCAAGAGAAACAATGTGGAGAACTCTGGAACTGGTAAAATGACTCGGGAGGTGGAGGGGGGCAAGGAGGGAAGGGGGAGGGGAGTAGAATTTGAAGTTACTTAAAATTAGAAAATTCAACTTTCATACCACTGGGTCGTTAGATAACCAAATGAAACATGAAGTGCTATTCCTCCAATTTGGGTGTGGCCTCATCCTGGCAGTATCTTTCTTTTCTTCCACCACCTCCCTTTTCAATAACATAAGATAAGGGATATTTGGAAAAAAACTGCAGAGGAAGTAGGTGATGCAGGTAGAATAACAACATTTGAAAGACATTTTGACAGATAAATTGATAGGAAAGATAGATGTGGGCCAAACATGGGAAAATGAGACTAAATTAGATGGGGCATCTTGGTTGACATGGGCAAGTTGGGCCGAAGGGCCTGTATCCGTGTTGTATGCATATGACTCTATGACGGAGCATGGAACAGAAAGGGTTTATTAGTAGGCTGTATTGACCAAGTAAATGACCTTTAGTTTAGTTTTGTTTGGTATATTTTAGTTTATTTTATTGTCACATGTACTGAGGTACAGTGAAAATGTTTTTGTTGTGTGATATCCAGTCAGCAAAAAGACTATACATGTCTACAATCAAGCTGTCCACAATGTACAGAGTTGGATGAAGGGAATAATGTTTCGTGCATGATAAAGTCCAGTAATGTCTGATTAAAAATAGTCCGAGGATCTCCAATGAGGTCAGGACTGCTCTCTGGTTGTTGACAGGATGATCCAGGTTTCCTGATGACAGCTTTGAAGAAGCTGTCTCTAAATCTGGAGATGTTGTGCCAAACACAATTCGAACCACATCATCAAGTTCGCAGATGACACTACATGGTGGGCCTCATCAGCCACGATGACGACTCAGCCTACAGAGAGGAGGTTGAACAACTCATCAACTGGTGTGACATCAATAACCTTCAACTCAATGTCAATAAAACAAAAGAAATAACTGTGGACTTCAGGAAGAAACAGACAGTACACAACCCACTCACCATCAATGGCAGTGCAGTGGAGTCTGTAAAAAGCACTAAGTTCCTGGGAATGCACATCACAGATGATCAGACATGGTCCACCAACACCATCTCCCTAGTCAAGAAAGCACAGCAACGCCTCCACTTCCTTCGACGGTTGAGGAGAGCCGACCTCCCCCCTTCTGCCCTCACCACCTTTTACAGGGGTGCCATTGAGAGCATTCTTACCAGCAGTCTCTCAGTCTGGTATGGCAGTTGCTCTGCTGCTGACCAGAAGGCCCTACAGAGAGTGGTGAGGACAGCGGAGAAGATCACCAGATCACCCCAACCAGCAATCCAGGACTTATACCCATCTCGCTGTCGCAAGAGAGCAACCAATGTCATCAAAGACACCACCCATCCAGCACACAAACTGTTCACCCCCCTTCCATCCGGCAAGCGCAACCGCAGCATGCGGTGCAAAACCACCAGATTCAAAAACAGCTTTTTCCCTCAGGCCATCAGACTACTCAACTCACTCAAGAAAATTCCATGAACATTACACAAACAAAGATCAACTGACTGTCAAATAACTTTAACTCAATGTCTGCAGTATGCTATTCGCACTTTTCTATATTGTTCCTTTTATTATTGCACCTTAATAACATACCTCAAAATGTTACTAGACTCTGGCACACTATGAATTTTTTTATATAATGTCTATTTTAATGGTATATTTTTTAATTGTATTTTTAATGGTATATTGTCTGTCTGTGTTATAAATAAATATTACTTGCACATTTGGAGTATGGGGAAAGACAATTTCAATCCTCTGTGTAACTACTTGTTGCATTATTTGAATTGACAATAAAGCTTACTTTGAACTTTGAACTTTGAGATGTGCATTTTCACACTTCTGTAACTCTTGCCTGATGGGAGAGGGGAGAAGAGGGAGTGACCGGGGTGAGACTGGTCGTTGATTATGCCGGTGGCCTTACCGAGGCAGCGTGACATGTAAATGGAGTCCATGGAATGGAGGTTGGTTTGTTTGATGGTCTGGATTACGTCCACAACTCTACAATTTTTTGCAAATGGTGTAACTACAGGACAGAGTTGTTGGGGACATACTGAACTTCCTAAGCCTTCTAAGGAAGTTGAGACATTGGAAGAAACAGGCCTGCCTGTTGGAGCGAACTGAATATGATTAAAGGGGCTGTCTCACTTGGACGACTTAATTGGCGAGTTTAGGAGAGTTTAGGAGAGTTTGAAAAAATGTCATGTTGAAGACCTCCTTCGACTATGTAGAAGACCTCCTTCGACTATGTTCAAGAAGAATAGCTTCGACTAGCTACGACTAGCTACAACTAACTTCGGGAAATTAGAACACCGAATAGTAGAGTGAAGACAACCTCCTTCGATCTCCTTCGACCTCCCTTCGACTATGATGAAGACTATCTATGACTACCTTCGACTACCTTCGATTAACTTCGACTACTCTCGATTACCTACTACTAACATGACAACCTACTACGGCCTACTACGACCTAAACCTATGAGTAAAAAAAGTATCGATTTTTTCCATGGCAACCTTTTTTTCCTCGTGGGCATTTTTCAACATGTTGAACAATACGCCGCGACCTAGCTGAGGCCTCGAGTACACGGGGACTACTCTCGAGCACGAAGGAGAGTTACCAAGACCTCCAACGACCTCGTATCAACCATGCTGCGAGTATGAGTTGAGGACAAACTCGCCAGAACTCTTGGATTAGGTCGCCCAAGTGGGACAGCCCCTTAAGGCTTCATTTATGGGGACTGAAGTAACATTAGGTCTGGTATTGAGACCTTTGATTTCATGCAATGGGAACTCGCATGGCAGACGGATTGACAAACCTTACCTCTATCCCATTAGTGGGTAGGTCTGCAGTTCCCACACGGACTCATCTGTCACTTCAGAATCCACAAGACAATTATTCTCAATCCCCAGAGACAGAATAAGCATTGTATCTCTAAAAATTGACAGTGCGATGTGGTCTGAGTGTGATTTATTGTTGTACTTGGCTCTTCTGTTTACTTGTGATGTCCAAGTGCCGATGCTTATGATAACACAAAAAAACCCAGAAGAAACATCAGCTCTCTTTCTAGAGACAAGTACTCCTAGGATAAAAGCACTCTATTTAGCATTTCTAACAAGTATATACACTCCATTCAATGTAATTCTTATGAATCTATTTGAAATTTAAATGCAAATTGGATGTCTAATTTCATTTCAGAGTCACGTGAGTGACTTCGTGAAGAGCCCGCCGGCGCGCATGCTCGACATATCGTCGTAACGCGTTGCTGCGATGGCTGGCGGTGGAGCGCGCTCCTCGTCAGCCCTTCATAAGGGGCCACGGAGGTAAGTATTCTACCTTTAGTTGGTGGTCCTTGTTGTCTGATTATGTCTTGCAGCAAGGACATGGATGGGAGTTCGAAGGGCCAGAGGACGTCAGGACGAGTTCGCCGGTCAACAGTTCCGGGGCCTTTACCATCGGCAGTACCTGCAGCGCAGGCCGGGACTCAGGCGGAGATGTGGGTAAGCCCTGTGTTCACAGGTCCAGATCCGCCAGCACACCACAGCTCGGAGGAGTTCGACGAGGAGGAGTGTGGTGTACCGCCAGAGCAGGGGGACCCTGCCATGGCAGTCAGGTCGTCAGCGGGCTCGATGGCGACCTCGAGCAGGGCACGTGCCGTTGCACGGCCTGTTCCACTCAGCCCTCCGAGAAGGGGGAGGGCAGGAGCCCAGAAGCCTAACCCTGTTAGGGCTAAGGCATTGCCTGTCGCGGAGGAGCGGTCAGGTTCCAGGGCGAGACCCGGGGCGGCTGTGAGGTCCAGTCGGCACACCCCGACTCTCGACGCCGGGGCGGGTCGGTCGAGTCGGGTCTCGTCACGGTCGCCGAGCCCCCCATGGATGGGTGGGCGAGACCATGCGTCGGCAACGTCCGCGATGTGGGCAGCCGGCAAGACTGCGCGGGCCCCAGGCAGCCATGCTTCGGCTGGTGCCGACACCTCGCCGCAAGTGCCCTTAGTGGCAGCGGCTTCAGCTCCCGCTAAACGGAGGCGGTTGAATACGCCCGCGCAGGAATCGCGCAGTTTCGCCTCGGCGGCTGTTAGCGACAACTACCGGCACCGGCAGGGCCTCGACGAGGTGCGTGCCGATGACAGGAGCCCGGTCTTCTTTTCAGAGCCGGAGGACTCCGACCACCTGAGTGTTCAGGGTGAAGGGCGTATTGACCGTATGGAGCGGCTGCTGGAGCTCCTGCTTCAACGTCAACAACAGCAGGGCAGCAACAGGCACAGGGCGTCTTCACCAACATCTACTATCAGCCTGGAGCAGCAGGAGGAGGAGGTTCTGGTGGATCCCGTACCACCTCCGATGGAGGTGCCAGCGGAGGAACTCTTGGATGTGGCGACCAAATTCGCGGCCCCACACACAGTAGACTTTCTTAATAATCAGGTGCTGCAGGAAGAAGTCCTCATCCAGGCTATGAGCCGTCACAAGGCTCCATCAAACTGCAACTCCCTCAACGTGCCTGTGGTCAATACGCCAATATGGGGCAACATCAGTGCGGCTATCCATCAACAAGAGCTAAAATTGCAACGGATCCTGAAACTCCTCACGGCCGGTATTACCGCCTTTGCGCGGTCGGTGGACGGGGACGAACTGAATTTGGACCAGGAAGATGCTCTGGCCTTATTGTGCGCGACCCAGCACGAGATCAACGGGTTTCGCAAAAACAGCATCCGCCCAGCACTCAACCCGAAGTTTGCAGGATTGTGCAAACTACCGCCGCCGCCGCCGCCCCGTCAGCTCTTTGGTGAGGACCTCTCGAAGAGAGTCAAAGAGCTTGACGAACAAGCCAAAACGGTGGGGATCATGCGCTCTCAGAGTGCCCCCACACCGTCAGGCTCAAAAGCTCCATACATTCGCTCACGAGGGTCAGCCAGTGCCTCGACGAGGACTCACCCTCTAGCTCCACAACGACAACAGCACCAGAACCAGCACCAAGGGTCTTTTTTAGGACAGGGCCGGCAGAGACCTTTGTGGAAATCGAAGACGCCGCGCCCTCAAGCCAACCCAGCACCTCCACGGCCACCCACACGTGTCAAGGACCGCCGGTAACCACGGAGGTGAGGGGGTCTGGTTCTCTTTTTTCTCTCTAACTTCCCATGTTGGTGGTCGTTTACGGTTGTTTTTGGATGCATGGGGTAATTTTACTGGTGATGAGTATGTGTTGCGGAATATTCAGGGGCATAAAATTGAGTTTACTAATGGCGGCATGCATTGATTTAAGGGATGCATATTATTCAGTATCCATCCAGAAATATGATAGAAGGTTTTTGAAATTTATCTGGATGGGGCAACTTTGGCAGTATAAGGCTTTGCCTAATGGGCTCACTACAGCCCCTAGGTTGTTCACTAAATTGGTGAAGCCAATCATGGCTTATTTGAGACAACGACATCATATAGTTATGGCCTATTTAGATGATGTCTTTATTGTGGGCCACACCCTGCAATTGGCTGAACAGGGTGTTGCAGCTGCTGTCAATATATTTCAACAATTAGGATTCATTGTCCATCCAGAGAAATCGAAGTTCTGCCCTGCCCAGGTAATTAATTACCTAGGGTTCACGGTGAACTCAATGAGCATGAGGATAACTATACCAATTAACAAAATTGAGGAAGTCACTCAGGTGTGCAGAGATTTAATTGGCACCAATATACCATCGATTCGGCATACAGCCACAGTAATTGGCAAGCTAGTGGATTTGTTTCCGGCAGCACGATATGGACCTTTGCATTATCAGAATTTGCAAAGAGCTAAAATTGTTGCGTTAAAACGGAACGCTGGTCATTACGATCGATCAATGCAGCTGCCGTCCGAAGCGATAACTGAGTTGCAATGGTGGGTGTGTCACATTAGCAACTCATTTAAGCCTGTTAGGGAGGCTAATCCGGTGGTATATTTACAGACTGATGCAAGCTCCAATGGCTGGGGAGCTACTGATAATTGCTCTAGTTGTGGGGGCAGATGGGACACCCTTGAGGCATCGATGTTGTTGACTCAAGGGATTAACTATTTGGAGTTGCTGGCAGCATTCCACGGACTTCGTGCATATTGTTCCAAGCTTGTTGGAGCACACGTCCGTCTCCAAATAGACAACACCACAGCTGTGGCATATTTAAACCATATGGGTGGTACCTGGTCAGTTTCGTGTGACAAATTGGCTAACTCAATTTGGCTCTGGTGTGTTCAAAGAGACATTTGGATTTCAGCTACCTATTTGCCAGGTGAGCTTAATACTGTGGCGGATACCAGGTCACGCAAATTTAATGACAACATCGAATGGATGTTGCATCCTGAGACTTTTTCTAAAGTCACAGCCAAATTTGGTAAACCGGACATTGACCTTTTTGCGTCACGGTTAAACCATCAGGTACCAGCCTACGTTTCATGGGAACCAGATCCTGGGGCAATAGTGCTAGATGCATTCTCGCTGGACTGGAGGAATTGGTTTTTCTATGCCTTCCCTCCGTTTTGCCTCATCAGTCGGGTATTGCGAAAGATTCAGGCAGATGCTGCCAAGGGCATCCTTATTATACCCGACTGGCCCACACAGCCTTGGTATCCGGTGGTCTTTGACATGCTCAACGAACCTTGGGTCCTTTTGAAGGGTTGCCCACAATTGGTTACTCACCCTGTCTCAGGGGAGCCACATCCCTGCCATGGATATTTAAATTTGTTGGCTTGCAGGTTCTGAACAGGCCGTTAGTCCAATACGGTCTCTCGGCTCGGACCATGGATACCATCGGGGCGTCGTGTCGAGAGTCCACAAGGCGAAGATACCGCTCGCAAATTAAGAAGTGGGAAGCCTACTGCAGCCGCTCTCGCATCACGTACGATGACGTGACAATAACCGACGTCCTGGAATTCCTCGCGGGGTTGCACCATGATGAACACTTAAGTTACAGTGCCATCAACAGCGCCAGAAGTACGCTATCATTCTACCTCAAGATTGGGGTAGGATCCAACAGGCTAGTGTCCAGACTCATGCGGGGTATATTCAATATGAATCCGCCTACACCACGCTATAATATCACCTGGGATGTCAGGGACGTATTAACCCTGCTCAGGACGTGGTCTCCCATGGAAGGGCTCCAACTGGACCAACTCACCATGAAGCTGGTGATGTTACTAGCGCTGACTTCAGCCCAGAGGGTACAGACACTACACAAACTTCGTGTCGACAGAATGACATCTACCCCTACAGTAGTAGTCTTTTTCATTGATGAGCTACTAAAGCAGCATAGACCTGGGTGCACAGGGCTGCAGCTGAAGTTCCCGGCATACCCCGCAGATGCTAGGCTATGTTTAGCCTCACATATCCGCCACTATGTCAAGGTGACGGCACGCATCAGAGGAATGGAGAGATACCTGTTTGTCACTCATAAGAGACCTCATCATCGAGTGACAGTCCAGACGATATCCAGGTGGCTTCGAGTCGTCTTGGGTAAGTCAGGTATCGACACTAATGTGTTCAAGTCTCATTCCACCAGGGCTGCATCGACGTCAGCGGCGAGGGTCATGGAGGTGCCCATGGACCAAATTCTCGCCACAGCAGGATGGGCGAATGAAGCTGTGTTCCAGCGTTTTTATAACAAGCCTGTTGCTGCTCCTCTACAGTTCGCAGAAGCCGTGCTGAATGCAGGTCAAGAACGTGGAGATGTCCCCGCATGAGGGGTTTTTGATTTGTTATTAATAAATATGCTCTTGTTTTGCAGTATGAACTATTGAGCAAGTTTGTTCCTCCCATCCATCCCTGGTAGTGGTGTGTCAGCATGAACGTCGTCCAGGGCGTGTAATCACAGAAGCTTTGAAGTCTTCACGAAGTCACTCACGTGACTCCGAAATGAAATAGTAAGATTGAACAAGAACTTACCAGTTCGAAGGTTGATCTTTATTTTATGAGGAGTCGAAGTGAGGGATTTCGTGCCCTCCTCGCCCAACCCTCAATCACCTTCATCTGGTAATCTTAGTCAATTCAATCATACTATGCGAAGTCATTTCTATTGTTGGTTCTGTGATTCCACGCCGCTACTTTGAAGTATGTCGAGCATGCGCGCCGGCGGGCTCTTCACGAAATCCCTCACTTCGACTCCTCATAAAATAAAGATCAACCTTCGAACTGGTAAGTTCTCGTTCAATCTTACTATTCTCAACAATATTGTAATATTTTGATATTGTGTAATGTTCTTCTTTAAAATCTGAATTAATGTTTTCTGTAGTGCATCTGTGGAAGTTGACTAGGGTTATTGGGAATATGCCGAACCTCCTAAGGCTTACTAAGGAAGTAGAGGTGGTGATGTGCTTTCTTGGCCATTGCTTCGATGTGGCTGCTCCAGGACAAGTTGCTGGTGATATTTACTCCTACGAACTTGCAGCTTTCAACCATCTCTACTTTGCCGCCATTTATGCATACCAGGGTGTGCTTCCTGAAGTCGATCACGATCTCCTTTGTCTTGCTGACTTGCACCAAGTGATGTAAATGGTGTATCCTGACTTACACCAAGCCCAGTGCCAAACAATACCAATGGAAGGGCCAAATGGCCTCCTCCTGCACCTATTTTCTATGACAGGCATTGGTAATGCCTGCAATTTAAAATTCCCCTCTTTTCATCACAATTTGTTTTTGTTTAGTGAGACAGGCCCTTTGGCCCACTGAGTCCATGCCACCCATCGATCACCCATACACAGGTTCTATCCTGCACAATGAGGGCAATTTACAGAAGCCAATTAATCTATAAACCTTCATGTCATGAGATGTGAGAATGTACAAACTCTGTACAGACAGCACCGGTAGTCAGGATCAAACCTGGGTCTCTGGCGCTGTAAGGTGGCAACTCTACCGCTGCACCACAGAGCTGCCCCTTTTCTCTTCATTTTTTTCTTCTTCTCTAATATATTTTAATTTCATTCTTCCATCTTACAAATCCCTGAGCACGCTTCATTCCACCATTACATCCTCTTATACACTCCCATATTCATTGCCTGTATCGGTGATTACACTTTCAGGTCCCCAGTCACTAAGATCTGAGTATCCCTCTCTGAAAATTTCCACATCCCTACCTGATTCTCCTTATGGGCTCTCCATAAAACCTACGATTCATTCTTTGGATTGGTACCATTGATTTTTAAGTCTGTGACTTTGATGGCATTTAAAAAATTCAACATAAATGCAAGTTGATGTCGATGCACTTGCTCAGGATGTCACAGGATGGAGAGTGGACTCTTTCAGGAACAGCTCCAGCCGAGACCATGAGTAATTGCAGAGTTGTGGATGCAGCCCAGATCATCAGGAAACACACCAACCTCCCTTCCATTGACTCCATCTACACTTCATGCTGCCTCGGCAAGGCCACCAGCATAATCAAGGACCAGTCTCACCCCCGGTCACTCCCTCTTCTCCCCTCACCCATCAAGCAAGAGGTACTGAAGTGTGTGAACGCACACTTCCAAATTCAGGGACAGTTTCTTCCCAGCTGTTATCTGGCAACTGAACCATCCTACCAACAACTAGATAGCGGACCCAGCCTACTATGTACCTTATTTGAAACCCAGACTATCTTTGATTGGACATTACTGGACTTTATCCTGCACTGAACGTTATTCATTTTATGCCCTTTATCACAAATCTATTCTCTGTGGAAGGCTCGAATGTAATCATGTATTGTCTTTTCGCTGAACAAAAGCATTTTTGAGTTCTTTGAACTATCTTTAATCGGACTTTACTGGACTTTATTTTGCACTAAATGTTATACCTTTTATTCTGTGTCTGTACACTGTGGACGGCTTGATTGTAATCATGTATTTTCAGTTTTTTCGTGACTGCTTAGCACGCTACAAAAACCTCTTCAAAGTTCTTCAGTACAGGTGACAATAACAAACTAAACTAAACTAACCTTTTATGTTGGCTTGGAGGCTTGTATCTTGATGCATGGTTTGCTACCAGCATAGAGGACAGTGCGCGTGGTTCGATGTGCCTGGCTAAATGGGAGCAACAATACTGGAACTACAGCAGAATCATAGGACGGCACTGTGGCACAGTGATAGAGCTGCTGCCTTACAGCACCAGCGACCCAGGTTCAATCCTAACTATGGGTGTTGTCTGTACGGAGTTTATACGTTCTCCTGTGACCGTTTCCCTGGGTGCCCCGGTTTCCTCCCACATTGCAAAAGAGTGCAGGTTTGTGCAGGTTTGGCTTCTGTAAATTGTCCCCAGTGTGTAGGATAGAACTGGTGTACGGGGTGATCGCTGGTCGACGCGGAATTGGTGGGCCAAAGGGCCTATTTCCATGCTGCATCTCTAAAACATAAGACTAAAACTACACTTAAACTGCACCCATTTTCCAGCCAGCTGGGGCAGACAGCTGCATTGATGCAAAACCAACAGATTTTCTCATGTACTCATTTCCTGGGAGAGTCAGAAACAGAAAGGAGAAACCTCTGGCCAAATTAGGAGCAAAATACGCTTGGGGTAATTTGTCTCCAGTCCCTGGCAAATCCCCACCCAAAGATGATTAATTGCTCAGAGAAGTACAATGGGGATATTTTTTTCCCAATGATTCATGTGTGAAATAATGTTGGTCACTAATTTGGCACTCACATATGTGCACTTTTGAATTCTTACGACAGATCTCTGCTTATCATGTGTGCCAGGAACTTGCTCTGAACATTGCCAACTCTTATTCTCTAATCTGGGAAATGAGTAGACCATGTGAATATTTGGAAAAAGGACCCCATTGAAACACATATAGGAAGGAACCGCAGATGTTGGTTTACATTGAAGATAGACACAATATGCTGGAGTAACTCAGCGCGATAGGCAGCCTCTCTGGAGTGGGGGACATTTTGGGTTGAGACCCTTCTTCAGACTGAGAGCCAGGGGAGAGGGAGACACAGAGATAAAGAAGGGTACAGTGTGAGAACGTTTTCAGACCTTACCCTCGTTTTCACACAAATTACCCTTCGCTATCTCTGTGTCTCCATCTCCCCTGACTCTCAGTCTGAAGAAAGCTCTCGACCCGGAACATCACCCAATCCTCCTATCCAGAGATGTCCCACTGAGCTACGCCAGAAGTTTGTGTCTATCCCATTGAAACATGGCATCGGATTTGGCGGGTAATGCTGGGAGTCCGATTTGGGGGAAGTCTCCTGCCTGTGGGCATCTGCTGGGTGAAACCTCTTCACTGCTGCTTCTTAATCGAATTCTCCAACCCTTGGATGGAGGTTGATTTGTGTGATGGTCAGGGCTGCATCAACAATTGTCTGCAATGCTTTCTGCGGCGCATCTGTAGAAGTTGGTAAGAGTTGTTGGGGACTTGCCAAACTTCCTAAGCCTTCTAAGGAAATGTTTGTGCTCGTGACACTCGTTAGGTTTAGGTTTGGGTTTGGGTTTATTATTGTCATGTGTACAGTGAAAAAAACTTTGGTTTCCATGCTCTTTAATCAGATCAAGCAACAATGCACATCTCAAGTACAATAGGTAGAACAAAGGGGATGATACAGAGTGCAGAATATGATCCTCAGCATTGTTACAGTTTCAGAGACCAATGTCCGCATTGGGGTCGAGGTGAAGTAGACAGTATCCTAGCTTATGGAAGGACTGTTCATAAGCCTGATAACAGTGGAGAAGAATCTGTTCCTGAGTCTGGTGGTGCGCGCTTTAGTGATGGGAAGGCATATTTCCTCATGCTTCACCCAATGCTTCCATCTCGACTTATCATAGGTATGTTACAAAACTTACCTTGAGCAGCGCTGCAGTTCTGCCGCTCCCCGTGTGCGATACTTTGGCGCCTTTCAGAGGGGGGGGGGCGTGTTTAAAGTGCCGCTTTTCTACAGACAGGGCAAATCGATCCATGTCAGGAGATTTCATTGCTGAAGAAAAATTGCTCCGACATTTGATTTATGAAGGTATTTTTAAATTATGCTAGATTATTTATTAGCTAGAGTAATTTAAAAATCATCTTCTAAAGCCGTGAGCGCCGACAACGGGAAGGATTTTACGTAGGGGAGAAAATAAAGTACACCGTTTATTTTTACATAAAAACGTGCTTCTTAGGAAGCATTTAATCACATTTTCATGTTGCGAAATGGGGACAAAAAAAAACGAACCGGCAGTATTTTCCCTGCCGACTTCACCGCAAACCGCAATGTTCTAATCCACCGCATTCCACTAAAACCCACTCGCAAGTTGATTTAAATGGCCATTAATTTACAGGAATTAAACACTAAATTCCTTTCATTTGGCCTATAGATTCATGAAAATTAGATTTTAAAATCATGTTATATTGTGAATTATCATGTGAATGTTATTTGGACATTTAGGCAATTAAAAAATGTTTATCTTTTCTTAAGAAATGGATTGATGTTTGGATCTAGTAATTCAATTTTGTAATTAGCTACAATTTCAGGTCATCCAAGTAAGATTGTTTCATATTTGTTTCAGAATGCTTCAATCTATAATAACTGAAAATTTCATTGAGTTCTCTTAATTTTTTAAAAAGTTATGGACTGTCCTAGATCACAGCTTTTGAGTTAAGTCAATGGAAAGGCAATGGGGAACAAGATGCTAATTTCTGAGTATGAAAATGGCCATAACTTTTTTAATACTGAAGATATGAAAGTAAATTAGGTGTCAAATTAAACTTCTTTTTATGCTTTATCTGATGGGATAAATTGCAGACTTGATTTTAAAAATCTCAAAATTTTGTAACATTGCTACTTATCACCATCTTTATAAAAGCTATTATGGGTTGGTGCAGGGGAAAGGCAGCATTTGCCTTTTCTTCACACACACAGTGGTTGCACTTCAAAGGAATGATGCATTTTTCATGAGTTGCCTGGAGTTGCCCCAAGGGCATGAAGGTTACTGCAAAAGCAGTTCTTATCCATCAAACACAAAGCAATCACAACCTGCTTACAATTTGAAGTGTTCTCTAGAAAGGGCCTATCAACGACGTTCAAAAATGAATAGAAACTATTCCAAAATCAAAATCTTGCAGATGGTGGTAAGCTGAAATAAAAGAGATCCTTCCCTGCCCTCACCTCTCTCCCCTCCTAACTCACCCAAGTCGTCCTGCCAGTTCCACTGGTCACGTCCTTGCATCCCTCTTGTTATTTCACTTTCCCCAGCCAACAATGGGCCATAATGGGCTTCATCCTCCTGGTCATTTATTGCCAGCCCTGATTTGTTCTGGCCTTTTCTCAATAGACAATAGACAATAGACAATAGACAATAGACAATAGGCACAGGAGTAGGCCCTTCAATCCCACACCGCCATTCAATGTGATCATGGCTATCATCCCCAATCAGTACCCGGTTCCTGCCTTCTCCCCATATCCCCTGACTCCGCTATGCTTAAGAGCTCTATCTAGCTCTCTCTTGAAAGCATCCAGAGAACCTGCCTCCACCGCCCTCTGAGGCAGAGAATTACACAGACTCACCACTCTCTGTGAGAAAAAGTGTTTCCTCGTCTCCGTTCTAAATGGCTTACTCCTTATTCTTAAACTGCGGCCCCTGGTTCTGGTCTCCCCCAACATTGGGAACATTTTCCTGCCTCTAGTGTGTCCAAGCCCTTAACAATCTTATATGTTGCAATGAGATGTTTCTCAACTCCAATTTATCCCCCCCCCCCCCCCCCCCCCCCCACCACCATCTTGATTTCAGTCTGAAGAAGGGTTCCGTCCAGAAACATCACCTATTTCTTTTCTCCTGAGATGCTGCCTGACCCACTGAGCATTTTGTGTCTTTGGTATAATCTTTGGTATTAAAATGTCCTGGAAGGTATTCAGAGTTGATCAGAGATCCGGATACAAAGCTAGGCGGCAGTATCGATTGTGTGGGGGATGCAGAGACTTTTAAGGGATATAGACATGTTAAGTGAAAGTCCAAGGAAGTTTAGTTTAGTTTAGTTGTTTGTCACATGTACCGAGGTACAATGATAAGCTTTTGTTGCATGCTAACCAGTCAGTGGAAAGACAATACGTGATTACAATTGAGCTGTCCACTGTGTACAGATACATGATAAAGGGAATAATGTTCAGTGCAAGATAAAGTCCAGTAAAGTCTGATTAAAGATAGTCTGAGCATCTCCAATGAGGTAGATAGTAGCTCATGACTGCTCTCTAGTTGTTGGAGAGGTGGTTCATTTGCCGGATAATAGCTGGGAAGAAACTGTGCCTGAATCTGAAGGTGTGTGTTTTCACACTGCTGTACTTCTTGCCTGATGAGAGAGGGGAGAAGAGAGAGTGGCCAGGATGCAACTCGTCCTTGATTATGCTGGTGGCCTTGCTAAGGCAACGTGAGGTGTAAATAGAGTGAGTAAAATGGCGGTGAGTTTGTGTGATGATCTGGGCTGTGTCCATAATTCTCTGCAATTTCTTGCGATATTGGATGGAGTTATTCACAAACCATGCTGTGATACATCCCGATAAAATGCTTTATACGGCGCATCTCTAGAAGTTGGTGAGAGTTGTTGGGGTCAGGCTGAACTTCCTTAGCCTTCAAAGGATTATAATGCACAAAAACATGAATTTATCTAAAGATATAAAGGCGGTACATTTTATAATTTGTGAGAGATTCAAAGTTTAGTGTTGAGAGCAGCTAGTGTGTTCTTGCATATAAATCATTAAAAATTACCGTTCGGGTACAGGGGGAATTAGGATGCGATTTGGTGGTTGTAGATATGTTTTGCCTCTATGATCCAGGGCATGAGAAAGACTGCATCTGGACTACTGTGTAAAACACAAAGTGCTGAAGTAACTCAGAGGGGCGGACAGGATCTGTGGAAGGAAATAGATAGTTGACGTTTCAGGTCAGGACCCTTCTTCAGAAATGTTGTCTGTCCATTCTTTCCACAGATGCTGCCTGACCCACTGAGTTACTCCAGCATTTTATGTTTTGCTCAAGATTTTAGCATTCTGCAGTTCCTTGTCATCCCTCTCTGGAATAGTGTGTACAGATCTGCTGCCCTTCCTCACGAAGGATATACGCACTTGCCACCAGAGGAATACAGAATGATTGTTCCTAAATTTCAGGGATGCCTTCACAGAAACATACAGAGTACTGTTCTCCAGGGATGCTGCCTGGTCCGCTGTTATAGAATTATAGTCATACAGCATGGCAACTTGCTCTTCAGCCCAACTTGCCCACACGGACCAACATGTCCCATCTACACCTGTACCACCTGCCTGTGTTTGGCCCATATCCCTCTAAACCTATTTTATCCATGCACCTGTCCAAATCCTGTTTTACGATTTACTCCAGCACTATATTCTTTATTTGTTCCTTATGTAAGGTATGTTCTGAACCATTGCAGCATGTTCCCTTTGATACCAATTGAGTTCAATCTCACCTGGGCCCCTTGATGCCATGCACAGTCGATGTTCTCTTGATGTCAAGGAATCAGTCACTCACACCTCACCTTTGGAACGCAGATATCTTTGTCCGCGCTTAGACCAAGGTCTTGATATGGTCTGGAGCCAAATAGTCGTGGCAAAACCCAAACTGAACATCATTGAGTAATACTGAGGACAGGATACTCAAAGACATCTTTTCTCGCTTTACAGAGTAGAAGCGATGAGCTTCATCATATTTGTTCTGTTTTTTGAGGACAGCACGTAACTATGCAATTTTCCACATTGTTGAATTGATTGTACCGATAATGAAACTATCTATGCCCACTAAGGCATGCCATACATGTTTGGATGGATAATTCTGCCAATAAAGTGACTTCACAAATAACATTGAGTTTGACAGACTCTCCTTAATGACATAATCGTAGTGCCTACCATCAATATTTTTGAAGTCACCATTAATTAGAAACTTTATTTCACAAACTAACTGGAAGGCACAATGGCGCGGCGGTAGAATTGTTGCCTTACAAGCCAGAGACCTGGGTTAAATTCTGACTATAGGTACTGCCTGTGACCACGTGGATTTTCCCTGTGTGCTCCGATTTCCTCCCACACTCCAAGTTCGTACAGGTTTGTAGGTTATTGGCTTTGGTAAAAATTGTAAATTGTCCCTAGTGTGTGGGATAGTGCAAGTGTACGGGGATCGCTAGTTGGCGCCGATTCAGTGGGCCCACGAGCCTGTTACCATGCTGTATCTCTAAACTAAATTAAACTAAGCTGAGGTGGTGAGAGCAGACTAGGCCTCGGACATTTTGCAGAAAGTGACTTGACTTCTGAATCCACAATCGGTGGCACAGTGACGCAGCAGTAGAGTTGCTGTCTTACAGCGCTTACAGCGCCAGGGACCCGGGATCCTGACTATTGGTGCTGTCTGTACGGAGTTTGTACGTTCTCCCCGTGACCTATGTGGGTTTTCTCCGAGATCTTCAGTTTCCTCCCACACTCCAAAGACGTACAGTTTTGTAGGTTAATTGGCTTGGTATAAATGTAAAATTGTCCCGAGTGTATGTAGGATTGTGGGGATCGCTGGTCAGTGCGGACTCGGTGGGCCAAAGGGCCTGTTCCCACACTGTACCTCTAAACTAATCGGTAGGCGGGCACTGTTGACTGATGAGCCTTCCGCGCGGGCACCTTGGGAAGTCCTGAGGATGAGCCGTTGGGATCCACTTCTCAATGGGCCGTCACCGCCCTTGTACCATTCCATGGAACAGCTGGGATGGAGAGACCTGGGGGTTGCCAGAGTCTTGCAAGGGTCCCATAATTCCACACAGTGGGAAGAACACGTGACCTGACCCAACAAAAGGAATACTTTAAAAATGCACCGTGCACAACAAATTCTGTTCCCAGGGTTCTGGATTCAATTCTCTGACTAGCTTAGGCGTCTTTTTCTAAGAACTGTCTTGCAGTTACGATGGCAATATGCCAATATTTATCTTTGAACCAACACAGCCAAAACAGGTTGACTGATCATCCATCTGCTCATGGGACCTTGGTGAATTAGAATGAGCTTATGTTTCTGAATTAGAAACTCGTGTCGTGTATTATAGTCATAGTCATGCAATCTTGCCGAGTAGTGAAAGGCCTGGATAGAGTGAATGTGGGGAAGGTGTTTCCACTAGTAGGAAAGTCTAGGACCAGAGGCAATTGCCTCATATGAAAGGACGTACCTTTAGAAAAGAGATGAGGAGGAATTTCTTTAGTGAGAGGGTGGTGGATA
This sequence comes from Raja brachyura, assembly GCA_963514005.1. The sequence continues at coordinate 33,497,179 of OY740798.1, read as the reverse complement.
TGTAGAATTAATTGCTAAAGACAGCCGTGGAGATCGTCAATGGATATTTTTAGTGTGGAAATTGACAGATTCTTGATTAATCAGCCATGATTGAATGATGGAGTAGACTTAATGGGCTGAATGGCCTAATTCTGCTCCTGGAATTCATGAACTTATGAACTTATGAACAGCATGGAAACAGGCCCTTCGTCCCAACTCGTCCATGTTGACCAAGATGCACCATCAGAGCTAGTCCCATTTGCCTGTGTTTGGCCCATATGTCTTTAAACCTTTCCAATCCATGTACCTGTCCAACTGTCTTTAGGGTAAGCACTATTGTCATTGCCAGCTCATTTTGTACACTGGGGTGATTGTACAGTTGTATAGTGCTGTATTGAGTTAGATTTACTCTTAGGGCTAACGGAATCAAGGGATATGGGGAGAAAGCAGGAACGGGGTACTGATTTAAGATGATCAGCCATGATCATATTGGATGGCGGTGCTGGCTCGATGGTCCGAATGGCCTACTCTTGCACTAATTTTTGTATGTTTTATGTTACTCCTTCACTTTCTAAGTTTCTATGTTTTTTTATTTCTCTATGAAATCTAGTTGTTTACGTAAATGCAAGTTTATGCAAGTCGCCTAATGCGTAAGTGTCTGTAATTGTATCCAATTTCACCACCTCTTCAGGCAGCTCATTCTTGGTATCAACTGTTTCTGTGTAAAAAAGACATTCTCTTCAAATCTCCTTTAAAACTCCCTCTCACTTTAAAACTCATTCCTTTGCTAAGGGATATTAAGGATATCTTAGTTAACCAATGAGTTGGAAAAAGATAATACATATTAATTGGAGAAAAGAACAAAGTTAACGTTTTTATGTGTCTATTGAATGGCTTTTAGTGGTGAGTCCCACACTGCAAGAAAAACATTACCACTTATTTCACCCTCATCTACTGCATTCCAAGCTCCCGATGTGTTCTTCTTTATATTGGCGAGACCATGCATAGATTAGCCGACCGTTTCAACGAACACTAGCGTTCAGTTCACCAAGGCCTTCTGGATCTCTTGGTTGCTAACCATTTCCACTCCCGTTTCCATTCCCATACGGATCTTTCTGGCTTTGGCCTCCTTCATTGCCAGAGTGAGGCCACATGCAAACGGGAGAGAAAGCACCTCATATTCCACTTGGGTAGCTTACAACCCAATGGAGCAAACATCACATTTTAGGTAACTAGCCTACAAACTCCCCTCCTCATTTCCCCCCTCCCTTCCATTACTTGTTCCCCACCTGAATGCTCATCCATTTCCCCCTTTCTCTTGCCCCACATCCCCTTCCACCTATCCACCTATATTCCTTCCTCCAGCTTCACATTTCACACCTCTCCTCATCTCAGTACCTTTTGTCTTTTAATCTTTGGCCTTGTTCCAACAATCTGACAAACAACCCACCCCCTCCCCCCACTCCCATTCCCCTTCACCTGTGTCCATCTATCATGGCAGAGAGTTAAAAGGCACAATGTGCTGAAGTAACACAGCGGGTCAGGCAGCATCCCCGGAGAAGATGGGTAGGTGACATTTCTGATTGGGACCCTTCATAAAGCTGTGTCCCATTCCACCTCTCATTCACATCAGTCTGAAGATGGGTCCCGACCTGAAACATTGTCTATTTATGTTCTTCAGAGATGCTGCCAGATCCAGAGTTACACCAGCACTTTGTATCTTTTTTAATCATCATTTATTTATTGATTATTCTGCTTACTTGAGGAAGATTGAAAAGCAAATATTTAGTCATGGAACTGCACAAATGCTTGATAATTTTCATTTCTATACAGGACCACCCTATCCACTTAAAATGTTCCTAAAACTGTGAATTAGATATCCCTCAGCGATATTTTTCACCCCGGAGCTATTACCTTCGACTGCCTCCGACCACCTACGACTACCTACGACTAGCATCACGACCTGCTACGACCTGCCTACGACCTCCTACAACCTCCTACAACCTCGTGGCGTCCATGCTGGGAGTATGAGTCAAGGGCAAACTCGGCAGAGGTCATGAATTAGGCCGTGAAAGTGGGACAGGGGCTTAAGGAAAGATGTGCTGGTGCCTGCATAGCTGCCACATCAATGAGGTTGGTTCATGACACCATTGGTAATATTAACGCCAAGGAACTTGAAACTCTCAACCATTTCTACTTCTGCACCATTGATGAGGATTGGAACATGTACGCCACCATGTTACCTGAAGGTGCATAAACGAGGCGATGAAGTGATTTTTTTACACAGAACACAGAACACTGTGGACACTGTGGTGCCTGGAACACACTGCCAGGGGTGGTGACGGAGTCAGATACGATAGTGGAATTTAGATACACCCATGGAAGTGCAAAGAATAGAGGGATATGGATCATGTACAGGCAGATGAGATCAGTTTAGCTTGGCATCATGTTCGGCACAAATATTGTGGGCTGAAGGGGCTATTCCTGTGCTGTACTGTTCTATATTTTATGATCTACCAAGAACATCAGTGCATTTTTGGCAGGCGATCAGCATTGATTTTTGTATCTTTGTTGCTCTAGAACGGCTAGACCCTCTGTTGTGCTCAGTTTGTTCCAGGAGAAGATGCTTTGTAGGTGGAATTTGAAAGCCTCTGAGTACAAGTGTGGGGATTGTGTTGTGGGATGTATCTGCACATTATATTTCCTCCTCTGCATCTAACTAATTAGTATTGTGCAGCCAATGCTGAGTGACTGGCTGCACAAATCAGGTGAGCTCCCAGAGCTATGAACTGCTGTCCCTCCTTGGGGAGATGCTCCGTGGCTGATGCCAAAGCTGGAAACCACCGTGGACATCCGCCTTAAGGGGAAGACATCTTATTAATTGTTTGGTCTGGAAGAGTGGGATCTAAAGGCCACAGGCACTGTACAGTGGCTTGCAAAAGTTTTCATACCCCTTGAACTTTTCCACATTTTGTCACGCTACAACCACAAACGTAAATGTATTTTATTGGGATTTTATGTGATAGACCAACACAAAGTGGTGCATAATTGTAAAGTGGAAGGAAAATGATACATGGTTTCCAAATTTTATTACAAAAAAAAACTGAAAAGCATGGCATGCAAAAGTATTCAGCCCCCCTGAGTCAATACTTTGTAGAACCTACTTTGTAGCAATTACAGCTGCAAGTCTTTTGGGGTATGTCTCTACCAGCTTTACACATCTAGAGACTGACATTTTTGCCCATTCTTCTTTGCAAAATAACTCAAACTCAGTCGGATTGGATGGAGAGCGTCTGTGAACAGCAATTTTCAAGTCTTGCCTGAGATTCTCAATTGGGTTTAGGTCTGGACTTTGACAAGGCCATTCTAACACATTAATATGCTTTGATCTAAATCATTCCATTGTAGCTCTGGCTGTATGTTTAGGGTCGTTGTCCTCCTGGAAGGTGAACTTCCGCCTCAGTCTCAAGTCCTTTGCACACTCTAACAAGTTTTCTTCCAAAATTGCCCTGTATTTGGCTCCATCCAACTTCCCATCAACTCTGACCAGCTTCCCCGTCCCTGCTGAAGAAAAGCATCCCTACAGCATGATGCTGCCACAACCATGTTTCACAGTGGGGATGATGTGTTCAGGGTGATGTGTAGTGTTAGTTTTCCGCCACACATAGCGTTTTGCATTTAGGCCAAAAACTTCAATTTTGGTCTCATCAGACCAGAGCACCTTCCTCCACATGTTTGCTGTGTCCCCCACATGGCTTGTGGCAAACTGCAAATGGAACTTCTTATGGCTTTGTTTCAACAATGGCTTTCTTCTTGCCACTCTTCCATAAAGGCCCGATTTGTAGAGAGCACGACTAATAGTTGTCCTGTGGACAGATTCTCCCACCTGAGCTGTGGATCTCTGCAGCTCCTCCAGAGGTACCATGGGCCTCTTGGCTGCTTCTCTGATCAATGCTCTCCTTGCCCGGCCTGTCAGTTTAGGTGGACAGCCATGTGTTGGTAGGTTTACAGTTTACATACTCTTTCCAATTTCAGATGATGGATTGCACAGTGCTCTGTGAGATGTTCAAAGCTTGGGATATTTTTTAATAACCTAACCCTGCTTTAAACTTCTCCACAACTTTATCCCTGACCTGTCTGGTGTGTTCCTTGGGCTTCATGATGCTGTTTGTTCGCTGATGTTCTCTAACGAACCTCTGAGACCTTCACAGAACAGCTGTATTTATACTGAGATTAGATTACACACAAGTGGACTCTATTTACTAATTAGGTGACTTATGAAGGCAATTGGTTGCACTGGATTTTATTTAGGGGTATCAGAGTAAAGGGGGCGGAATACTTTTGCACGCCACACTTTTCAGTTTTTTATTTGTAATAAAATTTGGAAACCATGTATCATTTTCCTTCCACTTCAAAATTATGCACCACTTTGTGTTGGTCTATCACATAAAATCCCAATAAAATACATTTACGTTTATGGTTGTAATGTGACAAAATGTGGAAAAGTTCAAGGGGTATGAAAACTTTTGCAAGCCACTGTATCCCGCCTCTTTGCTGTGGAGGAAGAGGAATGGTTTGCTCCTGCTGTAGGGAGCCAGCAGACCAACCAGGCAAACCCTCCGAAGGTAACGGAACTGGATTGCTTTGCCAGGAGTGGTGCACACAGCCCAGTCCATCACGGGTACTGACCTCCCCACCATCAAAGATCTATAGGAGTCGCTGCCTCAAAAGGCAGGCAGCATCATCAGAGACCCACACCACTCTGGCCATTCACTTGTTTCACTCCTGCAATCAGGAAGAAGGTATAGGAGCCTGAAAACAGTACCGTCCCAGTTTAGGAGCAGTTTCTTCCCTGCAGCCATCAGGCTATTAAATGCTACAACTGCCAAATAGGCTCCAAACTACATAGACGTAGGGACATTATCTTTGATTGACCTATTATTGTTTGTTTATTTGTCTATCTACTTAAATATATATACTGATTTTTTTTTTGTGGTTCATTATGGATTTTACAGTCTACTATGTTTACCTACCTATTGTGCTGCTGCAAGTAAGATTTAGATGTTTCCGTTTTGGGGCATATGACTACTGGAGAGACAGTTGCCGAACGGAAAGAAGGCACCCGGGACAGGCTGGGTTAGCACCCCAGTCTGTGTCTTTTGTGAGAAAGTCACCCAATAAAGCTATGGAAAGGCCTAATGAACCACCATGGCCTAAAAATCCATCAGGCGAGAATGAAATGCTCAGAGAAGGAGAAAGAGGTGCAGCGCACAGGCCTTGAACCTGGTGAGACGCAGGAGGAGCCCGGCCGGGAGTCACCCCGCAGAGCCCAGTCCCTCCACACACTAGAGTCTCCCAACCCCTGCATAGTAGTTATTAAGATGGCTGATCCGTGGGCGGTTGCTGCTGGGACTCAAGTCGGGGCCTGATCTACCCCGGCTGGGTCGCCTGGGCGAAGGTGTCTGATGTTGTGAGACCCGAAACACCCGATGGCCCCAGGTCACATCACTGAGGATATGTCCCAGCGCATCTAGAAGATGTATATTTTTCACAATAAACCACTCTTGACTCTCTCTGGCAGCCCTGAAGACAGGAGAGTAGAGGAGTGGGGAGCCGCTGGTGACGACGGAAGCTAGGAGTGGGCCGGTACAGAGTGGGAGCAGATGGGCTGCAGGAGGTGGCCCCCAGAACACAGAGGCGGGTGGCGAAGAGAGGGACGTTGGGTCATGGTCCTGCAGCAGCCTGGGGCTCACTTGGGCTTACCTGGATCAGGGGCACTCCAGTATTTCCAGCATGTGGACCCGACATAGACGTTGGACCGTTATTTTACTTTGTAAACACCACAAAAATATGGCGACTGTGCATTGGTGGTTGTGCAAATGAATCTCACTGTGCTGTACATATGTGACAATAAAGAACCATTGAACCATTGACTGTTGACTGTTGAGTTCCACATACCTTCACCTCATGAGTCTGGGGAAGGGTCCTAACCTAAAACGGTGTCTGTCCATTTCCTCCATGGATGTTGCCTGACTCGCTGATTTCCTCCAGCACCAATGTTCTGTTCACCTCATACTCAATTAGTACAGCACAGAAGGAGCCTATTCGGCTCATCAGGTACATGCCATCCCCCTGCAGACGGACCCGAATAGAGCCACTCTCTGTTCCCCCATAGCCCTGCAACTTATTTCCTCTGCCATACTCATCAAATTTCCTCTCCTACATACACTAAGTGTAATTTCCAGGAACCATTTAGCCCATTAGCCTGTGGCATGAAGGACGAGGTGTGTGCTTTATCTGATGAGGACTAATTAAACAAATTCTCTGTGGTTTAGAAGACTGAATATACTAAACTATTCACTGAATATGCTAAACTATTCTAAGATTACAAGATTTGGTGTGAATTTAATAGATTATTAACTGCTGTTTTGATCTCTTAACTGAAAAAGGATATACTTATTCTCATGAGAATGCAACAAAGATTTCTAGCCAGTATATTTTTTATTAGCTTTTACATGTTTGTTAATTTGTTTTAGCTATTATGTCAAAATATTTAATTTCAATCTTCTTTATACTTTGTATAAGTTTGGGTCTAACAATCCATGCAAATAGATCATTCTTTTTGTGAGCTCACTTTAACTCACTTTAACTGATTCTGGACTTTGGTCAAAAACTTAGACATGACTTCAGATTCCAAACATGTGACAATGTTAGTCAGAGAGAGATACAACATGGAAACAGGCCCTTCGGCCCATCGAGTCCACACCAATCTCAACCATCCATTTACTCTAGACCTACATGAATCTTATTTTTTATATTCTCTCCACATTCTCCTCAAGTGCCCTCGGTTCCACCCTTCACTTTCACACCAGGGACAATTAATTGCGACTTAATTAACTTAGTACCCATACATCTTTGAGATGTGAGAGGAAACCGGTGCCCCCAGAGAAAACCCACGAGGTCACAGGGAGAAAGTGCAAACTCCACACAGACACCATCCAAGGTCAGGATTCCGTTTATTTTATTATTGTAAATTAGAGATGCCGTTAATTGCACTTTTAACCGGGTACGATGGTGTAGAATAGAACAGCACGATACATTTACTAGTTATCTGCTCAACAGGTTAAGGAATATATTATTAATTTTATTGGCCAATGAATTAAGAACAATCATATTCTGTTGTCCTAAAGATATCCCACTGTCCATTTTAATTGCACTTTAAGAATAGAATAGTGCATGGTTTATGTTCATATTTGCAGATGCAGTGTAGAAACAGGCCCTTTGGCCCACTGAATCCACAGCAACTATCCATTACCCACACTAGTTCCATGTTATTCCACTTTCACATCCTACACACTAGGGGCAATTTACAGAAGCCAATTAACATACAAACCTGCACATTTTTGCAGTGTGGGAGGAAGCCGGAGCACCCATGGAAAATCCATGCGGTCACGTGGAGAACGTATAAACTCCGTACAGACAGCACCCATAGTCAGGATTGAACCTGAGTGTCTGGCGCTGTGAGGCAGCAGTTCGGCGCCACTGTGCCACCCATAAAATGATTTTGCCTTTAAAAACTCTGACTTTCTAGAAATATAATCTTAGGAGCTCTGCTAGAATGAGCAAATTATATGTTATTTATAATTCTGTATATTTCTCGTTATCTAAGTTGAAAAATAGTAGAGGCACTAATATTGTTATAAAATTTGGAAATATATTTAAATGCATTCGTTAATTGGTGTATCAGGTGAAGTATTTCTACTTTTCACACCTAAACCAGGAAATTATTGCTGGCAATATTATAGCCTTAAATTCATATGGCTCTTTCATCAACTCTGGATATGCTGTAATGATTTACAACATATTTGGTATTTCTAAGGCTAGTTACTGCTGTAATTTGTAAAAAAAAATCATTTGTCTATTCTTATTAAAAGTTACTATGCGCTGTTTTTTAAAACGACATTGCTCACTTGTATTAAATGGGAAGGTGCCTGTTAAAATTGCCGGTGAACATGACATGAATTAACTAATAATTATTTTGCAAATATTACAAAGTCATCTCAATGCTGTAATGTCTGAATTATGTATTCCCAGGAATTCTCATTACTTTACAATGTTAATATTCTACTTACTTCACCATTCTTCCTTGCAACCATTTTAAATTAAATTGGCAACTTTATGTCAATTATTCCTGAATTATGTCCAATTTTGTTTGCTGAACTTGGGCCCTTGAGGATCCATGTTTTCTCGCTCCTCCAATAGCCAGCAGAGAGAAAAGCTGTTCACCATACCAGCCTGGTGGAAATTGAACCAATGTTCCAGCTTAGACTTTTATGTCCTGCGATACAGCTTGAAAACAGGCCCATCAACCCACTGAGTCCGCGCTGACCAGTGATCACCCCGGACACTAACTCTGTCCTACTCACTGGGGGCAATTTACAATTTACAAAATCCAAGTATCCTACAAACCTGCACGTCTTTGAAGTCTGGAAGGAAACTGGAGCACCCAGAGAAAACCCACATGGTCACAGGGAGAAAGTACAGTCGTACAGACTGCATCCGTAGTCAGGATCGATCCCAGGTCTCTGATGCTGTAAGGCAAATTCTACTGCTGCACCACTGTGCCGCCCAATTTTCGAGAAGCAATTAACCTATAAACCCGCATGTCTTTGTGATGTGTCAAGACACTGGAGCACCTGGAGAAAAAGTACGCGGTCACAGGGGGATCATACAAACTCCCTACATACAGCACCCATAGTCCGGATTGATCCCGGATCCCTGGTGCTATAAGGCAGCAACTCTATCGGTGTGCCACTGTTGTTATTTCCCCAAAACTGCAGGAAATTACTCCATGTTTACAGGGCAAATAAATATGGAGACGTGCAAATAGGACTAGCTTAGAAGGTGCTTCTTAAAAGGGGCTTCATGGACAAATTAGGCCAAAGGGTAGAAACAAGGAACTACAGATGCTGGTTTACACAAAAGGATACAAAATGCAGGAGTAACTCAACGGATCAGGTGAAAAATAAACCGGGGAACAGCAGCTCATATTCCTCTAGGGTAGCTCAACCCTACGGTATGAATTTTAGATATTAGAATATCTAATTTTAGGTGACCTCAAACCCCCCCCCACACCCCCCTTCTTTCTTCCCCACACCTCTCCTGTGCCCCTCCCCCTCATTTCCTTCACAATTTGCAACTCTTCTACCCAAAGATCCTATAGCAAGTGAGATGGATCACTCAAAGAAAAAGACGTAGTACGGTCATGGGCAGATTCATGGGTAATATTCGGTCCATTTCCGTAACCGGCTTCCGTCTCCGCACCAAAGATCCCGTAGCGGAGCAAAGATACTAGTGCGGAGACAGAAGCCGGTTACGGAAACATCCTCGTAAAAATAAAAGTTATTTGGGAAAAATCTTCTCCTCATTTTCAGAATTATAATTTTTAACACAAACTGTTCCTCCGCAACGCTGATTACACTGCGAGTCAGGTCGGGTCGGGTCGAGTTACTGAAACGGATGAAAAAAAGGCCCACGTTACACTCCGTTGTATACTACACGTCACCCCATTACATTTAGAAGGAGAGGCCTATCTTGCTCTGCTATAGGATCTTTGCATCTATTTGTCTGTCTCACATCTGCTTTAATCTCTGGCCTTTGTTCCAACCATCTGCATATCAAAACCCCCGTTCACCCGTGTCCACCTATTACCTACCACTCTTTCTCCTGCCTCTCCTCTATTCCAGCTTTCTTTCACCCCACACCTAACAGTCGGTCTGAAGAAGGATCCTGACCCAAAACGTCATCTATCCATGTTGTCAAGAAATGCTGCCTGACCCGTTGAGTTACTCCTGCACTTTGGGCTGAAGGTCCTGTTTCCATGCTGTATGATTCTATGACAGTATGACTTACTGAAGAAGTACAATTTACAATCGCTTTTTTTTTCACTTTGTCCTAAAGTAGATTGCTGCTTGCAACAGTACGGTCTAGTAACTGAACTGGGGTGGAGGGGAGAGGGCTGAGGGTGGAGACGTGTGCATTACTGAGACATCGTGTGCGACAGAATTGGTTGCAATTGACCCAATGAGGCTTTTTGTCCCAACTCTTCAGTTCCACCTGCATTCAGAGGCTGAAGATAGATACAAAATACTGGAGTAACTCAGTGGGTCAGGCGGCATCCCTGGAGAAAAAGAACAGGTGACGTTTCAGGTCGGAACCCTTCTTCAGACTGACTGTTGTGAGCACTGCACTTCAGATGACTTTGGGTACCTCCTGCCCTTTCAGATTGATGTAGAAAATATGAGGGAAATGGATGGGGTAAATGCACAGAGTAATTCACCCAGAGAATCAGAGAGCAAAGGCTTATGGTGAAGAGGTAAAGATTTAATAGGAATCTAAAGAGCAACCTTTTTACACACTATGGAATGAGCTGCCGGATTAGGTAGTTGAGACAGGTACTTTCACAGTTTAAAGAATATTTGGACAGGTTCATGGAAAGGATATGTTTCGATGGATATGGGCCAAATGCAGGCAGGTTACGTTGGTCAGCGTGGGGAAGTTGGGCCAAAAGACTGTTTCCGCGCTGTATGTTTCTATGACTCTATGATATGCAATAGAATCCTTCCGTGAGTTCTGACCAATATTCACCTCTTGAACAGATTGCTCTTTCTGAGAACTTGCGGACCACAAATTCTTTCCCACCCTCCCAACATTACCATGAAACCGACACATCAAAAGTATTCCTTAGCCTGTAAAACATGTTGGGATACCCAGAGCAATGATTGGGACTTAAGCCTGTCTTTTTCATTTAGCTGCTGGGTTTACACCCAAAAACAGAAGTATTGATCTAATTTACTGAAGGACCTCAATTGAAGCGGTTGTAGACTTTTTTTCATCGGATTTACAGCTGGAAATCGGAAAATCCCAGCAGAAGTTTAACTTTCTGCTCCAGGTGGAATGGTTTGTTGAGGGTAGAAGCATGTTCATTAAGCTGTGACATTTTCCAGGCTCCTTTAGAACTCAGAAAAGGTTACATTTTCTACTCTGGGAACAAGTCAGTATTTATATAGCACTGAAACTTTTTTGTGGTGTTTAATAATGAATGCAAGCATAACGTACGCAGGCAAAAATATCAAATGGAAATTCTCTCTACTATGACTAAAAACAATTACCTTTGAACTGAGCAACAAATCTCTGTGTTGACTATTTCAGGTTTGTGATTTTGGAAAGCTTGGCACAATGTTCATGATTTAGAAATTATGATTTACAAATCTACCGATAAATGAAAATAACTTTTGAATATTTGTTTAAGATTCTCCAAAGCACAGTGACTTTGAGGCAGCTTTTGGCATGCATTTCTACAGTGGAATTATCTGAAATAACCTTTGAACACACCCAACATAAAAATGTGCATTTTTCCTTCAGCTTTGAAACGCAATGTAATCTTGCACAGTTAAAGTCAAATAGAAGTACTTTGCAGCTTCAAATGTGAAAACATCATTTGGCCATTTATAGCTTTGGATATACTGTGGATATAGTTTTGTGCAGTTACTGTAAGTTTATTATTGTCACGTGTACTGAGGTAGTTCAGTTCAGTTTTTTTCAGTTCAATTTGGTTTATTGACACATGTACTGAGGTACAGTGAAAAGCTTTGTTGTTACGTGCTATCCAGTCAGTGAAAATACTATACAGGATTACAATCAAGCCATCCACAGCGTACAGATACAGGATAATGGGTAAAATGTTTAGTGCAAGATAAAGTCCAGTAAAGTCTCATTAAAAAGATCTCCAATGAGTTAGATGGGAATTCAGGACCACTCTAGTTGGTGAAAGGACAGTTCAGTTGCCTGATAACAGTTGGGAAGAAACTGTCCCTGAATCTGGAATACTTGGGTATACTTGGATATATCAGTATTATATCTTTGCTCTTCAATGTTATATCGTTATACTTTAATGTTATATCGTTATACTTCAATGCAATGTCTTTGCACTGCAGTTTTATATCTTTATAATAAAACTAGACTAGTGGGACCCGTTGGGTCCCAGCTTCACACGGGAGGGCTGGTCCTCCAATGCCAATATTGCTGTCCAGTGGGGAGGGGGGGGGGGGGTAACTGGAGCGCTAACATGGTGTTTTGGACTGAAGGGACTGGTTTCCAGAGGGCTAGTATGGACATTGTGGGCAGAATGGATTCTTGGGCTGGCAGCTCAGTCAACCACTCACACACACTCACACACATTCAGACACTCAAACTCACTCACTCACACACACTCACACAACCATACACTCACAATCACAATCACACTTACACACACTCACACTCACACACACTCACACTCACACATGCACTCACACATTCACACATACACTCACACTCACACACACATACACTCACACACACACATACACTCACAAACACACACACACACACAAACACACATACACACACACACTCATACACTCACAAACACATATACACACACGCACTCACAAACACACATACACTCACAAACACACACACACATAAACAGACACTCACACAAACACTGACAAACACACACTCACACTCACACTCACACACACATACACTCACAAATACATACACACCCACTCACTGACTCACACACCATATATATGGCAGTAAACTTTCTTGAATACTCACACGGCTGAGCGCGGCCTCTGCACTTTGGGGCTTCCTCAGTCAGCAGCACTTCCGCAATCAGCGTGACCTCTGGACTTACCGGAAATTACGAAATCAGCGCAACCTGTCCACTAAGCGGAAGTCACAAAATGAGCGGGAATTTTGAACCAAACACAGTCGGACCTAATAAAGCATTGCAGTTTCAAGAACAGGCAGGGCAGCAGGCCAAACAACTCATGGCATTGTCATTAAGGGCTAACAAATCATTTATTGCAAGTACATTGCAGACTCGCAGTTCAGTTGATTCACAGCTTAGAATGAGAGATGTGGCCTCTCCCTCGCGATCTTGCAGAGTGACTGAGTCACATCTAGGCATCCAGGGTTTTATAGTCCCCCCCCCCCCACCCCCTCCCAGAAGGGGCGTTACCTTCATCACGGTGATTGACAAGCGAGAGGATCTCAAGGTTTTTTAAACACTCATAACTTTTTTATTTTTCATCGATGGGAAAATTCCTCTGAGCCTGCTCAGCGGAGGAGGACTGTGAGTAAGATGGCCAAGAATCATAGCGATATATGGTAGCGTTTCTTCTAAAATCAATATAAAATGCAGACAGGAAGTGGTCAAGGTGGGACATAATTATATAGATGTTGTACCCTTTATCATTTGTTTGTGCAATGTAGATGGGTTGATTATATTCTTGTAGAGTCTTGTCTTGATTAGATAGCAAGCAAACAAACTTTTTTCACTGTGCCTAGCTACATGTGACAATGGTAAATTAAATTACACTACACTAGATACTGTAGTAGTTCAATAGGCACATTAATTTTACATAGTATTTTACTCTGTGTTTTACCTCTTGGTTAGTTGCATGCACCACAGGTGACTACTCACAGAAACCAGTTGATTAATGCAAGTGTTACTACTTCAATCATCAAATTGTTTAGGTTTTATTGTATCGATTTCAATAAAATGTGTGTCAAGTTTGTACATTTGTCCTATGACTGTGTGGGTTTTCTCCAGGTGCTCTGGTTTCCTCGCAAATTCTAAAGACGTGAAAGTTTCTAGGTTAATTGTCCTGTGTAGATTGTCCCTAGTGTGTAGGCTAGAACTAGTGTAGGGTGATTGTTGTCGGTGTGGTGGGACGAAGGGCCTGTTTCCATGCAGTATCTCTAAACTACACTAAACTAAATTAAAGTTTAACATTGCAGTTCCACGCCCCGTCTGTGAGACTGCCATTTTCTTTAGCAATGAGTGTTTGTGATGAACAAATATTTCAGAATGGAGATTGGTCTTGGCACAGAATTAAAAAGTTACAACAGTTTATTTAAAGCTGCATTTGGAAAATGTGTCATTCTATGAACATTGGAATAAAAAAATCCCCAATCTGTAAATGACATGATTTATAGAAGGATTATGAAATGATTCAGAGTCTGGATTCAATCAAGCTATTTTTGAATATGTAAAAAGAGTAAGAAATAAGAAAGAGGCATGAAAAGGTATCTTTAACCTTCAGAAACAAGGAATTGCAGATGCTGGTTTACGCAAAAGGACACAACCTTTTGGATTTACTCGGTGAGCCAGGCAGCATCTCTGAAGAACATGGATAGTTGATGTTTTGGGTCGGGATCCTTCTTCAGACCGATCTTCAGGTGGGAGTAATGTGGATGGGGCAGATTGGCTGGTGTGGGCAAGTTTCCACATTGTTTCCTGTTTCCACGTTGTATGACTCTTTATGACTCTACGATTCTATGACCAAAACTGAACACAATATTCCAAATGCAGCCTCACCAATTAGAGGAGCAAACACAAAGAAAGCTGCTGACTTTGTGAACTACAGCAAATAACTGGATTTTCTAGGTTTGTTTTTCAATTAATTTCAATTGAATGCATGAAGGTATAGCACCAAGCAATTCAAACAAGTTTTACTTATCGTGAAAGTACAACTCTTGCAGTTGGGTTTCTACACTTTAGTGTAGTCATCTTGCTCATTTCTTCTCCGCACTTCTGGGTCATTCTCCTCTTGACTAATTTGTGCACAGGCCAGGAGTATCTCTTCTGTATTGTTCTTCCACTCAATGGTGAAATGTAAGACAGTTTTCTAATCCACGTCAGATTTTCATCATCAACCTGTTGTCCTAAGGGCTTGTGGCAGTGGTTAGTTTAGTTTAGAGATACAGCATGGAAACAGGCTTTTTGACCCACGTCGATCCATGTCCACCACACACCAGTTCCTTCCTACATTTTACAGAAGCCAATTAACCTACAATCGTGCACATCTTCGGAATATGGGAGGAAACTGGAGCACCCGGAGAAAACCTACACAGTCACAGGGAGAACGTACAAACTCCATACAGGCAGCACCTGTAATCAGGATTGAACCGGTGTCCCTGGCGCTGTAAGGCAGCAGCTCTACTGCTGCACCACTGTGCCATCCTCATGGTGCCTCTGTCACTTATGATCCTGCTGATAGAATCAATCTGAAGAAGGGTCCCAACCCGAAACATTGCTTGTCCATTTCCGCCACAGATGCTGCATATTCCACTGTTTATTCAGCACTTTGTGTTTTGCTCAATATTCCCTGTGTCTCTAGCTCAAACTGTGTTTGGCAGTCAGTGGCATGGAGGATGATGCCCGTGAACATGTATGTTCTTGATCATTGATACCAAGCTGAGCTTTCGCTTGCCTGTGGAACGAATAACATTCAACGGGATTACAGGTGATAGAAACCACAGCTCAGTGAGGGTTGCCATTGAATAAACAAGTCAAACCACAAGTTTTGTCCTTCAGTATGTATAAACTTTGCTGATCTCAGTACAGCTGCTACAATTGGTCTCAGTGGCAGCTGGTGAAAGTTCGAAGGAATTGGCCAGGGTTCATTGTGGATGGCAGACCTGGCCTTACCTGGATGAGGTTGCCTTTATCACTGACTTCTCATGAAGCAGCCATTAGCATCAATGCGAAGACGGGTCCTTATCCGAAACATCACCTGTCCATTCTCTCCCAGATGCTGCTTGATCCACTAAGCTCTCATGGCACTTTGTGTTTTGTGCACGATTCCAACATCTACTGTCACTTGAGTCTCCATTTTGCTGCTACATGGCACAGCTAAATCCATCAGACCTACCTCCAATCAAGCAGTGACTGCCATTTTGTTTCAATTTCTAGCTGTTGAAAAAGATTAAATATTGAGTAATAATTAAAGCCATTTAGATGTGACTTCATGCAAAAATTGTAATTGCTAAATAAAAGGAGAAGAAAAATGTATGAAAATGCATTGGAGCGGCACAGTGACGCAGCGGTAAAGTTGCTGCCTTACAACGCCAGAGACCTGGGTTTGATCCTGACCATGGGTGCGGTCTGTACAGAGTTCTCCCTGTGACAGCATAGGTTTTTTCCGCGTGCTCCGGTTTCCTCCCACATTCCAAAAATGTGCAGGTTTATTGGTTAATAGGCTTCTGTAAGTGTGTAGGATGTATGGGTGGGTGATCATTGGTTGGTGTGGGCCAAAAGGCCTGCTCCGAAGCCGTATCTCTAAACTCTTATCTAAAATTTGTGTTCATCAGTCAATACAGTAAATATTACCAGACTTTAAAAAATAACTTTCTGCATCGTAACTGCACTTTTTACAATAAATTATCATTGACCATTCACTATAAAATCTCTGCTTCTCCTACTTCCTGTCCCTCCCATTGACGGATTGACCAAACTTTCTCAATCAGTTTACATTTCTGCCAAGTTTCCTTCCAGCCTCCAGTTTGGTCTTTGTTCTGAGGTAAATGAACATTCGATTTAATTTTTAGAAAATGTCAAGTCTGCCAATTCTGAGGCAACTTGCTGTTTGAAGCCATTTTTTCCACAAGCAATACAAATATTTCTTTGTAAGCCAAATATTGTTTGGTCATGAAAGTACAGCCTATAGCAGGCAGGTTGGAATTAACACGAAGCGTCTAACAAAATATAGAAATATCATAAGTTCATTTATTTCTGAAGTGGGGTCATGTATATGTTGGCCTTCTTTTCAATGTATACAGTTATTTCGTTTGGTCTTTCAGAGAGGCCCAGTGTCAGGGTGAAATTGGCCTTTGTGTGCTTTTCACACTGTGCTTTAAGCTGCTGCCAAGTCTGAAGGGGCCTAATGATGGGTGTCTAAAAAGCCTGCCTGTTTGTTCCTGGCTGTGGGTCCAGTTTAATATGTAAGCTAACTCCCTGTGACATACATGGAACCCTGACTGTGGTTTTTGAGCTGGAAAAGGCCAGTCCCGTGCCAACTGGGAGAGCCAGCCTAAAATGGCTTAGATCGCTGAGGGTTTGGACTAATGTTTAGTATTGTTTAGTTTAGAGATACAGCGCAGAAACAGGTCCTTTGGCCCACTGAGTCCATACCAACCAGCGGTCCCCTCACGCTAACACTATCCTACACACCAGGGACAATCTACAATTTTATCGAAGCCAATTAACCTACAAACCTGTATGTCTTTAGAATGTGGGAGGAAACTGGAGATCCCGGAGAGAACCCACGCAGGTCACGGGGAGAACATACAAACTCCGTACAGACAGCACCATTAGTTGGGATCGAACAGTCTGGCGCTGTAAGGCAGCAACTCTACCACTGCGCCACTGTGCCACCCAAACAATGTTGTTATCTTTGTATCTCTGGCTAGTTTGAGAAATGAAGTGGCCATTCCCCATACTGACATACAGCTTTGAATCTCAGCTCTCAAGAGTCAAGAGTGTGCAAGTGTCTTATGTACCGACAATGGAACATTAAAACTCTTACTTTTAGTAGCACAGCACAGCACTCACATAGATAATATATTATAAACAAAAATTCACTAAATTATGAACCACAATATTTATGCAAAAAACCCCGAAGTCCAGAGAGCAACCAAAGACAGTTGATAATTCACAAATGTGGTTCGTGTTATGTAGTGTTCAAGAGCATGATGTTTATTGGGAAGAAACTATTTTTTATGCTGGAGGTCACGGTTTTCAGACTTCTCCAATGGTAGGAATGAAATGAGAGCGTGGCCAGGGTGATGTGGGTCATTGATGGTGGAACAGAAAACATAGAGTATAGAACAGTACGGCATAGGGACAATGTTTGTGCTGAACATGATGCCTTGTTGAATTGATCTAATCTGCGTGCAAATAGAACCAGGAGGGTCTTACCTTCCATGCCTTCAAGTTCGACTATGGGATGAACCCTGCAGGGTATAAAGGTTGAAGATAACCGGGCAAAGAGAATGCCGGTAGTTCACAGAATGATCAGATGGACGTGGTGGCTGGAACGGGCCATTATGCAGCTGCAGTAGGGACTGTGCAATGGCACCAAAACCTGAAGATTATTACATATAAACGCAGCGGGCTTTGCATTAAGTGTGAACTGGGGATTGCACTTATGTATGGCAACAATCTCACTGAACTATATGCAAAAAAAGAATCTCACTGTACCCTGGTACACGTGATAATAAAGGAACCATTGTACCACTGAAACATTGAAGTGATCCATATTCGCCCTCAGAATCAGAATCTGAATCACACTTTATTCGGCAAGTATGTTTTGCAACATACGAGGAATTTCATTGGCCAGGTCAGTCATACAATTAAAAAGTAACAGATCACTCAAAAAACACATTTTAACATAAACATCCACCACAGTGACTCCTACACACTCCTCACTGTGATGGAAGGCGAAATAAAGTTCAAGTCTCTTCCTCTTGTTCTTCCTCGGTCGTAGGCCTCAAGCCTTCCAAGATCATGGGATGATCTTGACTCCCGTAGCCGGCGGCGTTCAGGCCCTCTTCTTAGAGGCGACCAAGCTCCCACATAGGGGGATGCCAGCTCCCCCGCGCCGGGCGATCGAACCTCGCGTCGGGGCTGGTCGAAACTTCCGCGACGTTGGAGCTCCCGACTTACCTCATCCGAGATTGCGAGCCCTTGATGGTGATTCCACGGTGGTCATGGTGGGAACGATGCCAGGCAAGTAAGTCTACACCCCGCGGTGGGGCTCACAACAGTCCGAGGAGGCTGCCAGCTCCATCGATGGAAGGCCGCAGAGCCCGGAGAATGTGATCCGAAAATTAATCACATCTCCGGGAAGGTAAGAACTTGAAAAAAAGTTTCCCCCGATTCCCTCCGCCCTCCCCCACAAAAAACAAACAGACTGCCGGCAGGGCAGCCATTGCTCCGGTGCCCTTCTGTTCCTTGCATCTCCATGTGCGTCTCCATCTAAAAGCTTCTTAAACACCACTATCATATCTGCCTCCACAACCAGCCCTGGAAATGTGTTCCAGATATCAATGATATTTGTGAGAGACACAAAATGCTGGAATAACTCAGCGGGACAGGCAGCATCTCTAGAGAGAAGGAATGGGTGATGTTCGAGACCCTTCTTCAATATCAATGATATTGATATCTCTCTTCGTCTTCACAAAACAAAGTCAATGCTATCCTGGCAAGTCTTCATAGTCCCCAGTGTGATATAATTACATTTTTAGTTTAGTTTAGAGATACTGCATGGAAACAGTCCCTTCGATCAATGATCTCTCACATACCAGTTCTATATTATCTCAGGTTCACATCCTACACTATATGGGCAATTTGCAAAATCCAATTAACCATCAAACCTGTATGTCTTTGGAATGTGTGAGGAAACTCGGAGAAAACTCACGCAGTCACAGGGAGAACGTCCAAATTCTGTACGGACAGCACCCGTGGTCAGGATCAAACCAGGGTTTCTGGCGCTGTAAGGCAGCAACTCTACCGCTGCACCACTGTGCCGCCCCTACTCTTATGTGTTCTAGGGTAAGGGTTGGGCTGATGGGGATTAGATGGTGTGGGAAGAAGGCATTTTTTTCCTACCATGGGTAACTCATTGATATGGTCCAAGACTCTGTCTCAAAATGGGCGACCAGGTTGAAGAAAGGTCTCAACCTGAAACATCACCTATTCCTTTTCTCCAGAAATGCTGCCAGATCCGCTGAGTTACTCCAGCATTTTGTGTCCATCAACCACCATTCAAAACTATTGGTTAACATACTTTAATGGTAAAGTCTCAGTGAAGACACAAGAGTCCACAGATGTTGGAGCAAAACACAAAGTGCTGGAGAAACTCGATGGGTTAGGCAGCATCTATGGAGAGAATAGATTACCTCGACATATTCTCCATGATCTGCTGAGTTCCTCCAGCACTTTGTGTTTTGCTGAAGATTGGGCATCTGTAGTTCTTTGTGCCTGCAGATATTGGAGTCTGCAGCGAAGAACAAACTGCTGGAGGAAGTCAGGGGGTCAGACAGCATCTGTGGAGGGAAATGGACAATGATGTATCAGGTTTAGTCCCTTCATCCATCCCTGATGGCTAATGGCTGTCCATCATATGACATGGATGTCATAAAACATTTTTATTATGAATTTTTTAGAAATGTATCCTGAGTGGTGTTATACACACTCTGGTCCTTTCTCTATACTTTAGTCTGTCTGTCAGTTGGATTGGATTTCAGAAGCAGAGCACAAATGCTGATGTGATCAAGCTGTGTGTTTAGCAGCAAAGACAGGAGATGAATTCCTTCACATTTACCCGTATCCTAATCAGACTGAACTGCAGTCTTGACACTCATCATCCTCAAGATTGGTGGATTGATAGATTCATTGGCCACTGTTAATTGCCTCCATTGTTTGTGGGTAAGCAGTATAATCTCACGCAGACTCGGTGTAGCAATGTTACAAACTTTTGAGATTTAAAAAATCAAGTCTGCAATTTATCCCATCAGATAAAGCATAAAAAGATGTTTAATTTGACACCTAATTCACTTTCATATCTTCAGTATTAAGAAAGTTATGACCATTTTCATACTCGGAAATTAGCATCTTGTTCCCCATTGCCTTTCAAGTGACTTAACTCAAAAGCTGTGAACAGTTAAAAGCCCATAACTTTCTTAAAAATTAAGAGAACTCAATGAAATTTTCAGTTATTATAGATTGAAGCATTCTGAAACAAATATGAAACAATCTTACTTGGATGACCTGAAATTAAAGCATATAATTAGTTAGTTATCTAATTGTAGCTAATTACAAAATTCAATGAGTAGATCTCAACATCTATCCATTTCTTAAGAAAAGATAAACTTTTTTTAAATTGCCTAAGTGTCCAAATAACATTCACACAATAATCCATAATATAACATAATTTTTAAATCTAATTTTCATGAATTTATATGCCAAATGGAAGGAATTTAGTGTTTAATGCCTGTAAATGAATGGCCATTTAAATCAACTAGCGAGTGGGTTTTAGTGGAATGCGGTGGATTGGAACGCTGCGGTTTGCAGTGAAGTCGGTATGAAAAATACAGCCGGTTCATACATTTTTTTTTGTCCCCTTTTCGCAACATGAAAATGTGATTAAAGCCTTCCTAAAAACCAAGTTTTTATGTAAAAATAAACTGTGTAGCTTCATTTATCGCCTACCTTAGGTCTGTTCCGCTGTCACCATTCAGAGCTTTAGAAGATGATTTTTAAACTACTCTAGTTAATAAATAATCTAGCGTAGTTTAAAAATACCTTTATGAATGAAATGTCGGAGCGATTTCTCTTTAGCGACGAAATCGCCCGACATGGATCGACTTGGACTGCCTAGAAAAAATCGGCATTTTAAACCCGCCCCCCTCTGAAAGGCGCCAAAGTCGCGCACACGGGGAGCGGCAGAACTGCAGCGCTGCTAAAGGTAGGTATTGTAACATACCTACTCGGTGGGCTGAGGGACCTGTTTCCGCCGTTGTATCTCTAAACTAAACCTTTCCTATCCATGTACACTGTCCAAGTGACTTTCAAATACTGTTAGGTACCTGCCTTAACTACACCTTTGGCAGTGCTTTCCATATACCCACCACCCAAAAAACAAACTGCTGGAGGAAGTCAGCAGGTCATAAGTGATAGGAGCAGAATCAGGCCATTCGGCCCATCAAGTCATTCAAGCATGGCTGATCTATCTCTCCCTCCTAACCGCATTCTCCTGCCTGCTCCCCATTACCCCTGACACCCGTACTTATCAAGAATCTATCGATCCCTGCCTTAACAATATCCATTGATTTATCCTCCACAGCCTTCAGACAACATCTGTGGAGGGAAATAAACAATTGATGTTTTGGGCCAAGACCCTTCATCCAGTCGAGATTGTTATTGGCAGTCGAGCCTATGACATATATCTCACGTAATATTTTCAACATGCAATTGTCTCAAAATTTATCCTTGGTGGTGTTAAAACACACTATGTTCCTGGCTGTAACCTAGCAACTGACTCTGTTCTTTTAAGTATTTACAATGCTTTTACCAAGGTAGTAAAAAGTGTTTTGAAAGTACTTAAGACTGGTGCCCATGTCACAGTGGGAATACAGCAGTCTGTCCATTATGTTTTCAGGGTTTGTGTTCACAAATGGCTTTGTTGGCGAGAGGCCAGTTGCCATTCTAAAGTCGCTTAATATGCACTTATGGCACTTTCTGACATAGAGTTAACAAAGGCAGCACAAGCAACCTAATCGCTTAAGACTCGGCACTGGGAAATTGTCTTTCAAAATGAATTAAAGGGAGAAATTGGGCGAGCAAATAAAATGAAGGAAAACTGCAGATGCTAGAATTCTGAACCAAAAACAGAACATATTGGAAATAATTGGCAGGGCAGGCAGCATCTGTGGAAAATGAGGCAGTTAACTGTTGTTAGAACTGGGAAGGAGTTAAAAAAAATTAGTTTATGGTGCTGAGAAGGGACGGTGGGCGTGGGTGGTGGATAGAATAAAGGGAATATCTGTGAGAGTGTGAAGTTATCCCTGAGCTGTAGGGATATGTGAGAGGACATAGATCAATGATTGATGGGACAATTAAAGGAGGAGAAATTAGTACAAAAGCTATAAGATATGTGGGGGTCAGTTAGAGAGTAAGCATGAAGACGAAGGAAATGACAAGGTAAAGGTGTTTGTGACATACTTATAGAGGTGGGGCGAAAGGAACGATATGTTTGGTGGTGGAATCTTGTTGGAGCGGACAGATACTGTGAAGGATGATCTGTTGAACGGAGAAGGTTGGAGGATGATAACCAGGGAGACATTATCCTTGCTCATCAAGACAGGGAGAAGGGTGAGAGGAGTGGTCCACAAAATACATGAGATATGATAGAGAACTCTGTCAACACTGGTGCAGGGGAAGCCACAATTTAACCTGAAGGAAGAGGCACCTTTACGCTTTAGACTTTAGAGATACAATGTGGAAACAGGCCCTTCGCCCCCACCAAGTTTGCAACAACCAGCGATCACCCCCTACATTAACACTATCCTACACACTAAGGACAATTTACAATTTTACCAATTAATCTACAAACCTGTACATCTTTGGATTGTGTGGGAGGAATTCGGAGCACCCGGAGAAAATCCATGCGGTCACAAACTCTATACAGATAAGCACCCATAGTCAGGATTGAACCTGTGTCTCTGGCGCTATAAGGCAGCAACTCTACCGCTGAACCACTGTGCTGCCCTTGTTGACCTCGACAGAAAGTATTATCATTGGAGTGAATATGATTAAGATGAGGGAACTGGGAGTGGAATGGAGTCCTTACTGGAGGTAGGGTGGGAGAAGATCTAGTCAATGTAGCTTTAGGACTTTGTAAACTTGTAATGGAAGCAAGCCTAACTTCATCCTATCACAGATGTTCCCATGTGCTGTCAATCCTTCCCTGACCTCCCCTGGAACTTCTCTTTTGCAGTTCTGACAAAGGTTGTACAATGTGAAATATTGACTCTTTTTCTATCACCTTGAATATTTCCATCTTTTTTTTGTAATCTATTGAGCAAATAAAGTATCTATTGATCGTTCCCAAGATCCAAATTACCCCAAAACATTTCCTTGCTTCCAAACAGGGAAGCAACTGTGTCCAAATGTCTCAAATTGTCACAACTTCACCATCGTCACCTCTTGCCCCTTTGCCTCTGAGAACAAAGAGGGAGCCAGCAAGATAGAGGGGGTTGGGGCGCTGAGAAGAAAGAGGGACATGCCAGGCAGGGTGGGTTCACCAAGAACAAAGAGGAACCAACATGATTCTAATGAGAACTTTGTTGGCACCAGAAACATGGTGCCTCTTTGTGCACTTTGTGTATTGTATGCAAAACAAAGGATTTCACCGTACCTAGGTACACAAGACAATAAAATATCATTGAATTCTTGAATTTGACAAACCTCACCCCAGTCTCATTTACCCACTTCCAGACATGTCATATATTAATGCAGCTCTCCCAGTGAGGAGCAGGTGGACTCTATCTGATCTCTGGTACAACATTTTAACAGAGTAAATAATATTTCATCGTAAAAATGTTCTCTAGTGAGCACAGTGTGGTGTACGATAGTTACTATCGAAGCAGACATTAGGTCAAATTCATTAACATTTGACAAATCTATTTAGATTCATTTGGCCAAATAATACCATTCATGTTCAAAAACATCTGCTTTTATTTGGTAATAAAGAAAAATTGAAGGCCTATTGCTGCCAAGACCTGCTATTTCATGCAGTTAACTAACTCACACGGTTTTTGTTTTGTAGCCATTATTTTCTCGTGAACATGAAGATAAGGCGATAGAAAGCAGACCTGCTTTCTTTGCATGTAATCAGTAATTCTGTATTTGTTCAGGATCCTGAACATATTAATTTTTTTTTAATTTCTTTCGGTTTACTTTTATTCACATCTGACTAGATTGCAATCATCGGCCATAGTTTTAATCAATTTTCTGTAAGTTGATGCTCTTAACATATTTCTTCTCCTCTGTAAATGAAGCAGACCAGACCTGCCCACAGCAAGATGCAAACAGCATTCAGCCTTGGTTTGACATGAGCCAAACAGCATAGGTATCACAAAATACCAGGGGCGCCTCATGATTGGCAGCCCCGCTAACAGTCTGTCCGTAAGCCTGGCCAAGCTGGCCATCCGCGAGTCACGGCACCAGGCAGAGGAGGGTTTTACCCAAGCCAGTTGCTTGTCCCTTTACCAGGGTTATGTCCGTGCCCGGGTTGTGTTAGAGAGGGACATAGTTGTATAGCAGTTATTTAGTATATTTGTAACGTAGTGGTTTGGAATTTTATTGTCTGAATAATTTGGTGATTTTGTAATATTGTGGTGAGTATGTCACCATGGTTTTTTGTTTTTGTTTTTGTATTGTGTTCGTAATTCAATTAATTATTTTTGATGCCAAAAAACCCTTTGTTTTTTCGTCTTTTTTTTGTTATTACTGTGTTTTAAAAGTTTGTGTAAATGTTCACCGGTTTGTTTTATGTGGGGGGAGGGGGAGGGGGGAGGGGGAGGGGGGAGGGCAAAACTTTCTTTTTCAATCTCTTACCTTGCCAGAGATGCGATTGTTTTCCGGGTCGTATCTCTGGTCGCTCTGCGGCCTAACATCGTGGAGCTGGAGGCCCGTTCAGACTGAGCCCCCCCCTCGGGGCGTGGACTTAACATCGGAGCCGATCCCTTGCCTGAGACGCTGCAACCGCAGCTTGTGGACTTTACGTTGAGAGCTCGCAGTCTCGGGAGAGGCCGAGTCGGGAAGCTCCAACGACACAGAAGGTTCGATGCCCCGACCCATGGTCCGATCGCCCAGTGCGGGGAGCTGACATCCCCCCCGATGCAGGGGCTGATCCCTTCGACACCGAGGGCCCAAAGCTGCCGGCTACGGGAATCAAGAACGTCCCATCAACGGAAGGCTCGAGGCCCCGACCGCAGGAGAACAAAGAAGGGAAGAGATTTAACTTTTTTTCGCCTTCCATCACAGTGAGGAATGTGGAGGAGTCACTTTGGTGGATGTTAAATGTTAAAATGTATTTTGTGTGTTCCATTGCTTTTTATTTGTATGACTGACGTGGCAAATGAAATTCCTCCTATGTTGCAAAACATACTTGGATAATAAAGTACCATTGTATTGCATTGCATTGCATTGTAAAGTGGTGTTGCATTGAATCTCTCCAACATGAGAAAGAGTAGATATCTTCTCTTGTCACAAGAGCAGCACTGTGGCATAGCGATAGATCTGCTGCCTTGCAGAGCCAGAGACCCGGGCACAGCCCGGGCAACACCCAGTAGCTGTCAGAAACATTCATTCGTTCTGTGTTGGAGACCCTGGGCAGTTGATATTTTCAGCCTGACATCAATAGATTTTTAGGCACAATTTGCTGGAGTAATTCAGAGGGTCAGGCAGCATCTCTAAAGAAAAGGAATAGGTGATGTTTCAGGTCGAGACCCTTCTTCAGGCTGAGAGTCAGGGAAAAGGGAAACAAGAGATATGGACGGTGATAAGAGAGATAAAGAACAAATGAATGAAGGACCCTTCAGTATCTGCAGTTCCTTCCTACACATCAATGGATTTTTGTTAGACAAGGATATTAAGAGACAAATAAAGTGTAGAGTTACTGCCTGAAAGCACTGGTGACCCTGGGTCGATCTTGATCTCGGGCGCTGTGTGGAGTTTGCGCATTCTCCCTGTGACCGTGCGAGTTCCCTTCGAGTGCTCCGGTTTCCTCCCACATCACAAAGACGTGCGAGATTGTGGGTGAATTGGCCTCTGTAAATTGCCTCTCGTATGTAGGGGTGGATGCAAATGTGGGATAATATAGAACTAGAGTGAAAAGGTGACTAATGGTCGGCATGGACTCGGTGGACCAAAGGGCCTGTTTCCATGCTGTAACTCCAAACTAAACTAAATGAGGTTGTGATGATGGCAACCATCATCTAAATGAATGCTGGAACAGGATTGACTGGTTAAACATTGCATATTTTGAGTTCTTGTGATGGAAGCTACTTGTTTTGTTAAGTCTCTGCTGGTATAGAGCTACATGTGGACCATTCAAACTAACATCAGTCTGCTATTCACTCTCTGTATCTTTTATTACTGCCTTTATAAACTAGTAGCTTTATCCAATATGGAAAACAAAGCTTTTTACTGACTATGCTCCTATAATAGTTTATGGCAGTAAGTTCTTGATTTAATTACATTCTACGTGAAAGAGAAATGACGGAGTAAGTCAGCAGGTCAGGCAGCATCTCTGGAGAACATGGATAGGTGACCTTTGGGTCAAAACCCTTCTGATTGCAGAGGGGGGAGAAGAAAGCTAGAAGAGGGGAGAGGCAGGACAAAGCGTGGCAGGTAGCAAGAGTAACTCAGCAGATCAGGCAGCATCTCCAGCACTTGGTGTATTAACCAGCATCTGCAGTTTCTTGATTCTACTCTGTGAAAGAATCTTTACTAAAGTCTATTGTTAGCAGGTTACCAACATCAAAACTTTGCCTCTGTCTCTTAATGCACCAACAACCTCCATAATTTTGAAAGGTCCTACATTTCTATTTCCTCGGTTTGGTTATTGGTAGCTAAAAGAGCTTACGTGTAAGGCAAGAATCACCACTAAGTCATTTTATCATTTATGTTATACAAAGGATAAACGAAGATCATGACAATTATTGGCATTACCTGTTCTGCTGATATTTCCTCTATGATATGGGGTGGCACATGGCACAGCGGTAGAGTTGCTGCCTTACAGCGCGAGAGGCCCGAGTTCGATCTTAGCTACTGGTCCTGTCAGTATGGAGCTTGTACGTCTGCATGGATTTTCTCCGGGTGCTCCGGTTTCCTCCCACACTCCACAGACATGCAGGC
Organism: Raja brachyura; assembly: GCA_963514005.1. The sequence goes on along the minus strand of OY740798.1, from coordinate 33,469,881 downwards.
TTGTAGGATAATTGGCTTTGGTAAAAATTGTCCCTAGTGAGGAATATAGTGCTAGTGTACGCACGGGGTGTTTGCTGGTCGGCGCAGACTCGGTGGCTGAAGGGCCTGTTTCATCGCTGCATCTCTAAAGTCTAAGGCTAAAGTCTAACGATATCATGAATAATAATAGTGCACCATGTCCATTTAGAATTCAACTAAATCTCGAGGCTGCGGGGAAAGTATGAGATCAATCATTTGGCACAAGTTACCTGCCATACCATTACTAAGAATGAAAATAACCTGCTGTGTGATTCAGGGTAGTTCTTATATTATTATGTGGCGAGCTGATTCACATATACACTTTTATTTGTTCGTGAAGAATACAGTCCCTTATAGGTCAAAATCTTCACGCTGGGGAATTTACAGGAGCTGTGGGAAATCCGGAAATTTACTGCTAACTTGTTCCAGACCAACAGATCGTGGAGTTAGAATGTACTTCCTGACTTCCTCGAACATTGGGTGATTGTGGATCCCACTCCCTCCTCTTCTCCCTCTTCTCTTCCCTTACGACTGCCTCTTCATTTTCTGTATTTTCACTCTTTATTTTGTTTCTTCTTTCCTTTTCCACTCTTCCCACGCACTGTCTACTCTCTCTGAATTCTCTCTCCCCTCTTTCTCCCTCATTCTCTCTCTCGACTTTAGATTTTAGAGATACAGCGCAGACACAGGCCCATCGGCCCACTGAGTCCATGCCAACCAGCGATCAGCCTGTACACTGTTCGGTGATCTTTAACTTTAGTAATTTTTTTTGCGCCAGAAACGTGGCAACTCTTGTGCACTGCCTAGGTGAGGTCTGCTGCATGGTTCTACTGGGTTGTAGGCAAAACAAAGTGTTTCACTGTACATGTGACAATAAAGTATCAATGAATCATTGAATCACTCGCACTATCCTACACACTGGGGACAATTTACCAAAGCTAATTAATCTGTATGACTTTGGACTGTGGGAGGAAACCGGAGCACCCGGGGGAAAAAAAACATGCAGTTACAGGGAGAACACAAAAACTCTGTGCAGACAAGACCCGTAGTCGGGATTGAACTCGGGTCTCTAGCATTTTGGGTAGAACTCTACCGCTGCGTCACCATGCCGCCCCTCATGTTTCTTTCTCTTCCTATCATCAGATACAGTTTTCCTGCAGATTTAATTCTTTGTCTGCCTGAATTATATATGACTTTGACACGTACCATGAATCATATAAAACATGAAGATTTATTTCCTGGCATCGCACAACAATCCGTACATAAAATGAAAGATCACAGTGTAAGACCTCTCTGGTCTGTATTTTGCTCTCCAAGAAGATATATTTGGTTATATCAGTCCCAGGGGTTTGATTAGTGGTGTCTGTGGCACTTAGCATCCCATTTTGACAAGAGTGGGGTAGAGGGGAGCACAGGTACTCCCATTAACAGATTGTCAGTGTAACCAGATGGAAAATATAGCAGATTGAGATCTAGCCACCCTTACGGTCGAACGCTGTAACAGAGAGGACTGCACTGACGGTTTGTATTTCAAATTCTTTGCTGGTGGTTAGTTACTCTAAAGTTACTTGCCTTTCCATTGTTTGGCACCGACTTTTGCAATTCAGTTCCTGAAGAACTCACTGTGCTTTTAGTTGGCTCAGTTCCTACACTGTCCTTAACTTACTACAGCTGCTTGTTCAGACCCCCAGCAGCAGTTTATATTCTTATTAAATGGTCTGAAGTATGGCATCTATGCAGTTTTTTCGCAGTAAAAAAATAGATTTCCTTTTGAAGGCAAGAACGTAAAGCCTACATCCATATTAACTGAGGTATCACTGCCCCGTGTGCAACATGTAGCGCTGGTTATGTGATCGGAACAGTGGGAAACCCTGTTTGAGATCTTTCCCTTTGCCATATCGTTGGCAGAATTATGCAGAAACATTGTGGGGGAGGAAAGATTTAATACTGAAACTTCACCATTCATTAAACAGCGGGATTGCCTTTGTCCACCTTCAAAGTAAAATAATTCTTGTCCTTTGTTTTATCCAGTCAACTCACGCACTCACTCAAAAAACAAGCTTTGAATACTACGATGGAAGAATGAGGGGGTGGAGTGTGATTTAAACGATATGGTGCCGTTCAAAAGTGTAGGGACCAGGAGACCTGGCGGATTGCTGCCTGATCTGCTGAGTTACTCCAGCTTTCTGTGTCTATCTTCTGATTCACGTACATGCAGTTTTAAATGTTGGTGTTACGTAGCATCACATCATTGATTCGTACGGCTGTTGGGTTTATGGGGAGAAGGCAGGAAAATGGGGTTGAAAGGGAAAGATAGATCTGTCATGATTGAATGGTGTAGTAGACATGATGGGCCAAATGGCCTAATTCTACTCCTAGAACTTATGAACATGAATTTGTGGATTGAAGTTAGGTTTAGGTTTAGCTTTATTATTGTCACATGAACTGAGGTAGAGTGAAGAGCTTTCTTTTGCATGCTATCAAACAGACCAGATAAACCATAAATGGGCCATTACAGTATGTGCTCCACCCTTCCTTGAACATCTGTTGCCGGCCCTGTTTTCTTCTGGTCATTTCCTACCTCCTCTCCCCCCGCCCGCTGCCCTCCCTACTTTCAGTGTGAAGAAGGGTTCCGACCCGAAACGTCACATGTTCCTTTTCTCCAGAGATGCTGCCTGACTACTGAATTGCTCCAGCTCTTTGTGTCTATCTTCGGTATAAACCAGCATCTGCGGTTCCTTTCCACATACTCAGATGCACCATACATAGATACACTCAGTTCAATATCAAGTCCAATAGATAGAGCAAAGGTCGGAATATAGTTCTCAGCAATGAAGTGCATTCATGTCCATACGTTCTAGGTGCAGAAAAAGGATGGCTCCACCTTGTATCTACAGTATCTCTGATGTAAACCAGCACCGGCTGTTCCTTCCTACACATTTAGTGCTCTGCTGAACTGTGGAACAGGACCTCTGCTGGGGAACAGCCCAGCCATGGACTTCTTTATCTGTACAATCCAGAAGGATTTTAGTTTAGAGGTACAGTGCGGAAACAGCCCATTCGCCCCACCGAGTCTGCGCCGACCAGCGATCCCCGCACGCACTAGGGACAATTTACATTTTTTACCAAGCTAATTAGCCTGCAAACCTGTACGTCTTTGGAACATGAGACAAACTGGAGCACCCATGCAAGTCATGGGGAGAACATACAAACCCCATACAGATAACACACGTAATCAGGATCGAATCCGGGTCACAGGTGCTGTGAGGCAGCAACTCCCTCAGTGGAAAATCCATCCCAATGGAAAATGTTCAAAATTATCCCACGGCCACTAAAACATCCTGAACTTTATGAAATGCACAAAGTTACTGCAAGTTCTCCCTTCCATATTTTCACTCATTTATTTTTATCTCGGGTTCTTTTTTTAACTTCCATTCATCCCCAGTGGAGAGCAAAGGGCTGGCCGGTGCCTGTGAGTTGAAAGGCAATAATGCCAGGGTTTAACTACCGCGGGTGAGGGACCTGATGATTTCAAATAAGAGATTGGACAGTCCCTTCACACATTCTGACAACTGAAGAATGTGTCTCATTTATTTTTTGGAATGGGAATGGAACAGTTGGCTTTCAGTATTCGTGACTCATTTTCAGCTGCACATCAAAGCAGCCTTCATGGTTCAGCTTCATCTGCTACTGCTTCTGATTGACTCCGTAGGAATGCGACATCTTTTAAACAGCTCTTTGTCCATCCCGATTAGTAATTCTAACTCGTTGGTGATGAAAGTTAAACAAAACATAGGGGCGGCACAGTGGCGCAGCGGTAGAGATGCTGCCTTACAGTGCCAGAGACCCGGGTTCTGACTATGGTTGCTGTCTGTATGGAGTTTATATGGTGTCCCAGTGACATCGTGGGTTTTCTCCGAGTGCTCTGGTTTCCTCCCACCTTCCAAAAACGTGGGGGTTTGTAGGTTAATTGGCTTCTGTAAATTGTCCATAGTGTGAAGGATAGAACTAGTGTAAGGGTGATCGCTGGTTGGCCCGAGGGCCTGTTTCTATGTTGTAACTCTCAACTATCCAAACTGTATCTCAGGCCATTCTCCATTCACAGCAAAAATTCCTGCAACCTGTTTGTCACAACCAACAATAACCCATTAATTCATACTCCTTGATTAAATCCTCTTCTCTAATCCTCAATCCACATCTATATATTATCTCAAAAAATGTGCGGTTTTATTTATTTAATAATCGCCAGTGTTGCACCTTAGCAAGCTCAAATACACCACATCATCTGGTTTAGTTTAGTTTAATTTTGGGATGCAGCGCAGAAGCAGGCCCTTCACCCCACAGAGTCTGCAATCCTTGTACACTAACACTATCCTGCACACACTTGGGACAATTTGCAACTTAACCAAGTCAATCAGCCTACAAACCTATACGTCGTTGGAGTGTGGGAGGAAAGCGGAGCACCCGGAGAAAAGTCACGCAGGTCACCGGGAGAACGTACAAACTCCGTACAGACAGCACCCGTAGTCAGGATCGAAACCGGGTCACAAAATGCTGGAATAACTCAGTGGGTCACGGAATAGGTGATGTTTCAGGTTGAGACCCGTCTTCAAACCTTCAGACCTTCATCTGAGCGGTCACGGTGGCGCAGGGTAGAGTTGCTGTCTTACAGCGAATGCAGCGCCGGAGGCCCGGGTTCGATCCCGACTATGGGTGTAGTCTGTACGGAGTTTGTACGTACCCCCCGTGACCTGCGCGAGTTTTCTCCGAGATCTTTGGTTTCCTCCCACACTCGAAAGACGTACAGGTTTGTAGGTTAATTGGCTTGGTAAATTATAAAGATTGTCCCTAGTGTGTGTAGGATAGTGCTGGTGTGCGGGGTTCGCTGGTTGGCGCGGACCCGGTGGGCCGAAGGGCCTGTTTCCGTGCTGTATCTCTAAATTAAACTAAAACTAAACTAAGAGTCTGAAGAAGGGTCTCGACCCGAAAAGTCACCTTTCCCTTTTCTCCAGAGATGCTGCCTGATCCATTGAGTTACTGCAGCATTTTGTGTCTATCTTCGGTGTAAAACAGTCTCAGCAGTTCCTTCCTACATATCATCTGGTTAGCCCTTATCTACTCTGTTAATTACAACTGTGATAATTTCCAACAGATTTGTCAAACATGATTTCCCTTTTATAAATCCATGTTGACTTAGCATAGTCCTGTTATTATTTTGTAAGTGCCTTGTCACCACATCCTTAATAATAGATTCCAGCCTTTTCCCTATTTGTGAGGCAACAGCTGCCTTACTCAACCATGCCCTGCTGCCTGGTAGGTTCTCAGCAAGTGCATAATCTGGAAAGGAACATTCCTCAGGGCCACAATGACTCAATAACTCTGGCATGGAATTTACAGCTCAGAAACATTTGGCCCTACAGGTCCCATCTGATGTAAATGCACACAGGAGTTGACTTACAACCAACTTAACAACTTAAATGTGCACAGCAGTCTACACAGCAGTCTGAAGAAGGGTCCCGATCCGAAATGGCACCTATTCGTGTCCCCCTAAGATGCAGCCTGACCCGCTGAGTTACTCCAGCACGTTGTGTCTCCCTCTGAAACAACTCGAGAAAACTTCAAAACCTCCAATAGAAAGAAGGAAAGCAAAAGATAAGCTGGAGATGCTGGAAATCCAAAATGAAAACAGAAAGTGCTGGAAATATTCAGCATGTCTGGCAGCATCTCTGGAGAGTTCAAGTTTTCAGGCACGGAAATCGTTCTCAAAACACGGGGGGGGGGGGGGACACAATTTCTTGCGCACACGCACAATTTTGTGCGCATCCGCACACACGCGAGGCTTCGGCCATGGTCCCGATCAGGCCCATCGGGAGCTGACCTGGTTGGTGACCGACTCCTAACTCCAGCAACAGCAGCTTCGTCCGCCCTTCAATCGGCTCGTTTTCGGGGGCTTGACGCAGTAATTCGACCGCGGTGCGGTGGAAGATCCCGCAGTCGATTTTAAGCTGCGCCGGGCTGGGCGATGAAAAGCCCTGCGAGCGGGCCGATTCAAGCTCCACTCTATGATCTTTGCTCCACGGACGCCTCCCTCCTCCAATCACTGCGCTCTATCCTCAGTCCCACCCCCCTACATCCGCCTCTGACCGACACCTCCCTCCTCCAATCATTGCGCTGAATCATCATGTCCCCCTCACTGCTTGCTGACCAACGTCTCTCTCGTCCAATCGGCACTCTCGACCATCTGTCCCACACCCACTGTCTAGCGGAAAGCGGAGATTTTTAATAGCTTATTTGGAACCAAGTTTTAAAATACGGATTACAAATCATGAGGGGGGGGGGGGGTCGTTTCCCGCCTCTCAAAACATGGGGGGGACGTGTCCCACCCTGTCCCCCCCCCCCCCGGGACTTCCGCCCCTTAAAGTTTTAGATAGACATAAAGTGCTGGAGTAACTCAATGGGTCAGGCTGCATCTCTGGAGGAAAAGGATAGGTGACGTTTCAGGGGATTGCAACACCTACGTCTGGAATCTCTTGTTGCTAATTTATCTAACAGTAATGAAGAACAGCAAATCCTAACATTGTACGATGCCCAGCTGACTGAAAATGGGTCCCGGCCTGAAATGTCACCTACCCTTTTCCTCCAGAGATGCTACCTGACCCACTGAGTTACTCCAGCACTTTGTGTCTATCTTTGGTATAAACCAGCATCTGCAGTTCTTTGTTTCTAAACTTTTAGACTGATGTCCTTACATCAGAAATAGGGGAAGTTGGAAATCAAACATGTTTTAAATTGCAAGGACGCTGGAGGAGTAGAGAGAACAAAGGGAATAAGGTAGAGATAAGGAGACTGGATGACACACACATGCTGATGTCTGCTGAGAGAGGGTATTGAAGGCTTGTTAACAGATCGGTTTAGTTAAGTTTAGTTTAGTTTAGTTTAGTTTCATTTTTTGACACAGCGCGGAAACAGGACCTTCGACTTACCGAGTCCACGCCAAACAGCGATCATCCCGTACACCAACACTATCCTACACACTAGGGATAATTTACAAATATTATATTCAAACCTACCAATTAACCTCCAAACCTGTACATCTGTGGAGTGTGGGAGAAAAACTGGAGCCTTCAGAGAAATCGCACGCGGTCATGGGGAGAATGTACAAACTTCTACAGACAAACCCGGGTCTCTGTCACTGTAAGGCAGCTACTCTACCGCTGCGCCACTGTGCCGCCCCAAACATTGTGCCAGTCGTGCAAAGACTGAGCTGGAGAGCGTGTGATTTACACCTGCTCAGAGTCGCAGTGAAGAATTCTGAAGGGGGGGCAGTGGCATTGTGAGGTTAAATAATCAATTATCAAAGCAACTAGCTCAGATAGAAACTGTTCATTTAATTACACAGGTTGGGACCGAACCTATGTTGTGATAAAACCACCAAGCCCCAGAGGTTTGCAAAGATGAAGATAAGTTCGAGAATACGTTATCCAGAGTTGAAAAAGTGTGTCCAGCCAAGTGTCGCTTACATGTCTGTGCTCTTCCCACTCTTTACATATCAGGCACTCAATTGTCCTGGAAGGAAAAGTTGCTGGGACTCTGAATAAATCCACAGATCTCCTTTGTGAACTTTTTTTTAACTAAAATTTAATTGCCATATGTAGAAGACAAGTTTAATTCTAATTGTCAAGTCATAATTTCTTTTATCAATTTGTTTAATTGGCTTTATTGACTCTGGAAAAGAATAGCTCTGTTATTAAAATGGTTGACAAAATATAACCTGGGACTGCTGCATTAAGAATCAAAAGCAGCGATCATAAATAGATGACCTGGCTATGCCAGAGGGTCAACTCTGGCCGCATTGGATAGGAACACAGCTTAGTGAGAGAGCGTGACATTGCAAGGGTGGTGAATCTGTAGAATTCATTGCCACAGACGGTTGTGAAGGCCAAGTCATTGGGTATTTTTAAAGCGGAGATTGATAGGTTCTTGATAAATAAGGGCGTCAAAGGTTACAGGGAGTAGGCAGGAGAATGGGGTTGAGAGGGAAAAATAGATCAGCCACAATCGAATGGCGGAACAGACTCGATGGGCCAATTGGCCTAATTCTGCTCCTATGTTCCATGAATGCAGTCTTATGAAGACAATGCAAGGACATCAAATGGAAGATAATAGATGTATTTGAATGTAAATTACACGTTGAATTGTGCTTGTAGAGCTGGTCCCTGCTGCAGTGAAGTTCACCTCTCGACAAACCAGGCTGTTCCCAATTCACCAGCCAGCGTCAATTACTGCTGTAAACTAATGGAAAATTTGCAAGCTAGTTAACCTTGCCCCCACTCTCCTCATCCTTTCATACCTCTCACACTATCTTATCAACAGCTATTTATATCCTAAGATCTATTATATGGCTGGCTGTCATGCAAACCAGTAAAAATTAGTGGTACCTTTTGCAGAAATCTGGATTCATCCCAAAAGAATGAACTTCAGAGGTTGAGTACAACTTGCTGCCAAGTGGAGATTTTAGCAAGTAAGTGCAACACTGATTGGTCTTTCCTCTGGATTGAATAGATGGAAGTCTTCAAGGAACTTGTCACAGGTTATCCTTGCCTAACAACATGGCTGCATCATGCTCATTTCTCTGACACCTGATGTATATGTCCATGTCAGTGTTTTGTAGTTTAGTTTAGTTTAGTTTAGTGATACAGTGTGGAAACAGCTCGATTCCGTGTCGACCAACGCCCACCCCACACACTAGAACTATCCTACACATTAGGGACAATTTACCATTTTACATAAGCCAATTAAACTACAAACCTTTAAGATGGAACTGCATATGCTGGAGATACTCAGAGGGTGAGGCACCATCTATGGAGTGAAGGAAATAGGCAATGTTTCGGGTCGAAACCCTACTTCAGGGAAGAGGGTTTTGACCCAAAACCTCGCCTATTTCCTTCCCTCCCGAGATGCTGCCTCACCCGTTGAGTTTCTCCAGCATTTTTCTCTAACCTACAAACCTGTCCAACTTTGGAAGGTGGGAGAAAACGGAAGCACCCAGAAAAAACCCACATGGTCACAGGGAAATGCACCAACTCCATACAGACAGCAGCCGTAGTCAGGGTCGATCCCGGATCTCTGGTGCTGTAAGGTAGCAACTCTACCTCTGCACCACTGTACTGCTCCACGCCCCGAGTGTTATCCACGCTTTACAGATCTCAAACCGACCTTAGTTGGTGAATATGATGAGATAGAATGAAAAAGACTAAAGCGTGTCTTGGCATCTCTTGATCACACTGAAGAGAATCAATTTGGGCTACTTTACCTTTGCATATGGATGAGAAATGGGTCCCTGAGAAGATTTGAAAACTTGCTTGGATTTTATCTGCCCATCATTCCTACTTCAATCCTGAGATTCCCTGGCTACTCATTCATTTGCTGCTTTCGGGACTTAGTGCATGTAACATTGCCTACACATTTAGCTGTGCAATAATGGGTCTACATTTGGAATATCCTGGGAACAGCAAAGAAAGTAAAGTAGAAAATACGAGTTCTTGTTTTCTCTCGAAATAAAACAATAGTATTTCATATGCTGGCCACGTTTTGTTCTTACTCCTCTCAGTGAACCATTTCTCTTCTAAATGCAGGAATAATGTAGCCCAATTGACTTTCTGTAGATTGCAGCTTATAACTGCACTCTAGTTGTTGGTAGGATGGTTCATTTACTTGATAGCAGCTGAACCATCCTACCAGCAACTAGAGAGCATTCCTGAGCTACTATCTACCTTGTTGGAGACCCTCAGACTATCTTTGATTAGACTTTACTGGACTTTACCTTGCACTAAACGTTATTCACAATATTCCCTATATCATGTGGATGGCTTGGTTGTGATCATGTATTGTCTTTCTGCTGGCTGGTTAGCACGCAACAAACGCATTTCACTGTAGCTCGGTACACGTGACAATAAACTAAACTCACACTGAAACTCATTTGTTTAATCCCTGTAGCTGTGAACTTTGTGGGTGCATAAATATTGAAACTGTTGCAGCTGCCTTCCCACTCCTAGCGTGTATGAACCTGCCTTAGCTTGAACATCTATTTCTCATGGGCGAGATTAACGTGCCAAACATACGACTTGTGACGATTGCTGTTGGGTGGGCTTACTCTTTAACAAGCAGTGATTCCCTGAGTTGCCAAATAGGAAAAACATGAAGAGCAGCTCATCCTTTATCAAGCACCATCAACTCAAGGTTCTGAAGTAATAAAGGAATGTATTCACTAGCTGGGCAACTTACAACATTAGGATTTGCTGTCCGCCATTATTGTTAGATAAATTAGCATCAAGAATAGATTCTTTGAACTATGTGTTGCAATCCCTCGAAGCATCACCTATCCATGTTCTCCAGAGATGCTGCCTGACCCATTGAGTTACTCCAGGAACTTGGTGGATTATTTTTTGGTAAACCAGCACCTGCAGTTCCTAGTTTTTCATGTAATCGGGTGACAGGCAAGCGGGATTAAATGGCAAAAAGAGTGCACTTTGTAAACTGAAAGAGGGGGAGAATGGAATGAGAATGGAACTGATTTCACAAAAGAAATCAGTGCTTGCCCAGCGCATGGTCAGTACATGTGTGGGATCATTTAGCACAGAGGGTCAGAGTTTAACTTTGACTGTCAGTCAGTTAACTGGTGACTGTGGCAGACACTAAACAGCGGCATCCCAATTATACTTCCAGCTGAATTTTATTTTGTATTAACTTCGATGGGTGGGACATTGAAGGGGTGGTGGGGGAGTGGGGGGGTGTGTGATCACCATGGATAGTAGCTGCCAGTAACTTTCCCAGGAGGGAGAAGTCATTTCATAATGTTCAGAAAATGAATCACACTTGGTTCAATTTCTAAACTTAATGAATAAATCCCTTACATTTTGTTTCATATGTTCACAATATGTTTGCACAGAACATCAAGCATTGAGCATTTTATTATTGGCCAGACTTATCTATATAGTTCACTTAGCAATTTGAGACATTAATGAAGAAACTAATAGCTACAAATTAGTTTAGTTTAATTTAATTTAGTTTAGTTTAGCTTAGTTTAATTTAGTTTAAGAGCTACAAAATGGTTTATTTGAGTTATGTATACGTTAGAGAAACAACGTGGAAACAGGCCCTTCGGCCCACCCAGTCCACGCTGACCAGCAACCCTCATACAACATCACTGTCCTACACACTAGGGACAATTTACAATTTTTACCGAAGCCAATTAACCTACAAACCTGTACGTCTTTGGAGTGTGGGAGGAAACTTAGTTCATAGAAAAACCCACATGGTCACGAGGGGAACATACAAACTCTGTACAGACAGCACCCGTAGTCCGAATCAAACCCAGGTCTCTGGCGCTGTGAGGCAGCAACTCTACCGCTGCACCACTGTGCTGCCCTCTTATAGCTTAAGGATGCAGTTGTAATTTGCTTTCTAAGCCACTGGCCCTCGTGGCAATTTACATCAGTGATGTCAATTGTGCTCAGCATTATTCCAGCAGTGCTCCTAACATCTGTCCGAAGCTAACAGATTTTCTTTATTTAGCGTATGTTCTCATCCTCAAACAGCAACAGTTCCATGTTCCAACTGGGAATATGGTCAGGCAAAGCTGTTTCATATGGGAGCAATCATAACAAGTGTTGCAGAATACAGCGGCAGCTCTAAGACTGCATTTAGTGGGGGTATTTCAGAATGGCTCCTTTCAGTGGAAATCCATCGTTACTAATAGCCTGCATTGATGTCAGAAAGTGTAAAGTTCAAGGACATATGTAGACTTTAACGGTCAATGGCACTTTTATTGTCACATGTGCAAAGTGCTCGACTTTACTTTAGACTTTAGAAGTACAGCGCCGAAAACAGGCCCTTCCGCCCACTGAGTTCATGCTGTCCAGCGATCCCCATATACCGGCACTATCCTACACACTAAGGACAATTTACAATTTTGCCAAAGCCAATTAACATGGAAGCCTGTATGTTTTTTGAATGTGGGTGGAATCCGGAACATCCAGAGAAAAACCCACGTGGTCACAGGGAGAACGTACAAACTCTGTACAGACAGCACCCATAGTCAGGATGGAACCAGGGTCTCTGCCGCTGTAAGGCAGCAAATCTACTGCTGCGTTACTGTGCTAACACAGGAGAGTATGGCCATAAGCCCCGATCCCCAATTAGCAAATATATTGAAATAGTTTACTGAGCCCACTTTCACGAGGCGCCATGTTTTGGTGCCATTTTCAAAGTCCACATTCTAGCTCTTATGACTGGTGCCCATTCCAGTCACGCCCCAGGCTATTGGGGGCCTCCAGCCATCACCTTCCTTGGAAACCACATTCCTCTCCTCGCCCGTCTACCTTTGTTCCCTGGGGGTGCCTTCCACAGCTGACCTTGATGGCGTGGTAGGACAGAGCACACACCTCCTACCAGCCTTGCACCTTGCCCGTCATGTCTGATGTATTCACTGAGGCAGGGCAAAGTGGGGCATGATTCCCGTGTGTGGTAGGGCTCGGGAGATTGGTAACTCTACAGAAAGTGCCAACGCTTTGGAAATTGATTGGCAAGCATCTGACGTAGGCACTTTGCTTGAGTGTGTCAGCTTGCATGCAACAAGTCCCCTCGGGAGAGATAAGCTGACAACTACAATGCTGTCATTGCTCATTAAGAACAGCATTAACAGATTGGATCTTTAGCCGCATATGCTTCCTGAGCTTCCTCAACCTGACAGTGAAATCAGATGAGAGGCCATGCGTTTAGTCCAGGACTAGGAAACATATTGGCTAAATTATAGGTGAACATCACTGTCTCACAATAGGTGTCTTTCGGTACATTAATAGTTTTCTTGAGAGAAGTTTAGAATAGATAAGGTGAACTCAGTCTTTTACTCATGGTAGGGGAATCAACAACCAGAGGACATGAGTTTCAGATGAGAGGGGAAAGATTTAATAGGAACCTGAGAGGCAACTTTTTCACACAGAGGATGGTGGCTATAAGGAACGAGCTGCCAGAGGGGTTAGTTGAGACAGGTACTATAACAACAATTAAAAGCCATTTGGATCGGTACATGGATAGGAAAGATTTAGAGGGATATAAGTCAAAGATAGGCGGATGAGACCAGCGTAGATGGGGCATCTTAGTTTAGTTTTGAGATACAGCAGATTCCAATTAAGCTCTCCCACAAGCTGCTCTCAGAAACCATCTTGTAGGTACTCTACAAATTCCTTCTCTTTGGATCCAATTCCAACTTGATTTTCCCAGTTTACTTGCATCTTGAAATCCCGCGGGACCACTGTTACATTGCCTTTCTTACATGTTGATAGTATCTCCTGATGTAATTTTTACCCTACACCCTTGCTACTGTTCAGAGGCATGTATATAACTCCAATCAGCGTCTTTTAACCTTTGCAGTTTCTTTACTCTCCTCATGAACCTTCCTATCAACAACTAGAGATTGGAGCTGAGCTACAATCTTCCTCATTGGAGACCCTCCGACCATCCCTAATTGGAATTTACTGGACTTTATCTTGCACTAAATGTTATTCCCTATATCATGTATCTATACATTGTGGATGGCTCGATTGTAATCATGTATTGTCTTTTTTCTGAATGGTTAGCACGCAATAAAAAATTTTCTCTGTACCACTTGACAATAAACTAAACTATTCTGAACAAGGATTCTGCATCTTCTGATCCTATGTCGCCCTTTGCTAAGGGTTGAGTTACATTCCTTACTAGCGAGCCACCCCGCCCCTTCTGCCCATCTGCCTGTCTTTTCAATAGGATGTGTATCGTTGGATGTTCAGCTCCCAGCTCTGACCCTCTTCCAGCCACATCTCCATGATGCCCACAGTGATACAGGATTGGCCTTACCAAGAGAAGTTGTTAGTGTGCTCCACTGCTGGCCCATTCCTTTTTGATTTGAAAGTCAAGATCAGAACGTTAGATCGAAGCATAGTTAACTTGAGAACCAGTTACAACCCAACGGTATGAACATTGAATTCTCCCGTTTTACATAGCCTCTACCTAACCTCTTCATAACTGCTCCCCTTTCTCCCCACACTGCCCCTCTCTACCCTTGTCACCCCTATGTCTCAACTGGACTCCCAGATATTACTTCCCTGTTCCATGCTACTTTCCTCCCTCTGGCTTCACAATTCGCAACTACTCCATCCTGTTTCACGCCTCTGCTCTTATATCTGGCCTTTGTTCCAACCGTCTGCCTATTAAACACCCCCCTGGCCCATGTCCGCCCATTAACTGCCACACTTTGCCCTGCCTCTCCCCTCTTCCAGCTTTCTTCTTCCCCCCACCCTCCTACAATCAGTCCAAAGAAGGGTCTCGAGCCAAAACCTCACCTATTTACGTTCTCCAGATATGCTGCCTGAGCCACTGAGTTATTCCAGCACTTTGTGTCCTTTTGCGTATTAACTAGCATCTGCAGTTCCTTGTTTGGGCAGTTAATCAGCAAATTGTTTTTTGAGTAGAAAGGACTTTTATCTTTGAACGAAGGTTGCAGAATTTTGTTTGACCATAAGTCTGGTACATGAGGCACTTCCACCAGGGAAGAGACCAAACAAGGCCATGCAGGGGTGAGATGGAATCCAACTTACAAGCATCAAATATTTGAGTTAAAAGCTGGAATAGACCCCATGGCTTCTCAAGCCTGCTCCACCTTTTAATGAGATTGCATTTGATCTGAATGCAACTTCAACCTCCCATCCCCCCACAGCACCCGACTCCAGCATTTAGTGTCTATCTTCGGTGTAAACCAGCATCTGCAGTTCCTTCCCACACATCTCTTGTCTTAAAAATATTCAAGGACTCTGTTTTTACTATCATTTGTGGAAAGAGTTCCAGAGATTCACTCTACTCTGAGAATAAAAAATCCCTCATCTCATCCTTCGCTGGGTGATGCCTTATTTTTAAACAGTGACATCTCGTTCTAGATTCCCCCATGGGAAGAGAGTAATTAAGTTTAAAGACGAGAGGAGCATTGACAAGGCTTTTAGCAGCTGATGAACACGGGCAGGGCTGGAGTCAGGCAGTGTCATTAAAGTAGGAACAAACTGTTCGAGGAATGGAAATGATATAAGGTGCAAGACTCAACTGGGGTTAAAAGTAATAGGAAAGTTGCGAAATAAAAATAGAAAATGCTGGCAAGGCACAGCAGATCAAGCTGCATCTGTGAGGAGTTTAGTTCACTTTAGAGATACAACGGTGAAACAGGCCGTTCAGCCCACAGTGGCTGTGCAGAACATTATGCAAAGAACCCTTATCTGCCTGCCGGTAACCAACATTTGGTGTATATCCATATGCTTTTTTGTGCGTTTCTGGGTTCCGCGTTCTATATGTCTTCCATAATAGAGTAGTTTACAGCAGAGACATTCTGCTGCTCTGAGGGTTTCCTATTTGTACTGCATCCCTTTGCCAGCTACACATTAAACCTCTTCTTTGTTTGGGCTGAGTTTCAGACAGGTCCTCTTCAGTGGAAATATTTATTCTTCCAATCTCGAGACATTACCCGTGATAGTTTTCCTCTAGCTACAGCACACGTTGTAAATTGTAGAATTATTGCAATAATTATAACCCATTTTTATAGTTTCTTTAAAATAACAAGGCATGGCCATCTACGTACAATTAAATGTTCTTATTATCCCAACTTTATTAAACTGATTTCTCATTTCAACAAATGCATGGGTTGCAATAGTCCTATATGATTCCATGACAACCTCATTCTTCTTTTACATTCTCACTCTGTAGTTACTTTGGCTTTCTCTCTTTGTCAAAACACAACGGTGTTTGTATATTCATCAATTAAAACTGTTACATCTTGGTTTGCATTATTTTAGTACTCTCATTGATCATTGCAAAGTGGAAAGATTCCCATATACAGATAAAATGGGGCACTGAGTCGAAGAGCCATACAGTGTGGAAACAGGCCCTTCAGCCCAACTTGACGGCACTGACCAAGATGCCCCACCTATATTAGTCCCACCTGCCTGTGTTTGGCCCATTTCTTTCTAAGTCTTTCCTATCCACGTACCTGTCCAATGTCTTTTAAATTTTGCTATAGTCTTACATTTTGACAGTCTTACATCTTTGCAGAGAATGGTCTCAGGGAAACCTGCAACAGTGTTTTCATAGAGACATAGAGATACATCACTGAAATATCCCATTGAGTCTTTGTAGGCTATCGGGTATCTATATACAGATACCGAGAACAAACAGGTCTGTTGGTTAGGAGTTGATGATTGAGAGTGTGTTTCAGTGGGAATTGTGTATAGGTCAATGCCATTCACTCCATGCAGTCTGCAACTATGGGTAATTCAAGGACTCTAATCATTGTAGCAGTCCATGAATTGCATCCATCCCAAGATTTTCAAACCTGGACTCAGACACAACTGAAGGGCCTGTTCCAGTGCTGCAATGTTGCATGTTCAGTTCAGTTTAGGTTTTGTCACATGTACCGAGGTACAGTGAAAAGCTTTTGTTGAGTCAGCAGAAAGACAAAACATGATTACAATCGAGCCATTTACAACGTATACGTACATGATAAGGGGATAACGTTTAGTGCAAGGTAAAGCCAGCAAGGTCCGATCAAGGATAGTCCAAGGGTCACCAATGAGGGAGATAGTGGTTCAACACTGATCTCTGGTTGTGGTTACCTGAGAACAGCTGGGAAGAAACTGTCCGTAAATCTGGAGGTGTGTGTTTCCACACTTCTATACTTTTTGTTCTATGTTATCCCACTGCAGCTTTCAATCCTTATGGATATTCAACGCTCTCTTTCAACTCACGAAATGTATTTGCCATGAAATAAGTTTCTCTATCCTCACTATGTTATGTATGAATGATTCATATGTTTTGTTTTGCACCCCCAGGCTGCTTAGGAAGCTTGTTTGTGCTTGAAATGCCCTTTTCTTTCTTCTCCCACGAAACAGTGTTACACAATGCAATCCTCCCTTGCATTAGCACGTTTAAAGCCCTGTCCCATGGTACGAGTTCATTCCAAGAGCTCTCCCAAGTTTGCCGTGATTCGAACTCAGAGATTTACGGTAATGGCCACTCGTTATTACTCGGGGCTCTCGTGTACATTTTTCAACATGTTGAAAAATCTTCACGAGTCTTCCCATGCTTACCTGCCGTTAGCGGGTCTTCCCGAGTACCTGCCGTTAGCGTTACGAGCCGCTAAGAGATGTCCCCGAGCTCCGACGTACCCGCTGCGTTCATTATCCGTGCTTACCATGAGTTAGATTTTTTTTAAACTCGGGAGAGCACTTGGAATGAACTTGAGCCGGGGGACAGGGCTATCAATCTCAGCTAGTTCACCATTGCAGATATGCCCTGGTCTCCCTGCTGGAATTTAACTTTGACGATAGGTTGATGCAGCTTTAAGAAGCAGTGGGACTGGTGCTCTTTGGAAAAGCAGCTGCCTGGAGTTCTCCGTCTCCCTTTCATCTGACCCCAGGATCAATGGAAAATACAGATACACCCTGCAATCAGGCAATTGCACTTTTAGGATCTGTATTTTGCCTTTTTTAATCACTTTTACTTTCAGCCACAGTTTTTACAGAATCCACCAGATAACAAAGCAGTTCTTAAAGGTATTAAACACATTTTCTTTGCAAATATTTTTTTCTCTCCACTTTTTTCTTCACCTTTTCTTCTCCTTGTTGCCAACTGCAACGTATTCCAAAGTGAACCGTGGATACTGAAGACAGACACAAAGTGCTGGAGCAACTCAGCGGGTCAGGCAGCATCTCTGGAGGAAAAGGATAGGTGACATTTCAGGGGAATGCAACACCACAAATCTGGAATCTCTTGTTGCTAATTTATCTCTTTCTTGATCTGATTTGCTACCCACACTAATTCACATTTCCTCCCTCAGTTCCTGCGCTGTTAAGTTCACAGTTTTCCAGCTCTGTAGAAACTTTCTTCAGGTTAAGGTAGCTGTCTGAGGAAGGGTCTCGACCCGAAACATCACCTGTTCTTTTTCTCCAGAGATGCTGCCTGACCCGCTGAGTTACTCCAGCATTTGTGTCTATCTTCACTGTAAACCAGCATCTGCAGTTCCTTCCTGCACATTGAACCTTGGAGACGGCTGGATTTCTGCAGTTCAACTAACAATGAAGTAATAGGTTACAGGGGGCTTCAAACAAGGGAATTTGTCCTGACTAACAGAGCAAATTGCCTACACACTCCACTGACACACAACATAATTACATAACCGGCTGGAAGTAGACAACATGTGCTTAGGCCCTTTTGGATGATGCTGCCTACAGGAGCACTGGTATAGACAAAAAACAATGTAAAACAAACAATGGTAGGTGCCTGGTGTCCAGTCAGTTCATGAAGGGCATTGTGTTCAGAGCAGGGTGTGAGGCAGTAGGTATTGCTTGCAGAGAATGGGAACATTTCAATGGTTCAATGGCTCAATTAAATTAATTTTGCATAGCTCACACATGCATACGTGGCCATATTTTGATGGCATTAAAAGTCTAGTGTCCATTCCACATGCTCGATGTACTGGAGCGGCTACTGATCCAGGTATGTATGTCATTAATCTACGAACCACTGTTGTATAACGTTAGTACTTCTACCAATGTAAAGCACTTTGGCCAACGGGAGTTGTTTTGTAAATGTGCATATAAATAAAAGTGACTTGACTTGTCTTGACTTGACTTGACTTGACTTGGGGTAAGCCCCAGGCTGCTGCCATTCTTCACTCTGGATTGGATCATCCCGTAATCCGACATCTCTCTCCTCGCCCGACCATTTCTGTGTCCCTGGGGGGTGGGGGGGGATGGTGTTGAAGTACCACTGACTTCCCATGTCTCCGGACTCCTTCCAGTCCATTAAATCCCATTTGATTTCAAATCTCGGGCATCACAGTGGCGCGGCGGTAGTGTTTCTGCCTTACTTGCAACACAAGAAAACCGAGTTTTATCCCGACTATGGGTGGTGACTGTATGGAGTTTGTACATTATCCCCATGACCCCTTGGATTTTCTCCAAGACCTTCGGTTTCTTCCCACACTCCAAACACAGGTACAGGTTTGTAGGTGAATTGGTTTGGTATGTGTAAAAATTGTCCCAAATGTGTGTGTAGGATAATGTTAATGTGCGGGGATCACTGGTCGGTGCAGACTCAGTCAGCCGAAGGTCCTGTTTCCGCACTGTATCTTTAAACTAAGAAGCAAAATGCTGCTGTAATAGCGGGTCAGGCAGCATCTCTGGAGAACACGGATAGGTGCCCTTCTTCAGTCCCAACCTGAAACGTCATCTATCCATGTTTTCCACAGATGCTGCCTGACCAACTACATGGATTTTCAATTAAAGAAGGAGGCCCCGATCATGGATCAATGGTCACGACCAAAGGTCAGGACCCCTCGACCAGGAAGAAGTGGCATGACCCAAAACGTCATCAATCCATGTTCTCCATCAATGCTGAGTTACTCCAGCATTTTCTGGTTACCTCCTGAAACCCACCATTTCTTCAGTGGAAGCCCATCTCTTTTGGCTCTTCACTAAAGCCCATTGCCACTGGACTCTATGGCAGCTGCCAGTGGATTACATTGATTCCTGCTCTTCAGTAGAACCCATCGCCTCTGCCTCTTCATTGGACTACACTCCTGCTGCCATTCCTTTCCGCTCTTGACGGGAATCTATTCCTTCGGGTTCTTGATTGGAAAGAGGAACAGTAGAGCACAGGAACATCTTCTGTGCTGAAAATGATGCCAATACAAATTCTTATATTCCTGCATTTAAACCATATCCTTCCAATCCCTGCATGTCCATGAGCCTATTCACATGCTTTTGCCTCTTCACTGGGTCACATTGCTACTGTTCCGTACTTGAATCCATTCATTTTGCCTCTTACGAGACCCATCGCTCTCACCCCCTTCCCTGCAATTCATCCCTCCGGCTCTTCATTGGAATCCATCACTTCTGGATCTTGAAGTTCCACGTCTCTGCCTCTTTACCCGTGTCCGTCCATCTGCCTCTTCATTGCAGTCTATCACTTTTGGCTGTTCTCTGGAATCTATCACTTCCGACTTATTACTGGATCGATCACACGCCCATCTTCTTTCAGTCCTTCCGTCTTTAAACTGTCCTTTCATCAGCCCACAAGTACTTAGTATATTCTGCTTCAATTCTCCTCACTCCCTTTACCTACTTGCCTCTTTGCACAAGCTCTGCCCCATATTTTTCCATGCAATCCCTATTAGCACCAAGAGAAGTCCCCTGCTATCATTCTAAATCTGGTTATTTATGTGTGGATGTAGTTTAGTCAATATGTCTTTTCTTTAGTGGCCAGGAAGCAGGAAATGCAAGCAAGATTTAGGGATTGGTTTTGCTGTTTTGTGAAGGTGCGCAGTAATTGGCTGTGCAAAAATGTCTTCAAGGCTATGCTGCTCCCTCCCTGTATTTCTAATAGTCTTCCAAAGCGCCTTCCCAGATGTTGCAGTATAGTGGGATGCACACTGACTACTGTGTGACCAAATGTTACTCTGCTCTAGATACTGCTATCTCGAAATAGAGTTAATTCTGTGTGTGCTGCAACTGAATCGGTGAGTAACCATTCCAGCTAAGGAGCACAAATTAATTGACAAGACGAGGTTTCATTTGAACCGTTAACAGTGAGTAAGAGTTTCATAATGAACTTTCAAAACAAAGAAGCCTTTAGCCGAAGGACAGCTGGAAAGATTTCACTGTTAGAAGATGTGTTTTTTTTGTAATGATATTGATGCCTTCGAATGACTATGACTGCTGAAATTTTTTTTACGGGATCGCCATTGGGCTTTTCTAAACTTTGAGTGCGAAGTTTTCAAAGCTAATCAAACGTCGCGTATTGAGAGAGAAATACAGTGACTTTTATGTGTTCAAAATATGCAAATATACTGATGCATCGAGATGAGGTATAATATACTCTGGTCGATATGCAAGTTGTTAAAAATGTTTGCTTTTCAATATTTTAATATAGTTTATTTAACATTCTTAATCGTTCGAACATGCAACAGATCCTCCCGCAATTATTTGACCCGGCGTACATTTATTTAAAGAAAATAAGAGCAACAATGTATTGGTGCACTGGTAATTGTATGTACAGTTAAAGTAAATAGTGTAAATGACAACAAATCTTGGAAGGTTATTATATATAAATTAAAATTCTAAAATTCCTGGTAAAAATCCTAAGACAGGACCGATTACTGTAGCAAAATAATTCAAGAAGTAATTTTTACCCAAAGCTTTGAACAAGAAGATTTAAAAGTCTTAATTGTTAGCAATGGGGTTGGGAAAGTTAATAAAAAATACACGTTAATGAAAATGTTTTAAAATATGAGCAAAGGTAACACTTTAATTTCCATTATAAATTAAAGGTTGTGCACGTAGCAGACATTTCCTTTCAACATCACACTACCTCCTGGACAGTTTAGCAGCCACACGTCAAAAGCCAGACTGCAGAGAGCCGTCGGTCTTGCCGTGGAGCGATGTCTTAGGAGATCAGCTGGCACCATGTGTGAGCGGCACACAGCACAGCATCATGAACTGCACTGAGCATCACATATGCCTGTCCTCCCTCATTATGTTGCTGAAATGAGACTGCATTGTGCATATCAGTGGGAGTTCAGTGTTCAAGTTAACCGTTCCCCAGCTCTCTCAAGCCTATCTTTAAAGGCACTTCTGGACACTCCTTCCTCTCCCCTCTCCCTTCAGGCAAGAGGTATAGAAATGTGAAAACATATACCTCCAGATTCAGGGACAGTTTATTCCCAGCTATTATCAAGCAACTGAACCACTATTAAGCGCCTTTGATCCTATCACCAATTAGAGAGTGGTCCTGAGCAACCATCTCCCTCATTAGAAATCCTGGGACTATCTTTAATTGGACTCTACTGAACCTTATCTTGCACTAAATGTTATTCCCTTCATCCTGTATCTGTACACTGTGGACGGATTGATTGTAATCATGTATAGAAAGGAACTGCAGAGACTGCTATACACTGAAGATAGACACAAAGTGCTGGAGTAACTCAGTGGGTCAGGCAGCATCCCTGAAGAAAAAGGGTGGGTG
The DNA here is from genome assembly GCA_963514005.1 of Raja brachyura. Next base: position 33,447,765 of record OY740798.1, on the reverse strand, counting down.
GCGTTTTGGGTCGGGACCCTTCTTCAGCCTTTTCGCTGACTGCATAGCATGCAACAAAAATGCCTTTCACTGCACGTCGGTATACATGACAATAGTAAGTTAAACTAAACTAAAAAATTAAAAGCTAAAAGTCGTGTGATGTAGTCTGCCCGGTGTGAGATTTGGCCTGTTAACGGGTGAAGGGGTCTCAGCATGCATCTTAATGTGCCTCATATAAACCATCCACTATCAATGATGGAACAGCCAGTCAGTGAGTATAAATTGTCCACAGCATTGAAAACTGGACTGCAAGTGGTTTATAGCTCCAGCAACCTGGGGTTCGATCCTGTCCCTGAAACTGTCTGTGTGGAGTTTGCAATGTATACCCTCAGACTTGGTATGTGTTTTCTCCAGGTGCCCCAGATGTGGATGGGAGGTGACATGTTTAGTTTATTTTAGTTTAGAGATGCACCAAGGAAACAGGCCCTTCGGCCCACTGAGTCCGCGCTGATCTGCGATCATCCATACACGAGCACTATCCTACACACTAGGGACAATTTACAATCTTTACCAAAGTCAATTAACCTACAAACGTGTAGGTCTTAGAAAGTGGGAGGAAACCAAAGCACCTGGGGAAAACCCACGTGGTCACGGGGAGAACGTACAAACTTCGGACAGGCAGCATCCTTGGTCAGGATTAAACCTGGATCTCTGGTGCTGTAAGGGATGTGAATCTACCGCTCCATCACCATACTGTGTATGGGGGAGAATAGATTTCAGGAGAAATTAGTGGATTAATGGTTCACGAGAACTTTATTTGTCACATGTACCAAGGTGCAGTGAAATTCATTTATGTATACAGATCAGCACAAGCACCACTATACAAAACCACTTAAATACCTCTTAGATAAGCACCTCTGACACAGTACAAGTGCATTGTAGTAGTAAGAGGATAACTCTGATCTTGCATAGTAGTGATGGGCTGAAAGGCCTCCTTCTGTGCCATAAGGGATAAGGTTGAGGGTGTGGATCAGACGTCAAATGCAGCGTGCAGACACTTTAACGGATGTCTTCCTGGCATTCTCAGGCTTTGTGAGTTTACAATCAAGTCCGCAAGTTGCATCCTAAAGCTCTAATTTATGCTGTAAAGCTAGAAAGATACCATGCATAACTTGTACCAGCGTGAAGTGCAAGGCCGATACTGGTAAACAAAAGGCGTGTTAAATAAAAGCAAACTGCTGGAGGAACTCAACAGGTCGGGCAGCATCTGTGGAGGAAAATGGACTGATGACATTTTAGGTTGGGTCCCTATCTTCATTTTGCTGCATTAATATGACTTGTACCAAACATAGGAACACAGAATTGCAGATGCTGATTTACAAAGTAGGACACAAAGTGCTGGAGTAACTGAGCAAATCAGGCAGCATCTCTGGAGATCATGGATAGACTGCCAGTATGAAGAAGGTTCTCGACCCAAAACCTCACCTATCCATGTTCTCCAGAGATGCTGCCTGACCTGCTAAGTTACTCCAGCATTTGGTGTCCTTGTGCTGAAGATACCTGAGCCAATTTCCTGATAGGTGCGACTTCAATTGGAAAAGATTGCTATTATAACTCACACTGGGTTAAATTGCTTTTATGATCAACTTGTGCATCAATAGGCACTGATGAATCCAATTTCTAGGCTAAAATGTGTACCTACTCGATTAAACAATATTCAGATCCTTCCTTTCATTGTGTATTGTTTTGTGTGATGATTTCAAAATACTTTTCACATGTTAGTTTTTTCCTGTTTCCTCCCAAACTGAGCTAACATGCACAACACAATGATGTAGATTCTGTTCACATTCAAAGGATAACTAACTCACATCCCAACAGCCGATGGGAAGAGTATTGTGTAAGAAAATTTATGAGAGACACAAAATGCTGGAGTAACTCAACGAGTCAGGCAGCATCTGTGCTGAAAAAGAATAGATTAAGTTTCGGATCGGAACCCATCTTTAGATCTATTCTTTTTCTCCAGAGATGCTGCCTGACTTACAGAGTTACTCCATCATTTTGTGTCAATCTCCAATATAAACCAGCATCTGTGTTGCTCTGAACACCATCATCGCTCAGTCCGTCTTGGCCTACTCGATCTCCCAGTTGCCAAACACTTGAACTCCCCTTCCCATTCCCACACTGACCTTTCTGTCCTGAGCCTCCTCCACTGTCAGAGTGAGGCCAAATGCAAATTGGAGGAACAGCACTTCATATTTCGCTTGGGAAGCTGACAATCCAGTGGTATGAATATTGATTTCTCTAACTTCAAGTACCCCTTGCATTCCCTCTCTCCGGCCCTCCCCCACCCTAGTCATCGTACTAGTTTCACTGTCGTCTTGTTGAGTTTCACTCGTCATCACCTACCTCACAGTCAACAATAGACCATTGTGGGCTCCACCGTTCCTTGATCATCATTGCTTTTTGCATATCTTTCATTCATTTCTTCTATGACCCTTCTATATCTCTAATTTCCCTCTCCCCTGACTCTCAGTCTGAAGAAGGGGTTCACCCCAAAACGTCAACTATTCCTTTTCTCCAGAGATTCCTCCAGCTTTTTGTGCCCATCTGCAGCTCCTTCCAACGGAGAAAGTAGATGGTCTCTAAAAGCCGATGCTGAATCAAGAAGCATTTTTCAAAAGGATTTGAATGGAACGAGTTACCTCACAACTATCCTAAACGTTGTTGATTTAAACCCAAGAAACTTTTACTGCGACAGACAGTGAATCCATTAGCACACAGTGAACTCACAACCTTATTAAACCGGTGATGAATAAGTTATTACAGGAACCCAGACAGAAAAGTTAATTGTGATCTGTACTTGCCTCAGTTTCAAGGAGTTCGTCGTTATAGAACATAGAACAGTATAGCATGGGACAGGCCCTTTGGTCCATAATACCTGTGCCAAACAAGCTGTCAAGATAAACTAATTTAATCTGCCTGCACTTGATCCATATCCTTCCATACCCTATATATCCGTGCCTATCTAAAAGCCTCTTAACCAGCACTTTTACATCTGCCTCCACCACCACCCCTGGCAGTGCGTTCTATACACCCACCACCCTCTGTGTAACACAATTTGCCCCACAAGTTTAAACTTTGACCCTCTTGCCTTAAAGCTGTGCCACTCCAGTCTTTAATATTTCGACCTTGGGAAAATGTTCTGACTGTCTACCCTATCAAGACCCAGTGGCAGTTATTTAAAATTATTCCAGAGCAATTGTTTTTTTTGCCCAGTAAGCGAAAGGTGTATTTATTTTAAAGGGAATGCGATTGAATCAGACATTTAATATTTGTCGATAAAAGACCTTTGAAACCTTTGAATATTTGAGGCAAGATTTACTTACAAAAAGATAGTTGATAGGGTGTGATAACATGGTCAGGCACATTGGCTCAGCAGTAGAGTTGCTGCCTTACATGTCGGAGACCCAGGTTCTATCCTGACTACGGGTGCTCTCTGTACAGCGTTTGTATGTTCTTCCTGTGACCATGTGGGTTTTCTCCAGGTGCTCTGGTTTCCACCCATACTCCAAAGACGTACAGGTTTGTAGGTAGGTTAATTGACGGCAGTAAAAATTGTATATCGTCACTAGATAGCATTTGCATACTATCCTATTGATTGTTGATTGGCGCAGGATCGATGGGCCGAAGGGCCTGTCTCCGCACTATATCTCTAAAGTCTAAAGGCTGTTATCACTTGAATCTAATGTTTAAATGTAGCTCAGATTTGTGAGTAAGATTCTTCTTGATTAACTACCACTATTTTATGTAAGTTCAGGCATTTTCAATCTGGGTCCCGATGGACAAACCTGACTGCACAAATCTGACTGTTGGATGGCACCAAATGACAGATATTAACTGGTCTGGAAGCTACAAAATGTCACCAACAGGACAGGGTTCCAGTAAAGAATGGAGTCGAGAGGAGCTCCAGATTTGTATGGGACTGGTAACATGTTGGGGGCTTTACTGATCAATCTGACAAGCTCACTTGCTCTTCTCCTCCCCTCTCTCTGCATCTTCCCCTGCCTCCCTCTCTAACTCTGTCTGAACTTGAGCTGACTTGGGCCATGGGCCAGATTAGAAGAATTTTCATGCAAATTGACTTAATGTTGAGTATGACCTGTGGATATAGTGTGCGAAAGAGAAAGAAAGTCTGGAATTTCCAACATTCACACATTCCAGTAAAAAGAGCTATAAGGTGAGAATGAGGTGCGTTTTTTAAAAAGGCCGCTTCACTAATTCCAAATTTAAAGGCTTCCTGATTTTTAATTATATTGATCTAGTGGGGAGGCTGAGATATTGCAGATTGCTCATCTTGAAGATTTGTTTATCTTGATAATGGTAGCAGTGGTATCTTTAGCTGTTAAGTCCCAAACTCTGGAGTTGTCTCTCTAACCTTCTCCATGTCTCTTTCTCTTTCCCCCTCTGTCTTTTTCTCTCTGTTTCTCTCACCCTCTTGATGTCTCTCTCATTCACGCACATACGCCGACACGTCCTTTAACGTGTTGCTTAAAGCAAGATTGTGCACCGTGTTTTTAGCCACTTTTATGTCCCTCAAAGTTAAATTTTCTTCAAAAGACCTTTTTAAAAAAAAATTTTGAACGATGGGGGTGCTACGGAAATGAAAGTTTGCCTTTGTTGTTGATGTGGAGCTTGTAAACTTCTTCTTGGTAAATTTCCAGACTCTGCTGTCGAATTTATGGATTTTCACTTTGAGCTTCAGCCTCAAGCTGCTTTAAGACTAAATTCAGATTCTGCAGGAAGAATGGAAAGAACGACTATTAAGTAAATCAACTTCACATTGTTCCTAAGATAGACACAAAATGCTGGAGTAACCCAGAGGGACTGGCAACATCTCTGGAGAGAAGGAATGGGTAACGTTTCAGGTCGAGACCCTTCTTCAGGCTGAGAGTCAGTTGAGAGGGAAACTAGAGACATGGAAGGGTAAGGTTTGAAAACGACAGATCAAAGCAGACAATGATCAAGGAAATGTAGAATGCTTCATTGTTGGCTGAGGGGGAGATGACAGTGAAACTTTTTGGAGAACTGAGGTGGGGGAGGGATGTAGAGAGAGTGAAAGGAAAGGTTATTTGAAGTTGGAGGAATCAATAATCATACCACTGTGTTGTAAGCTGCCTCAGCAAAATATGAGGTGCTTGCTCCTTGTTCCTCGTCCTTATTTTTGTGAACCTGCCATTCCCTTGAAACCCTGTCTCCTCTGATCAGTTCTGTTTAGCAATGTTTCCAGTAATTTGAAATGTTAAATTTGACAAATATTTCGGAACTTTCTCCAGGAATGTAAATATTTAATGCGTATAGTCTCCTTCTATTTTATCTGAAAGTTTGTTTACCTTGACGTTACAATGAGGTCACCTAGATACACTAGCTTTTGGGAGAGCATTTTAAACATTTCAGGTGCTCCAGTTTTGGAACGTGTCCAACATTTTTCCAAGTTGTGTAATTTGCAAGCCAACTTCAGTACATTAAGGGCAAAAAAAGAAAGATTTTACAAATGCAGAATAGGTTTCTGAGGTTGAGGGATAAGTTTATAAATTCATAAGTTATAGCAGCAGAATTAGGCCATTCAGCCCATCACGTCTATTCTGCCATTCAATCGTGGCTGATCTATCTTTCTCTCCCACCCCGTTCTCCTGCCTTCTCCCCATAACACCTGCCACCCTATTTGATGAACTAATTTCAGTGTTATGAAATTGTTATGAAATCAAGAGATCTTCCTATACAATTATTTTTTTAATTTAGTTTAGTTTAGTTTAGAGATACAGCGCAGAAACAGGCCCTTCAACCCACCGAGTCTGTGCCGACCAGTAGTACCCGCACACTAACACTATCCTGCACACACGAGAGCCAATTTCCAAATTTACCAAGTCAATTAGTCTACAAACCTGTATGTCTTTGAAGTATGGGAGGAAACCGGAGCACCTGAGGAAAACCCATGCAGGCCATGAGGAGAACGTACAAACTCCATACAGACAGCACCCATACTCAGGATCGAACCTGGGTCTCTGGCGCTGTAAGGCAGCAACTCTACCACTGCGTCACTGTGCCGCCCCGAGAATGATTGGTCAAAATGCATATTTCGGCAGTACGGAAAAATTAGTCATGCAGCACAGATATAAATCTTTTAGGTTATCATCTCTTTGAAAAAGACATCCAATATCCATTGTCCTACAAGTGTTTCTCTTTGAAATAAATATATCCAATTCTCTTCAAAGCATTGCTAGTAATTGGGCCTCTGCCAATGTTTCTCCCTCTATGAATCTATGATACTTTCCCTTGCTGCATGCAGTTGCTGTGTAAAAAATGGTCTCCCTTGTTATGAGGAAGGGCCAAGCAGGTATTTCGACATCACCTGCTATAATGGATTTACTTTAAAGCATCATATAACTTAATATAAATACATTATCCCTGCATCCCTACAAATCCCTTCCAAGTGTTTCCCAATCAGAAGCCTTGGATGAACTCTGAGATCCGCACTCTTCTGAAGACCAGACACCGGGCATTCATGTCTGATGATACAGTGGTCTACAAGAAGTCCAGATACGACCTTGGTAAGGCCATCAAAAAGGCCAAACGGCCAAGCTGGAGGATGATGCAGATGTTCGGCAGCTGTGGCAGGGCCTGAATGCAATCACCGCCTACAAGGCGAAATCAGGAGGTAGCTCGAATGTCAGCGAAACATCACTCCCTGACGTGCTCAATGCGTTTTACGCACGCTTTGATAGGGTGAATACTGATATGCCTTCCTGAGCCCCCATTCGCTGTGATGGTATTTCAGTCTCAGTCACAGAGGTCGACATCAGAAAATCCTTCAGAGGGGTGAACCCTCGAAAAGCGCCTGGACCTGATGGCATACCTGGTCGTGTTCTAAAAACCTGTGCGGACCAACTGGCCAGAGTTTTTACAGACATTTTCAACCTGTCACTTCTGAGGTCTGAGGTTCCCACCTGATTTAAAAGGGCATCAATAATACCGGTGCCCAAGAAGAGCAAGGTGACGTGCCTCAACCACTATCGACCAGTGGCACTAACGCCTGTGGTGATGAAGTGCTTTGAGAGGTTGATAATGGCACAATTCAACTCCTACCTCGACAAAAACCTGGACCCACTGCAGTTTGCCTACCGCCACAACAGATCAACGGTGGATGCGATCTCGCTGTCCCTCCACTCCACTCTGGGCCACTTGGACACAAAAACACATATGTCAGGCTGTTATTCATCGATTACAGCTCGGCATTTGATACAATCATCCCCTCCAAGCTGATTACCAAGCTCTCAGATCTGGATCTCTGCACATCCCTCTGCAATTGGATCATCGACTTCCTCATCTACAGACCACAGACTGTTCATATTGGTGGAAATGTGTCAGACTCGATAACAATCAGCACGGGAGCACTTCAAGGCTGCGTGCTCAGCCCCCTGCTGTACTTACTCTATACTCATGACTGCGTAGCCAGTCATAGTGCTAACTCCATCAACAAGTTCGCTGATGACACCCCTGTTGATGGATGTATTACTGATGGGGACGAGTCCGAGTATAGAAGTGAGATTGACCGACTGACCAAATGGTGCCAGCACAATAACCTGGCCCTCAACACCAACAAAACCAAGGAACTGATTGTGGGCTTTGGAAGAAGTAGGATATGGACCCACAGTCCCATTCAATCAACGGGTTGATGGTGGAGAGGGTCAAGAATTTCACATTTCTGGGCATGCATTTCTGAAGATCTCTCCTGGTCCGTGAACACTGATGCAATTATAAGGAAAGCACATCAGCGCATCTACTTCCTGAGAAGATTACGGAGAGTCGGGATGTCAAGGAAGACTCTCTCTAACTTCTACAGGTGCACAATAGAGAGCATGCTGATCGGTTACATCGTGGCTTGGTTTGGCAACTTGAGTGCCCTGGAGAGGAAAAGACTACAAAAAGTAGTAAATACTGCCCAGTCCATCATCAACTCTGACCTCCCTACCATCGAGGGGATCTATCGCAGTCACTGCCTCAAAAAGGCTGGCAGCATCACCAAGGACCCACACCATCCTGGCCACACACTCATCTCCCTGCAACCTTCAGGTAGAAGGTACAGGAGCATGAGGACTGCAACATCCAGGTTCAGGAATAGCTACTTCCCCACAGCCATCAGGCTATTAAACTCAACTGAAACAAAACTCTGAACATTAATAGACCATTAACTGTTTATTTGCACTTTATCCGCTTATTTAATCATGTGTGTATATATTTATATAATGGTATGTTGACACACTGATCTGTTCTGTATTCATACCCACTATATTCTGTTGTGCTGAAGCAAAGCAAGAATTTCATTGTCCTATCTGGGACACATGACAATAAACTCTCTTGAATCTTGAATCGTGAATCTTGAATCTTCCCTTTATTGTTAAAGCTTGTTACAACTTTCAGATATGAATTATTGCATTACGTCACGTTGCCTCGGCAAAGTCACCAGCATAATCAAGGGCGAGTCACACCCTGGCCAATCCCTCTTCTCCCCTCACCCATCGGGTAAAAGATATAAAAGCGTGAAAACACACACCTCCAGGTTCAGGGACAGTTTCTTCCCAGCTGTTATCAGGCAACTGAACCATCCTACCAACAACTGAAGAGCTGTCATGAGCTACTATCTACCTCACTGGGGACCCCTGGACTTTACTGGACTTCATCTTGCGCACAACGTTCTTCACATTATTCTCTTGATCATGTATCTGTACACAGTGGGTGGCTCGACTGCAATCATGTGTTGTGGTCTTGTGGAACATAATCTTTTCACTGTACCTTGGCACACGTAACAATAAACTAAAGTCAAACTCAAACTGATTGTGAATGGATAACATAAACAGCGGTTCGGTTCCTCCTTTTATTGCAATCCCAAATGCTATTGTAACATTGATCAAGACATTTATCACTCTGAAGCACAAAATCAGTAGACGTGAGGACAAGATCCCAGTGTGTATTCGGAGTGGCTTCCTAAACCAATACTTTGAGGAATAAATAAGGAGGTAGTCTACTTTGGATCTGAAACTGGATTAATCAATAATCTAATAATAAAGTGTGCCATAGGAAAAAGAGCTTGGGAGAATTTTAGATTCATTGTGGGGAAGAAACTACTGTTATAAGCCTAAATAAAGGCAATTTCTATTTAATCTACCTCCCCAGTCCCTCCAATATCTTTATAACATTGGTCATAATAGTTCACGGAGAATGTGGACAGGGAAACCAGTTAAAAGAGTAAGAAAAAGAGACACACGCCATTGTGGATGTTAGAATCTTGAGCAAAACACAAAGAGCTAGAAGAACTCAACAGATCAGACAACATGTGTAGGAAGGAACTGCAGATGCTGGTTTAAACTGAAGATACTGTAGTTGGTGGTTTAAACCAAAAATAATGCTGGAGTACCTGAGCGAGCCAGGTAGCACCTTTATAGAGAAGGAATGAGTGACAACATGATATGGAGTGTAATGGACAGGTGATGTTTTGGGTCAGGAACATTTTACAGACTGTAGACACGTGACATTTGGGGTTGGGACCTTTCCTCGAGGCAAATACAACAGTGGCATTTAAGAGGTTTTTAGCTGCGCACCTGCAGGGATGCAGGAGTATGAATCATATGCAGGCAGAGGAGATCCGGTTATCTTGGCTTCATGTTCAACAGAGATGATGTGGGCTGAAGATCCCCTTCCTGTGCTGTACTCCATTCCAAAAAGCTGAATTGTCCAGAAGATGGGATGCTGTTCCTCAAGCTTGCGTTGGGCCTCGCTGTAAAAACCCCTCGGTCCTGTTTCAAAGAAAAGCATTGAGTTATTCCTGGTCTCCCGGCTAATATTTGCAACTGTGCGTACACAGTATATACATGTGTATTCCTACTGGGTATATGTTAGGCCACTGGAGTGTGTTGTAGAACAGGGATACAAAGGAGCACAAGTGTATAGTTCCCTGAAAGCCATAACGCTGCTGGGCTTGGTGTTGAACAATACGTTTAGCTTGCTTTCTTTCATCAATCAGGGCATTCAGTACAAGAGATAGACATAAGGTGCTGGAGTAACTCAACGGGTCAGGCAGCATCTCTGAGGAAAAAGGATGGGTAGCATTTCAGGCCTTCTTTGGGCTGAAGAAGATTCCTGACTACGGATCTGGAGAAAGACATAGTAAGACACATAGTTGGTCTACAGGAGAGTCATGGTCAAACCTCTAGCGCAGTAAGTCAGCAACCTCGCATGAAACTACCAACATACATACACCCCTCCCCTTACCTCCCTTTTCAAGACTACAAAGAAACCTCTCCCACCTTGACACCTACACCCCACAAGTTGAAGTAACAATTAAGACACATTCTAGCCTTGTGGCTTTAACATGAGTTTCAATTTCCAACGTATCTCCTTTTTATGGATAATAAATGTTGATAGTAATTTGTTTATTGCCTCTAAACTTTCCTTGCTGCATTACCGGCCCCTTTTGTTTTGTCTCATTGCCCCATTTTGTCAACTAGATTTTACCGACCCCAGAACAAGCCTTCGAATTTTCCTTTCCCTTCATTGCCCGACCTCTGCCCTTGTTTAAACCTGCTAATCTGTAACATTTCCCTGTCCTGACGTAAGTTCACTAACCTGAAGTGCCGTTTTTTTCTCTCCATGAATGTGAACGTGAATGCCATTTTCGTTTGGTTTTATTCCAGAATTTCACCTTTGATAATATCTTGTATTAAAGTATGTTGACTCTTTCATTAATGGAACCTCTCTATCTCTCACATGAAAGGCAAATGTTTCTTTAATTTTCCATCCATGCAAAAAGTTTACTGATTTACTTTGTTCACACCACACGTAGCACGCAAGTCATAGAGTCAGTCACAGAGTCACAGGGTAATAGTCATAGAGTCACAGAGTCATAGAGTCAGGGCCGGATTTACGTATAAGCTTCACAAGCTTAAGCTTAGGGCCTTGAGATCTAGGAGGACCGGATTTACCTATAGGCTTCACAGGCTGAAGCCTAGGGACTCGACTTTCGACAAGGTCCCACATAAGAGATTAGTATATAAACTTAAAGCATACGGCATTGAGGGTTCAGTATTGATGTGGATGGAGAACTGGCTGGCAAACAGGAAGCAAAGAGTAGGAGTAAACGGGTCATTTTCACAATGGCAGGCAGTGACTAGTGGGGTACCGCAAGGCTCAGTGCTGGGACCCCAGCTATTTACAATATACATTAATGATCTGGATGAGGGAATTGAAGGCAATATCTCCAAGTTTGCGGATGACACTAAGCTGAGGGGCAGTGTTAGCTGTGAGGAGGATGCTAGGAGACTGCAAGGTGTCTTGGATAGGCTGGGTGAGTGGGCAAATGTTTGGCAGATGCAGTATAATGTAGATAAATGTGAGGTTATCCACTTTGGTGGCAAAAATAGGAAAACAGACTATTATCTAAATGGAGGCCGATTAGGAAAAGGGGAGATGCAGCGCGACCTGGGTGTCATGGTACACCAGTTATTGAAAGTAGGCATGCAGGTGCAGCAGGCAGTGAAGAAAGCGAATGGTATGTTAGCTTTCATAGCAAAAGGATTTGATTATAGGAGCAGGGAGGTTCTACTTCAGTTGTATAGGGTCTTGGTGAGACCACACCTGGAGTATTGCGTACAGTTCTGGTCTCCAAATCTGAGGAAGGATATTATTGCCATAGAGGGAGTGCAGAGAAGGTTCACCAGACTGATTCCTGGGATGTCAGGACTGTCTTATGAACAAAGACTGCATAGACTCGGTTTGTACTCTCTAGAATTTAGGAGATTGAGAGGCGATCTTATAGAAACATACAAAATTCTTAAGGGGTTGGATAGGCTAGATGCAGGAAGATTGTTCCCGATGTTGGGGAGGTCCAGGACAAGGGGTCACAGCTTAAGGATAAGGGGGAAATCCTTTAGGACTGAGATGAGAAGGACGTTTTTCACACAGAGAGTGGTGGGTCTCTGGAACTCTGTGCCACAGAGGGTAGTTGAGGCCAGTTCATGGGCTATATTTAAGAGGGAGTTAGATGTGGCCCTTGTGGCTAAGGGGATCAGAGGGTATGGAGAGAAGGCAGGTACGGGATACTGAGTTGGATGATCAGCCATGATCATATTGAATGACGGTGCAGGCTCTAAGGGCCGAATGGTTTACTCCTGCACCTAATTTCTATGTTTTTATGTTGCTATGACAAAATCTAGGGGGCCTCCGGCCAAGGTGTTTTTTTCCAAGAGTAAAACAAATCCGGAAAAAAAAATTGGAGTGCTATCAGCGTTTCCACTTTGGCGTAAATTACCCGAAATTCTGGTTCCAACCCGCTGGAAGTTTTGGGGGGAAAAAGTGTGACCTGCGCAGTTGGGGGAAGCCGGTGATGCAGTAGCGACGCAAAATGACGTTGTCTCTCTGCGCGTGAGCAGTGCGACCGGGCGGGTTCAGATCTCCATTTGCAATCCACACAATCACCTCGATGCCTCATGTCTACTCTAGGTAAGTAGTGGAATATTGCATTGCGGGAGTGCTCGTTTCTCCAGGCCGGGGGGGGGGGGGAGGAGGGGGGGCTGCGGTGTCTGCGGCGTCTGTGGCATGGAGTCGGAGCCTCGCTGCATGGGAGGGAGAGAGAGGGGGGGATGTTGGAGGGGGAAAGGGGGTATTGAGACAGAGGGCGGAGGGAGGGGGGAGGGGAGAGAGAGAGGGGAAGGGGAAGGGGAAGAGGGAGATGGGGGGAGAGAGGTAGAGGGAGAGGGGAGGGGAAGGAGGAGGGGGAAGAGGGAAAGGGGGATTATCTTTAGTGAGATTGCAAAATTAAGGTAGGTTTTAGAGCAATTATACATTCTCCTCCATATGAATAATATCAAACAATTGGAACTGCTTTCTTTTCCTTGATAACAATACTGAAAAATATGAATTTCATTAGTTTGCGACTTTCATTTTGCATCATATTTTTAATGTGCACACACTAACACAGTGGAACAGTAACAGGCAATCAAATCAACACACAAAACATTTTCCAAAAAAATGTTTTATTTACTGCAAAAACTTACAGTATTTTATTTGCAGTGTTTGCATGCTCCTTTATAACATTTTACATAACATTTTACAGTACAACTTGATTATTAAAACAAGGACAGCTTCAATTCTTGATTTAAAAAAATGTATACAACAATGTCCCAAATCATCCCTTTCCAACCACTCATTACTCTTGACTCAACCAAAATTATTTCTGAAATATTGGTTAGATATTTGGTGCAAAAATGCTCTAAAATAAGGCTAGGAATGCACCAGAGAGCATCTAAAACCCCATAGCTTCCTGGACCCCGGCCACAAGGGTCTTTGAGCTTCGTGCTTGTGATATGCGCTGCGTGCACTTATTTCACATAATATTCTGTAATTTTCCTTGCCCTCCATTTCAGAATAATAGTGTTTTAAGCTGATAACTCGACACTAGCACTGCCATAAATAAAAACGCAGCTTTCCAGCCCTTATCTCATTTGCCACGCTCGGCTGCACATCGGTGTTAATCTGGTGGACTCTTCCATCTTCCTCTCGTCATGAGGGTGGGAGATTGGGAGGGGCCTCACAAGTGGAATAGCCTAGGGCCTCTCCTCATCTAAATATAGCCCTGCATAGAGTCACAGTCATTGAGTCATAGTCATTGAGTCACAGTCATAGAGTCACAGAGTCACAGAGTCATACAGCATGGAAACAGGCCCTTCAACCCAACCTGCCCACACCGACCAACATGTCCGATCTACACCAGTCCTACCTGCCTGCATTTGGCCCACACCCCTATAAACCTGTAATAGCCATGTATCTGTCATGTACATAGAGTCATAGAGTGATACAGTGTGGATACAGACCCTTCAGCCCAACTAGCACACACCGGCCAACATGTCCCAGCTACAGTAGTCCCACCTGCCTGCGCTTGGTCCATATTCCTCCAAACCTGTCCTATCCATGTACCTGTCTTAATGCCTTGTCCCACTGTACGAGTTCATTCAAGAGCTCTCCCGAGTTTAAAAAAATCAAACTTGTGGAGCACGTAGAATGTATGCAGCGGGTACGTCGGAGCTCGGGGATGTCTCTTAGCGGCTTGTAACGCTAACGGCAGGTACTCGGGAAACGCAGTAAGCTCGGGAAGACTCATGAAGTTTTTTCAACATGTTGAAAAATGTCCACGAGAGCCCAGGAGTACCTACGAGCAGCCATTACTATAAATCTCCTAGTTTGAATCAGGGCAAACGCTGGAGAACTCTTGAATGAACTCGTACAGTGGGACAGGGCTTTAACTGTTTCTTAAACATTGGGATAGTCCCAGCATCAACTACCTCCACTCCACTGGCAGTTTGTTCCATACACCCACCACCCTTTGTGTGAAAAGGTTACTCCTCAGATTCCTTTTAAATCTTTTCCCCTTCACCTTGAACGAGGTCCTCTGGTCCTCGATTCCCCTATGCTGGGCAAGAAACTCTGTGCATCTACCCGATCTATTCCTCTCATGATTTTATGCACATGGACCTACCATGTAGCTGTATAGATATTTTATGGGTGCTTAATACCATATACCATGGATATGTGTTAAATTTTCTGGAGTCTTACCGGAAGTTGTTCAGACACTGTGAACTGTAAATGCTTAGGAAGGAACTGCAAAAGCTGGTTTGCACTGAAGTTAGACACAAAATCTTTTTTTTATTTTTTAGTTTGTTTAAAAGTACGTTTTGGAGGATTTTTTTTAGTATTTCTCCGTGGTGGAGGGGGTAGGGTAAGGGGTAAACCGTTTCTCAGTCACTTCCTGGTGAGGATGTGACTATTCTCTGAGTTGCATCTTCACCCCCCCCCCCCCCCCCTCGCGGCCTACCAACTGGATTGGCGCTGCTTTTCCTGCCGGGGACCGTTCACCGCGGAGCGGGCGATACCTTACCTGGATCGCCGCTTGATGCTCCGGAGTGTTGGACCTGCTGCTTCGACATCGTAGAGCTGTGGTTTGCAGAGCTTCCAGCGTGGGCGGCGCTGACTTCAACATTGCCGAATCCTGGGATCCCTTTGCCGAGGGCCACCAGCGTGAATCTCCGCCCAGCTCAGCCTGTGGACTTCGGGAGCAGCGGTCTCCGGTAGGAAGTGGCCGATTCAGAAGTCCACTGTGAATGTTCTCCCGTTCCGACGTCGGAGTTCCATCATCCGGCGAGCGGGCCTGAATATCGGGCCGCCCGTAGCGACAACAGTGGAGGGTTCGGGAGCCCCCTAACCAAGGGTGAACAACAGAGGACAACAGAGGAGGATGACTGAACTTTGGTGCCTTCCCTCGCAGTGGGAAACTTTGATCCCACTGTGTGAGGACGTCTATGTTAAAGACTATCGTGTTCTGTGCTCTTTATTATTCGGATGGCTGTATGGTGACCACACATTGCATTGTACCAATTGGTACATGTGACAAATAAATGTCTCTTGTCTTGTCTTGTCTTGTCAAATGCTGGAGTAACTCAGTGGGCCAGGCAGCATCTCTGCAGAAAAGGACTAGGTGACATTTCGTGTCGAGCCACTTCTTCAGACGTGTAAATGCTGCTTTGTTTCCTGGTTCCAATCTCTCCAAGCCTCCCAATTTCTTATGCCCTTTTCAAAGGTCAGAGGGTTTATCTTTAAACTGGAAAATCATTGGAATGTGTAGTGCCATTATGAAGTGTTGAATTGCTTGTGAAATGCCGTTCGGCCTATCAATTAAGTAGTTTGAGTATCTTGTGGGTTACAATGCTTATCACCTTCCGAATCATGTGGTAGGCTGGGTTTTAATGGCACAATTTCAATTTAATTTTTCAATTTGGCTCGTGTGTGATCTGAACCCGAGGTCTTTGAACTTGAGTATAGGTTTTCAAGGTCTATTGTTTTTATATGAAATAATTCTTCGTCAGTCTGTTACCTGGTAGGGCAATCCACCCCATTTCCAAGAAATGGTGTCCCCTATCTGCCAATTAACACCGCAGATGATAAACTTTGAGTTTGACTTTGCAGAATGTCAGCTGGAGATATTGCACACACCCTCTGCCCGCCCACTCACTCCCACCTCTACGTTTACACGTTGACCTCCGCTCGCATTGGGAGAAGGGGAGATGAATAGAATTGCAATTTGCAACATGAATACATCTGTAGACATGCTTCACCTACGGTCTCACACAGACACACGCGTGTGCATGCACATACATATAGGAGTATAGGAGCAGGGAGGTTCTACTTCAGTTGTATAGGGTCTTGGTGAGGCCACACCTGGAGTATTGCGTACAGTTCTGGTCTCCAAATCTGAGGAAGGACATTATTGCCATACAGGGAGTGCAGAGAAGGTTCACCAGACTGATTCCTGGGATGTCAGGACTGTCTTATGAACAAAGACTGCATAGACTCGGTTTATACTCTCTCGAATTTAGGAGATTGAGAGGGGATCTTATAGAAACTTACAAAATTCTTAAGGGGTTGGACAGGCTAGATGCAGGAAGATTGTTCCCGATTTTTGGGAGGTCCAGGACAAGGGGTCACAGCTTAAGGATAAGTGGGAAATCCTTTAGGACCGAGATGAGAAGGACTTTTTTCACACAGAGAGTGGTGGGTCTCTGGAACTCTCTGCCACAGAGGGTAGTTGAGGCCAGTTCATTGGCTATATTTAAGAGGGAGTTAGATGTGGCCCTTGTGGCTAAGGGGATCAGAGGGTATGGAGAGAAGGCAGGTACGGGATACTGAGTTGGATGATCAGCCATGATCATATTGAATGGCGGTGCAGGCTCGAAGGGCCGAATGGCCTACTCCTGCACCTAATTTCTATGTTTCTATGTTTCTATACCTGCGGAGCAGACCTGCCTGTGGTCATGTCACTATTTTGAAACTACTCATCTAATCATTCACATTTTGCTTTGCACTTGAGTAGATCATGGACCCTTCATCAGAATGGTTCCGATAAAGTAGGTCACGGACCTGAAACGTTAACTCTTTCGCTTTCCACAGATGCTGCCTGACCAGCTGTGTGTTTCCAACATCTTCTCTATTTCTGGTTGCTGATAAATGCAGATTTTTGGTTGTCATTAGCTTTGCGCTGGTTTGTTTCTCATTTTCTTCACTTTTTCGTTCTCTTTAAATCTCACCTTTTAGCTTTTCTGTGTCTCAATATCTTTTCTTTTTCCGATTTTCACCCCCTCATACCCATTTTAAGCATTAAAGGAATGCCTTTGTTCTGCTGTGCAAATTATTTCAGTTGTGTATGATATCTAGAGTTTGAGGCTAGCAAACTTTTATATTATTTTATAATGTGATCTTTCAGCCAAACTGGAGCAAACGTGACTTTGTGAAGTTAAGTTCAACAGCCCCCAGAGGACATGGCCTCAGAATACTAGGATGTACCTTCAGAAAAGAGATGAGGAAGAATTTCTTTAGTCAAAGGGTGGTGAATCTGTGGAATTAATTGCCACAGACGGCTGTGGAGGCCAAGTCAATGGGTATTTATAAGGCAGAGATCAATAGATTCTTGATTAGTAAGGGTGTCAGGGATTTTGGGGAGAAGGCATGAGAATGGGGTTGACAGTGAAAGTTAGATCAGCAATAATTGGATGGTGGAGCAGACGATGGACTGAATGGCCTAATTCGGCTCCCATAACTTATGAACATGAACTACTTGCTTATTTCTAGAATGCTGCATCTAACCTTGCTATCACTATTTGGCATGGACTTTATGGGCCGAAGGGCCTGTTTTATTGACTAAAGAATAGTTCCGACTTGAAACATCACCTATCTATCCTCTCCAGAGATGCTGCCTGACCCGTCGAGTTAATCCAGCGCTTTGTGTCTTCTTTAATAAACCAGCATATGCAGTTCCTTGTTTCTACTACTTGTTATTCCGGAATTGCTCTTTGTCTGGATAAGAGGCAGCAGAGTCAAGAGAAACTAGAATATTTAATTGTCACTAGACTAAGGGCTGGTCCCCCAACGCAACTCAATTCACAACGCAATATTTCACCACTATCCCGTTCCCCCAACGCGATATTCCACCACTCACCCATAGCCCCTAACTGTGCAGATGCGGCTCATTTCCCCTCATCCCCCAGCACTCCCTCCCTCTCGTCTTCATGTGTGGGAGGGAAAGAGGGGAGGAGGGGAGCGGGGGGGGGGGGTGTAGCAAGGGGGGTGTGGGGTGGGAGGGGAAGAAGGGAGGAGGGGAGCAGGAGAGGAGGAGAGGATTTGTGTGTGTGGGGGAGTGTAGGAGGGGGGAAAGATTGGTGTGGAGGGAGGGGTGGTGTGGGGGGAGGGGTGAGTGGGGGTGGGTGTGTGGGGGAGGGGGGTTGTGGGCGGGGGGGGTTGTGGGCGGGGGGGCTTGTGGGGGGAGGGGCATGACCGCAGGGGTGTGGGGGAGGGGTGTGGGGGAGGGGTGTGGGGGAGGGGTGTGGGGAGGGGTGTGTGGGGAGGGGTGTGGGGAGAGGGGTGTGGGGGAGGGGTGTGGGGGGAGGGGAGGGGGGCAGCATGGGGGGAGGGGGGTGGGGGGAGAGAGCTCGGAGAAAAGACGGGGGTATCACGGAGGAGGGGGGCAGGAACCAGCGAGGGGGACCAGAGGGGAAAGGGCTGGAGGACTCACAGCAGGCGCTGGTCACTGAACGTTCTCCTTCGTCAGGATCAGAGTCTCCATTTTCCATTTGGCGACATCTCCGATTCCGACTCTGCACGGGCCGGGTTGGGTCGCTTCCGGTCCCTCTGAAACTTGTGTGTGGTTGCAGACCTCCGGCAGCCATCCAGAACCTTGCTCATATCCAGTAAAGATGCGATGGCGCTGGAAGGGGCGGATCATCCTGCAGAGTGACAGGAGAAAAGACCAATCCACACGGTGCCGATTGACAGGAGAGTAGATCGATCTGCGCACGCGCATGATTTTTAAACCTTGCTAACTATTACATTAGATCACCGATCGGAATGAAGCAGCAGAGGAGAACAGTGAATAAGCTGGAGAAAAATCGTAGAGCTACTGCGTACCATTTTTGCGGAAATAGAATGACCGCGCAAACTGAAAGATAACAAGATCAGAGTTTTAAGGGGCTCTCCCTCTGCGGCGACCTAATCCGCGAGTTCAGGCGAGTTTGCCCTCAACTCATACTCGCAGTATGGTTGACACGAGGTCCTAGGAGGGCTTTGTAACTCTCCTTCATGCTTGAGGGTAGTCCCCGTGTACTCGAGGCCTCAGCTAGGTCGCGGTGTATTTTTCAACATGTTGAAAAATGCCCACGAGTAAAAAAGGTCGCCATGGAAAAAATCAATACTTTTTTTACTCGTAGGTTTAGTCGAAGTAGGTCGTAGTAGGTCGGCATGTTAGTCATAGGTAATCGAGGGTAGTCAAAGGTAGTCGTGTATAGTCTTCAACAGAGTCAAAGAGAGGTCGAATGGAGGTCGAAGGAGATCGAAGGAGGTTGAAGGAGATCGAAGGAGGTCGTCTTCACTATTCGGAGTCTAATTTGCCTGAAGGTAGTCGAAGCTAGTCATAGCTAGTCGAAGCTAGTCTTCAACATAGTCGAAGGAGGTCGAAGGAGGTCTTCTAGATAGTCGAATGAGGTCTTCAACATGACATTTTTTCAAACTCTCATGAACTCTTCTAAACTTGCCAATTAGGTCGCCGCAGTGGGACAGCCCCTTAAGTTATGTATAAATAGATAGAAGATAGATATATGTACCAAAGTGGAACAAATTAAATTAATAGTTTCACTAAAAGCTCATCTTAATTGCTTCAAACTATCCTATTGATAGACAGCATTGTGGTGGTCATTCATCAAGTGAAGTTGATTGAGTGATTGAAAGACACAACTTGAATATAGGTCTTGGGCCCATCGAGTCCGTGCCGACCATCGATCACCCGTTCACACTAGTTCAACATCATCCCACTTTTGCATCCACTCCCTACAAAATAGGGGCAATTTACAGAGGCCTATGAATCTGCAAACATATCTTTGGAATGCAGGAGGAAACCAGAGCATCTGGAGGAAATCCCAATGGACCACAGGGAAAACATGTTAACCCCACACAGGCAGTTTTCAAGATCGGGATTGAACCCAGGTCTTTGGCGCTGTTGATTTGAAGAATGGCACAAGATGGAAGAACGCCAGCTCTGAGACTACTGGGCATTTCCCAAGGCCTTGGTGCAGGAGGTGGAACATTAATGACCTGTAACCCCACGGAGACATGACCCCATGTGACACACATTGTAAGCACTGAGTGACCAGTTTAATGTGGAAGTCAATGACAGAAATACAACTTGGAGAACCTGCAGGCTGTACCACACAAGTCCAAAATTCTCACAGCAACGGGCAAGGCAAATAAGTTCATAAGTCATAGCAGTAGAAGTAGACCATAGGCCCATCGAGTCCACTCCGCCATTCAATCATGGCTTATCCTTCTCTCCCTCTCAACCCCATTCCCCTGCCTTCTCCCCATTAAGTGCATCTTCAAATGCCATATTCCATCAACCACACTATTAGATCCACACACTACTTACTGGGCAGCACATTGGCACAGCTGTAAGGCAGCAACTCTACTGCTGCGCTACCATGCCGCCCCTAAATGCTCAGATCAGATTGTATCCACTATTATCTTTGCAAATTCCTTCCAAACTTTAAATACTCACTGTGGAAAAAAATATTCCTCGTCACCTTTATTTCTTTTTTTCCGTTAATCATCATCATTCAATATCTTTGACCTTAAATTTGACTTTCTTTGGTGATTACATCTTTATTGACATTTTCAAAATGAAAGGCATCGTATAAAATCATGATGTTGTTACTGGCTGGAGAGAACAAACTATCAAAGGTAGACACAAAAAGCTGGAGCAACTCAGCGGGACAGGCAGCATCTCTGGAGAGAAGGAATGGGTGACATTTCGGGTCGAGACCCTTGAATAATGTCACCCAATCCTTCTCTCCAGAGATGCTGCCTGTCCCGCTGACTTCTCCAGCTTTTTGTGTCTATCCTTGTTTTAAACCAGCATCTGCATTTCCTTCGTGCACAGAACTAACTATCTATATCACCCGTTTACAACTTTCATTTCCGACCCTGTAATTTGGGAGTTTATAAAGCTATCAAAGGCTGGAAAAAAATCTAATACAAAAGATTGTGCCTGGGGATGACATAATTCAGGTTTAGGTTTAGTTTTATTATAGTCACGTGTACTGAGGTATTGTGAAAAGCTCTTTTTGTATGTTCTCCAAACAGATTAGATAATACTTTACATCAACATGGGGGCCGGCCAAGAAAGAAAGGGGGAGCTGACAGGATGGGGGGGGGGGGGGGGGGGCATGCTGCCATGTGTCGTGGTAGGTAGTAGATAGGACTGTTCAGTACTTCTGTAATTGTAACTTTGTCAGTCCCAACACAGCGACACTTGTGGCATGTATACACCAGGTTGTATGCAAAACAAAGCATTTTACTGCGTAGGAAGGAACCGCAGATGCTGGTTTCAACCGAAGACAGACACATAAAAGCTGGAGCAACTCAGTGGGTCAAATAGCATCTCTGGAGAAAAGGAATAGGTGACGTTTTGGGTCGAGACCGTTCATTAGACCTCGACCTGAAACATCATCTATTCCTTTTTTCCAGAGATGCTGTTTGACCCGCTGAGTTACTCCAGCTTTTTGTGTCTAAAGCATATCTAGATACCCTGGATACATGTGACAATAAAGTATCATTCATTCATTCATTTATTCATTCATTCATTCATTCAAAATAATCAATTAAAACTTATGTACAGTCAGTGCATCAAAGGGGAAGTTGCAGTGCCGAATATACTTCTTAGCCCTGTTGTGCATCAACAGAAAAACAATTTCAAAAAGGCAGGTGTTGAATCGGTTGAATTATCAAAATTGGCTAATTCATCAGCAAATATAAAGAAGGCAGGGTGAAGCAGAGCGAGGCTTTGTCTCAAGAGACTTCGGCGATGAGGCTGACCAGAGGGGGCAGGAGGTAACGGTACGGTCTGTTGCTACTGGTGTGTGATTGTTGTGCTTTTCTTCCCCTGTCACTATAGCATAATTTTAAAGATATTTGGACAGGTACATGGATAGGAATGTTTTTGAGTGGTATGGGCCGAATGTGGGCAGATTGGATGAGTGTAGATGGGCCATATTGGTCGGCGTGGGTAAGTTGGGCCGAAGGGCCTGTTTCCGTGCTGTATGATTCTATGACTCAAAGTCCAACGTCTACAATGGGGTAAAAGTGAACTCTAATGGACATGTATGGAAGCATGAAAAACATAATTGATACTGAATGCTAAGAACGCAGTTCTGGAATGGATTTAATGGACCAAATCAGATTTGGAGAGGAATGAATGTGAATACTTGGATGGACAATTTGATTCCCTTCTCTAGCCAAAGGATAAAATACCTGAGGGTATGACTTGCAGTATGTTGGGAAATGAAGTGGAAAGAAGTTCTAGTAATATTTCTGTACATTTAACAGTAATTTAAATACTAAGAACACTGTCAATTGAAATGGGGAACAAAATACCATTGTTTGGGAACTATTAATTAACAGTATCTATTCACAATTCATATACATACAAGTGATAGAAAGAAAATCTTTATGCTAGGCATTTACCAGAAATGTCCCTTAGAACGTGCTAGAGTGGTTCAGATTTTCACTCAAAAAAATCAAATATGCTTAGGTGGAGACACAACGAACTGCAGATGCTGGTTTTCAAAAAAAGATACTATGTGCTGGAGTAACTCAGAGGGTCAGGCAGTATCTCTGGAGAATGTGGATAGATGCATTTTGGGTTGGGGTCCTTCGTCAGACTGATAGGTCCCTGGATCATAGAACTTAAACAGTCAGCACAGGAACAGGCCCTTTGGCCCACAATGTCCATGCTGAACGTGATACCAAGTTCAACCAAGTTCAACCTCTGTAACAATAATTTATTATTTCCAAAAGCCATGGAGTTGAGAAGGCTATTTTAGACATGCTAAAAGAGCCTGTTTGCGCTCAGCTACCAGTTTTCTGGAAAGTCAAACTGGATTTTGTCCAGCTCCACACAAAGCAGCTTCAGACATTCCTCCAGTCCATTGTCTATTGGAGCTGGCAGAGATCACACACAGATGGACCACGATAATATAGGCGGATGAATCTGCTTATTAAGATGCATTCTTATAAAGGAGAGATTACGGACCAACCTTGCTTCCATTCTGGGTCAAAGTCGCCCCAGGCTGGATTTCTCTGCGAGGATTCACCAATAATGTACAAAGAAATTCAGATTATTAAAATCTGGAATCCATTCGTGATTAGAGTCAGACTGATGTGTCTATGTCTGTCCTGCATAAAATTCCTCGGGTTGAGATACTGATCCATAACCACAGTCTGCAAAATAACAAGGGGACGGAATGATAACAACCTGTGGATGTGAAGGCTGAGTTGAATGTTTCAGTGACATGGAGATAATTGTTTGCCTGACCCCACCATTCTTCTTAAGTCTTTTTCTTGTGGTAACATTGGTTTGAGGAATGACTTTGAATTTTTTTAACATCTTAATTTTTGCTTTGTTTATTGCCAGTGTAGCTAGAAGTTGCATCAAAACATAATTTTAAATAATTTTTTAGAAGGCAAGTTGACAACTAAAACAATATAGTATTTAAAGATATCTTCCTTAAATGCTACTGGCACTTTGACTGACTCATTCCAGCTGCCCAGTTTAGTTTGGAGATATAGTGTGGAAACAGGCCCTTCAGCCCACTGCATCCACCCAGATCATCGATCACACGTTCTCACTAGTTCTATGTCCTAAACATTAGGGGTCATTTGCAGAAGCCATTTAACCTACAAACCTGAATGTCTATGGAATGTGGGAGGAAACTGCAGCACTCAGAGAAAACCCGCAGAAAACTCACAGAGAAAATACACAACGTACAAACTCCACACAGACAGCACCCGGGTTCAGGATCAAACCTGGGTCTATGGCGCTGTGAGGCAACAGCTCTACCCGATGCGCCACTGTGCCACTGTACTCTTGCTATCTAACAAAGATAACAAGTATATAGCATCCTATTTATAACCAAAAAGCAAAGCTACACAAAAACGATATCTTACATCTCAGAACGTAGGCAATAAAACACTAGGGTGGAAATCCTGGATTATAATAAAGGATTCTCATAGCTGTGTAATATAACCTTACAGCTCATCAATCCTCCTTCACTTCATTTTTATGTGACAATATTACATTTGACTTAAGCTAGGAAATCCCTTACTGAGAGTTTACCTTATTTTTCACTTTATTTAATGCTTTTTATTGAATTCTTTTGCTTATTAAGTTTGGGGGATATTAATCTTGCAAATGAAACTCTTTGCAGTTTTTGATAATTTTTGGCAAGGTTACTGAGCCACAGACAGGTGGGCAATTGTTAATTCCCTCAGAGCTACTGGGGACTAACAAGGTAGGCAGCCTGATTCTCTCCTTGTTGCCCTTAATGTTCTTCAGCTACAAATATTTGTTAGCTTTATTTTAAATCATGCAACTGTTTTTGTCTCAATAATTCTCCGCGATGCAGTATTTTATTTAAATTTTGTCCCAACATCTCTCATTACCCCTGGTGACAATTTTTAATTGATGATCTTGGGTGATGAATGTCATAAGTCATGGTATGGACTTGGTAGGCCAAAGGGCCTGTTTCCACACCGTTTCTCTAAACTCTAAATTCAAAATGGAGGACTATGTCCTTCCGTCTCATCATTCGAGCAGCACAGTGGCACACCTGGTAGAGCTGCTGCCTCACAGTGCAGAGACCCAGGTTCTATCCAGAACTCAGGTTCTGTCTGTGTGGAGTTTGCACATTCTTCCCGTGACCACATGGGCTTTTGCCAGGTGCTCCGGTTTCCCACCACATCCCATCTGTAAGTTAAGTGGCCTCTATAAATTTACCCTAGTGTGTCGGGAGTGGATGTGAAATTGAGATTCAATTTCTGAGAACAAAGAACTGGTGTGAGCAGCTGATTGATGGTCAGCATGAGGTTAATTGGCTTCAGTAAAGATTGTAATTTGTCCCTAGTGTGTAAGAAAGTGCTAGTGTGTATGGGGATCGCTGGTCGACTCGGTGGGGCAAAGGGCCTGTTCCGCATTGTATGTCAAAACTAAACTAAACTACACTATGTCATCTGATTCTCAATTCCCCTACTCTGGACAAAGGACTCTGTCCATGTACCTGATCTATTCCTCTCAAGATTTTGTAGACCTGTATAAGATTTCCCCTCATCCTTCTGCGCTCCAAAGAAGAAAGTCTTAGTCTGCTCAACTGCTCCTTATAGCTCAAGACCTAAAGACCTGGCAACATGCTAATAAATCTTCTCTGCAGCCTTTCCAGCTCGACACCATCTTCCCTATAACATGGTGATCACAACAGGGTTTTAGAGTTGGCTAATTTGGCAAAATAGTGTTAGCTGTATTGCTCTATACAACACTGGGCCTATGCAGATTGTACAGATCATAAAGTTGTTGCCGTAAAGATTGTACAGATTGTAATGAAGGTGCAAGGGTGGAGACGAGGTATTGGAGAAAAATCCAGGACCATATACTTACCTGCAGCCCTGTGGAAAATGGGTAGAGACTTGTCTAATGTGGTCTGCCGATGATACTGCATAAGGTTATATTTAGTTATTTGCAAAATAAAACTAAGAATAGAGAGGATTTCATGAAACTATATGTTATTGAGATATTTACCACATATTAGACGTGAATAGATGTAGGAAGGAAATGCAGATGCTGATTTGCACCAAAGATAGGCACAAAATACTGGAGTAACTCAGCGGGTCAGGCAGCATCTCCGGAGAAAAAGGAATAGATGGCATTTCGGATCGAGACCCTTCTTCAGACTGAGAGCTCTCAGTCTCCTATTCCTTTTCTCCAGTGATGCTGCCTGATCTGCTAGGCATAAAAAGGTATGGTCAATATGCTTTCCAACTGCATTAGCAGCTAGCTTGTGGACACTCATTCATTCAGGTCCGTCACTGCTGCATAAAAGCAGATGGATATTATTAAGATCTGGGTCTACGAACTTAAAGAGGTTAAAAGTTAATGGAAGGAAAATGATTTGCCTGTGAGTGCATTGACCTCTGCAGCCACTGGGAGTTCTACATACTCACTATCAGACTGAGTATCGGAAAAGACTTGCTAAGCCACTACACAGGGAGGCTTTGTCCAGAATCAATGAGATTGTGTGTGTGTTTGCGGCAGGGAAAGGACGAAGAATATTAATACTCTTGGGATATCTCAGCATTCCTCACATACATATAATTAGGGGTGGCATCCTGGCGCAGTGGTAGAGGTGCTGCCTTACAGCACCAGTGACCCAGGTTCGATCCTGACTACTGCTGCTGTCTGTATGGTGTTTGTACGTTCTCCCCGTGCCTGCATGGATTTTCTCTGGGTGCTCCGGTTTCCTCCACCAGTCCAAAGACGTACAGGTTTGTAGGCTAATTGAGTTTGGTGAAATTGTAAATCGCCCCTAGTGTATGTAGGATAGTGCTAGTGTGCGGGAATCGCTGGTCGGCCTGGACTCGGTTAGCCGAATGGCCTGTTTCCACGCTGTATCTCTAAACTAAATTAAAACTATAACCAGTTACTATTTCAAGTGCAGTCTCCATCGTACTGTGGGCAAACATTGCAGGCATTTGACAAACTCTAGCATCTCTCTCTATAAGCAATGAATTAAAATGGATCAATGAATCTGCTTTGGGCAGTGAAGGTGGCGGGAATAATGTTGGCCAGAGCATCGAGCAAACATGATGCTCTACTTCAACTGGTAGCAAACAGACCCATAAGCCATTTTCAGATGAAAGAAAGACCTTAATCATATAACGAAGGAGGCCAATGATCAGTTTGGAACTTGCAGTGAGAAGCCAAAAGAAAAACAGCGGTGTTGATGGATTTTCATTCATCACAACCCAACAATTTAAGGAAACAGGAAACAATGTGATCAGATTACGTATTCCATTCCCATTCTTCAGTGGCCATGTTGAAACTGGGCACCGCCTTTGGGTAGAGCATAACATTGAAATCTATGCCAGTGCTTTGTATAGCTGTCCCCTCAGATCCAAACCCACACCCTTGCCACCCACTCAAATTATTTTCCTTTGTGCTTATTCAGATTCCATCTAAAAGACTCAATCAACGCCATCCTGAAAGTAATGAGTTCTTCCATGAAAATCACTACTGAAATAAAAATAGCTTCTCATTCTTTTGCCTGAATATTTTCCCATCGGGGGTGGAGGAAAGATAAGAACCTGAAGGATAACTTTTTTTACATAACGGGCGGTGGGTGTACGGAATGAGCTGCTGGAGGAGGTAGTTGAGGCAAGTACTATCGCAACATTTAAGAAGTATTTAGACAGGTGTATGGATGGGATAGATGTGGAGGGATATGAGCCAAGCACAGGCAGGATTTACAATGATGTTTCAAGGGCTTGAGTTATCAGGAGAGGGTAAGCAGACTTGAACTTTATTCCTTGGAGCGCAGGAGAATGAACAGTGGTCTTTTCGAGGTGACACTATAACACTATCAAAATCATGATGGGAATAGATCGGGTAAACTCACAGAGTCTATTGCCTAGAGTAGGGGAATCGAGAACCAGTGGACAGAGGCTGAAGGTGAGGGTGAAAAGATTTAATGGGAACCTGAGGAGTAACTTTTTTACGCAGAGGGTTATGGCTGTTTGGAACAAGCTGCCAGAGGAGGTAGATGAGCATTGGTCTTAAACTTGCCTTTTGCATTAACGAACTGATAAACCTGGTTATATTACCTCAAGGATAATGAAAATGTACTGTTTTTGTTCATTTTTATGTTCATGAATTCATAAATTATAGGTGTAGAATTAGGCCACTCTGCCATTCAGTCGTGGCTGATCTATCTTTCCCTCTCAACCCCATTCTCCTGCCTTCTCCCCATAATCCCTGACACCTGTACTAATCAAGAATCTGTCAAACTCCGCCTTAAAAATATCTGTTGATTTGGCCTCCACAGCTGTCTATGACAATGAATTCCACAGATACACCACCTTCTGTCTAAAATAATTCCTCTTCATCTTCATGAAATTTTACAAAGGTCCTCGTAAAATCTTTATTGGAACCTATTTCTCCTACTTTGTTATGACATAGAGGGTGGCTGATCAGACAAATTCTGATTCAGTATTCCAAAATTTATAGTTCTCACAATATTCTGTATTCTCAGTGTTTACAGGGACAGTTTCTTCTCAGTTGTTATCAGGCAGTGCTGGATACATCCCGGAGCGGGTGATGCCTTACTTGGGATCGCCGTTTGAAGCTCCGGAGCATTGGGCCTGCTGCACCGACATCGCGGAGCTGTGGTTTGCGTAGCTCCCAACGAGGGCGGCGCTGACCAACATCGCGGAGTCCTGGGACCCTTTGCTGGGGGCCGCCAGCGTTGAATCTCCGCCTAGCTTGGCCTGTGGACTTCGGGAGCCGCGGATTCCAGTGGGAGTTGGCCAATTCAGAGGTCCTATCCACTGAGGATGTTCTTCCGTTCAACGTCGGGGTTCCATCGTTCCCGGCGAGAGGGCCTGAAAATTGGGCCTCCCATAACGGCGACTGCGGGGGCCTCGGGAGGCCAAGACCACGGGTGAACATCAGGGAACATCAGCAAGGGGGATGACTGGACTTTGGTTCCTTCCCTCACAGTGGGGAACTTTGGTGCCGCTGTGGGGATGTTTGTGTTGTGGACTATCGTGTTCTGTGTTTTATTGTTTTTTTTATTCGTATGACTGAATGGGAAATAGCATTTAGTTGTCTCTTACTTGAAGATAATGACAATAAATTGAATCAAATCAAAATCAAATCAAAATTAAGACATCTGGCTGGAAGCACTTTGTACTGAGTGGAGTGTCCCGGGAAATGCCACAGGAGTACAGCTACCTCACAGCTTTAGCTACCTGCATTCAATCCTAACCTCTGGTGCTGTCTATGTGGAGTTTGCATGTTCCACCTGTGGTTGCATGGGTTTCCTGTGGGTGCTCTTAGTTCATCTCACATCCCAAAGAAGAGTGGCTTGGTAAGTTCATTAGCCAGTGTAAATTATCCCTGGTATACAAGTGAATTGTAGAATTGGTGGGAAATGATGAGAGGGCAGGGAGCATAAAATAAGACAAGTGTGAGATTACTAGATACGGACTAGTTACTTATTTCTAGGATTACGGATGGCACATTGGCACAGCGGTAGAGTTGTTGCCTTCCAATGCCAGAGACCCGAGTTTGATTCTGACTATGGGTGCTGCCAGTACAGAGTTTGTACGTTCTACCTGTGACTGCATACGTTTTCTCTGGGTTCTCCGGTTTCCTCCCATACTCCAAAGACTTGCAGGTTTGTTAATTACTTGGCTTCTGTAAGTTGCTCCTAGTATATACAATAGAATAGTAAGATTAAATGAGAACTTACCAGTTTGAAGTTTGATCCTTATTTTATGAGGAGTTACGATGAGGGATTTCGTGAAGACCCCGCCAGAACGCATGCGCGACATTCTTCAAAGCAGCGGTGTGGAATCACAGATAACAACAATGACTGAAGATGGTAAGATTAAGAGACTCTGATATACCAGTTGGCCTTATGATAGAGGGTTGGGAATGGAGGGCATGAAATCCCTCATCGTAACTCCTCATAAAATAAGGATCAAACTTCAAACTGGTAAGTTCTCGTTTAATCTTACTATTTTCCTTCGGAGTCACATGAGTGACTTTGTGATGATTTCAAAGCTCTGTGATTTCATGCCCTGGACAACGTCCATGCTCCACACTGCCGCAATTACTGATGGAGGAAGTATGTTAATGTATTTCAGACTTGAACAAGCTGAAAAATAATAATGTATTTATTAAAATACAAACAATAAACCCCTAACTCGGGGATAAACATTTTTATGTAACAGTACTTAAAACTGATTCCGCAAACGTTGCGGGAGCGGCCACCGGCTTGTTATAAAAACTCTGAAAGGTTGTCTCGCTGGCCCAGCCCGCGGTTGCGACAACATGATCCATGGGAACCTCCAGGGTCCTCGCCGCTGATGTGGATGTAGCCCTGGTAGAATGAGATTTAAAAACATTAGTATCGATACCTGCTGCACCCAACACCACCCTGAGCCACCTGGAGATAGTCCGCACCGTCACCCGGTGATGTGGGTTCTTGTGGTTGATGAACAGACCCTGCTCCATCTTCCTGATAGTGTTTGTGACTTTGATGTAATACCGCAGATGGGTGGCTATGCAGAGGGTAACATCAGCGGGGGACGCTCCGAATTCCAATTGCAGCCCTGTAGATCCAGGTCTGTTTGAGCAACTCCTCTATAAAGAAGGTTACTTTCCCAGGGATCAAGACCATACTGTCCAATCTCAGTTTCTGCAAAGTCTGGACCTGTTGAGCAGATGTCAGTGCCATCAACATCAGCACTTTATAGGTGAGTTTATCCAGCGGTAACCCCATCATGGGCGACCAGCTCCTGAGCAGGGTCAACACCACCCCTACATCCCAGGTAATGTTGTATCTTGGTCGTGGAGAGTTAGTATTGAAAATACCCCTCATTAGTTTTGAAACCAGCTGGTGTGATCCCACTCCTATATTGAGGTAGGACGATAGTGCGCTCCTGGCATTATTTATGGCACTGTAGCTGAGTCCCTCGTCAAAATGAAGGCCCGCGAGGAATTCCAACACATTCGGTATCGTGGCAGAGTTGTAGGTGGCCTTCGTCCGACTACATTAGGCTTCCCATTGTATGGGTTCTGATATGGGTTAGGTACTGCTTGCTAGTGGATTCTCTGCACGACGCCGTTATGATGTCCATGGCCCTTGATGACAGTCCGAACTCCAGCAGTGGCCTCTTCAGAACCTGCAAGCCAACAGGTTCAGATGACCATGGCACGGATGACTCTTCCCAGTAATGGGGTTGGTGACCAAATTTGGGGATTTGGTAATTTGTGCCCATGGAACTTTTAGCATATTGAGGACCACCAGGTACCATGGTTGTGTAGGCCAGTCAGGTATTATCAGAATGCCTGTTGCAGAATCCAGTTGATTTTCTGCAATACCCGACTGATGAAGCAGAATGGGGGAAATGCATAGAAAAACCATTTCCCCCAATGGAGCGAGAATGCATCCATCGCCACTGCCCCAGGATCTGATTCCCAAGATACATATGTTGGGATCTGATGGTTCAGCCTGGACGCAAAAAAGGTAAATATCTGGTGTTCCAAATTCAGCTATAATTTTAGCAAATATTTGGGGGTTCAACATCCACTCGATGTTGTCATTGAATACTCGTGACCTGGTGTCCGCCACTGTATTGAGCTTATCCGGAAGGTAAGTAGCTGATATCCAAATATTTCTTTCAATACACCAGAGCCAAATTGTATTTGCCAATTCATCACAAGATATTGACTTGATACCACCCATATGGTTTAAATATGCCACCACAGTGGTATTATCTATTTGAAGACAGACATGCATATGCGTATGCGTATGATGTAAATTCGTGCAGTATTGGCCCACACCCACAGCCCGTGAAATGCTCCCAGCATTTCCAAATAGTTTATACCTTGTGACTGAAGAAGTGTTGATTCGTGCGAATCCCATCTGCCGCCACAACTAGAAGTGGTGTCCCCAGCCTTGGGCGCTTGCGTCTGTTTGTAACACGACTGATGGGTTGGATATAATGATGGGATTAAACCAATCACTAATATTGCTAACCCACCATTGAGGCTCAATTTTTGCCTTGATCGGCAGCTGCATAACCCTGTCAAAATGTCCAGCATTTGCTTTTAATGCCGAGATTTTTGCTCTTTGCAAGTTTTGATAATGTAATGGGGCAAATTGCACAGCTGGAAATGTAGCTACAAGCTTTCCAATTACCTTAGCAGTGTGTCTGATAGTCGGTTTCCTGGCGCAAGCAAGGTTGTTACATGCCTCTATTATATATGTTGCCTTACTGGCTGGGATAGTAACAATCATATGATTGGTATTAATCGTGAAACCCAGATAGTCCATAACCACAGATGGGTTGAACTTAGATTTGTCTGGATGGATAACAAACCTTAGTTTCTCGAATAACGTTTTGATGCTTGATGTCAACAGTTTGAGGATCTGTTGAATCTTCAGTTCCTGGGCCCTGATCCCGAGACTAATGTTCCCCCAGATGGGCATGTTGACCATTGGGACATTGAGCGATACACAATTACCTCGGGCTTTGTATTTTTCCATAGCCTCCGTCAATACCTGTTCCTGGAGCTGGTGGGTAATTTATGCTCGCTGCTAGTTTGGCCTGCAGTGGTTGCCCTGAATGCCCTGGTTGGGCAAATTTGGAAACTACCTCCAGTAGCTCTTCCTCAGGGATTTCTGGCTCAGCTGGTTCCTGCGCCAACCCGTCTTCAAAGTCAGTTAACCGCTAACTCCTAGCGCTGTCCATGGATGAAGGGGAAATACTTGGTGGGCCCGCAGTATGGCTCCTAGATCGCAGGGACCCCCGTTCTTGATGTTCCAGGTCCCGCTTAAGCAGTTGCTCTATTAAGCGCTCCATCCGTGCCATGTGACCGCCGCTGCTATCTGCGGATGACAAGTCGACTTCCCCAGGTTCTCCAGAACTACTGGGGCTTCTACAACGTACTGCACCTCGCCGAGGTGCTGTCTAGGGTACGTTGGCAGGTAGTCACTGCCTGCTGCTCCTGCGGGGCTACACGACTCCCGCGCGGACATGCCGCTAGTCCGCTGTCTTCCGGACTGTAGCGGCCCGCCTGTCTGGTATGACAGAAGTGGAGACGAGTCGGTGCCGGCCGCCGCAGTGGGGCTCCCCGACATCCGCGCGGGCTTACCGTCAGTCCCCGATATACGGGTCTGAGACGGCGCATGGTCGCTGCCTGCCGCCTCAGCGGGGCCACACGACCGCAATATGCTGCCACTCTGGTAGCCTGACCCGGTGGTGAGCCGGTACCTCCCGTTCCTGCAGGGCTCCCTGACGTCCCAGCATGTGCATCACCGGTCCGTGATCTGGCAGATTTCTCCGGTGGCATGTCGATGCCGGCCGCTGCAGCGGGGCTCGCCCTGGACGCGGCTTTCCCCCTGGTCCGCCCTCTGGGGACCTGTAACACAGGGGAAACAGTGCGTGCCGCTGACCGTGGCACGGTTTTACGCACCTGTTTGCTGCTAGCCCTTAACTGTTTGGGCGATAGCGGCAGGGAGTCAGGGTCTTTCCTACCCTGCTCCTTCATGGTGCTCCGACCAACATGCAGCTCCTTAGTCTGCTGTGGTGGAGAGTCGGGCCCAGTCAACTGCACAGGGCTCCCCGACTTCCGCGAGTTGCTCCCGGCCCGCGAAGCGGGTGCTGCCGGTGTTGTGGGCAGCTCCAAGGATAGCGGCCACTGACTTCCCTCCGAAGTCCCGCGGCCCTTGGAGGCTTGTTTCGCCTTCCCTTTTTTCGACTCCATCGTACCTGTAAGAAATAATTTCCTCACAGGGACTAACCAGCTCAAGGTTAGTTTGAACTTACCATGAAGCCTCTTTTGAAGGTGCCGTTGGGGAAGAGCACTCACCCCTCCAGCTGTCGACTGCAAATGCGAGCGACGATGTGACGCGCATGCGCGCTGGCGGGGTCTTCACGAAGTAAAATGAGTGTATGGGTGAATGCTGGTTGGCAAGGACTCAGTGAGCTGAAGGGCCTGTTTCCACTCTGTACATCTAAACTAAACTAAACTTGATTAGGTAAATGAGTGCTAGATATTTGGCATGGACTTGATCGGCTCAAGGGCCTGTTTCAGTGCTGCACAGCGACATGGCTCTCTATCTCTAATGCAGTCACTGAATATGTGTTTGGTTTCCCCAGTGTAGAGGAGATCACATCACGAACTGTGCAAGCGGCAAACAAAACTGAAAGTTTCCCAAATAATTCACAATTTCATGTAGTGAGAGTATTTGGCAGCCTTGGTGCTGTGAAGGTAGGAGGAAAAAAAGTGTTGTATCTCCTCTGGTAAACAATGCATTAATAACAGATAATTGATTTTTCTTAATTAGGTGGATTAAGGGATAAATGGTGGGAGATAAAAGATCACTTCCCTAATCCTCTTCCAAATTGTGTCGTGGGATGTTTTGCAATCCCTGGGGAAGAAGGAAGGCTTCCGTTTATTTTAAAAGGAAGAAAAGCAGATAAAAGGCCAATGTAAAGTGAGGATTTCCTGGAAGAAATGTGTCCTTTGACCAAGTTAGTTGGCGAGTTTGGATGCTATTGTGTACTGATTGTTCTTTTAAGACATTCTTCTTCTTATTTCCCCAGGTGAAGCGGCATCAGATAAAACTACTAACTCGCTCCAAAACCAGCGTAGACTATAGTCCGATGGCCGTACACATCCCGTCAAAGAACAAACACGAAGAGAAGATCTGATTTGTACCGCTGTAATTGATACTTAACTGCATCAGGGAAAGTTAGCTGGTGTACATTTGTGGCTGTCTTGTGCGTAAGGAGAATGTCGAAATATGGCAACATTTTCGGACAACAGTATCTCATGTGAAAAGACACAAAGTGCTGGAGTAACTCAACGGGTCAGGCAGCAGGATCCCTGGAGAATGTGGATAGGTGACATTTCTGGTCGGGACCTTTCTTGAGACTCTGTCAGTCCATCAGACTTATTTCTCATGGATTTATTCTGACTAAAGAACAAGAAGAAGGGCCACAATGCTCCATATGGGAACCTCTGCTGGATGTATAACCTGAAGCAGGAGTCAGTTCTAGTGCACATACCATTGACTCAAAGGAGTCGATGCAGTTTGAGTCCAAAAGCAGTCTGCGTAAGACAGAGCCTAAGTCTCGCTGTTGGGCCTAAAGGGTCATAGAGTCATACAGTGTTGAAACAGGTCCTTCGGCCCAACTCGCCCACACTGACCAACATGCTCCATCTACACTAGTCCCACCTGCCTGCTTGGCCCATATCCCTCTAAACCTATCCTATCCATGTACCTGTCTAAATGTTTCTTAGACATTGTGCTATAATACCTGCCACAACTACCTCCTCCAGCAGCTCGGGTGAATAAGTAAAATATTGAATAAGTACAGGTAAGGAAGGGTGAGAGGGACTAAATTGCTATTCAGGAGAGCTAGCGTAAACACAATGGGCCTTCTACGCAATGGTGTCCTACACTTTAATAGAGTTATAGAGTCATAAGCCATGCAATGTGGAAACAGGCCCTTCGGCACAACTTGCCCACACCGACCAACATGCCCCATCTACACTAGTCCCACCTGCCTGCTTGGCCCATATCCCTCTAAACCTATCCTATCCATGTAACTGTCTAAATGTTTCTTAAACGTTGTGATAGTCCCTGCCTCAACTATCTTCTTCAGCAGTTCGTTTCATACACCCACCATCTTTGTGTAAAAAAAGTTGCCCTGCCTATTAAATCTTTCCCCCCCACACCTTAAACCTCTGGCTTTTGATTCTCCTACTCTGGGCAAGAATCTCTGCGTTTACCAGATCTATTCCTCTCGTGATTTTGTACACTGTACAACATTGGTGTTTCACTCCAACCCAACGTGGCTGCCTTCAAAATGGAGCACACTGTCCCATCAGAATTATCTGCAGCAATCACTATTGCCCTTTTCATGCCGGACACCGATCCAGGTATTTGTATGGACGACTATCCACTGTCTTCCCTTGGAGATAGATCAATAGTTCAATAGTCCTTTATTTGTCACATATGCAACTGCACAGTGAAATGTATTTGCATATTTACACATGCAGACGCCACCATATTTTGGCACCATTTCCAAAGTCCAAAGCCCGGTCGTCCTACGTGCTCGATTTACTGAAGCAGTTCCTGTGAACTGACATCCCTCTCCTCGCCCAGCCATCCTTGTGTCCCGGGGTGCCTCCTGCATCCAACCTTGAAGGTGCTGGTCCACCCTGCTACCGGCTCACTCCTCGCATCCGATGTCTCCAGCGGCTCTCTCATTGTACCATGGCATGCGGAGCCTTCGAGCAGGTTCCTGGTCCTCAGTATCTGCAGGAGATGCCATAAAAGATCATTTCAACATATATGGGGTGAACACATGTATGAGTTCAGAGTTGACAGAAAAATTATCTTGTAAGTTACGGGATGCTTGAGTTCTCCAACAGCAGAATCTCAACTGTCTCAGGTAACCTACTAATATGGTGACACAAGGAACTGCAGATGCTGGTTTACAAAAAAGTCGTCTTGGGTCAGGGAGGGGCAGAAAACTGGAAGAGAGGTGGGGGCAGGATAAAGCCTGGCAAGTGATAGGTGGATATAGGTGAGCTACTAATATGGTTTGTTTAAGAAGGAACTGCAGATGCTGAAAAAAATTGACGGTAGATAAAAAAATGCTGGAGAATCTCAGCGGGTGAGGCAGCATCTATCGAGCGAAGGAATAGGTGACGTTTCGGGACGAGACTTCGGTCTGAAGAAGGGTCTCAACCTGAAACATCACCAATTCCTTCGCTCCACAGATGCTGCCTCACCCGCTGGGTTTCTCCAGCATTTTCATCTACCTAATAAAATATGGTTTGGTGATTTTGCGTTTATTTATTGAGCAGCAAATGCAGACAATAAAATCTCACATCTGTTCAAGAACGTTTAAATGTGAAAGGAGGGTAGTGTCAATGGAAGTCATTATGACACTGATGCAATGCAACTGGATCGCCAATGTTCTGCAGAGAAGAAAAGTAACTGTCCTTCTCTGACCTGGACAAACATATTTCATAATACATGTCAACCATCGAGAGTCAAGAGTCAATGGTGTTTTATTGTCATGTGTCCCAAAACGGAACAATTAAATTCATAAACAGGTATGTAAACATAGTACTCAACAGATACCATAATAAACAACAAAAAGAAGCTCAATAAATAAAAAATATATATATGTAGTGCAAAAACAAATACAAAGACCACAAGTACATTCAAGGCAATTCATAGTTCAGAGTTTATTTGGAGTTCGTAGTATTCAGTCGCCTGATGTCTGCAGGGAAGGAGCTGTTCCTGAATGTGGATGTTAAAGTTTTCAGGCTCCTATACCACTTTCCCAATGGCAGGAGTGAAATGAGAGTGTGGCCCGGGTGGCGTGGGTCCTTGATGATGCTGGCTATTTTTTTTTGACGCAGCGACTCTTTGATGGTCGGGAGATCAGTACTCATGATGGATTGGGCAATGTTCACCATTTTCTGCTATCTCCTTCACTCCTGGGTGTTCAAGCAACCAAACTAGACCATGACGCAACCAATCTTTAAACTTTACTTTAGACTTTAGAGATACAGCGTGGAAACAGGCCCTTCGGCCCACAGAGTCAGTGCCGACCAGCGATCACCCTGTACACTAGCACTATTCCACACAAAACAGGGACAACTTACAATTTACAGAAGCCAATAAACCTACAAACATGTATGTCTTTGGAGTGTGGGAGGAAACTGGAGCGCCCAGGAAAAACCCACTGGGTCACGGGGAGAAAATACAAACTCCCTACAGACAGCACCCGTAGTCAGGATTGAACCTGGGTCTCTGGCACAGTAAAGCAGGAACTCTACCGCTGCACAACTGTGCCACCCTATCATTCAATCATATCCACATAAAACACCCCATTCCCGTGGAACTATCCTGTATCCACAGGCAATGCATCATCTATCCTTTCACCCTTTTCCTTCCCATCATCCAAGCAGTTCTTTCAGGTGTCTTGGCTTAAGTTTAAGACAGGCTTCAAGGAAAAGCTTGGGAGCTACATAAGTCTTACATCAGTGGTGGGTAAGTGATGAAGACAATTCACAAGTCAAGGAATAATCAACATCGTTTTGCGCTTGGAAAATTGTGCCTCAATGATTTGATTGAGTGTTTTGAAGAAGTGACCAAGAAGATTGATGAGGCCAATCAGTGCAGTAGATGTTGTCTACATGGATTTGAGTAAGGTCTTTGACAAGGTACACCATGGTAGTAGGTACGTTTGGAAGGTTACATGGGGTACAGGGAAAGTCTACACGATCTCCTGGTTGCCAAACTTTTTAACTTCCCTTCCCATTCCCATACTGTCATGTCTGTCCTGGGCCTCCTCCACTTTGAGTGAGGCCACACGCAAATTGGACGAATCGCACGTCATATTTCACTCGGGCAACTTACAACCCTGTGGTATGAATATTGATTTCAAGTAACCCTTGCATTCCTTCCCTCTTTGTCCCTCCCCCACCACAGTCATACTACTAGTTTCACTGTTTCTATCCCTTCGCTATCACCTACTCCACAGACAACAATGCACCATTGTGGGCTCCTTGGTCATCAGTGCTGGGGTCTCGACCCGAAACGTTACCTATTCCTTTGTTCCATAGATGCTATCTCACCCGCCGAGTTTCTCCAGCATTTTTTGTCTACCTTAGATTTTTCCAGCATCTGCAGTTCTTTCTTAAACATATGTGCTGGGCACTGATTTGTTCTGTAACTTTTCATAGCTCTAGTTTCCCTTTCCTCTGAGTCTCAGTCTGAAGAAGGTTCCTGACCCAAAACAGCATCTATTCCTTTTCTCCAGAGATGCCGCCTGACCCTCTGAGTTACTCCAGCAGTTTGTGTCTATCTTCGGTGTAAACCAGCACCTGCATTTCCTTCCTACACAATTGAATACAAAATTGTTTTGAAGGGTGGAAACAGAGGGTGGTGGTAGAGGGCTTTGTTTTAGCCTGGAGACCTGAAACAAGTGGTGTACCACAGGGATCGGTGCTGGATCTATTGTTGTTTGATATTAATATTAATGGTTTGAATTTAAATGTGGGTGGCGTAGTTAGTAATTTTGCAAATTATACTAAAATTAGTGGTATAGAGGATAATGAAGAAAGGCATCTGCGATTACAACAGGATCTTCATCACTGGGCCATTGGACTGAGCAATGGCAGATGGAGTTTAAATGAGATGAACGTGAGGTGTTAAAGTTGGATTTGATGAACCAGGGCAGGCCTTACACAAGGGCCTGGGGAATTAGACTTTGGGGTGTAGGTACATTGTTCCATAATGGGCAGGGTGGTGACAAAGACATTTGGCAAGCTTGCCTTCATCGGTCAGGGTATTCAGTACAGGAATTGGGACATCATGTCACAGGT
Source organism: Raja brachyura (assembly GCA_963514005.1). The sequence goes on along the minus strand of OY740798.1, from coordinate 33,408,614 downwards.
GTACAAGAGACTGGGTCACATTGGGCCACATATAAGGCCACATTTGGAATATGTTGTACAATTCCAGATGCCCTGCTGTAGAAAGGTTGTCATTAAACTGGAAAAGGTGCAAAAAGGATTTGTGAGAATGTTACCAGGTCTTGAGAGTATGGGAGATCAGGACGGGCTGAATAGGTTGGGTATTTTTTTCCTGGAGTGTAGAAGGCTGAGGGATGGCCTTATAGTTTATAAAATCATAAGGGGCACAGACATTACCTGTCTCTATACCTTCTCCCTCGACTCTGTCCAGGGACCCTGACAAACCTTTCAAGTTCTGAAGATGTTCACTTGCACCTCCTCCAACCTCTTCTACTGTGTCCATTGTTCAAGAAGTGGACTCTTATACATCGGCGAGACCAAACGCAGACTGGCCGAACGATTCGCTGAACACCTTCGTTCAAACCGCCTGTATTCCTCTCACAACCCAATAGTATTAATATTAATATTGATCTCTCTAACTTCATGTAACCCCTGCATTCCCTCTCTCTCCATCCCTCCCCCACCCAAGTCACACCAGCTTCTCATTCCCACCTAGTAAACAGCTAACAATGACCTGTTTCCTTTATCATCGTTACGCTTCTGCATATCTTTCATATATTTGTTCTACTGTATATCTCTTTACATCACCGTCTATATCTCATATATCTCTTTCCCATTACTCTCAGTCTGAAGAAGGGTCTCGACCTGAAGCGTCACCCATTCCTTCTCTCCATAGCTGCTGCTGCTAAGGCACTCCAGCATTTTGTGAATCTACAGAATATACAGAAATGGTGAATAGCCATCGTTTTCCCCCTAGGGCCGGTGAGTCAAAAAACTAGAGGGCATTGGTCTAGGTTGAGAGGAGAAAGGTTTAAAAGGGACCAGAGGGGAAACATTTTCACGTAGAGGGTGGTGTGCATTCAATCTGTTTAGCTTCTTCCCAACCATTTGCCAAAAAGACATAATGGACCTATAAATGTGTTTTGGCTGTGTTTGAAATGTGAACAAAAGAGTCAGATGTGGAAAAATATTGTAATATTCTCACTTTTTTTAAAGGAAAATTTAGAGGCAAATAATTTATCATCAGTAGAAGTATATTCAATTTTCTTTACAGCAATTTGCAAAGTCCAGAGACGTAAGTTGGATAAAGGAGTTATTTAAAAACTCTCTCTTTGCAAAATCATGAATTCACGTGCACTGTATGATTCTTGGATAAGTTCAGTAACAAAAGCAAATATTTTATACTGAAATTGTTAAAATATTTATTCAAAGAATCTCATGTAGTTTCCTAACATCTCTCTTAGTGTCAATGATCTCATAAGTATTTACATTGTCATTTTTATCTTTGCATGGATTTACACTGTAGCCATGTTATCTCTGCCTAGTTAAAATATTACTGAGAGTCAAGTGAACTCATTTACTGTGACAGAAATTCAGAACTGGCAGCTGTTCGAAACTTGTTAAATTTAAAGTTCACGGAGTACGGATAAATATTGTCTTTAATCCATGCTGTTAAAATACTTCCACGTGTATGGAACCATATGTAAGGACCATACAAAAGGCATCCAAGAGATATTCTTGGCTCATTTTCTATGCTACATCCTAAGGATTTAGTCGGCACGCTGGGGGAAGACCTCTTGCTGTTATTTTTTAGTGAATTGATCAACATTGGGGGTCTCGGATTTGACTGGGATCAGAGAGATCCTCTGCTTTATATACGTGCGCGGTTGACGACAGTGTTCCTGCATGCTAAAGGTAGTTCAACATTAAACTGACTCTGAACTTCTTGCACAACAGTCAGGACTGTACTATAACAGAGACCAGAGAACTTGTTAACTGCCAAGAAGGGAAGGTGCTGGCCAATTTTTTTTCTTTAAATTTCCAATTTCCTCCCTTCATCTTCACTCAAAGGCATTGACCCTTGTGACCCTTCAAAGCAATTATGCGGGGATAGAGTTGTTGTGCATCACTCCTGATGCCGCAGCAGATGATCAAAGCATTAGATCTAAGCTTTACCTGGCACCCATGCCTGGTGTAGATGCTCTCTCATGCTTTCCTCAACTGGCCTTTCCTTACCCACCAGCATGCCCGACAGCTCAGGGAGCCAGAGGGGGACCCTGTCAGAAAATGTCCTCCAGTGTCGGTAGGCGATTTCATCTCACCACTCCCCCTTCCTCCATTAAAAGCCGGTTAACCAGCTCCACATTTGTCAATGATGTATCCCTCTTGGGATCACACTATCCCGAGCCAAGAATCGGCCCATCAGGGAACCACCCTGCCTGATGTCATCTGTCACTGGTCCTGATTTGTCCTGGTTTTTTCTTCCTTCCTGAATCTCCCTCCTACTGTCAATGTAACAAAGGGTCCTGTCCCAAGACCTCACCTGTCCATTTTCCCCAGAGATGCTGCCTGACTCCAGCATTTTGTCTTTATCTTAGGATATCACTTGCCCAATCTTGAAGTGAACCCAGAGGAATGGAAATGGAGGATTTACAGGGAATACAAAGAAAATGTCTTCAAAAAATCAGACAAAGGCCATGCATTTCAGGCAAAACATTCCATGGAGCTTTAGCAGTTTCCGTTCTATACAGCGTTGCACTCCTTGTGAGTCCACACGTGAATGATAAGGTAGTCATAGAATATAGAACATAGCACATAGAATAGAGAACAGTACAGCACGAAACTGGGCCTTTGGCCTACAATGTTATTGAATATAACACCAAGATAATCTCTGACTGCATGTGATTTATATCCTTCTGATCCCTGTACATCCATGTGCCTATCCAAAAGCCTCTTAAATGTCACTATTGCATCGGCCTCCACCACCACTTCTGGCAGCACATTCCAGGCACCCTGTGCAAAAACCCGCCGACAAACATCTTCTTTAAACTTTGTTCCTCTCACCTTAAAGCTATGCCTTCTAGTCTTTGACATTTTCTGATTGTCTACCCTACCAATACCTCTCATTATTATATAGACTTGAATCAGGTCTCCCTCTCAGCCTCTGATGCTCCAGTGAAAACAATGCAAATTTGGAATAATCCTTGCTGCTTTGGAGTCAGAACTACTTGCAGCAGTTCATCAGCACAAACAAGATTCATTTTGGCCATGTGGCAGTACTGACTAAATGTAGCCTTGCGGCGAGGATTCAGGAAATGCATTAGTGGTGGACTGAATCACAGGTTAGTTGGCCTTTTCTAAATTGCCCCGAGTGTGTAGGGAATGGATGTGAATGTGGGATAAAATCGAACAAGTGTGAACCGGTGATTGATGGTCAGTGTGGACTCAGTAGGTCGTCCATGTTGTATCTCTAACATAACACAAAGTGCTGAAGAAGCGTTACGACCTGAAATGTTGCCTGCCCATTCCTCCACAGATGCTCCCTGGTCTGCTGAGTTCCTCCAGCACTTTTCGTTTTGACCAAGATTCCAGCATCTGCAGTTTCTTGTGTCTCCAGTGAGTGAATAATGCTTCTCCTCCTCACACCCTCTTCAACTCTTCCGTCCACACTAGGCAAATGCTGCACCAATCTCTTGCAACCTCACAGGACAAATCGAGCTACGTCAGCCATTCCTCAATGTGGAGCAAGCCTTGCCTGACAACTGGGCCTCAGGAGGGGGACCTTGAGGATAACCCCGACACCACCCTAACAGTCTGACACAGCTCACTGCTGTTGAAGGCCATGGAACTACTTTTAAATAGTGACATTTAAAACTGTTCCAAAAGATTAAAATAACTGAAAAAAATACACAAAATAATACATTCGACACAATACAATAATACATAATGCATTGGGCAGCACATTGGAGCAGTGGTAAAGCTGCTGCCTTACAACGCCAGAGACCCAGGTTCGATCCTAACTTTGGGTACGTTCAAAGACGTACAGGTTTTGTAGATTGATTGGCTTCTGTAAATAGTCCCTAGTGTGTTGGATAGAACTAGTGCAAATGGATGATCACTGGTTGGCACAGCCTCAGTGGGCCGAGAGCCTGTTTCCACACTGCATCTCTAAATGAAGTTACCTCATCTATTCCTCAAGGTGGAGCAACCTTGCCTGACAAGTGGGCCTCAGGTGGTGGACCTTGTATCTGTTATAAGACTCTGGTGACTACATTTATACCTCACGCTGCCTCAGCAAGGCCACCAGCATAATCAAGGACGAGTCGCACACTGGCCACTCCCTCTTCTCCCCTCTCCCAACAGGCAAGAGGTGCAGAAGTGTGAAAACACACATGTCCAGATTTCTTCCCAGCTGTTATCAGCAACTGAACTATCCTATCACCAACTAGTGAGCAGTCCTGAGCTACTATCTATCTATCTCATTAGAGACCCTTGGACTATCTTTGATCGTACATTACTGGTCTTTATCTTGCACTCAACATTATCCACGTTATACTCTTCATAATGTATCTGTACACTGTGGATGGTGCGATTGTAATCATGTATCGTCTTTCTGCTGACTGGTTAGCACGCATCAAAATATTTTCATTGTACATCGGTACACATGACAATAAATTGAGCAAAACTTAACTAAACGAAGCTAAATTAAACTAAAACATTTACCCAATATAAATTAGTTAGAAATATTAAAAACGATTAAACCCATTCTTGGAATCACTGCCTATTAGCATTGTGCAGGTCAGTATGTTCCTGACCGCCAGCCTGTGATTTGTAATACAGGAGTTAGGGACATTCTGATGAGCACAGTGGTACCGTCCAGCAGTTCTCTATGCGGTTCAGTACAATCCAGGCCAAGAAGATACTGGTTATTGGCATTATTTTGGTGCCCATTAATGATTGAATTCAGTCATAACTCAACTTTTAATTCAAAACAATGCTAGAAATAGATGAACTCCCACTGATTTAATTGTAATTCATTACATGGGCTCATTGAATATAATGAAAAAAATGGCTGCTCTTCCTTCAGGCCACTGCTGAGATATGGAGCATGCTCAGAACCATGCATCCTGACCTTAAAGGAACAATGAAAGTTTTCTTACCATTGAATATATCCAATCTAGCATCGCAAGAGGACTATAAGATTTAGTTTTGAGTTACAGCGTGGAAACAGGCCCTTTGGCGCACCAAGTCCGCGCCGACCAGCGATCGCCTGTACACTAGTTCTATCCTACAGGCTAGAGACAATTTACAGAGGTTTATTAACTAAAAACTTGCACGTCTTTGGAATGTGGTGGAAACCAGAGCATCTGGAGAAAACCCACGTGGTCACAGGGAGAACGTACAAACTCTGTAGTCAGGATCGAACTCGATCTTTGGCGCTGTAAGGCAACAACTCTACCACTGCGCCACTGTGCCACCCGACAGATGCATTAACCGCTGACAGACAAAGAGTAAACAACTCCTTAAGGGCAATTTACAGGAGCCAGACACCAGGAGCCGGAATGTGATCAAAAATGTGTGCACACTGCGTTGGAAGGTGCCCAGGAGAAAGGACATTAATCATCACTTTCTGGATAATGGAATATAGTTGCAAATATGGTGCTCCACTAACAATAAAACCAACTGCAACTTTATTGACACAGACATATATCTATTGATTCCATTTCAATATTTGGGGTGGCACAACAGTAGAGCTGATGCTTACAATGCCAGAGACCCGGGTTCGATCCTGACTATGTGTGCTCGCTGTAAGGAGTATGTATGTTCTCCCCGTGACCTGTGTGGGTTTTATCTGGGTGCTCTGGTTTCCTCCCACACTCCAAAGACGTACAGGTTAATTGGCTTGGTAAAATTGTAAATTGTCCCTAGTGTGTCTAGGATAGTGTAAGTGTGCAGGGATGTTTCCACACTGTATCTATAAACTAATTTAAACTAAACTAAACATAAGATTCCCCCCAGGTGATGTGGACTGTCTGAGGCACCTTGCATTTATGGCATTCACAAGAATAAAGATTGGCATTAGGGTTATATTGGGAAGCATTAGTGTGGGTGAATAATGATATTTCTTCATGTTCTGTGCTTTAATCTTGAGGTAAGTATGGTGGGTACAATTGCGTTTCCAATGGAAATGAGTTGTTAATTCCAGCTCAAATAGTAATCATCTCTGGAAGACCTTTTTGATATCTGCCAGGATAAAGACTGTACAAATTACATGGCAGCAAGGAGATATAACTTGGCTGCCAACTCCAAAAGTAGGAATGCAAGTAGTGAAGCTGAATGAAAGGTAAGATTTGATCATTTCTACACATCAGCGGCAGCAATGAACTAAATGCTCATTTGTCCTGATGTTTTAGTCCTTCAATATGTTTAGTACAACGGGTTGTACTAAATTGGGAGTGATTTGCACAGGTGGCATCTGTGGTGAGAAGTGGATGGTCGACTTTTTGATTTGCGACCCCTTATCTCGATCTAGTCCAGAGGAAGGGCCTTGACCCGAAACACTGAATGTCCCTTTCCCTCACAGATGCCGCCTGACCAGGTGAGTTCCTCCAGCTGCTCTCCTATCTTTGCCCCGTCTGTACAGTAATGATTCAATGATCCTGATCATAAAGTATTGACTGAGGTTTGATATTTGCCCCTGAAAATCAGCAAAGACGTCTCTGCATAACCAGCATCTCCGTAACAGTATGGTAGTCTAATCTCAGCTGGGGTCCTCCCGACTGAACCTGTCACACTAGGCATTTGAATCCTGGCAACATTTTCAATCAACAGTTTAATAATGTCGAAATGTATGTGTTAAAGAAATGGAGGCAAAGATAATTTACTTAAAGGTAATTGGGGATAAACACAAAAAGCTGCAGTAAAGGGCCTGTCCCACTTACGTGTCCTTGGCACGCAAATTACGCGACCTCGTGGTCGCGTTGAGGCGTACGGGCATCGTATGGCTACGCGGCGCCGGTCCCACTTAGAAGTGCGGAGGGGTATGTAGTTGTACACGGCATCGTGCGGGGCTCTGAAATTTTTGGAGTGAACAAAATCTTCACGCGCAACGGCCTGTCGCGGAACTGACGGCCAAAGTGGGACAGGCCCAAGACCCTGGCGCGACGCAACGTCTCACCTTCAACAGCAGCAGAAGCAGGTAAACGATCGCCGAGCTCGGCCTGGGACTCACGGCTGTTGCGGTCCGGATCCGCCCCCACTTCTGCTCCCAGAGGTCGTGTAATTTGCGTGCCAAGGACACGTAAGAGGGACAGGCCCTTAACTCAGCGGGACAGGCAGCATCACTGGAGAGAAGGAATGGGTGACATTTTGGGTCGAGACCCTTCATCAGACAGGAATTGGGTTGTGTTTATATGGATCAACGTCATGCTTGCAAGTTCTGTATCATGTCAGGTTATTAGACCATAGAACAGTACAGCACATGAACAGGCCCTTCAGCCCACAATATATGTGCCGAACATGGTGCCAAGTTAAACTAACCTCCTCTGTCTGCACATGATCCACATCCCACCATTGCCTGCAGATCCAGGTGCCCATCCAAAAGCTTCTTAAATACCACTCTGGCAGCAGTATGCAGGCACCGTCCACTCTCCGTGTAACAAACTTGCCCCGCACTTCTCAACTTTATCCCTCCCACCTTAAACCTGATGCCCTCTAATCTGTGACATTTTCACCCTGGGAAACAGATTCTGAATATGCTTCTTTTCTTAGATCTGTGCAAATTGGAGGACAGGTTGTTATCTTACATAGTGAGGAATTAATACTTTAATTTAATACTTAATTAATAGTAATAATTCCACATTTTCTTTCAAGAGAGTAGGACATCTCATTCTGCTTTACCGGGATCAGCTGGATGGGGAAGCGGAAAGAGGGAGGGAGTGTGAGTGGGTTAGCAGGGAGGTTCTACTTCAGTTGTATAGGGTCTTGGTGAGACCACACCTGGAGTATTGCGTACAGTTCTGGTCTCCAAATCTGAGGAAGGATATTATTGCCATACAGGGAGTGCAGAGAAGGTTCACCAGACTGATTCCTGGGATGTCAGGACTGTCTTATGAAGAAAGACTGCATAGACTCGGTTTATACTCTCTAGAATTTAGGAGATTGAGAGGGGATCTTATAGAAACTTACAAAATTCTTAAGGGGTTGGACAGGCTAGATGCAGGAAGATTGTTCCCGATGTTGGGGAGGTCCAGGACAAGGGGTCACAGCTTAAGGATAAGGGGGAAATCCTTTAGCACCGAGATGAGAAGGACTTTTTTTCACACAGAGAGTGGTGGGTCTCTGGAACTCTCTGCCACAGAGGGTAGTTGAGGCCAGTTCATTGGCTATATTTAAGAGGGAGTTGGATGTGGCCCTTGTGGCTAAGAGGATCAGAGGGTATGGAGAGAAGGCAGGTACGGGATACTGAGTTGGATGATCAGCCATGATCATATTGAATGGCGGTGCAGGCTCGAAGGGCCGGATGGCCTACCCCTGCACCTAATTTCTATGTTTCTATGTTTCTATGACCCCTTAGATTTTCTCCAAGATCTTCGGTTTCTTCCCACACACCAAAGACGTACAGGTTTGTAGGTGAATTGCTTTGGTATGTGTAAAAATTGTCCCAAATGTGTGTGTAGGATAATGTTAATGTGCGGGGATCACTGGTCGGTGCAGACTCAGTCAGCCGAAGGTCCTGTTTCCGCACTGTATCTTTAAACTAAGAAGCAAAATGCTGCTGTAATAGCGGGTCAGGCAGCATCTCTGGAGAACACGGATAGGTGCCCTTCTTCAGTCCCAACCTGAAACGTCATCTACCCATGTTTTCCACAGATGCTGCCTGACCAACTACATGGATTTTCAATTGAAGAAGGAGGCCTCAACTACCTTCTCTGCCACAGAAGGTAGTTGAGGCCAGTTCATTGACTATATTTAAGAGGGAGTTAGATGTGGCCCTTGTGGCTAAGGGGATCAGAAGGTATGGAGAGAAGGAAGGTACAGGATACTGAGTTGGATGATCAGCCATGATCATATTGAATGGCGGTGCAGGCTCGAAGGGCCGAATGGCCTACTCCTGCACCTAATTTCTATGTTTCTATGTTTCAATGTTAATAGTACAGTTAATTATATATTCAAGGATGTAACCTACAACGTTAATCAGATATAGATCTCAGGGTCAACATGCTCTTCTGGAGTGGCTTGAGAAATGATTTCCAATATTTCCTCATTAACTATCGTGATTTTAATTTTAAGAAAACATGTACATTTCTCAAGGTTGGACAAGAAGAATATGTTTTATCCTGTACTAAATATCTCATCTGTGTGGGACAAGCTGTGTAGGTCAGTCCCGTCCAAATAACGTCTAAAAATGGAGATAGACACAAAGTGCTGGAGTAACTCAGCGTCATCTCTGTAGAAAAAGGATGGGTGATGTTTCGGGTCGGGACCCTTCTTCAGAATGAAAGTAGAGGGGAGGGAAGTGTGGAGGGAAAAGGCCAGAACAAAGCAGGCCAGGCAACAGATGACTGAGGAAGGGTGGAGCTTCCTTATATATCTTACATAAAAATGGAGAAGTGTGTTATTAAATTATCCCATATACTTTTTATTAGTTTGGTTTATTATTGTCACATATACCGAGGTACTGTGAAAAACTTTTGATTGTGTGCTATCCAGTCAAAGAATAGACTATACATCCCCTCCTCCATTTTAATGTGAGTGTTACCTTCACACTTTATCACTTGTCAACTCACTCCCATTCATTTCCACCTTATGCTGGTCTTTATCAAACTTACAGGAACCTTTGCTTTAAACAGCCCCCCCCCCCCCCCAATCTAAACCCCAGTGGCTTTAAATCAATAAAGAGAAATTCTCCGTACCTGCCCATAAATATGACTGCTGTTAAATGTTTTACTAGACACAAAAAGGACCTATTGTACCAGGTTTTATGTTTACTTGGAAAAATTGGCTGAAGCGGAAAAATTATGGAACATACTAATAAAGAGCTTGACTGAAACAGCTTAAGGAATGCTGTTGTGAATGGATTCTTGCTTTGGCTTTCTTATTGTTTTTCTAATTCTCTCCCTCTTCTCATGAAGCTATTAAGTCCTGCTGGGACTCATTTCCAGAGGCACTGTTGAACATCTTGCAGTGCATATAGTTCATTATTCTTTGCGTGCAAGCCTGCATCTCCGAGCTTGTTGTTACAGTTACCTCTGGCGCCAATTCCAGCCCAATGGCACACTGTGGAGCACCCGTTTAGCCTGCTGCCTCTCCCTCTCCTGCTTCGGCAGTCCCTCGAGGCCAAACCTCAACCTTCATGACTGAGGATGAAGTGACTTTGTTTCTATACTGCGGCTGCATTCATTCGTCCATGGCAGCAAGCAGTTTATTGGAGGGTAGGTGCAATATTGCAGCAAAGGAGATCGAGGTGAACATCAAGGTGCCGCTTGCCTTCAGCCTGCATGGAGATTTGGTTCTGCTTTTGATCGATCGATTGAAACAAGCCCTTCAGCCCATTGAATCCACGCCGACCTTCGATCACCTGTTCACACTTCATTCTATGTTATCCCACTTTCACATCCACTCCACACTGGTAACAATTAACCATATAGCCTACAAACCTGGGATAAGTTCATAAGTTCATAACCCCCATCAAGCCTACCCCACTGTTCAATCATTGCTGATATATCTTTCCCTCTCACCCCCATTCTCTTGCCTTCGCCCCATGACCCCTGACACCCTTAGGGTGCAAAGTGATCCACAAAATACCATAACATCCAGTAGGTTTCAAGGATGACACAGTAGCAACCTGTAGAGCTGCTGCCTCACAGTATCAGAGTCCCCTGTTTGATCCTCATCTTGGGAGCTATCTGTCAGGAGCTCCCTGTGGCCACGTGGGTTTCCTCCGAGTACTTTAGTATCCTCCCACATTCCAAAGATGTGCGGATTTGTAGGTTATTTGGGCTCCGTAAATAGTCCCTTGGGTGTAGGGAGTGGATGAGGAAGTGGGATAACATGGAACTAGTGCGAATAGGAGATTGATGGGCCAAAGGGCATGATTCCTTGCTGTATATCTAATCTAAACATCTAAACTAAATTTATCAGGCTTAAAAGATCAGAGTATTTTGCCTTCCTTTCCCCCTTCGTATCAAAGCCAGAGCTTCTTTCCTCCTGAGTCCCACATTAGGGAGTGCTTCACAGACTAAACTTTTTATCATGTCCTAAAATATACTTTTGATGCATTTGTTGTATGTATAAACCTCAGGTATAGTTGAAAGCTCCCAATTAACCTTCTTGAACCTTCGAGAGCAATCCTGTGCAATCCATTATAATTTCCACTATGGTTGTGAATTTATTACAAAAACTTAAACCCGTCACCCAATGATTGCTGTCGTACAATAAGGGTCAGACACACACCTCTGTTAACACAGTAAATATTGGAGATACGGCCAGTAGATTATTCAAGGTGAAGTTAAAAGCGCTGTTAATATAGGAATTGGAAAAAAAAAGGGAACTTTTAGGATAGGAAGCCTCACCTCTTTCAAACCAGATGATTATTCGTAGATTTTCTCAGGCCACCTTCACTGCAACTCACTTCAGTCGGTAGCTAACCCTCATCCCACATGCATTTTGATTTGCTTCTCACCTCTAGCTTTATAAATGATTGTTGCATTGAATGGTCTTTTCTGCATTGCACTCTCACTCGAATCAGCCAGTGGGGTTGTGGGACCTTTCACCAGTCTTTGTTTCGGTGATACGGGGACACCAGGAGATGCTGCCATACAAAAAAAGACACAAATTGCTGGAGTAACTGGGTCAGGCCGCATCTCTGGAGATCCATGTTGTCTAACGATTCACGTTCTTGGAGATCCATGTTCTCTGATGATCCATGTTCTCTAGATATTAACCTACTAACCTGTACGCCTTTGGAGTGTGGTGGAAAACTGGAGAACCCGGAGAAAACCCATACAGTCACAGGTAGAAATACCGATGTTCGAGTTGTTCTAGTGAACTTGGGGATTGTCCTGTGAATTGAAGATGGTCATTTTGGACTTGGGGATTGTCCTAGTAGTCCGGCGGATTGTAAATGTTGAACCATGTTCAAAGCGAAGGAGAAAGGTAAAGATGGTATTGCTTGCTAGTCAAATGGTGAGGAACTTTTTCAGAAAAGATACTTTTGCAATAAAATTAGCAGCTATTTGAACGAAAAGGACTGATAAATGTGAGTCGGCATTTATTGATGGAAAACATATTTGACTAAATTGATTATTTTTTGAAGAAATAATCTGGAGTATAAATGTGGATAATGGAGTTGATTCATAAATGGACATTGGAAATGAAACAGGGCCTATTACCAAGGACACTACAGAGACAGAATAAAGAGTTCTCATGCTCCAGCAGTCCGCGATGCCAACGACCAGGTAATTACCCGACTGACGAGCCACGGTCTTACCTGGTAGACTGTGAGGGAGCGGTATACCGGAGAAGTCGATAACACCTGCTTGTTGTGAGGGAGCCTCGACCACCGCCTGCTGGTCCCTATGCTCCACCGCCCCAGTTCCAGCCGCCTTTTGCAATGTCTCCCACCCGTCCCCGCATGCCTTGCACCTCTCCACGTCCCGCGGTCTCCACTAAGCACGGGGCCTCACCCACCGCATGTTTCCCCTTTCGGTCACCACAAGCCTCCACCGCGTCATTCTCGCCTCCAGGCTCTCCGTCTCATCTTTCAGGTGAGGGGGGGGGGGGGAGGGTTTGGTCCGCACACGCTCGGGCCGTGTTAGTAGACCACCAGACAGATATGGCGAGTATGTTTAACTCCATGGCATGGGTGCTCTTCTACACTTAATCTTTAGGGGGAAGGATGTAGATTGATGTTGCATGTTAACCATTCACACACCAGCCAGCATCTCTAACTCCACCCCACTGTAATACTTATACTAACACTTGTTTCCCAGCACAGACAGTTGGAGCAGCCAGGATGTTCTGACAACTTATCATCCTTCATGCTGTTAAGTTTCAGTGCTGATTAAAGATGTATTTAAATCACGTACTGAGTCTGGAGTGGTCATTTACAGATAGGAAGGAACTGATGCTGGTTTAAACCAAAGATGAACACAAAAGGCTGTCTGATTAGAAACAAAACCTAGATAAGGAAGTTATGCTAAATATATTTAAAAGGGCTTAATTAGGAAAGGGAAAATAGATTATGAAAGGAAACTGGCAGGGAACATAAAAACTGACTGCAAAAGTTTTTATAGATATGTAAAGAGAAAGAGACTAGTTAAAACAAATGTTGGTCCCTTGCAGTCAGAAACAGGTGAATTGATCATGGGGAACAAGGACATGGCAGACCAATTGAATAACTACTTTGGTTCTGTCTTCACTAAGGAAGACATAAATAATCTGCCGGAAATAGCAGTGGAACGGGGGTCAAATAAGATGGAGGAACTGAGTGAAATCCAGGTTAGCCGGGAGGTGGTGTTGGGTAAATTGAACGGATTGAAGGCCGATAAATCCCCAGGGCCAGATAGTCTGCATCCCAGAGTACTCAAGGAGGTAGCCACAGAAATAGTGGATGCATTAGTGATAATTTTTCAAAATTCCTTAGATTCTGGAGTAGTTCCTGAGGATTGGAGGGTAGCTAATGTAACCCCACTTTTTAAAAAAGGAGGGAGAGAGAAAGCGGGGAATTACAGACCAGTTAGTCTAACATCGGTAGTGGGGAAACTGCTAGAGTCAGTTATTAAAGATGGGATAGCAGCGCATTTGGAAAGTGGTGAAATCATTGGACAAAGTCAGCATGGATTTACGAAAGGTAAATCATGTCTGACAAATCTGATAGAATTTTTCGAGGATGTAACTAGTAGAGTGGATAAGGGAGAACCAGTGGATGTGTTATATCTAGACTTTCAGAAGGCTTTCGACAAGGTCCCGCATAAGAGATTAGCATACAAACTTAAAGCACACGGTATTGGGGGTTCAGTATTGATGTGGATAGAGAACTGGCTAGCAGACAGGAGGCAAAGGGTAGGAGTAAACGGGTCCTTTTCAGAATGGCAGGCAGTGACTAGTGGGGTGCCGCAAGGCTCAGTGCTGGGACCCCAGCTATTTACAATATATATTAATGATTTGGACGAGGGAATTCAATGCAACATCTCCAAATTTGCAGATGATACCAAGCTGGGGGGTATAGTTAGGTGTGAGGAGGATGCTTGGAGGCTGCAGGGTGATTTGGATAGGCTGAGTGAATGGGCAGATGCATGGCAGATGCAGTACAATGTGGATAAATGTGAGGTTATCCACTTTGGTGGCAAAAACATGAGGGTAGACTATTATCTGAATGGTGGCAGATTAGGTAAGGGGGAGATGCAACGAGACCTGGGTGTCATGGTACACCAGTCATTGAAAGTAGGCATGCAGGTGCAGCAGGCAGTGAAGAAAGCAAATGGTATGTTAGCATTCATAGCGAAAGGATTTGAGTATAGGAGCAGGGAGGTTCTACTGCAGTTGTACAGGGTTTTGGTGAGGCCACACCTGGAGTACTGCGTACAGTTTTGGTCTCCAAATCTGAGGAAAGACATCCTTGCCATAGAGGGGGTACAGAGAAGATTCACCAGACTGATTCCTGGGATGTCAGGACTTTCATATGAGGAAAGATTGGATAGACTCGGTTTGTACTCAATGGAATTTAGAAGATTGAGGGGGGATCTTATAGAAACCTACAAAATTCTTAAGGGGTTGGACAAGCTAGATGCTGGAAGATTGTTCCCGATGTTGGGGGAGTCCAGAACAAGGGGTCACAGTCTAAGGATAAGGGGGAATTCCTTTAGGACCGAAATGAGGAAAACATTCTTTACACAGAGAGTGGTGAGTCTCTGGAATTCTCTGCCACAGAAGGTAGTTGAGGCCAGTTCATTGGCTATATTTAAGAGGGCGTTAGATGTGGCACTTGTGGCTAAAGGGATCAGGGGGTATGGAGAGAAGGCAGGTACGGGATACTGAGTTGGATGATCAGCCATGATCACATTGAATGGCGGTGCAGGCTCGAAGGGCCGAATGGCCTACTCCTGCACCTATTTTCTATGTTTCTATGTTTCTAAAAGACCTATTGCACAAGGATGTTCTGCATCATTGGGAAAGGTAAGAACCAGAAGGCATGGGTTTAGGGTGAAGAGGAAAAGATTTAATAGGAACCTGAGTGGTTACTTATATCACACAGAGGGCTGTGGGTTTATGGAATGGGCTGTTTCCTGGATAGCAAACAAACAGGATTTACTACAGTATCTCAGTACACATGACAATAATATACCCAGGCACTCCTCTCTGCTGCAATTGGTGAATTGACAATTTCTGAACACTGCTTTTTCAAAAGGTTGAGATGTTTTCAGAGAGAAATGAGGATTTATCCGTACAAGGAGAGACCGGTAATGTCAGTTGTTTTCCTTAGAATTGAGATGAATAAACAGGTTTGATAGACAAAAAATTTGGATCGAGACCCTTCTTCAGACTTCAGACTGAAGAAGGGTCTCGACCCAAAATGTTACCCATTCCTGCAATCCAAAGATGCTGCCTGTCCCGCTGAGTTACTCCAGCATTTTGAGTCTATCTTTGGCTTAAACCAGCATCTACCAGTTCCTTCCTACGACAAAAGAGGTTTGTTAGATGGTTGAGAATTATTAGCTGCTCCGAATGATGAGTAAAGGGAAATAGTGCCAGTGCCTGGTGGCTCAATACCCAGTGGGTACAGGCTAAAGATTATTACTCAATGAATCAGAGAGAATAAAAGTTGTTATTAATGCAATAAATGGTTAGGACTGCCACTGCTCATTAGGGTTGTGCAAAGTGATTTAATAGAAATTGTGTAAATACGTAGAGGAAATATTGAATAGGTACAGGGAAAGAAGGGTGTGAGGGATTAAGTTGCTAATTAGAAGAGCTAGCATACACACACTGGGCAATGGTGTCCTTCCACACTTTATTAGAGTCACAGTTATAGAGTTATACAGTGTGGAAACAGGCCCTTCGGTCCAACTTCCCTATTCCAACCAACTTGTCCCACCTACACCAGCCCCACCTGCCTGTATTTGGCGCATATCCCTCTAAACATGTCCTTTTTATGTACCTGCATCTACTACCTCCTCCGGCAGCTCAGTCCATACACCCCACAGGTTCCTATTAAATCCTTCACCTCTCATCTTAAACCTATGTCCTTGATTCCCCAACTCTGGGCAAGAGACCTACTCTGGGCAAGCATTATTCTAGAGACTGATCAAACTATGCACCTACCACGTGGTGTCAAAACTCACCAGGCTTGTGTTAGGGGAGGTGGGTGGGGAGGTGGTGATAGAGGGTGAGGAATCTCCCTATATTGGTTCTGGGAGTGGAGGAAAGATGTCAGGGTGCTGCTACCCTCTGCCGGTGAAGCAGTGATGGAGATGGTAACGCAAATAAGATCATCATTCTTTACAGGGACTTGAGCATTTTGCACCAGGCTTGCCTACAGTTAATCCATCATTTCTATCTATTTAAAAAGAGAAAGTTACAGAAGTTACTTGGTGAGATAAGCATTATTTCAGGTCTGCAACCTTTCATTAGAACAGTTCCAGACTTAAAATATAAATTCTGTTTCTCACTCCACAGGTGCTGCCTGACCTAGACTTTGGACTTTAGAGATACGGCATGGAAATAGCACCTTCAGCCCCATCAAGTCCGCACAAACCAGCGATCACCCCATTCACTAGCGCTATCCTACACACTAGTGACAATTTATAATTTTAACAATGCCAATTAACCTACAAATCTGTTCACCTTTAGAGTGTGGGAGTAACTAAGCAGGTCAGGCAACATCTATGGAGGACATGGACAGGCGATATTTCAGAACGGGACCCTTTTGTACATGGCAATTGGCTGGAAGTTGTTACAAGAATGGGAAATCAAAGGGTTGGATCTTATCAAATGGGTACCTGGTGGGGACAGGGGCTGCCCAGAACGAAGAGGGGGGGATGCTGAGAACAAAGGGGGACCCAGTTGGAGACCACTGTGGAAAACGAGGGACCCAGAGGGGGGCCGCTGAGAATGAAGGGGGGGGGGGGGGGGTGTCGGTGTCAGGAAAAGGGCTACTGTATGATTTTACCGGGTCGTATGCAAAAGCATTTTGTTGTACCTACTGTAGGTACATCTGACAATAAAGTATCATTGAATTGAATCATTGAATCAATGAATAATCAAAAACCATTTGAATGAAGATTGCCTGTTTTATATAGTCACCTCCTGGCACGATTACAGCTGATGTGAGACGCACTCCCAGCTGGCTGGCGGTCATATACTTGATGAATGTCTTGCTCTGTTTTCAAGCACTGACATCCGTTAACTTGTACTCAGACTTAAGACAAATTAACGTGGGCACTTGAACGTTTTTTTTATAAGCCTTGTGTTCAATGTCAGCATTAAGCACTCACAGATCTGATACAGCTTGTGTTAGATTCCCCATATCAGTCATCCGCCGATATCTTTGTGGGAAAGATAGCTTTGGTTATACATTTGATAACAGTAGATTACAGTCACAGAAGTGAACGGAGTACTTTATGCAGTGCTGGTGGCCTTAGAGTAGCTTGATAACTTCTGTAAGATATTGCTTTGTTCTGAAACACAGAACGTTGGGAACTGCGCTGTTTAATTGCGCTTCATTACGTGGCGATTTGCTATTCAAACTTCACTAACGCAAGCAAAGGAATCCGTTCACTGAGACCCACAGGTCACCAAATAAATAGGCACCAGTTAATTTAAACACATGAAGTGAGCAAAATCTCAGCTCTCATTTTCCCGATATCTATGTATTTCAATAGAATATAGATATACTAGTTGAACATAAATTGATTTGAAGAATGACACAAAGTGCTGGAGTAACTCAGCAGATCAGACAGCATCTCTGGTGAACATGGATTGGGCCCCTCTTAAATTCATAAGTTTTTGCAGCAGAATTAGGCCATTTGGTCCACCTTCAGACTGATTGTAATAGGTGTAAAGAATGGAGTTCAAGGAAATGTTACATCTAAACTAGTATGCATGAAGGTGAAATATGCTGACACGTTTAAAACTCAAAGAAAACAAAAAGGTTCAACTACCATATCATTTAATCACATTGTGCCATATTTCCATGTACAATGCAATTGGATTTCAATATATCATCAACTTAAAGGAAATTCAGGGACTCACTGTGAGGTCAACAATTTTCCCTTTGGGTATTTTAAACTTCTCTGAGAGGATATCTCAGGAGCTGTTTATTTATTTATTTTTAGTTTAGTTTAGTTCAGCGCGGAAACAGGCAATTCAACCCACCAAGTCCAAGCTGGCCAGCGACCACCTCATACACTAGCACTCTCCTACACACCAGGGACAATTTACAATCTTTACCAAAATGAATCAACCTACAACGCACGTCTTTGGAGTGTGGGAGGAAACTGGAGCACCCGGAGAAAAAACCCATGCAATCACAGGGAGAATGTACAAACTCAGTACAGACAGCACCCGTAGTCAGGATCGAACCCGTGTCTCTGGCGCAGTAAGTCAGCAGCTCTACTGCTGTGCCATTGTGCCGCCCAAGAATTGGTATCATTGATGAAATACTTACCAGCTCTCATTTACCCTCACCTCCTAAATCTCCACATCCTTCCTCACCAGTCCCAAGCCCCCTCTTAAATTCACTCCATTCCTTCCATTCCTTCCGCCACCACAGGTTGTGACGTCTGACAACCCAAATTGAGATCCTTGGAACACCTCACACAATCCCTCCCACACTACTGAGCAACCAACCTAGTATGACCGACTGACATTCAATATGCTGATGTTTCCCCAATACTAACTAATGACTTCCCGGCCTACATCCTCTGCAGGACCCCTACATTGCTCCCATTGAACCTCCATCTGACAATCATCATTCAAGTCTCCTGCTCACTCCCCCATTCCCCCTCCCCTTTCTGATCCCATGTTCTAACCCATTGATTATTGACTGTTGCTAGAAGCCATTAGGTTACTAACATTAAACACATTGGGCATATGGGTATCCCATCACTTAGTTGTAACATTATTTCAACTCGCTCTCTAACATTGCATCTATATTTTTTCCCAGGTTGGGTGGAATGAAAGAGCAAGTGTGGTTTTTGAAGAGTAATAATTATTCTACAAGCAGCCAGAGGGAAATGGTTTGTCAGCAGCACTTTCATTGAGGAATTAGTTTAGTTTAGTTTAGTTTAGTTTAGTTTAGTCTAGTCCAGTCTAGTCTAGTTTAGTTTAGTTTAGAGGTAGAGAATGGAAATAGGCCCTTCAGCCCACCAAAGTGTATGTTATAGGAGCAGAATTAGGCTATTTAGCCTATCAAATCTACTCCATAATTCAATCATGGCTGGTCTATCTTTCCCATTCAACCCTATTCTCTTGCTTTCTGCCCATAACCCCCTGACACCTGTACTAAGGAAGAATCTGTTAATCTCCACCTTCAAAATATCCACTGACTTGGCCTCCAGAGCCTTCTGTGGCAATGAACACCACAGATTCAGTACCCTCTGACTAAAGAAATTCCTCCTCATTTCCTTTCTAAAGATAAATCACTTTGAATGCTTTCTTCCCACAGTTTTTTTCCATCCACAACACTGAATTGACACAAACTAACCCCACTTTCTTCACATGCTCTGTAGTGGTTTTTTCCCCAATATCTGCACCTTTCCTGGGGAGAGGCCTGTTCAGTGGCATAAAACACTCTGTGACTTGTTTATAAATTATGTAGTGACAGATCCCAAACAAAGAGTTCACTGGCCTTTCTTACAATGAGAGCTTAACATATCTAACTCAGACCATTCCACATCTGGTCAAATGATGTCCAAAACCTCTGACGAAGAAGCTTTGCATTTCTGTTAACATGGATCATACTTTGCCTTAGTGCTGAGGGTAAATGTATTTATATGAGTACATTCTTAAGACAAAGTATGAGTCATATTAAAAGAGGGAAACTTTTAAGCAGTGTTTCCCCATATAATTATCAGTCACCTTCAGGAACTGCAGAAAAAGCATGTTAACCGGTATTCGATTTATTTCATTTTCCTTCCCTTAAATCACAGACACACTAGCACGAGGAAACATTGGTATGTGCTATAAATAGCTTTACACAATGTCACAATGTTTATTTAATTTCTGCACATGACAAGATAAAATGTCCTGATATTTAGTTTGCAATTTTCTGCAGGTGGAGGTGCAGGAGTTTTAGATGGACCTGGTGTTGGATGGAGATTTAGCTTAACTGTCGATGGGTTTTTTTTTATCATGACCACCTTATTATCATTAACCTGCAAGCTTTGTGTCCAATCAGTAGAAACAAAACAAAATGGTGTGACCTCAATGTGCTTATTTAAAGGATGAATCAAAAGATGACCTTGGAGAACTTTGGAATTCGTAGAGTTTAGTTTAGAGATAGAGTGTGGGAAAAGGCCCTTTGGCCCACCGAGTCCGCACCGACCACAATCACTCATAGACCAGATGGATCTTATACATTAAGGACTATTTGCAGAGGCTAATTAACCTACATGTCTTTCGAATATGAGTGAAAATCTGAGATCCTGGAGAGAACCCATATGGTCACAGGGAGAACGTACAAACTCAGTACAGACAGCACCCATAGTTGGGATCGAACCCGAGTCTTTGGCACTGCAAGGCACCAACAGTACCACTGCGCTACTGAGCCGCTCTTGGAATTGAAAGCAGCAGGGGAAACAATTATGGTCGGAGCTGAGAGACCTTACTGACACTTATCTTAATGAGCTGCTGTGGGCTGTAAGAGAGAGAAATACCATTTCATTTCGGAGTCACGTGAGTGACTTCGTGAAGAGCCCGCCGGCGCGCATGCTCGACATATCGTCGTAACGCGTTGCTGCGACGGCTGGCGGTGGAGTGCGCTCCTCGCCAGCCCTTCATAAAGGGTCACGGAGGTGAGTATTCCACCTTTAGTTGGTGGTCCTTGTTGTCTGATTATGTCTTGCAGCAAGGACATGGATGGGAGTTCGAAGGGCCGGAGGACGTCAGGACGAGTTCGCCGGTCAACAGTTCCGGGGCCTTTACCATCGGCAGTACCTGCAGCGCAGGCCGGGACTCAGGCGGAGATGTGGGTAAGCCCTGTGTTTACAGGTCCAGATCCGCCAGCACACCACAGCTCGGAGGAGTTCGACGAGGAGGAGTGTGGTGTGCCGCCAGAGCAGGGGGACCCTGCAATGGCAGTCAGGTTGTCAGCGGGCTCGCTGGCGACCTCGAGCAGGGCACGTGCTGTTGCACGGCCTGTTCCACTCAGCCCTCCGAGAAGGGGGAGGGGAGGAGCCCAGAAGCCTAACCCTGTTAGGGCTAAGGCATTGCCTGTCGCGGAGGAGCGGTCAGGTTCCAGGGCGAGACCCGGGGCGGCTGTGAGGTCCAGCCGGCACACCCCGACTCTCGACGCCGGGACGGGTCGGTCGAGTCGGGTCTCGTCACGGTCGCCGAGCCCCCCATGGATGGGTGGGCGAGACCATGCGTCGGCAACGTCCACGATGTGGGCAGCCGGCAAGACTGCGCGGGCCCCAGGCAGCCATGCTTCGGCTGGTGCCGACACCTCGCCGCGAGTGCCCTTAGTGGCAGCGGCTTCAGCTCCCGCTAAACGGAGGCGGTTGAACACGCCCGCGCAGGAATTGCGCAGTTTCGCCTCGGCGGCTGTTAGCGACAACTACCGGCACCGGCAGGGCCTCGACGAGGTGCGGGCCGATGACAGGAGCCCGGTTTTCTTTTCAGAGCCGGAGGACTCCGACCACCTGAGTGTTCAGGGTGAAGGGCGTATTGACCATATGGAGCGGCTGCTGGAGCTCCTGCTTCAACGTCAACAACAGCAGGGCAGCAACAGGCACAGGGCGTCTTCACCAACATCTACTATCAGCCTGGAGCAGCAGGAGGAGGAGGTTCTGGTGGATCCCGTACCACCTCCGTTGGAGGTGCCAGCGGAGGAACTCTTGGATGTGGCGACCAAATTCGCGGCCCCACATACGGCTGGTCCTCCTCTAAATACAAAGCTGGCAGCCACAGTGGACTTTCTTAATAATCAGGTGCTGCAGGAAGAAGTCCTCATCCAGGCTATGAGCCGTCACAAGGCTCCATCAAACTGCAACTCCCTCAACGTGCCTGTGGTCAATACGCCAGTATGGGGCAACATCAGTGCGGCTATCCGTCAACAAGAGATAAAATTGCAGCGGATCCTGAAACTCCTCACGGCCGGTATTACCGCCTTTGCGCAGTCGGTGGACGGGGACGAACTGAATTTGGACCAGGAAGATGCTCTGGCCTTATTGTGCGCGACCCAGCACGAAATCAACGGGTTTCGCAAAAACAGCATCCGCCCAGCACTCAACCCGAAGTTTGCAGGATTGTGCAAACCACCGCCGCCGCCGCCGCCCCGTCAGCTCTTTGGTGAGGACCTCTCTAAGAGAGTCAAAGAGCTTGACGAACAAGCCAAAACGGTGGGGATCATGCGCTCTCAGAGTGCCCCCACACCGTCCGGCTCAAAAGCTCCATACATTCGCTCACAAGGGTCGGCCAGTGCCTCGACGAGGACTCACCCTCTAGCTCCACAACGACAACAGCACCAGAACCAGCACCAAAGGTCATTTTTAGGACAGGGTCGGCAGAGACCTTTGTGGAAATCGAAGACGCCGCGCCCTCAAGCCAACCCAGCACCTCCACGGCCACCCACACGTGTCAAGGACCGCCGGTAACCACGGAGGTGAGGGGGTCTGGTTCTCTTTTTTCTCTCTGTTTAACTTCCCATGTTGGTGGTCGTTTACGGTTGTTTTTGGATGCATGGGGTAATTTTACTGGTGATGAGTATGTGTTGCGGAATATTCAGGGGCATAAAATTGAGTTTATTAATGGCGACATTCCTCCATCCCAGCACATGCCTGGTCGTACGTTCAAATTGTCTGCTGCAGAACAGGCAGCAGGTTATAAGGAAATTTTAAGTCTGGAACAGAAGGGTGTGATTGAGAAAACGGTGCATGAGCCAATTGAATTTGTTTCGAACATATTTACTAGACCTAAGAAGGATGGAGGCTGTCGTGTCATTATTGATCTAACCCGTTTGAATACGTTTGTAACATATACTCATTTTAAAATGGATACGTTTGAAACAGCCAAATCATTGATTTCTCATGGCTGCTTTATGGCATGCATTGATTTAAGGGATGCATATTATTCAGTATCCATCCAGAAATATGATAGAAGGTTTTTGAAATTTATCTGGATGGGGCAACTTTGGCAGTATAAGGCTTTGCCTAATGGGCTCACTACAGCCCCTAGATTGTTCACTAAATTGGTGAAGCCAATCATGGCTTATTTGAGACAACGACATCATATAGTTATGGCTATTTAGATGATGTCTTTATTGTGGGCCACACCCTGCAATTGGCTGAACAGGGTGTTGCAGCTGCTGTCAATATATTTCAACAATTAGGATTCATTGTCCATCCAGAGAAATCGAAGTTCTGCCCTGCCCAGGTAATTAATTACCTAGGGTTCACGATGAACTCAATGAGCATGAGGATAACTATACCAATTAACAAAATTGAGGAAGTCACTCAGGTGTGCAGAGATTTAATTGGCACCAATATACCATCGATTCGGCATACAGCCACAGTAATTGGCAAGCTAGTGGCTTTGTTTCCGGCAGCACGATATGGACCTTTGCATTATCAGAATTTGCAAAGAGCTAAAATTATTGCGTTAAAACGGAACGCTGGTCATTACGATCGATCAATGCAGCTGCCGTCCGAAGCGATAACTGAGTTGCAATGGTGGGTGTGTCACATTAGCAACTCATTTAAGCCTGTTAGGGAGGCTAATCCGGTGGTATATTTACAGACTGATGCAAGCTCCAATGGCTGGGGAGCTACTGATAATTGCTCTAGTTGTGGGGGCAGATGGGACACCCTTGAGGCATCGATGTTGTTGACTCAAGGGATTAACTATTTGGAGTTGCTGGCAGCATTCCACGGACTTTGTGCATATTGTTCCAAGCTTGTTGGAGCACACGTCCGTCTCCAAATAGACAACACCACAGCTGTGGCATATTTAAACCATATGGGTGGTACCAGGTCAGTTTCGTGTGACAAATTGGCTAACTCAATTTGGCTCTGGTGTGTTCAAAGAGACATTTGGATTTCAGCTACCTATTTCCCAGGTGAGCTTAATACTGTGGCGGACACCAGGTCACGCAAATTTAATGACAACATTGAATGGATGTTGCATCCTGAGATTTTTTCTAAAGTCACAGCCAAATTTGGTAAACCGGACATTGACCTTTTTGCGTCACGGTTAAACCATCAGGTACCAGCCTACGTTTCATGGGAACCAGATCCTGGGGCAATAGCGCTAGATGCATTCTCGCTGGACTGGGGGAATTGGTTTTTCTATGCCTTCCCTCCGTTTTGCCTCATCAGTCGGGTATTGCGAAAGATTCAGGCAGATGCTGCCAAGGGCATCCTTATTATACCCGACTGGCCCACACAGCCTTGGTATCCGGTGGTCTTTGACATGCTCAACGAACCTTGGGTCCTTTTGAAGGGTTGCCCACAATTGGTTACTCACCCTGTCTCAGGGGAGCCACATCCCTGCCATGGCTATTTAAATTTGTTGGCTTGCAGGTTCTGAACAGGCCGTTAGTCCAATACGGCCTCTCGGCTCGGACCATGGATACCATCGGGGCGTCGTGTCGAGAGTCCACAAGGCGAAGATACCGCTCGCATATTAAGAAGTGGGAAGCCTACTGCAGCCGCTCTCGCATCACGTACGATGACGTGACAATAATCGACGTCCTGGAATTCCTCGCGGGGTTGCACCATGATGAACACTTAAGTTACAGTGCCATCAACAGCGCCAGAAGTGCGCTATCATTCTACCTCAAGATTGGGGTAGGATCCAACAGGCTAGTGTCCAGACTCATGCGGGGTATATTCAATATGAATCCGCCTACACCACGCTATAATATCACCTGGGATGTCAGGGACGTATTAACCCTGCTCAGGACGTGGTCTCCCATGGAAGGGCTCCAACTGGACCAACTCACCATGAAGCTGGTGATGTTACTAGCGCTGACTTCAGCTCAGAGGGTACAGACACTACACAAACTTTGTGTCGACAGAATGACATCTACCCCTACAGAAGTAGTCTTTTTCATTGACGAGCTACTAAAGCAGCATAGACCTGGGTGCACAGGGCTGCAGCTGAAGTTCCCGGCATACCCCGCAGATGCTAGGCTATGTTTAGCCTCACATATCCGCCACTATGTCAAGGTGACGGCACGCATCAGAGGAATGGAGAGATACCTGCTTGTCACTCATAGATCGGCACGTGCAAAAGAGAGACCTCATCATCGAGTGACAGTCCAGACGATATCCAGGTGGCTTCGAGTCATCTTGGGTAAGTCAGGTATCGACACTAATGTGTTCAAGTCTCATTCCACCAGGGCTGCATCGACGTCAGCGGCGAGGGTCATGGAGGTGCCCATGGACCAAATTCTCGCCACAGCAGGATGGACGAATGAAGCTGTGTTCCAGCGTTTTTATAACAAGCCTGTTGCTGCTCCTCTACAGTTCGCAGAAGCCGTGCTGAATGCAGGTCAAGAACGTGGAGATGTCCCCGCATGAGGGGTTTTTGATTTGTTATTAATAAATATGCTCTTGTTTTGCAGTATGAACTATTGAGCAAGTTTGTCCTCCCATCCATCCCTGGTAGTGGTGTGTCAGCATGGACGTGGTCCAGGGCGTGTAATCACAGAAGCTTTGAAGTCTTCACGAAGTCACTCACGTGACTCCGAAATGAAATAGTAAGATTGAACGAGAACTTACCAGTTCGAAGGTTGATCTTTATTTTATGAGGCGTCGAAGTGAGGGATTTCGTGCCCTCCTCGCCCAACCCTCAATCACCTTCATTTGGTAATCTTAGTCAATTCAATCATACTATGCGAAGTCATTTCTATTGTTGGTTTCTGTGATTCCACGCCGCTACTTTGAAGTATGTCGAGCATGCGCGCCGGCGGGCTCTTCACGAAATCCCTCACTTCGACTCCTCATAAAATAAAGATCAACCTTCGAACTGGTAAGTTCTCGTTCTATTCCACAACCATGGGAAATGAAAGCCTTTAAGTGAGGCCAAGAGGGTGAGGCTGCATTACTTTCAAAGCCCATCATATGGTCTGAAGAAGGGTCTCCACACAAAACGTCACCTGTTCCTTTACTCCAGAGATGATGCCTGACCCGCTGGTACTCCAGCATTTTGTTTCTATCTAACATGCGGTCATCTCTACAATGGGGAAACACAATGAAGATTGTGTGACCACTTTTGTGTAGCATTCAGTCTGTCAGGATGGCCTCCAGCTTCCAATCTTCCAATTTTTGGACATAGTCGGTTTTTCGGAGCCCCGCGCTCGGGACGAACTCCGCACAATTCCGCGCGGCTCCGGCGATCGAAGTGGGACCGGCCCCGCGACGCCGGACGGCTCAAGCGACCACGTTAGGTCGCGCTAATCGCATAGAGTTGCATGCTGGTGGGACAGGCCCTTTAGACTGCTGTCCCACACCCCAGGAAGGATATATTCATTCTGACGAAAATGCTGTGAAGATGAACGGACTGTGAAAATAAATCGAGGGACTGAGCTACAGGGAAAGGTTGTGGAAGCTAGGGCTTTATTCATTGGAGCGTAGAAGGATGAGGGGTGATCTTATACAAAATCACAAGAGGAATAGATCCTGACCTTGGGTGCCGTCTGTACGGAGTTTGTATGTTCTTCCTGTGTCCACGTGGGTTTTCTGCGAGTGCTCCAGTTTCCTCCCACAACTAGTTTAGTTCTGTTTATTATTTAGTTCTGTCGCATGTACCAATGTATGGTGAAAACCTTTTAGTTGCATGCAATCCAGTCAGCAGAAAGATTATACATGATTACAATCAATCCGTCAAACATGTACATTCCAAAGACATGCAGGTTAATTGGCTTCTGTAAGTTGCCCCTGGTATGTAGGATAGAACTAGTGTATGGGTGATCATTGGTTAGCGCAGACATGGTGGGCCAAAGGACCTATTACCACAGTACATCTGTAAACTAAACTAAACTAAACTAAACTAAACTAAACTATCACTAGCAAGTCCTTTTCCTTAGGGTGAGTGATCGGACTTGCATGTAACATTGCAGGTGTGCTCTTACCAGGGCTGTACATAATTTCAGTAACATGTACTCTTGTACTGAGAGAGAAATGAAGAAGAAGGGGAGAGGTCATCGTATCGCCACAGGAGCTGAGGAACAGGAGTCAATCATTTACCACAGTAAGCCAGTTCTACAATCCAGTGCGACCATGCATGATCTTTGACACCTCTGTTTATTAGTCTTTGCCCCATCTCCTATGAAAGTTTTAAAATTAAGAATAGATATGGAATGGAGTTTCAAATATCCACTCCCTTCCGTATGCAAAGATTGTTCCCATTTTAAACCCAGAGAGGCCGAAGATGAATTTTTAATCCTAGATTATTCGTTCATTTGAAATTGGGTCGTACTGTTGAACTTTCTTTCGCCTTCCATCACAGTGAGGACTGTGTAGGGGTCACTGTGGTGGATGTTCATGGTAAAATGTGTTTTTGAGTGATTTGGTGCTTTTAATTGTATGACTGACCTGGCCAATGAAATTCCTCGTATGTTGCAAAACATACTTGGTGAATAAGTGTGATTCTGATTCTGATTCTGAGTCTGAGATTCATACAGTCATACAGTGTGGAAATAGGCCCTTCCACTTGCCCATGCAGACCCATCTAAAGTAGTCCCGCCAGCCTGCTTTTGGTCCATATCTGTCTAAACCTACCCTATCCGGTACCTGTCCAAATGCTTCATAAATGTTGCGATAGTACTTGCCTCAACTACCTCCTCAGCCTCTGGCAGCTTATTCCATATACCCACCGCCCTTTGTGAAAAAACGTTGCCCATCAGGTTCTCAGTAAATCTTCCCCTCCTCACCTTAAACATCTTGTTGTCGATTCCCTTATTCTTGACAAGGGATTCTATGGTTTTACTCAATATGATGTTGTACCTTCCTCATCCTCCTGCACTGCAAGGAATACAGTCCTAACCTGCTCAACCTTTCTCCATAGCTCAGGCCCTCGAGTTCTGGCGGCATCCTCGTAAATCTTCTCCGCCCCCTTTCCAGCTTGACGATATGACAACATTTTGGGAGGAAATGGAAATGCAATATTTCATGTTGGGACCTTTCTTCAGACTTTTTCACATCCGATTTGCGTCCGAAGAAGGGTCCCGACCTGAAGCACTGTCTGCCCATTCTCTCCACAGATGCTGCCTGACCTGCTGAGATCCTCCAGCACTGTGTTTTGCTCAAGGTTTCAGCACCTGCGGTCTTGTGTGTCTGTACCTATATATCTACTATTTTTATTCCTGTCCTTGCATTAACCCCCCCATTCCCCATCCCCGTCCCCCCCATCCCCCGTCCCCACACCACTGGCAGCAAGTTAACATTGCTTACGGTTGGTTTGCCATTACCTCTTGATCTTATCCCTCATATCACAACAGATTACCTATTCTAGTTGTGTAGGAAGGAACTGCTGATGCTGGTTTACACTGAAGATAGACACAAAATACGGGAGTAACTCAGCGGAACAGGCAGTAAAGAATGGGTGATATTTCGGGGTCGACTCCCTTCTTCAGACTGAGAGCTTGACTCAGTTTGAAGAAAGGTCGCGACCCGAAACGTCTCCCATTCCTTCTCTCCAGAGCTGCTGCCCGTCCTGCTGATTTACTCCAGCATTTTGTGTCTATCTTCGGCCTTTTCTAGTTGAAAGATTCAGTCACGTTAATGCCCAGGAGTCAGCCTGTGTGGTGGAGAAGAGAAGAATGTCATCTTCACAAAGAAGCAGAAAACTTTCAGAAAAAATATTCAGTTACCCTTTATGGTTGGAAAAGCTCGAAATCGTTGATGCTTAAGAAAAGAGATGGCGTTCCATTTAGCAGCCTGGTTTAACATCTGTTATGCTGCAGATGAGTTTATGGATAAACTGATCTTTTTTTTAAATAGTGCTGCGATTGTACTGATTAAAAGCAAATGTTGAGTTATAAAGTTCTTCTTTTCCCAAGGAAGAACAAACTGTCCATGCATCTGTATTCCCAGGGTAATTTTCATTCTTACCACAGCTAAAAATCCCTCCATAATTAAAGAATGATTAACTATTTTCTTGTTAGAGATAAGCTAAACAAAACTGATGATTCTCGGAAGATTATTTTATTCACATTGATCTGGCATTACAAAACAAGTCAATAGGACTTTGATGAAACATTTTGGACAGTCACTCAAAAGTAGACAGAACATGGTGTAACTAGATAAAGATCTGCATTCCTTCTCTACTTTTTCATAAAACTAGTTAACCAATTGACTAGAGATTTACTTCTAAAGTTGATTTAATTATTTATTTGTAAGGATGATGCATATAATTTTGAAAATGCTGAATATTAATGAAATACAACAGATCAAATACCATTATAATTTGATTGGATGGTTTGAAAGATACAGCATGGAAACAGGCCCTCAGCCCACCTAGTCCACACTGTCCATCGATCACCCGTTCACACTAGTTCTATGTTGTGCCACTTTTGCATTCATTCCCCACACATAATGGGAGTGGGGTGCAATTTTACAGAGGCCAATTAACTGACAAACTCACAAGTGTTTGGGAGTGGGAGAAAGCCCAAGCGGTCCCAGGGGGAACTTGCAATTCCCCACAAGCAGCAACCGGGGTCAGGATCATACCTGGGTCTCTGGCGCTGTGAGGCAGCAGCTCTACCAGATGTGTCATTGTGCTGCCCTAGTAAATGCAGCAAAACCCTTATTCCATTGCCATTGTTCGTCAGTTTGAATTGGTTGTATTGGTGTAAAGTATTATTTGGTCTGATCGGGTCTTGTGCTCGTCCCTGGGGGACTGGCTCAGGCGTTACCTCAGTATCTGTGGTCTGCCGGGCCTGATGTTCGGCCACTGGGGACTGGCTTGGCAGCTACCCTCCCGGAACTCTATAGTGTCTGCTCTTGTAGCTTACGTACATCGGCCTTGTTATAACAGTACAGGACATCACAAACAGGAAGTCTGAAGAAGGGTCTCGACCTGAAACGTCACCCATTTCTTCTTGCCAGTGATGCTGCCTGACCCACTGAGTTGATCAAGCATTTTGGGTCTACCTTCGGTGTATAACCTACACAAACAGAGAGATTAGAGTGGCAGTGGGACAGAAGAACGGAGTGGCAGGCAACAGACTGAACATGGTTTATGCACATCTCATCCATGCAACACCAGCAGCAGCAAGGCAGGCAGTGGATAAGTACCTGTACCTTGTAGATCTTTGCATGGAAAATTCTATGCATAATTTGTAGCATGTAAAAATAGTAAAGTGATATCCTTTGAATTAAGAACAGAAAGGAAGGCCGGACACAGCACTATCACAAAAGAATGTGATTGTGCATAATAAACTTATGACTAAAGGTAGTAAAAGCTGATGGCCGACCATTTTACTGACCATTTTGTTTTCAGATTAATATCGTCCCCTGATGGCAAATATTAAAGTAAATTGAGTTGGAAATGTATAAGTTTGTAGTGGCTGGCTATATTTATATTTATATAAATATATTTATATATTTATTGGCTATATTTAAGAGGGAGTTAGATGTGGCCCTTGTGGCTAAGGGGATCAGAGGGTATGGAGAGAAGGCAGGTACGGGATACTGAGTTGGATGATCAGCCATGATCATATTGAATGGCGGTGCAGGCTCGAATGGCCGAATGGCCTACTCCTGCACCTATTTTCTATGTTTCTATGACTGGAGTTCACCTCGTGCAACAACTTACTAACTGGGAGTAAAAAAGTTCTACCAGAACTGTGTTCTGCTCTCTGTATCTTTCCCTTTGCTCCACCTATTATGCTTGAGTTTGGTTTGATTGTAGTTATGTATAATATTATCTGATCTGTTTGGATAGCATGCAAAACAAGGCGTTTCATTGTACCTCAGTACGCATGGCAATAATAAACCCAAACCTTAAACCTAAAGAAAAGTTCCACCTCAGTTGAATGCTATGCCACCTTTTGCTCTTCACACGCGGCTGTGGGTTTGAACTGGACTTTTGATCGTTATCAAGGAACGTTCTGTGTTCACTTTACCACGTCGGCACCAATACTTGGGCAATGTTTCATCAGAAAATTCTCCAAGAACTTCAAAACAAAATCGCTGTGCCATCTTGTAGAGTGGACCAAGGGTTGGTAGGTGTTTAGCCCTCCTAGTTGACAGGAATAATGGGTGGAGAACAAGGCCAGGAAGAGAGGAGGGAGGGAAGGAGGAAGTAAGGGGGAGAGGGGCAGGGAGAGAGAAGCAGAATGAAAGGGGAGAGGGAGAGAGGGGGAGATGGGGTGAGACGGGAGAGGATGGAGAGAGAGAAGAGGGGGAGACAGTGAGAGAGAGAGGCCAGAATGAGAGAGAACGAAACAAGAAAGTCACCTTCTCCTTCCTCCTCTATACCCACTCCATCAGGACCACACAATGCATGTGCTATTATATATTTTCTTATGTTGAAAGCCATTCGGCATATCAAGTCTATGTTTGCTCCTGGGGCATTCCATTTGTCCCATTCTCCCACTTACCTTCCATGTAACCATGCCCATTAATTCACCCCAATACTCCAGCCACCAACTTACATTTGGTGTAATTTATGGTATCTCTCTTAGCCATTCCAAACTCAGCATTTGTGCACTCCTAACCTTCAGTGGGAATGGCTGCTTGAAGTCTGCATATACAGGTCTTGAACATAGTAGTCGATCAGCACATGAATCATAGAACATGTAACAGTACAGTACAGGAACTGGCCCTTCAGCCCACAATATCTCTGCTGAACATGGTGCCAAGTTAAACTAACCTTCTCTGCCCTCACTCGATCTATAATCCTCCAGCCCAGACCATCACACAAAGCAACCTCCTTTCCATTGACACCACACTTAATGCAGCCTTGGCAAGGCCACCAGCATAATCAAGGACGAATCTCACCCCTCCCACCCCACTTCCTCTTCTCCCTTCTTCCATTAGGCAAGAGGTACAAGAGACACTCCGCTAGATTCAGACAATTTCTTCCCAAGCAAATGAATCATCGTATCAACAACTAGAGAGTGGTCCTGAGGTGCTATCTATCTCTCTGGACACACTTTGACTTTCTTTAATCAGACTTTACCAGACTTTATCTTGCACTAAACCTTATTCCCCTTATCATTTATCTGTACACTGTGGATGGCTCGATTGTAATCACACACACTAATTTTGCTGACTGGTAGTATGCAACAAAAGCTTTTCACTGTACCTCGATACACGTGACAATAAACTAAACTAAACTAAACTAAACTAAACTAATTCCTGCATATTCATGTGCCTATATAGCCGGTTCTATTAATCAATGAATTAGCCCAAAATTTCTTGCTAACAGCAAATTTTCAACCAAACCTTTATCAGCAAAATATGTCATTTGTGGCTCAATTTACCACATCACAAAGCATTCCTCCCAAAAACATAGAAGCTACAGATGCGCTCCCAAGTCAAGCAAAACTAACTCAGGTGTTTAATGTGTTATGAAGCACATCTCAGATCTGGGGGAACAAATGATATTCAAATGTTCAGATTACTCGAGAGATGTTGAAAGGAAAATAGGTGATAAAAAAGGTAAATGGAATATAGTGTACATCGAAAGAGATTGGAAAATCTAGAGCAAGACACAGGAAAAATAAGCAATCGAGCTCAGCGTGATCCATGAATGGAGAATAGTTCACAGAAGAAGCTGAATGAACATAAAAACAAGTTAGCAATTGGCTGAAGGTTCTCCCTTTGGATCAAGGCTGAGGTCGCTCTCTAGACACAAGGAACTGGTTAACCGAAAAGACACAAAGTGCTCGCATAACTTGACTGGTCTGGCAGCTTCACTTGAGAATATGGATACGTGACGTTTTGGTTCGGGACCCTTCTTCAAACACCTATCCTGCTAAACATCACCTATCCATGTTAGGCCCAACAAGGTCTTCAGCTCACCAAGTTTGTCCATACACATACACTATCCTACAAACTAGTGACAATTTGCAGAGGCCAATATACCTAAAAGCTTGGGTACACAAAAGGCTGGAAAAACTCAGCGGGTGCAGCAGCATCTAAGGAGCGAAGGAGATAGGCGACGTTTCAGGTCGAGACCCTTCTTCAGACCCGGTCTCGACCTGAAACGTCGCCTATCTCCTTCGCTCCTTAGATGCTGCTGCACCCGCTGAGTTTCTCCAGCCTTTTGTGTACCTTTGATTCTCCATCATCTGCAGTTCCTTCTTTAATACCTAAAAGCTTGCATGTCTTTGGAATGTGGGAGGAAACCGGAGCGCCTGGAGAAAACTTAAGCGGTGAAAGGGAGAACGTGGAACCTTCATAGAATCTGCACCTATAGTCAGGATCGAACATTGGGTGGCATGGTGGTGCAGTGATAGAGTTGCTGCCTGACAGTACCAGAGACCTGGGTATGAGGCCAGGTCGTCTTCGATTCCTCTCAGGGTGCTCTGGCTTCCTCCCACGTTCCAAAGACGTACAGGTATGTAGGTTAATTGGCTTTGGTAAAATTGTAAATTGTCCCTAGTGTGTAGGAGAGTGCAGGTGTACGGGGTGATCTGGTCAGCCTGGACTCAGTGGGTCAAAGCGGCTGTTTCAGTGCTGTATCTCTAAAGTAAAGTAAATGAAACAATTGCGGCAGCAGTCTTTGTCCTGAAATGTTACAATGATTGTGATCGTCAGCATGTTTGTGCAATTAATGAAAGAAGCTCCTTCTTGCTGGGTGGGTGGTTTCTGGGGGTTGGCAGGGGGATGGATATTTATATAAAACCACACAACCCACTGTAGAGAAAAGCAACGGCTTAATTGATAGGAGGGAAATGTGGGAAAAGAAATACTTCCTTTTTGCTTTTCTGTTTATGCAGCTGTTGTTATAAGCTAAAAACAAAAAGATAATTAAATCAAAAGTTCAGGATAGTCCCTGCCTTCAAACACGAGCTGAGATGCTCAGGATATTGGTCATCAGTGCCTTGGAGAGATGGTATGAGTTGGTGTCACATTCCTGTATTTCACTGAGGCACTAATTGAGCAAAATTGTTGCCTTACAGTGCCGGAGACCCGGGTTTGATCCTGACTATGAGTGCTGTCTGTACGAAGTTTGTGCGTTCTCCCCGTGACTTGCGTAGGGTTTTTCCGGGTGCTCCAGCTTCCTCCCATTCTCCAAAGACATGCATGTTTTTAGGCTAATTTGCTTGGTATAAATGTAAATTGTCCTAGGTGTGTGTAGAATAGTGTTAGTGGGCAAGGAGCGCACTCGGTTTGCCGAAGGGCCTGTTTCCGCATCATATCTCTAAACTAAACTGAACTAAGTTAAACTAAACTAAACTATTGCAAATTAAAATGAAGAATGCCTTTTTAGTTAGACTTTACACTTTACACCTGAGAGAAACTGGCCCTTGGGTCCGTGCTGACCAGCGATTACCCCACACACTATCACCATCCTACACACTAGGGATAATCTTCAAATTTTTTAACCAAACGCAATTAACCTACAAACTTCTTTGGAGTGAGGGAGGAAATCGGAGCACCCGGATGCACCCGGAAAACCCACGCGGTCATAGGGCGAGCATACAAACTCCGTACACACAGCACCCGTAGTCAGAATCAAACTCGGGTCTCTGTTGCTGTAAGGTTGCAAATCTACCACTGCGCCACTCTGCCGCCCTATTTACAATTTTTTTTACAAAAGCCAATGAACCTACTAACCTGCACATCTTTGGAGTGTGGGAGAAAAACAGAGCAGCCGCAGTAAAGACCCCTGCAGTCACAGGGAAAACGTAACAACTCTGCACATCTGCAATTCCTTGTGTCTCCATTATTAGTCATATTTATCCTTGTGCAATTTAATTGAATCAAGGATTAATTGTGCTATTTTTTCATATGATGAGTTTCCATCTTTACCATTTGTTCTTATATTTTACTAAAACCCTATAAATATCTCTGAAAAAAAGTTATGTTTTTTTTTCATTCGCGGGATATTCATCTCTAGTAACTTATCATCATTTGAGATTACACCTTCCCGAGTCAACACTGGACCTACCAGGCACCGCCCTGCCTGAGGTCATTTGTGGCTGGCCCTGATTTGTCCTGGTCTATTCTCACCTCCAGCTCTTCAGCCCTCTCCTACTTTCAGTCTGAAGAAGGGTCTCGACTTGAAACATCATCCATCCTTTTTCTCCAGAGATGCTGCCTGACCCGTTGAGTTACTCCAGCATTTTGTGTCCATCTTTGAGAAGAACTTGTCAGGCAATTCGCAAAGTGGATATCAGGCAATTCACAAAATAGATATCATTCATAATGGATTACCGCTCATTAGAACCAAAACGTAGAATTTGAAATTGGCGCCAAAACATGGCACCTCTTCCATGCGGGCTCAGTAGACCACTGTATACCACTGTGCCAAGTGGGAATCGGGGAGCAATACTCTACTGGACTGCATATAAGGGAAAATATTTCACTGTTAGCATTTTGCATATGTGAGAATAAAAGCACCATTGAACCATTGAAATCCACAGAGGTGAACAAAGGTCATAACCTTGCATTAACATTGTTCAAAATGACAGCGAGATATTGCAAACTTGGTAGTGGAGAGTTAAGTTTCTGTATCCAGGATTGTCAAGCAGGGATCCAAAACCGGATCACTATCGCCCAAGAAGACGGGCAAGTGCCGCAAAAGGAAGTCAACTCCGAAAGACGAGGACTTGTCGATTGTGGAAAGTAAGAAGGATGCGAGAAAGACTAGTGATGCCCGGAAGAAAGATTTGGAGGCAGCTGGAGTGTCGATAAGCTCAAGTATCGTGTGATGTCACCTCATTGAGGTCAGTCATATAGCCAGAAGACCTGTGAAGAAACATCTAACTGCTGCGAGGAAGAAGAAACAATACCAGTTGGTCCTTAGATATGAAGACTGGCCAGGTGAACCCTGTAGAAAGGTGTTATTCAGCGACGAGACCCATTTCCTGGTTCAGGGCCAATGTAACCAATATGCTCGAAGATCAGCTGGAGAGCCGGTGAGAAAATGCAGTATCGACCAGTTTGTCAAATATCCTGAAATGATGATGTTCTGGCATTGTTTCATACAACAATATTACATTCCAATGCTACAGTATTGGTCTGCTGCATCTTATTGCTTAGACTGCTTTTACACATTTACACTTTTATGGAAACAGTGCAATAACAGGCCCTTTGCCCACATAGTACACACTGACCAGCGATCACCCCGTACAATATTGACATATTTGAATATTGTCTACATCCTGTGCAGTAGCTAGGCTTGCCCAGTCTTTTGATTTTAGAGATACTTAGGAAAAAAACTCTCGAAAACTATTAGAATCTGATCAATTCCACGCAAAATTGGGTCAGAGACTTAATTAAGAACTGCGGTGGTCATGTAAAATGTTCTAAAAGCATAATTGTCTGATGATAATGAATAACAGGTAGCCCTGTGACGTGTATATTGACCTGTTATATCCGAGTGTATGCTTGATTCAATGAATTTTCACAAGGATATCTCATTCTACCATAACGAGCGATTAATTTAAAATCAGTAATATCCCTCTTCTTTGCAACAGCAGCACAATTAGGATCATTGCCGAATTTAGCAAAGACCCACAGTGAAAAATATAAATATATAAATTTGGTAACATCAGGTTGCTGCTTATGACATTTTTATACCGAGCTAGTTGGAGGCACCAATAACTATACAACAGTACAAAATCTGACCACACCATCTGTAGAGAAAAATGCAGAAGCTCAGTAAAAGGGATGGGAAAGTGCTGAGGTTGTCCCACTTACGTGACTTGTACGGTGACTGTCGGCATCTGTCTTAGGTCGTTGCAGGTCGCCGAAAATGTTCAACACGTTGAAAATACAGCGGCGACCAGAACAAGGTACGACTCTTTGGGCGACTACTCACGACCATACAGGGTTCAGCCCGCGACATGTCGCCGGAGTGTCGCCTGTATGGTCGTGAGTAGCCTCCTCAGTCGCCCAAAGATTCGTAGCGTCTTTCTGGTCTCCGCTGGATTTTGAACATGTTGAAAAATTTCGGCAACCTGCAACGACCTATGACGGGTGCCAACATTCACCGTAAAAGTCGCGTAAGAGGGACAGGCCCATAACTCTGTAAGATACCCACCCAACTGATCAGTATGTCATCCCCACCATAGCCCCTGTCTCCGCATAGTGATGAATATTCCACCCATTCTATCATTTGATCTTATTATACCCCAACACAAATGTTTTTCAGGCAGAGGTGAATTAAGGTCCATTCAGCATCTTTTTATAGGAATTTGCTCTGTGTAAATTGGCTGCCACGTTTCCTAGAGTTCTTTCTTTTTTCCTTGTAAGATATAATTGATGAATGTTCCCACTATAATCCCCCTTGGGCAAATTTGCAATAATGCAATTTAAAGATGAGGATTGTCAAGGATCGTGTTAAGGTTTATATATGCAGCTGTTTAATTTATATGTCTTTTTACTGTTCATTTGGGTTTAATTTCCTGTATAAGATGCAAGTTCAGAACAAGTGCGATATCTATCATCTAGATCAGCTGCAAGAGCCTCGGAAGACCTGAGATACCTTGGGTGTGGCTCCTTGATCTGATGTAGCTGGTTTCTGTAGGATTGGTGTTTAGACTTTTGAGATATAGCACAGAAACAGGCCCTTCAGCCCACCGAGTCTGCACTAACCAGCAATCACCCCGTATACTAATACTCCAAACTAGGGACGATTTAACATTTTTACCGTAGCCAATTCCTAATCCTCCATCACTTTTGCCACCTCCAACATGACCCTACCACTTGCCACATCTTCCCATCTCCTCCCCTGTCTGCTTTCCACAGAGACCGCTCCCTCCGTAACTCCCTGGTCAAATCGTCCCTTCCCACCCAAACCACCACCTCTCCGGGCACTTTCCCTTGCAACCGCAAGAAAGGCTACACTTGTCGCATTATCTCCCCCCTTGACTCCATTCAAGGACCCAAGCAGTCTTCTCAGGTGCGGCAGAGGTTCACCTGCACCTCCTCCAACCTCATCTATTGCATCCGCTGCTGTAGATGTCAACTGCTCTACATCGGTGAGACCAAGCATAGGCTTGGCGATCGCTTCACCGAACACCTACGCTCGGTTCGCAATAACCAACCTGAACTCCCGGTGGCTCAGCACTTCAACTCCCCCTCCCATTCCGAATCCAACCTTTCTGTCGTGGGCCTCCTCCATGGCCAGAGTGAGGACCACCGTAAATTGGATGAGCAGCACCTCATATTTCGCTTGGGCAGTTTGCACCCCAGCGGTATGAACATTGACATCTCTAATTTCAGGTAGTCCTTACTTTCTCCTCCCCTTCTCAGCTCTCCCTCAGCCCTCTGGCTCCAACTCGTCCTTTCTTTTTCCCCTCCCCCCTCCCCCCCCCCCCCCCCCACCCTCACATCAGTCTGAAGAAGGGTTTCGGCCCGAAACGTTGCCTATTTTCTTCGCTCCATAGATGCTGCCTCACTCGCTGAGTTTCTCCAGCATTTTTGCCTACCTCCTAACCTACACACTTGTACCTCTTCAGAATGTGGGAGGAAACCGGAGCACCCAGAGAAAACCAACACAGTCCTAGGGAGAGTGTACAAACTCAGTACAGACAGCACCCATAGTCTGGATCGAACCTTCGTCTCTTGCACCGTGAGGCATCAACTCTATCGCTGCTCCATTATTTCCCATTAAGATTGGTTCTCAGTGTTTCTTTCGACCAATTTATGTAGGCTTCAAACCCTCTCCTCCCCCCACTCTACCAAGTGATGCCTGCTGGAGAACAAACATAGGGTTCATTATGTTTCCACTGAAGAAGGAAGGTTTGGGCAGGATGTTGCAACCTCACAAAGGGGAATAGCCTACCACACACTAGGATGCAGATAGCAGATCGTGGCACAGACAACAGCAGAATGGGAATGCAGCAAGAACGCCATGTGTTTAGAAGGGGAGGGAATACAATTGGAATTGATCGACGATTAAATAGGCAGAGAAGCAGGGAATGGAGGGAAATAGATCACACGCAGGCGGAGAAGATTATGTTAACTTAGAAACATAGAAACATAGAAAATAGGTGCAGGAGTAGGCCATTCGCCCCTTCGAGCCTGCACTGCCATTCAATATGATCATGGCTGATCATCCAACTCAGTATCCTGTACCTGCCTTCTCTCCATACCCCCTGGTCCCTTTACCCACAAGGGCCAAATCTAACTCCCTCTTAAAAATAGCCAATGAATTGGCCGATGAAGTCGTCACAGCCTTCTGTGGTCCTGATCTGAAACGTCCCCTTTCCATTCCCTTCAAAGATGCTGCCTAACCTGTTGAGTTCCTCCAGCTCCTTGTACTTTGTGCAACTCACTGTTGTGTTTAAAATCCACCTCTCCATACCCCCGATCCCTTTAGCCACAAGGGTCACATCTAACTCCCTCTAAAATATAGCCAATGAACTGTTTTCAACTACCTTCTGTGGCAGAGAATTCCACAGATTCATCACTCTCTGTGTGTAAAATGTTTTCCTCATCTCGGTCCTAAAAAACTTCCCCAAGGGGTCACAGTTTATCCTTAAACTGTGACCCCTTGTTCTGGACTTCCCCAACATCGGGAACAATCTTCCTGCATCTAGCCTGTCCAACCTCTTAAGAATGTTGTAAGTTTCTATAAGATCCCCCCTCAATCTTCTAAATTCTAGCGAGTGCAAGCCGAGTCTATCCAATCTTTCTTCATATGAAAGTCGTGACATCCCTGGAATCAGTCTGATGAACCTTCTCTGCACTCCCTCTATGGCAAGAATGTCTTTCCTCAGATTAGGAGACCAAAATTGTACACAATACTCCAGGTGTGGCCTCACCAAGACCCTGTACAACTGCAGTAGAACCTCCCTGCTCCTATACTCAAATCCTTAGCATTGTGTTCGGCATGGACATTGTGGCCAAGGATCCTGTTCCTGGGTTGTACTGTTCTGTGAACCCAAGTTAATTTGTGCTCACACAAATCTGCCATCAATATTGCACATCAATAGAGCAGAACAGTTGTACAACGGTGGACTTGCTGCCTTGCAGCATTAGAGAATTGGGTTCCATCCTGACTATGGGTGCTGTCTCAATGGAGTTTGTATGTTCTCCCTGTGACTACGCGGGTTTTCTCCGGGTGCTCCGGTTTCCTCCCACATTCCAAAAACGTACAATTCTGGAGGTTAATTGACTGCTGTAAATTGCCCTTATTTACAGTAGTGGGCGGGTAATCGATGGTCAGCGTGGGTCTTGGTGGTCCGAAGGACCTGTTTCCGTGCTGTATCTCCAAACCAAACTAAATATTATGGAGGATGAGCATTGTGTTTGTGCAAATATTTTCTCCCCAGTTTAAACTGTGCGACTGCTGTACATCCAGACTACAGTTGTAACAAAGGGGGTTGAGTCTGCTCATCTCCCTAGTTCTTCGTCTGCTCTGAGGCTGAATCTCACTGAAAATATTCAAAATTGGACTCTGAACTTGCATTCCTCCAAAACAATGTGGAAAATTTGCTTTTTTTTAAAACAGGACTAAACAGCCTGCTGGTAAACACAATCAGGGCTTGTATCTCTTTGTTTCTTTGTGCTGGAATGAAGTACATTTGGTATGGGGTGAGAGGAAGGGGGGCATACTAAATCACAGATTTGGACCACCTGACTTGATAATTCCTCTGAACTTTATTAATGGAACTTGGCAGCTTTGAAGAAAAGACTGCAAGCAATTGAATTTGTTTTTTGAAGGTACAGTAAGTTCTTGGCTGCATTCCGCTGTAAATTTCATAAGGTGCTGTGCGTGGAGTACAGGGTCTGCTTGATTTTGTGAGCCACACACTTGCTATATACGTGAGAGAAAAATAGCATTGAATTGTAACTGAGTGAACAGAAAAGGAGATGTGTTCCGGTCACCTTAAATGACAGTACAGTCATGAGGGGCCAAGTCACCTACCCTTGCTCTTATGTTCAACGAATAACTGCGGATGCTGATTTATAAAAGAAGACACAAGGTGCTGGAATATCTCAGCATATCATGCAGCAAATCTGGCGAACATGGAATGGTGATGTTTCGGGTCAGGACCGAAACTTTATTTTGGGTTAGAAACCTTCTTCAGAATGATTGTAGGGGGAAGGGGGTGAAAGCTGTATGAACCCTTCTTACTTGTATCAAACTATTTTCTATCAGGCTTTAACCTGTCCATCCTCTCTTCCAGCTTTCTTCCGCCCCCCCCACCCCCCGTCCGTCCAATAATAAGTCTGAAGGAGGTTTCTAACCCGAAACGTCACCTATCCCTGTGCTCCAGAGATGCTGCATGTCCCGTTGAGTTACTCCAGCACTTTGTGTCTTGCTTTAATGTTCTTATGTTCTTCTGGTGAATCATTTCCATCTCTGCTTCAGCAAGTTGAAAGCAGGTGGGATTTACAAAAAGCATTATTTGGTATCCTAGCAATTCTCTCTTGATAATGGAAAATGTTAATGTATTTGTCCTATTAATCAAGTACTGTTTCACCCGGCCAGCCATCATTGGTTGTACCCGAGGCTAATGATTGGCTCTTCCAATATATTGAGTTAAGTTTTGGTCTGTTTTTTCATCAAGGTTGAAAGCAATTTCCAGTATCTAGAATAGACACAAAACGCTGGAGTAACTCAGCGGGCCAGGTAGTATCTCTGGAGAAAACGAATAGGTGATGTTTCGGATCGAGACCCTTCTTCAGACTGGGAGTCAGGGGAGAGGGAAACTAGAGGTATGAAAAGGTACAGAGAACAAATTAATGAAAGGCATGAAAAGAACAAATCAAAGCCAACCTAATAATCAAGGAATGGTGGAGCCCACAATGGTTCATTGTTAGCTGTGGAGAAGGTGATAACAAATGGATACAAACAGTGAAACTAAGCAGAACGACAGTGAAACGAGTAGGACGACTAGGGTGGGGGAGGGACGGAGTGAAAGGGAATGCAAGGGTTACAAGTTAGAGAAATCAAAATCATACTGCTGGGTTGTAAGCTGTTCAAGTGAAATATGAGGTATTAGGTGCTGTTTATTTAGGCGCAAAATATGTGGTACTCCAGTATGTTGTTTCTATCTTCGGTGCAAACCAGCATCTGCAGTTCCTTCCAACACCTCCAGTATCTAGAATTGTGTGACTAATTGTATTCAAACATATGCAACCTTTCATTAAGTGGTTGTAAATATTTTGTAGCCTAGAACTTCAGTCATGACTTGGTTCTCATCTGATCTATTGTGAAAATGTATTTCCCTAGTCCACAAGCAGCTTCATCCTTTATCAAGGAAGCTTTAGTAATACTTGAAACTGGCCTTTAAGGAAACAAAGGAGTGGTAAATACACTACAACCCCATTATCTCATGTTGTCCTCATGGTATTAGTTCGGTGAACAAAGTTTAAACAGTGAGCCAATTCAATTGACAATGCTGTTTTGGAACATATAATTGAGATCTTGATAAAACTCAAATGCATCAATAAAGGGCCTGTCCCACTGTGGCGACCTAATCCGCGAGTTCTGGCGAGTTTGCTCTTGACTCATACTCGCAGCATGGTCGACACGAGGTCCTAGGAGGTCTTTGTAACTCTCCTTCATGCTCGAGGGTAGTCCCTGCGTACTCGAGGCTTCAACAAGGGGCTGTCCCACTGCAGCGACCTAATTGGCGAGTTTAGAAGCGTTTAAGAGAGTTTGAAAAAGTGTCATGTTGAAGACCTCCTTTGACTAAGTTGAAGACTAGCTTCGACTAGCTTTGGGAAAATTGGACTCCGAATAGTGGAGAGTGAAGATGACCTCCTTCGATCTCCTTCGACCTCCTTTGACTATGATGAAGACTATCTACGACTATCTACGACTACCTTTGATTACCTTCGCCTACCCTTGATTACCTAACAATAACCTGCTGACCTACTACGACCTACTTCGGCTAAACCTACGAGTTAAAAATATATTGATTTTTTTCCATGGCGACCTTTTTTTACTCGAGGGCATTTTTCAGCTTGTTGAAAAATACTCCGCGACCTAGCTGAGGCCTCGAGTACGCGGGGACTGCTCTCGAACATGAAGGAGAGTTACAAAGACCTCCTAGGACCTCGTGTC
The DNA here is from genome assembly GCA_963514005.1 of Raja brachyura. Next base: position 33,365,390 of record OY740798.1, on the reverse strand, counting down.
GACCATGCGGCAAGTATGAGTCGAGGGCAAACTCTTCTAAACGCGCCAATTAGGTCGCCGCAGTGAGTCAGGGGCTTTACGTGATTTTATCGGCGACTTGCCGGCACCTGACACGTCGCGGGGTGATGCCTGATTGGTGGTGAGTAGTCGCCCAAAGATTCGTACCTTTTTCTGGTCGCGGCTGGATTTTCAACATGTTGAAAATTTTCAGCAACCTGCTGCAACTATGACGGGTGCCGGCAAGTCGCCGAACAAATCGTGTAGATTGGACAGGCCCTTTAGTCACCACTACAACAGGGCACAAGGTATACAACTGCAAACACGTTCTTGCTCTTGTTTCAAAGAACTCTGGTTAATTGATATTGAACAGAAGTACATTGAGTTTGTTACTTTTCATTGACTTCTGCTAATAGGTGGTCACTCTATCAATATCTGTGAGAATCATCACTTTTCAAAGAGCACCATCAATAAAGAATCATTTTTGAGGACATTTTCATTTACCTGAATGCAGAGGATTAATTAACTACAATGAAGTACAAACCTAAGGAACTGCAGATGCTGGTTTACAAACAAGAACACAAACTACTGGAGTATCTCAATTGGTCAGGCAGCATCTCTGGAGAACATGGATATGTGACGTTTCAAGTCGGGACACTTCTTCGGTCTGCTGAAGTGTTGAACTACAATAAAGTGTTACGATGGGAATAGATCAGTCATTGTTTTAACAAATTAAAATTAAATGGAAGAAGCTAATTTTTTTATTACATATATTTATCGTAACCAAAGCAGGTAACAGAAAATCATCACATCACACTTGTTTTTTTTAATGCAATAATCGTACAAACTTCAATTTTACTTGAAATCGATCTTGCTCACAATCACTTCCAGTCAAAATTGCACCAATCATGAAATTGGATATGCACTGCCACATACAATCCACATTAGTGTGTCTGACCAGTTCCTGGCATCAGCCACACCTCCAACTGTCCATTCCCAACCATGCCAACCTACATTGGAGCTTCAACCATTGTGAAAATCAGGAGGGCAAACAGAAGATCTGATATAGAGTTGGCAAAAAAGGTAAAGGAGATTCCAAAGAGATGCTATAAATATATTAAAACTTAAAGGGTAACTAAGGAAAGAATAGATTCAATGTGGTTCAATGTGGTCACCCATGTGTGGAGCCACAGGAGGTGGGTGAAGTGTTACATTAATATTTCTCATCTGTATTTACCATGGAGAAGGCCGTGGAAGGTAAGGAATTAAAGAAAATGAATAATAATATATTGAAATATATCCATATCACAAAATAGGAGGTGCTGATGGTCTTAAGGCATATTAATGTGGATAAATCCCTAGGGCCTGATCAACAGTGTCCTGGGACATTTTGGGAAGTTGCTGGGCCCATGTTGTTTTAAGCATGGGTGAAGTAACAGAAGTCTGTAGGGTGGCTGGTGATGACAAGGGGAGGGTAATAGATGTTCTCAACATGGAGTTTAGCAAGGTCTTTAACTAGACCCCAATTAGACTCATAGAGTGATACAGTGTGGAACCAAGCCCTTCAGTCCAACTTGCCCACGATGGCCAACATGTCCCAACCACATTAGTCCCACCTGCCACCATTTGGTCCATATCCCTCCAAACCTGTCCTATCCAATTGAGACTAGTCTGGAAATTTAGACCATATCAATCAATCAATCAATTAATCAGTTTTATTCATCACATACACATATAAGTGCAGTGAAATGAATTTGCCAGCAGCGGTACAATCAAAAAAGAGCACACAATACATAATAAAATTTAACACAAACATCCACCACAGCATTCTTCACTGTGGTGGACGGCACAAAGTACAGTCAGTCCTCCTCCATTGTTCCCCCGTGGTCGGGGCCATAAACCTCCGTAGTCGTCGCTACAGTGAGCCCAATGTACAGGCCCTCTCATCGGGATCATTGAAACTCCGACGTCGGGATGGTCAAACACACTTTGTGGCTTCGAGGTACCGAATTGCCGTTTTCCTACCAGAGGCCGCAGCTTCAAGATATTGTAGGCCGCAGGCCGGCGGTCAGAGCTCTTCTCTGGCTGTCCCCCGCGAGGGGACCCAGGCTCCAGATGTTAGGTCCACGCCGCGCTTGCGGCTAGCAGCCCCGCAGACCACGGCTTCAGGATGTTATCAGCCGGAGCTCTTCTCCGGTGATCCCTAGAGAGGGGTCCCAGGCTCCGGACGCAGCGCCCGCGGTTAGAAGATCCGCAGACCACGGCTTCAGACTATAACAGTCCGTAGGCCAGCGATTGGAGCACTCCCTTCTGGCGACCCCGGCAATGGCTCGCCCGCTCCACGGTGAAATGTCTACGCTGCGCCCGCTGCCAAAAGTCCGGGCCCGACTCCAGGAAAGGCCGCACCAATCTATGGTGTTAGGCCGCGAGGGAGGCGACATGGAAAAAGTCCGTGGAGGAGGCGACCGAAAGTAGTTACCCCCTTACACCCCCCCCCCCCCCCCCCCCCACAACCCTCCACACAAGACACACCGAGAGACACTAAAAAACACATTTGGACACACTAAAAAAAGCAAAAACAGTAGAAATGATAAACACGCTGCTGGCAGGGCAGCCGATTCGCAGCGCCCCACCGTCCGTCCCGGAGTCCAGGGGAAGAGTTAGAATGTAATAGTGCTATTTGGAAACATTGAAACATAGAAAATAGGCGCAGGATTAAGCCATTCGGCCCGCCGAGTCCACGCCGGCCAGCGATTACCATTTACACTAGTTCTATGTTATCCCACTTTCGAATCCACTCCCTACACATTACAAACAGTGGCTTAAAAGTGGAAGGGTGAATCAGGAAAGTGGTTTGTGGAATGGCTTGTTGGCTGAAGAGTTGGTTTACGTGGAGTTTACATCATGGAGCGATTAGATTTGGGAGACAACCAAGACCCCATTGGTTAATAGATAGAAGAGATAACAAAGATAGGGAAATAAGATAATGGATTATTTGAGTACAAGTGTGGGACGTTTAGAATCAAGGCATGGCTTAACTGAGTGATGACTTAAGTCAAGTTCCTCATGAAGGCACATGCATGTGAGATAATTTGGGTCTCGAGCAGGGGAGGTTTGGAATACCTTCAGAGTTTGAAAGTAAAATGAAGGGAGCTGACCTAATGGGATTAGGCCAGAGGTAGACACAATATGCTGGAGTAACTCAGCGGGACAGGCAGCATCTCTGGAGAGAAGGAATGGGTGATGTTTTGAGTCGAGACCCTACTTCAGACTCAAGAAAGGGATTAGACCAGAGTCAGACCCAGTGGCAGCAAAACCATGAGTGCGGATTTCAGCAACAAAAGAGCTTCGACAGCACGGTAAGGCTTAGGTAATGTTACAGTAATGGAAACAGGCAGTCTTCGAGATGGCATGGATTTGTGGTTTCCAGCTAATCCCAAATGAATCGAGACTGAATTCAGGACTGTTGGCAGCAGCAGTGCTGTAATTTGAATCAGGATTGTTTTCGGTATCTACACTGATGGAATTCAAATTAAAAATAAAATTGATTCAGTTATGCTTTGAATGTGAATCACTGGTCTATGCTGGTGGGCCAATTTTTTGCCCACAAGCTGAAATACACAGTGGTTTCAGATTCCAGTAATTCTTCCTGGTATTTGATCAGACAGCACAGCTCACTTTTTTTTACAGTCCTATTAGGACCTGCAGATTCCAGGCACTTAATTAACGAATGTAACATTACCACAAGGATGGACTGGACTGTAACGTGGCTTAGCCTGTACTACTGCTGCCTCACATCGCCAGTATCCCACGTTTAATCCTGACCTTTGATGCAGTCTTTGTGGAACAACATACAGCACAAGAACAGGCCCTTCCACCCAAAATGTCTGTGCTGAACATAATGTCACGACCATCTCTTATGTATCTGTACATAATCCATATCCCCCCAGTCCCTGCATATCCATGTGCCTATCCAGAAGTCTCTTAAATGCCACTATCGTATCTGCCTCACCCACCAACCGCAGCAGCACGTTCCAGGCACACTGTGTAAAAACCTTGTCCCGCACATCTCCTTTGAACTTTGCCCCGCTCACCTTCAACCTATGCCCTCTGGTATTAGATTTTTCGATTCTGAGAAGTAGGTTCTACCCTATCTTTGCATGTTTTCATCTTCTCCCGATGACACTTGTGTATTCCAGTTTCCTCCCACAGCCCCAGGTCAAATGGGTTTGTAGGTTAGATCACCTCTGTAAAACTTGTCCTAGGTTTAAGGTAATTATTATTGTCACGTGCACTGAGTTATAGTGAAAAGATTTGCTTTGCATGCTGTCCGATCAAATCAGATAATCCATACAATAATACAATACAGTACAATACAATAATACTTAATTAGCCAAGTATGTTTTGCAACATAACCCTTGCTTTCCCTCTCTCTCCATCCCTCTCCCTTCACAGTTCTCCTGCCAGTCTTACTGTCTCCGACTACATTGTATCCCTGTTTGCTTTGTTGTTACCTTCTCCCAGCTAACAATGACCTATTCTACATTTTCCTTGATCCCCATTCCCTTTGCCCCGTTTTCACACCTTCACACTTCCTTATCTATCTATCTCCTTCCCCCCCTAATGTCAGTATGAAGAAGGGTCCCAAAACATCACCCATTCCTTCTCTCCAGAGATGCTGTCTGTCACGCTGAGTTACTCCGGCATTTTGTGTCTAGTTTGGAGATGAGCGTGGAGCGGATCATGGTGTTGAAGGCAGAGCTCGGGTTGATAAATAGGAGTCAAATATAGTGGAGAAGGAGCAGTTTTATATCACCGCTATGTCACTGTGAGCTTAGACATAAAGTGATGGAGTAACCTAGCAAGTCAGGCAACATCCATAGAAAACAGGAAGGGTGACGTTTTGGGACGGGACGTTCTTCAGACCCTGCCCGAAACGTCACCCATCCCTTTTCTCCAGAAATGCTGCCTGACCCGCTGAGTTATTCCAGCATTTTGTGTTCAACATTGGTATAAAGCAGCATCTACAGTTCCTTTCTACAAACTCTTCCACTTTGAGCTTCATTGTTTGCTTATAAATCATCTTCTGTCGTTGAGAGATGTGGGGATTACAACATGAAAACTGCTTCTCACTTTACTTCAATGCAATGTTGAAACATCGACATATCTGGTAACATTGGTTGTATTTTGACATGCAGGAATGTAGAGAATAACTTCGGCATGGCAGAGTTAGAAATATGTGTGGTATTTGAGAATATTCCCTGCCAAGCTATCTTAACATTACACACAATACTTCTTCAATTCCCACACCTTGCAAATAGCTGCAGAAGAAGCCGTCTGCTTTGGTTGGCATTGTGGCCGGTAGCATTGTGCAAATTGCAATCTAACCACCAATGGTCAGGCATAACTTGCAAATAACTTCAGCTCTGACTATATAATTTTTAAAATAATTGTTATATGAGAAGACATATATTTTCCTTCTGAGAAAAATCTGCTGATTGTAAGATTTCTGAGTTCCAGTAACAGTTCGAAACATAGAACATAGAAATTAAATGGAACAAATATGATATAAAGATTCTTTATATATCTTTGCAAGGCACGAAGAATCTGTTGGGGACAATTTGGTTCTGTCTGTGGAAGTATTGAAATGACATATTTAGGTCGACACAGGGACTCATTGTGCCTGTTTCTGGGTTGAAATGGGGACAGCTGAGGACCAAACTCTCTGCATCTAAACATCATCACATCACATCTGATACTGTTTTAGTTCAGGCACTGTAATATGTACATCTGGAAACAGCTGGGATTGTTCTCCTTTCTATGAGCAGGCTGCCTTTGAACTTAACAACCAATGGGCCTCAGGATTTACAGGAACAGATTGAATCTCACAATTATTTGTAGGTTTTAGAATAGTTTAGTTTTTAGAGATACAGCATGGAAACAAGCCCTTCGGCCCACTGAGTCCATGGTGACCCGTTCTCACTAGTTCTATGTTATCCCATTTTCATAGCCATTCCCTACATATTGGGGCAGCAATATTAGAGGCCAATTAACCTACTAACCCGCACGTCTTTGTGATGTGGGTGGAATCCGGAGCACCTGGAGGAAACCCACATGGTCACGGGGAGAACGTGCAAACTCCACAGCCCTCGAGGTCAGGATTAAACCCGTGTCTCTGGAGCTCTACCTGGGGCACCACTGTGCCATCCTGGCTAATTTGGTCAGCATTAAAATGAAACTAAACTGTTCACTACACCTCAGTACACATGACAATAATAAACCTAAACCTAAACATGTGTAGCCTGCCTGTTGTTTAATCTCCTGGCAATTACCTGGCCAATCCAGGTTTAATTGAGTAGGAAGGAACTTCAGATGCTGCTTTACACCAGAGAGAGATACAACAATGTTGGAGTAACTCAGCGGGACAGGCAGAGCTACGTTGCTCTCTATATCTCTCAATTCCTGCCTTAAGAAACAATGTCATGAGAACAAGACACAAAGTGCTGGAGTAACTCAGCGGTCGGGCAGCATACCTGGAGAACGTGGATAGGTTTCGAGTCAGAACCCTTCTTCAAACTGATTGCATGGGGTGGGGGTGAAGAAGCTGGAAGAGAGGAGGGGCAGGACAAGCCTTTGCAGGTAATAGGTAAACACAGGCGAGGGAGGGAGAGGGTTCGATAGGCAAATGGTTGGACAAAGGCCAGAGGTGAAATACCGACAACAGAACAATGAAATTCTTATTTGCAGACCTGTAAATACGATGCACATAGATAATCTAATACATAATCAGATTTAATAAATGAAAACAATAATCATTAAGCAGCACTTTCCTTCAGTTTGCATACAGCCCGTTTATGATTGCTTTTGATGCCAGCAAACCAAGGTCTAAATAGTGGGTTTACAGCCAGTGTGAGTCATTGAATACCGGTGTCAGACAAGGCTGCGTGATCATCCCAGCTCCTAATCTTTCCCTCCCATCGCCTTTCACCTCATTTCCAATAAACCTCCCACAGGAGTATCACTAATCTTCCCATCTTCAGAACTAATGCAAGGCAGTTTAGCCCACAGCAACTATGTTCCAAAACCAAGGTCACCTGAACCTCAGTGCTGGAGCTGCAGTACACAGATGATGCTTGTGTTTGCATTCGCTGAGAATCCAAACCTAGCCATTAATGCATTTGACATATGTTACAACCACCACATATGTTACAACCATCCAAATAAGCTCCAAAGTAGATGGACTTGGGGGCATTATTTTTGTCTTTGCATAATTATCGTTTGTTTATAGTGTGTGTGTGTGTGTGTATATATATATATATTTATATATATATTTTTTGGTATATGTGTGTGTGTGTGTGTGTGTGTGTGTGTGTTTGTGTGTGCGTGTGTGTATATATATATATATACACATATATATTACTAAAAGTCTGATTTTGACCGCATTTAACTCGCTGTGCTGTGATTTCCGAGAGAACGCCGCCACCTACGGCTGTCATTTTCAGCCACCTACGGCTGTCATTTTCAGCCACCTCGCTCAGAGCCCCCCTCCGCCTTCCTGGACCAGAGGATCTTTCCCATCGATGAAAAATCAGAGAGATATTAATGTTTTTTAATTTGTTGCCATTCTCTCTGCTGCCCCTGCTGGTGGGAGGGGGGAGGGACTATAAAACCCAGAAGTGATGTGCCTCACTCAGTCTCTGCTAGATGGAGGAAGCAAGAGGGTCATGTCTCTCTGAATAACGCTAAACACATGTCTACTCAACTGTGAGTGCCCTTAATGTGGCTTGAAAATGAAAATATGGTTGGTTTCAAGTACAAATGCACTGTAAATGGCTGTTGGGGGGTTTTGGGTTGAAGTAAAAATGCACTGCAAATGGCTGTTTGGGGGGGGTGGGGAGATGGGTTGAAGTAGAAATGTACTGCAAATAGCTGTTTGGGGGATTTTGGGTTGAAGTAGAAATGCACTGCAAATGGCTGTTTGGGTTGAAGTAGAAATGCACTGCAAATGGCTGTTTGTGGGGGGTTGAGGTGAAGTGGAAATGCACTGCAAATGCCTGTTTGGGATGAAGTAGAAATGCATTGCAAATGGCTGTTTGGGGGGGGGGGGTTGGGTTGAAGTGGAAATGCACTGCAAATGGCTGAATGAGGGGGGGCGTTTGGGTTGAAGTGGAAATGCACTGCAAATGGCTGTTTGCGGGGAGGGGGGGGGGTTGAAGTGGAAATGCACTGCAAATGGCTGTTTGTGGGGGGTTGAGGTGAAGTGGAAATGCACTGCAAATGCATGTTTGGGATGAAGTAGAAATGCACAGCAAATGGCTGTTTGGCGGCTTTTGGGTTGAAGTGGAAATGCAGTACAAATGGCTGTTTGGCTAAACTTGACAACTTCCTGTTTGCACTATATTGATTTTAGATAAAACGCTACCACTTACGGCTGTGATTTTTGGCCATCTTACTCAGTCCCCCTACGCTCATCAGGTGCCGAGGATTCTTCCCATCAATGAATAATAAAAGTGTTATTTGTGTTTAAAAAATGTTGAGAATCTCTCTCCTATGAATCACGCCATGAAGGCCACACCTTTTCCGGTTGGAGGGGGAGGCATTATAAAACCCGGAAGTGTGGGTGTGGCTCAGTCTCTGCAAGATGGGGGAGGGAGAGGTCATGACTCTGACTGAGCTTTGAATCAACTGAACACACTGAATGTCTACTGAACTGTGAGTGTGGTGTTTTGTTTGGTTTTATGGTGGTTTTGTGTGGTTTTATGGTGGTTTTACCCTGCTTGAAATGGTATGAAACTGCATTTGAATGTGGTGGCCTTGCACCCTGCATGAAATGATATGAAACTGCATTTGAATGTGGTGTCGTTGCACCCTGCATGAAATGGTATGAAACTGCATTTGAATTTGGTGGCCTTGCACCCTCCTTGAAATGGTATGAAACTGCACTTGAATTTGGTGGCCTTGCACCCCTGCTTGAAGTCGTATGAAACTGCACTTGAATTTAGTGGCCTTGCACCCCTGCTTGAAGTGGTATGAAACTGCACTTGAATTTGGTGGTCTTGCGCCCTGCTTGAAGTGGTTGGAAACTGCACTTGATTTGGTGGCCATGCATCCTGCTTGAAGTGGTAGGAAACTGAACCTGAATTTGGTGACCTTGCACCCTGCTTGAAGTGGTATGAAACTGCACTTGAATTTTGTGGCCTTGCACCCTGCTCGAAGAGGTAAGAAAGTGCACTTGGATTTGGTGGCCTTGCACCCTGCTTGAAATGGTAGGAAAATGAATTTGAATTTGGTGGCCTTGCACTCTGCTTGAAATTGAATTTCAAGGAATAGTCATGAGTCAACAGCCAGCCCACCAGCCGTGAGTGACCTGCCAGCACATTATGCTTGAGGGACTGAGCTGCCACCCCAACAATCCATTTGGCCCACAATGTCTATACTAGCCCTCTGGAGACCAGTAATCCCTGCAGCCAACAACACCCATACCAGCGCTCCAGAAAGCCCCCCCCCCCCCCCCCACTGGCCACCAATATTGGAATTGGTGGAGAGGTGGAATATTGCGTCGGGGGACCAGCCCTCCCGTGTGAACATGGGGCCCAATGGGTCCCACTTAGTCTAGTATATATATATATATATACATATACACACATAATGTGTGTGTGTATAGGCGCATGTGTGTGTAGGTTTAAATATGAATATATTATGTATATACATATATACAAACGCACATATAATATATTTTGTTCATTGTTGGAACTCTTCTTGTTGGTTTTTACAGGAATTACAGAGTACTAGTTTAAATATGTGTTGTGCTTCTGCAAGTAAGAATTCCATTGTTCCATTTTGGGACATATTACAATAAGACACTCTTGGGTCTTGACAACTTTATAAGTACCCAAGTTTGTTCACCTGCTTGTACAGGGCTGTTTGCTTTGTTTTTCAGGTGAGAGTGATATAATGTACAGTATATCATCTTGCAGGGATATTTCTAATTCAAGGTTGGTAGGTTGCTACCATCTGAAGAAACCGTGTTATGTCGTTGTCTTTCAGGACTCAAGGGTCTGAGCTATAGGGAGAGGTTGAGCAGGCTAGGACTTTATTCCTTGAAGTGCAGAAGGATGATGGGTGATCTTATAGAGGTGTACAAAATCATGAGACAAATAGTAAACACACAGAGACTTTTGCCCAGATTAGGGGAACCTGAGCAGTAAATTTTTCACATAAAGGGTGGTGAGAGTATGGAACGAATTGCCGGATGAGGGAGTTGAGGCAGGCACCATTGCAATGTTTAAGAAACATTTAGACAGGTACATGGATACGATTAGAGGGACATGGGCCAACGCAGGCAGGTGGGTCTAGTGTGGATAGGGCATGTTGGTCTGTGTGGACAAGTTGGGTTGAAGGGCCTGTTTCTACAATGTATTAGGCTATGCCTATTGTAGCAGTATACAACACCATGCTTTAGCTTTTAGTTTAAATTTCCCTGAAGAAGCAGTGTGTTCACTTGAAGCTTCACTGTTTATGTGAGAATTCAACATTCCCCAGAAAAGGCCAGCAAGAACTCAATGGGCCACAACTACCATTCAGAATTATGTGGAGGAAGGAACTGCAGATGTTGGTTTAAACCTAAGACAGACACAAAAAGCTGGAGTTACTCAGTGGGACAAGCAGCATCTCTGCAGAGAAGGAATGGGTGTCGTTTCGGGTCGAGACCCTTCTTCAGTCTGAAGAAGGGTCTCGACCTGGAACGTCACCCTTTCCTTCTCTCCAGTGATGCGGCCTGACCCGCTGAATTACTCCAGCATGTTGTGTCTGCCAGGTACTCCATGGTATAGCATAATCAATTCCCACCATAGCATAGCTACAAGTAAACATTATATAGAGAGAGAGAGATGTTAATCAGAGAAATATTCTGTTGGCACATTTCCCCAGCAATTGAAAAATTGGGTTAAAGAAGATAGAAATAATAAAGTTCCTCATCAGCTCAATCTTGAACCTCACTTATTTTTTTCCATTCATTTTTGCCCTACATATATTTTTCCTCTGCCTTTTTCTTTACATTCCATCAACTCTTGACGTTTTCTCACTGCTGGAAACAAAATGCTTTACTTATTTGGCCTTGATCAGAATATTTTAAATGTATAAACCATATCCTATATATAGAAGTAGAAGGTAAAGGATGAATTGTGAGAGAGTGTGTGGGCCCATTGCTCCTTCTGAGACAGGGTGTAATCCACGAGTGATGCAGCCACAGGTTAACGCACAAGTCCAAGATCAACAATACGCAGAAGGCATATGTTTTAATAATTCATCTTTTTTCCAACCTGCCTTTAATACCCAACACTTTCCAGGTGTGTAGGCTGCTTGAGTTAACATGCTTATAATAACCCTCATAATTAGGACATGTGGTGTTATGTTTGCAAACTCCTTCATGAATTAATGTAAAAATCCAGTCTACTTTCTGGGTTAAACTTGGTGGGGAGGTGGGTTAGTATGCAGAAAATTCTACATTGATGTGTTCATCTCATAATATTAAGCTTGGTAGAATTTGACATGTTGCTCTCTGTATTTTCACGTTCCCAATTTACTAAACTATACTTGAAACAATGAAGTATTAAACATAGGACAGCCTATTATTAATATACTTAGCATTTCAGCATTTGAATTGATATCTTTACCTTACTGACTTAAAGCAAAAGCTAAATGTATTTTCAATTCAATTAAGATATATTCTTTCAAAAGAATTCAGAAGGGTGTGGGTTTAGGAGGAATAAATAAATCAGTGTAAATTATACGGGGAGAAGAAATGGGTGACGTTTTGGATCTAGACAGAAGGGTCTCGAACCAAAACATCACTCATTCCTTCGCCCCCAAGATGCTGCCTGCCCTGCTGAGTTACTCCACCATTTTACATCCATCTTCGGTTTAAACCAGCATCTGCAGTTCCTTCCTACACAGCGTAAATTATACAACATACGTTACAATGGTGGCTAAGTGCATTTACTGTTGAATTACTTATCATGAGATAAATCATGAACTTTCTGCTGACATTCTCAAGGATTTCCAGGTTCATTGGACACTTGACAGACTGGAGCCCATTATCAATTCCGGGGGTTGTAATTTGATTTGATTCTTTCGGGATGAATTGTTTTTTGAGTTTTGTTAGTTTAGAAATACAGCAAGGAAACAGGCCCTTCGACCCACCGAGTCCACACCGACCATCAATCACACAGCAACACACTAGTTACATGTTATCCCACTTTCTCATCCACTCCCTGCACACTGGGGGAAATTTACAGAGGCCAATTAACTTACAAACTCACACGTCTTTGAAATGTGGGAGGTATTCAAGTATGTTTGCTAACACTTGAAACAATTTTCAATGCATTTAGCAGCACTCTCCCCAGAAAGATGTTAAGCTTATATCAATTCAAAATTTTGAAAGGGCAGAAAAATTTTAATTTGGCAAAGTCATTAACAACAGTCGGCAAAGAGTGCGAAGATGTCATTGTTTAACTGGAAAAAGGAACTGGCTTGATGAGCTGAATGGTCTATTCTTGTATATATGTTCCCATGCCATAATAGAGTTATAGAGTTATAGACTGGATAGTGTGGAAACAGGCCCTTCGGCTCACCTTGCCCTCACCTGCCAATATGTCCCAGCGACACTAGTCCTGCCCACGTTTGGTCCATGTCCCTCTAAACCTCTCCTATCCATGATGAAGGATCTCTCTGAATTTAGTTAATGTGCTACATCTTAAAATAAGGACATTATTTTTGCTTTTGTCAACCATAAACTGTAACTGTTCTGATGCAATGACTTGATGCAGAGAAAATTGCATTGACCAACTTCAGAGGACTAATTCCCAGGACAAGTCGAGTATGTATTCTACACCATCTCTCCCTGTGATTTCCATGGCTCTCCAAATTCAAATGAATGTAAGTTACAGACACCCTGTATATAATAGTGTTGGTGTACAATGCTGCAGAGATTACAAAGTATATTTCAGATCAACTACAATGAGGACCATTTTCTGTCACATTAGCCAGGACTGGGTTTGCACCCAGAAGCTATGTGTGAAAGGTTAGCTAGTAAACATACAGGTCCACCACTGATTTTCTGGCACCCTTTGTTCCAGAGTCTTCCTGGATAATATGTTTTACCGGACCAACAGAAGTCATGGCCTTGGCTGCCGTGATACCAGCCCGCAAAGTCGGTTGTGGAAGTCGGCTATGGGAATGGATCTGCCGGCTCTTTTTAGGGCACTGGAACCATTTCTGGGGGAGGTGGGACCAGTACAAACAGGACGGTCTGCACCTGGGCTGGAATGGAACCAATGTCCTTGGGGGAGTGTTTGCTAGTGCTGTCGGGGAGGATTTAAACTAATGTGGCAGGGGGATGGCTACAAGAGCAGAGAGGCAGGTGGGTGTAAAACGAGGGTGGAAGCAATAGGGAGCAAGGTGAAAAGTAAAAGTGGCAGGCAGACAAAACCAGGGCAAAAATCAAAAAGGGCCACTTCTCAACAAAATTGTATAAGGGGTAAGAGCGTTGTAAAAACAAGCCTGAAGGCCTTGTGTCTCAATGCAAGGAGTATTCGTAATAAGGTGGATGAGTTGAACGTGCAGATAGCTATTAATGAGTATGATATAGTTAGGATCACGGAGACATGGCTCCAGGGTGACCAAGGCTGGGAGCTGAACATCCAGGGATATTCAATATTCAGGAGGGATAGAGAGAAAGGAAAAGGAGGTGGGGTAGCGTTGCTGGTTAGAGAGGAGATTAACGCAATGGAAAGGAAGGACATTAGCTTGGAGCATGTGGAATCGGTATGGGTAGAGCTGCGAAACACTAAGGGGCAGAAAACGCTAGTGGGAGTTGTGTACAGGCCACCTAACAGTAGTAGTGAAGTTGGGGATGGTATAAAATAGGAAATTAGAAATGCGTGCGACAAAGGCAAAACAGTTATAATGGTTGACTTCAATCTACATATAGATTGGGTGAATCAAATTGGCAGGGGCGCTGAGGAAGAGGATTTTTTGGAAAGTATGAGGGATAGTTATCTAAATCAACATGTAGAGGAACCAACGAGAGAGCAGGCTATTTTAGACTGGGTATTGAGTAATGAGGAAGGGTTAGTTAGCAGTCTTATTGTGCGTGCCCCCTTGGGCAAGAGTGACCATAATATGGTCGAGTTCTTCATTAGGATGGAGAGTGACATTGTTAATTCAGAAACAAGTTCTGAACTTAAGGAAAGGTAACTTTGAGGGTATGAGACGTGAATTGGCCAAGATTGACTGGCAATCAATTCTAAAAGGGTTGATGGTGGATACGCAATGGAAGACATTTAAAGACTGCATGGATGAACTACAAAAATTGTTCATCCCAATTTGGCAAAAGAATAGATCAGGGAAGGTAGTGCATCCGTGGATAACAAGGGAAATCAGGGATAGTATCAAAGCAAAGGATGATGCGTACCAAGTAGCCAGAAAAAGCAGCATACCAGAGGACTGGGAGAAATTCAGAGACCAGCAGAGAAGGACAAAGGGCTTGATTAGGAAAGGAAAAATAGATTATGAAAGGAAACTGGCAGGGAACATAAAAACTGACTGCAAAAGTTTTTATAGATATGTGAAGAGAAATAGATTAGTTAAAACAAATGTCGGTCCCTTGCAGTCAGAAACAGGTGAGTTGATCATGGGGAACAAGGATATGGCGGACCAATTGAATAACTACTTTGGTTCCGTCTTCACTAAGGAAGACATAAATAATCTGCCGGAAATAGCAGGGGACCGCAGGTCAAAGGAGTACTTGAGTGAAATCCAGGTTAGTCGGGAAGTGGTGTTGGGTAAATTGAATGGATTAAAGGCCGATAAATCCCCAGGGCCAGATAGGCTGCATCCCAGAGTACTTAAGGAAGTAGCTCCGGAAATAGTGGATGCATTAGTGATAATCTTTCAAAACTCTTTAAATTCTGGAGTAGTTCCTGAGGATTGGCGGGTAGCAAACGTAACCCCTCTTTTTAAGAAGGGGGGGAGAGAAAAAACGGGGAATTACAGACCAGTTAGTCTAACATCGGTAGTGGGGAAACTGCTAGAGTCAGTTATTAAAGATGGGATAGCAGCACATTTGGAAAGTGGTGAAATCATTGGACAAAGTCAGCATGGATTTACGAAAGGTAAATCATGTCTGACGAATCTTGTGGAATTTTTCGAGGATGTAACTAGTAGCGTGGATGGGGGAGAACCAGTGGATGTGGTGTATCTGGACTTCCAGAAGGCTTTCGACAAGGTCCCACATAAGCGATTAGTATATAAACTTAAAGCATATGGCATTGGGGGTTCAGTATTGATGTGGATAGAGAACTGGCTGGCAAACAGGAAGCAAAGAGTAGGAGTAAACGGGTCGTTTTCACAATGGCAGGCAGTGACTAGTGGGGTACCGCAAGGCTCAGTGCTGGGACCCCAGCTATTTACAATATGCATAAATGATCTGGATGAGGGAATTGAAGGCAATATCTCCAAGTTTGTGGATGACACTAAGCTGGGGGGCAGTGTTAGCTGTGAGGAGGATGCTAGGAGAATGCAAGGTGACTTGGATAGGCTGGGTGAGTGGGAAAATGTTTGGCAGATGCAATATAATGTGGATAAATGTGAGGTTATCCACTTTGGTGGCAAAAATAGGAAAACCGACTACTATCTAAATGGTGGCCGATTAGGAAAAGGGGAGATGCAGCGCGACCTGGGTGTAATGGTACAGCAGTCATTGAAAGTAGGCATGCAGGTACAGCAGGCAGTGAAGAAAGCCAATGGTATGTTAGCTTTCATAGCAAAAGGATTTGAGTATAGGAGCAGGGAGGTTCTACTTCAGTTGTATAGGCTCTTGGTGAGGCCACACCTGGAGTATTGCGTACAGTTCTGGTCTCCAAATCTGAGGAAGGACATTATTGCCATAGAGGGAGTGCAGCGAAGGTTCACCAGACTGATTCCTGGGATGTCAGGACTGTCTTATGAACAAAGACTGCATAGACTCGGTTTATACTCTCTAGAATTTAGGAGATTGAGAGGGGATCTTATAGAAACTTACAAGATTCTTAAGGGGTTGGACAGGCTAGATGCAGGAAGATTGTTCCCGATGTTGGGGAGGTCCAGGACAAGGGGTCACAGCTTAAGGATAAGGGGGAAATCCTTTAGGACCGAGATGAGAAGGAATTTTTTCACACAGAGAGTGGTGGGTCTCTGGAACTCTCTGCCACAGAGGGTAGTTGAGGCCAGTTCATTGGCTATATTTAAGAGGGAGTTAGATGTGGCCCTTGTGGCTAAGGGGATCAGAGGGTATGGAGAGAAGGCAGGTATGGGATACTGAGTTGGATGATCAGCCATGATCATATTGAATGGCGGTGCAGGCTCGAAGGGCCGAATGGCCTACTCCTGCACCTAATTTCTATGTTTCTATGGTCGGGCCAGAGTTCCAGAGATCCGGCCGCACGGGGGCAAATTCGACCCACTGATCGGCACAGACGTTCCAATGAGATCGGCTGCCTCGCCTGACGTAGGCACCACATTTTCAGGAGGCTTCTGGTAAGAGGGGGTAGGGTTTTGTCTGGATTAAAAGAGGGGCTGGACCACCAGTTGCCAGAAAGTCAGTGGTGAACATGTACTTGTACATGTAAGTAAACTGTGATGTTCTGATCAAGATAATTTCAATACAAATGCAGGAATCTACACATTTTGAAAATGCTTTCATTCTCAGGATATGAGCCTCAGAGGCAAGACCAACAATCATCACCCATTTTTTTTTGCCTTCAGAGAGTTTAAAGCTTGCTTGGCCATTTCAGATGTCAATCAATAGTGAACTGGCTTGCATGATACCAGATTAACATATGGGCCAAACCATTCATGGTGACAGGTTTCCTTCCTTGGAGGACGTTCTTAATGAGATAATACCAGTGTCAAATGCACAATTGAAGCATTTAAACAGTGGTTGCTGAGCAGATTTGGCAGCACTACAATTAGTGTGGAATGCACTTCAGGTCTCAGTGATTGAAACGGAGACTATTGCCCTTCAGCCATAGATCACTGCTTAAACCACAGGGAGGGACAGTGAGGGTAAGTCAGGCATCTGCTTTCCAACCTGCTCAATTTTACTTTCCGTGCTCAGGATGTTTGCGGGCGGCGCAGTGGCGCAGTTGGTAGAGCTGCTGCCTCACAGCGCCGCAGACCCAACTCCACGCCAGAGACCCTTAGGTGCTGTCTGTGTGGAGTTTGCACATTTTTCCTGTGACTGCGGGGATTTCCCCCAGGTGCTGGTGCTACCTCCAACAACCAAAAGACGTGTGTGTTTGCAGGTTGATAAATCTGCCCTTAATGTGGAAAGAGGGAGTGGATGTGAAAGTGGGATAATGTGCAAAGATGATCGATGATTGGCGTGAACTCTGTGGGCCGAGGGGCCTGTTTCCATCTCTAATTTGAACAAAACAAAAATGGACTACTCGTGGATGCGGTTAAAATCTAGAGCATATGAGTAATTAAGAATAGATTACATGGGTGGTTGAGGGAAAGAAGATCAAAGGAATTTAAGAACAGAGTGTACACTGTGGAGTCAGATATTGTGCAGAAAATAAATAGCAAAATGGTCCAAGCAAACAGCCTATTTCTGCCTGCTAATTTCTTTCTAATTTAAAAGTGGTTCAACCATTTCTATACTTTGATCTGCATAAAGTTTTGGATGATAAATTACACTGCAAAAGTTTGTAAGGAATGATTTAATCTTCCATCACTTTCCCAGACTTATTTATTGGTAAATATATGGCGATGGAGTTCAGTGCAGTCCAACACATTTATTTCAATGCTACGCAATTACTAAAATATAAACCAGATGATATTTTTTTTCCAACAGAATCTTTTTTCAGATCACATCATATAACCTTAGGTCATTGTGACCTTGAATGCCTCTCTAGAATGACCATCCATTCATATAGTCCATTTTCTTTTTCAACTCTGCTCTGAAATGTATTCTGCATTGTAACTTTGGAATATTGGTTTCTTTTTTCTCGTATTTCCCTTATGGGCAGCAGAGTGGCGCAGCGGTAGAGTTGCTGCCTAATACAGCGCCAGAGACCCCAGTTCGATCCTGCATACAGGTGCTGTCTTTACAGAGTTTGTACGTTCTCCCTGTGACTGCATGGGTTTTCTCCAGTTTCCTCCCACACTCCAAAGACGTACAGATTTGTTGGTTAATTGGCTTCCGTGAAATTGCAAAATTGTCCCTAATGTGTAAGATAGTGCCAGTGTACGGTTGATCGCTAGTTGGCGGGGACTTAGTGGGTCAAAGGGTCTGTTTCCACACTATCTCTAAAGTCTAAGGCCCTTCTCGTTCCACAGTAAATGGCAACTCTCCCTGTCCTTCACTCCAGGACTACCATTTAATGGACGAAAACTGGATTAAAATGGAGAGACCTAGCTGAAGATTTCTCAACAGATTTGGTTCAAGTTGTTTGATGGGTTGTTTGATGTTGTAGATTCTGATCCCAAGACTGTGCCAATCATGATGACACAATCATGATGATACATCTCAGCCACTGAGTCCTCAAATTGAAGATGGGTCCCGATCTGGAATGTTAATTACCCATGTCCTCCAGATATACTACCTGACCCGCTGAGTTACTCCAGCACTTTGTGTTCTGCATCTACAGTACCTTGTGTCACCTCTGTCTGCAGTTAACATCCACATGTCCAATTGCTGGGCAGGAGTGCATAACTTCCTGGAAAATGACACCAATTGTAACCTTGCCGCAGTTCACTTGACTCTGTCAATGTTCCTTCTGGCGATCTTCTCCACTTCCTTCTTCTTGGGCAGTATTGCAGGCTGACATGCTTCCACCCCATGTCTATGGGATCTGAGATGGCTGAGGAAGCCAATTTGGGAAGCACGGAGTCCTTTGCAGATGGAGAATCATTGTTACTTTATTGTCACATGTACTTAGGCACATTAAATGTTTGTACACTCCAGTTAAGCCATACAACAGACTTCACCTGGGCAGTACACAAAGAGCTGCCACATTTCTGGTGCCGACAAAGTTTTAAAAGTTCTTAGTACAGTCTTATCTTCTTACAACCATGCACCAGGCCTGTTCTCGCATGCGGCCGCAGGTGGCCGTTGGGTCCTCTTTGTTCTCGGCAGCCTGCTCGCCATGTTGTGCATGGAGGGCCTCCGGTCGTTCAGCTCCATGGTGAATCCAAGGAGCCTTCTGCTGCCCCTTCTCACAAAGTGCTGGGATAACTCAGCGGGTCACGCAGCATCCTTAGATAGGTTCAAAGAAGGGTCCCACCCCGAAACATCATCTATCTCTGTTCTCCAGAGATGCTGCTTGACTTGCTGAGTTAATTCAGCACTTTATGAGAAGGGTCCCAACCCGAAACGTTACCTATCCATGTTCTCCAGAGATGCTGCCTGACCCACTGAGTTACTCAGCACTATGCATCTTTTTTTACAATAGAAATCTTGCTTGCAGCAGCATCACATGCTGTGAACAGATTGAGCCATGTGTTCCACAGCATTATCACTGTGATTCCAAAACACATAGACTGTGGCCCGAGCATCAAAAATGTGTCCAGAAATCAACTTTCGTGACCCATGTCTCGGAACTGCATGAAATTTTGCACAGATTTAGATAAAATATAATTGAGAAGGAAGTCATAACTCGTCAGTGTCAAAAGTTGCACATTGATTAATTAAACTAATTAGAAAATTAGATCGAAAAAGTAAGCGCCATCTAGTGTCCAATGCCCATATTACACCGTGGGGAGCCTAATTCCGTGTTGCAGTCTCTTTAAACTCTTTAAAATTATTATATAGTATAATAATAAATATTATTTTACTATATATATCACGTCTCTCAGTCTGAGCTGTGAATAACACTGAACACATGTCTACTAAACTGACTTTTACTGACTTTGAGTTTCCTTAATGTGGTTTGAAAATGAAAATGTGGTTGGTTTGAAATAAAGCACAGCAAATGGGTGGTGATGGTTGGTTTGAAATAAAGCACAGCAAATGGTTGGTGGTGGTTGGTTTGAAATAAAGCACAGCAAATGGTTGGTGGTGGTTGGTTTGAAATGGCAAATGATTAAAAGTCTAAACTTGACAACTTCCTGTTTGCACTGTATATTGATTATAGATAAAACGCTACCACTTACGGCTGTGATTTTTGGCCATCTCATTCAGTCCCCTCTGCTCATCTGGTGCAGAGGATTCTTCGCATCAATTAAAAATAAAAGTGTTATTTGTGTTTAAAAAATGTTGAGAATCTCATCCTGACAATCACGCCATGAAGGCCATGCCCATTCTGGCGGGAGGGGGGAGGGATTATAGAACCCGGAAGTGTGGGTGTGGCTCAGTCTCTGCAAGTTTGTGGAGGGAGAGGTCACGACTCTGTCTGAGTTGTGAATCAACTGAACACACTGAATGTCTACTGAACTGTGAGTGTGGTGTTTATGTGGTGTTTTGTGGTGCTTTGTATGGTTTTATGGTGGTTTTATAATGGTTTCACCCTGCTTCAAATGGTATGAAACTGCATTTGAATGTGGTGGCCTTGCACCCTGCATGAAATGGTATGAAACTGCATTTGAATCTGGTGGCCTTGCACCCTGCTTGAAATGGCATGAAACTGCACTTGCATTCGGTGGCGTTGCACCCTGCTTGAAGTGGCATGCAACTGCACTTGAATTTGGTGGCCTTGCACCCTGCTTGAAATGGCATGAAACTGCACTTGAATTTGGTGGCCTTGCACCTGCTTGAAGTGCTATGAAACTGCACTTGAATTTGGTGGCCTTGCACCCTGCTTGAAGTGGTATGAAACTGCACTTGAATTCGTGCCAACACATCAGGCTTGAGTGACTGAGCTTTATTTTTTTTTGTTATTTGTTTATTTATTTATTTGCACCATGTTTTAAAAGAAGACAAACAATCAATTTATAATTCCATACAGTGCTGGGTGGGAAGGGAAGCCCAGAGGGCTTATACAAAGTCCGCTCCCATCTGAAAATGAACGTTAATGGCAAATCAGGGGGTAGGAGAAATAAAAAAACAATAATAAACAATAATCCAGTTTAAGAATTAAAATTAAAAATATGAAATTAAAAATATGAAAATAAATAAATTAATAAGGTATAGTATGAGATAAGAGTCAACAGAAGTAGTTTGAGCTCATACATAGCATTACAAAAAGCTGGAGGTCAGAACTCAGGGCAAGGTGAGAAACTTTTTATGCTCAATCTTAAAGGTGGCTGAGGAGGTGTGAGACTTTAATGACAGAGGCAGGGTATTCCAAAATTTAGGACCTTTAAAAGTAATGCAATGTTAGTGTTTGGATGTTCGACAAAACGGAAGATGAAGATCATTTCTTCTTCTGGTTGGGTAATGGTGAATATTAGAAGAAAGGGTGAAAAGATCATGAAGAGAAACAGGCATGTTTCCATTTAAGATATTTGAAAATAAAAATACATATTTGGAATGCATTCAGTTTATCTACAGACAAAATTGAGTACTTCTTGAAGAGAGGGGCGAAGGTTCTTGTTAATTTGAGTGAGAAATTAATCTCATAAATTTCTTCTGTATGATGAGTAGCTTAGAAATATAGGAAGGATAGGTAGAACCCCAAAAATATTACAATAATTGAAATAAGGAAAAATCAAACTGTAATATATTGTTAGATAGGAAGACGGGTGAATAAATGCACAAACCTTTCTCAGAATACCAAGCATTTTCATTGATCTTCTACAAACAATATTGATATGTTCTTTCCAAGTTAAACTTTGATCAATGGTTACTCCTAAAAAAAATTGTATATGTTACTTCAGGAATTTCATGTTCATTGATAAAAATGTTAGATTTGTCTTTGGGAAAAATTTTGTTTTTATTGCAGAAAATCATGTAATTGCATTTTTTGATATTGAAAGAGAGCCTGTTCACTTCAAACCACTTAGAGACATGAGCCATTTCTTCATTAACTAATTCAACCAATGATTTTAGATCACTATGTGAAGCTGTAAGATTGGTGTCATCGGCAAACAGGATAGGAAGAAGTACTCTACAGGTATAGGATAAGTCATTTATATAGATCAAGAATAGTAAAGGACCAAGGATGGAGCCTTGTGGTGCCCCACAGTGAATTCTCAATTTTTTGGATGAGCTTCCATTTAGATAGACAAATTGCACTCTATTTGCTAAATAGTTGGTTAACTATAGCAGCGCTACATCCCTTACCCCATATCTATTGAGTTTAGAGATTACGATTGAATGGTTGACTGTATCAAATGCCTTGGATAGATCTAGAAAGACACCAAGAGCAAATTTCTTTTCATCTAGAGCAGTAGAGATGTTATTAATAAGTTGTAATAATGCATGCTCTGTAGAGTACTTCTTCCAAAAGCCATATTGATGGTTATACAAAATATTATTCACAGTTAGATGATTTAGGATTCTTATGTACACTAGTCTTTCTATGATTTTTAAGAGACATGGGAGATGTCTCCAAATTCCAAATTACCAAATTCTTTAGGGTCGCCTGATTTATAGACAGGTATGACTTTGGCAATCTTTAAATCTTGAGGAATGACACCAGATTGGAGAGATAAAGAAAAAATATGTGCTAGTGGCTCAGTAATATGATCAATAACATTTTTTAAGAGAGTGGTTCTAACTCCATCATGGCCTTCTGCAGAGTTATTTAGATTCACAATTATGTTGTAGACTTCTTTGGGACAAGGGGGATGGAAGGGGGACAAAGTAGAGAATTGACCATTCATCAATTTACAAGGGTCTTCATTAGAGTCCTTAATGGTTGAAGCCAAGGAGGTGCCACCCCAAGAATCCATTTGGCTCACAATGTCCATACTAGCCCTCTTGAAACCAGTCCCTTCAGCCCACAACACCCATACTAGCGCTCCAGAAAGCCCCCCCCCCCCCTCCCCTCACTGGCCACCAATATTGGAATTGTTGGAGAGGTGGAATATTGTATTGGGGAACCAGCCGTCCAATATATATATATTGTGTCATATTTTATAATTAATATAATTGTGAGGTTTTTTTTTAATGAGACTGCCGCAGAGGTCCTCTTGAACCAGCCTAATTAATGGGTGAGTGCAGTTCCTGTTGGTTCCCCCGCTTACTGAACACCACTGACTGTCAGTGTGCAAAGTGGGGGTCACGCCATAGTGGGACTGAGGCAGTGCCAGGCTGGGGGTAAGGCTAAGGCAGGAAAATGCCTAACCCTAACTCTAACCCGCCCCCTTCCAGAGCTGCCCACGGCTGGAGCTGGAGCCACTTTGGGACTGGCTGCGGGCTCCGTACGTGTGGCCCCGCAGCGCGTCCACTCGGCCAGCATGCCCTTCCTGTGGTGATGATGTTTCCGGTGGGGAGCAGCACTGCCCTGCACGCCGCCCGGGCCGCCTTCAGCACCACCATTGCGCCAGCTCCGTCAGACCGCCCGCTCACTTGCTACGTCAGACCGCCCATCAGACCGCCCGCTCGCTTGCAGCCTGACAGTCTAACTGACCCCTCACAGCACCCACCGGGGGCCCGGCTCAACGGTCACCACCGGCGGCCCAACGCTCACCACCAGTGGCCCAATTCTCACCACCCACCAGCGGCCTGACAGATAGACTGATCGATTGACCGACACTGACCCTAACACTAGCCCTAGCTCTACATTTGTGATTTATCATTTTTATTTAACAGTTCACATTGTAACTTTATAAAGATAAATCAATTGAAAAACAAAATGATCAGCAAGGTGAGCATTACCTTTATTCCTTGGAAACCTTGTAATTGTTTTGATGTAATGAGAAGGCTGCCGTGATCCCAGAGTCCTCGTTGCCCAGCGACCGTAAAACAAAGTGCGGGATTGGTCAATTTGCGTCCGACCTCAATGTCAAACGTGCATTGATTGGGCAATTACTACTCATAAAATTTGAGGGTTTTCTCATCTATATTACTAAAAGTCTGATTTTGACCACTTCCTGTTGTTCTTTATATTGATTTTAGAAAAAACTGCTGCCACTTAGAGCTGTGATTTTTGGCCATCTTACTCAGAGTATCCCTGCGCTGCGCAGGACAAGAGGACTTTTCCCATCGATGAAAAATAAAAGTGTTATTAGTGTTTAAAAAATGTTGAGATTCTCTCTCCTGAACGCCACGCCCCTTTCGGAAGGACTATAAAACCCAGAAGTGCTGAATGCCTCAGTCAATCTCTGCAAGATGGGGGAGCAAGAGGGTCACGTCTCTCAGTCTGAATAGCACTGAACACATGTCTACTAAACTGTGAGTGGTTTTACTGACCTCTCAGTGCCCTTAATGTGGTTTGAAAATATAATTAGGAAATGCTAAAGCTGTGTTGCCTGTGGTTTGGAAATGCTAAAGCTGTGTTGACATTGGTTTGGAAATGCTAAAGCTGTGTTGCCTTTGGTTTGGAAATGCTAAAGCTGTGTTGCCTTTTGTTTGGAAATGCTAATGCTGTGTTGCCTTTGGTTTGGAAATGCTAAAGCTGTGTTGCCTTTGGTTTGGAAATGCTAAAGTTGTGTCGCCTAATTAAAGTTGCCTTGCCTAATTAAAGTATGAAACTGCACTTGAATTTGGTGGCCTTGCACCCTGCTTGAAATGGAATTTTAAGGAATAGCCATGAGTCAACTGCCAGTCCACCAGCCATGAGTGTGTGAGCTGCCAGCACAACAGACTTGAGTGACTGAGCCGCCAACCCAAGAATCCATTCAGCCCACAATGTCCACTAGCCCTCTGGAAACCAGTCCCTTCAGCCCACGACACCCATAGTAGCGGTCCAGAAAGCCCCCCCCCCCCTCCCCCCACTGGCCACCAATATTGGAATTGGTGGAGAGGTGGAATATTGCATTGGGGGACCAGCCCTCCCATGTGATGCTGGGACCCAATGGGTGCCACTTAATCTAGTATTTCTGAAAAATGTGCAGGTTTTGTTCTTGACGAGTTTCAGGTATGATTTATATTATATTTTTACACAATTTGTAAAAATATAGGTAGTTCCGTGAGTTGGGACACGAACCTGAACGAAAAATCTCCTCGGCCCACAGCCTAACAGGGTGTCTTAAAGGAACAATGGGACAATGTGATTCCGTGAAACCAGGAAGAAAAAGCACAAAGCTCTGAGCACCAACAAGGCCTAAGAGACAGATGGAAACCCGTTCAGTGCTAAATAAATCCTTCCTGGGTGCCGGGTGTATGAGTGAGTGCTTCATTCAGTGAAGGCACACTGCTCTGCAGCAATCGCACAACAGATAAAAGCACCTTCTTTAACGTTATGACTCATCGAGTCATACACCGTGGAAACAGGCCCTTCAGCCCAACTTTACTTTAGAGTTAAGAGATACAGTGCCGAACAGTGATCTGCATTCATTAACATTATACTACACATTAGGGACAATTTTACAATTTTACCAAAGCCAATTAACCTACAAACCTGTACGTCTTTAGAGTGTGGGAGGAAGCTGCAGCACCTGGAGAAAACCCACACGGTAGCAGGGAGAACATACAAATTCTATATAGACAGCACATGTAGTTAGAATTGAACCAGAGTCTCTGACATTGTGCTGCTCACTTCCCCACGCCGACCAACTTTCCCATCGACATTAATCCCACTTGCCTGCGTTTGGCCCATACCCTTCCAAACCTTTACACTCCATGCACCTGTCCAAATGTTTCTTAAAAGTTGTGTTAGTACCTCCCTCAATGACCTCCACTGGCAGCTTGTTCGTTACACCTGTGTAAAACGATTTCCCCTCAGGTTAATATTAGATCTTTCCCCCTTCACCTTAAAGCTTTGTCCTCTGGTATTTGATTCCCCAACTCTAGGTAAAAGACCTTGTGCATTCACCCTGTTTAATCCTCTCATGATCGTATACACTGAAAGCTCATAGTAATTTTCTCACAAGTGGGAAGAGCCAGGCCCTCCCATATCTAATCTCTGAACAGCAACACATCAGAAACAATGATAACTAGCACTCATCCCCACCTACCTGGGAAATGATGCAAGCTCTGTGGTGTATGGTAATATTCTCCAGGAGTTTGAACACAACACATACTTCTTCCCCACGGCTGAGGTCACCAATGCATGAGTCTGCAGGGTCAATCAAAGAAAAGACTTAAAATATTCCAGAACAAAATATACGCTGCAACAACAGATAAGTAGTTTTGTAATGTACCACACCCAGCAAGCACACCACAGCCTTCACAATTATATGCCTCAATTTGATATTATCATGCAACATGAAAATATACAGCAGCCTGTGATTCATAATTAAATAATTATTTCGTTTTGTTTGGAAATACAGGGCGGAAACAGGCCCTTCGGCCCACCTAGTCCGCGCCTACCAGCGATCTCCGTGCACAAGCACTATGCTACATACTAGGAGCAATTTCCAATTTTTACAGAAGCCAATTAACCTGTACGTCTTTCGGGTGTGGGAGGAAACTGAGACACTCAGAGAAAACCCTTGCGGTCATGGGGAGTATGTACAAACTCCGTACAGAGAGCAGCTATAGTCAGGATTAAACCCAGGTCTTTGACGCTGCAAGACAGCAACTCTACAGCTGCGCCACCGTGCTGTCCATTATTATATGGCTTGTCAATAATTACTTGAGAAACAACCAGTGGTTAACGAGCCTGGAGAAGCAGTGACTTAAAATCAAGTTTTTTCCCAAGTTTTGTTTCTTTGATTTTGCCCCAATACCGCTTTACGCTAACATAAACACTGTCTCTCCATGTGCACCAATTCACTGAGAACTTTGCAGTTGATGTCATCACGAACATGATCAAATGTCACTAATTGACCTCTCCATCTAAAAAGCAAAGGAGCATGAAATAAGTCACGTATCATGAAATAAGAGTCTATGCCACCTAATAGAGGGTGCCCTGCATTTTGTGTCCGTCAACTTAAATTTGAGGGCCTGTCGAGACCAAAGCAGGAGGTCTTGTCATAAAATGTCAGAACAGTAAAGATTGACATGGGTTGCCCTTGGAGAAGCCCATATTGCCAAGCTTAATCCTTGCCAGATGAAATGTATGAGCCATGCTTCTATTTGATAGGGTGCCAATACCGCACAAAACATGGTGTGATCATATGTGTCTAGTAATCATTTACAGACTAACACTGGACAGAGTCAGTCATCACCTTCTCACCCACCCACCACCTGGTCCTTCACATTGGTGACTTTAACAGCCTCTCATAAGTTCATACATTCATAAGTCATAGGAGCAGAATTTGGCCATTCGGTCCATCGAGATTACTCTGCCATTCAATCATAGCTGGTCTATCTTTCCCTTGCAACCCCATTCCCCAACAATGGGGACACTGCGTGGGAGGACCGCCGTGGGGGGGGGGGGGGGGGGGGGGGGGGGAGAGAGAACAATGCACAATGGGGACCCAGTGTGGGGGAACCACTGGGGGGGAAGGAAGGAGAGAACAAAAGAGGAGCCGGCATACTTTGAAACGTTCTCTGCTCTGCAGGTGGCCGCTATTTGCATACCTTGTGTATGCACGCAAGCAAAGAATGTCACTGTGCCTTGTCACATGTGACAATGATGTATTCCATTCCATTTGCATGCCTTATCTCCGTAACCCTTGCCACCCTTACCAATCAAGAACCTCTCAATATCCGCCTTAAAATAGCAATCCTGAGCTAGTATCAACCCCATTGGAGACCCTCGGACTATCTTTAATCGGACTTTACTGGACTTTATCTTTCACTACACGTTATTCACGTTATTCCCTTTATCATGTATCAGTACACTGTGGATGGCTCGATTGAAATCATGTATTGTCTTTCTGCTGACTGGTTAGCACGCAACAAAAGGCCTTCACTGTACCTCGATACATGACAATAAACAAAACTAAACTTAACCAATGGCTTGGCCTCTACCGCCATAGATTCACCACCCTCTGACAAAGGAAATTAAAGTGCCTTTATCACATGTGTGCCCAGTAAATGTGGACAGAGAGCATGAGTAACTGGAGGTTGTGTGTTGGCTTCTGATGCGTAGTCAGCTAACCATCTTCTTCTTTGCTGGTAGAATAAATACTGTGTGGACAAGTGCTTCATAGATGTCAAGAGCAAGAGACCCATCTGGTTCACAATAGTCCTCACCACTGGTATAATGCACTATTTCTACACTTCACAATGCCTCAGAAAAGCATCCAAAATAATAAAAGACTTGTCCCACCCCTGCCATTCCTGTTTCTCCCTGATCCCATCGGGTAGAAGCTACAGAAGCTTAAAACTACGCACCACCATACTCAGGAACAGCTCCTTCACCTCTGTTATCAGACTTCTGAATGATCCTTCCATAAACTATGGTACTGTCTGACCAACCTCGCCGCCCTTTGTCTCAGGGACTGGTGTGCTCTCATGTTTAGGAAGGAACTGCAGAGGTTGGTTTACACTGCAGAAAGACACAAAATGTTGGAGTAACTCAGCGGGTCAGACAGCATCTCTGGAGAGAAGGAATATGTGACGTTTCGGGTCGAGAACTTTCGGGTCAACAGAATGGTTTCAACACGAAACGTCACCTATTCCTTTTCTCCAGAGATGCTTCCTGACCTGGTGTGATATACAGTAATGCTAAGAACCATATTCTGCACACTGTATCTTCCCCTTTGCTCTTCCTACTGTACTTGAGTTTGACTTGATTGTATTGATGTATGGTATTATCAGATCTGACCAGATGGCATGCAAATTAAAGCTTTTCATGTACCTCAGTACACGTGACCAGAATAAACCTAAACCAGTATCATACATGATGGAATCATGGTGCCAGGAGTCAATACAGCCCTGGAACTAAAATGGCATTTCTGAAGATCGATCCAGTGGTCTGTCTTCACAAGCGTTGTCAAAGGTGGCGCAACAGTCCAAAACTTATTTTGTTCACATCTAATGGTGATTGTTTAGATCATACATATCCAGAACATTGACTGAGTGTTGCAGTGGTAGAGTTGCTGCCTTACAGCACCAAAGACCACGATACTATCCTAACTACGGGTTCTGTTTGTATGGAGTTTGCACGCTCTCCCTGTGACTGTGTGGTTTTTCTCCGGGGGCTCTGGTTTCCTCCCATTTTCTAAAGATGTGTAGGTTTTAGGGTTAATTGGTTTCTGTAAATTGTCCCTAGTAAGTAGGATAGTGCTGGTGTACGGGGTGATCGCTGGTCAGTGCGGACTATGTGGGCCTGTTTCCACAATGTATCTCTAAACTAAACTAAACTAATAATCTTGGAAGAGGAATTAGCTAAGCAAGAGGCTTCAGAGCAAGGAGAACTTGCTCTGATCGGGTCCTTATACTCATTACTATCACAGAGGCAAGATTTCAGAGACAGAGAAAACTGAAGATGTCGATGCCAGAGCTCACGACCCAATGTTCAAGTCATCCAGTGTCAGAATAAAAGGATGTACCTTTAGAAAGGAGATGGAGGAATTTGATGAAGATGGTGAATCAGTGATTTCATTGCCGCGGAGCCTGTGGAAGCCAAGTCAACAAAGTACAAATTCTGCATCCACCTTGGTGCTAAAACCAACTGAAAATGAACACTGAATAACAGCTGGCTATGGAGCCCATACTCACTCAAACCCCCTTCACAATTGGGCAGCACAGTAGCGCAGCGGTAGAGCTGCTGCCCACACAGTGCCACAGCTCCCGGTTTGACCCTGATCTCGGGTGCTGTCTGTGTGGAGTCTGCACATTCTTCCTGCGACTGCAACGGGTTCTTCCGGGTGCTCCGGTTTCCTCCCACATCCCAAAGATGTGCAGGTTTGTAGGTTATTTGACCTCTGGAAATAAGCGAGTTTGGTATTGCGAAAAATACATGGAATCATGTGATATGTCAAAGGTCATTCGTGATAAAGAAAAAGCGAATGAACCCTGGCTGTGTAAAACTGTATATAAATTGTTAAGCATTCTACCAATGAATTAATCTAGAATTCTGTCAACTCAATAGCGGACAGGCGTCGCTCTTTTATGGACATTAATTCGATCTTATTTCTATTTCACTTCACAAACCCACCCTCAGGAATTCCGCAGAATATCTCCCGGCAGCGTTGGAGGACATTCTCTCTCTCATCCGGCGGTTAACCGACAGCCACTGGATAAGGCGAGAGGTGCAGCTGACGGTCTCCGGCCCATCGGGGAATGGGTTCCTCGTGAGTTGGAGCAGAGTTGAGCTGGAGTTAGCGCTGGCTAAAAGCCTGGGGCTGCCACTGCTCCGGGCCGGTGTCCCGTCTCCCTGGACATCTCCGGCCATCCCAGGACAGGGATGGGACACTCAGGAGGGGACGGGGACGGTAGTTTGACTCCGCTCACAAATCTGCTTCCTGGGGTTATGCAGGAGAGGGGTGCGCGGTTTTTGGTCCCAGGATTTGGTCCCAGACAACTTTCCTTCCACCCTTCAACCACACCTGCTCCTGTGTCACCCTCCCTGCATCCTCCGATGCCTTACCTTTAGCTAGTTAGATTAATTTGGTTTAGGGACACAGCACGGAAACAGGCCCTTCGGCCCACTAATTCCACGCCAATCACCTGTTCGCACTCGTTCTACATTTTCTAACTGCAGTAGCAATTCAACAGCGCTTGCAGCTCCGGAGACCCCATTTTGATCCTGACTACCGACGAAACGCAGGTCTGTATACATGCAGCAGCTCAGCTGCCGAGAATGTTTATCTCGAGTGACCCCTTCACATTTTCCACATTTTGTTACGTTACAGCCTTATTCTAAAATGGATTAAAACATTTTTTTTTAATTATCAATCTACACACAATACCCCATAATAAAAAAGCAAAAACAGGTGTTTAGTAATTAAAAAGAAATAACTGAAATATCACATTTACATAAGTATTTAGACCCATTACTCAGTACTTTGTTGGGACATTTTTTGCAGCGATTACAGCCTCAAATCTTCTTGGGTATGACGCTACAAACTTGGCACACCTGTATTTGGGTAATTTCTCCCATTCTTCTCTGCAGGTCCTCTCAAGCTCTGTCAGGTTGGATGGGGAGCGTCGATGCACAGCTATTTTCAAGTCCCTCCAGAGATGTTCGATCGGGTTCAAGTCCGGGCTCTGGCTGGGCCACTTAAGGGCATTCACAGACTTGTCACGAAGCCACTCCTGCGTTGTCTTGGCTGTGTGCTTAGGGTTGTTGTCCTGTTGGAAGGTAATCCTGCGCCCCAGTCTGAGGTCCAGAACGCTCTGGAGCAGGTTTTCATCAAAGATCTCTCTGTACTTTGCTCCGTTCATCTTTCCCTCGATCCTGACTAGTATCCCAGTTCCTGCTGCTGAAAAATATCCCCACAGCATGAAGCTGCCACCACCATGCTTCACCATAGGTGTGGTATTGGCCAGGTGTTGAGCGGTGCCTGGTTTCCTCCAGATGTGACGCTTGGAATTCAGGCCAAAGAGTTCAATCTTGGTTTAATTAGTCCAGAGAATCCTGTTTAGGTGCATTTTGGCAAACTCCAAGCGGGCTGTCATGTGCCTTTTACTGAGGAGTGGCTTCCGTCTGGCCACTACCATAAAGGCCCGATTGGTGGAATGCTGCAGATATAGTTGTCCTTCTGGAAGTTTCTCCCATCTCCGCAGACGAACTCTGGAGCTCTGTCAGAATAACCATCGAGTTCTTGGTCACCTCCGTGACCAAGGCCCTTCTCCCCCAATTGCTCAGTTTGGCCGGGCGGCCAGCTCTATGAAGAGTCCTGGTGGTTCCAAAGTTCTTCCATTTAATAATGACAGAGACCACTGTGCTCTTCAGGACCTGCAATGCTGCAGAAATAGTTTTATACCATTCCCCAGATCTGTGTCTCGACACAATCCTGTCTCGGAGGTCTACGGACAATTCCTTCGTCTTCATGGCTTGGCTTTTGCGCTGACATGCACTGGCAATCAATCAATTTAATTTATCACTGGTGGATTCCAATCAAGTTGTAGAAACATCTCAAGGGTAATCAATGAAAACAGGATGCATCCAAGCTCAATTTTGAGTGTCATAGCAAAGGGTCTGAATATTTATGTAAATGTGATATTTCAGTTATTTCTTTTTAATTACAAAATTTCTAAACACTTATTTTTGCTTTTTTATTGTTTATTGTGTGTAGATTGATGATTAAAAAAAAAATGTTATCCATTTTAGAATAAGGCTGCAACGTAACAAAATGTGGAAAAAGTGAAGGGGTCTGAATACTTTCTGAATGCACTGTAAGTCCCACACTGACAATATTGGATAGGTGCTGGAGAAAGTAATTGAGAGGCTTAGCAGTGAATTGTGCCTCCCACATAAATCTACATAATTCAACGGGCTTCTTGTGTTTGAGTGAGATTGGCGTTTTGGCAGAGAGCACTCCGAATAAAAGAAAAATAACATACAAGTCATAATAAATCATGACATCACTCTTATTCAGAAGGAACTTTCAGCTCCTGGGAAGATGTGTATCAGAATACTCAGACTCGCAGTATATATGCACACATCTAATAGCTTTACACACAGTCCATTCATGAGTTGCAGACAGAATCCAATTATAAGAACTCCAGGGCCGACGCAAAGTGAATTCATGTGTGTTCATCTGTTATTTATTTATAATCTTGAAAGTCTATTATTCATTTATAGCTTAGAAAGGCTGACACAACAAGATATTAAATATGGAATCAAAGATAGCTGGTGGTGCCTTTGCTGCCAGTGACCCAGCTACATTGCCTTGCTCCTGACTTAAATCAATGGAAGACATTCTCTGCAGGCAGAGCTCCATTGATTGTGTTGTAGACTGCATCACACTCTGAGGTAATGCAAATGCTTTCCGTGGTGACTCAGTGCGTAAGTGATCTGCCTGGTGTGGTTCTGAGCCTTATAAACCCTCATCTGTACTCAGTCCACACGACAGGTAGCCCCAGTGACCCCCTCAAGCTAAGGAGGGGAAAGCGGAATGATCCAAAGGTTCTGTTTCTAATTGGTGATATAGAGAGGTTCTGTTGCAATTTGGATATTGTAGGGTAAGAATCCCCCTTGTCACGATTCGGCTGTGTGTTTGAAGGGTTTGTTGTTTCAGAACAGCCTTTCGAGCTCGCTTGATAAAAGTGGACTGATAATTTTTCACAAACACACTTATGTTTCTGTTGGTGATTGAAGATATTCTTATCCAAAGGTGCTGACATAATTGGATTCGGCTGCAATGGTAAGTTCATAAGTTCTCGGAGCAGAATTAGGCCATTCGGCCCATCAAGTCTACTCCGTCATTCAATCATGGCTGATCTATCTTTCCCTTTCAACCCCATTCTCCTGCCTTCTCCCCATAACCCATGGCACCCTTACTAATCAAGAATCTGTCAATTATGATGTCAGTATTTGCCAAGTTACTCTGATCATAGGTGTATCGAATGGAGTGGTTCATTAATCCATAGATCTAATCCATTGACTGCAGAAGGAAACGGGTGCGGAGAGCACTAAGTGAGCAAAGGTGAATTAGAGCTTTGTTTTCCCTTCACCTCCATGGGAGTACAAATGGACCAACAGTTCTCATTCCACCATTTTATCCATTGCCCACGCTGAATATCTACTCTTTTACACATAGGGTGGTGCTGTAAGTGTATGGAGTTGCCAGAGAAGGTAGTTGAGGCCATAAAAATACTTCCGTTTGTCTTCTTACCATATTTGACACCAGATTTACCATACCAGATTTATACCTCACACTGCCTTGGCAAGACCAACAGTATAATCAAGGACAAGTCACCCCCTGGTCACAACTTCTCTCCTCTCCCGTCAGGCAAAAGGTACAGAAGAGTGAAAACGCACACCTCCAGATTCATGGACAGTTTCATCCCGGCTTTTATCAGGCAACTGAACCAGCCTACCAACAACTAGAGGACAGTCCTGAACTACAATCCATCTCATTGTAGACGCTGGGACTATCTTTCATCAGGCTTTACTGGCTTTATCTTACATTAAACATTATTCACGTTATTCCCTTGATCCCGGTCCTGTACCCTGTGGATGGCTTGATTGTAATCATGTATTGTCTTTCCGCTGACTGGTTGGCATGTATCAAAAATTGTTCACTTTACTTTGGTACACGTGACAATAAACTAAACTCAAACTCATATTTCCCAAATACTCTATGCATTTAATTGGAGATTTTTTCTGATATTTGCATGCTCTGATATTTGTATGCAAAACCTGGCAACTCTTGCATGTGGTCTCAGTGGACTCTGTCTATGCACTTTGTACGAATCGGAGATTGTGCTTAGATTGGCAATAATTTATTGAACTCTTTCCAAAATATATTTTCACTGTACGTCTGTACATGTGATAACAAAGAACCATTGAACTATTGTAAATTGCCCCTAGTGTGTAGGATAGTGCTTGCGTACAGGGTGATCGTTGGTCATCGTGGATTTGCTTGGCCAAATGGCCTGTTTCCACACTGAATCTCTAAAGTCCAAAGTCTGAAGTAAAGACCTTATTTTGAATAGTGGATGTAATATGAGAAATTGGAAGAAATTCAAGTGAATTGCTACTTCAGCTGGAAATAGAGTTTGGGTGTCTCAATGGTGGGAAGCAGCATGGGCGGAGTGGCGGGAGGGGGAGGAGGTGTTTGGGGAGGGGGACAGGCTGGGTTAGGGATAGGGGGAGGGGGAATTAAAGCACAGAAGTATCTCTTCCAGTTGCATGTGAAGGTACCATTGGAAGGTGAATGGGTATTGGCGGAGATGGCGGAGATGGCGGAGATGGTGGAGATGGAGATCTGTACCAGGGAGTCATGGAGGGAAAGATCTCCTCAGATTGTTCAAACTGGATGTAAGATGGTGGTGGCTCTGTTCTGAAGGAGAGTAAATGATGGAAGAAGGTTGATGGAATATGGACACTGGTAGAATAGAAGATAAGGACACTGAGAACTATCTTTCCTCTGATAGAGAATGGAATGAGGGCAGAAATGCATGGAATTCAATAGACGTGATTGAGCAAATTTACGCATTTAGCCCATCAAGTTTACCACCATTCAATCATGGCTGATCTATCTTTCCCTCTCAACCCCATTCTCCTGCCTTCTCCCCATAAATCCTGACATCCGTACAAATCAAGAATCTGTCAACCTCATCCTGAATAATATCTATTGACTTGGCGATGGAGCTCTGTCAGCGCCCTATAGTGAAGAATAAGCCACAGTCGGGTTTCTATGTACAGACCCATTGTATCAACCAAAGACGATAATTAATCCCATCACTTAGTTAGTTCCATCTCCCCACCTTTTGTCCATACACCTGAGACAGTTCTCATTTTTAAATTTATTGAACTTATATTTTTCAGAAATGTTCTCCAACATCCAAAATCATTATCAAGCAATGTACTGCGATGCTATTGGAGGGACATGTTAGAGGAAAACTGGCATTGCAGTTCCCATATTCCAAGAGTGATTACATTCACAATTATATCATTGGCGTTAAAGCTCCAAGAACATCAAGAGATTTTAGCAGGCACTATATAAATCCAAATTGTGCTTGTCTTATTTACAGACTCTGCCCAATAGATGGCCCTGTGGTTTTCTGCGGTTATGCTTCTAAACCTATGATCACCTTGAACATAACATTCCTGAATTCGTCAACTGAGATTGGGTGAAGCCACAGATCATTTATTTGCTAAATAGAACATAGAACAGTGTAGCACAGGAGAAGACCCTTAGGCCCACATCGCCAAATATGTCTACGCGCC
Source organism: Raja brachyura (assembly GCA_963514005.1). The sequence goes on along the minus strand of OY740798.1, from coordinate 33,329,631 downwards.
TATCTAAAAGCCTCTTAAATGCCCTGATCATATCTGCCTACACCAACACCCCTGGCAGCACAGGTCAGGCACCCTCCACCCTCAGTGTAAACACTTGCCCCGCACGCCTCTTTTAAACATTGCCCTCTGATCTTTGACATATCAGGGAAAGAAGTTCTGACTGTCTACCCTATACCTCTCATGTTTTTATATACTTCTATCAGGTCTCCACTCCGATTTGCTCCAAAGAAAACATTCCAAGTTTGCCAAATTTCTCCATGTAGCTGCAATCCATTAATCGAGAATGATCAGAGGAATGGTAGGGTTAACATATGATGAGTGTTTGACAGCATTAGGCCTGTACTCGATGGAGTTTAAAAGCATGAAGGGGGGACCTCACTGAAACTAACCGATTAGTGAAAGGCCTCAATAGAGTGGATGTGGAGAGGATGTTTCCACTAGTGAGAGAGTCTAGGACCTTGAGAAAGATGAGGAAAAATTTCTCTGGTCATAGGGTGGTGAATCTGACTTAATTGACACAGAAGGCGGTAGAGGCCAAGTAAATGGATACTTTTAGGGTGGAGATTGACAGATTCTTGATTAGTAAGGATGTCGGGGGTTATGGGGAGATGGCAGGAGAATGAGGTTGTGAGGGAAAGATAAATCAGCCATGATTGAACGAAGGAGTAGACTTGATGGGACAAATGGTTTAATTCTGATCCAATAATTTATGAACTCATTAATCCAGGCAGCATTATGTCACTGGATTTTCCAGTGATGCACATTGATGGAAAATCCTCAACTGTACATGTATCATTGTACAATTTGAACTCCCAGTGGGTGATGCGGAAAGCTGAGAGCAACACGGCTGGAAAACGTAACGCAGGCAAGCACTCCATCTTTTACTGATGCTAAGAAAGCTTGTGAACAACCACGCAATTTGATGAGAGCTGGTTGTCAAAAGCAATCAAGACACAAGAAGACCAGACACCTGAAGCCTAGCCTAATACATCATAACATAACATTTACATGTCTGCTGGGAGAGAATTGCAGAGCATGGATGTATCAATGGTCTACTCAGCTTTTCAGTTCATTAAACAGCTTCATTAGACTTTAGTCTTTAGGCTTTAGACTTCAGAGATACAGTGTAGAAACAGGGTACACAAAAGGCTGGAGAAACTCAGCGGGTGCAGCAGCATCTAAGGAGCGAAGGAGATAGGCGACGTTTCGGGTCGAGACCCTTCTTCGGGCCAGATTACCAGATGCTCACAGGGAGAACGTACAAACTTTGTACAGACATCACTCATAGTCAAGATCAAACCTCTGACGCTGTAAAGCAGCAACTCTGCCACTGCGCCACTGTGCCAACCCAATGATGAGCCAGACCAAAATGGTTTGCACTTACTCAATGACACCAATAAATATTGGTTCCATGGTATCTGAAATCTCAGAGACCATTACAATATATTTTACTTGAAGTTCTGATGAATTTTACTTTATAATTTACTGTTATTACAGTGAAAATACACACTTGGGCGCAGCGGTAGAGTTGCTGCCTTACAGCACCAGAGTATGATAACAAATGTTAGGGTATAGAAAATTTCTTGTAACAAAAGAGTTCCATTCTTGAGAACCAAGTCGGAAATGAGCAAAAAAAGGTGTATGGAAGAGTATCACCAAAACAGTTGTGACGGGAGAGTGAGCAAGCAGAGCTGCTGCTAGTCATCTTCGCTGTCTCGGGCGAATCCCAGCTCTGCTCGGAGGCTTGGTGGGGGGGGGGGGGGGGGTTGAGGGAAGAGAAGGCACATGGAACTGCCCTGTTTTGACCCAGCAGAAGCAGCAAATCCATCCCCATCCATTTTATGTCTCCCAAACGTTTGTTTGTATGCACAGAGTATTAACAAGTTTAGTGTTCGTAACCTGGGGATGGCCTAGATGCTTACAAGGACTTTTAATGTGGATGGGGCAGTTATGGATGCAACATTTTTCTAAAGAAATGAGATTTAATCTTGAAGCCTGTGTGTTTGTTTCTTAGCCAACCGGTCTTTTTTTTGCCTTTTAAATTGAATCTGGCAATTCAGAATGCGGTTTATTTCTGGCTTACGTGCAACATCCTTTGCATTTGTCAGTTCAGATGTTCTATAGGTGTAGATTTCTGCACTGTAGGTCATTCCTTAGTGTAAGAGACCATGTTAGGAATGTGCAGCAGTGGAGTTGCTGCCTTGCAGCACTAGAGACCCGGGTGCAATCCTGATTACTGGTGCTGTCTGTACGGAGTTTGTGTGTTCTCCATGGGGTTTCTCCGGGTGCTCCGGTTTCCTCCCGCATTCGAAAGACATGCTGGTTTGCGTGTTAATTGGCTTATATCAATTGTCCCTCCGTGGGCTGAAGGGCTGTTTCCTTTTCTAAACTAAATCGGGCACCATGCTGAGCTATGAATTTGATCCACTCGTACTCTGAATGATCCACTCGTACTCTCTGTTTTTTTCACAGAGAGTAGTGGGTCTCTGGAACTCTCTGCCACAGAGGGTAGTTGAGGCCAGTTCATTGGCTATATTTAAGAGGAAGTTAGATGAGACCCTTGTGGCTAAGGGGATCAGAGGGTATGGAGAGAAGGCAGGTACAGGATATGGAGTTGGATGTTCAGCCATGATCATATTGAATGGCGGCGCAGGCTCGAAGGGCCGAATGGCCTACTCCTGCACCTAATTTCTATGTTTCTATGTTTCTATGAGACCCTGATTTGATCCAGACTATGGGTGCTGTCTTTAAGGAGTTTTCATGTGTGTCTGAAGAAGGGTCTCGACACGAAAAGTCGCCTATCTCCTTTGCTCCTTAGATGCTGCTGCACCCGCTGAGTTTTTCCAGCCTTTTGTGTATCCTTGATTCTCCAGCATCTGCAGTTCCTTCTTTAACACAGTGTAGAAACAGGTTGTTTAGCCCACTGAGTTGGTGACGACCAGCAAGCACCCTGTACACTAGCACTATCCTACACACTAGGAACATTATACAATTCACAGAAGCCAATTAAGCTGTCTTTGGAGTGTGGGAGGAAACCAGAGCACCCGGAGAAAACCCAGACCGTCACAGGGAGAACATGCAAACTCCTTAAAGACAGCACCCATAGTCTGGATCAAATCAGGGTCTCTGGCGCAGTAAGGCAGCAACTGTACCGCTCCACCCAAGTGTGTGTTTTCACAATAATAACAGTAAATTATAAAGTAAAATTCATCAGAACTTCAAGTAAAATATATTGTAACGGTCTCTGAGATTTCAGATACCATGGAACCAATATTTGTTGGTGTCATTGAGTAAGTGCAAACCATTTTGGTCTGCTCATCATTGGGGTGGCACAGTGGCGCATTGGCAGAGTTGCTGCTTTACAACGCCAGAGGTTTGATCTTGACTATGTGTGATGTCTGTACAGAGTTTGTACGTTCTCCCTGTGACCATCTGGTAATTGCTGTTCAACAATTCCCTGGTCACCTTCTGATAAATTCTAAAATACTCCCAGAGATCAGGGACTTACTACACTTTATGAAAATGTTAAAAGCCTTCCCTTTTAATCTTATGTTATATTTGGCTTCTATTGATCTCTTGGGCCATTTCTCCATAGATTCTTAATCTTTAAGCAAATGTACATTTAATGTAAATTATGAATTATTTCTTGAAATGTTTGCTGACTTTTCCTACCTTGATATATTTTAATCTAGTTTTCCAGTGTAACTTAACTTGCCTAAATGTGCTTTGGTTTGATCAGATTTATGATTCCCATTTCAAACTTAAATAATTAACTGAGAAATACTATCACATTGAAATCACTCGTTTACAGAGGTTACTTTGCCTTGGTTATTGGATAAAGTAGGCTCTTAAACAGTCAGAAAACAATTTTGAGTGTGTTCCTCCGTACTTTTGCTACAAGTTTGGTTTGACCAGCCTATGTCGATATTAAGGTCTTCCAGCACTTTATTACCTTTGCTACACAAGTCCTTAGTTTCCTGAATGTTTCCTACACTGAAATACAATACAGCACCAGGATTCTCTTTATTTTAACTGATGTACATTGTTCACTACAGCATAGAACAGAACAACACAGGAACAGGCCCTTTGGCCCATAATGTTTCTGCTGAACACGATGTCAAGATAAATCTATCTCCTCTGCCTTCAGATGATCCATGCTCCTCCATTCCCTGATTATCCGTGTACATGTCTAAAAGCTTCTTAAACATTACCATTGTATCTGCCTCCACCACAGCCCCTGACAGCACGTTTCAGGCACCCACCACTCCCTGTGTAAAAAAACTTGCCCCACACATCTTCTTTGAATTTTGCCCCTCTCACTTTAAAGCCGTGTCCTCTAACCCAAAGATAAAGATTCTGTCTACCCTATCTATGCCTCTGATAATTTTATATACCTCTATCATGCCTCTTCTCCATCAATGGCCATTCCAGGGAAAACAATCCAAATTTAATTGTGTAGTGGTTTGCACATTCTCCCTCTGACAATATGTTTCTTTCAGTTATTCTTAAGTTAGACGAGCAGAATTAGGCCATTCAGCCCATCAAGTCTACTCCGCCATTCAATCATGGCTGATCTATCTGTCCCTCTCAACCCCATTATCCTGCCTTCTCCCCATAACACCTGGCACCCGTACCAGTATATTCCAAATCCAAATGATGCGTAGGTTGATGGGTTAATTGCCCGGGTATGTGAGTGAGAAGCCGGGCAGAATTGGTGGACATGGGAGGGAAAATAGGTGGCAGAACTAACAGGAAGTGGAGGTGGTGGGATTTTACTCACCACATGTTATCTGGGGTCTGACCTGGTTTTGCATTCACAATATGTATGTAACTGGATCTAATGAGTTTTCTGGTTAATGGTGAGTTGGTGGATGTCAACAGTGAGGTTTGTAGCCAGTAAACACACTGTTGAGGTTCAGTCATTAAATCAGGATGTGCCCACTCTACATGCCCACTCACATTAGACGCCACATGTGACAATACCCTTGCCATAGAGCAGGCACCTTGAAGTTCGTGCTTGAAGTGTGTGCCTGTCTGCATTGTACTCCAAGTTTTTCCAAATCAACACCATATTGCCCAAACAACAAATGTCACATTTTGTAGCTATTTCTTTTTATTTTTAAGGCATTATTTAGGTCACCACATTGGTGCGGCTGCAGATCAGCTGAACCCCGGGTTCGATCCTGACCTCGGCTGCTATCTCTGTGGAGTTTGCACATCCTAAAGACATGCAGGTTTGTGGGTTAATTGGCCTCTGTAAATTGAGAGCGGATGAAAAAGTGGGATTACATTGAACTAGTGTGAATGGGTGATCGATGGTCGACGTGGATTCGGAAAGCCCAAGGTCCTGTTTCCATGCTCTATCTTTCAATCAATCAATTTCTGAGCTCCACCATTACTCTCATGGGAAAATTGCGAAATAATTCAAATCAAAATGAGTTCCTGGAGCTATTTTTGGAAAGACGTGATCTAAATTGGGAAATTCATATCTTGATTTACAACCAGCATATCTAAATCTACAGAGGACAATAATTCTTATCATCCATAACATAATCACCGGCAGACAAAAAAGAGTGCTTTTGGAATGGGATGTTACATACTTTAGAAGTTACGACTCCAGGGGATAAATTCAGCAATCACATATTCTCTACACGGACAGGGGGAAGGTCTCGACCTGAAACGTCGCCTATAGGAAGAAGGGTCTCGACCCGAAACGTCGCCTATCTCCTTCGCTCCTTAGATGCTGCTGCACCCACTGAGTTTCTCCAGCTTTTTGTGTAACCCTCTACACGGACCTGGTTGGAACAATTGGGGCATAGTTTGGGGAATGAGAAGAATGTTGTCACACCAAGTTGCGACCACACTATGTCAGGTAGTGTCCAAGGAGCAATATGATATGATTACAACATGATGTGGCAAGGTTAATTGCTGAATTAACTTATATGTTTTACTTAAGGTAAAGGGACCAGCTATTGGATTAAAACACTTGAAATTCTGAGTTAACCAAAAGATGATGAATAAACCAGGTCATGCTCCAGTGGAATTGGGTACCTGAGAGATCAATGCAATTGACAATCAGTCTGAAGAAGGGACTCGACCCGAAACGTCACCCATTCCTCCTCTCTAGAGATGCTGGCTATCCTGCTGAGTTACACCAACATTTTGGGTCTACCTTCAGTTTAAACCAGCACTTGCAGTTCTTTCCTACACAATGCAATTGACATGTTACTCTCTCTCCAACTCAGATTCACTTACTGATCTAAAGACTGCAAAGCAACCCGGAGGCTCAGTATGGTTTTTAGTTTTTGTTTTTTCAGAGGTACTGCGTGGAAACAGGCCCTTCGGCCTACCGAGTCCACGCCAACCAGCAGTCACCTGTACACTAGTTTTATTCTGCATGCTAAGGATAATTTACAGAAGCCAATTAACCTACAGACCTGTACATCTTTGTAATGTTGGAGGAAACCAGAGCACCCAGAGAAAACCAACACAGTCACAAGGAGTTCATGCAAACTCTGCACAGACAGCACCCGTAGTCAGGATCAAACCCAGATCTCTGACACTGTAAGGCAGCGACTCTACCACTGTGCCACTGCTCTGCCCCTATAAAAGTACCAAAAAGCATTTTGAGGTGCAAATGTTGGAGGGCAGGAAGTCCAACGGTTGTTGAGGAAGCTCTGTACCAACACTGGATCCAACTGTTTTTCAATGGAAAATAGTCCAAGCTGCAGACGAGAGAATGGTGGCTATGCATTAACTCACCTCACAATTCACTTAGCCGCGCTGCCTGTCAGAACACATTGCACTGATGCAAGTTCTACATTAGTGTGATGAGTACAGAATATGACATTTATTCTTAATGGCCTTTAGAATACCAGCAAGTCACAAAGATGACTAGTACACATGTGATGCAATGTAAAAGACAGCAGGTGGGAGGAATGTGTAGACAGGAGTGGAGATGGTGGTAAAACACACCATCCGAGTGCTGAATTAACTCAGCGGGCCAGGCAGCATCTCTGAAAAACATGGATAGGCAACTTTCAGATCGGGAATAGACACAAAAAGCTGGAGTAACTCAGTGGGTCAGGCAGAGATTCTAGAGAAAAGGAATAGGGGACATTTCAGGTCGAGACCCTGTGTTACCTATTCCTTCTCTCCAGAGTTACTGCCTGACCCACTGAGTTACTCCAACATTTTGTGTCCATCTTCAGTGAAAACCAGCATCTGCAGTTCCTTCCTACACATTTCAGATCGGGATGCCCCTTCAGTTTCTAGAAGGGTCCGGATCTGAAATGTGGACTATCTATGTCCTCTAGAGATGCTGCCTGACCTGCTAATGTATTCCAGTGCTGTGTTTTACGCAGATTTCCAGCATCTGCAGCATCTTGTGTCTCTCTGGAGATGGTGGCGATTGTCGCTGTTTGAATGCAGTGAAAGATCACTCTAAATTATGTCCAAGGTGTTTCTAATGACCAAGACATGTAAAGGACTGGGCACATATTGATGGAAAGTCCATAAATTGTTGTGTCTTATCAAAAACTGAACTGGTCTAACTTCTTTGGATTTGAGATTCCTCGGATCAGTGTGAAAGGGTTATAAAAGTTTAAATTTGGTGGCAGCAATTAGGGTGCATAGCCTCATTTACCCATTGTTACTTATTAACAGGCTGGAGATAAATGATTTTCTATGACTGTTAACTTTAACCAGGGAACATGGTCCACGAGGAGGTTTTTTTTAATACTGAGAAATGGACTTCCACTTTACTATAAATATTCACAACTGACTAACCGATGTGTCGAAATGTATACTTTATTTGTTAAGGTTTTAAAAATAGATTTGAATAGGTAATCAGTTTTATTCACTGGCAAATCCAATCCAAGGGTCCAACGAACAAGTGGGCGATGGCTGGTGCAAGCATAAAACAAATAGAACAAAAATGTAGTTTCAGCAATCTTTGGTTACAGATTAACAATCGACTTGGGACTTGGAACAGTTACACTAAGTCCTAATTGTAGAACGTGTGAGGAATTGAGCAGTTTGGCAGCCCCTTAAGTGTTGTCTGAGAACACAAAGGAATGAGCTTGTTTGGAATCTGTGGAATGGGAGCATGACTTTTCATCTTTAACCATTATTCTTTCCAAATCCTCCACCTAACTGTGCCCTCAAGGCTGGATACACAACTTGCAAGCACACCTCAGCCAATGGTTGGCCTAATGGCTCACGAGAACATCTCAGCAACACCCACACCTTCCATCATCCTCATTTTACGGAAGACGAATGCAATGTTAGCATTCTTTTCGAGAGGACTAGAATATAAAATCCAGGATGTAATGTTGGGAATTTATCAGGCACTGGTCGGGCCAGATAAATGGAATATTGTGAGCAGATTTGGGCCTCGTATCTGAGGAATGATGTGCTTGCATTGGAAAGGGTCGAGGGGAGGTTTATGAGAATAATCCCTGGGATGCTTAGGTTATCGGATGAGGAGGAGTTGATGGCTCTGGGCCTGTACTTGTTGGAGTTTGGAAGGATGAAGGGCGATCTCATGGAGTTTGGATGAATAATGAAGTAGCTCGAACACATATAATCCACTCAATTTATAGGAAATCCTGCATTCCCTCTCTCTCCAGCCTTCCCTCACCCTAGTTGTCCTACCAGTTTCACTGTTCCCATCCATGTATCCCTTTGTTAACACCGCTTTCACAACCACAATGAACCATTGTGGGCTCTACCTTTCCTTGGTTATCAGTGCTGTCTCTAATCTGTTCTGATTCTTTTCAAGCCTCTAGATTCCCTCCCCTCTGAGTCTCAGTCTGAATTGTGGGCATCGACCCGAAACGTCACCTATTCCTTTTCATCAGAGATGCTGCCTGACCCGCTAAGTTACTCCAGCATTCTATGTCTCTCTTTGGATTAATCACAATCCAGTGTCCTTTCCCCAGCACCGTTCTACATCTCCCCCTCTATGTTTAGATCTGTAATCATTCAGAGTATTCATTGTCACAGATGCTGAAACAGGAAATGTTCCGGTCATTTCAGAATAGCATAAACATGCAATGCCAAGCAGTGAAGCAGTGCATCGTTGCACGCCAGGTTAATTACACTTATTCCTGCAGCTCAGAAATCTTTCTCCTTTTGTATTTCATGTGCCTCTATGGGTTCCTAAACTTCACCCTAACCAAAACGCCTCTATCGTATCAGCCTCTACCACCCAGAGACCCGCGTTCAATCCTGACCATGGGTGCCATCTGTGTGACGTTTGTGCATTTCTCCTGTGACCGGTGGGTTTTCTCTCGGTTTCCTCCCACACTACAAGACATACAGGTTTGTAGCTTATTCTGTGCAAAGGAATACACAGGAGGCAAGAAGGCTCCAGAATGTGAAGCTGCCCATGTCTCAGTGTGTATACTTCACAATGATATACCTAGGTATGTTACAAAACTTACCTTTAGCGGCGCTGCAGTTCTGCCGCTCCCCGTGTGCGCGACTTTGGCGCCTTTCAGAGGGGGACGGGCTTAAAGTGCCGTTTTTCGACAGACTGGGATAATCGATGAATGTCGGGCGATTTGGTTGCGGAAGAAAAATCGCTCCGATATTTCATCAATGAAGGCATTTTTAAATTACTCTAGATTATTTATTAACTAGAGTAATTTAAAAATCACCTTCAAAAGCCGTGAGCACCGACAACCGGAAGGATTTTCCGTAGGGGAGAAAAAAGGTAAATAGTTTATTTTTATATTAAAAGTTGGTTTTTCGGGAGGCTTTAATAATATTTTTATGTTGCGAAATGGGGTCCCAAAAAATGTATGAACAAACAGTATTTTTCCCCCCGACTTCACCGCTAACCGCAACGTTCCAACCCACCGCATTCCACTAAAACCCACTCGCTAGTTGATTTAAATGGCCATTAATTTACAGGAATCAAACACTAAATTCCTTCTATTTGGCCCAGAAATTCATGAAAATGAGATTTAAAAATTATGTTGTATTGTGGATTATTGTGTGAATGTTATTTGGACACTTAGGCAATTTAAAAAAAGTTTATCTTTTCTTAAGAAATGGATAGATGTTTAGATCTACTCATTGAATTTTGTAATTAGCTACAATTAGATAACTAACTAATTATATGCTTTAATTTCAGGTAATCCAAGTAAGATTGTTTAATATTTGTTTCAGAATGCTTCAATCTATAATAACTGAAAATTTCATTGAGTTCTCTTAATTTTTAAGAAAGTTATGGGCTTTTAACTTTTCCAGATCACAGCTTTTGAGTTAAGTCAATTGATAGGCAATGGGGAGCAAGATGCTAATTTCCGAGTATGAAAATGGCCATAACTTTCTTAATACTGAAGATATGAAAGTAAATTAGGTGTCAAATTAAACTTCTTTTTATGCTTTATCTGATGGGATAAATTGCAGACTTGATTTTTTAAATCTCAAAATTTTGTAACATTGCTAATATACCGTATACACAATCAAATCCACCTTGTCAGACCTATTTGCGTATACAACACTGCTTCTTACTTGGAAAGAAAGGAGTAAAACTATTTCCAGGCTATCCCCCAAATGGCATGGCTTTATGGTGAAAGGGGCAGTTTAAAAGATATGTGCAGGGCCAGTTTATTTACACAGAGGGTGGTGGATGCCTGGAACGCATTGCCATGGGGTGGTGGTGGAGGCAGATATGGTAGTGGCGTTAGGCTTTTAGATAGACAAATCGGTAAGCAGAGAATGGAGGTATATGGACAACATGCAGGCAGAGGAGTTTGGTTAATCTCGCCATTACGTTTGACACAATCACTGTGGGCCAAAGGACCTGTTGCCCTGCTATGTTCTAAGTAGTTTAAAAAATCTTATACATTTACAGGCTAAATCAACAAAGTGGCTTTTGAGCTGTCCTCTGTATTTATAACATGGTATTCCTAGTATTGATGGTCCACAGACGATGTTGGCGCAGCATCATTTTCTGGTCTCATTGAACAATTTCTTGACTCTCTTCAACCATGTTCCGTGCTTTCAGGATTCACTTTAGGGCGACATCATAATCTTCCTCACTACTTTCTTGAGTGCTTAATGTTGTATTCTGCATCTCTCTGCTGCTTTTACAATATAAACCAATCTCTCACCAATCCCATATTCTGATTAGTCCTGGAATGACAGAGTCACGCAGTGCGGAAACAGGGCCTTCGGCCCAAATGCTCACACCATGTCCCATCTACATGACTCACCTGCCTGCGTTTGGCCCATATCCTTCTAAACCTCTCCAATTCATGTATCTGTCTAAATGTTTCTTAAACGTTACGATGGGGTGGGAGATTGCAACCTTCATATGGTCCGCCCTGTTTCAACATATGCAATCAACCCGGTGTGCACAATCAAATAAGATCAAGTAGAACAAGTTGTCCGACAACTTTAGGCTGTGCACGCCATACACAAGAAGAAGAAGAAGAAGAAGAAGAAGAAACGTTGCGATAGTACATGCCTCAGCTACTTCCTCCGGCAGCTCATTCCATTCACTTACCACCCTATGTGTGAAAAAGTTAACCCTCAATTCCCTATTAAATCTTTCCCCCCCTCGCCTTAAACCTATGTCCTCTGATTCTCAATTCACCTACTCTGGGCAAGAGAATCAGTGCATCTATTCCTCTCATGATCTTATACAACTCTATAAGATTACCTCTCAACCTGCTCCATCCACATCGCCATTCAATGTGATCAGCCATGATCCTATTGAATGGCAGTGCTGGCTTGAAGGGCCAAATGGCCTACTCCTGCACCTATTCTCAACTATCTATTGTCTATTGTCTATTGCACTGCAAGGAATAGAGTTCTATCTTGCTCAACCTCTCACCATAGCTCAGGTCTTCGAGTCCTGGCAACATCCTTGTAAATCTTCTTTGCACCCTTTCTAACTTGACAACATCTTTCAAATAACATGGTGCCCAGAACTGAATACAATACTCTAAATGTGGCACCACCAACGTGATTAATGTGCCACCAGAGCACGTAATGACACGATTACTCTTTATCTCTCGCACTGTGATGCTTGCTGTGTTTCAACTGTTTTCCTTCCGTTCTCTTACAGTTTCGGTTGAGTCACTCAGGTGTGGCCCAGGTTTCCGTGTAGGACTATATCGCGTCGTTGAATAGTAGAAACAAAGAACAGCAGATGCTGGTTAATACACAAAAATTGACAAAGCTATCCCCGCACATTAACATTACCTTGCACACACAGTGGACAATTTTACATTTTATACCAAGCCAATTAACCTACAAACCTTTACGTCTTTGGATTGTGGTAGGAAACAGAACATCTCAGAGAAAACCCATGCAGGTCACGGGGAGAACGTACGACTCCGTACAGACACCCATAGTTAGGATCGAACCCGGTTCTCCGGCGCTATAAGGCAGTAGCTCTACCGCTACACCACCATGCCATCTTGTTCAGTGATGGAAATGGGTTTTAGGAACTAGGGGTATGCTAGGGTCCATGAGGCCGAGGTTGGGAAGGAAGGGTGGGGGGGGGGTGGCAAACATTTTTTAATGTGTGGTCATACCCATGTAAGAGTACAAGAATGCATAACTTGTTTATTGTGTATTTGTACTACAGTTTATTGTGTAATATATGTCACAGTTGCTTTTTTGCATCTCTCTCTCTCTCTCTCTCTCTGTGTTGGCTGCAGCCATCGTCTGCTTCGGTGAGGGAAACAGGTCGGTGATTGGTCACAACGCTGCTCTGAGACTGTGTCTGATTGGCCTCAGAGTGACCAGCGCATTATGTGATTGGACACAATGCCCTTGGAGACAGCAGCTGATTGGATGGGAGGAGACCAATTTGTTGATTGGACGGAAATTTTAAGAGAAGCTGGTCGGTGATTGGATGCAACCCTCTTAGAGACAGCAGTTGATTGGCCGCCAAGTAATCAGTCACAAAAAATTGACAAACAAGAAAACAATAAAATCAGAATTACGATTTAAATCGGAAGAATATCATGCCTGATCTGCAGCAAATATACTAGTATCCGCTCGAGTATCTTTGATCTGCAGTTCCTTCCTATTGTAGAAGAACCTTGGCCCGAAACAACGCCTAATCCATTCCCTCCACAGATGCCACCTAGCCCACTGAGTTCCTCCAGCACTCTGTTTTTAATTTAACTCTGAATTTGAAGATAGACATAAAGCTGGAGTAACTCAGCAGGACAGGCAGCGACTCAAAAAGTCAAAGAGTCAAAAGAGTTTATTGTCATGTGTCCCTGACAGGACAATGAAAATCTTTCTTTGCATAGCACAACAGAACATAGAAGGCATTGACTACAATTCTATACATAAATACACCCATGACTTAATAAATTAATAAAGTGCAAATAACAGATGGAGGGATATTAATGTTCAGAGTTCCGAGCCAGGTTTAATAGCCTGAAGGCTGTGGGGAAGTAGCTATTCCTAAACCGGGTTGTTGCAGTCTTCAGGCTCCTGTACCTTCTACCCGAAGGTAGCAGGGAGATGAGTGTGTGGCTAGGGTGGTGTGGGTCCTTGATGATGCTGCCAGCCTTTTTGAGGTAGCAACTGTGATAAATTCCCTCGATGGAAGGAAGATTAGAGCCGATGATGGACTGGGCAGTGTTTACTACTTTTTGGAGTCTTTTCCTCTCCAGGACGCTCAAGTTGCCGAACCAAGCCACAATGCAACCAGTCAGCAAGCTCTCTACTGTACACCTGTAGAAGTTAGAGAGAGTCCTCCTTGACAGACCAACTCTCCGTAATCTTCTCAGGAGAGAAGACCCTTTTTCCGACTGAACTGAACTCTTGTCGGTGAGAGTACTTGTGATTGTCTGAAGAAGGGTCTCGACCCGAAACGCCACTCATTCCCCAGAGCCACTGCCCGTCCCGCTGAGCCACCCCAGTCCCCGTGTCCACCTTCAACTCCAGAGCCAAACAAAAAACACAGAGTGCTGGAGGAACTCAGCGGGCCAGGCAGCACCCGCAGAGGGAACGGACCAGGAGATGCCACGGGCCAGGGCTCCCCCTTCCCCCCGCCCCCCAACAGCAAGGAACCGCAGATTCAGCCGTCCCCGCAAAATGCCAAATGATTCCGGGAATGCCGAGGCGAGAGGGTGAGAGAGAGGGAGTGGGAGAGTGAGAGAGAGACGAGATGGGGAGCGGGAGAGAGAGCACATGAGAGAGAGAGAGAGGGAGAGAGGGAGAGCGAAAGGCAGAGAGACACAACGAGAGAGGGAGGGAGAAGGGGGGGATGGAGGGAGAGAGAGATGGGGGAGAGGAGAGAGAGAGAATGAGCGAGAGAATAATAAAATAACGTGGGTAAATGACTTTACCTGCACACCAAGACAGAGGATCGATGTATTGATGACACATTGTATAACCACGTGTTAACTACTGGCTGTTAACAGAAATTGGACATAAACTGAAAACTGAAAAGTAGGGGAGCGCCGTCCCCCTGCAAACCCCCCCATTCCCATCACTGGTCTTGTTGTATTGCTAACAATGGCAAATGCGTCCATTGGTGTGGATTGTAGGCACCACGTTTTTACTGGGACACTGTGCCAATTCACTTAATGCAGACGAGTCTTCTTCATAACTTTCTCAGCAGCCTCTAGTGTTTACCCCACAGCGATCTTATCCACAGCAAGAAATCAGTCAATTATTCTACATGGTGGTTCCACATACATTTAAAGGGCACTGCAGAATGGTTTAGTTTAGTTTATGTTAATTTATTTTAGTTTAGTTTAGAGATGCAACGTGGAAACAGACCATTCAGCCTATCTAGTGCACACAGACCAGTGATCTGTACACTGGCTCTATCCACACGAAGCGCAATTTACAGCAGCCAATTACATATTGGACTCCTTTAGTTTTAGAGATGCAATGTGGAAACAGGCCCTTCAGCCCACCAAGACAATAGACAATAGGCCCTTCGAGCCAGCACCGCCATTCAATGTGATCATGGCTGTTCATCCCCGTCGACCATCGATCATCTGTACACTAGTTTTATGTTATTCCACCTTAGCATCCTACAGACAAAAGGTAACTTACAGAAGCCAATTAAACTACAAACCTGCAAACACCGGAGCACCTGGAGAAAACCCAGTTACAGGGCGAACGTACAAACTCCGTAGACATCACCTGTAGTTGGGATTGAACGTGGGAATCTGTCACAGCAGCTTTACCGCTGCGCCAGTGTGCTGCCCTCACAATCATTTTTTAAAATCCCATTGCTTTTTATATGCCAACTGAATGAAAGGACAACTAATCCTGAATTATAGTTCCAGTTAATCCTCAACTTTGATCACCACACTACCCTTTCGTTAATTCACCCTTTGCCCAGTTGAGTCATCAAGCTGGTGAACCCTATGCTGCTTTTCAAAGGGCAAGGAACAACTAATGAACATTTATTCTGCTGAAGTAATGATGCAGCTTCAGAAAATTATAGGTTACTGAAATGGCCAAAATTCCAAACCAAATATACTTTGCAAGCAAACCGACGTGGTGGACAGTTAACTACAAAATAGCCATTAAAATTAGGGCGGCACAGTGGCGCAGCTGGTAGAGATGCTGCCTCACAGAGCCAGAGACCCGGGTTCGATCCTGACTTCGGGTGCTTTCTGTGTGGAGTTTACACATGAAGGGCGGTGCTGGATCGAAGGGCCGAATGGCTTCCTCCTGCACCTATTTTCTATGTTACACGTTTTTACTGTGACTGCGCAGGTTTCCTCTGGGTGGAACATAGAAACATAGCAAAATAGGTGCAGGTTAGTACCCCATTCCTGCTTTTTCCCTAAATCCCTTCATTCCTTTAGCCCTAAGAGCTAAATCTAACTCTCTCGTGAAAATTGCGTTTCCTCCCGCATCCCAGAGA
Source organism: Raja brachyura (assembly GCA_963514005.1). The sequence goes on along the minus strand of OY740798.1, from coordinate 33,313,757 downwards.
CGTCTGTGTATGTAGGTTATCGGCCTCTGTAAAATTGCCCCTAGTGTGTGGGGAGTGGATGCAAAAGTAGTACTTGTATGAATGGGTGACTGATGAATGGGAGCGGACCCGGTGGGCCAAAGGGCCTGTTTCCATGCCATATCTCGAAACTAAAAAGTTCCTTTCAAAAATGTAACGTATTAACCGCAGCTGCAGCCCAAAAGGGAAAATCTTTTGTATTAGAAGAAGAAACATTTAAGTCAGGGATGGTTGAGGTAATGGAAAAGGGGAAAGCTTCAGTAGGAATTTTCCCTTTCACAGCAGCCCTTGTGAAAATGAAATATTGTAATGTCTTTGAAAAATCTTCTGTAGGCTGTGGGCTGTTTTCAACACTGCCAGAAGTGTACAGTTTAAGCACTAGTTACGATGCATTAAAACAAAAACGTGGTGGCGGATGATATAACAGCTCATTCCTAGTAATGATTAAGCATCATTATTGTAATTAAAGTTCAGCAGCTCTGAGGTGAAAGGCATTGGGTTCGGGTTTGACCTTTAGGTGACCGGCCAGCAGAGGGAGCTGGTCAGCTGCCACTTCCAGCAAAGAAAGAGGACCCCTGTGATCTGGAGAACCCCTTTGATTTGGAGCCAAGGGGCCAAAGGGACAGCATAGGATCAAATGGACTTCCTGGTGTAACTGGCATGGGAAAGCCACCAGCAAGGGGAATGACGTTGGCCATGGTGGCTGCTGGTGAGAGTGGATAGGGGCATTGAAGTGACAGTGACAGGAATAGGAAGAGTCAGGATATAAGTGGTGGTGGGGTTGGACAGGGGTGGTTTGGTGGTGAGGGAGGGTTGGGGAGTTCAGTTGGTGGTTTGTTGAGGCAGTCGTGAGTGAGGGGCAGTGTATTGAGGCGGTGAGGAGCGTGAGAGCAGTGAGAGGCCGGGTTCGCCACAGCGAGCAAAAGATAAGGCTGTTTGATTAACATTTTGAAACTTTGTCAGCGCAGGAAACATGGCGACTCTTTGTTTACTGCCTAGGTGAAGCCTGCTGTATGATTTCACAATGAGCATTGTATGCAAAAACAAATAATGTCACTGTACCTGTGACAATGAAGTACCATTGAATCATTATATCATTGATGGTGAGGGGAGATGTGGTGAGGTGGTGGTGAAGATGGCTAAGATGTTGAGGTGGTGGACATAGGTAGGAATGGTGGGGTGGGGTGGTGGTGGTGAAGGTGGTAAAAGTAGGGATATGGGTAGGTATTAGTGTGCTGGTGGTAGTACTTTTGAGTTTAAACTTTAAAGATACAGCGTACAAACAGGCCCTTCGGCCCACAGAGTCCGAGCCGACTGGCCCTATCTAACAAACTAGGGACGACTTGCAAAGCCAATTAAACTACATCCATGCATGTCTTCAGAGTGTGGGAGCACTGGGGCACCTGGAGAAAACCCACGCAGTCACAGGGAGAACATACAAACTCCATACAGATAGCACCCGTAGTCAGGATTGAACCCTGGTCTTTGGCGCTGTAAGGCAACAACTCTACTGCTGTGCCATTGTGTCACCCCTAAGTGGGTGGAGGTAAGGGGAAAAAGGAGGGGTGTTGAGGTGCTAGTGATCAGAAGTGGGGACAGGCATTGATGCAGTGGTGATAGGGGAAGGGTGTTGACGTGGAGATGGTGATGATAGGGGAAGCATGTTGACATGGTTGCGGTAATGGACGGTGTTGAGGAGATGCTGATGGGGAAGGATAATGATGAGATAGTGTAGTTACTGATGTGGGGGGGGGGGGTTGGTTGAGGTGGTGATAGGGTGTTGGAGGTTGAGGTGAGGAGCGACAATGTGCTATTGGAAAGGGAAGCGTGTTGTGGTGGAGGGGGGTAGTGGTTCTGCATGGGGATTGGGGATTGGGGATTGGCGATGTGGCAGGGAAGGAAAGGTCGGTACGGCTGGTTTGGGGAAGAGAGATGTGGTGGTGGTGAGGGTGAGGATGTGCCGGTGGAGGAGGAAAGTGATGACGAGTGGGTGGGAAGAAGGTGAGGGTGTTGAGATAGTGGTCAGAGGAGGTCAGAGACTCATGAAGCATTAGGGCCAAGGTGTTGAGTGATGTTGGTGGATGAAAATGAAGTGGGGATCTGTTGGTAGACTGGTCCTGAGGTGGCAGCGCTGCCAAGGAGCCTAGGCTGTTTTGATATAAGATAGACACAAAATGATGGAATAACTCGGCGGGTCAGGCAGCATCTCTTGAGGAAAAGAAAAGGTGACGTTTTGGGTCGGAAGTTTGGAAGGAAGAGGGGGACCTCATTGAAACTTTGCAAATAGTGAGAGGCCCGGAGAGAGCAGATGATAAGAGGATGTTTCCACAGTGGGAAAGTCTAGGGCCAGAGGGCACAGCAACAGAATAAAATAACATACCTTCAGAAAGGTGAGGAGGAATTTCATTAGTCAGAGGATGGTGAATCTGTGGAATTCATTGCCAAAGGAGGCTGTAGAGGCCAAGTCAATGGACAGTTTTAAGGCGGAGATTGACAGATTCTTGATTATTAAGGGTGTCAAGGGTTATGGGGAGAACCCAGGAGAATGGGGTTGAGAGGGAAAGATAGATCAGCCTGGTTGAATGGGGGAGTAGACTTGATGGGCTGAATGGCCTAATTCTGCTCCTAGAACGTATGGACATGAACCCTTCTTCAGACTCCTCTCTTGAAGGACCTTGTTCACGGACGAACAACAATCACGGCCTTAAACTGGACCTCAATCTGGTCATGGAACTGATTGAAACCTGCAGTGCAAAGCTTCCATCATTGCAACCCAAAGAGGCCTTCAGCTATCCTACTTACATTGTAAAACAAGTAACTAATTGTAAAACAGCTTAAATCATAAAACACTCAGGTGCCTTGGACATGAGATTTGGTGTAAGCAGCCATGTTCCCAATGATACCGATCTATAATGAAGCCATTAACATTGGACAAGGCCACTCAAAACCTGATCCCTACAGACTCTGGAGGACTTTGATCAAATCTTCATGCAGTGCTGATGTGGCCCATCCCAATTGGGGCAGCAAGAATAAAAATTGTTGCATTTCAAAATAAGAAAATTAATCGAAGTGTTCGTTGACCGCTGTTGAAAATGTGTACGTGTAGCTATCATGTGAGGGGCAAATCAGTTTGCTCGTGATGTCTCCCACGGTTGGGAAACTAGTCCTCCCTGCCAAGGTGAACATATGACAACAATGGTTGGGAAACTGCCATTGTGTACCTCAGCAAACAGTCAATACCCTCTGCAAATTGGGCTACAAGTAATAATGACTCAATACATAATTAAACATTTAGAGCGGCACGGTGGCACAGCGGTAGAGTTGCTGCCTCACAGCGCCATTGACCCACGTCCAATCCTGACTACGGGTGCTGTCTGTACGGAGCTTGTACATTCTCCCTGTGACCGCGTGAGTTTTCTCCGGGTGCTCCAGTTTTTCCTTCCACACTCCAAAGACGTACAGGTTTGTACGTTAGTTAGCTTTGGTGGAATTGCAAATTGCCCTTGGTTTGTAGGATAGCGCTAGCGTACGGGGTGATCACTGGTTGGCGCGGACTCAGTGGGCTGGTGGGTCTGTTTCCATACTGATGGGTTCATCATGCTATTAAAGTGCATTGATCAATGTAAGACCAAGTATACTTTAAACCTCCATATTTGGCATTGGTCCTCAAATTAAAAAACTCAAAGCTGATGATTTTACTCCTAAATCTACCTGAAGATTTCTGATTATATGTTCCAAAAGTGGCTTTCCCGCAAACATGCCAACATATGTTGACATATGTTGACATATGTTGGTGCATGTGGGTGGATTCTGTATACATCAGGGCACAACAAAACATAAATGAAGTCCTATGCTCTCTGATTTATCGGTGTCTCCGAATCCTTTTGTACACATTTCCTAAAATATTATCAACAGCATTTTAAAAGCACTGCCATAAATCAGCCTGTGGGATTAGGAACAAGAGATTTTCAGAATGTATAGCTCAAACAGATGTTAGAAAGTTCTAATATGTTGTGATGACTTGTTTAAAGCAACAGGAAACATCTGAGAGCTCATGTATTTAGCACTTGGTTTTGTAATGGTCCACATTATTTCAAGAAATCATTTTGCTAGTAAATCATTAAAATCCCCACATCAACACCTCAGTAGGTACATTCGCTCCCCTGTCCTAATTCAGAAGTTCACCAAGAACAAAATGGGGCCCCGGTGTGGGGGGGGGGGGGGGGGATGTTTGGAACGAAGGGGAGACCCGGTGGGAGGTAGGCGGGGTGGGGGAAGGGGAGGCTTATGGCCACGTCTAACGGCAGGCTGTAGATGGGACTGTTCGGTAAATTTTTGTAACTTTGTCACTGCCAAAACGTGGCAACACTTGTGTTCTGCCTAGGTGAGGTCATGAGGTCATAACGTCATGTGATAGGAGCAGAATTATAAATTATAGGAGCAGATTTAGGCCATTCGGCCCATCAGGTCTATGCTGCCATTCAAGCAGGGCTGATTTATCTCTCTTTCCTAACCCCATTCTCCTGCAATCTCCCCATAACCACTGACACCCGTACTAATCAAGAATCTATCTAGAGGTCCGCTATGTGGTTTTTAACAGTTTGTAGGCAAAAAATGGCACTGTACCTCGGTACATGTGACAGTAGAGTCTAATTGAATCTTTGAAGTTCGTCAAACTGGCTCCTTATCACCACTGTTGTGGAGCTGAATACATCTAGGGAGGTAATGGTGTTGGTTCCTTCCAGCACCAAGATCTTTTAGCTAATCTGAACCCAGTCTCCAAAGTCTGCTCAAGGTCTGGCATGTGTGCCAGTCACTGTCTATGTTGTGTTCCTTCTGTCACCAAGTCCACTGAGGCAACTACTCTCGTTCGGCGTCAAAATCACTTGGGTCAATTTACAGAGGCCAATTAACCTACAAACCCACACAATTTTGGGATGTGGGAAAAAACGGAGCACCTGGAGGAAACCCAGGCGATGGCCAAAATTATGTCATCAAATGCAGGTTAGATGGGAGTGAGGGAAGAGGAAGGAGGAGAGGATCAAGTGAAAGGAACAAGGGTGTGGGAGATATGGGGAGAATGAGGAAGGGAGGTGAAGGATGGCGGAGAGAAGTGAAAGAGAAGAGAACATATGAACACGAATAAAACAAAAACCTGCAGTAAACAATTACACAACGGGAGTTTCTAACTCCAGCTTGCAGTGTCCAGAAGTACATCCATTTATCGAACCCTGCCAGGAAAAAGCAGGATAGCAATGAAGAATGTGAAAGGGGGGAGGAGGGGGGGGGGGGGGGGGAGCAGAAAGCCAACAAGGTTTGGAAGTCAAGATGTATTTTTATACAGAGGAGCACAAATGGACAAAGCTTCAGCAGAAATACATTGCTCCCAGCTTTTAATAAATGAGGTATTGTCAATAAAGGTGAGGAATCGATATTTCTCCTGAACAAAATATTGGACAGTCTCCAGATGGAGAACTGTGTGTCCAGTCTGAATGTCAAGGATTTGGACAGGGTGGAGTAGAGATACAGTTTGATAAGAGGAAAGGGAGAGAGGGAGAGAGAGTTAGAGAGAGAGAGAGAGAGTGGGAGAGAAAGAAAGAGAGAGAGAGAGAGAGAGAGGTTTTGGTTAGGAGGCACGACTACTGAAAGTGGAGCAATTTTCAGAAAAACATGGGAAGTAAAGAGGGCATTGAACACAATTGTTCAAAACTACAAAAGATAAGGTCAACAAGCAAAGGCTATTTCTTCTAATCATTCGGTAACTAGAAATCTTAAATTTAATATCATCAAATGGTTATGTAGAAAAATTCAGAAAATATATTATTCCAAGATTTAGTTTAATTTAGTTTTGAGATGCAGCATGATATCTGGTACGTTTGCCCACCTAGTCCATGCCGACCAGTGATTAACCCGTACACTAGCACTATCCTACACACTAGAGACAATTTTACAACTTTTACAGATGCCAAATAATCTACAAACTTGTATGTCATTGGAGTATGGGAGCATCTGGAGAAAACCCATGCGGTCACAGGGAGAACGTGCAAACTCCGTACAGACAGCGCCCATAATCAGGATCAAACCGGGTATCAGGTGCTGTAAGGCAGCAACTCTACCACTGCACCACTGTGCCACCCTGTATGTTGAGAGGAGTAGCAATGGAAACTGACTCTATCAGTCATAAAACCATGCAGCACGGAATAGTCCCATCCGCTCAACTCATCCATGCCCAACAGACATGCCCCAACTGAGTTAGTCCCATTTGGTCAATATTCCTCTAAACCTTTCCTATCAAATCCCTCTTAAACTCTCCTATTCATGTACCTGCCCTAGTGTCTTTTAAATGTTTATATAATACCTGTCTCCACTACATTCTCCGGCAGTTCGTTCCATATACCCACCACCCTCTGAGTGAAAAATATGTTGTTCCGATTCCAATTCATTTTGTCCCTGTCATTGTATTATCTGGGACACAGGACAATAAACTCTTTTGACTTGACTTGACGTGACTAAAGCTATGTCCCCTGGTTCTTGATTCCCCCACCCTGTGTAAAAGACTGTGCAAACAGTATCATATCAAACTGTCACTAAAGACTTGTCACTAAACTCAGGAAGTTCCAAAACACTTTATAGTTAATTAAGCATTTCCTTACATGAAGCATCAATATAATGTAGGTCTCTGACTCTATTGCTCTATTGAAAGATGACAGCTGCTCAGCTAGATCCCATAAATACCTATGCGATAATTACCATTGTTTAGTTTGGTTGGGAGAGAGAGCATGGAAATTGGCCTTTCGGCCGACTGAGTCCGTGCCGATCACTGATCATCCGTTCACGTTAGTTCTATATTATCCCACTTTCGCATTCACTGCCTTCACAGCAGAGGCAATTTTATAGAGGCCAATCAACTTATCAATCCACACGCCTTTGTGGTTTGAGAGGCCACAGGACTACCCGACTAAAATCCATGGGGTCACAAGAAGAATGTACAAATTCCACACAGGCAGCATCAAACCAAGGTCAAACCAAGAACCTGGATCTCTGGTGCTGTGAGGCAGCAGCTCTACCAGTTGTTGCTCTAGTTTCAGTGGAATTTATTGGAATTGATCAAGACAACCTGATAATGGTTCTGCTCTTTTTCATACATGTGCCCGGTTCTTTTGATTTGTAAATGAGAGGGCAGTTAGGTCCTTGTTTTATATCTTATCTGAATTGCAGCATTTCTGACCTCAGCGGTGATGTAAAATGGGTCCTGGGTCACTGCTACCTGTTTAACACCAGAGCATAAAACCAAATGCTCTCAGAAGAAGTAGAAATTCAGGGGTTGTCCAGCGGTAGAGTTGCTGCCCTACAGCGCCACAGAACAGAACCATTATCAGGCTGCCTTGATCAATTCCAATAAATTCCACTAAGACTAGAGCAGCACAGTGGCACAACTGGTAAAGTTTCTGCCTCACAGCACCAGAGACCCGCGTTTGATCCTGACCTCGGGTGCTGTCACATGGGGATTTTCCGTGTAACCGCCTGGGTTTTCTCCGGATGCTCCAGTTTCCTCCCACACTCCAAAGACGTAGAGGTTTGTAGATTAATTGGCTTTGATAAATTTTAAGTTGTCCTACGGTGCTAGTGTATGGGTGCTAGTGTATGGGTGCCAGCGTACGGCTGATCACGGACTCGGTGGGCCAAGGGCCTGTTTTCATGCTGTGTCTCTAAAGACTAAAGTAAAGTCTTTCCCTGACGAAAACAAACAGTGCCAGAGAACCAACTTCGATCCTGACCATGGGTGATGTCTGTACAGAGTGTGTATGTTCTCCCTGTGGCTGTGTGGTTTTCTCCAGTTTCCTCCCACACTCCAAAAATGTACAGGTTTGTATGTTAATTGGCTTTGGTAAAATCGTAATGTGTCCTTAGTGTGTAGGATAGTGTTGGTGTACAAGTGATCATAGGTTGACATGAACTTTGGGCCAAAGGGCCCGTTTCCACGCTGTATCTCTAAAGTCTTTAGTAAAATCTAATTTGTTAAAATATTGTCCTTGGGGAATACTGATTTAATAGACTCATAGAGTCCTACAGCATGGAAACAGCCCCCCTCAGCCCAATTTGTCCATGCTGGCCAAGATGCCCTATCTAAACTAGTCTTACTTGCCAACGTTAGGCCCAAATCCCTTTAAACCTTTCCGATCTATGTACCTGTCCAAGTGTCTTTTAAATGTTGTAACAGTGACCGCCTCAACTACCTCCTATGGCAAAGATACACAAAATGCTTGAATAACTGATTGGGTCAGGCAGCATCTCTGGAGAAATTGGATAGGTGATGTTTTGGGTCGGGACACTTCTTCAGACCCGCTGAGTTACTCCAGCACTTTGTGTCTATCAATGGTGGGGAGTGTGGTCTGTGTGATAGATTGGAATACATCCACAATTCTGCATAATTTCTTGCAGTCTTGCGACAGTTTCTGTTCCCGAATCAAGCTGTGATGCAACCCAACACTATGCTTTCTATGGTGCATCTGTAGATGTTTGTAAGAATCATTGAAGACGGGCCAAATATCCTGAGTCTCCTAAGGAAGTAGATGTGTTGTTGTGCCTTCTTGGATTTGTTTCAATGTGGTCGGTCCACAACAGATCATTGGTAATGTTAATGCCAAGGAACTTGAGGCTCTCAGGGAGAAACTGGAAGTGAGAAAAAAAATGGGATAAATCAAGGCTGGCAACAGATGACCTCGGGCAAGGAGGTTCCCTGATAGGCCAATTGTTGGTTGTAGATGGTGTGAACCCAAGAGGGATACATGGTTGCAAACTATTGAACTGATTAACTGACTTTTATCGGAGGAAGGGAGGGTGGGGAGGGGTTGGGGGTACGGGGGGGGGGGGGGGCGGGTGAGGTAGGGGAAGGGGGGGTGGCAAGGAGGGCGAGGGAGGTGTATGTAGAAATTACCTAAAATTAGAGAATTTCCTCATTCATACCACCTTAACTTCCCCCTCACTTGTTTTTTTGCCTTACTTACAGCTTCTCCTACCTAGAGAACATATTGAATGATTGCTTCATGGCCCGGTTTGGCAAGTTGAATGCCCAGAAATGAAGGATATTGCAGAGAGCGATAGACTGGCCCATCACAGATACTGACCTCCCCACCATAGAAGGAATCTATAGGAGGCGCTGCCTCAAAGAGGCCGCCAGTATTATCAAAGACCTACACCACCCTGACCACACTCTTATTCTGTGACCATCAGGTTCAAGAACAGCTTCATCCCAACAACCATTAGGCACTTGAACATGATACCTTACTAACCACAACTATGAACTTCCATGGACAGTCTTAATTTATTGATATTTTTGAATATTATATATTATCTGTGAGCATTCCCTGTTAAGTGACAGCAAGGAAGAATTTCACTGTTCCATTGTCGGTACATATGACAATTAAACACTGTTGGCTCTTGACTCTTGATGTGATGTGTTCAAGTCATGGTGGGGCATGGGCATGCTCAACAGTGACACTGGTTTAGCACCCCAACATATTAATCACTGGTCAGCTGAGAGTTCAGGGCTTAAAACTGCAGCCATCTTGTAGCAGGCTGGTTAAAATCCACCTTTCAAGAGGACTAACTGGGGAAGTGAAGTGAGGAATGTGCCCAAGAGGAAAAGATGAAGGAAGAAACATGTGAACGCCCAGGTTCTTCAACAATACAATGGCGAAGTAGGAAATGGCTGAGGGGAAGGAGTATAAATAAACAAAGGGTGGGGATAGGAAGGAGATTACATAATGAAGAAACTCCTGGGTCTCCAGCATAATAGCTTTTCTAAAAACTTCAAACAAACAAACAATTACCAGCTGATGTGATACTTCCCATTAATGGAAGCTGAAAATTAAGATTCAACACAATATAATCTGACTGCATGGTACTGAAATGCAGCATAAACACAAATATTGTGTTTGATAAAATAATTTTCTGTTGGCCACCCATTTTCTGGGTGTGGTGCTGAATGGCTCATTGGACATTGCGGGTTAAACTCATATTACTTGCGTTTTGCCATACTTGAATTAGTAAAATGGGTCGTTAAAGACAAAGCAGGGCAATCTTAAATATGATCTAAACAGCCAAAGCATGCTCTTGCTCATCAAAACATGTTATTTGAAATTCTTCATCTGTAAAACATGTGTTAATGATTAATAATATTGAACCACTAAAAGATAAGCACATCATAAACCACTACAATTAACACTTAGAAGCAATCTGTCTGGAATCCTCAGTCTGGGGTGCCTAGGTCAGCAATAATAGCACGGCACAATTGTTGTTTCTTTAAATAATGAATCACGGACTTACATTTAAATAATATGAATGAAGAACACAAAACCAATTCGGCCCCTGTACAAATTTCAGATTTACATAAGCAAACGACAACTTATGTCTTTCATTCATCCATTTGACTGCACCTAAGCAATCTGATCTGCGTTTAATTTCCATTTCACATTTCCTAGGTTAGTTCAAGTTGAGTTAATGAGGAGCGAGATAAGACTGGGGTGAGGCAAGGTCAGTGAGACGACTTGAGAGAACTTTCATTTTATTAGGATTGGAGCCGCAACGTGACAGCCTTTGCCCTCCGATGTTTCCTCTCATTATTAAATGTTGCTGGGGGTCAGGCAACAGTGCAACATTATCTCACATGTGAAACACGTCAGATAGTGGAATACTAATTGCTTGCTGGGGAAGGGATAAATTTGTCTCGCTATTGCAGAGAACCCCTGCTGCTGATGCTGTTGGTGAACAAACACAGTCACACGTGGATCAAATTCATTTTTGAAGAATACTGACAGTACTTAACTGCTACAAATAAAACAGTCCAATTAGAAAGGGTGTCAGAGTTTATAGGGAGAAGGCAGGAGAATGGGGTTGAGAGAGAAAGATAGATCAGTCTTCATTGAATGGCGGAGTAGTTGGTCGAATGGCCTAATTCTGCTGCTAGAATTTATGAGTTTATGATCTTATGCCAGCCTGAATTAATGCTGAGTGGAATATTTTACATGGGAATTGTATCCTCCTTTTAAAACAGCATCAATAATTTGATGGTAAAAAAACACCAAGTGCTGTAGCATTGTTTACAGAGTAATACAGAGAATACAGAGAATATTGTTCACAGAATAATATGTTTATATATCTGTTGTGTTACTACAAGGAAGAATTTCATAGTTCCATTTCTGGACATATGGCAATAAAACACTCTTGACTCTTGAGTAAGGTAGTGCGTCAGGCAGTACCTCTGGAAGACACAGTTTGGCAACATTTCAGGCCAGGGCTCTGGTTGAGACTGATTGTAGTAGGGAGGGAGAAAGCTGGAAAAGAGGTGGGGGTAGGACAAAACCTGGCAAGTGATAGGTGGGTGCAGGTGAAGAGTAGGGTTTAATTGGGGGATGAATGGACAAAAGCTGGAGATAAAAAGGGAGACAAATGGTGTAAGATAAGGAGAAAAGATGAGTGAAATGTAAGGCCAGAGAAAGGGATATAGGTGAAGGGGAGAGGGGAAAATGGGGGCAGAATAGTGGGAGAAATGGGTGTGCACCCTGGTAGGGATAGGGAAGGGAGGGGGGAAAAAGGCTAGAATTCAATGTTTAAACCTGCAGAAAGGTCCCGACCCAAAACGTCACCTGTCCATTTCCTCCAGTGATGCTGCCAGACCTGCTGAGATACTCCAGCATTTTGTATCTATCTTTGCAGTTCCTTTTTATTACATGACATGTTCATACCATTGGGTTGTAAGCTACCCAAGTGGAATATGAGGTGCTGATCCTCAGTTTGCATGTGCCTTCACTCTGGCAATGGAGGAAGCCCAGTACAGAAAGGTCGCTATGGGAATGGGAAGGGGAGTTAAAATGATTAGCAATTTAATACAAATTTGGTGCAAATCTATTAAGGCTGAATGAAAATATTGTAATAGCATAACCTGTCATGCATAATGACATTGCATCGGTTTTGATGTTAGTGAAGATTCATGTTTCAATTGCTGGTATTGTTAGCAACTGCAGTATAACCTTTGCTTCCCACTGATGGAAAGCTTGCCTACATTCAAAGGATTGGTTTGCAGGTATTTGTGGAACAAACAGGTAAATGGTATTTTGTTTTTAGACCAATACTTCGCACAATTTCTACATGAGAGAAAAAGCTTGGCAAAACAGTTAACAAAGAACCATAGATGTTCAGCAATACCGTTACAGATTGTGCAGGTCTACTGCTTGTGGTATTCTTTAGCGATACAGCCTGGAAACAGGCCTTTCAGCCCATCAAGCCCATGCTGAATATTGATCACTAGCTCAATGTAATCCCACCTTCTCATCCACTCCCTACAGAAGAGGGGAAATTTCCAGAGACCAATGAACACACCAAAGGAAAGTGAATCTGCACCTTTATTCATTAAAAGCATTGCAAATATCACGTAAATCAGTGACGGACTCTTGTGTGTTGCTTTTTAGTCTTCCCCGCACCTTTGCCTGCTGGTGAATAGCTGGTAACTTCCAGAGGAGGTGGGTGGCTATGGCGGATGAGCTTGATCCTGTCGGGTCCTTTCTTCCAGACTGATTGTAGAAGGGGTGAGGGGGGGTGGGGGAGAAAAGTGGAAAACAGAGATGAGGGCGGGACAAGGCCCCGGGCGAGTGATAGGTGGAAACAGTGAGGGGGGTTTGATGGGTAGATGGGTGAAGTAAAATGTGATGATCATTAACTCACACTTCAATTCTAAAATCACATGTTTCCATTACAGTTGCTGGAGGCTTATATGCAGCTACTGCTTTGCTTTGTTCTTCCTGTTGCTCATCAGTATTGTAGCACGACTCTTCTTTCTGCTTTTTCTACACCTCACGCTGCCTCGGCAAGGACCATAATCAAGGACCAGTCCCACCGGATCACTCCCTCTTTTCCCTTCTCCCATAAGGCAAGAGGTACAGAAGTTTGAAAACGCACACCTCCAGATTCAGTGACAGTTTTTTCCCAACTGTGATCAGGCAACTGAACGGTCCTCTCAGCAGCTAGTGTGCAATCCTGACCTCCCATCTACCTCATTGGAGACCTTTGAACTATCTTTAATCAGACTTTATCGGGCTTCAATGTTATATCTTGCACTAACGTTGCACCCTTTATTCTTTATATCTGCACTTTGGACGGCTTGATTGGATTCACGTATATGACTGTCCTTGTCTTTGACTGGATCGCACGCATTTAAACGCTTTTCACTGTATCTCATTGCACATGATAATAATAAACTAAACTAAACTTTTGTTATAAAAGTTCCCCTTATATTGAGAATATAATTATATAATTGTAATTATAATCAAACATCTAGTCTCACACACTGAGGCTTCACGTTCTTTTTTCCTGCAGCAACAATACACATCTAAAAGCAGAGAGAAGAATTATACTACAATACATTGCTGCTCCAATTTAGTAAGTACTTGGTGGATGATATCCATTACATCAGGAGCGCCTTTTCCCTCTTTAAAGCTGTTGGCTTATGCAACCTGGGCTCATTCAAGTCTCCTTCTTTGCAACTGCTTTTTTTCAGAATGCAGCATTAATACTGACTGGAAAAAATTATTTTTACCATTTTTAGAAGCCATCTCCATCAATTTTACATGCACGCTCAGACATCAAATCTTCGCTGTTTAATAATTTAGATTGAATTTGCTGGTCTATTAAACCACACACAAAATTGCCCGTTGGCAGACGATTCAGGAATAGAACAACATTACGACTTCAAGATAGGTTCTTGAATAATTTTTTTTATTAGCAATAAACAATTCTCAATGTTTAAAACTGAGTTATAAACATCAACTTAAATCAATATTTGTACTCTAATGATTATTATCTTATTTATTTTTTGAAAATAAAAGTGGGTAAAGAGAAATACCATTATTAATCAATAAAATTATAATTCCTTAATAATTATTTGGTATAAAAGAAAAAGAAAAAATGAAGAAAAAGAAAAAAGACATATTATGTATATATATCAATTAAAAGCCACACAATATATTATAAATGAAACAACTACAAATAATAATATCAGTAAAGACATGCATATATCCTGGTATACCAATACATTATTTTCATCAAATCCCGCAGGGTGTCAGTCGAGCCGTGATGCCAAGAACAGCTACTTCTCTAAATTCAAGATAGGTTCTTCTACACAGTTACATCATCACAACTGGATCACCTGACCTTCAGTCTGATTCTAAATTTGTAGCTTTGTCCTCCAAAGGTGCCGTATTTTAGTGAATCTGCAATCTATTATCTTACTGTACAAAACATCTTTTTTCTTGTGTGGTGTCAGACAAAAAGCATACATGCCCAAGCCTATTTATATTGCAGAAATTGATTTCTTGATGCTCTCAACGTCTTTGCCTCCGCCCTTAATTTCAAGAATATTACGCAAGATCAGAAGACTTATCATAAACACCAAGACTCCAGTAAAACTGATTTGGATCAGAGCTGCCATCTTGTGCCATTGTTATTGATTCATCTAGAGTGCACGGCATGTAGCAACACTGCTAGATGGGCTGAGGTAAGTCTTCCTTGGAATCAAATGCAGACACTCCCTGACTTATGTAATGGGTGACTTAAGCACTTATGTAAACAATTCTGTACTCAGTCCCTAGTGCAATCAAGGTAGTTTGTAATTCTGACTTTGAGTTCACTTTAACTTTAGAGATACTGCGTGGAAACAGGCCCTTCGGCCCACCAAGTCCGCGCCGACCAGCAATCACGCTGTACACTAACCTACACACACTCGGGACAATTTATAATTTTACCAAAGCCTACTAACCTACAAACATGCACATCTTTGGAGTGTGGGAGGAAACCAGAGCACCTGGAGAAAACACACAAGGTCACAGGGAGAACGTGCAAACTCTGTACAGACAGCACCCATAGTCAGGATCAAACCATAGTCTCTGGCATTGTGATTTTTCCGGTGGCGGGAGTGAAATTAGAGAGTGGCCAAGGTGGTGTGGGTCCCTGATGATGCTGGCTGCCTTTTCGAGGCAGCTTCTTCTATAGATCCCTTTGATAGTGGGGAGGTCAGTACCCGTGATGGACCAGGCAGTGTTCACCACTCTTCTGTAATCTCCTTCGCTTCTGGGCGTTCGAGTTGGCGCACCAGGCCATGATGCAACCAGTCAATATGTTCTCCATTATACACCAGTAGAGGTGAGCCAGCTTGCAATACCGCCCGACAGTTCAGTGCTAAGAAAGAGCCATAGGGTAAACAGATTCAAACTGAACAACATATATAGGTGGTGGATTGGGAATGATTTTCCATTTCCTCTGTTACCAGTCCAAGTGGAAAGAGGCATGGCTAGTAATACGAATTCATCCTGTTTTCTATGCACCAAATTTATTCTCCAACATGCCCTGGCAGATTCCTCACACATAATTGTGAAACTTGCCCAAAATACATCAAATGGTGGTTTCCACACAGAATGTGGTGCTAAAAACAGCAATGTGGTTCCCCACAGCAGATGCGGGTCTTTGCTTCGCTTAGGTATGTTACAAAACTTACCTTCAGCGGTGCTGCAGTTCTGCCGCTGGCCGTGTGCATGACTTTGGCGCCTTTTGGTGGGGGTTAAAATGCGTTTTTCCCCTTGCCGCCGGAATTATATTTTGTCGGAGTGCGAGCTATTTCTGGAGATTCGTACCAACTGCCGGTAAGTTAATTTTTTTTTTTTTAAATCGCCCGACCATTTCAGCTCTGCAGTAAAATAAAAATTAGCTCCTAATGCCGTGAACGCCGACAACGGGGACCGATTTTACGTAGGGGACAGGTAAGTGAAAGCTGTTTATTTTTACATATAAACCAGCTTGTTTAGGTGACTTTAATCAATATTTCATGTTGCAAAACGGTGATTTAGTCCCCATATGAACTGGCAGAATTTTTCCTGCCGATATTGGGTTTAAATTCACCGCAACCACAACGTTCCAATACATCGCGTTCCAGAAAATCCCACTCGCAAGCTGTTTAAAATGCCCATTAATTTATGGGCATTAAACACTAAATTCCTTCAATTTGGCCTATAAATTCATAACAATGAGATTTAAAAATCATGTTATATTGTGAATTCCTGTGTGAATGTTATTTGGACACAAGCTTTAAAAAAAAAGTTAATATTTTCTTAAGAAATGGATAGATGTTTAGATCTAGTAATTGAATTTTGTAATTAGCTACAATTGGGTAACTAACTAATTATATGCTTTAATTTCAGGTCACCCAAGTAAGATTGTTTCATATTAGTTTCAGAATGCTTCAGTCTATAATAACTGAAAATTTCTTTCAGTTCTCTTAATTTTTAAGAAAGTTATGGGTTTTTGACTGTCCTCGATCACAACTTTTGTGTTAAGCCAATGAAAAGGCAATGGGGAACAAGATGCTAATTTTCGAGTATGAAAATGGCCATAACTCTTTTAATACTGAAGATATGAAAGTGAATTAGGTGCCAAATTAAACTTATTTGTATGTTTTATCAGATGGGATAAATTGCAGACTTGATTTTTAAAATCTTAAAATTTTGTAACATTGCTACTTCGCTGATCCCTTCAAAAGGTGTTGTGCCTTAAGGGAGCTCACAGCAGTTCCTCAACAGCTGTCCAAAAGGTATATAGACACAAAAGGCCAGAGTAACTCAGCGGGTCAGACAGCATCTCTGGAGAAAAGGAATAGGTGATGCTTCGAGTCGAGACCCTTCTTCAGAAAAGGTATTCTTGGAACTCCTGACACAACAGTCAGCCCTGACCTTTCCGTCCCGGCCTCCTCCACTGTCAGAGTGATGCCCAGCACAAATTGGAGGAACAGCACCTCATATTTTGCTTGGGCAGCTTACAACCCACCGGTATGAATATTGACTTCTCTAACTTCAAGTAACCCTTGCTTTCTCTTTTTCTCCATCGCTCCCCTTCCCAGTTCTCCAACCAGTCTGACTGTCCCTCTGATTCCATTCTATCTCTGTTTGCTTTGTTGTCATCTTCTTCTAGCTAACAATGGCTGATTCTACATTTTCCTTGATCATCTCTTTTGATCTCTTACACTTCCTTATCTCGGTAACTCCCACTCTCCTGATGCTCAGACTGAAGAAGGGTCTCGACCCGAAACGTCACCCATTCCTTCTATCCAGAGATGCTGCCTGTCCCGCTGAGTTACTCCAGCTTTTTGTGTCTAGCCCTGATTGACTGCTGTCTAGTGAGTGGCCCCATGCAAGTAGGATCTGAGTGCCACCTCTGGGTGCCACTCCCAACCAATATAATACAAGACACATACAAATCATTCATTCAGTCAACCTCCGTGTGAGGATATTTCTCTTAACCTCTCTCCTCATTCTGTCAGGTAATATTAGATTGAAAGTTCATAAGTTCATATGTCTACGAGCATAATTAGGCCATTCGACCTATCAAGTCTACTTTCCCATTCAATCATGGCTGATTTATCCTTCCTTCTCAACTCCATTCTCCTGCCTTTGCCCCATAATCTCTGATACACTTACTAATCAAGAATCTGTCCATTTCTGCCTTAAAAGTATCCATTGACTTGGCCTCCACAGCCGTCTATGGCAATGAATTCCACAGATTCACCACCTCTGACTAAATAAATTCCTTCTCATCTCCTTCCTACAGATATGTCCTTTTATTCTGATGCTATGGCCACTGTTTCTTGACTCTCCCACTAGTGGAAACATCCTCTCCACATCCACTCTAGCTACTCTAATTGGTAAGTTTCAATGAGGTCCCGCTCATCCTTCTAAGCTCCAGTGAGTACAGGCCCAGTGCTGTCAAACACTCTTTATATGTTAACCCACTCATTCCTGGAATCATTCTCGTAAACCTCCTTCTTGACCCTCTCCATTGCCAGCACATCCTTCCTAACATATGGGGCTCTAAACTGCTCACGATACTCCAAATGCGGTCTGACCAGTGCTTTATAAAGCCTCAGCATTACATTCCTGGTTTTGTATTGTAGCATCACCTTCCTTACTACCGATTCAACGTGTGAATTAACTTTTGGGGAATCCTGCACCAACATTTCCAAGTCTCTTTGCACCTCTGATTTCTGAATTCTCTCCCCATTTAGAAAATAGTTTACTCCTTTATTCCTAGGTGACACTCCTTCCTTTCCCTTCCCTCTCCCCAAGACTCCCTTATCAGAGAAACTAGTACAAATAGAGAACTAAATCCATACTCCTTGCAAAATTTATGAACCTGCCATATGATCCACCCATTGATCAACCCCCTCTTCCCATTAATCTTTTCTGTTCTCATGGAAATTGTCCTAATACGCCTTTTCTTATAGCTTCCCATTCCTGTCTTTATCCTGGCATAACCATACTCCTAATAGGCGCACAAAGCTATTCACAGTACAGCAACTGTATCCTATTCAATATTTCTGTGCAAATTACTTATTTACTTTTTTCCTCAATGCCTTTATTTAAGTCCCAAATTACTAATAGTTTCATCTATGGATTATTTGCAAATTCTTAGAATTACACATCGGGACTTCTTTAGTTTTAGAGATATAATAATGTGGAAACAAGCCCTTCTGCCCACCGAAAACCAATGCAATCACAGGGAGAATGTACAAACAGCACACATTTAGCTTCTAATTTCTATTTCTCTAACCAGTTCCTTCATTAAATATATACTCTTATTAATGACATTCAATCTGAAAATATCTGATATTTCAACATCTGAGATTGGACCTGCCATCTTCCTATCCAATCCACAAACCTGACTAAATCTGTACAAATATAATAATAATATCTTTATTTGTACAGCCTTTGCAAGATTGCAACCTTCACGTGGTCTGCCCTGTTTCGACGAATGCAATCAACCCGGCGTGCACAATCAAATAAGATCAAATAGAACAAGTTATCCTACAACTTTAGGCTGTGCACGCCATACGCATGAAGAACATAAAAAGCACCCATTTATATAAAAATATATAATAACATTTAAAAAATTGAGATCGTAAAAGGACAAAAAACAAAACCACTAAGGTCAAATACAGAGTCCCATATACTATATGAGCACACAAGCTAGTGAAGGATATGCTGAGATAAATACAAGAGAATAACGGTAATTTTTACAATGTCATCAGAAGAAGTAAAGCCAGTTAAAAGCTTGATTGAAAAGAAAGGTTTTTAGTTGCCATTTAAAAATGTTAACTGAATGGGCGTCTCTCATAGCCCTGGGTAGGGTATTCCACAGCTCGGGGGGGGGGGGGGGGGGGGGGGGTAATTGAAAAAGGCTGCTTCACCAATTTTCTTATTGCTGCAGCATTGAGAGGCTAACAGGCCGGCATCAGAAGACCTGAGCGCTCAAGTAAGGGCGTAGGGAAGGTGGGAATCTGTGAAATACACTTCTCCTAAGCCTTTTAGGGCTTTATAGACAAGAAAGAGGACTATACGAATTCCCTCAACGATCCTATGTTCTTTCAGGCAAACTTCCTACATTTGCATCATTAATAAAGTTCCTGCTTGTATGTCATCTGTCTCCAAGTCTGAATCATATATTTATGCTGAGAACAAAAGTCAGCACTGACCTCTGGGGTGTATTATTTCCAAGTTTGTTCTACATTCAAAAACCAATTAATCAAAATCTTCATTTCCTGAATATCTTCAGACGTTCTATCCAAGTTAATATATTTCCTGCAACAACACATAATTTCTTAACCTACCTGTGGGGCACCTTATAGAATCAATTCTGATAATACCTACACACTACCTCAATTGAAATACCTTTATTAAACTACTAAGCACCTGACTTACCTTAAACACTTCCACCCTGGGTTGTCTTACTTATTTTCACATTGTTCTTGACTATTTTGAAAACGAGTTCATTTTCTACAATTCCAAGTCTTCCAATCTTGTCCTTATCCATCCTTGATCCCATTTTCCCACATCTTTATAGAAACTATGGACAAATATTTAACACCTGCACCATACTTTTTCATCCTCTGCAATTATATTTTATGCCTCATTGGAAAGCTGTTGCATTCTCTAAATTCTACTTATTTCATACCCCACAACATTCCTTTATTTCATATTTTTTTTAATCTTCTCCCAATCTAGCATTGGAATTTGCCGTTCCATTTCCTTCATTTTCCCATTATTATTTTTAATACAACTTATCTCAGCTTGAGTTTCATTCAATTTTGATCACCTCGTTAACATGTTATGTCTTTAACATAATCGTATGTTTTGATGCAGGACTTATGGATCCTGTGGCATTATGTTAATTCTGTATTTATGTATTTTGTTCCTATCATTGACTCTGCCAACTTTTCTGCTCAATTAGTTTTAGTTTAGTTTAGTTTAGTTTTGAGATACAGCACGGAAACAGGCCCTTCAGCCCACCATGATCCCCGTACACTAATGCTATCCTGCACACACCAGGGACAATTTACAATTTTACCAAAGCCAATTAACCTGCAAAACTCTACATCTTTTGAGTGTAGGAAGAAACTGAGAAAATCCACATGGTGACAGGGAAAACATACAAACTCCGTACAGACAGCACCCATAGTCAGGATTGAACCCCATATCCCCAGCGCTGGAAGACAGCAGCTCTCCTGTTTTACCACTGTGCTGACCTTAATGACCACTTGCCTGATGAAAAATGGGAGAAGAGGGAGTGACCGGGGGTGAGAATGATCCTTGATTATGGTGGCAGCCTGCACAGGCCTGTTATTCAGCTGCATTGTTAGATTGTTGGTAGCATGTGACAATTAAATACACTTGATTCTTCGTTGAAAGTAATGGATCAGATGCTGGTTAATAAGATTAGTATAGATACGTACTTAGTGATTGCCATGGTCATGGTGGGCTAGAAGTCCTGGGCCATATGACTCTATGACTGCACTTGAAGGGATCTGACTCCATTGTGTACCACAAGTGTTCCTCAGTTCCTTGATTGATCATTGTCTCAGTTTCACAGTAGGTGCCAACCACTTAACCATTGCCGTCACTAGGATTTCCTGGCCAACGACTTCACGTTTTGTCTGTTCAAACACGGTGCACGCAAATTGGCCCCATGTCTGCCTCCAAAACCAGGCAAAAAATAATAAAGTGTAAACCATTAAATATAAATTTCTATTTCTATTTTAGAAAAAAATTAGTTGGATGGTAAGGGTTTTTGGACATTGCAAAGAGACAATTTCATTGTATATCTCAATTTTATTTTAAATACTCCAAATCAAAATTAGTGTGTCAAGTTTCTACCAGTTAAACTTAAATCATGTTTCACTGACAAGGAGCGTCCAAGGACATCCTGTTCCCATGGAAACCACGATACAAGTCCATCGTTCATTTTTATTTTTGTTACATCAATGTACAATACAAATCAAGTGCTAATTGACTAATTTTGGCCCTGCCGGCTTTCTGAGAGGGGTACCGATTGTTCTCACTCCTCTCTGGATTGGAAACTGGGGCTTGTTTGTGTGGGTGCCACAATGCTGCAGTGAACAACCTGTGCGTGTGGGTGTGTGTATATATCTGTGTTTCTTGCGTGTGTGGGTGTGTGTATATATCTGTATTTCTTGTGTGCTTGTCTGTGATTGTGTGATTTCCTACACACCATTGTGTGTGAATGTTTGTCTGTCTGTACGTGTGCTTGTGTGTGCGTGTCTATCTGTCTATAAATGTGCATGCTTGTTTATGTATGTGCTTGTTTGTCTGTACGTACTGTATGCTGTGAATGTGTGCGTGTCTATGTCTGTCGGGCGATGTGTATGCTTGTCTGTGTGCGTGCGTCTGTCTGCCGATGTGCATTCTTGTTAGTGTGTGTGTTCGTGTGTGCGCGTGTGCATGCGTGGCTTCCCACCCATGAATGTGAGTGCACGTGCACGTGCACATGAGCGTGCGTGTGCAGGTGCGTGTGCATGTGTGGGTGCACGGGCTGATCCACCTCCGTTCACCAAATGTGATGCCCCCAACCCTCGGTAACCCTGTTGACATTGCCGCTGTGTTATTTCTGCCCCTACCCCTGCCCAATACCCACTGACACTGTGCTTCACGGTCCTGTATCCATCCACAAGTTACACCTAGCATAAAACCAGTGTGGGAAATTGGATGGCGAAGTATAAAGTGGGGGCTGACTTTGTTTAGCATTCTGCAGACTCTGTCTGTGACTCTGCCAGGAAAGATTGAGTACCTCCTGAGCAGGGAGTTCCCTGTTGGCCTGATTACAGAATGTCTTGGTTTTGAATTTTCACCACCAGTTCTGTCATCCTGGAAACACGTCAAGTCTGAAGGACTGCCACTGGATTGAGGATAAGCACCGTAGTTGTTCCCCTACATGCTGAAAGAAGGAATTCTGCCTAATCGTTTAAATTCCTTTTTTTTTAAAAAAAAGCAAACTCCCTCAGCTGCTGAATTAGCTGCTCGCTCCTGGCACCGTCTCTGGAGGGAAAAGGCATAACTGTTTCAGACACGAGACTCGAAGGAGTAAGGTTCCTGAACGGGCAGTGATAGCAATCTGTAGGGGGAAGAGGTGGTGCAAGGTATGGTCGGGGTGGGAGATGATGGTGCCTAGGTACAGAATGTTTGAGACATTACTCTTGCTTGCAACAGGGAAAACAATTTGCAACCAGTCAGGAAAGAAATAAAGGAAATATCTTAAATATATCTTAAAATATATAGAACACGCTGCAAGAAATAGGCACTCTATCCTCTTATCCACATCTGCTAATCTCCCTTATGCATCTGGACCTGCAGCTTGGAAACGGGCCTTTCAGCCCACCGAGTCCATGCTGACCCCCGATCACCTCTTCACAATAATTCTATGTTAACCCACTTTTGCATCCACTCCCTACACACTAGGAGGAGTTTTACAGAGGCCAATTAACCTACAATCCTGCACATCTTTGGGATGTGGGACCGGAGGAAACCCACACAGTCACAGAGAGAACATGCAAACTCCTCACATTCAGCACTCGAGGACAGGATCGAACCCCGGTTCACTGGCAGCTCTACCAGTTGCGCCACATTGTTGCCCTTCCTAATCTTTCACTTAAGTAAAAATCATATTTCTGTAGCACCTGTCACATTCCTTTCAAGATCCTGAAACCCCTATATATACAGTGACCTACTATGGAGGTACAGGCTCTGCTAAGACATTGGGGAATTCTGAACTTAATGCCATCCAGTGCACTTCTAAAGCAATCCTACACCAATGATCAGATCAGCTGGATTAATACTATTGACTGAGGGATTAATATTGGTTAGCACACTGTTATTACCAATTTAAAATATCTATCTAACTCTGTCTGTCCATAAGTATAATACATCCCGATTCCCCTCTCCCTCCTTTTATTAATTTCCCTCGAGCTATTCTCCCTGTAATATTCATCTCAACGATTGTCACTAAACTCCAGATATTCATAAAGAGAACAAAGAACTGTACAGTACAGGAATAGGCCCTTCAGCCCACACTATCCATGCCGAACATAATACCAAATTAAACTAATCTCCTCTGCCTGTACATGACCCACATCCCTCCATATGGATGTGCCTATCCAAAAGCTCCATAAATGCCACAAACGTATCTGCCTCCACCACCAAGCCTGGCACCCTCTGTGTAAAATAATCTTGCCCCGCATATCTCCATTAAACATTGCCTCTCTCACCATTAAGCTATGCCTGCTAGTCTTTGAAATTTCCACCTTGGGAGGAGAAACTTCTCCAGATAAATAATTGTTCTGTGAATTCCCTACTTAATTCCCCGTTGACTGATATATATTGATTGCCCATAGTTTTGCTTGTTTCCACGAATGGAAATACTCCATCTGTGCCTTTTGAGTGAAATATATTGTTGATCACGAACCCCTGCTTTTAATCTTCACGGTGCCTGAATATTGTCAAGTGAGCCGGTGTTGAAAACATGAGGAAAGTAGGGAATTCTGCATCACAAGGTTAAAAGGTGAACCATCTTACAATATGTTACAATATTAAGCACCGGTTACTCGATGTGAGTGACTTGTAACTGCATCAATTACTAATTAGGGAGCTTCCTGAAACTCCCTTGTCTCCTAATTATCACCACAAGGAGAGACAATGAAAGGGATTAATTAAGGATATCTCATACTGCTTCTGCTGTAAAATCAAGAAAGACAATAAACCTAGTGCAAAGAAATGAGTGTATATTAATAACAGGATCTTATTCTCTCAGAAATTCCCCCTTGATATCTCTCCACTGTTGTACTGAAAGATAAGGTAAGAGAGAAGACTGAGGGAAAAAAAGTTGCAATTAAGCCTGATTTAACTGACTTGCTACTGTGAGGTTTAGTGGGAGGATTTCCACTTTTAGTTTAGTTTAGCTTAGTTTAGTTTAGAGATACAGCACAGAAACAGGCCCTTCAGTCCACCGAGACTGCGCTGACCAGCGAACCCCGCACACTAACATTATCCTAAACACACTAGGGACAATTTCCAATTTTACCAAGCTAATTAGCCGATTTTGGGGGTCTTTGGAATGCGGGCAGAGACTGGAGCACCTGGAGAAAACCCACACAGGTCATGGGGAGAATGTACAAACTCTGTACAGACAGCACCCGTAGTCAGGATCGAACCCGGATCTCTGGCATTGTAAGGCAGCAACTCTACCGCTGCTCCACTGTGCCACCCTACTTCCTTGGGAGTAAATACTATGCAATGTATGGGCATATTTATTGATTAGGAGAAACAAAGAACTACAGATGCTGGTTGATACCAAAGATAGACACAAAGTGCTGGAGTACCTCAGCGGTTCAGGCAGCATTGCTGGAGAGAAAAGGTTGGGGTGACATTTTGGGTCGGGACCCCTCTTCAGATATATTGATTGGTTAATAGGCCACATGAAATTAAGCCCTTCTGCCAACTGAGTGTATGCTGACCATCGCTCACCCATTCATACCAGTTCAATGTTCACCCACATTTGCATCCAGTCCGTTCACACCAGGGGCAATTTACAGAGGGCAGTTAACCTACAAATCCGCACGTCTTTGTGATGAGGGAGGAAACCAGAATGCTCGCGGTCACAGAGAGAACGTGCAAACTCCACACAGAAAGCAGCCGAGGTCAGGTTCTAACCTTTGTCTCTGGCTCTGTGATACACCAGCTCTACCAACTGGGCCACTGTGCTGCCCCTAAAGATTATAATCTTTGTCAGTCTCCAACATTGTTTTTTCTTATAACTGGTATGACATTAACATGCTAAAAACTCGTAATATTGTGCTTGAATGTAAACATACACGGTCATTTAGAGTTGAGACACGAGGAACTGCAGATGCTGGTTTACCAAAAAAGAAACAAATGCTGGAGTAACTTAGCGGGTCCGGCAGCATCTCCGGAGGACATGGATAGGTGACATATTGTGTCGGGACCTTTCTTCAGACTTTGGTCTTCTGAGTCCAAAGAAGGGTCTCGACCTGAAACGTCACCTATCTATGTTCTCCAGAGATGCTGCCTGACCTGCTGAGTTACTCCAGCACTTTGTGTCTTTCATCATGGTATTAATGGTGAATGGTTAATGGAGCAGGCTCGAAGGACTGGGTAGTGCTGCTCCAACTTGTTAGATTTTTATAAACCATTTTGCAATCTCATTTCACTTCAGTAATATTATTTTGTGTTTTTTCATTATCAATTAAATATTAACTGTATTTATAATGCATGATCTGGTACTATCGGAAAACTGAGTGACACACTCTGGAAATGCAGTACCCATTTTGGCAATGACCTGAGTATGCAAGGTATTGAATTTTGGATCAATTCAGACCTCAGAAATTCAGAATGGAATTTGTATTTCTTCTCTACATGTTCCATCGGTAGTTCAATGCTCCTCTGTGGTAAACAGGTTGTGTGAGGAGATTCTTAGAGACACAAGGAACTGTAGATTCTAATTTGCCAAAAAAAAGACACAAAGTCCTGGAACATCTCAGCAGGTCATAGAAACATAGAAACAGAGAAAATAGGTGCAGGAGTAGGCCATTCGGCCCTTCGAGCCTGCACCGCCATTCAATATGATCATGGCTGATCATCCAACTCAGTATCCTGTACCTGCCTTCTCTCCATACCCCCTGATCCCATTAGCCACAAGGGCCACATCTAACTCCCTCTTAAATATAGCCAACGAACTGGCCTCAACTACCTTCTGTGGCATAAAATTCCACAGATTCACCACTCTCTGTGTGAAAAGGTCAGGCAACATCTCTGCAGAACATGGCTAAGTGACATGTCAAGGTTCTGAAGAAGAGTCCCGACTGGAAACATTGCCTATTCACGTTCTCCAGAGATGTTGCCTGACCTGCTGAGTTACTCCAGCACTTTGTGTCTTTTTTTAAAAGGAGATCTTGTAGTATATTCAAAGGTTCAATGGTTCAAAGGTCTGTTTATTGTCACGTTTACCAATTAAGGTATAGTGAAACTCGAATTACCATACAGCCATACTGAAAAAAAGCAACAAGCCACACAACTACGGAAAGGTTAACATAAACATCCACCACAATGGATTCCCCACATTTCTCACTGTGATGGAAGGTAATAAAGTCTAATCTGCTTCCTCTTTATTCTCCCGCAGTCGGGGCAGCCGAACCATCTGCAGTCGGAGGAATCGAAACTCCCTGAACCGGCGATCGAAGCCCCGCATCGGTGCAATTAAAGCTCCCGCGTCAGGGCGTTCTAAGTTGTGGCTTGAAGCTCCCAAAGTCGGTCTTTAATCAGGGACTGCGAACTCCACGATGTTACAGTCCACAGGCTCCCGCGTTTGGAGCCATATCTGAACATCTAACTAAATGCTTGCTGAGGATTGTTTTCAAAAGTACCTGATCAAAGTGCATCACTTAACAGGAATTGTGGAAAATAAATTAATATTGTAAATTCTGCATCCAAATGACTCAGAACCTATCAACCCTAATCATGCAAGTGTGTTTGTAATGGGATGTGGGAGGAAACCGGAGCACCAGGAGGAACCCTGAATGAACACGGAAAATGATGGCTCCAAACAGTGTCAAAAACCCACACAGTCACAGGGAGAACATGCAAACTCCACACAGACAGCATCTGAGGTCAAGATCGAACCTCGGCCTCTGGTGCTGTGAGGCAGCAGCTCTACCGGCTTCACCACTATGGCGACCCAATTGGTTTTCTTTTTCCTCTAGTCATTTAGTTTAGAGGTACAGCACGAAAACAGGCCCTTCGGCCTGATGTGTCCTCACCGACCACTACACTAATATGATCCTGCACACACTAGGGACAATTAACAATTATACCAAGCCAATTAGCCTAAAAACCTGTTCGGCCTTGGAGCGTGGGAGAAAACCGGAACTCCTGAAGAAAATCCGCATGGGTCACGGGGAGAACGTACAAGCTCCGTACAGACAGTACCCATAGTCAGGATCGAACCCGGGTCACTAGCGCTGTAAGGCAGCAACTCTACCGCTGCGCCACCATGCTGTCTGCTGTAACACTTTTTAGTTACTTTTGATTTCATTAATTTACCTTGTAGCTTTTGCAGATAAACAATGATTTGAGCCAGTCATTCTTTTTTTACTTTTGCCCCAAGATAGACTTCTAATTCCTCGGGACAAGCTCTCCCTGTGGACTCTCTGTCAGCTGTTCTGAATGATGTCATGGACACAAGATGTTTGTGTAGACTGTTGCTAAAAACAGGGTCATACTCTCCCTCATGGTAAACGCAACATAGCATTCCAATCCCCATCAAGTAGTTAGCAAAGAATGTGTTATGCAGAATTTGCAAGTTTCAATATTCGTGAGGGTCCTGAGCCAAAGCATCTTAGAATCTGTAAAGAATTTGAGCAGGAAATTAGTCATGCTTTGGTATTTGATATTCTTCAGACCTGCTTAAATACTGGAGAATTACCACAAACCGAAAGATGGTAAATGTAGTTCCAATATTCAAAGGAAGAATCAAGCACAAAGCCAGCAATTACAGACCAATTAGCCTCCCATAGCAGCAAAAGTGCTTGAGGGCAGAATTCAATAAATGAGCTTCTGAGAAGTTAGTGTATCGTGAGGAGCCATCAGCAGTGATTAGTCATGCTTTATGTACCTACAGTAATTCTTTATGGATGGAGCTCAGCTCGTGGATGAAAGACCCCCTCTCAAAGTATTTGCATTTCCAAAAGTGACGCTGATAAAGATGCTTAGGCTTTGCAAAATAATTGAGTCATTAGAGCGTGTTTTAATGGGCATGTTGAGATGGCTATAAGATCCTTAAAAATCTTAGATCTGATCCCTGCCTCCGTCCAACTGGCCAGAATCTGAGTTCATTAAACTGGAGTCCACTAGTCACTCAGCATCCAGATCAATAGTTGGAATACTTCAAGGAAGGTCCCGATGGGTCGTCCGTGGTCATGTGCGATTGCAGGTCTGGTTCGCCGCCGTGATGAAGGACCTGGGAAGTTTGGAAGCCGCCGAGCTCGGCTCTGAAGCCTGGAGAGTGGAGGAAGAGGGAGTCTCTGGCAAGGACGGGCCGGTAGGAGAGGGACTGGGGTATTGACCCCAGCACCTGCAAGGTCGGCTACAGGAGGTGCCCCCGGGACACAGAGGCAGTCGAGTGAGGAGAGGGTCGTCAGTTGGCGGGCGGAGCTGGTTGAGGGCTTGGAGGAGATCCTTCAGCAGCCTGGGGCTTATCTGGGCTTAGCTGGATCGGGGTTAGTTCGGTACATTGCGCACGTGGACTTTGGACTTTTTCTTTTTGCCAATGGCGCCAAAATATGGCAACTCGTGCATGTGTGCGTTATGCAAAAAGAATTTCACTGTGCAGACCATACGGGAAAATAAACAAGCATTGAACCATTGATTTTATTTTTTGAATCAACCTGCCTTGAAGATGTTAATCGGCACAGTCATATTTCCTAGGCATTGGGAACGGTAATCCAAAAGATAAGGTCAACTTTAGAGAGAAGATAAGTATCTTCCCAAAGATCCGGAAGACCATAAGACATAGGAGCAGAATTAGGTAATTCAGCCCATCGAGTCTGCTCCACCGTTCAAATGTGGATTTATTTTACCCTCTCAAACTCATTTTCCTGCCTTCTCCCTGTAACCTTTGACGTTCTTACTAATCAAGAACCGTTCGATCTCCGGTTTAAAAATACCGAATGCCTTCGCCTCCATAGCCATCAATGGCAATAAATTCCACAGATTAATCAGCCCAGGACAGACATGAAGGCTTCTCACAGTCCTTCACTATTCCCCATCAAGGTAAACAACCACCAACCATCCAGTATTGGGAATTGGGATTTGACAACAACATTGGGATTGATCTAAGCGATTGGTCTCATACCAGGTTGACTTCCTGCTTCAGGATTCCACAAGTTTACCTGGAAGCTAGGCGCATCAGTTAGGTTGAGGTTGGTGAAGAAACCAACCTCAACCAACCAACCAAAGAAGAGGTTGGTGGTCAAGGAAAAAAGGATGCATTCCGTGGAGGTACAATGATTGCAGGTTCAGAGATACTGTCCAAAACTGCACTCCAGACTGATGCTCAACCTTATAAAGCAACCAGAGAACAGCAAGAAAACATTCTCAATTACGTATTGAACAATACAGGTACATGGCAGGTGCACAGGTTGACTTGTACATGGATAGGACAGTTTTAGAGAGTTATGGGCCAAGCGCAGGAAGATGGGACTAGTGGAGATGGGTCTGAAGAAGGATCTCAACCCAAAACATCACATTCCTTGTCTCCAGATATGCTGCCTGACCTGCTGAGTTAATCCAGCAGTTTGTGTCCATTGTAGATGGGCCATGTTGGTCAACTTAGGCAAGTTAGACCGAAGGGCCTGTTTCCACACTGTATGATTCTATGAACTTTAAGGTCTGTTTATAGAATTAGTTTGTTGTTTTAAACCCTAACGCATGATTATTTTACTGACAAGAATTTTCCTGCAAACGTTTTTTCTATTAAGTAATGTAAGTATTGTTTTCTTGGAAAGTGAGACAGGAAAGCAAAGAATATTTAATGAAACATCTTCAAGAGACTGAAGAGAACAATAAACATTGGCCATGCTTGCCTCACTCATATTCTAAAATTAAATATATTTCTTTAAAAAACAACACAACAACATTTTGGGTTAGGTTGTGTCAACTATTGTAGTCCACTAATGTTTGATTACATAAGATGAGAAAGTCATTTTTCACCCAGAGAGTGGTGAATCTGTGGAATTCTCTGCCACAGAATGTAGTTGAGGCCAGTTCATTGGCTATATTTAAGAGGGAGTTAGATGTGGTCCTTGTGGCTAAAGGGATCAGGGGGTATGGAGAGAAGGCAGGTACAGGATACTGAGTTGGATGATCAGCCAAGATCATATTGAATGACGGTGCAGGCTCGAAGGGCCGAATGGCCTACTCCTGCACCTATTTTCTATGTTTCTATGTTTCAATTCTGGTTTCCACCTTGGTAAGCAAGTTACTCCTGGATACATCACTTGGCTTTCCAGAAATTGTCTAAAGCTCACAGGTATCACTCTCATCGCTGTCTCAGAGGTCCACAGCTCCCTGGAAGTGGCAACACCTGTAGACATAATGGTAAAGAGGGCATATGGTATGCTTGCCTTGATCAGTTGGGGCATTGAGTATAAGAGTCAAGATGTCATGTTGCAGCTTTATAAGACTTTGGTTATGCCGTGTTTGGAGTATTATCTACAGTTTTGGTTGCCCCATTACAGAACATATGCGGATGCTATGGAGAGAGTACTCCAGCACTTTGTATCTTTTTCTCTCTGCAGTACAAATAGTTTGGAGCTACAGCAAGGAAACAGGCCCTTTGGCCCACAGAATCGACACCAACCATTAATCACCTGTTCACACTGAGTCAATGTAAATGCACATTTACAGTGGCCAATCACCTTAGTTTAGAGATAAAGCGTGGAAACAGGCCCTTCAGCACACCTAGCCTGTGCCGACCAGCGATTACCCGTACAGTAGTTCCATCCTACACACTAGGGGCAATTTACAGTAGCCAATTAACCTACAATCCCGCACATCTTTGGGATGTGAGAGGAATCTGGAGCATGTAGCGGAAACCTACACAGTCAGGGGGAAAACATGCAAACTCCACACTTACAGCACCCAAGGTCAGGATCAAACTAGGGGATCTGGCGTTGTGAGGTCGTAGCTCTACCAGCTGCGCTACTGTGCTGGACACAGAGGAGAACACTTCTTGAAGGAAGTTGCTATGGTGATGTCCAAGAGGCCTCTTTTGAATGTCTGCATCTAGGGGATCGTCACACTACCCCTCGCAGGTGGGAATGGCTGAACCTACAGCAACCAGGAAAGCAGGAAGACAATAGAGCTTTCCCTGTCCTGCAACACAGTAGGGAACAGTAACCTGTCACATACGGCACGTATAAGCAGTTGTGAAGAATCGTGTCTCCCAGAGGGCGAGTGAGCTTGACTTTGACTTTAGGAACAGTGCCAGCACCTGTGTGAGGTCTTCTGGCCTGACAAGTGTGGGTGACGAGTGCATGGGTGATGACCTCTTTGTGCAAGGGCACCCTGCATTGTTACTGTTGCAACTGGACGTGTCGATCAGTCTCTGCCAAACACGTGCAGGAAAGGCTGTTTGTTCCACTTCTTTTTTAGGTTAGTTGAGATTAATTGTGATCAACCAGCGATCACCCGTGCACTAGTGCCATCGCACACCCGAGGGACAATTTACAATTCTTTTCAAAAGACAATTAACCTACAAACTGCACGTCTTTGGAATGTGGGAGAAAACCGGAGCACCCGGGGAAAACCCACATAGGGAGAATTTACAAACCCTGTATAGACAACACCCGTAGTCAGGATCAAACCCAGGTCTCTGGCACTGTAAGGCAGCAACCCCACACTGTGCTACCCTTTTGTTAGACGGTTTTTTCCATTCAACTTATTTTAACCTTATTTCTCTTCTTCTTCTTCTTCTTCTTCTTCTTCTTCTTCTTCTTCTTCTTCTTCTTCTTCTTCTTCTTCCAGAGTCGTACAGCACTCTACAGGGCGGCTGCAGTGGCGCAGCGGTAGAGTTGCTGCCTTACAAAGCTTGCAGAGCCGGAGACCCAGGTTCGATCCCGATTACGGGTGCTGTCTGTACGGAGTTTGTACGCTCTCCCTGTGACCGCGTGGGTTTTCTCCGAGATCTTCAGTTTCCTCCCACACTCCAAAGACAAACAGGTTTGTAGGTTAATTGGCTTGGTGTATGTGTTCAGTGTCCCTAGTGTGTGTAGGATAGTGTTAATGTGAGGGGATCGCTGGTCGGTGCAGACTCAATGTGCTGAATGGCCTGTTTCAGAGCTGTATCTCTTCTTCTTGCGCATGGCGTGCACAGCCCAAAGTTGGAAGGCCAACTTGTTCTATTTGATCTTATTTGATTGTGCACGCCGGGTTGATTGCATTCGTCGAAACAGGGCGGACTGCGTGAAGGTTGCAATCTCCCACCCCGCTGTATCTCTAAAGTTACTAAACTAAAGTAAAGAACAGGAACAGGCCCCTTGGCTCCATGTGTCCACACCAACCATGTCCCATGCCCGTCATTGTTGCTGGAGATGACATGTTGGCATTAATTTGCTCTCAATATTACTTGACCAAAGCAGTCACTGGAAAAAACAAACAGATTACGAAGGGCGGCACAATAGTGCAGCTGGTAGAGCTGCCGTCTCACAATGCCCCAGGAGCTGTCTGTGTAGAGTTAGCACGTTCTCCCGCAATCACCATCAATCACCCGTTCACACTAGTTCTATGTCATCCCACTTTCTCATCCACTCCCTTCACACAGGGGCAATTTTACTGTGGCCAATTAACCTACAAACCCGCACATCTTTGGGATGTGGGAGGAAACTGTAGCACCCGGTGGAAACTCCACACAGACAGCTCCAGTAGTCAAGATTAAACCCGTGTCTCTGGTGCTGTGAGGCAGCAGCTCTACCAACTGCACCACTGTCCCGCCCTAATTGAATCATTAAGATTCCCAATCAGAAAATCCTACTGAGAAAAATCGGAATATTGTCCAAAGTAAAAGTCGCATTGTTTAATTATTAAACAGGCCAACTCTATTCCAGCTCTCTCATCCCTACCCAATCTGTCTGAAGTAGTCTTGACCTTAAATGTTGTTTATTCATTGCCTTCCACAGACCCAGGTTCGATCCTGACCAAGGGTACTGTCTATGCAGAGTTTGCATGTTCTCCCTGTGACTGCGTGTGTTCTCACTGGGTGCTCCGGTTTCCCCCAAACTCCAAAGAAGTTCATGTTTGTAGGTTAATTGGCTTCTCGAAATTGCCCCTAGTGTGTAGGATGCGAAACTCTAAGGGCCGAATGGCCTACTCTTGCAGCTATTGTCTTTTGTCCAACATAGGACTGACTAGTGTACGGGTGATCAGCGTGAACTCGGTGCGTCGAAGGGCCTGTTTGCACGCTGTATCTCTAAATTAAATGAAACTAATCTAAATTAAACGAAACTAATCTAATTCAAGCAATAATGCATTTCGTTGTCTCTGTACTGTACACTGACAATGACAATTAAAATTGAATCTGAATCTGAATCTGAATCTACAGTCCCTTGTATCTACAGTCCCTTGTATATTAAATGTTTTATAAAAGTAGTTTTAAGGTACACTCACAATATAAAAAGGAATGGCACAAACACATGAGTAAGTGATTTACTGGTGGAAGGGAGTTCATAGTAATTTTGTGGCCATCAGATACAATTACACAATTGACGTGTTCCCATCCTTTGCCCTGTAGGCAGTGTGGTCAATTAATGCTCTTCTATGTAAGAAGGAACTGCAGATACTGGTTTAAACCGAAGATAGACACAAAAAGCTGGAGTAACTCAGCGGGACAGGCAGCATCTCTGGAGAGTAGGAATGGGTGACGTTTTGGGTAAGAAGGGTCTTGACCCGAAACGCCACTCATTCCTTCTCCCCAGAGATGCTGCCTGTCCTGCTGAGTTACTCCAGCTTTTTGTGTCTCTCTAATGTTTTTCTATCAGCTCTCCCATACTGCTCATTGACTACTTAACTCAGCAGAAGCCTGATATTGTGGTCGACTTGCACGAAGCAAGCTTGACGCACCCTTTAAAAAAGGGAAATCAATTTATCCGTAGAAGTGAAGAGTGTGAGCTGACTGTGAGCAATCAAACAGTGAATGAAAGCAATCAAATGTAGACAAACATAGCAAAGAAAGACACCAAGTGCTGGAGTAACTCAGCAGGTCAGGCAGCATCTCTGGAGAACACGGAAACGTAATGCTTCAGGTCGGGACCCTTCATCAGACCCTTCTTCAGCAAACACCCTGTACACCAGCATTATCCTACACATTATGGACAATTTAGATTTTTTTTTACCAAAGCCAATTAACCTACAAACTAGTACGTCTTTGGAATGTGGGAAGAGACTGCAAAACCCAAGCGGTCACAGACAGAACACATAAACTCCACTCAGTCAAAACCCGTCGTCAGGATCGAACCAGAGTCTCTAGCGCTGTAAGGCAGCAACTCTACCACTGCCCCACTGTGCTGCCCTCTATCAGTTTCAAGTGGATCTCAAACCCTAATATTCAAATGGTTTATTATCACCCACACTCCAGGCTTGAAGACAATGGTGACCATTCATCCACAATCATAACAGAAGCTACGCACATCTATTTTTATTTCAGGAGAAAGTGACATGTAACAGGATGCAGTGGGAGAGTTCAGAAGAGAGGAAGTGTGTCCATGTGTGATTTATCCTCAAGGGATCATTGATTGTTTTGACTGTGACCACTGATGATGCTTGGGACATCAGCGATAGGATACTTGGACATCTAATTCTCCCACGTCTCCTCTTAAACCTCATCACACAATCTCTCCTGACCATGCACCAGATAATGTCAGCAAGCATCTCTTAACATTTCCCCTTTCCTCGTCACAGCCCAAGCTCTTCAGGGATGCAACACCCAGAATCTCTATCCTATAAGGAAAATGAAGAAGGCAATGAAGATGGAAGGTTGCGATCGCTCGATCATATATTTATACCATTTCCCTTTGGAATTGAACCTTGGACTCAATTTTCTAGTTTAAAAAAGACACAAAGTGCTGGGGAAACTCAGAGGGTAAGGCAGCATCCCAGGAGAATATGGATAGGTGACATTTTGGGTCAGAACCCTTCTTCAGACTTCACCCATCCATGTTCTCCAAGGCTGCTGCCTGACCCACTGAGTTGCTCCAGCACTTTGTGACGTTTGTTTTGCATACCTGCATCTGCAGTTCCTTGTTTCTCCAATCGAAACAAGGGTGCCGACCCAAAACATTACCTATCCATGTTCTCCAGGGATGTTATCTGATCTGTTGAGTTACTCCAGCACTTTGTGTCTATTTCTTTTGTAAAGCAGGATCTGCAGTTCCTTGTGCATTTTCACTTTTATTTTTTCTGGGTATGCAACCAAGTACAAATACATACTAAACCTATGTAATCTATTGCAGTTCTATATTAACTACACTTTATAACCTCATAAAGTATTGTGTAATAACAGACAATATGAAACAGTTGAGAGTGTCCGATATTTAAATAACAGTTTTCACTTACTGATTTTCACCCTTTATTGGATAAAATGAAACAGTCAGCAATGAGATGGTTACAACATCGTTTTCTCTGGTTGTGTCGAGCTTTGCTTTGCAACCTGCTGACCTGCCTTGCATCACCGCTCGCTGCCCCTTGTACCTGCAGGACCAGCTTCAGTGTCAGTCCAAAGGTGGCTCGGTGCCGTGGTAACACTGAACCTGCACAGCACGCCGCGGGAGTTGAGCAGTGATTGTGAAAGATGGTCAAACAGCGGGGAGATGCGACAAGACCAGTCTCTTGCTGCAGTTTACTTTAGTTTGGTTTGGGGACAGGCCGTTCGGCCCACCAAGTCTGCGCTGTCCGGCAATCCCCGCACACTAACACTATCCCACACACACACACACATACGAAGGACAATTTACAATTAACCTACAAACCTGTACGTCTTTGGAGTGTGGGAGGAAACCGGAGCACCTAGAGAAAACCCACACAGGTCATGGGGGAACATACAAACTCCGTACAGACAGCACCCGTAGTCAGGATCGAACCTGGGTCTCTGGCGCTGTACGACTATCGGTGGTACAGCGGCGCTACTGGTGGAGCTGCAACACCAGAGACCCGGGTTCGATCCTGACCTTCGATGCTGTCTGTGTGGAGTTGGTAAATTCTCCCTGTGACCATGTGGGTTTCTCTGGGTGCTCCGGCTTCCTCACATATCCCAATGACTTGCCGGTTTGTAGGTTAATTGGCCTGTAAATTGTTGCTATTGCGTGGGGAGTGGATAAGATAGATCTAGCGTGAACGAGTGATTGATGGCCAGCATAGACTGGGTGGGCTGAAAGGTTTGTTTCCATGTCTCAACTAAACTAAATGTTCTGAAAACTAAGCTGGTGTCTCTCTTTCCCAGTTTGAAGAAGGATCCTGAGACATTTCCAGTTTGTGGGGAAGCATTTAAATTTATCATTATTTCTTTATGCAGTTACAGTACATAGTAACAGCTCTTTCCATGTTAAATGTGCAAGAACTTCATTTTATATTGAAGTGCATTCGAAGGAAGGGCTGGATTGGAGCAAAATTCTGAGCACCACAGTAAATGATAATTTAAAAAAACTAATAATGACAGAAATCTGAACTACAAATAAAAATACAAATTGCTGGAACCACTCGGTAGGTCAGGCAGCACCTGTGAAAGATAATAATCTTTTAGGTTGAAGTTCATAAGTTCATATGTTATAGGAGTAGAATCAGGCCGTTCGGCCTATCAAGTCTACTCCACCATTCAATCATGGCTGATCTATCTTACCTTCTCAACCCCATTCTCCCACTTTCTCCCCATAACCCCTGACACCCGTACTAACCAAGAATCTATTAATCTCCGCATTTAAAAATATCCAATTACTTGGCCTCCAGAGCCATGTGTGGAGATAAATTCATGAGATTCACCACCCTCCGACTAAAGAAAGGTCCTCAACCTGAAATGCTAACTCTGTTTCACGTTTTCTCTTTCCACAGATGCTGCCTGACCTGCTGAGTGTTTACTGCATTTATTTTATTTTTTTAAATTATTCCTAAGTATTGCCATCTAGCTTCTGTGTGCTAAAAATAAAACAGGTGTGCGACTCTTTAACACCAAAGGATAGCAGGTATTTGGAACAAGCTTCCAGAGAAGGTAGTTGAGGTAGGTTCTATCACAACGTTTAAAAAACAGGAAAATTAGGTTGAGAGGGAAAGATAGATCGGCCATGATTGAATGGCGGAGTAGACTCAATGGTCCGAATGGCCAAATTCTGTTCCTATCACCGATGAAATTATGAACTTCTGACTTTTATGTCTGTTTGAACTGCCAATGCAAATTCATTTCATTCACAATGTAGGACCTATGTGGG